>OZ025289.1:100035206-105035206 GCA_964019185.1 Maratus speculifer | reverse complement strand
ATGTTTATGTGTATAAAATAGTGTAATAGATTTAAATTTCCCTCACAGAGGATAATATAACGTAATTATTTTAAGTGTCTCTGTAAATAACCATAAATGTTTACACTTCAATATAGAACATACCATAGGGTTACCCAAAAACTTCTAGCAATTTCATGGTAACCGGACAATATTAATGAAGTTACAGCAAGAACATACAGACAGACAAACTAAATTCATGAACGCTAGTTAACTTTATTGGAAAGTGTTAAAAATGAAGTAGTCAGGTTATGTAATTAAATGCAAGATACTTGCGAAGCAATAGAAATCCAATAGATGCAAATTTATTTAAAAAAAAAATTATAATAGCAAAATAGGATGAATTAGGTAAGGCGTGATAAACATTTGAAGATTTAAAGTCGAATAATTTTATGTTATTCCGATTAAATTACAGGGGTTACTTTGTTTGCTTTAAGTTTGTTCATAAATTTATTAAATTTAAATAGTATTTTTGGATCTTTTTTTTTACTTAATTTTTTTTTCTTTTCAACAGGCTTCTGAAATCAGTACTTTTACATCTGTTAAAAAAAGAAAAGAAAAAGTATTAATCCTTTATTTTGTTATTGACGTTGACTTGTAATTGGCTTAAATATAATCAAGAATATGAAATAAAGGAAAAGAAGGAATAAAATTAGAAAGGGATATATTATTTTCTTATTTTATGTCTACTAATACAAAATAATCATTTATGCTATCGTCAAATAATTCAATCGAAATAAATTTGTGATTAGAAAGTCAATCCCTAACTTACCTGTGTCTAAATGCTTCATAATGTTTTTATTATCTGTTTATAAAATTTTATTTTATGAAGTTAGGCAAATAATTAAAAGATTTCCATCAAAACGTGTGAAAAATTCTCTATTAAATTCAAAAACAATAAAATAAAATCCTTTTTTATTTTTACTTTATTAAACGGAAACCCACAATAACTGACACCTGAAGGATTGGAATAGTGAGAAGAAAAAAAAATAATATTAAAAAAATTAATAGAGAAATTTAACAGACATGTAATCCACATAAACTCTTAATTAACTGCAATAAACAGAACTAAAAACAAACTGTTGTAAACGAAAATAGTAAAATTTTAGACAATTTCTTGTTTAATTATGTTTACCAAAGTATAGCTTTTAATTAATTTCAAATGGTTATTTCACTGCAAAACTGAAACTTTTTAAACAAAAATGGTCTTTGGTCCAATGTCACAATTCTTATCTATTTGTCCCTATTCTAGTCACTAGTCTTATCACTATTAAAGTATTTCCATTCTATTTCGTTCAAATCTTTGCTTTCGAAAGTATTGTAGAAATACATTAGAAAACTATTATTGACAAAATTTTGAAAATTTCTCCTTTTTATTACTAACACTTTTTCATAATTTTTGTAAATAATTCCAGTAATTGATACCATCCCTATTTTAGATATTCCCAACTCACACATAAGTTATAACAGTGAGTCAAATCCCTGTATTTAAATACCTGGGGCTGGAAGGAATTTACATTTTGCTAATTAATATAAACTTTAAAATATTCAAATATTTACTTAAAAGGCGTTACAAATACATAAAGATGTTATTTTTTAATATATCCCTGCGATCTTTCGGAAGCAAACGTATCTATTTTCAAAGAAGAAAAAAGATAAATGACCAGAATAGAAAACACAAATGAAAACAAAATAATATAACAATATAACTCTGGTCGATAATCATTTTACTCCTTTGAAAATGGATGCTTTTGCTTCCGAAAGAGCTGATGGATATATTAAATAAGTAATATCTTTATGTATGAGTAGGACGAATCGTAAATAATTATTCGGATATTTTAGAGTTATAGCAGTTAGTTTCTATTTAAGTGTCAATAATCGGGAGTTATAACCTATCTGAGAAATTTAATTCATAAATATACAAAATATAAAAGAAAAAGTTTTTTTTCGACGCACGGTATTAAAATAATTTAAAAATTCCTCGTTTAGTGCATTTAAAAACTTTTTGGCCATTGCTTTGCGATACATATTATCGGGCCACAAACTTCTACAAAGAGAACACAAATAATATTGAATACGAGAAAAATGTTTTCGATAACAAACTTCATATATAAACGTAAAATTTACCTTACATTCAAGTGCTTTTATTTTTTTTTAATGTCAAATGTGTTTTTCTTGTTTAGAGATTAAAAAAAAAACGTTCTTCGTCGTTTATTTTATAAATGGAACATATTTTCCCAGTTTCATTCCTTCTAATTACGTTTTATGCAAATGTAATTTTTCCAAGAGCGTGCTCGTAATGATGCAAAAGTTGAACTTGAAAGATAATTTTTATTTAAATTATTTTTACATCAAAGAACGGGTACGGATATCCTTTCTGTATAATTTCTTAACCGTATGTGTTAACATTAAACGCTTTGAGACTTCGAAGAATATGTTATATAGTACAATAAATTTAAAAGTTTAAGTTTCCGAATTTATGGAGAAAGATAATTTTGAAACTATAATTAATCTTGTTATACTAAGTTTTTTTAAGCATCTGAGTAATCATGGATAAAATATTTTAAGGATGAATTCCTTTACATGTTTAAAAGCTTATACTTGGAAAGTAAATTTACTGTAGTAAAATTTTTAAATAATTTTTGCATTCTTAACTTCTTGTATGCATTTTGAACAGAGAGATTTTTTACATCATTGTCCAGAATAGTATTAAAACTTAGCTTATAGATTAGTGATGAAATTATTTATTTTACAAGAAATTTTGATCAGAGTAAACAGCAAATACTGTAATTCATCTAATTTCTAACTAATTTCACTAAACGTTTAGTAAAACAGTTTTAATTTATAGTAGTTTCTGGAGGTTTTATTCAATCGCTTTATGCCAAACATAGCTTGCTGGTCTGTATTTTATTAGCAAAATTTTGTAGTTGCAGACTCAAATACTTAGATTGAAATTTTTATAATACAGTTTGTTTTATATTTTACAGAAAGGGAAAAAACAACAACCTTTTTTTAAACAATGATAACACTTTTTTATGCACTGTTGAAAATTTCTGCAAAAACACGTAAAAAAGTAAAACTCTCTGAAAATGTACACTAATTCTCAGTTAAATGCATTCAATGGATTTTTTCATATCCCTCATCATTTCAGACATATTTTCTTTATCCATCTTCTTAGTTTAAATGCTTTATCTATTTTATCATTTTATCTAATTCACTGTAGAAATTTGCATGTCTTTATTTAAAGATATTTTTATCTTTGTTAAATTTTGCGATTGAAAATGCACAAAATTCTTTTGCGATTTTATTAGAAATATTAAAAAATAATTTTTAAGATTTTTTTAATTACAATAATTTAGAAATTGAAAAATCATCTCATCAGATTTAGTAAGGATTTCCCTCCACTGAGTCATAAAGCACATGCTCTGTACTCAATAGCAATAGCTCCTATAACTCAGTCAGTAAAGTGTCGATCCACATTCAAGAGATCATGCGTTCAAGCCCCAGTACGTCTAGAAACAAATTGTATAAAAATTTATTGATACAGCAGCTCATATATACTCGAAAAATTCAAGTTCTTTAACGGCACAGTGGACCTTTATTTGAGCAAAATCAACGCAAAAATGTCTATTTATATGGTATAATTGGGTCAAAACACTTTTTTTTAAATTAAAATATCATTTATGAAGGTTTTTAAAAGTAAATAATAAAGGTAAGTGTATTTATAAACTTTAAATTTATTTTTCTCAAAACTAATTTTTTAGCGTTTTTAGATTTTTAAAATGCTTCTTGCGACGTTATTTTTTATCAATATTTCTGAAACTGATAAGGAAGTATTCTGATATTGTTTAAAAAAGAAATCGTGTGTTCGTCTTCATTAAGATAGTGAAATTTGATTTTTTACTTATTAAAGGCAAATTTTCATGAAAATCGATATGGAATTTAGAAAAACTCTGTAAAATATTAACTATTCAAGAGATTAAAGATATTTTACACAAATTTGTTTGTAATAGAGTTTAAGTGATAAAAATGCATAAGCAAGAAAATATCTCAGAAATTAAGACAAGAGAAGCATTTTAAAATTTCGTTTAAAAATTTAGAAATTTTTAATAAATAAAAAAAAATTAATAAGATTGGAATTTTTTTTTTAAATTGTTCTATATGCTTTTGGTGCAATGTATACATGCACAAAATTTCATATTGCTATGATGAACATTTAAAAAAAAAGTTTAATATCCACCGTCCCCTTAAATCTCACTGAAGATTGAGTGATTCACTAATTTTAAAAACTAAATGAAATTATTATCATTAAAAGTAAATTTCCAAAGTCTTCGATATATTTAACGATATAGAATCTTATATAAGAAGACTTATATCTTTAGAGTTATAATTTATAGAGTCTATTCTAAATTTACCAATCAACATCTCTGTTATTTAACAGATCCACCGTTTTTCTAATCTCTGCAATTTTACGTATAACTTACGTATTTACAATTTTTTATAACAGTGTAAGAAATGAAATATCTTTCCACATTTGTTTAGTTATACCCGTTAACTCATATTCACCCTTTAAATTAAAAAAAATGTTTAATAATCTACGAAAATACACCACGATCTCAAACGGAAATATACAATTACTTTTTCCGAGTTACCTACGATTCCGAAAAGTGCTCTTTTGTTAGAAACTTAAGAAATTAGTACGTTTCTTTAGATTTTATGAAGTATTTATAAAAAATAAGTTTTGTTTTTATTCCACGGGTTTTTTGAAGCGTTTCGTGTTACTTTTTAAAGTGCTTTAATAAGTTTTCTCAACACAGAATATGGGATTTTAAGATGATATCAATAACCTCAGCAACATTCAACATTCTCAGCTACATAATTAAATTTTTACTCTAAAAATAACAAAATAATATGAATTTTAATGTCAGTGCTGCTAATGTCTCATGTTTATCTACAAAACATGCTTGTTGAATATTAAAAAGTCTATTTGAGAATTGACTATGTCCGAAAAACCTATATTTTGGTTTAAGAAAATTGATTAGCGCACTTTCGGCCAAAGGTGCTTAAACGCACCATTTCAATAAATATTTTTTATGAAATGTGAAATATATTCTTCTCTTTTTTTTTTTTTTTTTTTTTTTGGCTAAAATGTTAGTAATGCAATCAGAGTAAGCACTTTCTGCTGCGAAATTATGAAAATACGCTAGTTTTCTAATTTGAAATAGTTATTGACAAATTCGAATTTTTGAAATTGTTTAAATATTCCGCCAAGATTAATCATGCGTTTTTTAATGGGCTAAAGTTGCAAGTTCTGAAAATTAAAAAAAAAGTCATAAATTCTTTAATTTAATACTCGCACCATTAAATTTAATTAGATGAACCATTTTATTTCTTAAATAACATATTCTTTTTCATGCATGAAATATTTTTTTATTTCTTGATGAATATAATTGAAGGATATATTAATAGAATTATTACAACATTTTATAAAATTTCTAAGCTTGGCCTAAAATGGGTTAATAAGCTACAAAAATTACCTTTTTTGGAAATTGGTATTAGTAAAAGAAACTGTGTTTTTTATAAGTACACAATACTTCTGTGAATCTTAATTTTTTTTATTTCAGAATTTTCAAAAGATGAAAAATGATTTTCGAAATCTTCAGGTTATTGTATGTTTTGGTTATATTACATTTTCATAGATTGCAAATGATATATAACTTATTTACTGTGTAGTTTCAGTTATTCATTTTTCTGAGTTTGAGTTTTTTAAATATATTTATACAATCAAAATGCTCGATTTCAACAAATGCTTTCATTTGATTCACCGTTTTTAATTCAATTATCCTTAAGAAATTTTTTTTTAATTAAAGACCGTTTTTTCACGAGAGTGAACAATTTATTTATTTTTAGAAAAATGCTAATAAAATATATCATTTTTATGGTATTTTTAATACCATAATATGGGACTCTAATATTGTATTTTACTATTTTAAAATGTTAAACTACATTTTCGTTACCTTTTTAATTAGGGAGGGGATTCATTGAAAAGATTAATTTGTAAAAGAAAAAAATATAGCCAACATTTTATTTCGAATTCAGCATGTTCACCTTTTTGTTATAATTTTTTCACTTTTTGTTTCATGTTTGATAGAGCTTTTAAAGTTTGTTCTGAGGAACTTTTAAATAGGTATTTGGATGATACTCTCTATATATATAATATAAAAATTTAAAAATCTAGATGATTTAAGAGACTTTTTATAATATGCAACATTTGTCTTTTCTTCATCTCTCTCTCTCCCTCTTTTTTTTCTTTTTTTGTACAATGTACATTCTACATCCATTTTATAATCTTTTTTTTTTTTAAATTCAATACCACAAATTACAATAAGAATAACTGAAACTATCTTTTTTTATATTTGTGTAGTTTAAAAACTGTTGTTGATGAAGTATTAAAATTTTCTCCGACTTTGGAGATATAAACTATAAAACAAAATCAGACATCTACTAAATTTTATAATGTGATCAAAGCTTGAATAATGTTTAAAAAAAATTCTATAGCCCATCTCTAATGGTTAAATCTAATTATACTCCAAAAAGAGGATAGTTATTTTTAATAGAGTTGCTTATACTATAAAATTTTTCCGATTACTATACGAATAAATCTGCATAGAATATATCATAAAAAGCAATGCCATCAGATAAAATTTAATATCATCTTAATTTGAAAATATGAACAAATTTTTATCTACTAAGAAATGAAACATAAACAAAAATAAATTTTTTGACACATAATGATGAAAGAATTTGCTGTTCATCATAGCGTAAAGTTCATGTTTTTCTACATCATTTTGATATAATTTGGCGAAAAGGATTTTTTCGGAGAGCTACAAACTTTCATGATCCGTTCAAACACAAATTATATTTAAGAACCGAAATTATTTTCTATAACCGGCTTCATACATAAAATTAATCCATACTTGACATACGAATTTTTTAATGCATAAAATGAGTTTTTATTTTTTTTAATAAAGAAACGATTCTCTTCCTTCCTTTGTTTTATAAGAGCAACATATTTTCTCAGTTTTATTTCTTGTAATTACGTTTTATGCAAATTCATTTCCCCCTCAAGAACGTGTTTGTAGGTTTTATTTTGAAAGAAGACCAGTTTTTATATAAATTACCGCACGAGGATGGTGGGAAAAAACGCGCACTTTTTTGTTAAAATTTTTGAAAAAAAATTTATGTAGTATTATTCCGCAATCGAGCTATTTTGTTTGAAAATAAATATAAAACAGCAGTAAATCGGAATACAGTTTTCCAACACTTTACACTTAAATGTACATCTTCACTATTCGAGAAACAAAATTTAAATTTATGGGATGAGAAATATATATATATATATATATATATATATATATTAAGCAAATTAAAAGGAAATGAATTAATGATTCATCTTGTAAAATTTTCTTTAATAGACTATAATTTTCTTCATTAATGCTCAGAAAACGAAGTGGTTTTGGAAAGGTGATAAATCGCTAAACAGTGTTCTCATTGATCATTCATATTTCATTAATTTAATTAAAAAATTAAAGTTTTTAGCACATTTAAATTAAAAAGCATAACTTTCATTTAAAGTTCATACATTCAAAATACTTAAATTGCATAGATTAAAATATTTCTGTTTTCCTCATTTTCTTTAAAACATAACAGCAATAATGAATACTATAGTATTTTATTTTAACTATAAAGCGGTATTTTTCGATAATTCAGTTTTCTATGACTGCATTTAAATTATAAACTCATTTGTACATTGACGACCCGGAATTGTCCCATTAGCATTATATATAAATAGATATCTATATTAACATCATGTTCGGATATCCATTTATTAATGTTTTTACTATCTTCTATTTTTACAGAGAAAGTATTGAATTCGTGAAAATTTTCGAATTGTTTTTTCCGACTGATTTACAGACTTTAGGGGTCAGAGATCTCAAAAATATATTTTTACAAAATGTCTCTCTATGAGTCTGTGTGTTACTCTGTTACTCTCTGAGTGTATATGTGACACAAATTTTGTGAACACTCTATCTCAAAAACTAATGCACTGAATTTAATAAAGAATTATATTGAATTAGTCCTTGATATAAAATAGTACTGATTAGGATTTTGTGTAAATCGCTCGATAAATGGCGCTAAACGCGGAATTTTTCTCATTTTCCGCAATCGCACAATCTCCAGAAGTAATATATGGACTTTCATTAACTTAGTCTCAGTTAGTCCTTAACATGAATTGATGTTTTTTACGTTTTGGTGTAAATCGCTCAAATGAAGGCGATGATGTAATGCCTTTTTAAACGATTTCAACAATAGTTCTGTCTCAAAACTAATACACTAATTTTTATCTAAATTAGGATTCAATTAGACTTTGACACAAGTTGTTTTTGATTTGGGATGATTTAATCGTCACTTACAATATAAACCGAAAAAAAATGCAGCAACTGATATTGACGACGTGCTCGAAACATGGATAATATTTCAACGATAAAAATATTTTCCACTGGCTGCATATATTTATTAAATCTAATTAAGCACGTAAGATGAATACTGTTGCTTTTACTAAAGGTTGTATGCAATTTAAATTTCTGCCATTTACTTCAAAATTAAATAAATAACCATGTACATACAAAATACAGTATTTAAATCAAAACTAATAAAATAAATTCAAGCTAATCTTAATTTGAACATATTTATACACAACAAGAAATAAAACATAAAATACATATATATGTATACGTATATATGTTTTCCTTAACACAAGATAGCAAAATAATTTGAAGCTCATCGTAATATAATAATCTTAGTTTTTAGTTCATAATTTTAGATATAATTTGAGTAAAATTACTTTTTCAGATAGCTACAAAGTTTTACAATCTGCTCAGAATACAAATAATTTAAAACGAGAAATTACTTTCCATAATAGGATTCATATATAAACTTAATTCCCACTTGACATTCAAGTTTTTATTTTAATTTAAAATGAGCCTTTCATTTATAGAGGGAAAAAAAAACAATCTTTGTTTAAAAAAAAATGAACCTGTTTTCCAGTTTTATAGCTTGTAATTACATTCTTTGCAAATGCATTCATTTCACAAGGAATATGCTTATAAGTATGTAGGAGTTATTTTGAAGCAGATGCGTTTTTATTTAGATAGTATTTACATTAAAGAATATGTTAGGATATTTTTTTATTATTTTTTATGTATATAGGGCAGGTGGGGGTAAAGACAGGCATAGGAAAAAAACATGTCACTCTTAGACTGATTTAATATGATCACAAGGCTTTTTCAATGTTAAACTGTATTGGACAGCTAAGTTTCGATCGTATCAGTTGTATGTTTTTAATATGCGAAGAAAGTTACATTCCTGCAGAGAAAAATAGGTATGTTTAAATTTTTCATTGATGTAATATTTTGAAAAAACTCACGTCTGATTGTTGCGATAATAATCTCTATGTGCTAACTTCAAACTCTTGGGAACTGAAAAGAAAATCTTATTGTGAGATAAAAATTAAATTTTAAAATTTTAAGATGAATCGTCTTGCATTTTTTTTTAAAGGGCTGGTATTGTAGATTGAAAAAAAGTTATAGGAATATTTTCGAGTTTCTATTGCTAATAGATGTTTTCCGCTGCAAAAAGGATTTTACATGCGAATGAGTAACAAAATAATATCAAATATTTTATTATTTTTTTCAATTTCTTATGTTTTTCTGTAAAAGCTTTTGTCGAACATGAAAATGTATATTTGATGTCATCCGATAAACTCCAATTTGAGAAAACCCTTTAAATTCCGTAAATATACTCGAAAATGATACATAAAATTGATGTCAGAAAAATAAAACGTTTTTGTAATTTATTTTTTGAATTTCAAACATCTAAAGATTATTTACGTTTACAAAGAAAAATAAGCAATTTTCGAAATCAAAGTTGACGAAGGTCTTATAACATACAGTGTGCCATATGTTATCTATCGCCGACCTTTAATTTCTTAACCGTTGGTCGGAGACATCAGTTCCAATTACATAAAAGTTTCGATGAGATTTATATTCATGAAGTGGCATTTTTAAAATTAACAAATCATTTTTATAAAAATTACAAAAGCTAACTTTTTATATGGTCCTCTAATACCTATAATTATTGATAGTAAAACTATATACATATATTATATCAAGCATAACGCAGAAAGTTTGAATTCTGTACTACAAAAATTGACACAGTTATTAAATTTTAAAGTTAGAAATTTTCGCACATGATTTTGCCTTACATTGAGAGACCAGTTAAAAAATAAATTAAAGTGATTCGAAATAAAATCAGGGTTTAATGTCCTTTTTACGGCGAAACTACTTCTAGCTGGTACCACTAAATCGGGATATCACCAAAGACGGTTAGTATATCTAAAATTCTGAGCTGAGAATTAGGGGTCGAACAACATTTAAAAGTCAAAATAGGTGGTATTGATCACTGGAAAATAAAACATATTCATAAGAGCTAGTTATATGGCAGTGGAATGCAAACTATCAGCCGAAATATAACGAGCAATAAAATCGGGCTTATGCAAATTATAATAGTACGGTAGCACAGTATGTTCTGGATAAAACACGAGCCATCAAGCAGTGTTAGTCAGCGCTGAGATCGTGGCGGCAAACTAAACGTACATTCAAGATTCCAAAATGATATATATGGTGAATATCAAAGGAATGCCACAGCGGCTGTGCTAGTTTATTTAGAACATTTCCCTATTTATCGACAACCAACGCATGGAAATTATACCTGATGCAGTTCGCCGTCATAGAGAGACCAGCTCTGTTGCACCACGACCCAAAACAAATAGATCGGTTTTGGTGCAATGTTTCATTGAGAACGAAGGAGATAATGGTATTAGTCGTTTTAAATCCACAACTAATCACGACGGAAATAAGAAAAGCACGTGGATACACGCGTTATCATGCCTGGCATTTATTACATGCACATGTTTCACAAAGATACCAAAAGACACTTGTGCAAGCATTGATGCTGGGTGATTATGCACGACGATTTAATTATTGTAATTTCTTACTCTACATCTTAGAAGAAAACTTTTCGTTCCTTTGTGACATTCTGTGTATAGATAAGTCGACATTTATACGGACTAGCATTGTGAACGTGTGCAATGTACCTTACTAGTCTCTGTAAAACCCGAGACCTCCCACACTGTACGACATCAGATATGCGGACCAACGAACATGTGCTGCGGTATAGGAGGAATCCAGATTGTTGGACCCATCTTCTACAGTGGGAGCTTGATGGGCGTTCGTTACCTGTATCTGTGACTGGTACGACGAACTGCATCGCCAAATGCATGTCGGAATAATTTCATTAAGATGGATACCCTCCGCGTAAAGCGTGAAATGTGCGTGCGTATCTAACCACCGAGTTCAGTCAAGAGATCATTGCATATGGTGGTGTGGTACAGTGGCAACCGCATA
Source organism: Maratus speculifer (assembly GCA_964019185.1). NCBI lineage: Eukaryota > Metazoa > Arthropoda > Arachnida > Araneae > Salticidae > Maratus > Maratus speculifer. Next base: position 105,023,663 of record OZ025289.1, on the reverse strand, counting down.
CGCTAGAATTGACTTCCATGGAATTTCTACCTTTTAGTTTATATCAAGGGACATATTTATATGTCAGAGCCTATTTCTCTGGTTGATCTGATGGAGCACATTTTTCTTGTCATAAGTTACTCTTGTTATGTCCCAGTGTGATCGAGATTCAGTACAGTCACGAACTCAATTGAACATTATAACAAATAGAGTACAATTTGTGCAATATCTCGACCATATTCGGGCATTTGTTGTAGAGAGGGACTGGCTCACATGTGAATAATTCACACAAGTATAGTTTTTTCTCATAACTGGACTCATTTCTATAAACAAAAGCTACTGAATATAGTAAACAGAATATATTTCGTTTAAGGTAATTTAAAAACAAACCCCTTTGTATTTTTCTTGCTTTTTAACACTTGCCAACAAAGTTGAAAAGTGTTTATGTTTTCGGTTTGTCTGTCCGTCTGTCCGGATGGCCGTCTATCCGAGCTGTAATTCTCGTAAACATACTCGGATTGCCATGAAATTAATGGAAGTTATTAACGTTCATCCCAGCACGAACTTTATTGAAAATGAAATTTATATCATGATTTTTTTACAGGGACAGTCGAAAGTTTTCCGTTACATTAGCACCTAAGGGAAAAAAATTGTTTAAAATGAATTTTAAAAATGTTCCTCCCTGTCAAACATATTCAAATTTATATGCATCTACGAAGTGCACTTAGAGATGCATTTTGTAAAATATGCAGCGAAAAGAATAGTTATAATTCATTTACAGGGCCACACAAAAAAATTCATTACATAGTAATAAAGGGAGAAATTGTCTGCGACGTATTTTAAACATGGTAAACAATTTCATGTATAATCAAATTGATATACGTCACTGAGGCTTAATATGAGTTATTTCACGCATAATACGAAGTGCATAGCATTTACAGGGACAAACAAAAAATTTCAAACAGTATATTCTATCCGAAGTACTGTACATTATGTATATTATGAATGATGACTGTTGGATGGATGAGAAGCATTTTTAATTATGATATGTGCTTTTAAGTTTCACTAAATGAGGTGCACATTATGTGTGTATAAAATAATAATATGTACTAATAGTTACAAAATTTAAATATTCAGGGTTACACAAAAGAGTTCGAAAAGATTACTGAATATGAATTTACTTAAAGGTGGTTTTTAAATAAGTTATGCCTTTTACACTGAACTGCATTCTGTTTACTAAGAAATGTTTGCAGAATATAGATAAAATAATATACATGGCATCGCAAAGTGCTAGATTCAGCGTCGCCTATGGAGGATAATTTCTAGAAATGTAATTTAAGTAGTTTAAAGAGTTTTTTTTAACTAAATTTTAGCAAAATACTTTTGAACAATAAAGGTACTAGGAAAATTGCAGCGCTGAACAAAAGTATTCAACTATGTTTCCATCTATTAGTATAAACTGATGAAAGAAAAATTTCAACCAGTTAGGCGTTTTCTTATAAAACTAAATTTATCTTTTATATAGTACTTATATCAACCGACAGATCAAATACAGGGTTGTTTAAAAACATTGGAATACATATTTGGCTATGGAATAACACCTTATTTCCCTAAATAACGAAGTTCTGTTAAAGATTTCAGGAAGTGTTGGAAAGTGTTTCATAATCTATGCTTAACGCATGATTTTTCTTACTTAAAAAAAAATGGCCCAGCAGCGGGGTAGTTACGAACACACGTGGGAAACGTATAAACACAGAGAGAAAATATTCTTTAACATACGTACGATGGATTTTCACCCTTGTGTTTGCCTTATTTACTCCTAAATTAATGATAGAGGACGGTTTTTAATGATTAAAAAATTCTAGATTATCTGGCTAATCCCACAAATTTAAAACCTTTTGCGTTTGGTAGAAGGGAGGGGGGGTTATTACAATCGGGATTTTATGTAGTTATCAGTTCAGAAATTTTATTTTACACATATCTTTCTCCATTCAAAGCATCATATGTATAGGTATTTCAGAAATAAAAGTAACCAATCATTGCAAGTTTGGAAAAATGACATTGAAAAACTTGCAAATTTGTTTAACGTAATACTTTTATGTTGACAATGCATAACAAATATTGTTTTAAACTATTTTGTAAACTATTATATAATATTATTGAATTTTAGCAAGCATTTAGTTTATTTAAACTACAATTGAAAATAAACGAGCTTGTTGCTTTTTATGTAGTTGTAGAAACATGTTATAGAAATATCACTACCAAATGAATTGTTGTTTGAAGTAAAGTTTTCTGTTTCATGAAAATTAAAGATTTTGAAACTGAAATTATTTTTAATGAAATTAATTGAAAGGAACTGAAATATAGAACGATTATTGTGACAGTTAGGAAATGGTCATATTCGCCGCCAATAAGTTTGTTCACAAGTACCCTACATGACGACTAGAGTTAAAATAGCAAATCATTAATATTAATCAATTTTAGAAAAAAAATCATTGAAAATATTTATTAATATTCATAATATGTCTTAAAACATAAAAAATCAAATAAATGAATGAATAAATAAAGTTATCCGCTCAAAGAGTTGAAACTGAAATTTTACTTTTGTGGTGTTTTAGCTACTGAATACAGACAAAATCTCAAAGAGCTTCAAAAAAAAAAAAAAAAAAAAAAAAAAAAAAATTAGGGGCTGTACATACATAGCGTTATTATTTTAGGGGGAGGGGGTCTAGCACATGATATCGTAAGATATCTTTAGGGGGAGAGGGAATTCGTCTGATGATATCAATATCATTTTTATTCCAATCAAAATTTTCTCTTTTTACTTGTAACATGGTCTTTAGTTTATAATAGTATGTCTTTTCTGTTTGTTATCTATTTTTATGAAAATACAAAGTTTTAAATTATTGTAAAATTATGTAATTCTACAATATGGGATACCCCAATGTTTGACATCTCTATTCTTTTTCATTTGTGTTTGCATATATAATCAGGGTTCGAAAAAACCATATGTGAAATATATTTGAAATGAAGCTTTTGTTTATTAATAAATAAAGGAGGTAAAAAATGTTGTCCACGTGATTTGTTGTTAAGAATTTCTATTTGCAGATTATCCCTCGTCCATCCGTGCAAGCGCAACAAGATTTTATTATTCTTGAATGCATGATTAAGTAATAAAGATCTATTATAAAATACTTTTAATTAGTATTTATTTCTTTTAAGTGTTATTTGAATAAAGCGATATTTTATTGATTTCCATTCATTTGAATCAATAAAGTATGTGAAAAATAAATGTAATCAGTTTTGTGTATAACTTCCAACAAAAAACATAAATTTAAAAAAAAAAAGTTGATAATTTTATATTTGCACAATCCCTTACTGAATGCCTACTTTTGCTGTTATAGTTAGATTTTTTTAAATAAAAAAACCTATAAAACTAGAGAAAAATTCCAACGTCCATATATGTCTATCTTCAAATGTGCCCCTATTCATTTTTTTATATTGGACCATTCTGTAATATGATAATGAATTGATATCAATTTTCTTGATTAATTTCAATATTTCAATCTTCGCTTTATATATGGCTCCTAAGAATCAACTAAAATATGATACGTCTTTGGTGATACCGGATAAAGGTGGTTTCGCCTTTAAAAGGATACTGGACCCTCATTTCGATCCTCAATTACTTTAATCATTTTTTAAATGATCCCTCAATGAAAAACAAAACCATGTGCACAAACCTCACACTCTGAAATTTAATAACTGTGTCAATTTTTGTAGTACAGAAATCAATCGCATTAAAAAAAAATGTTATGATATGTTTGAACTTTTACTAAATTTATCTATAGGGATTGGGGGACAGTACGAAAAGTTACCAATCCATAGTCAGTGCGTATTTTTCATAAAACTGATTTTTTATCTTAAACAATGCCACGACATCTATATTTACCTAACATAAAAATGTTTTTGTATTTGGAATTGTATGCCTAGAACCAACGGTTAAGGACGGTGATAGATAACATATTGCACGAATGAATGGAATTAACTCAAATGTTAAATTTTATTGTACAACTAGCGAGCTACGCCCGCTAGCTGGGCCACTTTTTACAAACGAACCTCGGTATTAAGCAGTATATAATAAGCAAAAATATTCATTTAATAAGCAAGTCTTGGTGTTCTAATCCTCAAGCACAAAAAAGTAAATTAAAGAGTCATGGTCCCGTTAAAAATATATCATTTCGCATGGTGGGCCACGTGCACTTGAAAAAAAATGATTGTGGATCGGAGCTATGGTCACTTCGCGCCCATAGTCCCGTTAAAAATATTTGGTTTTGCACGGTGATCGCTAAGCGCCCATAAGACATTTTTTCGTATTTTTTAGTTCATCAGAAGCAGATTTTTACGCAGATTCTGAATATGTAATCAGTTTTTTTTTCTACTTTAAAAACTGTCTGCATGATTGTTTAAGAAAAAACGCGCAAAAAAAAGTTTCGATAGTCCTGTTTTATTTCTAAGTTCAATATTTTAGCGAAAACTACGGTAAATATTCTACGGCAAGTCAAAAAAATTGATGCGGAAAAAAACGCAATTAGCGCCGGTAGAAAAAGAGGTTTTCGGCTGTTTCTTCTTTTAGCCAGAGGGGAAAAATTCACGTTCTTCACCGCAAGGTGGCGCAGTGTTCTGCTTCGGAGCTCCGTTTGGGAATTGACACATTTTTCGTTCCGATTCCCAGGGGGTTTTTAATTCATAACTTTTTTAATTTTTGTCCCACGGTCTCGAAAATGCCCGAAATGACTTCCCCGGAATTTTTCCAATCGAAAGACACCTCTCGCGACTTCCAACTTGCCCGCGTTGCGAACTGTAATCGGCTTCAAGCAGACAGACAGACAGAGGCGCACGGATTTTATTAGTATAGATAACATTTTCTTTTCCGTTTCTCAGTATTTGAAGTAACACATATATGTGAAAGAAAGCATCAATAAAAGAATCTCCTTATGCACTTTTTAATGCATGTATAATTTTTGAAAAAAAAAAATAATTAACATTTCTTCGTTGATAATAAAATTGATAATTCGTTGGGATAAAAAATTTCTTTGTTGTTATACAACATTTTTGTTGCGTAAGAAACTTTTTTTTTTACTTCTTGCATGATATACAATTTTCCAGCATCGTGCGAAACGGGGGGCAAAGAAGGCGGTCGCCCCGGGCGTGGAAATTTAAGGGGTGCCAAATTTATACTACCAATGTCATTTTTTGGCCTGTCACAAGAAAAAGTTGGGGGAAGATACGGCATATGGAAACTTTGCTCCGGGCGCAGTTTTCTCTTCGCACGGCAGTGGAGTTTTCACAAAGATTTTTGCATTAAGTACTGCTAAATTGATCAAAAAGTCTTTTCATTGTAGACATATAAAATTAGAAATTAGTAATATTATAAAATTTTAAGCTTTTGACCAACCCCTACAATATAAACTGAAAAAAAAAATCACACAGCTACTAATATTTGAGATGCGCTCAGAATGTTAATAATATTTAAAACGAGAAACATATTTTTTTTTAACTTACATATGTTGATAAAAAATAACTGTCCGAGTAGGATGAATACAATTGCTTTTATTACAGTTGTACGTAAGTTAAATTTCTGTATATTACTTTTAAATTGCATTACAAAATCTGCATAAAATACATTATACAAAATAAAACCAACAAAATAAAATCTAAATAATCTTAATTTAAACATTTGAACAATTTTCTATACACGAAGAAAAAAAAAACATAAACAAAATATTTTCTTCATGTCACACGATGGTGAAATTATTTGAACTTCATTGTAGAGTAATGTTTTAAGATTTTATTTCATCATTTTAGATATAATTTGAGGAAAATATATTTTACAGAGCTGCAAATTTTTACATATCTGCTCAGAACACAAATGTTATTTAAGAGGATAATTTATTTTCTGTTATAGGCTTCATACATAAACTTAACTCCCAATTGACATTATTTCATTTTTCTTCATATTTTGTTTGTGATATCAAGTGAGTTTTTGTTTCTTCAGTAAAAGAAACCGTCCTTTGTTTCTCTAAAAAAATGCATTTTACCAGTTTTATTACATGTAATTATGTTTTATGCAAATACATTTTTTCTTAAAGAACGTGTTTAAGGTATGTAAAGGTTTGTTTTGAAAGCATTTCCCTTTTTTTTCAAAGATTATATTTGCATTAAAATAAATGTAAAAATATTCTTTTATTAATGCTTCCTTTCATGTATATGTGTTAACTTCAAACGCTAAGAGTTTGAAAAGAAAATGTTATTGTACGATAAAATTTAATTTTTGAGATTCAACAATTAACATTTTTTATTTTCTTATTTAAAGTGCTAGCATTATAGGTTGAGAAAAGTGTTAAGAATATTTTGAAGTTTTTATTGGCAGTAAACATTTTCCGCTCTGTAACTGGATGAATATGTGTACGTATAACATAAGAATAATAATTTTATAGTTAATTATTCAGATTAAGCTTGGTGCAATATAATACGAATATAAAAGTGAACAACTTTAGAAACACCTATTATATTAAGTTAGAAGCAAACCGGTTTCGGTAGCATGTAGCGTACCGTTGTAAGTGCTAAGGAAGTTAGAAATTTGTTTGCATATATGGGAGAGATGGGGGATTCAAATTCAAGGTTTAGTAACCAATAGCACAACAGAAAATTGCAAATAATTTCCAATATGAGAATGGATGGGAAATCGAAGGAGAGAGAAATGGGTCAACGAAGAAAAAATGCATGGGGTATCTAATGTATTAATTGCCAGTGTAGTCCTTGCTACATTGGACAAAAAAAATTCTTAAAAAATATTAAAGAACATCAAAATTATATTAGAAAACAAGAATTCAATAACTACACTATTGCAAAAGATTGCTGGGAGATGAACCACACTTTTGACTTTAATTCGGTTAAAATAATCTCTAAACCTACTTCCATTCTTGAACTTACACTCCTTGAAGCACTCCATCTTTATAAAATTGTTGAAAATGTTGTCAATTGTGAATTCGCCATCCCTCCATTATCAGATTTCTGGAAATATTACATTAAAACCTCTTTTTCTCAATTTTTTTTCTTCCTTGAACCATTTCTCTCTCCTTCGGTTCCGTTTCTCATCCATTCACCTATTGGATATTGCTGGCAATCCTCTCTTGTGATTTTGCTTGTTAAACCTTCAACTTGAATCCCCTATCTCCTATATATATATATATATATTTATATATGAGCAGATTTCTACATCTCTTAGCACTGACGACGGTAAGCTATATGTTACCGAAATTGGTTTTCTTCTAATTTAATGTAATTGATGCTTCTAACGTTTTTCTCTTTTATATTCCTAATTTTAAAGTTAATCGTAATGCATATAAACTACCATGTTTGTCTTCTAAATGTACTCTTTGATGTATAATAAAAAAAAATCTCTAAATAATCTCTAAAATGTATGCTTTGGAATTCATACTGTTGGTAAAATGTAAAGTCCGAGTTGAGAAAACCAATTAGAATTTCTCAAAGTATTTTCGAATATGTTTCTGAAAATTAAAGTAAACAACAGCAACAAAAAAAAAAATGGTTGTATAATTGCTTCGTTAATTCTCAAACATCTGTTGTTTATGATATTTATAAAGAAAAATAACCGCTTTCGGAACAATGAGTAACAATGATGTTACATTACATTTTCTTTCGTGGTTATAACATATTTTTGTAATTTTTTTTTACTGTTTACGTACATAGTATTTTTTCTAGTATTTTTAAATTCAAAGTCATAAATTATATTAAAACAGACAAAATTATCAAAAACTTTTTTTTTCATTGTTGACATATGTAATCAGAAATCCGTAACTCTGTAAAAATCTAAAAGTAAGATATAAAAGTTTTTCACCATCACTTAATATATAAACTGAAAAAAAAAATCATGTAGCTGCTAATATTTAACATGTACTGAAAACATGGATTACATATAAGACGAGAAATATATTTTCTAAAACTTACAAATATTCATTAAAAAGAACTCAATGTTGAAGATGAATACAATTGGTTTTATAAAAGTTGTACGCAATTTAAAATGTATGCTGATTCCATCGAAATTGAAATTATTCTACATAAAATACGTTATACAAAGCAAAATTCATAAAATAAATTCCAAATAATCTTAATTTGAAAATTAGAACAAATTTATATTCATGGAGAAATAAAACATGAGCAAAAATATTTTTCACTTGACACACCACGGCGAAATAATTTGAAGTTCATCGTTGCACGATGTTTTAATTTTTCTATTCATCATTTCAGAAATAATTTACGAAAAACTATTTTTTCAGAGAGCGACAACCTTTAACGATTTGCTTAGAACACGAATAATGTTTAACGGAAAAAATAATTTTCTATAATAGGTCTCATATATAAACTTAATTTCCACTTGACATTAAAGGCCCCTTTTTTACATTGAGTTTTTCTTGTTTAGTAAAAGAAACGGTTTTTTGTTTCATAAGAAGAACATATTTTCCCAGTTTTATCGTTTGTAATTACGTTTTATGCAAATGCACTGTTTTTCCAATGAACGTGTTTAAAAGTACGCAAGAGTTGCTTTTGAAAGCATTTCCTATTTTTAAAAACATTATATTTGCATTAAAAATGCATTCGGATATCATTTTATGAATTTTTTCTTTCATATATATGTGTTAATTCCAAACGCTGAAAAACCGAAATCTCACTGTACTTTAACCTTTTCGGGTCTGGTGTACTGTTAATAGGACATGTCTTTTCATCGAATATTATTTTGACTTAACACTTACTTATTTACTTTCAATATAAAGAAATGATAGTGTGTGGCTATGCCTTTCTTTTTATAACTTCATTTACGTTTTGACATTCGATACTAATAATAATAAATGTTTACTTCATCTTCTTTGCTCCTTTGGCAATTCCTTTATTTTATAGATATATTCTACTCTTTGAAATAAAAATATAAGTTATTATCTGAGCCAATTCTGTGTGATAAAGCGCAAAAAAATTAGAAATTTGTTATACCCTTTAGATTTGTAACACGTCATTTTCCAAATGCCTCCAAAACCATTCATTAGCCTACTATTATATAAATATAAATTGAATAGTACATAAAATAAGTACATTCCTGAGATTTAAGACAATGGCATCACTTTAAACTTCAATATCTATTTGGATTAGCCATATTACAATAAAATTAATTCTGTTCTCAAAATAGAAAAAAATCAGACCCGAAAGGGATAATGTTTAACTTTTTAGTTTCAATATTTATAATAAAATGAAATAAAAAAATATTAGAATAAATTATCCTGCGCTTATTTTCTCTTTTAAGGGGACAGTATATTTACAAATAGATAAAAAATGATTTTTTAAATATTAAAATAAAAAAAATAATAATAAAGCACGATTAATGGTGAATAAATTGACATCTTAATTTTATTCATATGACATTTTTATCATGATACATAGCTGCCAACTTTCAACTAATCTTCCATAATACCTGGATCAGTTTGATACAGGTTAACGTCCTTACAAAGCAGAAAATATATTTCATGAGTCTCTATTTATTTAATTTTAGCATTGTTAGTAGAACATACTTAATTTCATTTCTTTGGTAAAATGAACCGAAACTCATTAAACCAGGGTCAAACTAACGCACGTATTACGCATAATCAATGTCAGGTTGGCACCAATGCAGGATATATAGTATTATTTGTTAACAAACACAGCGCAAATAACTGTACAAATTAAAACTTTAAATGACTTTTTATCTGTGTTTATATTTCTTTCACTTTAATGATTTGAAAATGTTAATGGCATTTTTTCTATTTGAGATAGAGATTTGAACTTTTTTATGTCTGTTCATTATTATATATCTGATATATCTGCTCACAAAATTAGCCTATAAGATTTTTTTTCCTAAAGAAAATTATATAAAGAAGTGTTAGATTTTATCGTTTTAACTGTATATATCAGTAAAAAAGCATGTTAAATGTAGTATTAGATGCATCTGATAAAATATTTTTCCCTTGTCGCACAACGGAAAAAATTTGAAGTTCATCGTTGCAGAAAGTTTTAAGTTTTCTGTTCATCACGTTAGATATAATTTACGAAAAATTGTTTTTCAGAGAGCTAGAAACTTTTACGATCTGCTTTGAACACATATAATGTTTAACGGAAAAAATAATTTTCTATAAGAGGTCTTATATATAAACTTAATTTCCACTTGACATTTAAGGCCTTTTTTTACACTGAGTTTTTTTTCTTTAGTGAAAGAGAAGGTTCTTTATTTTATAAAAAGGAACATAATTTCCCAGTTTCATCGCTCGTAATTACATTTTATGCAAATGTACTGTTTTTCCAATGAACGTTTTAAAAATACACAATTTCCTATTTTAAAAAACAAATGTGCAATAAAAATGTATTCTGATACCATTTTATGAATGTTTTCTTTCATGTGTATGTGTTAACTTCAAACGCTGAAAAAACGAAATCTTACTGTTTGTTTAATTTTTTAATTTCAACATTCATAAGAAAATGAAATTTACAAATCTTGGAATGAACTATCCTGCACTAGTTTTTATTTTCGAACGATAGTTTACTTGAAAATAGAGCAAAAAATTGAATTTTGTTTTTAAATATTAAATAAAAGCCTAATTAAATTTGTATATTTTGATATATTATTTCTACCCATACGTCAATTATATCATGATATATTGTAATTTTTGTTAAAAGGCATAGTGCAATGATCCACGTAAATTAAAACTTTAATTTTATTTTTCTCCGTTCACTTACATGTTTTAAAAATATTAAAAGAAATTTGTAGCCATTTGCTTTATATTTGAGATAGAGATTTGAACTTTTTTGTGTATGTTCATTATTAGGTGTGTTCGTAATTATGTAAATACATTGCTCCTATAGTCTTCGTTTAGTCCGTCTGTTTGTCCGCATACAATAGAGCAAAAACTACTCAACTGAATCGTTTGAATTTTATAATACATGTAAGTTCAATAGTTTTATCGAGTCATTTCAAACTTTATGAAAATTGGATGTATAATTTAATTTCAGGTTTAATAAAAAGTATTCAGTTACATTACCCCCAATGAGTAAAAATGAATTGATATCAAGTGCATTTTAATGATGTACACTCTTTCGAACATAACAAAATTGATATGTATCTATAAAGTACAGACTAAAATATACATTCTGTACAATCTGTGATGAAAGGAATAATTGTTATTAATTTACAGGGCAATGCAAAAATATTGCACATCATTTAAATAGAGGGGGAGTACTTTGTTTTGGGAACGTTTTGATTATATTAAACTATATCCTATTTTATGAAATAGATATACATTGCTAAGGTTCATTACAAGTTACTTTCTGTATAATAGAAAGCAGATAGTATTTACAGGGAGACATAAAGAATTTCGACCACTGTACTGTGTCCGAAGTACTGTTTAATATTACCCTAATATCTAAATATTTTTAAAACTTCAATGCAGTGCAAACGGACCTCATTTACTACGCTTCACGTGGAATTTCCAACATTTATTTGTGTGAAAAATTTGCTCATGAAATTAGCCTGCGGCTTTTTTTTAAAATAAAAGTATATGAAGATATGTTAGATTTTATCATTTTACAGTATATACACTGTAAAAAAAATCTGTGAAGGTACTAAACATTTACAAGGAAACTGGGATTCCAAGAACTTTTCATGTAACGATATCAGGAAAAATTCATATAATCGATTCTGAAACTTGAATTTTTGCTGTTACCGTTACAGGAAAAGTTCTTGGAATCCCAGTTTCCTAGAAAAGGTTTAGTACCTTTGCAGATTTTTTTACAGTGTATATCAGTAATAAAAGCATGTGAATATTTATATTAGATGTATTTAAAAATTACTGAGCAGTATTGTGCAATACACTTTTGGAAATCTTTAAAAAATGAGAGGAAAAATACCAGTATTAAAAAATCTAGTAGGACTTTTTGTTGACTTTTTAGAAATTTTAATTAAAAATGTAGTTGATTTAGCTGAATATTGAAATGCAGTGAGTTCTTTATTCGAACTACGTTTTTTAAATAACCAAAATTTCTGAAAAGGTAAGCTATTAAATTAAAATTCTAGTATTGTAGGTTGCGAAACGCTTGATGAATATAAGTTTCTACCATAAGTAAGCATATTCTTCTCTGTAACTGGATGGCTACAAACACGAGTAACAAAATAATACTAATTTTAAAGTTAATGTTACTGCTGATAAATTACCGTATTTTCGGGTGTATAGTCCGCGGCTTATACAAGAAAAAAACCTTCCAAAAAGCCGCTGCGGCTTATACACGGTGCGGGTTATACAAAGATTTTTTTTTAAATTGGAAATTGTGATATTTTTTCTACAATTTTTAAACCTTAAAACATTTGAAAAAATTATCGAAATTTGTAAATTTTCTTCGCTATGCCTTGAAATTTAGAGAGTTCTCCCATGTTTGTAAAGGCTTTTTTTTACTGCTTAAATACAGTTATTTCTGGATTTGGAAGAACTGTCGCAACTATCGCCAAGTATTGCACTGATAGATGTATAATAGCCATTGTGTTTGTAGAGTACAAAATCCAAAATCTGGAACCCTTCCAATCTCGACAATTCTGAATTTAAGATCACAAGGTAGAACCCGTCGAATTTCGACGAAAGAAAATGTTTTAAAAGGAACTGTTTCATTGATTTACATTAAACCTACAAAATTAGTCATAGTAGAAAATGCATTTTATACCGATAAGTCTAACTTAAAACTACACTATGTGTAAATTACTTAAAGACGACCAAAAATATTATATATTATATTGTATTCAAGAAATACTAATTAATAATATTAAGTAATATTGATTAATCAAGTAATTGTAATTAATTATTTAAGTACTTCACACATAGTGTAGTTCTAAGTTTACCTTTTTAAAAGATAAATAAGACCTTTTTAAAAGATAAATAAATAGAATATAGCATTCTATTTATTTATTTCCTGAAATAAGTCTAATTCTTGAACAAACGATATTTAACGTCAAATTAACAAAATACTATTTCTATAAAAATCAGTTGTGGAAATTGTTAAAATTAAACTTTAATCGTACATGTAAGCAGTAAAAAATAATGAAGTTCTGTTATTATGATAAAGTTATCAATTTAAGTTCTTATGCTAGCATTCTAAAATGAAAAAAAAGTAAAATTTATTCCACTTTGACTAAATTATAGATTTTTTTCCCGCGAAATCTAAACCCGACATCATTTTCATAATATCAAAATTTACAAATGTACATTTTGTATTTGTAATCGCCTTTTCAGAAAAAATTGGTGTTTTAATTTGATCATTTTGGTTCAAAACTTGAAGTATTAATACTATTAGCTGAATGGCGGATCTAAGGGGGGGGGGGGCGATGGGGCGATCGCCCCCCCCCTTGAGCCCAATAAAGGGTCTGAAAAACGATATTAGATGCTCACACCGAAAAAGGTTTGGACTTACACTCGAGACCGGCGCGGCCCGGGTCGGGCCGCGCCATTTTTAAATTACGAAACTCGGTCAGATCTTTACACTTTTAGAACTGGGGCGGGTCGAGTCTTACTTTTTCCTGTAGAGCGGGATCGAGCCACAGTTTTCTTTTCAGGGCGGGCCTGGCGTGGATTTCGCTCTTCCTTGAGATAAACGCTCGGTCTGGGATCGACTCAGATCATAATGGGGGGAGAAGCAATGGCGCATCTAGGGGGGGCGAAAGGGCGATCGACCCCCCCCCTTTGGCTAATAAAAGTTTCCTAAAAAAGACATGCATCCTCGCAGGAAATGAATTGAAGCCTAATCGAGTCCGGCGCGGCCCGCCTTGGGCTGCGCCTTTTGAAATTCGCGAGGCTCGGGCTGGGTCAGGTCTTCTCGCTTTCAGATCCGGGCTATATCGTGATCATTATTTTTTTGCAGATTTGCAGATCGGGTCTGAGGGACGATCGTCTCCACTTCTTGGGCTAATAAAAGTTTCCCAAAAATGCATGCATTCTTGCAAGAAATGAGTTAGATCCTAGCTAGAATCTGGCGCCCCTCCCTCGGGCCGCGCCTTTTTAAGTTCGCGAGGCTCGGGCTGTGTCTGGTCTTACCGCTTTCAGAACTCGGCCGTCATTTATTTGATACTATCATGATCATTATTTTTCTGCAGATTTGGATTGGGCCTGATTTATTTTTCTTCCAGAACGAGTCTGCCCTGGAGTCATTCTTCTTAGATGTCTGCATTAGAGATGACACAGGTTCAGACTTAGCCCGTATCCGATACGAGATCGTGTTCTGTTTTTATGCTGGTCTACGGATTCGGACTCATTTTTTCTGAAATCTGAAAATTTTATTTATCGATAAATAGAAAAATATAAAAAACTTTTTTCCCCTTAAAAATTAGTGCTTATTCCTTTTCAAATCAATGTCTTGCTATTTTGATAAATATGAAAGTGAAGCACAATTTCTTTTTCTATTTTAGTATTTGAATGCTATTAAAAAAAAAAAAACAATTAGTTATATTTACATCTGTAGATTTATGTTCAAGCATTGCCGACGACCGACGGCGATCCGGCGCCTTCGAAAAAAGGCGGGAATAATGAATTTGCCTTTAGTTCGATTTTTGTTTGTGGCAGTGTCGTTTATTATTATTATTATTTAGACATCTAACGCGAAAAGAATATATTTTTTTAAATTTTAGTTTGCGGTTACAGAATAATTTAAATTTCTAGTGTATGCAACGCATACAAGTCGTAATCGCTTTTCATATGGAAATAACTGTAGTAACTATCATTTCTTTTGGGATCTCTGCTGATGCCGTAGCGGTAAGTAATGTATTTACCATATTCTTGCGATCGAATAGTGTTTGTTCTGTTCCTAAAAAAGTGTTGAACTTTAAAAATTTTAATTTGAGGTTATTTTCTGGGTCATGCCTATAACGAAGGCTTGTTACGAAGAACGAAATAATTATAATTAAAAATGTGCATTTTTTTACAGAAAATTTAAAAGTATTGTTCGATTTGAAAGATAATAGACAGTATTTTCTACAAGTTCCATGCATTTATTCATGAAACACACTTCATTAATGTGTCCACTGTCCGTAATGTTTTCTTATTAAAACAGAGACAAAATATGAGAATCCTTTTATGCGTAAAGTATATTTTTATTTTATACCAAACTGTTCTTTTGATAATATTAAATTTAATTTTCCGTTTAACAGCATTTTTTTATATAAAAAATAGTTTTAAAATTATAACTACTTTTGGAACATTCTTATAAGTATTATGCAATTTTTTCTACTATATAATTTCACTATCGGGGCTTTTGCTCTTGATGCCGCAAAATGTTTCTGGCTCAGATGGGACCGGGCTGTGGAATAAGAGCCCGAATTTATCTCTAGTCCGCACTGACCAAAATTTCCCTGGTCGGGGTTCGGCTCGGAATGAAAGTTAAATTTCGGTCCGTGTCCGACCCAGCCTAGACGTATGCACGTGCCTAAGCATGGCCGAGTCGGCGAAATGGTTCCGAATTTTCTAACGGGTGAGCCAAAATAGAATAATTTTTCCAAAAGGCCGGTCCAACAAACAAATTAAACGGGCCGAACCTGCAAAAAAATGAAGGGCCATATGGGCCAAGCCGCTAAAAAAAAAAAAAAAAAAAAAAAAAAAAATTAACGGGTCTACTGGCCCTTTATAAAGATTTAAGCAGGAACGTTAAAATATGAGCTCTTTTCAATTATATGGGTTTAATGAGAACAAGTATAAATGTGCGTCTCCAGCCGATACTAGTTTGGCAATATCAATACAGAAATGTAACTTTTACAATGTAGAGATCAGCATCGGAGAATTATATTGTGTGTAACCCGGGTTTAATATTTTTTTAGCAGGTTCATACCGGCCCGAGATCAGGCTTGCATTATTTTTCTACATATAGACGAGCCGGGCTGGAACTAGACTTAATTGTTGTCAAGATGTGAAGGACAGATAATATGCAGCGCCATACGAAAAGAAGGGGGGGGCGAAGGATGCGGTCGCCTCTGGCGCGGAAATTTAAGGGGCGCCAGATTTATGGTACCAGCATAATTTTTGGTTTGTTACAAGAAAAAGTTGGGTAGGGGGGGGGCTGCAAATTTTGCTTCTCTTCGCATGCCAAATGATTGAAGATTTTTCTACCTTCTCATGCTGTCGCTTCCAAAAATTCTATTCAAAACGATAATTTTCACAGTATTTTCTTAAACTGCTGGTATCAAAAAATGGATAACGCCATAGTTTCTGAATAAAAACACCTGCTAATCCTGCTAATGCGATCCACAACATAAATATTAGTTAACCCGGCCAGCAGCAAAAAAAAGGAAGTCAACCGGACCCAAACCCGACCCACAGAAAAAAAAACTAGAAGTCAACCGGACCCAGACCCGACCCGCATCAAAAAATAAAAGCAACATGACCCGCAGTGAAAAAAAGCCCCGACCCACGCATTAAAGTCGAGTCTCCAAATTTCAAAAATCGCCCCCCCCCCTTGAGGACTCTCCAGATCCGCCCTTGTATTAGCTGAAACAGATATTAAACTGCTGATATTCTTTTACGTGTAAATCAGATTTCGTAAATGACATAAAATTTCTCCGGGTTACAACAGAAGATATTTAAATTTCAATCTTTTTCCTTTTAATGAGAAAATGGCTACATAAAGATACAGCAAACAATTTCTTCTCTTTTCTCTCTCTCTCTCATCTCATGTCTTCTCATGAGATGGTATTGTGGTGTGTATTTCTTCTCTTTTTTACTTTGCTTTTAATAGAAATGGAGTACTCCTGTTGCCACGATTAGAAAGACGGTACTAAAAACTACAAAAAAAAATAATATTTCAAAAACAAATTAAGATACAGCTTTCGAACAAATTTCATTTAAAAGAACATTTTTTTCCCTACACAATGGTGTAAAAATAGAAAATGTGCGTTATTTTAAAGCGAAAAAAAGTAGTAGCAAAAATTGCAATACCGAAATTTCACTTAAAATTTGAAAGTGTTGCCATTCGCAAAATGACGTATGCGTTACGCACAGATACGTTTGGCCTTTATAATATAGATTTTTAGTTTATTTTTCAAAAAAATAATCTACCGACCCTGTTGCAAAGAACAAAAAAATGTGCGTCATTTATATCATTTCGGAACGATTCAGAGCAGTCGTTCTTTTTCGAAACTCTGTAAAGGAACGATTCCGAGGAATCGTACCTTTACAGAGTCGTTTCATTTCGGAAGGAGTTCAAGGAATCAAACTTTTCCGGAGTCGTTTCATTTCAGATAGAGTCCAAGGAATCGTTCCTTTTCGGAGTTGATACCTTACCCTGTTGCAAAAAATAAAAAAAAAGTGCGTGATTTATGTCATTTCGGTACGATTCAGAGCAGTCAGTCTTTTTCGAAACGATTCCGAGGAATCGTTCCTTTACAGAGTCGTTTCATTTCGGAACGAGTTCTAGGAATCGAACTTTTCTGGAGTCGTTTCATTTCAGATAGAGTCAGAGGAATCGTTCCTTTTCGGAGTTGGTGCATTTCGGATCGATTCCGAGGATTCGATTCTTTTGGTAACCAATGACCTAAGATACGTATTCATTTTATGTACGAAATTTTGAATTTATCAGCGATTTTTTTTTAATTTTCTGAAATTTTTTTTAAAAATATCACGTTTCTTTGAAAAAAAAAATGTGCGTAAACGACGCATCGCTTGAAATTTTATCTTAAAACACGTAAATGCCGCGGCGTTTCTTCCGAAAATTACGGTACTGATAATCTTAATTTTTTAGCCCAATTACTGTAGATATGCATCACGAAAAAATTTGGTAAATTTGTGTTAAAAATTATGACTAATGGCTTCTAATTTCGAGCCCTGGTCGAAATATACGTTCGTAAATGGTGTATAGCCCGCGGACTATACACCGATGCATCTCCGCGGGTTATACACGGACTTTTTTTACTGCACAGCTCGATTCAGGGGTGCGGGTTATACACAGGGTGCGGGCTATACACCCGAAAATACGGTAACTTGTTTGTCTGCCAAATACATTTTTGAACATGAAAATGTATACTTGGGAATTCATAGTAATTGATAACTGTAAATACCGAGTTGAAAAAACAATTAAAACAAGATGGAAATTGTATGTTAAATGTAGCAAATGACGTGCGTTATTATTATAACGAAATTTTAAAACTTATGTCTTGTTGTACAGGAAAGTGGTGTACCTCCGACCTATTTTGAATTTTTAATTTTTAATTAAAAAATTGCCAAAATTAAAAAAGAAAACATTTTATAATTTTTATGTTGTTACAAACAACATATACAAACAACTTTTTAGCAGTTGTACTTCAATTGCATTAACTGTAATTAAAGTAATTTCAATGACTGAGAATTTGATTGGCTGGAATAATCAATTTGTGATTGATTTTCGTCTTGTCCTTGAATCGAGCAATCAGTGTTATTTGATGGTAGAAATTCCGAGTCTTCGAAAACATCTTTATTCAATGGATGCTACACAAACCTTAAATACATTCTATTTGATGATGTGAAGGATAATGTAAATGCTCACCCAACTAGTTCAGCTGCGTCATAGATGGTAGATGGTTTTTCAGCACTACTTGGTGTAGCCATTCAATTATTCATAGTTATAAAATGCTTCAAAAGGTCCAAAGACACATCTGTCTACCATTAAGCTATACCCATTTAAAATAAATCATGTTCTTACTAAAAACTTTTTAAATGCACATGTGAAACTGATTTTATATCAATATACTTAAAATTATAGAATTTACATATAAACCAACTACACTGTAAAAAAAAAAATCTGTAAAGATACTAAACCTTTTTTAGGAAACTGGGATTCCAAGAACTTTTCCTGTAACGGTAACAGCAAAATTTCAAGTTTCAAAATGGATTGCATGATTTTTTTCTGTTATCGTTATATGAAAAGTTCTTGGAATCCCAGTTTTCTAGAAAATGATTAGTACCTTCACAGATTTTTTTACAGTGTACATATATATAAGATTTATCACAAAATAGTTGTAATTTATTAATAGAATTTAAATAACATACTATAATTTGAAGGGAAGCATTTTACTTTAAAAAAAAGTTTTTTCAACATATGCATTTTATGATATTTAGGTAGTGAACCTTGGAACAGTCCAATGTATACCACACAGTAAAAAAAACTGTAAAGGTACTAAACATTTTCTAGGAAACTGGGATTCCAAGAACTTTTTATTTAACGATAACAGGAAAAATCCATGTAACCGATTCTAAAACTTGAGTTTTTGTTGTTACCGTTACAGGAAAAGTTCTTGGAATCCCACTTTCCTAGATAAAGTTTAGTACCTTTACAGATTTTTTTTACAGTGCACTTTCATTAGGTTAAACACCACTGGACACTTAAAAAAATAACTGTCAATCATGATGCTAAGGTTATGCCTAACTTTGTTTAAAGGACATGGTGCAGTAGCTAGAACCTATCTTTATGATGCATATCATTCATTAAAAAAAATAGATATGTTTTAGTATGAAAATAGCATAGAAATATCTAAGAAAAATTTACTTTTGAATTGTGAATTTCCTTTTTCAAGAACTGTACGATTAAATGAGTTTCTAAATAAATGTCAAGAACTTAAATGAGACCTATGGAAGCAAATATTCAAACTACAAATGTTGTTGTTTAATAATCTAAAGAAAAAAGCTGGAATTGGCATAGGTCCGAGGTATACATATGTCCAAGGTACACTACTCTCCCCTAATAATTTGCAAAGCATTTCGGATACAGTATAATAGCAGAAATCTTTTAAGTGTTTCTGTAAATATTATCTGCTTTCTATTATACAGGACGTAACTTATAGTAGACCTCAGTAACGTATATCTGTTTCCTAAATGTAATGTAGTTTTATGTAATCAAAATTCCTTTCAAACGATTTTACCTCCTACACTGTAAAAAAAAATATGTAAAGGTACTCACTTTATCTAGGAAACTGGGAAACCAAGAACTTTTCCTGTAACGGTAACAGCAAAAACTCAAGTTTTAGAATCGGTTACATGGATTTTTCCTGTTATCGTTACATGAAAAGTTCTTGGAATCCCAGTTTCTTAGAAAATGTTTAGTACCTTTACAGATTTTTTTTACAGTGTATACCATTATGTATTTGAATATTTTTGTGTGGAACTGTAAATTAATAACAAGTATACTTTGCACCACTTTGGAAATATTTTTTTTATATACTTCATAGATTCATATCAATTTTATTATGTTCGGAAAAATGTGATATCACTAAAATACACTTGAAACAATTTTTTCCATTGGTCGTAATGTAACAGAATAATTTTAATTGTCCCTGTACTTAAACTATACATTCGATTTTCATAAAATTTGAAATGATTCGACAAAATTATGCAACAATTATATATTTTAATTTTAAAATAATTCATTTGGGTAGTTTTTGCTTTGTTCGATACGGACAGACATACGGACAGATTGAACGATTATTATACGTGCTACGTATTTATATAATTACAAATGTACCTAAATACACAAACTTTACTCCAATATGTTTCTGAAAATTACAGTCAGTGAAAGCAAATATTTTTAATAATTTTAACTGCTTCTTTAAATTTCAAACATCTATTTGGAGATCGTGTGTAACGAATATATTTTCAATTATGGTGAATTCATATTTTTTGACGAATAAGAAACATTTTCCTCTTTTATACTGTTTACGAATGTATTATTTTAATAATTATTCTTAAATTCAGCATCATAAATTCCATTAAGAAGAGCTAAAATTATTTTTTTTTAATTGTTGACATGTGTAATTTGAAATTCACAATGCTGTAAAAAATTACGTTTCTGAACGTCATCAGCAATACAAAATGAAAAAAATTCATACAGATAATAACACTTACGATATGTTCGAAATATGGATAATATTTAAAAGAAGGGAAACATTTTCTATAACCCGCATGTATTGATTAAATTTAATTAAGCGTTGAAGATGAATACAGATGATTTTATTAAAGTTGTATGTAATTTAAATTTTTGCGGATTACTTTGAAATTGCATTAAATAATCTAGATAAAATACGTTATACACAACAAAACTAGTAAATAAAAATCCAAATAATCTCAAAATCCAAAAATTCAGTTTGAAAAACTGTATGAAGAAATAGAAAATGAACAAAAAATATTTTTTCTATGATACATTATCTCATGAAAACCGCAGTCAATAAATTATTAAGTTTTGCCGTCGGATATAAATTGAAATACAAAATCAGACATTTATTAAATTTTATGATAAGATAACATAATATTTTAAGAAAAGTTAATTTATCTCTATAGGCCGCATTTTGATTAAATGTGACTAAGCTCAGAAGATGAATGTAGTTGTTTGATTAGCAATAAATTTCTATATAATTTAAAATTTTGCCGATTGCTATAAAAAAGAATTTGTACAACATACTTTGTAAAACGTGATACTTATAAATGCAAATCAAAAACATCTTAATTTGGAATTTTGAACACTTTTTTATCCAACAGGAAATAACAAGGCAAACATAAAGACAAGATAATTTATATCTATATGCTACATATAAAGATTAAATGTAACTAAGCTCAGAAGATGAATGTAGTTCATTCCATTAGCGATAAATTTCAATGTAATTTCTTTATAATTTAAAATTTTGCCGATTGCTATAAAAGTATTTTTGCACAAAAAACATTATAAAAATTAATACTTATAAAATCAAATCACAATCATCCTAATTTGAAAATTTGAACATTTTTTATCCACAAAGAAATAAAGAAGAAACAATAAAAATTCTTTGACGAAGAAAGTAAAGGACTTTGCTGTTCATCATATCGTTAAATTCATATTTTTGGTACATCATTTTTCGTATAATTTCTCGAAAATGATTTTTTCAAAGAGCTACAATATTTTACAATGCAATCAAAACATAAAACATATTTAAGAACACAAATTATTTTCTATAACAAGCTATACACATATATGCGCTTATTTTCCACTTGATATTCACGTTTTTAAAAACGTCAAACGAGTTTTTTTTTCTTTATAGGAAGAAATGACCAAATTTCTTCGTTTTATAAAAGGAATATATTTCATCACTCTTATTGCTTGTAATTAAGTTTTATAAAAATGAATGTTTTCCTCGAAGAACTTGTTTGTAAGCATGCAAGAGTTCAGTTTTAAAGAAGATCCATTATCACTTAGATTGTTTTTACGTTAACCGCTTCCTTGATTTGCCAATACGTCATATGGGCTACGTATTTTTGCCAATCATGGTTTGCCATACCACTTACGGGCATCCATATTCCAAATGTGATTTATTATTCTCACAAGGATATTTTTATTGTAAATTTTTCATTATTTAATCCGAGCATTTTTCTGTTTCCATTAGGCAAACATTTTTTGTTTGGAAAAACCGGTAATAAAAGATTAAAAATTATGTAAAAGACATGAAAAAAGAGCATTATTTGAAAGTTATTTAACAAAAATATTGATTAGTTAAGTGGTTAAGTAATGTGCTTGGGTATCCTTTTATTAATGTTTTTTTTTATAAATGTATGTACTAACTTTAAACGCGAAGAAACCGAAAAAAAAATTCTTATAGTAAAATAAAATTTATCTATTCACTTTCGGCATACATAAAAAAAAGTTTTAAATTTTAAGATAAATTTTCTGCATTTCTTTTCTTTCCTTGTTCTTATTTCTTTTT
Organism: Maratus speculifer; assembly: GCA_964019185.1. NCBI lineage: Eukaryota > Metazoa > Arthropoda > Arachnida > Araneae > Salticidae > Maratus > Maratus speculifer. Next base: position 105,000,865 of record OZ025289.1, on the reverse strand, counting down.
TAGTTTTGGTCTTGCAGATTGGCTATAATTACAGGAATTTCCTAAATTTACACATAAAGTTCATTCAATTAAATTTCTCTTCAACCTATTTTTTTTAAATTGTTATGAATTTAGTCCATATAGTATTAATTGATGAAGAATATAGAAGGCATTTTAAAGATTTTTTAAAGTGTTAGATATTCCGGCGATCGCAATGTATTATATTTGCGATTATTTTTCAGTTGCTTACACTGTTAAAAATTTTGTGCTACTTTGAACCGAAATTTCATAAGAAAAAACCTACAGTTCATTTTTTTATTTGTATTATAAAGTATAAATTTGTCCTTTACTGTCTCTTTTCATAATGCTGAATGAAAAAAAAATCAGCGCTATCTATTCTTTTACTTGTACATATTCATTTCTAAAAGTTAAAATTAAAATTTGTAGAACTCCAACAGAATATGAAATGTACTTTTAAATAAAATTTGTTTGAAACTGCAATTCAGTTTACTGATATTTTTACCACTATCATATGTTTTAAGAAGTTTCAAGCACGATTTTTAAAATATTTCGTAACAATAGAATGCTGCGAAAATATAAGGCAACATTTGTGGAAATGTAAAGATATATGCAAAATTAAGTAGAAAGTTGCAGTAGACTGGTTATGGATTGATTGGTAAATAAATGCACAACTGGAATCTAACTGCCAGGCTACGTGCAATCTTTAATTTATAAAAAAAAAAGGAATTGTTTTTTACAAAATAGAAAAATAGTTAAAATAGTTGTTTTAATTTTTTCATATAGAAGGATTATAAAAACATAAGAATATGTTTTGCTTGTTTCATTTAATCTTTTCTATAAAAAACTTTCAAGCGCAGTTTTTGGACAACCTAAAAATATATATCTTACATTCAATTTGATTACTCGGTTATTATTAATAATAACCAAATGATAATCAAATACACTGGTTAATATGATAAATTTATAAAAAAAAAATATTAAATTATTCTGTCGTTATTCATAATTACCGATATAAATAGGCGTATATTAAATTTCAACACTTTTAGCTTAATATTTTTATTTTGCATACGTTTATTCTAAACATTTATTGCTAAAAGCATGTATTTAAAAGCGCTATAATTTATTCTTCGAATATTTCAAAGTTTATGTTTTTTTTCAGAATGTTTAAAGTTTTTATCTAATTCATTAAGTAATTATAAAAGTAATTATTTTAAACTGTTTAGTCTTTTGCGTTTTATTAATAGAACACTTCTTTTGCTTCACAGTATTATCGTATTTTAAAAATTATTTTTGTTATTAGATTCAAACAGTTTTGACAGTACACATTTTTTTAAAGTATATATTCGTTGCTAAGCTTAAATAATCATACTGACTGACCTTCATTGGTAATTATTAATAATAACCAGTAAATGTGATTAATATGCAATATTAATCACATTTACCAAAGCTCGTTATTATTATAAATAATAACTGGTTTTTGATAATAATTACCGAATTTATCAAATGAACCGTAACATACATATTAAATGTAAAAAATCTATTTCATTTTTTTTTATTAAAAATGATTTTTAAGAAACATGCAATTTTAACTTCATACAATGGCCAGTATGAACATTTATAGGGCACAATTTGTAGGTTTTTAGATCGCTGTGTTGTAAAGTTTAAAACGTTAAATGACAAAAACAGGGAAGGACAACTAAATGATGAAAGCAAAATTTCCATAAATATCTCTATCAAACATTTTGGTTTTATTAAATGTACTACTGAAAACAAAAGGAAAATTATTTATTTTCAAATTTTTATGAAATTGCTTTATTCTTTCACAATTTATGTTTTATGTAGTTAAAGAGCTTAAATCATTACAACGATACTCCAGTTTTAAATTATTATCCAAATTTTATGCAACAAGTAATAAATTAAAAAAGTATATTTTTGACACGTGTTGTTGAAGTGATTAAAGCTTTGCGTCAAAGTAAAGTTTTAAGTTTTTTGAACATCACTTCTAACATGTTTGAGAAAAATTATTTTTTCCAATCGACACAAAATTTTAACATGTGCTAAAAACACGGAAAATATTTAAGATGAGGAAAACATTTATTTTTGTATTATTTTATGTATTAATATAAATCGTATCTGACATGCATACATTTTAAAAATTATGAAGTGGGTGATTTTTTTAGAGCGAAAAAGCTTTCGTAGTTTATTTTATAACCTAAGCATATTTCCCAGATTCAGTGCTTCTAATTGCAATTATTACAAATTATTGTTTTTTTTAAAATTTTTTTTTCTTTCTTTCTGTTTTTTTAAGAATGTACATAAGCGTATGTTGAAAGTGCATTTACATCAAAAGAAAGGAAAAAATGTGTCATGAATCAAATGTAAAAATGTCATGAAATGAATCAAAAGTGAAAGAAATTTACATCAAAAAGTATCTGTATATCCTGTTATTTATAAAATATTTGGTCAGTTTTCCGTTTTAGCAACGACATTAAAATATGTATGCTTATGCTTCATATATTTCAACTCTGGCAGTACAAAGGATTACACTCCTATCCAAAATTAAGGTAACAAACATGTTTTTTAAAATAATTGTAAATATATACCAGAAAAATTGATAAAATTTCCCATATACAAATTGTGAAGAACGATCCGTACAGTACAAATCTTCGGTTTAGAAAAAGGTGTTTAAATTCAATATTTGAAGAACTATTGGACCTAGACCGTTTAAGAAACTTAGATATTTGCCTGAAGTATTGCATTAAAATGAACAAATTAGTCTGTATGCATTGAAAATTAGTTTTCATAATCGTTTAGATGATTCCTTGAGATGAAGAGCCATTGGCAGGCTTGAAACTGGCCGGTCTCAAGCGGAGGTGGCTCGATGGTTGCAAATAGCATTGAAAGTGGTATTCAGATAATGGAATCAATTGCAAACAAGTGGTACCTTTACTATGAAGATCGGCCAAGATCGCCACAGCGTATCGACACCTATACTGGATCACTATTTGTGCTATTAAGTGCATGACGATATAGGTTGGCGATGACAACGGTCCCTCAGCTTACCCGTGACCTTAATACTGCGTCTGGAATAAGAATTTTGAAAATTTATTGGCACCCTCATAAACAGTATGAAAGAACGTTGTGAGGCTTATATAAAGTATTGTAGTGCACAAGTGTTACACTCAATATTATACATATTTTTCTTGAGATAAATGCTTTAGCTCATATTTATGATTTAACACTTTTTGATGGACCCAATTTCTTAATTAGCAATTAAGATCTTTTGCATATAATTGTTATGCTACTAAATTCTTTCCCCCATTCTAATACTTCTGAGGACAATTTTATAGCTCATCAGTTTTCAAAAATTTTTTGTTTATGACCTTAATTTTGGTCATGGGTGCATTATTGCATCCCGTGCCAAACATTGCGATTCAATATTTATTGCAAATGGATATTTTTATTATTATTATTTGATGATAACCACAAAAATCATTTTAATTTTCGATTTTTTGATCAAAAATATCAGAAGTAAAGTTATTCTTTTCAGCTGGTTGGAAGATTTTTTTTTCCGCTTTCAGTCCATGATTAGTCTTTACTCTGAATTATGGATCACCGCATAAAAACCGACATATCTCAGAATTTTGCTGAAAATACTCATGTAACGAAATTAAGATATACTTGAGATTGCTTATAAAAGAGTACGAATACATAAGTAAAGAAGTTGTTTACAGTTAATATTTGCAGAACTAAAAAAAAACTGCTTATAAGAACAGTACATGAGTACATGAGTGAAGAAGTTGTGTAGAGTTAGTATTTGCAGAACAATTGGAATTTTACAGTATCTTTATGCTCTGGAAATTTGTATTTTCTATATGCCTGTCTATCTCTCTATCTGTATATCTATCTGTTTGTTTGTCTCTCTATCTGTCTGTCCCTACATCTCTATCTCTCTATCTATCTGTTTATCTATCTGCCTGTTTAGTTTTTTGTTTCTCTATGTTTGTCTGTCTAATTATATGTTTATGTTTATTTTTCTGCTTGTTTGTCTTTTAATATATTTATCTAACTCTCTGTCTGTCTCATTCCGGTCTGACTGTCTAACTATTTAACTCACTGTCTATTTATCTATCTGTATCTCTTTCTTTCTCCTGTTTGCCTGCCTGTATTTCACTGCATGTCTGCCTGTAATTATGTCTAATAATCTTTCTAGCTACAATTTATCTATTTATCTGTATGCATGTATTCCACTCTATTTTTCTTCATGTGTGCCCATATATCTAAATTTCTATTTGGCTGTCGGTCTATGTATATGTCTGTCTATCTATATACCTGACTGTCTGCTGACTTGTGTGTCTATCTGTCTATTCATCTATTTGCCTTCTATCTATCTAACTTTTTCTGTCCATCTATATCTATGTCCGCCTAACTATATGTCTGTCTATCTATATCTCTGTATGTATTTCTATGTGTCAATCTTCATTTGTTTCTATTTCCTCTGTTTAGCTATTTGCAATTGCATTATGGCCTAGCATTTTTTGCATTAGGTCCATAAGTCAAAAATTTACATCACACAGCTGACATAAAAAAAAATTTCGGGGCAATACCTACTATCAGAGCAATTTATAATTAACAACATTTTCATCTCAAAATGAAATTTAATAAATACCTCTTATTTATGTTTATTTACAAGTAGCATTGTGGTTACGAATGCCAAATGGAAAACTCAAGGAATATTTTTTATATGAAAGGATGAGAAATACACAGTTCTACGTCCCTTTTTATTATTACTCTAAATATCTAAAAAAATAAGATTAATTTGTAGATAAATGGTTGCACTATGTTCGAATTATCTTATCCGAATAAGCAAAGACTAAATAAATAAGCAAAATGAAGTCAAATGTGTCAAAACTTGTTTCTCGAAAATCCTGTTTTTTTACCCACATCCTTTATGTTTTACAGTAGAGATTTAAATAATTTATTAAACATAAAGTAATGATATTATGTCCCATCTCTTCTGTAAGAATAAAAATCTTTGTCTGTAGAAAAGTTGTTACTTTATTCAGAATTTTCAGCAAAAAATTTCTAGTAAAATTTTTTTGTAGTAAAAATGCTAATAATTTTATTTAATTTCAGGTAATTATTATCAAAATGTATTAGCATTCAGCATCAAAATAACTACTAAAATAAAAACATGTAAATAAAATTAAAATTATTTTACATAACAAAAAAAGTGAGTAACTTTTTATACATCAAAAAATAAAACATCAACAAAACAAACATTTTTCTTTGACACATGAAGATGAAAAGTTGAAATTTGACGAAGCGTAAATTTACAATTTTTTTAGACACTACCTTAAATATAATTGAAAAATAAATTTTTCAGAGAACTAAAAACTTTTACAATGTACTCTGAATATCTAAAATATTAAAGATGCGAAAAAATTTTAATACAAAGCTTGATATATAAACGTAAATTCCGCTTACATTCAAAGTGTTTTTAAATGCCAAATGGGTTTTTCTTGTTTAGGGAAATAAATTATTTTCTTCCTTTTATTTACAAAATGAGCAAATTTGTTTAGTTTCATTGCTTCTAAATGGATTTTATTCAAATGGTATGTAGTAAATTTTATGCATTTTTGAACAATTCACAAAAAAAAGAAAGAAAAACCATACATCAAGCATATTTTATGATAAACTTTACAACGGTTTTAGAGTGTTTTAATGAAATCTCTTCGTTTATTAGCTTCAATAGTGACATCTAAGTAAACAATATGCAAAATGCACGACACACTTAAAATTCTAATTTCTGCAATTACCATCTTTTGATCGGAAAATTATCCGAATTACTTTGAAGTCTTTTTAATGATCACGTCAACCGGGGATATATTGGCCCTTTCAGCAATACTTTGTACTACACATAAAGCAGTTGTTTGTTCTACTAATATGGTTTTTGCCAATATACTACATTTAGTAACTTGTAATTCATATTTGATTTCAGTCTTTCCATTAATTTTCAGTTTTGATGGGAAATGCTTACGTTTTAATAAAGGTAACAGGAAAACTAATTTTTGGAGCTACTTTGTGTTAAATCTGGTTTGGTAAACAGTAAATCCATTTTTTTAGAAATGCCTTATTAAAAAATAATTGTTTATGGAGTCTTCAGCGTTAATTCATTAGCTAATCCTATTACAAGAAGTTTCAATAGTCGAACATATGAAAGTTATTCAATTTATATGAAACTTAATGATTGGACCAAAGAAGCTCGCAGCAGGAGCTACTTTGTTCCAAAACTTTAAAAATTATTAAAAATAAATAACTAATAAATAAATGCCACTTTATAACCAAACAGTTTGATTCATTGTTAGTTGTTTATAATTCAATTTCGAAGTTAAAAAAAATCATGTATATTTAATCATGGAAATCTTAGTGGAGCTATATGAAAGTGGCCAAAAGTAGCCCCGGTTGACAGAAGGCTTGTATATATATATATACAGGGTGTCCGAAAAGTCTGGAAACGGCCGAATAACTCGAGAAATACATATGAGATTGAAAAACGTAAATATACGTGTTAAATATTTTTAAATAAGCTACTCAGTGATACCAAATTTGACCTTCGCAACCGACCCCCTGGGGGTCAGAGGGGGTCCAACTTTGAAATCTTAAATTATACCCCCCATTTTTTATTGCAGATTTGGATTCTACGGACAAAAATAAGTAACTTTTGTATTTGATGTTTATTTCGAATCCCCGTTTATCACGGTGTAATCGAGCATATTAAATCGATACATAATTCGGCTTTTCCAACGGGATTTTTTCTAATCGAAACTGATTGGGCAGAATTTTTGACGTCAAATTCCTCGTCTTTTGCTAGAATAGCATTTCCTGAAAATCACCCGTGGCGATTGTTTCGGTAGTGCTACACTGTTAAAAAATTTTCCCATTTGCTGCAGCGTCACTCCACAGCTATTATAGAATATCTCTTTTGTGACCAATGAGAATGCTTCATAACAGAGTAAAGTAATCGTTTTCTATAAAAGCGGTGGAGTGACGATGCAGAAAAAGGGTCAATGTTTGTACAATGTACTTTACTGTGTTATGGAACATTCTCATTGGTCATGAAAGAGATATTCTATAAAAGCTGTGGAGTGATGCTACAGGAAATGGGTCAAATTTTTAAGTTTCACTATCGAAATAATCGGCACGGGCGATTATCAGGAAACGCTATTCCGACAAAGGCGAAGAATTTGATGTCACAAATTCTCCCCAATTAGTTTCGATTAGGGAAAATCCTGTTGGAAAAGCCGAAATATGTATCGATTTAATATGCTCGATTACACCGAGATAAACGAGGATTCGAAATAAACATCAAATACAAAAGTTACGTATTTTTGTCCGTAGAATCTGAATCTGCAATAAAAAATGGGGGTTATAATTTAAGATTTCAAAGTTGGACCCCCTCTGACCCCCAGGGGGTCGGTTACGAAGGTCAAATTTGGTATCACTGAGTAGCTTATTTAAAAATATTTAACACGTATACTTACGATTTTCAATCTCATATGTATTTCTCGAGTTATTCGACCGTTTCCAGACTTTTCGGACACCCTGTATATAGTACATAATAGGCTAGAATTCAGTTCAGCTAGGTATCTCGGAAAAGAGTTGAATATTCCCTTTCCGTGACATTCGTCAACAAGCGGGAAAAACTGGGCTACGCTCGGATAAAATTAGCAATTTGTTCCGCTCTATATAACCATAAAGTCTCTATATACTATTGCTATAAATCAATTTATTTTAAGAATCTAGAAAATTCTTTTAGATTCTAAAAGGCAATTCTACTGAAAAATTCCGCCAAACTTGACGAAATTCTTCCATTTGGTGCCGAACATGTCTTGAGATCTTTCGATGCACCGTAATTGATTGAATTGTATTTTCGAGAACGTCCTATGGAATTTTATTTGTTGAATCATATATTTCGACTGATATTGGACTTTTTTAAGTAATTCCTTTAGATTCTCAAAGTCAAACGCTTCTCAAAATAACACAAAAATTAATGAAAATCGTCAAATTTAGACTTTTTTTTTATTTGACACCATGCATGTGTTTTTGCATTGGTAATCTCGAAAATAGATTTCCCCTTAAATCATGTCAATGTCCAATATATTGGCAAAATACCGCCAAATTTGGTAAATTTTGTTCACGACTTTTCGACTTCGTTTGCCGCTGGATATTTAACATTTTTATATCTGTTTGAATCCTCATTCCCATTGAAATACACTGACCCATATTTACACCAAAATGAATTGCTAATCAGATTTTCTCAATATGTGCTCTAGTCTACAATTCTTCTCGTACCCCAAAACGATAGGATACAAATTTTTATCAGAGCTCTTAGAACTGTTTTTAAGGTGAAATTTTCATACATATAAACAAAATGCTCCCTTATTAAATATAGGATAAATAGAAATATCCTTAATTTTTTTAAGCCTTATGTAAGATATGAGCTATAGAATTTTTACATACTAATAGTGATAAACAAAATATTAGTTTTAAGCGAGGCTAAGTAACTAAAAATGTTCTTTCAGAAAATAATCTCTCATAGATAGTATACTATACATTTTGCGTGTCCTTGTAAATAGAAATAAATGCTATACATACCAACTTGCATAGTAAGCCTCTTGTACTACACCTACATTATTAATGTATATCAATGCCAGTGTGTTTTTAAAAATTTAATATGATTCCCACACAACACATACGTTCAAATTACATCCAGTTTTCCTCTGTTAATTCCGAAATACGTCTATAAATGTATTTTGGACCTAGCCAATGGGTTAAAATGCGTCCAAAATTTGTTGAATGTTTGACATTGACGTATCTACAAAATATCTACAAAATAAGAACGTCAGTTCAGAAACGTTAATTGTATGAAAATTCGACTAATCCAATTTTCGCCAACTCCAGAACTAAATTTTAACCTATTTGTCCCCTTTTATGACATAAAGTAGACGAAAACGAAACCAGTCGAATTTTTGTCATCTTTGGAACAAAATTTTAACGTTCCTACCTCCATTTCGACATAACTTGGATGAAAACGGAACTAATCTAATCTTCGTAAACTGTTGGACTAAATCTGAACTTTACGGTCGCCATTTTAAAATGGTGGTATATGAATGAGTCTAAGCGCTAATTTATATTGCATCTGTTTTTGATTATAAAAATATTACCAGTGTGCTCAAGAGTTTTTTTACGTAATGAGAACATTACGAAACACTTGGATTCATATTTATTTTATGATTACGAAGTTTTCTACCGCGAAGACTTAAGCCTTACAGACTTGCACCTAATTTACAGAAACTTGTATGATTTTTTTTTATTAATTATATAAAATGTGGAATTATTAATTATATAAAAAACCTTTTATATCACCGTTAATTAGAAATGCCATCTCTCCAAATCGATCAATCAACCATTGGATTGGGAAAACGTGTGTTTTGTTTGTTGGATTGTTTGTTTTGATGAGCGAAAGGATTAAATATAGGTAAGTACATTTAAGATTTTGTTTTCTATATATATCGTAGTGATGTGTACACTTTAGTTAAACTTTACTGTAACGATTCTTTAATTTGTTAGTTATTTTATTTATCAATTGTTTTAAAAGTGTTTTTGATAGATTGATACCAGTTTGATTACGAAAATTAGAAAGTTTACAATGAATTTTCATGATCTTAATACAATTTTGTAGACCAAAAACAAACAATTATTGGGTGGAAACAACATTTAAATCGATTTTGGATCAAATAAAACCAAAATTCTTTAAAAATTATTATATTATTTGTTATAAGTACTCAATTTCTTTAAAAAAAATTGCTATCCAATTTTTCATTTTGTTTGATTTTAATTTATATAATGTAATTTTAAAAGAAAATCTGAATTGTTTCGCTAAATAACAACAAAAAAAATTATTGTATTCTGTGCATGCTTTGTTTTTACTCTAATTATAAAAATAACAATAATTTTAGAAATCATGCATATATGCATGATTTCTAAAATTATTTCAAAAATTACCCAAAAGAACTAATTTTCCATTTGCTTATACATAAGCAAATGGAAAATTAGTTCTTTTGGGTTTTAGCAGCCTCTACAACTATAAGTATGCCAACATCATAAAAAAAATCTGATATATTCTACATATTAAACACAAACACGCACATATATAAGTAGATATGTTATTAAGTAGTGTTTACTTTGGAAAAAAGAAGGGAGTGGTGCTAGCCACTGATTGTTGCATAAATAAAGCAGAAAATGAGCATTAGTTCAATAGAAAAAGTCTTTATTTCAGCGGGTAAGGGTAGAGTGTATATTATTGTGTTGTGCAAGTCTGTTCTCATCTGCTCTGCTCAATAAGCTCAAAACACTTTGGCGCTTTCATTTTTTAGCAGAAAAATATGGAATTGGAAAACCTGTCAATGGAAGCGATTTGGAATTGCACCAAGTTTTCCTTTTGTGATCAATAAATTACCTATTGAGTTATAAGCATTTTTATCATGTGACGAATGTGTTTTTCACCCTGTTTGAGTGGTTATTCTTTTTTCGTGCAGAAATTTTGTTCACAAAATTGACTTTTTGTTTTTAGAACAGCTTTAAATAACAATTTAAAAAAAATCATAATGACTGTTCATAATCTGCTTTAATTAAAGCAGATTAAAAAAATATATTCATACACCGTAATGTAACCGAATTATTTTCCGCGTCACTGTAAACAAACTATAAATGCTACGATATAAAGTTCTATAGTTATCTATCCCCGAGGAAAAATATTTTCGTCCATCTCAGTAATACATGCAATTCTAATGACATTGAAGTAAAGTAACACGAATAGATTGCATCCGTAACTATTTTCTCCTATAAAACACAAAATAGCAGAATTTATTTGGGAGTCTCTATACAGAAAACATAAATGCTACTCCATTAATTTTCACTAGAGAAAACGCAACAGTAAACATAAAGACAATCAATTACTACATCAAATACCTGGCCGTCACTAGTATATTTAAGCAAGTTAGAGTATGGACAGTCCGACAGACGCCAGACGCCAGACAGAGAAACCGAAATCTTAAATACATTTAACTATTTTGGGAAGTGTTAAAAAATGAAAACATTTTACTTTGGCACATGATAATGATATTCTTTGACTTCCATTCTAGCGTAAGCTTATATATATAATATATGTATATAAATATACGTGTCTAATATTTATCACGAGAAAAATATGTTTTATAAGTTGTACACAAATAAATATCACTTGGCATCTAAGATTTTTTTTATGTCAAATGATCTTCTCTTAGTATTTAATAAATACATTTTCTTGTTCATTTACTTCAAAAAGGTAAATATGGTGCTTCTAATTTTATATTATAAAATATATTATTTCATATAATGTGTTGATAACGATGCAAAAATTCAATAAAAAAAGAGATTTTTATTTTAAAAACTTTCTCATTAACGAACGTATTTCTATTCTTTCATATCCCATGTTCCACAATTCATAAGAATGGTTAATTTTGTTGTTTTTTAATTAATAGTTCTGCATTAATGATCTTAATATTTCGATGCTGTAACTCAAAAAATAGAACATTTATTTGTTAAAATTTCAGTCTTCTTATGAAAGTTAATTCAATGAATTGTTTGAATAAAAATAATTTTATGTATGTAATTTCTTACATTTAATGTTAAAGAAAAAAGTTTACGAACGGTTTTATAATTTTTTTATTAAGTTATTTTTTTATTGAGTTATTTTATGTACAGTCAATTCTAACATGTTTCGTTCACAAAAAAATCCTTTAACAGATGAGGTATTTTCACGAATTGAAATAATTGCATGAATTTATTTCTTTATTAAAAAAAACATGTTTGAGTATATTTTTGCTAATTGTCCATTAGAATAACAGTGAAAAAAAAACTAGTGATCGTTCAGTGATCGTGATGTCATAATATCTCTTATTAGTTACATAACAAAAATTGCTCAGAAAATGGTAATTTTATTATTTCTTTATTATATACTCACTTTAAAATGTTTACACTATACAGTAACGATTATCTAACGAGATATAAATCTTATAATGCTTTTAATAGCAGCAAAATTACTAATTACTGCCTTATAAAGTTAGTATAAAAACGCCAGTTGAGTATTTTGCAGTACTTTAATATTATAGATACTTTAATGCTATGATATAAAGTACTACAGTTATCTATCTCCGAGGAAAAATATTTTAGTCCATCTCAGTAATGCATGTAATTCTCATGATATTGAAGTAAATTAACACGAATGGAATGCATCCGTATAATTATATTTTTTATTCTGTTATATATTTTATCATCGATAAAAATTTGTTTTTGTATGAAAATGTCAGTAAAGGCGATTGAGTGGTAAAAACAAAATTTTCATCGCTGACGACGATAATAGTTTTAGATGAAATAACGAAGCAATTAAAAGCAAAAATATTTTATTCAGAATTCAGAATTATTTTTAATCATGAAATCATTATTATCTTGCCAATAACAAATTACTCTTATAGTTACTATTTACTATTAACTGTAAAATTGTATTAAATAATCTGAAACAAAATATGTTTTTCAAATTAAACCTCATGGAACAAAACTAATCAAGCTTATGAAAGTGAGAAAAATTTATGTATTAAGAAAAACTTTGGGTATTGAGAAAAACTTTATGTATTAAGAAACTTAGGTATTAAGAAAATTTTTTAAAGAAAAAAAACTTTTATTTCCTATGTGGTAGTAAAATAATTTGAATTTTATGCTAATTCAAACTTTGAGCACTTTTTTCCATCATTAGAAAAGAAAACTAATTTTTCAGATAGCTACAAACTTTTATGATTGCTCCAAACATGAGTAATATTTATGAGGAATAATGTTAAATAGTTTCTATAACTATTTTTATATACAAATATAAACCCCATATGACTTTCAAAGTGTTTTTTTTTTACCCTTAATATTTTAAATGAATTTTCCATATGCACAGAAAGAAAAGTTCTTCAATTTTTTTTTATAAAATGAAGAAAATTTTATTTTCTAATTTGCAATGGTTTGAATTAGATTTTATGTAACTGCATTGTTTTAAAGAATCTACTTATAACAATGCGAAACCATATATGGAAAGAAAAAGGTTTTCCTTTAAACTATTTTTAGATCAAAGAATGTGTATTGATATTGTTAAATATAATGCATGAACGTATAAATTGACTTTAAAAGCTGAGAGACCAAAACAAATATTCTTGAGCGAAAAACTTATAATTTTGAGTTTCAATATACGTATTAAAAATGTAAAATACAATTTTGTAGTTTTAAAATTTCTTTTTTCTTTATTTTTGTAAAAAAAAGTTATTATGTAGTTCCGAAAACATTGTTTGATTTATTAATTTTTCTGTAATTTCAGTCCAATTATTTCAATTTTTTTTTACTTACATTGCAACACAATTGGCCATAAGCCAATGATGACCGATCGCTTGTAATTTTTGACGTTTTCATAAATATATAGAAAAATACGTGAGGAAATATTCTGAGACTTGAGACATGTAGACAGAAAAGTATACATCATATATTTCCGCCAAGATTTATTTTTATTTTTTTATTTTTTTATTGGAGGGGGATGGGACGAAACTCTGTAAGGGACTGTCAACAAACTGAAAGGAAACGAACAGCTTTTGGATAGCCCTGTAAAAATTAATGTCAAAAAATTGTTGAAATTTAATCACATGATTAAGATTATCACATTTAGGTACATAATTTACATTTATAATTTGCAGGAGTTCTTAATATAAAAGAACTATTTTCAGAAACCATGACAAACGATATTGTAGACAAGACCTTGATAGCAGGATTGAAGATTGAATAAATATTGGATAAAAAATGAGCACATTGATGAAATAACTTTTCACCGTAAGTGCTGGGATGCAGCGAAAATATAATGTGCATTATATATTAGTTAAATATTTAAAGCTACTTTTGGAAAAGTCTCAAAAACATAGCTTGGAAAATTTGAAAGTGGTCGTCAATAGAATAAGCTCGAATTCCATTATTCCCGAAAAGAAGCAAAAAAGATGATGGATAGTATCCAAATATAGTACAGGTTGCAAACTATTGTACTACATGATATTGCTCGTGCTAAGATATTTGAATACAGCACCTTATTTTTCTGTCTCTAATGGGCAGAACGAGTTTTGAGCTTATTATAGCAACGATCACAAGCAGAATTTTCAAGATATGTTTTTAAGGCTTTCACAAAAGTTGCTATGTACATTTAGCAAACACATTATGCACATTATATTTTAATTGCATTAGTGCATGCGTAGTGAAACATTATTTGGCGAATCTGCTTTGTTTCATTCAATATTTATTTAATTTTGATTCTGACTGCAAGGTTCTTACTGCTGTCATTTACAATATCATTTGTCAATGAACCTGAAATGAGCACTCTTTAGAAGAAAGATATGGTTATGAAATTTTTATGGTAGTTAGAACAACATGTTTTACATACTTTAACAGGCCATTTTTTTCTGAGTAAAATTAAAAAATTATTATTAATTTTTTACTGAAAATCACTTTTAAATTTGCATTTTTGGTGGAATTTCACCACCTAAAATAAAAACTATTCAACATATCATCAAATCCTTGTGTTAAAGTATGTAATATAACATAATATATGCGTCATTAATAAATTGAGTTCTTAAGTTTCATAGATATTAAGAAAAAGGAACACGAACCTGAAAAATCCATGTTTTGAGAAAAACAGATTTAAAGATTAAATTATCATTTTTATTGGTAGTGATAAGAAAAATTTAATGAAATCCTCGTTTATATGAAGGATCATCACCTTCTTCAATTTCATACGACTCTTCAAGTTTCCTTTTTTGAAATTTATTTCTAATTTTGGCTTTTTTGTGATATTCGGATAATTTTCGCTCTCTGTCGATAACACGTTCATTATCCAGATTCTTCATAGTTTTGACACAGTGGTGACCAGTGTTAATTCCAATTTTGGATAATGTAAGGCACTTTGTTACATTTCCTGCATTAAAGCAAGAAACAGCATCAAAAACTCCAAATTTTAAAGTTTGAATGGTCACAAACACATTTTTCGGCACACGGGTCCAGATGACACTGTTCACAGATTCATTGGGATTTTGTGTTTTCCCATGCAGACATTTTCTTAGAAGCTCAGGGTTTGCCAAGTCTCTAAATACTGGCTTTATGACCTCCATTATTGGAAGAGGAACATGGGTATGCTTAGTGTGGTCAAATGTTTTGCCTGTTGCTTGGGCACGATGAAACCCATACCAGCTTTCGGATCCAACTGGACAAAGTCCATGATTTGGATTTTCATTATTGGACAGCAAATAAAAATACTCAGCCCATACAGCTTGTTGCATATTTTGAAGAGATTCGACATTTCTTCTAATGGCTAAACCATAGAACTTCTGGATTTTCATAATAATAATGTCGGTTAACCTGTTTTTACCACCTAATGATTTTCCGTCACTAAGTTTCTTCCCAGAATACTTTTTCTTCAGTTCAGTCAATCTACTTCCCATCCTCTTTTGAATGCGCCCAATGCACTCTAATTTTTCAATATCTTGATCACCATAAACTTTAGACGACATTACAGTTTTAAAGGCTTTGGAGTCACCCTCACCAAGATATTTGACATATCGAGCATCATACAGTGTTTGTGATCTGTTGAAGATTTCTTTCACGCCACTGACCTCCATTCCCCCACTTGTTCCACTATAATTAGCAGTGCACGTGTCTAAATGAATCGAGTGATTTCTTGAAGGGCACTTACAAAATTTAGACATAACTTGAACATCTATCACTTTGCCTGTGTCGACACTTGTCGCTGTTACAACCCCATTATGTGACAGATGACCTCGCTTCTGCCAAGTGCCATCAAAGGCAACACATAAATCTCTGTTGTTATTATTAACCGATATACATTCTTCAGCTGCTACTTTCATCTGCTCAGTGCATACTTGTTCTGATGCAGCAGTCAAAACTTTATTGTAATGTGAAAATTTTGCAGGTGGAGGTGGTAGATTCATCACACCACACAGCATTCTGCCAGCTGCTTGACCTTTTCCAATACTGCGAAGAGCATACACAAATCTCATATTTAAATCATATAAGTTTATTTTTGATTCAGCATTTTCTAATTTCTCACAGTTGAAAAATGTAGAACAGCTTTTACAATTTTTGCAACAGACCTGCAATTCTGATGCAAGGCCTATTCGCCTTTTTATTTCCAAAGATAGGCCTCCATTACAGTTCTTGCAAGCAGCAAATGCATCAAAAACATTCTGTAAAGCATTTAAGGATATAAATTCATATCCGAATTCCCTGTTTTCATCGAATTCCTTATATTGTAGAAAGGAATTATCTAATTTGGCACTTTCAGTCACCACAGTTTCATTTACCTCAGCGCCAGTGTCGGTATCTTTCACGGCTGGTTTTCCAACACATTTACGTTTTTTAAACATACGCTTACTTCGCGGCATTCTAAAAAACTAATTCGCTGTATAAAAATCAGTAAAATGCAATTTGTTTACGTAAATATGCAGCACACGTGTATAAATCGAGATGCAACAAAAATCACTAATAATAAACACACGAGGAGCTATTAAAAACAGTTAAAACTGTAAATACTGGTTACAGTTAACTTTCCTGTTGCCAATTCCTTCATCGTAATAAAATAGAAAAGGGTCAACAGAGATAAAAATATAAGTAAAGCGCTACACTGTTAAAAATCTGCTGCATTTTGCTGCAACGCACTCCCCTGCTTGTATAGAAAAGGGTTACTTGGCCGTGAAATGGAGCTTTCTCATTGGTTGGAATAGAGATATTATATGCAAGTGGTGGAGTGCGTTGCAGCAAAATGCAGCAGATTTTTAACAGTGTAACTGAGGCTCCATGAGGGAAGAGCGGTTTGTTTACATTCGCCAGCTCTTTAAATGACGCGTAAGCATTGAAGTGCTTTGAGAAAGAATGTGAAATTCTAACACTTCTGTTTCGTGTGATACATCGTTGGAAAGATAAAAGTTTAATTTATTTAATGCAATAAAAAAATAAAAATCGATTTTTTGGTCGAATTTTGCTTACCTGGTCCCCTTAAGAAATTCTGTAACTTCTAAATTAAACTTTGGTGAAATTTTTGATTGTTTTTATTATCTATTTATGTTTATTTTTCTATGAGTATACGTGCTATCATAAAAACGAAGAAAGTACATTACAAGAAGCCTAAGTTTCAAAACTTTTGTGACATTAATTTTTGCAGGGTTATCCAAAAGATGTTCATGTTTCTTCAATTTTTTGGTTGATACCTGTGGGATAACTGAAAAAATATTTCACGGAAATATATGTCGTTTACTATGCTGGTTAAACATCTGAAATTTTATGATGATTTCTCATGTCTTTTTCCACATATTTAACAAACGTCTAAAATCACAAGTCATCGGTCATCATTGGCCATGTAGTATACTTTCATTATGTAAATTCTAGTCTTTCTAGAAAAATAAAGAATAATATTTAGAATTATCTAATATCTTTTAAAGATATTATATGTTCAGACGGTCCTAAAACTTTTTTTTTTAGTTTTACTTTCATTTATTTAAGAATGAATTGACGTGTATAAAAATTAACATATATGGTTTTAATGTGTATTAAGTATAAATGACATTATATGAGACTAAAATGATAATAATAATCGGAAAATGTTGAATAATGTAACAAACCATAAGGTCGAAATATGTTCCGTTAAAATTAGCTTTATACACCACTCGATATTTCAATAAATTCCCAATCATCCCTGCAAAGAATTTTATTTTATGACATTGCAATTTAGAGAAACTATTAATATTTATATTATGCACATATTTCTAAATTTTATCTTATAAGTTTATACAGATTCAATTGCAATCGCAAGCTATACTGTCCAGCTTCACAGACTTTGTGCTTCGACGTAAGAACTTTGTTATATAGATATAGGAATAATTGCGAAGAATTTCTGTATATCAGGATTGGTTAAATTGTATTTTCGAGAATACCCCATGAACTTTGGTTGAATCAATCATCTTTTCTCCTATTGCAAATTTAAACAAATTTCCTTCAGAGTTTGAAATAATTTTTTTAGCAAAATATCGACACAATGTTGCCGAATTTGGCAACATTTGTTTCTTTCATTTAATGCCAAACATGCGTTATGGTATTGGTAATCTTGAAAATCGATTTCTTCCACAATTTTCGTCAATGTCATCATTTTTCAAATATTGACAATTAGTGAAAAATTTCGGGATATGTTAAAAGTTTTTTTGACTTTGTTTATCAGCAATTGTTCAGTAACTTAATGACTGCTTCAACTTTCATTCCCATTAAATCACAGTGACCTATAGTGACCTTAAAAGGACCTATTAATCGAATTCTCTCTTATATGTCACCAAGCTTTATGGTCTTCTCATGTCCGAAAACGGTAAAATACAATATTTAGCTAAAGTTTTAAAATTATTTTCAGATAAAATTTATAAACAAGCACGATATTGTCTTTTGTGCATATGTAATAATAACTATAGATTATATAAATTAAAATATTTATTTTGTAATTAAATAATTTATCTCGAAGAAAATTTCCATATTCATGCGAGTAAAGGCATTATCCGTATTGTATGAGTAAAGGCAACTAATTGAAATAAACAAAGTAATTAAGAGCCAAAATATTTTGTTCTATACACAAGAATTCTTTAGCTTTATGCGATCATTACTATTATTTTAATAACGAAATTGTGTTTTATTTAATTAAATACGTCAACTTTTTATTTACATTTTGTTAATCGTTATAAAAAAGTATTAAAATATGTTATTCAAATGTTTTATCCATGACATAATCTACAGAACAAAACTACTTTAATTTAAAAATGTGAGAAAATCTTATAATTTAAGAACAAATTAAATTAAAATGAAGAGAAAACTATTTTTCTTTAGCACGCTGAAAGGAAATAATTTAAGTTTTGTGCTAGCATAAACTTTTTAATTTTTTTAGTTTATCACTTGACGTATAATTTAAGAAAAAATAATTTTCCAGACAGTTACAAATTTTTTAGATGCCCTCGAAACATGAATGATGTTTCTGACGATAAAAATATTTTGTATAATAATCTTCATATAGAAAATGTAAATCCCACTTGACTTTCAAAAGATTTCACAGCATTAAATAATTTTTTTTATTGTTTAGAGAAAGTAACTTCCTTCTTCGTTCATGTTATAAAAATAACATAATTTCGCTGTTTCGTTCGTTCTAATTATGATTTATGCAAATGCAGCTCATTAAAATACATATTTATAGAGATGCAGAAATTCTTCTTCAAAGTACAATATTATCAATAAAATTAATTATACTGCAAAGATCACATACCGATGTATTTTCCTTGTATTAAACATATCCATTAACTGCAAATGCTCAGAGACTGAAGCTACTCTTTTTATTCTGCACTAAAATTTTAATTTTGATTCTTTATGTTTGTATAAAAATATAATTTTGAAATTTTACAAATAATTAAGCTACCTTAATTTTCTTTATTAAAGAATGTTTTGTAAATGGCCAAAAGTTTAACTGAATAGTTTAAATCTTTAACAGTGCTAAAAGTTTTAAACCGATCAGACAATAAGAGCTATTAATTTTAATTACTAAAATAAACTGAATAAGAAAAGAATGTTTTTTCTCAAAGCCCTTTTCCCACTAAATATTAATACTTTTTCTCGGTCTAAGCAGGCTATGAAAAGATTACAATTTTAACAATTAAGATTTTCAAAGAACTTGGACGATACCGACTATTTTTTTTAATATTTTAATTAATATGTTATCCTTATTTCTCTTCTCTAGCATATTTCAAAATTACTCATTAACTCCAAAAATCAAAAAAGATAAACTATCATATACATTGAATTAATTCTCTTTCCGACTCTACAAAACATCAAAAATTTTATTGTTCAAATTCATTGTCAATTAACGTTTTTTGGTTTATTGTTGTTTATATTTTTTTAATTATAGTGGAAAATTCAGGGTCAGCCAAATACTTTCCAAACATGATGTGCTATATGTAATTTGTCTGGCTGTTTGCAGTCGTGGCACTTACCACGGGAGCCGTATTTTATATTTTAACCTTTATTTAGTACATTTATATGTATATGTAGTGGAAATTTGTTTAGTTAGTGTAATTAATGACTGTTATGATATCGTACAACATAAACACAACTATATCATTTTCCTTATATTATTTTATTTGAAATCTTATATAATTTGCTACCGAAAACATTTTTTTACGATAATCTTATAATTATCAATTGGACAATTGCATCATAAATTATACTAAAAATATGTAACAAAATAAATACAGGTTACTAAATGGTACAATTATAAAAAGAATATATTTAAAATACACTTAAAGAATATAAACGTTTCATTCGCTTCTGTGAACGTCGTCAGGATACAATATAAAGATGTAACATTTAGAAATTTTAAATTGCATTTAACATCTTTATATCGTATCCTGACGACGTTTGCAGAAGCGAACGAAACGTTGATAAATTTTAAGCGTATTTTTAATATAGGGGGAACTGGGGTACATTGATACAGTTTTTTTCTAAGATTTTTTTTGGTGTCAAGAAAGTAGAAAATTCGAGTTTTTTTTCCATGAGGTGACAGCAAAACTTGTGTAGTATGTTATAAAAATGTACAATCATTGTTTTATGTAGTATTTTTGTATGTAATTTTTAAAAAATCAAAAAAAGTCATTTGTATCAATGTGCCCCATCCCCGGGGCAGATTGATACGTTTAAGAAAAATGACAACAAAATAATACCAATGCATATTTTTCATAAAAAATGAGTTAGAAAACCATTTTATATTTATTTATAAAAATTCAAATCACCCACAATTTATTTTTAAGCAATATTAAAGCAATCAAAATTAAATATATTATGACTTGTTGTTCTGTCTGTTTCTTGTCTGATTGTTGGCTGTGGTAACTTTGTCATATCTAGCACTTCAACCCCAACATTATCTTCTTTCTCATGAAAGATGAAAAAATTACCAGTTTTTCTGTTTATAAATAGGTTCATAAACAGAAAATAAAGGATAATTATATTAAAAATTCTGTTTATAATATAAGTATCATTTTCTGTTCTGCAGTTTGTTTCTCTTACTTAACATTTCTCATGTCGAAAATACTTTTTTCCCTGGAGAATCGATATAAATTCGAGATTTGCCAGAATGCCGTCCTTTTCCTTTATTAGTTCTACTAGCACTAGATGCTGGGTAAATTCCTACGTCTTCTGTTTTCAAAAATACTATAAAATGCTCTAATATAAAGAAATTAGAGCTATTTCACTTCAATAAAAACTAATATTAGAAATTTTTGTGAAAAAAAGGTTGGATTAAGGAGTGTATGGTAAAAAAAAATAATAAAAGATAATGAAAATATGAACTATTAAAGGATTTAGGCTGTATCAATGTGCCCCGTCATAAACTGTATCAATGTGCCCCATACAGCGATTTTGAATAAAATGAGTCTCAAATCCAACACTTCACAATATATCTAACAATAAATAATGAGGAAATGATAAAGAGTAGCAGTACTTACCAGGGAGGGTATTCATTTTGGTTGAAAATACTCGAACAATTGTATAATAGCATTTCAATTGTACAACTCAAATTTACTTTTGAACAACAAAAACAACAAATCACCCGTCCCATTTCATCAAACTGCTGAATCATTCCAAGATTTTCTGTATGTAGTTGAATACACTAGCATCACCTTTTGGAGCTGTTGTGAAACTTCCTGTAATGACCCTGTGAGCGGTAGAGGGGGTGTATCAATGTGCCCCATGTATCAATG
Organism: Maratus speculifer; assembly: GCA_964019185.1. Classification (NCBI taxonomy): domain Eukaryota; kingdom Metazoa; phylum Arthropoda; class Arachnida; order Araneae; family Salticidae; genus Maratus; species Maratus speculifer. The sequence goes on along the minus strand of OZ025289.1, from coordinate 104,978,906 downwards.
TACCCCAGTTCCCCCTATTCTTTTTATGAGTGTATCACTTAGTAATCTGTATTTATTTTAGTACATATTTTTAGAATAATCATATAGTTATAGCTGTTAATCCTTAAGCTCTCAAGCTGGATATGCGTTTTAATGAAAGAGAAATGTCTATTTAAATAGCCCATAGCTCAAAATATTTTTAACATATTTTATAAAGTATAACACATAAATAAGAGAAGCCTGAAGAATTTGAGAGGAATGTTTCTAATAAATTTTCAGAAAAAATACCTTTTCCAAAAATCAAAATGTTTATCAACAATGAGGATCAAAACACATTTTTTTCCGAAAAAGTATGATTATATAACACAGTGTGCTTACATTTTTTGTAATTTTTTTATTGTAATGAACGATGGTTTCGAATATGTGAGGATTTATTAAAATTTTACACTTTTTTAAAGAAAAATATACAGGAAATGTATAAGAACTCATCAAATATATCTATAAAAAATTAATTTCATGACTTAGATCGCAGTTTATTTTATACTTAGCAACAAAATTTTATGCGTACTGTGTGTTGATAACTTTTTTGTAAACTTTTATTTTTTTTTTATCGCGATGACACCTTTAGCACATATCAAACATCCCTTTTTAAAATTCCAAAAAAATGATAATTAATTACTTCAGAATAATATATTTTACAAATTAATGGTTTTGAGTGTACTAATGTATTTCAAACATTAAATAATACCCATTTTTGCTTTATTTAAAAATGCGGGTGAGGAAAACTTATCTCTTCGGAAAAATCAATTTACATGATTCTTATGAACATTTACAAAATTCTAAAGTAACCGCTAAGCAAAAACAGAGTTCTTTCAGAAAAACAAAGATTACACATATTATTATTATGCAATTTTTTTCAGCTGTAGGAAAATTTTCTATAATATTGCGTTCTACGAATATGACTTAGTACAAATTATAGCATATGCAAAAACCTGCATTAACAAATTTGCAATCTAAAAGTCAAAACTGAAACAAAATTAGACAGTAGATAATTGGTAATGGTAATCCTTTTGAGATTATACATAGATGACTGAAAAATATGACTATATTATTCATACAAAATATATAGATGTAATACAAACAAATAAAATAACTTAATAATTACTTACACAGACATTACAGAAACAATATTTTATTTAGAATTCTAGAAAGTACTTAATACTTTTCATTTCAATTGCGCTATGGAAATTTAATATAATATAATTTACAAAGTATTCACAAACATTCACATTTGGTGCTTAATGTTCATCTAACTGAAAATTATTCACTACATTATAGTCCGTCTACAGTATGTTTCATGAAGGTTTCTCCAATTTTCATATTTAATAAGGTATTAATTATAATAAATTTAAAAATGAAATAAGTGGTAATTTTACTAGGTAGTCGATATATTTTGTACACAGCACTTCTAAATAAATTTCAAAATTTAATTAATAGTTAGCAGAATTTTAAAAGTTGAATTTTTTTCGCATTTCATTGTTATAGAACGTAAAAACTAAGAGAATATTAATGCAATTTTAGAGGCATGAGCAATTATTAGAGCACGTTTAGAGCATTTACACCTCAATAATGAAATTTTGCGCTGTTTCTTAAATTACGGCATAAAATTTTTAAGCACATATACGTATAATCATATACTTCATATTTGTATGTATTATACAGATATTAACATTATTATTACATATAAACAATACAATTTTAGATAACAATACATATAAATATTAACATTAATATAATTGAAATTTAAAATTTAGGAACCCCTGGGGCATTTATTAAGTGTAAGTGATTGCAGTAGGGGAATGCAGTTCGCCCAGTACTTAATATTATGGCATCTAAATGTTTAACTAATTTGTATAAAACTATTAAAAAATGAAAATCCGCAAAAAGAAATAAAATATCTCTTTATTTAAAAAATTGTATGAACTCTGCGCATCAAGAAATAAAATGAATAAAATGAATATTTATTTAACATAAAATGGTGAAATAACATAAAATTTAACATAAAATGAGTTCATAATACATTTAAGTTTTTACATTTTTAGAGATCTTTTTGGATATAATTTAAAGAAAAAAATGCGTAAAGTAATAAATATTTTTTAGAGAATTACTATATTTATGATGTGCTCAGAACATAAAAAATACTTAAGACCAGAAAATTATTTTCTGCTTAAGCTACATATTTATATTTAAATTCCATCTGACATTGAGGGTTTTTTTTTAAATATTAAGTGAGTTTTTATTATTTTTTAAAAATAAGTTTCTTCCTTTGTTTTATGAAGGTACGTATATCCCAGTTTAATTGCTTGCAATTACGTTTAATGCAAATGCATTTTTTACCCTAAGAATGTGTTTATCAGAGCAGAAGATAATCTTACAAAGAGAACATTTTATTCAAAATATTTTTACAATAAAGAATTAAATAATATCCTTTAGTTAACTAAGGATCGTGAAATAATTTAAAGTTCGTCATATCGTAAAGTTTTAAGTTTTTTACCCATCATTTTAGATATAATTTAAGAAAATAATTGTTTTAAATAAAAATATTTTTAGAGATCCGTGAAAATTATGATGAGCTTGCTCAGAACATGAAAATATTAAAAATAAGAAAATTATTTTCTGCTTTAAGATTCATATTTAAACGTAAAACCCATCTGACATTGAAGGTTTTTTTTTCTTTTTTTTTAATATTACGTCAGTTTTTTACTTTTAAAGAAAAAAGGTTCTATTTCCTTTGTTTTATAAAAGATACATGCATTCCAGTTTTATTGCTTGCAATTACGTTTTATGAAAACGCTTTTTTTAACCCTAAGAATGTGTTTATCAGAGCAGAAAGTCATTTTAAAAGCAGAACGTTTTGTTCAAAATACTTTTACAATGAAAAATTAATTCGGATATCCTTTCATTTACACAGAATGGTGAAATAATTTGAATTTCGTCATGTATTAAAGTTTTAAGATTTTTAGTGATGATTTTGGATATAACTTAACGAAAAAAATTGAGCAAAGCAATAAATATTTTTCAGAGAATTACAAATTTTATGATGTGCTCAGAACATGGAAATTACTTAAGACTAGAAAATTATTTTCTGCTGTAAGCTTCATATTTAAACGTAAATCCCATCTGCCATTGAAGGTTTCTTTTTTAAATATTAGATTAAAACTCTTTTTTTTTTTTTTTTTTTTTTTTTTTTTTGCAATTACGTTTTATGCAAATGCTTTTTTTTTATCCTAAGAATGTGTTTATCAGCGCAAAAGGCAATCTTAAAAGTAGAACATTTTAGTAAAAATATTTTTACAAAAAAAATTAAATAGTATATTCTTTCGTTAACTCGGGATGGTGAAATAATTTGAAGTTCGTCATATCGTAAAGTTTTAAAAATTTTAATCATCATTTTAGATATAATTTAAGAAAATAACTGTTTTAAACAAAAATATATTTAGAGATCGGTGAAAATTATGATAAGCTTGTTCAGAACATGAAAATGTTAAAAACAAGAAAATTATTTTCTGCTTCAAGCTTCATATTTAAACGTAAAACACATCTGACATTGAAGGGTTTTTTCTTCTTTTTTTTTTAAATATTAAGTGAGTTTTTCTCTTTTAATGAAAAAAGGGTCTACTTCTTTGGTTTTATAAAATATACATATATCCCATTTTTATTGCTTACAATTACGTTTTATGCAGATGCTTTTTTACCCTAAGAATGTATTTATCAGAGCAGAAAGTCATCTTAAAAGCAGAACGTTTTGTCCGAAATACGTTTACAATGAAAAATTAATTCGGATATCCTTTCGTTATCATAGTATTGTAAAATAATTTGAATTTCATCATATATTAAAGTTTTAAGATATTTAGCGATGATTTTGGATATAATTTAAAGAAAAAAAATGCGTAAAGCAATAAATATTTTTTAGAGAACTAGAAAATTTATGATGTGCTCAGAACATGAAAAATACTCAAGACAAGAAATTTATTTTATGCTTTAAGCTTCATATTTAAACGTAAATCCCCTCTGACATTGAAGGTTCTTTTTTAAATATTAAGTGTTTTTTTTTTCTTTTTTAAAATAAAAAAGGTTTTTCTTTCTTTGTTTTATAAAATATACATATATCCCAGTTTTATTGCTTGCAATTACGTTTTATGCAAATGCATCCCACTCTAAGAATGTGTTTATATCGGCACCGAAAATCATCTTAAAAGCAGAATATTTTGTTTAAAATAATTTTACAATAAAGAATTAATTCGGATATTCTTCCGTTAAGACAAGATTGTGAAATAATTTGAAGTTCGTCATATCGTAAAGTTTAAATTTTATTAGCCATCATTTTAGGTATAATTTAATAAAATGATTGTTTAAAAGATTAAATATTTTTTAGAGATTAGCGAAATTTATGATGTGCTTGCTCAGAAAAAAATGCTAAAGGCCAGAAAATTAGTTTCTGCTTTCAGCTCTACATTTAAACGTAAATCTCATCTGACTTTGAAGGTTTTTTTTAAAAATATTAGGTGAGTTTTTCTAGATTAAAGAATAAAAAAAGTTCTTCTTTTGTTTTATAAATGACAGTTATCTCCCAGTTTTATTGCTTGTAATTACGGTTTATGCAAATGTACTTTTTTGGCAAGAACGTGTTTATATCGGCACAGAAGGACATATTAACTTCAGAGCATATTTATTCAAATTACTTATACAATAAATACCCGTAAGACATGGTGACGTCACTGCAACGTCGTTGTGAAGTCACATTGTGACTTTGTGACCAGCGATTGTCGATGTGAAGTCACAGTGACGAAAATGTGAAGTCGTTAAGAGCCCACAATAGTCACAGAAAAATTACTCAAAAAGAACCGGATGACCATGTAAAGTCTATGGGAGCGTTCTTTTCGAATATCTCGCTCCAATTTTAATATTTTTGCATGATTTTTTTGCACAAGATAGCTGAGGGCAATCCACAACCGGGCTAGTTTTTACTTTTTCGATTTCGGTTATATATTTTTTATATCACGATAGTTTCAGTTTCAGAACCGGTTTAAACCGGTTTCGAAAGTTAAAGTAATTTTTTAAAGAAAATCTGAAACAAAAATTGAAAAAGTAAAAACTAGCCCGGTTGTGGATTGCCCTCAGCTATCTTGTGCAAAAAAAATCATGCAAAAATATTAAAATTTGAGCGAGATATTAGAAAAGAATGCTCCCATAGACTTTACATGGTCATCCGGGTCTTTTTGAGTAATTTTTCTGTGACTATTGTGGGCTCTTATGGCCGTTTTAGGGCTTTTTTGTGACGTCACATTGTGACCACTTTGTGACGTCACAATATGACCAATTTGTTAAAAGTGTGTCATTTGTGACTACTTTGACATTAACATTCTGACGAACTGTGAAAATTTTTTTAGAAAGTCACATCTTAGTCACAATGTGACGTCACTGAGTGGTGGCATTTTCGTCACAGATGTGATGTGATTAAAGTGACTCACAGTGACGTCATTTTGACGTCACTGTGAACATGCATGCTATGAGGGTATGTTCGGATATCCTTTCAGAAATATACTTTTTCACATGCATGCGTGAACTTTAAACATGTAGTGACATAAGAAGAAACTTTTTATGATAAAGTTTAACTTTTGAGTTTCGAAAATCATAGAAGAAATAACTTCACGATTTTAAAATTAATTGTTAGTTATTTTATTTTTTAAATGTTAATGTTTCTTGTATAATATATACACTGTTACAAACTTTTCTGTAAAATTACAGAGAATCTACTGTTAATCCAGAATCTCATGTCTTATGTAAACTGATAGGGGATAGGAACCTAGGGACTAGGATAACAAAAATAAAAATTATAACACAGAAATTATTCATTTAAGTTTACAGTAGACTTTGTAAATTTATTTAGTTTACATGTTTTTAATGATGATAATTTAATTCATTTTTAAAAATTACTATTTTTTTTATCTTCAAAGAATCAAATATTTTTTGGAATGAATTTGAACGGATGTACTATTTAACTTTTAGCAATATTTATTTTCACCCAACCCGAGATTTGATCCTGAATCGTCTAGGTTGGAAAGGTGCATATTACTGCTTCTTTTATAGAGCTGTTACTACTGTGTGCAAAGGATGCATTTTATGATTGAACGGAAAAATACTATTAATTTTCTTTGAATTTACTTTTAGCATTACCAAGCTTTATGCATTTAGTGAGAATAAAGCAACTACAATGTTATTAATTATAAAAATCTCTACTTATACCGCAGACGAATTTTCCACTTTTAAAACATAGAAATAGCATAGTCAGTTTTAAATAGCATAGACAATTAGCATACATAGAATATACATAGAACAAAACATAGCATAGATAATTTTAAAATCAAATGTTCTTCTTTTACATTTCTAATAAAAATGTATGCATTTTGAGTTACAGGTTATAAAATATAGATAAAAATATCTTTAAATAAGGACATGGTAATCCCTACAGAAAATTCTCTTTAAAAAGTGGAAATGGTTATAAAATAATGACCGATAATCTCAATAGAATAAATTTGCATTTTTATAATGCTTATAAAAGTAATCCTTATTAAAATTTTCTTTCCCCGTTTTTTTCTAAAATTAACAACATGACCCTTTATTTGATATATGTGCTTAAATACTATTTTGTTTAAAATATGTTTGTCTACAAAATATTAAAGTTGTTTAGTGAAATTGAAAAATAAGAGCAAATCGGTTAGAGGATTAATCAAAAACTAGTATAAATTCACAAAGATTCTCGATTTATTTCTGTGTTTTTATAGATTTTTTACAGTGTACATCTGTAAAGAGATATTTACGCAAATAAAATCAATTCCAACACTGAATTTTTTTTTTTTTGATTTTACAGTACAAAACTGACATCGGGGGCGCCAGTATCATACTGTAAGCAAATAAGCAGTAATATAGCGTCGTATAAATAAATTAAACAGTACATTACTGCTTAACAGTATATTACTTGCTACTTACTGTTAATATTATGATTTTAAGCTGCCGCATCAGCTGCTGGTATTACACTGTAAATTCAACAATTTATTTTTGCAGTTAAACATTCAAGACCACCTTTCGGTATGCGTCGGTATACAGAAGTAAAGTAAGTAAACATTTAAAAAGTGATCCTAATACAGTCCTAATGGGAATTAATGATAATGACCAATTTAATTTAAAATTCTTAGTTAAGTGAAGTAAAATAAATAAAGGCGTGCGTTGAGTGAATTTTGAAGAATCACTACTTATAAACTACCATCTAATGACACAAGCCTGCGTTCTGTGATACATTCACTGCACTGTATTGCCATGCCGATGAATTAAAGTAGAATGATGCGTAAAATTACAAACAAACTAACCCTTCATTGCATTTTGTGCCAGATCTGGCATATACCTAAAATCACTATAATTTTTATTATGAGCATGCAATTGGCCAATATGATCGCTCTATCTGATCAAGAGCAGTCCAAAGTATGCTATAACACGTATTTTGTCCATGTCAGATGGCTCATTTGACAATAAATAAATAAAAATAAAATTATAAAATAAAATGTATGGCAAAATTTACTTTCATTATTTTAACTGAATACTTAAAAATATTAATATAAAGAAAGTTTCAGAGTGTTAAGCAGATGAAATTATTTAACTTAAGCCCATTTTATTGCAAAATATAGCAATACAATATTTAAAAACCATAATTGTGTTTATAGTGTACACGCCATAAAATTTCAAATTTTAGCTCAAAATTTGAAATTTAATTTTATTTAGTATTTTTCCCATTATTATACCGATATATATATTACAAATATTTCTTTTTTCATAAAAACAGAAAACCCGTCCAGTGAAAGATTAAACAACAAAAACTAAAAAACATATATATACAAGTAATATTTTCGAGAAAAAGTTGAAAGAAAAATTAAAATAAAAAAATGCTAGCATTTTTTATTTTAATTTTTGCAGAGTAGCATTTCAAAGGATTTTGTAGTCCAAACAATTAACAGTTCATTTAAATTTAATTAACATATTTCTTTTTGTGACTGGTTAATGAATGTCATCACCTTGCGCAATATCGGCATTAATAAATAAAGACTAATGCCACATAAACATATTATTTCCCTAAACTGAAATGCCAATAATTGAATAAAACTACATGAAATTATCAATTTTATCACAATGGTTTTAAATTAGTAAATTAATTAAATGAGTATGAAGATTTCTATAATTTCAGATGAAACCACAAAGTGAAATCTTGCGAAAAGGTTTTACATACGCTTGGGCACACATTGCTTTAGTAAAATTGAAGAAAAGCAATTCCAAAGGATGCATATCTAAATAACAACTAGTAAAAGTTTTGTTTTTCGAAAGTAATTTTGTTCAAAAACTTACATATTTTTACTTTAATCTAGACATTAAAACGAAAAATATGTCAAATATTCAAGTCTAAATCAACCCATATAAACCCAATCGCATACTACTGAACTGGCAAAATTAATAGGGTAAATTTGCATTTTTTGGCCCTGTTTCTTTTTACAAATATTTTTTCTAATGTTTTTTTTAACTTTAATTTTATTAATTTTCTTTAATTCTGTATATTTAGGACCTCTTAAAGCATAACCACTTGCAGCAAAACTTTTAAAAGAATTATTTACAGTTTTTATATGAAGCTCAGAAAAGTCGCTGAGCACACCTGCCTAACGAAGGAGGTAACTGGCCTCGAATAGCTCGTATTCACTATCTACATCAACCAAAAAAACCCCGGCCGAATGGTTAAAAGATATTCATGATTAATGTGATTATACCTTATCTGATAAACAAATAAATAATTATATATGAACGATACAAGAAAAAATTGTTTATTGAATTTAGATATGTTATATTATATACAAATGGGATTTTTATTGAGTTTTCATATTATTACTATTTACTGTATGTAAAGCCTGGCTTTTCCGATTTACGGACATAAATATTATTACTGCTCAACCCAGAAATATATATAATTCTGCATTTTTATTTATTTTCATAGCCTCATGAATTTAGAAAACAGATTTCTGGACTGCAGGGTGTATTAGCCCATTCGGCTAATATGCCCCCAGATTAAATGGCTAACGTCGAACATTGTCAGTTTGTTTTATGATTGTGTATGAAAATATTTTCTTAACACTAAAAAAAAAATTAAGGAAAAAAATTAAGGAAAAAAAAACAGTAATTAAGTTCTAAACGATGGTTCTTTAAATTACTATTCACAAAAATGAAACTTTCAAAGGCACTCAAGATGTTTCTGTTTTAGTTGAATCCAAAACTATTACGGCTCCTTCGTACACCATTCAATCTACAGTTTTAATGAATGGTAAGTCTCTTTTATTTATTCTCTTTCCGATTCCTTCCCTCTGTCTTCGAGAAAGGAAGGGATTTCCGATTAAACCCCCCTGCTCTTCTTTTGAAAAAAAAAATCATACGTCGTCTGCTTAAAGTCAGGAAAATTATATATTCGTCTATTAAAGGAGTGGTATAATAGCATCTTCGAGCAAGAAATGTGACGTGAAGAGAAAAAAAGAGTTCCCATACTTTATGCGACTGGTCTATTTTCGATTTCTGAATCGTTTTAGATTGAAGACATGCAAATTACTCGGAAGTGTATGCCTGCAAATTCAATTAGTTGATTCAATCGCTGAATTTAAAGCGTTTCAGTCATTGGAAAAATCTTTGAAAAATTTAGGCAAAACTGCACAATGAATTAAATATTTGCCACACACAAGGAATGTTATAAAGTTTCAGTCATTGACACATTGTCAGTTTGCATCAGTTAAGTTCATTATTATGTTCAAGCATGGATATGCCAAATGAGGGTACATTGATAAAGATGAAAAATGCACCACTGCTACATACTGCTGTCTTAAAATTTAAGAAAGAGAGCAGAGCTATTTTGAATGGGCCGTCCAGTCTGTTAAAGAAGCCTTTGTTCGTTGTGCGCACAGTGAGAAATAGGGTTTGTTTTACATACTTCTTCGGAATGAGCAACGTGTCAAAAATTGATTATTATCAATGCATGTCAGTGTAAGAACCACAAATAAACGTAAATATTACTTATTGCTTTGATGATATTTGATTTTTAATAAACAAAATTTAAAACTTTCACTCAGAGCCCTGTCATTATTAAAACTATACGAATATGCTAGGTAGAAAATCACTTAACTCAATCAGACGAACTGAATGAGCTATAAAAATCGAAATGCGCTGACTTTAGCTGTCAGTGCATTGGCACGAAATTGCAGTACTCCGAGTTTAATTCGAGTTATGGACACTTTTAAACTCTGTTCGTTTTACACATTACGTTGCGATTATAACTTAATTTATTATTCTGGAAATGTATGCCAATTCTACAAAATTATATTTAATGCTTCCATGCTAATTTTATAAACACAAGATAAAATGTAATATTTTTAGTTTAAATGTAAGTTTTTTAAGGGGAAAAAATTATAACAACCTAATTATAATAACCTAAAGAAAAAAAGCACTAGTATAAGTCTCTCAAAATTTTAAATGTAATATGTTATAAACGAAACATTACCTTTTAATTTATTTTCAAAAAATTTAATTTATTTTTTAAACATTCCTATTTTTTATACAGATTATAAGCATATATAATACATAAAAAATGTAATATTTTACCTGTTTTCAATATTCGAATTAAAAAAATCCCAACTCCGCTTTGATTTTTTTTAAATGTTAAAAAGATTAGCACTTACGAAAAAATGCAATATTCCCTCTTTAAAACATATATTTGAGTTAAGTATAATGCAAAGCATCTAACATAGTAATTAAAAAATTTCATTATATTTCCTCAAGCAGAAATAAAATATTACAAAAGGTAATCTTTAAATATAAATTCAAATTAAATAACAAATGTTTCCCATTGTACGTTAGCATATTTTTTCTGTTAAGAAAAATTCCTTTAAAAGTATCTTTACGTAATTGAAATTAAGTGATATTAGTTCTTGCTTCAGCTAATACACCATATTTAAGTTATAATAATGAATTTTATGATTTTTTTTCTCGACTCGTTTTTATGCTGTGGTGATTTATGTCACGCTGAGGAAACATAAGTTCTAATTAGAATTAACAGAACGAAAAAAGAAAATTCCTCTTAGATGTAACAGTTTAGAAACCTCTAATGCTTTTTGCTTAATATCGAACATCTAATCTCTAAGATTTTCTTAATTCTTTTTCACACTGAATGCATTATATAAATGCAGTTTATTTTTATTTTTTAACTCTTTTTGCAGTCGAAAAATATTTAGATAATATATTTTTATCCGTGAATAAGTTAAGTTGTTTTGATAGGTTAGCTTTGATTTATCGGCTTATGGTTGTAAGCAGAGAATTTATTTTCACCTAGAGACATTAAAAAGATAAAAAAGCAAATGCATACATATTTTTAATTAAGAAAATAATAATGATAGAAATTAAGCATTAATTTATTTAAAATACTGTTTAATACAATTTTTCAAATAAATTGACTCAACAATCAGATATGCTATTTGAAGTATATCTTAAAATTTATATGTGTACTTATTCATATTTCAATGTGCGTACGAACATATATAAGCTTAGCCCAAATTCTGTACGATTTTTCCGAATGGCATTTCTCCGTATTAATATCAACTTAAAAAAATAAAAAACTCATCTCAAGTATTAAAAATTATACATAAATATAAAAAAACCTATTGAAAAGATTTTTTTACCAGTCATTTGAAATACATCGTAAAGGAGATTGCTTTTTCGTCTATAGAAACAATAGAATAGTTTCACAAACCAGGCAAAAAAAAAATTCTTTTACATATACATAGATTACGTTTGAAAACACAATCACAGTCACATCTATATCTTACCCAGATATTCGAGCAAGAAAACTCAGCATGGCAATAACTCCTGTTTATTGGCCACGCAACCAAGCAACTTTTATCAGTCATTTTCACGAAAAAATTATTTTACGGTTATAAAGAGATAAATAATAGGAAATGAATTAAGTATCCTAACATTTTTTACATGTGTACATTTAAATTTTAAATAGTCTATTTAATACGCCTGTGACAAAATAGGTCATCTCAAGTATTAAAAATTATACATAAATATAAAAAAACCTATTGAAAAGATTTTTTTACCAGTCATTTGAAATACATCGTAAAGGAGATTGCTTTTTCGTCTATAGAAACAATAGAATAGTTTCACAAACCAGGCAAAAAAAAAATTCTTTTACATATACATAGATTACGTTTGAAAACACAATCACAGTCACATCTATATCTTACCCAGATATTCGAACAAGAAAACTCAGCATGGCAATAACTCCTGTTTATTGGCCACGCAACCAAGCAACTTTTATCAGTCATTTTCACGAAAAAATTATTTTACGGTTATAAAGAGATAAATAATAGGAAATGAATTAAGTATCCTAACATTTTTTACATGTGTACATTTAAATTTTAAATAGTCTATTTAATACGCCTGTGACAAAATAGGTTTGAAATTTAATGTTTTCATGTATTTATGTCGAAATTCTTCTGCAAGGACATCGATGCATCTAAAACACAAATCAATATTTGAAATTCTTTTTCAATAGATTTTCAAACGCAATTTTTTAAAAGGTTTTATTTAGTTATAATTTAATGTATTTAAAAATTGGATTTTTTTTACTGAGAAATTAACTCATGAATTTTGTCCCTCGCTAAAACAATCTCCCTCGGTGGACGGGGAAAATATCTAAAGAAAAGTATCATAGAAGACGTTACATGCAAAATCATCATTAGGTAGTTTGTGATAAATAGACCCATTTTGTTGTTTACACTAACTGTTTGCTCTGATATGAAGGTACTGAATTTTTTCTAATTTATTGGCTCCGTTTAGAGAGTAGGAATTTATTAGTGTATATTCTTGATCTTCATTAACATAAGATAAAGGTACATTCTAATTATAGTACTAGTTTTAGACATTTCTGACCTTGCTTTTAATAAAAAAAAATGCCCCATTTTAGCAACATAAAAACCAAGATACTTAAAAATTCAAAATTAGTTTTTGTCTTCTCAATAAAACTCCACTCCGTGCACATAAAATAACACATTTTCCTTATATTTTCTAGTTTTTTCGTCATTTATCAAGCATTGTATGCAGTTTAAGGAAGTCTCAAATACGAAGAGAAATTTGAAAATAATGAATCTCTCATGTGCATTGTATATTAAATAAATTTAAAAGTTTAAAGCTATTTTCTCTGCTGATTGAACTTTTTCTGTGGACTAACTTTTATATAGCTACATAATTTAGTTGATAGGAACTAAGTAAAATAATAAAACTTATTACAAATTATTACATAAGTTATTTTGTTCTGAATTTTCCAAAAAATTAAGTCATTCTTTCTGAAAATTTTGATTAAAAAAATCATGGAAAATATTAAAATTTTCGGTAAATTGTCTCCGAAGAAAATGAATTGCGTTAATCGTCAGCAGAAAAGAGCGTAAATTCTGCCAAACGATCGGAAAAGATACCCCTCAAATGTCATAAAAAAGTGCGAATTTCGTGAGAGGATCACGGAAAAATGTGAATTTTGCCGATATTCTAATTTCCCCTCCATGATTTTCATCTATGAATCAGGGGAAAATGAGAATTTTGTCAAAGAATTGCGAAAAAACTTGTTTTTCTTAAAAGAATCGCTGAAAAGTATGAATTGTGCCAATCTTTTCACAAAAATAGTCATCTTTAAAGAATCGGTGGAAAAATAAGGATTTTTTCAAAAATCCTGTTAAAACCCGTAAGTTTTGTCAAAACACCACGAAAAAACTTACTTCATCAAAAGATCGAAAAGAAAATGCTAATTATGTCAAAGTGTCGGAGAAAAAAACGAAATTCATGAAAAGATTGCATAAGTAACACAAACTATATCAAACGATTGCAAATAATCCCTTTTTTCATCATACAATCATGGGAAAAACACAACTTTCGACAAAGCGTCCGAAAAAATAACGCGAATATCGTAAAAGCCCCGCTAAAAAAAAAAAAAAAAAAAAAAAAAAAAAAAAAAAAACTATAGAAAATTTGAAGGCAACTGCCCAATTTTGCAGATATTTAAAAGAATACCATTAAAAATTCTGCAGGTACTTTTAAAATAAAGCTTAATCTGCAAAATGTCTTCAGATTTTTGTAAAAGTGCATAAAAAAGTGGTGACTTCTTCAGATAATCTTAAGATTAGTTTTATTAAGGAAGTTCTCTGTAAAAACTTAATTTTTATTTTAAAAAAAGCATGCAATACAAGATTTTAGCCAAAAAATCATGGAAATTACAGGATTGTTGTATTCGCGGAAAGGAACACGGAAAAAATACAATTTGACAAGAGGATCGCAAAAAAGCATGCGATTTTTGTCCGTGGACTGTGAAAAAAGAGATTTTCGTCAAATGATCGCGAGAAATAACATGAAATTGGCCAAAGAATGACGACTTAGATTCTAAAAGTTAATTGTCTAATTAAAAAAATTCAGTAGCTACTGGCTACCGTGAATTTTCAACTACAATACACAAAGAATGACCCTCCTTTGGCTACCTAGAATTCGCGCAATATGCTGCATAAGTTAAGAAAAAGGGACAGAATAAATCCTGTTTACTTTAGGTAATTTTTCTAAAAAACCTGCTTTCGTGATACCTGAAATATCACGATATTTGTTTATAAAGTATGTATTTAAAACTGAAAGTAGTTTATTTATAATTAAAAACCTTGAGAATGTCGCCATTATTTGTTTATTATAAGATTTTTAAGGCTTTACTTTTAAAATTCTTGCTTTTAGTATACATATTTTATTACAATGATATTAAACTTTTACTGTTATATAATTCTACATCATCATTCATTGAGATTTAATTTTACATTATATTCAAACACTTTACTTTAAAAAATAAAACAATGTATTTATATATTTGGGTTTATGCAGTAATACTCGAAAATGGAGCGTATAAGATTAATATAGCTTAAACGTAACGAATTATTTTGTTTAGAAATAGGTAAATTTTTTAATAAAAAAGTGAAATTTTATCATGCATTTTTAAATTGAAAAAAAGTGCATAATATATGTGAATTTCGTAGAACTAATTACAAAATTTAATACATTTTGTTATATAGAATTACATTTTATCAAAAACTTTTAATTAAGGGTAAAGTTTAAAGTAAAATATATTTGCCGAATGTTTCTGCAAATTAAATACATTTTGTAATATAGAACTTAGATTTTATAGTACTCTTTTATATTAAAAAAAATTTGTTACAACAGATTTATGCTGAACACTATGTTTAAAACTTTATATAAAATGTTGCAAATATGTGCACTTTGATATTTCGAACTTAATCAAAGAACAGCGCACAGTTTGAATAAGAAATAAAACTAATTACATTACGGAGAAAAAGCAGAAATATTTCTATAGTTGAATTTTTTTAACAGAATCTAAAGAGTTTTTTATATTAACTGTATGAGTTTATTCTAATGCAATATATCGAATAAGTTAAATTTTCACCAGAAAAAACACAACAAGTTTATTTGTACTCGACATTTTTAGGAAACAAAAATTATTTTCCGTTATTGTAAATGTTAAAAATATACCTAGAAACTATTCACTCTTAGTGTCAGAAGCTTTTCATTCTTCATCTCCTTTTTTTTTTCATGTGTTGAGTAAGTATTATTGTTCAGAGTTTCACTAAATTATTTTTCATTTGAGAAGTATTCAGTTCTACTCCATATTTATCACTCGGGATATTTCTTTCAAAATGTTTCGCTATTGTTTGATTTTTGAACTTACAGAATCTCACGCGTAACTTGAAATTGAGAAAAGAAACAGGAATATTATGTTTGGATATCTTTTATTCTATTATTACCAATTTCAAATGCCATCGATCATTACAATTGAATTAAAATCTCCATTTTTATTAAGAATTCAGATATTTAAATTAGAAGCAGCCTTGGTTCTTTCAAGAGAATTAATAATGAAAACAGGAGAGCGAGAAAAAGCAACTTTGTTTCACGGCAGAAATTGAATTATGGATGAAATCATTAAAAACAATCAAAAATATTTCTTTTTTTTAAATAAATTAATTGAATTGATTAAAGTATTGTTTAAAGTAGCAGAATTTGAAAGTATTTCAATGGTATTATAAATGCAAAATTAGATGGATGCTCTGAACTAGATTTGTTCATACAATAGGTGGATGTTAGATTTTTTTTATCTTAAAGATTTTAATTGAAATGCAAACATACTTTACATCGCGGCAAAACTACCTTTATCCGGTGTCGTCATTTTGGGTTATTGCCAAAGAAGGTTATTTCATGTAAAAAATTTAGCTGATTTTTAGGGGTCATATAGAAAGCGAAGAATAAGATATTGAAATTAAACAAAAAAAAAATGAATATCATTTCGTAAAATGTTCTATTATAGGAAATGAATACATCAAATGCAGGAATCTACTAGAGAACGTTTAGCGATCGAACATCTTTGAAAAAATCAAATTAGGTAGTATCGACACTCGGAAAATAAAACACACACACTAAGAACTACATTGTTCATCTGAAGCAGGACATCACCGTTGCTTGTCGCATGGTTGCATCTACTATGCTCCAACATGTCAGGACTCAGAGTACTGTCGCACATTAAATTATGCATTGTCACAATCAGAGAACATTTTGAACAGTATCTCAAGTAGATTTCATCATTTGATGCATTAATTTTCACAGTATGAATTTTTTTCTAATATGATAATTATTTAATATTTATTTTAAAAATTTGTAATATTTAATTTTTGTTTTTGTAGAGGACTCATTAAAGTCAGCTAAAACAATAGATGAAATAAACTTGTTCAGCGATAATCCGAATCGGCGATACCAGCTGAAGATGGTTTCTCTATAAAAAAGGCCTTTGTACAATGATTACGATCTTCTATTACTTTAATTCATTTTCAACTAATCGCTGAATGAAAGACAAAATCATGTGCAAAAATCTCAAACTTTGAAATTTTATAACTCTGTCAATTTTTCTAATACATATATAAAACTTTCTGTGTTATGTATGTTATGATAAGTATAAACTTTTACAAAATATCACTATAGGGACGATGGGACAGCAGAAAAAGTTAGATTTAATAATTTTCATAAAATAGATTTTAAAAAAATGCTACAGTATGAATATTCATCTCATTTGAAACGTTTTTGTAACCGGAACTATATGTCTACAACCAGTGGTTGAGAAATTAAAGTAAATAATAATAATTTTTGTAATAAAATCTGCACAAATTTTGAGCAATCAGTTTAAATTTTACTCAACAGGTATGTTAGTTTAAAAATTACAGAAAAATAAAAGTTTTAAAATAATAAGTATAGAAGTAAAAAAAAAAAAAAAAAAAAAAAAAAAAAAAAAAAAAAAAACGCATTTTTGTAATTTATAATGGCAGAAACAAAAAACAATTATAATGTTTACTAGGCTGCATTTAGCAATTTTAAGGCATTTAAATTCTGATTATATGTCATTTTTAGTGACTTTTACCTTCTTCCACTCTTTTTTGAATATTTGTATTTTTTTAACTGTTTTTATTGATCCAAAGAATTGCAAAATATTTTGAAAAAACTGTAGTATACCAACTCCAGATTGAAAAAATATGAGATAGTTCATTTGAAAAATGCACAAAATCAGTTTTATCGACTCCTACAGTAAACCAAGTCTGAAAACAGATTATATATATCGAAACCTTGCTATAAAATTTTCATAACTAAAAAACTGTTTCAGGATGTGGTAGGCTCAATGAGCATGGAACAAATATATAGGCTAGATTTCAAGTGCACTATCTTCTACTTTAGGTGACTGGTAGATAAATAAAAACCAAGTAGAATGGAAGCCATAACACAAAATGCATAGTTTTTGATTTGTGACACATTTGTAGCAATGTTAAAAAATGCATACCTTAAAATTTCTATATGTTAAAGAAATAGAATACAGACTTCGTATACAATACGAGTGGATAAAATAGACTTTAAATACCTTCTAAGTAGACTATCTTTTCTTTTTTCAAAATGGACTAGTTCTACAATATTTGTAAAACGCTTCAAATGTCCCGTGAGATAAAGTAGATTTGCAAATAGATCTTTATTAAATGAATGAAGTTTTCAACTAAATTAAAAACCATCGATCCAAAAAAGAATAATAAATTTGTAACATTTAGAGAAACATCTAAATGACTGATAGCAAAATGTTGGTTACATTAAAAACAGTTTGAGAAATATTTTTTTCTAATTTATAATTTACAATATTTTTAAAAAAGGAATCGAGTGAAATATGTATGTTTGTTTATTCGTATCTGAATTTCATTTAATTTCATTTTTAACGTTTCACATTAAATATCTTAAGTAATGAATGATTTTGATTATTTTTAAAGAGTATTTTTGTATGAGTAAGGCGAATAAATTAGAAAACATACCGTTAATAAATGCAAAATATCTTTTGAATTATAAGAAGTATGTAGATTTTCGTAATTTATGATGGCAGAACATGTATATTAAAACAAAAAATTATACTTTTTACTGATTATCACAGTTTTATAAAATTTAAATGCGGCTTCTGTCTCACTAAGATTGTGTTCCCCTTACATCCCAATATTTACGATACATTTTGTACATTTGCATAAATTGATCAAAAGTACAAAAAAGTTCTTTTTTAATGAAAGTAATTAACGACTGTTGAAATATCTCTTAGTATTTTTGTAAAAATGAATGTCCCCAGCAACATTTAAAAATATTTTCTTATTCATAAAGCGACATTTAAATCAGAATGTCAGTTCTATTTTGATGAAGGACTAAATTTCAATTATTTTATGTAAAAATACATTTACTGTAGTTTAGTCACCTATGCATTATACATCGTAAAATGTTTAGTGTCGTAAAAAAAATTACCATGAGCGTACATATCTTATAAAAGAAAAAGGTTCGCAAACACTTTTATATTAAATTAGTATAGTTTCGAAATAGATTTGAAAACCGTCAATCGTCCAAATAGTAATTTGTAATAATGTGCGATAGTTTTAAATAACTCATTAATAATTTATCGGTTACACTGAAAACTGTATGAGAGGTATTCTTTTCTAATTAAAAATTTATAAGTTTTTTATTAAGGAATTTTTACTAATGAATACATAAATATGTTTATTCATTCGTGAATTTCGTTTTGTTTCATTTTTAACATTTAGCATTTAATATCTAAAAATATGAATGATTTTGACTACATTTTTTAAAAGAACATTTTTCAATTAATCAGTATCGCGATAAAACTAGATAAAGTGCTCGAAAAAAAATCCGAAATATTCTTCAAATTTAAAGAATATGCATTTCTGTAATTTATAATGACAGAATATGTGAATTAAAACAGAAAATTAGAATTCTTAATGAGCTTCTGAAATTTAAATTCGGATACGATGTCATTTTTTAGCGTTTTTCTCCTCCCTTCAACTGTTTCAAAAATATTTTGTATTTGAAACTGCATAAATTTCTTCAAAATCTAAAAGGATTTTTAGTATAAAGGAATTAACAGTTGTTGAAATATTTCATAGTATTTTTGCATAAGCAAATGTTAGCAGTAAAAAAAAAAAAAAATAAAAAAATAAATAAATAAATATATTTTCTTTTTAATAAAATGGCATTTTAAGGTTTTATTCTGTGTTAGTGAAAAAATCATTTTTAATAATTCTAAGTAGAAATGCATTTAGTTTATTGAAATTTTTTAAAGTATAATTACATTTATGGCAGCGAATTTTGTCTGATTAGAAACAAACTACAATTAAGTAACATACAACCAAAGAAAATACTTCTTTTTGAAATATACAATATTCCCGCTGTTTAGCATCTCATGTAATCTGACTAAATCCCCAAGGTAATTAAGATAAGTAATTTAAAGAAAGATCTAATTTATTAATTTTAAAATGTGATTCGAAGGAATTTCGTGAAATATTAAAAGCTTTCAATTTAAGACACTTGTTATTAAACGGTAACTTAACAAACATCTAACGAAAACCCATGCTAGATAATGGTATGAACAGCATGCACCAAAGTGATGTCTAATTTTGTTCAGCGCAGGACTAATTTCCAATGTTGTGTTCAGGAAATGGCTCGGAAAAAAGGAGTTATCCTACCCTAAAACATTGAAATGTCCCCTGTGAAAAGTTTAAGATTTTATTTTTTTTTTAACGGACAAAAGGGTAATTTCCTGACAGATCGCTAAAATATCTCATGCTTAAAGCAAAAAAAAGAATAACTTGGACTTGCACAACTTACTGAGAAAATTAGTGAGAAGAACACGGCAACGGTCTGGGGTATCCAAATCAAAGTAAGTTTTTTTGTGTAAATAGTACTCAGTAAGAGAACTCATATGACCAAGCGGTAGCGCTCAATACTTAGTGGTTATTGGGGAAAAAATTAAAAATTTATTTTTTATGTGAATTAACTTTGAACGGATGTTTTTTGTTTATTGTGTGATATATAATATGCCATTTTTTTAGTAAAATGGCAACCAACGAAGATTTTCCTGGCCCCTTTTTTATTTACAGATTCTATTGCTGAATCATATTTGTACAGTGATAAGTCAAAATTTTTATTTAAATATACAGTAGTATATTATGAAGGTCTCCTTCCGAAAATAATTTAATTCCATCAAACTCTTCATCTGTTATACTTAAGGATGCAATGTTAATTGGCGAAGAACTGCATGATAAGAATTTGGAAATATTAAATAAAGAGGAATTTTTCGAAAATGAAGAATTAATGCTATTATTGAAGAATGTAAAAAAAGTGATTTTTGAGTTGGTACATCATGATTCGTCAACAGATCATTACAAACCCTTGTATAAAAAAGTAAACCTAATGACTACATTTCATTGGATTATAAAACAAAAGTTATAAACATTGCTCAGGTGCGTCCTACATGGAGCTTGACAACTCTACACAAAATGGCTGAAAAAAAAGAGTGTGATCTTTTGAAGTGAAAAGAGGATGTTAAAAAAGAAGGTACTATCTTTGATAAATAAATATAATTGACTCATGAGCTTATGATCGTTCCATTGAAGTGACTCAAGACTACCAATAAATCACAACGAAAAACTTACAGCAATGGGCATTGGCTGCTGCAGCACAATTTGGAGATTTTGATTACAAAGCCTAAGAAAATTTGTGAAAAATTTAAGCAGGATGTGCCTTCGCAATGTTATTAGCTTTTGTTTTATAATCCAGTAAAATTTAGTCATTAGGTTTCCTTTTTTATATTCGAGTTTATATTATTCTGGTGACGAATCAACATGCACCATATCAAAAATCACTTTTTCACTTTCTTTATTAATATGCATTTATTCTTCATCTTGGAAAAATTCATTTTCATTTGATATTTCTAAAGTCTTATCATACAGTTCTTCGCCAATTAACATTACATCTTTAAGTATAACAGATGTAGAGTCTGATGCAATTAAATTATTTTCGGTAAGGAGACATTCATAATATGCTACTGCATTTTTCAATAACAATTTTGACTTATCACCGCACAAAAATAATTCAGGTATACGATCTATAATTAAAGATCAGCTAGGAAAATCTTTGCTGTTCAACATTTTGCTAAAAAAAATGAATGGTATATTATGCATCACACAAATAACAAAAGACATCCGTTCAAAGTAACCATGCATAAAAAAATAAAGTTTTTTCTTGAATATATACTAAGTATTGTGCGCTACGGCATGGTCATACGAGTTCTCTTACGGAGTACTATTTACACAAAAAACTTACATTGCTTTAGATACCCCACACCCTTGCTGTCTCCTTGTGAGTAAAAATATCATTTTTTATAAAAGAATCCTGTAATCATAATGGACTGAGAACCAACAGCACAGACAATCACCTCACCTATTTCACAGCTTAAATTTCAGAATTAGTTAAAATTTGATTCGCACATTAAAAAGCAATCAGTCTCGAAAATACCTTAGCAGAAAAAAACTTGAAAACCTAATTTAGCGGTTAACTGATAAATTTACTGATGTGTTTTTTCTGCACTTAAAGGTATAAGAAACATACGACTGGGAAACATACACGTAGGAAAACACAATGTTAAACCTAAAAATTAACCGTTAAAATCAGATTTTTAACAATGTTTCCTATCGGATACGTATTTCAGTTAAACGTTTAAAAGATATGCGTATTACGTATAATACGTTTTCAGGTAATACAAATACCTTAAAATATACATTTAAAGTATTTGAATACGCATAAGAGTTCATCGGTTAAATGTATATTTAAGATATTATATTTAGAGCATACCGTATATCCCTTTTTATAATAAAGGAACTCACGTCACTGAATTTAGAATAAGTTGCAAACTTGTTGTTACATTAGCAATCTGTATATAAAATTTACTATTTAAGATCTTGTTATTTTTCTCCAAACATTTTAGTTTATTTATGCATTTTTGTAATTTTCAATAAACTAAATGATAAATTATTGGAATGTGTGTTTACTGGAACCAAGTCTATAAACAAATGACATATATCGCACCTTTTCTACAAAAGGGTCGTAATTAAAAAAACTTCATTTTTCAGGAAATGCGAAAAACTGTTTCAGTGTGGGGTAGGCTCAATGCGCATGTTGTAAACACAACTGCTACCTGCTTCCTGGATTAAAAGTGCACTATCTGCTGCTTTACGTGCTTAATAGATGAATGAAAACCACGTAAAATAAAATCCATAACTCAAATGTTCTAATTTTTAAATTATGACACTTTCTTAGCGTGCGAATTGTTAAAGTATTTGAAAACAGACTTGTTTCATCATAGAAACAGAAATAATAGATTTTACGTGCCTTCTAAATGGACAATTTCTTTTTATTTTTCTAAAATGCGCCAGTTCTTCCATGGTCATAAAAGTCGTCAAATATCCCGTCAGATAAAGAAGATTTGCAAATAGATCTTTATTAAATGAGTGTATTTTCTAATTAACTTAAAAACCATCAATCTTCTAAACAAAAAGCAATATATAATATTTTGGGATACTTTTAAATGATTAATTGTTGGTCTCATTGGAAGTTGTTTTAGACTAATTTTTTTTCTAATTAATAATTCACAATTAAAAAAAATAATCAAATGCAATAATATATGATTTTGATAAGTCATGCCTGAATTTCATTTTATTTTATTTTAAATATTTCACATTAAATACCTTAAGTAATAAATGATTTTGACTATTTTTATATGAGACTATTTT
Organism: Maratus speculifer; assembly: GCA_964019185.1. Taxonomy (NCBI): domain Eukaryota; kingdom Metazoa; phylum Arthropoda; class Arachnida; order Araneae; family Salticidae; genus Maratus; species Maratus speculifer. The sequence goes on along the minus strand of OZ025289.1, from coordinate 104,955,555 downwards.
TGAATTAGTCAGTATCGCAAATAAATTAGATAACGTACCCTCAAAAAATGCAAAATATCCTGCGGTTTTCCAGAATTATACACATTTCCTTAATTTATAATGATAGAAAATGTATATTAAAACAAAAAAAATGTATACTTTTTAATAAACTGTATCTAACGCTTTTATTAAATTTCAGTGCGATATGTTTGATTATCTTCCTCTCCCCTCTCACTATTTGCTACTTAATTTATACACTTAATTGCGCAAAATGGATTCAAAAAATAAAAGAGTTATTTTATAACAAAGTAATTAACGATTGTTGAAATATCTCTAAATATTTTTGTAAAAGCGATTGTCAGCAGCAAAAATTGAGAAAATATTTCCTTATTCATTAAGCGACATTTAAATAACAATGTCCGTTCTATTTTCGTGAAAAACTGATCTTTAATCTTTCTACGTAAAATCCCATTTAGTTTAGTCCCCTATACGTTACTAATCGTAAAAATTTTAGAGCGTCGTGAAAATTTCACTAAAACCGTATGTGTACCAGGAAATAAAATAGGTTTTCAAACATTTTTTTATTAAATTAGTCAAGTTTCGAATTATTTTTAAATACCATCAATCGTCCAAATAGCAATTAATAATTCTCTGTGATAGTTTAAAGTGACTATAATTAATAAAGTGCTGCCACATTGAAAACTGCATGAGAGGTATTCTTTTCTAATACTTTTCTAATTAAATATTTATAAAATTTTTAATAAGGAATTAAATGAAATATATTTATATGTTTATTAATGCCTGAATTTTGTTTTGCTTCATTTTAGCATTTAAAAATTAATAGTTATAAATATGAGTGATTTTCAGTATTTTTTTCAAAAGAACATTTTTTAATTATTCAGTTTCGCGAATAAACTACGCAACGTAATCGGAGAAATTTCAAAATATTCTTCGAATTTGAAGAAGAATATGCATTTCTGTAATTTATAATAACAGAATATTTTAATAAAAACCAAAAATTATAACTCTTAATGAGCTGTATCTAACGTTCATGCGAAATTTAAATGCGGAATCGATGTCGTTTTTTAGTGTCTCTATCTTCCTACTGTTTCAAAAATATTATTTTGTAATTTAAAGTGCATAAATTTTTCAAAAATTTAAAAGGAATTTTAGAATAAAAGAATTAACGATTCTTGAAATATTTCTTAGTATTTTGCGTAAGCAAATGCCAGTAGCAAAATTGTAAAAATATTTTCTTATTAATAAAGCAGCATTTTAAGGCTTCTTCTGTGTTGGTGAAAAATATATTTTAATCTTTCTAAGTAGAAATACATTTATGTTATGGAAAATGTTTTAAATATAGTTACATTTATGACAGCTAATTTTGTCTGATTACAAAATTACTATTCATTTATTAAAACACAATTTACGAAATATATAACAAACTAAAATGCTTCTTTTTGTACTATACTATATTTCCGCTATTTCTTATCTTATGAAATATGACGAATTCTTCAATGTAATTAAGGTAAGTAATTCAAATCAAAATTTAATACATTAATTTTAAAATGGGATTTGAAGCGATTAATTTAATTTTTTTAATTAAGACAATTGAAATTAATCGTTAAATTAACAAAGGACTAGCAAAATTACATCGTAGATGATTGTACGCATTGCACGCACAAAAATATGCCAAGTTTTCTGATATGCAGGATTGATTTCCAATGTTGTATGCAGGAAGTGACTCGGGGGTAAGGAGGGTCACCTCCTCCCCTCCAGAATATTGAAATTTCCCCTTCAGAAAGTTTCAGATTTCATTTTTTTTAATTTTGAAAAAGGCAATTTTCTCACCGATGACTAAAATATTTCACGCTTAAATCGAAAAAAGAATATCGTGGACTTGAAACTGTACAATACAATACGGAAAATAAAGAGTAAAAATATCATTTCTTAAAAAAGAATTTTGTAATCATGATAGACCTGGGACCAACAGCACAGACAATCACCTCTCCGAGTTCACAACTTACATCTCAGAATTAAATAAAACTTAATTCGCATATTAAAACGTAATCGTTCCGGAAAATACCTTAGTAGAAAAAAAGCCGCAGAATCCTATTTTAGAGGTTAACTAATGTGTTTCCCTGCACATAAAGGTTGCAAACATGGACGACGGAGAGTTGGAAAATGCAATGTGAAACTTGTAAATCAACCTATCTAAAATCGGTTTTCAGTAATGCTTCCGATGAGATACGCATTTCAGTTATCTATTTAAACGATATAAGTATATACGTATAATATGTTTCTAGAAAATACGAATACCTTAAGATATGCGTTTAAGGTTATTTGGACACGTATAAGAAGTCATCGGTTAATCGTATATTTAAGAATACGTATATTTAAAGTATACGCATCTTTAAAATACCGTATATGACTTTTAATAATAAACAACCTCATAAATCTTACATCACTAATGGATAATAAGTTGCAAATTGGTGTCTTTACTGTAGCAATCTGCATATAAAGTTTACTACTTAAGATCTTGTTATTTTTCTCAATCAATATTTAAATTAATTTATATTTTCTGTAATTTTTAATAAACTATATGATAAAATATTAGTATATAAATTTACTGGAATGAAATCTGCAAACAGATGGCATATATTGCACCCTTATTATAATAGAGACATAACTCAAAAAAAGCCTTTTTTCAGAAAATGCGAAAAATTGTTTCAAGCTGTGGTAGGCTCAGTGGACATGTTGCAAACACAACTACTACCTGATTGTTAGATTTTAAGTGTACTATCTTCTACTGTAGGTACTTGGTAGATGAATGAAAATTACGTAGAATAAAGGCCATAACTCAAATAGTCTAATTTTTGAGTAGGGACACTTTTCTAGCAAGGGTGCGATATGTTAAATTAAGCGAAAACAGACTTGAATCACTGTAGGTAGGGATAAAATAGATTCTAAAACTTTCTCAGTTTTCTATTTCCATTTTTTCCAAAATTGACTCGGTCTGCTATGGTCGTAAAACTCTTGTCAACTGTCCTGTGTAATAAAATAGATTTGCAAATAGATCTTTATTAAATGGGTGTAATTTTTAATTAATTTATAAATTACCAATAATTCCAATTATATTTAGCGATGCTTTTAAATAACTAATCATTAAACAGTCAATCACATTGAAATCTGTTCAAAAAGTATTATTTTCTAATTCATAATTTATATATCTTATACTATGATGCGAGCAAAAATTGTGCGTGTGTGTGTGTGTGTGTGGGTAAATTTTATCTCAAAAACGGCTCTAACGATTTTCGCAAAAATTTGGATTTTACCATTTTCGGGCACGAGAAGACTATTGGGCTAGGTCACATGTTCGAGAAAATTCGATTATTGGGTCATTTTGGGTCATAATGGGTCAGGATCAAGCTATTTATATCTAGAGAACGACTGGATCGATTTTAAGGAAATTTTGTATTTAATCGTTTTTTGGACCGAGAAAACAATTGAGCTGTGTCACATGTTCGAAAAATTTTGATTAGTGGGTCATTTTTGGGTCATTGTGGGTCAAGACATTTTTATTTTAAAAACGGCTCTAACGATTTCGACCAAATTTTATATTTTATCGTTTTGGATTACAAGAAGACCATTGGGTTAGGTAACATGTTCGAGAAAATTCAGTTAGTGGGTCATTTTTGGGGTCATTGTGGGTCATGCTATTTTCATGCGTGAGATTTTCTCACGCAATTTTGACTAAAAATTGCATTCTAAGGTTTTCGGGCATGAGAAAAACATTGGGCTAGGTTACATGTTTGAAAAAAAATTTTAATGGGTCATACTGGGTCATTAAGGGTCTGGGTCAAGCTATTTATATTTAAAGAACCGCAGAATCGATTTCATCGAAATTTTGCCTGTATTAGTTTTTTGACACGAGAAAGCTAATGGGCTAAGTCACACGATCGAGAGATTTGGATTATAAGAGTCATTTGTGGGTCATGATGGGTCATAATGGGTCATGGTCAAAATATAGCTAAAGAACAGGTGGATCGATTTTAACGAAATTTTGTATACAACATTTTTTTGGCACGAGAAAACTATTGGGTTAGGTCTCAGTTCGAGAAATTTCGATTAATGGGTCATTTTGAGTCATAAAAGATCTGGGTCAAGCTTTTTATATATAAAGTATGACAGTATCAAATTTAATGAAATTTTGCCTGTAATAGTTTTTGGACACGAGAAAATTAATGGGCTATCTCACATGTTTGAGAGATTTCGATTATAAGAGTCATTTATGGGTCATGATGGGTCATTACGTGTCATGTCAAGCTATATCTAAAGAACATGTGGATCAGTTTTAAGGAAATTTTGTATACAATATTTTTTGGCACGAGAAAATCATTGGGCTGGGTCACTTGATCTAGAAATTTCGATTAATGGGTTATTTTGGGTCATAAAGGGTCTGAGTCAAGTTATTTATATTTAAAGAACGGCAGGATCGAGTTTAACGAAATTTTGAGTGTAACAATATTTATACACGAGAAAACTAATGGGCTAAGTCACATGTTCGAGAGATTTCGATAATAAGGGTCATTTGTGGGTCATGATGGGTCATGGTCAAGCTATATCTAAAAAACGGGTGAATCGATTTTAACGAAATTTTGTATACAGCATATTTTTGGCACGAGAAAACCATTGGGCTATGTCACATGTCCGAGAAATTTCGATCAGTGGGTCACATTTGGGTTATTCTAATTTTATCTAGACAATGTCTTGCGCAAATTTGACTAAATTTTATATTCTATCGTTTTCGGACACAAGAAAATCATTGGGTTAGGTCAGATGTTTGAGAAAACTCGATTAATGAGTCATTTTGGGTCATAATGGGTCAAGGTCAAACTATTTATACCTAAAAATTGGCTCAATCGATTTTATCTAAATTTTGTATTTAACGTTTTTCAGCACGCAAGAATTAATGAACTAAGTCACATTTTTGAGAGATTTCGATATAAGGGTCATTTGTCGGTCATGCTAATTTTATCTAGAAAATTGTTCTCACCATTTTGAGTATATTTTCTATTATATCGTTTTCGGGCAAAAGAAAACCATTGAGATAGGACACATGCACGTAACAATTCAATTAGCGGGTGGTTTTAGGTCTTAATGGGTTTGGGTCATTCTAATTATATATAACAACGACTCAGTCAATTTTACCTAAATTTTGCAACGGAACATCTTTTGTCACGAGAAGACTATTGAGCTGAGTTGCATATTAAAAAAAAATTATATTAGTGGGTCATATCGCTTCATTGCTGAATGCTGTCAAGCTAATTTTACTTAAGAAATGGCTTAAACGATTTTGATTCATTTTATACTCTACTGTTTTTGATTACCTGAAGACCATTGAGCTAAGTCACATGTTTGATCACATGTGATTAGTGGATCATTTGGGTAATAAGGGTCAGGATCACGAGACTATGGCAAAAGCCAATAAGTTGGCGATATTTGACAAAATACTGGCGAAATTTGGCCGAAAAATCAACTATTAAAGTTACGAAACCAAAACACATATTTGGCGCCAAATGAAAGAATGTGTCCAAATTTGGTTACATCTGGCAAAAAATTTTGTCTTTCAGAATGTGAAGAAATTTCTTATTCATTCTTAATAGTCTTCTAGATGCATAGTTAAACTAATCAGAGTTGAGCTAAAAAAGTGATTTGGATTGATGTCCTTTCGTTGTAAATTTTAAAATAAAGTAAAATTTATGAACATGTGCATACAAACATAGTTTTCTTATTGGTTGTTTTTGTAAATAATACTATTATTAATAACATGTTTTACACTAATACTACTATATCGAGTTGAACACAAAGTTAATTTTGACCGAGCTGAGCTCGGTCACCCCTGCTAGTATATATATATATATATTAAAGGATTTAAGTTAAATAGGTAAATTTCTTTATTAATGCCTGAATTTCATTTTATTTCCTTCTTAATGTTTTACATGAAATATCTTGAGTAATGAAGGATTTTTACTACTTTTTAAAGAGAATCTTTTAATTAGTCAATATCACAAATGAATTAAGTAACGTACCCTTCAAAAATTCCAAATATCCTTCGAATTTGTCGAATTATATACATTTTTGTGATGACAGAATTTTATGGTGACAGAATATGTATATTAAAACCAAAAATTATGTTTTTTAATGTAATATATATTAAGCTTTTATGAAATGCAAACGCAGTTTGAATGTCACTTTGATTGTCTCCATCTCCATCTCCCCTCCCATTATTTGCTATAAATGTTGTACTGTCAGTTGTTTAAATCAATCCAAAGCATAAAAGGGGTTTTTCTAATGAAAGGAATTGACAACTCTTGTAATGCCTCTTAATATTTTTTGTAAAAGTGTTTTTCAGCAGGAACATTAAAAAAAATATTTTCTTATTCATAAAGCAACATTTAAAAGCGAATGCCTGTTCTATTTTCTAGATGTTCTAGTTCTATTTTCTTTAATCATTCTACGTAAACATACATTTTGTTTAGTTACCTATACATTACTCATCGTAAAAAGTTTCAAGTGTCGTAAAAACTTCACCTTCAGCTTATGCGTCCTATGAGATAAAATAGCTTTGCAAACGCTTTTTTATTAAAATAATGTAGTTGCGACTTAGTTTTATAAAGTATCAATCATTCAAATAGTAATTTATAACACTATGCGATAAATCTAAGTTACTAATTAATAAATTGTTCGCCACTTTAAAAACAGTATGAGAGATATTCTTTTCTAATTAATAATTTATAAAATTTTTATTAAAGAATCAAATGAAATATATTTATATGTTTATGCATGCCTGAATTTCGTTTTGTTGCATTTTTAACATTTAAAATTAAGTATTTAAATATATGAATGATTTTGACTATTTTTTTCAAACCAACATTTTCAATTAGTTATTGTCGCGAATGAATTACACAACGTACGAGTAGAAATTCCAAAATATTCTTCGAATTTGAAGAAAAATGCGAGTTTTTGAAATTTATAATGAAAGAATATGTGCATTAAAACAGAAAATAAGAATTCTTAATGGGCTGCATCTAATGTTCTTGCGAAATTTAAATTCGGATCCAAAGTCATTTTTTATTCTCTCTCTCCTCCCTTCCTGTTGTTTCAAGAATATTATTTTGTACTTTAAATTGCATACATTTCTCCCTATTCTAAAAAGATTTTTAGAATAAAGAATTAACGATTGTAGAAATATTTCTTAGTATTTTTCTTTAAGCAGTTATAAAACACGTTTTTTTATTAATAAAACGGCATTTTTACGTTCGTACAAATTTAGTGAAAGCTTTATCTGTAATAATTCTACGCAAAAAATACATTTAATTTATTGAAAATATTTTAAATATAATTACATTTATGGCGGCAAATTTTGTCTGATTAGAAATATTTGAAATGTACGATATTTGTGAATTTAATAACGATCGAAAATACTTTTTTTTTTTAAATATACCACATTTCCGCTGTTTATCATGTCATGTAATCAGAAGAAATCTCGAAGTTAATTAAGATAAGCATGTCAAAGATAGATTCAATGCATTAATTTTCAAATGAGATTCGAAGGGATTGCGTGAAATTTTAAAAGCTTTCAATTTAAGACATTTGTTATAAAATTTTTTATTTAACAAAGAACTAACGAAATTACATTGTAGTTAACGGTAAAAATTGTATGCTTAAAAGTGTTATCTAATTTTACTAAGCGAATGAGCCCAGAACATTAAAATTTCTCCTTCAGAAATTTTGTTTTTTTTAATTGACAAATGGTCGTTTTTCTCACCTATCTCTAAAATATTCTTAGTTTAAAGTAAAAATAATATCCCAATAATACAACACACTGAGAAAAATACTGGGTTAATATGTCACTAAATAATTCTGTAAACATCGTAGACCGGAAGGCAACAGCACCAACAATCACCTCATAGAGTTTTGCGTGAAATCTCAAATTAGCTAAAACTGGATTCACATATTAAAACGCATTCGGTCTGAAAATAAATTGGTAAAAAAACTCTGAAAACTGCGCTTAAAGGTATAAAAACACGTACGACTGGGTGTAGGAAAACTCGATGTTAACCCGAGAAAGCAACCGCTAAAACCTTTCTTTACAGCGATGATCCAGATGCGATACTAATTTTGGTTATACGTTTAAACGATAAACGTATATACATATAATATGCTTCTATGAAATGAAAATACCTTAATATATAAGTTTAAATGTATTTGGATACATTTAATGGTTCATCAGTTAAACGTATATTTAAGAATATGTATATTTAAATTATACGTGTCTTTGAAATAGCGTACATAACTTTTAACAACTATTGAACTCAGTTTTGCGTCACTAAATGGAGAATGATCTGCAAATCTGTGTTGTTACCTTAGCAATCTGCATATTAACTTTAATACTTAAGATATTGTTATCTTTCGCTATAATTTTTTTAATTAAGTTATGTTTCTTGTCATTTTCAAAAAATGAAATAATAAAGTATAAGTATTATGTTTCCTTGAACCATTTCTGAAAACAATAGACAAAAGTGTCATAACGCAAAAAACAATTTTTTTTTTCAGGAAAAGTGATAAACTGTTTCACGCTGTCGTAGGGTCAATAGCAGGGAATGTCTCAAATACATGTGATACTTGTTTGCTGAGTTTTAAGTGCATTATCTTCTACTGTAGGTACTTGGTGGATGAATGAAAATCTCGCAGACTAATACTCATAACTGAAATAGTCTAACTTATGAGTTGTAACACTTTTATAACAAGCATGCGATGCATTAAAATTATTTAAAACAGCCTTGCTTTATTTTAAAAACGGATAAAATAGATTTTAAACACCTTCTCTGTATGGAGTATCGGCTTTATTTTCAAAATGGACTATGGTCGTAAAACTCCTGAAATGTCTGGTGTGATGAAGTAGACTTCCAAATAGATCCTCATTAAATGAGTGTAGCTTCCAATTAAATTAAAACTACCAATCGTAGAAGTAATAATTAATTTATAATATAGAGATATACTTTTAAATGACTAATAAATGATTGGCGATATTGAGATCTGTTTGAGAAATATTCTTTTCTAATTAATAATTAATATTTTTTAATTAATCAAATTAAGTTTGTAAACTTGTTTATTAATGCCTGAATTTCTTTTTATTTCATTTTTTATGTTCTACATTAAATATCTTAAGTAATGAATGGTTTTGACTATTTTTTTAAAAGAGCACTTTTGAATTAATTAGTGTCACTAATAAATTAATTAATGTACCCTTAAAAATGCAAAATATCCTTAGAGCTTGCAGAATTATATACATTTTTGCAGTTTATGATGACTGAGTAGGTACATTAAAACAAAACTTTATCCTTTTTAAAGTAGTGTATCTAACACTCTTATAAAATTTAAATGCGGTTTCAATGTCACTATCTTTGTCTCCAATTCATCTTCCATTCTTTGTCAATTACTTTTATCGATCCAAAGTATAAAAGGTTCCTTTTTAATGAAAGGAATTAACGACTGTTGAAACATGTCTTAATATTTTAGTAAAAACAATTGTCATCTGCAACATTTTACAACAAAAATATTTTCTTACTCATAAAGCGACATTTAAATGAGAATGTTCGTTCTATTTTCGTAAAAGACTCATCTTTCATTATTCTACGTAAAGACACATTTAATTTGGTCACTTATACATAATTCATCGTAAAAAAGTTTAGAGTGTCGTGAAAAATTTCAACATGAGCTTGTAGCGCCTTATGTGTTCTATGAGTTAAAGAGTTTTGCAAACACTTTCTTATTAAATTAGTTCAGTTGAGAAGTAGGTTTAAAAACCACAAATCGTCCAGATCGTAACTTATAACACTTTGCAATAGTTCAAAGTGACTAATTAATAAATTGTTTGTCACATTGAAAACAGTATGAGAGGGATACTTTTTCATTATTAATTTATATTTTTTTTAATTAGGAATCATATATATGTTTGAAATATAGATATTGAAAATAGTCTGAAATATATTGTTAATATATATATACAGGGTGTCCACTCTCAACAGTGGCAAATGGCTAATTTCTAACCCATTAGTCATAGACATATAGTTCGAGATGAAAAAAGGCTTTAAAAAAGGTAAAGAATTGTTTTTCAAACGATTTACGTCAAAATAAAGTTTTATTAAAAATTGCGAAAATTAACTTTTTATACGGTTCCCCGGTCCTATAAGTGATATTTAGTAAATTTTTCCCACTACTGTAACAAGTAAGAAAAAAAAAAAAGGTCTCATTCATCTAACTTTAAAATTGACCGAGTTATGAAACTTAAAATTTCATGACTTAAACCACTTTTCTGTAGCTAAATACGGATGAATTGGACTGAGCTTTAAGGGAACGTACACTAAGTGCTTAAAATATTTTAAAGGGCGTCTATTTCCAACGCTCTCCAATAGCTAATTCCTAAGCCATTTGCCACAGACATATAGTTCCAATTAAAAAAATGCTTTAAATGAGATAAAGAAATATTTTTAAAGTTATTTAACTAAAGGTGTTACCACCGTATAAGTTTTACAGTAGTGTTAATTTTTATTAATTGACTTCTAGATTGGTTAAAATAGTTGAAGACGTGAGTTTTAAAGTTCTTTTTATCGATAAAATCAAATTTTGAAAAATCGCGATTTTATTTTAAAAGGTGTGTTATTTTGATAAGCTTTTATATGTTTAAAACGTTCGTACGTACGTTCCCTAACTCAAAATTGCTATTCAAATTTTAACTCACTTTCAAATATCCGATCGAGGTTCAGTTTGCTCATTTATTTATATCCGCTGACAATGTAATATTAATACAATTTTCGGTGCGTACCATTTATTTATTTTATAGGACTACACCAAATTCTGTTAGGTTAAGCAACCTAAACCTAATAGAATTTTAAATATATGTCATTTTGAAACGATTAGTGACTATTGCTTTTCATAATTTAAATTAACAAACTTTCTGTTATTTTTTTACTTATATTTTTGGTTTAATATGTAATCATCAGCATAAATTAAATATATATATATATATATATATATATATATATATATATATATATATATATTAATATGTTTTAATCGCAGAGGAATGTGACTTTTTTTGTATTACTTGTTAGAATAGTCGTAAAAATTTACTAAATGTAACTTATAGGACCGAGGGACCGTATAAAAATTTAATTTTCTTAATTTTTTAATGATTTTTTTTTACCTAATTCGCTTGAAAAAATTTTTTTTACCCTTTTAAAAGCATTTTTGCAATTAAAACTATATGTCTATGACTAACGGTTTAGAAATTAGCCATTGGCCACCGTTGAGAGTGGACACCCTGTATATTTATATGTTTATTCATGCCTGAATTTCGTTTTGATTCATTTTTAACATTTAACATATAATGTCTAAAAATATGAATAATTTTCACTATTTTTTTAAAGAACATTTTTCAATTAATCAGTATCGCGAATAACCTAGACGACATACTTGTAAATATTCCAGAATATTTTTCGAATTTGAAGAAAAATATGCATTTTGTAATTTATAATGGCATAATATATGCATTAAAACAGAAAATTATAATTCTTAATGGACTGTATCTAACGTTCTTGCGAAATTTATATTCGGATTCAATGTAATTTTTTAGCGTTTCTCTCCTCTCTTCAGCTGTTTTAAAAATATTATTTTGTACTTTAAACTGCATAAATGTCTTCAAAATCTAAAAGGATTTTTAGTATAAAAGAATTAATGATTGTTGATTTATTTATTAGTATTTTTGTATCGGTCTATGTCAGTGGCAAAGTTTAAAATGTATTCTATTATTAACAAAGGAGCATTTTAAAATTTGTTGTGTGTTAGTGAAAGATTTATCTTTAATCATTCTGCGTAAAAAATACATTTAGTTTATTTAAAATGCTTTAAATATAATTATTTACATTTATGGTGGCAAATTTTGTTTGATTAGAAAAATATTACATTTACATAATTTATAACCAACGAAAATATTTTAATTTTAAATTTATTATATTTCCGTTGTTAAGCGTCTCATGTAATATGACGAAATATCCAAGGCAATTAACACGAGTAATTTTAGGAAAGATTTAATATATTAATTTCAAAACGTGATTCGACGGGATTTCTTGAAATTTTAAAAGCTTTCAATTAAATCATTTGTAATTAAACGTTAAATTAAGAAAGAAATGATGAAATCACATGTTAGATCAAGGTACGAATTACATGCACAAAAATCATGTCTAATTTTAAAGCGCAGGACTGATTTCCAATGTTGCATTCAGGATATGGCTCGAAGGAAAGGGGGTCATCTCCGCACAACATTAAAATGTTCTTTACGGAATTTTGAGATTTTATTTTTTTAAAAGACAAAAAGGCATTTTCCTCCCCTATCTCTAAAAAATCACACACTTAAAATGAAAAAAATATTGTAGTGAACTGGAAACAGCACAATACATAGACAAAAATACTGAGTAAAAATATCATTTCTTATAAAATAATTTTGTAAAAATGATAGTCCGCTAGGCAACAGCACAGATAATCACCACATCAAGTTCACGGCTGAAATCTTAGAATAAATTTAAATTTGACTCGCATATTAAAACGCAATCCGTCTTTAATTCACCTTGGTGAAAAAATCTGAAAATCCAATTTTAAAGGTTAACTCATATATGTTAACACCATTGTGTTTTCCTGCATTTAAAATTATGAAAACATGAAAGTCTGGGAGTAAGAAAACACAATGTTAAACCAAATTATTCGCTAAAATAATGTTTTCAAAAATGCTTCCTATGGTATACGTATTTAAGTTATGCATTTAAATGATATACGTATATACGTTTAATACGTTTCTATAAAATACAAACACCTTAAAACGCTCGTTTAAACAGTGTACATCTGATAAATCTATATTTAAGAATACGTATATTTAAACTGTACGTATATTTCAAATACTGTATTTATTTTTAAAAACAAGAACTCATCAGTTTTCTGTCATTGAATGGAGAATAAGCAGCAAATCGGTGTCGTTACTGTAGCAATCTGCATACTAAGTTTAATACTTAAGATTTTATTATTTTTCTCTATAAATATTTTAATTAATTTATGTTTATTGTAATTTTCAATAAATTAAATAGTAAAATGTTATATAAGTTTACTGGAATAGTTTAAAGTATTTTATAAATAAATAATAATTTGGTGACGGTAACTATTATAGCATTTTTAATTATGCTCTTATAATAATTAAAAAAGAAATGTAGTTTTGTTTCTATTGATGAATTAAGTATTTTAATAAGCATAGTAATGTATGCTCATTAACCTTTTAAGGCGCAGAGACACTAGAATTTAGATAAAAACTTAAATGAAAATAAGAAAAAGAGAGATACATAATAAATGGAAAATGTTTATACAAGAATTCTGGTGTTATTGTGACTTTTGGAATAAAATTGGGTGTTCCATGCAGTGAAACTTTGAGCCACAAAGGATAAAGAAAGCCATATTTTGAAAGGACAAAAAGATCGATTTGAGTTGTTTTTGTTTTTTTAAACGATAAAAGTGCAAAATAATTAAGTTATTTTTAAAAAGCAAGAAATATTTAATTATTTTAAAGTTTCTTTGTCCTATAAAATCTATTTCATGTCGAAAGATTCTTGCGCGCGGGCGGTCCGATTTATATATAGTGAAAAGAATTATTGTGTCATAAGACACTCTGAAGTTTCTACATTGTGGAGTCCAATAGCTACATTTAACCTCACTGGCACAAAGATTAGCATAGTATAAGTTTCTCGTTGTGACGCTTAAATATGAAAGATCATTTATAATGTTTTCATGTTGCTAGGGCAATTTTTTTCTAGTGTAAATTTAAAAGGAAAATAAAAATTGGGTGTGGTATAAAACAGAGAAAAGAATAACAGAACCTGTTTCATCCTATGTGAAGAAGATATTGCAGGAAACTCATGGTATAAAACTGGAGGATCAACAGGTTTGGTCAGTTTCTCTTACAACGTGTCCATTATCCTTTTAAACAACTGTTCAATCACCCAGGAAATTTTATAAGTGAAGTAGACCTTTTTTACTTGAACCCTGTTAAAAAAATAATAAAACCAGAAAGATAATGTTTAAAACATCCGATTCCTCAATAAAAGATCGCCGTTCGCATGACATATTAAGAAAAGATTTCCAGTCGCATAAAGTAGTAAAACACTACTTCCAGGTTCATAAAATAGTTAAAAGGGCTTCCAGGCGCGGCTCTCTACCAAATTGACCAAGTTAGGGGTAGAGTCAACACTAATTATTCTAGATGGTAAGCTAAAATTAAATTCAGTTAGGATATGCATAGCGCCGTTGAAAATTCCCCTTCTTAAATTTCCATTAAGAAAGAAGTAAACTCTAATTCTTTTCTTGAAATCCTAAATAAGAGATAAGTTATATTACTTTTTTATACCACGTAATCGAAAAGGGTTACTTTTAATCAATGCATATCACAAAATAAGCGCATTTCGAGCACTTATCATTCATTTTCATAGTATTATTTAATTTGTACCAGCAAATGGACGATAATTGCTGTACACGTACTACACTACTGTAAGCATCTTGTAGTACAATTTTATCAATAACATATATCAATTTCGGCATTTTTGAAAGAACATAATGAGATTAAAACAATCCCCAAACGATTTTTCCTCAAACATCAAAATGAAATAGATTTTTTTTATTGTCTCTGTAATTAGTCTATAAAAGCTACTCTATTAATTTTAAAAGAGAAAAATAAACACTGTTCTTTACAACATGCACTATAAAAAATTCTAAAATTACTAAATCTTTTCTAGGAAATTTTCTTTAACAGCAAGAACAAAAAATCTCCATTTTATGGATAAACATTTGTGCTGTAAATAATAATAGAAAAAAAACTGTAAGATTATTAAGAATTAATTAGGAAACTGGTGAGCCTATAACTTTTTATGTAATTGCATCCTGTTATGGTGGTAGAATTTTAGTAAAATTATTCTATTTTTGTAGATTCTTTTTGAAATCTACAGATTTCTGTAGCTCTACAGAAACTACTTTTGCAGACTTATATCGTTTTGTTCAATGTAAAGGGAACTGGGGCACATTAATAAGTTTTTTTTTTTTTTTTTTTAAGAATTTTATTGTGTCCAGAAAATAGAAATTTCAAGTTATTTTTCCATGTAATGTCAGCAAAACTTGTGTAGTGTGTTATTAATATGTAAAATCGTTGTTTATTATAGTATTTGTGCATGTACTTTTTAAAAAATCTATAATTGTCATTTTTATCAATGTGGCCCATCTCCGAGGCAGATTGATAACCCTCGTGGGGCACTTTGATACATTTTTTAAAAATAGAGACAAAATAACACCAATGCATTTTTTTCATAGAAAAAGAGTTAGCAAACCATTTTATATTTATTTATAGAAATTAAATTTACCCTCAATTTATTTGTAAGCAATATTAAAACAATCAAAATTAATGTATAAGGACCTGATGTTCTGGCTGTTCTTTGTCTGATTGTTATCAGTATTAACTTTGTCATATCTGGCAATTCAACTCCTGCATTATTTTTTTTTTAGTCAAGATGAAAATATTACTACGTTTTCTGTTCATAAATTGGTTTATAGACAGAAAATAAAGGATATTTATATTAATTTTTTTATAATATAATTATCCTTTGCTGTGCTTTAGCTTATTTCTTTTATTTAACATTTCTCATGTCGAAAATACATTTTTCTCTGGAGAATCGATAGAAATTTGAGATTAGCCAGGCTGCCGTCCTTTTTTTGTTAGTTCTACTAGTACATGTTGCTAGGTAAGTTCGTACGTCTTCATTTTGCAATTATTGTATAAAATTTTCCTAATATAAATAAATGGAGTTATTTCACTTCAATAAAATCAAATATTAGACATTTTTGGCGGAAAAAGGTTGTTTTAAGCAGTGTATGGTAAAAAAATAATAATACTGTCTGTAGCTATCATAAGAGGCATTGATACTTATCAATGTGCCCCGACATAGACTGTGTCAATGTGCCCCACACAGCCATTTTGAGTAACATGAGTCTTAAACCCAACACTTCATAATTTACCTAACAACAAAGAATGAAGAACTGATAAATAGTAGCTTTAGTTTCCAGAGAGAGTTTTCTTTTGGGTTGAAAATACTGGAGCAGTTGTATAATATACCATTGCAATTGTACAACTCAAATTTACTTTTGACCTATAAAAAATAAATCACCCGTCCCATTTTATCAAACTATTGAATTCAACTGAGGGGGTGTATCAATGTGCCCCAGATCTCCTTACACATAAAAATATTAGTAATAATACACAAGTTTGTCTTTTCACATGTGTAATATTACAGGATTTTTTTCACTCTGTAGTAAACGCGAATGACATTTAACTTGAATATCAAGTGCAGAGAAATTCGAATATATTTATGCGAATTAGAGTGTGGTAGACAGAAATATGTCTGACATCAGACAGATAAACTGAAATCATGAATGATTTTATTCTATATTGAGACACATTTAAAAAAAAGTTCAGCATTTTTCTTTCGCACAACGCAGTGAAATTCCTTTAAATTCATGCTACTGTAAATTTTTAAATTTCATGACCTTCACTTGAAATATCATTCAATAGAAACAAATGTTTCAGACAGGTATAAATTTTTACTAGCAGCTTGAAACAAGAGCAGATCCCCATTAAGCTTGTACGCGACCCAAGGCGCAGCATCATTTTGGGGTCCTTCACAGTGAAATAGTTGCTATATTTCTGCGAGGGCAGATATTATTACATATTATGACACAATTGCAAAGTTATCGAAAATACACTTCGGTATTTGACGAAACTGTAAATTTAAGATTTCTATTTCTAAATCATTTTACTGAATTTAGGGTCCTCAGCAGCAATGGGCCCAAGGCCATGGCCTAGTTGTCCTGTGCGGTAATCAGCCCCTGAACAAGGCTAATATTTGTGGTAACAAAAATGTGTTCGATAATAAGCTTCATATACATACATAGATGTTACTAGACATCTACTGTTTACTTTTTAATGTCAAATGATCTTCTCTTATTAAATAAATAAAATTTATTTTTCATTTACTTTATATAATAAATATATTTTCATTATATTTCAAAATTTACTTTTAAATTTTGCAAATTTATAAAGTAAATATAGTTTTATTCCTTCTAATTGTCTTTTATGGAAATATATTATTTCAAATAATGTTCTTTTAACAATGCTGAAGCTCATCTTAAAATTAGTAGATATCTTTAAAAATATTTTCCCATCACAGAACGCAATTCTTTATTTATATATCCGGTATTTCAGAATTCGTAAGAATAGGTATAATTTTGAAGTTTTCTAATTAATTTTTCTGCATTAATTTTCCCAAAAGCTTTCATATTACACATAAATATTACAAATTTTTTAAAATTTCTGCATTTTATTAAATTCAGTTCAATAGAATTTTTAATGAAAGTAATTTTAGTACATAATTTCTTACAATTAATATTAAACAATGAAAATATGGACAGTTTTATAAAATATATACGATTTTAAAACACAATTGTTATTGGAATGAACGATGTTGTATGAAATATGTTAAAATGAGGTATATTGTTTCATTACAGTATTAAAAAAATTGCAATATGCATAATTACCATTTATGCAGGACTCCAAACTGTACGACATTTGGTTTAAAAATTTGGCGCAACAGATTACGCGAAAAATTACAAAATATATTTTGCATCTAGAATAAAAAATTTAGTACCAGCTTAAAACTGAGTTTGTGATAATTAACTTGAATCTAAAAAAATTTGAATTTAAAGCATTTTTATATTTTTAATACAAAGTTGTATTTAGCTAACGCAAAAATTTAAAAAATTCGACAATGTAATCAACTGAAAAACAGGTTTTTGAACAATAAAATGGAAAATTTATGTTCCGTTTAGACAGAGTAAAATTAAACATATCTTTTGATAATTTCATTGAAAAATATTGAGAAGTTATCAAGATATCGTTGAAATCGCGCGATGCGCAAAATTATTTTATTTGGAGAAAAATTATTTCAAAGTTTCGAAAGCACCGCATCAACTGTTGAGCGTATATAATTCTGAACGTCATAACTCCTGCTCTAATAGAAATTTCAAGGAAATAATTGCATCAAAATGTTCAGACAAGAAAGGAGTTTAAGATTTAAAAAATTAATTTTAAAAATTTTGGAGCTTTAGGAGTACCTTTACTAATTTGAATCACAATGTGTTTTTCAAATAAAATCCAATAGCACATAATTCAAATAATTTTAAAACGTAAGCAAATTCTAAGCATCATGAATTTTCTTTAAAGAAAAACACTAATTTACTTTTGCATACGATACTGAAATATTGTGGATTTTAAGCATTTTGTCCATCACATGGAATACAATTCATAAAATAAGTAAAATTTTATATAGCTATTATTTTATATAGCTATTATAAATTTCTACGATGTGCTCGAAATATGAATAATATTTATGAAGTGGAAAAATATATTCTTTAACTAGCTTCATATGCAAACAAACTCCACCTGACTTTCAAAGGCATTTTTTTAAGATTCGTAATGAGTTTTTGCTGTTCAAAGTAAGGAAGAGTTCTTCATTTATTTTATAAAATGAACATATTTTCACATTTTCATTGGTTTTAATTAGATTTTATGCAAATTCATTATTTCAAAGAATCCGCTTATAACATTGCAGAAGCCCATTATTAAAAGTAGAAGATTTTTTCAGTTTGTTTTAGCTCAAAGAACGTGTTTAAGTGTTGTTCATTATTATAAGTGAACGTTAAAAGTAATTTTAAGAGACCGAAGAAAATTATCTCATCTCGCGGAAAATTTATAATTTTGAGTTTGCCAATAATTTTAGTTTTGATTTTTCTGAGATGTAAATACAATTTTAGAGTTTTAAAATTAATTGTCCCATATTTAGTTTATTTTCATAAATCGATGTTTTAATTTAATACTTTCAGGTATTTCTTAAACTTTTTGCCATTTTAGTCAAATGACTTCACTCGAATGTTTTAGTGATATTACTTTCATGCTTATTTCTTAGATACGCATAATATTAAACAACAAGTAGTATAAAGGAGTTTATATAATATGGGTTTAAAAGTCTACTTGATCAGGCAGATCCAAAAAAAAAAAAAAAATCCGCAATTAAATTATTATTTTTTTTATAATAGCTTGAAGTGTAAATATGTTTACGCATCCAATTTTTATTGTGTGTATAGTGTTAACTTTTTATTCAATTGAAAATATCTTGATTTATTTGGTAAAAAATGGAAAATGTTAAATAATGTAACAAATATATAAATAAATATCCTTATGTTATAATTAAATTTAGTGATACGATGGAATTAAATATAAAGAAAATTTCGTTGTGTTCTTTATTATTGAATGAAAATAGTGGTAAAGGCATCTAAATGATAAAAACAAAATGATTATTGATTCCTCCGAGAAATATTTTAGTAAAATAAGCAAGTAATTAAAAGCAAAAGTATTTTCTTCTTTGCACAAAAATTGTTTAGTTTTATGAGGTTATTGTTATCCTTTAATAACAAAATAAAATTTTATTTAATTAAAGAAATAAAATTTTATCCATATTTTGTTGAATTAATAAAAAATCTGAATCAATATATATTATCCAAATCAACATTTACTTATGGAACAGAACTACGTTAATTTAAAACTAACGTAGAAATGTTAAAAAATATATATAAATTGCGTGAAAAAACATTAAATTGAAAAAAAAAGCAAGAAAATTATTTTTTCTTTGGTATGTTGTTTTAATAGCTTTGCGCTGGCAAAAACTTTAAAATTTTTAGTCGATAACTTGAGGTGTAGTAACAAAATAGTAGTAATTTTACAAGCAACTGCAAAATTTTATGGTTTGATCGAAATATGAATAATATTTATGATGACAAAGATATTCTATATAATAATCATCATATACAAAATATAAATCCCACTTGGCATTCAAAATATTGATGCAACATTGCTGCCAGCAATTTTTGCCGCAATTTTAACGGATTTTTTTACAGTGTATCTATGTTATAATGGACTGTATTTAACATTGACTCTGCTATATCAATTACTTTAATGAAATTGTATGGCATTCATTTATTTAAAAAAAATTAATAAGTTACTGGGAATATGGCACATCAAAGTCAATTGCATGAAGAATATATTATTGTATTTCCTTAGAAAACGTGTCTAGTAGCACTGGGTATCTATCTATCAATATATCTATCTATATATCTATCAATTTATCTATTATTATTATATTGTTATAAAATGAATAAAATACGTGTTATTTCATTCGTTGAACTATTACAGATATCATATTAAAAAATTCATGGCACATTATGAGGATTATAGTGTTTTTAGATATCTGTCAGATTCGGCACACGGTACAGTGAAGGTTAAATGAATGTTTACGTAATCAGAAAAACATTATAAAGTCGTAGCCAATGATTCAGCAATCAGTGGCATAAAGTAAATAAATATTTAAAAGACTTATTCTACTGAAATTCTACCGATAATTGATGGTAGTTATCATTTTAATATACTAATTAAATTTACTAATTATAATAATAATTAAATATACTAATTAAATCGCATAAATAAATGCATGCGTTGGGAAGGGGGATTTTGAAGAATTCTTACTTATGAACTTCTGGCTAACGATACAAGCAAGTCTCGTGTTATACAGTGGCGCTCAAAATCTTCTGGCCAGCAAAAAAATTCCTGTTAATTTGTAAATATACCCATATGAAGAGGAATCTTAAAGTGATACTTATTACACATTTTATTGACATAATATTTAAGAGCTTATTTATGGAATAAGAAAAAACTATCAATAAATTTAACTGACAAAATTAAGTGGAAAGGAAAACACATGTTCTCAAAAGTTTCCGGCCACCTCGGCAAGTTAAAAGAAGTAGTATTATAATAGAAAATAACTGTGATCAACAACATTTACACGTAGTATTTTATCGCTATACTTTTAGTAATATGTACTGCGTTGCAGCAACGTGACATCGATTTAATCAATAATTGAAAATTGTTTAAGGTAAGTTTTTTCCACATTTTTAGCAATTTTTTTGAAATCTCTGATGAATTGGAATACTTATACGATGAAAAAAACCTCTGTTAATTTTAAGGGACAAACTGCTGGCAGCAATGTTACTAGCAGTTTTTGCGTAAAAATTGCAGTAGAATTAGATGTAACAAAATAAATATAATATTTATAAATATATATAATAATATTATAAATAAATGATAAAATAAATATATTATTTCCATAAATTTGTGTGTCATTATTAAAAAATATGAACAATAAATGACTAATGTCACATAAATACATTATTTTGATAAATTTATTAGTCATTAATAAAAGATATTGCTAGACTTTATTAATATAAACAGTAATTTTAGTTTGTTAAATGAAGAATAGGAACTGTAATTTCAGTAGGTGGATTTCTGTGGTTTCAGATGAAGCAACTCAGAGAAATGCTGTGTAACGTGGTACATGCGATTAGGGAAACGCCACTAAGAAAAATAAAAAATAATAGATCAAAAGATGCAAATGTCAATACGAAAGTAAAAACTTTATTTTTCTAATGTGTTTTTATTCAAAAACGTACATTTTTTACCTTATTCCTATACAACAACACAATAAAATATGCCAATTTTCCAAAGCTAAAAAATCCTACAAAACATATCACCCAACTGATATCACTCAGCAAGTAGCGTAGACCATGGCTTATCGTGGCTTATAGTGCCGCTTGATCTTCAATATTCTTGTTTTTTAATTTTATTGCTTTTTTTGTTATTATTTTTAATTTTTTACATTCATCGCATTTTAAAGTATAATCACGTATAAGGAAATTCGAAAAATGTTAATTTTTAGTTTCTTTATGAATTTCAGAAGGACGTGAAATCGCTGGGCCTATCTACTCCATCAAACTGGACAGGTTATTTCTCTAAATTAATTTAATTATTGGATTACCAGCTGAAATGGGAAAAAAACATTAAATATCAAATGTAATTTTAATTTGTTACATAAAAGATACGAAGGATAAAAAAAGATATTTCGTAACAATAGCCGAACTTTTTCACATCATTTAACGTTGGGTCTCTAACTGCTGCTATAATTTACAGGACATGAGATATATGTATGATTGTAGTCTTACGCGGTACTTCGGTTTTAAAAATTGCAGTTGTTTCTGGGTGAACTGAAGTTTTCTTTTCCTTTCTTGTATCAAAATAAGGTAAGTCAAGGATAGAAAAAGGCATTAAAATAGGGTCCTGGTAGTTATTACAATACCGAATTAATTTTCGTGAAATACCATAAGTTTTTGAAGTTTCTCTGTCTGATCTAATGCTGAATTAGAGAACATCAACTATCATTGTCTTTTTTGACTTCTTTACTATCTCGACAGGAAGAAATGAGACAATAACTCCCTAGATAAAATTTACATTAGGCCCTATTTTAAGTTACTTTTAAAAAAATCTTCAGTAATGTCACTTACAAGTTTTATTATGAAAAAAGAATACTACACGCCAATACAATAATCTTACAATAGGTTTCTGGAATTTTCTAATCTTATAATAAACTTTCGTAAACTTCCTAGCTTTAAAAAAAAAAAAAAAACTAGTTCTCAAATCTCTTTTAAATCACGCCGTTTTCTCATCAGCTATTTATACCATAAAAGAAAAATAAATTCCGATTTTAAATAACATATAAATTTTAAATATGTATAAAAATGGGATTTTTATGGAATTTTATTATTGTTGTTGTCTATTTATAAAGACTGGCTTCTTCAACTTTCTGATCTAGACATCTGTCTTACTTGTGTGTTACAAAATACTACTCTACCCAATAATACACATAATTCTGTATGTTTATTGACATTTATCAGGTTATATATGTAAAAATCAATCTCTTGGATTGCTGGACATATTTCCCCTGTCGTCCAACATGCCTCATAATAAATGGGCTATCCTGCCGAATATCCACATTTTGGCTTTTGATTGTCGTATTAAAATATTATTTTAATATTTTTTAAAAGTAGTAACTACAAAATAAGTTCTGAACAACGGTCTTTCATGTTGCAAATCTAGAAAGTGAAACTTGTGATGTTGGAATAAAACGAAATTAGAATCTCATGTTTGCCACAGCGATTGTGCTTCAATAAGATATTCCATCTTATGCAACCGGCGCAGCTTTACAAATTATAGAGAAAGTGGTACGAGGATTGCCACATTGGATTTAGTTTACACAGCTCAGTATTAGCATTAGTGTGAAATACCCCGAGTTCGGATCCCGGCTTGGACACTTTTCAACACTTTCGGTTTCACACACTTTATAACATAAATTTTGCGATTAAAAATTAATTTAATATTTCTAAAGGCGAATGTCATATCTACAAAATTACATCATATTTTTTTTCTGCTAACTCAATTCATAAACATGACAAAAAATATAATCGTTTTCCTTTTAATAGAAGTGTTTTCACATGAAAACATGCAAAAAGAAAAAGCACCAAAATGAGTCTATCAAAATTTTAGATGTAATATTTTATGATTTAGATTTGAGTTTTTTTTTTCAGCACGCACACACATACAAAAAGCAGAAATATTAATTTTTATTTTATTTTTTAACTTTCATTTATCTTTTAATCAACTCTGCCTCTCAAAATAGACTACAAATATATATAATATATAAATAAGAACAAAAGGTAATAATATTTTCCTCTAATTTCAATATTTGAACGAAAACAAAACATTGCAAGCCTTGCTTTTATTTTTATTTTTATTTTTATTTTATTTTATTATTATTGTGAAAAAGAAACATATTTAATATTTATGAAAAAATGCAATATTCCTAGTTTAAACATTCATCTGAATTAAACATAATATAAAGCAAGCAAAATATTAATTAAAAAATTCGTTATATGTCCTCAAGCCGAAATAAAATATTACGAAAGGTAATCCTTGAAATATAAATTCAAATTAAACAAGAAATGATTCACATTGTGCTTTAACATTTTTTCAGTTAAGACAAAGTCCTTTAGATTTATCTTTACGTAATTGAAATTAAGTGATATTAGTTCTTGCTTCAGCTAATACAACATATTTAAGTTATAATAATGAATTTAATGACTTTTTTCTCGACTCGTTTTTATGCTGTGGTGATTTATGTCACGCTGAGGAAACGTAAGTTCTAATTAGAATTAACAGAATAAAAAAAGGGATACTTGGATTTAACAATTTAGAGACCGCTAATGCTTTTTGCTTAGCATCTAAGATATAATCTCTAAGCTATTCTTAATTCTTTTTCGTCTTCAATGCATAATATAAATATACTTTATTTTCACTTTGAATTTTTTTCTTCGTTCAGTATTTTGGAAATACATTTTTATTCCTGAATTGCAAATTTCTTTAGTATGTTAACTTAGATTTATCGGTTTAACATGGTAAACTGTGCTTTTAGTTTCACCTAAATGCATAAAAAACACAAAAGTAGATGCATTCAAACATTTAATTAAAAAATATTTATGACATAAAGGAAAAAAAATAAAAGAATATATATATATATATATATATATATACATAATGGCTCAACGGTGAAACATATGTATATCTGAAGATTTATATATGCACTTATGTATATTTATACCTGCTTTAGGATATGTATTGTCTTAATTTCAAATTCGGCATGATTTTTTCGAATGGCTTTATTTGACTTTAAAATAAAATACATTATGTAGAGTTAAATTCTCAAGGATTAAATGTTATACATCTATATAAAGAACGCATAAGAAAATGAAAGGTTACCAGTTAGTCTTACGAAAATATGCCTCTTACCGTCATAATAAAAGAAATATCATAGCATTTATATTCGTTCATATATGTATTTACATTTTAGGTAAAGTATTTAATACAGTTGGGATAAAATAATATAAAATGAAACTTTAATTTTAAGGAATTTATGTGGAATCCTCCTAAGGAATAAACCCTTAAAATACAACTAATATTTGATGAAATTTAAAGAAGTAATTGTTCTAATATTTTTTTAGTGAAGTTAAATTTCTTATTAAAAATTTTTAGTTAAAAGTTTTAAGTTTTAATTAAAATATTTTTAGTGGTTTTATTTTTACTGAGGTATTAACATAAATATTTGTTCCCATCCAAAATAGTCAGCTTCTATTAACACGGAAAAATATTTTTCAAAAAGAACCGTAGATGACAATATATGACAAATAATCGTTAAGTATTTCATTATAAATACAACACATCATAACTGTTTTGTAAAATTATTGAATCTTTTTCAGTTTATTTGGTATCATTTGGAGTTTCATGTATCAAGTTTATATACATATATGCCCTGATTATCATGAACAATGTAAGAAAAATATAATTTAGATTTATAATACAGATTTTAGAAGCATTTAACATTGCTTTTAATAAATAGAAATGCACTGCTTTAGTAACCTGAAAATAAAAGTACTTAATTGTTCAAAACATAGTTTTTTCCTCCTTCATTAACTCCTCTCCTGGACTTTGGCATATCCATTTTTTTCAGATTTTATGTCAGTTATCAAAAATTGTATGCAGTATAAGGAAATTGCAAATACGAAGGAAAATTTGATAGAATCAAATCCTCATGTGCATTGTTTTCCAGATTTGAATAAATTCTACAGTTTAAAGTATTTTTTTAATCTATTCCCTTTTTTATTTATTTCCCTTTTTGCAAAACTAACGCTTATACAGTTAGTACATTTTGGTAATAGCCAAAAAAGAAATAAATAAATAAAAAAAAAATAAATAAATAATGTAAAGACCTGATAAAACAGGTAAGGTTGAGAACGCGTTATATAATCTCACACAAATAAGTATTAAACAAATAGTTGTCGATTAGAAATACTTTAAGATAAAAATTAATAATGAAAAATATAAGGTAAGAAGGGGGGCAGGGGGAATAACACATAAAGTGAATCCTAACTCAAGACATTAAAAATAATATATATCTAATAGAAAAGAATAAGATATCTATTCTATGCTTTATGTGCCATTGATTTCTAAGTTTTTATTTGATAAGTGTATAAAGCCAGTTACAGACATTTTAAATGTTTATCTGTTGACATTTGAAAAACTGTTATCCTGTTATTTTAAAAGCTGAATCTTGAAATGAAATGTAGCTATGAAATTTTCGAAATTAGCACAAAATCTGAGCACGAAAAAAATATCTTTCTTTATTATTCACAAAATAAATTTTCGTATAAACTCCAATGAATTTTTTAAAATATTTTGATGCCTCTAAATACGCAATTTCCTTTTCTTTTCTTTTTTTCCAAAATAAAATGTATTTATAAACTCTTAAGACATTACCCGATGATGATAAAATTATTGGATGGTTGGTTGGCATTTATTTATGGCGGCTAATTATCAACACTTGGCATATATGCTGAATTATAGGATAGAAAGTATATAAGTTACGCAGTCCTTCAAATTGTAGTAGTATTGAAAGTAGCTACAGTGTTGATAAATGAGCTTGCTATACACATATACGCAATGAGAGGATTTGCCAATCCTCTCGTGCCAAAATGTATAACGTAATGGTTATAATTTAAAAATAACATGGGTTATAAAGAAGAAAAACAACTTTCAAATGTTTAGCGTATTCGATTTAATAGAAAAAGTCACATAATGTGCATTAACAGCATAAGCCGTTAGAGAAAAATTTAGATTTAATTTGTGGGATTGGCTTTTTTTTTTGTTCAGTAACCAACGACCTGTGATAAATGGAGGTCATCTTGACCATTTACTTTTTTTTCTTCTACCATAAGTATGTGTATTCATTGCATTTTTAAAAATGATTTTCTTCACATTATTTTTTAGTAGAAAAAAAAGTAGTATAGGGGGAAAAAAGAAATTTGAAAAATTTCAAATACTTTTTGTAATTCGGTTTAAATTACCCATGTGCAAGAAGAGTCACTTGATATTAAATCTTTAGTGGATTCTTCTGGATTACCAGCTAAATCAGTAGCTAAATCAGTGTGGAAAAAAATAAGTTAAAAGAAAGTTTACTTCAAATCACAAATAAAATATTTAATATAGGGGTAGAAAAACTATGTCAACGATGATCAACATTAAATATCAAGTACTAAAGATAACTAAAGGAGAGAGGATATAACATAGATAAATTCTCTAAATTCCAAATCTACATAGAGCGAAATATCTACTGTAACAGTATTCCCGAGCTTAAAAAACGATTAAGTAAAATATATTACTAAGCTCTCAAAATACTAGATTACAATAACACTGAAAACAAAGTAAATGTCATATAACCTATACATGGAAGCTCGATCATATACTATCCTATTCTCCGTGTAAAAGTTAATTAAGTGAATCCAATTGACTCCAATGGTATTAACTTTGAAGTAATGAATTCCACTCCATACCAAATTCAAGATTTACCGTTGCAGAATTTATTTTTAATCTCAATGAAAATTGAACGACACGCCTAAAGACATGAAGGGTCGTAAAAGTTTCTGCCTTTTAGTTCCACTAGATACAAGTGCATCCAAAATCCCCTGGATTAAACTTGAACCAGTCTATTTCATTAACTAGTAGATCGCAACAACCTAATTATCATATCTTTGCCTAAAATAAACGCGACATTCAGATTAAAAGAGATCCAATCTTACAAAAGTAAAGAAATGATAGAATACATGATACATTGACATACAACTTTGAAGCCGGAATACTTTGAATATTTTGAGATCACAGAATCTACACACCTAAAACTCTAAAATATTTAATATTTGGATACCTTTATATAGAGAATAGCTCAGAACTACTCTATGAATCTATGACATGGAACAACTTTCAATTGAATTTTTTTTTTCATTTCCTGTATTGATTTTGACATATGATTGCTAAGTTTTAAATTAAGCTGCTAGTGGACTCCTCCAATTATTTCACTGAAAAGTGCAAAATTATTTTACTGTATGCATGTATCCCTTTTATAACTTTACCTATATACATTCGCAATTTAAATGACAACGTAATTTATATTTTATGTAACAGCATAAATTGAGAGTACGAAATTTATAATACGAAATAAATGCATATATACATACATAGGTTTAATGTTTGAAAAATATTGGCTAAATAGAAATGTTTGTTATACGGGAATATCCGCTTACGGACAAATATATGAGAGTGGGTTTGTAATTACACATTTATATTCTATATTTTAATAAAAAATACTGATGGAATTTATTCGGCAATGAATTAAAAAGAAATTTTCCGTCATATACATTTTTTCATTGTTTTACGATTGTTGAATTTCAAATTAAATCTTACATAAACAACAACTTTATACATGTCACTTTCATAAAAATAGTTTTTCACAGAAGGATAGAAAATATACTTTTATTTTTACACGTCACTTGCAATTTGGACGTTTCCCTGAAAATATCGTTTCAGGAATTTTGACACCTGACATTTACATGAAAGCTTAATGCGTGTAAAATAACCCTGCCAAAAACATTGTTAACCTAAATGCTAAGCTATAATTTGCTTCTTTCTTTTTTTCAGCAATATTTATTTTATGTATTAAATTTCAGTCTTTTTGTGTTTTAGAATAAATTAAATATTTTTAAGGAATAACAGTTAGATTAGGATATAAGTAACGTGAAATTTCGGTAAGATTTATTTTTGCGAGATAAGGTTAAAAGACTTTAATCTGTTTTTGTTTTCATACATAACATTATTAACTGAATTTTTGAAATAAATAAGAAATCCAATTATGAAATAGTACTCCATTGTTGATCTGCATTTGAAGACTAATTGGATTTTACAGATATAAAGTTAATCTCTCTTACTGATATACACTTAAAATAAAATCATAATATTTTTCAATGGAATTTTCCTTTTATACAACAGGGATTCATAACACGTTACTTTTTTGTCAATAATTTAAACAAGAGATCAACAACATACTCATGTACCACAAACCACCTCAATTGAGGTTTGTGTAACGAGAAGATGTTAGCGATTCGCCTGGTTATTAACTAGAAAAGATTTCAGCGATATCAAAAATTATTCCCAGCTACTTATTATGTCAAATACCTAACTGCCATGTTTTAGGTTTTTTCGTCTTTAATAAACTCTTTTGAATCGGTTTGGATCGGCGGAATTAGTATATTATTCAATCTTTGAATGTGTCGCTTATGTGATTTCTTTTATTAAAAAAAGAATGTTTCAGGCTACAAATGCATATTTAATTAAAAAAAAGTTAATAAATTTCATATGTTTGGAATTTTTTTCTTAAGTTACATAAGTTTTTCATAAGTTTCATAGCTTACATAAATACATAAGTTTAACATTTTAAAAATGTTATCTAAATAAAAATGTTTGTTATTCAGGAGTGCCCGTTATGTCGTTTCATTGCATATAAATGTATGAGAGTGGATTTGTAACTACACTTATATTCTATATATTTTTTTAAAAATATAATGAATTTTATTCGGCAAAGAATTAAAAAGGGAATTCCATTATATACTTTTTTTCTTTGGTTTACGATTATTAAATTTCATACAAATCTTGCATAAACAACAACATTATACTTGCCAGTTTCATAAATATTGTTTTTCAGAGAAGGGTGGAAAATATACTATTATTTCTACACGTAACTTGCAATTTGGACATTTGCATGAAAATATCGTTTCAGGAATTTTGACATCTGACATTTACATGAAAGCTTAATGCGTCTAAAAAAACCCTGCCAAAAACGTTGTTAACTTAAATGCTAAGTCATAATTTGCTTCATTTGTTTTCTGCAATACTTATTTTATGTATTAAATTTCAGTATTTTTCTGTTTTAGAATTAATTAAGTATTTTAAAGGAATAATAGTTACATTAGTGTATAACCGTCAGGAAATTTCTGTGAGATTTATTTTTGAAATTTTAGGCAAAAAGCCTTTCATTTGATTTCTGTTTTCATAGAAAATATTATTAATTTAATTTTTGAAATACTGCATAAATCAGTTCATAAAATAAAAGTCCAATCTTGATCTGGATTTAGAAAAAAATTGGATTTTACTGAGAAGTTAACTTAATCTCTCTTATGGATATACTCCTAAAATAAAGTTAAAATGTTTTTCAGGCCAAATTTTTCTATTATTTACAGAGAATAATAACTACATTACTTTTATTTATGTTAGTGGCTCGTTGTATTATTTCTATTATTAAACTCAAAAGTTTTCAGCTATATAGAAAGTTATTTCAAGCCCCTTATTATGTCAGATTACTCTCTGCCAACTTTTACGCTTTTTATCTCTAATAAAAATTTTTGAATAAGAGGAATTACTATATTGTTCAGTCTTTAGTGTGTCATTTATGTATGTGATATAATTTATTAAATAACGTTTCAGGTTCAAAATGTATATTTAACTTTTAAAAAATATCAAAAACTTTCGTATGCAGGGAAATTTTTTTTTCAAGATAAATTATAAATAAATAGGTTATGGTAAAAGTTACTTGATAATAATTTATTTCCGTAATTTTTCTTCGCGTCAACTGAAATGCTAATGAAGTGATTTCCCCCTTTTCTTGTTGTACAAAAATTTCAGCTTTTCGAAATCAACAATGTTAGTATGTGTTAATAGATCCTGATGTCATAAATGTTTGCTTTTTATATGTTACTATAACTGTGCTTTGAACGCAGTAGTGCTACTATCTTTCACTTTCTTGAGTCATAGCCAACAAATTATAGCTAAAAAATATATCAACAAACAGTTTATCAACTTCCTGTTGAACGATTAAACAGTTCATAGGCATTTAACAGACATCCTGGACAACCTAGACACCTGACATGGATTATTTGCTGATTTTTTTTTCCGACGTCTGGAATAACTGCCTTTGAAAACGCTGTTGAACAGATAGGATAGGGATGCAATTCATAGGAATTAAATTATTCTTGTTTAGTAGAGGAACAGCTTATGGGATTCCTGTTGAACGGTTAACCCTTTACGGCGCAGACAAGTTCTGTTCGAAAAAAAGGAAATTGTTGACTGACACCGGAATTTACAAAAGACTCTTTTAGAAATTAAGAACTCCCTGATTTAAGCTGTCATTGTAAAAGTAAAATTTTACTAAAATATTACTGGTGCAGTTTGTTTGTTTGGAATTAAAATTAGGTGTTGCCGGAGTGGTAACACTGCGCCGAAAAGGGTTAAGCTTTGGGCATTCCTGGGCTAGATAACTTGCGTTTCCAGTGCCCAAATCCCTGATAAATATATTTGTGATCCATAACACTGAATAAGTCTAATTGTAGTCTTAAACTTTTTAAAGATAAGGAATGATATTAACAATGCCGAACAAAACTGAGAATATCTCTATTATGAAATAAAACTCCAGTAACTTCTTAAAACTAAATATTAATAACCCGTGTAACTAGAATAGTATAACGGTTAGTAGCTACATTTGAATATTTTAAAATTAACAGAAAAAAATTACTATATGTAACACATTTTATTGTAATAAAAACAAATAAAATCTATAAAAAATAATGTCATCTAAAATTATAGTTTAATTTAATCATAGAGTTTAAATAAGCAATAAATAAATACCATTATAAATGCTCGGCTAAAAATTTTATTCCTGTCCTCTGCTGATAAAATTTTAACATTTAAAATATAATGGGTATTTATTAATATAGAAATATAATAATTTTACTTTTAAAATTAAAACAATGGATTTGTGTAAGTTGTTTCCTGAAGTAATATTCGAAAATCCAAGAATAGGAATAATATAGTTAAAACTTTACAAATGCCTTTGTTATTTTTTTATTTTTTTATTTTTTTTTTGTAGTTGTTGTTGTTTAAAAGTAGACGCATATTGCATTATAGAAGTCAGATTTTATCATGCCCTTTTACATTAAAAGTAAAGTTTAACAAAAAGCATATTTGTTAAATGATTTACAGATTAAATACATTTTGTAAAATAAAAATTAAATTTCATCGTACACTTTTACATTAATAGAATTTTGTTAAAACACGGCGTCTCTAATTTTACATAAAGTGTTACAAACATGTGCACTTTGATATTTTAAGAGCATAACTTAATCAAAGAACAGCGGGCAATTTGACAAAGAAGTAAAGTTAACGACATTATCAATGAAAGACAGAAACGTTTCTTTAGTTGCATTTTCCTTAAGAGAAAAAATACAGGCTTGTTCTTAACTTTATAAGAGTTTATTCTAATGCAATACATCGAATAAGTTAAATTTTAACCAGTCATAAACAAAATAATTTTATCTGTGTTCGACTTCTTTAGAAAATAAAATTTATTTTCCGTTATTGTAAAAGTTAAAAATATGCCTAGAACATTTCACTCTTATTGTCAGAAGCTTTCCATTCTTCATCTGCTTTTTTTCATGTGCTGAGTAAGTATTATTGTTCGCAGTTTCAGTAAATTATTTTTCATTTGAGAAATACTCAGTTCTACTCCATATTTATCACTCGGATTATTTCTTTCAAAGTGATTCGTTATTGTTTTATTTTTGCACACAGTCAACTTTAACTTACATCTCACGTGTAAGTTGAAGTTGAGAAAAAAAAGAGGAATATTATGTTTGGATATCTTTTATTCTATTATTAACAATTTGAAATGCCATCGATCACTGCAATTGAATTAAAACCTCCATTTTCATTAAGGATTCAGATATTTAAATTAGAAGCAGTCGTGGTTCAATTCAAGAGAGATGTTAATAATGTAAACAGGAGTGGGAAAAAAACTTTATTTCATGGCAGAAATTGAATTATGGATGAAAGAATTTATAACAATCAAAAATGTTTCTTTTATTTTTAATAAATTAATTGAAATGTATTCTTTAAAGAAACAAATTTTTGAAAATATTTGAATGATACTATAAATGAAAATTTAGGTATGTACTATAATCAAAATTTCTTTAAGATAGGATTGTAAGAATTTCTTAATTTAGCTTCTTAATACGTTTCAAAAGTTGTGTGTAAAGCAAACACTCATAACATTTGACTACATTCTTTCTACACATTTTGAGGCTTAATTAAACTTTTTATGCAGTATAACGGGGATAAAATATAGCGACAATAAAATCAATGGTAATATGCATAATTTCGGTATAAGGTCTATAATCTATATACAGAGACAGCAAAAAATCTTGACACCTGCGATTTTAGACGTTTAATTAAATATATAGAAACATACGTGAGGAATTATTCTGAAACTCCAAAGTGAGTAAACAAAATAGTACGGGTGATATATTTTCACGAAGATTTTTTTCCCAAAATCCCATAGGGGACAGTCAACAAATTGAAAAAGAGC
This sequence comes from Maratus speculifer, assembly GCA_964019185.1. Taxonomy (NCBI): domain Eukaryota; kingdom Metazoa; phylum Arthropoda; class Arachnida; order Araneae; family Salticidae; genus Maratus; species Maratus speculifer. The sequence continues at coordinate 104,922,082 of OZ025289.1, read as the reverse complement.
GAAGATCTTTTGGATAAACCTGTCCAAACTAATGTAGCAAAAACTTTCAAACTGCAGATTAAGATTAAATGACTTATTGCAATAAGTTTTGTACATTTTTATGAGCATAGCATGCATATTAATAGAGAAATTAGGGTTTTATAAAAAAGGACCCAAATTTACCAAGTTGTTTGCTTATAATTGGCAGAGTTATTAATGAAAAACAATGTTCTTTTCAGAAAATATGACAAACAATATTGTACACAATAGGCTGTAATCAGAATTAAATAATAATGATAATTGCATGAAAAATGAATTGATTTACTAAATAATGATTAACTGCGCTTGCGTGAACTTAATCAAAATATAATTTGCATAATGTGTTAGCTAAATGTATAAAGCAATTTCTGGGATAGTATTAAAAATATAACTTAAAAATTCTCTAAATTATAATCGATTGAAAAAGCTCAAATTTCGCTATTTCCAAAACGTTTAAAAATATTGACACGGATACAGTCTTTTCTCTTTTTGCTTCATTTTCAGAATGTCGGATTTTGAGCTTATTCTATTGACGATAATTTTCAGAATTTTCAAGCTATACATTTAGCTACACATTATACAAATTATATTTCATTAAATTTACGCATACGCAAAATAAACCTTATTTAGTAAACCTGTCATTTTTCATACAATTATTATTCTTATTTAATTGTGATTACAGTCTATTATGTACAATGATGTTTGTCATATTTTCTGAAAAAATCATTGTTTTTTATTAAGAATTCTGCAGAGTATAAGCAAAAAATTTGAGAAAATTTGGGACCGTTTTTATAAAAACCCAAATTTTTCAACGAGTATACATTCTATCTTCATAAAAATGAACACAGTTTATTGCATTAAGCCACTTAATCACAATCTGCAGTTTGAAAGCTTTTGTTACATTACTTTTGATATGGTATCCAAAAGATCCTCGTTTTTTTTTCAAATTTTTAACGGTTCTCTATGGGATTTCGGAAAAAAAACTTTCGCAAAAATAGACAAACTGTATTATTTTGTTTACACACATGGAGTATCAAAATAAATCCTCATGTATTTTTCTCGATATTAAACAAAACGTATAAAACCGCAAATATCAAAAAATGCTAATGCCAATGTAATTTAACATATTTTTTAACATACAACAAAATTATTATTATTATTTTTGCTGTATATATAACACGTACATAGCGGCAAAAAAGCAAATAGTTCTCTTTTGCCGATGGCAACGCAATGCTCATATACTGCATTAAACTTGTTAAACCTAATTTAAACCGACATAGATATTTCTCCATTTCTCACAAAAAATTACTTACTTATGGCTAATATGTTTTCATGCGATACATTTTTAAGATACATGGCAGCGAAAATAGCTGTTGTTTATCTTCCTCGGTGGCATCGCGTGGTTTTAGAAAATTAAAGCTGTTAAATCTAAATTTAGTCGGCTGCTATTTGTTGAGAATTTCTCCTTAAAAATTGGTTTTTTAATGATTAAAATATTTTTATATGATGATTTTTTTAGATGATATTACAATGATTTTATTCATGTAATGGCATGTCGTGATGCGACATTTCATTAATTTATTCGAGGAAGTGACTCACAGTGGTTTAAAAATCGTCAACTTTCCGATAGTATTTTGCTTTTTTTTGCAATATATATATATATATGTATATATATATATATGTGTGTGTGTGTGTGTGTAATAATAATTCGACGAAGGCTATGTTCCGTAAACTTCCAAGAATGTTACTTCTAAGAATCAGCAGCAGCACGAGCAGAGTAGTCGCTCCGGCAGTTGGCAAGCAGTGGAAGAGTTGCATTGGGGAATTTCCCCATTATAAAAACAAAATCCATGAGTCTTTCAATTCCTTTATTTATTAACTCATAAACTACGTAAGTTCTTCCCCACATTCACCTTAGCCTGATCATCAAATATTCCAAAACTTCGTGATTAAACTGCATTCCAAGATATTAGAATTTTTCGGGGAAAAAGAAACAACATCCTAATATTTTAAAAGTCAATCGCATTCTCGGGAAAAATGACATGGCTTCCGAGTAGTTTAAAGGAGAGATGCTATAAAGAAGAGTTTCTTGAGGGATTTTGGTAGTTGCATATATATGTTAGAAGGTTTAGAAGAGGTATGATCAGTATAGAATCAGTCCAGGTTCGGATGCTCGAAAAAAAACCCCACGATGATTGCAAAGTTACACTTTATTTTAACATCTATTACGAAGGGGGGCGCACTTACAACTCTCGGAGAAAATCTCCGAACGAAGAATAGCAGGTTAACAAGACGAGCGCAGAGAGTCAAGTGCCTCGTACATAGCAACAAATTGCCACTTTTTGGCATGATAGAAAATCGCCAACATACACAAGTTCGCCCATGCACAATGGATAGTATACGCCAAATACAGTTAAAATGCAGCCGGCAAGATAAGAATTCAATTTAGTTTCCCAGCTGGGATGGGAAAGGAAAAGGTTGCCAAACAATAAAATGTTACACGTGTTGTTTTGTCTAATAAAGAAGCACACCGAAGGGACATGAGATTTTACTGCGCAGATGTTAAATTCTTTATAGGGTTTTGTCGAGAAAGGAAAAGAAGCGTAAGCATAAATTTTAACTGCGAAACAGAGCTGATGTCCATATAAGGTAATGCAGAATTGCTTCGATCGGAAATAGCAGACATCTGGAAATGTTTTAAACGGTTGAATGATATGTGAATGTATTTCTCACAGACAAAGTTAAGCAGCTGCCGATTTTTCAGTTAGAGAATTAATAAGCAAAGAAAATGGAAAAGGAATGAAGGACAACTTAAAACTAATTTTGAATTGAACAGAGACGGGGGGTAAAGGAATAATTTAAGAAAATAACCAATATATAACGAAATAATCGTTATATATATATCACCCGGTGCACCACAAAAAAAAACTTTTGCTGTCCAATGTGCATAGGCTAGCATAAAATATTATAACATAAAAACATACATAAATGCAAAAGTTTTTTTTTTTTTTTATATATATATATGTAGAAATTTAACGTCATGATAATGGAGACTTTTGTATTCAAAAACAGTCAGCAGTTCTAAAGTCTCTATATTTTTTTATATTTGTATTTCATGGATCCAAGGTAGTACTGTATTTATATGTGTAGGTTGAGTCGACTCAGACAGTACAAAAATCTTACTGCAGCTTTGATTGTTATCATGACATAAATAAAATTTTGAAACATATACACAAAACATGAAACTAATACTAAATGAATGTAAAATGGCAATACACAAAAATAACATAATAGTACTATATTTTTCAAAAAAATTAAAAAAGAGTAATATGATGTATATTAAAAAAAATAAAAATGTTTTTGTAAAAAGTGTTTCATGCCGAAGCATAGGATGACAAAAAAAAGAGGTGCTCCAAGCACGCCCATAAAAATATGCGTCACCCTGAATCTTGTGTACAACACAAGTATTATGGCATCGGCTTAGGGCCTAGCCTTAGATGAGGAGGGAATTGTGACGCTCCCCCGAAGGCACTAGCGGTCTTCTGAAGGAGCCCACGTCGAATTACATGAAAAAATTTGAATTGTTGTGAATTGGAATCACAATTCAAAAATTTGAATCGAAACTCCAATTCCAAAATTTTGTCTCTCAACACAATGAAGCTTGAACCCTTAGGGCCTTAATTTTGAACGGGAACAAGACTTCAAAGGGAAGAATTCAAAAAGAAAAAAAAACAAAAAAAATGTATATCATATAATAACTAATATGGGCAGACAATCCTAGAGTGAAGAGAGACGAAAAATATGTCACAATCGAGTGGGGTGATGAACAAGTCATATATATAAACTGTGTTTTATTTAATTACATGAATCTTTTGTTTACTTTTTTAAAGTACAGTACCTGTTTATCTAACTATAATATGTTTGACTTACAGTACAAGAAATGTTAAGTGGGAGGTTAGTTAGTGGAAAAATACTGTATTAATGAGTATTGTCAAAGAAACTTTAAGTGTACTGCAAAAAGAAAACAAAATAAAAGTAAATAAAATTTAAGTGAGTATGAAGGGCTATCTAAGTGTTAAAGGATACAATGATACCTAATATTGTTCTTAAGAGATCTGCAGAGCAATATTGATGGACCAGCCATGATATTGTTAAAGATCAGTCAACAACAACATACACACAACCATGAGCTCTTTGGTTGGATATGTGGTATCATAAAACAAGACATAAAAAAATAATAACTAGTGATTTACATTAGCTTCTTTTTCTTAGATTGTATGTGTGTGGTTGATAAAACGTATTAAAGTTAGTGTTGTTTATATGACTTGATGCATCAAATAAATGTCCATAACGAGGAGGTGCAAGTAAAAGTCTATCAATATGTACCCGAAATGCTGTGTTATCAGGAGTATACAACCTTTTAATTGAGAATGACACAGGGGAATGTTTACAAGTGACAATATATGGACCAGTATACCTAGCTTTAAACTTGTCATTTGATTTTAGATATACAATATCTTTTAAGAAAATGGATCTTAATTTAGCTTTCTGACCGTAATATTTATATCTTTTATCTTGAGCAGATTTAATGTTGTTATAGGCTTTGTGATATATCTTACTCAAATCATCAAGTAATTTGTGGACTTCAATATGTTTATCAAGAAAGGGTTGGTTGCACGACTGATCAAAAGTGTCAAAAATTAGAGAAAGTTCACGTCCAAAATGAAGAAAATTAGGAGAATATAATGTAGTTGCATGTTTCGAACCATTATAAAGTGATTTGTGTATAAATACTGCATTTTCGAATGAATGACCTTCTTGTAAAAGAATATTAACTGAATATTTGATTGACTTATTGATTCGCTCTGCAATCGCATTTGATTGTGGTCTCGAAGCCGAACTGTGTAATACCTTAATGCCCATTGTATCATTAAAAATGTTATATACCTGAGACGTGTACTGGGGTCCTAAGTCTGATAAGACAACCGAAGGTCTCCCAAAGGTGGTTATGTAAGAGAATAAGCATTTAACAACCTTACTCGCAGATATGTCATTAAGTGGAAAGAGTTCAATATGTCTCGAGAAATGATCAGTGATAGTTAAAACATATTTTCCATTAGCAAACGGTCCAAGGAGATCTGTACTAATAGTGTGACCAGGGTACCTGGGAGTGTATGTGGGCTGTAAGGGTGCAGGTGGAGTTTGGTGATGTTTAGTTTGAAGACATTTGATACAGGATGCAACAAAGTTTAAAGTGTCTACATACATACCCTTCCAAAAATATCTACCTGACAAGAATTCATAAGTTTTATTAAAGCCAAAGTGAGATAAATGTGAAATTGTTAAGACTTTGCTTTTAAGTGACTTTGGAACAATAATGTGATACGAAAAAGTGTTATTAAAAATATTTTCCTTCTTTAACATTAATACTTTCGAATCAGGATGAATGAAGTAGTTAGGAAATTTTTGAGAAGATCCTTTCTTTAAGATTTCTTTATAAACAACAGACAAAGTAGGGTCATTTTGTTGTTCAGTAGCAAATGTTTCATTCGAAATTTCTAATAAAGGGTCAGGATTTGTTTGTGTACCAGAAATAAGGCAGTTAACATGCATATTAGCATCAGTCGAGCTGGAGTGTGGAGTATCACATTCTACAATAGGTAAGGGTTGAGTATCATGAATCAGTTCAGGGTTTGTAGCTAAAGTCTGTTGATTATTTTCAAAGTTACAGCGAGATAAGTAGTCAGCGAGTACATTCTTTTTACCTGGAATATGTTGAAATTTGTATGTGTATTCTGAGAGATCCATGAGCCAACGAGAGATAATATCAGCCGGGTTTGTAGTTTTGTTGTACTTTTCTAATGGTTTACTATCTGAAAGGATTACAAATTCTCTGTTGTATAAATAATATTTGAAAGCAGTAACTGATTTATGAATCGCCATGAGTTCTAATTTAAGTGCAGGATATTTTTTTCTGATGCTTTTAAAGATTTTGAAAAGTATGCAACAGGTAATAGTTGTTTATCATGTTCTTGTAGTAAGACACCAGAAATAGCAATATTTGACGCATCAGTATTTAAATAGAACTTTTTGTTCCAGTCAGGTAATCTAACCATGGGTGGATTAAAGAATATCTTCTGTATGGTGTCCATAATTTTTTGATGTTTACATGTCCACTTAAATTTAGCTTTTGGAGTAGTTAAGTTTATGAGAGGTTGTACAAGTTCAGAAAAGGATGGAACCAGAGATTTGTAAAATGTAATGACGCCTATGAGGGCTTTTAATTGACGTTTAGTTGTAGGTGTTGGAAAAGATGTTATTTTTACAATGTTCGACTGAACAGGAGAAATAGTTTGATTTTCTATGTGAAATCCAAGATAATCTAAACTGGTTTTGTGAAAAGTGCATTTGTTAGGGGACAGCGTTAAATTATATTTTACTAATATTGCAAGAATTTTATCCAACTTATCACACATTTCTTGATATGAATTGGCACCAACAATAAGATCATCTTGGTAGGTATAGACACCTTCTAACTGTAATTCATCAAGTAACGAGTCCATTAAAGCTTGATAAATTGAGGCGCTAGATTTTAATCCGAATACTAATCTCTTATACCGAAAAGAACCAAACATTGTAGTGAATGTGAGCTGATTTTGAAATTTTGCAGGCAAATCAATCTGATGATATGCCTGATGAAAGTCAAGAGAAGAAAAAAAACGATATTGTGAAAGATTTGAAATAATAGTTTGAATTTTTGGAAGTGGATAGGACGAACCTTGAATTATAGTATTAACCATTCTGAGATCTAATGCGAGTCTATATTTCTGTATACCTGTACCGTCTGGTTTCTTTTTAACAAGAAGCATGGGGCAGGCCCATTCGGAACAATGACGTTCAATGATTTTGGCATCAAGTAACTGTTTGATTTGATTCAAAACATCCTTTTGCACAGCTTGGGGAAGAGGGAAAGGGAGTGTCTTTATGGGGTAGTCATTAATGAATTTTAAATCAGGTACAATTTTATCAGTATGACCAAGTGTGTCTAATGATTTGGAAAAGGCAGGATAATAACTAAGTAGCAATTTAGTTAGGTTCTTTGCTTCGTCAGATTTTAAGTGAGAAAGTTTAAAATCATTAGCCGATAACTCCTGCTTTCTTTTTTGTAAGATTTCATTAGACGCCTGAATAAAATTTACAAAGTGCTGTTCTGAGTTATTTTGCTTGTCAGACATTTCAGAAGTATAGTCGCGAATTTCCTCAATCTCAGATACTTGACCTATTTTTGTGTGTTTAGGGAGATGAATGGTCTTTTCAGAAGTGTTTTTAAGTGTTATTGAGAAGAAATGATGTATTTGTGAAGTTTTCTTTCTTTTATTGGATAATTTGTTCATTTGAATAATGGCATCATTTCCTGTTAATTCTTTTGTTTGTGCCAAATATTCAAAAAGATAATTTCTGTCATTGTTGATGTTATTGAAGGTGTAAACAGAGCACCATATTTGTTGTTGAGGTTCTACTATAATTTTTCGAGTTAAGAACACCGCTTGATTCAATACAACATCACTCACAGAATTGCATGATTTTGATTGTTTCTCTCCAGAAGATTCTTTACTGGTTTTTAAAGGAACAGAGAAATTATTGTTGACGTGGAGACACTTGTTAAAAGTATCGATGACAACATTGTATCTAGTTATGAAATCGAAACCTAAAATGCCTTCAAAACTGGAAGACTCGGGTATGTCAACAATATAAAAGTGATGTGAAAAGGCTTTTTGTTTTAGCTTAATGGATGTTCTGATGCAGGCGGAAAATGAAACATCAGAATTGACAGTTTTAATATTGATGTCAGTGGACAGTCTTTTATATTTTAAGACAGGTTTAAGTTGGTTGAATAATTTTTGTGAAAGTAAAGATATACTACTACCAGAATCAGCCAATAAAGTAATATCATGGTTTGCTATAGTGGCTTTAACAAGAGGGAGGGATGGTGACATAGTGTTTACACTACAAATTATCTGAACATTATCACTTTCTGTTTGTGTACTGATGTTATTTGCTATCTTAATAGAGTCAAAAGTTTGGGAAGCTACTGAATTAACTAGTCTCGAACTTGAAATTTTAGGTAATACAGGGTCAAAAACAAAAGTTGCTGATGTAGAAGTATTAGATTGAGACACAACACCATCAGCATAAAAATTGTATCTCTGTTTCAGTTTTCCTGAAATTGTGGAGTGGAATTCGTGTAATTATTTTTTCTTTGAGTGTTTGCTCTTTTCCATTTAAAACAAGAGAGAGCATCATGATTGTTTCGTCCACATAACTGACAAACAACTGGTTTTTTTTGTGAAAACTTGTGTGGGGAATAACGTCTAGTGTAGTTTCGATTTTTGTAATTTTTTTTGAAGCGTGAAACACCTGCGGAATGTTTTGGTCTAGTCTGGAAATTTTTTTGCTCAGTTTCGGTTTTAGTATCAGAAGGGGCAAAGGATAATGCATTTATTTTCTCGGAAATTTCTTTCAGTTGCGATTCGATGAGATTTTCTGGTCTGTGTACCGAAGGTAAGGAATGTAAGATTTTCTCATTCCTTAAAATTTCATGAAGGGTTTGTGCTCTTTCGACTGCTGTTTTATAATCATTAATGCCTTCTTCCTGTAATTTTATTCTAATATTTGAAGGAAGGGCTTCTAGAAATTTCATAAGTTTAATAGTGTTGCGTGCACTTTCGTCGTTGATATCTGCATAAACAGTCGCCGCAAGAACATTTAGTCTATGAGCTAAATTTTTTATCGTCTCAGAAGGCATAAGTGCTAAACTGGACAATTCAACCGAGGCAACACATTTACTAGGGGGGGCGAAAAATGACGCAAATTCCTTTTCCAGCAAATCAAGGTCAGTTATCTTTTGCAGGTCGGGATTTTGGGCTAGAAATTTTTGTGCAGGCCCAACTAACTTTCCCTTTAAGATTGCAATTGTTGTTTGTGGGTTGTATTTATTAATTTCTGCACAGACGCGAATTTGATCAAAGAAAAATTTAAGTAAATCTGGATCTCCATCAAATTGAATGATATTTATCGGAATTTGTTTTGCCGCCATGATTAAATTTTTTTTTTTTTTTTTTTTTTTTGAGAAATTGTTACACAGACCGGATTTATACCCTAAAGCACATTGAAAACAAGAAAATTTCCTAGCTAGTAAAAATATGTAAACTAGCAAAATAAATAGACCTTAAAATATACCTCACTTTAAAGATAACTTATTTGAACCTTTTATAACAGTAAAGCAAAGGGAGACATACAAAAGTAACACATTTAGAAAATAAATTAAATAAAAGCAAAATAATTACACTTTGAAACATATCTATATTCCTTCACTTTAAAAAGTACTTACTTTATCTGTAGATAATAAAGCAAAGAAAACTCTATAGAAAACCACAAAAACTGTTAGCAAGCAAGAAAAAAAAATCCTTTAACTTCTTTACTCAAGGAAAAAAAATTCCTTTTTTTGTAACTTAAAACCTTCTGATTTATTTATATGTTTTGGATGAAAAAGAATGTTCTTATTTTAACCTTGTAATTAAAGTTCAAAACTGGTTAAACACATTTAAGCATATTAGAGAATCTAAATGCAAATTAAAAAAAACAAAAAAAAGGGGTGGGACGTAAAATATGAAACAATAGCACATAAATGCAAATAACTGATAAAAACTGCATAAAATGTCATAAAAATAATAACTAGAAATGACAACAGTTACCGTGCTTTCGCAATTTAAAAAAATCTTTGCAAAAACACAATAACAGGATTATAATAGTTATGTTGAAAAAAATATGATTTAAAAACCCCAAACTGCAATATTGATTATGATGAACTGACTGTGGAAGCAGAACATAAAGTAAAGAAAATACTTGGGGTAACTTACAGATTTAGTTTTAAAAAAAAATATCTAATTAAATGATTACTAAATTAATAAGACAAAAACTTAGGGAAATGGGGCTCGATCTGCTCCCACATTCAAAATGTAGATTTTTTTTTAAGTTAATTTTTGTTGTAGTGCACTTTTTTTTCTTTTTTTTTATCACTGAAGGCTAGCAGAAATTTTATATTGTAAACAGGTACTTTAGTAATCACTTATCACAGGTGGTGACACATCTTTTTTTTAGCTTTAGTTGGAATTCTGTTATTTATTTAATACTTTTTTTGTGCACTGTTAACTGATACATACGATGAATTATTTCTGATGTATTTTCACATAATTGAAGACATATGTATTATATGTGGATTTTTTTTACTTTCTTTTGCCGACCACAATTAATGAATCACTATTTTGTACGATGTATGACTTTACGATGCATAATAACACAATGAACTTTCTTTAGATTACGTTCACTAAAGGCACAAAATACCACTGGTATAGAAGCACACCACAAAACACCACTGGTATAGAAGCACACCACAAAACACCACTGGTATAGAAGCACACAATGCGCACATGCAGCCCTCGATGATATCTGGCTGCGATGAACACGTCAATCACACAGACGATGGAGATGACAAAAGGGGCACCCAGCGCTCAGGTGACAATCAGCCGCAGATTTCTTTTAGGATATTGAATCTCGAGGGGAGACCCTCCGAAGCAGTTGAGATGGAGCACCCAGGGGAGGAAACGGGGGTGTCCAGGAAAGGAACTTCAGGACGGGAACAGCTCTGTACTTTGAAAATCAATTCCACATCTGTTGACGCTTAGCAGCCAAGACTACTAGCAGTTGCCTTTTTTTACCGGGGAATGCAGAGACGAAAAACGAAGAACCGAAATGCATGACATCCGTAGAAAAGTCGCAGTTGATTGTACCCCCCTCCATATTTTTTTTTTTTTTTTATGTGGGGAAAAACGAAACCGTCAGGCACCAGTTATTTATATAAAGAAGAGTTTCTTGAGGGATTTTGGTAGTTGCATATATATGTTAGAAGGTTTAGAAGAGGTATGATCAGTATAGAATCAGTCCAGGTTCGGATGCTCGAAAAAAACCCCACGATGATTGCAAAGTTACACTTTATTTTAACATCTATTACGAAGGGGGGCGCACTTACAACTCTCGGAGAAAATCTCCGAACGAAGAATAGCAGGTTAACAAGACGAGCGCAGAGAGTCAAGTGCCTCGTACATAGCAACAAATTGCCACTTTTTGGCATGATAGAAAATCGCCAACATACACAAGTTCGCCCATGCACAATGGATAGTATACGCCAAATACAGTTAAAATGCAGCCGGCAAGATAAGAATTCAATTTAGTTTCCCAGCTGGGATGGGAAAGGAAAAGGTTGCCAAACAATAAAATGTTACACGTGTTGTTTTGTCTAATAAAGAAGCACACCGAAGGGACATGAGATTTTACTGCGCAGATGTTAAATTCTTTATAGGGTTTTGTCGAGAAAGGAAAAGAAGCGTAAGCATAAATTTTAACTGCGAAACAGAGCTGATGTCCATATAAGGTAATGCAGAATTGCTTCGATCGGAAATAGCAGACATCTGGAAATGTTTTAAACGGTTGAATGATATGTGAATGTATTTCTCACAGACAAAGTTAAGCAGCTGCCGATTTTTCAGTTAGAGAATTAATAAGCAAAGAAAATGGAAAAGGAATGAAGGACAACTTAAAACTAATTTTGAATTGAACAGAGACGGGGGGTAAAGGAATAATTTAAGAAAATAACCAATATATAACGAAATAATCGTTATAGATGCATTCTAACCTCCTAAAAGACCAAATGAAAAAATCATTTTCACGACAAAACTAGCGCCCTCCTACTCCGCGTCAATCATTTTAAAAAACCAATTAGGATGAACTCGAGCCTCAAACGGACAAAAATGATCAATTCTAATTGGTCGTAGCAGGCGGTCCTTGGCAAGAACTATATTTTTTCCTCGGAAGAACAAACCCTTTAGCTACGCGTAGTAACATCTGTCACGCGATGTTAAAAATAAAAAATAAAATTAAAATCCCAGGAATATTTCAGAAAGTAAAAAACTTACGAAATACCTCCTGCCTTTTTGAGAAGCAAGAAATAATTTATTAATAACTAAAGTAAGAAAAAGAATTTTAGCTGTTACAAGTTACGAAACTAAGATTGAAATGTGTTCCACAAATTTAGAATTGAAGCTAAGAGAGAACAAAAAAAAATGGCGAATTTTTTTTTTATTTTATTACATATATATATAAAGTAGAAATGAAGTTGATAGGCTTAGGTGATCCATGAAACATTCGGATTAACAAAAAGTAAAACTTATCCACCGAAGGCGAAACAATGTGAATTCACAATATGAAGTGTATATCCCGGAGCATAGTTTGGAAAAATGTGACTGAAGTGTGCGATTTTCTGCACATTTCTTCTACTTGGCTTTAGCTAGTTTCTTTTAAGTTTGAAAGTCATGACTTTACAAAAATTTGCTAATCTATATTAAAACTTTTATTTATCTCTTATTCATTTTATATAACAAAAACCATAACACGCTTTGTTCAAATAACACATACGTGATAATTTTAATTTGTTTAAAATAACTTATTTTTTTAATCTTTTCCTACATTATTAATTCATTATAGATTGATCAATGATTACATTATTAATCATTATTATTCATTATACATCCTACACCTTTTCCTAATTTAAAAGTGTTTTTGAATTCCGTTTTTTTCAGTATTCTGGCCGGCTCATGCCGGGAGTTTTACCAATTCTTGTTGAACATAAGTCGATTTAAGAAATTTATCCTATCAACATGACCATGATAACATGAACAATAATTGTTGGAAGTCCATATTATGTTGTGGTATGCATTTTTAAATTTAATTATTTTTTTAATATTACTTTGCGTATGAAAATGGTACATGAATCATACACAGGGGCGAGCAAAAGTCTTAACAAAATCCGTTTATTGGTGAAAATTGCTAGGTAAATTTCAAAGTGTGCTATGCATTTTATTGAACTAATTTTTATAGTGCTAGTAAAATGTATATATATATATATATGTGTGTGTGTGTAGATATATACAGGGCTCCACAAAAAAAATCTTGTATTCTTACGATTGTTCGTGATAATTGAAAACAAAAACGTGTTTTTAAGTGCGTTTTGCATTTTTTCGAATTCTTCACTTTGATATTATCTTTCATCTTAGTAAATTGTGAAGTTTTGTTAAAGTATGCTGAATGTTTTAGAAAGTGTTTCATAATCTATGCTGTAAGCATGATTTTTCGTTCTTTAGATATTATCTTTCATTTTAGTAAATTGTGAAGTTTTGCTAAAGTATTCCGAATGTCTTGAAAAGTTTTGCACAAGCTATGCTGTGCGGATGATTTTTCGGTCTTGTTTAATAATATTGTACTGCTATATAAAACCCTTTCAAAATGCGATGCTAGTGCTTTATTTTTGTATTTTCAGAATTCCACGTCTAATACTAAAGAAACAAAAGCACCTTTCCGTAGCTTTTATTCACTTATTGCCAGTTTGAAATACCATCGATCATTTGAATTGAATGAAAGTATCAAGCTTCATTAAAGATTCAGATATTTAAATTAAAAACAACCTCAGTTCAATTCAAGTGGATTAATGATGAAAACCGGGGTTAAAAAATATTATTGCAGGAGAGAAAATAAATCGCAAATGAAAGTACTTGAATAGTTAGGAGTGATTCTTTATTTTTGATATAATGACTTGGATATCTTTCTTAAAATAACAAGATTTTATAAAACTGCTTGTAAAATTATGTGCTTAGGTAAAAGGTGATTGGAACAGTAGTTAACCTTTAAGGGGACAGTGGACATTCAAAAGCACTTTTTTTATTTTTAACTCAGTTGTACGGATATTTTGCACACATAAAATTCATACATTTCCTAAATGAATTATTTATTAAAAAATGTTGTAATTAATTAAGTTATCAAATAAAATATATAAATTAATCACTCTAATTAAAATGCTCCATGTGCATTACACTTAACTTGCCATTCTGGTGTTTTATGAAATAGTAGACTTATGATATTGCAACAAATGTCGATTTACGTTTCAAAATCATATGGATATATTGAGAAAAAATAATAAAGAACGTAAATATTTACACCTTTTCTTGAAATTTTACGGGAAAATGTTATATGACTAGTAATTTTTTATTTTATGTACATTAATGCATGCATATTAATACAAAGTTTTCAAATACAGCATATTGAAAAGAATAATGATTAATATTGTTAAAATTTTATAAAACAATTTATGAGGTAATCTTAATCCCTTAACCTACAAATATGGGCATAGCCCGTGTACGATGATCGGACCAAACGTAAATATTACGGGCATAGTCCGTATGCGATGATCGAGCCAAACGTAAATATTACGGGCAAAGCCCGTGTACGATGATCGGAACAAACGTAAATATTATGGGCAAAGTCCGTAGTATGATGATCGAGTCACGTTCGATCAGCGTATTACACAAGTCGTGCGAATGATTCAAAGGCTGAGCGAATTTGTTTACATTTCTCGCCCAAAATTCTCGAACGTAAATCGCAGGTAAAGGGGTTAAATATACTAACTCCACATAAAATCTCATTTTAAGAAAATATTATTTAAAGTTTCATCTTTAGTGTAATTCAGTTACGCTAAACAAATTTTAAATGTTTGTACCTTTTCGAGGAATTTTTGCAATTCCTTACTGTTTTTTCAAATGATTCAGCTAAGATTGAAGTATATTAATAAATAAAAAAGTAAAGATATATTTTTAGTCATTTTTTGCCAAAATCAGGATCTGCAGTCTCTTTAAGGCTACTTATCACTCAATTTCCTTCCACTCAACCTTCCACTCCCTTTCCTTTTCACTCAATTTCACTCCTTAATGGTAATATTATGTGAGTAGGGTTACATTCGTATCTTTAAAATATATCTTAGAGAATTCAATATTTTTCACACTATTTTTGTATTCTTCTTAAAAAGGGTAAATTTTTCTTTTAGTTCTCAAAACATTTATAGAATGTACGCTTAATATAATGTTTTGTGCACTGTAGAAAAATAAACAGTTAAATCGACGGCGCACCAATGTTGCCAACAGTATTTGTCTTAAAAATTGCAGTAAAATTAAATGCATGTAATTAAAAAAAATTTACATCTAATTTTACTGCAAGTTTTACAACAAAAACTGCTTCAATATTGTTGCCAGCAGTAAATTTAATGGTTTTTATTTTACTGTGTGTATTAAAATTTGACTAACTGTGAATAAGTTTTAACACATCACATAAAATTAATCTAAATATTTCAAAAGTATTTTTATGACTATGAAAACTAGAGGCTTCTTTTACAAAGAGCATGCAGAAAATATAAGTTTAAAATGTGGATTTCCTGGGCAGATATTTTACATATACGAATGTTTTACACTTCCAGTTTTAACATTAGAGTGGCTAATTCAGAAAATACTTTAAAATATTTTCAGTTGGAAAATATTAATATCGCGTTCAAATAAAGTCTCTAAAAGGTATTAAAAGCGATATATAACTATTCGTCTCTACATTTAATTATGAAAAAAATAGAGAAGAAAAACAAGAAAGAAAGAAAGAAAATAAATTTAGGCTCGCCCCAAAGGTGGAGATTGATTTCGAAGTACGTGCTCCTTTCAACAACAAAAAATAAAATATGATTAAAGAGAAAACCAGTATAACAACTTTGTTTGCTCGCTTTTGAAGAATTTTTAATTTCTTTTTTCTATAAGTGCTGGTGTTATCAGAATCATCTGAAAAGAAATTCAGCTCAAATGCTCACTTTGACAGAATTTTTTGAAATATATTCTGACTTTATGAAAAAATCGACTAATAAAGCACATTATATAGTTCCTAAATAAGAGAATAAAAGAAACTGTCACTTGAATGCATTTGAGAGCAAATTTGAATTTAAAAATGAGTCATAAAATAAGCAGTTTATCATATATTTTTCAATCACTATCGCTTCGAGAAATTTCGTTCAAAATGTTCATTTTGACAGCATGTTTTGAAATGTATTCTACCTTTATCCAGAAAAAAATTGGCCAATGCGTTACATTATATAGTTTCTAAATAAGAAAACCTGCCAAATGGATGTGTTTCAGAGAAAAATGTTTTTAAAAATGAGTCAGAATGTATGAAGTTTGGATTTGAGTACATCTTAATACAATTTATCCTTCAACTACTATTATTGCTTAAGTTATAAGTATTGGTCTTATCAAAACTTTGAAATTTAAAAGTTAGATATTATTGAGAAGATGTATGATAAATTTAATCGGATTTGATATCCTAAGAATTGACGAAGTTTTGGATTTTTTTCATTTTCCACTACCCTTTTTGTTTCCTTTTTTAATTTTTTCTTTTTTGTGTTATAAGAGTTGCTCCTGTCAAAAACTTGTAAATGAAAACTTTTCGATAATATTGATTTGGATAATATTTAATTCATAGTCAATTTAGTAGGATTTGATATCTTAAGAAATGACAAAGTTATGATATTTTTTTCAAAAGCCCTATTTTTCCCACCTTGAGTTCATTTTAAAATTTATCAAAAATCTGTCATGCATAAACTTTTGGCCCTCTTTTAGAAGTAATATAAAATTTAAACTGACTCGATATCTATTTTAACTAAGACGGTATGGGTTTTAGTTTTCACAAAAGCCCTCCCTATTTTCATCCCCTTGGTCCGTTTTTGTCCATTAACAAACATGACAGAGATTTTATGTATCAGTTTAGAAGAGATTTCAGAAGAATTATAGAAGTCATAGTATCCTTAAAAAGTAATATAAATACATATGTATGAAAAGTTTTTTACAGATGATAGTTTTGGGGTCTAGGTGTCATGATCGATGTACATCTGCAAATTTTATTCATAAATTCCAACATAGAATTGACCACAACAGATAGTATTACATACGAAATCTATTTAAAAAGAAATCACTAAATTTCGCTACTGAGATCAGCTTTAATATTTTGATAACTACTCTGCTCAAAACAATTAAAGGACAAGTTTTATAAAAATAAAGATATAAATGATTTTTTTTTGCCGAAAATAGAAGAAGAGAATCGCAAATGCAAATTTTTCTGGTTTTCAAACTGTGGAGTATGCTAATTTTGAGTTCGACGTCAAAAACATTGCTTCAGCGGCAGCGAATGAAATTTGACTTTCAACTAGATAAAAGAGAATGAAGACAAGGATGATCGGCATTCAGTGATTGCTTTGTTTCGATGAGTACGATGTCTGAGCGAAGTCATTTGACAGATTCAGAAGCTTGGAGAATTGTTGGTAGGTTAGAAGGGGGCCAAACTCAAGCCGAAGTAGCGCAAGCCAATGGAGTGTCACAAAGTGACATTTCCAGGATCTGGAACCGTTTTTTGGAGAGTAAATGTGCAGGCCGAAGACCAGGGCAAGGTCGTAGACGGACAACAACGCCCAATGAAGATCGGTATTTAGCGTTAACAGATCGGAGACACCGAAACATGAACGCTACTCTTCTCCAACAACACCTTCGCTCGGCTACAGTCACCACGATTTCACCTCAGACTGTCCGAAACCGGCTCCATGCTGTAGGTCTGTATGCTCGCCGACCGATGGTATGTGTTAGATTAACATCAAGGCATCGTTGCGACCGCAGGGAGGGGGCAACCTAGCATGTCAACTGGAGGAGAAATGAATAGAGCAATATTCTATTTTCTGACGAATCCCGTTTTTCTGTGCATCCGGATAATAGGCGTATTTTCATCTGGAGGGGCCGTGGCAGTAGGAATAATCCTGCGTTCGTACACGAAAGTGCCAGATTTGGCGGTAAAGGAGTGTTGGTGTATGGTGGCATCTTCATTGACGGGCGCACTGACCTCCACATCATTCGAGATGGAGCTCTGACTGGTCACCGATATAGGGATGAGATCCTCAGACCTATTGTAGTCCCTTACGCTGCAGCAATCGGAGATAATTTCATTTTCGACGATAACTGCAGGCTACATCGTGCAAACCTGGTGGAGGATTTCCTTTTCGAGGAAGGAATCGTTCGAATGGAATGACCAGCGTGTTCTCCAGACATGAATCCAATCGAGCACATTTGGGACGCTCTAGGAAGACGAATTTCTGGCCGCCAACAACACCCAGAAACTCTCCAAGAACTGGAAAGGGCTCTTCTGGAAGAGTGGGGCAGAATATCCCAACTCGTCATTAATAGCCTCATTGAGTCCATGCCTCAAAGGTGTTCAACGTTGCTGGCCGTCCGTGGAAACCATACCCCCTACTGAAAATGATTTTCTTTGAAGAAAACACATTTTCTTATTCTTTTTTTCTCATAAGCACAAATTGTGTTTTTTTCCTTTTGTACACAAATGCGCAATAAAATGCATTTTTTTCTGCGAACTATGTGTAATTTATTCTCATATAACCCACTATGTCTGCCGACCATGTATCAATCAGCTAAAAAGTTTCCCAGATACAAAATCCACCTAAAAATGCAATGTCCTTTAATTGTTTTGAGCAGTGTATAATGGTTTAAGCGATTAGTTTGTTTGCATGTTTGTTGATCTTTTTATTTTATTTTATTTAATTTTTGATGAGTTTTTATTCCCATTACGTAATATTAGCTATAAACAAATATTGAAATATTTCTATATTTTTAAATGCAAATGGATTAATTATCCGTAATTGGCTTCACGCAGATTTTTCAACGGTCATGTTCTAAAAGTATGTCAAAAATTATTCTAAATAGTAAATTGTTACAATTTTCAAACAAATTGATACAAATCTTAAACAAATTGCTTTTGAAAGATTATGTATTTTTTTCGAATTAAATGACTGTTTAAAAATTAGAATTTTGCGATGTTTAGAATTTAAAAAAAATGCAATAAAAGTAAAATGTATTAATTCAAGACGTTGTCACTAATTATCCTGACGTCAGAATTACTTATAGATATACTTTTGCTTTAATATAGGCATTTAAGAAGACACTTGTATTTTATTCATCATTATAAGTTCAATGTTTAGTCGCAACTTATCAATGGACTTAAGTGTCCTTGTGAGGGAGTGTTCTTTGTGATAAAGGCGCTGTAGCATTTTAGTGAGATCGTGACGCCAATGTTTTAACATGTGTAGCGTGAAAGTGACCTCTATCCTTTATTTTATTTTAACTTTATAGAGCGTGTGTGTCGCCGTCGGTTCTACAGTTAGTTCGCGGTTAGGAGTAATATGCAAATTTATAGTATCGACTTCAGTTTACTACGTATAAAAGCTTTGAGTAGTCAGGTGTGTGTGGTGGTGAGGAGAAGGTGAGAAGGTGGCGAAGGCCAACAGAAGGTGACAAATGCCAGAAGGAGAAGGTGGCGAAAGCCAGCCGGGTGAATTGGTTTATTAGCCTCCTGTGAATGAGATGATGTTTTAAGAGTGAGCCAGCCAGCAGCGTGCATCGAGTTAGTTTATCACCAGCGGAGCTATCCAGGAAAAGTGCTGGTGGTAAGAGATAGTTTAATTACGTTGAGTACTTTTTATAATAAAGAGGGTTTAGAGCCACGGGCTGTCTTATAAAGTTTTAATCTAGCGTTTGGCTGAGTCTGAACGAGAAGTTGGTTTGGAGTGCCTCGACTGAGACTGCGCCGAGGGTTGTGAGTATATTTTCAACTTAATCTCTTTGTACTGTGAATAGTTATTGAAATTAGTGAACTGACGCTCCACTTTCCCTGAGTCCTAGCAGTTTAAATAAATTGTGGTTTTTAACTTAAATCTAGAATTATGTCTTCATTTCATCTACATAACCACCTTACCGATTCAAATGACACCCAGTCTGTGTACCCACACGTCACATCCTATGAGATGAAACAGATTTACAAACACTTCTTTGTTAAATCGCAATAGTTTCGAATTGCGTTTAATAACGACAGATTGTTTAGATAATAAACATCTTATAATAACTCCGCGATATTATTATGTGACTAATTAAGATTTAGCCTCATGGAAAATTATATTTTCTAATTAATAATTTATAAAATATTTAAAAAAGAATTAAATGAAACGTACAATTCTGTTTATTTATGTTTAGATTTCATTTTATTTCATTTTTCACATTTGACATTTAATTTTTAAAAATATAAAAGATTTCGACAATTTTTCATTTATTTAATATCACGACTAAATAAAGGCAACACATTTTTAAAAATTGAAAATATTTTTCGAATTGAAGAAGAATATGCATTTTTGTAATTTTTTATAACAGAAATATGAAAATTAAAACGAAAAATCAGCAATTTTAATATGCTGTACTATTTATGAAATTTAAATGCAGATTTGATGATATTCTAACTGTTTCCGTCATCCTCACCCTCTATTTCCTATATAGTTTATAATGTCACTTAGTTTAAAGTATAAAAGGATTAAAAAAAATAGGAACCGACGACTGTTGAAATATTTCAAAGTATTTTGTCATAGCGAATTTTC
The DNA here is from genome assembly GCA_964019185.1 of Maratus speculifer. Lineage (NCBI taxonomy): Eukaryota > Metazoa > Arthropoda > Arachnida > Araneae > Salticidae > Maratus > Maratus speculifer. The sequence continues at coordinate 104,901,612 of OZ025289.1, read as the reverse complement.
AGCAGCCAAAATTTAAATTAATTTCTTATTCATAAAGCGACATACAAAACAAATCGATTTTCTATGTTCGTGAAAGATCGATCCTTGATCATTCCTTGTAAAAATATATTTCACAAATACTTTCATACACAGTCACGTATACATTATTAAGTTTAGTGTAAATCGGAAACTAAACCACACTGTAAAATATTTGTGCAATAGCACTCCGTTAAATTGATGGCAGCTTTGCTGCCACCAATGCTATGGAGGGATTTTTTTTTCACTTACATAATGGTGTTATTTAAGCATATGTTACTGGCCTAAAATGATATGTTAGTGTAATGTTACACAGGTTATATCGGTTAAATCGGTATTATTGGTTATGCCACAATAATATGGGTGGCAACAAGGCGGCCACCAATTTTATGGAGTAACATTATACAAATGTTTTATAGTGCATGAACATGTAAACATTTATTTAACATGTTCATTGTCATGTTAGCCATCGGTGACTGATAATGAATTCTCAAATTTCGGCTGTGTTAGCTACCGAAGAGTGAAGTCTAAAATATGAAATAAAATTAAAATATTTATATTGATTTAAATAATTACTAAAAATACATTTAAAATTTACATAATATCATATTTCAAATTGTCAGTCATCGGTGATTGACGCGGCCTAAATGGAAATTTCAGTGCAATTTACTGTGACAATCAGCATGTTAAGTAGGTGTTGTTTCGAATTAGTTTGAAAGCCACCAATAGTTCTAATAAAAAGGACCGTAAACTCTCTGTAAGGCGGACACTGTATAAGCGGGAAATTTGTCTAAATAGGAAAAATACTAAAGTCCCTACGAATTCGCAGACATAAAATAAAATTTTTTTAAGGCGGAATATTGTGTACGATGGTATATTTTCTAGGTATGATTCTATTCCACTTAGTAATATATAATACTCCAAGACATTTCTAGGTAAATAATAAATAGTCGGCTACATTGAAGTTTATAGAACTGACATCCTTTTATAATTAATAATTTTTAAAATTTAAAAGAAAGAATCCAGTGAAATATACAAATCTGTATATTCATGCTTTCATTTAATTTCATTTAACATTTTAGATTAAATATCTGAAGATATTAATGATTTCGACTAAAAATTTTTTTTCAATTAGTCAGCATCGCGAAGTAAACTAAACGATGTACTCGATAAAAGAAAAAAAAACTTCCTCGAATTTGACGAAAAATATACATTTTAATAATTTATAATGATATTATATACATTAAAACGAAAGATTAGATTTTTTAAAGTATTCTGATGTTTTTCTGAAATTTAAATACGGATTTGGTGTCATTGTGACCGACTCTTCATTTCCTTTCCAGTATTTCCTATGTATTTTGCTCTAACAACTGTTGAAATTGATTCAAATTATAATATATTTTTTGAATAAAGGAATGAACAAGTATTATTTCATGGTGTTATCGCGTAATCGATTAGTCAACAAACAGCATCATTAAAAAAACATTCATAAGGCGTCATTTAATGGAGAATGTTCTTTCTATATTCGTGCATGATTAATCTTTAATATTAATCGCTCTACGTAAAAATATGTTTAGTTTATCATGGTAAAAATAATATATATTCTACAACGAAATGGTAAGAACTTATATTATAAATAATTATTTTCCTAAGAAGAGGTCACTTTAATAATAAAACATTTAAAATATATTAAAAATTGCCATGTTTCGACTCATTTTCATTGAATCATCTTCAGAATGTAAATAGAAAATTATAAAACATAATGAAAGTGAAAAACTGGAAAAAAAAATTATTGAATTGTATATAAATGTAACGCCCTGCATATTTTCGACACCGTTGGTGTCCCTACTATGTAGTTATCCTGCAAACCACCCAACCATTCTATCCATATGCTCGGGATGTGAAAAGTCGAAACATGCCAATTTTTAATACATTTTAATTGTTTTATTATTAAAGTGACGTCTTTAAAGCACAATAATTATGTATAATTTAAGTTCTTACCATTTCGATGTTAAATATATATTATATTATGATGATATAGTTATTTATGGACGTAATCAAGACTTCTGCTTTTATATTTCACATTTAGTCAAGTCACCTATGCAGGTTGTTCCTAAAATATATGTGAAAAATGTATAGGTAGTAAGAACCTAAATAAGTATATTTCGGATAGGTACATGTGTTCGGTAAGGACGCATTAAAGCTTGTAAAGCAGTATGAATCAAAGGAAACTGAAAATACAATAAAGATAAAAGAAAACAAAAAATTATTAACAGTTTACAAGAGGTGCTCGAAAGAGCAGCCACTAACAGCGACACAAGACTCAAAGCGACGGCCGGCGCTTAGATCAGAGTACATTAGAAAAGCCGTCAGGCAGTCGAGCACATGTAAAGCAGCAACGACGAGAGGACAACAAGATATTCTTCAGATGTGATGTGACACTCGTACAAAAGGCTTTTAATATGACCACAAAAGAAAAAAAACAAGAAGGTTATATCAGGAGAACACGGTGGTCAGGGAACTGGACCGCTCCGTCCTATCCAATGCTGGTCATTGACAGCATCCAGGTGATTCCTGACGTATCGACTGAAGTGCGTTGGGGCTCCATCGTGCTGAAAACACATTCGTCTGCGAACAGCTTGAGGAATATCCTACCAGAAGTTCAGGTAAAACCTCCTTCAGGAAGATGTTGTATGTATGACCAGTTAAACGACCATGTAGAATGTACGGTACTACTAAGTTATTGTGTACAATGCCTGTCCGAACATTATTGGAAAACCTTTCTTGGCACGCGTGTACTATTGTGACATGAGGGTTGCTATAAGCCCACAAATGAGAATTATGTGTGTTAAACATACCCGACAGCGTAAAGGTACCTCATCAGTAAATAAAACATCTGCTGGGAAGGTTGGATTGGCTGCCGTCTGCTGTAGATACCATCGAGCAAAGTTGAGACGTGGAAGATAATCGTCAGGGGTTATTGCTTGCACTCTCTGTAAATGATACGGACACATTCCGTATTCATGAACAGTCCTCACAACACTTTGATGGTTCACAACCAACGCACGCCCAACAGCTCTCGAACTTGTCGAAGGAATATTCTTTACTCTGTTTAGTATTCTGATTTCCACTGCAGGAGTTCTGCGATGTCATTCAATGCCAGCTCCATACCTGGAAAGCACAAAACGAATGATCCATTTGTGCGTAACTCCCGATAAAGATACTCGAATGTTCGATGATCCGGGTGATTCCTATCCGGGAATCAATTCCTATACATCATCTAAGCAGCTAATCCGTTTCCTTGTGCAGTCCCATACATGAAATGCATGTAGGCAAGCTTCGATGCATGCTGTTCGAGATCCGTGCGGGAAATTGTGAATCCAGCTAGTAAAGTGCTTTTACACGCCGCAGTCATCAGCGCTTCCTACCGACTTATGGCGGTATTACCGCACACACAATCCAACACTATATATGCTTATTTAGGTCCCCTCTATCTACCTTTATGTTTTTCATACATATTTTAGGACCACCTTGTATATTTTTTCTCATTCTGCGTTTAGCGCATAATAGAACCTTAATAATAGGCTTAATTGTCCCGCGAGATAAAATAAGCTTGCAAACACTTCTTTATTAAATAAATATGATTTTGAATTCGGCATAAAAGCCAATTGATGAATTGTCGGTTACATCGAAAGCTGTATAAATGATATTCTACTTTGATTAATAATTTATTAAATGCTTAGACAAGGTATGAAATGAAATATACATATATATAGCTGAATTTAATTTTATTTCAGTTTTAACATTTCATATTTAATATCTTAAGTTTTGAATGGTTTAGACTATTTTTTTTTTTAAGATTGTTTTTTAATTTGTATTGGGAACAAAATAAGCTAGATATTTATAAAAAATCCTAAGTATTCTCCGAATTTAAAGAAGAATATTCCTTTTTGTAAATTATAGTAACAGAATATATATATATATATAACAATTGCAATTTTTAATAATTTGTACCTAACGGTTTTGCAAAATTTAAGTGCGGATCCGATGTTATTTCTATTAATTCTGCCCTCCCCTCCCATTATTTCCTGAATATTTTATATTTTCCACTGCTTAAGCTGATTCAAAGAAAGAAAAGATTATTATAATAAAGAAAATACAAACTGTTGAAATATTTCTTAGTAATCTTTAAGAGACTGTAAAGAAGAGAATATTCATTCTTGTTACAAAAGATAGACCTTTTATAATTCTACGTAAAAATACATTCAGTTTATTGAAAATATCTTAAGTATAATTACATTTACGGCGGCAAACTTTGACTGATTAGAAAACCATTATGTTTATTTAACATATGATCAACAAAAAAACTTTTAGAAGTGCACTACATTTAGCATCTTATATAATATGACGAAAACTTAGAGGTAATTGAGTCAGAGTGCATTAATTTTAAAATGTGATTCAAAGGGATTTCATCTAATTTTAAAAGCTTTAAATTTAAAACATTTGTAATTAAATATTAAATTAATAAAGAAATATTGAAATTATACGGTAGATAATGGAACCAATTGAACAGAAACGATGTCTAATTTTGTTCAGCTCAGTATTAACTTTTTCAAAGATCCACGGATATGTAAACGCTTTAATAATTTTAGATACTCTAAAATTTGAAAATATAATACCCATATCTACATGTTCGTTGGAGACACTCAATGAGTTTAGAATCAAGTGAAACTTGGTTGCAAAATTTACAGGAAACCATTTTCATTTTAAATCATAAAAAGTCTTATTTCAGCTTATAGGTGATCTTATAAGTGGAAAAAATTACCTTGATGCTCATGTCTAAAAAGAGTTAATAAAAGTATCTGTAGATTTAACTATTTGTTTTTAATAGTTTTTGAAACTTACGTTTTCTGTACAATATGGTATTGTTTATCAGTGCGGATCATGCACTTATGATAAGAAAGACAACAATGAAAATTAAATGTATTCCTACTTTTAGACTATTATGATTAAAGATCAATTATTCGAGAATATAGAAAGAAAATTCTGTTTTAAATGGTGATTTTTTTTCTTTGCTGACTAATTGCTTATGAAAAAATGCTAAAAAATACTTACAACAATGATGAAATAGATGCAGTAATTAGCATCAGTGTTGGGAATGAGCCTTGAGTCTGGGCTTGATTATAGACAGGAACTGAGTATTCGTGCCCAAACGTGCATGTGAAATAATGTGAAACCTCAGTTCGATGTGGGACATTGATTAAAACGGAGACCAAATTCTCAACCAGAAAAGCAACAGTATCGAAAAAACAGATTTCGGAAAATTTGGTTTATTATCTTTGAGAAGTGCGGTTCCGCTGTGTTTCGGTGCAAATATATTTACGTATATTTGTATCTCTTTGAATTTCGTAATATATTGTACATTTATCTTTATTTCGACAATTCTTTATTTGCAATTTTCGACATTAGTTCTGAATCTCTGCGAGATCTTAATAGCAAGTATACGTAATCAGAAACGATTTTAGATGCAAACTTTCATAATAAAGATTTATTAAGTATTGTATACGAAAAATGCGTAGATCACTCTGTATGTGCGATTTCATGAAACCATTCGAAGCACGTTAAAGGGTTTTATTCATTTTTTTTTATTTTTTTGTTCATAGGCTTTAAATAGTGCTGTTACATTAAAAAACATTTGCAGCAATAGGACAATGTCATGACGTTGTGAACCACTAATTTTTTTAATTGTATCTTCAAAAACATTGAATGTCACTGCCATGCCATTTGCCATATCTAAAAATTAAAGAGAGGTGTCACACCGAAGTCATGTTATCTGGCGGGTAATTTTGCATGGTAGATAGAAACAGCATTTTTCATTTTCTAATTAATCTTCTACCATTTCTGTCTCCGAGGCAGAAAAATGATTTAATTTATTTAGAAATGCATAAAGCGAAATCTAAACCGGTAAGTAATTACTTTAGTTGAGTAATCAGAAAATTTTTATTTGCCCATTCAACTTTATTTAACATTATACTCTTTTACATTCTCTTACTCAATATAACTGTTTAATAAACTTTTCCTAATGTTTAACACTCAAGTTCAGTGAAATTTACTCTCATCTATCTTAAACAGGAATGTCTGTCGAGAAAATTTCAATTTCTAAACTAATGATTTAGATATTAATTTTAAACTAAAGTAAGCAATGTCAAAATTGTTATCACTGTCGATCAATCTGCTATGTTATCTCTATAAAAGGACTTGATCAAACGTTAAATTATGCTGTTGAAAATTTTATTTTCCACTTCTCAAACTTGCAACATTGTTCATAATACTTCGTAAAACAGAAACTTCTTCAGTTATGAAAGGTCATATGTTTGTTAAGTGAAATCTTTTATATGGAATTGTACAGTTTCAAACAGTTTAAAAATATGAGTTATAATTAATATTTTAGTAAGACAAGCAAAAAATACTCATATATTATATACAAGAGGTTGTACAGTTAAACAAAATGAAGATAATAAAAATCATTCTTAAAAACAAGGATCTCTGAAATGCCATTAAATTACGATGTAGAATTGTACCTATCTAAAGACAAATTATGTCAAAAAAAAATTTAAACGTACTTTTTTTTACGTTCAGGAATTTTTCACAATGTAAACTGCAATAGTTTTATAAAAATAGGTGCAACACACTTTAGTACAAGTTAATTTTAAGAATTTTTTTCGTATGCTCTAATTGGTAAAAAAGCATTTTTCTGTATTGTAGGATCAAGAATTACGAGTTATAAAACTGAAAAAAAGGACTGTTTTGTGCAAGTTTTAAAGCATTAAAAATTCGTCTGTTTGATTTTGGTGCTGGAAATTTCCTAATTGTTTTAATATTTTATGAGAAATTTGAACATACAAATAAGTGAAATTACGTTTGTATTTATTCGAGAATAGAATAAAGTATTTTAAATGTAGCATACATTAAATTAGTCTATTTTAGTTACTTATCCAGCTTTTACTATAATTACATTCCTGTGATTTATTATGTTGACCTGATTCATATACCAGACCAGAAGCTATGATCTGTTAAGTTACCTGAGGTAATTAGGTCTTCTAGATTCATCCGGAATAAATCATATGGCATAGCTTCAATCAAGAGATACCTAATTCTTGTCATTTTTCACTCGGTTGGAAATTTACAACTCATGTAACATGCACTGCTAACGGAGCATGTAATTTTTTTTAACTTTAACATCCGCAAAATTATTGAAGAACTATTTCTTCAACATAGTTTTCTGGTCATATTATTTCAACGATTATGGAATTAACAACAGATTGAAAGTTTAGCCGCTAATTTTAATTTCAAATTTCAAAAGAACTTTTACTTCACGTGATTACTATATGTCTCTTATTAAATTAAATATAAATTGCTATTCTTTTTTCCTGGTATCAATTTGAATGAAAATGGACGCCAAGCTGATAATACTGATTTAAATTGCCTAAGTGTCTCTAACCAATGAAATAGTTAAGGGTGTTTAAATTTTTTTAAAACACACTGTAGTTTGCACATATTCTACTGAAATCTTACATAATCAAGACATAGCAATATTTCAGATTATGATGAATTAGTATTTATAAAGAACGTATTATTGTACATTGTTTTTTTATTGTTCTTTCACAGAATAATGTTTGTTTATCATTGTAAGAATTTTGTTTGATGAATAATAATTAATAGAAAAAAAATGTAGGCCATTCCCATCGTTAATAATGCTCATTTAAATATTTATTCATTAATTTTTAAGCAAACTACTATTTTTATAAAGGAACATCCTTTTTAAATTATGATGATAATATATTTTTTTTAAGTTTGCTTTTAAATAACGTTTATACATCCGAAAAATCTCTGTGTGGAAGACTGATTTTATTTTTTTCTTTCCATTTTTATGCGCTAAAATAGTCTTGAAACACGGCGTTCAGGAAAATGGTCCCCTCTTGAACAAAATAATAAAATGTGTGAATTTTTCAATTTGAAATAAACCACTAGAAGCTTTTTTTTTTGTCAACATGTCTTATTTGCCACATTTTCCTAAAATAATTGTAAAATATTATGTAATTTAATTAGAAATGCATGGAGGGAAATCAAAACCGGCAAATAATTACTTTAGTCGAGTAATCAGAATAATTCTTTAACCTTATTTGCCGATTTCACTTTATTTAACATTATACTCTTTTGCAATCTCTTACTCAGTATAACTGTTTAATAAACTTTTCCTAACGTTTGACACTCAAGCTCAGGGAAATTTACTCTCATCTATCTTAAACAGAAATGTCATTCGAGAAAATTTCAATTTCTAAACTAATGATTTGGATATTCATTTTAAACTAAAGTAAGCAATGTCAAAATTGCTATCTCTGTCGATCAGTCTGCTATGTTATCTCGATAAAAGGACTTGATCAAACGTTAAATTATGCTGTTGAAAATGTCATTTTATACTTCTCAAACTAGCAACATTGTTCATAAGAGTTCTACAAGCAGAAACTTCTAAAGTTATGAAAAGTCATGTATTTGTTAGCTGAAATATTTTCTATAAAATTGTATAGTTTCAAATAATTAAAAAATATCAGAAATTTAATTAGTATTTTAGTAAGACAAGTGCAAAATACTTTTTTTATATTATATACAAGAGCTTGCACAGTTAAATAAGATGAAAATAATAAAAATCACACTTAAAGTGTTTTACCATGGTGTTTTAGAGTGAAAAATGTCTTTTCCAGAGTCTAGTCAACTAAAATTTAGTTTGTAAAAATCATTCTGTATTTTACATCAACAAAATCAATCAGACGAAAGTTTTTAACATTATCGAGAGCGTTAAATCACTAAAGTGCTCTATGCAAATTGTAAGAAGGTAAGACAATAGATGGAGTACAATCACCCGAAAGTTGTGTCTGAGAAATGTATAACGATCTATGAGATGACCTGAAGTATAATGGAGTGACGAAATTAGAAAAGTGATCGGGGTTAAAGGGGGAACTAAAGCACTCAACAACAAATCTAGGAAAATCTAGGGGAGATCATTCAATGGATTGGAAACGATTGTTGTTGCTCATGATGTATATATAGTTAAAAAGCTGTAAACTAAATTTTTTGATTCATTATTTTTGGACTTGGAAAGACAAGTCTCCAAAACACAGTTTATCTTAAAGCTCTTTGTTACTATTATCAGTTAGATTGAAACAAAGGTCACAGTTGATACTTTTTTTTTCTTTTTAAAGACGCATTCTTTGAATTTCTGATTAGACAAATGTTTGATTTTAAAGCAATGCATTTATTTTAATACTTATAGATTTGCATTCTCATTCGTGAATAATGCTTTATGCTCATAAAAGAAACTTTTATAGAATGTGCTTTTATTTTTTTTTATTTAACACAATCGCATTAATATTTGTATTTACACAATTAAATAGAGAGCGACAAAATCCTTACAAATTTCTCGAAAAGAATTAGATATAAATCTTCATTGTTATATTCAAAAATTTCTTCTAAATAAAAAAACTATCAATGCTACAAAAGGAAAATTAAAAAGAAAAACTGAAAATCTCTAAAAATTATCAGACAATGGATTTTCGACATATTTTACATTTCAAACAATAACTATATTTCAAATTTCATGTTATGCAAGTTTCATGTAATGATACAAGAAAGATACATGTTGTACGTATATTCTGTAATATTAGATTTTCTTTTCATATTGTTCGTATAAGTATTTGTTTTCTATATGATGACAAAACATTTAAACAAAGCGTAGAGCTTTATCTAAATATTTACATAATTGCATCTCTGTTTTCGTGCTTAATTTTTCATATAATTTTACAGCAATAAAAAGGAAGAGCAATTAAATCCTTTGTTATATCTAAAAATATTTTAATTATACAAAATATATTGTAATACGCAACGTCCAGTTCTTATTCCCTATGAAATATGAAATTTTTCAAAACATATAAGAGTAAAAATGTTTTCATATTTAAACACGAAATGAAAAATGTTTTAACTTGCACAAAATAAAATTTAATGTAATTTAGCTTATTCTGAAATTTCAAAAAAAATTTCAAAATAACTACGATAAAAGCTTTTATTCATAATGTGATATTTTAAAGATTTAAAAATGATTTTCGCATTGTTTTTCTAAAATATTCAGAGAGAATGGCAGCTTTTCCAAAGATTTTAAAATAGGCAAATTGTAACTATCCTTTCCTCTCATGTAAATTAGAAGCTTTAAAATAAAATTGCATTTTGAAAAACTATTTTAAATAAATTATTTAAAATTGCTCGTAATATTACTATGTGTTAATAATTATCCTACATAAACAAGATGAGCAAAAGATGGACAACCAAAAAGAAAAACTAGGCAGATGATTCAAAATCAATTAGAACGATTCTTCTTCTCTCTTTTTATTATTGCACTATCTTATACAAAAATAATTACTTTTTAAAAAGTTATGAAATTGAAATTATATAGATTAGGTAGGTTTCATAATTTATATGTAAGTAAACTTACATCAGACTCAAACTAGTTAATCATATGAAATAACATTTTTAAAGTTTCGTTCGTCTGACGTTACCTTATTCGTCTCTCTCCTCAGTCTGTCCATCTGTCACAGAGTCCGTACACAAAAACTGTATAAGACAGGGACTTGAAATTTTGTACGCTTAAAGACTCGTCACACGTACCTCCGTGTCACACGACAAAACATAAAAAATTGAAAAAGTTTTTTAGATTAATTAAATTTATATTTTAAATATCATTCGTTCATTTTTATTATTTGAATCAAGAGAACATTAATTTCAACGTATTTCATTTAGACATCACAGCTTGTAGATAAAGCATGTTGCTAGTAAACAGAAGGATCTTAGTTCAAACCCCGATGCTGGAACTTGAAGTTTTCATATTAAGATAGGTCTAATAAGAGCAGATTTCGTATTTTTGGTCAATTTAAGATTTAATATTACTAAGGCTTTGTTCATCTGACATTCATAATATTTTTTAAATTTAATTTTCTTTCTATTTAAAAAACTTCTGCGATTTATTAATGATTCAGTCATAAATTTTATTAAGCAATTTTTTTCGCTTTTAGAAATTTAAAATTTTATTTGTATTTCCGCTATTTTTTTTTAATTTCGGATTTTATTTAAATAATTTGATATGAACATTTTTAATTTGATTGTAATAAAGAACTTCTTTTTATAATTATTTTTAAATTAAATTTATTTATGACATCATCTATGTAAAATGTGGTAACTAAAAAGTAACAATTTGGATTTATGATTTAATACATAATTTGCTTTGAAAGAAACATTTAACGAAATACTCTGTGCAATTTGCGATCACTCTCGCCCACTTGTTGTATGCTACACATCATACAAATCATATAATCAGGAATAATTCGTCAAGTATATAATCCATTTTTTGACACTAGAGCCAAATTAAAACTCTAAACCAAAAGTACTAAAAATATTTTCTTTCCATATCTATATCTATCTATATATATATATGCAACCATTAGATAATACTACAAATTAATATCAATTACTGTAAAAACTTATTAATGCCAAATTATATCATACAGAGGAATTGTCAGAATAAATATATATACATTAATAGAATAATTAATTTTAATAAGACAGTAATATAATACATCATGAATCAGAGTGATGAAAAACAAGTAGCAATCAAATGGAAATTCTTAAAGAAGGGTATCAAATGACTACAAAGTAGAAATCCAAATAATACACAATGATAATGCGCACAGCAGCATTAGACATTGTGAATAAAAATTAAACAATTTGCTAATGATAAATATGTAGCTATACGATTATATATTAATTTAATAATATATAAGATACCCATAAAAGAATTGGTTTTTCAGAATGAATTTTACAAATCATAGTGAAATAAAAATGAAAATACATATTAGTTCTATGTTACTTACCAAAATTCGCCTGAAGTAGTGGGTTATTCTCCTTGTTTTGAAAATCTTAGCTGTATTTCAATATTCAATATAAGCCTCATTATATTGTCTTTTAACATGGCCGAACAAAATCGAGGGATAGGCAAAATTTTAGAACACCTGTACTGAGTTTGCTACCGATACTGCGTTTTATAAAATGAAATAATCTTACGGGAAAATCTTAAGATAAGCGATGAGATTCATGTTGCGTGGAGTAGTTTTTAAATACAATTGTAAAGAAATTGGCTAAAATACATGGTAATCTTTGTCCAGTTAGTTACTAAGTCTGTTAAAGTGATATATAATACATTTTCAATCTGATTGAAATTTTTGTATAGTATGTGATCGGTTTTGTCTTAAAGTAATATTTTAAAGCTGATATATTTTTCCAAGCTACAGTATATAGTGAAATTTGTTCTGTGTCGCGAAGTTTTTAGATACACAAGTTTGTAAATATGCTTCCATTCGACTGCACCCAAGGGGGTTGGAAGTTAGACTTCTGCAGCAGAGGATGTTCGGCAAAGCCCCCAATAGATGGCATCACCAAATATCGCCACCTCCGCATTTTCGATATGTCTCTGAAGCAGAGGTGAGTTTTCTCCAGAAATCGATACCCATGGTAACTGCTACGACAGACCACAGGACTTTCAGAATCCCTTTATTTAACGAGCACGTACACTACATAACTCGGTGGGTTTTTGGTGATATCGAGTATCAAACCTGGGACTTTTCAGTCTGGAGTTCGGTGCGCTGATCACTAGGCTGTCGCAGACTTAACAAGTAATAGTGATTTAAGCATAGATAATATGTTTACAATATGATTGGAATTTCAGTGTTCAATGTCCAGAGTGCAGAACCTATTTTTTACTGAACACAGAAAAAAATTGTAATTTTATCACTTGTGTATGTCATCGCTAGATGCGTATTTTAATGATATTATAAGATTCGCAGTTAAGAAAAGCGGTAGCATGATATTAGATGCATTTAGAATCTATAGTTCATGCATAGTATTGCACAAAGCTAGTTCGTATGTACGCATGATGCAGAATTTCAACCATTTTCTTCTAATACTTAAAACTTACCATAACTTACGCATTAAGTAGGATTATTCTAAATTGTTCAGCTGTTTTAACTTAAATAAAATAAAATCTTAATGTAAAATTGTCATCCTATCTCATTTTGTGATTAAATAAAATAGAGATTTTGTGTATTTTCTAGCATAAAACAAAAAGAATAAATACGGAGATAATTTTAAATATGTCTTTTCACATCATTTAGTTTAGATAATCTGAAAGTGGAAGAAGCTGGGCAGAAAGGTTTGTAGGTTCGTAGATTATGTAGTCATATCTTCATTTGCAGGCCTAAATCAAGTAATTATTCACATTCAGTATAATATAGTCTTTAGAATTGGTAACAGAATCGGCATCCTCGTTTATAATCATGCGTTTAAAGTTCACCGACAAATAGCTATTAATTTGACGTGTATTTGATATTATATACAACATGTTATTTGGTTCAATGGAATTCTGTAAATATTGATTAAAACTTTTAAACATTTGCCACATAATGAAAAAAGTTTCTGCACAATACGCACTTCCTCAAACATTAAAAGATTAATAGCAAATTTATTTAATAGTAAAATGTTTATGAATAATATACTGTTAGTATTAATAGTTAATTATTAAAAAGTGTCTCAAAATGAACTAACAGTTCAACTGAAATTCAACAGGTAGCAAACATGGACAACTATGGGAAATGGTTTGAAGTCAGGGGTTGCTTTACTACACTACCTTATTTTAACTTCAAATATTGTCAAGATATAGCACTTCTCTGTTTCAAAGTGTTATAATGTATGAACAAACTTTTGCAAGATGAAAAGGCAAAACATTTTTTTTACAACTTAACAACAAAAAAGAATAAAAATTTTTGACGGAACAAATTTGTAGGATCATTTACACGTTAATCTGTTTGTTCAAATAGTTTGAAATATCGCAGCGCCGTTTATCAGAAATGCTTGAAACTAAAATCAGGAAGAGTAGTTAAAAATTTCCCCACTTCACGCATTAATCCACACATTAATGTAAGTAGAGAATCGTTCAAAATTTTTATTAAGAAGAGAAGAAATAAGTATTTGATATTTTTAAACACTACATGCTTAAAAAGAAAGTATAAGATTTAATATATAGGTTGGATCGATCTATCGATTGGCATTCATAGCATCGATTGAAAGAACATCAGATTTGTCAAATCTTCCGTTTATTGAGTACCACTATTTTTTAATTAAAGTATTTTCTTTATTTAATGACATGAATTTTCAACGACATTTACGACATTTGCACTTTAGAAATTGTGATACTGAAAATGGAAATGTTTAGTTGTTATAATCGGAGATCTTTCACGAGCTGAAAATTGAACCTGTAACCTTTGAATGAAAAACTTAAGATTTTGCAGTCCGGCTCCCTTGTGCAAAATTTTGAACACATACTTTACAAGCAAGCGAGTGCAATGAAGCTGTACGCGCTTCGCATCTTAATTCAAACTTTCAGTAATCAAAGGGAAAAAGTTCAAACTGTTCGATTTTCTAAAAAAATAATTTTTTTTATTGCTCCGTATCACTAAAGACAAAAATACCTATTAAGTATTAGAAAAAGGTACATTTCCTACAATGTGAAATAGTTACCACAGTAGTTACCATAAGAAATCCTTTACAATGCTGCCATATCTTGAATTATTCTTCAATAAGTTAGTTGAACACATTAGCCTTAAATAAGTTGCTAAACAGCTGTGATAGGAGTGATGGTAAATGTCTGAGAAGTGGGCGTGATCACACATACAGAAGAGTTACAATAAAAGAGAAAGAATGCATTTCTTCCTACCTTTTGATAAAAAGACTTATCGCTAATTTGAACCATGTTTCACTAGCTGGCATGCATTTTCTTATAAAATTAGAGTGGAAATCCTGTTATCATAACAGTAGATAAGTAAAAAAAAATCATGGTCAACACGGAAAAAAATGTTCGTTATAACCAATTCTTAAGATTTCGGAGGTTCGCTATAAAAAGATAAATTAGCATTAAATAAAATAGGAAAACGACGGGGACAATTTTTTCGTTCGTTATACCTGCGAGTTCGTTATATGCCGGGTTCGCTATAACAGGGTTCGACTGTATATTATGTGAATGAGCTTGCGTGTAAAACTTACTAAAATTTTACTGTTAAGTTTCATCAACCATGCTCTTTTCAAATGTCGAGTATAGATTTCTTTTATTTTGATGACCAAGAATAAATGAAGCCAACTTGAATACAACTGACTTATTTGCGAATTCTCAAACATAGTTATTACTAATGAAAATGTGTATTGAATCTTTTTAGGGTTCCATACTTAAAATGCGAAAACAAAACCATTAGGATTACTCATGTGTCTGTCAGTCCGTCTCTCACAGCTAGTTTATTCGTAAACTATTGAACGTGAAAAGTTCAAATTGGGGAAATAATAAAGATTATTGTCCCACATATATACAAATTATTAAACATTTTACAAATGTTTTTAGGAGGGGGGTGGGTAGGGGATCTATTTAAGCTACTTGAAGAAAAAAAAATATTTTCTTTTGAATATCGTGTGGGTATCTTGTGAAAACTTTCGACACCCTGAACTCAAAAATATATTTCTTTTATTTTTAGCTAATATATTTCCAGGCTTATCGTCGAAAATGTAATACAAAAATATGCCCTCCCGCCCTTTATTTCCGAATCTACTGAAATCAAAATTATGAAAAAAGTAGAAGTAGTAGACATTAATTTAAATTTTGCAATAAAACTATAGCGATTAACTTAGGTCACATAGTTTTTGTGAAGAAAGTTTTTTTTTTTATTTTGTTACACACTAATTTTTATTTCCAGGCATTTAGTAAAGGTTTTAAGGAACGCTAATTTTACCTAACATAGAAGAAGTATAAAAGCATTCTTGATAACAATTTAAAAAAAAAGATTATAGGAAATATGCCAAGATTTTAATTCTTAAAGCAACGGTATCCAAAGAGGAGCGTACGGCCCATCATTGACATTTCGTCCTTTTATGGGGATAGTTCTAAATTTGCTACTCATTAATGTGCTATGCCTTTTTTAGAAATGCTAAAGTACTGTTGCAGATTAAAAATAAATGGATTACAAATAAAATTAAAAAATTGTCCATTTTGTTAAAATTTAAAAATATTCCAACTTAAAAGTTTAAATTGTAACCTACATCAGAATAATTATGACAATAATTTTAGAAAAATTGACCAGTTTTAGTCATAGTAAAATTTTTTATTTTTTAATAGTATTAAAATTCTATAAAATTTTTCTGGAGAATATTGTATTCTACAACTTTTTGTAACATTTTCATTTGTTTATTGAAGGAACTTTCTTACTTCTATTCGATTTACAATATAAAATTACATAAAACTCTCTATAAATCTTGAACTTATTCAATCTGAAAAATACACCTAAAAGAAGCATTACCAACTTTTTAAAATTATAAACCTTAAAAAGTTAAAAAAAAATGACAGACAGTAAACAGCAATAGATCTAATATAGGTATCCTACGCAGTGAAAAAATGCCGTAATGGCATATGCATTTTAAATTTTAAGAGCAAATAAGACATGCAAAAAAAGTTAAAGATATTGGGCAAGGGAAAACATAAAAGTTTCGTTGTGATGGGGATAATGACTACAAAAATTTTATAAAAATGAGAATCTTGAAGTGCTTCGTGTGTTAAAAATAGAGTGAAAATTTAGTTGTCAAAGTTTTTCACTAACATATAAACGCGCACAAAGATGAATTGCTATTTTTAAAATGCTAAATGTAAGTCACTCTTCACAAGGTATTGTGAAGATAAAAATGCGGATTGTAGAACACTTTTTTTATAATGAAAGAAGTTGGAAAACATTGAAAAACTTTTTTGGCACAAAAGACCAACATTACTCGTTATATTTATGGAATTATGTTAAAAATACATTTCTGATAGAAGACTCACCTGTGTAATACGTTTAAATATGTGAAATGCATAATTATTGTTAAGGCTCTGTTTCGCTTTCACCGTGTCAATAGATATCACTTTTTTAATAATAAGATACATAATTTACAGATTGAGTGTGGGCGGAGGGGGGCATAGTGATTTTACAGATGCTTTACTGGGCCAGAGTCAATAAAAGGTTGGGAACCACTGCCTTAAAGACACGGACGGTTTGGACAGACATAATGACAGGAGCGGCGTAATTTATGTATCATTGGTTTTTAAAGCCTATTTAAGAAATTTATTGATATATTTGCGTAATGCAATGACTAGTAACAGAATCAAAGTAATAAACGTCAAATTGTTAAAAACCGACTAATTAAATTTGAAATTATCACATGAATATTATGAAATGCATGACTCTTTTAAAATGAGTGCTACCCGCATGAGACCTCTCCCTTGTCTTTAAAAGCTAATTAAAAACCTATTTTAAAAAACGTGCCACAGACGAAGGTTGCGTTGCAACTATTCAAACTCCTTTCAAAACGCGCTCAACACTGTTTCAAATTTAAACTTTGAAATGAAATTTTGTTTGTAAAACGAAAAGATTATTACTATACTGAATTTAATTTTACCAAATGAAGTTTAATTAGCACTATTTTTATTGTCAGTACTACATTAAATTCTTCATTAATATATTAGGATACATTTTAAAAAAATTATACGCAATAGCAATATTTGATATTATTTAGGCTTCACATCTCTTTAAACTCCTATGGTATACGGATTATTCTATACAAAATGAGCAAATCATTTATGGCTGACATTTTAGTGAAATTCGGCATATAAATGGATCGTATTTATTTATGAGTAAATGCAAAACACTAGCTTCCAAGATTGTTTATTTAGGTATCAAAACTTTCATTAAATTTGAGGTAAAATCGAGTTTTTGTCTACAAGCTTAAATTTTTAATTTTGATTATTAGCTTAGATTGATTTTTTTTTCAAAGTATTTTGTATGCTATTTTTAAATGTAAACAGAATCTGTGTATCAAATATTAATGAAAATCGGCTACTGAGGGCCCATGACCTTTTTTTATTATTTTTTTAATTTTGCATAAAATGATACGTACCTATTCACACTTTTGTAGTATATACAGCTATACTCAAACCTAGACTGTGAAGTTTTTTTTACAAAGTCTTATTAGCAAAGTTTTTTTCAATTATAGCAGTTATTATTCAAATATTCTTTGTACGGCACCCTCTGAGCGCGAGTAATACCCGCACTTTATTTTAATCAAGTTCACAAATTTTATCTTTATGTATTTGTGTAAAATAAGTTGGATTCTAAGCACACATGAAATTTGAAAGCTATCTTTTTCCTCCGAAACTGACTCGAAGGACTTTTGATAAATTTTGTTATCGTTTACAGTTACAACTTAAAGTAAATTTACAACCAGATTATCTTTTGTTCAAATTTTTAGATGTTATAAAATAAATTTGAATTAACGAAATAATTTTAACATTGTTAAAAATGCGAAGTTTTCGAGATTCTATAAGGCTGGGTTCGAGTTCAAATAAGGCTGGAATTATCGCAAAAAATTAATTTTTCGTTTTGTTATTCTTCACTAATTACGATGTACAATACCAACAGAAATAATTGAAAAACTCGCTATATTCAGACCATTTACAGTTAAAGTATGAATTAATAAATATTGTTATACTTGTGATATCGTATAAAATACTAAAGATATTCATTTTATTATTTCTACATCTGAATACATTCATGAAATGCTTTATGTATCGTCAATGAAACATAGTTAATTAGATTACTGTATCTATCAAAGACAGAAATATTTCCCAAGGTGTCTTTTCTTAAACAAAATGGAAACAACCACTTGCAATATTTTATATGAGTTTCTACTACTGCAATATATTGAATTAAGTTAAAATTTTCATCATTCACAGCAGGAACATAAAGAATAGGTTTATTTACAAACGGAATTCTTTAGAAAGAAATATCTTTTACTTGATTGAAAACATTGAAGAATATTTCTTGGAATCTATTCATTCGAATTATTTCAGCTTTTTTGGAATATATTGACTGAATATTGTTCCAAACGTTCGTAAAATACGTTTCATTAGGAAAATTTTCAAATGCATTCCGTATTTATCACATCTTGGTAAGAAATTCTTTCAAAATATCTTTGAAATTTATACGTTTAGAAACTGCATTCAGCTTAAATTGATAAATAACTTATAAATATTAGTTTAAAATATCTTTTAATTCATTTTTGACTGCTTATATTATAGAAATTTTGATTTATGTAAAATTTCAAGATTCATTTAACATTCAGATATTTAAATTAAAAAGAGTATTATTTACATTAAAAAGCAAATGACGTAAACTTTACTATTAATAAAGGGCACTGTATACGAAGAAAATTAATCATTAGTGAATGTAACAAAAATATTTTTAAATAGTTTTTATCTTATAATGGTAAACATTGTAAATTACTTTCATCAACTGTTATATCACGGTACTAAAGTTTTATTTTTTAAGCTAGGTCAAAGCGGTCTCAATATTATTACGATTTAGAATAAAACCATTATACTCATCGCAGAGCCCGATTAAAGTTGTCTAGGGCCCCAGGAACAGCATCATTATCGTGCCTCTCTCTCCTTCCAAACCACCTTTTAAACCAAAATAATTAAAAGATTTTTTTTTAAGTATTTGAAGATTTTCCTTCATTTAATAAAAATGTTTTCAAAACTTAAATTTTATTTTAGTTCATGATGCTACAGTTTAATTATATGTTCACCTAAAGCATCTTCATTCGCATTTATCTTAACACAATCGAATATTGGCTCATATGGGTTATATGAGGAGATGAGTCTACAATTACTCCAAACATTTTTGATTTTCTTACTTTAAATAAAATATGCTGCAATACTTTTTCTGGCATCAGTATTAAAAATTTTATCCGAAAGGAAAGTATTAATTTCTTTCACCAGGCCTCGTATTTAAAATGTATACGTCATTCATTAAAAGTAACGTCATTCATTGAGTCTCGCTCCTATCCTGCAGGATGTCCGTCAATTTTCATCATGAAATATTAAAGATGAAAAGTACCATGTATCCACAAAATAGACACCGGTACGCTACATGACAAAAATGATACGTCTATGTGTAAATGTGCATTCTTTTATACATCTAAAAAAGTCATGGCGCATTATTCGTAAAAAAAAAAAAACTTTTTGCCCAGTGTCCTTTTAAAAATGCCAAATGGAACACTAGGAGGCATGAAAACTAAGAAACTAATCTTGACGCACTTACGACACCCTAAAACTTTTTATCCTGGTATAAATAAGAAACATTCCAATCAAAGATTTTTTTTTTATAAAAGTCTTACAAATAAGAATTTTTCGAAAAATAATTTTAAAAAATGAGAAAAGAGTTTATATACGAGTGGGGGCTTATTTTCGGAATTTTACATGAATCTATTTTGAAATTAGATAAATATATATTTTTTAAAGTTTTGCTAATCAAAGAGGATGTATTTGCTTATCATTTTTACAGACAGCATAAAGCTAGACTTCGTATTTCTTCCGAACAATTTCACTTAGGTTTAGCATCTTTCTAACGGAAAATTGTATAAAACTAAATTTGAATTACGTAAGACCAGTCTTCGACTATTTATTATATGTTTATTTTCATAGAAAGCTATGATACAGATGGGCAAATCTTGGCTTGTTATATATAATCGGGAAATTTTGTCCTCTTATAAAAATATATGACAGTAAGTAGAGTTTTAAAGATCTAAGGCTGTTTTATGCGAATTTGTTTGTCTGTTACGCTCCAAGATCTTTGGTTATCGGTATAACACCAGTAAAATCCTATTTTATCGAAGATATATATTTTATTGAAGATCTCATGAATTAAATGAGGCGAGGCAAACTTTTCGAAAATAACGGTGGCCATCAAGCACAGCGATTTTCATCTGTGTAACAGACAAACATTTTCGCATGGAATTAGCCCTCAGTGAGTTCCTTAAATATTTTTTTAAAATATGAACTACACACTATGTGTCTCAGGTCACAAACAAAACGGGCCATATGTAATACGCCGCTAGCAGGTTAAGTATGATTGCTTTAAAAGTAATGGAATACTATTAAAGATTAATAGAATATCTTGTACCATATCACATGTACATCATATGAATATAGATTTGGTTACAGAAAATTAACATCAAGATACCACATTTCGGTACTAAAAAAATATGTTAACGAAAAAACACATTCTATATATTATTATTATTTTTTAATTGTGTTTCGTTATACAGGGTGTCCCCTCTCAACAGTGGCCAATAGCTAATTTCTAAACCGTTGGTCATAGACATATAGTTCCAATTGCAAAAATGCTTTAAAAAAGGTAAATAATTATTTTTTAAGCGATTTAGGTCAAAAAAATGTTTTACTAAAAAATTACGAAAATTAAATTTTTATACGGTCCCCCGGTCCTATAAGTGATAGTTAGAAAATTTTTACCACTACTCTAACAAGTAAGACAAAAAAAGTCCCATTCCTCTGCGATCAAAATTGACCGAGTTATAGCTGTTCAAAGTTGAAGCATATTTTTTGCTGCAAAATAGGGGTCAGTCACAAATTTACTGGAAATAATAATAAACATCAGATAGAAAATTTAACTTTAAACATTGAGAGTAAAAAAAAAAAATTTACAATATTGTTTCTGAATTTATGTTGACATTTACATGTTAAAATAAAATATG
Organism: Maratus speculifer; assembly: GCA_964019185.1. NCBI lineage: Eukaryota > Metazoa > Arthropoda > Arachnida > Araneae > Salticidae > Maratus > Maratus speculifer. The sequence continues at coordinate 104,879,820 of OZ025289.1, read as the reverse complement.
CAATTTGTGCCAAAAATATAAGTAAAAAAAATAACAGTAATTTTAAACAATAATTTAAACTATCAAAAGCAACAGTCACAAATCGTTACAAAATGATACATATTTAAAGCTCTATTAGATTACTCAACCTAATAGAATTTGATGTAGTCCTATAAAATAAATAAATGGAACGTACCTAAAATCGAATTAATATAACATTGTCATCGGGTTTAAATAAGTATGGGAATTGAACCTCAATCAGATATTTGGAACTGAGTTAAAATTTGAATATAAGTTTTGAACTGGGAAAATTTACATACGAAAACTATGAATAAAATAAAAGCTTACCAAAATAACATACCTTTTTAAAATAAAATCACGAAAAGAATCAGTTTCATTTGCTTACAAAATAAAACATACGTAAAAATACAATTGAGGATATGAATTTCAAAACTCGACTTATCGCTTTTTGAATTCTCTATCAGTCTATAGAAACCGCCACTATTGTAACAATGCAATCTCAAAATTTATAATGAAAACCAATAGATGCATTTAAAGTTTTTTCGCTATTTCACAAAATTTGATTTTTTCGATAAAGAGAATTTTGAAATTCATGTCTTCAGTTATTTTAATAACCAATCTAGAAGTTAATTAATTGTAATAAACACTACCGTAATAACATTACCGTATAATTGTAATTAACACTATTGTAATTAACACTACCGGTGACAGCGCCTTCAGTTAAATCGCTCATTTAAAACATTTTGTAATTGGAACTATATGTCTGTGACAAATAGTTTAGGAAGTAGTCTTTGAACAGCGTTCGAAATCGACTCCCTTTATAATACTTTAGATACTTAGTGTACATTCCCTTAAAGCTCAGTGGAACTCATCTGTTTTCAGCTATAGAAAAGTGGTTTAAGTCTTGAAATTTTAAGTTTCATAACTCGGTCAATTTTAATGTTACATGAATGGGACCTTTACTGTATTACTTGCTAGAGTGTTGAAAAAATTTTACTAAATATCACTTATAGGACCGGGGGACCGTATAAAAATTTAATTTTCGTAATTTTTTAGTAAAACATTTTTTTTGACCAAAATCGCTTAAAAAACAATTCTTTGCCTTTTTTAAAGCATTTTTGCAATTGGAACTATATGTCTATGACCAACGGTTTAGAAATTAGCCATTGGCCACCGTTGAGAGGGGACACCCTGTATTATGTTATGTTTTAATGTAATTAAATTTTAATTACATTAAAATTAATTGTAATTAAAAATTAAAAAATAATTAAAAATATGTAATTAAAAATTATTTCGTTTAAAGCATAACAATATTAGATTATAATTTATTTCAGTTATTTTTATTTTGTGCAGTTAAAAGCATGGCTTTGGAAAACAATTTAAGGATGTAATATTTAGTTGTTTTAGATAATGGACTGGCAATTTAAATTGAATTTTTTAACGAAATATTATTCTCTTGTTTATTTAATTATGCTCATCTCATTCTCTCTTAGTTAATAATATTTAAAGTGAACTGTAAATACATTGTCATCATATTTAAATAAATAGAAGTATGTCAAAAATCAGCTGTTTAAAAAGATATGTAAAAAAATAAATTTTTGATAAATTTTTGTGTTTCATGTACTTTTTTAAAGATAAACGCTCTCTTTTTTAAAAGATAAATATCTTTTCATATTTTCATTTCATCCTTTTTAGATTCCATATCAAAATTTAATTTAAATTGATGGGCTTCGTTATATTGTTATAAAGTTTAATTTTTCAATGAACATCGTCTGAAGTAAAAGTTGAAATATTTACTTCAAGACAAGAAAATATTAAATAAAAAAAATGTCCGTTTATATTCAGGAAATAATAGTGAAAGAATTTATATTTTAAATAAAAAATAATTTTCTGAAGTAGTAAATGAAGTAATTATAAAATTCATATACAAATTCCTTAATATATTTATTATCATGTTTATTGCTACTTTTTTTAATATTTTCACTAATATAGCATTCTTTTACAGAATAAAACAGATAACGAATCTAAAATAATTTATTGTTTTTCAATAAAACAAAGTCAATAGCTAGGTTTTGAAAAATGTACAATCTTAGTTATTAAACGGTGTTTAAATAAATCCTATTTATATAATCATGGACTTTAAATATTTTGTTTAAAAATTATTTAACTGATTATGAATGCATTTAATTTGAATATATACATCTTTTACAGATTCAAAATTTGAATAGCTTGAAATAGGTCTCATTACGAAGGTAGTGTAAATCGAGATCATTTATATTTACAGAAATTATAGAAATCTTTGCTTTGCTTTTTATTGTAAAATTAAGTACTTAAGGGGTTCGTTCAGTCACCTTAAAAAACTAAGCCTACATAAGATTTTTTTAAAGCTGTTTGATTTTCATTTTAATATTATTAAATGATTTTTTAATTAGTTATCTGACATTGATCTCTACATCACCTCTTTTTTATTTTTAAATTTTATTAGTACTGTTTTTTTCAAGGGTATGCTTTTACTTACGAAAGTAATTTCGTAAATGAAATTGCTCTAATTAAAATGTATATGCAAACAAAATTAAAAAGGTAAAAAACGTTTTTTGTACAGATCTATCTAAGCTAGACAATCCGAAAATAATGGTTTAAAAATACTGAAATAGAAGAACGATGCCTTTGAAAATTTGTTCCTCAGGATTAGCATTACTGCACACGTTTTTATAGATGACTGAAGTAATATCTTATCAGCAGCTGCAGAACTTATCTTTGATAGCGGTACTATCTTACGTTAAAAATCTTCAATTTGAAAATTTTAAAGATGCTCTGTGTGCTTGGATAATTGATAAATATTTATCTTCTTTGTTGTAAAATGTTTTTAATTATTTTGACTTCTATTATTTTTATTTTTATAAAACTAAATCCTAATTTATACTTTTATGTATCTAAAACACGATTTCACTGACTAGTCACTACTTCACCATTCTCTTTTACATACTTCTTGCAGGTGTAGAATTTGCGGTAAAAAAACTCTTTATAATTTATAAAAAATTCTTCATCATTAACACTCCGGTGTTATTTATTGCTTTAGTGCAACGTGTCCGTAGACTTACAGTATTTCGGAGCAAACACTATAAAGGCATTTTACAAAAATTGCTTTTTTTAAAACAGGATGAAATCAGAAATCCTGAACTATTAAACAGATTTTGCTAATTTTGCTAAGTTAAATTCATAAAATTTATGCAACTTTGACTACACTCAGTGATAAAATAATAATTTAAAAAAATAAACTAAATAAATAAGCATTCTAAAGTGACAAAAAAGGGGACAATGACAGAATTTTTATTACTAATGGCCTCCACTTTGTTTATTTTTAATTTTTTTTATCTCAAAATGGTTAACCTATTAACGCCCAGCGTCCTCGTTTGAGGACGGTTACAAAAACAGCAAGAATGCGGTTTTCCCACTAGTAAAAAGGAGGATAAATATGTACCTTCTTTCACGAGACAGAATCCTCGATAAATTTAGATAAAAGTTAATTTGATTTTAAAAGTGGTCGGAAATACTTTATTTAAATTTTAGCGAAGAAAATAATTCGGGCGTTAATGAGTTAAAGCTCCTGAGAATATCAGAGATATGTTTAGGAAAATTTAAGACCCTTTAAAGGACCCTTCACAAAATAATTTATCTTAAAACAAGACTCTTCACAAAAGTTTTTTATCTCCAAACAGGACCCTTCACAAAACATTTTATCCCAAAACAGGGCCCTTCACAAAATTATTTCTTAAATAGATCTTTCGTAGAATTTTTTCCACTTTCAAATTGAACTTTTCAGAAATTTAATCATTTAAGGGGACAAGGGACCTTGAAATCCTTAAAAATAATTTTTTTTTATTTTTTGTAAATTTCACTTAAATATAACAAATAATAAAATCAGCTCATCAGTGTATACTAGATGTTAAAATTATTTTATTAAAATTCATGTACTACTTACAAGTAAAGCAGAGTTGATTTCCTACAGTTTCGAACTATAAAACTTGTTCATCATCAGGGAAACATTAGAAGATAAAAAGCTAACACGTTACACAGTTCACATAATACAAAACTAGAAGCAAAAACCCGCCTTTCTTCTGAAGGAAATCCAAATTCGCATGTGAATGCAGCCGTGGCGCCATCTATAGTGTAGAGATCAAATTAAAGTTCATTCAAAGTATTTCAAAATTAAATTTTTTTTTTTAACCTTTAAATTAAAATATACAAAATTCGATGCACAATTTTGTTTATATATGTAAAACAAACTTTCATAAAAAATATTGGGGATTTTCATCGATATGGAATGCGTAGGGGGCATTTCGAAGATGCTGCGTAAAATGCCATTTTTTTGTCAAAAATAATTTATTTTTTGTATTTTTTGTGATAAATGCATATTATAATGCATATAATGTACCCTTGAATAATATTTAGGAAAAATTTACAAAAAATAAAAAAAAATATTTTTAAGGATTTCAATGTCCCTTGTCCCCTTAATAATAAAATCTGCCTTTCTGCCTGCATTGCTTGTAAATAAGCAATTGAACACACCAAAATTTATGTTACTTAGCTTCTTATATATGGAAAGTAGAACCTAAAGACATCGATAATTTAAAATTCACAGACTTCAGAATAGAATTTTCGCAAATATAAGAAAAAAATTCACACTTTCACAAAAACAGGACCCTGTGAAAAAAGTCTGGTTACACCACTCAATATTATTGACTGTTATAATCCCTTACCAATAATTGATTGTAAATGACTCTCATAATTTATCGGATCCCTCCCGATTGCAAGCACACGTCGCGCGTGCTTGAGTATCCAGCTACATTACTCAAGCTACATTATGATATTTTTGTAAAACACTTTTTATAGTTATTATTGAAATAATAATTAATAACATGCAAACATGGAACTAAAATATTTATTCCTTGTCCCGTTAAAAATTGCTAAAGTATCCCTTTTCCTGCTTTCTACAGGAACCCACCTCCCCCCAGCGCGCGCGCACATACACACTTAAAGTTCTGAACAAAAATCCAAATTCAGTTTGATGAGAAACACCGGGAATTACAAGGAACAGGGGGAATCAGACGCGGCAATTCTAAAACATTCTTCGATCTTATGCATGTTAATATTTCCTGAAAAATGCAGCAATGCAGCGCCACCGATTAGGGGGTTTAAACCAAAATCTAATCAGCAACAACTTATTACTAAATCTGAAGTTAAATGGAAATTCTTGCATTAATGTTTGAAATAGAACTATTGCAAAATCTTGAAAAAAATCTGCCTAACAGCGCCACATGTTGAGTGATGTACACCAAAAACTAAGCTGGATCAAATTTTCTTATCAGCTATTAATTGAATCTGAAGTTTGATGAAAATCCATGCACTAGTCCTTGAGATACATTTATTGCGAAATCGTGAAAAATGCAGCATAGCAAGGCCATCTGCATCAATAAACGCAAAAAAACTAAACAACATTAATTTATTTCAGGAACTAACTGAATCTGACGTTTCAGAAAATTTCGTGCATTAGTTCTTGAGATAGAACTATTGCCATAATCAGTAATAATGCATCATGGCAGCGCCACCTTTTGAGCGATATCCACGAAAACTCAATAAACACTATGTTATATCAAATACTAATTAAATACAAAATTTTATAAAAACCCATGCGCTAGTTCTTGAGATATGGCTATTGTGGAAATTGTAAATAATCCAAGATAGCAGCGCCACCTGTGGAGCGATATACAGTAAAAAATTTTCAGTTCCAGTTTATATCAAGGTTTCATAGAATCTAAAGTTTTGAGAAATTCCGTGCATTAGTTCTTGAGATAGAACTATTGCAATAATCACAAATGCTCCACCAGGCAGCGTCACCTGTAGAGCGATTTGCACCAAAATGTAATCAGCACCATGTTAGGGGAGTAGATAGTGACTATTTGCTTCAAATAAACACAAAAAATGAAAAAAGTCAAGTAGGAATTATGTCTTCTTTAAATGTACGTTAAATGAAACTTAGAGAGCAAACAAGAAATGAATACAAATATGATGTATCAAAGTTATGCGATCGTATTCAAAATTTCAAATTTTTGTACGACTTCCTGAGCTGTATCAGCTCAAAAGAGACGCTCTTTTTATTTTGCTTTGAATTTCCACTGTTTATTATTATTAGTCATGATTCACTCCAGACGTAAATGCAAATTATAAAGCAAGCCATGCCTACACTGTTTAAAAAAATCTGAAAAACTTCTAAACGTTTTTTAGGAAACTGAGATTCATAGAAGTTTTCCTGTAATAATAATAATAAAACTTCATGGAACCGATTCTGATACACGAATTTTTGCTGTTACCGTTACATAAAAAGGAGTCCCAGTTTCTTAGAAAAAGTTTAGTAATTTTACAGATTTTTCTTTTTGCAATGTATTAGTCTAAGAGCCCGTGACTGGCAGACCTTCGTTATTTTATAAAAGCTGAAACTTTCTCAGCGCAGTCTTCCAACAAAGATAGGAACAATGGGTAATTATGAAAATTGGATCATGGTGGCTTTGGCAGTGACCAGGGAGCAAAGGTGTAAAAAATACCAACTTACTTTCGTCATTTTATAAAGCGTAATTTTTTGATATTTCCTTTGGAATGATGTTAGAAATCACGTCCTCCATTGGCAGACACTTCCTGTGGTTCCAACCCCCGGCCGACAACCACTAAACTTCAATAATAGGAAATTCTACTTTCGTCATTTTATAAAAGCTGAATTTTATATATGTTACTTGGGTAACTACCAGAAGATATTTCCTCAGTTGGCAGACAGTTTTGGTGGTTCCAACCCCCGGCCGACAGACATATACGGCGGCTTCTCAATACACTAGAGTCTCTGTATAGCACAGCCCGAAACATACATTTTCCCCCTTTTCCCTTTGGCTCTGAAATTGGCGACAGTTATTTAAGGTTGCTGCATTGAAGATGAAGAGAAAGCGAAGAAAGAAAATACCATATGTTTCACTATTTTAAAAAATATATGTGCAGATATTTTTAGTTAAAACTATGTACATCTGCATTTTGCTTTTTATAGTATTTCCCATGTTAATTTTGGCACTGTAAAACATGATTTGCATCCTAGTCTGAATAAAAACTGACTTCTAAAATTCTCAAAAAAAAAAAAAAAAAAAAAAAAAATTGTTTACACGCAAACGGATATTCTCACAGTACTTATTTTTTCATTTGCTTAGCATATAAAGGGGGAAGAAGTAGCTTTCATATTCGTTGTTTTTGTTAAATATAGCTTCTTTTACGACTCGATTAGATGAGTTCATAAAAATTCTTTAATGCTTGATTTTTATCTTATTAATATTTTACTGAAATTTTAAGATAAAAAGCTACGAACCCTATAAAAGGAAATTTTGCAAATGCTGAATTTGAATGAGAATTGTGCCAAATTAGTAAACTATAGCCAAATCGGCAATATTTATGATTTCTTAATTTTTGTCGTCAAATTTGGCGTTATTTTTCCATATTTTGGATTTTGGCGATACGTGTTTCCAAGCTTGGAGAGAATTCGAAGCTAACGTTCATTAACAATCTCATGCATAAATTATTTTTCATTATTTTGCATTATTGACTAAAAATCATTTTTTGAGATAAATGAAAACCCATTATAAAATAATCTTATTATTGCACTATATGCTAGCTATTATCTATCAACAAATCGGATCTCTATAAATGAATGCTCAAAGGTTTTTTTGCTTAATAATGCAATAATTATCTGTCCTAATATGAGGCCCGTATGCATGAGAGGGTTAATACTCGTAAATAAATAACTGATTTTTAGTTATTTGGAAAATAGTTGTTATCCTCGTAGAGAATTGGAAATCCGAAGTATATCTAAATGTTTTTATTGGTTGAATTCCGCATTTTATTCGTTTTCTGGTTGGTCCATGTTTAATGTCCAAAAATAGAATACAGTAGAACCCCGCTAATTCGGACCCCGATAATCCGGATCTCCGGATAATTCGGATCGGTTTGTTCATTTTTTTTTCAAGTTTGAGAAGCGATTGTCTAATTTCCATAACATTAACTTGTTTCATCGTCGTATTCTAAATAAAAAAACTTCTTCTGACATGTTTTCGGAATAATTAAGCAAAGTAAACATTATTACTGTCTGCAAATATTCAATAAGTTTAATATAAAGGTCATTTTCTGTTAGTATGTTATAGTTTATTTCATTTTTTAATTCTTCGAATAATCCGGATTTTCGATAATCCGGATTGGATCCGGTCCCAATTAATCCGAATTATCGGGGTTTTACTGTACTTCTGTTGCCACAATGACAAAAAAGTAATAAAAACTCTAAATTATAATAATAATTTGAAAACAAGTTGTCATAAAAATTACAAACGAATTTCATTTAAAAGTGCATTTTTTTCTCTATGCAACGGTGTAAAAATTTGAAATGTGTGATGTTTAAAAGTTTAAAAATTTGCAGTTCAAAAAATTGTAAAACTGAAATTTCATTTAAAATTTTTATATGATGGGTCCAGGAATATTAATGTTTAATCCATATCATATGTAATAGGAGGCAGTCAGCCTAATTAATTCCATAAACTACTGTTTTTTTTTTATCTATGGTTTAGGAATATTAATGTTTAATGCATGGCGTACGTAATGTATATGACTCGTTATGATCATCTTAAAAATGATGCTTATTATTATTATTAGTTTACATATAGAATTTTTTTAAGTCTTTCAAATTTTAGTCTTTGAAAATATCATTTTCCAAATAGTCGTTCCAATTTGTTAAATTACATTTTTTTTCTTTCATTGTGGTCTTTTTTCAAAATGTCAACAACCGTAGAATTACATGCAACAACCTCAAATAACTGTGTGCCAATTTTAGAGCCAAGGGGAAAAGGGGGATAATGTCTGTTTCGCGCAGACTCTAGTGTATTCAGAAGCCGCCGTATATGTCTGTCGGCCGGGGGTTGGAACCACCAAAACTGTCGGCCAACTGAGGAAATATCTTCTGGTAGTTACCCAAGTAACATATATAAAATTCAGCTTTTATAAAATGACGAAAGTAGAATTTCCTATTATTGAAGTTTAGTGGTTGTCGGCGGGGGTTGGAACCACAGGAAGTGTCTGCCAATGGAGGACGTGATTTCTAACATCATTCCAAAGGAAATATAAAAAAATTACGCTTTATAAAATGACGAAAGTAAGTTGGTATTTTTTGCACCTTTGCTCCCTGGTCACTGCCAAAGCCACCATGATCCAAATTTCATAATTACCCATCGTTCCTATCTTTATTGGAAGACTGCGCTGAGAAAGTTTCGGCTTTTATAAAATAACGAAGGTCTGCCAGTCACGGACTCTTGCTCTATATAGGATTAAACTTTGAAGAAACTTTTTACATGCACATTAAAAGCTGCAGTTTTAATAGTAATAGCAAATTTTTAGTTTGAAACCGCGGAACTGTTTCAAATATTTATTGAGGAAGTTGTAGTATAACAGATGATCATTTAGAAAAAAAAAATCCTTATAAAAGATAATTCGAAGTATTTATGCCTAAAACATTTTTTAACTACACTGTGAAAAAAAATCTGTAAAGTTACTAAATTTTTTCTAGGAAACTGAAATTTCTAGAACTTTTCTTGTAACGGCAACAGGAAAAATTCATGTAACCTGGCACCGATCCTATTACATGGATTTTAGCTGTTACCGTTACATAAAAAGTTACAGAATTCCACTTTTCTAGATAAAGTTTAGTAACTTTACTTTTTTTTACAGTGATGTAGGACTGAACTTTGAAGTTCGATTGTGTTGTGAATGTGTTACGAATGTATTGTGCCAGGAAAAAAATTGTGCAAAATGTGTTGTTAATGATGAACATAGATACCTAAAAAACCAAATTTCATAATTTTTTCAGAAATGACGTAATTAATATTTATTGGTAAAAATTAGTAGCTGAAATTCCAGAAAGAGTTTAAACTCGATTCGAGTATTAAAACGCAATCGGTCTGCCAAGTCATATCTTGGCGGAAAACATCTAAAAACCCGATCTTACTACTCGTAGACTCGTAGGTTTATCATTGGGTTTTCCTGCACCCAAAAGTATGAAAATATGGCAAGCCGGGAGCAGGAAAACGTAATAGTAAACCTTTGAGTCAACTGCTAAAAACGTATTTTTAGGTGATTTCTACCAAGATATGAATTGGCAGACCGATTGCGTTTTAATACGCGAATCGAGTTTCATTTATTTCTGGATTTTGATCCGTGAATTCAATGAGGTGATTGTTTGCTCTTCCGCTTCCGGTCTATTACTTTTAATGCAATATATTAATTAAGTTATAATTATAACACAGTATATATTTTATTTTATACGAATATTTTGTCCTTGAAATTTCAACATATTTCATAACTAACTCAACATGTTAAGTGTCACATTCGTTTTTCCATGCCCGAATTATATCGAAACAACTAATTTCGCGCAAGAATCATTGTCACTGCTGGCTGTTGTTAATCAATGTTGTTCTCAAATTCATTGCTCAAAAATTCAGTTCAGTTCATTGTTAAAAAAAACTTTCCGACACACTTACTAAAACGTTTTTAAAAGCAAAGCCACAAAATTTTGCTGATTATTAAGGTATTTGGATTCGAAAGACGCTTTTAGTTTTTTGACAAACAAATTATTTATCGAGTTATAAGCGATTTTGATCACAAGACAACAAGTTTTTCTCCTTTGCCGGAACGCTTTCACTCTTTTCATCGGGAAATTCGGTTCAAAACATCAACTTTGACGATATTTTCTGAAAGATTTGTTAAGGTTACCAAAAAATAGAAAACGTCTTTTCATTGCGTACTTTCTGAATAATAACACCAACTAATTTCATGTGTTTCTGAAAAAAAAGTGAATTGAACATTCTGTCATAAATTTGCCCGTTTTTATTCAAAAACAACCATTACTGAGTGGAAAAGGTAGTTTCCCTGTTTTGTGGTTTTATGATTCTAGTATTAACTATTTCTTTACTGGAAAATATAGATCATAACCTCAATTTTCTGTTTATTATTATCGTACTTATTTGTTTTTAGGTGCGTTCGTAATTATGTAAATACATAGCACCTATAGTCGTCGTTCACAATGCATATCTGTCCGCATATAACAACGCAAAAAATGTCTAACCTAATTGTTTGAAATTTAAAATATATAAATATCACATAATTTTGTTGAGTCATTTCAAATTTTATGAAAATTGGAGGTATAGTTCGAATACAGGGACAGTCAAAAGTATGCCGTTACATTACGGTAAATGGGAAAAATCGATTCAAGAGCATTTTAATAATGTTACTCTTTCGAACATAGTAAAATTAATAAAAATTTACTAAATATGTGTTAAAATGTACTGTACGATACAATCTGGGGGGCGGTTTTTTTTAACAATTTACAGGGAGACACGAAGGTATTCTGTTACATAATAGTACAAGTAAAGCATTGTTTGGGGTGCGTTTTTATTGTATTAAGCTATTTCACATTTTATGAAATTTATATGCATAGCTGAGGCTTACTACAAGTTAATTCCTGTGTAATAGAAAGCGTTTAGTATTTACAGGGACACACAAAACTATTCGATTAAAGTATTGTATATTTTAAAAACTTCGTTATAGTATGAACGCACTTAATTTGCTACGAATGAAAGTAATTTTCAACTTGTTTAATTCAGATTCCTCATAAAAACCTGCTTAATTGAAATACCTTAATGCATTTTTATAATACTGTTACATAATTTAAATAAACTGTAGAAAAATTAGGCGTTTAAATTTGCGCTACAGATTTATTTATTCAAAGCTCAAATTCATAAGAAATTAAATACAAAATCCATCCAATTAAGTCTGTTAAATAATGGTATATAACGAAAAAAAAGACCTTCGCATTATTTTTTATGCTTTTTTTAAACATCTGATTAAAAAATGGAACTATTAGTTTTTTTTTCGAGGTCCCACTTTATAGCATTAAGCAAATATTTCATAAATGTCGAAGAATTAGAAAGTAATAATTGATTCTGGTTTCAGAAAACCTTCTGTATACCACATAAATCAATGATGGAACGTTTTTCCCATTAAAAAAAAAAAAAAAAAACTCACCAAAAGTAATTAAATGCCTTTTATATTTCTCAATATTTTGATAAAAACAGCAATTAAATAAAATAAAAGTAGAAAAAATAGTAATTATTTTTTTTCATTATCACAATTAAAAGCCACTTTTTTAAAATCGTATATTGGATTCAAAATTAAATATTTTTCTTTTTTAATAAAAAAAGAAACATAGCTAAGGCGTCAAGTCATTTTTAGTAATAAATAAATAATTAAAAGATAGTTACTATTGCTTATTTTAAATATTAATATAATCTTAATAATCTGAATTATTTCTATGAAAGCTTTATTTTAATTTCAAAAGAGCTTTAAATAATATAAAATATATTTAAACATATTTAAATTGTTAAAAATTTAAAAAAAATCTTTCTTATTTTTTTCTATGTTTTATTACAATAAATTCATTTTTATACATGAATTACAACGATCAAGCGGTCCATAACTTGACTTCGAATTGTTTAGTTTAATCTACTTGTTTAACAAACATTCTGCCAAACTCTGCCTGTATCTTTCAATATCCTCGATGAATGTGTGAAATTAATAATTTTAGCACATTCAAATTGCAAATTATTATAAAAAATCTCAAGCATTCTTTTAGAACTTGTAGCAAAAGAGAAATAATAAAGAAGCTACATTGGTTTTAAACGTTCAATAAACTAACTAAAATTCAATTAATACCAAATCATTTCAACTTATAATCTAATTCAAAAACCTTTTTAATCACGAATAAAACTTCCCTCTTGTCAAAACTCAGCAGTTGGAATATTAGAACACAGGAAACATTGTTCAAAATGACATCTGAACTTCCCATCGTACACGCCAGCCTCAGTAATCACCAAACAAATTTTATTTACATACATTGTTTTCATCTTCGAATTAATCTTTTTAATTACAACAATAATTTCTTAGTAGAAAACTAGAAAAACAAAGAATAACGTTTTGAGCAGAATATATTGAATGGTTCATGAAATGTCAGCAAAAGTTACACAAACTTTAACTTACAGACGGTACAAATTAGTACTAACAAAGTTTCTATCTCTATGTCATATTTCTACTTTACGAATCTCTGAGTATTCTTAGAGATCAAAACTTCAACATAGGTTTTCCTTATCATACTTAAAGCATATTTAGTAAATTTTATATGCTGACAATTTTACTGATATATTTTTTTTAATTTTCAACCGTTTATGCGAAAAAATAATTCCTAAATTGATTTATTACAGCTCACATTCACTTTCGCATTAACTAATTGTGTAATCATATTGTATAAACAAAAATCCTTGCAAATTTTTCTGATTTTCGTACATTATTTCTTTATTGTTATTAAAAATTCTGTATGCATATATAAAATTATGAGAAAATGTAAAACATAATTGTTTTTTATTCGTATTAAAAAAAACATTCATTGCACTTTGGGATCAACCCTAAGTGGAAAATTGTAAAAATAATAAAAAGCAAATAGAATAATTCATACCACATGTACAGGATTTACTCAATTAACTGTTGCTGTAACATATCTAGAAGCTCTTTATGAACAAGATATTTTTTCGTGGTACAAAATGATGAGGCGCCATGTTCTGTTTGATATATTACGAAGTATTGATTTTGTAAACTGCATCTCTTTCAAATTGAAAGAGCTGGTTCTAATTTTTCTGTATTCGAGAATTTTTTGTAATGACACAAAGTTTACAAAGCTTTGTAAATTGTTACCGCCATATATGGTATTTCCAATTATTCACATTATTACCAATTGTTATTACTGCCGAGAATATTACAAGAAATGATAAGATATTTAAGTTAAAAGGTGTAATTTATCATATGACGTATAAAAGAAAATAAATAAAAAGTTTGAAAGATAATATGCAGTAATAAACACTACTATAGTTGCACATGAAAAGCATGTAATTAAAAACTAAAAATAAATACTTTTAATAATCAAAAAGACTAAGCTAATAATAAAGAAGTTTTTAAGGGAAAAATATGACTTAAATTGTTTGTTTCTTAAATTGTTGCAATGATAATTAGTTATCTGCACACTGTACTATTTTTACACAAAAAAAGAGCGTATTGTCACAACTCTTTATAGTTATCTACGTACACAACCTTTTGTTCTTCTTAGTTTAAATGACATTTTTATAAGAATTAATTACATCTGACTCACAATGAACTACCATGTAGTACAAATGTATATGCCATTACGTAATTACGTTCATTCATATCCTTCTCTGCTTTCAAAGTATTAAAAAAATAGCTTCGCAAAAAACAAATGTAATAAGACTTTTGTATTTAGTTTTAATAAACATTAATAATTTACTATTACAATCAGGGTTCCTACAGGCTCTGGAATTTTAAGACCGTGAGATTCTTCTTTATCAGTATGTTCTCATAGAAAATCATTAAATAAGGCAAAACTTCACTCGTTTGAAGTATATTTATTTATTTATTTTTAAATGGGTATTTTACCACAAAAATAACGGCATCTGTACGAACCCTGTATATATATATATATATATATATAACTATGAATTTATAAAAATGTGTAAAGAAATTAAGGAATTACATTCAAAAACTTGAGAAATGCTACATGAAAAACAGATGAACTTATGTAAAAATTTCAATGCTAAATATAAATAATAATTTCGATAGTAATAAAAATTTCCGTAATATTTATCTAGTGCACCGACAACAAGCTAAAGGACATTTTAATAAATAAAAATTTCAGAGATGATCGAAGAGTCAAATATAAGATTTTAAATACTTTTATCATGTTTTTATTTAAGAACAAGGCTGTAATTTAGAAAATATCATACATTTAAAATTAATTTAATAGATACAATAGACAACAATATATAGATAAAGCACATAAAGTTTTATGGAAGAATGACAATAATTTTTTTCTGTTATATTTTTGAAATGAATTAACTTTGTGTAAAAATCTGCTTAAAAAAAATACATTTAAACACTAAATAAATATAGTTTTATAATAATTTGACTATAGCGTTCTTTCTAAAAAATAGTAATATGGTATCAGATTCTTAAGTTGTGAATATTAAATTATGAAAGCTGTTATAATTATTTTAACAGAGAACTGTTTCAATTATTTTTTTTTATCAATGCTTCATAGCATTAAAATTTCTAAAGTTCAGTTAATTTATAAAATATGAGTAATAAATTATTAACAGATTTGTGTATTGATCATCAATTTGCAGATTAGTATAATTGACTAAAGCTCATACGAAGCCCCCCCCCCCCCACATTTACATATATTTAATTGATAAAAGTATACAACAGTAATTGTTTTTTAAATATTGCTGAAATATTTCCAAAATTCATGTATTTTAAACACGAAATCTAAATTAATTTACTGAAAAAATCTTTTTGTGCTGTTTTAAATGCTTTCATAATTCAATTTATGTTTAAAAATATAATCATTTGTTTTTTCCCCTCCAGTTTTCCACATTAATCATCTTCAATTGAATTCAGACAGCTTCTAATTTAAATGCTTGGATTCTTAATGAAATTGTAGATTACAATTCAATCTCAAAGATCGATAATATTTAAAATTGCTAACACTAAAATAAAAGACATCGGAAATTAATATTTCTATTTTTCTTTTAATTTTAATGCAGTATTTAACACTTGCAATTTTAATTTCAATTTGAAAGTAATGCTCATATGGATACACTTATGTTATGCACTTGCGAAACATATGGATCTCTTTAGCTGTTTAAATTATTCATGTACATATTTAATAATAATCAATGAAAATGATAGAGACGATGTAACACGAATTCAAATATTTTTCTTAAAAACTTTATAAATGCGTAATTTTTCACTAATCTATAGTAACACATGCCTGATTTTTTAATAATCTGTATTTTATGGAAAACATTTTCTATGTGAATAGAAGTATTTATGTTAGTTTTGTTTTGTATTATACATATTCTATTTATTCAGGAAAAATAAATTGCTAGATTTATGTTTCTATTATTAAATTTAATTACATTATAATCACTTACCTGACGTATTCATTTTAGAATGAATATTTATGCGCATGATATTTCTGAGTATTATAGTAAACTCACTTTTATTATAATGCTCTTATGGATACAATAAATGTCCAAAACATATTGATATCTTTAACTATTTAAAGCTATTCATGAACTTTTTTGATAATAATCAATGAAAAAAATAAATAGGATGTAACACAAGTCGAAACATTTTTCTATGTCATAAAATTCTTTTAAAAGAAATCTTACTAAATGCGTGATTTTTCACTAATTATGAATAACAGATATCTAATTTTTACTAATATGTACTTATATGGGAAACGTGCTAAATAGGGTTATTTATGTTAGTAGTGTTTTGTATTATACATATTCTATTCATTGAGGAGAAACAAATTGCAAGATTTATGCTTCGATTACTATATTTTAATTATATTATAATCACTTACCTGACGTACTCATTTTAACGAGAATATTTATATAAGTTACGGTCAATTTAATTAACCAGTTATTATTAATAATAGTAAATGGTTATTATTAATAATATATAAAATGATATCCAAATAAACGTTTTAATATGAAATAATGTTATGGTTTATGAGAATTTACCAAATTATCCGTTTGTTATTAATAATTACCCATCAAGATTGGTAAATATAAAAAAAAAACTTATTTAGTTTGAGAACTTTATTTTATAAACGTTTTTTCCTAAATATTCATTGCTAAAAGTGTGCATATCAAATCTGTATAGTTTATTCTTTGCGTATTTCAGTGTTTAAAATCATTCAGTAATTATAAAAAATAATATTTTAAACTGATTAGTATTTTGCGTCTTATTAATAGAACACTTCTTTTGATCAAATATTACGATCTCTTGATTATTATTTTTGTTATTAGATTACAATAGCTATGATAGTACCAATTTTTGTAAAGTATATATTTTTTATTAAGCTTAATTAATCATACTGACCGAAATTCATTTGTTATTAGTATTAATAATAACCGGTAAATTCGATTATTATGCAATATTTATCAAATGTACCAAAAGACTTGGTTATTATCAATAATAACCTGTTATGATTTATAATTATCGAATTTATCAAATTAACCGTAACATATACTGCAACCGTAACATATTTAAGATTTAAAAATACTATACAGAATGCCTGCTAAGTTAATACTAGCAATCTTTACAACTTTTCAAAGAAAAAAAAACATACATTAACAATAGACAACAATCGATATATAAAAGACAGTATAATAGCAGATATGAATTTTTGAAAACCCAGAACATTACCTTCGTAATCTATCTTCAACAGAAAAATGCGCATTTAATCCAATTAGGATGAATGCTCGTTAGAGGCATAGCTTTATAAGGTTAATAAACTAATGCATTATTTCAGCTTATTAAATGAAATCAGTAACACGAAACATTTTTATTTTCATTATATCTTACACTATTTCATGAATTGCACTTGAATACTGACATCGTGTTTCGAATTTAAACTAAATTGCAGTATTGACTAAATTAATAGAACGACTAATTAAAGAACGTATTCCATTGAAAAATAACTGATTAAAAATCATTTTTAATTAACAAACGTAAATTTTAACGTCTTTTTTTTTAGATAAATAAGCTAGAACTATAAACCTGTTCATTCATGATTAAATTTATAACAGGTTACATTTCCATTCAATCACTTAAAATATTTTTGAATTTGACATATGAGGAAAAGGTTTACATTTCATTTAAATGTTAACGTAATTGAACTATGTAATATGAGTTTAAAAATTGCGATATTTTGTTTTAAAATAGCCAAAGTTTAAACGTTATTATTAATTTGAAGTATATCAAAATTTTTAGAAATTTTAAGACAGTGTATGAAGCTTTTGTGAATTTTAAATATGTATTTGATATCATTTGCAAAGACTCGTTTTGCATTCTTTTTTTATATCGATCTTTCAAATGCTTCAACTGATACTCTGAAATGAATTTCATTATAAAATCAATGAACTATTATTAAAATTTTC
Source organism: Maratus speculifer (assembly GCA_964019185.1). Lineage (NCBI taxonomy): Eukaryota > Metazoa > Arthropoda > Arachnida > Araneae > Salticidae > Maratus > Maratus speculifer. The sequence continues at coordinate 104,861,620 of OZ025289.1, read as the reverse complement.
ACATTGTTCCTATGTAAATGATTAACAAAAGATTATTTTAAAAAACATTATTATGATTATAAGGTTTAATTTTAAAAAAGAAATTAGTCAATTTTTCACATTAAAATTTATATTAATTCATTAAAATTAAAGTGTATCAAGATAAATTTTAATAAATTTAATCTGGAATTCTAAAGATCATGAAGTCATGGGCTCCACAAATCTCTTATTTTTCAGTCTTTTAACTTCTCAGTAGCATCGTGAATTTTTTGTCCATTTTAAAGTATAGCGTAGGAGTCTTTCAGATTCAACGATGAGGATTATGTGTTGAATAAATTATAAAAATGCTATACATAGAACTAAAATGTCAACTAATATTAAGTCGATGTGTGGTGATCGGAAACAAACTTATGTGTATAAGTTTTAAAATCATTGATTATCTGGAAGAAACTTAAAAATGAACTATACAAATTTATTTTTGAATACATGAAGCAAGTTTCCTTAAATAAAAGATTTTAATAAATGTATGCGTAAATAAAATGCCTCATTTATCTAATTTAACGACTCATATCGAGAAATAAAAAATACATTTATAAAAAGGGATAGTTTACTTTTTAACAATTTTGTTTACTTTTAAAACTCTGGTTGTAATGGTGAATTTTTTGCATTTTAATATTCAACTAAAAGTAGTTTTGAAAAATACATAAATATATTTTTAAACTGCATATGTATCTAAAATTTTAAAATTAATTTTTTTCAAAATCGTTATTATGTGTTTTAAGATTGCTATTTCTGAACATTGTTTTAAGATTTTCAAATGCACATTATTTACGCATGGATTTTTAGTCATATCTCATATTGCATTTAATATAATTTTTTTAATTATACAGGTAGTATAAAACAATGAAATTTAACACATATTCAGATACTTTTATTAAAAAAAAATAACAATGAACTTGAAGGTTACTTCCATGTGCATTGGATAGAAGAATTATGAAGAGGTTAAAATGTGCGAATAAGAATAAATTTGCAATGTTAAGAATTTCGAGTTTAAAACATGAATGATAGAATTTAAAATTCAACCGAATAGGATGAATAGACTATTAAAAAAAATGGTTTTAAAGGTACTTACTTCATTTCCCCCTCTCCTCCCCGCCCTCCAAAAAAAACAATACAACTGGAAGATAGAGACAACTGGAGACTTGAGATTTTCAAAACAAAATTATTTATTTACGTCGAAATACAATAACATAGACAAAGAAACATGGCTGAATCAAGAATTTTGATTAAGAATAATTTGAATACTACATATCTGAATTGACTTTTCTGGAAGGCTCATAACTGTAAGACTTCGTGCTGTTCAATATCATGAATGAAACTTTCATAAAATAACTCCACTTTTCTAAACCATAATAAACTTATTCTTTCACCCATCACAAGTGAGAATTTTTATTTTATTTTCACAAAAAATCAACTAGGATTTTGTGTCAAATTAGAATACTGCGAATATAGTCATTAATAGGATGAATTGTCCATGCACATCCATCCAGAAGACTTCAGCTATGAAAGAATTATAAACACCGAATAACCTTAGTTTTTTATTTAACGTATTTCGTTAATATTTAATAAATAACATGTAAAAAAGTTTAAAGCTCTATTTTAATTAGAAAATAGCGCTTAGTATTTTTAAAAGGAAAGTAAATATGAACATGTAGAAAATGCCATGTAAAGTCTTAATTTCTATGGTTAATTACTCTGCATTATTTCAAACAAAATTTAAATTATCTTGCAATATAATTGCCATATAGGTAAAAATTTAATGCCAAAATATTCACATTTAAACATGCTTTCATTTAGTATATATATATATTTTTTAATTGACTTTTTAACTAACTTTATGTTAAATTGTTTTGTTAAAGTTGCAGCAGATCTTTGTGTCGGAGAAAGCACGCATTACAGTATCATTTGAACACATAAACATACATATATTGAATTTATGTTAAATCTAAATCGCTTTGTCTTACAAAAAACGATCATAAGAAAATTGCTTTTCAAATCCTTAAGTGAATTAGCATAGAACAGAAATGTTATTTTTAAATGCTTCTATTAATTACTCTAACAGTTGTTAAATTTATGTTTTTAATAGCTATTTTTAACCCTCTGACAGTCTTGCAAAAGGGCAAAATTGTAATGTTGTTTTCTCAGCATTTTGTTTTAATTGCTAAAAAAAAGATACTTTCAAAATTATAGAAAAATCTTATTTACGAATATGAATGTTATCCTTGAGCGTGTTAATCATTGTACAATGTATTAAAAATCCATTAAATCAACTGAGTTATATCATTTTAATTATTGCTTGCACTGCAGTGAAACCTGGAGCTTAGGGAACGTCTGTAGACGGGCTTGTCAGTGAGAGGGGGTATAATACCTATGTTTGTTTTTATAAATGTATTTTCTAATAACTTTCCATTGCTTAATGTTGATGTAATAATAACTATGTTTTAAATTTCTATGATTACATTTTTTTACGTTAAAAAAATGGATTTAAGGGTTAATATTAACGTGATGTTTTCCCAAGAAATATTTTTCATTGATTATGTAAAATGAGTTTTTGTGCTTATTTTAAGTAATAATCATTTCAGATGCTCTAAGGGTCAAATTATCGAATACATCCAGATTCAGAATGGATGTGAAAATAATACAAGTTTAGATTTTTACTAAGAAGAAATGTCGGATTCATATTACAATATCTTCATCTAATTAAATAGAGAGGATAAATAAATATAGTAATATTAATATAAAGATATTATTAATACATGTTATAGACTAATAGTATTTTTTGGAATTTAACAACTCTTAAATTAATATATTTTGCCATCACCCTTAAGTTACCTGATTCTGAAATGTTACAATAGAAGTTTTAAGTTCACATAAACCAAATTGTTGCACAATTGCATAATATTCAGAAGTTGAGTTTGTGAAAATTTTGACTTCTGAATTAATATTCAGATATTAATTAACCTCTTCAGTCCGGAGAAAAATCGGAAAAATTATTAAAAAATTATTTAAAAAAAAATAGAAAAATTATTTTCTTAGCAAATTATATTAGGCTTAGAAAAAAGAAAATAAAATTAGTTTTTTTATTTTTAAAATTTTTAAATAGTTAAAATTTATGTACCCATATGGGTACATCAGGTTGCATTTGAGTAAAAATGTCATTTTTTAAACAAATAAAACCAATTTTGTTTTATAAAAATAAAACTATTTATTGTTTAAAAGTTATATCAATTTAAACAATTTAAATGATTTTTTACCTAAAGCTATGTATTGCGCAAAAATATTATACACTTCTTGTAATAATTGTAATGCATATCTTGCTACTATACATCTATCTGTGTATCTGTGGCTTCCAGTAATAACCAGGTATGGCACATTTTTGAAAAAATTGAGATAATTTGGGAAAATATAGCTTTAAAAGAGTGCTTTAATCTGCCATATTTCTGAAAAAAAATCGAATACTTCCCGTCATAGGGCGACTATAAAATTTCATTTAAAAATTGATTTTTTTTTAATTGGTTCTCAATTAATAAAAAATATTTTTATATAACTATTTTGGCAAAAAAAGAGAAGCTCTTATATCCCAATTGAATGTAATGAAAATTATTAAGTTCTAATCTATTTTATAAAAGTAATGATAAAAAGACATTTAAAAACTTTAAACGATAATTACTCAAAATATTAAAAATATGCCTTGTCTGATTTTACTGGAAGCCACAGATAATATACACATACTACATACCTTTTAATAATAATCTTCTAATAAAGTATCATGTATTATAGACTTTTTTTGACTAACACATGCGGGCTTGTACAACTATACAACCTTTCAAAACGTGTTAGAAATTTTTAAAGTTATTAAAAATTATGACATATTTTAGCAGTAAATTCAGTATATTACTTCATATTATTTTAAAAAATAAAAAAAGTCCTTTTTAATTGTTTTGTAAGACTAAATTAAATAATTTATTCGTTCCAAAAATTTTTTTTTAATAACCAAATGTACACAATAGTTACGCAGTAAATTAGTTTCTTTAGCTGGAAATGTATAGTTAAGAGCCATTGTACTCAAATGGGTACAACATATTTACAGATGTTTTTCACATCCATGCACATATGAACAATATTTATAAACAATTCCAAATAATTCTTGAAACATTATAGTTTATAAAAAAATGCAATATATTGTTTTTAATTCACTCAAAAATTTGTATTATTCACATACTACGTGAAGTCGTTGGAAAATTGTTTATGTCATCCATCTTGGAAATGTTCCATTTTCAAAGTCACATGGTTCCTCCATCTTTAAACATATAGCACATTTATAGGTAATATAGGACACTGTGATGTATCTGAATAGTGCTAGCAGAATCCATGCATTTATAAAAAACTTTGGGTGTAATTTTGGCTTTTGTTTTAATGTACCCAAATGGGTACTCCAGGACTGAAGAGGTTAAACAGAAATAAGCAGTATAAAAGTTTTTAATAAAGTCGATCAATGTTTGATGAGTTATCTCCATCATTAAACTTTCATAAATGTTAAGCTACTCGAATCAGCATATCATTTTGTACTTTTGAAACAACCAATAGTTTGTGTAACAATACATTTAGTTTACACTTAGTTCGATGTAATTGGTTTCATGTTTAAAATTCACTATATTAAATTTAAGGAACTGAATACTAATTCGAATTATTGTTATTATTAATAGTTGCTTGAAAAACTCGATACATGCCATGTTTATATTCGACTAAATAATAACTTGTAAATCTTCAGATCAAGAGCCTTAATGTCCGCTTTACAAATAAATAATATTTAACGCGCTTTAAGCAATATTCATCTTCCTACAAATCGCTTTTTGAAGTTTTGAAAATACATAGATATTTATGCAAAAAAAAAAAATCTCCGTAAAGGTCTAGAAATTAAAATTGTTAAATAAGTGGTTATATAGGTTGGTGAAAAGTAAAAATGTACTATTTGGACCTACATGAAGTCCGTTCTGGGAGACATAGATCAATGAAACTTGAAAAATACGTTATATGGACCATGGAGAAAGGGAAACAGCAATAAAAAAATAATTGTTCAAATTTTGACCACCAGATGAAAAAGGGGTGAATGACGACCAAAAAATTCAAACTGGAAACACAAAACTTTATTTATTCACATGATATGTTAAAAAACCTTTTCAATTGTGATAAGCACATATTCAAAACGTGTTATAGCGGGTTCAACTGTGGCACTCAGGGTTTCTTGATGAGTTGCAGCACCATGGTGAGCTGCTTGCATTGTGCTTGCCTTCAAATCAGGTAGAGTCAATATTCTTATTTCATAGACTTGATATTTAAAAATTAATTTAAGTCCGCAAAATGAGGAAGGCAGGTTATGAGAAAACTTCTCAAAATAATCTGATTATTCCGCAAGGGGACACGAAGCAATGTCGTCACTGCTAGGACTGCGTGACGCACCAAAAATTACTATATTTCTGATAAAATAATTTCACCAGTAATGCGCGTTCTTTCTTCTCAAACCTGCATGGTACAGAATTAATTTACGGCAGAGACTGCTAGCTTTTTTAAACAGATAAAATTTGCATAGCATCACTTCTGATAAATGAAAACCGCCATCTACGGTCAAAATTGAATATTATTTTTTTAATCGCAGATTTCTATAAACGTCGTTGTCTTGTGGGTCTTTGGAATGACCTAGGGGGGGAGGGACCAAACGAAGTGAGCCATTCGGAGCTCCTCGAGTTTTGGGTGGTTAAAAGTGTCGCAATAGGCCATCCAATATTTCGGAACGTGGGCTGTGTGGCGTGAGCTGTGCCGTGCACAGTTCAATGACCACAATGATCCAGAAAGGAAAGCGTGATCGACTCTTGTAGTAGACTAAAAATATTTGTAAAGGGAACCCACGTGAAGACCTCGTGGGGATATAATCTATAAAGATTTATCAGGCTACAACACCAGAGCATGGGCTCCTGTTATTAATATCAAGTTTATTGGATGTTTTTCGTATCAGTAATGGCTGTTCAAAAACAATAACAGAAGGAAATCAAAAACTTTAAAACTCTTCATAGGGCTCCTTCACTGAAGTTTCGGCAATAGAGACTAAATGTATTTAAATATATGTGTCACACTGAAATAAGTAATATGCGTCAATAATGGCGAGCTATCTCTATTTCTACATTAATAAATGTTATAATATGCGATTATTATTCTTATATAATAAATTAACTAATTCGTCTCTGATTAAAGACATATATTCTGTTATTGAGAACGATTTAGTTTCTTCCAAAATTTTTCAATTTTCAATTAATGCTAATGAAATCGCTTAAAGCGTACTTACTATACTCATCAGACAGTGCAGAAAATGTTTCGCAAACTCACTAGTTAGAGTCGAAATTATTTTTGTACATTATTTTTTCAATAAGAACATTGCTGTAACTTTGGTTACTGAAAGATCAGGAAAAGATCCATGAGATTTACCATCGCCATAAAAATACAAGTTTCATGCATTACTAACGGTTTCGCACAGAGTATCGATTAAAATCTCACATTAAAGATTAAATTGTTGTGTGTGTCACAAAATTAGAAAATGGTAAGAAAAAGTTTTTTTTTCAACTGTTGCTTTTAAAGTGAAAAATAACTTTAAATAAAGTTTTTTATTTCCTTTTTGTTTGACTTGCATGATTTATGTCTGTGTTAAAAATTTAATTTTTATTTATTTAATTTTTATTTTTTCCTATGTTGTTTTTTTTTAAAGCAAAAAAAAAAAAACTATCTTACACCAAGCAATTCTTTATGTCTAGTAATGTTAAATGACAACTGTTAGCTATTCAAAAAAATTTAAGAACTTCGTTTTGACACTATAAAGAAGATCCATGAAAATCCAAAAAATAAAGTTGTATAGAAAATCCAGTGGAAATGAAGATACGATGAGTCCACAAAATATAAGGCTTTTATATCTTTATTTATTTATTTATATTGGGGGGAGAGGGATATTAATTCTTGGATTTGAACTCAGCTTTTTGTAAATAATTCAAATGAGCTTTTTTTTAATATAATTTTAAAAAATTATGTCAAATGACATTTTCCGCAAGTCTATAAGATCATTTGTTACTAAATTAGGGCTCGTTTAAGAAGACAAAGAGGAAAATCATAAAATTCTAATTCAATGCGGATATAAGATGTTTTTATAGAAACTCATGTGCATTCACTAAAATATGCGAAAAACTTCGTTTTAGTCCTAGAAAAGAATAACCGATGATTTCACAGTCCTTTTCCGTGCCGATTTTCTTTCCCTTTTCTTTCATTTTCTTTCTTTCTTTTTTTAAGTTTTTTTAAGTTGTTTTTATTAAGTTTTTTTAAGTTTTTGTTAAGATGTAATAATGTTCTGCTATCTCAAAAAGTATAATTTTAGACTGTGTATTAAAAAAACCTGCCATAATATTGACACTTGCGGAAGATATTATTCGATTCTGATTTTTAAAAAATACACAAAAGCAGTAGCAAACTTGGCTCATGTAACAGAAGTTAAATTCTCATTCTCAAATACCCTCCCCCCTCCCCCCTCCAAAAAAAATGAAAAAAAAAATTTGTAATTGCGTAACTAATGGCAATATCAATTTCAAAATAATGCGATTTGTTTCAGAATAATATTAATAATAAGAAAATAATTAATAATCGATACCCCACATGAACTACTTACAAAATTTTTAATTACAACCTCTGATTGTGTTATAATATCCCTCTTTTGCCTTCCAAAACTTAGTAAATCAATTTTACCTTTTAGGGACTCATGGTTTGTTTATATCTGTGCCAAAAAGAAAATTTTTCCTATTTTCATAAATGGGCAATGTCTAAAAAAAACCCTATTTTACATGTACTAAACGTTTAATGCGCAGCAAAAATGAAAACTTTGGGATAGAAATGACACTTCACTGTAACATGTTATTTTGAAATAGACAATACTTTTTGTAATATGTACTTAGTGTAAACTGTAAAAATTGTGTTCATGCAGTTTCATGTTTATTTCCCCCGCTCTCTTCTAAAGTTAAGAAACTAAAAACAATATTTTTATTTTAACATATATAACTGATTGCAAATCTCAATTAAAGATTAATAAATTATCATTTCAGTGTTAATTAGTTTTCACATTTGATTTTTTTATCAAATATTTCTTTAGAGATAAAAAAATACATTTGTTTCTTCTTCTTCTTCTTCTTATTATTATTATTATTTCTATTTTGAGCGATTAGCAAATACTTCAAAGACATCAAAGATAGTAAAAAGTCATAACTAAGTTTGAAAAAAAAAAAAATTGTGCCACAAAAATCATTGATGTGTAATTACCTAAAAAATCATTAACAACTAATTACACAAGTAATAGAACACCAAATATTTTGCTAAAGACAGCAATTAATCAAAATCAAAATAAAAATGGGAGTTGTTTTTGTAATAAACTTTATGCATAACATTTTTCAGACATTTAAAAAAATAAATGTTTTGCTGTTTATTTATGAATAAAATACTTCCATAACTTATTTTTAGTTATAATAGAAGTCATTTTTTCTTTAAAATAAAAAAAACTGCAGTTTACTTTATAAAAGATATAAATTTACTTATTAATTAAAAAATACGAAAGCACTAATTATATTTCTTACAAATTACATGAATGCTTGCTAGAAGGTATAAAATTCTTGTAGTTTTAAAATCAATTTAACATTTATCGAGGAATTTTAATTTTTTAGTTATTAATTGATTTCTTTCAAAATTTCAAAATTCTATTTTAAATATAGTAGCATTTTTTGTTGTGGTAAAAGGTAAATATCAAATATAACAATAATTAAGAAAAGTGTAATAGAAGTAGTTTTATTTTCATTTTTAAATGCAATGTATTTGAAATGAAATATGTGTGCTACGTTGAATAACTTGAATAGATAATATAAGCAGCTTTTTACAACTTATGTTCTACTTTTGATTAAAATTACTGCTGCCTTCAAAAAAGCTTTTTTTTTAGTTAATGAAAATCTATATCTAGTAAAACATTTTACACAGCTACAGAATAGGATGTTACTAAAACTAACAAAAAATTACAAAAACTGAACACAAAACAAATAGATTAACAAAGTGAATTTTAAAGAACAATATAAAGAGATAACATCTTAAATATTTTTAAAAATTGGATTAATTAAAAAAAATCAATATATTTCATTTGTTGTGTTGAACCTTGTGCCTGAAACACTTCTTTATTAATTAAAACTATAAAAAAATTTTCATTATCTAAATATTTTTGCTATTTTTCATAAGAAAATAAGAAAATATATCGACAAAATTGAAAATTATGAATAAATAATCATGATGAAATAAGAAAATAAATTATTATTCGAAAATGCCAAAAATTAAAAACTATATATTTGTGAAGAAATTCTTTATATTTATAAAGCTGCATCATTCTCAGCTTGTAATGAAGTTATTGTTAATTTCGGATATAAAGATATCTAAATTTTATGTAAACAAATACATTTATATGCATATCCATACATATTTTTCAGAATGAAAACAAATGGAATATCAAACATTCAACATTATAGCATTTTAAATATTCCATCAGGATAATATATTTTCTCTTGATGCTACAAAATAGATTGCTTAGCATAATACAGCAGCACGTCTTTTATGATAAATGTGTCAATGTATTTTTTTTTTCTTTTAACAATCTGCAGTAGAAACTATATCTCTTTTTAAATTTATGTTCTGCAAGTTTCAAATATTTAAAAACAAAAGATTCTAAATATCAATTTTATGTTCTAATGTTAGCATACCTTCCTGAAATGTTATTTGTATAAATATTTATTTTATAAACATTAGCGAAATATTCTGAAAACATGATGAATTGTAATAGTTGCACCAACGCATTTATTTGTTCTGTCCGAATTTTTGGAAACAAAAGCTCGAATCGATTTTTTATAAAGCAAATATATGCTGGTATTTGAATGTTTCGTGATAAACATAACAAAGAGCATCATTCGCATAAAATTATTTTTCATAAATAAGCTTTAATTCTAACTTTATATCATTAAAAAAGTATTCAATCACCCAAAAATATGTTTCTTTTAACAAGAATGCATATTAAGCTATTTTTAAATGCATTATGTATACATTTAGTTATTTGCTTCATGACAATGAATCACGTAATTTTAAAGGTATCACGTAGTATCAGTAATAATATTCTTCTCTTATTTACTATATAATAGAGATGAGCCCGGGACCGCCCACGTCAGAAAAAAAAAAAAATGTGCCATCAGAGCCCGAGACCGCCCGAGGCCGATACCCAAAATATGCACGAAAAAAAAAAGGACAAAAAAAATTGCATAATATTTAAAAATTGCTCTAAATGTAATATATATATATATATATATATATGTTACAGGCCAAACCCGATTTGAGGCCAAACTAGATTGGCCTAGGCCAGACTAGTCTATCCTAACGCCCATCGGATAAACTAGTTTTTCCTAGGCCAAACTAGTCTATCCGAACGCCCATCGGATAGATTAGATTTTCCTAGGCCAAACTAGTTTGGCCGAACGATTATTAGGATGAACTAGTTTAGCCTGCTATTCATTGGTTTGAACTAGTTTATCTTAGGCTGATCTAGATTGTCCTAGGCCAATTCAATTTGGCGTGATTTTATTGAATCTAAAGAACGCCACAGCGCCAACTTTCTAGTTTTAATCTAATTTATCCTAGGCCGATGCAATTTGATGCGATTTTATCTTACAGACTATCAAAGCCTGAGAGCTAATGTGCTTGCAGATTCTGTTAGTGTGTATGTAACCATGTACATATGTATGTACCTATGTACGTATGTATGTACGTAATGCAATAATTCCTTATAGAAATATCCGATTTGCTTCAAATTTTTGACATAGATTTTTTCTGATAACGAACTGCTTCCCTGATTAGTTTCAGGAGTTCATTGGATAAGAATAAGGGGGGGAGGCTAATCCGCACATCCTCCCCTCCTTTATTTAGATAAGTCGGTTTTTCATGCAAAAGTATCAGACTTTATAAAACTTTTAGGTATAAGATCATTTTGATTAGGCACCTCAATGATTAGTTATGGGTGTTCATTGTTTACGTATAAAGAAAGGAGGAATGGAGGATAATACTCTTAATTTATGTAAATAGGTTTTTCACGGAAAATTTACCGATTTGTTTCAAATTTTTTATGTAGGTTCCTTCTTATAAGGCGTTTACCTGATTAATTTGGGGGGTTGAGAGGTTAAATATAAAGGAATTACGGATTACTTTTTCAATCGGATAAACATTTTTGGTTTATGAAAAGATTTTTAATTCGTAACAGACATTGGTTTTTACACACATCACTTCACACGAAGTTGTTCATATTAAAAAACTAAATATCCGACCCCTTTTAAAAATAAGAAAAAGCTTAAATAAAGCATGGGATCTAAAATGTAGAATTGGGGGGGGGGGGGTAGAATAAGGGGAGGCTTGAATTTTTTTTTTAAGCTCAGCTTTTTTTAACGTTTTATCTGCTAATTAAATATTACCCTTATTTGAAACTTTTAGAAACAAAATAAAACATAATGTTAAATATTTAAGGAAAAGGATGCCGCATCAAATTTCGTGCATTAGTTCTACAGTTACAGCTCCTACAAATACAGCTCCTGAAATTTGTAAAAATTACAATTTAAAAGACGAAAAATGGAACAACGTTTTTCGATTTCCTAAAAAAAGTGTAAATCTTTCTTAATTTCTCATGGCTTTGAAAATCAGCTAAATTAAAAATTTTACGCTCTTATGTAAAAGTTCCGATGCTTTTACAGAAAATGGGAAAAACTGGAAGATTCCTTTCAATCGGGGATAACAATGCATGCAAATTATCATAAACATGCGTATGAAAGTGACTGCATGAATATGAAGAGCATAGCCACAGAATAAGCAGACTTCAAGAAGAAGCGTGAGTAAAATCACTAACATTATTTCAAATGAAAATCAAATTTTGAATTGCTTAAAAGGCGCAAATGCCAATCTAGTGAAAAAGATTCCATGCCGGGAATCGAACCCGGGCCATCAGTAAAGCGCACTGACGTTCTACCGACTAAACCACATGGAACGACACCCAGCAAGGAACTCATCGCTATTACATGTTGGCAAGGCTACAATCCGCGAGACACCGATCTGAAGAACAGAGAGAAAACTCGCATTCAAGGCGAATTTTCTCTCTGGAGGAATTTCCACGCATTAATGCACTAACATTATTTTCATATAAAGAGCGATTACACTCGTACACAACAGAAGACTAAACTTTCAAACCTTGAGCTAATGATGATTCACGTAAAAGAAATATTTATTTTACATCAGATACATAAAAAAGCAATAATAAATAAATATTTCAATAAAGCAATCTCCTAATGGCGCGATATTCAGATTGGCGCAACTACTTATACAACTTTCGAACTACTTATAAAATGTCTAATTACAATCTTTTCTTTTATTAAAATATCCCTCTTTTGCCTCCAAAACTTGGTATAAACTTGGTATTCGAGGGTTCTTTATTTCTACTGCGAAAATGAAAATCTTCCCAATTTTCGTGAATGGTCTCCAGTTTTCTAAGAAAAACAGTATTTTACCTGTATTAAAGTTCACTTTATGAACCTAAAATGTCAACCTTGAAATACAAACGATGCTTGACTGTAAGATGATTTTTTTTTTTTTTTTTTTTTTTTTTTTTTTTTTTTACATATATATATATAGACAATATTTTTAGTAATATATATCTAGTTTGAACTTTATAGAATGTGCTTGGTTCACTGTTTCCGGTTTATTTTCTCCTCTTCTAAAATTAAGAAATTAAATACTAAAAATAATGTTGTTATCTGAACATATATAACTCATTGCAAACCTTACTTAATAAGTAATCATTCCAATATTAATTATTTTTCACATTTGATCTCTTTGTCTAATATTTCTTTACAGATTAAAAAAATATGTAAAGTTGTTATTTTTTTTTATTTATTTCAATTTTTTAGCGATTAGCAAATACTTCAAAGACATCGAAGGTAGGAAAAATTTATAATTATGCTGTAAAAAAAAATATATACCACAAAAATCATTGATATGTAATTATTTTAATAAATAATTAACAACTAATTACACAAGTAATAGAACACCTAATATTTTGCTAAAAACAGCAATTAATCAAAATTAAAATCAAAATGGCAGTTGCTTTTGTAATAAACTTTATATGTCACATATTTTAGACACTTAAAAAATAAATGTTTTGCTGTTTATTTATGAATGAAATAAGGTGATAAATTATTTTTAGTTATAACAGAAGTTATTTTTCCAGTAAAGAAATGAAACTGTAGTCTGCTTTATAAAAGATTTTAAAAGTGTTTAGTAATAAAAAAAATTCGAAAGCACTAATTATTTCTTGCAAATTACATGAGTGCTTGCTAGAAAGTTATTAAATTGTTGTATTTTTAAAATAATTTTAACATTTATCGAGGAATTTAAATTTTTTGTTATTATTGATTTTTTCAAAATTTCAAAATTCTATTTTAGATCTAGTAACATTTTTAATTACAGTAAAAAATAAACATTAAGTTTAACGATAATTAGGAAAATTACAATAGAAGTAATGTTTTTTCATTTTTAAACACAATACGCAAAAATTTCGCGTATTTTACGCGAGATAAAATATGTGTGCTGATTTAAATTTCTTAATAGATAATGCAAGCAACTTTTTCTGCTTTTGATTAAAATTAAAGTTGTCTTCAATAAAACTTTTTTTAAACGCATATCTTGTAAAACATTTTACACACCGAGATATTTGATGTTATTAAAAATACGAAAAAATAACAAACCTAATCAATATACCAAATAGATCAAATCAGAGAATTTTAAATAAAAATATAAAGAGCCCATTTTAAAAAGAGCAACTATATTTTTAATTGGTTTCATTTTACAAAATCAATATTCTTCACCTGTTTTGATGAACATTGTGTTTGAAACACGTCTTTTTTTAATTAAAACCATAGAATAATTTCATTATCTAAATATTTTCTCTATTTTTCATAATAAGAAAATATATCGACAAAATTGAAAATTATGAATAAATAATCATGATGAAATAAGAAAATAAATTATTATTCGAAAATGCCAAAAATTAAAAACTATATATTTGTGAAGAAATTCTTTATATTTATAAAGCTGCATCATTCTCAGCTTGTAATGAAGCTATTGTTAATTTCGGATATAAAGATGTCTAAATTTTATGTAAACAAATACATTTATGTGCATATCCATACATATTTTTCAGAATGAAAACAAATGGAATATCAAACATTGAACATTATAGCATTTTAAAAATTCCATCAGGATAATATATTTTCTCTTGATGCTACAAAATAGATCGCTTAGCATAATAAAGCAGCACATCTTTTATGATAAATGTGTCAATGTATTTTTTTTTTTTTACAATCTGCAGTAGAAACTACATCTCTTTTTAAATTTATATTCTGCAAGTTTCAGATATTAAAAAACAAAAGATTCTAAATATCTATTTTATGTTCTAATATTAGCATACCTTCCTGAAAGGTTATTTGTATAAATATTTATTTTATAAACATTAGCAAAATATTTTGAAAACATGATGAATTGTAATATATGCACCAACGCATTTATTTGTTCTGTCCGAATTTTTGCAAACAAAAGCTCGAATGGATTTTTTATAAAGCAAATATATGCTGGTATTCGAATTTTTCGTGATAAACATAACAAAGAGCATTATTCGCATAAAATTATTTTTCATAAATAAGTTTCAATTCTAAAGTATATATCATAAAAAATATTTAATCTCCCAAACATATATTTCTTTTAACAGCAATGCATATTTAATTAATTTTTAAATGCATTATGTATGTATTTCATTATTTGCTTCGTAACAATGAATCACGTAATATTAAAGGCTAATATTTTCTGATTTACTACATGCTACTTCTGATAATAAAAAGAATATTGTCCGGTTAAACTGATCGGATTTAGCTCACAAGCTATGTACTCTAATTGCATATTAGAGTATTATATTTTCTAAGAAACCCTTCGGAAAACAAATTAAAGAGGGAACGTGCAAGCAGAACAGGCGGGCGCATAAGCTCCCACGCTTTGAAAGTCTGTGAGCTAAAACTAAATTAACAAGTTGGAAATTGCACGTGAACGTAGCAAATGAGGTGCGTTCGTACGATTACGTTGTTTTAAAAATATTTAGATCTTGCTGATATAGTAGAGCGTACTCCGGATACAGTATAGTAGTCGAAATCTTTACGTTTCTGTAAATATGCAGTAAGTAATTCTTATTAAACCACAGCAACGTATATCTTATTCATAAAATGTGAAATAGTTGAATATAATTAAAACACGTACCAAACCATGTTTCCCCGTATAGCATTATATAGTGGAATACTTTTGTGTGGCCCTGTAATTTAATAATAAAAATTCTTTGCATCACAGATTGTACAGAATGCATATTTTAGTACATATTTCATAGATTCATGCCAACTCTATTATGTTCGAATGAGTGTAACATCATTAAAATGCATTTGGAACTTTTTCCCCATTGACCGTAATGTAACGGAATCCTTTTGATTGTCCCTGTAATTGATCTATGCATCCGATTTTCATAACATTTGAAATGACTCGACAAAATTATGCAATAATTATATGTTTTAAATTTCAAACGATTAAAATGCATTTAAAACTTTTTTCCCTATTGACCGTAATGTAACGGAATCCTTTTGAATGTCCCTGTAATTGATCTATCCATCCGATTTTCATAAAATTTGAAATGACTCGACAAAATTATGTTATAATTATGTATTTTAAATTTCAAACGATTCGGTTGGGTAGTTTTTGCGTTGTTATATGCGGACAGACGGACAGACGGACAGACAGACGGACGGATGGACTGAGCGACAACAATAGGTGCTACGTATTTACAAAATTACGAACGCACCTAAAAATGGAGTTAACTTGTTACAAGATGTGATGTGTTGAAAGTGGACAGGCCGGTGTAGAGCTGTTAAATTGAGCATTTTTCTTATTATTATTTGTTAAACTACAGAATAACTAGTTTTGAAATGAAAATCCCCTTTAGGCTTGGAATAATTTAAACAGCATATTCCATTAAAAAAAAGTTATTACCGGGAACTTTCGGACTCGAAAATAATTCGGTTTTCTCACCTCAATAATCTGCGATTGCAGCTTCGTTATAATAGTTCTGATATTAACAGAATAATAGAAAAAAAAATAAATGAACACAGGAGTGTGGAAGGGTATTTTTGAGACAGAAGTGTCAAAAATTATTCATAAAATTAAATTAAAATTCGGAATTCAGTTTGGAATGAAGCAAAAATATGAGGGGCTGCATCCAAATATAGTACGTGCAATATTGTGTACTTACAATAGTGTGTAACATATACTGTATTTCGATACAGCCTTTCATGTTTTTGCTTCGTTTTGAGAACAGTGGATTTCGTTCTTATTCTATCGACGATAATTTTGAAAATTTTCAAGCTATATTTTCGAAACTTTCGCAAAAGGTGATCTATGCAATTAGCTAATCTATTATACAGGTTACATTTTGATTGCGCATGTGCAATGAAACAATATTTCGTAAACCTCTCATTTTTTATTCAATATTCTTTATTTTCTAATTATGATTGCATTATATTATTTATAACATTGTTTGTCATATTTCCTGAAAAGAACGTTGTTTTATATTTGCCTATAACTTAGAAGATTATAAGCAAAAGAAAAAAAACTTGCCGAAATTTTAAACTGTTTATATAAAACCATAATTTCTCTACGAGTATACGTGTTATCTTTATAAAAGTGAATACAGTTAATTAAAATACGCCAATAAATCATGTTCTACAGTTTGAATGCTTTTACTGCATTAATCTTTACAGGGTCATTCCAAAGATATTTGTTCTGTTTCAATTATTGATGGTCCCTTATGGAATTTCATAAAAAAAATCTTCGCGGAAATATAAGACCTATACTATTCTGTTTAAACACTTGAAGTTTCAGGATAATTCCTCATTTTTTGTAAATATGTAGCAAAACGTCTAAATTCGCAAGTAACCAGTCATCATTGTCCATATAGTGCATAGAATGTTTTACAGTGTTAGCATACATCTGTAAGATTCTTTCTCGTAGTATAAGCTTCTAAACTTTTGCAAACACTAATTCTTTTTTTTTCTGCTAAGTATTAGTGGGTTTGTGTCTTCAATATGTTTAATTACAATGGACTCGTTTGAATATTGTAATAATTATCTTAGGCATTTCAAGATATTCTTCCAAGTTTGTCTATGAACAATCTGTACGAATATAGGTTAAATGTTGCGTAACATACCCAATTCAATGAATGGATAAATACCAATATTTGCTAACATGTGCAACAGCGAGTAAAAAGTTTCTGCTTTGATAAGAAGGCTGCAAAATTTTTTTTAAAAATACCCCTTTTTTTTAAATTGGGGTATTCTAATCTTCAATCTAATTATTCAATATTTTTTACAGCAGTCAGTGTAAAAGAATTTACAGAAAATAAGACATTTTCTTTATTTCCTATAAAATTCGCTTTAGAGAAATTTCAGTTTAATTGAAAGATTTATATTATCTATCAGAGCGACGATGCTTAGTACATTTAATTTTATAGAGGCTTCATAAACTCAATAATCTATACATACATGTGTGCCCTAAATACGGTTCGTCCTCTGATGTAGATTTTCTCGTGTTTTTGCTAGATATGTATCAAATTCTGTACGGAATAGAATGGCAAAGAAGTGAACTTGATAAAAACAGGTACGGGCTGACTGAATATGATCGCGACTTTTTTCAATGTTAAGCAGTATTCGACAGTTAGGTTCAATAATTAGTTACAAAGTATAAGTTCTGCTTTGATACTATTCGAAGAAAGTTGCTTTGTTTGCAGGAAAATTATGTAAGGTTCAAATCATTATTTTTATGCAAAGCTGCCAACTTTCAACTAATCTTCCGTAATACCCCGATTAGTTTGATCCAGGTTAACGTCATTTCAAACCAGAAAATATATTCCATGAATCTTTATTTATTTAATTTCAGTATTGTTAGTGGAACATGCTTAATTTCATTTCTTTGAAAAAATTCTGGTTCGAAACTGATTAAACTAGGATCAAATTAACGCACGCATTACGGATAATCTATGTCAGGTTGGCACCTATGTTTATGTAATTTTTTTAAAAAAATCGCGTAATTTTGAGATGATAATAGTATGAATAGATGATAATTTGTAGAATGAAATTAACATTAAGAATTTCAAACTTTAAATTCGCGGAAATCCTAAATTATCTTACAAAATGAATCGGTGTTTGTTATCCGATATAAAATTTATCGTGGAATTCAAATATGATATCAAAACTGTTTGCACTGTATGTTCTGTCTTGCAACATATCTAAATGAATATAATATTAGAAATTCCAAACTTGTGAATTCTCGTAAATCCTAAACTGTCTGACAAAATGATTTTCTGTTTGTTGTACCGAAAGATTTAAATCTGTAGGGAAAAAAAAAAAAAAAAAACAGAAAAAAAGAAAACTTTATTTTGTACTGAAGTGCAATGAATAAAAACAATTTTAACATAAAGAATTCCAAACAGCAAATTTGCGTAATATTTAAGTAACTTGTAGTGCTCGTACGATTCAGGCAATTTTTCCAACAAAAAATTTTTTTTTAGAAAAATAAACCTAGATTATAAACTTGTGAAATTTCGTCTTAATTAGGGGAAAAATTCTGTAAGAAATAATACTAGTACCGAAAAATTTCCTAGTAGGAAAATTATAGCGGGCGTACGGACCGTGTACTTGATAGAATTAATGGCAAATTGTTATCCGACAATAAAATTTATCAAATAATTGAAAGTTGTAGTCAAAACTACCCTCATTGTATTCTGTTTGTAAGGGAAAAATATTATAACTTTTAAACTTTAAATCCACGTAAGTCCTAAATTATCAGATAAAATAACTTGCAGTTTGTTATCTCACAGTAAAATTTACTGCAGAATTCAACTATGTAGACAAAACTACCTACGTTGTACTCTATTTTGCAACATATTAAAATGAATTTAATTTTAGAAATTTCAAAGATTAAATCATCGTAAATCCTAAACTGCTTGACCGAATAACTAGGAGAATGGTATCCAAAACTTCTTTTTAGAAAATGGAACTATACAGTCGAAACTAACTGCGTTCTACTTTCTTTTGTAACAAAATAAAGTGAAATTAACATTAAAAATTTCAAACTTTGAATTCGCTTAAATCCTAAACTTTATGACGGAATGACGTGCTGTTTGGTATCCAAAAGTAAAATTTAATGCAGATTTTAAAATAATGGATTAATGTCAAACTTTTAAAATAATTATAATTTCAATATGCAGACAAACACTGAAACGTAATTAGTGTGTAGCAATAAATGTATTCTTCATTACGCATTATTACTTGACGTAAACCTTGCTGATTTGCTGTCGAGTTTTTACCATTTATGCTCGAGAGGTGATTCTCACTAACCACTAGTGTCCACGTAAAATGGCTGCTCCAAATACTCTGGACACCAGCATTTTAACCTAATTTCTTCGCCTTATCTAATGGCCAAGTAACCTATGATAAAATATGGTGATATACACTGTAAGATATAAGTGGTTTCCAAAGTATTTAGCGTCCCAATTACGAGGTACACCTTATAACACAGCGGTGAGTGATAGTCACTTTTAGACCAGTGTGACCGTTTTTTCCAGCTAAAAGCAGGCTAGATTTGGACTGACAACAGGCTAAAAATAAATTCGATGGTCCTGCCATCTATTGATGATCAGTATATCAATAGACTGACAACTATCTTTTAGCCTGAGTTTTTAGCTTGATTTAGCTTGTTGTAAGTCCTACAACAGTCCAGATTTCTTACAACAAGCCAAAAGATTTCTTACAACTGTTCTAGACGCTAAAGGGCTAATAGTGGTAGTTCTTGATTTTATTATAAATTCAAAGGTCAAATTTTTATTATACATAATTGGTAATCTAGCCATTAAACTTGAGCAATGGTTTTAATACACACACTGTAAAAAATTTGCGCAATGTTCTTGACATTTACTGTGTAACATTCCTGGATTTTCTCGGATTATTTTTGCTCATACAAGAATACCGAGAAATCTTGTGTAATACCTTCCACAATCTTGTGTAACTTTTCGGAATAGTTGAGAAAGTGGAAATTACTGATAAACTGCGAAACGTTCC
The DNA here is from genome assembly GCA_964019185.1 of Maratus speculifer. Classification (NCBI taxonomy): domain Eukaryota; kingdom Metazoa; phylum Arthropoda; class Arachnida; order Araneae; family Salticidae; genus Maratus; species Maratus speculifer. The sequence goes on along the minus strand of OZ025289.1, from coordinate 104,841,239 downwards.
GAATATTTTCTGTGTATCATTCCTTACTTTTAGTAGGCATACTTTTTGAGCTTTTGTGTAACTTTTCGGATTTATTCTAAAATAGAAATTATTGGTAATCTGTGCAAAGTTATATCTGTTTTGTGTGTAATATTCCTTATATTGTGGTTAATATATTAATTTAAAAAAAAATCGTCATTTTGCGTGTATGTCATTTCAGTGGTGACCATCCCCCCCCCCCAAAAAAAAAAAATCTTCATACTTTAAAATTAAACCCTGCCCCCTAATCAGAATATCAATTGTAAAATATATTCTAGTGATAATCTACTGCACATTCAAACGATAGCGAGTTGAGTTATTATTGCCCTTATCTAGAATTGAAAGAAAACACAGGAACATTTCTGGAAATTCAATGTTGAAAAAATTTAAAAGTGGTATTAAATGAATCAAGATTTACAAAACATAGCGAGTTGAGTATAGAAGAATGAGTTCTTATTGCCCTTATCTAGAATTTAAAGAAAGGAAACACAGACACATTTTTTGGAAATTAAATGTTGAAGAAGTGATATTAAAAAAATCAATTTTTTTTTTCAGAGTAAAAAAAAGGAAATATTAAGAATTTAAAATCCCCTCCCCCCAAAAATGTACATTTTCTCAAATTCCCCCCCCCTCCCCAAAAAAATAAATTGCATGACGCATCTTGCATCGCCAAACCCCTCTCTGGGCACCCCTATGTCATTTTATTATCCCAGTTGTGAAAACACTACGGGATCTTGCGCTATAAAAAAAAATAACACGAAGGTGCGTATACCCTTCTAATTGTGCATCTCGAAGCTCTTGTTCAAATTTCTGCTCTGTACAGCTCCTGAAGTATATTTTACATGTAAAAACTAATTTTTTGTGTGTTTATCACTTTGTTCGCTTAGTTATGAATCGAGTATAGAAACTAGAGTCACTAATTTTTACCGAAGCTTTAACAACGCATTTAATTGTAATTCTCGAATATATATATATTTTTTTTTAAGACTCTTCTTGGTCTTTATTTCCATATTAACTACATTTTTGCGTGTAGGTCATTTTGTTGCCTCAGTTGAAGAAAAAGACTATGGTATCTAGAGCAACGAACTTTAGAATGAAAGCGCGTATGCCCATCTTATTGTGCATTTTGAAACATATTTTTTCAAATTCAACCAATGATCGTTTTACGAAATTATTTTATCAGTGATCGTTTGACGAAATTCTTGATCTTAGTACCGCAACTTTTTCTCCAAATACCTACTACTTCCGATTAGTAATATTCGCCTTATTTAATCAGCATGCCAGTTTAGAAGATTTTTTTACAATGTCTATCGCTATTTCCGAATAGTAATCTTTCTGTCATTAAATAAAGCGATTATTACTATTAGGAAATAGTTTGATGTTCATATCAAAAACCTAATATCCATGTATATGTATTCGCGTTGTAAGCGAGATCTTTTGTCCAAGGAATGAAAACTTTATCTGATATTGAATGGAAAATTTTTACATTTGTTGCAAGAGTGAAGTTCTGGTGATGTTGGAACTGGAGTAAATTCAGGTATTAATCGGTATCACGTCTTAAGCGGGTTCGACTTTTTCTATAAACAATAAATCTAGCATAAAAATTATTATAAACAAAGTCAACGCTTGAAGGGGAAATTGGAGAAATTCTGGCCAACTATTTTATTTTTCAAAATATTGAGTCTATAACATAAAATTAAAGATATATCAGTAGAGAAATGTTTAAATTTTGTCCCCCTCCCCCTTCCCTTCTTTAGTATCTGCAAGCTACATATCTCTATAGAGGATGAAAAGGAACAATTTTAAGTTACTTACTAGAAAAATTACTAATTTTGTGGCAAGGTTATTTTGCCTAAATGTGATTCATAAGTGCGGTAATGTTTTTTTACTTTAAATCTTAATACAGGAATCCCAAATGCTACATAATAAGGCATTCGATTTTTAACGAGACTGTAAGCATTTTTCTGCATTGATAACATTTTCTTAGAGATTTTTGATCAAATAGCCATCGTTGTTTTAATAGCGCCTCCATGTTTCGTAAATTTAGCGTATTTCCCAAAATTGCCTCTCGAATTTTTAACTTTGAAGATCAAATAATCTCACTAACGTAAAGAAACGACGTGTGTTTCATTTAACTGACCCATAAACTGTTAAAAAAAGCGCCCAGTTTGTGGATTAGAATTTAAACAAATATCAGGTAAGTTTGTATGATATTCTTTATATAGTGTATAAAAATAATTAAAGTAAATTTCATGTTTAATTAAGCTGTCGTAAGTCGTATAATTCTCCATTTAAAAATGTTATTTAACTTAGCAATATGCATTTAAGCAATTTAACTTATATGTATAATCAGACTTATATAAAATAAAAAATTCTATGCATATTATCATAAGCAAAAAACTTTCTGTAAATTAAATGAAGGATTAAGATAAAGCTAAACAAAATTTTTTAGTATCAATTTACGATCTTAATTTAAGAAAAAGAATGTTACATAAATTAAGAATCGCTGGATTTTTATCAGGTTTTTAAGGAAGTCAATATTTCAACTATTATGCTGAATTTTTTAACATTTGTCAGGCATACTTTTTGAATGTTATTTTCTTTTTAAAAATTCTGAATAATTGAAATACTTTACGTATATATGTCCTTATTATACAGGTCTGTGCATAATTATTTACAGCAATCTTTAATTTGTATATTGGTGCAAAATATAGATAAAAATTAACATTGGTCAATTGCTCATATTTTTAATTATTGACCATTAACAAAGTTACAAACACTTCATATAAAATCCTATGAAGTGTTCGTACAGTTCTAACCATCAACATTGTAGCTTGTTACTATTTTTTTAATTTCCATTCGGTGGGATTACACTCAACTGAAAACTGAAATTGTATCTAACAGAAAAATATGTAAGTAAGAAATTACCGTAGTCAAATTAACAATATTTAAAATGAGCTCGGAAATCCGCATTAACATGGGTGTGTATTGTGGGGGAGAGGGCGCATTGACAAACCCCAAATTTTATTCTATCTACGTAAACAGGCATCCAAAAGTCTTAGAAAATAATATTAAAATTAAAATTTATTAAATAAAAGCTACATTAGAAAAACTGCTCTGAATTCGCGTTAAAATGCGGCGTAACATCGAGGATTTCTCAAACTTAATTTCTAAATTTGAATACATTATGTACTCAAACTTAAAATACGCATTATGACCATATTGAAAAACAAGAGCTCGGAAATCCGCGTTAGCAAGCCTTCCAAAGCCCAACTAAAATGCACGCAAACGGAGGTTTCTAAATCTTGCTTCAAAAATAATTTTCGAAATTAAGATTTATCAGATTAACATAAAGTGAGCTATTCAGATAATTTTATGCAAGGAAATTGCAATTTAAAATAAACAAAATGAAAGTGGTAGATTCTACCCCCCCCCCAAATATTTAAACTATAAACCCTTGCATTAACACGTTAAGTGGCATGTCATTCACCGGTGACAGACATTGAAAATTCCGTTTTAGCCGCGTCAGTTGCCCGTGGCCGATAGCGTAAAATTATTATATAAAACTAAATATTATATTGCTTTAAGAAATTTCTGAATTTTTTAATTTTCCTTTTATTTTATTAAAGGATATCATTAATTGAACGGGAAGTTCAGTGTCAGTCATCCATGACTGACGTGGAATTCAACGTGTTAAATGTGTAGATATCCTTCTAATAAAAGGAGACCAAAATTTGAAGCTAATTGGTTCGCGACAAGGAAAATCTAGGTAAAGCTAAATTAGTTGGAGAGGGAGGGTTTCTTTTACACTTGACCTATACTTGACCTAACATTGTTGATTAGATTTCTATCGTCTAGTTTTCTAATAAATACTAGCTGCATAAAGAATTGGAAAAGTACTCGAAACCACATTAACAGGGGATGGAGTAACACCGAGAATTTCTCTGATTTGATTTAAAATAACACAATTTTAATGTTATATAATTCAGCATACTTAAATACACATTAACTAGTATATTACAAACAGGAATTCTGAAAGTACGCTTCCAAAAAGATTTCCAAAAGTAAACTAGCTAACCGAATTATTTATTACCAAAAGAATTGAGAAGAAACGTTAAAAATAATTTCAAAGCGTTAAATATCACTTTCAATTTAAATCTTATTACATCTGTTGTTATGATTTGCTGAACTATTTCAGTGTCATTCAGTATACCTTAAATCTGAAAATTTTTTAACATCTTTATTTTGACAGGGTTAGCAAATGCATTTTGAAATTTTCACTACTTTTATAAAACATCGGGACAAATTTTATTAGTGTTTGAAGTGAAGGGGGAGTATGGGGAAATTTAAAGTTTGTTGCAATTATTATGATAGTTATGATAGGGTGGTGCCCTTCGTGGGGGTCTTTCTAAGGAAACCTAACCCGTATTTACGAAAGGTTCGAAGAAAACCAAGAAAACTCAGAACGATTAGGCCGACGGCCGCGATTGGGTTCGAACACAGCACCTGCCGCCTACCAGTTGAGAGATCAGAAACTTTCAGCCACTGATAGGGATAAAGTGAGGGGGAGTATGGGGGAAGCTTAAAGTTTGCTGCAATTATTATGATAGTTAAAAAATATAATTAAGTATCCGTGAGATTAATCAATCTATTTTTATGTTAAATATGTACCCAAAATTTGAAGCTATTCAGATAATTTTATGCAAGGAAATTGCAATTTAAAATAAACAAAATGAAAGTGGTAGATTCTACCCCCCCCCCAAATATTTAAACTATAAACCCTTGCATTAACACGTTAAGTGGCATGTCATTCACCGGTGACAGACATTGAAAATTCCGTTTTAGCCGCGTCAGTTGCCCGTGGCCGACAGCGTAAAATTATTATATAAAACTAAATATTATATTGCTTTAAGAAATTTCTGAATTTTTTAATTTTCCTTTTATTTTATTAAAGGATATCATTAATTGAACGGGAAGTTCAGTGTCAGTCATCCATGACTGACGTGGAATTCAACGTGTTAAATGTGTAGATATCCTTCTAATAAAAGGAGACCAAAATTTGAAACTAATTGGTTCGCGACAAGGAAAATCTAGGTAAAGCTAAATTAGTTGGAGAGGGAGGGTTTCTTTTACACTTGACCTATACTTGACCTAACATTGTTGATTTGATTTCTATCGTCTAATTTTCTAATAAATTGATATCCAAACTTGAAGGAAAATGGATAATTGTGAACAATTTTTCTTGTTTAAGCCTATTTAAGAGGGGAGGGGGTGTTTACCAGTCCCTTTATGTTTGATCTAGAACCCACCAAACCCCGAAATAATCAGCTTCACGAAATAAGTGGAATTTATTTAGTAAACTTAAGCGAGTTTGCTTAGGAATATGAGTCTGGTATGATTCAGGTTCATCCAAATTTTGAGTTTAGCAGTATTTTAGCAGATTTTGTAAATTGATACACTTTAATTTGCACAGCAGTGAGATTCCTGGATTAAGTATATTAAAAATAACATTGACTTACAATTTGTTCGAAATTCAATTTTGTCAGAAATGAAATTAATCATATTGTATAATAAGTCGGAGAAAGACATTTTAAGGAATTTCAGGATTAAGCATTAAAATTAGACATTTCAGGATTTTTTTTTTTTTTTTTTTTTTTTTTGAAGATAAACCACGACCCCTGTTTTAAATATTTGATACTGTATAATAGCATGCGTAATTAGCTCGAATAAAAAAGATCCCTTGGCAATTAACTATCCCCTCCCACCAGCCGTGAAACAATCTTTGAACCAAAAAGAGTTATATACTTTTTTCCTAGTGTTTGAAATAATCGTTAATTTTGACTCCGAAAATTATAAATGGATTTTTCTCCTTTCATCCCTGGTATTGATATATCTTACAACCATCAGGTTTTGCGAGTAATACCCATCAAGTTTGCAAACTCAGGACGGTAAAATTAATCTCCACGTTTTTTAGTGTTACTCGACAGTGGAAATTGCTAATTTTATGCTATAGTGCACGGAACTAACCAAAAAATATATGTAAATGAAGAAGCGTAAATGAACTTATAATGTATATCAATATCGAGGACAGCGGCAAAATTGAGATCCGCAAAACCCTGCGACGTAGGGGGGGGGAGGGGCATGGAAGTAATTGTGAAAAATAAACATCTTAAACGGTCATAAACGGTTGATTATTTTAGGATTTTAAGAACGAGTCATTTGTATTGAATAACGAATGTATATTTTGCGTACTCCAAACCTGATCTGCGCGTAAAAAATCATACCCAGAAGAAGGGTCACGAAACGGGGACCCCGTTTTGTTATGAGAAATAGATATAGATTCTAGGGGGCCTTGAGGAAAATTTTGCAGAGGACTCAAAAGTATAGTTACACTACTGATTGGAGATTTCACAAAATCAATATATAATTGAGAATAAAATGTTTCAACGATGAATAAACCCATTTTTATCTAATAAATTCAAAATTTTCACTTAAAATCCAAAATACTGCAGTACATTTTTCAAAATGGAACAAACCCCCCTGTGTATTTCATGGAGATTCATTTTTCACCATGCGCAACATGACAACAGTGCACTTGCAAAAACCCCTTGTTTAAAAGATATATATTGAATATTTTAAAACTTTTATTTTTATTTTTTGGAAAACATTTTGGGAATATATAAAAGTACTTGTAATACTTTTTGTATTGTTATTAAAGCCTTTTGTAGGACACATATTCAAGTATTCAATATTAGCCAGCTAATGCATAATACAAAGTGTTTTTACAAATGAAAATAACGTCTCCAATAAATATTTTGATTTTTCCAGAAACTGAATAAACAATATTGCATCCAATAATTTATGCATAAAAAATAAAATATGCTTTTTGTTTCTTTGTAGCCACCTTGGATAATTATCAAATCTGAATGTAATGATTGCTCATTAACAGAAACAAATGGCGACTTTGGAACAGCAGAATTAAATTCAAGTATTGAAAGCACCTCTTTAAATATTAGCAGTCACTTGTATATTAAAGCACCCATGGCGCGAGGATTTTCAAATTCCTTCACATCATAATTCTTCTTATCTAACTAAAGCTTTAAATGAAGATTGCTTGCAATGGACAGAAAAAGTGAGTTACTGAACCATTTAGCTTTGAGAATCTGCAAATACACAGACAACAGCTGAGCGAAAGCAAATAGAAAATATAAATTTAATTGAAGGTGTGGAATTTGTACAGAGTGTAGTTTCGACAATCTCTTTATATTATTGTTATAACATAAAATATTCTCTCAAATGCTCTGGGACTTACACTTTCATTGAACTAAAATTGTTGGTTACTTTATGTGAAAAATTAAGCAAACTGTGACAAAATTCTAGATTGCAATTTAAAACCATAATATCAATAAAGTTTTGTGCTTATTATGAAAGTTCTCTGAATTTTTATTTTTGATTATATTATTTTTTAATTGCATAATATTCTCGATATCATAAGTCGAAGTGATTCTAAAAAAGCATTATGTGATAGCTATTTGTTCAGATGAATCATTTACAGGAATTTGTAATATCAAAGAGAGAAATATATTTTATTTGAAGTATCAAGAGTACACTGTATTAAGATTTTCAATTTTTTTAAAGGTTATCTTCTTTTTTTCCCTTGAAATCTGAAATTGAATTTTGTGCTTTAACCAAATAAATGAATCTCTTTAAATATGCTAATGCTTAAATTACAATTAAAAAGTTTTTTTTTTTTACTATAACTTTAAAATCTCTTTCAAAAATTTGTGCATATTTTAACTTGCCTTGAAAATTTTTATAATTAAACCTTAATAGTTTGGATAATCTTTTAAAAGTATTATGTACTGTATAGCCGTCTTTTCATTGATTACTGTGATATTATATTAATTATTTAAGGAATATATTTATCAAAGGTAATTGATCCAATTTAAGTGAAGATAGTGGTGTAGGGGGGGGGGGGAGCTTCGAATAACCACAAAGAGCAGATATTCAGATACTGTAAAACATTTTAAGAATGCTTTGATAGATTAAATATACCATTTTATGCCAAATGACTAATCTGTTATATTAGCCAAATGACAAGTTGATAATCTGTTTAAATTATTAAATAATATGACAAAATTATCTAAAGGTTATTTTAAAAATACACAATTGCTTTGTACGAGATTTTGCCAAAAATGTATACTTTGTGTTACATTATCTCTTAATATCCACCTTCAAATTGGTATATTGAGCTTGATATAAATGTGGAAAAACGTAAGCATGTCTTTTTGTAGATCACAGCGCAATATCACTCATTTAGATATTTCTTTTGTTTTTGAAGTGTATATTTATCATAATTTATCCTTGCACTAACCAATACCCTTGCACTAACCAGCACCCTTACATATTCCAACCAATTTATTTTTGTAAAAGTAATTTCAATGTATCCATGATTTAAAAATAGATTTTGCTCATAGATATCCTGTATTTTTTTAGATTTGTGTTGTCAACCGAAAAATGAAAACAACTAATTAGAAATATTTTCAATACAATGTTTAACTTTCAGCGTGCAATCATTGCTTATATTCTTAACAAAGATTACTAACTCATTAATCTGTATCAGGTTCAAGAACCATACTTAACTGTAACTCTAAGACATCTAAAATATCATGCTGAAAATTAGAAGTAACTTATTGAAAAAGGGCCTTAACATACTAGATTATACATGTCTGGACTTTTCAGATTTGCATAATTTTCCAAACAAATTTTTGGTAAAGTTCCTGTGAAAATCTGTGGCAGAATTGCTGCCACTGGATATCCCAGGAACATTTACCGTATTCCGTGAAATGTTTCAGATCTTTTCACAATCAAGAAACTTAACTGAGATTTTATGCGTAAAGTTCCAGGCTATAGGTAATGCTCCAGGCTTTTTCAAAATGAAGGAACATAAATGAATTTTCATGAGTAATGTTCCAGATGATAGGTTTCGAAATATCGGAACCTAACTGAGATCTTATGAGTAACATACCATATTAAAGATTTCGGAAACTTTCAAAAAGGTGGAACCTAACTGAGATTTTATGAGTAGCATTCCAGATTATATGTTTCAGAGTTTTTCAGAATGGAGGAATTTAACTGAGATTTCACGAGTAATGTTTCAGATTGTAGGTTTCAGAACGGTGGAACCTAACAGAAAATTAATGAATAACGATACACATAAAAGGTTTCTAGACTTTTCAGAATGGTGAAACATAACTGATATTTTATGAGTAACATCCCAGATTATAGATTTCCGAACTTTCCTGGCATATGTAAGTTTCCTGGCATTTTTTGGATTAAATTCCTGGGAAAACCTGTGGCAGAATAGCTGCCACATGTTTTCTTAGGAACCTTACGCAAAATTTTTTACAGTGCATAAACCTTTCACTGATTTCAAATTTAGAAACAATTCTCTTTTTAAAATGATATTTTCAGCATTGTATATTTATCTTTATAACCAGAAGTCAAATTTAATTAATTTTCTATTTTTAAAAGTAGAATAATGTATAGTAATTTTTTTTAAAGAATTTTTTTAAAAAATAAAAACCATCCACCACAAATAAAAAAATTCAGAAATAATTTATACTACTTACACTTTCCCATTTTTAAAACTTTTTGAAAAATACTGATACAATGTTGATCCAAATTCTTTTCAATATTTTAAAAAATTATTCTTCTATGTACAATATAGATAAAAGAAATTCCTTTTCAAATTTCCTTTAGAATTGTATGTTCAATATCGTGTTTTAAATAAAAACTATGAAAAATAAAGTGTTAATGTTATTTTCTTCCCCTTTATTTTATTTTTGAAATATAGATACGTGATCGATCATTGCAATTGAATTAAAAGTTTCCAGTTTCATTAAGCATTCAAATATTTAAATTAAAATAGTGTCGATTGAATTTAATGAATTTAATAATGAAAGCCAGATTGAAAAAAATATATTATTTAAAGAGAGGAAATAAATTCTAAATAAAAGTGTTGAAGCTAAGCAAAAACATTTGTTTATTTCGAACAAATTAGGTAGGAATTTTAATTAAAATAAAATATCGATTGTGTTAAACTCAGTGTAGATACATGGTTTTAAATACTTTAAACATTTATAGCTGTAGCTCAATTGTAATTTTTTTTTTTTTTTTTTTTTTTTTTTTGTAATTTATTTAAAATTTCAGTATATTAAGAGTGCAAATCCGGAATTTTGAATGGTGTTGAATAATGGTACTGTAAATAAAAAAGCTCTAAGTGGGACTCATAGGTCAAACCATAGTAGATAAAGTCCATATTTTAAAAAGTCGGAAATTGTACGTCAAGAGTAGCAAATGAAGTGTGTTTGTACTATAACGAGGTTTTAAAAATATTTAGATTTTGGTGTTACAGTATACAGTACGTCAGATACAGTACAGTAGCCGAAAGATTTTGGGTGGCACTGTAAATATTATCTGCATACTTTTATACAGGAAGTAACTTGTCGTAAATATCAACAACGTATATCAATTTCAATAAATGTAAAATTGTTTAATATAGTTAAAAACCGTCCAAAACAAATTTCCTTTATACCGTTATCTAATAGAATAATATTGTGTGGCCCATCAATTAATAACAAAAATTCTTTGCACCACAGATTTTACATGATTAATATTTTAAAATATACTTTAGAGATACATACCATTTTTTTATATGTTCGAAAGAATATAACACTAGTAAAATGTATTTGAAGCTATGTTTTCCCCCAATGACCGTAATTTAACAGAATACTTTTGAAATGTATACCTTTAATTACATTGCATCGTATAATTATATAAATACATCAGATTTTCATAAAATTTGAAACGACTCGACAAAATTATGCAACAATTATACATTTTAATTTTCAAACGATTCAGCTGGATAGTTTTTGCTTTGTTATATGAGGACTGACGGATAGACGGACAGACATATCATAGGGCGGACTGAACGGAGATTATAGTTGATACATATTCACACAATTACGAACCCACCTAAAATGAGATTATGTAGAAGGTAAATAAAATCTCTTTTATTCTCATCCACAGAGAACCAAGACGGTAAACAAATGATATACATGACAAAATATGTGAAAACGGACTTGATTCATTGTGAATGTAAATAAAACAGATTTTATGCATCTTCTGAATGCACTATCGCATTTTTTTTTCTAAAATAAGGTTAGTCTTCTCTGGTTGTAAGCCCCTGCGTGATTTTTCTCAAAAGATATGGCTCACATTTTTTTCGCATTATTATTGATAATAACATGCGCTACATAAACACTCAGTAATTCTTATTGTCTCATTGGATAAGAGAAATTACTTTCAAAATAACAAAAGTTTAATGAGTACAATGAACACTTTTCTATTTAATGAATATAAATATCGAAATTTACAGAAATATATTAAAAATTATAATCAAAATTTAAATAAATATGAAACATAGATTTTCTGTGATGGATAGTAGACATAATGTCTTGACGTACCTAAAAATTTGACACCTGTAATTTTAACTTAATTGTAATTATGAAGAAGTTTGTAACTGGTTTTAAAAGGTTCGCGCTGGCACCATTCATATTTTTCGCTGCAAGCCAGAGCTTAAATTCACGTTTTACTTCATATGGTGGCGCAGTATTAACGTATATTAAGGCACTGCATGTGATGATACTTCACTATATCGTTTTTATTGATATGAATACGAATATAACTATCAACTTTGATTGTTAAAGTCGGTAAATTCATAAAAATATGCGAATTATGCAGATATATGATTTTATTGATCCCACTTCATCTCCACTTCATCTGTCGACGCGATAAAATCGCTTAGCGCCTTCATTCCAGCGCCAATGTTCATGTTTTTCGCTGCGATGCTGTCTTCGAATTTTTGTTTCCTTTCATAAGGTGGCACAGCAATATTAAATATCAAGGCGCTGCATGTGATGATCCCTCACCATCAAATATTTATAGAACTAAATTCGAAAACAGCTATCAGCGTTGATTCACTGTAAAACATTTGTGCAACGTTACTCCGTAAAACTGGTGGCAGCCTTGCTGCCTCCAATTTGGTGGAGTATTTTAACCGATATAATCTGTGTAACATTGCAATGTTACATCAGTAATGCATGTTTTTATTACACCATTATATAAGTGAAAAATTGCTCAATGAAGTGTAAATCGTAGCTGCCACCAATTGTATTGAGTAACGTTACCACAAATGTTTTACAGTGTTGTTACATTAAAAAAAATCATATGAAGTAAACAAATTGTTTGATACATGATTTTATTAATGCTACTTCATATCTGTTTAATCTATCATTGCGATAACATCAGTTAGCCCATTCATGCAGGTGCTAATATTCATGTTTTTCGGTATGAGGCTACCATCGAATTTTTGTTTCCTTCCATATAGTGGCACAGCAGTATCAAATATTAAGGCGCTGCTTGTGGTGATCTCTCACCATCTAATATTTATTGAATTGAATTCGAATACAACTATCAACGTTGATTGTTACATTGAAAAAACTCATAAGAAGTAAGCAAATTATTTAGATACATGATTTTATTGATGCTAATTCATATCCGTTTAATCTATCATTGCGATAACATCACTTAGCGCATTCATACCGTTGCCAATATTCATGTTTTTCGCTATGATGCTACACTCGAACATTTGTTTCTTTTCATATGGTGGAGTAGCATTATCAAATATTAAGGCGCTGTATGTGATGATCCCTCACTATCTAATGTTTATTGAATTGAATTCGAATATAACTATCAACGTTGATTGTTATACATATTTAAAAAAATAAGGGAAGTAAGCAACTTATTTAGATACATGATTTTATTGACGCTACTTCATCTGCGTTTAATCTGTCATTGCTATAATATAGCTTAGCGCGTTCATGCCTGTGCCAATATTCATGTTTCTCGCTATGGGACTGCATTCGAATTTTTAACCCTTCATATGGTGGCGGAGTATCATCGAAAATTAGGGCATTGCGTGTGATAATTAAAACGAAAAAAGTGTTGTTTATTTGCATAAAAAACATTACAGTAATGTTTACTCCAATTTTATAATTCAGGAATTATTTCTTAATATGTATTTTGAATAAAAAGGTATTGAATTCATCCAATTTAATTGTGTTAAATATAAAAGGAATAAAAAAAAATTAATCAAAAAGGGAAGAAAATTTTCAATAAATTATCCGAAATTCTAATTTTTTACTGATAAAATTGCATTTATGAAGTTAAAACTAAAATGGCAAAGACAAAAATAAAACTTCCTTTTGGGAGTCGAAAACCACAAAATAGGAAAATATGAAACATAAAAATTAAATATTCATTTTGAATATAAGCTTTTTGCAAACTTTCCCCCGTAAGATTTCTCCATGATGATAATTAGGATTTTAATATAGAGTAATAATATAGAAAATTTGATGGTTACTATACAGCAAATTTAAAAGTTTTATTTTAAAAATATTAGATTGTCATTATCGTAATATAGTCTAAGCTATTTGGGTTTTTGTGCAATTACTTTATATTAGAATAGCAAATAAAGCTTTTGTGCAAAAATGTATAAGGATAGAAAACCAACGATTAGAAATGCATATATAATGCATGAAAAGGAAGCTAAAGCCGTTTCGAATCTACTGTCGAAATTCTTCATTAGTGCAAGACTCAACATGCTAGAAAAAGCAAAGGTGGGCAAAGCAAAGCTGGGCAAAGCAAAGGTGGGCAAAGCAAAGCTGGGCAAAGCAACATAGAAGCGCAAGCTTATGTAGCCATTACAGAAGCGAATGCGTCAAAAATAAATAAATAAATAAATAAATAAATAAATAAATAAATAAAAATAAAAAGCAACCGATGAGAAGAAAATCCCTGTCGGCTTCGCCTATAGGCTGAGGTAGATTTCGAAGTTAAGTGCTCATTTCGACAACAAAAATAAAACATGATTAGAGATAAATATAGGTTAACAACTTTATTTGGCCGCTTTTGTAGAACTTTTAATTTCATTTTTCTGTAACGGCTGTTTTAATGAGAATCATCTTAAGGGATATTCGGCACAAATGCCCACTTTAACCGCATTTTTAAAAATGTATTCTGATTTTATGAAAAAAGCGACCAATAGGACACATTATGTAAATTTAAATAAGAGAAACTGTCATTTGAATACACTTGAGACAAAATTGAATTTACAAGTGAGTCATAAAATGAGCAATTTATTATTTGAATACATCCTCAATTCTTCAATAGCGATTGCTTCAGAAAATTTTGTTCGAATTGTCCCCTTTGATAGCTTTTTTTTTTTTTTTTTTTTTTTTTTTTTTTAATATATCTTGCCTTTATCAAAAAACTGGATAATACGGCAGTTTATACAGTTCCTAAATAAGGGAACCTGTGAACTGAAAGCATTTGAGAGCAAAAATGGATTTAAAAATGAGTCAGAAAAATGAGCAATTTGTTATTTCAATATTTCTTCAATTTTTCAATCGCGATCGCTTCTGGAAATTCTGTTCAAAATGCAATTTTGACAGCGTTTTTTGAAATGTATTTTGCCTTTATTCCAAAACTGACCAATACGCCACATTATTTATTTTCTAAATAAGAAAACCTGCCAATTGGATGTGTTGGAGAGCAAGATGAGTGAGAATATAAGCAGTTTTGAACTAAGATTTTTTTCTATAACTCCTATTATTGTTTAATTTATTTTTAATATAAGAATTGGTCCTACGAAAAACTTGTCAATATAAAAAAGTTGTAAATATCATTGATTTTTCCTTCTTCCACCCCATTTTTGTTTTCATTTTTATCTTATTTAATTATTATTATTATTATTATTATTATTATTATTATTATTATTATTATTATTATTATTATTATTGCAATAAGAGCTGCTCCTATTAAAACTTGTCAATACAAAAATTTTAGATAATATTAAGAGCATTTATAAAAAATTAGTTGGATTCGATATCTTGAGAATCGACAAAGTTATGAATTTTTAACTCACGAAAACCCTAATTTTTTTCGCCCTTTGAGCCCATTTTCAATTTTATCAAAAATCTCTTATGCAGAAACTTTTGAACATTTGTTAGAAGTAATATAAACTTTAAATTGATTCGATATATTTTTTAATAAAAGAGTTGTGGTTTTTTTCGGTTTTCACGAAAACCCTCCCTATTTCCAGCCCTTGGTCCGATTTTGTCCGTTAACGAACTTGACCGAGATTTTAAACCCTTGATTTTATGTATTAGTTTGGAAGAAATTTGAGCAGAATAAAAAAAGTTATCGTGACCATAAAAAGTGATACAGACCGATAGATAGACAGATAGATAGATGAAGATTTTTACATTTTGAGGTCTAGGAGACATGATCGGTGTAGATCTGCAAATTTTTTTTCAGAAATTCCAACATGGGAGCGATCGCAATAGTAGTATTTGATACGAAATCTGCCTAAGAGCAGCATAAACAACTGGGTAAATAAATAGCGACATCTACCGGGAAACGGACAAAACAAAACCGGAAAACAACATTAAATTAAAGACTTCCAGATAATTGGAAAATAAGTTGAACATTATAAATCATTAGCTAAGGAGTGAGAATTTTTAATGATTTGGTAAGATTCTCAAAAATTAAGATCAAGATTAGAAGGACACTTATGGATAATGGTTCTTTTTCTAGCACGCTGAGTCTTGCACTGATGAAGAATCTCGTCAGTAGATTCGAAAAGGCTGTTTGTTACCTTTTCAAGCATTATTTGTGTATTTCTAATATTTGTTTTCTAGCCTTTTAAATTAGTTTATAGTCCAATAAAACTTTAAAAACAGTAATGGTTGATTGCAAATTTCTATACAGACGAAGGAATAATAATGCTAGAAAATTATAGGTTTCCTAAACATATCATTACTGTTTTTTGCATTATTTATTTCTATCGTATTTTATAATTTTCTGTTCAAAGTCATTTTTACTATTATCAACTGAACCATTTCCACTAACTAAATTAAAAAAAAAACTTTACAGTAAGATATTTGTTTCAGGTTTTACTCTTCCAAATTAAAGAATGTCTGAATTTGCAAATCAATCTACATTCATACTTTTTTAATATGAGAGGAAACATTTTCAGAACATTTTCGTATATTTTAGAACCAAAACATTTGACAGCGTAAGAAAAATCCGAAAAGCAAAAGCAAATAGCTAGAAATCATTAAAAGGTTTTAGCAAAAACATTATCGAAAATTGCTTCTTGCAAGAAAACTGCCTAATTACCTTTCTGAAATTCTAATTAGAGCAAAGCATTCGGAAGAAAGCTTTCGGCCCTTTTTTTAATGAGACACAGCATCTTGTAAGTTTATCATGCCCGAAATAAAAGTACGTTGGAAATAATGTGCAGAGGGCAAATAACAGTGTTTTCTATACTAATGATTGTGCTCTTTTCTTCGATGTGCTCAAGAAAAATGTTCATTTTTGTGCGCCATTCTCTAATTTTCTTCAATCTATTTAGAAAAAAAAGTGAAATATGCTCGAAATGTGAAATACTGAACTATTACCTCAAAAGACCGTCTTTTTCATATTATACATTTTATTTATAACACAATTGTGAATCCCAAACTTATCAATTTAACTTACTTTTTTAGCCTCGCAATCCATAAAATAACTGTTTTTAAATACTTACGAGTTAAAAAAAAAAGTAAAAGCACGTAATATTTACATTAAAAAAATAATAAACAATATGTTTAGTTAAATTTCGTCTTCTTTTTTTTCATGTTATGGCTGTATATGTATTTATATCTTTCTGAAGTAAGTAAGTATATTTGAATATTTCCGCAAGTGCTTACATATGAACTCAAAATAAAATTGTTGCTTTCTTCTATCTTAAATAGAAGAAAGTATTGTAATCGACTTCCGGTTTTTGACGGATTTACATTTTTTAGGGGTCAGAGCTGTCACTGTGTCTGTGTGTCTGTGTCCGTATGCCGCCATTCTAGCATCAAAAATTGTATGGAGATAACCATAGAATAGAACGAATTTTTTTTGCGTATATTTTTGGCTGTGGCAAGCAAGTTCTCCTTTAATTTTGAAATATTTCGCCGGAAGAAGGTGCTGCAATAATGATTTTTGTGCAATTTTCAATGTTGTACCGACTAAAAGTGTATGAAGTTATGCATAGAATTGAATGAAATTTTTTGTTTAAGTGTTTGGCTAAGGTAAGCAGACCCTCCCTGAATTTGAAAAAATCTGTCGGAGGAGGCGTTATAATCAAGATGTCTATTTAAGATGTCTCTAAGTTATTTTTATTATTTTACCATTAAAAAGTGTTTGAAGTTATGCATAGAACTGAACTAAATTTTTTGTGTGTGGTTCTTTTTGTGTATGGCGAGTAGATTCTTCCTAAATTTAAAAAAAAACTGCCTATTCTTCTATTGTTCAATCGGTTCGTGCAGAGACGAAAACTAATTTTTACTCCGATTAATTGACTGAATCAGAAATTTAAAATGAAAATCACAGTTGTTAAAGTATAGAATTAATAATATTAAATATTAGCATGTGTAACTAAATTTTGAAACATTAAAATGTACGTATGTAATAGAAGAAAGTTTTGGGATTGGCACATCCAGGGTCACAGTCGTTTGAATGAAAACAATTTATCGAAGTAAAAACTAGCCAGTTACAAAGAAGGTCAATAAAACAATATATATATATATATATATATATATATATATATATATATACATATACACTGGTGTCCAAAAGTTAAGCATAATTGGTAATTAAGTAATTATTTTTAAGTAATGAAAGAAATATCAATCGAAATGTGGTGAAACTCCAGGTGTGTAAACAAAATAGTACGCGTCATATATTTTCATGAAGAGTTTTTCCCGAAATCAAACAGGGGACCGTCAACAAATTGAAAAAGAACGAAGATCTTTTGGATAACCCTGTCAAAACTAATATAGCAAAAGTGTTCAAACTGCACATTATGATGAATTGGCTTATTGTAATGCACTGTGTTTATTTTATAAGGATAGCATGTACACTCGTAGAGAAATTAAGGTTTTTATAAAAACAGTCCTAAATTTTTCCAAGTTTTTTGCTTATAATTTGCAGAGTTCTTATTATAAAATAACGTTCTTTTCTGAAAATATGACAAACATCATTGTACACAATACCCTGTCATCAGAATTTAAAAATAATAAAAATTGTATGAAAAATGAGTATGTTTAGAAAATAATTTTTTATTGCGCATGCGTCAACGATATCAAAATGTCATTTGCATATTGTGGTAGTTAAATGTATAGAGCAACTTCTGTAAAAGTTTCAAAAACATAGTTTGAAAATTCTGAAATTGGTCGCCTATAGAATCAACTCAAAATCCGTTTTTCATAAAGGAAGCAAAAAAATCAGGGGTTTTACCTAAATATAGTGGTACGTGCAATATTGTGTAGGCACTAAACAATGGAATATGGATACAGCCCCTCATCTTTTTGCTTCATTTAGGGAATAAAGGATTTTGATCTCATTCTATCAACGATAATTTTCAGAATTTTTAAGCTATTTTTTGAGACTTTCACAAAAGTTGCTCTATATATTTAACTAACATAATATGCAAATAAAATTTTAATAGCGTTCACGCATGCGCAGTAAAAAATTATTTAGTAAACCTGATCATTTGTGATACAATTTTTATTATTTTTTAATTCTGATGACAGGGTATTGTGTACAATGATGTTTGTCATTTTTTCAAAAAAGAACATTATTTTATATTAAGAACTCTGCAAATTATAAGCAAAAAACTTAGGATTGTTTTTATAAAAACCTTAATTTCTCTACGAGTATACATGCTATCCTTGTAAAAATTAACACAGTACATTACAATAAGCCAATTAATCATAATGTGCAGTTTGAACGCTTTTGCTACATTAGTTTTGACAGGGTTATCCAAATGATCTTCGTTCTTTTTCAATTTGTTGACGGTCCCCTCTTCGATTTCGGGGAAAACTCTTCGCGAAAATATGTGTCTCGTAATATATTTTTACACACCTGGAGTTTCAGCACATTCCGATTCATATTTCTTTCATTACCTAAAAATAATTACTGAATTACCAATTATGCTTAACTTTTGGACACCAGTGTATATATATATATATATATATATATACCCCGTGGCAGAAACACGGCGACACGGCGACGTAGTCGCGGACACAGAAATATCTTGCGGACAGTTTTTGTCTGTACTAATGAAATCAATTAAAAAAATTTGTCCGCAACTTTCGGACACTTTTGTCCGCAACTGACGGACACTTTTTGTTCGCAATTGACGGACACTTTTTGTCCGCAATTGTCGGACACTTTTTGTCTGCATTAACGAAAAATTTTTAAAAATTGTCCAAAACTTTCGGACATTTTTTTCCTTTCGGCAGTACGCAGCTGTTTCCTAATCCGGACGTCAAATTCCCGCCTCTCTCGCCCATCTCGCCAATTCATTCCTGCTTTCTTCAGCGCTGCGGCCGCTAAGATGAGCAGCTGTCTTTGTGAAGAACACGTGCTTAGAATGGTGTCCCGGGATAATGTTTTTTGTGCTGTGTGTGATTCTAAAATAGTACATTAAAAAAAAAAAAAAAAAAAAAAAATAAGCACACATTTTTAAAGACGCCATCCTGGTCAAAGTATGACTGGAAATTATTTTAAAAAGTTGAAGATTCTAACAGGTAACTAGAGGGGGGCGCCAACAGAACAAAAGGTAAAGGGGGCGCCAAATTAAGATTTTCTTTGGTGTGTTTATTATAAAGAATGATTATGTGTTGGGGGGGGGGGGCGCCAAAAGCCATGTTTGCCCCGGGCGCAAAAAAGGCTAGTTTCGGCGCTGGATTCTAGTTTAAAAAAGAACAAATCAGCTCTGAATTTGATGAGTATCACGATCAGGAAAATATCTTGGAAAATAATAAGAACAATGGAAACTAGAATACTGCAATAATGAAGATATATCACCAAAAGATTTCTTTATGATCGAGCTGTGAAACGAGCAAGATATGACGATGAAAAGTCTGCAACTCTAACTGATGTTCTACAAGCAGTAAAGAATAAATGTTACATAATTTATATTTACTTATTATTAGTATACAGTACGGGACATAATTTATTTGAAAATTAGGGCATCCATAAAAAACTAATCACAGAGTAATAGCAAAGAAAACTGAGATATCTGCCATTTGTTTTGCTTATTTAAATGCTTTGTTTATTCAAGCATTTAAGTTGGAAGTCAAGTAGATATTTAAATAGAAATAATGCATATATAGCCATGAAATATTTTTGTTGAAATTATCTTTTTTCGTACTAAACATCATCAATGGAAAGCTTATCTCATTAACATCCGAGTTCTTTGATCTAAATAAACAAACCACAAGTCGTTATCAGCTTTTTTTTCTAGCAAGTGGGCTTTTTTGTCGTTGGGAATAATTTTCTTAAAACTTATTATATTTTAATAAAAATTTGGTACACAACCTAATTTATTATTATTGCAACTTGTTGAAAATTTGAACAAAATCGTTCAATTAACAACAGAAATATATATATATATATTTTAATTATATCTGCAATTCGCTGAAAAACTTAAAAAAATGTTAGGCTAAAAATAAAAACCGAATTGTTTTTTTCCGCAATTCTTCCACGAAATTGCGTTTTTTCCCCCACGATCAGGAGTGCCTACCCCCCCCCCCAAGGAATTTGTCAGAAAATTTATCAACCATTAAATGCCAAACTGAAACAAAAATTAAAAAATTGCTCAAACGCTAAAATAATTTATCAGATTTGATTGCAATAAAAACATATTCATTAAATAAACGCTTTATGCGTATAAATTAATAATTATCATAAAAAAATCTAAAACGATATATATATATATATGTATAGTCAATATATTGAAAATTTACCAGCTAAGATGGAAACCTGTTTAAAACAAGGTCTTCACCGGTTCTTAAGTCCCCCCCCCCTCTTCCCCCAAGGAAATTCTGATATGCAGACATGCCACTTTTCCGCAGAATCCCGTTTTTTCGGCGCTATATATTTTATCATTCCTGAGATCAATGCAAGTATGCATTAAATTTTTTTACCTTCTTTTGAGAAGGGCGGACGAAATACACGAAAAACAAAAGCCCCAAGGAAATTCTGATATGCAGACATGCCACTTTTCCGCAGAATCTCGCTTTTTCGGCGCTGTATTTTATCATTCCTGAGATCAATGCAAATATGCATTAAAATTTTTTACCTTCTTTTTTGTGTGTGTGTGTGGGGGGGGGGGGGGGCGGACGAAATACACAAAAAACAAAAACGGGAGAACAAATAGTGGCCGCCAAATTGAAATAGTTTTCGTTTTCCTCCGACATTCTCTTTCCCCTGTCTGATCGCGCGCACCAAAGCAATTAGCGATGCCGCGGTTGCACTATAGCGCTGAAATTACGCGAAAAATTGGCGTTGGGATGCAAACAATAGTTCTTACGACGTCCCATGGGACGCGTAATTTTTACAGACGTAAATTCTTCAAAGAATCGTGAAATAAATGGGAATTCCGTCCAAGGACCGCGAAAAAATGTCGGTTTTCATCAAAGAATCGCTGAAAAAAAAACTAATTTCGTCGGGGAATCACAGAAAAAAAAAAAAAAAAAAATTAAATTTTGTAGAAGAATCGCAGGAAGAAGAAAAATTTCGTCAATGGGCTGCAGAAAAAAAAAGACTAATTTCATCGAAAGATCGAGAAAAAATGGCAAATTTTGTCAAAGAATCCGAAAAAAAACGGCGAATTTCGTCGTAAGTAAATATGCTAGACAATTTTTCTAATGCTGATTTATTAAATTTAGGTTTTTGGACTTTTTTTAAAATATGCATTTAAAAAGTAGTTAAGAATATTACATATAAAATATGTAGAATACCTGATTTGCGATATATTCATTTTTCAGTGTCTTTTCTTTTTCCTAAACATATGTTGTGTAAATGTGTATATGCAGTTAGAAGAAAATACTGCATTGCGGTTGCAGACAGAATTTGATGTTAATGGGGCTTGTCGCAGACACAGTTAAAAAATTCTGCCACAGGGTATATATATATATAAGAAAATTAGTGAAATAAAGAGATAAACAAAGTGGATAGCTAGAAAGAGTACTTTTTATGTTTTAACACAAAAATAAGACTACTAATCTCAAAACTCGCAGTTTTTAAGATGAACTATCAAAAATCAAAGCAAAAATAGATGTAGGCTCTATTAAAAAGAAATATATATTTATATTTTTTTCGTATAATTACAGCACTACTTCTTTAATGGTAATTTGATAAATTTTGGCTCACCAGAAATTAGGTTAACGTTAAGTGAATCTAATCAAAATTTCAATAGTTTATTGAAATTATTATATTATTCCAACAGCTTTATTAATTTATTCCAAGAGTTTATCATTTTAACAGCTTTATTGGAAGTAATGTGCCGATGGCAAATAACAGCATTTTCCGTACTAATGATTGTGATCCTTCTTTGATGTGTTCAAGAAAATGTTCATTTTTGTGCACCATTTACTAATTTTGTTTAATATACTTTAAAAAAGTGAAATGTGCTCTAAATGTAAAATTCCGAACTATTATCTCAAAAGATGGTCTTTTTATATTATATAATTTATTTATAACTCATTTGTAGAATCTCAAATTAATCAATTTAACTTATTTTTTAGGCCCACAATCTACAAAAAAAAAAAAAAAAAAACTGTTCTTAAATACTAATGAGATAAAAAAAATAATAAAAGCAAGTGACATTTTTCTTAAAAGAAAAAATAAATAAATAAAATGTTTAATTAAATTTCATTGCTTTTTTATTTCTTGACATGGCTCTATTTGTATTTATATCTTTCTTTTATTTGATTAACTCGTGTACTTTACTTTTTCTTTTGATTATAAGCCTATACAGTAACCCCTTAACATTACCGAAGTTTAACACCCGTAACAAAAAACACCCGCGAATGTCAAAATCGCAACTGTTGAGACTATCTTTCCTTATATATAAAGGGGTTAGTTTCTAATTTTAATGAAAAATAGCAATTTAATTTCAAAAAATGCATTTATTCAGCACTATAGATTAAAAGTACATGCTTTAAATAAATTTGAATGAATATAAATATTGTACGAAAATTTTTAGAAACATATTAGACAAAATGTATGTACTTGTGAATTGTGGAATAAATTTAGTGATTGCGATTGTTTGAGAGACCATATCATACATTTATAAATTTCCACGTAAAGAAAAGTTATGGCCCATATTTCTGTTTTAAACTTATGATTCCCTTTTAATGAAAAATCGCATTCAATTGCTTTTTTAACACCTTACAGTTGATGTTTTAAAATTTCCCCGACAATTTTTGCAAAAAATATTTCACCTGGAATAAAAATTTTAAATTTTTGAAATATTAAAAGATTGATAAAAAATTGCGTAAAAAATAAAGGAAATTACTGATCTATAAATACTTTAAACACAAGGGATGAAGTTCTCGGAACTTTGGCCATATAATAATACAATAGATTATATAGTACATACGAGTCCAGTTTCACTTAGTTCATAGAACTGATGAAACAAAGTGAGTTTAATTGGTTAATATATATATATATATGTATATATATATATAATATTTAAAGAAAGAAAAAAAATCAAGAATAACCAAATTTCGTCTTTGCGAATATTGAAATGTTCCACATTTTTTATTTGGAAAATAATCAAAACTAGCTAATGTTAAGGGATTACTATACTGTAAAGCCTTTTCTACAAGTTAATGTTGTTTTTTTAGCCGTTTGTAATTATAATAACATATTAAAGCAAAATCTTGCATCCTTGTTTGCAAAAAAAATATTTTCATTTGTCAAACGTAACGTCCTGTGTGAGTAATAATTAAAGTTAATAAGGATTTTTTTTCTATTTTCTTATGTATAAAAAAACTGTGTTTGTTTATAAGAAATGTTAAAACATTTAATGTAAATGTTTAATTAACTATTTAAACATATTGTACTTCAGTTATTGTTTGCTCTAGAGATAACTTTAATTAACGTTTGCAAACGCATTAGGCTGCTAAGACAAAAAAAATATATATATAAAGTAAAAATACTTGCTTATTTCTGAAACAATGTGGTAGGACGTGATTTGTTATTATGGTTAAAACAGTTAAATTAACTTCTCTTTTCATTCGAGTAATTAGAGAAACGCGCACACAAAAAATTTAACTGATACAAAATTTAAACTCTATTGTATGTACTAAAAGTTGTTGTTTTTTTATTATTATTATCTTTCATTTATGCAAATGACTAAAAAAAATGAGCAAAATGTAAATAAAGAATATATTTTTTAAACTACTTATTTAAAATTTAAATTATGGATTACTTTTTCTTTGCGGCAATAATAAAATGTACGTAAATGTTAGCTAAAATTAATTTACAACGTTTGTTATAAAAATCAAGTAAAGATTATCTGTACGGTTTAATTTTAACAGAATTTTCGGAATATTTTGTTGTTTGATTTTTGTTTATATAATGCAAATAAAAAAAAAATGTATTGAATTTATTTTACTTTAGAAAAATTTTGTAATGTTTTTGATCATATAAAAATGTGATTGATATTGATAAAAACGTAATTGATATTGTAATTGATGTAAAATGCTCTAAAATTTATTAATCATGGACTACACAGTAAATCGGCACACATAAGAAATTTTTACAAGAAGGGAAATTTTTATAAGTCAGAATGTTTTATGGATTCATATGCGTCTGTCCTCACTCTGAGATTTTTAATTATATACGGATGTTTCAATTTTCTTTGAACTTTATTTTTTCTGACTTTTTTCTTTGAAATTTAACACTTATGAACAGAAAGTAATTTTGTTGTTCATGTTGAAAAATCGAATTTATAGAAATTCCCATGTGTAAATAAAACACAATGCTTTTTCATGTTAAGTAGAAAGATAATTATATTTTTTTTAAAAATGGGACAAATTTTGTTATTTTGTTATTAAAATGAACGATATGAATAAAATATTGGCACTGGTTAAAAATTAAAAAAGAACAAGAAAAAACCTCCCGACCCACTGATAAGTTTTTTTTAAAGTTTAAAACTTAAAGTTTTCATTTGCGTGGATAAGTGCGCTGGATCTATTAACAAAATCTACAATGTCTCGCGATATAATTGTAGGATAAGTGAAAATGAGGTGTCAAAATATTAACAATGAAAGAAGCTTTCAGTTAATATTTAAAAAAGAAGACTGATATTTTGACCAATTCCAATGCATTCTGTCCCCTAAATAAACATTTTAAGCACGCAAAAGAAATAAAAACACACGGATTCCACAGTTATATCCAGTTTACTATAAGGTAAACCATATTGAAAAGGATAAATCAAAATTTCAAAAACACTGTCTGTTTGAAGTTTGAATCAATTTTCGACACGGGCTTGAGGTCCATTTTCATACAACTCTTCTGGCAATATAATATATCCTTATAAGGATAATACAGTGTATATTGACTTATTTTTCTGACAGTGTTACTCGAGTAAAGGCTCAGGTTAACTTGTAATTATTGTTGTATTTGGTTTATCAATTAATTTCGCTATTAAAAAGGAAATGTGTACTATTTTAAATTAGTTTAATAGGATGCACAAAAGTACCTCGTTTCAATATAATGAATGGGAATCATTTTTACTGTGCATTTTAATGTTGTTACATTATCTTAGTTACAATAAAATTGGTATCTATGCATCATTAAGATGGACGACAAACAGTTATCTATTACAGTGTATGAAATATAGTATTCCAGATTTCAAAGAGAAGTTTCATGACGGTTCTGCATCTAAAGGGTAGCCGTTAATCTCCAGTTCGGATGTTGGCCAAGGCTTCCCGTCCAGTCCGCAAATTGGCGGCCAAAACCCGAAATACGCTTTTTATTTCATGTATTTCGGGTATTGGCCAGGAAGCTTGGCCAGTTCGGATATTGGCCGACCAGATCTAAAATTGGTCAGCCTCCCGGTTTCAGCCATAACACACACACACACACACACACATATATATATATATATATATATATATATATTGCAACGTCAGAACATAGAACAAAAAATGAGTAGCTGTAAGTTTTCAAAATTAAACTACTATGCACAGTTTTATTTAGTTTGAAGGTTACGGTGTACATATATGTGACGATTTAAAGTTAGGGGGGTAGAAACATCATTGCCAGGTTTCCCTTTCTCCGCACAGAAGTCATGGCCAGCGAGAAAAAAACAAAATAAATAAATGTAGAAGGTCAAAATAATCACTCCTTGGCTGCTGCAAGTCCATTTTATTAAACGGTAGCTATAATCTAGGGAAAAGCTCCTGTTGCAGATGATATTTTATCGAAACATCCAAAAAATATTCCATGCTTTACTACATCCAGTCGTACTCATGCAAGAGCGCACCCAAGAATTCTTCTTCTCATCTCCCTTACCACCTCTCGAGCTTCCTCTTTTAAATCTAAAAAGAAAATTCTAGAACATTCTGTAACCTCAAACCATCATTCTTTTATGTAAACATAATTTTTGTCCAGCTACGAGACTATTTTCCACAGACGATAATTTTATTTAAAAGAAATATTATTTAACCAATTTATAATCGACTCAGTATTTCTTAGGCAGACGATTTTTATAGATGATTAATTTTAAGAGAAAAAGAAAAGAAATGAATTTATTGATATACACACTATCAAAGGTTGACGGAGGAAAAATAAATAAATAGATAAAATAAAATAATGATATTTTTTTAAAGGTATGGTTTTGGAATAAATTTAAAAGACTTTCTTAAAAAGGGTTGATAAAAACATAGAAGGAATGAGTTTTATTTGGAATATTAGGAAATAAATTTTAATTAAGAATATTTTTAATTTAGAGCCATCTTTTTCAATTTTCGCATACTGGAATAATGTTTTTTAAGGCAAATTAAGAATTTATATCGTCTGCATAAGGATTAACAGATTAGATCTAGAAACAAGATTTTAATTTAATAATTTGAAGTAAGTACGGAATATTATTATAAGAAAATTAAGATAGTATAAAGGTTATAGTTTTGGCGAAAAAAAATTAAAATTTGTAATATATATATATATATATATATATATATATATATATATATATATAGATATATAGATATATACAAACACACACACACACACACACACACACACATATATATATATATATACATACATATATGTATATATATACATAAAACAATTAAATTTTAAAAATGTTAACTAAACAAAATGAATAATTTATTATTAATTCTTACCAGACGCATTCAAAGTAAAATTTACTTCTGAGTGAAATTTTCAATACAAAATTCAAATAATTAAATCTGATCTATAGTTTTTATGAATAATTTAAAACAGAAAAACCATCATCAAACATGTTTTACTATTTCATAAAACAATAATACGTCTTTCTGTACCTCCTATGCCTAATTTTTAATCGATTGATGATGTGTCAGGGCTTAACTGGAAGTCAACGATCTATCTGAAAAACGCATTAGACGAAAGAAGTCACTACACAGAAACTACATTTCTTTTAATTAAATAGCAACACTCCTTTCATTAGCCTTTTTCTTCCTACGTCTGGCTTTTAAAGACTGCTAATTTCCGTAGCACCTGAGAAAAAGACCGAAGGGATAATAAAGTAGGTCAGGTAAACAGATACTTAATTGAAGGGAAAAGAAAGTAACTCCGATCAATGTGGAAATTTTTTTTTCTTTAGATGCAATAACTGAAGAATAAAATGCTCCATTGTGGAATTCAATTAGTAGTTTGATTATTTTTATTTTCATTAAAAATTAGCAGCACTACGATTTGTAGAATCATCTAAAAATGGGGAAATTTGTCAATTTCATAAACGTTTAAATAAATTTTATTACCATATAACTATATTTAAGGTGTCAATTATTTATTTAGAGCATATAAAAGATTTATTTAACGTTTTTTGACACTATTTAAAAACTATGGGTCTTTAAAATTATTAATAAAATTTGTCTAAGTTTGAACCTTGAAGTATGATTTTCGATTTTTGAGATCATTTCTAATTTTACACTACATAATTCACCATTGAATTATTCAACAAAACCTTATGCAAATTTATACTAAATGGCTATACTTTGATATCAAAATTAGAAATTAGTCTGTTTTATTGTTTTTTAGACTAATTGATTATGATTTTTACGAAAAAAATTCAAAGTAAAATTTATTTCTGAGTGGAATCTTCAATACAAAGTTAAATAATTAAATCCGATGAGTGGTTTTATGAATAATTTAATTCAGAAACTCCAAAATCAAACTTGCTTTACTCACTGTACTCACTTGCTTTACTTGCTTTTCACAAAACACTAACACGTTACTCTGTACCTCCGATACCTAACTTTTAATGGATTGATGATGTGTCAGGGCTTAACTGGAAGTCCACGATCTACCTCAAAAACGCATTAGACGAAAGAAGTCACTACACAGAAACTACATTTCTTTTAATTAAATAGCAACACTCCTTTCATTAACTAATTCTTCATTTTTCTTCTTCCGTCTTGCTTTTAAAGACTGCTAATTTCCGTTGCACCTGAGATTAAGACCGAAGGGATAATAAAGTAGGTCGGGTAACATATATTTAATTGAAGGGAAAGGAAGTGACTCCGATCAATGTGGATATTTTTTTGTTTTAGATATAATGACTAAAGAATTAACTTACACCGTTGCGGGATTTATTTCGCAGTTTGATTATTTTGTTTTCTTTAAAAATCAACAGCACTAAGGTTTAAAATATCATCAAGTTATTAAAAAAGATATTCATTTTATAAAAGTTTAAATAAATGTAAATTTGAAATAACAGTTTTTATGGTGTCAATTATTTATTTAGAGCACAAAAAAGATTTATTTAAAGTTTCTTGACACTATTTAAAGCATCATGATCTTCTTTAAAAGTATTAATAAATTTTGGCTTAGTTTGTACTTTATAGTATAAATTTCACTCTTACGGACCATTTCTAATTTCACGCTAAATATTGTACCATTGAATTATTCAATTGAACCTTATGCACATTTATATTAAATGCACAGATTTTGATCTGAAAATTAGAAATTATTTTATCTTATTTTATTTAGTTTATTTATTTATTTTAATTTTAATTTATTTATTTATTTATTTTGCCAGGCTAATTGACTACTACTTCTACTAGAAACATTTAAGGTAAAATTTATTTCTGAGTGAAATTTTCAATAGAAAATTCAAATAATTAAATTTGATCCATAGTTTTATGAATAATTTACAACAGAAATTCCAAAATCAAACATGTTTTACTATTTCATAAAATACTAATACGTCTTTCTGCACCTCCCATATCTAACTTTTAATGGATTGATGATGTGTCAGAGCTTAACTGAAAATCAACGATCTATCTCAAAAACGCATTAGACGAAAGAAGTCACTACACAGAAACTACATTTCTTTTAATTAAATAGCAACACTCCTTTCGTTAACTTTTTCTTCCTTCGTTTGGCTTTTAAAGACTGCTAATTCCGTAGCACCTGAGAAAAAAAGACCGAAGGGATAATACAGTAGGTCAGGTAACAGAATTTTCATTGAAGGGAAAGAAAGTGACTCCGATCAATGTGATCGTTTTTTTTTTTTTTTTTTTTTTTTTTTTTTTTTTTTTTTTTTTTTTTAATGTAATGACTAAAGAATAAAATACACCATTGTGGAACTTAATTCGTACTTTGGTTATTTTCGTTTTCTTTAAAAATCAACAGCATTATGTTTTGAAGAATAATCTAAAAATGGAGATAGATATACATTTCATAAAAGTTCAAATAAATGTAATTTTAATTAATTATTTAGAGTATATAAAAGATTTATTTAACATTTCTTGACACTATTTTTTAAAAAAATCTTTTCTTTAAAAGTTTTAATAAAATTTGGTTAAGTATAAATGGCTTTGATAAAATAGTAAGCTTGAAGTATAAATTTGACTTTTTGAGATTATTTCTAACTTCATTCTTAATATTTCACTATTAAATTATTTAACAAAACTTTATGCATATTTATATTAAGTGTCTAGATTTTTATCTCAAAATTAGAAATTATTTTTTTTCTTTGCCAGACTAATAGATTTTCAATTTTACTAGAAACACTGAAAGTATAATTTATTTTTTGGGTGTAATTTTCAATACAAAATGCAAATAATTGAAAGGGATCCAGAGTTTTACGAGTAATTTACAAGAGGAACTCCTAAATCTAACATGCTTTACTCTTTCACAAAACACTACACTGTAAAAAAAAAAAAAAAAAAAAAAAAAAAAAAAAATGTTAAGTTACTAAAAGTTTTCTAGGAAACCGGTAATCCTAGAACATTTCATGTTACATAACAGGAAAAAATCTATGTAACAGATACAGATTTTCACGAAAATAAAAAAAAAATCCGAAGGTTACTAAACATTTTTTAGGATTCGAGGAATTTTTCATGTAACTATAGCCCAGGTTACCGAAAAAAGTTTAGTAACATAATTCTAATTTTAGTAGATCCGTTTGTAAAGTTACAGATTTCTACAACTTTACAAAAAATAGTTTTGAAGATTTACATTTTTTCTTGTAAAGTTTACAGATAAAATGTTAGTAACCATACAGATTTTGGAAACTTTACATCTGCAGATTTACAGTTTTTTTACAGTGTAATACGTCTTTTTGCACCTCTGATACCTAACTTTTAATGGATTGGTGATGTGTCAGGGCTTAACTGAAAGTCAACGATCTACCTCAAAAATGTATTAGACGAAAGAAGTCACTACACAGAAACAACATTTCTTTTAATTAAACAGCAACACTCCTTTCATTAATGTTTTTCTTCTTTCGTCTGGCTTTTAAAGACTGCTGATTTCCGTAGAATCTGAGAAAAAAGACCGAAGGGATAATAAAGTAGGTCAGGTAACAGATATTTCATTGAAGGGAAAGAAAGTAACTCCGATAAATGTGGATATTTTTTTTGTTTTAGATATAATGACTAAAGAATGAAATATGCCATTGTGAAACTTAATTCGTAGTTTACTTACTATTTATAATCAACAACACTGCCGTTTGAAGAAGCATCTAAAAATCGGGAAATTTATTTATTTCATAAAAGTTTAAATAAATATAAATAAAAAAATATATATATAATGCTAATTATTTATTTAGAGCATGTAAAAGTTTTATTTAACGTTTCTTGACATTATTTAAAAAATGAGACTCTTTAAAATTTTTAATAAAATTTGACTTAATTAAAATTAAATTTAATAAACCTTGTCGTGTGGATTTCACTTTTTCTGATAATTTCTAATTTCACACTGGATATTTCACAACAGATTCATTCAACAAAACCTTCTACACATTTATATTAAGGGTCGAGGTTTTGATCTCAAAATTAGAAGTTAGTTTAATTTTTGTTGTTGTTGTCAGACTAATTGATTATTATTTATACTAGAAACATTGAAAGTAAAATTTATTTCTGGGTGCAATGCAGTTTTCAATACAAAATTTAAATATTTAAAACAGATCTACAAGTTTACAACTAATTTAAAACAGAAAAACTGAAATCAAATGTTTTACTAATTCATAAAAACTAGCATGTCTTTCTGTACCTCCGATACCTTACTTTTAATGGATTGGTGATGTGTCAGAGCTTAACTGGAAGTGAACGATCTACCTCCAAAACGAATTAGACGGAAGAAGTCACTACACAGAAACAACATTTCTTTTAATTAAACAGCAACACTCCTTTCATTAAGTTTTTCTTTTTTCGTCTGACTTTTAAAGACTGCTAATTTCCGTAGCACCTGAGAAAAAGACCGAAGGGATAATAAAGTAGGTCAGGTAACAGATATTTCGTTGAAGAGAAAGAAAACGATTCCAATCGATGTGGATAGATATATATTCTTAGATGTAATAACTAAAGAATAAAATACACCATTGTGGAACTTAATTCGGAGTTTTATTTTTTTGTATTCTCTAAACATTAATAGCACTAGCATTTAAAGAATCATCTAGTCAATGAAAAATTTATTTATTTAATAAAAGTTTAAATAAATATACATTTCACCAGTATTTATGGTATCACTTATTTTTTGAGAATATACAAATTATTTATTTAACGTCTCTTGACACTTTTTAAAAAAAAGGCCTTACTTTAAAAGCATTTGTAAAATTTCTCTAAGTGTAACCTTGAAGCATGAATTTTACATTTTGAAAGCTTTTTTTAATTTCATAATAAATATTTCACCACTGAATTATTCAACAAAACCTTATATTAAGTGTCAAAATTTTGAACTCAAAATTGGAAATTTGTTTATTTATTTATTTACTTATTTATTTATTTATATTTTGTCAGACTAATTGATTATTAATTTTACTAGAAATATAGGAAGTAAAATTTACTTGTGAATGGAATTTTCATTATAAAATTTAAATAATTAAAATCCAGTCTCCAATTTTAAGAGTAACTTACAACAGAAACTCCAAAATGTAGCACGCTTTACTATTCCACAAAACACTAATACGTCTTTCTGTACCTCCGATGCCTAATTTTTAATCGATTGATGATGTGTCAGGGCTTAACTGAAAGTCAACGATCTATCTCAAAAACGCGTTAGACGAAAGAAGTCACTACACAGAAACTACATTTCTTTTAATTAAATAGCAACACTCCTTTCATTAACTTTTCTTCCTTCGTCTGGCTTTTAAAGACTGCTAATTTCCGCAGCACCTGAGAAAATGACCGAAGGGATAATAAAGTAGGTCAGGTAACAGATATTTCATTGAAGGGAAAGAAAAAGACTCCGATCAATGTGGGTATTTTTTTGTTTTAGATGTAATGACTAAAGAATAAAATACACCGTTGTGGGACTTATTTCGCAGCTTGATTATTTTCGTTTTCTTCAGAAATCAAAAGAACTACGGTTTAAAAAATCTTCAAGCCACCATTGAATAATATATTCATTTTATAAAAACTTAAATAAATATAAGTTTCAAATAATTGTATTTATGGTGTCAATTATTTATTCAAAGTATATAAAAAATATTTATTTAGCGCTTCGTCACACTATTTAAAAAAATATTGATCTCTTTGAAAAGTATTAATGAAATTTGTCTAAGTTTGAAACTTAAAGAGTGAATTTCACTTTTTGAGATCATTTCTTATTTCACACTAAATATTTCATCATTGAGTTATTCAACAAAATCTTATGCACATTTATATTAAGTGTCAAGATTTTTATTTCAAAATTAGAGATTAGTGTTTTTTGTTTGTTTGTTTGTTTGATTGATTACAAATGTTCAGAAGGACATATAATTTTTTTTGCTGTAAATTTAAAAGAAAAAAAATCTACACATTTTGGATATTTCCATTTTTCTCTGTGACAAACTCGTGATTAAAGTACAGGGGTAACTAGGGCACAATGATACATCCCCTCTACTGCTCACAGGAAGTGTCACAACAGCTCCAAAAGGTGATATTGGTGTACACAACAATAAATAGAATGTCTTGATATGATTCAGTAGTTTGATGAAATGGGACGGGAATTAATTGTTTTTGTAGGTCAAAAGTTAATTTGAGTTGTACAATTGCAATGGTACATACAACTGTTTCAGTATTTTCAATCGAAAAAGTATTCTCCCTGGCAAGCAAAACTACTCTTTATCAGTTTCTTATTCTTTATTGTTAGGTTAATTATGAAGTGCTAGAATTGAGATTAATTTTATTCAAAATGGCTGTATGGGACACATTGATACACTGTATGTCGGAGCACATTGATACGCATAAATGTGCGCCATGATAGCTACAGGCAGCATAAATCCTTTCCTAGTTCATTTTTATTATCTTTTATTTATTTTATTTTATCATATACTACTTAATCCAACCATTTTCTGCCAAAAATTTCTAATATTAGTTTTTATGGAAGTGAAATAGCTCCATTTTTTATATTAGAAAATTGTATAGTATTTTTGCAAACAGAATACGTACTTATCCAACTTATATACTACTTATATAGGAACTTATCCAACAGCTAGTGTTAGTAGAACTAACAAAAGAAAAGGACTGTAGCCTGGCAAATCTCGAATTTGTATCGATTCTCCAGAGAAATAAGTATTTTCGATATGTTCGAATATATTTTCGAAATGTTAAGTAAGATAAACAAAATGCGGAACGACAAATAATAATTATATTATAAATAGAATTTTTAATATAATTATTCTTTATTTTCTGTTTATACACCAATTTATAAACAGAAAACCTGGCAATTTTTTCATCCTTTTTAAGAAAGCAGATAATGCTGCGGTTGAAGTGTCAGATATGACAAAGTAACCACAGCCAACAGTCAGACAAGGAATAGCTAGAACACCAGGTAATTAGACATTTAAATTTGATTGTTTAAATATTTCTTACAAATAAATTGTGGGTGATTTGAATTTCTATAAATAAATATAAAATGTTTTACTAACTCATTTTCTATGAAAAATATGCAATGGTGTTATTTTGCCTCCATTTTTCCCAAACGTATCAAAGTACCCTATGAGGTGTATCAATCTGCCCCTGGGATGGGGCACTTTGATGCAAATGACTTTTTTGAAATTTCTTTTTTAATTACATGCAAAAATGCTGTACAATTCAACGATTATACATTTTTATAACGAACTACACAAGTTTTATTGACACCACATGCAAAAATAACTTGAAATTTCTAAACATCCACCTACTGCATAATTAACAACATAGTAAACTCGTTAATATAGTAACGTAAATTAGTCAAATAAGTAC
The DNA here is from genome assembly GCA_964019185.1 of Maratus speculifer. Taxonomy (NCBI): domain Eukaryota; kingdom Metazoa; phylum Arthropoda; class Arachnida; order Araneae; family Salticidae; genus Maratus; species Maratus speculifer. Next base: position 104,806,326 of record OZ025289.1, on the reverse strand, counting down.
AAATACTAATGTAGAGTAATTGCGTAATAATTTATTATCAGTACATACATCTGTATGATTTACATTACACTTCACGTACTTAGTTGGAATTTGGTTAAAACTTGGCTGCTTGTAATTTACGTTATAAACACAGACTAAAAAATGTCGTTTAAAGTACTTTGTTAACGTAGAATTTACGCGTTTATTGGAATTACGCAAAAAAAAACATGGAAACATTTTTTGTGCACTAACACACGCTTTTTTGCATAATCATAGCGCAATTTATTAACGAAACTTTTGGTCTTTTCGCTAAACCTATTCCAACACATATTGACCAATGTTATCAAAATTGGAATTATGTTCCCTCTTTCGATCCTAATTTCCATTTTATCTCTGTTCTTTTTTGATTTTTTCTGCATTGTGTTTCATATTGGAAACTTACGCCTCCAATATTTTAAACCTGATGTTTCCTAGGCTTCTGTTTTCGTATTTAACGCTTCTAAAAATGTAGTTTATCAGAAAAATTTAAAGCTTTCCATTTAGAATTTACAGCAACGCCTTTTTCCTAACAAAATAGCGACTAAACATACAAAATGCAAAAATGATCCATATTTACCAAATTATTTCACTCATTCTCAAGAAAAGGAGTTGGATCATTTGACCTGCCAATTACACACCTGCCGGTCGAAATCATTGCAGAAAGAACTGCGAAATTGTTTTCAGTATAAATGAACCGAAAATGACAGAAGGAGAGGAAAATTCAAGATGAAACGTGCTTTTTGTGCCTGTTTTCAAACATTGCTCACCCAGATGTTATTCGAATATGCAGGGAGATTCGCCAAAAATATTCGGTTTAAACGGGGGAAAATAACATAGAACCAGTGGCGATAAATTCGGTTCCGAAGAGTTCCATTCGAATAAGCGGGACATTCGATTATCCGTTACCCGATTAAGTGGGGAGGACTGTATATTCTATTAAAGGTGGAAAAAAAATCAAAGCAAAATTATTTATATTTTAAAAAGTAATAGGGATTTTTAAAAAGCTAATTTTTAAAAAAACAATTTTAATAAAGTTGGCTGTACTTCAGATATTTTTAAAATTTTATTTAATTATTAATATTATGTATTATGCCATCACATATATTACAGCACTATTTAAAACTGAAGAGATGATTTCAAAGGTACTGTGTCCTTTTAACCCTTAACTGCTGTGACAAAAATTGTCACATAACTACTGTGAGCGGGCTGCCAGATCGCTTAACTTACATATGAATAAAATGTTATGTTAATTCTCTGAATACTATTTGTGTATTAAACTTAATATACAAGACTATTATAAATTAAATTCAACAATTCAAAAGTCCCAGGAGGGGGTAATAAGGTTCCAAACGAAACAAAATTTGACCCGTATCTATCATTAAGTTAAAAATTACAAGTTAAACTGAGAAATTTGGAAAAGCTCCGCGGTCTTTCAGACAGTTAAGGGTTAATACAAAAATATTCCCTATTACGCATTACGTCTGCCACTATTGTAGAAAAAAGCGACACGCACTCATCTCAGATTCACTCATCTTCGGCTACATATTGAAGATTTCACATAAAAATGTAAAAGCCGAATTGAATGGTTTTAAAACCTTAGTCATCGGGAACAGGTGGCTTGGAGCTATTTAATTCGTCGGACGACCACAGGGTCTTCCAACTCATTATAGGATAATTTATTATTGTAGTCTCTTGATACTTCGAATGTCTATCTTTAACGGTTGAATGATGTACCAAAACGTAACACTGAATGTCAGCGATATACCAGAAAAACGCCTTAAACAAGTGCACAGAAGCTACATTTCTTTTAACTAGATTACAACACTTCTTTAATTAACATTTTCCCCTTCGTCTGTCTGTTAAACCCTGTAATTCGTGTAGCGTCTGACAGAAAGACGACAGAGATAATAAAGTAGGTCAAATAATAGGCATTACAAGAGAAATAATTAGTGTTTCTAATGTGCAAATGACTTTCCTTTCAATGTAGAGATAAAAGAATAATTCACATTTGTGTGTCCAATATAACCATTGGAAAAAAAAGAATTCATTTCCTAAAAATGAAAAATAATTTTTTAAATTGCTCCTGTCAATTATTGAATATTTAAGCAATTTATTTAGTAGTTAAATTGACAATAATAATACTTTCTCATTAAGATTTATTAATAAATAACTACTGAGTCATAAAATACAGATTTCATTATTGAGTTCACCTTGAAAATTTTATACTGTCTAACTCAGTACATATTCATTAAAACTTTATAAAAATTTATATTTAGGTTAACTTGTGGATGTTGGATTTGGTCTCAAACTCACTGATTAGATTTCAAATTTCGAAAAAAAAAATATATTGAGATAAACTCATGAATTTCATTGTTATTATAAATTTAATGAAAATACCGATTGGCTCTTTTCATTTATCTATTTCACATATATTCTATTAAAATATAAAACTTATACTTTAATTTTGAATCATGCACTTCATAGATACTTACACCCCATATTTCATCTTACACTCAAAACATAATCAATAATAAATAATAAATACTATAGATAATAAATTTAACTTAGAAAAAAAACCCATTGGAATTTCAAATTATAAGTTAAAATATTTAATAAATTATATTGAACTATAGTTAAAAAGTGTTTTACAATAAAAAACCCAAACAAAGACAACTTTAGTATTTCGCAAGACAGTAATATGCCTTGCATGCACCTCCAATATCTAAACTTTTTAACATATTGATGATGTGTTAGAGCTTAACTGATAGTCAACGATCAACCTCAGAAATACCTTAGTCGAAAACAGTCACTACACAGAAAATACATTTCTTTTAATTAAATAGAACACTCATTTCATTAACTTTTTTTCTACGTCTGACTTTTAAAGACTGCTAATATCCGTAACACCTAAGAAAAAAGACGTTAAGAATAATAAAGTAGGTCAGATAACAGTAATTTTATCCAAGATAAAAAAGGTGAGTTCGCCCAATGTGGAAATTAGTTTCTTTTGGCGTGATGACAAAACAATGTAATGCACTATTATGGCTAAAATGTCATTGTTATATTAGAGTTGCTTTTTTAGCATTTTCCAACAAAGTTGAAAAGTGCTTATGCATTCGGTTTGTCTGTCCGTCTGTCCGTCTGGCCGGATGGCCGTCTGGCCGTCTGTCCGTCTGTCCGTCTGTCCGTCTGTCCGCGCTCTAACTCCCGTAAATATACTCGGATTGCTAGGAAATTTTTATGCGTTATTGAGGTTTACCCTAGCACGAACCCTATTGAAAATGAAGTATCTACCATGATTAGTTTATCTACAGAGAGAATCAAAAGTTTCCCATTACATTACGGCCTATGGGGAAAAATCGTTAATATACTCGGATTGCCATGAAATTTTAGGACGTTATTGACGTTTACCCTAGCACAAGTCCTATTGAAAATGAAGTTTCTACCATGATTAGTTTATCTACAGGGCAAAACAAAAGTTTCCCATTACATTACGGCCTATGAAGAAAAATCGTTAATATACTCGGATTGCCATGAAATTTTAGGACGTTATTGAGGTTTACCCTAGCACGAACCCTACTGAAAATGAAGTATCTACCATGATTAGTTTATCTACAGAGAGAATCAAAAGTTTCCCATTACATAATAGATAATGGTAAAAGGGGGAATTGTGTGTGACATATTTTAAATATATTAAGCTTTTTCATGTATAATAAAATTTATATATGTCACTGAAGCTTAATATAAATTATACGTTACTGTCTTGCATAATATGAAGTACATAGCATTTACAGGGCCATACAAAAGATTTCAAATAGTATATTCTTTCCGAAGTACCGTATATGTGTCCGATGATGGCTGATGGAGGGATGAAATGCATTTTAATTATGATATTCGCGTTTATATTTCGCTAAATATATGCACATTATATGGTGTGTATAAATGTTATAGTTGATATACAGGGCTACCCAAAAGAGCTCACCAACGTTACTGAATATGAGCGTAAATTATTTAAACGTGGTTCTTAAATAAGCTATGCATTTTTACACTGAGCTGCATTCAATTTACTGAGAAATGTTTGCAGAATATAGATAAAGGGATATACAGGGCCACGCAAGGAATTCGGTATATGGACGCCTATGAATGATGATTTATGAGAATGTGATTTCAGTTGTTTTTAAAGGGTTTTAGTTTACAAAAAATTTTAGCCTAATGCTGACATGTAATAAGGTACAATGTAAACTACAGGGCTGAACAAAAGTGTTGAAGTATGTTTCCATCTAATAGTATGAATTGCTGAATAAAAATTTCAAGCTACTGGGTATTTTCTTGCTAAGCTAAATTTTCCCATTATATGAACTGACATATGAAATACAGGGCTGTTCTAATGTACTGGAATGCATATTTGGGTATATTTGGCTATACATTATTATTTCCCTAAATAACAAAGTTTTGTTAAAGATTTCATTAAGTGTTGGAAAGTGCTTCATAATCTATGCTTAACGCATGATTTTTCTTACTTGTTTAAAGATAGCTTTGAAACAACATTTTATTGAGAGCAAACAGCCTACAAGTTATGATGTCCTTTTTTCCATGCTAAAAAGTGCCAGGTAAAAATGCTTCGTGTAGTATTATATTTGCCTTTGAATAACTTATATTTTCTGTTAATATAGAGTATCTTATATATTTATTTATGTATAATATTATTTATTTATAACAAGTTTTCAACACTCAGTTTTACGTAAAAAAAATTATGTTTATGCACCTTTTTATTGTTATTCATTTATACTTTGTACATATTTATTCTACTTTTTGTGATCATTCTATTTAAATAAATATGTGCATTGGCACTTTGAAAACTTAAAATTTGTTTGTTTGTTTATTCAATTAACAAAAAATTTTAATTTTCAGACTTTAAATTGCAATTTTGGCGTTTAAAATGCTATTTTTATCCGCGCCATCTTGGACGTCCGCTATTTTGTTTCTTTTACCCCCAGGTCGACCGATGTTAAATGGCAGTATATTTGGATATATACTTTGGACGTCCGCCATTTTGTTTCTTTAACCCCCTGGTCGACCTATGTTAAATGGCAGCCATCTTGGACGTCCGCCATCTTGGATTTTATATCCAAGATCCCAGGCCACCTCATCATGTCCGCCATCTTGGACGTATAGAAAATCTGATAGCGGCGTGGACCTCTCTTTCAACTAAGCATAGTATTACCTTAGTTGGAAGACATTCGACGTCCAAGTGACCTTTGAAATGTCCAGATTTTATCAGAATTGACCTTTGAAACATCCAGAATGACGTCACGCGTGCGTAGATCGCGTCCAATTTTTCAGCCAGCTGATCACGTGACCTGAATCTGAGCTAGCCGACCACGTGACTTTATATTTTTAGAACGTGAGATAGGTATCTGTTGAAATGCAAAAAGGGAGGGAGGGCTGTTAGTCAGTCTTTGTACCTGTGCAATTGACCTCGCACTATCAGTAGTTGATTGTGCGTGTTTCGAGTGTTATTGGAATCAAGTTCCGCTTAGTCAGGCGCAATCGCATGTTAGATTGGCTTGCATAAAAACTGCTGATCGCCTGAGTAATGTTAGCTTGAGTGTATACAACATGTTTGTGATTTATAATAAGTTTTCATTTGAACATGAGACAGTCGAATAATGGGCAAATGGCGTACTTTAATGAAATAGACTCTATTCGACCTATTTTATCCTGTCCCTTCCTGTTGAAATTCCAGAACTGTAGAAGTTTCATCAAAATTCTTTTAAAGGAAACTAATCAACCATAGTCGGATTCACCTGATAATAGAAATTTTCCCCATAATTCCATCCAAGCAACTTAAAATTATTTGTTACACACAAAAACCTTAACTGAAAAGTCATATAATTCACAATTTATGTCTGATCAAGATGCATTCAGGAGAACACAAGTTTTAAGCAACCGAAATAAAATTCTATTTGCATTTTACATATACTGAGGGGGGGGGGAGTTAATTCTACTCACTAAAACAGGCCAACCCTCTTGAATTGCGACGTATTTCTCATTGAAATCAGTGCAATGTGTCTCATAAACGTAAATGATAAATATATATATATATTTAAACATTTTTACATTTTGTGAAATCTATTGAAATTTTCTTTTAAATGTAATTCAAGTATCATTGCAGGAGTTCTTTCTTGATTGGTGGAATGCAATAAAACAAACTAATTTTAAATTACAACGGTTGTTGCCAAACAACAAACTACAAATAGGATCACTTTTGCTCAGCTTAAAATAATACATCAATAGTAGAATAATGAAATTTACTCACTTAACGTTCTCAATAGTAAAAAGATTGTGACATTAAAAAGAAAAAAAATTGCATTCTGAGTCGAATAATAATAAAAAAATACAGATTTTCATGTTGCAACGCTATATATAAAAACGACACTATACTTCTTGAAAATATATTAAATAGTACAAATTATTTAACTATAAAAAAGGATACGCTAATATTTTAGTGGTACAATAAATATCACAAGAAAAATGAAGAAGACATATAAGCTTGCCAATGAAACTTTACGAAATAGAAAAACATATTTCAAATTATTTAATAAAACTAACTGAGACAATTTTTATAACAGCATAGAAAGGTAGATGTCACTGTATAAGCGACAAAGTTTGAAAATATATCGGAAATGTCACTTTTCAGCGTTAGATTTCAATATTTATCATGTTAAAAATGAAATAAAGAGGCATCTTTATACGAGAAGTCATTTGTCACCATTGATATTCATCGCGTTATAAATAATAAAATATTTCGCATTTAGACTATTCTGTTTAGCTATATCGAGTAATGTGTCAGAATGGATAAAACATATCACTATAAGCATATTAAAATTTTCTGTCAAAAGTAATACATTATTCATGCATATTAAATAATAATATTGAATGCGTATATTCATTATCAGGATAATCCAATGAAACTGAATTTTATAATTTAGAATTGTCACAATAAATGACGTAATTTATTGGATAAGAATAATAAACATAAATAATTAGCTCAATTATACATTTTTCTTTTTGAATCGTTGACTGTCATCATTTTCTCCCTTTATAAAAAATATTCAATGCATTGATTTTTAAGATATTTCTGCTGTTTTAATTTTCTATTCTTATCTACAAATGTGTATTTAGAAGGAATATTTTCATTCTTGCCTGAAATTAAGACTTTTAAATGAATACGAATGAAATTTAACAGATGATAGTGGCATCCCAGTAATTTGATTTTTATTGTTTACATTCTTGGCCATTTTGTTTTACAAGCACAGATTGTTAATCAAATTAAATAAATAAATACTGCTAAGATTAAACTAATCATTTGTGATTATGTTCCAAGATTTTAGATATGAATAATGATGTGGGGCATAACAAATAGCAGCAAAAGTCAAAATTTTTAATATAGCAATAACCACTTTTACATTACACCCGCCAAAAGCAAAAAATATTCATAATTTTATGAATATTTATTGGCATTATCAAGACTAAATAATAATATGAAATATTGAACCAATATTAAAATGTTTATATTTTATAAATACTAATGCAGTGTTGACAAAGAGTATTTCGTCAATTTAGAGTTAACGGTAGCAGTACAGGGTGACACATAAACACTGTGATGCAAATAACCACAGTGAACCATAACTTTTAACTGGAGAGACAAAATAACCTGTTTTTTCATAAATCAAAAAAGAAAAAAATTCTGTATAAAAACCAATCAAGATTATCCGTAATGGCCTCCTCCTGCGGCGATGCAGGGACCCAGTACTTCTGGGAAATTGGTCAAGATAGCCGCAGTAGAATATTTCTGGCGTGATTTTGACCCAGGTTTTTTCCTATGCACATTTCGGGGGAATCCAGGAATTTATGCTTGATTCCATACACCTTTTAGTCCAGGATCTCTCAAACAGCTTAATCACTGTACACCCTGTTTTCCTGCAAAATAGTGAATTGATATCAACAGAAACAGCAATAGACAACAAAAAACACAAGAAAATGTGCAAAACAATAGTTTACATCAGGGATGCACAACCTCTGGCCCGCGGGCCACAGTGATACCACTACTTTTTTGCAAAATAATTTTCCTTATAATAAAGATAGAAATTTTGCTATTAAATAAAACAAATTACGCTTTTCAAATATTCTGGTGACAAACAATTTTCTGGAAAAAAGGTTTTGCATCATTGGTTTACATCAAAAACGCGAAGAAAACTTTAAACTAAATTCTCTTTTTTATCACGTCACAATATTTATGTATCACTTTTTATAAAAGAATATAAGCCGAAACTAGAATGAAACAATAAGAGTTAAAAGATCCACTTAAAACACCATTAGAAAGTTTTTAAATGCACTAGGCGCATCTTAATCTTTCTTCGTAAGGCGCAAGAAAGACATGCATTTACTATGAAATATATTAATATAGATTTTGCTGCTGCTTTCACAGTAAAAGTGCGGGCCAGGGCCGTGGCCAGAAGTGAATAATAGAGAGGAGGAGGCTCAAGAAAATGTCAGTGGGATCTCATACTTTTTCTACCTCTCTCTCTCTGATGCAGAAAGATAAATTGGTGCATATTCACAGTGTAGGTACTATGTTTCTCATTAAACTGTTGTAATAACTTCATTTTATGCCAAGGAAATAATAGGATGAAAAATTCGAGTGTATAAATAGTGCAATATTAAACATCATGTTTGCTTTATATGTTCAAATAGGATGAACGAGTTTTTAAACATTTATTTTACATGCAATTTAGTATTTCTGCAAAATTGGGAAAAGGCCTCAAAACTAAATTGATTTTTGGACAGAATTTCATTTGGATTTTCGTAAAATAAATTTATATAGTGACCTTGAAATATATTTTAAGGGAATCTCAAAATACTTCAAAAGGGGGACTGAGCCGCCCCTAGCAGCCATTTAGCTACGGCCCCACGCCTGATTAAGAAAAACTAAGATCTTTCGAAATGTATAGCGCATTATAGAAAAATTATGGTGTTTTAAAAAGACTTTTCGTTCTTACTGTTTCACATCAGTTTCAAATTATACTCTTTGATTGTACTTCTTTTGCCAAACCAAAAATTTTTGGTGTTCTTTTTCACCCACATTTTTGTAATTTCAACTTATAGCCTTTGGCTGTGCTGCTTCTGGCATTTCAACATTTTTTGTCACTCTTGCTACTGCTCTGATAGTGGAAACACGTCTTACTTGCGCCTGACGAAGAAACACTAAGATATTTCAAAAGGTCTTGCACATTTAAATATTTTTAAGGTGTTTTAAGATCTTTTATTTCTTATAGCAGTACCATTGCACGATTGGCTTTTCAATCAAATTATTTTTAATACAAAGCCAATATTTTTCCTTAACAGGTAATTCAATGTCAATAATTCTAATATAAAACCATCATTTATTTACTTTTGGAATTCCATTGCAAGTTAAAACTATTTTTAAGCCTATATGTAATAAATTGGAAACATTTACACCGAATAAAATTACAATATTATTAGAGTAACATTAAATTTGTTATGGTATCTTACAAGGGAAGTTTACAATATAAATCTGGTTAAAAGGAGTGCTGGTAAAAACAATTATAATTCTTTTAATTAAAAGAAACGGATTATCAACATTTTATATTCTTACTTTCTTTCATCTGTCAAAATAATATAAAATACGCGTAAGATACAGAATGAAATATTATTATTCCTGAAAATAATTTTATGTCGACTTCGTAAAAAATTGCCTAAAACACTTAAAATTATTGAGAACATACATAACATTAAAACCAATGACAAGACAAATCTTGCAAAAATCGTTGAGAAATCTTTTAATTCTTTCACTTCAAACCGGAAATAAACGGCAAGTTTCTAAAGAACTCGTTATTTTCTGTTTCCAGTTTTTATGTAATTACTGCATAAATACGGGCATATATATGTAATAACTCAATTAGAGTATCACTACAAACAAAATTACATACCCTCTAGCTTTAATTTTTTTTTTACTTGAAAGCAACACAATGCTATACAAAGCTTGAAACTGTTAACAATTAAAAGGAAACATAGCTTCAAAAAGAAAAAAAAAGAATGCAAGAAAGAAAAAAATAAATTAAAAAGAGAGAGTATTCCTATCTGAACTTCGAGAATACTGTGTCAGCAATTATGAATGAAAATAGTAGAAATTGAGAAATTGCTGAAACAAAAAACTGGATTCAGAGATAACATAGAAAAATAACCAATAAAGAACGAAGAAGGCGTTGCTAAGGAGGGGCATACGAAAAACATGGAAAAGAATTTTCTTTTTTTCTACTTTCGTTTTTTAAATAGAGACAGTCTAGTTATTCATAATATAGATGTGTTGGATTCTTAGGAAAATCACGAATGGAAATTATGAATCAAATCAAATCAAATTAAAGCCTTGCAAAAAAACCTTGTAGAAAATGCAAATAAATCAGTGCTGGCGTAGGTGATATTTTTTAATTATTTTACCTTCCATAATTTATATATAATAATAGTCTATACTGAAGATCATTAGAAATCTACCATTATTACCGCTTTGAAATTGTAATAAAAAAAATATGTAAAAAAATAGCCGCCAGCCACTGCCAAAAATAATTTATACCATGCTCAATGCTTACAGGGAATCAATATTTATATATATTTAAATATATCTCTTTTGATATGAATATTTTTTAATGTCTAATTGTCATATTATTAAATGGCTTTACAGAAAAATGTTTTAATAAAACGAAATGCAACATTCGCAATAAACTTTGAAAAATATAATTATATATATAATATATATACACTGGTGGACAAAACTTAAGGACCAGTGACAAAATGCCAATTTTCAAGCGATAATGTTCACGTGAATACTCAAAAGAAAGTACCGTATTTGTTCGTGTATAACGCGAACATTTCTTGGAAAAATTAAGGGAAAACTCGTAGGTACGCATTATACACGGAATATTTTTTTACTGCTTAAAGTAATCACACATAATACATATGAATTAGACATGTATTCAATGAAAATATTAAAAATAGTAAAATCTTGTTTAAAAGAAGTATTGTTGTATCGTTATTTCACTCCTTGCACTTTTTTATACAAAAACATTAATAACATTATTTAAACGCTAATTAGCAATCCTCATTGTCGTCACTCACGACTATCCTCCGTTATTTATTCCCTAACTGAAATCTAAAAATTTATCTTCGCCTTGTCTATTGGCCTAACTGAATATTTGTTTCGACTTTCTTTACTTAAATTCTTTGACCTGTCATTGACATGCATACCAAATTTACGGTGCGCGTTATATACGAAATTTTAAAAAGTCGCCATTTTTCTTGTAAAATAAGGGCTGCGCGGTATACACGAGTAAATACGTTAATATAATTTGAATAATTACTATGCCTGCAGAACAGCTAGTTCATAAAACATCTCATTCAGGTCACACGTGGTCGCATGAGTCACAGTCACTACCCCGAAAGAAAACACAGGAAATTCCATATGTGTCTTTTATGAGTCTCAAATGACTACTATATATGACTCTACTGACAGGTCACTCTTACTGTTGCTTTGTGGCGAGTCACCAGGTGACTTTACAATTTCGTTTCATTGAGACTCTCGTGTGACTGCCATTTGGAGACTCAATTTCAAAGTCATTGTGAACGTTGCATTATGATAAACCACAAATAATGTCACATTAAAATCATATGGTAGCTTTCTGTCATAATGTCACAGTACAGTCTTTGTGAAATGGTGACAAAGACTCTACTGTGAAGTAACCACTGTGAAAGGTGGTGAAAAGTCACTATGTGACGTTAATGTGGCATTATTTGTAATTTATCATAATGCAACGTTCACAATGATTTCGAAATTGAATCTCCAGAGGAGAATCACACAAGTCTCAAGGAAAGGACGTTGTAAAATTACCTCGTGACTGACCACAAAGCAGCAGTCACAGTGGCTTGTCAGTGGACTCACATATAGAAGTCATTTGAGACTAAAAGGGGCGTATAGAGTTTTCTATTTTTTCTTTCATCGTAGTGACTGTGACTCTTGTGACCATGTGTGATCTGAATGAGATGTTAAATGGACATCTGTTCTGCAGGGATAGTACTTATATCGAATTATATAAATCCTTTTGAGTTTTCGCGTGAAAAATATCGCTTGAAATCGCTTGAAAATTGGCATTTTGTAATCTCTGGCTTTTTTTTCATGATTTCTGCAATAGCTGTTTGCACGGATTTTCATCAAACTTCAGATTCAGTTAATCTTTGTTATAAAGTGATTCTGTTTACGTTTTGGTGTCAATCATCTTATAGATGATGCTGCTATGCTGAATTTTTCAGCTTCCCGCCATAGCCTTGTCTCAAGAATCATTGCACGACTTTTTATCAAACTTCAGATTCATATTTACCTTGATAGATATTATGACTGATTATGCTTTGTTGCATATCGCGCAGCGCATGCCACTTTTATTCTGCATTTTCCCTGATATTGACAATAAACGTATTTATAGAATTAATACATGGGATTCCATACCATTAGAATCCTCACGATTTGCATATATTACCATTTAATTTTGGTACTGTGATAAGAAATTTTGAAGCATTGACATGAATGAGATATGAATTTTGTGATTAACACAACTGACTAATTTTAATTTAGTACTTAAAGCATTTTCTTCTCTATTCAAACTTGTAAGTTATTTTTTCCTCAACATAAAGCAATATAAAAGGTGGCAACATGTTTCTTTTCAATAAATAAAAACAGCTCTTTTTTTAAATTTTAAACATATTTTAATTATTAAGGAGTTTCTTAAGAAATACCTTATGTTTTAAAGATCAATTAATATAACTTTTTCTTAGGAAACAAGAAACTTGTGTTTTATTCATGGCGCCGTATTAAAGCGATAAAAGAATGACAATAAAGATGTGTAACTGATATTAATTATGCTGACAGTCAATTAAACATTATAGGACATTACACGGTGAAGGTGTCAAAATTTTAATCAAAAGAGTCTTTTAAATTTACATAAGCAAAAAAAGGACGATGCTGTAAATTTATTTTAAGATTTTTAAAAAATGTGCTTTCAACATATTTTTCCCCTTTATTCTTTATGAAATATTATTAAAGTATAATGAGATTTATTAGATATTATTAAAGTATTTATGTTAAATTTTCTTATAAGCACGAAAAATTATGATTTAGTTTACTCTTTATTCTACACTACAATTATATAAATAATAAACATGTTTTTTTTTTTTTTTTTTTTTTTAATGCAATAAACCATCTAGTTCCAGACAACGCAATAAACTCCAAATTGCGCTGACTTATGTAGGCATTAGAATACTCTCTGTATTTAGGCATCATTTAATCAATATGTCACCCAATCAGGACAAATACAATGAGCAACAGGCTTCTTTGGAAATTAAACACTAAGAAATCCACGTGAAGTTTAAAACTTCACTGAGACATATCGTGCATATGAGTATAGCTCGTGAAAGTCTACGGTGTTATACTAGGCATAATTGTGACAAAAAATAAAAATGACGGCTGCCGAAGTCAGATTTTTTATAACATTTCAACGGTCCCTTCAAATTAAACATCAATATTTGATGTTTATTGATTCGTTCATTATCAATTAATGAACCGAACAATCGTCAAGGAATTCGAACTTTCCGAGTGGTTTTGAGCTGCTATATAACTTAATTTAGTTTAATTTATTTTTTATTTCTAATTTACTTCAAGCCGTTTTAAGGATCGAACTCCAGACCTTTTTACAGCAGAATAAGCCCTTACCAACTCAGCCGAAGTCGGTGATGCAAGCCTGTACAAAATATGTCTTTTATGAGTTCGTGGGAAAATCTGTTGTGTTTTTCAAAGATTTCCTTTTAAATATATTCATTAGAATATTCGTAACCGGTTTATTTTATTTTATTTTAGACCGATGCATAATGCTTATTATTTTTTAAAACCAATTTTAATTTTTTAACTAGTTTAAATTAAAAATATCACTGTTTAAAATCTTTTTTTTTTTAATATATGAAGAAAAAAATTATTCAATTTTATATATATATATATATATATATTTAAAAAAAAGAATGTTATAGACAATTTTTTGAAATTGTTTCACACAATTTATGTTTTTATTCGGAGGCTAATTAGTTAAAAGATTTTTTTAATAAGAAATAAGAGAAGAAATAACAGAAAAAAGCAACTAAAAAGGACTTTTTATATTTTAATGGAGGTAGTGGGATTCGAATCCACAATCTACGCTCTCAGGTCGTGGTGCCTTGACCACTCGGCTACGGAGACCCCCAGATAACGGAGTGTCTCCGTTTTTTCCTTCTATTTTCATACGTTTCGTTATTTTCAGGAAAGATGGTGTTGTTTTCTGATTTTTAACAGGAAATGCTCTTTTGTTGTGAAAAGGGACTTTTTCTGTGAAATTCAAGAAAAATTTCTCTGTGAATTTGAGATTTTTTTTATAACATATTTTGTATCAGGTTGAAAAAACATCTCTTTTAAATATTTTTAATAAATTACAGAGAAAACAACATTACAATTTTACCCTTTTGCCGGGCAGTCAGGGGTTTAATACGATAATAATTATTAAATTTTCCTTAATACGATTTTAAAAATATTTAATAGCAGAATTTGTTAGTAGTGTTTTTTTTCTTTTTTAATGAATCACTGAGAGTTGTTCGTTTGTTTCTAGATTTGGAATTTGAGCATTTTGATGGCAACGGTGAAGCGTTTGTTTGTTTATAAATGCTTATTTTTAGTTTGAAATTTAATATATTGTAATTGGATATGATATACATGTTTTAAAAATAAATATGTTGAACAAAAATTATTTCAAGTAGAGGAGATTATCATTTAGCTGTCATAATTTAGCATATATTTTGCGTTAAGCCTAACATGGCGTTATCTACCGTCGATTCGCAGACCAGAATGTTTGGTATCGGACTGATTATCTACAGTTTTCTCCACCCAGATTTTATTATAAGTAGATTCTTTTTTTTTGCATTATCATTATTTCTTGAAAAAGCTACAAAATATCTTCTACTATATTCATTTACTAACATTAGCATATATTTACTCCCTTCCAATGGATGTACATCATGGTCAAACCATTAAATGTGTATCATAAATATCGAATTCCTTAAAATAAAGTTAACTAATTTATTAATAATGTATTTGAGTAAGAATATCTAATTGTAGCATATTAAGTAAATCCAAATTTAACGAAAAATTTTACTAGAACAGATTGCTAGAGACTGCGATTTATAAAGATAAAATATTCCTAATCATTGTTTTAAAAAAGTTTATTTTAAACAATATATTAGTGTGATGTCGAAAGTAACATAACATCACATATTATTATTAGCTTCTTTTTTTAAATTTAAATTCTCAAATTTAAAATTAAAATTATCTTTCCCAATTTCAAATCAATTAAACATCATTTTTACTTTCTAAAAAGAATATATTTATCTCTTTCCTTTAAATTGCAGTTATGTATGTTTAACCGAGGCCGTTAATAAAATAAATCAAAATCCAATCTTTTCTCATCCTAAAATCATTTTCTGAGCCTGCATACTTTCGTTTGTTCAAAGAGTACATAGAATGATATTTTAAAAACCATATGCCCTGTTGCAGTTACTCAGTCACTTGTTTAATTCCTTTCCAAATTAACAGACATTACAACTCCTTTTTCGGCTTAAAATCTAACGCTCTTTTTATATTAAAGCGGCGTCTGACATCTGTGTTATGGATTTAGAAATATTTTTCTCAGCAATCAGTGTTGGCACGCATATTTGTACGCTGATATTTTAATCGCCAAATTAACGGTCCGGTTGGCATGTTTTTAATTTAAACTTTCTTTATGAGCTATACGTATAGGGTTATCATAGTCTAAGGGCAACCACATTTTAGCTCGACGCATTTTGGCTACATTATTTGATGTCAGAAATCAGTCTATCTCTAACTGTCCTGCTGTAAGGATGTAGAGCTCCTGCTTCTGTATTTTTACCAGGGGGTCACCCCGTGAGAGTGTAAGTTTTACCTCTCTTTAATAAATGCCACATACATACTTGAGCATTTTCTTCATCGAGTCTCTCTTTCCTGTGTTATTGCTATTTTACGCAATGTAATTTTAATTTTGATTTTCACGGCTGATCTTCATATGTCTTAAGCAGTTATCAAACTTAACTTCCATTTTTTAAAGACATGAACGAAAATAATCGTCATAATTAGTATTATTTTTGCTGTCTGACAATCATTCCATTCAATGCATAAAATTAA
Source organism: Maratus speculifer (assembly GCA_964019185.1). NCBI lineage: Eukaryota > Metazoa > Arthropoda > Arachnida > Araneae > Salticidae > Maratus > Maratus speculifer. The sequence continues at coordinate 104,789,966 of OZ025289.1, read as the reverse complement.
CACCAGTTATTTTATTTTGGTTGATGAATTTAATTTATGTGTACCATATCACTATATGTGTCATTTATTAAGATAATTAAATGTTATATTTATTTGTAATTAAATATAAATAACAGATGCAATGCAGAATCATTTTTTATATATATTTCTTATTGCATCTCTTGAGAAAAAGCTTTTGCATATCATATTTACGCACATGATAGTTTTATATATACGCCATCGCCTATTTGAAAAATCAGGTTCTTTGCAAAAATCCTGGCAAACTGCAGAAAAATCTCTTTATTTACCAAATATTTTTATATTTTTCAGGCTTATTGCAAAAAACCAAAGAGTATTAGGCTAATTGAAATCTGGCCACTTGTTTCTCAATCTGCCTTGTATTTTTAGGCTTACTGCAATGATCATAAATAGCGTTAAGATAATTGAAAAATGATCATTTAGTTTCCAATACTGGTAATTTGTTTTAGGCTTATTAATCCATAACCCAACCCGAACAGCAACATCAAAAAAATTCAACAGGTCGTACCCAGATCCGATCACGACAAATTATATTAATTTGCCCGCAAACCGACCCGAACATAAAAATTCCATTTGAAAAAACACTAAATCTATCTTAGGATACAAAAATATTACAAAGAACCAAAATCGGACCCCATCAAGACAATATTACATTTGAAAAAGAAAAACGAAATTTGACCTGAACCAAATTTGAATACGACAAAAACATTCCAATGAACCATACACCAATCCAAACAAGACAAATGTGTACCCCGAACTAAACCTAAAAACTCAATTTCAAACAAATCGAAATCTGACCAGAACTAAATCCTGAACTAGACAAAAATAGTACAGATAACAATAAAATACAAGTTATAGAACCTGTGACAAAAATTAATGTAAGCAATTGATTATATCTTACCAAAGTATTGCTTTTTAACTCTATTGCTTGATTTGCTGTAAACCATTTTCGTGAACGTTTTTCCTCGATAAAGAATTTTTAGCTTATTTTTAAAATGTAATACTATTTTATTTGCGTATAAGCAATTTTCCATAAAATGCCCGAAAAAATTTCATCTCGGAAATATATTTCCCTCCTAGTTTCAAAAACAGTGAAATATACAAAACAAAAGCGTGAATGTAGAATGTAATATCATATTGATATTTGAAATCTTACCACGTTCACAGAATTTATGAACATATAAATTTGAAAAAAGTAAAAACTTGTAGACAGGAAAATAGAATATAACAATACTGGTTCTAAACATTTTTAGGCAAAATTGCTTTGATAGTGAACCTAGCTTTAAACCTGCCTTACAAAAATCTTTCAACCTTTCAATATTTTCAAACTTTTTATTTAGTTCTTAAAGTAAATTTTGTGTATCATTTTTTCTAAATGATTGTATTTTGTTAAAGTAAAATCTCAATAATGTTCATTTTTTATAAGTAATAAGGTATACCTAATTATTCGAAATACTTTTAAACTCTAGTAAGAAATTTTCATTAAGTGTTGTTAAGTCATATATAATGTAGAAGAAAATTCAGTATTATAAGTTGAAATCTGAAGGAGGTTTTGGAAACATATTTTGCCAGTTGAAAAACGGGATACATATTTTCTAATTCATTTTAAAATGTTAAATATTACATATTTCGATAAATATAATAAATGATATGTTTCGGATGCGTTTTAGAAAATGCTTGCTCTATAACGTTGTTATAACACCGCCATTAGGTTCCTAGGAATAACTTAAGATAAAATATTTGCTTATAAATATCAATAATCTGAGATAAGATATAGGTTTTACAACCTGTAACAGACATTAATTTAAGCAATTAATTATATCTTTACAAAGTATTGGTTTTTATGGCTATCGCTTGGTTTGGAATAAATCATTTTCACGAATAATAAATAACTAAATAATAAAAATATGTAATAAGAAATAATCATGAATAATAAAATAACGTAACCAAACCAATATTCAATAACACATGCTTATTTTCAATGCTTTAACACAGGTATAGGCTACCTAGATATAATATAAAATAAAATATTAAAAATACAAATAATCTAAGATGAAATACAAGTTATACAACCAGTGACGGATATTAATGTAAGTAATTAATTGTATCTTCCCAAAGTGCTGCTCTCTAACGCTATCGCTTGGTTTGTTGTAAACTATTTTCTTGATCATTGTTCACGGTAAAAGGATATTTTGCTTATTTTTTCAAGTGAAATTTTGTTTTATTTGCATATAAACAATGTTCCAAAAAATGCTCGAAAAAATTTCATACCGGAAATAAATTTCCGATACTAGTCTTTAAAAAAGTGAAATACAGAAGAGAAAAGCGTGAATGTAAAATCTAATATAATATTGATTTTTGAAACCTTGTCACGTGCACAGAATTTATGAACATATAAATCTGAAAAAATAAGACTTTTAGACGGGAAAATCGATTATAACAATTCCGGTTCAAAACATTTTTAGGCAAATTTGCTTTGATACTGAAACTCTCCTTATTCTAGTTTTACGACAAACTTTCAACCTTTCAATAATTTTAAACTTTTTTTTTTGTTATAGTAAAATTTATATTTCATTTTTGCTAAATAGTTGTATTTTGTTATTATAAAATCTCAATAATATTCAATGTTTATAAGTAAGAAGGTATATCTAATTATTCGAAATACTTTTAAACTCTAGTAGAAAATAGAAATTTCCATTAATTGTAGTAAATTCAAGTATAATGCAGAAGAAAATTCAGTATCAAACACAGAAATCTGGAGGAGGTTTTAGAAACATATTTTACCTACTCAAAAACCGGATAGTTACTGATTCATTTTAAAATGTAAAAGATTGCATGTTTCGATAAATACGTTAAATGGTATATTTAAATAAATAAATCACATCTTGCAATTTGATAAAAGTTTGTTCTATAACATTGTCAGAGCTGCCAACTTCTACGCCTATTTAAATCACATAAAAAATTTTCTAACCACAAAAATATTTTAGTAAAATGTAAGCCAAATATATTCAATGTTATGTATTACACTCGATATTGTTATTTATCTACTAATATTTCTGTTTCTGAAAAGTTTATTCGTCTTTAAATAGGCGTAGTAGTTGGCAGCCATGCATTGTTATTACACCACCATTGGATTCCTAGGAATAACATAAGATAAAATATTTACTTATAAATATCAATAATCTAAGATACAATAAAAGATTTACAACCTGTGGCAGATATAAATGTAAGCAATTAATTATATTTTCCCAAAGTATTGCTCTTTAACACTATCGCTTGGTTTGGTGTAAACATTTTTCGTGACCATTGATCCTGGTAAAAGGTTATTTTGCTTATTTTAAATGTGAACATTTATTTTATTTTCTTATAAACAATGTTCCATAAAATGCTCAAAAGAATTTCATATCGGAAATATATTTTCTCTCCTAGTTTCAAAAAAAGTTTAATATACAAGTGAAAAGCGTGAATGTAGAATCTAATAGCATATTGATTTTTGAAATCTTGCCACGTGCACAGAATTTATGAACATATAAATCTCAAAAAAGAAAAAATATGTAGACGAAAAATCGAATATAGCAGTACTGGTTCTAAACATTTTTAGGCTAAATTGGTTTGATAGCGAAGCTCTCTTTACTCCAGTTTTACAAAAATCTTTCAACCTTTCAATATTTTCAAGCTTTTTATTTTCATTTTAAGAAAAAGTAAAATTTATATTTAATTTTTTTCACATCTAAATGGTTATATATTAAAACAAATATGTTAATATAAAATCTCAATAATGTTCAACTTTTATAATTACTTAGGTGTATCATCCCTTCATAGCATGCATGGTCACAGTGACGGCACAATGACGTCACTGTCAGTCACGACGGTCACATCACATCTGTGACCAAAATACCATCACTCAGTGAAGTCACATTGAGACTGAGATGTGACTTTCTTAAAAATTTTTGGAAAATTACAAAAATTCTTCAAAACATGATATTTAAAAAAAAAAAACACTTTTGCCACAACGTCGCTCTTGCCACAGTTTCGTCACGATGTTAATGTCAAAGTAGTCACAAATGACACATTTTTCACAAATTTATCAGACTGTGACTTCACAAAGTGGTCACAATGTGACGTCACAAACAATAATTTAATAGCTTGAACACGTACTTTATAGCTGCCCACCGCCATGGGGTACCTAAGAAAAATATAAGATAAAATATTTGATTACAAATACCAGTAATCTAATATAAAACACAAGTTTTAGAACCTGCAACAGACATTAATGTAAGCGATTAGTTGTATCTTTCCGAACTACTGCTCTTTAACGCTATCGCTTGATTTGGTATAAAGTACTTTCGCGAATGTTATTCCCGGTAAAAGGATATTTTGCTTATTTTTTATATGAAATATTTCATTTGCGTATAAACAATGTTTCATAAAATGCTCGAAAAAATTTCATATCGGAAATATATTTCCCTCCTAGTTTCAAAAATAGTGAAATATAGAAAAGAAAAGCGTGAATGTAGAATCTAATATCGTATTGATTTTTGAAATCTTGCCACGTGCACAGAATTAAATGAACATATAAATCTGAAAAAGTAAAACATGTAGACGGAAAATCGAATATAACAATTCTGGTTCAAAATGTTTTTAAGAGAAACTGCTTTGTTAGTGAAACTCGCCTCATTCCAGTTTTACGAAAACTTTCAACCTTTCAATATCTTCAACCCTTTTATTTTCATCTTAAGAAAAAGTAAAATTTATATTTCATTTTTTCTAAATAGGTGTATTTTGTTAATATAAAATGTCAATAATGTTCAACTTTTATAATTTCTTAGATAAAAAAGTTATTCAATCTATAAGAGTTTCAAATCACAAGATTTTAAAAACTTAACCTTTTATATAAACATTTGAATGAACGAATTAAATTTATTTAAATTTAATTTAAATTTAATTTTTTATTTTTTTAATTTATGAAATTAATATTTGACCATGGTCTATTTTTAATTTATTGTTTATAGAATAACGCGCGTGGTTTTGTTTTGATCTCTTTGTCATGTGTCAATTGTATTGACCGTGAAACGATTTTTATTTTATTATGATTATGATTCTTATTCGATTGGAATCGAAACATGTCAATAATATTTGTTTTTAATTATTTGTTGTACCTCTCTCAAGTAATATAAAATTGTTTAATCAAAAATTAATTGGATATATCAGCATTCTAATTATAAGAAAACCTATCAAGTTGTTTATGAAGTAGAAAATAGGAATTTTCATTATGTGTAATAAAGTCAAGTATAATGCAGAAGAAAGTTTAGTATTATAAGCAGAAATCTCAAGACGGTTTTTGAAAAAAATATTTTGCCAGCTCAAAAACGTTAAATTTTCTCACATATTTTCGGACTCATTTTAAAATGTAAAATAATCTCATGTTTCGATAAATATGTTAAATGATATGTTTTCATAAATAAATCATATCTTGACGTTCTGAAAAATGATTGAGTTACTTAATCCCATTTTACGTGCGTTCGTAATTATATAAATACGTAGCACCTATAGTTGTCGTTCAGTCCGTCCATCTGTCTGTCCGCATGTAACTATGCAAAAACTACCAAATCGATTCGTTTGAAATTTAAAATACATAATTATTACATAATTTTGTCGTGTCATTTCAAGTTTTATGAAAATCGGATGCATAGATCAATTACAGGGACAATCAAAAGTATTCCGTTACATTACTGTCAATGTAAGTTTCAAATGCATTTTAATGGCATCACTCATTACACACTTAACACTCATTTGAACATAATTAAATTGACATTAACCTATCAGTTATATGTATATTAAAATATACATTCTATACAATCTGTGATACAAAGAATATTTATTATTAAATTACAGGGCCTCACAAAAGTATTCCACTACTTAATGCTATACGGGGAAACTTTATTTGGGGCGTGTTTTAATTATATTAAACTATTTCGCATTTTATGAATATCGTATACGTTGATGAGGTGTAATAAAAATCACTTCCTGTATATTTACAGAAACACAAAGATCCCGAAGTACTGATATAGATCAGCAAGATCTGAATATTTTTAAAACTTCGTTATCGTACGAACGCTTATTTGCTGCACTTCACGTGCAATTGCCAACTTGTTTCATGTTTTCATGTCCTGCAAATCAGTTTAAAAACATTATGTTTGACAGCATTTTATAAAGATATTCTGGCTTTCCTGAAAATGCGGAAAAACAGTTCGATTACAAAATTTCTGTATAAAAGCATCTGTAAAATGATGCGTTTATGAACAAAAATTAATTTTAAAAAGTAATCGTAAGGTGTGCCCAGTTCAGATAAGTAGGGATTTAATTAAAATTATTTATTATCAGGAATACATATATTATAGTTAAACGTGTATGACACAGGAGTTGTTCCTTGAACAGCATGTATTGAAAAAAATGAGCAAGTCGATATACTCATATCGAATTGAGTATCTTTGGATCAAAAATGAACACATTGCTTTCTCAATTTTGAAACACCATATGTTATCAAATCCAAACAAACGATATTTTTGTACCTAGTTTTGGTTTATCTCATTCATGGTGACATAAAAGATGCTTATTAATGTAAATATTAAATTATGCATAGTATTTTAAAATAAATTTAAACTACACTTTCAAATAATGTTTTTGTCTTAAAAATGTTCGATTTGGCTATTGTTGACTTTTATTATTACTTCTTTTATTTTATTTTTTCGTCATATCTTTTTATATCTTTTTATATCGTTTTTATATCTTTTTATTTTAATTGGAATTAAATTCAGCAATGTACGATAACAATTTTAATTAAATTAAATAGAACAAAATGACATTTTAAATATGTTTATATAATTAAATTCCAAAAATGTTACAAACTATTTTTTATTATTGAAATGTAAATTTAATATAATTCCATAATATCTTCTAAACTAACATAAAATATATTTCTATGTTATAACTTTAGTAACAGATAAAAACCAAATTAGCAGGACTTTTAATTTTCCATTTTTTAAAAATAAAACATTAACTTTCATGTATGCAAGTCTTTATTAATTTACTAATATTATTTTACATAAATTAACAGTTATCTACAACTAGGGAAAATTCATTAAAAAAGGATTTTCGAAAAAAGAATTATTATTTATATAACAAGTAATATTAATAATAATATTATAATATTGATTTTCTACTTCTCTTTTTAAGAGTTTAACGTATCACGATTTAATAAAAAATTTCCGAAATAGAAATATTATCATGAAAAGTTTTATTATATTTATAAATATGTGCTTTCATACATTTTTATAAAAATACATTTTGCCGTAATAATAAACATATATTATTATTTAAAATTATAGGTGGATAAACATGATTTAGATAGTATAAAAAGTAGTATTAATATTATTTAAATTGTTATTTTTACATTATAGTATTATTAAAAATTATAGGTGTGGAAACATAATTTACATAGAATAAAAATATTATTATTATTTATATATCAACTAATATTAATAATAATAAATATTATAATATTAATAATCTACTTCTTTTATTTAAGAGTTTGGCGTATCATGATTTCACGAAAAAATTTCAGAAATAGAAATATTATTATGAAAAGTTTTATTACTTTTTTATAAATATGTATTTTCATACATTTTTCAGTAATAATAAACATACATTATTATTAAAAATTATAGTTGGGGAAACATAATTTAGATAGTATAAATCCACACTCTGCCTAATTAAATTTTTAAATATTTCGGGATTAATTTGTTCATGAAACAAATGCCCGTCATTTCAAAATTTATATTTACATACACACTGTCACAGAAACAAAAAGCTTTTCAGTAAATTTGGATGTATATATTTTTTATATATTTTTATATTTGATAATAAAAAATGAACAATAATAAACAATAATAACCATTAATAATAACCATTAATAAAAATTATTACATATTAAATCATTAATAAAATAATGAACATTAGCAATGAAGAAAGGTAATTGGATACTTGGAATCCGCTGTTGCTTTAAATAAATACAGCATCCATACACAATTACGGTACTTAGAAGTGGTGTAGCCCGTTTTATTTTGAAAAAAGGGGGAGGTGTTGCTCCCTATTCAAATTTTTTGGCCTCTTGCTACATAGTTTTTAATCAGGAATTATGAATTTTACTTTCACAATATCAATATATACTTTCAGAATATAATGAAAAACAACTTTCCTTTTTTTAACTTAAAATTTATACACATACGCGTGAACATTTTTGTGCAACATGCACTATAAGTATTTCTTACTGGTGCATTTTGCTACCAATTTGTTGGAAAGAAATAACAGTTAATATATAATAGAAAAAATTAACAGTGATATTGCGAGTAACTTTTACAACTTTTACAGCAATTTCTATAAATTTAATAACATTAAATTTATTAATTCATGAAATATACGACTGTATTTATCTTTAAGACCATAAAATGTTATATCATATAATTTGAATTATTCAAAGGTTTACAATGTTAATTTCAAAGAATCTCGCAAGCATAAACCGAGAATTCTAAATCTCGGGTATCCATAACAGAATACCAAATTTCATTGGTGTGATGTAATAGTTTAATTTAGATTATTCAAAACAAATAATAAACTAAATTGGTAATTAACTATCCTAAATTTTATTACAAATATTTAATATGTGCACCTTTAGTAATGCGACAAACATCCAATTCTTTTTACACATCTTTTTACTTAATACGCATCTGTGTAAATAAGGAAAGTATAAATTATTCATAATGATAATTGATACTATTTTTATCTACCCCAAAATGATGAAAAAGTATATTAACTTCATCCAAGTTTTTGGGCGAAAGCGAACCACGTACTTATACTGTGGGAATGAAATAAGTAAACCCTACTCTAGTTTTACGAAGAAATTAACAAGTAATAGATGCCGTCTATACTAATTTATCACTAGAATTTCAATATAATTTCGTTTTCATTCATTTTAGACATCCTATCTAAAACCAAGCATGATATCTGAGGCCAATGTCTCAAGTTGCATCTTTTTATTTTTTTTTATTTCCGGTTCCTTTACGAGGATAATTTCAAATTTTGAACCAAACAATATATTTTTTTTTCAAAACCCAAATTGTAATCTGAATAAAGCCAAATCAATGTAGAACGACATAATGTTATATTCAGCTTCAGATATCCAATATAAAAATTAAAATGGTTTAATAATTTTTTAAACAGTATAACTGATACAACAAATTTGTAAAGAAAAACATCTTTTAACTTTAGTTTCTGAATCTTTTTACTAAATGCTTAATCACTAAACTATCTAGCATTATATCGTAAATTGTGATATGATTTAAAATATGGTGACCTTTTTAAGACTGAAGCTATATTTATCGAAAAAAATGTTGGAATAAGACCTCATTTTACATTCTAAATGTAAAATCTAAAAAAACATGAGATAAATTAATGCGAACATTTTTACATTAAAATTTTACTATAATTATTAATTCATCTATTTTTGTAAAAAAAAATTCATTTAGATTCTTTTTTTTATCGTAGTCATGTATGATAAAACAATAAACACACTGCTAACGAAAAATAAAAAGGAAAAAATGCTTTGTTACTTTAAGAATTATAAAATGCTGCAAGATTACACCATCAACATTAATGATCGAAAATTTGATTTTAACAGATAGCAATAATACAAAACAACAGATATCGTTTGCATAAAATCATTCTAAAATGAAAATAATCCACAGAAATTCAAAATTTTATTCTAAAAAATTTTAAATTACTTAGAAATAGACTCGTTGATTTTTTTTTCCTGTAAAGGAGGGTGGAAAAAAATCCATAATTTTTTCTTTTCACATTAAACTTCGGCTAAAAAAAAAAAAAAAAAAAAAACACTAATTTGTTTAGAGAAACATTCTAGTTTAATACTAAGATATACAGTGGTGGTCAAAAGTTTCCGGTCAGTTAGTTTGTTTGATTTATTTACCAGAAGGTTTCAGTGAAGATGAAGCACAATTGCTTCAAAAGTTAGAAATATGTGAATGATCTCTGACCACGTGATAATTTTGATTGGATATTGAAGACGCTTCATACAAAGGAGTATAATTAGAAGTTCGCATGTACAAAAGTCTCCGGCTGCTCATGATTCCTTAATTTTTTTTTCTATCATTAAAGTGTTTTTAGTCGTGTTTCGAATGAATCAACATGAATAGCATAGTTTAAACTCAATTTTGAAAAGTTCAACGATTGTTATTCGTAAACTAGGAATTAGTTTCTCGTAAGGCCAATCTTCTCGAGATATTTCGGCAAAGTTATCGATCGGTTAATTGACTGTGAACAATATTTAAAAATTAAATAAAGATGGACATATCCTTGAGAACTTTCTGTGGTCCGGGAGATTTCGGAAAATGACTATTCATGTGAACAGAATTACCAGAAGAAAAACAATTGATGAACCACATAAAAATTCCGCTGTAATATTCCGCGATTTACGGAATAAAAATATTTCTGAAATACGTCGGTGTATCAAGTCAAGATGCTGGCGTGCTGCAGAACTTTAAGAAAGAGTCAGTGTTCAAAAATATTTTAGAAGTAAAAAAATATCAACGTACCTAACTGGTGTTTTCTAAAAAACACAAAGTTTGGTCAAGTGAAAACTCGTTAAAAGTACTTTTTTTCCAAATTTTTTGGGAATGTTGGTAGACACTACGTCCAATGACCTAACAACAAAATATATGATTCGACTTTATTCTTACATGAAGTATGACGGAGAAAAGGTTATGCTTTGGGGAGTATTTATTTCAAAAACTGTTGGTCTGTTATTTAAAATCCACGGCAAGATGAATGATGAAATATATAAGGATATTTTGCAAGATTATTTGAAGTTTTATTGGAGGAAAAATTGTGGTCACAACTATTTGTTTTAACATGATAACGACCTAAAGAATACATTTAAGCCTCGACAAGCAATGGTTTTCGTAAAAAAGTCGCTTTGGAAACGGCTCGCCACAAACTCCCGACATGAATCAAATAGAAAATCTTTAGAATGAAGTTGGCAAACGTGTGCGGAACTATAAATATTCCTACTCAGTCGAAATTTTCAAAAAAGTGCAAGAAATGTAAAAAAAAGTACCAGAGACGATCTTTAACCATTAACTTTATGAATATCAAGTTGCTGCACCTCAGTACTCAATTATGATGATAAAATACTAATTGTAAAAGTTGTTCATCACTATAATTTTCTATTACAGTACCATTTTTTTTACCAAACTTACGAAGGTGGCCGGAAACTTTTGAGAACATGTGTTTTCCTTTGTACTTAATTTTGTCAAATAAATTTATTGATATTTATTTGTTATTCCTTATATAAGTTCCCAACTATTATGTCAATAAAATGTATAAGTATCACTTTCAGATTCCTCTTCATATGACTGCACTTCCAAATTAACTAAAACATTTTTGCTGGCCAAAAGCTTTTGCTTGCCAGTGTCTATATGGATATAACATTTATTTTCATAAGAAAAATATACAATAAAAAAAATCTGAAGCAGAAACCGCATTCAAACCTCAAAATTGTTTCATAGATAATGATACTAAAAAAAAAATTATAAGATTAAACAATTCACCTCAGATTAAACAGAGATAGGTATAGAATATTCAAGCGAAATTTCAAAGCATAATGTATAATAGTTTTTTCAAAAAGATTCCTCGAATTTAAAAAAACATATTTATTACGAAGTTATTTAAAACATTCCTGCTCCATACTACTGATTTTTTGCATTTTTTGTACACACTCCTCTTGGTGTTGCACTTTTAATCTTATCAATATTCTTTTTTCTTTAATTTGGTGCAAATTGTCATATTAGCATTCGCTCAGGATTAAGAGCTTTTGAAATGTTTTAGCAATATCACCCGGATTCTATGCTTAATTTATGAAGCATATTAATTTTCTTAGAATGCTCATTATTGAATCAGGCTACTGCATCGTATATACGTAACTGAAATCAATCTAAGTGCATAAAAGTCTTTTTCGGTACACGAAACAAAATAACCAAACCACTTTAATTTGGATTTTATGTATTATAATGGAGACCTAAACAAAATTTGCTTATTTCAAGTAAATCAAAATTTATCGATTGAAATAAATTGAGAAAGTTGTAGTAAATCATTTTTCCGTTTTAAAACGTGGAGAAAATAAATTATGAGGCTGAGCAACGAAGAACAGAGTGAAATAGCTTTCGTTGTTTACGTTTTCTGCTCTTTAAATGGGCGTGGTCTAGATATATGTAGAGATAAACAAATAGATTAACTAAAATTTTTCCAGCTTCTAGTTTCCATAGAAACAAAAGTAATATATCAATAGAAATAGGAGAAATGGTAGATTCAAATTACGAGGTATATCCATAAAGTAAGTTCCGTTTATATTTCCATCCGCAACAACGCTGAGATCATAGTTCCGAGCATGCGCGGTATTTACTCTGACTGAAGAAGAAAAGTACGCCATTTTCGGATCGCTGCTGTCGACGTGTTATCTGTAGTACTTCTTTAGAATGTCAACCTTAATTGAAAATGCCGCCGCTAGTGAAGTCAGATCTGTGATTCGTTTTGTCAATGTAAAAAAAGTTAAACCAAATGTAATTTTATCGGCAAATCTGCGAGGTTACGGACAAAATGCTATGAGTGATTAGATGGTTAGAAGAGGGGACAGTTTAATGAAACACGTGATCAAGTTCACGATGAAGTACGAAGTGGACGCCCGTCTTTGGTTACTGAGGAACTGGTTCACGCAGTTGAATAGAAATTTAAGAAAATCCGAAAGTTCACCTCAAATCTTTTCCTTGGTCGACACTTCTCCGATGATGACGAGCTGAAAGAACATGCAACCACATGGTTGAAAACACAGACGACAACCTTCTATTAATAAGAAGGAATACTAAACCTTGCGGCACGTTACGACAAGTACCTACAAAATTTCGGAAACTATGTAGAAAAGTAGTTTCACAGTTGTAGATTTTTGTACAATAAATATTTTTTTTTGTATCTGTACACGTTTTTTATAAAACCAAACGAAACTTACTTTGTGGATATACCCCGTATTAAAAAATCGACAATTTGATATATTTTAGAATTTGACCTTCCAAATCTCCTTAAAGATTCTCATCAGAATATCTGCGCAATGTTTTCAAATTTATAAAGTCATTACAATGTAGCTCGCGTAGAAAGAAAATGTAACTTAAAAAGTTTAAAGAAAATGTAATTTAAATGTTATTGACGAGATTCGAGCTCATATCTTCTCCGTAAATATTATTTTGCTCTAACCACACATATAGCCTTTGTGTTTGTGTGACACTATCACATGTATTTTGCTCAAGTATTAAAAAAATTTCATCAGATTGTATCAAGATTTCTGCTTTCAACTTTTGAAATTTATGTTTGGTATTTTTAAATTAACAGTTATCAAAGAAATCATTTGTTGCGCACCATGTAAAATGGCCAAAGATTGTAGACCACTAAATTATATCACAAAATTTTTTCTTAAAGAAAAAGTTAGGACACGAAAAAATATCGCCTCTAAACTATTGAAAACTACTGTTACGCTTACAGTTGAGTTTTAGAGGAATTTACAGCATTTTAATACTTTCAGAAATCAATTATATACTAGTATTTTATTTTAAATGTACGTTTCCATTGGTCCGCTACAGCTGAAAATCTATCAAATATTTTCGGTATTGCTTATAAATGTATCCTAGATGAAACTGCATTCGATTTATTGATGCGTCCGTAAAATCTCGCCCAAAGAAACCAAATGGTTCTGAAACTGCAACAATAAAGTTTTTAGTGGCTAAAAAAAAAAAAAAAAATATGAATGTAATAGTTAAAAAATCTCTTTTATTATATAAGTTTGAATAATAGTTAACGATTTACATTAGCTAATTTACAATTATATGTTGAGAAAAAAGTTAAGAATTCCTGAAAAAATGAATTAAGTAATGTATCATTTTTTCCTTTCTTATGCCCTTTCTTAAAAAAGAAACAGACTGACAATTGCATAATTTTTCAAAAATTCTCTTTTATTTTCTACAAATCACAAAATAGGCGTGAATTTTCGTAATTGGTTTTGGTTTCCACGACAAATATTTGTAGTGTTATGAAAATTTCTCAAAAAACATAAATTTTAGAAAAAAATAGACATGATTTTTTAGATAAACAGTGAATGTTTTGGAAAACTATTTTTGATTTAAACTTACTAGATCTATTTTCAAACAACTTATATTTCCGATTCATCGTCGACAACTTTCGGAAATTGACGCGAAATTGTAAGATACACAGCTTCCTCTAATTTACAGTATAGTTGAGAAAATTTGAGAAGCTAACGGTTGTGTTTCTGTTAAGATTTTGTCGGCCAACGGTACGGCAAGGCGGGCATTTCTGACGTCGAGATAACGTAACAACTAGAGCGTACAACAAGCGTAACAACTGGCCAATTTTAGTCCAACCATTTTTTGCTACTTGAGTTTTACACCATTTTGTTAGATTAGATAAAGAAAATTTTAACTTTGAATATATTTTTTACATTTATATTTTAAATTTCTTAACTAATATAAGTTACTTTGCATTTGTAATAAAATATTATATGATTATAAAGTTAACAATAGCATTTTATGTCAAATAAATAAATAAATAAAAATACTTTAATTGTTTAATAAATGTGGAAATGTGTAAGCTTATGATTAAAAAGATTAACTACAAATGTTTCGAGGTTACAAAAAAGTAATGTACTTAATAAAAATATTTCGAAGTCAAACACATATGTTTTGTATAATATTCATTCATTTGTTAAGGAAAATCTTTATCTACGGAATATATTACTTAACAAACGCATGAGAAAAACCAGACAAATAAGTATCAAACAATAATAATAGAAAAAAAGATAAGAATAATGATAGGAAATACAAAGCCTATTATTTAACTTCCATGGGGAAAGAGAAAATGTGGTAATACACTAGTTTTCTACCTTAGAGATATCAAAAAGAGGATTATGCTTGTTTTGCCTCTAATCTTTGAAAACAATTTGTTACATGTTACAAGACAGATACGTTTATATTAAGTTCTCCTGATATATAACAAGAGCATTTCTTGTGAAGAAAATTCTAAAGTTTAGCGTTTTATGAAAAATTTAATGTATCGTGGTTTTCTTGAAATTTTACTTAAGATAACATTTTATAAAACAACAATAAAAAAAGATTCATTCCGTTTTCACAAGGCAGATCATTTAAAAAAAAATGTGTATGGTGTATTCGAAAAAATACCTTTTTATTCTCAACACCTCGAAATTTTCCGATACATTTTCAGACTCATTTTTAAAGGTAAAGACATGAAAATTGATGAGATGATTTTTGAAGAGACGCATAAGATGCCGTGTGATTTCCTTTTTCGCTCCATTCATTAGAATTTGATTTATAAACAATTATTTTTTCAGTATGAGCATTTTTTTCGTTCCCCAGATCTCGCATTTTGAAAATTCGTTTTAAAACACTGTTTTTGACAGCCTTTTTTTGCAATACTTTCTGTCTTTATCAAAAAATCGGCAAACACGGCACCTTGAGTAGTTTCTAAATAAGAAAATTTTCCATTTTGGTGCGTTTGACAGCAAAAGTGAATTTAAAAATAAATCAGAAAAAAGCAGTTTGAATTGGAATATACCCTTAAACTATATATTTTAAAAATAGTGCATAGAAAAAGTTGAAAAGAAAGAGCATTTTAAAACAAATTGTAATTTTGCGTTTTAATGTAATTTTCGTTTATGGTAAATTTTCCAGGAATCTTCTTCTGTGTTTGGAAATTCAAAAGTAGTGGATTTTATTAAACATTTGACTAAGAATGTGGTGTTCTTGGGGAATCTAGTTTGGTCCTTCACTGATGTCATGGAACAATGGGATCTAGTTATGTGACAAACTGTAAAAAAATCTGTAAAGTTGCTAAATTTGTTCTATTAAACTCTTATTCCTAGAACTTTTTATGTAACGACCGCAACAAAAAATTATGTAATAGATACACATTTTCACAGTAAATCAAAAATCTGTAAAGTTACTATTTTTTTTTTTTTTTTTTTTATTATTAAGAAAATGGCATATTTAGAACATTTTATTCATTTGCAGCCAGGTTTACATATAAAACTTTAGTAAATTTACTGCAATTTTATCAGATTCAAATGTAAAGTTCGACTTATGTAGCTTTTTTCTTTTTTCTTTGCAGATGTTTTCTTTTGTGTACTCTATGCTCAATATAATTTTATATTGATCGCATAGAACTTTTGCAGTTTTTCATCGTGTGAGAGGAAAAGTGCAAAGAGCTTCAACTGTTTTACATCACATACCTAGAACTGTTCATTCA
Organism: Maratus speculifer; assembly: GCA_964019185.1. NCBI lineage: Eukaryota > Metazoa > Arthropoda > Arachnida > Araneae > Salticidae > Maratus > Maratus speculifer. The sequence goes on along the minus strand of OZ025289.1, from coordinate 104,773,499 downwards.
ATAATAGCTGCCCTTGCGACTTAACTCTTTTCTATTCCCTGTCTAGGTTTAGGTTGTCATGTACAAGGCTGGAAAATTACCCGTGTTTTGAATTCAATTTTTAAAAAAAGAATTAAAATTTTGATTTTTCGTTGAAATTTATATCGAAACCTATCTCGAAAGTTACTGGTATAGCAAATTTTGTAGCAATCAACTAGGAAAATTCGTCTTGGAACAGACTGATATTCAAAACTTAGATCATATAGGAGTCGAAGATGTAACATGTGCTTCCAGTTTTTTGTCAGAAATCTCGTACACCTACTTATGTGTGTCTTCTGTTCAAAAGTACTTTTCGTTTTTGATAACTAATAAGTATTAGCATTTGCTCATTCATTGAAAGAAAAGAAATCTATAACTTTAGACATGTAAAGTTACGGAAATATGTAGGCTTGCTAAAATTTTATGAGTGCTCTGTACAAAAAAAGTGTAAATTTACACATTAGTTCTTGTAAAGCTGCAGAATATGTAGCATTACAAAAGATTCTACAAAAATTTCAGTAATTTTACAAAAGTTTTATCTATAACCCGGGTTGCAGTTACGTAAAATGTTCTAGGCATCCAGTTTTCTAAAAAATTCTTAGTAACGTTACAGATTTTTTGGATTTACAATGCGAATGTGTTATCTGTTAAATAATTTTTTTGTTGCCGTTAAATAAAATGTTCTTGGAATCCAAACAAAAATTATAGGAACTTCCCAGAATTTTTTTCTTTACAGTGTACCAATTTATTATTCCCTACATAATATTTTTGTTATAGCTACTGGCTAATATAACGTAATCGTGGCGGTTTCAATATTGCCGGGAATATGATCCTGTTACAAATTTTGTGGATGAATACACATACAAATATATATATAAAAAAAACATTTACAGAAGCATTAGTTATTTTCCTTCTGGTCCTCCCAAGCCTTCGTCCAGTATTTGACTGATAACTTCATCATTATCAAATTAGCCATAACTCATCATCAGTAATTGCTAGAATAAAACTAAAAAAAATTGAATCGCAAAAGATTGATTTTCCGTTTAAAGCAATATAAGGTATTCTGCAAATTTTCACAAGAATGGCCATAATGTAAGTAGATAAATTATATAACTTTAAGGTTGATTGAATTGTATATTAAGGCAAACAAAGTCCGCTTTGGGACATGCTGCGCTAAGAAAAATATAGAATTAAAGCATCGTAATACTTTAAATAATTACGTTAAAAACTCGCCAGTTACGCATAAAGAATAAAAACAACAAAGTTAAACGGAAAATTCATTGTGATAATACATATAATTAAAATCATTCAGTTAACTAATGTGATTATATACATAAGGCATGCGAAAAAGAATAAAGGGTAATTTTGCAACTAAAAGTGGTTTAAATGTTTAGTCAATAAATTAAACTATAAAATGTGTAAACACAACATAAAACCTGATAGATTAAAACAACAATAAAAAAAATAATAATGCAGCACATATTCTTCAAAAAAGGCATTTTCATCTTCTGCATTCGAGACCAAAGATTCTGATTTCATAGCCTTTCCGATATAATTTTGCAGCTGTTTGGGATACTTTAAATTAGTACAACATGAGCTAAGACATGATTTTTTGTGTTTTGTTTTGCAATTTTGCAATGTGGAGAGACTTGGATGAAGCATATTTTTTTTCTTTTTCTGTACACATGATTTTTGGTTTGTTTTATGGGGTGCGCAAATATTAGATTTCTGCAAGCTGCATTCAGATTATACAGAAGTTTGCTTTATCTGATGATCACTGGACTTTTGCAGCTGAAGTTTTTGAGCAAAATCTGATGATTTTGTCCAAAGTTCTAATTTTGAGGAAAATTCCACAAGTAGCAGATCAGACATGACTTTTTTCCATTTTAGTGCTGGATTCTAGTGTATCACATGAATTATTTGATGGCAAAGAGGATACAATTAAATAACCTCCTCAGTCCTGAGACTCATTTTACGTTGCACTACAAATAACAGATTAAAATTATTATGAAACATCTCCAAAGTAGCACCAGTCTATATGCCGATGCTTCTGATATGCACACATTTATGTTAAATATCTAGATATAATTTAACAATTCCAGAGGTATTTAAATTAATTTAAAGTGTTTTCTTAGTGTCAGCTCCAGGCGATATCAGGACAGATGAGATTATGTTGAAGACATTCATTAGAAGGTTTGGTGGGTGGTAGCCTAACATATCTCTTGGGGCATTTTTATTGATATCGCATTTTAGGTAGGGCATGTTGTGTTCAAGCCATTAGGTAGGCCTCACTGCCTGATCAAAACTTGATATTCTGTTTTGCCCCCATACTTTCAAATACTCAAGAATTTCTTATATTTAATAGTAATGAATATTTCATATTTGTAAGCAAATATATATTTTAATGTAAAATGAATCAACGTTTTTAACGACATTTAAAGACGCTAATTACACCAAACGGGAAATATACACTTACAACAAATTTGAAAAACAATCATTATGATAAAATTAACAGGTTTCTTTATTTTTTTAAATGATAAAAATAAATCGAATAAACTGATAGTTAAAAAATAAAGCCATTAATGTAAATTAAACATGTCTGGTTAACCTTTTGCGTTTTTTTAGTGAAAAAAAATAAATTGCTCTAAATGTACCCCATTTTATGAACCAGGAAAAATTATTACTTTTATTAATCAGTTTATAATATTTTTTAAATTTAGTATACAAACATCAAGTTATAGTTTATTTGCAAGAACAGAAATAAATCTTTAAGATTACTTAAAAAAATAAAATTTTGATTTTAATGCAATTAAATGTACCGAAACATATATATATAAACATTAAACCTCATTGAAAAAGAGTAAAATAAATAAAATTAAAAGCATTATAGTTTCTTATGTTATTAACATGTCAAACTCATAAAGTATAAAAATTATTTTGATACTTTCCTGGATAAAGAAAATTACTATCATTTTCTGAAACGTTGATTAAATGGAATTTTTTTCAGCTCATGAATTTCAAAAATAATATCATGAAAAAAAACCATCACTATATTCTCTTGCAGTAAATCTGAACAACGAGATTCACTAACCGACCAGAAACACTAAAAATAATACGAAAAATATAAGAATAAAAAAAACGAGAAATCAAACAATTACATTCTTTAATAAAAGATTTTGTTTATTTATATTTTGCTACAATTATATGCCACATCAAAGTAAATACAGAGATGCTTCGTCAAACAAATAACTCGTTTGAATGTAATTAGAGTAATTACTTTTTTTTTTGCTTTCGAATCGATAATACAAAAAAAAGGCGATCTGATTTGTCTTTGATGGAAGCATCCAACCTAAAAATGGTGTATATTCGGTCCTTAATGTTCTCTTTATAATTAGCAGAAGTCGATTTTTATACGAATTTTTATTAACTCTGTTCTAGCAAGATTGTGAAATGAGCCAAGATTCGGGAAGTTTCTTTCATATTGCGCTTGCTGCAGTTAAATTACTTATTTAAATGGTGATACAGAAACATTATCTGCTATTAGTTTAATGGTAAGAACGTTATTTAGTAGTTTTTATTCTTTCGATGCAAGTTATAAATAAGTAAATACATTAACACTTAACTCAAGTTTCCCTTTTATGTTTGCGGATTATTTATACTAAATTTTCAATTTCGCTTAAAAGTTCTCCTGGTGAAAGGTTTTCGATATTTACTGTTTGAATTATATTATAAAAATATTTAATAAGAACTTTGAATTAACTGAGACCTGTTCATTGTTAAAAGAGTATTTTGAAAGACTTTTCGTCTTATCGTTTTAGTCGATAGAATTAAAAAAAAGAAATGCATTATTATTTATTAGTATTAGTATTATTATATTATAATGTCGAATTTAGCAAATTCTTTACTTAGAATATGTATATAGCCGTTGTTTAGATACTTACCGATAGCGTTGCAAAGGTTAGAAAAAACCCGGTTTAAACCTGGGAATAAACCGGGTTTTTAGGAATAAACCTGGAAAAAACCCGGGATTTTTTGGAATAATTCGGTTTTTTGGGAATAAACCTGGGAATAAACCTGGTCTGTTGGAAATATACCCTGGAATAAACCGACTTTTTGCAACTCTACTTACCGATAATGCTGTATACATCTAAACACTATAAAATTAGTTCAACGAAATTATAGCATAGTGTGCTAGGATAATTTTTATCTGTATGTTGTAATACAGCGTACATGTTTAAACGTTTTAACACTTCCCAACATAGTTGAAAAGTGTTTATTTAATTCGGTTCGTCTGGCCACTTATCTGCCCAGTTTTAACTCAAGCAAATATAGTCAGATTTCTATATAATTGATATATTTTGATGACAGTTACAATGAAATTTTCTTTATTGAAAATGGAGTGCATAGCATGTACAGTTCATTTATAGGGTTATTTAAAAGAATGCCGTTAAATTATGGTGCATGGGGAAAATCGTTTGTGATGTAGTTTAATGTTTTTAAACCATTACAAACATAATGAAATTGGTACACATTAATAAAGTGCACTAAGAACTTACTGTAGATTATGGTAAGCAGAGTATTTATTGTTTATTTACAGGGACGCACAAGAAAACATTTTATAAAAAATGATGGCTAAAAACGTGTTTTCATTTTTAGCTTATTTTTTTAAATTTAACTATCTTTTTCATGTTACTTCGAGCGTATAAATTATATACATAATATGCAGGGTTGCATAAAAGATTTTGAGTTCTTTTCCAATTTTTCATGAAAATGGCTAAAGTAAAATTTTCAGTTTGCTACTGCATTTTTGAAATGAACTAAATTTCGCAGACGATGTAATACACATACATATCTATATATTCGATTGATTGTACAGAAGAAGTTAGACATTTTTAAAACTATAAATCATAACAGATATATCTCAGTTTCAAATGAGTTATGCGTTTTAAAAGTTGGTTACTTAGGTATTATTCTCTTTATTAAATTCTGACTTTTTTTAGAGTGCTCTCAATGTATTGGAAAGAGTTTCATCATCCATGCTTTACTTGTGATTATTTTTCTTATTTTATAATACGTTTGTTTTATAGTTGCATTATTTGATATAATATCTCGGTAATTTTCTTTTAATTGTCCCATTGTAAAATGTATGTCGTCACACATTGATGCAGTGTTTTTAAATTCAATAGTCTCAAAGTCTGCTTATTCTGTAGACAAGATGAAAATGACAAATGTATGAATTCAAAGTGTTTTTATTTGTGAATTGTACGCAGTTGTAGCACTAAACATTTTGTAATACTATTGAAAAGTTTTTTATACTCTGTAATTTAATCATTTAAATTATAACGCAATTTGCTGTGATTTTTTCCGTTTTAAGTTGTAGCGTATTTCTTGCGTTTTTCAATTTATATACCTTTTTGCAGTAGTATTTTTTGAGCAAGTTTTCCATAGTTGTTTTCTTTTAAGTTACGTAATGTTGTAGTTCAAAAGGTGCGGTATAGTTAAAGTTTTACATTAAACTTGTATTATAATAAAACATTTTACCTTTTTTAAGAAAAATTCTTTTATAATTGAATTGATTGGTAAAAGATTTCGCTATTTACATATTTAATTAGTTTATTCTAAACATTTTATAAGAACAATCGTTTTAAAAAGGAAAGTTATCAAATAAGTCTAAACAAAGAAATACTTGGATTGAATTTTTCCATATTAAGATGTACATAGTAAGGCATTTAAGGGAGACCCGTACCCCATTTTCGGCCAAAAATCATCAAAAGTTCCATTTTTTTTTTAAATCAGAAAACGATAAAATACATATTTGCGAATATCCATGCAAAGTTTCAGAACTCGGGGACACTTGCAATAGGTAGAAAATGAGCTTTTTTAATTGTACTCACTATAAAGTTTAAAGGACTAGCGGCCATTTAAAACGTGTTTTCCTGAAAATGACTTTTTTCATATTTTGCCTAAGTTCAAAGCACTAAGGCTCAGTGGTAAAATGATTTAGAAACAAAGTGTTTATGTTTTTAGAATCTTAAAAAAATTTGCAAGAAAAGTAAGCAGAGATATTTTTGTTAACTGAAAATTTTACATAAATTGATAAACATGAAAATTATAACGAATTTAAGAAAATTTACCATGCGTATTTTTATTATTATTTATTTTTTTAGCCGATAAAAATAGAAAATTAAAAATATCTCTCCTTAGTTCTTTTCTATATACTATAATACTATTTAAGAAACTTTAATAATACCAAAATATTGAAAATTGAATGAGGAGTAGTATTTTTAAAAGTGTATTTTTCGACAAAAAAATATCATAAAAATTCCCATAAAAAATATACTTTTTAATAAAGAGTGAATTTTTTTTCTTATTATTCCTTACAAAATGATTCTTAAGTAGTACACCAAAATTCATTACTTTAAAATCAATAATAAAAATTTTGGGTTTTTTCTTACGGGTCTCCCTTAATAAGTTTCAGGTATAATCAATAAACTTTTGTATACTATACAATGGGATTCACAACATTGCCTTATTTTTCAGATTTTGATATATATTACTATATTTATATTTTTGCACTAAAAACTGTTTTATTAATATTTTTTTTGAATAAGTAAAATACATTTTGAATATTTTAGTCATTTTTTAGCTCACAGGCTATCATAGCCTGACAGCTTATGTGCCCGTCCGTTCTGTATGTATGTGCGTTCGTACGTAACGCGATAACTCATGATAAAAATGTCGGATCCACTTGAAATTTTGTATATAGGTATATCCTGATCAGGCGCTTCCCTTATTAGTTTTTGGAGTTCATTCGATATGTATAAGAGGGGGAACGGGGGGCTCATGCCCCTCCCCTTAATGGATATAAATGGGTTTTTCATGCAGAATTAACAGTTTTTGTCCAAAATTTAGATATAGGATCATTCTGATGAGGCGATTCCGTGACTGTTATTACGTGTTCATTGAATAAGTATAAACAGGGGGAACGGGGGGACTCATCCCCCCTTAATTGATATAAACGGGATTTTCATGCAGAATTAACAGTTTTTGTCCAAAATTTAGATATAGAATCATTCTGATGAGGCGATTCCGTGACTGTTATTATGTGTTCATTGAATAAGTATAAACAGGGGAACGGGGGGCTCATGCCCCCCCCCCTTAATTGATATAAACGGGATTTTCATGCATAATTAACAGTTTTCGTTCAAAATGTAGATATAGGATCATTCTGATGAGGCGAGTCCGTGGCTGTTATTAGGTGTTCATTGAATAAGTATAAACAGGGGGAAAGGGGGTTCTAATGCCCCTTCCCTTAACCAGACTTCGAGTCGATTACAGACGACTGTAATCGATTAAGATTACGATTATTTCCAATTTCAAAAAACAGATTACGATTATGTCTCTATTTATGCAAGCCTGATTACGATTACATAATTGATTATCCATTTTTTTTATTTATAGATTACGATTACGTTTGGATTACGATTAATATTTTTTTGTTGGATTATGATTACCGAACTAGTCGATTACGATTACAGTTCGATTACACTAATTCCGTAGTCTACATGTTACAAACTAGAGTCCGGTACCGTGTCCTGTTAATTGATTTTATCCAAACCTAACCTGATACTAAGTTCATGTCGGGTTAAAGCTAATTTCAATAAAATAGGATATATATATATATATATATATATCTTTTATGAAAAAGATAAAAATTGATATTAAAGATATGATTAAAGCTAATATTCATTAAATGCATTAAAATAAGGACTAATTTTCATAATTTTCGGGTTTAGGTTGGAGTATATCGGGTTCGAGCCGCATTTCGGGTTTACTAAATTTTAAGGTTAAGATTTAGTATAACCAACTTCTGCAGGACTCTATTATGAATCCCTCTTACTTTGGAATTTGGATTCATTATTTTGCGATATATATGCAATACTTTTCTCGTTTTACAATTTTTTAATTGTGCTCACAGTTCGAAAGCAATTAAACTATTTTGGAAAAAAAAATCTCCCGAATCTAATTCTTTTTGTTCTCTTGAATTTTTATCAATTACCTTTTGAAATTCTCAATAACTAAGAAAATGACATTTTGTCATATACATATATATGACATTGTATTATTGAGCCTGATATTTTTTAGACCGAAAAAACTAAGTTTATTTTAAAAAAATTGTTGATGCCAATACTTTATTTCTTTGTTATTAGAATTTAGTTATAAATATATATTCTACAGTTGATGGCACAAAAATAAATTGAGTTTAATAGATTTTTAAAGTGCATTAAAATGGTACACCAATTACCGAAAAGACAAATATGATAAATAAAAACGAAAGGTATCAATTTTCTGAAAATATTCATTGTAAACTGATTTATATTCTATTTACAAATAAAAAATTAAATAGCTTTCAATTATTTCGTAATATTTGCAGTATTTTGATTTTTAACCAAGATTATACAGTACAACAAAATCCATTCTTACATTAATAAATGTTTATGGAACTTGCAAGAACAAGAGGCATACCTGTAAATACGGAAACTTACCTAAAATGAATTATATACATACATATATTGTTGGTAGCCCCAAATTCGTATTTTTCTTTTCTATGCAAATACGAAGATGAAACCACACACTTCATTTGTAATTCCAAAGTGTTTGGGGACCGAAGATTCTGCTTTGGTTCTACAAATTCCATTTGTATTCTTTTTAATTACTTATTTTTTCGCTCTGTGTTCAATGTGGTATAAGTTATTAAATTCAATTGTTCATATATTGTGATACAAATAATGGTTATATATATATATATATATATATATTAAACTTTAATTAAAGTTAGTTCAAAGCATTTTTTCATCTTATTTCAAATCTTCAGCTTTGAGAAGAACAAACAAAAGAGTAACAGAAAAAAAAATCTTGCTCGCTCGCATAACACTTTTTGCAAAACATACAATTTGAGTTGAAATAAAAGTAAAAACAGATTAGGTAGCATGGCTATATCAGTAAAGCCGAAAAAAGGTAATGTTACGTTTCGATATAAAACTGTTAAAATTTGAGATGATAAAAATAATTGTAATGACAATGGTAAAAACTAATATTAGGTATAACAAATGTAATATAATTCACAAAATGCATAATTTTGTATATTATTTTATTATTAATATGACATATTTATTTTAAAAGGCAATTTTAAAACACGAAGCGCATACATGCAATAAAAATAAAATATTTGAGAGAGGGGGGGGGGAAGTTTATTTTGTGATAGACAACTTGGTAAACATATACATTTCTACACATATAAAGTAAAAACTATCAAAACAACATCTGTCTGTAACAAAAAAATTTCGAAATTGAGACGAATAGAATGTAGAAAAATTATAACAGACAATGAACCTGTTAAAACGGAAACTTAAACATAATTGAAATTTTCGGAGTCATTTAGCGGTTCGGTATCAGCATATTGTGCTTCATTAATTTTTTATTAGCCGAATAATTAATCAAAATTTTTTTTGAGAATATAGTAAAAAATATATTTATTAAAATACAGGAAAACCTAGTATTACAGAAATACAGGGGCAGCGGAAATTTTCCATTTGAGCAAGTGTACTGTCTATTCTTACTGTATTGTATTGTTTTCACCAAGATTTTTTACAAAAATTATTTTGTTTTAGACAGGATTTTAGAAATGATCACGTTTCGTTTTAACAGGTTTTATTGTATTTTTTTAAAAATGGACTTAAAATTTAAAAACAGTTACAAATTTACAAAATATGCGTTTCCTTTTATTTATTTATTTTTAAAATAAAAATAAATCATTTATATTTAAAGAGCTATTCTTTTCTATATAAATAATATATGTTTTCCTTTTCCATATTTTAGAACTGATTTCATTATTATAAATTTATTTTGAAATTATGAGCATTTCTAAGGATGTTTGATTGATAGAATAGGTATATGTAACGTACGAAACTCTGATTTGAAATTCACGAATACCAATGTACGTAGAATGAACCCCCCTCCCCTTACACACACTCTAAAATTTGGGGGGGGGGGGGGAACCTGTGTTTCACAATCTTTTTTTTTTTTTTTTTTAACCCAAAATTTAAACATGAAATGAGTTTAACTAAGATTATTTTTCCTTAGAACTTTCGTTGCAAGACATTTAAGGATAAAAGCAAAACAAAATTTAAAAAATGAAGAAAAATTAAATATTTAAAAATAAGCTTCTACCAAAATTTTCGAAATGGGAGAATTAAAACAATTCATTCTTTTATCTTTCATTTGCATGCCTCTGTCCCCTTGAACCACATATTTAAAACAAAATTGAGGCACATAAACGTTAACAGGCAAATAATAATAATAATAATAATAATAATAATATAAAATATTGTCTTTTGGTAGGAATGTATTAAGGGAGGTGAGGGGTGAGGGGGAAAACAAACCTTTCTGGGAAAAAAAATTAACTACCTTTTTTATCCTATTATTTATTTATAACTCATTTAGAGAGTTTTTGGTAGTTTTTTTTTTTTTTTTTTTTTTTAATAATCCGAGATAAAGAAAATTTCGTGGCTACATTTCCAAAATTCAGGGGTTTGTCATTGAATTTGCCGGCGCATAAGCTAAAGAAATTTACTAACAACTAGGTATCATTAACATTGTCTTTCACCCTTAAAGAAATCTTACTTACACCCGTATATTTATTGACAAACCTATACTTTCTGTTTTTTTTTTTTTTTTTGAGGGGATTCTGATAAAATAAACGTATTTAAAACAAATAAATAAATAAAAATAAAAAATAATCTTTTATTATAAGACTTTTGTAAGAAAACTGATCTATATATTTAACTTATCCAGATATATTAAAATACAAATTTTGAATAAACAGACTTTATGATTAAAAACACTATATAGTTAATTTAATATAAAAAATTCCTTTCACTACAATTTTAAAGAAAAAGACAAAATATAACTATGCAATATTTCTAAAATAAATCTATACAATATGTATATATCTATTAAAAAATTACCTGCATGTGGGTGTTCAAATTGGACTTGGTTTTTACGGAGACCCTGACATCTGACGAGCACAATTTACATTTATATTTTTAAAATTTCACGCCTTTTTCATTTAAATCTGATACAGATTCCGTGAAATAATCTTCGATTTTTTGTTATTTCTCTTAGCCATCTCTAACCTTGTAAACAACTACTTAGATATAACCAACCACTAAGAAATCCAAAATGCGAATGAGCTGTTAGATGAATTGTCACATGTAATTTACGCATCTTTTTTTTTTTTTCCATTTTCTTTATTTTCCCATTCCCACATTTGCAAGAAGGTGATGTCTGTCCAATTGCTAAATGCCCATAATAAAACCATAAATAAAATATTTTTCTTTCTTTTTTTCTTATCTATCCTTATCATTCCCACTCAAAAACCCGCGAAACAAGACCCCTCGGATGACCAGAGTTTTTTCCCCAATTCCTATACCTTTTAACGAAGTCAGACCATTTCTATGTTTTTATACTATATACCAAGGACGCAGGGACAGCCCTTTATAGCGTTGACTACATACAGTGTAAAGTATGCATTCTCTTTCACCCCGAACGGCTCCCTGACCTATGACCTCTTCTCACTTTTAACCACACGTCGACTACTCTTTCCTTGGTGCAATGTTTAACTGTTTAACTCACCGACCGAGTATTTTACGGATATGGCGAAACGAAGAACGGGGAAAAAAGTGTAATCGAAGAACGTAATCGTACTTTTGTGCTCGATTACGATTATATAGCTTTTTGATGCAGATTACATTGCGATTATCTGCATTGCGATTACGATTAGATTATGATTGTAATCAAAGTGAAACCTTTTGTTTATGATTATATCGTGATTATTTCGAAATTAAAATTTGCGATTACGATTACAATGCGATTACGCAGTTTTTGTAGTCGATTATAATCGATTACGATTACACGATTACGATTACTCGAAGTCTGCCCTTAACTTGCATAAATGGATTTTTCAATCAGATTTGTCAGATTTCGTTCAAATCTCTGAATAGTTTTGGAAGTTTAATGGTTAAGTATGAAAGAGGGGAATAACTCCTCTTAAATTATATAAATGCTAAATGGGTTTTTATTAAGAATTATCCGATTTGCTCTGAATTTTGGATATAGATTTTTTAATATGATAAAGCATGTACTTGATAGTTTAGGAAATTCAATGATTAAGTATAAAAAAGGAGAAAGGGGAGAGCTGTTTCCCCTTCTTAATTTTTTTTTCGAACGGAATTAACGAAAATTCAAGGCTGTAATGTACAATTAGTATGCGTAGCCTGTGAGCTCAATGCCATCAGTTTAACTGGGCAATATTCTTTTTATTCTAATATTTCTTAACAGATCATGTCATAGATCAAGTATTTGATGGCAAAATAGGTTCATTTCAGTTGTAAAAAATAAGCATTTTGTGCTTTCATTTATTTTTTCATGATAAATCAATTAGAACGATAATATTTTAAAAGTAAAAAAAATCATTGTACTTTTAATTTATTAAAAAAATCGACGATTAAAAATGTTGGAAATCTAGTAAATGTTTACTCATTCTTCAATTTATTCCTTTATTCAACTTGTCTATGCATTGTTTTAACTTTGGTATGATGCAAAAACTAGGCATTTCAGATACATACATTTCGTAAAATTATAAATAAATGAAAAGTATACACTGCAAAGAAAAATGTTTCTTTATCTTTAGAAAATTCAGAGAGCAAGATATTTTCGACATTTCGTTTCGAAACCTCGGATTTTCGAGAAACAAAGTTTCTTGTATTGTCACTGATTTCCAGAAACATTACCGAGTAATTTTTGCAGTGTACTAAACAGTTTTCCCGATAGGAAATAAAAGCTTTTTGGTAGCTATCAATTTCCAAGTAAAAATTTTATATTTAATTAGTATGTTTTACAGAAAAGCATGATCACTTAACGCCATTAACGGATACATTAAAATTAATGTTTTTTTCTCTATTATGTAACTTAAAAAGTTTTATTGAGATTCGATGGCATTATAAAAACAAATTTTTCAATTTGAGAAAAATGATTATTACACTATAAAAACGACTCGGAAACGCTTTCGATTTTTTCAATGGCGTATTTTTTATTTATAATTGATTGTTTAAATCTAAAAAATATATTGGTTTCTGGAATTTCGAAAGCATACTTTTCGGAGCGACCGGCGTTAGTGCCGCATAAGGTGCTTACAATCCTTGATTAGTCTCTCCAGTAAAAGTTTATTAAATTTTGCTTTATTTAATCTGAGCCTTTTTCCGATCCAAATCGAAAAAAAAAACAACTTTGTCTTGTAAAATCGGGGATGAAAGATTAAAAATTCTGTAAAAGACGCTCGTCTAGATGGGATTAAATTATTTATTTCCTGATTTTCGTTAAATTTTCTTGATCGGACATTGCGACTTGCAGCCTTTATACCACAAATATAATTATGTTAATCAAGAACTCCTTTTAAAAGGCAAGTAATAAAAAGCATTAGATGACATATTTTATATAGGTTATATTTGAACTAAATTATTTGTGAACACTATTTATTTTAATAAATAAAACAAATGTACCATTTCTAACTTTGAAAGTTTTCTTTTTCTAAAATAGATTAATAATAAGTGAATAAAATATAATGCTTCTTCAACTAAGCACAATTTATTTATTTAAAACTATTTCTTACCATTTTGATAGATATGTATGTGAAGAAAAAAAAAAGACTGAAATCGCAATTTATCAATTCAAGAGGAAATTGGCATTTTAGACGAGACATAGGAAAAAAAGTCATAAAACAAAAGCATTTAGAATTGTATTTTCTTCGCTCTAATAGCCATGAGGATCATCAGTGATCAAAAGTAGAAATAAATAAATATAGGAAATGCTATAATCATACAAGAATTTATTACCCTGAAATATACGCAATAAAGATATACCGCATGCTCCACATAAAAGATTGCAGAAAACAGAAGTACCTGAAATATAGTATTAATCTAAACCATTATAATACGTTTTCTATTTAAAACTACTTGAATAAAAAAAATTGTATATATATATTTAATATGAGGAATAAGGGAAATATAAATCAACGTCTAAAAATTAGAATTTCTTTTTTTGTTTGTATAAAATATGACACTTAGTTTTCCGAATATGTTTCAAATATTCAAGTATTCAAATTATTTAGTTTAAACTAACATTTGCGAGTGATAATTAAATGAATCAATTGCAATCTGACTTTCAATAATTAAAGTCATGTTGTAGTAACCAATTCAATATATAATTATATATGTATCAAAAATAGAAAAAAATAAATATAGGAAATGTTAGCATTTCCTATATTTATTTTTATTATATAATCATATCAATTTCTCATCATCAATCATCATCATCAATCATCATCAATTTATTTATTTTTATTATATAATCATACAAAAATTCATGACATGAATCATACATGAAATATAAGCAATAGAGATGTACCACATGCTCCACATAAAAGATTACTGCAAACAGAAAACTAATTTAACTACCTTATCAATCGTATTAATCTAAAGCATTATAATGCGTTTTTTATTTAAAACTACTTGAATAAATATGACAATTAGTCTTACGAATATGTTTCAAATATTCAAATTATTTATTTTAAACTAACGATTGTCAGTGATAAATAAATGGATAAATTGTAATTTGACTTTTAATAAGTAAAGTCATGTTGCAGTAACCACTTTATTACATATATATATATATCTATTTGACTTGTTTCACGATGTCTGTTGTTAAAAAGATCAAATATTTTCTTTAAAATTTTAGATTTCGAAGCCTGCGTATGAGTATTAAATCATAATTCGAAAACAAATGTTCATGAAGTGCACGGTTAACTATATTTAATTAAGATGTCATTATTATTAAATTATTTAATAAGAACATTATATTTATACGTATGTTATTTTAGTGTTTTTAGAATCAATCGAAAAATATAGCTCTAATATAGCTCTAATCAAAACGTATAGTTATTTATTAGCTATATTCATTAAACTGAAATAGTGTACAATGGCATAGACTGTTTATTTTAACACTATTCGAAATAAAACTTTGGCAAGTATATTTATTATGATAACTAGATTAAATCCTCCATTCACAAGTTTAATAAAGTAGCACATTTTCATAAATAATCCCTATAAATTTTAATAAAAAAATAAATTTCAAAATGAAAAAATTAAATATAAAAAGTTTTAACAAAAACCATTTTACTTGTATCTATATTAAATCAAAATTTAAATCCCTCCTTAGTAAGCAAATTTTAGATCTATTGCACAAATAGGAAAAACAAATTTTGCAACAAACTAGGTATATTTTACGACAATAGACCCCAGTGGCATTTCCCTGGTTATATCATTTTTTGTTTTAATTATATATATATATATATATATATATATATATATATATATATGTATATATATATTATACATGATCACAAGCATAATAGTGGACGTTCCCATATTTACTTAAAATTTTTAAGACCTCTATAAAGAGGACCGGGAGAGATATTCACATTATACAGACTATTGATAGTCTGAGTAGTCTTTGTCTTTATGACAGTAGACCACAATGGTATTTACATGGTTATATCATTTTTTGTTATATATATATATATATATATATATATATATATATATATATTTACATGGTCACAAGCATAATAGTGGACGTTCCCATATTTACTTAAAATTTTTAAGACCTCTATAAAAAGGACCGGGAGAGATATTCACATTATACAGACTATTGATAGTCTGAGTAGTCTTTGTCTTTATGACAGTAGACCACAATGGTATTTACCTGGTTATATAATTTTTTGTTATATATATATATACATGGTCACAAGCATAATAGTGGAGGTTCCCATATTTACTTAAAATTTTTAAGACCTCTATAAAGAGGACCGGCAGAGATATTCACATTATACAGACTATTGATAATCTGAGTAGTCTTTGTCTTTATGACAGTACACCACAATGGTATTTACCTGGTTATATCATTTTTTGTTATATATATATATATATATATATACAGGGTGTCCGAAAAGTCTGGAAACGGTCGAATAACTCGAAAAATACATATGAGATTGAAAAACGTAAATATACGTGTTAAATATTTTTAAATAAGCTACTCAGTGATACCAAATTTGACCTTCGTAACCGACCCCCTGGGGGTCAAAGGGGGTCCAACTTTGAAATCTTAAATTATAACCCCCATCTTTTATTGCAGATTCGGATTCTACGGACAAAAATACGTAACTTTTGTATTTGATGTTTATTTCAAATCTTCGTTTATCACGGTGTAATCGAGCATATTAAATCGATACATATTCCCGCTTTTCCAACGGGATTTTCCCTAATCGAAACTGATTGGGCAGAATTTTTGACGTCAAATTCCTCGTCTTTTGTAGGAATAGCGTTTCCTGAAAATCACCCGTGGCGATTATTTCAATAGTGCTACACTGTTAAAAATTTGACCCATTTGCTGCAGCGTCACTCCACAGCTATTATAGAATATCTCTTTTGTGACCAATGAGAATGCTCCATAACACAGTAAAGTAATCGTTTTCTATAAAAGCGGTGGAGTGACGATGCAGCAAAAGGGTCAATTTTTTTACAGTGTACTTTACTGTATTATGGAACATTCTCATTGGTCATGAAAGAAATATTCTATAAAAGCTGTGGAGTGACGCTACAGCAAATGGATCAAATTTTTAACTGTGTAGCACTACCGAAATAATCGGCACGGGTGATTTTCAGGAAACGCTATTATTGCAAAAGACGAGGAATTTGATGTCATAAATTCTCCCCAATTAGTTTCGATTAGGGAAAATCCCGTTGGAAAAGCCGAAATATGTATCGATTTAATATGCTCAATTACACCGTGATAAACGAGGATTCGAAATAAACATCAAATACAAAAGTTACGTTTTTTTGTCCGTAGAATCCGAATCTGCAATAAAAGATGGGGGTTATAATTTAAGATTTCAAAGTTGGACCCCCTTTGACCCCCAGGGGGTCGGTTACGAAGGTCAAATTTGGTATCACTGAGTAGCTTATTTAAAAATATTTAACACGTATATTTACGTTTTTCAATCTCATATGTATTTTTCGAGTTATTCGACCGTTTCCAGACTTTTCGGACACCCTGTATATATATATATATATATACATATATATACATGGTCACAAGCATAATAGTGGACGTTCCCATATTTATTTAAAATTTTTAAGACCTCTATAAAGAGGAGCGGGAGACATATTCACATTATACAGACTATTGATAGTCTGAGTAGTCTTTGTCTTTATGACAGTAGACCAAAATGGTATTTACCTGGTTATATCATTTTTTGTTTCATATATATGTATATACATATATATACATGGTCACAAGCATAATAGTGGACGTTCCCATATTTACTTAAAATTTTTAAGACCTCTATAAAGAGGACCGGGAGAGATATTCACATTATACGGACTATTGATAGTCTGAGTAGTCTTTGTCTTTATGACAGTAGACCACAATGGTATTTACCTAGTTATATCATTTTTTGTTATATATATATATATATATATATATATACATGGTCACAAGCATAATAGTGGACATTCCCATATTTATTTAAAATTTTTAAGACCTCTATAAAGAGGACCGGGAGAGATATTCACATTATACGGACTATTGATAGTCTGAGTAGTCTTTGTCTTTATGACAGTAGACCAAAATGGTATTTACCTGGTTATATCATTTTTTGCTATATATATATATATATATATATATATATATATATATATACACATGGTCACAAGCATAATAGTGGACGTTCCCCTATTTACTTAAAAGTTTTAAGACCTCTATAAAGAGGACCGGGAGAGATATTCACATTATACAGACTATTGATAATCTGAGTAGTCTTTGTCTTTATGACAGTAGACCAAAATGGTATTTACCTGGTTATATCATTTTTTGTTATATATATATATATATATACACATGGTCACAAGCATAATAGTGGACGTTCCCATATTTACTTAAAATTTTTAAAACTTCTATAAAGAGGACGGGGAGAGATATTCATATTATACAGACTATTGATAGTCTGAATAGTCTTTGTCTTTATGACAGTAGACCACAATGGTATTTACCTGGTTATATCATTTTTTGTTACATATATATATATATATATATATATATATACATGGTCACAAGCATAATAGTGGACGTTCCCATATTTACTTAAAATTTTTAAGACCTCTATAAAGAGGACGGGGAGAGATATTCACATTATACAGACTATTGATAGTCTGAGTAGTCTTTGTCTTTATGACAGTAGATCAAAATGGTATTTACCTGGTTATATCATTTTTTGTTATATATACATATATATATATATACATGGTCACAAGCATAATAGTGGACGTTCCCATATTTACTTAAAATTTTTAAGACATCTATAAAGAGGACTGGGAGAGATATTCACATTATACAGACTATTGATAGTCTGAGTAGTCTTTGTCTTTATGACAGTAGACCACAATGGTATTTACCTGGTTATATCATTTTTTGTTATATATATATACATGGTCACATGCATAATAGTGGACGTTCCGCTATTTACTTAAAATTTTTAAGACCTCTATAAAGAGGACCGGGAGAGATATTCACATTATACAGACTATTGATAGTCTGAGTAGTCTTTGTCTTTATGACAGTAGACCAAAATGGTATTTACCTGGTTATATCATTTTTTGTTATATATATATACATGGTCACATGCATAATAGTGGACGTTCCGCTATTTACTTAAAATTTTTAAGACCTCTATAAAGAGGACCGGGAGAGATATTCACATTATACAGACTATTGATAATCTGAGTAGTCTTTGTCTTTATGACAGTAGACCAAAATGGTATTTACCTGGTTATATCATTTTTTGTTATATATATATATATATACACACATGGTCACAAGCATAATAGTGGACGTTCCCATATTTACTTAAAATTTTTAAGACCTCTATAAAGTGGACCGGGAGAGATATTCACATTATACAGACTATTGATAGTCTGAATAGTCTTTGTCTTTATGACAGCAGACCACAATGGTATTTACCTGGTTATATCATTTTTTGTTATATATATATATATATATATATATATATATACATGGTCACAAGCATAATAGTGGACGTTCCCATATTTACTTAAAATTTTTAAGACCTCTATAAAGAGTACCGGGAGAGATATTCACATTATACAGACTATTGATAGTCTGAGTAGTCTTTGTCTTTATGACAGTAGACCACAATGGTATTTACCTGGTTATATCATTTTTTGTTATATATATATATATATATATATACATGGTCACAAGCATAATAGTGGACGTTCCCATATTTACTTAAAATTTTTAAGACCTCTATAAAGAGAACCGGGAGAGACATTCACATTATACAGACTATTGATAGTCTGAGTAGTCTTTGTCTTTATGACAGTAGACCACAATGGTATTTACCTGGTTATATCATTTTTTGTTATATATATATATATATATATATATACATGGTCACAAGCATAATAGTGGACGTTCCCATATTTACTTAAAATTTTTAAGACCTCTATACAGAGGACCGGGAGAGACATTCACATTATACAGACTATTGAAGTCTGAGTACTCTTTGTCTTTATGACAGTAGACTACAATGGTATTTATCTGGTTATATCATTTTTTGTTTTAATTATATATATATTTTTTAAATAATTTCAATTATTTATGAGAGTTTGTTAGAATGGTCACAAGCGTAATAGGGGACGTTCCAACATTCACTTTAGAATTTTTAAGACCTCAATAAAGACGACCGGGAGAGACATTTATATTCTACAGACTATTGATTGTCTTTGTAGTCTTTGTCTTTATGACAGTAGATCACAATGGTATTTACCTGGTTATATCATTTTTGTTTTAATTATATATATATATATATATATATATATATATATATAATAATTTTAATTATTTATGAGGATTTGCTAGAATGGTCACAAGAGTAATAGTAGACGTTCCCATATTTACTTTATATTTTTAAGATCTCAATAAAGAGGACCGGGAGAGGCATATATGCTCTACAGGTTTGATAGTCAGAGTAGTCTTTGTCAAGCAGTAAAAGCAAACATGGGGACGTCCACTGTTACTCTTGTGACCATTCGAGTAAATTTTTATAAATAATTCAAATTGTTTTTACCTATATTTAATTATACACTTTTACATTATGACATCTTTTTATTTATTTATCTTTCATAAAGCCAAATAATATAGAAAAAACTATTTTTAACCATTGCCTATCAACATTAAAAAGAATACTTACCTATTCAAGCGAAAACTAATGTTTTAGATAAGACACTCAAAAAAAAAAAAAAAAAAAAAAAATTAAATAAAGCAGAAAATTTACATTTGTATATTCCTCTCTTCAATAGACATACGGAATATCAGCTATCAAAAGTGAATACATCGGAAGAAATAAATATCAGAAATGTTATAATGATACAAGAATCTATCTTCCTGAAAGACAGAGAATAGAATTTCGTTTTCGATCCTTGCTGGAATCAGTGTAATTAATCTATTTACGTTTTTGGTCTCAACATAAAAAAGAAATCAAATATTGCCCATGTCTCATTAATCTTTACTTATGTGGGGGGATCACAAGAGTAACAGTGGACATGTGTTCTAATGTTTATTTTTACTGCCCGAGAGACTACTCAGACTAGCAAGAGTATGAAGCACGAATGTCTCTTTAGGTCCCCTTTATTGAGGTCTTAAAAAATCACAATTTTTAAGAAGTGAATAAAGAGGACCTGGAGAGACATTTATGCTCTACAGACTCTTGTTAGTCTGAATAGTCACTCTCAGGCAGTAAAAATAAACATTGGAACAATTGAAGATTCGAGCACATTTTCACAAATTATTCAAATTATTTTTTTCCATATTTACTGTATAATATATGATGCCCCGTATTTACTTTATAAATGCATAAATGTATACATTTATACATTTACAAAATGATTTGCATGATCTTATTTATATAACTTTTATAAAGCCAAATAATAAAGAAAAAAATATTTTAAACTATTGCTAGCCACTATTAAAAAGACGACTTACCTATTCGAGCGAAAACTAATGTTTTAGACAAGACACTCATAAAACAGAAAATTTAGATTTGTATATTTTTCTTTTCAATAGACATACGGATCATCAGCGATCAAAAGTGAATGCATCGGAAGAAATAAATATCAGAAATGTTATAATGATACAAGAATCTATCTTCCTGAAAGACAGAGAATAGAATTTTTTTTCCATCCTTGCCGGAATTAGGGTAATTTATTTATGTTTTTGGTCTCAACATAAAAAAGAAATCAAATATTGCCCATGTCTCATTAATCTTTACTTATGTGGGGGTAGATACAATAAAGAAAAGAATTTTATTGATTTAGTTCAGATTATTGATGGGAAAGAAGCAAAATATTTCTTTCAAGACTGATATATCAGTGTTTGAATAACTTTTTCTTAGTTCAAATACATCTTCTCTTTATTATCATTTGCATAGTTTTAGTCGGAGTTTTTTTTTTTTTTTAATAACGTTGAAAATTGGGATATGTATAAATATAAAGAGCACGTACGTAGTTAGATGTTGCTAATTAGATTCTTAATTACTAATATCTTAATTATCTTTCTGCTTCGTAGTTAGAAAAATTAGGTTATTAAAAAATACTATTATTTGCGAGCATATTATAAAAACTAAACTCGAAACTATCTAATTTTTTTTCATTCAAACTAAACTAATTAAAGCAGCAGAATCTTTTTTAATATTTTAATTATATTTAATTTACACATTCTTAGCTTTGCGTTTGATTTGACTTTATTTGTTTTATTATTATTATTATTATTATTATTTTACATTTTTATAAATTTTATAAATTTGGAGTCTATTGACGAAATTTCGAATTTAAATTTATTTTGCTTATAAAAATATTTATTATGCAACATAATAACATGTATTGCTATACACACATTAGTATACGCATCACACATTGCTAAGAACTTTATATTAGAATATTTTGGTAGTATATAGTTTAAAATATATAATTATATTTCAAATTTGATCACAAAAAACATGTGACCAGTACTTTCTACATAAAATTACTTCATTTTGATAGCATGTGTATTGGCATTATGAGTTTGTGTTTAATGACCTTTGAAAGAGTTAATATTTAAGTAAAAGTCATTATTTTGAGATTTTAATGAATGAACCCATTAAATGAATTAAATAATTACTTGTCGGCTATCCTGGATGACATGAATGACAGGCAAATAAACTAAAGTTATCTATACTGCAAAGTGTGTGACAAAATGCCATAAAACAGTTAAATTCGACATTTTTAATACTTTCCAACAAAATCGAAAAGTTTTTATGCATTTCCTTTGTCTGTGCGTCTGGCCATCTGTACACCTGCTCATGTAAATATACTGGGATTTTCATACAATTGATAAATTTTATTTAGGGTCAACAAAGAATATTGAATGGTATTGAATATGAAGTAAGTATTAATGACAGATGTAATTTTTCCATTTTTGATTTTTTTTGGGGGGGAGGGGTGAAAAAAGTCCGGGCCAGGATTCAAGCGAGGGATGTATTGGCTGAAGCCGCCAATGCTCTACCAACTGAGCTATCCGGGACACGAACACTGGAGGACTATTTCACCCAATTAACCTCAACGATCACTTCAAAAAAACTTTAAAAAAATTTCAAAAATGGAAAAATTACATCTGTTATAACAAATTTACCGATTGAATAATCGTGTTTAAAAATTAATCTAAGTATTAATGGTTCATTTACAAGGACACTCAATTACATTACATTATGGCATATAGGGAACATTCGTTTGGGAAGTATTTTAATGACATTATGTTATTTTAAACATATTGAAACTAATATAAATCACTGAATTTCACTACGATCGCGTTAAAACAGAGCATTCGTAAGCATTTTTTTTATTAATTTACAGAGACGCACAAAAGAAATCGGTTTTGCATAATAATTTCTGGAGAGTACGTTTCAAAACACTGTATGCGCTTTTAAATTTAATTAGTTTTTTGTATATTACTCTTCATACATAAATTCTATACCTAATATACAGGGCTGCACAAAAGTATTCGCATATCTTTCTCTTTATTAGAGGAAATTGCCGAAGCGAAATTTTCAAGTGAAATGTACTATCTCTTAAATGACCTAAATTTTTTAATACATGTTGTTGATACATACAAACCTCTATATCATGTACAGGGCTAATTAAAAAAATCAGACAGTTTCCCGATGGTAGATGGGGGTGGCTGTAATCCTGTTTTGATATGGGTGATACATTTCTATATGGTGAAATGAGATTTTGCCCCGGGATCGCACTTATAATCCAAAGCGAAAGTTGAGTTCCCGGGTTGGTCATCCCTTGTCATTCCTTTGTCATGAAACTGAATATTTAATTTTTTTTTAACGGTGTAGTTTTGTTATATTATTCTGAGTGTGTTGGATAGTTTATCATCATCTATGCTTGACGCATCGTGCACCTATGCTATGATTTTTACTGTCTTGTTCATTTTTTGAACTGAAGCTTGTTTTACTGACCAGCTGTCTGTGAAGACCAGCTGTTTTTTTCCGTCATTGATTTCAAAATGAAATGTAAGCACATTATAGTAAAAACCTCTCCTCCCCCAAAAAAGACTGAATATCACAGGATTTATAATACTCCATTGAAATGTTATCGTAACATTGATTTCAAATGCATGCATGGCGCAGAAATTTACAAGAATTTTAATTAAAACATGAAAGTCATTAACCTAACCAACATAATTAAAGTAATACTTAAAAAGATGTACAATAAAAATATCTATGGTGCATACGTTATAATTTTGTAAAACAGTTTTGACATCCATGAAAAAATTATGGTATTGAAACAGACTGTCTAGTAATACTAAAGGATAATCAAAAATAATCATAAATTAAACGTAAAAATAATGTACAAAATCTATAATCGAAGCACTGTTAAACAAATGAGATCAATATACTTTTAAAAGTCATATAGAAGAAGATATTTAACCTGTGGTTTACGCGAGCAAATCACCAGAACCATTATTCATAATTATAAGAAAATTTTTTGTAGAAAATTTTTTTACGCATTGCATTCACTGGTTTTTAAATTTTGAGTTGCTTAAAATGCGTATAGCCAACAGAGAGAAAAATGTCCAAGGTGGGACTCGAACACGGGCCATGGTTTTGCCCGCTGTCTTTATATTAACTGAACTACTTGGTATTATACCCAGCCTGACCCTTCTCATTACATGATCGTTCTAATAATTAATTCAGTTGGTTGATCGTCAGTGCGCTATACCGATGATTTTTACACAATAACCAATGAGATGCGTTTCATTTGAAACGTTGCCATTAAACAATTAACAAATAATAACGATTTCTGTGCCACGTACGATGGCGTAATACATACATAATGTTTCATAGATTATCAAGTGATTGGCGCATGAGGGACAAAAAGGAAATAGCCCGCTGGTATATGAATAATTTCACAAAAAACAATTATATAAAGCAAAAATTAATCATAAATATTGATATTTTTTAGTAACTATTTTTTTATTTTTTTTAGTTGAAGTAATTTATTTGTTTAAAGGGCAATTATACGTAAATAATACCTTTTAGACTTAAATAAAAGCAGTAGTAGAGGACTAGCTACTCTCTAATAAAATGACTTTTCTGAGAGAGACTGTTTTGTCGATTTTAACTTTTGTATGTAGAACATAACAATAAATTTCATTTCACTTTATTTTTTTAAGTGAGATTGTGCCTTTTAGAATCTAAGGTTAGAAGTTTTAGTTTTATACTAATTTGGATATACTTCCAAATCTGCAGAGTATTATAGTGGGATTGAAAGTGAGTTTCAGTAGATCTTATTTAGAAACTTGCATCTTTGAGCATTGCGACTCCAGTTTTACTATTTTTTTTGAGATTATAAAATAAATGTATATCTTGATTATACAGCTGAAAATTAATTAAAACTATACTAGTGCTTACCAATGCTAGTTCTGTTTATGTCTGATGTTTCGCCACAGTATTGAGTGCTCGTGAAGACTATTTCATCTTGTGCTGAAGTTGCAACTATATTGACGTATGTGAGTGAGAGAGGCTAAACTAGGTATCATACTCGCATCTTAAGTGGTAAAGTACTTGGAACTCTAATCCAAGGGTTCCGGGTTCGATTCCCGAATTGGACATTTTTCACTCCATTGTTTCTCAGCTTAATTAGCAATGGTATAAATCATGCATTAAATGATCAATATGAATGATATAATAATCAATATCAATGAATTATAATATATTCAATAATGTCGAACGTAAATTCAGTGAGTTGTTGAAAATTAATTAAAAAATGATTTAAAATTACATGTATTCACAGATGCTGGGTTTATGTGTGTCTCGTGTTTCGCCACAGAATGTGCTCAGAAAAACTACTACATCTTGTGCTGCAGTTGGAGACTTATCAACATACATGTGTGAGAAATGATAAACTGGCTCTCTTCTGGAGCGGTATTCTAAGGATTCCGGGTTCGATTCCAGGTTAAACATTTTTTTTTACTCCGTTGGGTTTACTCCTTAGCAAGCGATGCGATAAATTACGTATCAAATAATCAATTACTTTCACCAATAGCTTCATCCAAGTCATTTGTGGAGATCGTTTGAGAACCATTCGGTGAAGTAACATTGCACTTTTTGTTATATTGAATAGTAATTTGAGAAACAAGATTACTTAAAAATGTGTAAAACTGAATGTTAAATTGAAAAACTCCATCGAAGTCCTTCTAAATTTTAATTGAAATAAACAATCTTTTAAAAATAAAATCTTCCTTAGTTAATAAATGAAGGCACTGATGGGATTGTCACACAGTAAAAGAGAAACTAATAATATTATATTGATTTAAGTAAATTCAAAATAAAACATATTTTAGAAGCATTATTTAGGCCAGGCCTGTCCAATCCTTTAGTAAAGAGGAGTGCACCTCAACTCGTGGCACTTAGTAAAGAGCGCCATGATACACACGACTGAAAATATGCGGCAATACCATCGCACAGTAGTATTATTACACATCCGCATCTTAACATAATACAAATGAATCCTAGAGCATAAGATAAAAGGCTCCTACAATTCTGGTATTATATATATTAAATTTCAAACTATACGTATTTCTATGCAAGTTCTATCTCAAAAATGTTTGTAGGTTAAGATACCAAAAACTTTAGTCGCGCCTATACTAACAAGACCCTTAAAGAATAACAACTAAATAAATAAACATGTAAATCAGGGAGATTATTTTTAGGATGTAAAAATGTATTTTGACTTATTTTCAAGGCATGAATTTTGTTTTATATAAAAAACCAACAAAGAAAATCATGATAATAACCAAATCATATGAGGGATTTCAAAGAGAAAGGATAGCCTGAAAGTGCTTTGATGGATGGAAATTAATCTGCACTGCTCTACTTATTCTTAATAATTTTTTAAGCAAATTGAAAACAGACTTCTAAAATTTCAAGCGTGAAGAATGAAAAATTAAGCCCTTTTTATTCGTACAAAACAGCCAAAAACCAGCAAACAATGGTTTTTTTTTCTTTTTAAGGAGCTTTCATGTACATGTACCTTCAAATGGACGGAGAACGTGGAAAAGCTTTTATTTTTTGTTACTCAATGATTATTATAATGCGCTATTTCGAATTATTAACACTTTTAACCATCATAATAATACTTTATAAAGAATAAATACAAATCAAGGAAAAATACATGATTAAATTTTCAAACTATGTTTCTTGAAGTGTTTTAACATTTTTTGAAAATATTTTCGATGCAAATATTAATGATATTGCAAAAAACAATTTTTCATAATTCAGTTTTACTTCTGAAATATCTAGTAACAAAAAATCTTCAAAAGGGCACCAAGAAAATCTTCAAAAGTCGTCATGGCGCCCGCGGACGTCACTTTAGACAGCTCTGATTTAAGCTATTAAATGGACCGCTCTGCATTGATCTTACTTTTCCACAGTAGCGAGGTACAAAATTTTTTATCATTTATTTACACAACAAATTTGAATAATAATCTGCAAAAAATTGACATTTAAGATGTATTATAATCATAAAATTTGATTAGATCTTAAATATTTGTATTTGAATGCAAAGATAAATATATTCCTGTTTCATAATTCATGTCATACATCTATGTTACATTCAATGTAACAAAACACTAAAATTTCTTTTTACCTTTTAGTAATCTATAGCTCTTCTTTTACATTATTTTATAATGAATTTCTGTCATCTTTTGTCAAAATTATTATTCGAGAAAGACACATAACCATACGTTGCTTAGAAATTCAGTCTTCATCTCGTTCATTATAGATAACCCAAATAAACTTTGTTACTGCGGCATATGTATATAATAATGTAATATTTTAGAATTTTCTGTTGAATGAATTATTTTACATAGGTAGAGATAATAAGATGTATTATCATTATTTTCCAAAATACTAACAATAGGAAAATATAACAATGAATATATTTCTGAGGCTTTTATAAATAAAAAATATATGCAATGCCTAATAAATTACGATTTATTTCAGATTTTAATAACATTTAGCATTTTAAAGCAACATTTTGTATGTTAAAAATATGAGGCTTGTAAGATAATTTGATAGTAATATTTAACATGCAAACGAAAAATAGTGCTTCATATAAAACATATTTTTAAAGTGCTGAATTTTTTCGATGTGTACTTGAATATACATGCAGCATATCTCAACGCTTTCATGCAATGTTAAAAATAATGCAATTAAAAATAATAATTTCTATGTACTCGTTTTTCGCAATTATGTAAATACGTAGCACCTATAGTTGTCGTTCAGTCCGTCAGTCAGTCTGTCCGTCTATCGACTGCCCACATACAACAGAGCAAAAACTACCCAACCGAATTATTTGAAAAGTGAAACATATAATTGTAGCATAATTTTGTCGAGTCATTTCAAATTTTATGAAAATCGGATGTATAGGTTAATTACAGGGACAATCAACAGTACTCTGTTACATTAGGTCAATGGGAAAAATAGCTTCAAGTGAATTTTAAGTATGCCACACTCTTCCGAACCATATAAAATGAATATGAATTTATGAAGTATATACTAAAATATACATTATGTATAATCTGTGGTGCAAAGAATATTTGTTATTTATTTACAAGGCAACATAAAAGTATTCCATTGCATAATGGTATAACTGGAAACATTGTTTAGGGCTCGTTTTAGTTACATTAACACGCAAAAGATTTTAGCTTTATACTGCATCGGAAGTACTGTATACTATTACAGCAAGACTTGCATATTATTATAATTTCGATATAGTAGGAACGCACCTCATTTGCTATGTTTGCGTGCAGTTTCCAACTTGTTTAAATATATAATTCCTTCAAATTTTCAAAAATAAGAGGAATCAGTACAAAAAGTAAACTTGGTATCGTAATAATATATACAGGGTGTCCACTCTTAACGGTGGTCTATGGCTAATTTCTAAACCGTTAGTCATAGACATATAGTTCCAATTGCAAAAATGCTTTAAAAAAAGGTTGCTTTTTAAGCGATTTAGGTCAAAAAATTATTTTATTAAAAAATTACGAAAATTAATTTTTTATACAGTCCTTCAGTCCTATAAGTGATATTTAGCAATTTTTTCCACTACTCTAACAAGTAAGAGAAAAAAGGCCCCATTCATCTAACATTAAAATTGACCGAGTTATGAAGCTTTAAAATTCATGACTTAAACCACTCTTTGTAGCTGAATACGGATGAATTGGAGTGAGCAGGAGGTTTTAAGGGAACGTACACTAAGTGCTTAAAGTATTATAAAGGGCGTCTATTTTTCAACGCCTTCCAGTAGCTAATTCTGCATATTTCGGAGTCACTTTAGGGTAAGTCGGGCGCTTACTCTTACATACTTCTTTCAACGATAAGGTCAACAAATGGAACAAATTAACTTTTATTGATTGTTTATGATTCAGATGACTTAGACTTTTTCTGCGCAGAATCGCATTGCATTTACCGGATTTCTTCATAATTTCGTAATATTAGCACTTGGCTTTGTTACCCATTTTGCGTTATTACCCAAGTACACCTTATATAAAATTATCCTTCCATTTGTTACTTCTCTAGAGAATTACCTTAGATTCCTGTAACGCAGTCTCTTTCCCTGTTTTGTTATTTTTCCTAAATATACTGACTGTCTCTCTTTTATTTTTAATTTTTAAATTACATTTTTCATGCATTTAATATAAGTATATAAACGCCCCCGAAATACCAAAATTTGTCAATTTCCAATGCTAATTACCTTTTTAACCGACTTCAAAGAGGAGGTTATGATTTCGACCTGTATGTATTTGTTGTTCACGCATAACTTTCGGCAATATGAACCGATTTTGATAATTCTTTTTTGTTTAAAAGCTTATGGAGCCCATGTGGTCCCATTCGAATTTCATAGAAATCTGATAATTAGAACTTTTTAAAAAAATGAAAAGTTTTAAATTTAAATTCTTTGTGAAGCAATCGACCAATTAGAAGCGTTCATTTTTCATGCTTGTATGTTACACTTACACAGACACATGATCTTTTCAATGTGTGAAAATCTAACTGGAGAAGGGCCGGGATTCACATAATTTTTTTCACTGTTTGCGAAACGAGACTGATTAATACGAAAATTTACACTGTTAAAATTTTGAGACTTTAGTTGCATCGTAACTACACCGCTTATATAGAAAATGATTACTTCAATATATTATGAAGGATTCTCATTGGTAAAATTGAGATATGCTATAAAAGCGATGGAGTGATGATGCAGAAAATGTTTAAAATTATTAGTAGACTGCTTAAAACAGTGAAAATTTTGCAAAAATTGAGGCTTCTATTTGGTTAATGTGGTTTCGTTAACAGCGCAAATTCTACCTGGATTCCGGCCAGGTTATCTTATCCACCAAACCAGAAGTATAGCATCTAGACTATATACAATGTAAAAAATTTTACCCTTTTGCTGCATCGTCACTCCACCGGCTTTATAGAAAACGATTACTTAAACCTATTATGGAACCATGGAACCATGAAGGAAGATGAACTGACGTATCCTTAAAATAGTGAAGCTTCAACTGTAACCGCTTTCGCAGGGATTCATTACTACCGCGTCGAACTTTAACCAATAAAATTATGCAGAAAACTTTTCTTTATTCAAACGGCTCGTTAACAGAAATTTTCAACTAAAAATAATGACAAAAACTAATATTCAATTTTACTGGTAGGAGTTTACTTCTGCGGTAATAGATCCGACATATTGTGACAACCAAAACTATGTCAGTAAAAAGATTACAACACCTCGCCAAACTGACACCAGTTAAAAGAAATAGAATTTTTTTTACTAGAATTGTCAGAAAATTTTTTAGTCAATAAGGCTCTAAAATAAAACAAAATTTTCTAGTTAAGTTTACAGGTGGGAGATTTCACAGACGGTAATGAGAAACTGTAAATCTGATTAAATGAAACAGCTGTCATATTGTGACAACCAACTCAGTTACTTCACTCGCCACTGATAGGCAATAGACTATATGTCTCCTCCTTTTTATTCATAACTTCATTTATGGAACATTCTCATGGGTCAAAAGAGAGATATTCTATAAAAGTGGGGAAGGTAAAGTAGTCATATTTTTTACAGTGTGTACTTCAAGCAGTGAAAAGTTCTCAAAAATGAAGGCTTATGATTGGTCAATCTTGTTTTGCTAAGCAGCGAGTAATCCTATCTTAACTGGAACAATTTTCGTATCCGCCAAAATGAAAAATCCACATCGATACGTGCCGGCATGAGAAATAAGAATCGAAAAGCTGAAAATTCACTTTGGTGCTTTGACGTATACGTCAAAGCACCAAAGTCTGTGTATCAGGCTGCTTGGTATGAAGGATTCACAAAGTGATTAAAGTGCGTTGCTATGTGTATGTACACTGTCTTTAGATTAAATTCAGTTATAGGATTAGATATACGAATGATTTCAGATTTTTAACCGACTTCATGAAGGCGGTTATAAATTCGACCTGTATGTATTTCTTTTTCACCCATAATTTCCGTAAATGTGAACCATTTTTGATAACTCATTTTTGTTTCTTTGTTTGAAGGTTTAAGATGCTCGTGTGGTCCCATTTCAATTTCATCAAATTCTGATGATTAGAACTTTTTAAAAATAAAAAGTTGGAGTGTGTATAGTAGTTAGTTGAGTATTAATATTTGTGGTCTGTGTTTAGGTGAGTTTAATAAGTGTTGGTTTTTTTGGTTGGTGTTTGCGGATTTAGACAGCTATAAAGAAATATAAAGCTGCTCACCGGGCCCATGAGGGGTCTATACAACAACAACAACAACAAAAATAAAAAGTTCTCTCATTTTCTATAAAAGCGATGGAGTGAGTCAAAAAGGGTCAAATTTTTAACAGTGTTTCTGATCTTGCGAAATTTTGACTGCACCGGATTCAGGGAGATTTTGTGCTATTGTGAAATAAGATTGACAAATAAGAAAATTTACTCACACTGATAAAAATTTGCTGCATTTTGCTGCAAGGCAATCCCCTGCTTGTATAGAAAGCGGTTACTTGGCCGTGAAATGGAGCTTTCTCATTGGTTGGAATAGAGATATTATATACAAGCGGTGGAGTGCATTGCAGCAAAATGCAGCAGATTTTTATCAGTGTACTTTAAGCAGCGAAAATTTCGCAAAAAATGCAGGCTTCTAATTGGTCAATCTGGTTTCGTTAATAGCGCAAAATCTACCGGATTGCGGAAAAAATTCTTTTTTGCTGTTAGCAAAATTAGATTGGTCAATTCGAAGCCCGCATTTTTGCGAACTTTTCGCTGTGTATTTCAAACAGTGAAAAGATTGCAAAAATGCAGGTTTCTCATTGGTCAATCTCGTTACGCTAAATAGTGAAAATATATATATATATGGATCGTAGCCACTGTTGCAGAGATGCGAGTTCCTTCCAAAGTGTGAAATCTTAATTGGATCAATTCTCGTATGCACCGAAATGGAAGGTCTGCATCGATACTTACTGACATCGAAATAGGTGTCAAAAAGCTGAAAATCCACTTTTAAAATACCTTTATATGTCAGAGCACAAATGCCTGTTTGTCAGGGTGCTTTTTATACCGGATTCACAAATTAATTAAATTGCTATGCGTATCAATACTGTCTTGAGGTTCGGACTCAGTTATCGAGTTAAATATCGGAATGCTTTCAGATTTTCTTCTGACACAATTCTTCGATATCAAAATGTTATTATACGGGGATATTTGAAAAGTTGAGACGAATCTAGACATAGTAAAATGGGGAAACGTATTGATGAGCTTGCCATCAAAGTCAAGCTAGTTAACTTCTTGCACTCGGGGCCTCCGACGCCTAGGAGTCAAGACAACACGCACTAATCGCTTGCGAGCGTAGGAGGTTGTGGGTTCGAATCCCAAAGGTGCCATTCTATTACCACTCCTGGCTGTATTTCCTTTGTGTTATAAAAATTTCCTTGCGCTATTTCGTCCCTGTATATTGACATTAACATATAAGCAGGGTTTCGTGTCGAGCACACAAATCAGATGTATGTGAGTGTATTGTTCTTGCACTTGCGTTCTTGTTCAGAAGACTATCGCCAAGTTTTGCAATGGAAAGTTCCTACATTTTGTGTATTTTGGAAAACTGCGTCTGTTGATACCCATTTCTGAGGTCCGTAAGAATCAATGTGGACTTTGAAGTTTGCGGTAACTTTTCAAAGAGTGAGATATCCAAATAAGTTACCACATCCGAAAAACCTAAAGATCCACAAAGATACTAACAGTGATTGTTAATTGCTTTCGAATAGCTAAAAATTAAATAGGAAATTACCAGCAAATTGTATATTTCGAAACCCAGAAAAGTACATCTATCAGTCAATGCATTGCAAAGAGACATCATATGTTAGTATACAAAACTGAGTATTACAGTATGAATAAATAAAAAGTATCAAATAAAATAAGCTTTTTTCAAAAAAAATATCAACCGACTTCAAAAAAGCGCTCAAAAGCATTAAATAATTCTTTAAAATTCTCTAATGACAAAACGTTATCCAAAAATCAGTCATCGGATATCAGGTACTGGCATAAAAACCGTTAAATTTAATATATATAATTTAATATCCACCAAACATGGAATTTAGAGAGAATATTTTTTACAAGAGATGAGTTTGCATATTTATGATTTAATTTATGAATGTATACATATAAAAAGTAATGAATTACGTTTTGAAGTTGGTGCCAAACTATCTTAAATATAATGAGAATTATAAATATATTATGAATAGTACCAAAAAAATAAAATGGTGATGATCATTATCGATTGCGATTGTTTGGCACCGACTTAAAAGTAATGCATTACTTTTTATATGTATATATTCATAAATTAAATCATAAATATGCCAATTCATCTCTTGTAAAAAAAATTATCTCTAAAATCCATGTTTGGTGGTTATTAAATTATATATATTAAATTTAACGGTTTTTATGCCAGTACCTGATATCCGATGACTGATTTTTGGATAACGTTTTGTCATTAGAGAATTTTAAAGAATTATTTAATGCTTTTGAGCGCTTTTTTTAAGTCTGTTGATATTTTTTTGAAAAAAGCTTATACACCTTATCGATTTTTAATTATAAAAATACATAATGTAACCTTTTTATTTATGGATTCGCTTCATTTTCTTCTACTCAGCCGATTTTGCTTATCCTTCATTTTCACTAAGTATCAAGATATTTGTTTCTTAATATGCATTATTCATGCACTGCGTAAGTAAATAAATGCATTAGAAATATTAAAATTTGTCAACAATTCTAAACCCAAATTTTTTTTTGATATCATACACTATTAAAAATTTTTAGTGTATTTTAGGTAAACCTACTTTCAACCAAATTTCGGTCCTCAGTAGCTGTCACCATAAAATGGGGGAAATCTCGTATCAACATTTGGAGTTTCCTATTTCAACTTCGTTTTAAGTAATGGAACTATGCTTCAAAAGGAGATCCAAATATTGGTTCAAGATCTCACAATCTTGAAATCACAGCTACTGAACACCTAAATGTTATTTATACTAGGACAAGATTTTTAACAGTATAGTAATATTTAAATTTATAACATACAAAAAATGACAATTTCATTTCCTTCTTTTCGCTATAAAATTACACTTTTTTCGAAAGCATTCAACTTTTAAGGACTTAGTTTACTTTCATTTCTTTCCATGAATAAATCAGTTGACTGTTCTATTTAAAACAGCACTTAACTGCCTTTCATCTACGCTATGCTTTTGCCCAATAAAGAATAGATATTTACAACTTTTTAAGGCAGCTTTTAATATTTAATATTGTAAACTATTTTTGAAAATTTTACAGGAAATCCCAAAATATGAGTATTTTAAGAAATAAAAAATGCTATTCGTGACCTAACGGCTTTAAATCTCTTGAATCAAAAACATCTACTTCGAATCTCACATTCTGGTCTCAAATTTGATCAAATGGATGTGCTAGGCTCTACGCAATCGCGCCCATACACTCAGTTTTTCGGAAGTTTCTGCGGGTTTCTTCGAATATTGTATAACTTTGCAAAAATACGGGTTAGGTTTTCTTAAAAAGAACCCACGGACTCCACCCCCCCCCCCCCCACAGATCCTATATGCTCCGAATAGATAATCGGGAATCGTAAACAACTCCAAAATAAACAATTTTCTATAAATAAAATTATTTTTCAGTTTGTAAATTTTAAATAAATAAAAATATTATTAAAAAAATCAAATCTTATTTCCTAATTATAATATTTTAAATTTATTAAACTATACCATTTCTGCGCTAAAATATGTAGGTAAGTGGATAAAAATAAACAAATATTTCAGAAATACACCAATGTTTCTAAGTTTAAAACAATTTTTCGGCATCAAGTAAATTTTTAATTTTGTACAGATACATAAAATAACCCTTTAATTTACTGCTTCGGTGGAAAATTCCGTTTTGCCTTCATTTATTTTTTTCATGGGCAGCATCCTAATTTTATGGAGAGAGTTTACTTTCGTTTCTTTCTCGACTAAACCACTTGATAGGCATCTTTAAAATTAAGACACCGCTCGCTCTCATTTACTTGCTTAGACTTTATTTCCCGTCTGAAATTGTCTTCAATGGGAAAAGATTCATCTGCATTCAGTCTCCAAAAATATAAATCAGCAGCATGGAACACGTAAGAGTTTTACGAACAACAGGCAAGGATCGTAAATTCTAAGATAGTATGCATAGAATAAGTATGTCTGGTTCTTGAGTTTTCGGGAAAGCGAGAAAATTTTATAGGTGTTTTCTATTAAATTAATCGATTACCCCTAACTCAGACAAAAGAATTTTGTATGCCCGTTTTTCTGTACAAATGTATCTAACGTTTTATTTTCGCATTTATATCTAGCGTACAAGAAAAGTTACGTTTATATAAGTATAGTGAAGATTTGATACGTGTAATTTTATGGCATTTTTATATTTAAAAAATATACACTTAGGTAGATCTGTTATCGGAACCACCTCGCATCATGTGTTTAGCATAGTGGAGGAACTTATCAAAATTATATGTTGGAAAAGAAAGTATTAAAAAATAAAATAAAAATAATAAATCTGTTAAAATTTTTTGTGAATAGATATTTGGGCATCATAAACCAGCCCAAAATTAAAATAATGTCCATAAATAAAGTTATTTTTCATTTTGTAAATTTAAAATAAATAAAAATGTTATCACAGCGAAATCAAATCTTATTTGCAAATTGTAATATTTCAAATTTATCAAACTGTTCTTTCTCTACATTAAAATATATTAGTATATAAAAATAAACAAGTAGGGGAGAGCGGGGCTAGTAGTGATGTTTTCGATATTTTTATATTAGCCGTAAGATTTGAGCTGAAGCGAAACATTTAGTGAATCATATGATTAGAGTAAGTCTTCCGTAACATATTTATAAAAACACTATTAACATTATTAAGGTTTTTCATAACACAAAAGGAATTCTGCGTAACCTCAAAATTTATCAATACCAACCCCCGGTACGAGGCAAGTTGTGAAACGCTTGGGGCACATTGTGACACATAAATGACTTATGCAAGTACATTGTAACATGCACAAATTATGTAAAAAATGCGATTAAATGAGATATGTTAAATCATGAATGAGAAATTTACTCATTTATAACGTTCTTAACACAATAAAACACTTTCATGTTTTAATAATATTGTAAATCAAATGAAAATAAAATAATTAAATTGTTAACAATTGTAAACTCTTAATCCTATATATTGATACTTTTAGACATAAGCAATAGAAAGAAATAAAACTGTCATAATCAGGAAAGAAATAAAAAGTAAGCAAACAATAATCCTATTGATCTTTGTCTCAAGAGCCTAGTACAACGTGTAGACCTATATCTTATATTTTTAATCGCTCATTGTCGTCGCTTGTTTGAACGTCCGATTTGCAGTTAATACAAATATAATAAGGTTCATTTTTAGTACATTTGACATGCGCCCATCTTTTGCATGTCATGCATTACACCCAGTGTTCTCCTGGTTTGGAAAGTTTGTATTGCTCCAAGCAAACTAGTCATAAGCAATTTTCGTCATCTTCAAAGCTATCCAATACTTGCTTCTCCCTTTTTTTCAATAACTTAAAGGAATTTTTATACACTGCTTGGCCTTTCCATATAGTTACTTTTTTTTGCTTTTTCTTCTTCAATTTGTTGTCTGCGTTCTTTTTCTTTTTGTTCGGCTCGAATTTTCTCTTTTACAGGTGTGCTTGTTAGAATGGCATATTTCAAACATTTATAAAAAGAGCGCTTGCCTTTTCGAGGTCCTGCTTTAGGAAGTGGTCTTACTTCTGTAAGACTTACCACTGAATAACTACTATTATCAGTTGTCATAAAATCATCTAATCCAATGAGATTTCTTATTTCTGAAGACGGTCAATGCAATATCACCATCATTGATCAAAGTTATTGCTGAAGTGCTTGGTTTTTTAACAGTTACAAATTTACTAATTTTTTTCACTGTCATTCTGGTCTTTAACACTCCCATCTCCGATAGATAACGATCGATCAGTTACTGATGAACCTAGGAAGTCTTTATCTGCAAAAATGTTCCTATTGAATTCCCAAATTCTACTACAACGAAATCCTACTTGGATGTTTTTTGGGTGGCAGCACTAGGAAAGGCTATTTTGACAATACATGGTATGTCGTAGATCGACACAGTGCTTCCAGGATGCCATTTCAACCATCCACATACAGCCTGATTGTAGAATTTTTCGAACGGACCGTATACTGACACATCAAGGGTCTGTAATCTGTGACTCGTGTGAGGTGGAAATGATTAAAAAAAAATCACTCCGTTGTCCGTGCAATAATGCAAAATATCAACATTTTAATTATAACTGTGGTTATCAAATAATACTAATACTGGCGTCTCTTTCGAGCACCATACATTTTTAATAAAATGTTTCATGAAAAGTAAAAAGTCAAGACCATTAATCCATCCATTTGGGTTTGATGTTCCGCAACAGCCTATGGGACTGTCACGAATAAAATGAGCTTTAAACAACTTACGTAGAAATAGAAACATCGATGGGACTGGATTTCCTTGAGCGTTAATGCCATTAACCATAGTTAAAAGTTCGTTCCCCTATCTGAAGAGGTCATTCCCCAAACTCTTTTTTTATCCTTTTCTGCAATTATTTTTAGAGGTTTCTGAACTGTTCCTACTCCTGTCTTATTAATGTTAAATATGTTATTTGAATTAAATTTATTAGCTTCTAATACAGGCGCGAAGTTATTAAAAATAGTTCTACATTATGTTTATTAAAACTTGTATTTCTACTCAAATTTGTTACTTCAGGAACTGGAAGGGAAATAGTAGGATCTTGTTGCCTAAATTTAGTCAACCAATCAACACTTGCAGTTTTTTTAACCAATTTTTAGGCACGTTTATGTCATTTCTAATGGCAAACTCATAGGCTAAATTTCGCAGTTCTGTAGAACTAATTCCATAAAACATATCCGCTGATTGTTTGGCGTATTGACACAACTTCATCTCCTGTTTAGGTGTAAATATCATACTCGGTTTTTTATACCCCATTTCAACATTTCCTTCTGTATTAGAATTTTTTTATTCTAATACGGAAGAATCTAAGAATTGACATTTGGTTTACATGGAATAGTTCTTGGGCTTTCCCTAAATTGCACATTCCAGATTTAACTTCTATTACAGCCCTTTCACAATCTACTAAAGTAGCTTTCGCTCTTTCTGTACGCCTCTTGTTATTTGGCACCATTTTTTTTTTACTATAAAAATCTTCATTAAAAACTGTGCTGTGGTAAGTAATGACACTGTCACAACGTGCCTCTTAGACTTCATCACAACTAGCCCAGCGTCACGCAATTTGGAACTTTATTCATTAATTTCCGAAATGTTGGTATTATTAACAAACGAGATACATAGAATAACAGCTCAAAATGTAAGCATTTAAATGATGTTACGGAAGTTTACATACCTCAGTATCGCTAATGGCAATGACGATTCATATGTAGGTCGCAAGATTTACTGTTACGATAGAAAACAAGATAAATATTTTTATCCGGAATATTACGCGACACTATACTTCAAAAAATACGCAGCACATTCAGACAATCAACCTCTTGACTCACATAGCATGACAGGTGTTGCAACGTTTTGGCTCAGTCAGGATGATCGATGGCACAACTAACCCCAGTCTCCCCTATTCCTGAAATATTAAAATACGCCAAAATTCTAAGCTTCAAAGTCTTTTTTGGCATCAAGTCAATTTTTAATTTTAAATGCACATAAAATAACCCTTTCATTTACTTCTTCGATGGAGAATTCCATTTTGCCTTCATTTTTTTTTATAGAATGTATTCTACTTTTATGGAGTGAGTTTTTTATTATTTCTTCCACAACTAAACCACTTGATAGTCATTTTTAAAATTAAGACATCTCTAACTCTAATTTACCTGCTTTTGATTTCTTTCCCGTCTGAGGCTGTCTTCAATGGGAAAAGATTCACCTGCATTCACGGTCTCCAAAAATATAAATTAGCAGCATGGAACACGTAAGACATTTACGACCAACACGCAAGGATAGTAAATTCCAAGATAGTATGCATACAATAAGTATGTCTTGTTCTTGAGTTTTCGGGCGAGAGAGAAAATTTTATTCTTATTAAATTAATCGATCAACCCTTACCTCGGACAAAGTAATTTGTATCCTCGTTTTTCTGTACAAGTGTATGTTTTATTTTCACATTTATATCTAGCTTACAAGCATAGTGAAGTTTACAGAAGTATAGTGAAGATTTAATATGCATAATTTTATGGCATTTTTAAATTTAAATAGCATAGTGAAGTTTATACAAAAAGATTGATTATATATAATTTTATGGCATTTTTATATCTCCTGTTCATTTTCGCTATGCTTTTGTCCAATAAAAAATAGATATTTTAAGCGTTTAAGGTTGCTTTTAAATTTTCTTAACCTGTATTTAATATTGTAAACTATTTTTCAAAGTTTTATACGAAATCACAAAATATAAGTATTTAAAGAAATATAAAATATTATTCATGATCTAGCAATTAAAAATCTCTCGGAAAAAAAAAAAAAAAAAAAACCCTCGACATTACATTTTCCTTACAAGTTGATCAAATAGATGTGCAAGGTTCTACCCAAACAAGCCCGTACGTCTACTCTTTCAGACAGTTTTCTGGAGTGCTTTTTGCAACCTTAGATAACTTAGCAAAAGTACGGGTTAAGTTGCCTTAGAAAGACCTCATAGACCCCTCACACTTCTATAGGTCCTATATGCCACGAATAGGTAGTCGGGTACCATAAACAACTTTAAGATAAAAAAAAAATACTGTAAATAAAATTACTTTTCAGTTTGTAAATTTAAAATAAATAAAAATGTATGAAAACGAAAAAAAAAATCAAGTCTTATTTCCAAATTGTAATATTTTCAATTTATTAAATTATACTATTTCTACACTAAAATATATACGTAAGTATATTAAAATAAATAAATATTTTAAATGTATTCATATACTCCATTATTTCTAAGCGTCAAAGACTTTTTTGGCATCAGGTCAATTTAATTTTAAATATATTTAAAATAATCTTTTCATTTACCGCTTCGATGAAGAATTCCGTTTTGTCTTGATTTTTTATTGGAGAGCATTGAATTTTTATAACAAGAGTATACTTTCGTTTGTTCCACGACTAAACCACTTGATTGTCATCTTTAAAATTAAGATACAGCTCGCACGCATTTACCCGCTTATGCTTTCTTTCCGGTCTGAGGTTGTTTTCAATGGGGAAAGAATCACCTGCTTTTGCGGTCTCCAAAAATATAAATCAGCAGCATGGAACACGTAAAAGTTTAACGACCAACACACAAAGATCGTAAATTCTAAGATAGTATGCATAGAATAATTATGTCTCGTTCTTGAGTTTTCGGGAGAGCGAGAAAATTTTATTGTTGTTTTCTATTATATTAATCAAGGAACCCTTAGCTCGGACAAAAGAATTTGTATCCCCGTTTCGCTGTACAAATTTATATAACGTTTTATTTTTGTCTTTATATCTAGCGTATAAGCATGATGAAGTTTATATAAGTATAGTGAAGATTTGATATGTCTAATTTTATGGCATTTTTATAACTCCCGTTCATTTACGCTATGATTTTGTCCAGTAGAAAAAATTGATATTTACAACTTTTAAGGTTTCTTTCATATTTTCTCAGCTTAAAATTTAATATTATAAATTATTTTCTAAACTTTTATAGGAATTCCTTAAATAGGAGTATTTAAGAAAATATAAAACCCTACTCGTGAATTAAATGTTTAAACTCTTTTGAACAGAAATAAACGACCCCACAGGCTGAAAGGGTCTGCTCTCAAAGCCGATCAAAGGGATGCACTAGATTTTAACCGAGTCGTTCACGTAGGCCTAATATTTGAAAAGATTTCTCAAGTCTCTGCGAACTTTTGATAAGCCTGTGAAACACGGGTTAGTTAGTGTACTTAGAAAGACGCAATGAGCACCCCCCCCCACACACACACTCACTCTTTTGTCGGTCCTATAGCCTTGATATCGATAATGAACAATTATTAACAACTAAAAAATACACGATTTTCTGTTCAGTTTGTAAATCTAAAAGAAATAAAAATGTTCTGAAAACGAAGAAAAATATATATTATTTCCAAATTGTAATATTGTAAATTTGTTAAACTGTACTAATTCTGCACTAATTAGATGTAAATAAGTATATAAAAATAAACAAGCATTTCATTAATATAAAAATTATGCCAATATTTCTAAGCTTCAAACTCTTTTTTGGCTTCAAGACAATTTTTAATTTTAGACATACATAAAATAACCCTTTCGTTTACTACTTCTACGGAGAATTCCCTTTTGCTTCCATTTCTTTTTATCGAGGAATGCATTGTACTTTTATCGAGAGAGTTTACTTTCGTTACTTCCACGACTAAACTACTGGATAGTCATCTTTAAAATTAAGACACCGTACGCACTCATTTACAAACTTCTGCGTTGTTTCCCTTGTGAGATTGTCTTCAATGAGAAAATATTCACCTGCATTCACGGTCGAACAAAAAATATAAATCAGCAGTATGGAACACGTAAGAGTTTTATGGCCAACACGTAAGGATAGTAAATTCCAAGATAGTATGAATAGAATAAATATGTCTTGTTGTTAAGTTTTCGGGAGAGCGAGAAAACTTTACAGATGTTTTCTATTAAATTAATCGATAAACCCTTAACTCGGAAGAAAGAATTTGCATCCTCGTTTTTCTGTACAAATTTATCTAAAGAATTATTTTCGCATTACATCTAGCGCACTAGCATACTGAGTTTTATAAATGTGTACTGAAGATTTAATATGCATGATTTTATTTCCTTATAATAAATCCTGTTAATTTACGCTATGCTTTTGCTTCAATAAAAAAATATATATATATATACGAATTTAAAAGATGATTTTATATTTTCTAGGCTTAAAAATTAATATTATACATTATTTTTGAAAATTTTATAGTAAATCCCGAAATATGAGTATTTAAAGAAATATAAAACGCTATTCGTGACAGAAAGGATCTCTTTAAATCTCTTGAACTAAAATAAACGTTTCCACAATTGGCTGAAGCGCTCTGCTCTCTAAGCCGACCAAAGAGAAGTACTAGATTTTAACCCAATCTCTCGCGTAGGCCTAATCTTTCAGAAGTTTACTGCGCAGAAGTTTTCTTCGAACTTTAGATAACCCTGCAAAATACAGGTTAGGTTTCCCTAAAAAGACCAAACGGACCTCCCCCCCCCCATATTCCTATATCCTACATATCGATAATAGACCATTATAAAATACTCAAAAATAAAAGATTTTCTGTAAAAAAAAAGTTATTTTTCAGTTTGCAAATTTAAAATAAGTAAAAATAACTCTTTTTTTCAAATTTTAATATTTTAAATTTATTAAACTGTGCTAAATCTGCACTAAAATATATAATATATAAAATGCACTAAAATCTGCTAAATCTGCACTAAAATATATAAAATAAGTACATAAAAATACAAAAGTGTTTCTATAAAATTAAAATACTCCAATATTTCCAAGCTTCAAAGTCTTTTTTGGCACAAAGTCCATTTTTAATTTGAAACAAGCATGAAATAACCCTTTCATTTACCGCTTCGATGGAGAATTTCGGTTACCATCATTTCTTTTTTCCAGGAAAGTATTCAGTTTTTATGGAGAGAGTTTACTGTCGTTTCTTCCACGACTAAACCACTTGATAGTCATCTTTAAAATTAAGACACCGCCCGCACTCATTTACCTGCTTATGCTTTCTTTGCCGTTTGAAGTTATCTTCAATGGGAAAAGATTCACCTGCCATTCAAGGTCTCCAAAAATATAAATCAGCAGCATGGAACACGTAAGAGTTTTACGACCAACACGCAAGGGTCGTAAATTTTAGGATAGTATGCATAAAATAAATATATCTTGCTCTTGAGTTTTCGGGAGAGTGAGAAAATTTTATAGGTGTTTTCTATTTCATTAATCGATCAACCCTTAACTCGTACAAAAGCATTTGCAATTCCGTTTTTCTCTACAAATTTATCTAATGTTTTATTTTCGCATTTATGTCTACCGTACTATCATAGTGAAGTCTATATAAATATAGTGAGGATTTAATATGCAAGGTATTTTTATATTTAAAATGGACACTTAGGTGAGTTTCTTATCAAAACAGTCTCAACTCGTCTGTTTAGAATAGTAGAGGAACTTATAAAAATTATATGTTGGAAAAAGTAATGTAAAAATAAAATTAAAATAATAAAGAAACTTGTTTAAAAAATTTCTGAACAGATATCTAAGCTTCATATAAAACAAAAAAAACATCTGTAAATAAAGTTATTTTACATGTTGTAAATTTGAAATAAATATAAATATTATGAAAGCGAAAAAATAACAAATCGTATTTTCAAATTGTAATATTTTTAATTTATTAATCTGTACCAATTCTGCACTAAAATATATAAGTAAGTATGTAAAATGAACAAGTATATCAGAAATATTAATACATGCAAATATTTCTAAGCTTCAAAGTTTTTTTTTGGCATAAGTCAATTTTTAATTTACAATCGTAAGAGTTTTATGACCAACACGCAAGGATCGTAAATTCAAAGATAGAATGCATAGAAAAAATATGTCTTGTTTTTGAGTTTTCGGGAGAGCGAGAACATTTTATAGATGTTTCGTATTAAATTAATCTATATCAAATCTTAACTCGGACAAAAGAATTTGTATCCTCATTTTGCTGTAAAAATTTATCTAACGTTTTATTTCTGCATTTATATCTAGTGTACAAGCATAGTGAAGTTTATATACGTATAATGAAGATTAAACATGCATAAGTAGAATTTTTATATTTAAAATTGACACTTGTTTAAATCTGTTATCAGAACAACCTCACATCGTCTGTTTAACATAGTGGAGAAACTTATAAAAGAGGAAAAAATATATGTCGAAAAAGGAAATACTAAAATAAAATAAAAATAATAAAGAAGCTGTTTTAAAAAATTCTGAATTGATATTTGGGCATCATAAAAAACTCCAAAATTAAAATAAATTTTCTAAATAAAGTTATTTTTCATTTTGTAAATTGAAAATAAATAAATATGATATGCAAACGAAAACAAACAAACAAACAAACAAAAAAATCTTATTTCCAAATTCTAACGTTTTACATTTATTAAGCTGCATTAATTCTGTACTGAAATATATAAAGAAGTATATAAAAATAACCAAGTATTTTAGAAATATTAAAATACTCCAATATTTCTAAGCTTCAAAGTCTTTTTTAGGAATCAACTCAATTGTTATTTTAAACATACATAAAATAACCCTTTCATTTACCGCTTCGATGGAGAATTCCGTTTTGCCTTCATTTATTTCCTCTCCTGTTGCATTCTACTTTTATGGAGAAAGTTTACTTTCATTTCTTCCACGACGAAATCACTTGAATCATCTTTAACATTAAGACACCGCT
Source organism: Maratus speculifer (assembly GCA_964019185.1). NCBI lineage: Eukaryota > Metazoa > Arthropoda > Arachnida > Araneae > Salticidae > Maratus > Maratus speculifer. The sequence goes on along the minus strand of OZ025289.1, from coordinate 104,728,577 downwards.
CGCACTCATTTACCTGCTTAGACTTTCTTTCCCTTCTGAGGTTGTCTTAAATGGGAAAAGATTCTCCTGCGTTCACGGTCTCCAAAAATATAAATAATCAGCATGAAACACGTAAAAATTTTACGATCAACACGCAAGGGTCGTAAATTTTAAGATAGTATGAATAAAATAAATATATCTTGTTCTTGAGTTTTCGGGAGAGCGAGAAAATTTTATAGGTGGTGTTTTATATTTCATTAATCGATCAACCCTTAACTCGGACAAAAGCATTTAAAACTCCGTTTTACTCTACAAATTTATCTCTGTTTTATTTTCGCATTTATATCTAGCGTACAATCATACTGAAGATTTAATATGCATTATTTTATGGCATTTTTACATTTAAATTGGAAACTTAGGTATGTATCTTATCAAAACAACCTAATACGTGCGCTCACGCAACTGTGTTTAGCATACTGGAGGAACTTATAAAGATTATATGTCGAAAAAAAAATATTAAGATAAAAATAGTAAAAAAGCCTGATTTAAAATTTTTGAACAGATATTTGGGCATCATAAATAAAAAAAAATCTAAAAATAAGGTTATTTTTCATTATGTATATTTAAAGTAAATAAACATTTTATGAAAACGAAAAGAAAAATCAAATCTTATATTCAAGCTGTAATATATTAAATTCGTTAAAATTTTCTAATTCAACACTAAAATATATCAGTAAGTATATAAAAGTAAAACATTTCTTAAAAATATAAAAATATTCCAATATTTCTTAGCTTCAAAGTCTTTTTTGTCAAGAAGTCAATTATTAATTTTAAACATATATAAATAACCCTCTCATTTACCGCCTCGATGGAGAATTCCGTTTTGCCTTCATTTCTTTTTTTTTTCTGGTGCATTCTACTTTTATGTAGAGAGTTTACTTCTGTTTTTTCCACGCTAAACCACTAAATATTCATTTTTAAAATTAAGACATCGCTCGCACTCATTTACCTGCTTATGCTTTCTTTCCCGCCTTAGGTTGTCTTCAATGGGAAAAGATTCACCTGCATTCACGGTCTCTAAAAATATAAATCAGCAGCATGGAACACGTAAGAGTTTCACTACCAACATGCAATAATCGTAAATTCTAAGATAGTATGCATAGAATAAACATGTCTGGTTCTTGAGTTTTCGGAGAGAGCGAGAAAATTTTATAAGTGTTTTCTATTAAATTAATCGATAAACCCTCAACTCGGACAAAAGAATTTTGTATGCCCGTTTTTCTATACAAATGTATCTAACGTTTCATTTTCGCATTAATATCTAGCCTACAAGAGTAGTGAAGTTTATAGAAGTATAGTGAAGATTTAATGTGCACAATTTTATGGCTTTTTTACATTTAAAATGGACACTTAGATAGGTCTGTTATCAAACAGCCTTACTTTATGAGTTTAGTATAGTGGAAGAACTTATAAAAATTATTTATTGAAAAGTAAATATTGATATAAAATAAAAGTAATGAAAAAACTGTTTTAAAAAATATAAACATATACTTGGGCATCATACAGAATTCCAAATAAAAAAAAATCTGTAAATAAAGTTATTTTTCATCTTGTAAATTTAAAATAAATAAAAATGTTATGAAAAACAAAAAAAATATCAAATCTTATTTCTAAATTGTAATATTTTAATTGTAATGTTTTAATATATAAAACTGTACTATGTCTACACTAAAATTTATATGTAGGTATATAAAAATAAAGAAGTATTTCAGAAATACGCCAATATTTCTAAGTTTAAAACATCTTTTTGGCATCAACTCAATTTTTAATTTTAAACATACATAAAATGACTCTTTCGTTTACCGCTTCAATGGCGAGTTCCGTTTTGCCTTCATTTCTTTTTCCTTCTGATATATTTGTATTTGTATTTATATTGCTTTGAGGTAGGCTCTACAGCTATACGCCGACATAACCTCCAATGTTCACAAGAAACCATATAGAACACTTTATTTCAGAATATCCAGTACATACATATTCACAGGGACAACACAGACACCCTTGCCGTTAGCTGGACTCGAACCAGGGTCCAGCGGTGCGGGAGCAGCCTTCGCTACCACCACGCCACTGGGTCGGCCCTTCTGATATATTCTACTTTTATGGAAGGAGTTTACTTTCATTTCTTCCATGACTGAACCTCAGGATAGTCATCATTAAAATTAAGACGCCGCTCGCATTCATTTACCTGCTTATGCTTTCTTTCCCTTCTGAAGTTGCGTTGAATGGGAAAAGATTCACTTGCATTCACAGTCTCCAAAAATATAAATAAGAGGCATGGAGCACGTATAAGTTTCACTACCAACACGCAAAGATCGTAAGTTCTAAGAAGTATGCATATAATAAATATGTCTCGTTCTTGAGTTTTCGGGAGAGGGAGAAAAATTTATAAGTGTTTCATATTAAATTAATCGGTCAACCCTTAATAGCCCTTATTTTGAAAATCAGACAGAGTGATAGTTGTATTTTTTGATTTGCTCGATTTTTTTTTATGTTGTAGTAAATCATATTTGATGAATAATCTGTAAATTTGAAGCCCTGATAAAAATTTTCTCTTTTCTATAGAAAATATCAAAGTTCAAGGTTATGAATGCCATTTTTCGGGAAAAGTGAAATACTGGTATATTTAGAACACTATATCTCTCGCAAGCAACAACATCCCAAAATTCTTTCCGCATAAACTGTTAGTATAGCCATACCTACTTATCAAATTTTATTTGCTTCCATGGGACAATGTTAATTTACATTGTTATGCGGACACAAAGTACAGTCAAAATGACGTTTTTCTCCATTTTCCGCACTATCTTATTTAAGCAATAGTACCCCAAACTTTTTCTTATATAATATGAAAGTGTTCTACTAGGACAAGCAAAATAATATTGTACTGTTCCGAACTATTGTTGCAGTTAGAAGATATAACCAGTTAAATACTCAAAATTTTCAAAATCTGCAACAATTAAAGTAATGTTATTTCAAATAAGCGCCACAGTTAAATAAAACAAAATATGTCACACAGTAGGTGAATATATGTACAAAAACATGCAAAAGAAAAATAAGTGGGGCCTCAAAATTTTCAAATGAAAAATGTCGAAGATAAAATTTCTTCCCTATCAGAAAAAGAAAAATCCCATTTTTGGTTCCTCTTTTATTGTTTTTTCCCTATGAGAAAACGAAATATCTCTTTTTTTTTGTTGCCCCTTCCGTAAGAGAAATAAGATTTTTTATTTTCTCTTAGGGAAGAAATGCGATAATGGACATTGCTTTTCTTCTATCTTTCGTAATTTTTTTAATAAAAATATCGCGAGGCCATACTTATTTTTCTTTTCCATGTTTTTATACATATATTCACCTACTGCGTGACATATTTTATTTTATTTAACTGTGGCGCTTATTTGAAATAGCATTTCGTTGAGATAATGTTACGACATCGTTTAAATATATATATATATAATGGAGCAGCACAACCTAAAAAAATATAAATATGTATATAAGAATTGAAGTAAAATTTTGAATTTATTTTATTCAGTATCTATAAACAAGTAATAATAATAATAATAATTTTAAATTATTAGTAAAAGATAAAAGCTAATTTTACTAAATTTGTAAGCTTTATTTATTTACAACGTTTGGCGTAATAAAAAAATAGATCTCTAAAAAGATCACATGTGATGGGATCTTCTCACCGTAAAACTTCCAGACAGTGAACAATACTAGAATTGCCATAAAATCATCTCGGCTCTATTTTTGACGTAACCACGGAGATTCAACAATACAGGATTTACAACCAAACTTATGACCTCCATGTGCGGGCAGTGGACCCCCATCGATGCATTCGTAGGAAGAGTTTGAGTAGGGAGATAAAAAAGAAAGGAGAGATACAAAAAAAAGCGTCCTGCCTTCTTGCACAAAACAAGCCAAAATTATGCGCGAATTTACCTGGTACCAATAGAGAATGTTTATAAGTGGACCAATTAAAAATAAGAAAAATAAGGTGCCTCCTTATTGCAAAGTATGTGCCTCTTTGATATATAAACTGTATGCCTTTATGATCAGGATGTGCGACGAAATGTGCAGTGCCTCTGAGAAACAGTATGCCTGTATATTACAAACTATGTGCCTCTTTGCTATAAACTATATACCTCTATGATCAAGTATAGATACGAGAATAGTGCCCCAGAATTTTTCATGAACTACCTGCTTGCATCTTACATTGGTGAGAAAATTTCAACTGTTTCCAATGTGATGGCCCTTTTTTTAAATATTTTTTTTTTTGCTCTTATTTTAGTATAAAAATTTACGATTGAAATTTAATTAATAACTTAAAATTTTAATTAAAGAATATTCAAAATAAAATTTAATGCATAAATTTTGGCTATGCCTTTAGGTTTGTGCTGTGTGAGCGAGTGTCAGCGCTTATGATTATATCAAAAAAAGAAGGAAAAAAATATTAAATTGAATAATTATCATGAAAAGATAAAATTTATGTGATAATATTTTGAATTATGTGTTTTAGTGTGCTTTGAATTATGCAATTGATGTGTGTGAAATAAATATTTGTATATGTATATATCTATGTTCTCTTTGAAGCTTCTTTTTTCTTTAGTTATCTTGAAGTAAATTGATAGATGCAGTTTTCTTTAATATTAAAATTAATTTTGAAGACCGTTGTTTTAAGCATTTATTTACCCCATTAAAATCCTAAATTACAAATTTAAACGTTAAATAAGTCGATCCGAAGTTATTGCATTTTTTTTATTTAGAGTATTAATGCCAAGGATTTAAATTTATTAATTGGTAATATCCCGCCCATTCCTTCACAACGCGGAATGGGATATTATTATTACACTTTTTTTTTTTGTACTAACCACGTCTAAATCACGAAGCAAGTATGTGGCGTCATTTTCCTCACCACACAACATTACTTTAATTGTTGCAGATTTTGAAAATTTTGAGTATTTAACAGGTTATATCTGCTAACCGCAACAATATCTCGGTACAGTACTATATTATTTTGCTTGTCCTAGTAGGACACTTTTATATTCTATAAAAAAAAGTTTGGGGTACTATTGCTTAAATAAGATATTAAGTGCGGAAAATGGACAAAAACGTCATTTTGACTGTACTTTGTGGCAACATAACAATGTAAAGTAACAATGCCCCATGGAAACAAATAAATTTTAATTAGTAGATATGGTTATACTAACAGTTTATGCCAAAAGAATTTTGGGATGTTGTTGCTTGCGAGAGATATAGTGCTCTAAATATGCCAGTATATCACTTTTCACGAAAATTGGCATTCATAACCTTGAACTTTGGCATTTTCTATACAAAAGAAAAAAAATTTCCAGGGCTTCAAAATTACAGATTATTCATTAAATATAATACATATCAACATATAAATCAAGCAAATTAAAAAATACAACTATCAAAACATCATTTTTTTTTGTCTGAATTTCAAAATAATGGCTTATAAGTCGAACAAAAGGATTTGTATCGCCGTTTTTCTGTGCAAATTTATCTAACGTTTTATTTTTGTACTTATATTTACCGTACAACCATATTAATGTTTATAAGAGTATAGTGAAGATTTTATATGCCTGATTTTATGGCATTTTTATATTTAAAAAGGACATTTAGGTGGGTCTGTTATCAAAACAATCTCACATCGTGTGTATAGTATAGTGAAGGAACTTACAAAAATTACAAGTTGAAAAAGGAACTGCCAAAATAAAAAAAATAATAATAAAGAAACCAGTTTAAAAAAATCGGACTTAAAAAATGAATGAAAACATAAAGGATTGTAAAAACGATTATAACCGTTCTACAAAGATACACGAATTGTCATGTCTTTCGAAAAACAAATTTTTCTTCATAGAAAAGGCATTCTAATACTCCGACAACAGAATCAAAACATATAAAACATACAGAGGATAAATTAAGAAAGATTTGTCAGGACGAGAATTATATGAGCATATGAACGTAAATAAAAATGTCAAATTAAGATAATAAAACTGAAAATAAATAAAAGTAAATAAATTAAATTAAAGTCAAATTTAAAAATAAATATAAAAACTACAATAAAAAAAAAGATGAATTGTTAGTTAGGATGCTTATTCAACACATAAAATTTTAAATAAACTGAAAAAAATTACATGGAAGTAATAGGAAATAAAAACTTGTTTACCGAAACATTTTTCGTAGCTATTGAAAGCGTAATAAATCATATTTCACATTTATAACCAAATTTTGTTCCAAGGAAGGGTTCTCACTGTCGTTCGCTATTGCACCAAAGTGCAACTAAATTCTTCATTTGTCAAGTAAACAATCGATTAGATTCGCCAAATTCCTAGTGCTCAATTTTTGCTTTTCCTTTTTTTTTTCTTTTTCGTTTTTCACACATAGGCTGCATACATACATATTTTTAATATATTTTTAATATATTTGTGACGGATTGTTGAAATTGGATTAATAACAATCGTTGTCGCAGCTATAAAAACGTCGGTTATTTATATTTTTAGGTTATATGTACTTTCTATATGTTTCAAATATGTTGAAAAAGGGGGGGGGGGTACATTAAAGGAGTAAAGATAATTTTTTGTGCTACACGGCGAATGTAGTTTGCTTATATTTTTTCATTTGGCGAATGTTTTTTATTTCTAATTATCCAAATTGCTAATGTTGATCAAACGTCAGCGAAAACACTGATTTTAGGTAAATAAATTTTTAGTATAATCTAATTAATTTTTTTAAAGATGGTTAAAATTTGCTTGAAAATTTAACTATGTGCATTATATTTCAATGTTGGATGAATGAACTTTTTTTTTTTTTTTTTTTTTTTTTACTTGATAGTATAATAGGAAATTATTACTGAATATCATCAATCGAACGGAAGATTGTACAAAAGTTCAAATTTCATAAATTTCTAATATTTGTTTATTGGTCAGAACTAGTTTAGAAATATTTTTTTTAAATCTCATTTAGAAGATTTTTTTCTACTAGAACTATAAGTCTGTGAGCAACGGTTTAGAAATTAGCTACTGAACACCATTAAGCGCTCAAATTGTGCTTCAAGATTTAAATCATATTATATATGAACAAATAATTATTGAAAAGATTTATGCCTATATTTGCACATTTCAAATTTTTAAGATAATTTTAAAGTTTTTTCATGTTTATTGACGGTTTGGAGAAGAAAAAAAAATCTCTCCATGCACAACGCAGCGTGTTTGTAAGGGACTAATATAAAAGTTGTATATTTTGGGCACCATGAGCATGGCTTGAGAAATTGCAAAAATAGATCTTCAAAAAGTTATCAGTACGCATACGTATAAGGAAATGCATTTAAAAAACCGTATTGATATAAGAATTTTTTAATAAGTAACTTATCTTGTATTAAATGATACATGAAAAATGTAAAAATAAACCAAGATAACAATAATTTTGTAATTGTATTAACAAACATATATTTTTTTAAGCTTAAATATATATATTATTCAGAGGTGTAAAAAGTATATTGAAAATCGTAAAAGTAGAAAAATTAGAATTCAAATTTGGAACTGTAATAAATTTGTGTAATTTTATGTAATGTAAAACACATTAGTAAGCTAAATAAATAAATATTGTTATCCTATTAAATATTAATAGTGAATGAGAGTAAAGCAGGATGAATATTTCTTTTTAACTTCGATACAGCTGAAGAACTAAAATATAACTATGCCTTAATAGCTAACTTTATTAATTGACTTTTTGGCATATTTCTTTTCTTATTTTATTTTTTCGAACTAATTATAAATCTGCCCAGTGTTTCAATTTTCTTATCAAATTGCATATCATAAAGTCATAAAGTCATCTTAATATCCATGAACATCAATGTCATTTTTTTCCTTTTGACATCAAAAAATACTGGCAGTAATTAAAGGAGGCTTCGTGTCCAAACTGTCTTGAATGAATATCGATTTGTAATATTTAATGACAAAAATGACGTAAATTCAGTCAAAACACTGATACGAAAAAAAGCCCTCATTTTAAACACTATACGACAAATAAAATTGTTTGACACAATAACATGAAGATTTTTTTACTGATTTCGGAAAAAAAATCAACTATTGAAAACCTGTTACATGTCACTTTAATGTGAAAAAAATATCTTAAAATGTTCTTTAAAAAATTTAATATTAAAAATTGTGTTACATTATGTTATACTATTATGTAAAACACGATATGTTTTACAAAATGCTGTTTTTTATGAGCACATTAAAAGGCATGATATAAAATTATGCATTTTTATGAATCCTAATAAATAAGTTGCATAAAATTGCATAAAATGTGATTTTACCGTAGGGATATTATCATTTATAAAGAGAATATACATTGACTGATCATTATCATATACATTGGCTGAGTATTGTTATATTATTCATTCAATGTAAAGGAAAAGGTGCACAACTTCGTTAGACTATTTTTTTACATTGTCGTAACCAACATTGAGACATTTGTGGTACCGTACAATCAATTTGAAGAAGCCACTCTGGTAAAACTTGGTTCATTTTGACGCAAAAATCAGCATCATTCTTTTGTAGTGACTTTCCCGATAGTGTAGTTTTCAGTGCAGGAAAAAATGAAAGTTCGAAGTGAGTGCAGCAAGAATCATATAAAGGCCAAAACAAACCTGACCACTCTGAAGTTGAACAGAATTCCTGCTACTCCCTTCTTTTCTCTCCACTTGCGGTTTACTGACAATAGAGAACGGGAGAGATACAATAGTCAGGAAGATCACTATCTTAACCTTACGGGAAAGATTCCTGTCCTACACTTGGGTTGAAGTTGAACCACAAAACTCATTAACATAAAACAGGCCGTGTGGGCACATAAAACGCGCTGCCTTAGTTAAAATGAAAGTTTTGAAGTCTGGATGCAGCCTAGACTCGTTGTTTCAGATGGTAGTGATTGGATTACCCGGCTTAGAATTTGCCCCATCGAACTTTCACTTGCACCTGCGAATTGAAAGCTGTATTCTCGGGACGTCACTTCGAAAATAATTCTGAGCTGTAGTAAACTGTTCGACAATTCGTTGTATAGCAGGGTGCCGAGTTTTACAAGAGTGAATTCTTCAAACTGATTGCACACTGCGGTAAATGTCTCAATTTCGCTTGCGAGTGCGTTGAAAAATATTACACTCTGTATAATTTAATATGCTATAATATTATTTATAATACAGTTTCCGTAGAAAAAAAAATTATTTCAGTGAAATGCAGTTTAATTTAGATATCATATAGATCAAAGAAATTTTTGAATTTAAGATATTTAAGGTTAAACCAATGGAGAGTTTAGGGTGAAGATTAGCCTAAGGCAAATTTCAGCATGAACAAAATGAATTATTTTATTCAATTACAGTTTGGAAATTTGCTTTTTTCTTATACTTTACTTGAAGATGAATATGCGGGAAAGCATTTTAACAGGATTTACGTAACGATAAATGTGATCGCGTCACTGAAGGAATTATAAATTTATAAATGCTTTAGACAGATTGAAGGAGCCTGTAGAAAGTTTTGATGTCTGAGAGCAGAGACAACCTGCCCTTGATTAATCTGGGTATAGTTAGATCAATGCAGAAGAATCCATGCAATATTGACTGTGTACGGTGAATTTGTTAAGAATTTATACTAAGTATCTATATATTTAAAATCTTTTGAGATTAATTTCAGGCACAGGACTTTTAAACTTTCAAAAAATAAGCTTTCGATTTTTGTCTTTCGACCAGTTATTGTTTTATTATGATTTTTTTTCTGAAAAATATGCAAAAAACCCTATTTAAAAATCTGTATTATTACTTGAATAATAACTTTATTTACTATCCCAGCTAAAAATGAACTGCAGAAATTTAACAAAAAAACTGCAGTTGGAAGACTGCGGTGAATTGGCCATTTCCACTATAGAATTTTTGGGGTTGATACAACTACAAAATTACTGTAGTTTGTAAACTGCAGTAATTTCGTGGTTGCTGTATCGACCTAAAAAATACTGCAGCTATTTTATAGTTGCATCAACCTCAAAAATTCTGTAGTGGAATCGGCCAATTCACCGCAGTCTTCCAACTGCAGTTTTTTCTGCAGTTCATTTCTATCAAGGCTGGCTGGAAAAAAATTTTTTAGCTTTTGGTTACAAGCTAAACACTTCTACGGTTTACAAAATCAATCTTAATTGAAACCTTTATTTTTCATGTCAACAAATATTTTGGTTAACTTGACAATCATATGAAAATGTAATAACCTTGAATATTGCCAGGATAAAAAAAATTCTTAAAAACACAATTTATGTCGGATGAGATTATTTACTTCAAAAGATCACGAAAAGACGAGAATTTCAGCAACACATCATTGAAAAAAAGCGAATTTCATAGAAAGATCAGAAAAAATACTCAAATTAACACTAGCACCAAAATAGTAGCTAAAAAATTCTAGCTATTATTTTGATGCTGAGTTAATTTGAGTATTTTTCCAGATCTCTCTACAAACTACTCTAGCAAATTTTATCAGTCAGACACGGAAAGATTGTGGATTTCTTTCTTTGGTTTTGTAAAAATAGTGAATTTTCTCGATCGATTTTGCAAAAATCATGAATTTTGTCAATCAAACGCGGACAGATTTTGGATTTTCTTCATTGATCTTGTAAAAATAATGAATTTTCCCGATCTGTTTTGCAAAAATTGTGAATTTTGTTGATCAGATGCGGAAATATTTTGGATTTTCTTCACCGATTTTGTAAAAATAATGAATTTTCTTGATCGCTTTTGTAAAAATAGTGAATTTTGGAAATCAGACACGGAAAGATTGTGGATTTTCTTCACCGATTTTGTAAAAATAATGAATTTTCTTGATCGCTTTTGTAAAAATAGTGAATTTTGGAAATCAGACACGGAAAGATTGTGGATTTTCTTCATCGATTTTGTAAAAATAATGAATTTTCTTGACGCGAATTTCGTTGACCGAGCGCGAAAAAAATCGAATATCGTCAACTGTACATTGGAAAATCGCGAGTTTTGTCTATCGGTCTTCAAAAAATGTCTAATTTTGTCTGTATGTCTCAGAAAAATCACGAATTTTGTCGATCTGGAACGAAAAAAATCGCAAATTTCTTTAATAAGGCACGAAAAAATCCCAATTTTGTCGATCGGCTTCGTAAAAAGCGCGAATTTATTCGATCAGGAACGGAAAAATCGCAAATTTTGTTAATTGGGAATAAAAAATCACGAATTTCGAGTTGATACGGAACACAAAAGTTGCCGATTTCGTGAATCAGGAAAGAAATTATCGCGAATATAGTCGATTGTTTTCGTAAAAAGAACGATACGGGCGATTGGGTATGAAAAACTCGCGAATTTTGTCGTATCGGTACAAAAAAAATCGCTAATTTCGTTGATAGGGCAAGGAAAAATCGAAGATTTTGTCGATGATGCACGGAAAAATCGAAAATTTTTTTGAGCGGCTGCAGAACAATAGTGAGTTTTATCAGTTTATCGCGAGAAAAAAATTACAGATTTCATCAATTTACGACGGGGAAAAAATGCAGATTTCATCAGTCAGTTAAGAATCGCGAATTTAATTGTTCGGTGCGGTATTTCAGGGACCAAGAACGGATAAAGGCGCGAATCTCGTCGATTGGGCACGGAAAAATCCCGAATATGGTCGATGGCTTTCGTAAAAAGCCCGAATTTATTCGATCAGGAACAACAAAATCGCTTTTGGTAGGGCACGGAAAAATTGCGAATTTTGTCGATCGGGAACGAAAAAGTCGCAAATATGGTCGATCAGTTTCGTAAAAAGCGCAAATACAGTCGATCGGGAATGAAAAAAATCGAGAATTACATTGATATGGCGAACAAAAATTGACAATTCCGTCGATCGTGAAAGAAATTATCGCGAATATGGTCGATCGGCTTCGTAAAAAGCACGGATTTGGGCGATTGAGTACAAAAAACTCGCGAACTTTGTCGATTCGGGACGAAAAAATCGCTAATTTTGTCGATGATGCACAGAAAAATTTAAAAAATCTTTGAGCGGTTGAAGAAATTTCATCGAACAAGAACGGAAAATTGTGCTAGTTTCATGGATTGAGCACGGAAAAATCATGAATTTTGGCAATCAAGTGAAGAAAAATCGCAAATTTCGCAGACCATTCGTGGAAAATTTTCAAATTTCGTCGATCACACCCAAAAACTCGTGAATTTCGTCGATTAGGCATGGAAAAATTGTGAATTTCGTGGATCGGCTTTGAAAAAATCGCGATTTTCACCGATCGAGGGCGAAAAAATCGTGAATTTTGCTAATCAAGTGAAGAAAAATCGCATCTTTCGCAGACCATTTGTGGAAAATTTTCAGATTTCGTCGATCACTCCCAAAAAATTTTGCGTTCCTGTTTTAGCACTTTTTACTTAGACTGTACATCCATCTTTGAAGAGCTCCAGGGGGGGTCATGACCCCCTTGACCCCCCCCCCCCTCTTGGATCCGCCACTGCAGACGTGGAAAGGTTTTGGATTTACTTAACCAATCGTGTAAAAATAATGAATTTTCTTGATCGGTTTTTCAAAAGTTGCAAATTTTATCGGTCAGACACGGAAAGATTGTGGATTTTTTTCTTTGGTTTTGTAAAAATAATGAATTTTCTCGATCAGTTTTGCAAAAATAGTGAATTTTGTTAATCAAACGCGGACAGATTTTGGATTTTCTTCATTGATCTTGTAAAAATAATGAATTTTCCCGATCAGTTTTGCAAAAATTGTGAATTTTGTTAATCAGACGCAGAAATATTGTGGATTTTCTTCACCGATTTTATAAAAATAATGAATTTTCTTGATCGCTTTTGCAAAAATAATGAATTTTGGAAATCAGACACGGAAAGATTGTGGATTTTCTTCATCGATTTTGTAAAAATAATGAATTTTCTTGTTCGGTTTTGCAAAAATTGTGAATTTTATTGATCACACATGGAAATATTTGGATTTTCTTCATCAATTTTGTAAAAATAATGAATTTTCTTGATTGCTTTTGCAAAAATAGTGGATTTTTTTTTATCAGACGCAGAAAGGTTGCGGATTTTCTTCACCGATTTTATAAAAATAATGAATTTTCTTGTTCGGTTTTGCAAAAATTGTGAATTTTATTGATCAGACATGGAAATATTTTGGATTTTCTTCATCAATTATGTAAAAATAATGAATTTTCTCGATCGCTTTTGCAAAAATAGTGAATTTTTTTGATCAGACGCAGAAAGGTTGCGGATTTTCTTCACCGATTCTGTAAAAATAATGAATTTTCTTGTTCGGTTTTGCAAAAATTGTGAATTTTATTGTTCAGACATGGAAATATTTTTGATTTTCTTCATCAATTTTGTAAAAATAATGAATTTTCTTGATTGCTTTTGCAAAAATAGTGAATTTTTTCGATCAGACGCAGAAAGGTTGCGGATTTTCTTCACCGATTTTGTAAAAAAAATGAATTTTCTTGTTCGGTTTTGCAAAAATTGTAAATTTTATTGATCAGACATGGAAATATTTTGTATTTCCTTCATCAATTATGTAAAAATAATGAATTTTCTCGATCACTTTTGCAAAAATAGGGAATTTTGTTGATCAGACGGGGAAAGATTGTGGATTTTCTTCATCGATTTTGTAAAAAAAATGAATTTTCTTGTTCAGTTTTTCAAATTTCATGTTGGGTGTAATTTACATTTTTTGTGAAATTCGTAGTCGTGATTTGCGTTTATGTGATTTATGAATGTAATTTGTGCTTTTAGAGCGATTTATGGACATAATTTGCTATTTTTATGCGATTCATGAATGTAATATGCGTTTTTAAAACTTCCTGTTGACGAAATTCGCGTTTTTTGATCGATTTATTGACGTTACATTTTTTGAATGTAATTCACTTTTATACACAATTCTTGGGCATAATTCGCATTTTTTCAGCAATTTATGGATGTTTCGCATTTTTATGTGATTCATGGACATAATTTGCGTTTTTTGAGCGATTCATGAACGCAATTCGCTTTTATTATACTTTTATTTTGCGATTTATGAATGCAATTCACTATTTTTATGCAATTTAAAGACGTAATTTGCGTTTCAGCTTTCTGCCGATGAAATTCACATTTTTTTGAGCGATTTATGAACATAATTCACGTTTTACTACACGATTCATAGACGTAATTTGCATTTTTCATACAATTTATGAACTTAATTCTCACTTTTTTTACATGTTTTATGGACGTAGTTCATGTTTTGAGCGATTTGTGGATATAATTCGCGTTCTTTACACGATTCATGGATGCAAATCACATTTTTTGAGCGAATCATGGATGTAGTTTGTGTTCTTTACGTGATTCATGCATGTAATTGGCATGTTTTATGCTATTCATAAAAGTAATTCGTATTTTTTACGTGATTCATGGATGAAATTTTCTTTTTTAACACGGTCTTAGGACAAAATTCGCATTTTTTATTCAGCCTTTGGATGAAATTCACGTTTTTTGCATGGTATTTTGTCGAAATATTGTTTTTTTTTTTAAACGATTCTTTGTTGATATACATTTTTTATTAAGTTATTTGTCGAAATGCATGTTTTCAAAATTCTTTATTAAAATTCACAATTTTTTGAGGTTTTTTTTAACGACATTCGCATTAACAGTAAATAATTTGTTCATAAAATATAGGGAATATTTTTATTTTTTTGGTACTAAAAAGAAAAAATACAAAAATAAAAATTGTTTCTTTCTTAAAATTTTTTGCAAACTTCATAAAATTTTCTGCACAGAGCATGCGTCAATATTATACAACTCTGTGTATGTACAACCTTTTAGGTTTAGAATTAACTCTATCACTTCAATTTATCAATAGTAATAAACAGAGCTGTCTTCACAATTCTTAAAGTATTGTGAAATTTAGTATACATAGGTTTAAAAAAAAAAAAAAAAAAAGAAAGAAAGAAAGAAAGAAAAGAGAGAAACTTTAGTTTCATACTAAGCAAATTACTTATAAATAAAGGAAATATTTTTTGACTCGCATATTGTAAACACCACACATTTATTTTGGTTTAAACAATCGAGAAAAAAGAAAATAAATTACTTACTGGTGAAATGGTAATCCAACTTTATATCAAGCTATAACGCTTCTTAAATAAAAAATGTTTTATTATATAATGTATAGTGTTTCCTCTAGAATATTTTATACCATATGCAGTGCCTACCCTTCTTTAAATTGGCACCCCTACCATTTTCAAAATAGTGAAATCCACTTTGCTATTTCACCTATGCAAAGACACCCACTTGCTAACCTTAATCTAGGAGAATTTTTTTTTAAATATCTTATTTGCAATTCCATAAATTTTAATGATTTTGTTTCCATCGGGTAACTGATCTCTACAATAGCTTCTTCTTTTACTTTATCGATTTTTTTTTTTTTTAATGAGGTATTTATACTTATTTTCAGACCAAAAAAAAAAAAAAATCCTGCAAACAAAGTGAAAAAAGTAAAAAATGAGCCTCGTAGATTGACTTCAGCTAGCATAAAGAATCATTTAAAATATGGAAATACAAACAAAATATCAGGAAATACAAACAAAAAGACAGATGTAGCTCGGTGCATAATATTACTTACGGCTATGTATATAGATACACATTTAAAAAAAAAAAAATCAAACAAGTTTACACACACGACTGATTACGAACAATAAATACTACACGAACAGAATCACGAACACGAATCGGTAACACGAATACGAATCGACTACACGAATCGGTAATACTAATAATACGCCGATAAATCTAGCTCAGGGCATAAATTTGTATCTTAAAGTGATTCTATTCAAACAGTAATTATGCGATAGTATATGAAAAAAATAATTAAAGAAAGCCGAATCAGAACGGGAAAAGACGAGACGCGAGTGTCACATGTGCTAGTCATGTAAACATAAGCTACCAAGAGATCGTAAGTTGAGTAGTTTTATGTCTTCTATAATCGTGGGAAAACAGAGAGCTTTTTCGCTGTTTAGCGAAACGAGATTGGCCAATCAGAGGCCTGTATCTTCATGATCTCTTGGTTCTTGGTAAAACTGCAGGGTTTTGATTGGTCAACCTCGTTTCGCTAACCACGAAAGTTAGAAATCAGCCTCATTTAGGTGAATAATAATAAAATTTTAAAATGTAAATTTAAAATGAACTATTTAATGAGAATTATAGTTTTTTTATTTGTTTTTATGAAGTAAAAGTAATTTTCATAAAAACTGGAAGTCATTTCAGCGGAAAGTGGGTTCCAATGTCCATCAAACGACTTTTTTTTTTTTTTCTTTTTTTTGTGGAAATTTTAAAAAAAGGAAACGAGAAATTTCCGATAAGGGGAGGAGGGGGGACCTGGGAGAGTAATTACTCCTCCCTAAGTTTTGAAAACATAATAAAATTTATTCTTTGCAAGTGACTAAAAAAAAAAAAAAAAAAAAAAAAAAAAAAAAAATTCGTTAAAAATGAGGGGGGGGGGAGATTATGGGAAGTCATTTCTCCCCCCCCCCAGGGCCATCGCTAAGACTTTTTATTGAGGGGGGAGAGGACCTAAAATTGCCAAGTCAAATTTCAATATTTGCCAACTCATTTTACAATTTTGCCAACTTACCACAATTAGAAAATGTAATATAGCCCCTATTTGTTAAAAGGTTAATAATATTCCCAATTAGTTTTGTAAATTTTGCCAATTCTATCAAAAATTGAAAATATATTATAGTTTTTATTAAAATTTTAAAGAAAATTTGCCAACTAAGTTTGTGAATTTGCCAAGTGTAACAACATTCACGAATGTTTGGGGGGGGGAAGCTCCCCCCCATCCCCCCCTTAGCGAGGCCCCTGCCCCCCCCCCCCCCTCTCCTAGATTTTTCAAGTTAAGTCACACAATTTTCTTTTTCTTCTGTTTTGAAAAGCATAGAAAAATTTATTACTTACGAGTATCTTCAAAATTAAGGAATCAAAAATTTCTTGCCAAATGTGAGGGGGGGGGGGGAATCACCCATCCGGGGCACCCACCAAAAAAACTTGGCAGTGATTGCATTTCTTAGATTTTGAAAGATACTTAAAGGAGGGACTGAAAACTGTCAGTTGGGTGGGAGAGCGAGATACGCCCATGCCTAAATTTTTTTTAATGATTTTTTTTTTTTTTTTTTTTTTTTTTTGAGTAACGAAATAAAGTAAGAACTAATAAATTTTTCACTAAGGAAGTGGGTGGATGCGATGAAAAATCCCTCCTTTGATTTTGAAACATAATTGAGTTTATTTTTCTCCGATTAAAATCTATGAATTTACCGGACGATAAGTTATACTGGAAATACACCAGAAAATGTATTTCTAAATTAATGGTTGGATAAAAACTTCAAATTTACTGCAGTATTTCTGAGGTTATAAAGTCTCATATATTTTTTTATTTATGATTATAAAATGACTTCATAAGAACTACAGTGTTTTTAAAGTTAACAGTTCACAGAATATTTAAAATAAATTACTACAAAGTCACCTCAAATTAACTTTAAAATAACTATAGTGATTTTATAGTTGAGATTACAATGTAGAGAATTTATAGTTAACTTTAGAAAAACCTCAAAAATACTTTACTTCTTCAAAAAAACTGCAGTTCATTTTTAGCTGGGATGAGTATAACTGAAGGTCCGCAGATATTATAACTTTAAAACGTGTTTTCACAGATTAGTAAATTTGGTATTTATTTACACTGCAATGGAGATTATTTACACTGCTACTTTAAAGCTATGTAAGCTACAGATAAAAAAGTTAACCAAATATGCGTTTATTTTAATTTACATACTAAAACCTAAAATTTACCATATTTTGGTTATTTCTTTTTTTTCACTTAAAAAATTTTTGATAAAATAATTTAAACAGTTTTTTGCCACGATGTTCCACTTATTACTTAAAAAGATTATTACTTACCAGTTAATCCTTTAGATTAGTAGCGTAAAATAAAAAACAGACTTTTTAGTTAATGGGCAAACAATCAACAATAAATTTTTTAAAAGCAATCATGTCTCTAAAAAGCTAGCAATAACATAAAAGTGTAAATAATATTATGAGAGATTAAAATGTATAATTCCTATTTTCTTTAAGCTAATTTATCTATGATTTCTACTTTCATTTCCAATTTTTTAATTTTCTATTAATAAAATACTATGCTATATAAAAAATGCGAAAAAGTTTCCTTAAAATTAAAAAAGTGCGACAATTCTTTAGAATTGCCAACGATTGTAATATATACATTTATTTATATATATATTCTAAAAAACATACTCAGAGATTTTAGTTTCAAACCTCAGAAATTAACAGCTTCCACCAGTTCTACACAAATATATATTTAAAAGGAAACATCCATTTAAAAAGAACAATAAATAAAAGTTTTTTTACGTGAGTTTTTATCAAAATGTGTAATATACATATTAAACTACATCATAACAAATATCGAAATAAAAACCTTTCTATAGATAGAAATACATAAAATCCTACCATAAAATGCAACCTCTCAGAATAACGGTGTAAAAGACAGTTTTTATTTTTTATAGAAAGCAAAAAAGATACCTGGTTTCATATAAACCTTAATGTATCCCTGGATAAATGTCTGAGTTTTACAGTGATACAATCATCGCATATCTATTCTTTAGGAATGAAGTTTCTTTTAACTACAACAGAGATATTGCGCGTTTTGCTATTTTTGTACCGCAATCGGTTCAATGACATTTATCATTACAATATTTTTTATATGTTAAGATCTATTTCAAAAAGCAATTGATAAACTTCTCCGTTTTAAATTTTGAAAAATGCTTTAATTTTCGAAAAGTAGTTAATAACTCTTTCGCGTTAATTATTTAGCCCTTAATAAAATATTATTAGAATACTATAGAACCTCTAATGCCTAAGTTGCCAATAAAATGTGTAGCGAAAATATTATTAAACAAATTTTTGACATGTATAATACAGCAACAGTGCTTTTTAAGAATGAAAATAGATTTACTTTATTCAGTTGATGCTACATGCAGTTATTGTTTTATTTGGAAGGTTGTGAAAGGTATTACTTTGTACTGAAGTGAGCAAATGAAATATAAACATTATTACAGTTCTTAAAATTCATATGCGTTGAAGTTTGTAGAATTTCCTAAAGAAAAAATATTAATTAAATAACTAATTTTTAAAAATTAAATAACAGCATTGCTGGTTGGCGAGAAGCTGTTTTAGCCTTAAACAATACCTAAAACAAAATATGATTTTTTAAAATATTTTAACCATGACTTATAAAAAAAAAAAAAAAAAAAAAAAAAAGCCGAAAACCTCTTTAGAATTTATTTTTGAAAAATCAGTTTTAAAGGTTAAATATATTATTTCCTGTAAAAAAATATATTTTGTTATAATGTGTACAACAAAGTCTTTTTATAATAATTCTGTTTAAAATATGAAATGCATATGTTTATGCAGATGTTCAGCTGTAAAAGAAATTGAGACAAATCTTCGTTACTGTGGAGGGTAAACTTATAGAGTATCTAAAGGTTTTTATAAAGAAAAAAAATGAAAACAGTTGTATATTTTTATTAGAAATTAGTAATATGCAATCAAGGATAAATTTAACGCATGACCAAACAAGTACTCCTAGTATATTGATGCAGTTCAACTTCATAAAATACATTAATATTACAAAAAATTTGAAGATGCTCATAAAAATAATATAAATAAGCAATAATATAATACTTGATAATAAAATAGAAATTTTAATGAGGCTCTGAAAAAAATGATTTATATGTTATTGTAAATATCACTGTATTAATATGTTATATTTTAGTCTCAATTTATTTGTTATGTAATTTTAATATATATCGACAGAATATTACACAAAAAATAGTTAACATTGAAAAAGTTAAATGATAATTTAAATAAGTGAGTTACGATTACACATGCGTGTGTCATATTAAATACATTTCGTATTTTAATGTATATAAATCGTAAATTATAATACAAAATGGTTGATTAACATGTTTTGAAATCAAAATTTTTTGACATAGTAAAATTGAATTATTATTTGTAAGAAAAATGTCAATTTCACATTCAGGTCATTTTTATCACTTTTACAGTAATTAAAACGTAAATTAAAGTACCTAAATGTGATTATATTTATGCATTGAGTTCAAATGCACTTTTTTGATTACTTGGCACCACTGTGGCTAATTGTTCTAACTTATTTATCGACCTTAATAATTACAACAATACCTGGAAAAATCCATTCCCAGACTCATTAATTTCATAGGTGCTAATCTCAGAGTAGTAAACTCTACTTAATTCAGTGGTATTCTTTTTAACGCTTAATGTTGTTAAATCTGAATTTATAAACACTTTTTAACTATGCTTGAAAATGTTAAAAAATAAAAGGTTGTCTACGTCTACGTAAAACACATCAATTATGGCAGTAAAAAAAAATCATAGATTTGTAAATAATATTTATAAAAAACTGAGCTAAAATAAATACATATATAAACTTTACTATTACACTTCAATTTTAATAAATAAAAATAAAAAAGAAGCTTTTTAAACAATATTATTTTAAGAAACAAAAACGTTATTTGTTGTCTGTTAAAATATAAATATATAGAATCACCCCGTAAAATGGAACTTTCTAAACAACGATGTAAAATAACATTTTTTTCTCTGAAACAAAGAGCAATATCCGAATTCACATAAACCTAAATGTGTTCTGCGGTAAAAGTCTGAGATTTACAGTCAGAGAATCGTTTTGTAGACCAGTTTATAGGCAAAGTATTCTTTTAACTCTTTCAAAAGATTTACATGATTCGCCATTTCCGCACCGCAATCGATTCAAATTCAATAAGATTTATCACGGAAATTAAATTTAAGATTTTATAAATATGTATTTTTACTCAGTTTTATACTAATATATATTTTTATAATAACTTACTTTGTAGAAATTGGCTACCTAAATATAGTTTCCCTTTATAAAATGTGTGTGTTTTCGGTGAGATATCTCTAGAAATTTTACTTTATTACAAATTATTTTATTTGTAAACGTTTAAGATGTTAAATATAAAATAATACAAAACAAATTTTGATTGTTGTGAAAAAAAAAAAAATGAAATTAGTGACATGATTAAACAAATTTTTTAGGTCGTGGATTAATAATTAATCTTAAAAATTGTTTGCAGTCTAATTTCAGTCAAAATAGCAATGTTTGAACAGATTAAAGTGCACTCTTTAAATTTATAAGTCACGTTTTTCATTTTTATTTAATTCTACTATATTTGCATTACTACATTGTGAAGAAATTGAGAAATGCTTTCGTCCAATAACCGAAAAGTTTACAAACATTTTTTGCAAATCCAGAGCTTCGTTTAGTCTATAAATTTATTAGATACTCTTTTTATTTATATTTAATTTCATTATATTTTATTATTAAATTGTTAAAAAAAATCAGAAAATTTTCTCTCAACAGCCGAAAGTATACAAATATTTATCGCAAAGTCTATAGTATGGTTTAGTCCATAAATTTATTACATACTATTTTCATGTATAATTAATTTTACTGTATTTTATTATTACATTGTAAAATAAAAGAAATATTTTATACTATAGCCAAAAGGTTTACAAATTTAAAAAAATTATCCCAAACCTATAGTTTTCAAGATTTTGAAAACATTTCCTATCTCTCCAGAAATTTTGTGCATGAAATACAATGAAAAGGATTTGAATGAAGGATTTCAAAACATTTATTAATTCAATGATGTGAAAATTATGGCAATGGTACATTTAAACATTTCAAATAAAATTAAACTTATAAATACTTATCTGTAAGTTTAATCTAAAAATAAATAAATATAAAAGCCTCATATTTATATCAGCGCAAAATCAAAAAGTAAATCTTTTTTAACAACAATATCATGAAAAAAAGACAGTAAAATTTTTATTGTCTATAAAAATATTGATATATAATCCGTTTCATAAAATTCGATTTTTTTAACGTTGGTGTAAGAAAACAATTTTTTTTAAGAAATAGAAAGCAAAACTTGGTTTTCACGTAAACCTAAATGCGTATCTTGATAAACGTCTGAGGTTTACAGTAAAACAATCGTTTCGTATCCATTGTTTAGAGAAGAAATGTTCTTCTACTTCTTTCAGAGAATTTACATATTTTGCCACTTTTGTACCGCAATCGATTCAGTGAAATTTATCAACGCATTATTTCTCAAATCTTGAATATTTTTCTTAGTTTTACAGAAAGAAAAGTTTTATAATAGTCTTACTTTTGGAGGTTGTTTATTTAAATATATTTTCCAAGAAAATATTTCATCTTCTATTTTGTACTACTATGTCATCAAATAAGTCTTTTAAAAAGCAGTTTAATAAAAATAAATGGTTAAGAAGAAGTACCATTGTAACATAATACAAATCTCGATTTCCATAAAAGAAAAATTATTATTATTATTATTATTTATTTATTTTTTTAAATTTCAATGTCTAAAATGTGTAAATAAAACCTTTAAAAAGAATAAGACTAATTTTTCAGAGTGGCTTACATTCCTCAAATCTGTCTGATATATTTTCAAAACAGAGAAATAAAAATATTATCAGACTGCACGATTTATGATTTTATGATTGGGAATGTCATTATTCAATTAGCTCAATTAATTTTGAGAATAATACAGAATGTTATAAATGTATCCTTTATTACAGCAGATATTTCAAAGAATTACTATGATTGGACGACTAGCTGGAAATTTTAGTACAGGAATATGAGAGTGTAGCTGATATAATATATAATCGAAAAACCACAGCTCTGGCAACATATTGCTTATACCATGTAGAAACCATCCAAATAAATTTCTATGAAAGTAAGTTAATTTACCTCTCCAGTTTATACTATCAACTTATTATTAGGGAAACTATAGAGATTCAAGCACATAAAAATTCAATTTATAATAGCATCATTTTTCTTGCCAAAGTTATGGCTTGATATTCTCCATAGTTATGAATATGTATATAAACATCTAGGTAAAATGACAAGTAAAGCGCGTAATCATTAAGAATATTTGAAAATTTAATAATGGCTCTTCAAATCATTACATCATAGATCGTGCAATTTAAAAATATTCTTATTTACTTGTTTTAAAAATGAATTCCATAGATCCGAAGCATGTTAATAATCTAATAAAATATTTTCCTCTTAAAGGTTTTCTTATCAAGTGTTCATCCTAAAAGAACTATATTATTACAATGTATTAATTTGTATATATATAATTTTTGGCATTTAACAAAAGAAAAGAGAATGTTTTGTTTATCTTCTTGAAATTTTCATATAGTACTTGTGCTACCCTACGACATCCTGAGTAAGATTCAATATGAAATGCCATCTTCCCAAAGACATCCTTGAGGATTAAAAAACTGTTGCCAAGAGTTCCTCAGAAACTAAAAATAGCTTACAAATATAGCTTTCAAATATATTCGTCAGAAAATTCGTAAAAAAGTTTATTCAGTGAATCTGAAATAATTTCAATTTTACCAATAAATTTGAACTGCTGTATCATTTTTTTTTTTTACAATTTGTCTCTTGCTGTCCTGGCGTGTTGAACCTTATACTTCTGGGCAGTGGAAGAACACGTTATTGCTGTTGGTATTTTGTTCGAATATGTCTTTTACGAATCAGCGAGGAAAAATCTATTGTGATTTTCAAATATTTCATTTCAAATATATTTGTCAGAAAATTTGTAAAAGGTTTAGTCAGTGAGTTTGAAAGAATTTCAATTTTTTAAATAAATTTGAACTGCTGTATCGTTTATTATTTTGCACAATTTGTCTCTAGCTGTCTAGGTTTTTGAACCTTATACTTCTGTACATTGGAAGAACACCTTACTGTTGTTGGTATTTTGTTCGAATATGTCTTTTATGAATCAGTGGGGAACCAATTTCTATTGTGATTTTCAAAGATTTCGTTTCAAATATATTTGTCAGAAAATTCGTAAAATTCTTAGTTAGTGAGTCTAAAAGAATTTCAATTTTTAAAATAAATTTGAACTGCTGTATCATTTATTATTTTGCACAATTTGTCTCTAGCTGTCCTGGTGTCTGAACTGGAGACTTCTGGACAGTGGAAGAAGATCTAATTGCTGTTGGTATTTTGTTCAAAATATATCTCTTACGATTCAGGGGGGGAAAATTTTTGATTGTGATTTTCAAAGGTTTCGTTTCAAATATTCGTTTCAAAATTCGTAAACGGTTTAGTTTAAATTATTATTGACCATTACATAATACCTATTATATTTTTAATCAATTTCAGTTTTTCAACTTGTTTATGAAATAAATGAAAACATTTAGTAGATTTTTCTCCAATAAAAAAAATCGAATTTAATTCACTATTTACAATAATAATATTAAAGCCAATTTTTCAAAATTGTCTCACACTTTTTATTTTTAAAACTATTTTTAAAAGCATTTTGTTAGTAAGAAAATAAAACAAAGATAAACAGAAGAAATATAATTTATTATTTAAAAGTTAGTTTTTAAGTTTACATTGTTTTATTCATTTTGTGTAAGATATTTTCAGAAGATATTTCTTACAACGTATTTACCAGTGATATATTATTTTCATACGGTAAAAAAGAAATTGCAAATTGATTGTAGATTAAATTTGCCACTATCTACGAGAATGATTTTTTCCTTTCTAAATTATTCTAACATATAATAATAATAATAATAATAATAATAATAACACAAAATTATAATTTAAAAAATTACAACGACTATTTGGAAAATGATATTTGCAAAAGCTAAATTTTAAAGACTTATAAATAAATTTAATATTTAAATTAATAATAATGATAATAAATATAATTTTTATGATGATCATAACGAGTCATATATTACTTACGCAGTGCATTAAACATCAATATTCTAAGATCAATGATAAAAAAATAATATTTTATAGATAGACAACTTTAACTGTTTAAAATGTGCATTTTTTTTTTCTTTTTTTTGATGGAGTTAGACTGACTTTTGAACGTGTCATATTAAGTACGACATGGATTAAACATTAATATTCTTGAACCTTCCAAAAATAAATTTTAAAGTAAATTTCAGTTTTAGAATTTTTAGAACTGCAAATTTTTAAACTTCTAAACATTGCACATTTTAATTAATGCATATTATTTTAAATATTTTAATTTTACACCAATGCGTAGAGAAAAGAATGCCCGTTTTAATGAAATTTGTTTGAAATCTTTATCACAATTTGTTTTGAAATTTTTTTAAAAGTTTTTACTACTCTTTTTGTCATCGTGGCGAGTGAAGTATTCCATTTTTGGACATTAGAGATGGATCAATCAGAAAACGAACAAAAAAAAAAAAAAAAAAAAAAAAAAAAAAACAGAAGTATTTCATTTTTGGACAAAATTAAACATAAACCAATTAGGAAACGAATAAAATAAAATAAGTTGCGGAATTCAACCAATAAAAAGATTCTGATATACTTCAGATTTCTCAATTCTCTACCGAGGACAACAACTATTTTCCAAGTAATTAAATAATAATAATAATAATAATAATAATAATAATATAATAATAATAATAGTAATAATAATAGAAATAATAATAATAATAATCTTTAAACTAATTTTTTTCTGTATATATCTAATAAAATTGCAAAAAAGTTTCATAATTATATACTTTGAATTATTTGTATTATCACAGATAAAAATATATTTAAATAATGCCGTTGAAAATCCTACAGGAAAATTATGCATAATATAAGAGAAATGTCGATAAAATGATAATCGAGAAACTCAGTCAAATACATTTAACCAAGAACTAGCGTAAATTTACAGAGAATTTTGATTTTTTCTATGTTTTTCCAGAAATTTTTAACAACGAACGAAATTAAACTTGTATTTACATCTCTGTAATTTCATTATAAATATAAATGCAGTTTTCGTTTTTATATTCCATTTTTTCTTTATAGTACGCAGAAAAAGAAAGGTTATTAACATCTCAAACATAAACAAACAGACAAACAAAATAATCGTGTAATTTTATCTTGGTAAACATCTGATGTTTAAATTCAGACAATCATATCGTGCAAAGTTTAGGTACGGAATATTCTTTCAACTCCTTCGCAGAATTTACATTTTGCGCCAATTTCCTATCGCAATCGGTTCAGTGAAATTTCTCAATGAAATATTTCTTGAATGTTGAATTTGAAATTTTTCAGAAGGAAATTTATTTTCTTTCTAAGATTTATGTAGTAAAACGCTTTCTTATAATCTTATTTTTAGGTATTCGTTATTTACATATATTTCAAGTAAATGAATATGTTTTTGTGTTATAGATCGATATTATACTGAAATTATGTAAAATATTTTATTAGTAAAATTCCAGGTGTAAAATAACATTGAAATTGATTAAAATAAATATGAAATATTACAGACTTAAAGCAAAGAAAAGAGAAAGAAAAACAAATTAATTTGTTCTATCCTTGAATTCGATAGTATGAATCCGTATTTATCTCATGAATTAATAATTATCACTAAACTTCCATAAATTTTTCCTCCATAAAAAGTAGCATAATCGATAGCACAATCACTGTTGTCAAACACTGTGTGCAATATAAGAAAATTTGAAATACAAAGAGAAATTTAACAAGTTAAATTTTGAAATGCAATTTGTTTTTTAGAAAACTACATTCTATAAATTTAATCGTTTAAGACATTTTTTAGTCAATTTTATCTTTTCTGGGAGAATGTTCCTTTAAAAATTAATTATAAAAGATAAATATGTTTAAATAATTACTGAATTACATCTTAATTTAATCTTTTTTTTTTTTTTTTTTTTTTTTTTTTTGTAAACATTTTTACTGGGACATATCTTTTTTTAACTGAAACAATTTGTGAAAAACAAAATAGGAAACTTGACACTAATCTAAGGTTATTTATACATTATTCAGCATAAATGAAGTCATAAATACAATTTTAATAATTCTTTTTTTACGTACTTTAAAACGGATTTTTTTTCCGTATGTTTTCGCGAGATTGACCTTTATATCAGTTAGCTATAAAAATAAATACATTTGATGCTTCGTTTTTACATTGCTATTTACAAGACAACCTAAGTATACTTTTTTAACAACTGTATCTTATAAAAAGAGTATCACAGTAAAACTTTTACTGTCTATAAAAATATGAAAGTATTATATCACCACGTAAACGGCTACCTTTCGGCGAACATCGACGTAAAATAAAAAATTTGGCTTTCACGAGAAACAGAAAATAAAACTGAGTTTCACATAAACCTCAATGCATCCCTGGGTATCCATTTGAGGTTTACAGTGAAACAATATTTTCGTATCTATATTTTATGGACGAAATTTAAAATACATCTTAGATTTACATATAAGCTTCATAAAGAACATAACAGATTAATGGTAATACAAACTGAGCAGCTTTATTCGTGGTACTAGCAGTATAAAACAAAATACAAGGTTTAACATATCTCCTAAAGGTTGCCGAATAAAATTCCATGCGATCTAATCCCATATAATATTACAATAATACAGGTTCGAATATTTTGTATTACTTCATAAGTTTATAATATCTATAATAAAACAGATTTTATCGTAAGTTTGCGAATATAATTTCAATTTATTTATTTGCACAAAACATATGTTCTTGAAGGTTCTGTGTAAAAAACTTCATGTAAAAAATATGTTTAGTGTATACGAAAAATAGAAAATTGATTCCAGGCCTAAAAATCACTAAAATTTACACAATAAATCATATATAAGTTTTTGTAGTAACATTATACATTTTCCATTCTGCACTTTAACTTGTTCGCTTTGATGCATTAAGCATTAAAAATGAAATTCCTTTCGGAAAAGCAAAGATACGAATTCAAGAAAATAATATTTATAAAATACAAGTTGGAATTAAGCATAACAAGTTTTTATTTGTTGTCTTGTTCTGGGAATAAAATAAATATGCTTGCGCAAGTCTAGAATGTAAGTGCAAGAAATATTTTGGCCATCCCCTTGTTCCCTAAGCCCCACCCCTAAGGGAAATTATATATCCCCTGTTTACAAAATGCAGGATTTTTAATATACAACATATTTTTCTCATCGTTTTATCCTACAATTGATGAAATTGTTCCATCCCTTGTTTACGCAAGATTGGAACGTAACTATGACAAATATTTATTATAGTTCTGTTCATTAATTGGTAAGATTCTGCCATCTGTTGTTTGCGAAATACGGGAATATATTTGCAAGAAATGTTTTGCTCATTTAGCTGTTCATCAATTGATGAAATTGTTTCATCCATTGAATATATATCTTTTGCCGTGCTGAGATTAGAGTTAAAAAAATAAAATATATATATATTTATTTATTAACCTGTTCCTTGGTAGATCACTGTGTAATTTTTTACAGAAAACAGTTAATGACTTCAAACAATGTTGAATTTTTTTTCGCTTCACCTGAGGACCATGTTTGAGAGAATTACTACACAATTTTATTATCCAATTCAATACTTAAGAATTAGACATTAATCAAATCTGTATTTTGTCCAACATATTTTTCAGCATTATTTTATATCTCTGTCAAGATCAACGTCCTAAATGGAAGTATTTCGTGTAGAATTTAACTTTAAAAAATCTGGTTAGAAAATAGAAAAAAATCGTGTTGAATAGATATATATATGTATGTATAGATATGTATATATATTTATATATGTGTGTGTGTGTGTGTGTTTTAAACAGGATAGTGTTGAATAAAATTTTTATAAAGAAAATTTCGTTTAAAAATGGAATTTAGTATAATTCTCAATTCAACGATAAAGTTTCAACTTGGATTTTTCATGGATATATTATTTGATGAACATTGCAGTGGCTGTGCCACTCCGATCACAACTTCTTTTACAGTTGGATTTAAGTTTTTAGTTTTATTAAAGTAAGGTTTAGAGTCTGTCGCTTTTAAAATTCGTTCTTTAATACCACGAATTACATTTGATTTACTTTGTTTGACGTTCACATGTGCCCGGAAATATGGATAAAAGCGATTAACTAATGGGGCATTATTAGAGCAACGTGGATATCTACATCAAGCGGTTGTAGTAAAGGTAACATTTGTAAGTTTTGGCTAGTTTAAAGTCATGGAAACTCTCAAAATGCACTATTTTATTAAACATAATAAATCATTCCTTTTGCCCATATAAATTATTACAGACCTGTATAAATGTTTAAATGGCACTCTTAAATAAATAATAGCAAAAATATACATAAATTTATTTGTCATTTTCTATTATATATAACATAGATATATACATATAATTTTCATTTAGTATTGCACAGAAACCATAGAGCAAAACATCGTAAATAATAATCCAATGTAAGAGAATTAATAATTCTATGTAATTACATTTTTCACCATAGTTCCATAAACATTTCTCATGTCATCTCAAACCGTTTCCTCAATGAGAAATCTTAAACTTTAGAAAATAATATGTTTATGGAAACGTTACTAATTTAGAGAAAAGTAAGTGATTATTTTAAAAGTTTCTCTTAAAATAAATCTATTTGTATATAATATTTTTTTTCTTGAATCACTGCTTTCATAAAAATGAGATTTATTTTAACAATTGAATCATAACAAAATATTGCAATACAATATTTGCCATCAAGGAAAAATAATAAAAGGATAATTTTAAATGCAACATTTCTGAATATTGGTTTCGAGAAAAAAAAAAAAAAAACCTATTTCGAACTCTTTTAGAATCAAAAAGCAATACCTGGTTTCACATAAACCTTAATGCGTCCCTTGGTAAAAGTATGAGGTTTACAGTGAAACAATTGCTTCGTATACAAAGTACAGAGAAGAAATATTCTTTCAACATCTTCACAGAATTTACATGTTTTCCCACTTTTGTACCGCAGTCGAAGCGGTGAAATTTATCAATGCGGTACAGCTCATATTCAAAATATTAGAATAATTACCTTTTTTTTAGAAATTGAAAATATCGTTTGGTAATTTAATGTCTTTTAATGAAAATATGCAAACAATATTTTTATTAAGAACTTATTGTTGATTAAACTTACTTGTTATCTTAAATTTAATATCATTTTTTAAAAGATTAATTGCAAAAAAAATTATTTTGAAAAGTCAAAATATTAGAATATTTATTCAAGTGGTTCAAAATATTAGAATATTTCACATTAATTTTCCTTTAATTATTACCAATTCTTAACTGGTGGCATCATTGATTAAATTCAGACTATTTTATTTAAAATCAGTATTCTTTTTTGCAGTTTTTTTCTTTTTCGTCTTAAAATGGGCCGTGTGAGTGATATTCCTGAATCTACTAAACTTCGTATGGTTGATTTGTATCGGCACGGTAAAAATCAATGTTTTATAGCGAATTATTTACATTGTTCGCAATCGAGCGTTAGTAAAATACTAACACAATATTCAAAAATTGGAAAATTTCAAAATAATCGCCGAAATGGTGGCCGAAAACCAAAAACATCTGCTAGAGATGACAGGAAACTGAAGCGTATAGTTAAGAAAAACCGTTTTAAAAGTGTGTGATTCTTCCACAGAAAATGGAAAGAAGAAGGAGTTGAAGTTTCTACATAGACAACATTAAGACGTCTCCATAAATTTAAATTTGAATCTCGTGTACCGAAAACAAAACCTCTCATGACTGCAAGATAAAAGCGTATAAGATTGAATTGGTGTAAATCAGGACGTTTATGGAGCAATGAAGATTGGAAAAATATATTATTTAGTGATGAAAGTATGTTTTGCGTTTCATATGGTAATCAAGGTATTCGAGTTTGGAGAATGAAGCAAGAAGCATTTGATAAAGAATGCCTTAAACGTTCCGTAAAATTTGCTGCTAGTGTCATGGTTTGGGGTTGTATGAGTGCAGAAGGACCTGGAAAGTTATGCATCGTCTACGAAAAGGTTAACTCTCTGATATATCAAGAAATTTTAGAATATTACATGATTCCATCATCAGAAGATTTATTTGAAGATGATTTCATCTTTCAACAAGATTTAGCGTCCCCGCATACCTCGGTGTCAACTAAGAATTGGTTCCGCCAACGAAACATTAAGGTACTTCCTTGGCCACCAAATTCCCCAGATCTTAATCCCATCGAAAACTTATGGTGTATAATGAAGAAAAAACTTCAAGAAAATCCTCCTTCAAGTAAAACTGAGTTAGTGGCACGTATAAAGTCTATTTGGGCTAATATTGATAGAAATGTTTGTAAACACCTTGTATATAGTATGCAAGATCGATTGTACGCTGTTATGAAAGCTAAAGGGGATGCTACAAAATATTAACTACCATTTACTTCATATTCATAAGGTAATATTGTTGCGTAAAATAAAATATTCTAATATTTTGAACCAATCTAAATTTTATTCTAATATTCTGGTGTGTTTAAGGAAGCTGTATACCTAATTTATTGTGCTGTATTTTATATTTTATAAATGTTAAAATCTTATCTAAACATTCCAGATATAATTTATAAGAAATTTAATTGCATTTACTTAGTATAAAAAATAAATAAATGACAAATAATTTTTTCTTATTACTTTTTCTCAATTATTCTAATATTTTGAATATGAGCTGTATTTTTCTAATGTTAAATTTGAAGTATTTCCAAAATAAAACTTTTTTTTTTTTAAGTTTTACATATAGAAACGATTTTAAGCAATACTATTTTTATGCGTTAATTGTATAAATGTATCTCTTTTAAAGATATTTAGAATTGTAGTTATTTTATTTCCATTTATATATTTTAACGTTTTCGGGTACATTTTTTTTTTCAATTTTTAGAAAAAATTACTTTTACGTTAATAACATTAATACTAGCAATCCAAGTTAATTAATTAGAGTTTAACAAATATTGAATTAATTATAAATAGAAGTTTTCTAATACGTCCATTAAAAACATTTCAAAAATATGCATTAAAATATTTAATTGCTATAAAGGACGTCAAATACTAATAAAAACATTAAAAAATCTTAATAATTTTTACATGTTTCGATTGAATTTACTCAATCATCATCAGAAAAACAAAATACAAATAAACACAAAGATGGAAAAATCATTTTCCATCTTTGTGTTTATTTGTATTTTGTTTTTCTGACGATGATTGAGTAAATTCAATCGAAACATGTAAAAATTATTAAGATCTTTTAATATTTTTATTAGTATTTGACGTCCTTTATAGTAAATAAATATTTTAATGCATATTTTTGAAATATTGAATTGTCTGAAACATAACGAATGTTGTTGTTTTGCGTATTATTTAATGTATATTCATTCATATGACAATAGGCTAAGGAAGAGCGTCTGGAGATGTTTAAAAATATTATATTACAACAAAGTTTAATTGATATTAAAATTTTCTAATACTTTTTGCGCTTTATTTCACGTAATTCTATGAGGAAAGTAACCTTTATTTTAAATGTGATGAATGAAAAATATGTTTAAAATAAAATAATCGAAAACGGTGCGAAGAGAATTTAACATATATTTATTATTATTATTATCACTGAATGCCTAAACATTAATGAAGTCTTATAGTAAATGCGCAGACACATATTAACATTACTACATGTAAACAGTAACAAAATTATTTGTTAAAACAAAATAATACTCAATTAAAAGACACGTAATATTAATAGTACATCAGACCCCGAAAGGGTTAATAAGAGAAATATTATCTCTTTGAGCTACCCTCGTTTCCTAAAACTGCCCCTTGTACTTTAGAAAATATATAGAAGAGTTTTCAGGTATTTTTTATAGCACATTATTTAGTTTTATCATCCAAGAATCAATTAAAAATATTATTTTGTCGAAGTCGATTATTTCTCAGATATACCGTATTTACTCGTGTATACCGCGAACGCGTATATAACGCACAACCTGTATTTTACAAATAAAAATGGCGATTTTTAAAAATCTCGTATATAAAACGCACCAAAAATTTGATATTCTAATGAAGAATGACCAAATGAATTTCAGTAAAGAAATTCGAAACAAATATTACATTAGGCCAGAAAACAAGACGAAAATGCATGGTTAGTAAGTAAAACTTCGGGTAGTAAGTGAATCACGAGAAATAAAAATGATTGACGGTAAAGAGAATTGTTAATTAGTGTTCAAATAGTATTACCAGCTCTGTTGTATTAAAAACTGCAAAGAGTTAATTAAACATGCAGTAATACTTGTAACATTTTCTGAGTGAACATTTTAATGTCTTCTTTGAATAATTTCTTATTTCATATGTATATCATGTGACTACATCCAACTATAAAAAAAATATTCAGTGTATAACGCGCATCTAATAATTTTACCCTAATTTTTTTTTTTTATGTGCGCGTTATACACAAGTATACATTTGTCTGTTCAACAAACTTTTTAAATAAAATTTTTTTATTACTCTGACTTGTAAAAATTTTGTTATGCAGCTTAAAATAATTATTTGAGAATTGACAGTTTTCATCTCAGTTAAAAGGAATTTCATTATACATTGGTATTTTAGCTTGTTTGTCAGTTAAACATGAAAATGTTTACTTACAAATTGGAAGAATTTGAAAAAGCCGTTATATCATGTTGTTATCAGGTAGGAAAAAAAAGCGTTGCACCTTTTAAGAAATTTATGGGCAAGAACAGGAAACATTTCTCTTAAAATTTTTTTTTCCTTTCAAAATCTATTTATTTTCGAAATTTCTAAAGGTAAAGGAACGTTTTTTGGAAACGTTTGTAATTCCATATATGTTACATCGTTTTATAAAAATATTTCGTTCTATGTCGAGAAATATGTCTAATGTGCGAAAATTATTAATTTAAAAATAAGTAATAAAAAGTCCTTTGTTATAATGAGTTAAGCGCTCCACGCAAAAAAAAAAAAAAAAAACTTTTCTTCTCTTTTATTACTCTTTTTATAAAAATCTGAAAATCTTTCAAACTCTAACATTTTAACTTTCTTTGCTGTATTGGTTATTTTATTGCATCAATAAAAAACAATCAAACATGTAACAACCTCTCCTGAAATTACTGATCGTCTTTTGTAGCCATTTTAAAAACCAATAGAAGTTTAATGAGGTTCAACTCGAGTATTTATCAATTTTATCACCCAATATGTTATTTTGTAGTGACAATAAATAATTAATCAGTCATTTAAATTATCCAATAGCGCCAAAATACTTGTTTTTCCCTCTTCGCTCCTTCCTGAGTTTGCAATGTGTAAATTGAAGCAACCCCCCTTTTTTTAAAACTCATTTTTATCTTTCTCTTTTCTTTTTCCACTTAGTTACAATTACAAGTCTAACAAAGAGAAGATGTTCATAGAAATTATCTTCCACTAAAAAATTCCGTTTGCTTTTGCCATTCTTTTTTCTGTATTTCTTCTTTTTTACTTACGACCAATCTATAATCTTTCAGCCAGTACATTCCTGGTTTAAAACCTGGCCCTGACTTTTTTCACCCATATGAAAAATTTACATCTGTTATAATTAATTTACCAATTGAAAAATCGTGTTATAAATTAATCAAAACTAAATCTTGTCTCTTTCCTTTATTTATTGAATGCTTAATGCAGTCGCCTTAGTCGATCTCTTAAAAAATGATGAAGATAAAATGTAACAGATTTTGATAACAAAAAACTGTGTTTAGATAGCTATTTAACGCTTTTTGTCAGCTTAAACAGCTTTCAAAATGGCCATACATTTATATGATTTGAGTTGGTGTAGAATTTGAAATAAAAGTCAATCATTCATGGAACTCTTGCTAAAGATCGTTTATGTATTTAACATATATAATGTATAAGTAAAGAAGGAAAAGAAGGGGAAAATATTATTTTACCGTATATTTTATCCACTAATTAAGGAAAATATAGTCCGATATAGCTCTTAAAAAATTTCCTTTCCTACAAGTTCCATCTGGTCCGAATCTGCAATATATATATATATATATATATATATATATATATATATATATATATATATGGCCATTGATTATTGGACACTTGCGATTTTAGACATTTTGTTAAATATCTAGAAAAATACATGAGGAATCATCTCGAAACTCTTAGTGTATAAATATGATAGTATAAGTCATACATCTCCGTGAAGATTTTTTCCCGAAACTCCATAGGGGACCGTCAACAAATTAAAAAAAAATGAATATCTTTTGAATAACCCTGTCAAAACTAATGTAGCAAAAGCGCTCAAACTCTAAATTATGATTGAATGCCTTAGTGTAATTCACTAAGTTCATTTTTATGCAAATAGCATGCATACTCGCAGAGTAATTAAGGTTTTTATAAAAATGGTCTCAAATTTTTCCACGTTTTTTCCTTATAATTTTCAGAATTCTTAATAAAAAATAAATTTGTTTCAAAAAATATGACAAACAACATTGCACACATAGTACCCTGTAATCAGAATTAAGAAATAATGAAAATTGTATATAAAATTAGTTGGTTCACTAAATAATTTTTCACTGCGCATGCGTCAACGATATCAAAATTTCATTTGCATATTATGTTAGCTCAATGTAATAGAGCAACCTTTGTGAAAGTCACAAAATCATAACTTGAAAATTCTGAAAATAATCGTCAATTGAATAAGTTGAAATTTCGTTATTCTTAAAATGAAGCAAAAACAAGAGGGGTTGTATCCATATATTCATTGATTAGTGTCAATATAGAATACACAATACGGGATGTACTACTACATTTGGATAAAATCCCTCATTTTTTTGCTTCATTTTGGAAACAACGGATTTTGTCCTTCTTCCATAGACGATTACTTTCAGAATTTTCAAGCTATGATTTTGAGACTTTTACAAAAGTTGCTCTATACATTTAGGTAAAACAATATGCAAATGCAATTTTGATATCGTTGACGCATGCGCAATGATAAATTATTGAGTAAAACTACTCATTTATCATAATATTTTTTACAATTTTTTAATTCTGATTACAGGGTATTGTGTGCAATATTATTTGTTATATTTTCTGAAAACAATATTATTTTATATTAAGAACTCTGAAAATTATAAGGGAAAAACTTGAAAAAATTTGGGACCATTTTTATAAAAATCTTAATTACTCTGCGAGTATGCATGCTATTTGCATAAAAATGAACACAGTTTATTAAAATGAGGCATTCAATCATAATCTAGAGTTTGAGTGCTTTTGCTACATTAGTTTTGACAGGGTTATTCAAAAGATGTTCATTCTTTTTTAATTTGTTGACGGTCCACCATGGATTTTCGGGAAAAAATCTTCACGAATATATGTATGACGTATACTATTATATTTATACACTAAGAGTTTCGAGATGATTCCTCATGTATTTTTCTAGATATTTAATAAAATGTCTAAAATCGCAAGTGTCCAATAATCAATGGCCATATAGTGTATATAATAAATCATCGACCCCCTTTCGTTCTAATATTTTTTCCGAATATTGCTCTGAGGTCAATCTTCAGGTCAGTGTCGTTGTCTAAAATATAGAGAGACCATGTTCTCTCCCCCAGAAGAATAAATTATTGTACTGATCTGTGAAGAAAGATGGAGACATGGATACATATATACATGCATGCATAGATAAAAATAAAATATATGTAAAGAAACGAACAGAAATACCTTAAGAAATGTTGAAAAGATCGAGTGCTATAAACTGAACCAAAATATATTGACCAATTACCCAATAAACAGATTACTTATTTTATCTACTAGAAATTTGACAAATTTTTTGGATGGTTTGTTAACGTGATTGTCGCTCTGGAAGTTAAAATACAGCCTGTTTAAATTTTCATTTTACGTCATGGAAAAAACAAATCCTGCGTAAATGAGTAAAAATATCTATCTATCTATGTATCTATCTACATATATACATGTAACCTTTTAAAATCTGCAGTTATAATTAAAATCATAAAATAATATAGATGCTTACCCCCATTACCCCCCACCCCCCAAAAAAGCGTAAAAATTGTATTCTATGCATAAGAAAAATTTATTCAATAGAAACTTAATAACTGAAACAAATAAAAAATTGGGAAATAATTAATGCTTTTTCTTTTTTTTCTTTAAATAAAAAAGGTATTATCCATGGATTCAGATGAGTGATTTATAAATCAGCGTAAAAGAAAATACTTTTTTTTTAACAAACGAAATACAATTTACCTTTCGAAGGAAAAAAATTAAGAAATTAGGACTGCTTTCAATAAATTCTTCTTAATATGTCCCCAGATGGTTATTTTTTGTGTAGATGCAAAAATGTTGTCGTCAATTTATTTTAATTTAGCGTTTATAGCTTTGCGTCACATTTAACATAGTTTAAGTGAATGCGGTATTGTTTTTTCATACGATTATTTAATGCTTTTAAATAACTTAGCTACGATAAAGTTAATTATATTTAATACAAATATATAGCTTTTGTTTTTTATTTTGTATATTTATTTACTAAAGCCGTGTATCATGAATTTTTAAAATGCAATGTCTATAGGACAGTTTTATGTCTATATATCTGTTATTTAATAAAACGTACTCAAGAGAAAAATATTTTGAGAAATTATTCCCTATGAGATGAGCAAACAGTATGTACAAAACTGTAAAAAACTTTAAGATCATGCATCACATCATGCATTTTTTTCTTTCTAATATTATGATAACATTGTAGCAAGTTATTTTTGTTGTTAAACGACACTTCATTTGGGTATGTTTGTTTAAAAATATAATTTTTAAAAAGAAAAGCGAGAATTACTGAATTTTCAAACAATAAATTAATTCACAGTTTTATGCATCTATTTATTAAACTGAAAAAAAAAAATATGCTAACATTTATTAAGGAGCTTTGATATCGTCTGTTGTTAAAAAAAAGGTTTACATCAAGGTTTGTATGAAACACTTTGTCTGTAGATTTTTAAGCATACTCAAAAATATGAAATGTACTAATGAAGATACATTAATTGAAACTGGAACAAATTAGTCTGTCTTGAAATGTTCAATAGATCAGCAAATTCTATTCTGCTCTAAGACAACATCAATGTTACCAGCTACATCTCTCAAAACTAAATCATGTTAAACTTCTGGTAAGCACTAATACATGGTTCAAAAAAAGGTACACAGCGTTGCACGATTGTAAAATACTCAATATCTGTTTAAAAAATTGTAAATTCGTACTATAACTTAAATTATCATTCTGTCATTTTTTAATGTTTTATGAGTAAAAGTGAATAAATCAAAATAGGTTAAATAGTACTCGAAATGCAAATTAATTGTAAAGCTCAATAAAGAATAATAATTATGGTGTATCAAAAATATTTTTTAAAAATATTTATGTATATTTATTTCATATTGAATGCATGAAATTTGAATAAATGTTTTAAAACTGTTCCCAAATCCAAATGTACTATTCATCGACATATTTCTTTAATTCATCTGTAATAGACAAATAAAACTAGCAGGTGGTGTTATTCAGGAACTATGTAATTGAAAGACGTTTTCCATTTTTAGT
Source organism: Maratus speculifer (assembly GCA_964019185.1). NCBI lineage: Eukaryota > Metazoa > Arthropoda > Arachnida > Araneae > Salticidae > Maratus > Maratus speculifer. Next base: position 104,689,931 of record OZ025289.1, on the reverse strand, counting down.
AAACGCGAAAGATCTTTCAAAAAATTCTGTCCAAGTTGTCATTTTAAATCGAACGTCCGAGTGAAATGAGAAAAAATAACCAGAGAAAGGAGGGAAAAATTTTCTGTTACATAATCAAAATAGTTTTTAGCTCAATAGATAATTTATTTATCGATAAATGGAAAACTCATACTTCTATTCCAACTTGCTTCTATCATCAGCTTTTCCAGTTCTGTGTCTTTACATTTAAAACTGAGTAGGAAATTTGATTGTTGCTGAACTGGAATGTTGTTTACTCGCTTGCAGATGTAAATACGTAAAATTGCAATTCCTGAAAGCAAAGTGTTAGTACTGGTTTAATGATTTAAAAGCAATTAGAGACATATGATTTTTCCTTGATGGATTATAAAAAGATCGTATGTACGTTCCACAGGTAACTAAAGATTTTCCAGAGTTAAGACACAGAATTAAAGCAGCTATTGCTTCCATTACTCCGAGCTTCTAAGGTAAAATGTGGGAAGAATTAGACTTTAGTTTATATATGTGTTTTATAACCAAAGTCTCACATATTGCACATATAGAAAGCAGGCCACATACCCAAATTTTCAATTTTTAAAAGCGTAAAATTATTATTATAAAAGATCATGTGTGCGTTCCATCGCTGTCTAATGATTTTCCGTTGAGATACAGAAATAAAGGAACTATTGCATTCATTACTCTGAGCTTGTAAATTAAAGTGAGGGAAGAATTGGTCATTAGTTTGTATGCGTGCCGTATAACTAAAGCTATGCATGTTGCACATATTGAAAATCGGCTTATTTTATCTTGAATTTTAAGTATGATTTTTTCTAAACATATTAAATTAAACTGCATTAAACTTTACACTAGAGAAAGGACTCTCACTGACCACTAGTGTCCCGCATAAATGAGTGCTCCAAATGCTTTAGACACCAGTATTTTAAACTGATTTTCTTCACTTTATCTAATAAGAAACTGTAAGATATTAATAGTGTCTAAAGCACTTGGCGTCCTGATTTACGAGGGACACCAGCCAACACTGGTTGTGAGTGAGAGTCGCTTCTGGAGAGCAAAGGGCTAACATACCATTGAAACTGAGGCATTCTTTTATGGGGATTCTGTTTTATGGTAGTCTTAGTCACAACCTTTACTCGAAAATGACGTAAATAGTCCCCATTTACAAAAGAAATATTTGCCAGTTTTTATCATAAGTAGATTATAAATTATGAAATAATTTGTATTTCTACTCTTTATATTGATATAAGTACTCGTTATCCTGAGAATATTTTTTTTTCTAGTAACACTATTTAGTTGGGAGACTTGTCATTAAAACAATAATTGTAAGCTCTAAACTCTATAATTATGCAATACATTTTGCTTGTTTTTCTTTAAGAGCTTTCAATACATTTAATTGCATTTTAATCATAAAGAACAATTCTTAATGCTGAAAACTATTAAATGAATGTTACATTTCACATAATAGAATGACAAAGCAAAAGGAGGAATTAATAAATTTTAATTCTTAAAATAATCTAAATGTAATTTCAACATTGATTGCTAAAATGCTAGAATCGGAAAAAATAAAAAATAAAAAATATAATGCTACATCTTTAAGTCTGGATAAAGCCATCAAAACTCGAAATCTGCAGTCTTTATTTTTATTTCGTAACTAGCAATCATTTAATTTAGTTATTTGCCATTTAGTTAATGGTTAGAGGAATACTAATATATCTAATTGTACAGTGCCTTACTTATTTTTTATTGCTTAAGAGCTGTCCCCTTTTAATTGCATTTAAATGACGAAAAACAGACATTAACGCTTCAATAAGTTAAAACTATGTTACACCTTTATAAAGGAGTGAGTGATAAGGTGGAAAAAAATTGAAGGGATTTATCGACTTGTTAATGCTGAACACACATTCTCTTTTGCTGACAGTTATCTGAATTGATGATGGAAACAGGGATGTTGAATCCTCACCATACTTTGCTGTCTAATAAATTGATTTGCAAAACTCATTAATCATCTTTAGTGTAAATCGCTCTCATGGAAAGGACTTGAATCAGCAGAAAAAAAGTAGTTTTTCTTAGACTGAGTACCTGACTTTATGTGAGAATTTAAAATATTTTTTATAAAATTTTATATTTTGTTACTTAAATCCTATTAATTAATAAAAGTTGTTGTGCTTATTTAGTTTTTATATTAATAGAGCAAATACTAGTAAATTTATGGTGCATTTGGAAATACTTACACATTTATATCTTTACAAAGATAAAAATATAATGCTTACACAATGCAGATATAATGTTAATATATAACAAAATGTCCCAGTTGAATAATATATCATAACTTAACCCTTTACTGAATGACATTTTCTATTCGTATGAAAAAAATATTTGAAATCTGTATATTACTCTAATAAAGGGAAAAATAGTAAAAAAAAAAATAAAATAAATTTCAAATTTTCAGATAAAATTTGATATTTTATGGTGTAACCCTATATCCACAATTAGGGTTTTTAAATATTGTATTGCTATATTTTATAATTAAATGGGCTTAAATAAATTAATTTTACCTGCTTAAAACTGTGCAACTTGCTTTATATTAATGTTTTTAAGTATTCAGCAAAAATAAAATAAGAAATTTTGCCTTATAGCTTGATCACAAATTATTTTTGTTCCTGAAATACAAATTCTAAGTTTTTGTCAAAGGCAGCCATCTGACATGAACAAATTAAACGTTATTACATTCTTTGGGCTGTTCTTGATTAGTTAGAATAATGATGTTGGCTGAATCCATGGCACATAATGAGAATTGAGAATGCTTGTGATGAGAGTATTTTTAGGTATGTGCCAGATGTGGCACGCAGTACAGTGAAATGTTAAATTTAGACTATATGCGATAAATCATGCAGCAAATTGTAGTAAACTAATCTAGTCTGCTTTTTATAAAGGCTCGATATGTGCATTTTTAGTTATATAGCACATATCCGACTCAAGTATAATTCTTTAAACACTTCGGTTACCAAGTCCGATGTACTGGAAACAATAGCCTTTTCAATTCAATGTCTCAACTCTCAAAAATTCATATCCTAGCGACGGAACGCAGACACTATATTTTATAAAGCATCAAAATAAAAATTCTCATGGTTCTGAAAGGACTTTTTAATTTTCAGCTCAGAAAAAAAAACAATAAGCTCAGGAATTGCCATTTTGTATGTGTGACACAGGAAACGAGTATATAACAAAACAGTCCTGGCGTATGCGTTTATCTAAAACTATTTGAGTTACTCTGTATTTGTGACTCTGAACCAAAAGTCTACAAAGCTTACTATTAATAGGATTAAAATTTATAACTCAAATATTATTTTATGGACACTTTGTCTAAGAAAATATCTTCGTTTAAATTTACATAAGTTGATTGAAAAAACCAATAATTCATCTTTAGTGCTTGTCGCTTTATAGAAAGAACGTGGGTCACTTTAGTGTTATAAAAATAACGGCAAAATGAACAGCAGTATGATATCGTTAATTTCGAACTCGCTACCCTTGGAAAATATTCGTTACTCGTTACTGTTCAGAAACCGGGTATTAACAAGCATTGCATATATTACAACACAGCATCATATCTAATTATCTACCGTACGAATCTTTGGAAGACTTCGACATATGCTGCCATCTGTACGTAAAACTTACATTTAATTATTTTCAAAATTTTAAGAAAAAAATGAAATCAAATCAACATATGGTGCATAATTGTGTATAATATGTGTAAATTGTTGAATTTATTACTTATAAAATTAAAAACAATTGGGGACAGCGATTGAGAAAGATTAAAAGTTTCCAAAATTTTTACGATAAACACGAGAAGTATAATTACACAAAAAAAAATACTTTTACAAACAAATTTACTCATTATTTACATTAAAAATAATTATGTATTATGAAAATTTAATTTCTATTATAATTTTTAAATATTTTTAGCATGCTCATCCTATTAATTAACCTTGTACTTCAATCACATTATTATTTTTTTTAATTTTTTGATTTATATTTAAAAGCATATTTTTTTACAAACATGAAATTTGAAAACATACAAAGAAAAATACCTTTAAAAGCAATAATATAAATAAATAAACTTTATCATAAAAACATCTTCACTAGTAAACTAAAAAATCGTCTTTATCTTAAAAATATTTTTTTTCAAATATTAAGGATATTTTTATAGGAAAAAGCACTGAAAACAAGCCTGTAAATACTTAATTGCTTGAAAATTTTCAGAACATTTAAAAAAATCCGTCCAAGTTCTCGTTCTTTATTACCTTCTTTATCAGCCTGTAACTCATAGTTATGAACTCAAATTTTTAAACTGGTTATGTATGATTGGAATATGGAGTGTGTTAAAGATGCCTCTTTTTTACTCATTGATTTTAAGGTACCAGTAGAGTTTAGTTTACTTTTTCAGCTAACAAAAATTTAGATAATTTCATGAGTTTTTCTGATAATCCGATTCCATCTCTTTTTTTACGCATTTTATTATATTGAAAATATTTCCCAAATTTGACTGTAACATTCTTTAGAACAAGCTTTATATTTCAGTTTTATTCCAACAGTTTTTCAGATGTTAAAAACTGAGTTTGAAGATGTGCTTTAGATGATATTGCTAAATTTTAATATTTTTAAAACTTGTCGACTAATGCACCAGTCGAGTATTTTTTTGGAGGGGGGATGTTTGTTTGTTTTACAGTTAAACAATCGATAAATATACTCTGCAACTAGTACAGTTGTATACGGGCATAAACAATTATGGATTTAATGGATGCGCCAATAAATGCTCCCTAAAAGTTGCAAATGGCTATGATTAGAAAGAGCATAAATTAGAAATTAGAAAAAAAAGAATTGTTTGACATTTAAAAGCAAACACCCTTTTATCAATTAATTGTTTACTAAATTTACGGTCATCGTTTGGAAAGCCGTTTTGAAATCCTGAAAATGTATTTTTAATAATGTTTATTTTTTTTCTTTTTCCACTATCTTAATTTACAAACAAACCAAGCAAAAGTTATACTTATTTTGAAGAAAATTACTTGCTTGGACTTTCTATGTTTTGAAAAAAAAAAATAGTTTTTTATTATAGTTTAAATGCCCACGCCACATTGACGTATTGTAACATCTATATTTTACAAAAAACATAAGCTGATGTTACATTAATAATTATAACAATAAATGGGGCATGATTTTATAGATAAAAATGCGAGCATTTAAGAAAAACTATTTGAACTTTATTTTAAGCGTTTACACACGTAATCGAAGGCGGAAATTAGATATATATTTGAATTTCTAATTAGAAAAGAAATAAAATTAATTGAAAATAATAATTGATCGTTTTTGATTGTTTCAATTTTTTAAAAAATATATTTGCTGTTAAATTTGGTCACATATTATGTCGGAAACTAGCATCCTCGTTGACCTGTGCCAAAAACTCCGAGCTCGATTATCAATATCTTAACTATCTGTACACATAAAGACATTTTAAAATCTTAGTTTCTTCTTGTAAATTAAGTTTGTAACCAATCGGCTCATTTTTTTATTAAAAAAAATTGTGCTATTAAAAAAAATGTTTATATTTTCCCTTTAATCTTCTTGGAAAAACATAAAAAATAAAATTTTCCTAAACAATGTCTGTATGGCTCTTAGTCAGTTCAATTGTGTGTAGATAATAGGAAATTTTTGCCTAAAAATGTTAAATTTTGTTCGAATTATCATGCTGCGTTACTTTAATAGTAATTTTATGTCACTGTACGTTTTATTACATTTTGCATCATTTAAAACAAAAAATATGTTTCAAAAATTGTCCTTTGAATATGCAAAGAATAAACAGATGCCAGCTAGATCGAAAAAGTTTTCTACAGAAGTTAAGAATGTTTTGACAGCATTTTACTTTAAAAATTAATAAAAAAAATAAATAATGATTTTTTCTTGTTGGCTGTTTTTTTTCATAGAATAATCAACAGTACAAACTGTATATTTTAACAATGTACACACACAGATTTAAAAAAAATCTAAATGGAGAATTTTATTATTTTTGTTGCATATCTGGGATATATTAATATTATTTTTATTAATTTAATTAGAGAAGTGTATTATTTTTGTTGCATTTTGCGTATATAATAATAATATAATTTTTTATGCAGAATATCCAAAATATATAAATATTTTGATTATGTTACGCTTTATGCGTACAACATGCATAGCCTTTTTCTAAGAAAAAAGATACAAAATAAAGCAATCAACAAAAATATATTTTTTAAATAATCTTTTACATAGACACATTCAACACATTTTTGAACATTTAGTATGTTAAAACTGACCTGAATTTGACAGCATTTAAAGTTACTTGTGTAGAATTTGAATAATACAGCTGTGAGAGGCACCTTTATAAACGCAGTGACTATGAATAACACAGCTGTAACAGACATTGTACTGAAAAAAAAATAGACTTAGCTATCAAAAGTATTCCTAAATATTGCAACATATTATAAAAAGGGGCATAAGAATAAAGAAGTAAAATATTTTTTTTTATTTCTCATGTTTTTCAATTTGCATTTTGCTCTGATATTTACAGCTTTTTCAGTATTTCCACGAATCAAACTGTAGTCAGATTAAATTGAATTAAACAAATGTATGCAAATAAGTTTGCGATTTATAAAATTAAATATAATTTTTTTTTTTCGAAATTTAAGTAAGAAATGCCATAAATCACATAATAAGTACTGAATAATATTTAATTGAAGAAAAAGTGTAGAAAAGAAGATATATTTTAAAGTAACAGTTTCAAACATTTAACTAAGGTACAAAGAATGTTGTATGAAAACACACCTTTCACACACCTTTTATGTAGAATTTTATCTGCGACATTTGTGAACTTACATTGATAAAAATTTCTGTAAAAACACAGAAATCAAGTCAAATCAAAATATATATTTCCTGAACGGTCTACCTTTTTTTCATTTAAATATATCTTTGTTATAACCTGTAATTCAAAATATACATATTTTAAAATTCCTTTAATACTTCTTTCGAACTATTAAAGGCGAATAATGTGGTTTCAGAATTGTTCTATTAAAACATAGAATTTTCTGAATAGGAAAATTCGTCTGTGTGATGTTAGTGGAAATTTTTATCGACAATCACTTGTGATTACACTCATGGCAATCACTTATGATAACTATGATAAAACTAAATGGAGACTTATACATTTATATCAATGTAATTTTACAGAATATAATGCAAATTTTCCAAATAATTTCTCTGTTATTCATGGGAATTTCAGTAATTTTACATAAGATTTTCTCTGTTATTCAACACAGAATTTTCTATAATTTTACATATGAAAATGGAACATCCCTATGATTTTACTTATGATAATGAATTACAAGCAGATTATCTGAAAATTAAAACTATGAAAAATACATTATGAGTCAGAAATTTGCATACATTCATTTCAAAAATATAAGTTCTAAAATATTGATTATCTACAAAACATATATACTATAATTTGTATTAAATATTATTGGCTTTTTAATGCTTCAAAACATAAAATTTACAAGTATTTTTTATACATTACTGCATATGGAATTGAGTAATTTTGAAACTCTTCTAAATAACAAAAGACGAGTAAATTTGTATCGTATGCAAGAAGGAACTTAAATCTCTGTTGCATTTGGAACACCAATCATAAATTTAAAAAAAAAAGGAAAAAAGGGTTTCAGACAGTAATTTGCGTACATAAACTAGAAACCTTAATATCTTTATAAATGAAATAATTTTATTGTTTTGAGGAGATTCAAGATAGAACAAAAATCTTCAAATTTTTAAAAAATATTTCATTACATTAAACATTTCCTGTTTTTAATGCTTAAAAAACCTTTAACCTTCCGTCGGGCGAGCCGTTGTAAAAAGTACAACATTCAGGTTCTTTTTTCTTTAAACAAATTCCAGCCGTAATTGTGTTTATAACTATTTGTATTCGTTTATTGGATTACTTTATCCAGTTCCTGAAAGTTATTTTTATTTCAGATTGCGCAATTAGCTGCACCTGTCATTTGATTGAATGAAGAGTGCATGAAATGCCAAAAGTTTATCTGTAAACAGCCTTGAAAAATGCAAGTCTTATGCTTGATATTGGAAGCGACAAATATAGATGAAATATAGGACTGATTCTTTAAATCCAAATTACTTAATTATTGTTTATTAATTCATTGTTACGTTTTATTCTTTGTGATTGTAGTAGAAAGTGGCTTTTTATACATCTAAACTTTTGCTTTAATATGTTATAACAAAATAAGTGGATTGCCGAATACTTTCATAAATTGTGATCAGAGATAGTTTATATGATATTTGTAAGTTAAATTATTTGTAAAATTAAAATAAAGCAGCAATAATTGATTGTTTTTAGTCTGCTGCACAATTTGCAATGCGCGCCCGCTCATGTGATAAAAATTTGCGCGCCCAGCAAAACGTTAAATCACGTTTCTATCTTAATTACAAGAGAAAATAGTATTATATTTTTTGTATTAGTCTGTTTTCAAAATCTAGCATTCATACAATGGTTGCCATGAAAATGATTTCTTGTGAAAATGCTTTTTTCTTCATGATGGGTGTTTTCACCATTCCTCGTATTTAAATTGCTATAATACAAGAGCCGAACTCTTTAAAATTGGAAAATGTTTTTTTTTTAATTTTTTACTTTTAATTTGATTTTGCAAATTTGAATAAAATATTTACTTTCGAAAGTATGATTTTTTTAAGTTGCATATTTTTTTGTAATTTTTTTAAACATTTAAAAAAAATTAATATTTAAAAAATGCCAAATCGCAATTGAAGCTAAGATATTCCTGTTTATTTAAATGAAAAAAGTTTCAAATTACACAAATACTACTTCCCGTTATACAGATTTTCAATTAACCCACTTTTTTAATAAATTTTAAATAAAAATTATGAGAAATTTATCATGTCATTTTGTTTGAAAATAGTGTGGTAAATCATCACAAAAAATTAAAAACTTTAACTTATTTAATAAAAGATATTTTAAAATGTGTCCCGAAACTTTTAAATTAAAAAAATGTTAGACATTTATAGGAGCGTAATTTATTTAAAACTAAATGGATTTTAAAACAGAACTTCTGAAAAAAGCATTCCTATTTTTCATTAAAAATGAACATGAAACCTATATTTTATTTTTAAAAATGTATTGGGACTGAAAAAAAATACATAGGGAAATAATAGTTGACAGATCTATAACAGAAAAAAAATACCCTTCTTGAGGCAACATTTTCCTCATTCTCTTTAATTTATTCAGTGTTCGAAAATATTCTTCGTAAAACACAGAAACTTTTTCGCAGCTTAAAAAATGAATTGATAAGTTTTACTTTTTACTTTTTACTTTTTACTTTTTACTTTTTACTTTATTTAAACAAGTTGTGTCAGCAAAATTTTATAAAAGACAAATTTTTACTTACTGCAATGAGTTAATTTTATAAAGATTCAGAAGCTGTTTTAATATTTACATTCTATTACATTTTAACATGGCGTATTTCCTTTTTATTTAAATAAAAGAGCTTCATAAAATATATGTTTATTTATTTCAATATTTTAGTAGAACTTTTAAGAAAACACTTTTTTCCCTTATTATGTAGCTCCAACATCTTTCTGGAGCTGTTGGTTTATTGGACGTATATTATTTTTTTTTATTCTGAAAGAAGAAAGATGAAAATATTTTAGGAAACTAAAATAAAAGGTAATAAAAAATGAGTTTTAATTTAAATTTTCCATTATCATACATAATAAAAAATCGCACTAATTTGTTTTGTAAATATATATATTCATGTATTTTCATGCATTTTGTAAATGAAAAGAAATCGCAAGGCACAAAAAAAAAACTAAAAAAAACCTTCTTAAGGCAATATATTTCTTATCTTCTTTAATTTACTTAGTGTTTGAAAGTATTTTCCAAAAAATACAACAACTTTCTTTCAGTTAAAAAATAAATTGATAAATTTTACATTTTACTTTATTTAAACAATTTGCGTCAGCAAAATACTATAAATGGCAAATTTTTACTTCCGACAATGAGTTGGTTTTATAAAGATTTAAAAACTGTTTCAATATTTACATCCTATTACATTTTAGCATGGAGTAATTCCTTTTTAGTTAAATAAATCAGTTTAATAAAATATATATTTATTTATTTCGATATTTTAGAAGAACTTTTAAGGAAACAGTTTTTTTCTCTATTACGCAGCTCCGTTTTTTTTCTCAAGCTGTTGGTTTATTCCACGTATTTTATTTTTTTTTTACTGAAAGAAGAAACATGTAAATATTTTAAGAAAAACTAAAATAAAAGGTAATAAAATATGAATTTAAATTTAAATTTTTCATCGTCATATATAACAAAATTCGCACTAATTTGTTTCGTAAATGTATATATCTATATATGTATGTATATATTTGTAAAGAAAAACACAAACATATTTATTTTTGTAAAAGAAAACAATCACAAAAAAATTGTCCTTGAGGCAATATATCCTTCATCTTTTTTTAATTTATTTAGTGTTCAAAAATATTTTCCGTAAAATAGAACAACTTTCTTTCAATTAAAGTAATAAATTGTTAAATTTTACTTTCTACTTTGTTTAACCGATTTGCAACAGCAAAATCCTGCTAATGAAAATTTTTTACTCCCGACAATGAGTTATTTTTATAAAGATATAGAAGCTGTTTTAATATTTACATCCTATTATATGTTAAAAGGATTTTATTTTTTTAGTTAAATAAAAGAATTTAATAACCACATATTTATTTATTTCGATATTTTAGAAGAGGCTTAAAAAAAATTTCCCCTGTTAGGCAGCTCCATCGTTTTTCTCGATATATATATATATATATTTTTTTTTCTGAGAAAAGAAAGTATACATTTAAAAAAATACGATAAAAGGAAACAAATAATAAATTTAAATTTAAATTTTCATATCGCTATCTATAATAATATTTACAATATTTTGTTTTGTAAATTTATTTATTTTTGTAAATGAATGCAAAAACAGTTTAAATATTTTATTTATTATTTACTCATGTCATAGAATGCGATATTTTCTGTACAGTTTTAAGGAGTAAATGCAAAACAATATAAGAAAATTAAATATGTTATACATAGAGAGAATTTTTTGTAATTATAATTACTTTTCCATTGGATATGATTCTAAATTTTTATAGCTGAAATTAGGGAATCCTGTGATGTAAAACAGTTTGTTTAATATAAGTATTTTAATGTAAGTAGTTAAACTCTTTAATGTTTAAAGACGGCATACTTGTACAAATGGTCACAAAAGTTAAATTTGTTACATTACGTTAAAATACAATGCATAAATTACTACTTTATTACGAAAAATCCTAATAATTATAGAACAAACACACACACAAAAAAATCTCACTCGATGTTAGAAAATAATCTGATTATCCTTTAGTAGGGTTCATACTCCTCTTGGAATTTTCTGACCAGGAAATTTTTCGGTACCAGTATTTTATTATAAAAAATTCCTCAATAAATAAGACGAAGTTTTGTGAATTTACTCAAGATATATTTCTCTGTAAATAAATAAAATAATAATAATAAACGTAAAAACTGTGGTAGTTTTTAGGAAATATTTTGAAAAATCATTGAATGATATGTTAAACTACAACAAAAAATCATTTTTTTTACTTATCTGTCTATCTGTGAAGTATTTGATTTCCATTGGCGAAAAAATCTAAAGAAACCTAATATAACCTAAATAATTTTTTTCATGTAATTTAACAAATTACAACAATCGTTTGGAAAATGTATTTTTCAAAAACTAAAATTTAAGACTTATAAATAAATTTCTTATTTAAAAAAACCATGGTCATTTACAATCAATTAGTTCTACTTCACATCGCTTCCTTTCTCATGATCACCGTATATTTCGTTTTAGGTGGGATTGTTAATTAGACCTTGTTTTTTTCCGCTTTAAAAGCCGATATTTCCTGCAACGTCTTTTTTGGATCCAATTATTTTCATATCGTATCATTATCGTATAATTTTCGTCTACCCTTTTCGTAACTTGTTTATTTTCTTTTTATTAGCAACGACATTTTTTTTCTTTTTTCAATTAAAAATTCTTCTGAATGTAAATAATTTCGTAAAATACTACTACTACTAATAATAATAAACACCACTTTTAAGATGATCAAAACATGGCTTATGTAATAACAGAATGGGTTCTCACGTCATAGATTAGATTCCTGGACCAATAATAAACAAATTTTAGTTTCATACTAGAGTTGGGAGCTATCCCGATTAACGCAGAATATCCCAATTTGCAGAGCATCTGACTATGCATAACGTCAAAAATCCCCATTTTCATTTCCCACCAATGGCCGAGAGGTTCTGACCTCTCAACTGGTTGACAGCAGGTGCTGGTTTCGAACCCAGTCGCGGCCGTCGGGCCTAATCGTTCGGCGTTTTCTGTGATTTTCTTCAAACCATGGATTTCCTTGCGTAAATACAGGTTAGGTTCCCTTAGAAAGACCCCCCCCACGGAGGGCACACCGCCCCTTTCGGGTCTACATCCCACGCGTTGATAATCGGCCGTCATAAAATGAATAAAACTCCATTTTCATAGTCGGCAATCTGCATCCCGTGAGTTTTTTTGCACCAAATAACAATATAATACGCACTGTAGTACTTTCTTAATTTTGAAAGTGGAACTATGGTGATATTACGAGACACATTGAAAGCAGCTGCCATTCGTACATATGGTTGAAATAACCATTCCATAATTCAGAGTTAGCTGACTCTACACTGACTGAATTACAGTGATTTTACAGGACTTTATATGATGGCATCACATTTAACCCAAAAGAAGTTAGTCTAATGAAAATTTTACTAAGATATCCTTATTACTGTTTAGACTGGGGGCGACGCAGCAGCGCAGACAGTCACCGCGTCGATTACATGGCTGAAATTCCAGAAATATTCAATCTCCATTCGAATACTACAACGCAATCGATCTTCTACGCATCGTGGTGTGAGTGCGATGAGGTGGGTACGGCAAGCCATGCCTATTCCCATTGTGTTCTTACGAGACGCTGGCACTTAAAACGCCCGGCAATTCCAACAGAAGGCTGGCTCCATATTATACTTACACGCATCCTCCTACTAAACATCCTAAAACACATCGATAACCGCATATTTCAAATCTTAATTCTAACAAAGTAGCCTGAGCATGCAATATTTTTTGCTTCTCCTGCTCAGTGCTACTCTTGTTGCAGATACATCCGCCCATTATCGCGTAAAGGATCTGTTTCCTGGTGGGAAGTTTCCGATTTTGTTATTTTCTATTGTTATGTGATTCCTGTTTGTTCCTCTTTTATCCTACCTGCTCTTAGGTTCTTTTGCACCTGGCAAGTGCGACCCTATTAGGAGTTTGTGTATAATTACCACCCACTGTAGCGATTCTGGCTTTTTTCAGCTTTGGCTGAAATCTGTATTTTTTATTAAATCCTTAATAAAGGTGACCGGGAGGGACACTATGCTCTACGAACCTGGTTTCCTTGTCTCCGCTGTCCCTCTTAGGCAAACAAAGTCACATCGTGGTGGAAAACTCTTGAAAACCTAATTTTATCGGTTGACTCGTAGGCTTAACGTTGTGTTTTCCTACACCCAAAGGTATGAAAACATTGAGGAATCGGGACAGGAAAGCCAGACATGTAAACCTACGGGAAAACATTTTAAATCTGGTTTTCAGGCGTTTTCCACCAAGATAACGTGCAGACTTACTGTGTTTTAATGTACGAAACGAGTTTAATTCTGGAATCTCAGCGTAAACTCGATGAGATGCTTGCCTGTGCTGCCGCTTCCCGGAATGTGTTAAATTTATTTAAAAAAATGAGGGCTTTAAATTAACTTACCTGTTTTTCGGCAAATTATTTTTAGAACTTTCAACATTTTACCTGTTTTTCGAGAAATTATTTTTAGAAATTTCAACATTTTAAAAACATCAAGAAAGTGAAGAGATGATTTTTTATGTAAGACAAAATGCCTTTCTTGGTTTAAAATATAATTTACACTTTATACAGAAAAATGTCTTAATAAGACTGTGAGAATATTATATTTTATCTGTAGAGTTTCTGCAAGATTTAATTCTGCAAGCTATAGTACATCAATTGATTAATCTTTTCTCTGTATCTTTGGTACAAGTCTTGTTCAAAATGAGAATAAATGTTTCAAGTAGTATTATCTTAAAAGTTTTAATCTACAGATGTAATCAATTTTAAAATTTAAATATTTTTTCCGTCAAATGGAATTAACGATAGACAAATCTGTTGATGTATTTATTGATTTAATAGTCTTGTAAAATAGTCTTTTAAATTAAAATAAATCTTTTGATGAATGGATATAAAAGAAACATAAAATTTGTAATTTAATTATAACATACATCTATTTTAGTATGTAACAAAATATTTTAAATAACACTTATGAAATGCTAGTTTATATCCTCGATAGTTTATTTTAAATTTCCAGTTGATAATTTAATAGTCTTTTTTATATTCTTTTTATGTTCTTTTGGAAGTTTATATAATTTTCATTTTAATTTGATTAATAAATATTTTAGCTATAGAAGAAACTTGAGCCTGCATATTTCATAAAAGTCGAAAGTACATTATTTCAATAAAGTGTACGATCAAAGCACGAAATACCTGAAAGTTTCACTTGACGATCTATTTTTTCACGCGACATATTCTTTGGAGCTCATAATTGTGGCATAGTAGACAGTAAAATTATAATACAGGGTGTCCTCACTGTAGTCAAATTAAGTCCCTCACTTAATTTGAAATTTAATAGAAAATTAAGTATTTGTCGTACAGGAGTGTGTTTTAAACTATAATACACTTACTGATGAAAAGTTTTCTTTAAGTTAATAAAACAATAGTAGCAAACTACAATCATAGAGGGTGACACTTGTTCGTTCTTTTCAAACATGCATTTTTTTCATATTAGTTCGCTTTGTTATCGAAGTAATAACCTAATAATTTAGTTCTGTGTCACAGCGTAAAATCTGAAATATCAGAAAAGAATGCATGTTAAACATGCATTTTTTCCTAAACATGCAACAAGCATGCGGACAAGTGGAGCCATTTATTTTCGGTGTTTATTTCTAATTACTTTAATTGGCTTGAATAAATCTTTTTATCGTGAAAAGCATTTTATTCCAAACCACACTCTTGTACAATTTCTTGCTCTTATATAGAATTTTAAAATGTGTCAGGGATTTTTTGTTTGCCCTACTTACTTATTATTATAAAGCAAACATTAAACAACATTTCGATTTAACAATTCTACATTAATTGGCATTGTAGGTAAGATATAGCAGATCAAATGGCAAAAGAAGCAATCACAAATCCTAACTTACCAAAAATATTTCTACCTTTCCCACCATCTCATCTCAAACGACAATTAAAACTAAAAATACAACAGGAATGGCAGAGAATATGTAACACTGATCATAAGGGAAGATTTACATACTCATTTCTACCTATTGTCTCAGAGGAGTTTACTATCGCACAGAAACCTCTTCCTGTTTGCTACAAATCACAGGCCTTTTCCAGATTATCTGGTAAAGATCGGTAAAGCTACTCGGGCTACGACACGTGTGGAAAATGAGGTACCTCACTGCACTATGTAACAGAATATACACTAACCTCCATATACCACATCAGAATCTCCAGAATGATAGATCTCTCTTCATGGTTTAAAATAATAAGAAAACAACTAGTACTTTTACAAAAATTCCTAAATTGCATAACATTTAATTGAAAAAAATCAAGGACTGTTCCAAATGCCTCCTTGGGACCTTTTATATGATAATGATGATGAGTTATGGAACTAAGCAAACAAACTTTTACTTTAAAACAGTTACAGAATTACTGTTACTGTTAAAAATAAATTATGTGTTATACGTCTGTAAATCACTCAACTAGTTTATTTTACTATTGTTACCTATAGTTATTTCATTGTTTCATTATCTCAATTATTTTTTTTTACCAACCTTTATTTACTGTATAATTGATCTGTATCTTTTTTAATAAACATTGCTGGGTGGGGCTTGTTGAAATCAAACTAATTGGTAGACCTCCTCACCTGGCTGAATCTGAATCTGAATCTAAATCTGTGGATAAGATATGTTACCTAATTGGGTAAGTTTTGGAATATGACATAAAATATTGTGGAGTAGACTAATAATATTCTGCTTCAATTTTCGGATTATTAATTAATTTTTATTGATTTTTTTTTCTTTTCACTGAATCAAGTTTAAAAAAACGAAATGAGTTTAGTGGTGAGAGACTACCTTCTGGCACCAAGATTTGATTTTGCACCCCTGCTCTAAAATGTACATATTTCATAACTGCATATCATGTATCATGTTTAAAATAGATATCTGTGCATTTATATACATATTTCAGAGTATGTATTCACCTTGTGGGCCACATGGGAAGCATTGGAGTTCCACGAGTCATATACACGGTGCAGGCTTATCGGATGCATAACAGAAGACGGATGAATAGTTAAAAGAAAACCTCTAAAGTTGGATATTTTATAAACATAAAGTCGCGAATTTTTATTTTATTAAATATTTAAAATAAAGATGCAAAAAATGTATAGTTTTTTATTTATTTAAACGTGCAAATGTAGACAGTTTCCACAAATTTTAATTTTGAATTAATAAGTCTCGTTTTAAATTATAAAAAATAACTTGCATTCGTTGAATTATTTTTTGTCAAGATCGGTTCCGATAGTACACAAACTCTATTTATGACTTTTAAAAAGAAATGTTTTCTTACAAAAATTTGAAATACGGTATTTTTCTTTGAGTAAAACGAAGCATAAGTTTTGGTTAAAATGTTTCAGGTTTTAAATAACCTGGTATTGACTGCCGTTCGAAATATTCAACTAAGCACGTTTCAATTAGTGAGAACCATGAGAAAATAATGTATATATGTTTGTATTAGATGCAGATAAGTTTAGAAGGTTTTAAAGATAAGCAATATTTTTAAATGTGTTTGTAGATTATATTTTCTAACAATTTGAACGAAGTGTAACTTTCTATACTATAGCCACATATCTTACATATGAAATGAGGAAAGTATCAAGTAAAAAAGATAATTTTAATAATCATATTGTATAACAGACTGAAAAAGGTATGCAAAATATAATACAATACATATATATATATATATATATATATATATAACGTAAAATATAATATATAACATATATTTTATTTGAATCGAGAAATAATAATAAGACTTTTCGAAAACTTGTAAAATATCATTAAATATATTTTTATATAGTTCGTTTTAGTATCTCTAATATTTTGACATTTAAAAAAGTAACCTCAAGGAAGTTAATTTTTTCATCTTATAGGATAATTCTTAACTTCTCATGGCTTAAGGAAGGCTGTTAAGAATTCAAATATCATTTGTACATTCATATATGCGGTACAGTCGATCAGGGTAACTTTGATCTATCATATTAATTTTAGTCCAAGAGAGAAAAAAGATTAAATCTGCTACATCACTTGTGTTAACGATAAAACTTTTGGTCTCAAAACATACGTAACAGCACTAGTCAGAGTTTGGCAGCTCATTGGAAAGAAATTGTTAAAGTTCCTCCATGGCAGAATGGACCAAAATTTCGTAAAAATAGAGCAAAGTTACTCTGATTGACTGTAAATTTAATTAATTTTTTAAACAAATCTTTTTAGATTCTTTGGTACGTGCATGGATCTGGAACTAAAATGAAGAAAGTATGTCGTCAAATAATAATTTGAATAAACATAATGGCTTGAAGATCACTAAAGGCATTATATATCAAAGCAGATGGAATGAGAATGGTGATAGAAAGAAGACATTTTTTATACAATTTCCTATTATAGTTACTAATATTAATTACATTAGTAAGTAAATTGATTTAGTATTTTAAATATTCTTATATTTTTAAGATGATTTGCTTTATGTGTTATAAAATGACGAACCCCTATTTATGATGGGTTTATTTAGGAGAAGGATACCATTTCATGTGGCGAAGGTTATCGTATTTGTAATTTATTCTTTTTAAATATACCATGAAGGTATATAAAGTATTGATGAATCAAAAATCTTTAGTAAGTAAAATTTAATTTAAATGAAAAAATGAACATTATCTTTATAAAACCCACAAAAACATTTGCATTAAAAAAACATATTTATGAAAAAATATATATATTTGTAAAAAGTTTAACGGTAATACAATATGCTTTATTATTGAAATTTGCGTTATTATTTCTCAAATCGCGTACTTCTTAAAATAAACAACTTAAGTTTGCTCGTTTCGAATCCAACACCAATCATTCAGAAAACCTTAAGACTCTGGCATTATTGAAATTAATTTCTGAAAAGAAAATGTGCATCTTTTAAATTTAATGTAAAATCCTATTAAGCCTCTCAAAAGATATATATATATTTAAGTACTCTTTAATTTTCAAGAATAAATCATATATTTTTTAAAGTAAAGCGATTGTTTTTTGCCGATTGTTGTATTTGTACGTATTTTAGGATAAATGAATTTAATGGAAGATAAATGAATGCACGCTAAAAAAGGAAATTACTTTCTTATTCTTAATAAAATGCTTGGTTTTGATTTTTATTATAAAAGATTCTATGCAATGCAATAATAAAATAAAGGAGTTTAAATATCAAACATATCTTGCTTAACTAACGTTAATAAATTACGAATCAGTCTGACGATTCTTGTAGTCTTTAAAAAATATTTTAAGAAAAATTAAAACCAATTTAAACAATTCGATTAATTTGTTTATAAAAATGGGAAAATCAATTTATTTACTTACATTTGGTAGAGTAAGTAGTTATAGATAACATGTATTAATTTCTACTTCTCACAGTATATTGTTTATTTTAAGAAGCAGAGTTTTTATCAAGGTATTACACTTCTAAATATATTTAAAATAATCCACTTTTCAGGGCACCATTTCATGTGCACAAGGTTACCGTATTTGTACTTTTTACTATACCTTGAAGGTATCATAAAATACTAATCATTCAAAAATCTATTCTAATGTAAAATTTCAAAGTGAAACACAAAAAATATTAGCTTCAATCACACCCAAAAACACTAGCATTAAAAAATAAAACATTATTTTTGGAAGAAAAAATTATATTTGTAAAAAGTTTAACGGTAACAAAATATGCTTCAATAATGAAATTTGCATTATTATTTCTCAAATCACGTACTTCTTAAGTTAAACAATTTAAGTTTGCGCGTTGAGAGTCCAACATCAATCATTCAGAACACATTAAGACTGTGGCATTATTGAAATTAATTTCTGAGAAGAAAATGCGCATCTTTTTAATTTAATGCAAAATCCAGTTAAAACTCTTTACCGTAAGATATGCATTTTTTTCAAGTTACTCTTCATTTTTTTAGGGATAAACTATATTTTTTAAAGAAATACGATTGCTTTTTTGTCTAATGTTGTATTTGTACGTACTTTAAGATAAATAAATTTAATTGAAGATTAACGCATATACGATAAAATTTTCTAATTCTTAATAAAAACCTTTGTTGTTTATTTAAAAAGTTTCTATCCAAAGTAAAAATAAACTCAGGAGGTTTCAATATTAAACAAATGTTGGTTAACTAACATTAATAAGTGACGAATCAGTCTGACGATTTAGATAAAGAATTCGTTTAACGAATTTGATTAATTTTTGTATAAAATTGGGAAATTTAATTTATTTACGTATGTTTGGTACACTAAATAGCAGTAGCGGACATGTATTAATTTCTTATTCTTACAGTATATTGTTTATTTTAAGCAGCAGAGTTTTAATCAAGTTATTACATTTTTAAATGTATTTAAAATAATCAATTTCTTAGGGCACCATTGCATGTGGCGAAGGTTATTGTATTTGTAAAATATTTATTTTTTACTATCTCGTGTAGGTAGTATAAAACACTGATCAATGAAAAACCTTTTTTCACGCAAGTTAAATTAAGAAAAATATCACACAAATAAAAATTAGCTTTAAAATAAAACGCAAAAACATTAGTATAAAAAAACATATTCTATTTATAAAAAATTAACGGTAACACAATAGGCTTTGGTTTTTCTCAAATCACGTACTTCTTAAGTTAAAAGATTTAAGTTTGCGCGTTGAGAGTCCAACATCAATCATTCAGAAGACCTCAAGAGGCTGGAATTATTGAAATTAATTTCTGAAAATAAAATGAACATCTTTTTAATTTAATGCAAAATCCAATTAAGCCTTTTTACCGAAAGATATGCATTTTTTTTTTTTAAAATACTCTTTAATTTTCAGGGATAAGTTATATTTTTTGAAAAAAATCAATGGCTTTTTTGCTTAATGTTGTATTTGTTCGTACTTCAGGATAAATAAATTTAATTGAAGATAAGAACATGCATGCTTAAAAAGGAAATTAATTTCTAATTCTTAATAAAGAGCTTCGCTGTTTATTTAAAAAGCTTCTAAATAAAACAATAATGAACTCGGGAAGTTTCAACATTAAACATATTTTGGTTAACTAGCATTATTAATTGGCGAAACAGTCTGACGATTCATCTAAATTTCTTGTATAGTCTTAAAAGAATAATGTACAAATAAAAAATGTTTAAAGAATTCGACTAATTTATGTATAAAATTAGGAAATTTGGTTTATTTATACATGGATGGTAAACTAAATAGCAATAGGTTACCTGTATTAATTTCTAATTTCCATAGTATAGTGTTTATTTTAAGCAGCAGAATTTTAACCCTTAAACGGTAATCATGGGTCACTAGTGCCTCGGTCAAATTTTCTTTCCTTGCTAGCTTAGAGAAGAGAGTGGGGAGTGGGACTAAACTACCCTGAAAAAAATAGTACACTAGTAGGCTATTAGCTCCCGAAACGCCGATGTTTTAGTGCGCTCACAGCCAACGTAAGAGCCAGTCAAAATTTCGAAAAGGCACGAGTGACCCAGGGTTACCATTTACGTTGACGAAAAGTGTAAGGTAAGAAATAATTTGTTTGGTTAGGAGTTGATGTTTTTTTTCATAAAAAAATCGATACACTACAATCACTTGGGTTTCCGAACCTTACTTTTTATGCAAACACGTGTTTATGAAATTGTTTGGTGTGATTGCAGTTTGCTCTGCTTGGCTTAATTCGATTGTTTATAAATGATGATATCAGTTTTGCTGTAATTTTTCATTATTATATTTTTTGTTTAATTAAATAAAGTTTGATAATTAACATCATTTTCTTAAATAAAATTGATTAAAAACTAATAAAATTTCTATTTCATTGTAAATTGTACCTATTTATAAGTTAAAAAAGCGTCATTTTTATGCTCAAAACGTAAGCATTTTTTTTAATTTATACCGGCTATTTTTATTTTTTTGTGAAAGTACCATTCTTGATCTTCAATTTCCCGTTTGAAACAGCAAAAAATGTCAATTCTATCCAAAGTTATGATTTTTTAAAGAAAATGTGTATTTTTCACATTTTTATTTGTTTATTTAAACATATTGTTTATGATTACCGTTTAAAAGTGCCGAAAAACACGTTACCGTTTAAGGGTTAATCATGTTTTTTTAATTGTAATTAAAATAATCAATTTCTCAGGGCACCATTTCATGTGGCGAAGAATGCTCTATTTGTAGTTTATTTATTTTTTTTTACTGTGAAGATAGTATAAAATACTGATCAATCAAAAAAAAATATTTAATGCAAGAAATATTTTTAAAAATCCCACAAACAAAAGTTAGCTTTAAAATTAAACGCAAAAACATCAGTATTAAAAGCACATATTCCTGAAAAAAAGTTCTATTTATAAAAAGTTTAACGGTAACACAATATGATTTGTTATTGAAATTTGTTTTATTATTTCTCAAATCACTTACTTATTAAGTTAAACAATATAAGTTTGCGCGTTGCGAATTCAACCTCAATCTTTCAGAAAACCTCAAAACTCTGGCATAATTGAAATTAATTTCTGAAAAGAAAATGCGCATTTTTTAATTTAATGTAAAATCCAATTAAGCTTCTCTTTCAAAAGATATGTATTTTTTTTCCAAATTGCTCTTTATTTTTCAGGTATAAATTATATTTTTTAAAAGGAAAGCGATTGCTTTTTTTGCCTCATGTTGTATCTGTACGTATTTTAGAATAAATAAATTCAATTATAGATAAATGCATGCACAATAAAAAAATTACTTTCTAAATTTTAATAAAAAGCTTAACTGCTTATTTTAAAAGTTCCGGTGCAAAGCAATAATAAACTCTCGGAGTTTAAATATTATAAATACTTTAGTTAACTAACGTTATTAAATCAGGAATCTGTCTGGCGATTTAGATAAATCTCTAGTATATTTTTAAAAAAAGTATTTTAAGTAAAATAAAAAAAAATATATTTTAAGAATTCGATTAATTTATGTATAAAATTGGAAAATTTGATTTATTTACGTATGGTTGGTAAACTAAATAGTTATAGGTAACATGTATTAATTTCTAATTCTCCCAGTATGTTATTTATTTTAAGCAGTAGAGTTAAAATCAAGTTATTGCATTTTAAAATGTATTTAAAATAATTCTTTTTTTAGGGCACCATTTCATGTGGCAAAGCTGACCGTATTTGTAATTTATTTACTTTTTATTATAACGTGAAGGTATTCAGGGGTCGCAGCATCCCTAAAAATTTTACAATTTTAAAACGGTAATATTTATTGTAGAATTCCATTGTATATGTTAAAGGAATCTAACTAGAAGATTTTTTTAAAATTTAAAATACTGGTAGAAAAGTGCGAAAATTTTAGGGACGCTGCGACCACTGAGTATTATAAATTACTGATGAATGGAAAATAATTCTAAACCCATGTAAAATTTAAAAGTATATCACACAAAAAAGATTAGCTTTAACAAAACCGCAAAAATATTAGCATAAAAAAATAAAGCATATTCTTAAAAAAATTATATTTGCAAAAAGTTTAAGGGTAGCACAATATGCTTTTTTATTGAAATTTGCGTTATTATTTCTCAAATCACGTACTTCTTAAGTTAAACAATTTATGTTTGTACGATGCGAGTCCAACATTAATCATTCAGAAAAGCTCAAGTCTCTGGCATTATTGAAATTAATTTCTGAAAAGAAAATGCGCAACTTTTTTATTTAATACAAATTTACTTTTTAATTTTATACTTTCTAATTCTTAATAAATAGACTTGCTGTTTATTTAAAAAGTTTCTATGCAAAGCAATAATAAACTCCCGGAGTTTAAATTTTAAACATATTTTATTTAACTAATGCTATTAAATCGCGAATTACTCTGACGATTTAGAGAAATTTCTTGTATATACGTTAAACAATTATTTTAAGTTAAATTAAAAGATAATTTAAAAAAATTTCGGTTAATTTATGTATAAAATTGGTAAATTTGTGTTTTTTACGTACGTTCAGTAAACTAAATAGTTATATGTAACATGTATTAATTTCTGTTTCTCGCAGCATATTGTTTATTTTAAGCAGAAGAGTTTTAATCAAATTATTAAATTTTTTAATGTATTTAAAATAATCCATTTTTTAGAGAACCATTTTATGTCGCGAATGTTACCGTATTTGTAAATTATTTATTTTTTACCATACCGTGAAGGTAAAATAAAATTCTGATCAATCAAAAATTTTTATTCACGTAAAATTTAAAAGTAAATCACAAAAATAATTAGCTTTATCATAACTAGAAAAACATTCACATTAAAAAAGAACATATCTTAAAAAAAAAATCTATTTGTAAAAAGTTTAATGGTAACACAATATGCTTTCATATTTAAATTTGGAACATTATTTCTCAAATCACGTACTTCTTAAGTTAAACAATTTAAGTTTGCGCGTTGCACGTCCAACATCAATCATTCAGAAAACCTCAAGATTTTTGCATTATTGAAATTAATTTCTGAAAAGAAAATTTGCATCTTTTTAATTTAATGCAAAATCCAATTAAGCCTCTTTACTGAAAGATATGAATTTTTTTTTCAAGTTACTCTTTATTTTTCAGGGATAAATTATATTTTTTTAAAGGAAAGCGATTGCTTTTTTGCCGAATTTTGTTTTTGTACGTACTTTAGGATAAATAAATTTAATTGAAGATAAATGCAAGCACGATAAAGAAAGGAAATTACTTTCAAATTTTTAATAAAAAGCTTTGCTGTTTATTTTAAAAGTTTCTGTGCAAAGCAATAATAAAACCCATGGAGATTAAATATTAAACATATTTTGGTTAACTAACGTTAGTAAATGGCGAATTAATCTGACGATTCAGATAAATTTCTTGTATAGTTTTTTTATTATTATTGTAAGTAATAAAAAAATGTTTACAGAATTCCATTAATTCGCGTATAAAATTAGGAAATTTAATTTATTTACGTACGTTTTGTTATCTAAATAATTATAGATAACTTGTATTAATTTCTATTTCTCGCAGTATATTGTTTATTTTAAACAGCAGAGTTTTAATCAAGTTATTACATTTTTAAATGTATTTAAAATTATCCATTTTAAGGCACCATTTCATGTGGTGAATGTTACGGTATTTGCAATTTATTTATTTTCTTCTCTACCGTGAAGGTAGTAAAAAATACTGATCAATCAAAAATGTTTTTTATCGTAAAACTTAAAAGTAAATCACACAAAAAAGATTAGTTTTAACGAAACCGCAAAAACATTATCATTAAAAAAACATATTTCTGAAAAAAAAAATATTTGTAAAAAGTTTAAGGGTAACACAATATGCTTTGTTAATAAAATTTGCGTTATTATTTCTCAAATCACGTACTTCTTAAGTTAAATTTAACTTCTTAAGTTAAATTTAACTTAACTCGGAACGCGCAATTTAAGTTTGCGCGTTGCGAGTCCACCATCAATCATTCAGATAACCTCAAGACTCTAGCATTATTGAAATTAATTTCTAGTAAAAGTAAATGTGCATCTTTTTAATTTAATGCAAAATCCAATTAAGCGTCTTTCCTAAAAATATGCATTTTTCCTTCAAGTCGCTTTTAAATTTTTATGAATAAATTATGTTTTTTTTTAAGAAAGCGATTGCTTTTTTGCCTAATATTGTATTTGTACGCACTTTAGATACACTGTAAAAAATATCCGTTAATATACACAATTTTTTCCGTAAAATTTTACGAAATAGTTTTATTTTTCCGAAAAAACAGAAGAATTTCCGTTATTGATATTTTGAGATTATAATTACAGTAAGATTTCCGTAAATTATCTGGAAACAGAGAAGTTCCGTATTAAAACAGCATAAATTCCGTAATTAACTCTAGTGCCGCCATCTATATCTTGGATAGAAAAATATTATAGAGTTAGTTTAATGAACAGCTTTCTGTCATAATTTTCTTTATTTCTTTCTGTTTTAATAATATAAAGCTTACATATTTTTACAGTATTAAAAAATAATAAAAATTATAAAATTTTATTAATCCTTTTTAAGTTTGAGGTTAGTTAGTTTCTTTTTTTTTTCAGTTAGTTTATTTCCATTAGGATTTTTAAATGGAAAAAATTTCTACTTTTAATTTTAATATATTTTTTTAATCTAGCCAATTTAAGAAAATTGCACATAAAATTACAAACATCTGAATTATATTAAAGAAATTATTATAATGTTGACGATTATCTAATTTATAAAAAAAAATAAAGGTTTTTTATTTTAATAAACCGTAATAATTATCTTTATTGAGATTAAAATCGATCGTCATACAAATATTTTGTTAAAATAGATAGATGTTTTCTAAAAAAAGTATATTAGTGGCCTTTCAAAAACAAATAAGTAAATAAATATGAATAATATTACAATGAACTTTTAAAAATCTCCTTAAAAATGAAGAAAACAAAACTTTTTAATGCATTCAACTCTTAATACCTGTAATATTTTAAAGTCTAAAATTTATTTTTTATAGAACTGAAATTAAAAACTAAATATTCGAAATTATGGAAATAAAATCTGTTAAACATTTAAAACTGTACACTCAATAACATATAAGTAAATAATTAATAAATTAATAAGTAAGTAATAGTAATTAATAAGTAAGTAATAATAATTAATAACAATTAATAAGTAAGTAATAAATAATTCTCTATACAAAAATTAATGCCGAGTTCAACATAAAGCCTTTGCTTCATAAAATCATTCGAAATAAGTAAAGATATTTGCAAGTTCTGTGTGTATAACTGTGGCATAATGGTGTTACACTACTGCAAGCTGCAATAGGACAGGTGTTTGGTTCAATCCCCATCGAGGGTAAGTAACATTTCTTCACGGTTGTTTAAATTAATTGTATGTAGCCTGATGTGTCTTTGTCTAAAGAACAAAAATCATAAATATGCAAGTTTGTCCTTGAAATTACTTTTTTGGCTTTCAAGCGAAAATTTATATATATATATATATAAAAGAAAAGAAAACGGAAATATTTAGGGAAAAAAAAAAAAAAAAAACGAAATATTTCTGGAAAAAAACGGAATTTTTCTCCGTTAAAAAACGGAAATAGTACTGGCGTCTAGATTACCAATACTATTTCCGTCATTTAACGGAAATTTTTTTTACAGTGTATATAAATTTAACTGAAGATAAAAGCATGCATAATAAAAACGAAAATTACTTTGTAATTCTTAATAAAAAGCTTTGCTGTTTATTTAAAAAGTTCCTATGTAAAGCAATAATGAACTCGCGGAGTTTGAATATTAAACATATTTTGGTTAAACAGCATTAATAAGTGGTGAAACAGTCTGATGATTCAGCTAAATTTCTTGTATAGTCTTAAAAGAATAAGTACAATTAAAAAATATTTAAAGAAATCGATTAATTTATATATGAAATTGGAAATTTGATTTATTTAAGCATGGTTGGTAAACTAAATAGCAGTAGGTGACATTTATTGATTTCTAATACCCACAGTATATTGTTTATTTTAAGCAACAGAGTTTTAAACAAGTTTATACATTTTTAAATGAACTTAATATAATAAATTTCTTAGGGCACCATTTCATGTGGCGAAGGTTACCGTATTTGCAATTTATTTATTTTTTATTTTAACGCGAAGGTAGAAAAAAATACTGATCAATCAAAAATCTTTTTTTCACGCAAATGAAACTTAAAAAATAAATCACTCTAATAAAAATTAGCTTCAACGAAACCAAAAAAATATTAGTATAAAAACATATTTGTGAAAAAAAAAAAAAAAAAAAAAAAAAATCAATTCGTGAAAAGTTTAACGGTAGTACAATATGGTGTAATAATTGAAATTTGTCTTATTATTTCTTAAATCACGTACTTCTTAAGTTAAAGAATTTAAGTTTGCACGTTGCGAGTCCAACATCAATCATTCAGAAAAGCTCAAGACTCTGGCATTATTCAAATTAATTTCTGAAAAGAAAATGCGCAACTTTTTAATTTAATACTTTCTAATTATTAATAAATAGCCTTGCTGTTTATTTAAAAAGTTTATATGCAAAGCAATAATAAACTCCCGGAGTTTAAATTTTAAAAATATTTTGTTTAACTAAAATTATTAAATCGCGAATCATTCTGACGGTTTAGATAAATTTCATGTATATAATCTGGCATTATTGAATATAATTTCTGAAATAAAATGCGCAACTTTTTAATTTAATGTCTAATCCATTTAAGCCTCTTTACCGACAGATATGCATTTTTTAAGTTGCTCTTTATTTCCAGCGATAAATTATAATTTTAAAAGAAAACTGTTGCTTTTTTGCTTAATTTTGTATTTTTACGTACTTAAGATAAATATATTTAATTGAAGATAAATACATGCACGCTAAAAAGGGATATTACTTTCTAATTCTTAATAAAAATCTTTGCTGTTTATTTAAGAGTTTCCTATGCAAAACAATAATAAACTCGCGGAGTTTAAATATTAAACATCTTTTGGTTAACTAATTGTCACCTGATAATAATAAGATTCTATCTGTGTTTTTGAAAAATTTACTTATCGATATAGAAACGCTCTATTTGTATCTATAAAGGCATTTTTGGATTAAAATAGTATCCTAACATAATCGTTATAACATATGTAAATTATATCTAACCTTATTTTAATTCAGGAATGCCTACATAGATACTAATAGAAACTTTCTATATCGGTAAGCCTATTTTTCAAAAATACAGATAGATCTCATTATTCTCAGGTGACGTGATGTTATTAAATCAAGAATCAGTTTGGCGATTTAGATAAATCTCTTGACTAGTCTTTAAAAAAATATTTTAATTAAAAAAAATACATTTAAAGAGTTCTATTAACTTATGTATAAAATTGGAAAATTTGATTTATTTACGTATGTTGGGTAAACTAAATAGCTATAGGTAACGTGTATAAATTTCTAACTCTCACAGTATGTTATTTATTGTAAGCAGTAAAGTTTAAATGAAGTTATTACATTTTCAAATGTATTTAAAATAATAAATTCTTTAGGGAATCATTTCATGTGGTGATGGTTACTGTATTTGTGATTTATTTATTTTTTATTTTACCGTGAAGGTACCATAAAATACTGATCAATCAATAATATTTTATTAATGCAAGTAAAATAAAAAATAAAAATTAGCTTTAAAAAACCACAAAAACATTAGCATTAAAAAATAAGACATATTTCTAAAAAATATAATTGTAAAAAGTTTAAAGATAACACAATATGCTTTATTATTTAAATTTGCCTTATTATTTCTCAAATCACGTACTTCTTAAGTTAACCAATTTAAGTTTGCGCGTTGCGAACCCAACATCAATCATTCAGAAAACCTCAAAAATCTGGCATTAACGAAATTAATTTCAGAAAAGAAAATGCACATCTTTTTAATTTAATGAAAAATCCAAAGAAGCCTCTTTACTGAAAGATATGTTTTTATTTTGTTTATTTTTATCAAGTTACTCTTTATTTTTCAGGGATAAATTATATATTTAAAGGAAAGCGATTGCCTTCTTGCCTAATTTTGCGTTTGTATGTACTTTTGGATAGATAAATTTAATTGAAGATAAAAGTATGCACGCTAAAAAAGGAAATTACTTTCAAATTCTTAATAAAAAGCTTTGCTGGTTATTTAAAAAGCTTATATGTAAAGCAAAAATGAACTCGCGGAGTTTAAGTATTAAATATATTATGGTTAACTAACGTTATTAAACCACGAATCAGCCTGACGATTAAATAAATTTCTTGTATAGCCTTTAAAAATTATTTTAAGTTACATAAAAATATTTAAATAATTCGATTAGTTTGTGTATGAAATTGAGAAATATGTTTTATTTACGTACGTTTGGAAAAATAAATAGTTATAGATAACATGTATTAATTTCTATTTTTCCCAGTATATTGTTCAATTTAAGCAGCGGAGTTTTAATCAAGTTATTATATTTTAAATTGATTTAAAATAATCCACTTTTTAGAGAATCACTTTATGTGACGAAGGTTAGCGTATTTGTAATTTATTTATTTATTAGTTTACCGTGAAAATAGTATAAAATACTGAATAATCAAAAATCTTTTTCAATGCAAATAAATTTAAAAATAAACTATACAAATAAAAATTAGTTTTAAGAAAACAGCAAAAACATTTGCATTAAAAAAAACATATTTCTGAAAAAAATTATATTTGTAAAAAGTTTAAAGGTAACACAATATGCTTTATTATTGAAATTTGCGTTATTATTTCTGAAATAACGTACTTCGTAAGTTAAACAATGTAAGTTTGCGCGTTGCGAGTCCAACATCAATCATTCAGAAGACCTCAAAACTCTTTTATTATTGAAATTAATTTCTGAAAAGAAAATTCACATCTTTTTATTTTAATATAAAATCCAATTAAGCCTCTTAACTGAAAGATATGCATTTTTTTCTAAATTACCCTTTATTTCTCAGGAATAAATAATATTTTAAAAAATGATTGCTTTTTTGCTTAATGCTGTATTTGAACGTACTTTAGAATAAATTAATTTAACTGAAGATAAATGCATGCAAGTTTAAAAAGGAAATTACTTTCTAATTCTTAATAAAAGGTTTTGTTGTTTATTTCAGAAGTTTCTATGCAAAGCAATAATAAAATCACTGAGCTTAAATTTCAAACATATTTTAGTTAAATAACGTTAGTAAATTATGAATCATTCTGAAGATTTAGAAGAATTTCTTGTATAGCATTTAAAAAAATTATTTTAAATAGAATTAAAATATATTTAAAGAATTCGATTAATTTGTGTATAAAATTGGAAAATTTTATTTATTTACGTGCGTTTGGTTAACTAAATAGTTATAGGTAACATGTATTAGTTTCTATTTCTCACAGTATATTGTTTATTTTAAGCAGCAGAGTTTTAATCAAGTTATTACATTTTTAAATGTATATAAAATAATCCATTTTTAGGGCCACCATTTCATGTGACGAAGGCTACCGTATTTGTTGTTTATTTATTTTTTACTATACCTTGACGGGATTATAAAGTACTGATGAATCAGGAAACTTTTTTAACATAAAATTTAAAAGTAAATCACACAAAAAAGATTAGCTTTAAAAAAAAAGTGCAAAAGCATTTGTATTAAAAAATAAAACATATTTCTGAAAAAGGAATATTTGTAAAAAAAATTAAAGGTAACGCAGTATGCTTTATTATTGAAACTTGCGTTATTATTTCTCAAATCGTGTACTTCTTAAGTTAAACAATTTAAGTTTGTGCGTTGCGAATCCAACTTCAGTCATTCAGAAAACCTCAAAACTCTGGCATTATCGAAATTAATTTCTGAAAATAAAAATTGCATCTTTTAATTTAATGTAAAATCCAATTAAGCCTCTTTACCGAAAGTTATGCATTTTCTTTTCAATTTGCTCTTTATCTTTCAGGGATAAATTATATTTCTTAAAAAAAAAGCGATTGCTTTTTTGCCTAATGTTGTATTTGTACGTATGGTAGTATAAATAAATTTAATTGAAGATAAATGCATGTGCGCTAAAAAAGGAAATTACTTTTCAATTCTTAATAAAAAGCTTCGCTATTTATTTTAAAAGTTTCTATGCAAAGTAATAATAAACCTGCGGAGTTTAAATATTAAACATATTTTGCTTAACTGACGTTATTAAATGACGAATCATTCTGATGATTAATATAAACTTCTTGTATAGTCTTTAAAAAAATGTTTAAATAATATTTAAAAAATTAATGAATTCGATTAATTTGTGTATAAAATTGGGAAATTTCATTTATTTACGTACTTACGTACGTACGTTACTAAATAGCTATAGGTAACATGTATTAATTTCTATTTCTCACATTATATCGTTTATTTTAAGCATCAGAGTTTTAATCAATTTGTTATACATTTAAATGTGTTTTAAATA
The DNA here is from genome assembly GCA_964019185.1 of Maratus speculifer. Taxonomy (NCBI): domain Eukaryota; kingdom Metazoa; phylum Arthropoda; class Arachnida; order Araneae; family Salticidae; genus Maratus; species Maratus speculifer. The sequence goes on along the minus strand of OZ025289.1, from coordinate 104,658,398 downwards.
ATCTATTTTTAGAGCACCATTTCATGTGGCGAATATTACTAAGTTTGTAATTTATTTGTTTTATCCTATACCATAAAGATAATATAAAATACTAATCATTCAAAAAAAATTTTCAGGCAACCAAAATTTAAAAATAAATCACACACAAAAAAGATTAGCATTAACAAAACCGCAAAAACATTAGCATAAGAAAAAACATATTTCTGAAAAAAAAATTATACTTGTAAAAAATTTAACGGTATCACTATATGCTTTAGTATTGAGATTTGCGTTATTATTTCTCAAATCACGTACTTCTTAAGTTAAACAATTTAAGTTTGCGTGTTGCGAATACAACATCAATCATTCAGAAAACCTCAAAACTCTGGCATTTATTGAAATTAATTTCTGAAAAGAAAATTCGTACATTTTTAATTTAACGTAAAATCCAATTAAACCTCTTTACCGAAAGATATGCATTGTTTAAGTTACTCTTTATTTTCAGGGATAAATTGTATTTTTAAAAAGAAAGTGATTGCTTTTTTGCCTAATGTTTTATTGGTACGTACTTTAGGATAAATAAATGTAATTGAAGATAAATGCAGTTACGCAAAAAAGGGAAATTACTTTCTAATTCTTAATAAAAAGCATTGCTGTTAATTTTAAAAGTTTCTATGCAAAGCAATAATAAACTCGCGGAGTTTAATTATTAAAAATGTATTTTGGTTAACTAATGTTATTGAATCAGAAATCATTCTGACGACTTAGACAAATTTCTTGTATAGTCTTTAAAAAATATTTTAAATAAAATTTAAAAATATTTAAATGATTCGATTTATTTATGCATAAATTTGGCAAATTTGATTTATTTACTAAACTAAAAAAATTGATAAACTAAATACTTATAGGTTGATAAACTAAATACTTATAGGTGACATGTATTAATTTCTTATTCCAACCCTATATTCTTTATTTCAAATATCAAAATTTCAATTAAGTTATTACATTTTTTAATTATTTAAAATAATGCATATGTTTCCTTTACTAAGTAAATTTCATCATATTTGTTAATCATACTCAGGATTCCACGAAGCGCTGTGCCTTTTGAACTAAAGTTCCCTTTAAATTTTGCTTAATGCATCAGAAATTAAATCTGGATTTATTTATTTATTTATTTATATTTTTCAAGATATTTTGTCCTTTTTCGCTATGGTGCCATTTACCGAAACGGCACCATTGAATATCAAACGATTGTCATTTTCCGACAGCCAATTCACGCAAAATGCATTCATATACACCATGACGACATATCATCATCTAATCGGTTGATGGAAATTAACCAAGCGTATATAAATACATCTTATGTGTACCGATGTCGGACAGTTAAAATAGTGTACGATTTATTGATATCATGTTGGTAAATGGTAAAATGCTTATGGTAAGTAACATAAAAAAAACATCTACAAAAAGAAATTTCCTATTTTCAAACAGAAGAAAATAAAAAATAGAATCTACAAAAAGAAATTTCCTATTTTCAAACAGAAGAAAACAACTCATCATATAAGCATTTAAAAAATTTCTTTTTTGTTATATATTATTATTAAAAAACTTATGTAAATAAAATCAAATGCATAATAGTAATTTTTCTTCGTTGTAGTAAAAATCTTAATAAAAACGTTATTAAATATATATATATATATATATATATATATATATATATATATATATATAATTTTTTTTTACTGTTTTCTATTTGGAAAACTTCAGTTTTTAGTATACAAGAAATAATTTTGGTCCTTTAAAATTACTAATTAAAATTTTTGATTCTCATAGCTGTTTCCTTTTAAGTTCAAAAGATGGTTATATTTATCCCATCAAAATCGCACAGTTGCAGTATATTAAGGGGAAATTATGACCATTATTTTTTCGGTTTATATTTCTCTATACCCATTTCTGGGGGGCTAAATGTGACCATTAGAATTTCAAACCAAAAACAAATCCGTTTATGAAAAATTATGATAGACTTTGTTTCAAATAGCTATTCAGATATCAAAAATGCATCAGACTAGCAATAGAGAATATCAGAAATTAAAAATACATTACGAGATTAATCTCTAACGAAGAAACAAAATTATGCTATACACAGTTTTCTTTAATATGGAGGTGGTCATAATAAGCCCTTATCATAATAACCCCACCTGACACTATGTTTAAGCGAAAACTTTTTTAATTCCAGAGATAGGAATAAAGAAACGTTTGTTATGAAAAAATATATTGTTTTACTCTGATGTACATGGTATTTATAATTTCTAAAAGAGAAAAGTTCTACTAAAATTAATGTTGTGTAAATTTTTTTGAACAATATTTAAAGCCTTCAATCTTTTCTGATTTCAATAGATTAAATACAAGTGTTGTTCAACATAATATCAAACATATTTTAGCAGTACACTGTAAAAGAAGATAAATGGTTCTTAATTTAATTTTTTTCTTAAGATTCCCAAAAATATAAATATAACCAAAAAAACCAACATTTATCAACGACTCCAAAAAGGGTTTCTTAGTATTTAAAAACTTCATAGACGAATAGACTTGAAAGATTTAAAGAAAAGTTTCAATTTCTGCTCATAATTCTCGGAAATCTTTTCGAATAGTTAATGTTAAAATATCCGTTTTCTGAACTCAATATATTGGTTTTACAAAAGCTACCATATCACAAATAAACGTCTTTATATTCAACAAACATGAAAAATAATTAGCATTAACAGTAACATTAAAATGTAGCATTAATATCAACATTAAAAGGAACATTATTATTATTATTATTATTATTATTTACTTTTACATATATAATTTCCATTACGCATCTGAAAATAATTACCTGAGAAAAACATTAAAAAAATGTAAAAAAGATCGTACGAAAAAGATTCTATACAGATAAACCTATATATATTTATAGATAGTCCGTATGCATTCTGTATAAATTTTTGCATCGTAAAATCTACTCAAAACGTGTCCGAAAATTCCAATTACCAAAAGAAGATTTAAAGATTCTTTAAAAGTCAGATATCCATTGATTTCAAAATATTCTACAGAAAAAACAGTCTTTTTGTATCGAAAGTTACTTAATGAAGGCTATATTATATTATATTATATTATATTATATTATATTTTCGATAAAAGCCATATTATATTATCGATAAAAGCTATATTATATTTTCAATATCATATGTAAAATCTGTATTAATAAATATTTGTATTCTTTAGAGTATATGACTGCTAGATGTTTAGCTTGAAACATTCGGGTTGTCAACAGTACTTTTATTTGCATAAACCTATTATTAGCATAATACTTTTATAAACATAAGGGGTAGTAAAATCTACAATGCATATAACAACTTACATTCATAGACAAAAGTCTTGCCATTACGATGAAAGCATTTGATATTGCACAATTTAAATACCTGTCTTGCAAAATTTTCCATCATATTTTTCGAGGCAAAGAATGTACATTTCTTTTCAGAAAAACAGAATGCCATTGTACTCAGTTATTTCAAAATAATAACTTATATCAGCTTATATGTACCAACAATAATTTTTTTAATATGTCATGGAATACCGTAATATTTCCGTAAAATTTAATTTAAATGCTGTACTCAGTCACATTTATATACTTTTTAGATGGTTACGCTAAAAGCAAATAATTTATATTGTAATTGACTGTTGAAAAATATTTTTTAAATATAAATGAAATCAGATATTCTAATAGTTAGAACGAAACAAAGAAATTAAAAGAAGGATATGGAGATATTTACTTCCGAAACATAGTTAAAATTCATAAACTTGAAAGTATCATGTCTCGATACATTTTGACCTTAAAGAATGATATTTTTATATCCGTAACTCTATAAGTTTTCGCCGTAAAGCAATGGGATCTTGTCAAAGTAATTGTTAGAAACACGACAAATTTTTCTAAATATATAAAATAAAAACAGTAATTCGTAAAAAAAAATATTTCATAATATATACAGTTTTTTATTTAATTAATCTCAAATATAAATATTATGCTTAATACGCAATTTTTTAACAATTTAAAATATTTTTAAATTCTAAATTTTCTCTAACTATACTCTCATTATTCTCATCAGATGTTTAAGAAAAAATCGCCATAACTCTATTATATGTGTATCATATATGTGTGGTAAAGATGTCAATAAAAAATTGAAATAAACTTTTTTTAGATGCATAGGCAATGTTAATTGGATACGTGTTAAAAATTATATTGCTTTCGTAATTGCAATTTACATTGATGACTATCTCCAACAGGTAAGAAATTAAAACGCGTGTTAATCTTTTAAGAGACACAAAATAAGAAAGGTTATTTAACGATATCACATTAACCTCTGTAGTTCTTGGGTCCTCATTCGAGGATCCCGGTGCTTTTCCTTATAGCAATTTGAATCTCAGATTTTTTTTTTTTTTGTCAATTTTTATATAATTTTGTAATAGGTGAATGTTTTTTTTTAGTTTAAAACAAACAAATAAATGGCAGGATCGAAATTTAATACTCTCATAGAAAAAATGCTATTTTCATTTGAGTTTGCATATAGTCTTCAAAGTAGTGTCACTAAGAAAGTGAGAATTTTTTTTTTAAGCATTTAACTTATCAAAAAAAAATTTTTTTTTTTTTGAAGAATTATAGATTATTTAAATGTTTAAAGATCTCAAGTTTGTGATTGAGTTAATTTAAGTTAATGGTTATTAAATTGATGTTTTAAGAGGATTTGCTGTTTTAGATCCATATTTTCGAACCTGAATTATTAAGCGTATAAAGGATCAATTTCCGATAAGATATTTTTTCTGTTAACTACGATGCTATTGTTTGGAGGAAAACTAATGAATAATGATTGATATCATAATTTTAGCTTCGGAACTGAAGAGGTTAAGCTGTCTTCTTTCAAGTTCAGCACAATATTTATCTTATGAAAAAAAAAAAAAAACATACTTGTAATTTATTATATGAATAGCTTATATTAAAGGGATTCTTCACTCACTTGACAACATCCGCTCGTTAATGTTAAACCAATGGGTGGGGTATTTTCTAATTCGTCATTGAAATTTGAATATTATTATTATTTCATAGCATATATTTTCATAAGATACCTGAGTTACCCTGGATATCTAATGTGATTATTTTTTACTTTTTCGATTTCATTTCCTGATTTTTTTTTTTTTAAATAAAGGTACTTTTGCTTTCGAAACCGATTCCGAAAGTGGAAGTGTATTTATTAAAAAAATATGCAACTAAAATCGAAAAAGAAAAAAATGAAACTATTAGAGATACATGTAAAATATCCTGTAGCCAAAAAAAAAAATCATCTAAATATCTTAAATTTAAACGGGAAAATTTAAAACAACCTGCTTTTAAGTTTAACATTACCTAACGAGTGTTTTGAAGTGAGTGAAGAATCCTCTTAACACTAGAACCGCAGGAAATTTTACTGAAATTTCATCAAAATATCTCACATCAGACCTTTTGTTTAAAGATATTTAATTTACTTATTTAAAAAATGTGTGTGCCGCACAAAATTTAATTAATTTGTAAAGGGTTAAAGGATTTTCTGGTTCGAATATTCATCTATTCATTATAAACCGTCATCGCAGTTCTAATATTAAGGTGTGAGTGTACGAACTATGTGACAAACACGATGCTTTTGAAACCGTTCTCAAATATTGCGCTGAAACTACTTAAAACTCATTGTTATTCCTTAACTGACTATCCCCTTTTGATTAAAATCGGTTTCATCAATATGCAGTAAGGTTTTGCATGTCTTTGATAAAATTGTTAAGCGCTACCATTGCAGCGAGTAACTATATTAATTCACTTTTAGGATTTTACTCTGCAATAATATAACTGATATGTTTCACTCATCTCCAATATTTTACTTTTAAATAGTAAAATTTAAAGCATTTGATACATTTTATTCCAAAACTAAAAAATTTGAAGATATGCAATATATTTTTCATAACAAATTTCCATAAGAATCAATTGGTTTAAAAAAATAATAATTTGTGTCGATAAAAAAGATGAAATAATATAGAATAAACCACCATGTCAAAAATGAAAAAGTTGTACATTGCAAAAGCTTATTCTAGCATAAATAAAAATGTGAAAAATATAGAAGAGAAAATGGGATCATTTTTTGAATACATGCCATTTTTTTTAATGTTATAGATTTTCTAACCATTTTGTTTTACTTTCGTTTAAACATGCATACAGAGAATAAATAATCTTACTATTTTATCACAATAATTTACATTTATATCTTTTAAAGAAATATCTTTGGACGTTGTTTACTGCGTGAAAATACTATTAAATTTAAAAATACTCTATTGATATGTATATATGAATAACTAAGTTGTTTTATTAAAACTATGAAGTATCATGCGCTTGAACTGACGCAATGAAACCAAATCACCTATACCTTAAAAAATAGGGTCAGGTGGGATTATTACAACCAGGAGATCATTATGAGCAATCCAGTAAAGGAAAATTTTTTATCATTAGTCTGAAGCATTTTTGAGATCCAAATACCAATTTGAAACTAATAAGGAAGGTCTCCATACGGGCATATCCCGAAAAATCTCAAAAAAATACTGAATTTTCTTCTCCTGTGGATATATACGTTTATAAAAAAAATTTCGACGGAACCTCCATTAAGTATCCGTAAAAAAATAATGGAAATTTCGTTATTTGGAGATTTATCGCCGGTTGGCGATGGAATGTAATTTCTAAAAATACTTTATGTCAAATACACTTCAAGAAAAAAAAAGTTTCATGTTGAACTTGTTTTGATAAATTTAATATAAATAATTTTAGTTTTGTCAGTTTTAGTTTCTTTTAAGTATAATTTTGTTATATCGATATTTATATGTATTTGTATTTAAATTTAATCATCAAAATTTGAGATTTAAAACGAAATTCAAAATTTAAATTAATTAAATTTGTTTCAAGCTCTAAGTCCAATTGAGAATTGTTGATTAGATTTTGTTGCTATGGAAACATCTCACTTTTATTTTTGAATACGCTTAAATGTATGAAGATAATTTTTCTCAATGTGATTTTTTTTATCTATGAAAAAAAATTCTAGTGATTAATTGAATAATTACTTCAACAAGTAATATATACAATACATGTAATACAGTATGTATCCATATGTATATAATATATTAAAGTCTCTAATTGTTTATGTTTAAATGCATTAAATACCATTTACACGCATTCTAAATATCCGACTGTTTTGAGTTGCGTTATAATCGTTTGCTTTTGGCTAGGAAAAGAGCTGCTCGCTAATTCGAGGGACAGTTTCGTCTTTTTCGTCGCCAAATATTGGAAAATATTTTATTCTTTTACATATTTTCTTCTGTGATTCCGCCGCTAATTTTGACGGATCCTTTATTACATACATAAGTACTTTAATTAGTATTTTTTCATAAAATTCTGAGTATGCCCAGTATCGAGACCTTCCTTGTAGGTCTACCGAATTTTTTAATGAACGGATTTGTCATTTTGGAGTTCTATTGGTCGTAATTACCCCCAAATAAATGTGTGTAGTCAAGTATAAAGAGAAAATATAATGGTCATAATTTCCCCATTAGTGATCTTAATTGCTCCAAACTTTTGTGATTGTGAGTTTTTGACGGGGTAATTATAACCATCCAAAGAAAGATGGCTATGAGAATTAAAACTTTTAAGAAGGGCTCTTAAAGGGTCAAAGTTACTTACTGTGTACTAAAAATACCATTTTTACAAACAGAAATAAGTAAGAAAAAGTAACAAAATGTTGAAAATGTAAAAAGTGGTCATAATTTATCCCCTCGTAATATTAAGTTATGTGTTTAAAATTTTTAGTGCACATTCTAAAAAAAAAAAGAAAGAAATATATATATATGTAATAAAAAAAATGCGCCATTTCGTTCTCTCTTAGCTTCAATTCTAAATTTGTGGAGCATATTTCAATCTTAGTTTCGTAATGTATTAACTTGTAACAGCTAAAATTCTTTTTCTTATTTTATTTATTAATAATTTATTGCTTGCTTTTCAAAACGGCGGGAAGTATTTCTTAACCTTTTTACTTTCTGGAATATCCTCGGAATTTTAATTTTATTTTTTATTTAACATCGCGTGATCTGTATTAATGCGCGTATGTTAAAGACTTCTTATTTGCGAGGCAAAATATAGCCCCTACCCGAGGCCACTCCTGCTAAGACCAATCAGAACTGATCATTTTTTTACGTTGAGACTCGAGTTAATCCTAATTGGATTTTTAAAATGATTGACGCGGAGTAGGAGGGGGCTAGTTTGTCGTGAAAATGTTCCTTTCTCATTTGGTTTTTTAGGAGAGTTAGAATGCAATTGACTTTTAAACTATCAAGACGCCCGTTTCATTTCCCCGCTGAATTCGAATATCTGATGATGTGGACTGGATAACGAAGGTTGCCGTGGTGATTGCGGGGAAGAGCTTATCTATTTTATGAGTTCATAAATAAAGAACTTGAAGACTGATGGTGTTTGTTTTTATAATGGGGAAATACCCCAATAAAATTCTTCCACTGCTCGCCAACTGTCGGAGCGACCACTCTGCTCGTTCTGCTGCGGATTCCTAGAGTTTATGGAACATAGTTATTTCGTCGAATTATTATTATTACATATATATATATACCGGGTGTCTCAAAAATGACTGATGGATTTTAAATTTCAATAACTTGCAAACAGTGAGAGCTATTTAAAAACATTTTGCAGGAGAGTTATGTATAATATCAGGAGTTTTTTTTTTACCGTAATTTTTATTTTAGTTCGAATTTCAAACAATAGACGGCGCTGACGGCGATTGAAGGCCAGGTCGACGCTTCACTCAGCACTGATCACCTGGTCTTCAATCGCCGTCAGCGCCACCTATTGTTTGAAATTCGAACTAAAATAAAAAATTACGGTAAAAAACTCCTGACATTATACATAAACCTCCTGCAAAAAGTTTTTAAATAACTGTCACCGTTTGCAAGTTATTGAATTTTAAAATCCATCAGTCATTTTTGAGACACACACATATATATATACACATATATATATATACACATATATGGGTGATTCTCAAAATAGGGGACGATTTCAAAAATGAAATCTTAAAAAAATTACTGTTAGCAAAATTTCTGAAAAAAATAGGTGTTGTTAATATAGTATTAGGTATACTTTCCATGTAGTCAGCAGAGCTAAATATTTAAAAATTAACTTAAAAAATAATTAGTATTTTTTGAGCCATGCTAATGACAAAACGAATTGCATGGAATAAATATATTATGAAATTTTTATTTTCTTCCCGTTTAAATATTTTTTTCTATATTTATTAGCCTTCCTTTTCAGCAAATGGTTTCCATTTTTACATATATACATATAAGGAGAATAAAAACATTACCAAAGAGCAAACTTTGTTACATGAGCAACATTCTGACACTAAAAATGTAAGAAGCTGTCTTAGTGATTTTTCTACAGATTTAATGCATATTTTAGGGATAATAAATGTAATACCTAAATTTATACGTAAAATTAAACTTTATAAAGGATACAATGTAAGCACTGGTTACATTTATGTACATAGGAGTCTTTAGCATGAACAGAAAAACCATGCTAATGACACTGATATTTGTCCATGCTAATGACAAATTTTAATTTAAATAAGATTATCAGCCATAATATAATCACAATGCAATATTCCTTTCTGGGGCTTTTTAAAACACAAAAGTTCTATGCAAATAAAAAAAATAAAAATTTTAACTATAAAATAAACATGAAAATTATTATCCATTCTAATGACATACAATTGATGTACTCCCCTAATATTCAGCTTCTATTCTTAAAATACAATACATGCTTCTATTTTCTGGCTTGGATAAAATGGCTACTTGTTGCCATGGAGAAACTTTATATTTTCAAACTATTGTCATGTGTGAAAATGAAATTTTGGTTAATAACCAGCTGTTTTAGTATGACCTTGTTTTGAAAATCGAATATGGAGGACAAACTTTAATTCTTTTTTTATGTACTATAATTTTATTTTTTAAAAGAAATTTATTGGATAAATCGTCTCCTTGATTAATATAAAGAAAGAATAACATTTGTGTATTTTATAAAAATCGTATTAACTCTTGAAAAATGCTAGTATACACAAGGCACAGCTGCTGTGGACATCCATACTAATGACATTTTGAATCTTTATTCTGTTCTTTTTTAAGGTGTTTTTAACTAAAAAGTGAGTAATTCTTGAGTGCAAATAATGAATAATATTAAGAAAAACATATCTAAATATAAAAACATGACAGAAAACCTCTCAAATTTTTTTGTATGCCGAAAGACATAAATTGTCCCCTATTTTGAGAATCACTCATATATAAGAAAAAAATCGATGAAAATATTTTGAAAAATAAATATTTATTATTGTTTGTATGTTTCCCACTTTTATTATAAAAACAACAAAAATATTTTTTAAACTAAACTCCTTATCTTTATGATTATATTTTATGTATTAAGAGAGGTCCGGACGCAGTTTAAAATACTTTTTATATATTGAGTTAAAATGTTAATTTTTTGTGATTGTTGATCATATCATTAGTACACAAAATCTAATGATAAAACTTACCTTATTATTGTTTTTTCTTTTTAATCAAGTTAATTCAAAACTTCTTAAAAAAGTGGGGTAAAATTGTTATAAGTTGTAATATTGTTTGTAGAATTTCATTTTTTTTTCAAATAAATAAACAAAAACATATGAGCTTTAATTTTAAATTCGAGCTTAAATTCAGCATTTTTTAAATATTAATTTAAATAAAAACTAAAATATTTAAAGTAAAAATTAAGAAAACATTTTTAAAGTAAATATATATTTTTTAATTCGTTGAATCGAAATTAAAATTAAAGAATTGAAAAGACGCGGGCCAAGTTTGAACCACTTATCATAGGTTCTAAAGTTATAAAAATTTTAATAGGAAATGTAGTGAGAAAACCCATCAGGAAAAAAAAGCATTTTGAAAAAAAGTCCATAGCAACCATTGCTTGAATGTTAGATTTTCAAAACAAACCAAAATTAATATTTATTAATATTTTATGCTTTAATTAAGATATACACATGATTTTAACATCATTTTAAGCAGGAAACAAAACAAAAAAATTCAGTTTTTTTGGAAGATTTTTGTGTTTTGGACACCTTTAAATAATAGACAGAAAAAAATGTATCCTTTTTCTAGAAAGATTTCTTAAAAATTTTCTTTAAGGACCCTCCGAGGATGGTATGTAGTGGTTAACTTGAGTATAATGTGGACCTGACTGGGTCAAAAACACATGATATAATTAGATTTCTTGCGTATCATTTGACACTCCTTCTACCCCTCTCTTTGTAAAAACTGTAGGCGCCGCTTAGAAACTGTGTTTTATTGTGTTTGGGAAAAAAAAGGAAAAAGCTATTTCAAATGATTACTATCTTGGGTGCTTTAAAGCTATTTATCCTTAATTTTTTATTGTTTTTTTTTCTTCGTTGAATCAGCAATAAAGTTGTATTTACTATACTAATTTAACTTTCTTGAAACAGATAATAAAGAAATCAGAAAGGACTAAAGATGCCGTGTCATAAAAAAAAGAAAAAAAAAGATTTTTTAAATTACATTTAGTGGAAAAATGTTAAACTTTTTGTTAATAAAGTTTGTAAAAAAGAACAAGAAATAGTAGTTATTACGTCTACTATTGTTGTTTTTTATTTTTTTAATTTAGGTATAATCTCAATTTTAATTTTTTCCGTTAATAAAGGCGAATCAAGAGATTATAAGTCGTGCCTTATTTCTTGCAAACACTAGATTTTTTCAAAATTAAATTAAAAAATACATAGGAGGTAGCATTTACATTTAAAAGCCAGTTTTTCGTTAAATCTTTATGCAATATAAAAAGTTTACACAGCGATTGAAAGAGTGTTACTATGAATATGCCGTCAAAATGAAACGTTTATTTAATTGTAACTGAAAATAAATAGAATAAAAAGAAAATTATTTCCTGTGAATGAAAACTGTAAAGTAAATTGCCCATATTTCGTCCCCTTCCGTAATTTCTTCCCTATTCTTTTCTTCGATTCTCTGAAAGTGGCACCACTGATCACGCAAGGCAAACCGAACTGAAGATAAAAGGATTCAGAAGGGAAAATTTCACTCGCCAAGATGAATCCGTGTATTATTAATGTCGGATTTCCAATTTTTAGAAGATCTAAGTTCTTGCTACGTTATTTGTACAACGATATTTACTTTACCGTACGTATCTTTTGATATTCATTGCACGTATTTTACGTTGGTAAGATGTACCATGTAGTGAGTTTTACGATTTTCAGTTTATTTTACAAGAACTGAAGCATCACCATATTGGGAAATAGCGTTGTTCCAATTTTATCCCCGTTTCAGTTCTTTTTTTTTTTTTTTACCGGGAATGAAATTAGGAACGCTTTTCAGCGCTGTCAAATCCTGATATATATTGTGCCAGCAACTTTGCATGTAGGTACGCAAAGACTTAATCTTGAGGATTTGCTTCAAATTTTGTAGATAAGTTCTTTTTAATAAATGATCAGGGAAGTGCCACTGATCACACCAGCGACTTTTACCAGAGGAGGTTCATCAACATTGATCACTGTATCTTCGCATAAAAACAAAGTGAAAAATTCCCAAGCAAAGAAAAAATGCTCAGCTGAAAAAAAACTTCTGCGAACTACCACTCTCAAGAGGAAGGGAAAAAATCCACCATGTAGAAAATCCAAACATTACCTATTTAACATCATTCATGACTAAAGCTATTCTTCTGTTGAAATTCCTCATGATGATAATATAAGCGATGATGACGACAATGATGCAGAGTGTCCTACTTGCTTGAAGCACTTTTCTCATGATAAACATGAGGAACAATGGGTTCAGTGCCTAAAGTCACATGGACACACAAAACATGCTCAGGAGCCAAAAACAATGTATAATTTATATTCATGTTCCTCATGCTTGGATGGATAATTTTTTATGGTATTATTGATGCTATTATTTACTGTTAGAATTAAAGTACATTTCATTGTACCTTAAATTAAAGTAAATGAAGTTATTTATTTGTTTTGAAATACATTTTGATTTAGCAATAAGTTAATACTTGACAATTTGGATTTTTTTTCAAGGGGACGAAATTGGGACATTTTTAAAAATTATTTTTTCATATATAGATATTTTTGAAAAAACATTTTTTCGTATTGTTTAAGTTTTTTTTACAACATTTGCCCATGTTTCCATTTGTGTGAATAGTTCGTCTATACAAAATCAAAATTTGGTAGGTTTTCACTGAAAATTAAAACTTTGAGGCGCCTAAAAGTAACTGGGGACGAAAACAGGGCACTTTACCTTAGCCTTTATTTTCACAAATATTTCTTAAAAATTCTCTTTAATGATACTCCGAGGATTGTATGAAGTCATTAAATTCAGTGTAATGTGGGTCTGATCAAAATCAAAAGCACACGATACAATTGGATCTTGTTACGTATACTTTGCCACTCTCTCTACCCCTCTCGCTGAAATAACTTTGGGCGCCGCTTACAAAACCGTGTTTTCTTCTGTTTGGGATAAAAAGGAAAGACACATTATAAATGGCCCATGTCATGGGTGCTCTAAAGATATTTCCCTTAATTTTTTATTACTCTTTTTTTTCGATGAATCAGACATAAAGTTGTTGTTATTTGACTGATTCAATTTTCTTGACGCACATAATAACAAAACTAACTAGTCAGATGTTGCAATCCCGAAACTTCCTTCTATCTTATACATGATAATACTTTCTGGAAAAGGCAACTACAGATCGTCACATATTAATAAGTTTCCAACAAAATTTAGCCAGCAACAATTTATGTCAGCCTATAACTGAATCTGAAGTCTGATGGAAATCTATTCATTAGTTAATGAGATAGAGTTAATGCAAAATCTTAAAATAATTCTGCATAACAGCAAATGTACAATCTGTGAAAAACTAACCACTGCAATTTTTTTTCTGGTACTAACTGAATCTGAAGTTTGATGAAAATCCACGCATTAATTTTTGAGATTCAAATATAGAAAAATGAAAAAATACAGCATAGCAGTGCCACGTGTAGGGAGATTTATACCAAAAACTAGAAAACAATAATTTATATCACTGACTATCTGAATTTGAAGTTTGATGAAAATTCGTGCATTAGTTCTTCAGATATAGCTATTGCCATAATCAGGAATAATGCTGCATGGCAGCAACACCTGTTAAGTGATTTGCACAAAAATATAGTAAGTACCAAATTATATCAAGGACTAACTGAATCTAATGTTTTATGAAAATCCATTTATCGATACTTGAGATAGAGCTACTATGAAAATTGTGAATAAGTCAGCAGGGCAGCGCTACCTGTGAGCGATATGCACCAAAAACTAATCAGATCCAGTTTTTATCAAAGTGTAACTGAGTCTAAAGTTTTGTGAAATTCCGTTTACTTGTTGTTGAGATAGAGCATAGGTTCCCAACGGGGGTGGTACCGCCCCCCAGTGGGCGCTGGAGACTTCCAGGGAGGCGGTAGCGGGTCTAGAGAAAAATGGGGGGGCGTTAGGACAGTCGAGGGGGGCGGTCATGGCATACCTACTTATTTAGAAAATAGTTGATCTCCTCTACATTGCCCAGTCCTAGACAAAAACCTTAACTGCACCTTTGAATGGAAATCTATACTGATGAACCTAAATCTCAGAGGGGGGGGGGGGGCATTGAATTTATTTTGCTAATATCAAAAAATAGCCTTGGAGCTCGAAGAAGGCCTATGATTCGAATTAAAAATCATCATGAATTCAAAAATTGTGGAGAGAAAATTCGCGATAATTGGCTGGCTTTAAGTTTTGAACATTATTTTTTTCTATATAGTTCTATATAGTTGTGTATAGTTTTAGTGAAAGTGAAAAAAATCGCTATATCTATAAATTTGTTCAAACGTAAATTTATTTAAACTTGTATAGTGAAAATTTTTATACCATAATTTCCGGCGTATAATCCGCGGATCAAACAATTATTTTTCTGCCCAGAAAAATTTAAAAATAAAATGTAATTTCAATTCATAGATCGCGGTGGATATTTGCCTTAAATTACTAAATAAAATTTCTGTGTCGAAAAGGAATTGTTTGATCCGCGGATTATACGCCGGAAATTACAGTAATTCAAAATATCTTAATCGAAGAAGAAATGCCAGCAGTACAGTATTGAGTATTTGAAATGTGGATCTAGGCACTCTCCTACAAACCAATCGTTACCGATGTGTTTCATTTGCCAAGAAGTTTTTTAAATAAAGCCATGAAGCCTTCTAGGCTACAAGAGTATTTGAATAAATGCTTGCCGATAGAAATGACAAAAATATATCCTATTTTTACTTTCTTCTATTTTTAACCGACTTCCAAAAAGGACAGGAAGTTATCAATTCAACGCGTATGTATTTTTTTATGTATGTTCACCGATTACTCCGAAATTATTCAACCGATTTCTGTTATTTTTGTTTTAAATGAAAGACGATGCTCTCTAATTGGTACCAGTTCCATTTCATCGAAATTGGTTCAGTACTTTTTTAGTAATTAGGCAAAAACTAATAAAATTAGTGATTTTTCGCTAATTAAAAGTGTTGAATAGGTTCGCTGAATGCAGTGTAGACAGCATGGCCGAGCGGTCTAAGGCGCCCGATTGAAGTTCTGTTTCTCGAAAGAGGTCGTGGGTTCGAACCCCACTCATAACATAATTTACATCCATGTAAAATTTACAATAATTTTTTTTCCGTATTACAATTTTTATTATTAACCGGTTTCAGAAAAGGAAGAGGAAGTTATCAATTCGACATGTATGTATTTTTTTAACAGACCTCCAAAAAGGAGAGGAAGTTATGAATTCAACGCGTATGTATACATTTTTATGTATGTTCACCGATTACTTCGAAACTATTCAACCGATTTCTGTTATTTTTGTTTTAAATGAAAGACGATGCTCTCAAATTGGTACCAGTTCCGTTTCATCGAAATTGGTTCAGTACTTTTTTAGTAATTACGCAAAAACTAATAAAATTAGTGATTTTTCGCTAATTAAAAGTGTTGAATACGTTCGTTGAATGGAGTGTACACAGCGGTCTAAGGCGTCAGATTGAAGCTCGGTTTCTCGAAAGAGAGCTTGGGTTCGAACTCCATTTCCGACATAATTTACATCCATGTAAAATTTACATTTTTTTCCAGTATTACAATTTTTATTATTAGCCGGCTTCAGAAAAGGAAAAAGAAGTTATCAATTCGACATCAATTCAATTCAATCATGTATTTTTTCTATGTATGATCACGGATTACTCTGAAACTATCCAACCGATTAATTTGGCTTTTGTGTTAGATAAAAGAGGCTGCTCTCGATTTGGTATCACTTCCATTTCATTGAAATTAGTTCAGTACTTTTTTAGTAATTATTCAAATTTTAATAAAATTGGTGATTTTTCGCAAATTTAAAATAACATGCACTTTGAATAAGCTCGCCGATTGGAGCGCAGTCGCGATGACCCATCGGTTTAAGGAGCCAGATTTAAGCTCTGGTGCTGGAAAGAGAGCGTGCGTTCGAACATTTATATCCATGGTTAATTTACAATATTTTTTCCGTATTATAATTTTTATTAACTGACTTCAAAAAATCGTTAACTTTTAACTAAAAAGAGGAAAATAAACTTTTCTACCAAAAATTGAACAGACTTCAAAAACTACTACAAAGTGAAAAATAATTTTTTTACATAATAGTAATAAGAAATTAAATTAACAGCATAGTATTTATCATGCGTATTATTATATTTATGTACATTAATTTGATTTTTTGGAGTCGGTGCCAGCCAAGCCAATTTCAAAAATTAAATTAAGTATCCAATGCAAATCCTAAAAGAATAAAGGCTTGACTGGCACAGACTCCTAAAAATTAAATTAATGTTCATAAATATAATAATACGCATGGTAAATACTATGCTGTTAATTTAATTTCTTATTACTATTATGTGAAAAAATTATTTTTCACTTTGTAGTAGTTTTTGAAGTCGGTTCAATTTTTGTTACAAGAAGATATTAGATTCGTGAAAATTTTCGAGTTTCGGATTTTGATGGATTTACACGCTTTAGGGGTCAGAGATTCCAAAAAAATGTTTTTACAAAATGTGTGTCTGTGAGTCTGTTTGTTAGCTTATTTATTTGTATGTGATATGCATTTTGCAGGCTCTCTATCTTAACAACAAGAACGCAATTTATAAAAAGCTATATTCAGGTATTCTTTGTTATAAATTGATGCTGATTAGTTTTTGGTGTAAATCACTCAACAGGTGGCGCTGCTATGCTGTTTTTTTCACAATTTCCGCAACGGCTTTATTTCAAGAAGTACTGCACAGATTTTTACCAAATTTCTGATTTGATAATTCCTTAGCATGAATAGATGCTGTTTACATTTTATTGAAAATATCTCTACAGGTGGTGCTGTTATGCTGTTTTTTTAACATTTCTGCAACAGCTATATCTCAAAAATTAATGCATGAATTTTCACTAAACTTCGTATTCAGTTTTACCTTGATAAATATTATTGCTGATTATTTTTTGGTGCAAATTGCATGATAGGTGGCGCTTTTTATATGCATTTTTCTCGATAGTCGCAGCAGTCCTATTTCAAGAACTAATATACGGAATTTCATACCATTATAATACTTACGATAGACATAGATTGCCATTTAATTTTGATACTCTGATAGCGAATTTTGAAGTATTAACATGTATGAGATACAAAAAAGTTTTGGGATTGCCAGATCTGTCTAATTCAAAGACTGGAAAAGAAAAATTTAAAATAGCGAACTATATCAAACTTTTTAAGTCATCGTCTAAACAAGAAGATAACGGACTACGAGCCTCATATATCATTATAATTTTAATAACAAAAGTATTGAAATTGCACATAGTCGATGAAAAATTAATCTTGCTTGTAGCAGGGAGAGAATACAAACTGTTATTCATTATAAGAAACTATCTTATATCAACAGAAAAAATCCTAAGTAATAATTCGGTTCAAAGAAGAATAGATGGCTAAAAGCATTGAAATATCATTATGGTGTTACTTAAAGACCAGTAAATTTTCCATTCAACTCCATGGATCAGCATTACCAAATAACAAAAACTCATATAAGAAAATAAAAATCAAGAGTTATTATTTGCTAAAAATTTGAAACTGATACAAAGAGAGAATCGATATTTAATATCACAAAGTTAGTCCAAGAGAAATAAATTCTTTATCATAAGTTTGTCATTTGCTACTGAGGTTGCTCGAGCAACGACGGGACATTAGGAGAGTTTCATTAACACATTTTAAACAAGCAGTACTAAATGTACTCTCTGTACATTCCGTTACACATCAGCAATTGGTTTTAAAAATTGGAATGAACACCTGTATATGTCGCTTCATTACATGTTTAGAGCAGTCAAAAGGAATAGAAGCAATTCATTGAATGACAGGGTATTATGCCAATTTTATAGTGAAAATCATTTTACAACAAAATGAAACAATTATTTTACTTTGTAGAGCAGTCGTCACTATCACTTTGTTTCAGACTTTCAATTGAATTCAATCGGTTGCTGCTGCACACAGAACTTCGTTGTCTTTGAAAAGGCATTTTTCTTAATTGTTTTTTGATATATTTTATTTAATGTTACACTAAACGAAAAACAGAGGTGTAAAAATACGCTAAAAACTGATTGCATTGAAAAATGACATCGAATATATGACAGATCTCTTTAGAATCTTTAATTAAATAAATTTAACTATTCTAAATATGTATAATAAGGCATATGATGATTTCAAGTTGACGAGTTGAATTTAATTAAAACAAAAAACCTCATAGCTGCTTCTGTGTGTAAAATTCTTTTGTTCAAAAGAAAATAGAAGAAAATACCGCCAAATTACAACATTATTCGCAGTCTGTGAAAACAAGAATATTTACTTACTAACTGTCAACACTTGGACGCTCTTCATGAAGTTTTCTCAGAACGATTCCGAGATACTTATACAAGATTTACCGAGTTGCTTTTTTGATCCTTTCGCAAATGCAGCTACAGCAGTATCATCATATTTGGAGATGGAAATTATGTAACTCGCAGCAAACGAGAACTAAAAGTAAAATTCAGAAATGGATAACAAGAGTTCTAACTTCAAAACTCTACAGCTCTCTAATCTGGATTGTGAGGGAGAATGCATAAAATTTTAATTGCTTTCCTTTCATCAGATTTGGCTGAAAGTGGGTTCCGTGTAGCAGGAAATTTACTGTCTAAGAAAAGGGCCATCTTTCTTTGAACATGACAATTTGTGACTGATGTTGAAGAAATTGAAATCTGACATGGAGAAATTGTTAAAGCTCTTATATCCTGCACTATTTCCTTATTTAAAAAAAAATATTGTTTTTGTGTTTTGTTTTCGATTTTTATAAAACAATTTTTTACTACCGTAATTTCCGGCAATAATCCTCGGATCAATCAATTCTTTCTTGACCCAGAAATTTTATTTAGTAATTGAAGCCCAATATTTACCATGATCTAAAAAGTAACATTTTATTTCAAAAATTTTCTAGGACGAAAAATGATTGTTTGATGCGCGAATTATACGCCGGAAATTACGGTACATTTGATGGTCATTTTAATGAACTTCTATTTTGTAGGCAGATAAAATATATATAATATGCAATAATATTTTAACATTTTGTATAATTAATGGAAGAGGGGGCGTTGGAATTTTTTTCTTTTGTAAAGGGGGCGGTGGAGCAGAAAAGGTTGGGAACCTATGAGATAGAGTATCCACAAATTGTTTACACATACAGACTCACAGAGGGACAGACAGAATTACACACAGACATTTTCTAAAAACTGTCAAATCGTATTCAGAACCTTCTAAACCGCATAAATCAGTTTAAAACTGGAAGTCGATTTTTTTTCACGAATTTAGTATTTTCTTGTAAAAATAGAAGAAAGTACAAAGGAATAAAGACATCTTATTGTAAACTGAATTTTTTTTTTATTAAATACCTTTTATCGTAAAATATTCAAAACTTTCGATAATAAAATCCGTTACAAATAAACAAGTACGAGTAGTTATGACATGTACTATTAGTTTTCTTCTATTTTGTAAATTAATTGATTTTCTTTATTTTAAATTTTACCACAAATAAGTATGTATTAAGATCACACGCCGTGTCTTCTTGCCAAATATGACATTTCAAATGGTCACTGTCTGGTGTATTCTAAAGATATTTCTCCATAATTTTTTATTGCTTCTTTCTGACGAATCAGAATTAAAGTTCTTGTTACTTTGCTGTTTTAACTTACTTTAAACACATAGTAACGAGATTAAAAAAAACTAAAAATATCGCATCATAAATTAAAAAAATAGTTTTTTTGGTAATGACATTTAATGGTAAAAGTTACATAATCTTATACAATAAAATTTGCAATAAATTAACAAGTAATAGTAGAAATTAGAAAGAACAAAATAAACGTAGTTATTTAACCCACTATTTGTTACCTTCTATTTTTTAAAGTGAAAAGCAGTATATACTTTTTTCTCCCTTTGATAAATAAAAATTACAGGCTTTGTGATTGCCTTCAGTAACCAAATTTTTTTTTATGAGATTTTAAAAAGCACAATTGGCACTATACATATTTAAATACCTATTTTTAACGAAATCTGGATAAAGTGTAAAAAAGCTTAAATAACTTTGAAATCCTGAGACGACTTTTGAGAAAAAAATCTAAGCATAATAATTTTTAAATGTTTTGTGTTTTGCTTGATTCCTCTTTTCTGTATTTCAAAAGTTTTCTAGAAGTAATACTATCCCAGCAAACACAGAGCTATCGGTAAACAATTGTTCCACGGCCGCTTTGCCGTTACCAACGGTTTCGGCACGATACCGTCCGTCATATCAGTTCCATTCCTTTTTCGAAACGCCGGGCGAGTGTCGCCACGGCAACTAGTCGCCCGACAGGAAGGCCCACAGCTGGTCCGGTAACCCGACGCCAGCATGAATTGAAAAAAACAGAATCAGTGGCGCCATCTATGATTCATCTTGGACCTATATTTGTTAAAATTCCAAAAATAGTACTTCAGACTAGGAAGACGTTGGAGTCGACCTAAAGGGCCAATAGAACAGAAGGTGAGTGCTTTAAACACCTGACCAGTGGGCCTAGCTGTGCTTAGGATTTTATGGGATATTAAGTGGAAGGCATTTCGTTAAGGGAAGTGTTTGTCGTTGATGGGAATTAGTTTATGGAAAAACTGGAATTTTGATGTGTTTTTATTTTATTTTTTATTTGTGTATTATTAACTAGAAGATAGTCCGTCAAAATGACGTGTTTGCATTTTTAAAGGATGATAAAAAATTACAACAACTGTGGTCAATCATAGCCGCTTTAGGCTGAAACAATTTTGATAAATTTGTATTTGTATTTATTTGTATTTATTTGCTTTGAGGTAGGCGCTACAGCTATTCGCCGGTATAACCTCCAATTATCACAAGAAACCATATAGAACACTTTATTACAGAATATCCAGTACATACATTTTCACAGGGACAACACAGACACCCATGCCGCTAGCTGGACTTGAACCAGGGACCAGAGGTGTGGGACCATCCAACCCATCCACCCCCGGCTTCGATAAATCGGCTGTTTTTGTCGGCTGCGATTAAACTTGGACAGAGAAATATCTAACAAAAAAAGAAAAAAAGAAAGAAAGAAAAAAGAAAGAAAGAAAATTTCAACAGAAATCTGCATTTAAAACTATAGCAAAACTATCTGGTAGATGGGGGTGGGGATTATAATGAAATTTAAAACGCACCCGCGGTTTGCTTAAATAAAAAGTTTTAATTAAGTAGTGTTTTTGAAATCGTGAAAAGATTTCAAAGCGAAGTAAAATGTAGTGACGTCATTTAACAGCTCCCACTGTAAATCTGACCATTGAGAACGCTCCATTCCGACTATGGAACGGTTTCATTGGTCAGAAAATAGATTGCCTTTAAAATCGGAGGTAACTTTTCACAATGTTTTCAAGAGTCATTCACGGCTGTAAAGAAAAAAAAATTAAAGCAACCCGAATATAAAAACTTTAACAATATTGCATTTAAAACGCACCTTCGCTTTCCTTTAATAAAAAGTTTTAATTAAATATACACTGTAAAAAATTTGGCTCGTTTGCTACAGCGTCACTCCACCGCTTTTATAGAAAACGATTACTTTACTGTGCTATGGAGAATTCTCATTGGTCATAAAAGAGATATTCTATAAAAGCTGTGGAGTGCCGCTGCAGCAAATGGATCAAATTTTTAACAGTGTACTTTTTGATTGGTTTGGTTTGGTTTATTTTTGTTGTCCGATTATCTACACTAGGGATATAGGACCAGGAGGGGAATGCCCTTCGTGGGGGTCTTTCTAAGGGAACCTAACCCGTATTTACGCAAGGTTCGAAGAAAACCACGAAAACTCCGAACGGTTAGGCCGACAGCCGCGATTGGGTTCGAACCCAGCACCTGCCGTCTACCAGTTGAGAGGTCAAAACCTCTCGGCCACTGGTGGGGCCGTGTACTTTTAGAAATCGTGGAAAGATTTCAAAGTGAAGTAAAATGTAGTGACATCATTTACAGCTCCCACTGTAGATCTGACCAATGAGAACGTTCCATTACGAGTATGAAACGTTTTCATTGGTGAATGAGTTTCTTTTTCTCGTGGATGGGTTGACCCCGGAATTGTTATACACGGAGGGGTTTTATATGTATAATTAGCGTATTATTATTATTATTATTATTTTGCAATTGTCTTATCCTTGTGTGTTGAAAAATTTATTTAATATTTGAATGAATGAAATAAATATCTTAGCGAATTAGTTAAAGCGAACGAAATTGTTTTTCTTATAAATTTAACAATCATTATGTTCTTAATAATGTGGATTATTTTTAGCGTTTTTGTATTTGCAAATAAAATCTTTTTATTAAAATTTATAATGTAACTACATGCATTGCATTAATTTATAAATTATGTAATTTTAAGATGGAAAAACTTTTAAGAAATAATAAGTTGATAATTATTAATTTTTGATTAGAATAAGAATTCATTTTATGTGATTTGTTATTTATCAATAATTTTAAATTTAAAAATAAACAGAAATATTGATTTATATCTTTTTTTTCTTCCGGTAGATAAATTTTACATAGGGGATATTTCTCAATTTTTCTGTAAATTTAAAATTACTTTAGTATTTAATAAAACCTGTGAATTTAATAATTTTCTAAAATGCAGTTTTCCTTAGGAATAGCAATATAATTAAATGTGTTAGATTAAGAAATATATATTTGTAACATTAAAAAAAAAAAAAACAAATTTCAATAAGAAAATAAGTTGATAATTAATCACTTTTAATTAGAATAAAAAAAAATATTGTAAATCACTTAATGATTTACTGTAGAATATTTTTAGTGATTGTTTTTCATCATCATTATTATTATTATTATTGCATTCAGAATTTTTTTTAGAAAAAGGATATCTTTGAATCTTTTTGAAACTCAATTTGCCAACATCGGACCGATGCTGGCAAATCTAATCCGGCCACTATCAGAAATCGCACATCGGTCCTGTATCACGTACCACCATAGGTCGTTTGCCGATATATAACCATAAAATGACCAATTACGATAACCGGCAGCTGAAAAATCAGATACTTAAATTTCAGTTGCTGGCTTGCTGCCGAAAGTTCACCGAAACTATTGTGTACATGCCGACACATAACAGACACTGCCGGCTGTAGTCCGATTGAGTGACGAAATATATGTGTTTGCTGGGATGTTATAAAGCATGCAAAATTAAAATAAATGTTTTTTTTTTAATTATAGCTGAAAATAAATAGAACTAAAAATATTTTTTGTTCAAAATAACTGTATCTCTTTTTTCTCTACAAAGACTTCTTTAAAATCTTCTTTTATGACACTCCGAGGATTATACGGAGTCATTAACTTGAGTATAATGTGGGTATGTCAAAAGGTCGTAGGCACATGATAAAATTAGATCTTGTTTCGTATCATTTGCATATCCCTCTTTTGCCCTTTTGTTGTAAATATTGTGGGCGCCTTTCGGAAACGGTGCATTTACTTACCCATCATACGTAGTATAGTGTAAGTCCAACATTTTAAAACTCGAAAAAACATTTTTAGCAGATTTACACGTTTCAGACACTGAAGATTACGAAAAACATATTTTTAGAAAAAAAAATGACGTCCGTCTGTCTGAGTGCCTGTCCGTCTGTGTGTCTGTCTGCATTCTATCTCCCGAACAAATTGACATGAAGATGTGAAATTTGGTATGTACTTAGTGTGTAATATTGGGAAGAATTATATTTAATATCAGTAACTTCGATTATCTGGAACCATTTTTTTCGAACTCTCGAAATATATTCGTTCTGATGAAAGATGTATAAAAATTTTCGAATTTTTTTATTTTAAGGAATGCATATAAAAGACAATACAATAACACAAATTTTGCATAAAGAACAAAGTCGATAGCATGAATAGTTGTCGAGATATTTGTAATCCTAATTTTCATACTTTTCGATTTTTCATGTCCCTGTATTCCATTGAAATTCCAATTCAAAGATACTTTTTAATTGGATATGAGATACATAATTCGACGTTGTACACTGAGGTGACTAAAGTCATGGGATAGTAATATGCAAATATACAGATGGAAGTAGTTTTGCTTATAAATTCTATAAATGGTCAATGACTGGCCAGGACTTTTATTTGTGTTCAAATGCGTCATGTGGGAAGGCTGATTATGTAGTTATGGCCACACGACGAGATTTAACGGATTTTGAACGCGGTATGCCTAGTTGGAGCTTGATGCATGGGACATTCCATTTCGGAAATCATTATGGAATTTAATATTCCGAGATCTACAGCATCAAGGGTGTGCCGAAAATGCCTAAATTCACGCATAACCTTCCATCATGGACATCGCATGGGTCGACCATCGGCACTTAACGACTGCGACCAGCGATGTCTGCGTAGATTGCCATTGTAAACAGGCAGGCAACACTGCGTGAAATAATCGCAGGGATGAATGTGAGACATCCAAAGGGCAAGTGTTTGTTCTGACAGTCCGGCGAAATTTGGCTTTAATGAGCTATAACGGCAGAAGACCAACAAGGGTATGATTACTAACAGCACAACGTTGCCCACAGCGGCGCTCTTGAGCTTGTGACCATATCAGTTAAACCACAGACGACGTGAAAAAAGTGGCTTCGTCAGATCAATCACGATTTCAGTTGGTAAGAGTTGATGGAAAGTTATGAGTGTAGCGTAGACCTCATGAAGCCATGGATCCATATTGTCAACAAGGCACTGTGTAAGCTGTTGGTGGCTCCATATTGGTGTGGGCTGTGTTTACATGGATTGGACTGGGTCCCTGGTCATACTGAACCGATCCTTAACTGAAAATGATTACGTTAAGCTACTGGGAAACCACTTGCAATTAGTCATGGACTTCATGCACCCAAACAACGATGGAATTTTCAAGGCTGACAATGCGTCATGTTACCGGGCCATAACTGTTCGCGATTGGTTTGAAGAACATTCTAGATTGTTCCTGTGGATGATTTAGCCATCGCGATCCCCCGACATGAATTTCATCGAACATTTATGGGATATAATCGAGAGATAAATTCGTGCACAAAATTCTCCACCGGCAACACTTTTGGAACGTCTATAGAGACTGCATGGGTCAGTATTTCTCCAGAGGACTTCCAACGACACGTGGAGCCCATGCCACGTCATGTTGCTGAACTTTTCCGCACAAACGGAGGACTAACGCGCGGCTATCATGGTATCCCATGACTTTTGCCAACCCAATGTATACTGTTAGTTAATGGGATTATTATTTTTGGAGTTATAAGGATATTTCCTTTATGCATTTTGGTACTACTTGAATAGTATCGAGTTTTATATAACTTGTTGAATTTGTTTGATCGAAATTCATTAATAGAGCATTACTAGCATATGTCAAAAAGTATTTAAATTTACGTTTAAATTTTATTTTGGAATTGCGATGCATTTTATAAATAGTTTACTCATGTTTTAGTTTCTTTCTTTATATTATGCATATCAATGATGAATAAGTATTACGGTACCCCTCCTCCCCAAAGACTAGATTTTTTGTTGTTGTTTGCTTGATTTGGGGAGAACGAGAGAAAAGACGGTACAAATGGTCTATGTCTTGGATTTTCTAAACCTATTGTCCCTTAATTTTATATTCTTGTATGTGTATTTTTTTTCTTGAATCAGGAATATATTTTTTTACACACATTGTAAAGAAGTGAAAAAGAATAAAAGAAATCATATAATAAAAAAACAGCTTTTTTAAAAGAATAACCTTTAATGGAAAAATTTCAAATTATTATACAATAATATCTTTTAAAATGAACAAGTTATATTAGTTATTGCATCCGTTATTAATTAACTTCTACTTTAAAACTAAGGTACAATCTCAATCAGAGCTTTATTTGATAATAAATATAAATTAGGATCCCAAGCCGTATATCGCTTGCTACATATATATATCAGATTTTTTTTTAAATAATAAAAAAATATATAACTGCCAGTATATACATTTAAAAACCAATTTTGTATTAAACCTGCATAAAATATTTTATGCATAAATAAAAATTAAAAATTTGTAAAAATTAAAATGTATATATATATTAACATATTTTGTACTGTTTAATTTTTCTCTCAACTACATCTTTTTCTTTATTTTAAGCATTTATTACAAATAATATGTTACTATGGATGTGCAATTAAAATTAAAAGTTTATTTCATTGTAGCTAAAAATAAATAGGATAAAAAGAAAATTATTTCCTGTTCACAAAAACTGTATCTTTTTTCCCTCTGAAACATTTCTTAAAAATTCTCTCTAATGACCCTCCGAGGATTGTACGAAATCATTAAATTGAGTATAATGTGGGTCTGAGCAAGGTCAAAGGCACATGATACAATTAGATCTTGTTACGTATCATTTGCCACTCCCTCTATCCCTCCCGTTGTAAAAATTGTGGGCGCCGCTCTGAAACTGCGCTTTTTTTGTGTTTGGGAGAAAGAGGAAAAAGAATTATAAATGGTCACTGTCTTGGGTGCTCTAAAGCTATTTCTTCTTTATTTTTTTCTTTATTTTTTGCTTTTTGTTGGTGAATCAGCAATAATGTTGTTGTTTCTTGTGTGATTTAACTTTCTTGATAGTCATAATTAGCGAGATTAAAAATACTGAAAATTGTATCTTAAAATAGAGGATCTTTTATGGTAATAACTATTTATGGTAGAATTTCCAGAATTTTAAATAATAAAGTAATTTTATAAACGTTAGAAACAAACAAGTTTACATTTAGTATATTAATGTAAGATTATGTATTGCAAAGAACAAACAATTCAAACAATTTCGGTCCTTTAAAAATACTCAAATGAGAATAACTTTATTTCTGAATACATTAAAAGCAAATATTGTTTATGAGTACGCGCATATAAGAGTACTATTTTTATCACTACACAACATATTGATAAGTTAAATGAACTTTTTTTCATAATTTAATACTATTTTAATTTATTGAAATAAAATTCCTTGAAAAAAAATCCCGGAAATGTACTGGCCGCGAAATTAATGAGACAAGAGATAAAGTCATTCATCTATAGCAACAAAAGAAGTTATAACCCTTTTTTGTGTCTATGTGTGTGTCCGCAAAAAATATGTGACTGTAGTTCAAGATTTCTGTTAATGCATATAAGGCTCATAATTTTAATATTTAATTAATTCAGATACTAATTAAAAATGAAACTGCATGCTCATTAAAAAATCATCCCTTTTGTCCGATATTGTTAAGCACTTCCACATGCACAGAAATCCTTGTACACATGCAAAACGAATATCGGAGCATAACCGAACCATTCAATATTCTTTGTGTTTTTCATAGTTTTGATTTTATCTTTATCGACCAAATCACTCAGTACAAGTAAACAGGTAGAGATATTCCGAAAGATCGTTTTCTGACGTCTTAAATAACATAGTTATTTAAAAAAAAATGGTGCTAATCCATTGAAAGATTAATTTCAAAAAGTGATGTTGTTTTTCCAAAACACATTTTCTTGTCTTTTGGCAACAAATTATTTGGACACAATTTTAAAGGTACCAAAGATCCAAATATATATTCTTAAAGGAAAAAAAATCATGCAATAATCGGTTTTTAAAAATATGAACTTTAACACTTCTAAACACACTGATAAATGCATATATTTCTCCGCGATATTTTGATGATAATGATATTTTCTATGCTAAAAGTAAACGTCCATAATTTAACACAATCTTTTATGAGCATCTTAAAAGAGCAGATTTATGCGACGTACAAAAATTTTCTCAAATGTTAGAATTGTTAAAACCATATTTTGTCAAAATGTGTGAAATTTTCCACGAAATCATCAAAGACCCGAGATCGTTACAGTTTGGATCACTTCCGGCTGAAGATTTTACTGTTTAGCATTTTTTCAAGAAATTTTACAGAACGTCGTATTTATAACGTAAAGAAGTTGCGGAGAATTCGATTTGTAAAATATATACTTTTGTTATGCTTACGGAATAAATGATTAAATAAGAAATGAATATACGAGAAGAAATCACATTTTATTTTTATTTAGATATCGATATTTTGTATTTATATTTTTTATCATGAGATGATCAGCCGTCATACTTATTATCGGAGAAAATACTAAAGAATTTGAACGAGATTTTTTTTTTTTTTGTAACTACAGTAATAGAGCAAGTGAAAAACACTTCCTAAAGCCATTTTATCACTAAATGTCAATATTTTTCATGACTTTTTCATATAGGTTACGACAACATGCTTTTAATTGCGAAATATTTAAAAATTTTTGGATGATAATGACAATGTTTTTAAACATTTAAGATACTGGATGACCAACATCTCTTTGTCTGTTTTCCGGCATATTTCAAAACTACGCTCACATTCTGAAAATGAAATTACACAGAAAAAAAGTACAAATTAAGATATAGTTTCAGTTGAATAATTTTTCGTTATCTTTTTATCAAAAATTTCTGTTATGACTAAAATGGAGCTATAAAAATAAAATCATACAAATATGAGTTTAATTAACACAAGAAAAAACTATTCCTTTTAATCCACTGGAGTCAATATCGATTGAATATCGAGTTGGAAGAAGCAAACAATAATCATTGCAAATTGCACCAATTTGTGCTCGGATACAAATTCAAAATTTTTAATACATAAATATTATAGAACTAATTAAATAATACAATTAAAATGTTTGCCCGAAGTAATACAAATCGATATATAGCCGATGGAAAAGAAATCTCAATAATAATGATGTCTTACTGCAGAATATTCTACTATAGTACGGTAAGCCATAAAAAAAACTTGTAGAAAATACTTTTTACATAATTATTCTGATATATATATGTTCCATATATCCAAAAGTCCGATACATAATGATTAAAATCATTCAATATTATTCCTGTGTTTTTCCAAATTTTTGCCATCCTAATACAAAGCCTCCAATAGCATCAAATGCTAATAAATGTAAATATAATGGCATTTACACAAAGGCAAGTATTTATTGCGAGCAATGGTGCAGGTTTCCAGCATATAAATCATTAACTTTTATGTACTTTTAACGAACCCTTTCTGTTACACTATTTTGTATACTTAACCCTTTGCAGAGTTGATTGTTACTGAAATCTATACTCCTTTTAAATAACAGAAGCGACTAATCTTGATCCTCCCTCTTGTTTTTTCCTTCATCTTCGCCAGTTTTCTTAAAAATCACATGTAGTTCTGCCATGCGTTTTGCACAAATATGGTGTCAAAATCAGTTGCCTCTGTTATTTAAAAAGAGAATAGTGTCCCGCGTAAATGGACGATACCAATGTACTAGAAACAAGTATTTTAAACTAATTTTGTTCACCTTATCTAATGGTAGAACAATCTGTGTTAAAAATGACGTAATAAAGTCTAATATATTAGTGGTGTATACAGTATTAGCCGTCTCGATTTACAAAGGGCATCTGAAAACACTAGTGGTGAGTGATAGTCACCTTTTGAGTGCAAAGGGTTAATCATGTTACATTAGTGTATTTGTACTGATTATATTATAAAACTCCAAGTGTTATTTCATACATGCTTTCTTTTCACTTACAGGTATGTTTGTGTGTGCCAATCAAATTTTGTGACTCATTTTTCATCCACTTCTTGTTGACATAGCTTCTATGTTGCTTTGAAATTAATAATACACATGTATTCCTGAAGGCAACAAATGAATTGAACATGGGTTTTTTAAATTTTTTCAATCAGAGAAGGCAGGTGCAACGTGGAACAAATTTACTTAAAGATTGATTTACATTTTCTATGGAGAATCACCATCAGCTTAAGGGGGGTCAGGGGTTAAAAACTTTTCAAAAAATCTATTTTTATGATCTAGTTTGATTATTCAATTATTTCTGAACTCAATGCGAAAAACCGCATAAAAATATTTACATTTTTAACGGAGTTATAAGCATTTATGTATCAACACATTCATAGCCGCACCCATACAATTTCAACTTTAAGTCAACTTTGATTTTTGACGACTAACACAATAAAAAAAATATTTAATGGAATGGTTTAAATTTTTTTTTGCATGCATATAACATCGTTATCTAGAGAATGAATTAGTATATTTTAGATAATTTAATATTTTGAGTATTTTTAATGGAAAAAAAGTTGTATTTTTTAAGGTTTTTAAAAATTTTTAAGTTGAAGAGTTTTTTTAATAATGTTTTTTTCGAGTGATTGTTATATCCTTAATTCATTCTATACAGTAAAGTTTTCTGATCATTTTAAAGCAAAAATTAGGTTCTTAAGTTAATTCAACGTTAAGATATTTTGGTGTTGGTGATATAACACATAATTTGTTTTTGGAAAATTGTGTTATATAAATTTTGCTATATTTTTTATTATATTACATTGAAGTACTACATTTTGTAATTTTATAAAACTACAAACATACATCTAAAATATCAGAAAGCTTAAATTAATTACATTGAATACTTCTGTATTTATATGGATTCTAAGCGAGAGGTCTGTTTACATGTTTTTTCGCATCGATCAACCCCTGAGCCCCCTTAAGCAAAAAGTAGTAGTTGTTGAAAAGTACTAATTCTTAGGTTACCACAATACTGCCAAATTTCAGTGAATAGTGTAAAATACCACCAAATTAGCCAAAATTTGGTGGTATTTCACCATGTTGTCATTATTCATTAGAAGAAACATCGCTGAATTTTAGAGCCAAATTAAATTTTTATATATGAAGCCAGCTCGGTAATATCTGGCTATTTTTTTTTTCAAAATTTTCTTTTAAATTTATAATAGTCCATAATCTTGGTCCCGACATTTTAATGTAAACTTCTAAATTTTAAAGGTTTATTAAAGTTGTTTTTTAAATAAAAAATTAAAAATGTATTGCAAAAACTATGAACTATGAGCGAAATATTTTATATAACTTTCGTTTTTTTTTCTAAACTTTATCCCAAATTTAATAAATAACGAAGTTTAAATTTTATTCTTCCGTTTCCGTCTAAAAGAAAATTTATAATGAGGGGTTTTTGACAAGGAAACCACATCTGTTTTCACTGGATCATGATACAAAACATTAACTTCCACCTAAAAACATCTGCTGAATATTTTGGAAGTGAATAGGGGTTTAAAGTACAAATAAAACGAAAAACTTGAAATATTTTCTTTTGAACTCATGAAGTTACAATTTTTTTTTATAAGGAAAGAATAAAGATAAAGGTATTTTTTAGTATAAATCTTTCTTTACTTTTTTGAGCTTTTTATAAAAAATAAGATCTAATTTTTGTTCTGACGGAGAAAGAGGAACTTTTAGAATTGTTAATAACTTTGTAGAAAAACGTTGAAATATAAATATCGAAAATAGAGTTAGACGCCAAGCTCTAACAAATTTAGAGCACATTAACTGAAAGTAGAATTTAAAAAGTATTTATGCATTATTTTATGCGTAAAAATAGTTTTTAATATAATTTGTATACATGGATAATTTGAATTTGTATACATGATGTATATAACATGTAATTTTGATTTTTATTAAACATGCTTCGTTAAACGTAAATGTGTTCTCATTCAGTGCTAAAGTAATCAATAATATACAAATCTTTATAACTTTTTCATGTATCGAAATAATGTTAAAAAAAGAGAAATTGGTGTGAATGGTGCCTAACAGATAGCAGAAGTAAACAAAGTAGCAATTTGTTACTTTAAGCGCTTTTTTATCAAGCTACATGTTATATAAAATGGCTTACAGCAGAAATATAGAAAAATGAAAATGTAAATAATTTTACTGTGCATTAAGATACCCTTTGTAGAGTCTATTAGCAATAAAAAATATATGTATAGATTTATTGTTTGTTTTTCAATGTTTTTACAATGCAAAAATGTAAGATTAAATAAAAAAAAAAACCTAAGAAATTGCCAAAAAATGTATTGAATATGACCCCATGTGTTATCAAATTTTATGCATAAAAAATAAATTTTGAATGTTCAATCTTCCTTAGTTATCATTTGTGAATATAAATCCCTAACTGAGAATTAAAAGCGTACATAAATAAACCCTGGGGTCTCAAAAAGTTAAAATAACTATATGTATAACATATAAATATTATAAAACTTTTAAACACGTCCGCTGAAGATTAAAATCAACTTTTGGCATATTTGAACTGTGTCATGGATGGGTATACAAATAAATATTTACAAAAAAATCTTGAAATTTGATTTTACATACTAAAGAGCAGCAGAGAACAGAAAGTAGAAAAGTTCACATTTAGATGTGTTCGTAATTATATCAATACGTAGCACAATTAGTCATCGTCTGGACTGTCCGTCCTCTCCATATACTAATAGCGTAAAAGCTATCCAACAGAAAAGTTAATATATATAATGGTTAAAAAATTTTGGCGAATCATTTCAATTTTATGGAAATTTATTCAAAATTTAAAATTACATTAATGGAAGTTTTTTTTTTCATTTTATTAAGTCCTACCATAAATTATAAAAAAATCTGTTAAGTTACTAAAAATTTTCTAGAAAATTGAGATTTATAGAATTTTTCATGTAGTTGTAACAGCAAAAATTCAAGTAATCGATTCTGTTACATGAATTTTTGCTGTTTTTTGTTATAAAGTTTTAGGAATCACAGTTTCCAAGAAAAAAGTTTAATAACTTTACAGATTTTTTTACAGTGTACGTAATTAATCTAATGATATTTTGTGATATATAATGAATCTAGATTGTTTTGGCGATTATTCTGTTGAGTCCTACTATAGATATTTAATTCAATAACATGTACCATTATAGATGATTATTCCAAGTCGCCACGATAATTACGTCCTGCTCAAGAGTGACTCGTATTGCTTCTGTATTACTGAATTTAATGTATTTAATCAGAATAAATTTTGTATCCGTGCAGCTGTGTATTAGAGTGCAACACATATTATATCAAGATCTGAACATTTATAAAACTAATTATAGTACGAACGCACTTCAACTGCCCCGTTTGATATAGAATTTTCGATTTGCAATATTTATAAAAGTAAGAATATTACTGCATTAAATGAGCAAAATATCGTATAATATGTTCCATATTTGGCAGACAATAAAAATTATCAGTGACAAGATTTCAGAAATCAGGAATTATTTCATTTCACTGACATGTAAAGCTAATCTATTGGATTCAGTGAAATGTGGAACAATCATTCTATATTTATATGATAGCACCTTTAATAATATCAATCTTGTAAGTTTAGTTGTGGTTTGGTGCAATTGCACTTCATTTTTGTACGCTTAAAATGTTTTTAAAAGTGCACAAGATTTGTGAAAGTCGGAATACAAAAATTTAGATATCTTTTTTGAATGCGTTCGTAATTATGACAATGCGTAGAACCTATATAGACGTTGTCTGCAATCCGTCCGTCCGCATATAACAGAGCAAAATCTACCCTCTCTAATTATTTGGAATTTAAATGAAAAAATTTAAATACATAATTATTGCATAATCAAGTCGAGTTATTTAAAATTTTATGAAAATCGAATGTAGAATTTAGTTACAGGAACAATCAAAATTATTCCGTTTCATTACGGTCAATGGGAAAAAATAATTTAAAGTGAATTTTAATTATATTACACTCTTTCGAACATAATAAAATTGACGTGGATCTATGAAGTATGCACTGAAATATGTATTCTATACAATCTGTGGTGCAAAGAATAATTGTTATTAATTTACAGGGCCACACAAAAGTATTCTTTTACATAATAGTATTGGGAGAAACATTGTTTGGGAGAGCGTTTTAATTACGTTAAACTATTTCAAATTTTATGAAATTGTTATAAATTACTGAAGTTTACCAGAAGTTATTTGCTGTATATTCTGAAGTAGATATTATATACAAGGACACACAAAAGATTTTGGCTATTATACTGTGTATTATTACACCAAGATCTGAATATTTTTAAAACTTCGTTATAGTGTGAACACATTTCATTTGTGACGCTTGAAGAATAATTTCCCACATGTTGTCGTTCTCGTGATTTCCTTTTAAATAAACTTACTATCTTTCCATATACAGTAAAATACCCATAACTTATATACTGTTTACCTCAAAAAAGCGGGAAACTCGGAATCAGCGGACAAATTCCACAGTTTTAAATTGTTAAATGTCTTTATATATCTTTTTACATAAAAACTTAGTAAATCACGAGTGACCATGAAACAAGAATATTTTCATGTCAGTCATGATTTATACATAGCATAATTGAAATAAAATATATTTTTGCGTATGTATGACAAACAATTTTATTAAAGAAAGCAATACTAAATAAATTTATATTTTAAAATGATAGGTATTTTCATATGCAGTATTTCTTTCTTTTGAATTATGCAAAACTAGTGGTCTTGAAATTTTTGTTGAAATTGATACTCTGATGTCTTTTACACCCCTAAACATAGTTTATTTTATAAACACAATATGGTCATTAATGAAGGACATTTCCAACTTTAGATATTTTGTCGAATACTTAAAAATATATTTGCCAGATTCTTCTAGATTTTCAGGATTATAAAGATTATGTTTGACCTCATCAACGGCTTTTGACTTATGTTTGACTTATCAACGTCCATTTCAATTCAGGCGGGAGGAGACAGAATGTCAAAGAAGAATTATAATATTTGGAATCACCTTGTACTTTAAAGTGCAAGAAATGATTTATTGCTGCAGATTACAAACATGTAAACACTGTACAACATGGACTCTGATTTTTCTAAGAATAGCATGTATAAAAATGGATATACAGCAATCTTTTTAACAAATACTATTTTTAACTTTAGAAATTTCTGCATATTTCTGATTAAATTTAATGGCAGTTTTAAGAAAATTGGCAAAATGTACTACAAATAATGTAACGAAATTTAAAATATTTATTTAAATATTTTATGAAATATTAGTTGCATAAAATAATTTTTATCTGCTCATGTGCGAACGATAACGACGATTTTTATACATGATTTAATAGTTAATTCTAGTGAGCAACTGATAAGAAAATCTAGTCAAATATCGCGAAAATTCAGAAAGATATCGGCGATAGAATTAAGATAAATTTTTGTTCTCTCTAAAAGCAGCTGAACGGATATTAAGTGATATTATATCACCTGCAAAAAATATTTACTTGAAACAAATTCTGACACATGCCTAGAAAAATAATAAGCATTGGCATTTTTCTTAAAGAATTCATAATATTTTAATAATAACTGCTAATGTCTGTAAAGAAACAATTTATTAATTTTTTGAAATTAGGTAAATTTACAAGAGCTTTTTTTGTTTAGTTGATTTATTTGTAATAACTGCACTTCCATAGGCATCAAACAATTTCTGTAAAACTATCCGATGTATATCCGTATAATATCCTACTTATTTATTTTAATCACTAACAAGAATAAAGATCTTCAAGAACAGAGCACAAACAATTGATACCTTTTCTTCAATTAAAAGTACTTTATCAGATCTTCTAGAAAAAAGTTAAATTTAAAGCACATTCCTCAATCTGTATAGAAAATGAATAAGAATTCTGAATTTTGTTTAGAAAGTTTGTAATATTTTAATTATAATTGCTAGATTTTGTAATGAAAGGACATGATTTATTAGCTATTTGAAGATAGGTAAATATCTAAACTTTTTTTTCGTTTTGTTTCTTTATACCTATTGGACTCCCTATGGTTTTTTTTTATCCAAATAGGACATGATTTATTAGCTATTTGAAGACAGATACATAAATAAATTTTGTTTGTTTGTTTGTTTGTTTGCTTGTCTATCCCTATTGGCTGCACTTCGCAGACATAAAATAAATTCTTAGAAACTATCATTGGTACTACTCTGTTATCCCGTCGACCAAAATACTATCGCCAAATTATAAGATTAAATGCTAATAAGGGATGATCGTGAATGTCAATTCAATGACATCAAATACGATACACACGTTTAAAATGTCATTAAGTTATTTTGATTTCGACTTTTTATTTGTATTTTTATTAATTTTCTACTAATTATTATTTTTTTTATTATTTAAAATAAAAATTACATCAATGTATATAATTTGGCTATAAGTTTGGCGATTTGTATAATTTGGCGAAATCGGTCGACGGGATAACAGAGTAGAACTCTATCATCTTATATCCGTATAACAAGGTGCAAGCGCTGCGCTACAAGTGGCTTATTTTCACCGCTAATATATAATAGTATTTTTTGACTTATTAAATTTCAGAAAATCTCTCATTAAATAAAGTTAGAAATACTTAAGTTTATACTTATAACACTAAGCCCTTTGTGGCGCATGGGTAGCGTCCCTGATATAATGTTTTACTCATTTACTTAATCACTGACAAGAATAAAAAGCATCGATAAGCGAACACAATCAATCGATATTTTTTCGTCTATTGAAAGTAGTCATCTCCTCCAAGACCACATCCAAAAAGGTTGAATTTAAAGCACATTTCACAAACTTATATAGAGGATTAAAAAACATTCTGTATTTTATTTAATATGTGTATAGCATTTCACTTGTAATTATTAAAGTCTTTCATGAAAAGACACGACTTATTAACTTTTTGGAGTTAAGGTAAGATGCTTTTTTTTGCTTAGTTTGTTAATTGTTATTCGCAGCACTTTCGTAGGTGTTAATCAGTTTATCTAAAACTGTCAGTTATACATCCGTATAATGTCCCACCCACTTACTTTTACACTTACAAGAATAAACATAATCGATTATAGAACACAAACATCGATATTTTTACGTCTGTATAAAGCATTCTTCCCATCAAGAAATTGATTATAATTGATTATAATTGCTAGATTTTGTAATGAAAGGACATGATTTATTAGCTATTTGAAGATAGGTAAATATCTAAACTTTTTTTTTCGTTTTGTTTCTTTATACCTATTGGACTCCCTATGGTTTTTTTTTATCCAAATAGGACATGATTTATTAGCTATTTGAAGACAGATACATAAATAAATTTTGTTTGTTTGTTTGTTTGTTTGTTTATCCCTATTGGCTGCACTTCGCAGACATAAAATAAATTCTTAGAAACTATTATTGGTATTACTCTGTTATCCCGTCGACCAAAATACTATCGCCAAATTATAAGATTAAATGCTAATAAGGGATGATCGTGAATGTCAATTCAATGACATTAAATACGATACACATGTTTAAAATGTCATTAAGTTATTTTGATTTCGACTTTTTATTTGTATTTTTATTAATTTTCTACTAATTATTATTTTTTTTTATTATTTAAAGAAAAAAATTACATCAATGTATATAATTTGGCTATAAGTTTGGCGAATTGTATAATTTTTCGAAATCGGTCGACGGGATAACAGAGTAGAACCCTATCATCTTATATCCGTATAACAAGGTGCAA
This sequence comes from Maratus speculifer, assembly GCA_964019185.1. Taxonomy (NCBI): domain Eukaryota; kingdom Metazoa; phylum Arthropoda; class Arachnida; order Araneae; family Salticidae; genus Maratus; species Maratus speculifer. The sequence continues at coordinate 104,620,187 of OZ025289.1, read as the reverse complement.
GCGCTGCGCTACAAGTGGCTTATTTTCACCGCTAATATATAATAGTATTTTTTGACTTATTAAATTTCAGAAAATCTCTCATTAAATAAAGTTAGAAATACTTAAGTTTATACTTATAACACTAAGCCCTTTGTGGCGCATGGGTAGCGTCCCTGATATAATGTTTTACTCATTTACTTAATCACTGACAAGAATAAAAAGCATCGATAAGCGAACACAATCAATCGATATTTTTTCGTCTATTGAAAGTAGTCATCTCCTCCAAGACCACATCCAAAAAGGTTGAATTTAAAGCACATTTCACAAACTTATATAGAGGATTAAAAAACATTCTGTATTTTATTTAATATGTGTATAGCATTTCACTTGTAATTATTAAAGTCTTTCATGAAAAGACACGACTTATTAACTTTTTGGAGTTAGGTAAGATGCTTTTTTTGCTTAGTTTTTTAATTGTTATTCGCAGCACTTTCATAGGTGTTAATCAGTTTATCTAAAACTGTCAGTTATACATACGTATAATGTCCTACTCACTTACTTTTTCACTTACAAGAATAAACATAATCGATTATAGAACACAAATATAGATATTTTTTCGTCTGTTGAAAGCCTTCTTCCCATCCAGAAAAGTTTAAATTAAAACACTTTTCACAAAGCTGTGTAGAGAATTAATAAGCATTTTGTATTTTGTTTTAAAAGTTTATCATATTTTGATTGTAATTACTAAAGTCTGTACAGTGTACACTGTAAAAAATGTCCGATGTTTCTGAATCTATAAAAAATGTACTGTAATGAGAAACGAAAATATACTGTAAACTCTTCTAACTCACCTAAGGTTTCGAAAACCGTTCCTTTACCTTTGAAAATCCCAGAAAACTATTTGTTTTAGAAATTTAAATAAAAATTTATAAAAGTTAATTTTTATTATCTGCCCGTCTTTTTTGGAAACGTTTCTAAGTAGTTTTTACAGTACAATAATCACTTTTCTCTAATCAAAAAATAACTTTTTCGGATGCTACCAATTCTCAAGTTAACATTTTCATCTGCATAACTGATTTTGTGCATGCAATTGTAGCAAAACAGTGTTAATTTTCATATTAATGTTAATACTGTTAAAATTGTATGCTTGTATATTAAACATGTTCTGTGAATATCAAAATATTTTCGCATGAATAGGTAGCATCCGAAAAAGTGATATTTGGATTTGAGAAAAGTGATTATTGTACTGTAAAAGCTACTTAGAAACGTTTCCGAAAAGGACGGGCAGATAATAAAAATTAATTTTTATAATTTTTTATTTAAATTTCTAAAACAAATAGTTTTCTAGGATTTTAAAAGGTAAAGGAACGGTTTTCGAAACCTTAGGTGAGTTAGAAGAGGTTACTGTATATTTTCGCTTTTGATTACAGTACATTTTTATAGATTCAGAAACATCTGACATTTTTTGCAGTGTAATGAAAAGACACGATTTATTAACTTTTTGAAGTTAAGTAAAATGCATTTTTTGTTACGTTTATTAATCCTCAATCGCTGCACTTATGTAAGCATTAGTGAAGTTATCTAAAACTATGAGTTATATATCCGTATAATATTCCATTCATTTACATAATCACTAACAAGAATAAACATCTTCCAGAACAGAACACAAACAATAAGTACTTTTTCTTCTGTTGAAATACTCTATTATATCTCCTACAAAAGAGTTAAAATTTAAGTATATTTTTCAAATCTCTGTAGAGAAATAATAAGCATTTTGTATTTTGTTTAGAAAGTTTATAATATTTTGGTTGTAATTGCTAGAGTCTGTAATGAAAAGACACGAGTTATTAACTTTTTTGATGTTAGGTAAATTTTTAAGAACTTTTTGTTTAGTTGGTTTATCCTTATTATTGGTTTATCTTTAGGTATCACTCAATTTCTCTGAAACTATCAGTTATATATGTGCATGATGACCTACTCATTTGTTTAATCACTAAGAAGAATAAACACCATCAGTAACAGAACCCAGACAATAGATTCTTTTCCTTCTATTGAAAATGCTCTATTATATCTGCTTCAAAAAAGTTGAATTTAAATCACATTTCTCAACTCTTTATGGAGAAGAAATAAGCATTCTGTATTTTTTTAGAAATATTATAATATTTTATTTGTACATTTTGTAATGAATAAACACGATTTATTAACTTTTTGAAAATAGGTAAATTTGTAAGAACTTTTTTCGTTTATTTAGTCTGTCCTTATCTCCTCCATTTCCGTAAGCATCAATCAGTTTCTCTAAATCTGTCAGTTATATATCCATATAATATTCTTCCCATTTATTTAAATATTAACAAGAATAAACATCATCGATAACATTACACAAATAATACAAATTTTTTCGCCTATTGAAAGCATACTATTAAATCACACAAAAGAAGTTGAATTTAAAACACATTTCACAGACCTGCATAGGGAATTAAATAAGTTGGAAATTGTGCGTTAAACGTAGCAAATGTGGTGTGTTATATATACTATAACGAATTTTTAAAAATATTCATATCTTGTTTTAATAGTGTACAATAATTCATACATAGTATAGTATGCGAAATCTTTTGTGTGTCCCTTAAATACTGTCTGCTTTCTATTATACGGGAAGTAATTTCAAGAAAACCTCAGCAACATGGATCAATTTCATAAAATATAAAATACATTAATATAATTAAAACGCTCCCGGAACAATGTTTCCCTTATACCATTATGTAATGGAATATTAATGTGTGGCTCTCTAAATTAATAACAAATATTATTTGCACCACACATTCTCTAGAATGTAACATCATTTTAAAACAATTGAAACAATTTTTTCCCTTTGATTTTAATGTAAAGGGATAATTTTGATTGTCCACGTATATAAACTACACCCAAATTTCGCGAAATTTGAATTGAAACGACAAAATGATGTATCACTTACATATTTTAAAATTCAAAAGATTCGATTGGGAATTTTTTGCGCTGTTATATCCGGACCAACAGACGAACGGGCTGAACGACGACTGTAGATGCTACGTTTTTATATAATTACAAACGCACCTAAAAATAGACTGTATTTTGTATAGAAAGTTTATAATAAGTTGATTGTAATTATTAAAGTGAATAACGAAGAGGCACGATTTATTAGCCTTTTGAATTTAGATTAAATGCTTTTTTTGTTTGGTTTGTTAAACCTCATTCGCTGCACTTCCGTAGACATCAATCAATATATCTATAACTATCAGTCATATATCTGTACATCCCGCTCATTTACTTAATCACTAACGAGAGTAAACATCATCAATAACGTAGCTAAACAATAGTTGATTTTTCTTCTGTTAAATGTACTCTAATAGATCACCTCAAAAAAAGTTGAATTTAAAGAACATTTCACAAACCTGTATAGAAAATTAAAAAACATGCTATATTTTGTTTATAAAATTTGTAATATTTTGACAGTAATTACTAAAGTCTGTAATGAAAAGACACGATTTATTAATTTTTTGAAGTTAGGTGATTTTTTTTTGTTTATTTGTTTTGTTTCGATAGTTAATTCTCATTCGCTGTACCTTCGTAAACATCAGTGAAGTTACCTAAAACTATCGGTTATATATCCGTATAATCTCCTACTCATTTACGTGTTCACTAATAAGAATAAATATCATAGATAATGGAGCAATAATAATAGATATCTATCATCTATTGAAGTCTTCTTTTACATCACCTCAAAGAAATTTAAGTTTAAGCACTCTTCACAAATCTGTACAAAGAATGAAAAAAAACCTCTGTAATTAGTTTAGCGAGTTTATAATATTTTGGATTGTAATTACTTAAGTCTGTAATGAAAAGACACGATTTATTAACATTTTGGAGTTAGTTAAAGTGCTTTTTTCGTTTAGTTTGTTAATTCTTATTCGCTGCATTTCCGTAGGTATCAATCACTTTATCTAAAACTATTACTTATATATCCGTATATAATGTCCTGCTCATTTATTTAATCACTAACGAGAGTAAACAACATCGGTATCATTCTTTAAATTTTCCTTTGGAAAGTCCTAAAAGCAGCAGGTGCTTTGTGTGCCACTTTAATGAGTCGCATAGGTAATCTAAACTCGTTAAGCGTAAGTATTATTAGAGATATCCAGCTGCCAATAGTTTCTACAACAATTAACTTTCATACGGATCATTAACTCTGATGTGTAAATGCACCTTGAGTAAATACAGCGGAATGAACTCGTATCTTGGATAATATTTAAAGAATTATTTTTTCTTAGTACTTGATTTTTTACATTCATTTTGAAATTTACCTTTTCCCCTTAATTTACAAAAAAAAAACAAAAATTTTCGAATTAACAGTTTACTACTTTTCTTCTGCATCAGCAAACTATAAATGTTAAGATTCGAAAATAGTAGTTTTTAGTGCCTATTAGATCGAATGCAAAATTTAAATTGCAGCGGAATTTGCTTTTCTGCTTTTTTTCTTTTTTTGCTATATTGAGTTGACTTAATAAAAAGAAATTATATATTTTTTGGTTCTTTCTTGAGATAAACAAGGTGTTCATAACTAAACGATTAAACTTTTAAGGCTGTCATCAGATGAAACTGTTTTTCATAAAGTTGTGACAATTTGTGGAATGTATTACAAAAAGAGAAAATTTGTTAGAGAAAAAAAATAAAATTTTTGCCTATAGAAGGTGGTTTTAATGAACTATAGGAATAGCATACATTTACGATAGTTTCGAATCTTTATTTATTTACCATTAACCGGGGCTAATTTGGTTCTTACGGGGTTATTTTCATCCATCCCATAAAAAAGATTTTAACCTTTGTAACCTTCCTACTCATTTACTTGATCGCTATCGAGAATAAACATCATCGATAGCAGTGCACAAACGATAGATATTTTTTCGTCTATTGCAAGCATTATTATATTAGATGGTCTTCAAAAAGTAGAATTATAATCACATTTCACAAACCTGTAGGGAGAGTTAAAATATAGTCTGTATTTTGTTTAGAAAGTTTATAATATTTTAATTATAATTAAAAATTTCTAGTGAAAAGGCACGATTTTTTTAACTTTTTGAAGTTATTTAAAACAGTGTTTTGTTTAGTTTGTTAATCCTTATTCGCTGCATTTCCGTTTGATATATATCACTTTATCTAAAACTATTATTTACATATCCGTATAATGTCTTGCTCATTTACTTAATCACGAACGAGGATAAACATCATCGGTATCGTTCTTTAATTTTTTTTTTTTTTGGAAAGCACTAGAAGCAGCAGGTACTTTGTGTCTCACTTTAATGAGTCTCATAGGTAATTTCAGCTCGTTAAACGTAAGTATTATTAGAGATATCGAGCTGCCAATAGCTTCTACAACAATTAGATTTCATACGGATCAGTAACTCTGATGTGTAAATGTACCTTGAGTAAATGCAGAGGAATGAACTTGTATCCTGTATAATATTTAAAGAAAATTTTTCTTGGTACTTGATATTTTACGTTCATTTACAAAAGTTACTTTTTTCCTTAATTTACAAAAATGTTACCGGATTAACATTTTAGTACTATTTCTTCCGCATCAAAAACTATAAATGTTAAGATTCGAGAATAGTAGTTTTTAGTAATTTGCAATGCAGCAAAATTTTCTTTTAAAGATTAGTTTAACTCACTATTGAACTGCAAGAAGTGTAAGTCACCGATTTTGACGAAAGTTGTATCGTTGGAAAGATCTCATCGAGAGCAGCAAAAAACTCAAAGGAACTACCCGTCGCAAATGAGCCGTTTTCGAGATATCCGACAATTTATGTCACATAAATAGTGCATACTTAATGGGGGACCGCAAAAAGTTTTTGTCTCGATTTTAACGAAAGTGGTATTGTTTAAAAGATATCATCATGAGGGATAAAAAACGCAATAGAACTACCCGTCAGAAATGAGCCATCAAGATATAGATTGAGAGTTTTCAAAATATCCGATAATTTATATCACGTAGCTAGTGCATACTGTTCTACAGCACACTTGATGGGAGACCGCAAAAAAATTGTTTTCTGGATTTTGATGTAAATAGTGTCGTTGCAAACATATCATCGTGAGGATTAAAAAACTCAATGGAACTTCCCATCTGAAATGAGCCGTTTCCGAGATATCCGACAATTGTTGTCACTAAATGCAGTTTCCCAGCAGTATGCATTAGCAATGTGACACAAATTGTCGGATATCTCGAAAACGTCTAATTTCTGACGGGTGATTACATTGAGTTTTTTAATCCTCATGATGATATCTTTTCAATGATATCACTTTCGTTAAAATCGAGACAAAATTTTTTTGCGGTCTCCCATTAAGTGTGCACTAGTTACGTGACATAAATTGTCGGGTATCTCGAAAACGGCTCATTTGCGACGGGTAGTTCCATTGAGTTTTTTGCTGCTCTGGATGAGATCTTTCCAACGATACCACTTTCGTCAAAATCGGTGACTTACACTTCTTGCAGTTTCCTAGTCAGAGTTTTTTTTCTGTATTAAGTTGAGTTAATTAAAAAAAATGTGTAATTTTTTGGTTCTCTTTTGATATAAACAATGTGTTTGTAACTAAACAATTCTACATTTAAAGCTGTCAACAGACAAAATTATTGTTCATAAAGTTGTGACAGTTTGTGAAATATATAATAAAAAGAGAGTTTAATATTTAAGAGACTTATTTATTATTTATTTAAGAGAAAAAAATTGTTCAAAGTTTTACCTCCAGAATGCAATTTTAATGGATTGTACAAACATCATACATTTACGATTGTTTACAATATTTATTTATTTACTGTAAACCGGGGGTACTTTGGTCCTTGCGGGGGTAACTTTAGTCCATCTCGTAAGAAAAGTTTTTACACTTTACATTGAACTAACAATATACTAGATAATTTGGAGTTTTTGTTATTGAAAAACATTTTATACCCTGCTATAGGGTATTTGCATAATTTAGGGTAATTTAATTTTTTTTATATTGGCAACACTGGGTGTGTTAGTAATCTACTGTTTTCGCATGTAAATTTTATCTCTCCAAACTTTCTATAGTGAAAAAAATCTGAATAAAAGATACAAAAAAGTAAATGTAAAAACATTACCTTCAATAATCTGTAACCCATGCGCGTTCATATGTTTTCTTTTAACTTTTTATTTTGACGGGAAATGTTTATGTGTTCATCAGACTAAAACTAGTTTTTGGGATTACTTTCTGGCAGTTATTTTTTGGTAAGAAAGTAGTCCCAGTCACTTAGAAATGTTTTTTACACAACCAATGTCTTAAAAAATCTTTTAACTTTCTTTTCAAATGTTACAGTAGCAAAATGTTATATTAATTACTTTTATTCCATATAAATTATTTTGTTTAGACAGTTTTTAATACTTTGATCGTAATTACTAAAGTCTGTAATGAAAAGGCACGACTTATTAACATTTTGAAGTTAGTTAAAGTGCTTTTTTATTTAGTTTTTTAATTCTTATTAGTTGTACTTCCGTAGGTATCAATCACTTTATCTAAAACTATTAGTTATATATCCGTATATAATATCCTGCTCATTTACTTAATCACTAACGAGAGTAAACATCATCGGTATCGTACTTTAAATTTTTCTTTGGGAAGTCCTAAAAGCAGCAGGTGCTTTGTGTCACACTTTAATGAGTCTCATAGGTAATTTGAACTCGTTAAGCGTAAGTATTATCAGAGATATCAGCTGCCAATAGCTTCTACAACAATTAGCTTTCATACAGGTCATTAACTCTGATGTGTAAATGCACCTTTTGAGTAAATACAGAGGAATGAGCTTGTATCTTGGATAATATTTAAAGAAAATTTTTTTCTTAGTACTTGATTTTTTTACATTCATTTAGAAAATCTATTTTTTCCTCTTAATTTACAAAAATGTTATCAGATTAACATTTTACTACTATACCTTCTACTTCAGCAAAATATAAATGTTAAGATTCGGAAATAGTAGTTTTTAGTGTCTATTAAATCGAATGAAAAATTTGTAATGCAGCAGAATTTACATTAAAAGATTAATTTAATTCAGACCTTTTTTTTCTGTGTTAAGTTTAAAATTTTATATTTTTTGGTTCTCTCTTGAGATATACAGGGTTTCATAACTAAACTATTTTACTTTTAAATCTATCAGCAGACGAAACTTTTTTTTATAAAATTATTACAGTTTGTGAAATATATAATAAAAGGAGGGAATTTATTTAATTGAAAAAATTCAAACTTTTGCCAACAGAAGGCAAATTAGCATACATACATACATATCGTAAACATAAATAGCATATGTTTACGATAGTTTAAACTTTTATTTATTTACCATTAATCAGGGCTACTTTGATCCTTACTTTCATCCCTCCTATAAAAATAAGATTTTAAACTTTGTAGTGAATAAACAATACAAGATAATTTGGCGCTTCTGTCCTTTAAAAAGACTTCATACCCTAAAATAGGGTATTTCAAAAGATTGGGGTAATTTAAAATTTTTCAGTGGCAACACTGGATGTGTTAGTAAACAAGTGTTTTTGCGTATAAATTTTAATTCTCCAAACTTTTTATAGTGAAAAAATCTGAATATGAGATACGAAAAAGGTAAATGTCAAAATATCGCCTTTAGTTACTTGTTACCCATGTATGATCAAAGTTCTTCTTTTAAATTTTTTTTGACAGGAAATGTTTACATTTTGAAAAAGCTAATATGAAAACTAGTGATTTTCGGCTACTTTGTGCCTTTCAGTTTTTGGTCCGAAAATAGCCCCAATTATTTAAAAATGCTTTTTATACAACCAATCTCTTTAAAATGTTTTAAGTATTTTTTTTTCATAAGTTACAATAATTGTTTTGTTCCAGCTGTTGAGAATAATATGATGAAAAGAGTTTCTCGTTTCTCTAACATTAACAATTGGTTTATTGTGTTTAAATGTTTAAAAAAGACAACATTTATCGATTTTGCAGTGTCAATAAAAATGTATTCATTTATATATGAAAAGTATTCATTTTATATCAAGCTAAGTGATAGACAAAAGAAGCCTCAAGCAGAGGCAATTTTGTTCCAAAACTTTAAAAATAGCTAAAAAATAAAGAATTAAAAATTAGCTCTTTAAAGCCATACTCTTCATTTCAATGCTTTATGTTAATTGTTTACAACTCAATTTTGACGTTGAGAAATCATATACAATATTTTTAACCCCTTAGAGAAGAGCGACCAGTATGCGTGCTATATAAGGTGCTCAGAATACTTGATTATTCTCACCAGTAAATTTTAGTTGCAAATTTCGCCTTATTTAATCCCACTATTTTTGTGATTCAATTAGGTAAAAATATCTGCTTTAAAAAACTGGGGATAAAAGTAAAAGTATAAGTAAAATTCTGTAAAAGACGCTTGTACCTAAAGGATTAATAATAGAAATGTAAGTGTAACCTGGAAAAAGTGGCCAAAATTAGCCAGCTGGTGGTATTTGACCTGATCTAAAACACAATATTTTCAGACATATTTTTAACATTTCCCAGAAATCATTGTGGTGAATTGTAGAAAATGCTATTTTACGATTCCGCATGGTATCTGAAAATGAGGACCGTCATGTAGAACAGGTCTGATTGCAATATTTTTTTGAAAACTATTATAAATGTATAATTTGTTACGAAATGCCAGCAGGCTCAAAAATTGAATGAACTATGAAATGAACTATGTTTTTTGCTCAATTTTCCATACTTTACAATGTCTGTCACAAAACTTCATGACATTCTAAACAATTGCTTTCAGACAACTTTAAAATACAGTCGTTTTATTAAAGACACTGTGTATTTACCTAAAGTTTTTTACTAAGAATTCGCAACAGTATTGGTATTTTTTCATCTTTGCAAAGTATAAACACTTAAGTGTGCTGGCCATTCAGCTTCTGAATTCCTCTCCGCAATGATAATTATATGTACATTTGATGCATCCGTATATTTAAAATATCTCCTTCGGAAATTAATATTTTTATCTCCTTTTTTCTGTTGATTCTTGCCCAACCAGTGGCCGAGAGGTTCTGACCTTTCAACTGGCAGACGGCAGGGGCTGGGTTCGAACCCAATCGCGGCCGTCAGCCTAACCGCTCGGTGTTTTCGACGGTTTTCTTCGAACCTTGGATTTCTTTGCGTAAATATGGGTTAGGTTCCCTTAAAGTGCTATTACACGTAAAAATTGCAAGCGACAAAAATCGCCTGCGTTTTTTCGTGTTCTTAGCATTTTATTGGCTGTTCGAGAAGAGTCTTTACCTTCATTTGGATTTCCAAGCATTTGATTGGCTCTTTCTGGCGACTCGCTTCGTTCCAGGCGTCAAAGACGCTTCGACAAAAGAGAATCACGCGTTACCAAGCGACTCCGCTGGTCCCATAGGATAACATGAAGACGCCTGCAGCACGACACGTGCAATAGCACTTTGATAAAGACCTCCACGGAGGGCACCCTATCTTTTTTCGCGCCTATATCTCATACGTGGGTAATCGGCCGTCATAAAATAAACTAAATCTGTGTACTCTTCTTAAAGGATATCTCTTTTTTTTCTTAGTTCTCAAAATATTTCTAAAATGTATGCTTATTTTTATATTACAATGTTAAAATCTTTCTCATAATTTGTCAGCTTTTAAATAAAAAAAAAATATTAAATGAAGCTTATATTTTGGAAGTATTTTGTTAACTACGCAAAAAAGAGACATCTTTTAAGAAGAAAACAAGTAGTACAAGAGTTAAAAGTATTAATTTCCGGAGGAGATATTTTAAATATACATATGCATCAAACGGCCATAGACTTAACATTACGGAGGGACACTCGGAAATGACCAGCACCTTTAAGTAAATGATAGTCCGGGAGCCGACCGTCGATTTTCCTATGTATCAAGTACAAGGACCGGACATACATCAAAATGTAGGTTTCAATGTGCACGTTAAGAATATCACTGGCTGCCAGGTCTTATCCTGCCGGAACCCAAGGCAGCCGCACTTTTATGACGTCAATTTTGAATGTTTACCTACACTGTAAAAAAAAAACTCCCTTACTTTACACCAAAAAGGGTGGCAACTAAGTTGCCACCCCAAGTGGTGTAATGAAATTCCACTTGTAAATTGATGTAATGAACCACCAACTATCAAATGGTAAATAAACACCATTTGTAGTGGCAACTTAGTTGCCACCCTTTTGGGTGTAAAGTAAGTAATATGTTTAAAATGCACGTTATAATAAATTGTCTCAATTAAAGGGAAGTTTAGCACATTATTTGCGTGAAGCTATTTTTTTTTTAAATTATGGCTGTATTAAATTTGAAATGTAATTTTTTAATTATTTTTTATTTTGCTACCATTTATTAAAGTACACTATATAAGTAGATGGTAAAAAAGGAAATTTTCTAATATTTACATGATTTTAACAGCAAAATAAAAAATAATTTAAAGATTACATTTTAAATTTAACACAGCCATATATTAAAATAATTAGTTTCATGCAAAAATGCTGCTAAACTCCCTTTTAACCCATTTTAGGCCAAGCACAGAAATTTTATAAAATGTAGCATTATTTTTATTGAAATATGCTTAAATTACATACATTAAGACACAAAAAAAGATTCGTGCATGAAAAATAATATTTTATATAAGAAATAATATTTTATATAATAATATAAAATATTATTTCTTATAATGAATAATATGAATATGAATAATATTTTTATGACTTTTGTTTTATTCTTATTTCATATACAGAATTTGCAACTTTAATCTATTTTAAAAACATATAATTCATTTCAATTGGAATAATAATATATTTTTAAAAAGTCGAATTTGTCAAAGGCGTTTCAAATTAAAACTCTAGCGTATTTTGAAAATTTTTTAAGAGAAAGTGTTTACTCCAATTGAATTACTAATATTTTATGGATGTCTTCAAAAGCCTTAAAAAATAGAAGAAAAACAAAATTCTTGAAAAAAAATGTGTCAGAGTGTTAAAAAAAATATTTATCGAAATGTTTCGTATACGAACCTTTGGCCGAAAATGGGTTTTAATTGAGGTAATTTATTATAACATGCATTTTAAACATAATACTCAGTTATTAAACAATGTAATTTAGTATATTTACATACTTAAAAACATAGTTATATGGGTCACATAGTGTGTTTGGGGGTTGGTGGGGGGAGGGGGCACAATGTATCTGCAGCACCTCTAAATTTCAGTAGTTTCATTACTGTTTGTCACAGGTGTTACAAAATTGAAAAGTGTAAAAGCACAAATAAATTCTATTAAATACATGTTTTTCGTTTATTTTGAAACTTTAAAAGATTTAATATTACAACTAAATATTATAAAAGAACATTGCGCTTATATATTGGCAAAGGTGATCTGGAAAACATGTATTATCTAACAGTATTGTATGACCACTTTTGGATTTCAAGAATGAAGTAACATGCTATTTTGAAAATGTATGTTTTTTTCACACAAAAAATCCCAATATGTTTATACATATAATTTTTTTTACAAAAAAAGCGAAGAAACAAAAGACGATAATAACATAAATTTGGCGCCCCCTCAGTTTCCGCGTCCGGGGCGACCGCCCCCTTCGCCCCCCCCCCCCGTGTTTCACACCGCTCTGAATGAACATACCGGCAGCCCCCCCCCCCTTTCATTGAAGTTCTAAGATTTTCCGTTAAATGTATTCAAATTCAAATAGGCATTAATGATGATTTTAATTATGTTTTACTAATTTAATAAATAGAAAAATAAAACCATGACAATCTCTTTAACTCTTTCAGTATCAACATATATATTGAAAAAAGAAAAAAAAAAAACGAAATAAAAATAATGGAATTTTTGTTTCTAATAATCTAAAAATACATCAAAATACAAATATATATTGAAAAAATGAATGTTTAAAACAAGATATAACACTATGTTTATTTAATTTCGTGTTAGTTCAAGTTATGCGGAATTTAACACTATAAAATCAAAACTTATAGTAAACTTATAGCACACTTATAGTAAAACACTATAAAATCAAAACTAAATATTTCAAAGCTTTGTACGGAAGTGACAATTTTACGACTTCTTTTATTATTAATTTTCATTTTTAAAATATCGAAATAGCTAGACTGCAAAATCACATATTGCAAGTATCATGCATTTATATATATATATATATATATATATATACGTACAACAAATATAACACAAATACAATTTTTTACAGAGAATTAAGAGTTATTGTATTCAAAACAGAAAGAAAATAAACGCCACTTACTTATTCGAAAAAAATCCAAAAGAAAAACCAAAACAACAACACTGTTTTGCAAAACTGTTTATGTTTACTGCTATCATACAATAGACTCTATTTCTGATTTCTTAAATTGTCCGAACTAATTGAATAAGTCGATAAAAGTTCTTAATATGAACTATGTCAGAAATTTCTTAATCATTCATTATTACCGCGAAATATAATCGAAATTCAAAGAACATTTTTCAGAACGACAGAATGTTTCAACAACAGCGCCATTTTGCATCATAATCTTATCCCCCGCGCTGGTTGCGTAATCGCACCGACTTGCTCTCGCTGGATTAATAAAACACCTGCCGTCGTGTTGATCAATTGAATAAAGTCTTTCAAAGTGCGAATTATAATGATTTGGAGTGATTCAGAACGCCTATTTTTTTTTAAAGAGGTATGATACCTCATTCGAAGTATAACGAAACATTTATTTTGGTATTGGCACCCCCAAAATAATATATTTACACCTTATTTCACATCTCATACAGCCGAAGTGAATGTGATAAAACTCTTTATTTTTTACAGTGTATGTATCGAGTACAAGGACCAGACATACATCAAAATGTAGATTTCAATGGGCACATTAAGAATATCGCTCGCTGCCAGGTCCTATCCTGCCGGAACCCGGTGGCAGCCGCACTTTTATGGCGTCAATTTTGAGTGTTTGTCTATGTATCAAGTACAAGGACCGGACATACATCAAAATGTATGTTTCAATGCGCACATTAAGAATATCAATGGCTGCCGCATACATCAAAATGTAGATTCCAATGTGCACATTAAGAATATCACTGGCTGCCAGGTCCTATCCTGCCGGAACCCGGTGGCAGCCGCACTTTTATGACGTCAATTTTGAGTGTTTGCCTATGTATCGAGTACAAGGACCGGGCATGCATCAAAATGTAGGTCTCAATGTGCACATTAAGAATATCATTGGCTGCCAGGTCCAACCATGTAGGAACCCGGTGGCAGCCGCAAATTTATGACGTCAATTTTGAGTGCTTACCTATGTATCGAGTACAAGGACCGGACATACATCAAAATGTAGCTCTCAATGTGCACATTAAGAATATCACTGGCTGCCAGGTCCTATCCTGCCAGAACCTGGTGGCAGCCGCACTTTTATGACTTCAAGTTTGAGTGTCTTCTTATGTATCGAATTCAAGGTCCGGACATATATCAAAATGTAGGTTTGAAAATGCATATTAATAATATAAGGGTCTGCCATGTCCAATTTTACCGGAACCAGGTGGCAGCAACACTTTTATGACATCAATTTTGAATGTCGACCTATGTATCGAATGTAAGGACCATATGTAAATAAATATGAAGGTTTAAAAGTGCACATTAATAATATCATGGTCTGCCATGTCCAATTCTGCCGGAACTAGGTGGCAAACTCATTTTTTTCGTCAATTTTGAGTGTTTACCTATGTATCGGACCTCGCAGACAGTGATATTATTAATATGCACATTGAAACCTACATTTTGATGTATGTGGCACCCAGTGATATTCTTAATGTGCACATTGAAACCTACATTTCAATGTATGTCCAGTCCTTGTACTCGATACATAGGTAAACACTCAAAATTGACGTCATAAAAGTGCGGCTGCCTGGGGTTCCGGCAGGATAGGACCTGGCAGCCAGTGATATTCTTAATGTGCACATTGAAACCTACATTTTTATGTATGTCCGGTCCTTGTACTCGATACATAGGAAAAGTGACGGTCGGCTCCCGGACTATGAGTTTGCAATTAAAACGCAAAACATTTTATAAAATTTCAGAATTAAACAAGTAACCAGTAAAAAGGGGTGCTGCAAAACTCTTAGTAATGTAACAGTTTTTAATAGCTAGTAAAAATGTCTGCTCATTATTTCATAATAGAACGTTACTTATCGATACTTTTCAATGAATTCAAGAATTCTGAAACTTAATAAATAGTAAAATGGATACTTCTATCTCTTATGCAGTGAAAATTTTTAAATGTATAACCGTATTCGTGAGAAATAAACAATTCAAAAGAATAACCCCAGTTATTGCACATTAAAAAATAAATATTGATATTAGTGATGACAATAATAAAGCTATACGGTTTTATCAAAATCTAAAGTTTTAATTCTTTAGGATCTGATAAGAAAAAATATATATATATGTATAACAGTATCTAATATACTTTATTTAACTTCAGAAAAAAAAGTTGTGCCAAAAATTTTTTATTTTCATGTAAACGTTTTAATAAATTTGTTAAGGTTCATCAAAAATTTTTCAAATTAATATATAAATATATCTGAAGCTTTAAAAACTACGTTTGTGGTTCAATTAAATTGCCATTTTTCATACAGCTTTTATCGGACAAGAAGAAAAATTTTGTTTGATCTACGACGCGAAGTCTGAAAAAGAATGTTCGGTTAGTAACATTATTATTAGGGAAACAAGGCAAAATTTATTTAATAAAAAACATGTAAGTATAGAAAATATTTTATAATATCATGAAAGCAAACAAATTAGATTTTTTACTTAAAATATATAAAGCAAATACTCTACTTAATTAACTTGTTTCTTATTTCTTTGATATCGGAAGCTTCGTGTTCCATGAACCAATATTTGATTAATTCTGTTGTTTTTCTTCCCCCCGTCTTTCTCATTAATGAAAACCATGTAACGTACGACATATAATACATGACTGGATATTTCGGTGTAACTTTTTCAAGGAGATGTTTTGTTTGAAAAAGGAAAATCAATATACTGGCTATCTAAGCGCAACGAAATATTGCATACAGGTTTTAGCAGATTTTAAACCTGTTACAATGTTCTTTATTCAAATTCAGATAAGCAAATGAAATATCCGTAAAACAACAAAATACAAACTGAACGAATGGGATAAAAAAAAGTTACTTTTTTATTTATCGCTTTTGTAAGGAGGATGAAAAATGGTTTTTCAATTATAAATTACTAGAAGATCAAATTCAGGATTTGCAAATTATAAAACATAGATGAAAACCTTTATTTTAAATAAGGACTATAATAAGTTTTTTACTTATTTATTTATTTATTTTTTTACATGCATTCAAATAAAATTTAGGAATTTATTAAAAGCGATACATTCTTTATAACTGCAAATAGAGAGTTAATAGCGGAAAAAAATGAAAGAAATTTCTATTATAACTATTTAAGTAATTTAATTACTTAATTTGATTATGTGTTCATAAAATATGTGTTTTATTTAAATTATTTTATTTT
Source organism: Maratus speculifer (assembly GCA_964019185.1). Classification (NCBI taxonomy): domain Eukaryota; kingdom Metazoa; phylum Arthropoda; class Arachnida; order Araneae; family Salticidae; genus Maratus; species Maratus speculifer. The sequence continues at coordinate 104,603,618 of OZ025289.1, read as the reverse complement.
TTAATTAATAAGCTTTAGCTTCGTTATGAGCAATGAGCCAGAAACAAACGCTTAACTGTTTACACTTTTGAAATGCAAAATGTCTGAACTTTTGTATTTATTGTGGCCATGATACATACATACATACATATATATATATATATATATATATATATATGCATATATATATAATCCTCTAAACTTGATTTAAAATTCACAAAATATCAATAAATCGAGAATGATTTTTCAAACAAATTGCATTTAAAAGAACATTTTCTTTTCTATTCGACGGTGTAAAAATTTAAATTGCATAATGATTATGAAAAAGTTAAGTTAAAGCGATTATTGGTCAGGCATTGTTACCACCAATATCATGTCAATTGACGTCATATGATTAGTTTCCGATTTCTATTATTGATTGTGGAACAAACAGTTTTAGAGCCCTACCAGTTGCTGAGAGGTTCTCCTCTCGAAACTGGAAAGCGGTAGGTGATGGGTGTATACTTAATCGCGCCCATCGTCCTAACTATTCAGAGATTACTGTGATATTCTTTGAATCTTCGGAAACCTTGAGTAAATATGGGTTAGGTTCTCTTAGAAAGATCCTTAGGGAGGTCACTCAACCTAGGGTTTATATCTCTCGTGCAGATATTTGGCCATTATAAATAAAACCAAACCAAAGAGTTTTTAGAACAGTAATTCTCAGTTAAACTGATGACGACATCATCTACTTAAAAAAAAATACAACAAGTAAACAAAATCGATAAATAATATGTTGCACTGGTTTTTTTAGTTTTAATTTTGATAGGTTCTACTAACTTATTGTATAAAGGTCATGAAAGCATGCAATGATAATACAAATATTCTCTTTTAAATCACTTCTTGCTTTAATCGGCTCCTTACATAAATTTAGAATATAGTGGAGCTACTTTATTATTTCCGAAATAAGTAAAATATATGTGAAAACGAAATACATGTCAAACGAATTGCCGTATTAACTGGAGTTTTATTTCTTCAGACCCCCAAAGCTTTATTTATGTACATGTTTTAATTTCAGCTATGTATATATATTAACTGATAAATTATATTACTTTATATACTACTAAATAAACTGATAACTAAGCAATGTTAAATAGCGAAAAAAAATATTTTTTGTTCATAAATTTTGATGATACATGGGTTCCAAAAAAGAATACTTTTTGACAATATCTAAGGGTTTTTTAAATTTTATTTTACAATTTTTCATTGCAAAAACATCGCAAAACGTAAATTAAAAATTTATTTAATAAATTTTTATCGTTTTTATTTTTACGTTTTTGGTTTTGTACATTTTGTAAATTTTTGGTGCAAGACTCTTACATATAACACGTAGCTAACTAAAAAAAGTCCTATAAGAAACACATTGCTATTATGTTTAGTTCTGCTATCAGTCAGCCTCCATTTATACCAATTTCGCCTTTTTTTAACGTTATTTATGTACTAAGTGAAAAAAATTATAAAGATGTGTATCCTATAGGATACATCAGGTTTGAACAGGGTAATGCACTTTCTTTTTCCAAGACAAATAAAGATAATTTTGCTGGACAAATTCAGAGATTAAGAAATAAAGAATAATATTTTAGTCTTTATTGTCTTCTGTCGTAATTCAAGAAATTCATTTATTGCTCCGTGTAATTTTTCTATTTCTTAGCCTTGTAACTGGCGTGTCTGCCAACTAAAGTAACTCTGTAAATCATCTGAGTAACGTTTCCATAAAATTGATGGAAGCCAAGTTTCCACCAATTTTATGGTGGCATAATCGATGTTACCGGTTTAACCGATATAACCGGTGTAACATTACATTAATATGTAATGCTCACTAATATGTAAACCTGCCACCAATTTTACTGAGTAACGTTACACAAATGTTTTGAAGTGAAGGGATGCGACAAATTTATAAGTATGCAAGAAATAGAGAAATGCCTCTTACTAATCATGTCGAAATTAGATTCAGATTTCAATTCTGCTAACTCTTAAGCGAATTTAAATATTAATATGTATATAATTAACTATATATACTAATATGAAAATATCAATAAAAGTATTATTTTACGTGATGTTAAATGGAGATTTTATTATTACTTCACAAAGAGTGAGAAGTGCAAGTTTTAATGGCTGCTCAATCTGAAAGCATTCTAAATAAAATATTATTTTCAAAAATGCATAAAAATTTCATTAATTGACGGAGTTATATACATTACAATAGACTTTATTCAGCATACATAAATTCAAACACTTACTGTAGCATGCTGACTTAATCCAGGAAACAATCTGTCTACGCAAAGTAAGTCGTTGATTCAAACAGTCAGAATATATAAACTCGAATGTTTAAAAACTGCCTTAAGGACACAGGGATCATACGATATCATCAATCAAACCCTCTCCGCTCCCCTTAGTAAGGATATCGTTATCACAGTGCTGATTTTTTTTTAATTTTTAGGAATTTATTTCTGTTGTTTGGAGTTATATACAAAATTGATTACATTTATTTTTTGCACTCTTTATCGATTAAAATGAAATGAAGTAAATAAAATATAGATATATAACAAAATCGCTGCATATCAGAATCATTTATAAAAGAAAGTTTCTATTCCAAAGTATTTTAAAATAACTTTTTGTTACATAACTCAATCAACAGTAATAATGTCTTATTCGCGAATAAAGGTGGTATGAAAAGTAGATAGAAATTCTTAACAACAAAAAAAGTTAACAACATTCTTTCTCTTTCTCTTTTATTTATTAGTAAACACTAGCTTCATTTCAAACATACTTTACATATGGTTTCTCGAATCTTCATTATACATGCATACATATATGAAAGAGAATAATATGTCAAAAGATTGGGGATTTCACATTTCAGAATTAAATAATTTTATAATAATTTGGTGATTTTAATAACTTTAAATTTTCATAGAAATAGATACAATACTATTTTAAACCAAATATTATGCTACAAATAAAAAAAGGAAATTTTAACTGGATCAAAAAGGACGTGAAAATCAAAAGACAAAACCCACCCTCCCCCCAGAGATATCTTACGATATCATATGTCATTAAAATGATGACGTTATACATACACAGGCCCTTAGAAATATAGAGATCAGATCTTCAGACCTTTTGTGGTCCCTTACTCTATAATCGAGGATGAGTACGTTCCCATGGACGCGAGGCAACATTGTGCTCGACTAGTGGATAATTTCCTGTTCGACGAATGAACTGGATTTGACTGGCCAGCATATTCCACTGACAGGAATCCCGTAGAATATGTTTGGGAATTTCTACAGTGAAGAGTTAATGATTACTTATAACTTTAACAATCAATTTAGCAATAGGAAAAACTCCTTTTTCTAATTGATATCAAAAACCATAATATCCCCTAATTGTTTTGAGCAGTGTTAGTACTTAAATCACTGATTATTATGGCCGAATCTTTCTTTAATTCTGGAATATAGAGGGATTTGTTTATTCACGGCTACAGAGACTAAAAATGTGTGAATACAAATTTGATATTTTTTTAGTATTTACTTGTGTAAAATGCATATTCTCTTTTTGCAAGATAAATAAATAATAATTTGCAATACAAGTAAATAAAAATGAACTTTTCAGGCTTTTGTGTCTCTATTTTTTTAGCTTTAACAAAAATAAAATTTTACTTTTGTTATTAAAAGCAATATTGAAAGGATTTTTTTTAATTGTTTTTAAGAGTGACTTTTATAATTCTGTTCAATTTAACATAGCATTTGGATAAATTTTGGAAAAACAGTCTTTCGTGAAAACTTCGAAAAACCGAAAAACCGAATTTTCAGTTATCGTGACATCTCCTTTTGCACGAAAAAATACGAATGGAAGTATTATTCTTTAATTCGCTGTTTGTTATTGCTGAGTTTCCGTTCAATTTTAGTAAACAGTGGGGCTCATTTACTGTATGCAATATAACCCAAAAATATGGGAATAAAATTATGATTAATTATTCGTATTTAGTCGTATATAATGCTTATTCTTTTTTTACTGGGGAAATAATGAATAACTGGTCAACAGCTGTTTTGGTGCCTAGGTATTTGGAGCTCATTTTATATGAATTTCATGTCCTGAATTCAAATATGCATTAGTTTTTTCCCTAGCATCTCTAATTGTTACGATAATCAATTTTTTGTGAAATATATGTTGCATTATTTTAAGGTAAATCTATGTACTAAAATATATATATATATAAGTAAAATAAATACAAAAGTTTTATTTTTAAAATGTACATATGTTAAATATTATTATTATGATGTATACATATTCAAATCATAATTTAAAAAAATATATTATACAAATATTTTTACTCAGAAAGATAGAGAAAACCGTCACCGATGAGATCGATTCTCACTGAATGCTTCGGAAGCTTCTTTTCCGTGACATTCTGGAACATATTTTAGAACAGTCCCCTTTTTTAACTAAAACAGTAATCTGCCATCATATGCGTATCCCATGTTCTTTGGTATCAGTTCTCCATAGTCTTAATATTCTGTTGAAATATTTCACCCTATTCCTCACTTGTGTCTCCTAAATTTTCAAGAAAATGCTCTAAGTGGTTGTGTAAATAATGCACTTTAATACTCATAATACACCCAAGAGCTTTAAAACTATTATGCATTTCATTTACCAGTTCTACATAGTTTTATGCTTTGCGTTTTCGAAGTGGTTTTCTCTTCTCCAACTGAGGGGTTATTAATGACATTCCTTACCTCCAATAATCATGCTTTCTCTCTTTGGCCGCTCTTTTATAAACCAAGAGGGCTTTATATCCCTGCTATCCAAAAGACACGAGAAGCAAGGATTTTGCTGTAACCACTTTGCTATACAAGGCAAAAGTTTACCATTTTTAAAATCACACAAATCACACCTTGATGTTCATGGTACTTTATTTTGTCAAAGACCAAAGCTATTGTGTTATATACTTCTTTTATTTTTGTTGAGTGCGCAATTGGTGTGGAACCATATTTGTTGCCATTGTGTAGAAGGACATGATTCAAACCCCGCTTTGAGCTGCCAACAAATAATAGCTAATCATCTAGAAAATAGTCAGAAAGACCCATTTGTTCCAGAAATCCTCTAATTTCATGACAAGATCAATTTCAATACAAGATTTCTTGGGAAAAGAAAGGTAGTAGGCTCCTTTCTCTTGCGCTGTAAAAGTTAATTTTGGTTCCTTGTTCCAGTAAATCTTTGTCTTTCAATATTGAAGACAATAATTCAGACACTTCTTTAGATAGATTAGAAAAACGTTGTTAAAACGTTTATTTATCGATGATAACTCCTTATAATAACCTTCATAATTATCGGAAGGATGATCAGTAGGACAGTATTCATCCTTACTCAACTCTGGTAGCTGGTAAAACGTTGGAATCGGCACTTCGGCTTAGTGAAAAACTGCGTTTCTTGCGGAGAGTAAATTAGAATAAGCCCACTTATGACGTTTGTTTCGATTAATCTCAGTAATATTTACTAGACAGAAACAACAGTCAATGAAATAGTTTTGAGGGTCTCTTTAAACCATTGGTATGCCGTATTTGAGACTTTTTCTTTTCCCGTTAGTCCACTTTTTAAAGTATACTGTGCAAGTTTTACAAACCTGATGCGGTGCCCAGGTTTTATCCTGATCACCAAGTCTAATATCATAATATCCCAAATAAGCTCTCTTTACAAAGTCAGTAATATTTTTCTGTGCTCTTTTAATGTGTATTCTCCGCATATGTATTAAAACACATCGGGATGATTTACACAATTTATTCTACTTGAACTTAATTAATTTCTATTTAACAACACAAATACTACAATCTATAACACGGCACATTTTAAACTAACTTCATAAGAGTTCTGCCCCAAACACAAATAGCATGGAATGTAAACAATTTTTTGTCTCCACGGAGGGAATTCAGAAACAATCTTATCTCTCTTGGTAGCTTTTCCATTTGTCTTTATGGATGGGTGGCGCGAATTCATAAGCATGCTCAGAACCTCAATTTTATTTGGACATTTAATTTTTTTTCAAGGTTTTCTTGTATTTCAGCGCCTCACAAATCGCCTTGAGAGTCACGATAGGCCCATGTGTCAGAAGGTCAGTTTAAGCATTTAAGGTCGCTTTAGTTCTAAAAAATCTTTAGATCTCTTCACGTATCTAAAAAAAAGTAGAGCTTATAGAGAAAAACTGATTTTATATTTCGATTCATTATCCTAAAAATATCTAAAGTCAGCTGTGAAATCTTAAGCTCCATATTTTTCTTTCTTTCTTTTTTTCCTTTTTGTAGGTTTGTGTAATTTTATGCAGCACAACTAAAAAAAATATTGCGTAATTTAAAATTGGTATCTCTTTCTAAATGTTAAAAATCAGCAGATATATATATTTTTTAATCTGACAAACTATGTACGCGTGCATTTGTTTAAAAAACAAGCTACTATGTTTAACATAGTTTTTTTTTCTCGCGAATGTCTTAAGACCAGCCCTTTATTTATACAATTTAGGGTAACAAGAGACAGACAATTTCCCTAAAATGGAATTTCAAACATTAACATTTGATCTAAAAATTTTAATGAAATTTTGAGAAATCTTCGTGAAATTTGTGTAATGTAGTTTAATACTTTTGAAAATGACACTTATCTCATTGTATAATTTTTTTAATTTTTCTGCTATTTCGGCCACTTTCTCTAAAAGAAATTTTTAAATTTTTAAATGGTAAAAAAAAAGTTTTAAGAGTTGTTATAAGGAGTAGACTTCTACGAAGATTATGTAATTATCAAAACTATAAGATGTATATTGAATGCAAATCATGTATCAGTAAATTTATTAATACTTGGTTTTTATTATTAATATTTGTTTGTACAAAAACATGTTTTAAATACATAAATACTCAGGTGTTTTAAATTTTAAGAATTGCAAAAATTCACCCAGCCTGAATAATTCCATCAATTTCAGAAAGTTAAAAAGAAGCTCTAATATAACTTAGAGAAATTTCGTATGGCATTGAGAAATGTTTAAATTTATATACTATCAAACATGTTAAAAATATTTTACTAAACCATAAAAATATCGCATCTAAGAATAGTTTTTAATTTTCAAAAAAGTGATATACGAGTATAATAATATTTAAAAAAGAATCAAAATCGTTTCAGACGCATTAGCATAAATAAAATAACAAATACATAAAGCCTTTTAAACATTTTTCTGATAATTGTTGGCGTACATTTAGGAATGAAAGGATTCAGTATAACCATAGACATTGAAAACTAATAATCTTATATACATAAATTAATCTTATATACATAAATTAATCTTATATACATAATATATGTATATATATATATGTGTGTGTGTGTGTGTATTTAAGTATGTAAACTGTAGCAACTAACGGGATTAGTAAAATAAAACTCGTTATGAAAGAATATGAAATTCAGATAGAAAAGCGTTTAGGTAAAGTGATTAAAAATTTAATAAACTATTATTGAAAAAGCTTAATAAATTTTGACCAATTTAATCCAACCTCAACATAGATTTTTAATTAAGTAAATTTTACGTTAAATTTTCTTTTATCACAAACTTCAGTTAATTTATTAATTTAGTTTTTAATGAATAATAAACAACGGGTAAAGTCTTCTATGTAGTTTTAATCTTATAATTATAACGATGATATTTATAATTAGCAATGTTATTACTTTGAACTATTGTTATTAAATAAAAAAGAAAGAAAAGAAAAGAAAACTACATTTGTAAAGCTACATAATCTGTAAGCTTATTAAAATCTTATTGGTAACCGAGGATAATTGCATAATTATTTTGTTGCAGTTGTATGAAAAATCCTAGGTATCACAGTTTCCAAAAAAATTCTTAGTAATCTTAGTGTTTTTTTGCTCTTCAGTTCTAACATGTAGAAGTTCTTTTGTTGCAATTACATATAAAGTTCTAGACATCTTAGTTTCCAAGAAAATATTTAGTAAGTTTAGAGATTTTTTTTTTACAGTGTAGATCATTCAGTCAATACTGGCAACAAAATGAGAAGTTCTCGGATTCGAAACAACTACCTTTTGTATAGTTTGCCTGTGCAAAGTTTTCAGTTTTTCTTTCTATGAAAGGAATAATTCTCTGATCACTTTCACTTCAAGAATCATTTATTATTTCATCAAGAATTATTGCTGAAAGTATACCCTCTATAGCAGTATCACCAAAATTGACCAATGCTCAATCAATCTCTCTTTTTTCAATTAAAAATGTTCCATATTCTCACGTCTTTAAACTATGCTCGCTCTGTTTGTAAGAATAGGCTGACATGGGCTTAAATCCTTTTCAAAAGAATATGTATATTAAATTATAACATGTAGAGACATTCTTTCAAAGAAACATAAATAGATTCAAATGGCAACATGTAAATGAATTTATTTAACGGTTAAAAGTGTATTTCAAAATACATTAGTACACTTAAAAGAAACACTTTTGAAATTTTACAAAGGAAGAAATATTACCACTGTAAGTAGTTAAAATACACTTTATCAAAAGAGAGAAACATTCTGCAGTCAAATGGAAAGTAATACAAATTTTATATTGCATGTTTGAAATTTTTCAATTGATGTTAAGAAAATCACAAGAAATTGAGGAAACAGAATTTGGATTTGAAACATTTTTATACGCAATTTACGTACAAAATATATTGAATTAAATAGACAAGGTATAATTAAAGCAATATTCTTTTAATAATAATGAAAATAATAATAAATTTTTTTGAATTTAGGCATAGTTTGCATTTGTTAAATGAACAAAATCGTCTAAAAAACTGACTCGATTTTTACTTTTAATTGTGCAAAAGTGATTGCTGAAGTTTTTATTATTAAATGTGAGTATTGCTCAAATGCACATTTTTTTGTAATGTTTTTATTGATATTATTGGCTAATTTTATCGGAACATTGTTTTGTTATGTATGCTCTAAATAAGTCTAAAGTAACTTGATTTTTGTACAGAAAGATGAAATTTTGTAATCGATTTTTTAACCACTTTTTTATGCTCTAGAAAAATAAAAAATAATCTCGCTATTATAGAAAACAGTCACTAGTGCTACTCGTTCCAAATATTTTTATAGGTAAAATTATGTATACGACTTTAAAACATTTTTAAGGATATATATTACAAGCTTGTGGTGTGCGGGCTGCATTTAGTATTTTAATTTGACAATTTTTTAGAGATTTTTTAACCATTCTAGAGAGATATTTTTTTCACATTTTTAAAAAAAGTTATTACTTTTTTTACAAAATTATAGAAACTTTGCACATAATACTGTTTCCATTAAGTAGAAAAAAATATTTGAACGCTACTAATAAAAATTAAAAAAAAAACCTTTAAAAAGATATAAGTTCTTGTCTGTTAAATATTGGAAAATATTGAATATTACAGCATAAAGATAGCATTTACACGCAAATATTAAAATAAAGAAAAAAACTTTAAAATTATAAATTCATTAATTGCATTAAAGCAGTAGAAGCGGAGAAATTATGTGGTATTTAAAATGACAAAATAATAATATTGTCAAGTAATTGAAATTTCAAAATACATATTTAGATGAACCACATATTTACACGAGTAATTTATTTCTTGTTTCGAGATGATCATTTTAAGAATTGTTTTTCAGTTACCAGACAGCGCAATTAATAATATTATTTTTATAAGAACAAAAGTATTTTCACGTGGATATCAAAAAGTGAAAAAAAAAAAACCTTTGACATTTAAACCTATACATTTAAAATGTAATATTTAAAACAATTTTCTTCTTATATCGTTCTTAAAAATATCGAAATTCAAAGACTCTGTTTACTTACTTCAGTTTATGTTAGTTTATTTACAAATGTTTAACTGATCTAAACTAATCCAACACGAAATCAGACATTACATGTTTTAATAGTAGTTGGTTCGGCCTTAAAATTCTCAATCAAAGAGAAATAAATGTAAACCCGCTTACAAAGAGATTGCCACTGGTATTTTCAATTGTGTTTTAAAGCCTATCGAATTATAACGTTCAGATTAGAGTGGTCTCTGAATGAGATTGGAAATAGTAGCTCTTACAGAGCTCAAACCTCCATTACTTTTTTTTAAAAGTTTTATTCTTCATACATTCAAAACATATAACTGAATTTCTGTTCAGACATTTATATTTTAAATGTTACAAACTCCACGTTACATTTTTTTTTCCAGTCCTTGACGTAAAATGATGTAAAACTATACACAAAATCAGAATTATTGCTGGTTAGATATCAGTTTTATGAAAATGAAAATAAAGATTAATGTAAACGTAATTACGGCCTTCAAATGAGGCTTAAGTTCAAAAATCGATGCATGAAAAAATTACATTTACTACTTAATAAATATTTTATCTTAGTCCCAAACCAACGTGAAATAATGGAGAGAGAATAACATACTCTTATAAGCAAATAAAACTACTATTTGTCTTATATCATTCATAATAATTGGTAATAACCCAGTATACATAAAACAACACATTTTCGAGATTAACTGCTAATTAGTTTGATTGTTCAATGCTGATGAGTATTTCTGAGTGTCGAATAAATTAGATAATTCACTTGTATTGGATATACCGGAATTTAATTATAATGAAAGCAGAAGGATTGAAGATAGAGCTAATATTATTAATGCAAATTAATATCATTTTTATTATGATTACGGATACTTCGAATTTTGAGATTATATATTTACATTAAAAAAAACACTAATTTCAATTTAAAAGGATAAATCGTAAAAAATGTTGTATATGTAGTTATGTTTTGGTGTAGTACTTTGAAGTAATAAAATAATTTACTAACTGAAAAAATAGACTTATTACATAATCGGAAAAATGAATTTATTTTTATAATAGCCAAATTCAGAACAACAAAAATCCTTTAATTTTTTCTTAGTTTGTTTGCAATATTTCAGTGAGTTTTTTTACGTATCACTTTTGTATGGTATTGTTAGATTAGAGTAATTGTTTATAAAATATACACTGCTGGCCACCCAAATTGCAACACCAAGAAAAACAAGAGGTATCACAACAAAATTTATTGTGTAGATAACATGTTGACCAAGTAACAAATGATTAAATTTACAGCATTCTATGAAGCGTGGTTCCTGCCAAAATCAGTACCCAGAGTAGCCGCCGTTGTTGGAGATCACAGCTGCCACACGCCTCGGCATTGATTCAAAGAGACTTTGAATGTGTTCTTGGGGTACAGCAGACCAAGCAACTTCCACACGTTGCCAAAGTTGATCTGGTGTGACAGCTGGGGATGAACTCTGGGTCAGTCGTTGAGCAACCATGGACCACATGTTTTCTATCGGCGAAAGATCCGGAGAGCGCGCCGGCCAGGGAAGCAATTCAATCTGGTGATTGACGAAGAACCCTTGGACAATGCGTGCCACGTGTGGCCGTGCATTATCCTGCTGAAATATGGCTGTTGGCAAGCCCTGAAGGTAAGGAAGGACAACTGGCTCCAACACCTCGGAGATGTAGCGCTGGCTGGTTAAAGTACCGGCAATGCGTACTAGAGGAGTGCGAGAGAGATATCCGATACCGCCCCATACCATAATACCCGGTGCAGGACCAGTGTGACGGTGCATAATGCAGCTGTTCAGCATCCTCTCTCCACGGTGTCTCCAGACTCGAATCCGACCGTCGTGGTGTTGCATACAGAAGCGTGACTCGTCAGTAAAGAAAATTTCATTCCATTCTGTCGTCCACATCCTTCTTTCATCGCACCATTGGCGGCGGAGACGTCTGTGGTTCCGCGTCAGAGGTAGACAAAGCAACGGACGTCTTGCGGACAGACCATTCTGCTGTAAACGACGTCGAATGGTACGCGCAGACACTGGATGATGCGTTACAGACTGAATCTGCTGTGATATGGTTCGTGATGTGACTGAGCGGTCCGTCACTGCCATGCGTACAATCTGCCAGTCATCACGTGACGTGGTGCACTGAGGTCGATGCGGTCGATCACGTCTGTCGGTCGTACCCTGTTGCACCCAACGATCACATATCCGCATCACAGTTGTTTGGTTTCGTCCAACACGAAGACCGATTTCCCTGAAAGATAACCCACAATCTCGGTATGCCACTATCCTTCCTCTGTCAAACTCGGATACTTGATCAAAAGATGATCGTTGTTTCCTACGAGGCATAATTTATCGTTTTTTTGAAAAAAAAGCAAGAAAAACACAATTGCTGTACTTGAAACCGTCGAAATCTCCAAGCCTTAAATAGCGCTTTGAGGTGGCGCCACAGGCGCGCTTGATATGCGTCTGCGCTGAAATTCTAATCATTTGCATATCTCACCTCAGCTAATGCATGTTGTAAATTTCATATTATTTGCATGCTTCCTTCAGGGTGTTGCATTTACTATGGCCAGCAGTGTATTTTAAAAGGGTCTCGAAACTCTTAAAATCGGAAAATTTTTGAAAAGGAGACCATCTTCAACATTTGATATCTTAAAATTTTTATGATATTGTAACACAGTTTTTATTGAGATGAAAGATATAAGAATGTTCTTTCATTTTATGATTTTGAAAAATTACAAGGCGCAGAATTAGCATTTACAGGGTGCTCCAAACTGTCAGATATTTTACGAGCTGAAAATTTGTATAATAGCTTACGCGCAATATTGCAAAATACATATGGCAACTAGAATGGAAATTTCGGTGCAGACTTATACATCAGATTATAATAGATACCTTGAATCTAAATAAATTTATATTTAAAGCATTTTTTTACTCTGAAGTTTTATTTTGTAAAGTTGAAATTTTTGAAATTTCAACAACATAATCTCCTAAGAATTTATATATTCTACGAATTTTAGTGTTGCAAGATTTTAAACATTTGACGTAAAAGTATGTCAGTTTAACAGACAAAAAGTGAATATTGAATTCTATTGTGAAATTAATTATGAAATTAGTTGTATTTTTCACAAGGCTGTCATATTATATTTTTTTATTATTTTCATCATTTATGATTCCAATTCAAGCAAAAATGGCCCATATGGAATATTTCCGGAGATGCAATTTTGATTTTCCTTCACTCTTAAAGGGACTTGACGCTTCAAAAATATGAAAATAGCGCTGTTGCTTAGATTCATATTGCACATTTCTTGATAAATGCATTATTTAAATTTTTTTTATATTCGACAGCAAAGATCTTAAAAATCATTTTGATAAAAATTTAAATTTATTCTGTGTAGAATATTTTTTAAAAAGCTTGTTTAAAAGATAGACTTTACTTACACAAAATAATTAGTAAACTAACTGAAATACGATTTTTTAGAAAATTATTTGTTCACTTCACTTTTTGAAAAATATAAAAAACACAATGTTTGAAACAGTAAAAAATTACTTTTTGTCTATTGTATAAATTAGGCATTTTATGTCAATATAGTGATAATTTATTACATATGGATCATTTAGCATAGAGAGATAAATAAAAAAAGTAAAATGTTGTTTCCAATTTGAATTTTTCTGACACTGATTTTTTAACTTATCTTTTTAAATTTTAATACTCATATTACAATTCTATTATTATTATTATTTAATTTCCATCCTATCAACTGCAGTTTTTTCTGAAGAGATATCAATAGGAATTACATTACTTCAGTAAAAGCTTCAGAAATCATCCTTAATACTGAACTTCAGAACAGAGTTTTAAACTACTTATCCATTTTAACTGAAAATTTTAACAAGCTATCATTTGCTTCAATCTACATGTTAAAATTGCCTTCACAATAACTACGAATACTTGAAATGTGTTCTTTGCTTACTTCACAGATAATCAGCGGGGACGACATAAATTGACCAAACGCAGCAGCTTGAAATCCGATGCCATTTTGATATGAAGTGGACGTGCTCTATACGACCCGCTTGATACGAAGTCCATTGTTTTCCCGAAGACATACTTGAATATTGCTGGACAGGGATATTCACTTGAAATTTGCAAGAAACGCAAATTCGAATGTCCGGTATAGATATCTTTTAATCTTGCTTATTTAGTCATTTCTCTCTTCTGCGAAATTTTACATATTTAATTGCTTATCTCGTGAAAAGGAGAAAAATACATTTTAATTTCTAGGAAAATGAATAGCACTCATCTTTAAAAATATTTTCGTGTTATGCTCATTTAGATAATGATTAATGGGAAACAAACGTTTATTGAACAGAAACAAAACATAAATGAGTCATAAAACAATGTAGAAATTTTGTGAGGTTTCATTCATTTAATCTATAAAAATATTTTTTATGATTCGAATGTGTGTTTATTAAAACTGTATAACAACTCTTGTGAATAAAAATAAAAACTTTTACATTGATCGCTTAACTTTATATGTAGTAAGTCTATAAATGATAAAATAATTTACTTTTAGTCAAAACAGAAAAGGAAAATCGTTCAACTAGTTTTGAAAGAAACTTCACACCAGTATTAATATTTCTTTAAAAACATTAGCTTAGAATCAGAAACCACAATTAAACAATTGCTTTTCATAGTAGTCTAAATCTCACCTAATTGACTCTTTACAATCGATGTTAAGGTTCGAAACTGGGGAATTATGAACACCACTTACATTGTTTTGTTGTTCCAGTCTATAAAGTTTGGGAGGAGGGAGTACAAAAGTTACAAATGAGTTAAACTTAGCAATAAAAATAATGCATGATAACAGAATTCGTTTTTCAGAATAAAATGTTAAATGTTTAATTGTGAAAAAATGTGAAGTATCTCATGAGATATGCTAATGTTGCTTGAGAGCATTTAAGAAAAGGTATTTTGTGGTGACCATTGCTGTTATGATTTGGATTATATGAAAACAAAGCAAAAAATGAAATAGAACGCAAAACACTTGTGTATAGTACAAAGTTATTTTTATTTTGTTATATTGAAAATGTTTTAAGAAACAAGTTCATTCCGATATATTTTCTTAAAAGAATTTAAGAAATATTGTATTGTAGAGTGTATTGTAGAGATGAAATAATGTATTGTAGAGTCCAACAATGTTAATGTGTTATAAAACAAACTTTATTCTCTTCACATAAAACAAAATAACTTTTATAGGAATGTCTATTTCACATAAGCATATTTTTTTAAATGCTATTTGAAAGAAAGTTGTAATTAAAATGCTTTTCCATCACAGATTTTCTTTGCAAAAAATTCTGTTGAATAACAGTGTAAAGTAACAATAAATAATAAAATATTTACAAGATTTTTTTTTTCATTTTAAGCAGGATTACTGTGAAACAAGAAAGTACGATGGCATATAAATAAAATAGATATGAACTATATAAACTATATATATATATATATATATATATATATATATATATATATATATATATATATATATATATATATATATATATATATATATAACTATATAAATAATATAGAATGTTTATCTTATCATAACACAAACATTTTTTTTTGTTTTCTTGAAATTAAATAAACAAATGATAATAAAAAATAAATAATTTTTTAAGAAAATTAATGTAATACAGTTCAGATTTAAATTACATAAAATAAAGTCCAAAATCAAGATTATAATCAAAATTAGATGCATAAAAAACTTTCATCTCTGAAAAAAATAACAAGTTTAACATGGTTTTACAAATAGGTATCAGTACAAAAACCAAAAAAATTATCATAATCAGAAAAAAATAGTTTACTTTAATAAAACACAACGAAAATATCTTTAAAAGGTTTTTAATATACAGGTTTTCATTGAGATTGCGAAAGTTTGCAAAACATTAATTCTTTCGTGAGAATATATAAAGGATTCAAGGGTCTCAAGAACTACATCTGTAAGATTATATTTTTAAAAAATGCAAGGTGATGTAAGTATGATAGAAGTATGTTAATATATACTGTGAATGAAAATTAGGCTTGATAAAAAAAATAGAAAAATCGCAAAATTGTATTTTCTTATGCATATAATGTTCAAAATATGGGGAGAATATTTTAATTTACTTAACCTAATTAAAGGTTAGTTATACCTCTAATGTCTTTTTTTGCATTCGTTAGGAAAATCATGATAATTTGAATAGAACTACGTATTACAAGAGTTTATAATAGGGTAACTATAAGTACTATAAATAATCTATATTATAAAACAAAAATATACATATAAGAATTTCTGAACCCATATCTATGGTGACAATGGTCTAAGAAATCCATTTTTTCCTTTATTCTATTTAAAAAATAGTTACTTACAAATATGCATAATTTTTTACGGCATCAAACAATGCACTTCGAAATGCAATTTGTTTCACAAATGCATCTCGTTTTACTTGTTATTAAAGTTTAAAAAATTGAAAGCATATTTCTAAAAAATGTCTATGGTTTATAGCTTGATTACAGAGGATTAACTGGTCTTCACTAAAATAATTCCGAATTCAGCTATTGTTTCCAGAAATTATTCTACAGCAAAATTGCTGCTTCATTACTAGAAAAACAACAACAAATAAAATAATATAAATAAAACAGATATTTAACAGATGTCAAATCTAACTAAATGCTTATATATTTAAATAAATAATCAGATTTTCCAGACATTTCATATTCTTTGCTTGATCAAACTGTGTTGGAACATCTTGGTTATATAAAAAATTGTGGATATTTTTTATATAACCAAGATGTGGATATTTTTTATAAACATATCATCACTTCTCGTCGTACACGAGAAGTGATGATATGTTGAAGACTGCAATGCAGAACTGGCTTAATACGGAGCTGACAGCAATCAAATGCAAGCACTGAGGTGGTAAAACTCTTGAATACAAACACCAAATGATTAAATGTAAAAATTACAAGGAGAATAAAGTTTCACAAAAAAAAAAAAAAAAAAAAAAAAAAAAAAAAAATTAACTTCAAAGAAATTAACTTGAAGCTGTTTTTTGCGATTTATATGACTCAAAACCCTTCTGCCTACTGAATGTACCTACAATAAATTGCAGAGCAAATGGGTGTCATTTATCAGATTATTTCATAATTATGCATAATATTATCACTTAGCGTTATTACCCCGCCTGGCGTTATTACACCAGACCACCTTAATATTTTATTTCGAAACTTTCGAAATAGTATTTAGGTCATAATGAATATTTATTACTTGAGTAATGTTACATTTTAAATTAAAATGAAAATAGAATTCAAATCAAGTAATTTAATGAAATTTATTTACTGAAAATATCCCATCGGGTAAGGTATAATTATGTCTGTTAAAATAATTTTATGAATTCTAAAAGGGCACATAAAACAGAATAGAATTCCATTGAACGCAATTAAAAATGGGATTGGCATTCGTTAAGTTATCTTAGTCATTATATAAAGAGAACTTACAGAATAACACCTGGAATTCGTATCGTGTTCATTGTTTTGTAGAGAATCAGTTGGGAGAACAAATAATGGTTAACTGCATCTCTTTTGCATTTATTTGAATATCAATATAAATCTGTCACAAATTCTTATATATCCGACATGTGACTTATTGTTTAGACATGAATGAAGTGATTCCAGAAACGTTAAAAGAGATTTCGCTACAAACTTGCTAAGTTTTGCTAAGCATGGAAAAATTTGGATTAGTTATTTTTTTAACTTGACTTGTTCAACTTTTAAATTCAGTTCACTTATTTATTTTTAATTGGGAAATGTTATCATTAAAATAATGTATTATTTATTTACAGGGTGTCCAGTAAATGACTGGCCCAATTTGAATGTAAATAACGAAAAAACGGTTTGAGATAAAAACATACGGTTTGCTGCATTGTTATCAGAAAATCAATAAATTTTTAGATATACAATTTCTTAAAATATTTCAAATTTCGGCCAACAGATGGTGCTGGCGGTGGCACCAGGCTGTCGAAATTCAGACATTACTCTATTTTCATACGGCATGATCTTCTTGGCTCATTTCGCAGAATCGAATGTCAGTCGACATATTGAATAAACTGTCTAATCACCTGCAAAAATTGAGTTTGTTGGATTGAAAGAGATTTATAATAATATTTATGATTGAATAATGTCTATTATACTTAATAAAAGCCAATAAAACTTCCTTTTTATAAGCATTGACTTTTCACATATTTACCATAAATAAATTGTATTCAAATAATGTTTTTTTTTAAGTGGCTAACTGAATGTATGTTTAGTACACTAAATTGAAAATATGGGATAAGAACCGTTTTTTTTAAGTTAAAAAAATCATAATATTTAATCTAAACATTTTTTCCAGTTTCTTACAGTATAAAAAAAAAAAAAATGGTGGTGTGAAAAAGCTTTAAGTGATGGATCAAGCAAACTCTTCTTGCCTATGTCGTGCAGTGAAATCAGTTAAGTGGTTAAAACAGTGGTTTGAAAATAGTGTTGGCAATTTCTCTGTCTAAAAAAACGAGGCAGTGACTTATAAATCGGCACATAAAAATATAACAAACCTGATAATGAAGGAATCCGTTTATAACAAATCCTGTATTAAACTTAAAAAAATTACTGATTTCGACGGAGGAAGTAATATAAGTAACCAGCTGCTAAGACGGAAACGTGCCTAAAACGCCTTAACTATTCTTCCTGAAGGAAAGAAGGGAAGCAGAATTCTGAAAATTCCTTCATGTGATTTGAAATAAGGAACATTATTTTTGAAAAATGATTCTAAAAACTTTTTAAAAGTTATATATAAAAAACATTAATGTTCCAGTAATTTGGTAATATTTATATTTATAAAATTGAACTAAAATAAGTAGAACTATAACAATTCTATGATGATTCAGGGTCTATCGAGTTTTCTTTAATGAAATTTTAAAAAAGGGATTACTCGCAGGATAAAAAACAGGTATGTCGCTTTTCTTTTTTCTTTTTAAGCATACTTCCATTTCAGGTAGATGTGTTTTTAGTCAGGGGTTGAAGAGGGAAGGGTTGTATGTAAAATGCATCTTAAAATCTCTCATGGCTTTCGTAATAAAATTTTCAGATATGTTAAATGTCAAAATACAAATCTAACATAGAAATGAATACAGCTTTCAGAAACATGACAAATATTTCGTTTTAGACAAGTTTTTATCTTAGCAGGTAGTTTCATATGTTACTTTCACCGTCATGATCAATATTATTTGATGTTTAAGACAGGATTTGTTACAGACGAAATATAGACGAATTTTATTTTAAGGTTTAATATATTTTTATGTGCCGATATATAAATCACTGCCCCGCATTTATATCAGATAGGAAACTTCCCTCCACCTATTTGCGTACCACTCTTTTAACTTCTGATTTCACTACACGACGTACAAACAAGAAGAGTTTACTTGATCCATCCTTTAAAGATTTTTGACATCATTAAATTTTTTAAATGCAATTTCATACTATTTAATAGAAGAAATGTTAAGATTAAATATTAAGAATTTCTAACATAAAAGAACCGTATTTATGCCATATTTTCAATTTACTGTACTATATTGAGAATCATTTAACCGGTTACAAAAACATTTTTGAATACAATCTACTTATGGTAAATGTGTGAAAAGTCAATGCTTATTAAGAAGTACGTTTTGTTGTTTTTTATTAAGTGTAATAGACATAGTTCAATCATAAATATTATTTTAAATCGCATTACATCCAACAAAATCTATTTTTGTAGGTGAGTGGAGATTCGATTTAATATTTCGACAGAGGCTCGACTCTGCAAAATAAGTCGAAAAGCTTATGAGCACTGTAAAAAATTTTGCGTAAGGTTCCTAAGAAAACATGTGGCAGCTATTCTGCCACAGGTTTTCCCAGGAATTTAATCCAAAAAATGCCAGGAAACTTACATATGCCAGGAAAGTCCAGCAATCTATAATCTGAGATGTTACTCATGAAATATCAGTTATGTTTCACCATTCTGAAAAGTCTAGAAACCTTTTATGTGTAACATTACTCATTAATTTTCTGTTAGGTTCCACCGTTCTGAAACCTACAATCTGAAACATTACTCGTGAAATCTCAGTTAAATTCCTCCATTCTGAAAAGCTCTGAAACCTATAATCTGGAATGCTACTCATAAAATCTCAGTTAGGTTCCACCTTTCTGAAAATTTCCGAAATCTTTAATATGGTATGTTACTCATAAGATCTCTGTTAGGTTCCGCTATTCCGAAACCTATCATCTGGAAGATTACTCATGAAAATTCATTTATGTTCCTTCATTTTGAAAAACTCTGAAACTTATAGCCTGGAACTTTACGCATAAAATCTTAGTTAAGTTTCTTCATTGTGAAAAGATCTGAAACATTTCACGGAATACGGTAAATGTTCCTGGGATATCCAGTGGCAGCAATTCTGCCACAGATTTTCACAGGAACTTTACCAAAAATTTGTTTGGAAAATTATGCAAATCTGAAAAGTTCAGAAATCGATTAAGACCATTTTTCAATAAGTTACTTCTAATTTCTAGCATGATATTCAAAGAGTTTTAAGATGCCTTAGAGTTAGAGTTAAGTTTGGTTCTTGAACATGATACAGATTAATGAGTTAGTAATCTTTGTTGAGAATATAAACGATGATTACACAGCTGAAAGTTAAACATTGTATTGAAAATATTTCTAATTAGTTGTTTTCGTTTTTCAGTTGATAACACAAATCTAAAAAAAATATACAGGATATCTATGAGTAAAATCTATTTTTAAATCATGGATATATTAAAAATACTTTTACAAAAATAAATTGGTTAGAATATTGATGCAAGGATAAATTATGATAAATATATACTTCAGAAACAGAAGAAATATCTAAATGAGTGATATTGTGCTGTGATCTACAAAAAACATGCTTAAATTTTTTCACTTTTATATCAAGCTCAACATACCAATTTAAAGGTGTAAATTAAGAGTTAATGTAACACAAAGAATACATTTTTGGCAAAATCTCGTACAAAGCAATTGTGTATTTTTAAAATAACCTTTAGATAATTTTGCCATATTATTTAATAATTTAAACAGAATATCAACTTGTCATTTGGCTAATACAACAGATTAGTCATTTAGCATGAAATGTATGTTTAATCCACCAAAGCATTCTAAAAAACTTTTTCAGTATCTGAATATCTGCTCTTTTTGGGGAAGTATGTGGTCATTCGTCACTTCCCCCTCCCCCTTACCCTACTATCTTCATTTAAATTGGATCAATTACCTTTGATAATTCTATTCCTTAAATAATTAACATAATATCACAGAAATCAATGAAAAAACGGTGTCTGATGCATGTGCTATACAGTACATAATTATTTTAAAAGATTATCCAAACCATTAAGGTTTAATTACACAAATTTTCATGGTAAGTTAAAATATGCACAAATTTGTGAAAGAGATTTTAAAGTTATATTCAAAAAAAACTTTTTAATTGTAATTTAAGCATTAGCATCTTTAAAGAGATTCATTCATTCATTTGGTTAAAGCACAAAATTCAATTTCAAATGTCAAAAGATACAAGGGAAAAAAAGAATAGCTGCCGAAAGAAGATAACCTTTTTTTAAAAAATTGAAAATCTTAATGCATTGTTTTCCTGATACTTCAATTAAAATATATTTCTCAATTTGATATGATAAATTCCTGTAAATGACTTATCTGAACAATTACCTATCTCATAAATTTTTTTTAGAATCCCTTCGACTTAAGATATCGAGAATATTATGCAATTAAAAAATAATATAGTCAAAAATAAAAATTCACAGAACTTTCAAAATATACACAAAACTTTATTGATATTATGGTTAAAATTACAATCTAGAACTTTATCACAGTTTGCTTAATTTTTCACATAAAGTAACTACTTTTCGAGGAACTACATTACCATATTTCAACTTCAACAATTTTAGTTCAATGAAAGCGTAAGTCCCAGTGCCTTTGAGAGAATATTTTATATTATAATAATATTATAAAGAGATTGTCGAAACTACAATCTGTACAAATTTCACACCTTCAATTAAAATTTTATCTTCTACTTGCTTTCTTTCAGCTGTAGAGGGATTGTCTGTGTATCTGCAGATTCTCAAAGTTAAATGTTTCAGTAACTCACTTTTTTCTGTCCACTGCAAGCAATCTTCATTTAAAACTTTAGTTAGAGCAGAAGAAAAATGATGTGAAGGAATCTGAAAATCCTCGCGCCATGGGTGCTTTAATATACAAGTGACTGCTAATATTTAAAGAGCTGCTTTCAGTACTCGAATTTAATTCTGCTGTTCCAAAGTCTCCTTTTGTTTCTGTTAATGAGCTATCGTTACACTCAGATTTGATTATTATCCAAGGTGGCTACAAAGAAACAAAAAGCATATTATATGTTTTATTTTTTATGCATAAATTATTGGATGCAATATTGTTTATTCAGTTTCTGGAAAAATCAAAATGTTTATTGGAAAAGTTATTCTCATTTGCAAAAACACTTTGTATTATGCATTAGCTTGAAATATAGAATTCTTGAATATGTGTCCTACAAAAGGCTGTAATAACAATACAAAAAGTACTACAACTACTTTTGTATAGTCCCAGAATGTTTTCCAAAAAATAAAAGAAGTTTCAAAATATTATATATATATCTTTTAAACAGGGGTTTTTTGCAAGTGCATTGTTGTCATGTTGCGCATGGCCAAGAATGAATATCTATGAAATATACAGGGATTTGTTCCATTTTTAAAAATGTATTGCAATATTTTGGATTTTAAGTGAAAAATTTGAATTTATTAGATAATAATTGGTTTATATATCGTTTAAACATTTTATTCTCAATTATATATTGATTTTGTAGAATCTCCAATCAGTAGTGTAACTATAGTTTTGAGTCCTCTGCAAAATTTTCCACAAGGCCCCCCTAGAATATATATCTATTTCTCATAACAAAACGGGGTTCCCGTTTTTACGCGCAGATCAGGTTGGGAGTACGCAAAATATATATTCGTTATTCAATACAAAATGACTCGTTCTTAAAATCCTAAAATGATCAACCGTTTATGACCGTTTAAGATGTTTATTTTTCACAATTACTTCCAAGCCCCTTCCCCCTCGCCCCCCTACGTCGCAGGGTTTTGCAGATCTCAGTTTTGCCACTGTCCTCGATATTAATATACAATATATGTTCATTTACGCTTCTTTATTTACACATCTTTTTTGGTTAGCTCCGTGCACTAAGCATAAAATTAGCAATTTCCATCGTCGAGTAACACTAAAAAACGTGGAGATAAACTTTACCGTCCTGAATCAGCAAACTTGATGAGTGCTACTCGCAAAACATAATGGTTGTAAGATATATCGACACCAGGGATGAAAGGAGAAAAATTCGTTTATAATTTTCAGAGTCAAAATTAACGATTATTGCAAACACTAGTAGAAAGTAGATAACTATTTTTGGTTCAAAGATTGTTTCACGGCTGGTGGGAGGGGATAGTTAATTTCGAAGAGATCATTTTTATCCGAGTTAATTACGCATACTATTATACAGTGTGAAATATTTAAAACTGATGTCGTAGTTTAGCTTAAAAAAAAAAAAAAAATCCAGAAACGTGTAACTTTAATGCCTAATACTAATATTTTTTAAAATGTCTTTCTTCGACTTATTATACAATATGATTAAATTGATTTATGACAAAATTGATTTTGGAACGCAATTCCAAGTCAATCTCACTTTTAATGTACTTAATCCAGGAATCTCACTCCTGTCCAAACTAAAGTATGTGTCAATTGGAAAAATCTGTAAAAAACAGCTAAACCCGAAATTTGGATGAATCTGAATTATATAAGACTCATGTTCCTGTGCAAACTCGCTTAAATTTACTAAATAAATTCCACTTATTTGGTGAAGCTGATTATTTCGGGTTTTGGTGGGTTCTAGATCAAATATAAAGTGACTGATGAGCACTCCCTTCCCTCTTAAATAGGCTTAAACAAAAACTTTTGTTTAGAATTATCCATTTTCGTTGAAGTTTGGGTGTCGGTTTATTAGAAAATTAGGAGAGATTAATCAAATCAACAATGTTAGGTCAAGTATAGGTCAATTGTAAAAGAAACCCTCCCTCTCCAACTAATTCAGCTTTACATAGAATTTTCTTGTCGAGAACCAATTAGTTTCAAATTTTGGTCTCCTTTTATTAGAAGGATAAATTACACCTTTAACACGTTGAATTCCACGTAAGTCACGGATGACTGACATTGAACTTTCCGCTTACTTAATTATATCCTTTAAAATCCTTATCCTCTAAAAGGAAAATTTTAAATAAATTTTCAGCAATTCCTTAAAACAATATAATATTTAGTTTTATATAACAATTTTACGCTGTCGGTCACGGGCAACTGATGCGGCTGAAACGGAAATTTTAATGTCAGTCACCGGTGAGTGACATGGCAGTTAACGCGTTAATACAAGGGTTTATAGGTCACATTTTTTTGGGGGGGGATAGAATCCTCCACTTTCATTTTTTTAATTGCATTTTCCTTGCAAAAAATTATTCGAATAGTTTCAAATTTTGGGTACATATTCAACAGGAGGATGGATTAACCCATTAACGCCCAAATTATTTTCTTCGCTAAAATTTAAATTTTGTATTTCCCACCACTTTTAAAAGCAAATTAACTTTTATCTAAATTTATCGATGTTTCTGTCTCATGAAATAAGGTATATATTTATCTTCCTCTTTACTGGTGGGAAAACCGCTTTCTAGCTGTTTTTGTAACCGTCCTCAAACGAGGACGCTGGGCGTTAATGGGTTAAGCTCACGGATACTTAATTATATTTCTTAACTATCATAACAATTGCAGCAAAATTTGAACTTCCTCCGTACACCCCCTGTACTTGAAACACTCATAAAATTTGTCCCGATGTTTTTTAAAAGTAGTGTTGTGAAATTTTCAAAATGCATTTGCTAACCCTGTCAAAATAAAGATGCTAAAAAAATTGTCAGATTTAATATATACTGAGTGATACTGAAAAAGTTCAGAAAATCATAACAATAAATACAATAAGATATAAATTCAAAGTGATATTTTGCGCTTTAAATATGGAAGTAAGCTTTTGCATGTTAAGTACGAGTTTATTTTTCAGGTTTCTTCTCAATTTTTTTGGTAATAAATAATTCGGTATGCTTTCTTAAGTTACTTTTGGAAGCCTTTTTAGAAGCGTATTTCCAGAATTCCTGTTTCTAATATACTAGTTAATGTGCATTTAAGTTTGTTGAATTATATAACATTAAACTTCTGTTATTTTAAATCAAATCACAGACATCCTCGGTGTTACTCCAACCCCTGTTAATGTGGTTTCGAGTACTTTTCCTATTCTTTATGCAGCTTTATGTTAATTTGAAAAATTTTAATTTTGAAAATTATTTTATAAGCGAGATTTAGAAGCCTTCGTTTGCGTGGATTTTAGTTGGGCTTTGAAAGACTTGCTAACGCGCTTTTTCGAGCTCTTGTTTTTCAATATGGGCATAATGCGTATTTTAAGTTTGAGTACATAGTATATTCAAATTTAGAAATTAAGTTTGAGAAATCCTCGATGTTACGCCGCCTTTTAACGCGGATTCAGAGCAGTTTTTCTAATGTAGCTTTTATTTAATAAATTTTAATTTTAATATTATTTTCTAAGACTTTTAGATGCCTGTTTACGTTGATAGACTACAACTTCGGGCTTGTCAATTAACCCCTCTCCCCCACAATACACACCCGCGTTAATACGGATTTCCGAGCTCATTTTAAATATTGTCAATTTGACTACGGTAATTTCTTACTTATATATATTTCTGTTAGATACAATTTCAGTTTTCAGTTGAGTGTAATCCTACCAAATGGAAATTAAAAAATATTAATAAGCTATAATGTTGATAGTTAGAACTGTACGAACACGTCATATGATTTTGTATGAAGTGTTTGTGACTTTGTTGATGGTAAATAATTAAAAATCTGAGTAACTGGCCAGTGGCCAATGATAATTTTTATCTATATTTTGCATCAACATACAAATGAAAGATTGCTGTAAATAATTATGCACAGATCTGTATAATAAAGACATCATACATACACGTAAAGTATTTCAATTATTCAGAATTTTAAAAAAAGAAAATAACATTAAAAAAGTATGCCTGACAAAATGTTAAAAAACTCAGCACAATAATTGAAATATTGACTTTCTTAAAAACCTGATAAAAATCCAGCATTCCTTAATTTATGTAAAATTTTTTTTTAAATTAAGATTGTAAATTGATACTATAAAATTTTGTTTATTTTTCACGTAATATTTCATTTAATTTACAGAAAGTTTTTAGCTTATGATAATGTGCATAAAATTTTTATTTAATATATAAGTCTGATTATGCATATAAGTTAAATTGCTTAAATACATACTTAAGTGCTAAATAAAAAAAAACATTATTAAATGGAGGATTATGTGACTTACGACATCTGAATTAAACATGAAATTTGCATTTAATGCACTATATAAAGAATATCATACAAACTTACCTGGTAGTTATTTAAATTCTAATCCACAAACTGAGCCCCCTTTTAAACAGTTTATTGGTCAGTTAAATGAAACAGACATAGTTACTTTATGTGAATGAGATTATTTGATCGTTAAAGTTCAACATTCGGGAGGCAGTTTAGGGAAATTCTACAAATTTACGAAACATGGGGGCGCTATAAAAATAACGGTGTGTATTTGATCTAAAATCTCTGAGAAAATGTTATCAATAAAGAAAAATGCTTACTGTTTCGTTAAAAATCGAATGCCTTATTATATAGCATTTGGGATTCATGAATTAAGATTTTAAGTAAAAGAACATTACCGTACTTATGGATCACATTTAGGTACGATAACGTTGCCACAAAATTAGCAATATTTTCTAGTAAGCGACTTAAAATTGTACCTTTTCATCCTCTATAGATATATGTAGCTTTCAGATTCCAAAGAAGGGAGGGGAGAGGGGGGGACAAAATTTAAACATATCTCTACTGATATTACTTTAATTCCACGTTATAGACTCAATATTAAAAAAAAAAATAGTTGCTAGAGCTTCTACCCTTTCCCCTTTAAGCATTGACTTTGTTTATAATAATTTTTATGCTAGATTTATTGTTTTAGGAAACAATCGAACCCACTTAAGACGTGATACCGATTAATACCTGAATTTACTCCAGTTCCAACATCACCAGAACATCGCTCTTACAACAAATGTAAAAAATTTTCATTTAATATAAGATAAAGTTTTCATCCCTCGGACAACAGATCTCGCTTACGACGCGAATGCATATACCTAGATATTATGTTTTTGATATGAACATCAAACTATTTCCGAATATAATCGCTTTATTTAATGACAGAAATATTACTATTCGGAAATAGTGATAGACATTGTAAAAAAATCTTCTAAACTGACACTTAAATTAAACGAATATTACTAATAAAAATAGTAGGTATTTAATTAATTAAACTTAATTAAACATGATTAATTAAACATGAAATTTGCATTTAATGCACTATATAAAGAATACCATACAAACTCACCTAGTAGTTGATTAAATTCTAATCCACAAACTGGGCGCTTTTTTTAACAGTTTATTGGTCAGTTAAATGAAACAGACGTAGTTTCTTTACGTTAGTGAGATTATTTGATTTTCAAAGTTAAAAATTCGAGAGGCAATTTAGGGAAATATGCTAAATTTGCGAAACATTTGGGAGCTATAAAATCAACGATGTCTATTTGATCGAAAATCTCTAAGAAAATGTCATCAATGCAGAAAAATACTTAGTTTCGTTAAAAATCGAGTGCCTTATTATATAGCATTCGGGATTCCTGTATTAAGATTTAAAGAAAAAAAAAGGTTACCGTACTTATGAATCACATTTAGGCACAATAACCTTGCCACAAAATTAGCAATATTTTCTAGTAAAAATCTTAAAATTGTACCTTTTCATCCTCTATAGACATATATAGCTTTCAGATACCAAAGAAGGGGGGGGGACAAAATTTAAACATTTCTCTACTGATATTACTTTAATTTCATGTTATAGACTCAATATTTTGAAAAATAAAATATTTGGCTAGAGCTTCTCCCTTTTTCTCTTTAAGCATTGACTTTGTTTATAATAATTTTTATGCTAGATTTATTGTTTTAGGAAACAGTCGAACCCACTTAAGACGTGATACCGATTAATACCTGAATTTACTCCAGTTCCAACATCACCAGAACATCACTCTTACAACAAATGTAAAGATTTTCCATTTAATATAAGATAAAGTTTTCATCCCTTGGATAAAAGATCTCGCTTACGATGCGAATGCATACACCTAGATATTAAGTTTTTTATATGAACATCAAAATATTTCCGAATAGTATTAATCACTTTATTTAATGACTGAAATATTACTATTCGGAAATAGTGATAGACATTGTAAAAAAATCTTCTAAACTGACACTTAAATTAAACGAATATTACTAATCAAAAATAGTAGGTATTTAATTAATTAAACTTAATTAAACATGATTAATTAAACATGAAATTTGCATTTAATGCACTATATAAAGAATACCATACAAACTCACCTAGTAGTTGATTAAATTCTAATCCACAAACTGGGCGCTTTTTTTAACAGTTTATTGGTCAGTTAAATGAAACAGACGTAGTTTCTTTACGTTAGTGAGATTATTTGATTTTCAAAGTTAAAAATTCGAGAGGCAATTTAGGGAAATATGCTAAATTTGCGAAACATTTGGGAGCTATAAAATCAACGATGTCTATTTGATCGAAAATCTCTAAGAAAATGTCATCAATGCAGAAAAATACTTAGTTTCGTTAAAAATCGAGTGCCTTATTATATAGCATTCGGGATTCCTGTATTAAGATTTAAAGAAAAAAAAAGGTTACCGTACTTATGAATCACATTTAGGCACAATAACCTTGCCACAAAATTAGCAATTTTTTCTAGTAAAAATCTTAAAATTGTACCTTTTCATCCTCTATAGACATATATAGCTTTCAGATACCAAAGAAGGGGGGGGACAAAATTTAAACATTTCTCTACTGATATTACTTTAATTTCATGTTATAGACTCAATATTTTGAAAAATAAAATATTTGGCTAGAGCTTCTCCCTTTTTCTCTTTAAGCATTGACTTTGTTTATAATAATTTTTATGCTAGATTTATTGTTTTAGGAAACAGTCGAACCCACTTAAGACGTGATACCGATTAATACCTGAATTTACTCCAGTTCCAACATCACCAGAACATCACTCTTACAACAAATGTAAAGATTTTCCATTTAATATAAGATAAAGTTTTCATCCCTTGGATAAAAGATCTCGCTTACGATGCGAATGCATACACCTAGATATTAAGTTTTTTATATGAACATCAAAATATTTCCGAATAGTATTAATCACTTTATTTAATGACTGAAATATTACTATTCGGAAATAGTGATAGACATTGTAAAAAAATCTTCTAAACTGACACTTAAATTAAACGAATATTACTAATCAAAAATAGTAGGTATTTAATTAATTAAACTTAATTAAACATGATTAATTAAACATGAAATTTGCATTTAAGGCACTATATAAAGAATACCATACAAACTTACCTGGTAGTTGTTTAAATTCTAATCCACAAACAGGGCGCTTTTTTAAACAGTTTATTGGTCAGTTAAATGAAACAGACGTAGTTTCTTTACGTTAGTGAGACTATTTGATCTTCAACGTTAAAAATTCGAGAGGCAATTTAGGAAAATACGTTAAATTTACGAAACATTTGGGCGCTATAAAATCAACGATGTCTATTTGATCGAAAATCCCTAAGAAAATGTTATCAATGCAGAAAAATACTTACAGATTCATTAAAAATCGAATGCCTTATTTATATAGCATTCGGGATTCCTGTATTAAGATTTAAAGTAAAAAAAAAAAAAAAAAGATTACCGTACTTATGAATCGCATTTAGGCACAATAACCTTGCCACAAAATTAGCAATATTTTCTAGTAAAAAATCTTTAAATTGTACCTTTTTCATCCTCTATAAGACATACATAGCTTTCAGATATCAAAGAAGGGAGAGGAGAGGAGGGGGGACAAAATTTAAACATTTCTCTACTGATATTACTTTAATTTCATGTTATAGACTCAATATTTTGAAAAATAAAATAGTTGGCTAGAGCTTCTCCCCTTTTCTCTTTAAGCATTGACTTTGTTTATAATAATTTTTATGCTAGATTTATTGTTTTAGGAAACAGTCGAACCCACGTAAGACGTGATACCGATTAATACCTGAATTTACTCCAGTTCCAACATCACCAGAACATCACTCTTACAACAAATGTAAAGATTTTCCATTTAATATAAGATAAAGTTTTCATCCCTTGGATAAAAGATCTCGCTTACGATGCGAATGCATACACCTAGATATTAAGTTTTTTATATGAACATCAAAATATTTCCGAATAGTATTAATCACTTTATTTAATGACTGAAATATTACTATTCGGAAATAGTGATAGACATTGTAAAAAAATCTTCTAAACTGACACTTAAATTAAACGAATATTACTAATCAAAAATAGTAGGTATTTAATTAATTAAACTTAATTAAACATGATTAATTAAACATGAAATTTGCATTTAATGCACTATATAAAGAATACCATACAAACTCACCTAGTAGTTGATTAAATTCTAATCCACAAACTGGGCGCTTTTTTTAACAGTTTATTGGTCAGTTAAATGAAACAGACGTAGTTTCTTTACGTTAGTGAGATTATTTGATTTTCAAAGTTAAAAATTCGAGAGGCAATTTAGGGAAATATGCTAAATTTGCGAAACATTTGGGAGCTATAAAATCAACGATGTCTATTTGATCGAAAATCTCTAAGAAAATGTCATCAATGCAGAAAAATACTTAGTTTCGTTAAAAATCGAGTGCCTTATTATATAGCATTCGGGATTCCTGTATTAAGATTTAAAGAAAAAAAAAGGTTACCGTACTTATGAATCACATTTAGGCACAATAACCTTGCCACAAAATTAGCAATTTTTTCTAGTAAAAATCTTAAAATTGTACCTTTTCATCCTCTATAGACATATATAGCTTTCAGATACCAAAGAAGGGGGGGGACAAAATTTAAACATTTCTCTACTGATATTACTTTAATTTCATGTTATAGACTCAATATTTTGAAAAATAAAATATTTGGCTAGAGCTTCTCCCTTTTTCTCTTTAAGCATTGACTTTGTTTATAATAATTTTTATGCTAGATTTATTGTTTTAGGAAACAGTCGAACCCACTTAAGACGTGATACCGATTAATACCTGAATTTACTCCAGTTCCAACATCACCAGAACATCACTCTTACAACAAATGTAAAGATTTTCCATTTAATATAAGATAAAGTTTTCATCCCTTGGATAAAAGATCTCGCTTACGATGCGAATGCATACACCTAGATATTAAGTTTTTTATATGAACATCAAAATATTTCCGAATAGTATTAATCACTTTATTTAATGACTGAAATATTACTATTCGGAAATAGTGATAGACATTGTAAAAAAATCTTCTAAACTGACACTTAAATTAAACGAATATTACTAATCAAAAATAGTAGGTATTTAATTAATTAAACTTAATTAAACATGATTAATTAAACATGAAATTTGCATTTAAGGCACTATATAAAGAATACCATACAAACTTACCTGGTAGTTGTTTAAATTCTAATCCACAAACAGGGCGCTTTTTTAAACAGTTTATTGGTCAGTTAAATGAAACAGACGTAGTTTCTTTACGTTAGTGAGACTATTTGATCTTCAACGTTAAAAATTCGAGAGGCAATTTAGGAAAATACGTTAAATTTACGAAACATTTGGGCGCTATAAAATCAACGATGTCTATTTGATCGAAAATCCCTAAGAAAATGTTATCAATGCAGAAAAATACTTACAGATTCATTAAAAATCGAATGCCTTATTTATATAGCATTCGGGATTCCTGTATTAAGATTTAAAGTAAAAAAAAAAAAAAAAAGATTACCGTACTTATGAATCGCATTTAGGCACAATAACCTTGCCACAAAATTAGCAATATTTTCTAGTAAAAAATCTTTAAATTG
Source organism: Maratus speculifer (assembly GCA_964019185.1). Classification (NCBI taxonomy): domain Eukaryota; kingdom Metazoa; phylum Arthropoda; class Arachnida; order Araneae; family Salticidae; genus Maratus; species Maratus speculifer. Next base: position 104,571,449 of record OZ025289.1, on the reverse strand, counting down.
TACCTTTTTCATCCTCTATAAGACATACATAGCTTTCAGATATCAAAGAAGGGAGAGGAGAGGAGGGGGGACAAAATTTAAACATTTCTCTACTGATATTACTTTAATTTCATGTTATAGACTCAATATTTTGAAAAATAAAATAGTTGGCTAGAGCTTCTCCCCTTTTCTCTTTAAGCATTGACTTTGTTTATAATAATTTTTATGCTAGATTTATTGTTTTAGGAAACAGTCGAACCCACGTAAGACGTGATACCGATTAATACCTGAATTTACTCCAGTTCCAACATCACCAGAACATCACTCTTACAACAAATGTAAAGATTTTCCATTTAATATAAGATAAAGTTTTCATCCCTTGGATAAAAGATCTCGCTTACGATGCGAATGCATACACCTAGATATTAAGTTTTTTATATGAACATCAAAATATTTCCGAATAGTATTAATCACTTTATTTAATGACTGAAATATTACTATTCGGAAATAGTGATAGACATTGTAAAAAAATCTTCTAAACTGACACTTAAATTAAACGAATATTACTAATCAAAAATAGTAGGTATTTAATTAATTAAACTTAATTAAACATGATTAATTAAACATGAAATTTGCATTTAATGCACTATATAAAGAATACCATACAAACTCACCTAGTAGTTGATTAAATTCTAATCCACAAACTGGGCGCTTTTTTTAACAGTTTATTGGTCAGTTAAATGAAACAGACGTAGTTTCTTTACGTTAGTGAGATTATTTGATTTTCAAAGTTAAAAATTCGAGAGGCAATTTAGGGAAATATGCTAAATTTGCGAAACATTTGGGAGCTATAAAATCAACGATGTCTATTTGATCGAAAATCTCTAAGAAAATGTCATCAATGCAGAAAAATACTTAGTTTCGTTAAAAATCGAGTGCCTTATTATATAGCATTCGGGATTCCTGTATTAAGATTTAAAGAAAAAAAAAGGTTACCGTACTTATGAATCACATTTAGGCACAATAACCTTGCCACAAAATTAGCAATTTTTTCTAGTAAAAATCTTAAAATTGTACCTTTTCATCCTCTATAGACATATATAGCTTTCAGATACCAAAGAAGGGGGGGGACAAAATTTAAACATTTCTCTACTGATATTACTTTAATTTCATGTTATAGACTCAATATTTTGAAAAATAAAATATTTGGCTAGAGCTTCTCCCTTTTTCTCTTTAAGCATTGACTTTGTTTATAATAATTTTTATGCTAGATTTATTGTTTTAGGAAACAGTCGAACCCACTTAAGACGTGATACCGATTAATACCTGAATTTACTCCAGTTCCAACATCACCAGAACATCACTCTTACAACAAATGTAAAGATTTTCCATTTAATATAAGATAAAGTTTTCATCCCTTGGATAAAAGATCTCGCTTACGATGCGAATGCATACACCTAGATATTAAGTTTTTTATATGAACATCAAAATATTTCCGAATAGTATTAATCACTTTATTTAATGACTGAAATATTACTATTCGGAAATAGTGATAGACATTGTAAAAAAATCTTCTAAACTGACACTTAAATTAAACGAATATTACTAATCAAAAATAGTAGGTATTTAATTAATTAAACTTAATTAAACATGATTAATTAAACATGAAATTTGCATTTAAGGCACTATATAAAGAATACCATACAAACTTACCTGGTAGTTGTTTAAATTCTAATCCACAAACAGGGCGCTTTTTTAAACAGTTTATTGGTCAGTTAAATGAAACAGACGTAGTTTCTTTACGTTAGTGAGACTATTTGATCTTCAACGTTAAAAATTCGAGAGGCAATTTAGGAAAATACGTTAAATTTACGAAACATTTGGGCGCTATAAAATCAACGATGTCTATTTGATCGAAAATCCCTAAGAAAATGTTATCAATGCAGAAAAATACTTACAGATTCATTAAAAATCGAATGCCTTATTTATATAGCATTCGGGATTCCTGTATTAAGATTTAAAGTAAAAAAAAAAAAAAAAGATTACCGTACTTATGAATCGCATTTAGGCACAATAACCTTGCCACAAAATTAGCAATATTTTCTAGTAAAAAATCTTTAAATTGTACCTTTTTCATCCTCTATAAGACATACATAGCTTTCAGATATCAAAGAAGGGAGAGGAGAGGAGGGGGGACAAAATTTAAACATTTCTCTACTGATATTACTTTAATTTCATGTTATAGACTCAATATTTTGAAAAATAAAATAGTTGGCTAGAGCTTCTCCCCTTTTCTCTTTAAGCATTGACTTTGTTTATAATAATTTTTATGCTAGATTTATTGTTTTAGGAAACAGTCGAACCCACGTAAGACGTGATACCGATTAATACCTGAATTTACTCCAGTTCCAACATCACCAGAACATCACTCTTACAACAAATGTAAAGATTTTCCATTTAATATAAGATAAAGTTTTCATCCCTTGGATAAAAGATCTCGCTTACGATGCGAATGCATACACCTAGATATTAAGTTTTTTATATGAACATCAAAATATTTCCGAATAGTATTAATCACTTTATTTAATGACTGAAATATTACTATTCGGAAATAGTGATAGACATTGTAAAAAAATCTTCTAAACTGACACTTAAATTAAACGAATATTACTAATCAAAAATAGTAGGTATTTAATTAATTAAACTTAATTAAACATGATTAATTAAACATGAAATTTGCATTTAATGCACTATATAAAGAATACCATACAAACTCACCTAGTAGTTGATTAAATTCTAATCCACAAACTGGGCGCTTTTTTTAACAGTTTATTGGTCAGTTAAATGAAACAGACGTAGTTTCTTTACGTTAGTGAGATTATTTGATTTTCAAAGTTAAAAATTCGAGAGGCAATTTAGGGAAATATGCTAAATTTGCGAAACATTTGGGAGCTATAAAATCAACGATGTCTATTTGATCGAAAATCTCTAAGAAAATGTCATCAATGCAGAAAAATACTTAGTTTCGTTAAAAATCGAGTGCCTTATTATATAGCATTCGGGATTCCTGTATTAAGATTTAAAGAAAAAAAAAGGTTACCGTACTTATGAATCACATTTAGGCACAATAACCTTGCACAAAATTAGCAATATTTTCTAGTAAAAATCTTAAAATTGTACCTTTTCATCCTCTATAGACATATATAGCTTTCAGATACCAAAGAAGGGGGGGGACAAAATTTAAACATTTCTCTACTGATATTACTTTAATTTCATGTTATAGACTCAATATTTTGAAAAATAAAATAGTTGGCTAGAGCTTCTCCCCTTTTCTCTTTAAGCATTGACTTTGTTTATAATAATTTTTATGCTAGATTTATTGTTTTAGGAAACAGTCGAACCCACGTAAGACGTGATACCGATTAATACCTGAATTTACTCCAGTTCCAACATCACCAGAACATCGCTCTTACAACAAATGTAAAAATTTTCCATTTAATATAAGATAAAGTTTTCATCCCTTGGACAAAAGATCTCGCTTACGATGCGAATGCATATACCTAGATATTAAGTTTTTATATGAACATCAAACTATTTCCGAATAGTATTAATCACTTTATTTAATGACTGAAATATTATTATTCGGAAATAGTGATAGACATTGTAAAAAAATCTTCTAAACTGACACTTAAATTAAATGAATATTACTAATCAAAAATAGTAGGTATTTAATTAATTAAACTTAATTAAACATGATTAATTAAACATGGAATTTGCATTTAATGCACTATATAAAGAATACCATACAAACTTACCTGGTATTTGTTTAAATTCTAATCCACAAACAGGGCGCTTTTTTTTAACACTTTATTGGTCAGTTAAATGAAAAAGACGTAGTTTCTTTACGTTAGTGAGATTATTTGATCTTCAACGTTAAAAATTCGAGAGCCACTTTAGGGAATTATTTTAAATTTACGAAACATTTGGGCGCTGTAGAATCAACGATGTCCATTTGATCGAAAATCTCTAAGAAAATGTCATCAATGCAGAAAAATACTTACAGTTTCATTAAAAATCGAATGGTTTATTTATATAGCATTCGGGATTCCTGTATTAAGATTTAAAGTAAAAAAAAAAAAAAAAAAAAAGATTACCGTACTTATGAATCACATTTAGGCACAATAACCTTGCCACAAAATTAGCAATATTTTCTAGTAAAAATCTTAAAATTGTACCTTTTCATCCTCTATAGACATATGTAGCTTTCAGATACCAAAGAAGCAGGGGAGAGGGGGGGGGGACAAAATTTAAAAATTTCTCTACTAATATTACTTTAATTTCATGCTATAGACTCAATATTTTGAAAAATAAAAGAGTTGGCTAGATCTTCTCCCCTTTCCTCTTTAAGCATTGACTTTGTTTATAATAATTTTTATGCTAGATTTATTGTTTTAGGAAACAGTCGAACCCACTTAAGACGTGATACCGATTAATGGAGGATATTCCAAATCTGCGTTAGAGGCTATAAAAAGTCACGTGATACCGGTAATTTACCCAAAGAACTTCAAACTGAAAAGAAGGAAAGGTGCTACTGCATTCCCCATGACCTGTTCTATTGGCTGCTGTTGATTTACATTGCGTCTAACGGAGCTTTCCATTCTTTATGCTAGACGTTTTTGCCTTAACCACGTGATCATGACGTAGATGGAATATCCTCCATACCTGAATTTACTCCAGTTCCAACATCACCAGAACATCGCTCTTACAACAAATGTAAAAATTTTCCATTTAATATAAGATAAAGTTTTCATCCCTTGGACAAAAGATCTCGCTTACGACGAGAATGCATATACCTAGATATTAAGTTTCTTATATGAACATCAAACTACTTTCGAATAGTAATAATCGCTTTATTTAATGACAGAAATATTACTATTCGGAAATAGTGATAGACCTTGTAAAAAAATCCTCTAAACTGGCACTGCTAATTAAATAAGGCGAATATTACTAATCGGAAATAGTAGGTATTTGGAGAAAAATTTGCGGTACTAAGATCGAGAAGTTCGTCAAACAATCACTGATAAAATAATTTCGTAAAACGATCACTGGTCGAATTTGAAAAAATAGGCTTCAAAATGCCAATAAGATGGGCATACGCACTTTCATTCCAAAGTTATTTGGTCTAGATCCCATAGTCTTTTTCTTCAACTGAGGCAACAAAATGAATCACACGCAAAAAAGTAGTTCATATGGAAATAAAGACCAAGAAGAGTCCTCAGAATCTAAACTGGGAAAAAAATATTCGAGAATCACAATTAAATGCGTAGTTAAAGCTTCGGTAAAAATTAGTGACTCTAGTTTCCATACTCGATTTATAACTAAGTGAGCAAAATAATAAACACACAAAAAAATAATTTTTTTTACATGTAAAATATATCTCTAGAGCTGTACAGGGCAGAATTTGAATAAAAGCTTTGAAATGCACAATTACAACAGTATACGCACCTTCGTGTTATTTTGTTAAAGCGCAAGATCTCGTAGTCTTTTCTCAACTGGGATGATAAAATGGCATACACGCAAAATAACGATTTTTCTGTAATTAATAAACCAACCACAAAATAAGGAATATTACACAAAAAACATATATTACTTTTCACAGATTACCAATGATTTCTACTTTAGAATAAATCCGAAAAGTTACACAAAAGCTCAAAAAGTATGCCTACTAAAACTAAGGAATGTTACACAGAAAATATTCGGAACATTTCACAGTTTATCAGTAATTTCCACTTTCTCAACTATTCCGAAAAGTTACACGAGATTGTGGAAGGTATTACACAAGATTTATCGGTATTCTTGTATGAGCAGAAATAATCCGAGAAAACCCAGGAATGTTACACAGTTAATGCCAAGAACATTGCGCAAATTTTTTACAGTGAGTATGAAAACTAGCGTAATGTCTGAATTTCGACAGCCTGATGCCGCAGGCATCAGGTTGGCATCAGGATTTATTGGCCGAAATTCGAAATATTTTAAGAATGTGCATAGTTAAAAATTTACTGATTTTTTGTAACAATGCAACAAACCGCACATTTTTATCTCAAACCGCTGTTTAGTTATTTACATTCAAAATGGGTCAGTCATTTACTGGACACCCTGTATATATATTATACAGTTAGATGCAACTACACAATATTAAGTAAAACAATGTATTATTTACATATATCATATAGTTAGATACAACTACACAATATGAACTTTTAATAAAATAATGTATTATTTATTTATATCGTAAATTTAAATGTAACGATACAATATGAATTATAAAAGGGTCTCCTTTCATTTAAAACCTCATATACGTCAATAATATGGATGTTACAAGTTTAAAATATTCATTTTATTTAAATTGCCTAGAACATTTATGCTGTGTTGATAAAAGATCATAACCAATATGATAGATATCAATAAGTGTTACTGATATGTTATTTCAAAAATCTCTAAGTTGGGCTTAGTGAATATTCATTACTTGACTTATGCTACAGTTTGTATTTCAATGAAAATAGTATTTAAATTAATTAAATTAATGAAATTCATTAACTAAAAATATCCCATCGAATAAGGTATAAGTATTACTGTTAAAATATATTTATTTGTTCTAAAAGCGCATATAAAACAATATTGAATTGCATTCAACGCAATGTAAAATAGAATCGACTTCCATTCAGCTATCCTAGTCATTATATAAAGAGCACTTACAGAATTAACTCCTAGGATTCGAGACGTGTTCATTGCTTCATTGGCAATCAGCTTGGAGAACATCAAATGGTATCTGCATATGTTTTGCATTCATTTGACCATAAATATAAGTCTGTCACAAAGTCATATATTTTCGATGGATGATTTGTTGTTTAGACGAGAAAGAAGTAATTTCAGAAACGTTAAAAGAGATTTCACTTGAAACCTGCTAATTATGTAAAGCTGGATATTCTTGATTTGATTGCTTTTGTTTTATTGCTTGTGTCGTTGGAATTCAGTTTAACCCGGGAGGACGCGCGCAGGGCCTAAAAGACCCGGCGTGCGTATGGTTTTTACAATTGTAACCACTAATTTTCAAAAAGTAATCTTCAACTTATTTTATCGCAAAATTTCTCAGAATTGTGTCCGTCTTAATAAAGCGACTGTTATAATTTGATTTTATTGGTGGCAAAGATAAAACTATTTATACTCTGATAAGCGCGCTTTCTCCCGGGTTAATTAAAACTTTTTTGATTAATAAGAATTGTTAACTATTAAAATAATGTATTTTTTATATTTATCATACACTTGAATGCAATTACACAGTGTAAACTTCAAAAGTAAGCTATTTATTAAAAGGTTGCTTATGTCAATAACAAGGATGTTAACATTTTAAAACATTCCTTTGATTTAAATTTCCCAGAAGTTTTATTCTGTGTTGATATTAGATAAGAAAGAATGTAATAAATACCAATAAGTATCACTAATAATTTATCTCGAAAGTTTCAATGTAGTTTGCTAGGAAACAATGAATATTCATTGCTTGAGTATTGCTAAAGTTTATATCTAAATCATAATCGCATTCAAATTAAATAATTAAATGGAATTAATTTTCTATACTATCCTACCGGGTAATGTATTACTATGTCTTTTAAAATAATTTTATTAATTCCAAAGAAGCATAAAAAAGGAATTGAATTGCTTTCAGCACAATGTAGAATGGAAATCGCTTTTATTCAGTTATCCTAGATAGTGTATAAAGAACACTTGCAGGATAACAACTAACACTCGAATCGCGTTCATTTCTATTTAGAAAATCATTTGGGAGAAAATTAAAAGGTTAAATGCATCTGATTCGCATTCATTTAAATATCAATTTAAGTCTGTCACAACTTCCTTTGCATTCGACTGTGTGATTTATTGTTTACTGGAGGTAGAAGTAATTCGAGAAAATTTATAAGTGATTTTGCTTTAAACTTGCTAAATGTGCAAAGCTGGATAGTTTTTTTTTACTGCTTGTGATCTTGGATTTCAGTTCAGTTCAGTTAAATATATTTTACTTTTGTTTTAAGTATGGAAAAATGAAATGATTAAAATAATGTTTCATATATGTTTATCATAAAGTTCAATGTAACATGTAAATACACGATATGAAATTTATTTTTTTATGCTGTGCCGATAAAAGATCAAAAGGAACTTATTAAATAGAAGTATGACTAATATTTTATCTCGAATTTTTCTAGGACACATTGAATATTCATTGCTTGAGTATTTCTAAAGTTTACATGTAAATCGAAATAGCATTCAAATTTACTAATTTTAATGGAATTCATTTCCAATACTCGTACTTCTATAGAGTAAGATATAAGTACGACTATAAAAATATTTTATTAATTCTAAATGTACATGTAAAGCGAATTGAATTGTTTCCAGTGCAATGTTAAATGGCATTCACATTCATTCAGTTATCGCAATCATTATATAAAGAACGCGTAGAGAATAACACCTAGCACTCGAACGGCATTCCTTGCCTTGTGTACAATCAGTTAGGAGAAAATCAAATGGCTATCTGTATATGATTCGCATTCATTTGAATATCAATGTAAGTCTGGCACAAAATCCTCTACATTCGATGTGTGATTTACCGTTTACTGGTGGAAGAAGTAACTCGATAAACGTTGAAAGTGATTTTGCTTTAAAATTGCTAAATATGCAAAGCTGGATAGTTTGGATTATTTTCCTTTTTTATTGATTGTAGTGTTGGAATTCAGCTCCGTTAAAATTTTTTTTAGTTCATTTTTAAGTATAAAAAATGAAAAAATAAAAACATCATAAATTATTATGCTATACCGGTCTTTATATAAAGAGCACTTACAGAATTAACACCTTGGATTCGAGACGCGTTCATTTCCTTGTTGACAACAGACTGGAGAATATCAAATGCTAGCTTAATCTGTTTTGCATTCATTTGACTAAATATATATAAGTCTGTCACAAAGCCATATATATTCGATGAGTGATTTGTTGTTTAGACGTGAAAGAAGTAATTTGAGAAACGTTAAAAGAGATTTCGCTTGAAACCTGCTAAATATGTAAAGCCGGATAGTCTTGATTAGATTGCTTTTTTTACTGCTTGTGTCGTTGGAATCAAGTTTAATTATTTTTTTTAATAAGAAGAATTGTTAACTAGTAAAATAATGTATTTTTCATGTTTATCATAAACTTAAATGCAATTACATGGTTGAAACTCTTTTTATTAAAAGGTTACTTATGTCAATAACACGGATGTTAATATTTTAAAACATCCCTTTAATTTTAATTTACTAAGAGTTTTATGCTGTGTTGACACAAGATAAGAAAGAATGCAATAAATAGCAATAAGTATCACTAATATTTTATCTCGAAAGTTTCAAAGTAGTTTGCTAGGAAACAATTAACATTCATTGCTTGAGTATTGCTAAAGTTTATATCTAAATCCAAATCACATTAAAATTAAACAATTAAATGGAATTAATTTCCTATGCTATCCCAACGGGTAATGTATAACTATGTCTGTTAAAATAATTTTATTAATTCTAAAGGCGCATATAAAACGAATTAAATTGCTTTCAGCAGAATGTAGAATGGGAATGGGAATTCATTCAGTTATCCTAGATATTTTATAAAGAACACTTGCAGAATAACACCGTGCAGTCGAATTGCGTTCATTGCTATTTAGATGCTCTCAATCATTTGGGAGAAAATCAATTGGCTAACTACATCTGATTCGCATTCATTTGAATATCAAAATAAGTCTGTCTCAAAGTCCTTTACATTCGAAGTGTGATTTATTGTTTACTGGTGGAAGAAGTAATTCGAAAAACGTCAAAAGTGATTTTGCTTTAAATTTCTAAATATGCAAAGCTGGATAATTTAGATAATTTTCCTTTTTTATCGAATATGTTGTTGGAATTCAGCTTATTCATTTATTTTATTTTATTATTTAAGTATGAAGATAAGAAAAACATTAAAATCATAAATCATTCGATTTAAGTTGCAACAATACAATGTAGTTTCAGTTAATACAATGTGAGAAGCATAAATTTCAATGTAAGAACACAATATGAAGCTAAAAAAAGTTCTCTGTTTATTTAAAATGCGACAGATATTAGCGGCACATGTATGATATGTAGCGCCACATGTATGAACGCCACATGTATGGATGATATGTTACAAGTTTAAAATAAATATTTTAATTAAATTTATTAGTACTTTTTAACTGTGTTCATAAAGTATGCTAAACAATATAATAAATACAAACAAATATTACTAATATTTTATTTCGAAACTTTTGAAGTTAGCACTAAGACATAATGGATATTCTTTCTTAAATATTGCTAAAGTTTATAGCTAAATCAAAATAACATTCAAATAAAATAATTTAATTAAATTCATTTATTAAACGTATCCCATCGGTAAACATATAAGTATTACTGTTAAAATAATTTTATTATTCTAAAAGCACATATAAAATGAACTGGATTGCTTTCAGCACTATGTAAAATGCAGTTGGTGTCCATTCAGCTACCTTAGTCATTTCATAAAGAGCACTTACAGAATAACACATAACACTCAAGTCGCGTTCATTGCCTTCTAGACAATCAGTTGGGAGAACATTGGATGGCTAACTGCATCTGTTTTGCATTCACTCGAATACCAATATAGTTCGTCACAAAATCCTATCGATTTGACGTGCAATTTATTGATTAGACGTGAAAGAAGTAATTCCAGAAACTTTAAAAGAGATTTCGCTTGAAACATGCTAATTTTACAAGCTTGATAATCTATTTTTTTTTTTTTTTTTTTTTTTTTTTTTTTACAGGTCGCGTCATTTGAATTCAATTTAGTTAATTTATTTTATTTTATTTTTTAATATGAAGAAAAAAAATACCATAATGCATCATTTATATTTATCATAAATTTCAATGTAAGTACACAATGTGAATTTAAAAAAGGTCTCTATTTATTTAAAAAGTGACAAGTGATGATAAAACAAGTGTTACAAATTTAAAATAATAATTTAATTTAAATTTCCTAGAACTTTTAAACTGTGTTCATAAAATATGCTAAAGAATATAATAAGTACATATAAAGATTACTAATATCCTATCTCGAAACTTTTCAGGTAAGATATAAGTATGACCGTTAATATAATTTTACTAATTCTGAAAACGCATAAAAAGCAGAATTGCATTCAGTGCAAATTAAAATGGAACTGGAATTCATTCAGCTATCCTAGTCATTACATAAAGAACACTTACAGAATAACACCTAGCACTTGAATTGCGTTCGTTGCCTTACAGACAATCAGTTGGGAGAACATCAAATGCCTAACTGCATCTGCTTCATTTTTTTTTATATAAATATAAGTCTGTCACAAAGTCTAATATATTTGACGTTTAATTTAATATTTGGTAGTGAAATAAGTAATTCATAAAACGTTAAAAGAGATTTCTCTTCAAACTTGCTAAATATACAAAACTTGATAATCTGGATTAATTTGCTTCTTTTTTTTTTCTTTTACTGCTTGCGTTTTGGCATTCAATTCTTTTAAATTTATTTGTTTTATTTTTAATTATGAAGAAGTAAAATATTAAAATAATGAATTATTTATATTTATCATAAAGTTTAATGCAAGTGCCAATTAAGTAGTATTTTAAAAAGGTCTCCGTTTGTTTAAAAGAGACAGATGATAATAATACATATGTTACAAATTTAAAATAATCATTTAATTTAAATTTCCTAGAGCATTTAAACTGTGTTCATAAAATATGCTAACGAATACAATAAGTACATATAAATATTACTAATATTTTATCATGAAACTTTTGAGTTAGTTTTCCAGCACACAATAAATTTTCTTTACCTGAGTAATCCTACAGTTTTCATTTAAATCAAAATATAATTGAAATTAACTAATTTAACAGAATTCATTTACTAAACATATTGGCGATCATGTAAGATATAAATACAACTACTGAAGTAAATTTATTAATTCAAAAGCCGCATATAAAGGAAATTGAATTGATTTCAGTGCGATGTAAAGTGAAATTCATTCAGTTATCGTTGTCACTATATATAAAGTACACTTATAGAATAATACCTAGCACTCAAATTGCGATCATTGCCTTGAAGGCAATTAATTGGAAGAACATCAAATGGCTAACTGCATCTGCTTTGCATTCATTTGAATATTAATATCGGTCAATATCAGTATCAATATCATATCAATATCAATATCTGTCACAAAATTAAATATTTTTGATGTGTGATTTATTGTTTAGTATTGAAAGAAGTAATTCATAAGACTATGTTCATAAAATATGCTAAAGAACATAATACGTACGTATAAATATTACTAATATTTTTTGCGAAATTTTCCAGGTAACTTTCTAGCACATAATGAACATTCATTGACTGAGTAATGCTACAGTTTGCCTTTAACTCAAAATAGCATTGAAATTAGCTAATTTATTGGAATTCATTTATTAATACGACTGAAACGATCGAATAAAATATAAGTATAATTATTAAAATAGTGTTATTAATTCTAAAGCCACATATAAAGCTGATTGCTTTCAGTTCAATGTAAAATGGAATTAATTCAGTCATCGCAGTAATTATATAGAAAGATCACTTACAGAATAGCCCCTAGCTGTCAAATCGCTTTCATTGCCTTCTAAACAGTCAGTTGGGAGAACAACAAGTAGCTAACTGCATCTGCTTCGCAATTATTTGAATATCAAAATAAGTCTGTCACACAACCCAATATTTCCTATGTGTGATTTATTATTTAGTAGTGAAAGAAGTAATTCATAAAATGTTAAAAGAGATTTTGCCTGCAACTAACTAAGGACGCAGTCCTGAATACTCTGGCTATTGATATCCTTTTTACTTCACTCGAAGTAAGTTATGTTCAGTTTATTTTATTTTATTTTTGATTTTTAAGAATTTATATACCCTAAGATAATGCATGATTTTTATTAAAAACTTGCTACCCCGCCCGACGTTGCCCGGACCGCAATAACATTCTTAAATGAACCTGAAATTTGTATTATAAATTTGTACAGAGTTGGGGAGGAGGTGGACAGAGATTGTGCAGTTACCAGGTCCTACTCTTGTTCCGTTGGAAGGTTGTGTAGAGTCATATGTTAAGGTTTTGAATTTTCATTTGTCTCACACAAACCTTTTATTTATAAGAAATTGATGAATTAAATTAAACTTAGGTTTAATTGAATATGTTTAATTGGTTATGTGTATTTATGTTTACAATATTTTAAATTTTTATTTATCATCTTTAGGTGGAAAAGTAACTAAAAATGTATCTTAAGATATAATACTGAAAAAGAAATAATAAAATTGCAATCAAACACTACTATTAGGAATTTTAAGGCACTTTCGAGCAAATTTATTTTCTAATAGTCTGCTATTTATAACAGAATCATACAATAAGTTGAAAAAAAACAGGTTTTAGTCTTCCTCCATCCTCAAAAATGCAATTAAGCTTTGTGCAATTTAAAGTTCCTTCATTTTTTTTATATCAGTGGTTGGTTGTGTTTCCCACTAAGCTGCTTTAATTGTATTTTGCATCTGATGGGGACCCGAATTGGAATTATTACCGTAACGCGTAGACTTTTTGTACGGCCAAGTTAGTATAGCTTTAAATAGTTTTTAGCCTCTATCAAGAGGTACAGAAAAGACCCCTAAAAATTAAAAAAAAAATGTTAAAATAGATTGGATTATGTAGAATGTAGTTTTCCTTTTTAATTATTACTATTCGATTCATTTATGTGCATTTTTTTCTCAACTAATTCAGTTGTTTTTAAGTTAAAAATAATTAAACCCAATAAGTTGTAAAAAAGAAAGAAAATTACAATTTGGTCTTACCGAATATGGAACCCGAGACCTTCCGTTTAGGACAAATGCGTTAGCGCACTACACTGCAAATATTTTTTCCAGAGTCCTTAAATTAAAGTTCCGAATGAAGCATTAATGTTTTCTTCATTTTCTTTTATTGGGCTCGGTTTCATTAACATAGCGAAATCGATGGTTATTATTGTCCGAATTCACTAAATTTTTAATGGGTCGTAAACATAACTAAAACCAGGCCTTTTTCAAATTTCATTACAAAATATGCATATTTAAAAAGGAAAACGTTTAGTCAAAATCGAAAGAAACCGTAGTGATATTCCTCGATTTTTAATTCTTTTGACAAAATTTTCACAAATTTTATTTTGTAAAAAACGTTTCTACCCCTCCAAAAGTTTTAAAATTTTTGATGGTAATATAAATCTGGTCTATCGAGATTTCCTTAAAAGATTGTATTAAAATATGGATGTTTAATTTCTTTTAACGTGTAAAAATTTCCTCTACATGAGTCGTAAAATCCCGTGCGTTTGATGGTAAATTAGAAAGGGTTAAAATTTATATTAAAAAAAAAATATTGCACTTACGTTTTAAAGAAGATTCAGTTTCATAAGCATACTTTTGGTTTGTCAGTATCTTTAAATTTGTATCACAGAGGGGCGTTGCAATAAGGGGAATAACTTTTCTCCGGAAAATGATCTTTTTTGTAAGTCTTCTTTCAGAACGTTAACTGCGATGTAAAAAAAATATATATATATGTAATAATGTTTAAAGCATTTGAGAGGTGAAAATTCAACCTTTTGCACTATATTTTTCAATTTTAACTATACTCAACAGTTCGCTCAATTTAGATTATAACAAAACAATAAAAAAAACAGAAATGCAGTTGAAACAGCTTCTTTCCTTCTTTTCGGTGCATAAAGGAATTTATGCGCATGTGCAAGCTTCTTAGCTTTTCAAGAATCAAAAGACTGAATTTTTGATGAGAATGATTTGTGCTTCGTAATTAATATCTAGAAAATTAAAATTCTAAGCTTCAAGTAGATCAGGAGAGACCTTGGTCTAACTTCACAAGCATTTTGAGCCTCGTAAGTGTCGTAGATTTCGCTAGCCATCTCAGACACACGCACACAGACAGACAGAACTTTTGTTCTTTTTTTAGTATAGATAAAATTTAATGCAAGTACACAATACGAACTTAAAACGTTCTTTTTATTTATAAGCTGACGGATTTTAATAATAAAGATGTTACAAGTTTAAAATATTCATGTTATTGAAATTTGCTAGTTATTTGTACTGTATTCATAAAACGCAAATGCAATAATTACTAAGAAACATTACTAACATTTCATCATGAAACTTCCCGGATGTTTTTCTTGCACATAATGTATAATCATTGCCTGAGTAATGTTAGAAATTTTATCTAAATCTAGATAGCATTCATATATACTAATTTAACGTAATTCATTTATTAAACATATTCCATCCGTTAAAAGTATAACTGTTAAAATAATTTTAGTAATTCTAAAAGCGCATATAAAACGAACTGAATTGCTTTCAGCACAATGTAGAATTGAAATGGCTTTCATTTAGCTATCCTAGATATTATATAAAGAACACTTACAGTATAACACTTAGCACTCAAATCGCATTCATTGCTATTTAGACAATCATTTGGGAGAAATTCAAATGGCTAACTGCATCTGCTTCATATGCATTTGAATATCAATATAAGTCTGTCACAAAGTTTAATATATTCGATATGTGATTTATTGATTAGTGGTGGAAGAAGTAATTCGAGGAACGTTAAAAAAATTTCGCTTTAAATAATGTATCCTGCATATGTATCATAAAGTTTAATGTACCTTTTTTTTGTTTTAAAAAATGTAAAAGGAATATTTGATAAAAATTTCGTTAAACATTAATATATTTCAATAAATTGTAAATCAATTTTAGAGCTCACGTTTTCAATATTTTATGCGCTGCCTCATGTAAAATTTTAATCTAGTTTTTTTTTTTTTTTTTTTTTTTTTCATTATGAGTGTATTTAAAAAATATTTTTTTTTACCTCGACAGCTCGCAAATTTTGCATATTTTCAGACTAATTTTTAAAAGTAAAAAAATGAAATTAAATGAAATTTCATGTGATTTTTGAAGATATGTATAAGCGGCCGCATGTTTTTATTTTTCGCCCAATTAATTATAGCTTGATTTAAAAAGATATGCTTTATCAGTATAACCCTTTGTTTGCTTTTTAGCTCTCTTATATCGAAATTTAGTTTAAAACTAACATTTAATAGCTTTTTTTCTTGCATTATATTCTGTGTTTATAAGCATTTGACAAGCACGCAGCATTATATTGTTTCTGAATATGAAAATCTGCTAACTTCATGCTAGTCGATCTGTAGATCTGTCGTTTCAGAAGAAATATAAATTTAAAAAGGCATTAAAAAATAAACAGTTTGGATTCGTTTCAATATTATCAACACAGCGATAAATTTCTTTTTTCTAAATTAATGTCTAAAATCTTAATAATTACAAATTACAGCCCTATATTCTACAGTGTGATTCATAAAAAACATAAGTAATAGCTTATTTCCCTAAATATTACTTCAAAACACTTTTTATTAAGTTTTACAAAAAATATATAAAATTTGGTGACATAAGAAGCAACATCATGATATGAATTTGCGAAAATACAAAAACTAAATTTTTAGATGATCCCCGTGGAGTAGTTCGCAATAAGAAAAAAATTTCTTATCCGTTCCTGAATGAAATACAAAAAATCCATCTTGATATCCAAAACTCACAGAGGGTTATTTTAGGTTTTGGTGTAAATCTTCCTTCATATGGCACGGCTATGCTGCATTTTTCACGATTTCGCAATAGCTGTATCTCAAGGACAAATGCATGTATTTTTCATCAAATTTCAGAATCAGTTTGTATCTGATAAAACTTTATCCTGGTTAGTTTTCAGTGTATATCACTTAATAGGTGGCACTGTTATACAGAATTTTTTATAGATTTTGCAATAGCTATATATGACAAACGAATGCACGGATTTTCATCAAACTTCAGATCAGTTTAGAACTTGACATAAGTTGTTGTTCACTAGATTTTGGTGTAAATCAGCTAACCGGTAAACGCTAATTTACCGGTTCTGATTACCGGTAATATTAGGAAGAAGTAGGATGTCAGCGAAATTATTTTTACAGATCTATTCTTCGCTGTTTTATTCTTGGTAATGCATTGACCACCAATAAAGTCATTTTTCAATCATTTTTTTTTTCTAGTTTCATGAGTTTGTCCTATGAAAACTGAATGAACTTAACTAGAAAATAATTAAAATTTTATCCAAATATGTGTTAATAACATTATTTTCTAGCCGTACATATACGTATGAACGAAAACTTTAAAATTCCTTCATATGTTTAAATTTATAAATAAGTCCAGTTCCGGCGACATTATGCAAATGACATTTATTATACGAACCAGTTAAATATGCGACTTTTGTTCAGTACCACAAGGGTCATTTTTGGCTTTATAAATTTTACTCGAATAGTAAATATAACTATTATTTGATTAGTATAATATAAATATTATTCGATAAGTAAAAATAAAATGTATTCGAAAATATTTCCATTGAAAAATTTCTCATTACATTTTTAAGAGTAATGCTATTTTGATAAAAAATAATGTGCATTTTTACTTTATGTCTTTGTAAAATTAGTTTATTCGTTGTACTCTGTACAAATTATTTTTAAAGTTTTATAATATGCATTTGACAATTTTAATTTAAAATTTTATTGACAATTTTCAAATACAGAATTACTACTTATTCCCTAAATAATGGTAACTAATTCAAATCAATATTGAAACTAAGTGAAGCAGTGGAATTCATTTACTATACCTGTCCAATCGAGTAAAATATAAGTGTGACTGCTAAAATAATTTTATTAATTCTAAAAGCGCATATAAAGCAGAATTGAATTGCATTCTGCTCAGTTTAAAGTGGAATTCATTCAGCTATCCTACCCTAGTTATTACATAAAGAGCATTTACAGAATAACACCTAGCACTCGAATTGCTATCGTTGCTTTGTAGACAATCAGTTTGGAGAACATGAAATGGCTAACTCCATCTGATTCACATTCATTTGAATTTCAATAAAGGATAAGTGCATTACAAAGGCAAAATACTCGATTTAAGAATCATTATTCGCCGGTAAAAGAAGATTTTAAAGATACATTAGATGATACATTTCACGAGACTTCTTAGAAATGCAAAAGTGGATTGGCTTAAATAATTAATTCTTTAAATTTGCCGATTTATTTCAATTTAATAGAATTAAACTGCTTATCTGAAAACTGAATTAAGATAAAGAAAATGTTTGTATTTTTTACTATCATGAATGGTAACAAAAAATTCTTTACTTCGCCATAGTTAAGTATGTTCCTATATCTATCAAAATTATTTTATAATAAACCATAAGTAATCATTTCATTATAAATACAATAGTCACTTTTGAACTTAAAAAAATAAAACTTTTTGTTTGTGTTCAAGGTGTCTTCGTTCACATTCCTAACTTCTTTCGTTGAAATTTTAATAATCAATAAATTTCACACATTATCATACGATATTTTTTGCACCATAAGAAATGTTAAAATGTCATATTTTCGTGGTAAAAGGAAATTATAGATAACAATTACTTTAAATTGCTGTTTTTGCAAGCATTCTGTCCATTTGACAATAATACTGATCAAACAGAGTTTTTCCGAGCTATAATATTAAATTTCTTAATAGATATTATATGTATTATTACTATATAGATATTATTATAATTTTTTATACACTCAACGCAATTACCCGCACAAATTAAAACTTTAAATGGCCTTATCCCTCCTGTTCATATTTTCTTCGTTATTGTGCTATAAAAAAAAAATATATATATTTTTTTATTTTGTACTTGAGATAGAGATTTTAACTTTTTTTATATGTTCATTATTATACAGAATGCAACATATTCATGTTGTGACATTGCTTTTCATATTAAAAAAATCAACCTTATAAAAATTACAAAATCTAACTTTTTATACGGTCCTACAGGCCTATAGTTATACTTGGTAAAAGTTTACATATACTATAACAAATATAACACAAAAAAATTCGACTTCTGTACTATAAAAATAGACAACGTTATTAAATTTCAAAATTTTAGGTTTTTGCACATGATTTTGTCTTTTATTGCGGGATTAGTTAAGACATAAATTAAAGTACTTGGTGATCGAAATCAGAGAGCAATGTTCTTTTTACAGCGAAATAATCTTCAGCTGGTATCACCAAAAGGGTTATTTCATCTATAAATTTTAGATGACCTCTGTCCCTCTCATTAGGTGATACCGGCCAAAAGTGATTTCGCTGTAAAAAGGACATAGCACCCTGCTTTCGATTTGCACGTATTTTAGTTCATTTTTTAACTTATCCACCAATAAAAGACAAAATCATGTGCAAAATTCTCAATCTTTTAAATTTAACAACTCAGCCAATTTTTGCAGTACAGGACTAAATTTTTTGTGTTATATCTATTATGTTATGTGTAAACTTTTACAAAATACAACTACAGGGACTGGAGCACCGTATAAAAAGTTAGGTTTCGTAATTTTTATAAAATTGATTTTTTACATTAAACAATGCTACAACATGAATGTTTACTTCATTTGAAACGCTTTTAATAACTGACACTATATCTCTACGACGGTTGAGAAATCAAAGGTCGGGTATTTAGTTAGTTAGTTAATTTTGACCAAGAATTGCTCGGTGTGTACCGGCGTTTTATTTTATCTATTATATTAGTGCAACAGATAATAATAAGAGTACAAAAGTAAATTGCAAATTTATCACTATCTGTATTTTATATGATCAGTATTTTTTGACATTTTATTTGTTTGCGTTGATTTAGTATACATTTTTCTGTTAATTAAAAATAAGCTTTTTTGTCACATTCAAGACAATACATTTAAACTTGATTTATCAATTCATGCGTTAAGCAGTACATTTTTATGCTCAGTATCAGTTTATGCAGTTTTATTATATATTGTTTTCGAACACCGGAATTAAACAACCTATTTTAAATCTCTTCTGATCGTTCAGAAAAAATGGGTAGGAATGAAACCCTATGTAAAACTTTGACGAATGTTTAAGATGTTCATAGCTGGGTGGGACTAATTGAGCTGCAACCCATGAGTAGGCTTCTCCATTTTGTTTAACTTGTCTTCCAAAACAAAGAAAGAGAAAAACGTCATTTGAAATTAGAGTTATGTTTATTAAAAGTACAACAGCACAAAATTGCATGAGTAATGTTTGAAAGTATTTCAATTAAAGATTGAATGACATTATTATAATCAGAAGCGATGTTCTGTAATCGAATTGTCATTAACTTTCCTTTGACTGGAAGATTTTTTGGTTCTCAAAACTGAATTTATAACTGTCGCGCTATCTGACGGCTGTTTTTGCTTTTGTTTAAGTAAGATTAACAATAAATCTAGAAATCAGCTTACATAAAATGGTTGAATAAAAAAGTCGCCGTCTCTTGACTTGTATGTCAACCTTTCAGACGCGAATACACAATTAGTTTTAAATAATTCGCTTTAAATAGGCAAAATTTTCACCAACAACTTCTTTTTGTACGTATCATTTATTTTATTATTTTAAAACTTAAATATATATTTCAACTAAAAAAATACATTTTTTGGAGGAGGGCAGAAGTGGAACAAGGCAAATTGCCCACATTTTAAAAACGACACTCCATACAGCAATCTATCGTAATCTGCCTGAAAAAATTGATTAAATTGCCTTGCATAAATTTAGATTCTATAATTTTTTTCAACAGAAATATCTTGAAAGATTTTAATATTTATTAGTATTTAAAACAGCTTTTTTCGTTTTAATTCTGATTAATACAATGTGCGTATCATGCCATTCTATATAAATCTGCGCCATTCCATATTTATGTAAAAAATAGTTTTTTTTTAGTTTGTTGAGAAATAAAAAATGTTATCATAAATTCCATTTCCTGATCAACAACGTGAGTTACTTTTTTTAATGCTAAGGAAATAAAAAAGTATATTATTGTTCGAATATTACATTGTTTGTATTTGTGGTCGTTAGTTTATTTATTGTGCATTAATATATATATATATATATATATATATATATATATATATATATATATATATATTAAAAAATTGGAAATTAAAAGTTCCCAAATAGTTATCAAAGCACGATGAATACTTATATCTATGACGATAAATTTTATAAATCGTTTAAAGTAATATTGAAACTAAATGATTCAGTGGAATTCATGTATTATACCTATCCAATCGGGTAAGCTATAAGTATGGCTATTAAAATAATTTTATTAATTCTAAAAGAGCATATAAAGCAGAATTGATTTACATTCAATGTAAATTAAAATGGAATTGGAATTCATTCAGCTATCCTAGTCATTACATAAAGAGCACTTACAGAATAACACCTAGCACTAGAATTGCGTCCGTTGCCTTGTAGACAATCAGTTGGGAGAACATCAAATGGCTAACTGCATCTGCTTCGCATTCATTTTAATTTCAATATAAAAGATAAAATGCATTACAAAGGCTAAAATACTCGAATTAAGAATCATTGTTCCCCAGTAAAAGAAGGATTTAAAGATACGTTAAATGTTACGTTCTACGAGAATTCTTTGAAATTCAGAATTGGATTGTTTTAAATAATTATTTTTTTTTAAACTTGCCAATTTATTTTAATTTTATAAAGTTCAATTGCTTAGCTGGAAACTGAATTATGATAGCTAAAATGTTTATATTTTTCAATGTCATCAATGTTAAAAAAAATACTTCGCCATACTTAAATATTCTCTTATTTCTATCAAAATTATTCCATAATAAACCATAACTAAGCATTTCATTATAAATACAGTAATGACTTTTGAACTTAAACGAAAAACTTTTGTATATATACAATGTGTCTTCTTTCACATTTTAAACTTACTTGGTTCAAATTTTTATAAGCCATACGAACTAACATATTATCAAACGGAATTTTTTTTTGTTCCATAAGACTTGTTGAAATGTCATATTTTTGTGGTAAAAGAAAA
This sequence comes from Maratus speculifer, assembly GCA_964019185.1. Lineage (NCBI taxonomy): Eukaryota > Metazoa > Arthropoda > Arachnida > Araneae > Salticidae > Maratus > Maratus speculifer. The sequence goes on along the minus strand of OZ025289.1, from coordinate 104,549,395 downwards.
TTAAACTTCATAATTACTTTAGACTACTGTTTTTTAGACATTCTGACCATTTGCCAATAATACAGGTGAAGCAGGATTTTTTCGTGGTATAATATTGAAAAATTTTGTTATAGATATAATGTGTATTATAATAATATATATATATATAAGTATTTCTATATATTTTAATACACTCAGCGCAATCACCCACACAAATTAAAACTTTAAATGACCTTTTCTCACTGTTTATATTTTTTTCATTATCATGCTTTAAAAATGCCAAGGTTCTTTTTAGGTGCGTTCGTAATTATGTAAATACGTAGCACCTATTGTTGTCGCTCAGTCCGTCCGTCTGTCTGTCTGTCCGTCTGTCTGTCTGTCTGTCTGTCCGTCTGTCTGTCTGTCTGTCTGTCCGTCCGCATATAACAACGCAAAAACTACCCAACCGAATCGTTTGAAATTTAAAATACATAATTATTACATAATTTTGTCGAGTCATTTCAAATTTTATGAATATCGGATGCATAGATCAATTACAGGGGCAATCAAAAGTATTCCGTTACATTACGGTCAATGGGGAAAAAAGTTTCAAATGCATTTTAATCGTTTGAAATTTAAAATACATAGTTATTACATAATTTTGTCGAGTTATTTCAAATTTTTTGATAATCGGGTGCATAGGTCAATTACAGGGGCAATCAAAAGTATTCCGTTACATTACGGTCAATGGGGAAAAAAGTTTCAAATGCATTTTAATCATTAGAAATTTAAAATACATAGTTATTACATAATTTTGTCGAGTTATTTCAAATTTTTTGATAATCGGGTGCATAGATCAATTACAGGGGCAATCAAAAGTATTCAATTACATTATAGTCAATGGGGGAAAAAGTTTCAAATGTATTTTATACGCTTGAAATTTAAAATACATAGTTATTACATAATTTTGTCGAGTTATTTCAAATTTTATGAAAATCGGATGCATAGATCAATTACAGGGACAATCACAAGTATTCCGTTACATTACGGTCAATGGGGGGAAAATGTTTCAAATGCATTTTAATGGTGTTGCACTCATTCGAACTTAATAAAATTTATATGCAACTATAAAGTACATATTATAATATACATTTTACATAATTTATGATGCAAAGAACATTTGTTATTGATTTACAAGGCCACACAAAAGTATTCCATTACATAATGGTATAGGGAGAACATTGTTTGATGAGCGTTTTAATTGTAAATCACTATTTACAATTTTATGAGATTGATATATGAGAGTAATATTTTTAAAACTTCGTTATCGTACGAACGCACCACGTTTGCTACGCTTCACGTGCAATTTCCAACTTGTTTTTACTTGAAATAGTGATTTCAACTTTTTTGTATTTGTTCTTTATTATACAGGGTGCAATATGTTATATATTGCCGACCTTTAATTTCTGAACCTGTGTCGTAGACTTCTAGTTCCATTTACCAAAACGTTTCAAATGAGTACATGCTCATAATAGATAATTCAAACTATATTGTGGCATTTGCTTTTCGTTTATCTATACAATTAATTCATTCTTTCTGCTTAAAAAAATATACTTACTAAAAATTTCGAGATGTTTATTTCATTATCATAAATTAAAAGTTTCCGAATAGTTATTAAAGCACGATGAATTCTTATTAACTGTATAATGATAAATTTTATGACTAGTTCAAAGCAATATTGAAACTAGATGATTCAGTAAAATTCATTTACTATACGTATCTTATCGGATAAGATATAAGTATGACTGTTAATATAATTTTAATAATTCTAAAGCGAATATAAAGGAGAATTGAACTGCATTCAACGCAATTTAAAATGGAATTGGAATTCATTCAGCAATCCTACTCATTACATAAAGAGCACTTACAGAATAACACCTAGCACTCGAATTGCATCCGTTGCCTTGTAGACAATCAGTTGGGAGAACATCAAATGGCTAACTGCATCTGCTTCACATCCATTTAAATTTCAATATATAGGATAAAATGCATTGCAGAGACTAAAATACTCCATTTAAGAATCATTGTTCATGCAGTAAAAGAAGGATTTAAAGATACGTGAAATGAGATACATTTCGCGAGAATTCTAAGAAATGCAAAATTGGATTATCTGAAATAGTTAATCTTTTAATCTGTCTGATTAAATCTTCAAAGACTTTTGCAATGTTGCTAAATGGATAAATTATTACGTATCGGTCCTATATTGATGATTCTTTTTTGTTTAGAAAATCCTTTCAATTATATGCAAAGAATGACATTATGGGTCTTTTTAACCCTTTCGAGTCCGAGATTTTTTCCCAGAAAATTAGATTTTTTTTTAAGCTATTGCATAGCTTTTATCGCGGGCTTTGAGCGAAGCGATCGAATCTAGAAAGTCCGTAACGAGAAAACCTAACACTTCCGTAACGAAAAAACCTAACACTTCGGCTAACTTCGTTTCAGTTCGACGAATTTCGGCACGGTATCCTTCGGTAGACTTCGGCAGACACTGACGCGGTATTTTTCAGATATTAGGTTATCAAGTCTCCAACTTATGTTTCTTATGATCTAATTTTCATAGCTCGGGCAAATTTTGTTTGGTAATTTATTATGAGACAGTGTTAATTTTTGGTGACAGGAAACCCCCAACCGTGAGGATCGAAAAATTTAAAATGCTTATAACTCGCGATCTAACTTTCGTAGCGCGGCCAAATATTGTTTGGTAATTTATCATGAGACAATGTTAATTTTTGGTGACAGGAGACCCCCCACGGTGAGGGTCGAAAAATTTAAAATGCTTATAACTCGCGATCTAATTTTCGTAGCGCGGCCAGATTTTGTTTGGTAATTTATTATGAGACAGCATTAATTTTTGGTGACAGGAGAATCCCCCACGGTGAGGGTCGAAAAATTTAAAATGCTTATTACTCGCGATCTAACTTTCGTAGCGAGGCCAAATTTTGTTTGGTAATTTATTGAGACATTGTTAATTTTTGGTGACAGGAGACACCCCACGGTGAGTGTGGAAAAAAATAAAATGCTTATAACTCGCGAACTAATTTTCGTAGCGCGGCCAAATTTTGTTTGGTAATTTATTATGAGACAGTGTTAATTTTTGGTGACAGGAGACCCCCCCACGGTGAGGGTCGAAAAATTTAAAATGCTTATTACTCGCGATCTAACTTTCGTAGCGCGGCCAAATTTTGTTTGGTAATTTATTATGAGAAATTGTTATTTTTATTTTTTTTTTTACTTTCTTTTTCTTTTTTTTTGACAGGAGAAACCCCAAGGTGAGGGTCGAAAAATATAAAATGCTTATAACTCGCGATCTAATTTTGGTAGCTTGGCAGAATATTGTTTGGTAATTTATTATGAGACAGTGTTAATTTTTGGTGACAGGAGACCCCCCACGGTGAGGGTCGAAAAATTTAAAATGCTTATAACACGCGATCTAATTTTCGTAGCGCGGCCAAATTTTGTTTGGTGATTTATTATGAGACATTGTTAATTTATGTTGACAGGAGACCCCCCACGGTGAGGGTCGAAAAATTTAAAATGCTTATTACTCGCGATCTAACTTTCGTAGCGTGGCCAAATTTTGTTTGGTAATTTATTGAGACATTGTTAATTTTTGGTGACAGGAGACACCACACGGTGAGTGTGGAAAAAAATAAAATGCTTATAACTCGCGATCTAATTTTCGTAGCGCGGCCAAATTTTGTTTGGTAATTTATTATGAGACAGTGTTAATTTTTGGTGACAGGAGACACCAAACGGTGAGGGTCGAAAAATTTAAAATGCTTATAACTCGCGATCTAATTTTCGTAGCGCGGCCAAATTTTGTTTGGTAATTTATTATGAGACAGCATTAATTTTTGGTGACAGGAGAACCCCCCCCCCCCCGCGCAAGGTGAGGGTCGAAAAATTAAAATGTGAATTTTAACTCGTGATCTGATTTTCATAGCGCGGTCAAATTTTTTTGGTAATTTATAATGAGGCAGTGTTACTTTTTGGTGACGGGGGACCCCCCACGGTGAGGGTCGAAAAATTTAAAATGCTTATAACTCACGATCTAATTTTCGTAGCGCGGCCAAATTTTGTTTGGTAATTTATAATGAGGCAGTGTTACTTTTTGGTGACGGGAGACCCCCCCTCCCTTCACGGTGAGGGTCGGAAAATTTAAAATGCTTATAATTCACGATCTAATTTTCGTAGCGCGGCAAAATTTTGTTTGGTAATTTATTATGAGACTGTTAATTTTTGGTGACAGGAAACTCCTCACTGTGAGGGTCGAAAAATTTAAAATGCTTATAACTCGCGATCTAATTTTCGCAGCGCGGCCAAATTTTGTTTGGTAATTTATTATGAGACAGTGTTAATTTTTGGTGACAGGAGACCCCCCACGGTGAGGGTCGAAAATTTTAAAATGCTTATAACTCGCGATCTAATTTTCGTAGCGCGGCCAGATTTTGTTTGGTAATTTATTATGAGACAGCATTAATTTTTGGTGACAGGAGACCCCCCCCCCGCAAGGTCAGGGTCGAAAAATTTAAAATGTGAATTTTAACTCGTGATCTGATTTTCGTAGCGCGGTCAAATTTTTTTGGTAATTTATAATGAGGCAGTGTTACTTTTTGGTGACGGGAGACTCCCCACGGTGAAAGTCGAAAAATTTAAAATGCTTATAACTCACGATCTAATTTTCGTAGCGCGGCCGAATTTTGTTTGGTAATTTATTATGAGACTGTTAATTTTTGGTGATAGGAATCTCCCCACTGTGAGGGTCGAAAAATTTAAAATGCTTATAACTCGCGATCTAATTTTCGTAGCGCGGCCAGGTTTTGTTTGGTAATTTATTATGAAACAGTGTTAATTTTTGGTGACAGGAGACCCTCCCCCCCACCGTGAGGGTCGAAAAATTTAAAATGCTTATAACTCGCGATCTAATTTTCGTAGCGCGACCAAATTTTGTTTGGTAATTTATTAAGCTATTTAATAGCTTTTATCGCGGTCTTTGAGTGCGGCGACCGAATCTAAGTAAAAAATCCAAACACTCCAACAATCCAAACAATCCAAACACGGCTAACGACGTTTCAGTTCGGCAGACTTCGGCACGGTATTCTTCGATAGACTTCGGCAGACACTGACGCGGTATTTTTGCATAAGTTGATAAAAAATGCTATGCAATAGATTTACCGCGGCAGTCCCCGAGTGCCACACACATTTTTTAAATAATGTAAATCGTAGTTATACAAATAAACTTATTGAAGTTTAAAGATATTATCATTGTCTGAAACGCAGTAAAATTATTATTTTTGTGTACTATTCAAATCATATTTATATGATACTAGGCTAAGGAAGAGTTTTTAAAAACGTTTGGAAAATGAAGTTTCATAACAGGATTTGAGAGGGCATTACAACATTCTAACGTTTTTAACTTTTTAATTCTCATGATTGGCTCAAAATTGTAACTTAGATTTTAAGCTTAAAGAGTGAAATATGTGTAAAATAAAGGATTTGCCAACGGCTCACAAAAATAAATAAACTTTTGTTATTATTATTATTCTTATCATCAAAATTCAAAATATAAATGAAGCCCTAAGAAGAAAGACATAGCCACATTTTGTCAATTCTATATGTCAAAAGCTAGTAATTTACTTTTAAGACAAAATAATACTGATGAAAAGACATGTACAGTTAATAGTACGCAGGCTCAAAATAGTTAAAATATTATCCCTATAAAAAATGTGACACAATAACACATTTTTGAGCATTGAATATATTTTATAAAACAGTAATTTTTATTTTAATTTTAAGTATGACTGTTAAAATAATTTTATTAATTCGAAAAGCACATATAAAGCAGAATTGAATTGCATTCAACTCAATTTAAAATGGAATTGGAATTCATTCAGCTATCCTAGTCATTACCTAAAGAGCACTTACAGAATAACACCTTGAATTCGTATCGTGTTCATTGCTTTGTAGACAATCAGTTGGGAGCTCATCAAATGGCTAACTGCATCTGCTTCACATTCATTTGAATTTCAATATAAAGGATAAGTGCATTACAAAGGCTAAAACACTCGATTGAAGAATCATTCTTCACCAGTAAAAGAAGAATTTAAAGATACGTGAAATGGGATACATTTCCGGAGAATTCTAAGAAATGCAAAGTTGGATTACCAGAATTAGTTAATCTTTTGATGTTTTTGATTAAGTCTTCAAAGAATTTTGCTATGGTGCCATGTGGATAAATTATTGTCTATTGGTCCTATATTGGTGATTCTTTGTTGTTTAGAAAATCATTTCAATTATATGCAAAAAATATATTATGGGACTTTTTAATTAGTTTGGGTCAGAGTTTTTTTTCTTTAATTTTGAGACGAAAATAAGATATTTAAAAATAATTTAAATCACAGCTAATCAAATAGACTTATTGAAATTTAAAGATATTCCCATTGTCTGAAATGTAACAACAGTACTTATTTTTTTTACTAGTCAATTTATATTTATATGATACTAAGCTAAGGAAGAGTTTTGAAGACGTTTGGAAAATGCATGTTACAGCATGATTTGAGAGGGTATTGCCGATATCTAATGTTTTTATGCGTTGTATCACGCATGTGTAGTTTAGAAATACATCTTTTTTTTATTTTAAAGAAGGAAATAGATATATATATAATAAAGGAATCACGAACGGTGCAAAGAGAATGAAGTAAATATTTATTATTATTTTCAAATGTTAAAACATAAATGAAGTCATAATAAGAAAAATATAGTCATATTCTAGCATTTCTGTATGTCGAAAATAACTGTCTAATTGTTAAGACAAACTATTACTCGATGAAAAGACATGTATTATGAATAGTACACCAGACCCGAAAGGATTAAAATATTCTACCTATAGAAAACATGACATGATAAAACAGTTTGAGCATTGAATATATTTAATAAAATAGTAATTTATATTTTCTGAATATGTCATTTATATAGCACTATATAGCATTATAGTGTCATTTATATAGCACTAATAAATTCAAAATTGATAAACATTTATATATGTGCTTTTTTAAAGATGTGGAATTTAAAAATGAAAAAAATGTATGTTGTTTCTGTTGAGCAATTAAAAATTAATTTAAATCTTTCCTGTAACATTTAAAATCAAACCAACAGTCGTCGTTCAGACTTTTTTTCTTGCTTTTTCATACATTGTAGTATATGTTCTCATTGAAATGTATATATTTGATTTCTTAAACCAGTGACAGTAGATTATTACATCATTGTAATTCTCTTAAAAAGGTAAAAGATTCACATGAAGCGTGGAATTTAAAAGTGTAACAAGGATATGACATTTATGTTAAACATTTAGAAATTATAATTTATTTATTTTGTATCAATTAGATTCAAAGTTACACCCATTGTTCCGAATTTTTTTCTTTGGTTATTGTACGTTAAAGGATCTTTTCTTATTGAAAATTAAATATTTAATGCATCAGCTGTTGCTAGTAATTTCTGAAGTCTTTATAATTCTATAAGGAAAATAAAATCTTCATAAAAACCGTAGAATTTTAAAATGTAACAAAAGTACAAAATTTCTGTTTAATATTTAAAAAGTAACAGAAGTTTGAAGTTAAGCTGTAACAAAAGTTTGAAGTTCCTATTTAACATTTAAAAATTAATTAAAAACATTTTTGTATTACTTATTGTTAATTTATTAACGTTGAAGCCATCCTTCAGAATTGTTTCCTTGCTTATTGTACATTGTAAGATCTTTTCTCGTTGAAATTTATATGTTTTATTTCTTCCTGATTGTAATTTATTAAATCATTATAATTATTTAGAAAAAAAATAAAATTTTCATAATAAGAACCATAAGAACCATAGAATTTAAAACCATTACAAGAGTGTTCATTTTATTTTGGACGATTAAAAATTAATTTAAATATTTTTTGTATCAGTTAGAATCAAAGTTACACACATGGTTCATGCTTTTTTCTTTACTTATTGTACATATAGGATCTTTTCTTATTGAAAATTATGTATTTAATTTCATCAGCTATTGGTAGTTATTTCTAAAATCGTTATAATTCTATAGAAAAAATAAAAGTTTTATAAAAACCATAGAATTTTAAACTGTAACAAAAGTACGAAATTTCTGTTTAACATTTAAAAAACAATTTAAAATTTTCATCTTTCAATTTGAGTTACAGTTACAGTCATCGTTCAGAATTTTTCCTTGCTTATTGTACATTGTAGGATCTTTTTTCAATGAAATTTATATATTTAATTTCTTAAGCCACTGCTAGTAACTTCTAATATCGTTATAATTTTATAGAAAAAAATGAAATATTCATGAAAATAGTAAATTGTTTCTCTAATAAATAATATATTCGTAATTTGTTTGTTGCTTATTTTAATTTTCTGACTGAACTCCTTTATTTGTTTCAACTTTGACAGTGAATATGTTTTTACTTTACATGATACAAGGCAAAGCAATATTTCTAGACTGTTACTTTAATTGGTAAATTGATTAGTTAAAAATTGCAATAATAATAATAATAATTTATACCTAAATAGACGAGTAAATATGACATTTTTTGCAATAATAAAATGAAATAAAATAAAATTTAAAAATTAAACAATTTAAACCAAATTTATTTTATATATAATATAAAAAGAAAATATATTGTAAGGTAAAATCCATTTCTCCCCCTCCTTATTGTATTCGATAGCTTAAAGGTCAAGAGTTTTGATTTCTCTCGGGAAATTGTTTGTTCTGTTCCAAAGAACAATCACGTGTGTGATAGAGAAATATTTGGAAAAAAAAAAGCAATTATCTTGGGATGCATTACTTTCCCTTGCTCTAGATTTGTTGAAAATGCCTTTTCTAGGAATAGGGTTTCTATGAGAACAAATCATTTTAGGTAGCATCACAAAAAAACACAACTGAATTATAATTATAAAAAAAAAGTAAAATCATACTTCATTTCCTATTAATTTAAAATAAAACATCTCATGTAAAATAAAAATATTTTACAAAAAGGTTGGTTGGGCGTATATGTGAAAATCAATTATGAACACGTGGAATATAGGCCCTAAGGGGGAAGGATGCCAACCGTGTGGGTCTTTCTAGAAAAAGGACGCTTGTTACCATTTCAAATTTTGATGAAAATTAAAAAAGAAACTGCACCTTGTATACCATTGCAAAATATTGTCTATTTGTTGGAGGCAGCTGCTGCTAGAGCCGTTATTCGCGAACCGACAAATACTCGGTCTTCTTCGAGTAGAAGAGTGCTGGAAATAGTAGCCTAATCATAGAAAATATCACAAGAAAAAATATATATATGGTTTTTGTTATCTGGAAAACACTGTCGAGTGTTTTCAAAAAAGCCATTTAATACATTGGATGATCAAGTAGCTTCAGGATCATTCATCCTGATATTTCATAAGCAATATCTCGTTATTTAACCATGGGCAAGTAAAAGTATTATTATAAGGTTTCGTTCATCTAAAACCCTATTTGTCTCTGTCCTCTGCCTCTCCGTTTGTAAAAATTCTGTAAGTCAGAGACTTCAAATTTTGTGTACTTACAGCCGAATACTTCGTGCCACTCAACAAATGATAAAATTTTGAAAAATTCTATTATTTTAATTAAATTATTTTTTTTCACTATTATACGTTCATTTTTTTCGATTTAATTTTTTTAAAAAACCTTAATTTCAAAGCGTTACTTGACCTAGGTAAAGCATCTCGCTACTAAACAGAAGGTTCTTAGTTCAACTCCGTTACTGCAAGTGAAAATTTTCATATTAAAATGGATTTAATTAAAATAGTTTATGTTTGCCACATTAAAGATTTATCATATTAGGGCTTTGTTCATCTGACAGTTATAATTTTTTTTCTTTTTTAATTGATTTTTCTTTTTATTTTAAATAATATTGTGAATTATTAATGATTCAGAATTTTAAATTTAAAAACATTTCTTTCATTTTTAGAAATTTGAAATTTTATTTATATCTCCACTAATCTTTTTAAATTTAGGATTTTCAAAATATTTGGAGTTTTAGATTTTATAGCTTCATTTGAACATTTTTAATTTCATTAAAATAAACAAATTCCTTTTATAATTAATTAAAAACTAAATTTATTGGTTCTACCAACTAATTAAGTGTTTAATAATTATAAATTAACGATTTCAAATTAGTTATTAAAGGATAAGTTGTTTTGAAAGGAAAATTAAACGAAATTTTATTGAGCAATCTGTGATCATACTTATACAATTTGTTTTTCATTTCTTAAGAAATCAAATTCAGAATCTTTCTAAATGTTTTAAAAGTGTATCATTTCATTGACACCTCCTCCTACTATTTATACAGCCAATGGAATTTTGGTGCATTTTCAGAATAATAGTATGGGCATTTCAAAAATGGAAATTATTGGGTGATACGACTCCATATTTAATGCAATGTGCAAATGTAAAATTATGAAAAGATTAGAAGAGTGATTGAAAAAAATTACAATGAATAATTTATTTACTACATGAAAACGAACTTCCTTCTAGACACTTATTTCAATGTCTGAGTGGGAAAATAACGGTTCATAAGAGATTTTCTACATCAACAGGAAAACAACCTCAAAATAGAAAACATTAAAATACTATACACTATAAAAAATTTAATCAAAATTAGCACAAACTAATTTTGAGTATTTAAGTACATTTTTGTTTGGTTTATTTTGTGTCGGCCGATTATCTACTCGAGGGATATAGGCAGGTCTTTCTAAGGGAACATCATCCATATTTACGCAAGGTTTGAAGAAAACCGCGAAAACTCCCAGCACCTGCCGTCTACCAGTTGAGAGGTCAGAACCTCTCGGCCACTGGTCGGGCTTTATAGTATAGAGTTTTGAAATTAGTTAAGCAGTTTGAACCGGCATATTTCCACAAGATTTAACGAAAGGAAACCGCGAAAAACTTGATTATTCTCTTTGATAAACAACTAATAATTTTTTGCGTTTATATACGTGTTGTATTACTTCTTCTGAAAATGTAAAGTTTCTCACTGAATATATTGTCTAAAATTTATAGCTGTGACTATAAATGTAGTTAAGCATCAAGTTATAAGCTTTTTGCTAGAATGAATCTGTTCATTTGTGGGAAATGTTGATATCACTCAGTACTTCTTCGAGAATAGTATATAGGCTCTATCGATCAAATCATTCAGAGAAATGTGTATTTTGACAATTCTGAATATATTTTTTTGACAATGCGTTGACGTTATTTTTCCTTAACTTTGATGACTCTGAAAATATAGATTTAAATAATTGGAATCAATGTAACGGAACTACTGGTATAAAGGTCTTATCAGATAAAAAAACTTAAGCATATTCGCTCTCATATTCCAACAGAGAAAACGTGTCTCAAAATTGTAGTGGAAATTGCGTCAACCGTCTCTGGATAAGCGATGAATGTTAAGGAAATTAAAGTTATAATGACATATCGTAAACATATTGGCAAATTTTGATACTAAGGAGGATTATACGCCTGTATGGTGAGCAGATAATATGAGAATGGGGAAAGAAGCCCATACGTAGCCATCTCTTTGCCGTGACTTTTGAATAGTATTTGCTTAATATAAGCAGACATGAGGAAACAGTTATTCACTTTCAAATACTATTGACTGAAATTGTAAAACTTCTACGTTCTTCAAAAAACGGAAAAAAAGATGAAAATTTTTACATCCAAAAACATAAAAAGTTTCTACTATTACCTATTAAAGTAAAAAAAAATGCAATACTTAATTTTCATCCTACTACACAATCTATGTGGCATCTATCCTACTGCGGCGTTTGTTCCCACTTTAAATGTAGGGTCAATCCATTTCAAGTGGTCCAGAAAATATTTTTTTGGTCGCTCGACCATTTTTTTTAAATCTGAAATTTTTTGTACAGAACCCTAACATGACGGAAGTTCAAAATGACCGTTATTTTAATTTTACTATTTCGTGTTTGTGCATAGCGGCCATCTTTGTTTCATCGTGTTCAGCGTTTTTCTCAGATACTACAATACACAATACTATAATACACAAATTTGTAAATATCTCGTCTTTAATTTTCCCAATTGAAATGGGGTTTACAGCATCTTGTTTAGAATAAAATAGGATAAATGCATGGTCGTAGAATAATTTTGAAAAATATATTGTTACAGGTGAAATTTCAGCACAAAATTTAAGATTTTTTCCAAAATCTATCCGTTTGCGAGAGGAAATTTTTCATGTAACGAAAACTGTCAACCTTACACAATTTTTTCTACAAATAGTTCAAAAGTGCGTGTACGCACACACCAAGTCCCAGATCTGGGAGTTGTTTTCTCTTTGCGAAAAAAATTCCGAAATTCGTCAAAAATGTCAAAAATCGCACTTTTTAGGCTTTGATATTTCTGGTGAGGTACGAGATAAAAATCTGAAATTCTGGTCTTTAATAGTATTGTGTAGTAGTGTTATGTACAAAAAATTTCAAGAAGGAGATTTGACTACAAGTTGAGATATGGCATGGTCAATATGTAAAAACAATACTTCTAAACTATTGTAGCCTGCTATGTGTTTGTTCATACCTACAAAATATTAAACTAATGGTTGATGATGCAAAGTTACAAAGATCATCTTTAAATTGTGTTTAAATCGTGATTTAAATAATTCAGATTGTATGCTAAGCCAATGCACTATTTATCCAGATGAACAAAACATACTGGAAATGCTATTCGTTCATTTCAATGGCCCCGAAAATATTTTGGTTGATTGACCGTTTTTAAAAAGTCTGAATTTTTTTTGTAAACAACCCTAATATGAGGGAACTTCAAAAAGACTATTATTTTAATTTTAATATTTTTCGTTTGAGCATGATGGCCATCTATGTTTTATCGTGTGCAGCTATTTCCTCACATTGAAGTTTGATATCTCTTGTGTGGCGCGTGATAAAAATCTGGAATTTTGGCTTTTGATAGTATTTTATGGTAGTGTTATGCACAAAAAATTTCAAGAAGGAGATTTGTCTATAAGCTGAGATACGTTGATTAAAATATGTTAAGAAATGCTATTACGAATACATTAGGAGAAATGAGATTAGTCTCTTTTATTACAATATTTATACAGAAAATATCGTTTGTTGAAAACAGTTAAATAATAAACATTTAATTTACAAAGATGTTATATATGCTCAACAAAGATCTTAACACTATTTACGAGAGATGCTATGAGTTCGACCAGTTACTGTTGTCAGTTAATAGGCTGTTCTTTCTCAAAATTTTATTTGAAGCCACCCAAGTCTTGTCATCCCTTGTTAACTTGAATGAAATTCTCTAGGTTTAATAATTGAAACCATGTCAACTCGATCAGTTGCAACCAATTGTCTGTAATTTTCTTTTCCTGAAATGTGTTCCGAGTAAAATTGCTGCAATAGCATTTCTAGTAGGTTTGTTCATCTGGACAAATAGTGTATTGAGTTAGCATACATTCTGAATTTTTTAAATCACACAGAAGCATTTGAAGAAGATATTTCTAATTAACATTTAACTTTGTACCATAAATAATTAATTTAAAATTTTGGAGGTATGAACAATTACATAGTAGGTTACAATTGTTTGGCAGTATTGTTTTCACATATTGTCCATGTCATATCTCAGCTTGTAGTCAAATCTCTGGCTTGAAATTTTTTGTACATAACACTACTACACAATACTATCAAAGGCCAGAATTTCAGATTTTTATCTCGTTCTCCACCAGAGATATCAAAGCCTAAAAAGTGCGATTTTTGAAATTTTCGACGAATTTCGGAATTTTTTCGCAAAGTAAAATCAGCTCCCAGATCTGGGACTTGGTGTATGAGTACAGGCACTTTTGACCTATTTGTAGAAAAAATTGTGTAAGGTTGACAGTCTTGTTGAACATTTATATAGTAGGTTACAATAGTTTGGCAGTATTGTTTTCACATATTGTCCATGTCATATCTCAGTTTGTAGTCAAATCTCCTTCTTGAAATTTTTTGTACATAACACTACTACACAATACTATCAAAGGACAGAATTTCAGATTTTTATCTCGTGCCCCACCAGAGATATCAAAGTCTAAAAAGTTTGATTTTTGAAATTTTTGACGAATTTCGGAACTTTTTTCGCAAAGAGAAATCAACTTCCAGATCTGGGACTTGGTGTATGCATACACGCATTTTTGACCTATTTGTAGAAAAAAATGTGTAAGGTTGACAATTTCCCTTGCATGAAAAATTTTCTCTTGCAAACGGATAGATTTTGGAAAAAATCTTAAATTTTGTGCTAAAATTTCTTCTGTAAAAATTTATTTTTCAAAATTTTTCTATCCACTGTATATTTAGCCTATTTTATTCTGAACAAAATGCTGCAAACCCCATTTCAATTGGAAAAATAAAAGACGAGATATTTAAAATGGCCGCCATGCACAAACAAAAAATAGTAAGATTATAATAACGGTCATTTTGAGCTTCCATCATGTTAGGGTTGTTGTACAAAAAATTTCATATATTTTAAAAATAGTCGAGTGACCAGTGCTGGACCACTTGAAATGGATTGACCCTGTAATATCTTCCTAGGAAGTGGTTATTTAATTTCACATATTAAGTAAAAATTATTAATTTTTTCTGGTATGAAACGTTAAAAAATCAAAATAGAAAACAACTGGAGTCAAATAAGAGCCCTAGAGGGCTGAAATGTTTTTTAACTAAAGCTATCAGTGTATAGTTAAAATTACTTATCCAGCTGGAATCACTGAATTTTGGAAACTCTGACTACCTAGAATTACTAATAATCTAGAATTACTGACCTAGTTAGAAATAACGATGAACTAGAATCATTTATATATCGCAAGGGAAGCACGTTGTACTAAGTCGACATTTTCTAAAACTATTTTTCACTCATTTTCAAGTAATTGGAGCTTTCGAAATTTATCACTATACCTTTAAATTTTGCTCCTGTAGAATGATATATCGCTATAATGTCTCTCAATCGTAATTCAGTTAAAAAAATATGAGCAAAACAGCTATCATTATTTCTTCAATCCTTGATGACTATTCATAGTTAGTTTGACTTCTGGGCAACGTGATGCAACGCAGGCAATCTATTAGCACTGATGTACTGTACTACAAAGAATAGCATTTTAGAGTTAAAAATAATGTTGCTTAAATTATGAATCTAAAAAAATAAACACTGCTTTAATTACGTAGTATTGCAAATATTATAATGAATAAAAAATTGCTTGTTTATAATTATATCTTTTAAAGTAACTTGTCTTATTTTTAGTGTTATTTGCTTTTCAGTACCTTAAATTAGGATAAATTGGGCCTTGTGATTGTACTTAGTCAACTCTCTACAAAGAAAATGTTCAAAACCAATTTTAAAGATACTGTTGCAGCGTATATAGGGTTCTTTCGATCTTATGGTTAGACAACTTCAAACTCTTTTCTCTTAGAAAAGTAGAAAATAATTTATTTACAGATCTTCAGAACAACAGAGTCTTCGAAACTCACAAATATTACAAGATATTCCAAAATAACTGTTTAAATCTATCGAACAAGTACAAATATAGGTCGCAGAGACTCTTTATACAATGTCTCAACACTATATCACATTCAAAACAACGTAGATAAAACTCAATACATCAAGCAAACTTGCTTGGACAATCTCTAGTAGCTCACTCAATGACTGACTGGTAAATAATAACCACAACAGCTCGTATCGCTCTCCTTATATATAGTCTCGTAGCATGTGCTAGAAATTTCTAGAAAAACCTGGAAAACCACGGAACAACGAACAATGTATCAGTAGACCTAAGGGGGGTTACCATAAATAGGGAAGGGTTACCATCGCCAACAATCGCCAAGTTTGTCGCCAACTTGGCGATATATCGCCAAATTTGGCGACCAAAAGTAGTCGCCAAAAGTGACGCCAACTTGGCGATATCTCAAATATTTCGCAAAGCTGCCATAGACATTCACTGAAAATAATAGACAAGTTTGCTTGATAACAGAGACAATGTAACAAAAACTAATATTAGTAAAGAAATGGAGCTTAATAAGATTATTTACATTATTTTACAGTACAAACACTAACTATTTACAAAATTCGTAACACTACCCCCCTCCTCAAAGACTGCACGTCCCGGGCAGTGCAATCCTTGAGTTAGAGGAAAACACTTAAAATAAATAAACAAATAAATAAATAAATAAATAAATAATAACAATAATAATAAAATTTACATAAATAAGAACTAATTACTATTTACATATTTACAAAAAGTGACTTTCATGACCATGGTCTGAAATTCAAGTTTCGAATTTCTAATCACTTTGGCCAAAATAAGGGGCTAGCCGGTTATAGTGTACGACCTTCGGTTTGGCGTGTGGCGATTTTTGTATGCGTACAACGACGTCATTCAGCCTGTTGACGACTGTGTAAGGACCGTCCCAGTTTCTTTGTAATTTTGGCGACAGTCCCTTACGACGTATCGGATTCCACAACCAAACTTTGTCACCTTCGTTGAACTCATGTCCTGTTGCCTTTGTGTCGTACCGTGTCTTCATCTTTTCTGATGCCAGTCCAATTCGGTTCCTCGCTAGACAATGAATCTCCTCAATCCGCGCCTGGAGTTCATCGACATATTCCTCAGGCGATGAAGGAGCATCAGGAGGACGGCCAAACAAAAGATCCGCAGGTAGACGAAGATCACGACCAAAGAGCATTTGAGAAGGGGAGTAACCAGTGGCCTCATGAGTGGCACTCCTGTAAGCAAGCAGGAAAAGAGGCAATTTCTTGTACCAGTCCTGTTGGTCTCTAGACACCAGGAGAGAGAGGCTATTTAGGATGGTACGATTGAACCGCTCTACCATGCCGTCCGATTGAGGGTGTAGAGGTGTTGTTCGGGTTTTGTCCATGCCGAGTAGTTCACCCATTTCCTTGAACACAGCCGAATCAAAATTTCTTCCTTGATCGGAATGGATTTGAAGAGGAACTCCGTATCTGGAAACCCCGTGTTGAATCAGTATGTCTGCTACGGTTACCGCCTCTTGATTAGGAATGGCATAGGCTTCAGGCCACTTAGTGAAGTAGTCCATGACAACGAGGATGTACTTATTGCCATCAGATGTTCTAGGAAGTGGACCCAGGATGTCTAGGGCAATTCGTTCGAAAGGAGCTCCTACATTATAACGTTGCAATCGTCCACGGGTGCGCCTCTTAGGACCTTTACGTGCTACACAGGTGTCACAAGCTCGACACCACTTCTCCACGTCACTGCGAACATTATTCCAGTGGAAACGCTCTCGAACCTTTTGCAGGGTCTTCATTACACCAAAATGACCTCCTGTGGGACTACCATGCAGTTCTTGAAGGACCATAGAAATTCTCGACTTAAGGAGTAGTAGTTGCCATCTACATGTCTTCCCATCGTCAGACTCCCATTTTCGGTACAAGATGCCGTTCTTCAAATGTAAGGAATCCCAGAGAGCCCAATAACGTTTAGTCGTAGGATGGTAATGGGCCATGTCTTGCCAGCTGGGCTTCCTGTTGGACTCCTCTTTCAGCTCTAGAATTGGCTTAATTTCAGGATCAGCAAGTTGATCTTTACGCAGGCTCTCGTCACTCCACGGATCTTGCGATGATGTAGACCCAGTTGTAACATGTCTTACTATAGGACCTTTGACATTAAATTTCTTCTCAGCCCGGTCGCAGTATCTACAATTCTCTGAGCAGGGTCTTCTTGAGAGAGCATCTGCATTTCCATGTGATGAGCCTTTTCGATGGCGTATCTCCATATCGTACTCTTGAAGCTTTTGTATCCACCTGGCTATCTGGCCTTCAGGGTTCTTAAAATTCAATAGCCAAGTTAGAGAAGCATGATCAGTTCGGATCAGGAACTTTCGACCGTAAAGATAGTGATGAAAGTGGTCTATGGCTTTCACTACAGCAAGAAGCTCTTTTCTTGTTACGCAGTAGTTTCGCTCGGCCTTTGACAAGCACTTGCTGAAATAGGTGATAACACGCTCCTGGCCTTCGATTTCCTGGGACAGTACAGCGCCAATGCTTTCGTTGCTTGCATCCGTATCAAGTATAAACTGTTTATCGATTTGAGGATACGACAGAATTGGAGTGGATGTCAAGGCCTCCTTAAGCTTTTCGAAAGCAGCGTCACATTCCTGTGTCCACATAAATTTTTGATTGGCTTCTGTTAATTTATGAAGTGGTCTTGCAATCATCGAGAAGCCTTTGACGAATTTTCTGTAATAGGTGCATAATCCTAGAAAACTTCGAAGCTGGTGAACATCTGCTGGACGATTCCGATTTTTCACGGCCGATATCTTCTCCGGATCAGTCCTAACTCCTTCTGCCGAAATGATGTGTCCAAGGTAGGCGACTTCATTACGAAACAAACTGCACTTCGAAGGGCTTAACTTCAAATTAGCTTCCTTTAATTTTTGTAGCACCCGCCTGAGGTTGTTCAGATGTTCATCAAAAGATTTTCCTATGATTATGATGTCGTCTAAATAAACAAGACATGCCTCATATGACAGTCCCCGAAGAACCGTTTCCATAAGGCGTTCAAAAGTTGCAGGTGCGTTACATAGACCAAAAGGCATTACCTTGAACTGCCATAATCCTTGTCCCGTTGTAAAGGCAGTCTTCTCGCGGTCGTCGGGATGGATCTCTACCTGCCAGTAACCACTCTTCAAGTCTAAAGTCGAGAACCAAGTGTTGCCCGCAAGTGTGTCAAGAGTGTCGTCAATCCTTGGCAGAGGGTAACTATCCTTTTTGGTGACGTCATTCAGTCGGCGGTAGTCTACACAAAATCTTGTAGAACCATCCTTCTTTCTTACTAATACAATGGGAGACGCCCATGGACTTGTTGATGGTTCGATGACGTCATTTTCTTCCATATCTTTAATTAAATTCTGCACCTCTTCTTGCTTGGCAAAAGGTAATCGTCTAGGGTGCTGTTTAATAGGAGAGTGATCTCCCGTGTCAATTCGGTGTTGTGCCATTTTAGTTCGTCCAAAGTCTTCAGATGTTTGGGAAAATAAACTTTGGAATTCTCTAATTAAATTTTCCGCAGCTTCCAACTGTTTTGGATTTAAGTCTGTATTTTGTAACAAATCCTTGACTAAATTATCTGAAGATTTCTCAGAGTGACTGGAATTTTGACTTATGCACGCCACAGGAGCACATGACGCTATCACCTCTCCTTTCTTGATAGTCCTCGTCTTATCACTGATGTTAGCAATTCTGACTGGAATGGTCTTTTTCGAGAGGTCTACCACAGAAGAAGCCACCAATACTCCTGCTTGTGTACTATTGTCTTCTGGATAATCTATATGGCCAAATCTATAATTAGTTTTATTTTTAATTACAGCAGGAACCAAACATTCTGTTCTTGCATCTAGATTAATGTCTTCTTTGGCTATTACTATTTGTTTACATTCAATTTCGTTATTTAATCCAAAAAGACTTATTTCTTCAAATTTTGAGATCATTTTGTTATTTTTGAAATCAAGTCTGAAGTCAAACTTCTTCAGAAAATCTAGTCCGATTAAGCAAGGATCTGTTATGTCAGCCACATATGCCATATGGTAATATTTCGTTCCGCCAAAGTTGATAGTTAAATTGGCCTTTCCATATATGCCTATCTTGTCGCCCGTCACAGTTTGCAGGGTAACGCATGGTGGAGTCCAGATGAGTTTACATTTAAATTTTCGAGCCAAATCTTCTCTTATTATTGACACATTGGCTCCTGTATCGACAATCATAGGGCACTGAATTCCGTTAATAAAGCCTATCACATATAATTCGTTATCACCGCCGCTCATTTTTGATATCTGGAGGATCTTCAGGTGGGGCTTTTCATTCTCTGGCAACCTCCGCCCCGCGAGATGGCCAAAATTTAGTTTCCCTGCTGACTGTTTTAATTTATCTCACGTTCGTGGATTTTGGGGCAATTTCTTCGGAGATGTCCTGTATCACCGCATCCGCAGCACGTGAGATTCTGTCTTCTTGAACTTGTTCTTCCGTATTTTAAAGCTTCAATTTCTTGATTTATTTTCCTAATTTCTTTCAAGACGTCGTTCTCAGTGTCTGAGCTTTTGTTCACCGTTGCCCCTCGGACTGAATGACGATCTCTTCGGCTGGCTTGTGTAGCTGCTTCCAACTTTAAGGCATATAGTAGTGCAGCCTTTAAATCCTGTACATCTGCCATTCGTACCGCTCTCTGCACTTCTGGATCTTTTATTCCGTCTACAAAATATTGCAGTGAGAGCATTTCCCGTACATTTGTTGGACAGTCAATGAATGCTAAATTTGCGAGCCGTTCAATTTCCGAGGCAAACTCTTGAAGGGTTTCACTCGATTTTTGATGGCGGCTCTTCATTTGTATTCTCGTGTAATCCTTGAAGAATTTTTCGCCGAATCTTATTTCAAGTGCACAACTTAGAGTCTCAAAATTGAGTTGCGTCATATCGGGCAATGTCTGCAGCACGTCGGCGGCTTCTCCTCTTAAAGATGCTGCCAGTTGACAAGCTTTCACCTCGTCACTCCATTTGTTCGCTTCAGCTACAATGGTGAATTGGGTCTTGTAAACTTGCCAGGAACTCTTTCCATCGTATGTCGACAGCTTAATGTGCACGGGAGAAGCAGGCGGATTCCTAAATTCTTCATAATTACCACTAGACGCTGAAACTTTCTTCTCAAGATCTTGTACTTTTTTATTTAGCTTTTCATCTACTTCACCTAGTATTTTCTCTTCAACGTTACTGATTTTCTCTTCAACTTTACAAACTTCATTCTGAATTTTCTCTTCTACTTCCTCCATTTTCCGCTCCATTTTCTGTTCGACATTACTAACTTCATTCTGAATTTTCTCTTCTACTTCCTCTATATTCTCTTCTACCGAGCCTATTCTTCTCTCTACCGACGAGAACTTTTCTTCTAAAGTTTTCTTCATTTCTTCTTGGCCTTTATTAATCTTTTCAGTCACATCTTCTTGGCATTTGTTCATCTTTTCCGCCAACTCTTCTTGGCCTTTCGTCAATTCTGCCTTTATTCCATTAATAGCTTCTAACAGTTCTTTCAGTTGACCATCCATTGTTCTTGTTTTCGCCATAAGATCCCGACTCCTGACACCAAATGTTGCAGCGTATATAGGGTTCTTTCGATCTTATGGTTAGACAACTTCAAACTCTTTTCTCTTAGAAAAGTAGAAAATAATTTATTTACAGATCTTCAGAACAACAGAGTCTTCGAAACTCACAAATATTACAAGATATTCCAAAATAACTGTTTAAATCTATCGAACAAGTACAAATATAGGTCGCAGAGACTCTTTATACAATGTCTCAACACTATATCACATTCAAAACAACGTAGATAAAACTCAATACATCAAGCAAACTTGCTTGGACAATCTCTAGTAGCTCACTCAATGACTGACTGGTAAATAATAACCACAACAGCTCGTATCGCTCTCCTTATATATAGTCTCGTAGCATGTGCTAGAAATTTCTAGAAAAACCTGGAAAACCACGGAACAACAAACAATGTATCAGTAGACCTAAGGGGGGTTACCATAAATAGGGAAGGGTTACCATCGCCAACAATCGCCAAGTTTGTCGCCAACTTGGCGATATATCGCCAAATTTGGCCACCAAAATTAGTTGCCAAAAGTGACGCCAACTTAGCGATATCTCAAATATTTCGCAAAGCTGCCATAGACATCCACTGAAAATAATAGACAAGTTTGCTTGATAACAGAGACAATGTAACAAAAACTAATATTAGTAAAGAAATGGAGCTTAATAAGATTATTTACATTATTTTACAGTACAAACACTAACTATTTACAAAATTCGTAACAATACTTTGCAGATTTGTTATGTATCTAAAACACAATAAAAACAGTTTATATTTTAATATATTAATTAATTTTTATTATTTAAATCCATAAAGCCCTCTACTGTTACCAAGTAACCCGAAGTTACGATACAGTTTAATTTAAAATCTCTTAAAATACGATTAAAAGTATTATACACTGCTCAAAACAATTAAAGGATATTGCAGTTTTAGGTGAATTTTGTATCTGGGAAACTTTTTAGCTGATTGATACATGGTCGTCAGAAATAGTAGGTTATATGAGAATAAATTACACAAGTTTGGCAGAAAAAAATGCATTTTATTGCGCATTTGTGTACAAAAGGAAAAAACACAATTTGTGCATATGAGAAAAAAAATAAGAAAAGGTGTTTTCTTCAAAGAAAATCATTTTCAGTAGGGGGTATGGTTTCCATGGGCGGCCAGCAACGTTTACCACCTTTGAGACATGGACTCAATGAGGCTATTAATGACGAGTTGGAGTATTCTGCCCCACTCTTCCAGAAGAGCTCTTTCCAGTTCTTGTGGAGAGTTTGTGGGGGTTGTTGGCGGCCAGAAACTCGTCTTCCTAGAGCGTCCCAAACGTGCTCGATTGGATTCATGTCTGGAGAACACGCTGGCCATTCCATTCGAACGATTCCTTCCTCGAAAAGGAAATACTCCACAAGGTTTGCACGATGTCGTCTGCAGTTATCGCCCATTAAAATGAAGTTATCTCCGATTGCTGCAGCGTAAGGGACTACAATAGGTCTGAGGATCTCATCCCTATATCGACGACCAGTCAGAGCTCCATCTCGAATGATGTAGAGGTCAGTGCGCCAGTCAAGGGAGATGCCACCATACACTAACACTCCTCCACCGCCAAATCTGACCCTTTCGTGCACGAACGCAGGAATATTCCTACTGTCACGGTCCCTCCAGATGAAAATACGCCTATTATCCGGATGCACAGAAAAACGGGACTCGTCAGAAAACAGAATATTGCTCCATTCATTTCTCCTCCAGTTGACATGCTCGGTTGCCCACTTCCTGCGGTCGCGACGATGCCTTGATGTTAATCTAACACATACCATCTGTCGGCGAGCATACAGACCTACAGCATGGAGCCTGTTTCGGACAGTCTGTGTAGAAATCGTGGTGCCTGTAGCCGAGCGAAGGTGCTATTGGAGAAGAGTAGCGTTCATGTTTCGGTGTCTCCGAGCTGTTAACGTTAAATACCGATCTGCATTGGGCGTTGTTGTCCGTCTACGACCTTGCCCTGGTCTTCGACCTGCACATCCACTCTCCAAAAAACGGTTCCAGATCCTGGAAATGACACTTTGTGACACTCCAATGGCTTGCGCTACTTCGGCTTGAGTTTGGCCCCCTTCTAACCTACCAACAATTCTCCAAGCTTCTGAATCTGTCAAATGACTTCGCTGAGATATCGTACTCTTCGAAACAAAGCAATCACTGAATGCCGATCATCTTTGTCTTCATTCTCTTTTATCCAGCTGAAAGTCAAATTTCATTCGCTGCTGCTTTACGGTTCTGACGTCGAACTCAAAATTTGCATACTCCACAGTTTGAAAACCAAAAAAATTTGCATTTGTGATTCTCCTCTTCTATTTTCGGCAAAAAAAATTTCGTTTATATCTTTATTTTATATAAAACTTCAAATATCCTTTAATTGTTTTGAGCAGTGTATATGAGTCACTTTTTATAGTTTATATTTCACTGTTTATACCAACATAGCAGTATCTTAGCATTTTCTCATTTCATTGAGGGGGCAGGGGACATTAAAATCCAAATATCTTAATTTTCAACAGATTCAGCTGAAAATTGGTAGACTTGTTCATAGTAAGTTCAAACAGTTAAGTTTAAAACTTCGTGTTAAAGTAATAAAAAGTCTTTAAATTTTTAAAGATGTTAAAATACCGAATTTTAAAATGCCTCATGCCCATTCCTTTTGATAATAACATGATTTTTTTCTTTTTGATCAGGTATTTGTCGGTTATTAGAAAGTGAGTTGGCATAAATTGTAAAAGTTCACTGAACATGTAAAAAAGACAAAGAATATTTCATAAGAATACTCTTTTTTTCTTGTAAACTAACAACAGTTTTTACATTATATTACAAGCTTTAACTTTAAAAACGTTTCTTAAGGGGGCTGAGGAGTTGATCAATACGGAAAAACATGTAAACAGATCTCTCGCTTCGAGTCCATATAAAAACAGAAGTATTCAATGCAATTAATTTAAACTTTCTGATATTTTAAAGCTATGTTTGTAGTTTTATAAAATTATAAAATGAAGTACTTCAATGTGATATAATAAGAAATATAGCAAAATTTATGTAACACAATTTTCGAAAAAAAAAAGTATGTGTTATATCACCAACATCAAGATAACGTTGAATTTACATAAGAACCTAATTTTTGCTTTAAAATGATCCGTAAACTTAACTCTATAGAATGAATTATGGATATAACTATAACTCAAAAACAACATTATTAAAAAAAACTCTCAAATTTGAAAACTGAAAAAACTTCTGAAAAATACAACTTTTTTTTCATTAAAAATACTCAAAATATTAAGCTATATAAACGATATTAATTAATTCTATAGATAATGATATTATATGCATGCAAAAAAAAAAAAAAATCCATTCTATCAAATAGTTTTTTTTTAAATCTTGGTGTTAGTCGTCAAAAATCAAGTTTTGAGAAAACGCGACTTAAATTTGAAATTATATGGGTGCGGCTATGAAAGTGTTGATACATAAATGCTTAAAACTCCGTTAAAAATGCAAATATTTTTATGCGACTTTTTGCATTGAGTTAACAATTAATTGAATAATCAAACTAGATCATAAAAAAAATCGATTTTTCGAAAATTTTTCAACCCCTGAGCCTCCTTAAATGGAACTATTATTGCTAACTTTTTTTCCTAATAAACGAAAAGTTCCTGATACGAGAAAATGTTATGTTATATTCAAAATAAATGCGAATGGGGAATTTTAAAAGTGAAGAATTGTTTGGCATTTTAATATTTTAAAAAAATTAATATTTTAAAACTTTTAAATATTTTAACGCCAAATTTTGAATTTAGCTAAATAGCTATTCAAAGTTATCATTAACAAGTCTACCAGTTTTCAAATAAGTCTGTTGAAATTTAGAAGATTTGATTTTTAATGTCCCCTGTTGGAAATAGTTTTCTCTAGTATATTTATCATCTGAATTACTTCAGCATTAAAATTTATTTTGAGATTAATAGACATCTGTTACCGTTAAATACATGTAAAAGAAGAACTCCCGTAATGTCACATGCTATTTATAATGTATCTTGAATTCATAATGTATCTTTTATAATGAATCTTGATGTTTTTCAAAACATTTGTATTCCTCATAAATTCTTATTTAGCATTTAAATTTTTATGAAAATTCAGCAGATGAAAATTGGAAACATATTTAAAATAAAATACCCCTCAATAAGTGCAGTAGGTGAATATGACGCTGCGTTTTAATTTCTTTAATGGGTATTTTAATGATCTTAACTACTATTACAAATATTCGAGATAACTAATCTAACACTCATAGTGGTTAATAATGCACCATAAAATAAGAAAAGATAAAGGAACCAAACTTAAAAGATTTATTTCATTATTATATATTCAGCAGTGGGGAAGAATGTCTTTTAAGTCTATTACACTGGTGGACAAAATTAAGAGATGGAAGGCATTTTTCCAAATATCTCGAGAAATATTGGATACAAATAAATGAAAATTGGTATGAATATAATTTATAGTATGACAATAATATGTGCAAAGTAAAAATTAAAGTATCATTCATTGACAAGAGTTATTGGCAACAGTCCAATGTGGACTGAAATTTGTGATGAAAGATGGCAATGAAAGTGAGGCTTGTATGGTGTGTGGTCGCCTCTAGTATGGTGTGTGGTCACCTGTGACAGATACACAGCATGCACAACGAGTATGCATGCTGTTAATAAGAGAGTTAAGGATTGCTTGTGGAAGAATCTCCCACTCTTCCACCAGAGCAGTTTTTAACTCCAGAATGGTTCTGGGGGAGGGTTGACGTCTCGCAATAGTCCTTCCAAGAGCATCCCAAGCATGTTCAATGCGGTTAAGGTCAGGAGATTTGGCTGGTCAATCCATTCGATGAATATCCTCGCTTTCCAGATACTCCTCAACGAACGTCTACAGCGACACAACTGTCTAGGGACCTTGCTGCTGCCACATAAACATTACTTTCAAGGAAGACTGTTACCAGATGGCTTGGTGAAAGAGGATAGTATGCCAGGAAGCGCGCCATTTGCATCCTACTCACTCCCTTCCACAAAAGAGAGCGTGCACAGTGGTGCAGACAGCACCAACACTGGACACAGCTCCAATGGGCTAATGTTCTGTTCACAGATGAGTCCAGATTCAGTCTTCAACCTGATTCTCGGCGAATATTCATGTGTAGGGAACCTGGGACCCAATACTATCCCAGTAACATCATTGAAAGGGACCATTATGCTGGTGGACGACTGATGGTTTGGGCAGGGATCATGCAAAATATTCGCACACTGCTCCATGTGTTTCACACTGGTTCCGTGAATGCCCAGAGGTACAGGCAGGAGATCCTACAATCCAACGTGCGTCTTTTCAGGGATGCTGTTGTCTATGAATTCATTTTTATGGACGACAATGCCTGACCACATAGGGCTCGCCTGGTTGAGGAGTATCTGGAAAGCGAGGATATTCATCTAATGGATTGGCAAGCCAAATCTCTTGACCTTAATCCCATTGATCATGCTTGGGATGCTCTTGGAAGGGCTATTGCGAAACGCCAACCCCCCCCCCCCAGAACCATTCCGTAGTTAAAAACTGCTCTGGTGGAAGAGTGGGAAAGTCTTCCACAAGCAATCCTTAACTCTCTTATTAACAGCATGCATACTCGTTGTGCATGTTGTCTATCTCTCAGAGGTGATCACACACCATACAAGCCTCACTTTCATTGCCATCTCTCATCATGAATTTCAGTCCACATTGGACTGTTGCCAATAACTCTTTCCAGTGAATGGTACTTTAATTTTTACTTTGCACATATTATTGTCATACTATAAGTTATATCCATACCAATTTTCATTTATTTGTATCCAGTATTTCTCAAGATATTTGGGAAAACGCCTTCCATTTCTTAATTTTGTCCACCAGTGTATTTTGGCTATTAGTGTTGCGAAATCTCCTCCGATGAAAGTGACGTTTGTTTCTCGTCTGCGAGCGAGCGATGTATTTATAATGTATTTATAGGATGCTAAGTGGCAACTAGTTTCGTTTCTTTGACGACCAGAGTTTTGGAATGTTTTTTAGTTTAGTTTATTTAGAGTTGTTGAATTTAATGGATCTTTGGAATGTTACATTAATTGAATAATAGTGGAAATACCAGAATGTCTGGTATTGTACATATTTGTAAATATTTCATCACATTTTGAATAAACTTATTATGAAACAAGAAAACCTTCTGATATGGATATAAATTTTCTCTTCATGGTGACACGGACGTGATTGTTTATGATAGAATATAGCTGTTTATGAAACGCAATTTCACGCATTAAGGAATATGAATTTTTTTTTTCTCTGGAAATAATGAGAGTAGATACATCTTTTAAAGAATTTATCTGGCGAATCTGACGGGTTTGAAATTCGCGGCCACGAGAGATTGAGGTAAGACCAATTTGATTATTAATTTATAAATTTGCATGGAATTTTGTTTGAAAATAAATAAATAGAATGTTTTGGTTTCGTTATGAAATTTATTGTTTTAGTTCCGAAATTGATAAATTAATTATTTTAATCTCGGATTAAGAATAGATGATTATTGAAATTTAGTTTCGTTTGGAAATATTTAATGATATTATACTAGGAAATATTTTATTATATCGTTTTGAGTATGGATCTGGAAAAAATAAAAAAGAAACGTACTTCCGTTCGAGGGAGTACAACGAAACTAATTTCTAAAATTGAATCTATTTTGAAGAATAATGATATGGAAATTTCTTTGAAAATAGAAGAAATTAAAGATTGTCAGGAACAAATAAATGAAAAATTTTCGGAACTAAAAGGGCTAGATAAAGAAATTTTTGAGCTCACGGATATTAAAGAGGTTGAAAATGAAGTTTCGTGTTGTGAAGAATATATAGAAAAAATTGTTAAATATCGAGGTAGAATGACGCGTTTTATAAAAGAAAACGACATTAAATCTAATGATACTGCTTCTAAGGATAAGCCAGTGATATATAACAATGATCTTTCACACGCGATCTTGCATAATGAAACCAGAACAATTAAATTGCCAAAATTGAATATAGTTAAGTTTTATGGGGACTGTAGTCAGTGGCTAGATTTTTGGAACTCATATGAGGTTGCTGTTCATAACAACGACTCATTGAGTAAAATCGAGAAATTCACTTATTTAAAGACGTATTTAGGTGGATTAGCATTAAGTGCTGTTTTTGGCTATTTGCTAACGAATGAGAATTATGATTCATCAATTCAATTATTGAAAAATAGATTTGGGAGATCGGATTTAATAATTAGTTCCCATATGAATAAGCTTTTGCTTACGGAACCTGTAAGGAATTCTTCGAATGTAGTAGGGTTAAGAAAAATGTATGACGCGATTGAAGTACATATCCGATCACTACAATCGCTTGATGTTCCAACTGAAACATACAGTAACTTGTTATGTCCGGTAATTTTACAGAAAATTCTCGAAGATTTAAGTTTGAGTTATAATAGGAATCGGGAAACGAGTGAATTATTTGATATTAAGAATTTAATGGAATTTTTGAGAAAGGAAGTAGAATGTCGGGAAACATCATTATTGTTAGCTAATTCTAAGGGTTGGAATGCAAATGAATCAACATTCCGTAATAAGGAAATAATTCAAAACAGTAAAAATAAATATTATTTGAATCAGAAAAGAAATGATAACACAAGGCTTTCTTCAGCCGCTGTCTTGACGACTGCTACGAATGAAACTTGCATTTTTTGTCTTGTTAAGAATCACGCAAGTATGAACTGTCCTCTGACAATAAATGAAAGAAAAAATTCTCTTAAAAGTAATGGTCGTTGTTTTATTTGCCTTAAACGAAAACACATCGCTAAATTTTGTTTTAAAAGGAATCAGTTATGCAAAATTTGTAAATTGCGTCACAATGAATTAATTTGCGACAAATCGCTGTCCTCCGTTAAAAATAATTCGAATGATAAAAACTCTGACTCGACGCCAGATATTGTGACATCATTAGCTTCCACCAGATGTTTCAAAAATAAAAGGGACAGAAAAGAATGTTCTCCTATTTTGTTGCAGACACTCAGTGCAATAGCAAAGGGAAACAAAAAATCTAAAATTGTTCGTGTTTTGTTAGATGGGGGATCCAATCGGACTTTTGTTGAAAAACGGATTGTGGATTCGTTAGGTTTAAAGATCATAAAAAGAGAAACATTTCGAATTCATTCCTTTGCAGATAAACAAACTAAATCAATTCAGTGTTATGATATAGTGGAAATTGAATTGGAAAATACAACAGATTCTCATAAATGCATCAAAATACAAGCCGTGGTGATTGATAAGATTATGCATGGAAAAATTGAAATTCCTTCTCAATGGGTTAAGAATCTTGCACTACGTCAAGGAATTGAATTATCTGATAATGCAATTAGTAAAGATATCATTTTGATCGGTTCAGACTATATATGGGAAGTTTTGTGTGATAAAATTGTTAGATTAAGTAGATGTTTAGTTGCAACAGAGAGTTTGTTCGGATTTGTAGTTCAAGGTAGGGAAGGAAATTCGGAATCTAAAGATATTTTGGTAAATCATGAGATTGTTATGAGGGAAGAGTTAGAATATGAGAGAGTTAAAAATTTATGGGAATTGGAGGCAATAGGAATAAAACCAGATAAGGAAATGTCGCGATCAGATTTAGACATTATCAATAAATTTGAACAAAATACCTTATATAAAAATAACAGATATGAAACTAGGCTGTTGTGGAAGGAAAATTTTAAGGAGCTTAAAAGTAATTATGAGATCGCAGAACGGCGTTTGATGAGCCTATGCAATAAATTTCGTCGCGATCCTGATTTGTACATTAAATATAAGGATATTATTGAGGAACAGCTAAAAGAGGGTATAATTGAACAAGTTGAATGCCAATCCGAATTTGATAAGGATAAGGGATATTTTATGCCTCACCATGCAGTAGTGCGCGAATCTAAAGAAAGTACTAAAGTTAGGATTGTGTACGATGCGTCTTCCAAGGATAAACATGAACAATCTCTTAACGATTGTTTAGATAGTGGTCCCAATCTTAATCCAGATTTACTTAAAATTATTTTAAATTTTCGCTATCATCGAATTGCTTTTTGCGCGGATATACAAAGAGCCTTTCTTGAGGTCGGTATTGTAGAGGAAGATAGGAAATTTTTACAGTTTTTATGGTATAAGGGTGGAGTAGATCTAGATTTCTGTGGCCGTGATGTCAGAATTCTAAGATTCGCCAGAGCAGCCTTCGGTGTTAAATGTAGTCCATTCCTTTTGAGCGGTACTATTAGACTGCATTTGAAGAAATATAAAACTTCGAATCCAAAGACATATAATATTCTGAAAGAACTATATGTCGAAGACCTAATTAATGGAACGGACACTGTTGAAGAAGCCATTACGGTAACTAAAGATGCCGTATCTATTTTAAAAGCTGCTAACATGAATTTAAGACGACGGACTTCTAATTCGCCAAATTTAACTGAACAATGGAAAAATAACAACTTAGAATGTCGTGAAGATCCTGTTGATTCTAATGTGTCCTTAAAGATTTTGGATTTAATTTGTAATAATGATTCTGACACTCTTAAAATTGAATTGAGTCCATTATTGAAAATAATGAATACGACAGCAACAAAATGCCATGGAACCCTTTTCAAGCGACAAGTGTTTCCTCATCCTAAAGAAAAAGGACGGCGTTACTTATGGAAAGATTTGAATTTAGGTCAAGATATTCATTTGTATGACATTACATTTCGACTTACTGATTGTGATCAGTGGACAAGGGAATATCTAATAAATGCTGGCATTGAACTCAATGATCATGAAGAAATTCCTCTTGATCCACATACAGTACAGCGTAGAGCAATGGAGCCTCGAAATGAAACTGTGCCTCAGAGCTTTGAAGACAAGAAACTCTTTATTTTTTTCAAATACGATAAAAGGGTATTGAGGTTCTATGGAATATGGCAAGATGTCTTAAACGACCCGTCACAAATGCGTAGAGTTATTTTGCAGTATTACTTATCTGATGATACTATGGAAGTTCTGGAAGACCATCCACCAACCAGCGGACGAGACCCCTGTATAGTTCTCATAAAACGACAGAAAATACCAGCAGACAGAAATGAATTACCGGAAAACATCCCATTCAGTTACATGGAAATCAAAGATGAACACTTAGAATGGTTTCATCCAAAGAATTTCAGGATTGGAAAAGACATCTTGGTTTTCAGGAAGAAAATATTCCTTTATGACTGCGACCATTTCACTCGTCATTATTACAAAACCCATCTAGGTGTAGAAGAAATGGAAAGCATTGCAGTAGCTGAAAAACCGAAGCCGCTTCCGCCTAAGATTATTCCTCCTCATACAGGAATAGGAGCTTGGGACGACTCACTACAGAACTGCTTATCCTTAGTTCCAAAGCCCGTTAAAAAAGATTTCAGGAAGGAACTTCATTTTAACCAAGTTGTACTGAGATTTAAAGCTCGATTGGTTTCTTCAATGGCGGATGATAACCACAGACGGTTTGTGATCTCATTTTATCCGAGCGATGATTCTGTATCCATTAGCGAAGAATCAGTTCCAAACTCAGGTTTTCCTGGCGGACTCTTCCACAAAAAAGATAAGATACTTAAGAAGCAAGTGGATCCAAACGTCCGGCCAGTTTACTACCAAGCGGATGATGTCTATGTAGGAGTTCATATTCGAGCGTCCGGTAAAATATTCAAACTGACTGATGCTGATCCTTATGTTTTGACATTCATGAATGATCATCCCGAACTGTACTCACAGGAACTTATTCAAGCACATAAAGACGGAATGTTAGCTTTGCATACTAAACAAGAATATACCAAAGAAGAAGAAGATAAGATTGTTAAAATATTTAAAGCTAAACCTGGCAGTCAAGTGACAGCTCGATCACCACTTAATAGAATCCATGATTCTAAACCGTTTGAAGTTACTGGTATCGACTTCGCAGGACCTTTATATGTTAAAGGCAAAGATAAAATGTACTTTGCACTTTTCACATGTGATGTTACTCGCGTCATCCATTTGGAAATCGTTAGTAGTCTCCACACTGAGCAAGTCTTGATGGCGTTCAGAAGATTTGTCTCTCGAAGAGGGATATGCAGAACTGTTAACTGCGACAATGCCAAAACCTTCAAGGCAGCTGAAAATGAACTAAAAACACTCTACGCGAACGTTGCAGATCCAAATGTACAAAATTACTTTGGAAAAAAGGGCATAAAATTTACATATATTGTTGAAAGAGCAGCTTGGTGGGGTGGTTATTGGGAAAGGTTGGTTAAGATGACTAAAATTATATTAAGGAAAATATTAGGGAGGGCTTTATTATCATTTGAAGAATTACAAACTATTCTGACCGAAATTGAGGCAATTTTGAAATCTCGGCCCATTACGTATGTGTATAACGATGCTTCAGAATCATCACCTCTCACCCCATCACATTTTTTAATCGGAGAAATGATAACATCTTTACCTCACCACCAGGCTGGTCGTAACAATGAGCAGATCTTCTCCAGCTCAAAAAGATTTTTATTGAAAAGATATTTGTATAGAGAAAATTTGTTGAACCAATTTTGGAAACGTTGGAAGGGAGAATATCTGCTCCAACTAAAAGGTATACATACTGTACATCCTATAAGTGAAAATTGTGAATTTAATGTAAATGATGTAGTTTTAGTAGGTGACGACAAAGTTCCGAGACATTTGTGGAAATTAGCTAAAATCACCGAACTTTTCAAGGGACGAGATGAAAAGGTCAGAAGTGTAATGTTGAAGACAGCATCAGGGTTTATAAAAAGACCCATACAACTGATTTATAAGTTAGAACTTTAATTAATATATTATGATTTCTCTAAGTAAGTAAAATAATTGTATTTGTTATATATATTTACCTTATTATTGTTCATTATTGTTTGCATTTAATTTTGATGAATGTATTCATCGGGGGGGGGGGGGGGGGGATGATGTTGCGAAATCTCCTCCGATGAAAGTGACGTTTGTTTCTCGTCTGCGAGCGAGCGATGTATTTATAATGTATTTATATGATGCTAAGTGGCAACTAGTTTTGTTGCCTTGACGGCCAGTGTTTTGGAATGTTTTTTAGTTTAGTTTATTTAGAGTTGTTGAATTTAATGGATCTTTGGAATGTTACATTAATTGAATAATAGTGGAAATACCAGAATGTCTGGTATTGTACATATTTGTAAATATTTCATCACATTTTGAATAAACTTATTATGAAACAAGAAAACCTTCTGATATGGATATAAATTTTCTCTTCAATTAGTAAGGAATGCATTTAAAAATGATCCAAAAAGCAAATGATAAATTAGGCAATCAGTCTGTAATTGCTAGAAAAATATTTTAAGATTTTATCTTACCGCGAATATAAAAAAAATATTAACATATTTTTTGGACCACATATTTCCAGATTTATGTATAAAATATTGTTTCGAACGACGATGGTACTAAAAATGTTTAGAATGCTCATTAAAATTAGACCAAAACAAAAGAAATTGATTTCAAAATTATAAAAAGAAATGCATCAACCCTTTTAATGTTGTTATATGTTTATGTAGAAATTGTTTTTTAATAAAATATTTCATAAAAAACTATTCGAGATTAATATTTCACATTATAAAAAACATTTATCTTGAAAAAATCCGATTTTTTTTATTATCTTAGTTTTAAAAATCCCTGTCGGCTTGGCCTATAAGCGGAGGTAGATTTCAAAGAATTTTGATTTGAACAGCAAAAAATAAAATATTATTAGTGATAAAACCAGTTTAACTATTTTATTTGGCCGCTTTTGAAAAGAAAATATTTCATTTTTCTGTAAGAACTCGTTTTATCAAAATAATCTTAAACGAAATTCGGCTCGAATGCTCATTTTGAAAACATATTTTGATATATATATTGACTTTATTAAAAAAAATTCCTAATTATTATATAACTTTATTATATAATTCCTAAATAACAAAAAAATGGTCAATTAATTATGTTTGAGAGCAAAATTGAATTTAAAAATGAGTCATAAAATAACCAATTTGTTATTTGAATACATCCACAATTATTTAATCATGATCACTTTGGAATTTTTTTTTTTTCGAAGTACCCACTTTGACAGTTTTTAAAAAAATATATTTAGCCTTTATCAAAAAAATGATGAATACGCACATTATATAGTTTCTAAATAACAAAAAACCGACAATTGAATGCGTTTGAGAACAAAGTTGGATTTAAAAATGAGTCATAAAATAACTAATTTGTTATTTGAAAACATCCACAATTCATTGATGAAGATCGCTTTGGGTAATTTCATGCAAAGTCCCTACTTTGACAGCATTTTTTAAATATATATTTAGCCTTTATCAAAAAAACTGACCAATAGGGCCTATTACGCAGTTCCTAAATAACAAATAACTGTCAATTGAATGCATTTGAGAGCGAAATTGAATTTAAAAATGAGTCATAAAATAACCAATTTGTTATTTGAATGCATCCTCAATTAAATTATGATCGCTTTGGGAAATTTTGTGCGAAGTGCCCATATTGGTAGCCTTTTTTTACTGCCCATGGATTTTATGCATCAATTTGAAAAAAAGATTTTGTATGGAAGTCATCGAATCCATAAATTAGCGATACATATACATAAAGAGAGCGAAAGATGAATAAGTTTTTCACTGAAGGGGGTTTGAGGTTCTAGGTGTTATTATCGGTGTAGATCTGGAAACGTTTTCATTAAGTCCAATTTAAGGAACAATGTAATTTGTAGTATTGGGAAATCTACGTAAAATGATTTTTACAGAAATTTTTTTTAAATATTGTGTAAAACCGGCACATGGTATTTTCGTAAGAGCAGAGTAAGATCTATATATATATAAGAGACGAAACTACAAGAATTTTTTTAAAATAAAAATTATATTGATCATAAAAATGTTAATTTGGGTTTTGTTGTGGAGTCTCATAAAATAGAGATAATCGTAGATTAGAGATTTTATTATCTTGTTAAATTTTATTTATATGATTTTAACTAATTAGACATGTTTCTTAAAATATTTAGTGAATGTTTTTGAAACAGGTATCAAGTAATATGTTAGTTTATAGATTGTAGCCTTTTTTTCCTACTTGCTACTGACTGGAGCAGATACTCCGATCAGATGGGGTATGTAACCCTGAAGTTTCGGAGAGATGGCAAAAATCATTGATGAATTGTTTTCATAAAAATCTCATTTTGTCTGGTATTTATATTACAGTAATATTTTTCATGAAGCTATACATAAAATTTTGAGTTGATGATAAAATTCGTACTACAAAAATCATTACTATAAAACAGAAAGATTATGGGTGACTTGAGGAACTATCCCTGAATTACAATACTTATGATAGCATTAGTAGTTCACTGGTAACTAGTTGAATTCGGAATCAATTAGCGTAAATCTGAAAACTGTTTTAATCGCATCAGTTTAGGTCTAGAATGAATATGCTATGTTTTCCCCTCCATAATAGGTGACCGTAAGGAAATATGCATAGATTTATAGATAAAAAGACACATTTGTTTCTTAAATATCATAAAACTGACTCGACATCACAAAATTTTCCAAAACATTGCCAGTACTAATGTTGTAGAGCTTAAAATTTTGAATAAAATGAGTACCTGCATTTAGAAGTTTTGTTGAATATTAAGATCACAATTCTACTTCAAACATTTAGCCCCGTGTTTAAAGGTTTGAACTCAGAATTAATTAAAAGAAAACTGGAAATTATTTTAATCTATTCATATCAGGCTTAAAATAAATATGCTATGTTTTTTCCTCGTACTAGTTGAGCATTAGGAAATATATAGATATTTATAATTGAAAAACACTTCTTTTTTAAATATTCTGAACACTATCTCAAAACAGCTAATTCTATCAAAATCATTGTCAATTCAAATGTTACAGAGCTTAAAATTCTGAATAAAATGAGTACACTTATTAGCAATTTTGTTCAACATTAAAGTAGCAATTCTATTTCAAAATTTTGCCTTAATCCCCTAATCAAGAGCTTGAAGCCCGGATGGACAAAGTTACCCTAAAAACATCTCAGAACAGCTAATTTTATCAAAAACATTGTCAGTACAAAAGTTGTAGAGCTTAATTCTGTAAAAAAATAGTACATACATTTATATTTTTCTTTAACATTGAGGTCACAATTAGAGGCATTGTAAGAAAAAAAAACCGTATTTTTCTACAACAAATATGTACACATTTCCTAATGCTCAGCTAGTACGAGGGGGAAATATAAGATGTTTTTGATTTTAGACCTAAAGTTAATGGAATAAAGCTATTTCCAGTTTTCCCCTAATTTATTCTGGGTTCAACCTTTTGAACACGGGGCTAAAACTTTGAAGTAGAATTGTCACCTTAATATTCAACAAAAATATTAAGTATATATGTACTCATTTTATTTAGAATTTTAAGCTCTAGAACATTTATATCGACAATGTTTTTGAAAAAGTTAGTAGTTTGAAGACAATGCTATGCTATTAAAAAAAGGAAGGGATTTAATATATTACTTTTAGACCTAAACTGAAGGGATTAAAACAATTTCCAGCTTTCCCCTCCGAATTGGACCTTTGTTTCCTCCCCTACCATTGGGATATAAAACCAGTTGTGATATAAATACTATATTTTAATTTAATTTTTTTTATTGAGTATTTTCATTTAATTAAGTACTTTTGTTAATTTCCAGTAAAAATGGTTTACATTTCGTAGTATTTAATAAAGCATATAAGAAAAATATAACGTAAAAAATTCAAATTTAGAAGATTTATTTTTCTATTACTTTCTCAACAGCCTAGAAGTAAGTCTTTTAAGGCTATTATTTCAGTTACTCTTAAGAAATACTTTTAAGAATATTCCTAATTGAAAGCGATAACTTAAGTAATCAGTCTCTAAGTGCTGGAAAATATATTTAAGATATTATCTTACCGTAAATATATAAAATTACTACTCAACGCAAGTTCGCTTTTACTGCATAAAATAATCATTTATCGAAAATTGTACTAGAATTTTTTAAGACTGCTTTGCAAATTCTCAAAACTAAAAATAAACACATTTTAGAACATTTTTTTCAGCAAATTAACAACATGTTATTGTGCTGTGAATTAAGAAACTTCATATACAAAGCGTTTTCTGTAATGTGATTGTGTTCTTAATATATTGCAAAAGTGTTGCTATCTAAATAAGTGTTCTTAATAGGTTTCAAAATTTTGCTATTAAAAAATGTTTTCAAAAATAGTTTTAATAATTATGCTGAAAAAGTGTTGTAAATAGTGTAGCTGAAAATATTTTCTTACAATACTGTTGTCCACAACACTTTGTTATCAAACTAACAACGCATTGTAAATTGCACACAATTTATAACACTATAAAACAACACATGTAAAACACTTTCAAAACATTTTCTACATGGTGCCTTTAAAATTATTCAATTTAAAAAGGAAATAAAAAACAACATTTTTTTATAGAAACAAAATTCAGGATAATATTGAGTGAGTTGACTAATATTTTGAATAAATATGAATAACTGCATTTCTGGGAAATATACGTGAATTTTAACAACCCTTTTTTCACAATTTTTCCCTGGCGCAACACATTCGTAAATTATGTATGCTAGTTAACATGTTCAATCACAGCTCCTAAGGTGCTTTATGAATTTGCACTGTAATATTTAAAGATAACTTATTAATGAAGAGAAATGTGTTTTGTAAGTGTAGAGAATCCACATGTGGGGATCATTGTCACTACATTAGCAGTAGGAACTTAAAACTTTGAGCTCAAGAAAAATGCTTGGTAAATCACACAGGGGTTCCCACTGTAAGTGGCGTAGCTGCTAGGGACCCTCATGTTAAGGCCTCTAACAGAAAATACTTTAAGACTGATCGAAGATCAGTTCAGTTGAAAAATGCACCTTGTGGTTATCGATCGTGATTTCATCTAATTTTAAATAAGAAAAGCTAGTTTCGTTTAAAATTGTTCCTTCGTTTAAGTATTTTTTCTTGTACTTCTTGTTCTCTTTGAATAAACTTATTAAGCTGAATTCATTTATTGTGTTCATTTTTGCATTTTTGCATCAATCAAATGCATTTATTATGGGTGTGTTCCATTGATACATCCATATACTACCATAACCAGTATAATACCATACCAACTTCGACCAATACTTGCTTACAATTATTTTATCAGGCAATACTTTTTTAAAAACCTTAAAAAAGCAGTTATTACTTCGATTCGTCTGCCTGGGCATCTCTCTGCCTTGCCTTGTTCTAGCTTTTTAAAAAGCGTGCAGATTAATATACAATAGGCATATATTATTGAGATTTTATGTAAGAGGTTTCCTACTGAAGATGGAGTTTGTATCAATTATGATAATTTTACACAGGCACATCATATAATTATAGTACACTATAATCTATAGCGGAAAATTTTTTGCATCAAATTTAAATGCTTTAGCACTATATGAAACACAAAAAATGAGATTACAGGCTTTCAATAGAATAAAGTGTATGAAATTCTGCTGTACTTACACTGTAAAAAAAATCTGTAACCTTAGTAATCTAAATTAACCGAAATCTCTTATGCTTACTAAAATTTTATGTGTGCACTGTACAAGAAAATGATGTCAATCTACAAAACTTGTAAGCAAAACTAAAACCATCTGTAACTTTACAAAAGAATTTACTAAAATTTTGGTAACTTTACTAACATTTTATCTATAATGCTCGTTATCGTCACTTAAAAAGTTCTTGGAATACGATTTCCCAAAAAAATTCTTAGTAACCTTAAAATTTGTTTGATTCAAAGTGCAAATCTGTATCTGTTACATGAATTTTTATTGTTGCCGTTACATAAAAAGTTCTTGGAATACAATTCTACTAGAAAATTTTTTGTAATTATCCAAATTTTTTTTTACAGTGTACATTGTAATGAGATAAATACTTAGTCCCTATTCATTTTAATATGACAGTAATATGTCAGTTAGTAAATCGATAATGACAAAAAACTATATTTTGGTGGGAAATTCGTTTCCTAATCATTAGTAATTATTACCTCCATTTAAAGTAAACCATTTAAATTTTTATTCGTCTCTTTTTTTATAGTGTCTTGTATTGGAGAAGATAGGTGTCCAATACTGGGCAGATATGCGTCCATTTTTTTAGGCAGATAGGCATTTACTACTAGAGAAGATAGGTGTCCGCTACTGAAGAAGATAAGTGTCCACTAGAAAAGCATACAAGTATCCATCCCCGTACATATTTTAAATTCTTAAAAAAACCTTTTTGTGTCGACTTTTTATTTAATAGAAAATTTTGCAGCACAGTTGTATTCAAATAAATTGAATTTAGACACCAACACTCGCTGTTTTTGCAGCCACTAAATCTAAAAGTAGTGCGCTAAAACAAACGAAATGTGTCTTTAAAATGTCCATTATTGCTATAGTTAAATAAACTGAAACAAAAGCAATTTTTTAAAAAAACAGCTCTATTTAAAATAAGTGCTTCATTTCAGTTTTTTGCTTGTTTATGGTTTTAAATATTAGGCATTAATATTGCACAGATTGAAAAAAGTAGTATCCTTATAACATCTTATTATTATTATTTTTTTAATTATATATATTTTGAAACTTTCAAATAATTCTCTGATATAAATATATTTAATCTTACATTTTCTTTAAAATTTATCAAGTCTATATTAATGTAGCACGCAAAAGAGCTTATAACAAACACTTATAGCAAAACTAGTTTGAAAAAAAATTAAATTCATTAAACTAATTATCCTTAACAAAATTTATAAATTATACCGAATGTATCTGCAACCCATATGTTGTTTTTAATGAAGTTAAATGTTTATTTAACGGAAAATTTAGTTAATTTCTATACAGAAACCTAATGAACATTAAAATTTCGTAAGTTAATATAGATAGAAGATTCAAAATAAAATACTCATCCAGAAACATATTAATTGAAAATACACTGCTTCGTTTTAATTCTGTTAATGGACAATTTAATGTTTGTAGATGCTTTCGCAAATTTTTAAGCGAAACCATTTAATTCCCATAGTAGTTAATAATGCATCATAAGGAGAGAAAATATAAAAGAACCAAATTTTAAAGATTTATGTGACCATTATTTTTCCGCTAAAGTAGAAGTAAGACTTTTCGGACTGTTATTTCGGCTATTATTAAAGAATACTTTTAAGAATACTCCATAATGTAAGTGATAAATTAAGTAATCAGTCTCTTAATGCTACTGAGTAATTTTAAGGTATTATTTTAAAGTAAATGTATAATATTAATAACATTTTTTTGGATCATATAGTTTAGATTTTTTAGAATGAAACAATTTTTTACTACCATGCTAATTATTTTTATCTATTTTTTAAAGGTATTTAAACACTAAAGGGAATTGTTTTAAAAAGCTCTAGTGTTGATATTAGTGATGTTTATGACGACCGATTATCTGCATAAAGGATATGGGCCCAAGGGGAAATGCCCGGGAACTTTTTAAGGATGTGCTAGTTTATGACGCTCAATTTTCAACACGAAGAATATGGCCCAAGAAGAAGGGTTTCCCTCCGTGGGGACCTATCTAAAAAAACCTAAGCCGTATTGCAAGGAAAATCCCAAGTTTGAAGGAAACACGGTAAACTCTGAACGATTAGGCCGAAGGGTGCTAACCCAAAATCTCCCGTCTGCTAGCTTTGAGAGTAGACCACTCGGCCACTGTTGAGGTGGTCTTTCTAAAGGATCAGAATATTTATGCAAGGTTCGAATAAACCATTGAAAACTCTGAACGAGGAGACCGATGGCCGCAATTGGATTGGAACAAAAGTTTTCCCACTTACCAGCTCAAAGAGCAGAACCTTTTAGCCACTGGTCGTACTGTAAATAGCTCTAAGGAAAGTGAAATATCTTTCAACGCAGCAAGAAATTTTTTTTTAAAAATGCTTAAAAAAATTCTAGGTTAATATTTTACGGAGGGAAGCAAGTTTTAACTTCACAAAGTTAACTATTTCGCATTTTTATATTTATATTTATTTATTTTTACAAAAATTCAATTACGCTTTTTTTAAAAAACACCACATCTGTATAAATAAATTAAAGCAAAATATTGTTTAACTAATATATGTTGTTTTTAATTAATTTAATGACTTTATCGTTTTTTTAATTTTTACTCAAGAATGTCTTAATCTCATACTGGTAAATAACACATCACTAAAAAGAAAATACAAAATAATCAAATTTGTAAGATTAATTTCACCAGTTATTTTTTATGTGTTTGAACGCATGTGATTCCTTACATCAGTTTTTGCTATTATAAAAGAATGCTTTTAAAAATAATTGATATTGAAAGTGATAAATTAGGTTTCCAGGCTCTAGGTTCTGTAAAATA
The DNA here is from genome assembly GCA_964019185.1 of Maratus speculifer. Classification (NCBI taxonomy): domain Eukaryota; kingdom Metazoa; phylum Arthropoda; class Arachnida; order Araneae; family Salticidae; genus Maratus; species Maratus speculifer. Next base: position 104,507,680 of record OZ025289.1, on the reverse strand, counting down.
AACTTACGTTTTCATTTTAACATAAATATATAGAATTTCTAGCAAAAATTTTAAGAATAATATTTATTTTTCATAGTTAAATCTTTGACCTGTACTAAGATGATTTTATAATTTTTAGGTCGAGGGTTAAATTTAAGAAAAAAATGCTAAAAAATTTCCCTCAAATACCGTACAAAAATTTTTTTTAACTTCCACTATTATGAAATATTTTTTTTTTTTTATCAGACAAAGCCTGTAAAATTATCCATAACATTTTAACGCGAATTTTTTTTATACAAATATTTATTTTATTAATTTACTTTTTACATTTTTAATAAAAATAACTAAAGTAAGATAGACTTAAATACACTTAGCATAAAGTTTATAAAATATGAAGTTATTACAAAAATTTAAAAACATGTAGTTTAGATTTCGTAAAATTTCCGCAATACGGAATAATCTTTGATAAACAAACAAGAGGGCCAATAAATACAGTTAAAGTTACTTTTCTAGAAACAAAGTATAATCATGAGAAATAGAACAGGACTTGCTCATCATCAGTAGCCGAATGCGAGTAAACCAGTCATCCAGAAGCCATTTAAAAAATATATCAAATTAAAAAATTGTCAAGATTAATTTGAGGCGAATAAGATCCCTCATTATACTGTAAAATAAATCCGTTAAATTTACAACAAAAACAGCTGGCAGCAATGTTTCCAGCACTTTTTGCCGTAAACATTGCAGCAAAACTATGTAATGTATGTATTTACTTACGGAAATATTTTTATTACACTAAATTTACTGCAATTTTTACGGCAAAACTGCTGGCAACATTGCTGTCAACAGTTTTTGCGTAAATTTAGCGGATTTTTGTTTTTCACAGTATATAAACTTTTAATTTTGATATCGGGATGTAACATTAATCATGATAGGTGGTTTTTAGAAGGCAAGTCTACTCATATACGATCACTGATTTCAATGTAGTTTGTTCCATTCAGTCTGAGTGTACTTTGTTTCTGGAAAAATAACTTTAATTTTAACTGCACTTGATAGGTCCTGTTCTTTATTTTTCAAGGATTATTCTGTACTTATGAGGCCTTCCGGTACCGTGACAAAACCTATACTATATATTTTAAAATATTTTGATAATTTTATATTTTATAAATTTTATATTCAGCGTCTAAGTCTGTCTAACTTTATTTATTTTTAATAAAACATATAAATTGTAAAATGTAAACGTTAAATGTATGTATATTGCAAATTTTACTTTTTTAGTTCTAAACAATTTTTCAAGCGTAATTTTGTAAAACTCGTGAGCTTTTTTGTCAAGACTTTTTTGTCTTCGTGTCTCTTTTATTCTAGCAAAAAGAAGATTAAAACAAAAAAAAAAAAATCATTTTGCAGAATTGGTATTGAAAGAAAGGAAAGAACTAAAAAACTGGAATTCTGCTACTTCAGAATTTGTTGTCGCCCCCGATAAAAATATAAATATATACATAAAAATATATATAGATATCACAAAACATATTGGAGTTTTAAGACTTAACACTAGAACGCCCGGATGGAGTCGATTCGACTCCAATCATGTAACTAAATTTCAATTCGAACCAGAAAAATTTTCTTGAAATAATTTAAATCTAATCCACGCAAATTTACGTTAAATAAATCAATTAAATAATTTTGAATAAAAATTCTGGTGAGAAATATTATTTCCAAACTTGAGTAGAATGTCCGGGCGTTCTAGTGTTAAAATATCCGATTTTGTTTTACATAAAATGACGTCATTTGCATTCGTCTAAGGGTTCGGTTACCGTTTGAACTAACAAAACCCGTGAAAAAGTGACTTCTGTAAGAATTGCATTCACTCGATATATAATTGACTTTTAACTATAAAATTGAAAATACATATTAAAAATGATTTCAATTATTAGTTAAAATTGTCAAAAAAGTATACACATATGGAATTACTTTTAAATTATTACGAATGATAATAATTTTTTTACGAAAGAATAAATCTTGCATGCATTGCGCGCATTATTTTTCAAATTTAAATGGCTAAAACAAGCCAAGATTTTTTTAATGAGTACAAATATAATGTGTTTGCCAAAATGATCTACGATGAAAAAAACTTATAGATCCTGAGAAAAAAATTATTTTTTTTATAGAAATTCGAAATATCGAATTACTTTTTTACATAAAAGTATTCGTGAATTCTAAACTTATAATTTGAGGAACCTAATAATAGGTCATTTTGTGCCTGTATACATTTAATACATTCAGCGAAAATTTTTGAAATTTTATGCAAACATTTTTCAGAAATTATGCACGTAATGCTCAAAATAGCTGTTTTGAGAAGATTGACGATAACGTTTAAATCACCCATTGATCATATAGGAAAAGCGCGAAGTTTTTTAGACATAACTCTTCTTCTAATACGAATTTTCGAATGCGGTTTGTATTTAAATGTTTCTAAAGAATCATATTTAATTATAAGCTATTTTTTAAAAAAATCGATTCTTGGATTCCGTAAAGGGTTCCTGACCCCTTAAGAATTCTATATTTGCGATCTAATCTTAACATCTAAGGAAAAGTATGCACATGCCGTTGGAATTGCGAAATATTGCATAAGCCCAACAAATTAGCAATATTGAAAACTTCAAAAAAAAAAAAAAAAAAAAAAAAAAAAATCGGCTATTTACTAATTAGTATGGCTTCATTTGTTTGTTTAATATGGATATTTAAAACATAATTTATAATAGCTCCATATTTTATCAGAAATCATTCTTTTATATATTTTTTTAATTTCAAAAAAGTTATTACACACGGATTATTAAATTTGCATCATTTCAGCTTTTTTGATTGGAATTAAATAAATATGAAGAATTAAAATATTCTTTATAGTACATTTCTATAGCAGACGACATAATTGGCATAAAATGTGTTTTAATTAATTTTTTTAGCTTTATGAGAAAATAGCAACAAAAAGATATAGTAATCTGCTATTTTTTTCGACTTAAATGGTATGTTTGTCATTAAAGAAAAAAAAATTACATATCAAAAATAATTCGAAAGACAGTTTCCAAACAAACATTTAAAGCATTTAAAAGCTTTTTGTTTTATTTACGACGGTGTGAACAGATATGGCAATTTCAACAGGAAATAGTATTTCAAGGGAAAATGCTTAATTTTCTTATAGATGAATATACGAATAGAATATCCAGAAATATTTAAATCGGTTTTGAGGTCCTTGATGAAATTCAATACTTCTTACTTATGAGAACATGCCTTTTCTGCTGTCTTTGAAATACAATTTCTTAGGCAATCTGCATGTTAATAAATGTTCTCACATTGGTAAACATCAGTACTAGAAATCTCATTGATTATAAGATAATGTTTACATAGTAATTAAATGTATTTTTAACTTTTCTTTGTGGTTTGTGCTGATAATGTATCTTCCGTACGAAAATTTGCTTTTATCCTAGTATAGAATAGCTGAGCGTATAGAGATCGTACAAAAATTGCTAGAATGATATACAACTTTATCTTGTGTAAATCGTCTTTTTTTTTTTTTTTTTTTTTTTTTTTTTTTTTTTTTTTTTTTTACTGAAAGGAGGGTTGCGAATTTTTTTTTTCATTGAAAGGTTGGTCTCGTACCAAGAAATTTTTTGAGCCGCTGCACTAGATTATCAATATTTATCAGTACAATAACACACTTGCTTTTATTTACGCGTAGCTTCTATTTAGGTGTGATGTTATTATTTAGTGACGACACTAATTATTGTCTTAAAGAAATAGCATATCAGGGTGTAATAAGAACGACATTAAATTCAGTAATCATATTGACTTTAATAATATTTATAAATTACATATATTATTGATAAAGGAACTTTAGAAATTTTTTAACAGAAGATTCAATTGCACTTTCATAGAGGATTCTTATCTATGTGAGAATTCTCCATATTAAAACAGATAGGAGAATAAAACTAAAAAACCTATCTGAACACGCATTATTTGATTACAGTACTACGCTTTTATTTATTCAATAAATATTTATATTAACTATTTTCACAAATTTTTAATTGAAATCATATAAATCCCCTAGTGGTTAATAATGCGTATTAAAGAGAGAAAATTTTCAAAGAACTCAATTTAAGTGATTTATTTCACCATTATTCTTCGGCAGCGTAGAAGTTTGTCTTTTTAGATTACTATTTTTGCTGTTATTAAAGAATGCTTTTACGAATAATCCAAAATGATAGCGATAAATTAAATAATCAATTTCTAAATACTGCGAAATAATTTAAAATCATTATCTTAATACAGTAAGTATATATATTTACTAATGTATTTTCGGAGCCATATGGCTCATTTTTTATGAGTAAAATATTGCTGTGTATAAAAATGATGATAGATGTTTTGGACTAGAGATGAAATTTATAGTAAAGTAAAAGGGAATTGATTTACAAATAATTTCGCGAAAATATAATTTATTTCAACCCTACTAAGTATTTTGCTTCAGAGATTAATAAAACTAATCGAAATTGTTAAATCAATTAAAAAATCCTAACAAAATCTCTTATTACTTTTGTTTTTTATCTTTTCAAGTTTTACAAGCATTTCTAAAATATTTGATCCGTTTATTTTAGAAGTCGGGCTAGTCCATTCTGTGAAATAATTAGTAGTTGAAACTACATCTTATGACAAAATGACAGAAAGTTTACATTTTTAATCAATTTACAAAAAAGTCTTAATATTAGTATAGGTGTGTTACTAGTAACTTCTTAGGTCATTTAAGCATTCCTATATTCTCAAAAATCTTTCTATACTTCACGGAAGTTCTACTAGCAGCAGTGCTGCCGGTATATTTTTGTGAATTGGCGACCATCCCTTTTTCCCTTTCGTTTCAAGAGGTAAAATATCCGTCATTTGACTAAAGTCGGAAAAAAGTAAAAGTGGTAGTCTTGGTATTCCAACTAGCCATCACCGCCTTGCAAAACAAGAATGCTAACACGGCGCTATAGTTGTACAACAGCGAAAGATTTTACGTAAATATGTATGCTTCAGATGGGTATGACTTGACAAATTTCCCTTAATTTATTTTTCATTTTTAAGTTAATTTAAGGAAGATTTTGTCTTTAAGGAGATTTTGGCTGGGTTTTTTATACTTTAGTATTAATATAGTATAAAATTATGAATTAAATTTTTTTTCGTATATTGTAGAGGTAAAATATGAATACTATCTTTTCCTTCGATAAGAATTTTTTATATTATTTAATTTGTTTAGTTAAAATATAGTTCAAATGTGTTCATTTAAGTTATATTTTCAGTGGGAATATTTATTTATTTTCAACTTTAATTCAAACTTATATGATATTACTCAACTTATTCAACTTTTAAAAAAATTGCGAGTATTTTTGAATAAATGAGAAAAGTAACTATTATTTATTTTTAAATTCTAAAACTTAAAAAAATAATAAATTAGAAACCTAAATTTATAGAATTTTTGATATTTCATTTAAAAAATAAATTCATATTTATTTTTAATAGACTCAATATGCAAGTGTGGTTGGAATAAATGGAATCTCTCTCTCTTTTTTATATGTTTGGAGAGAATTCATGGATAAAACATGTTTTCTATTAGTACGGAAATTATTTGTAAAACAGGAAAAATAATTTAGAGTATATTGATAGGTTATTCTACCAGGGTGGGGTAAGAAGTCCATGGTGGGTGATAAAGACAAGCTCTAACATAATTTAAGAAGGAACTTGGCGGTAGCACTACGCGATGTGTACAGAAGGGCTCTGGGTCATCTGAATAACAATAATAAAAAAAATACTTAAAGTATAATTCGTTTCAATTCGTTACATTTCTAGACCTTATCTTTGGAAGAGGCAAGTAAAAGTCAACACCCAATGTAAAATTTGCGAGGTAAGTTCTGTATACATTTATTTGGAAGCAGTTTGCTTATTGCATAAATTTGTAGTGTATTTCATGTACTTTGAAAAATATTATAGGAGATTTCGAATGTCTTTACGAGGTAGCTTGCAATTCAAAATATACTGCTCAATAAGTATACAGGAGTAATAAAGCCACACACTTGCGTTATTATCCCGATTGATTTTTTCAGTGGCAGAAATACATCCGAAATTTGCATGGTATTATGCCAAAAATCATTCGCAAAGAAATCGCACCACAACATCTTATGAATACATATCTGCTAAAATATATATTTTTATATACATAGTCAATAAGTTGCTGTATCAGATCCTACATTTGTTTGAAAAAAATGTGAAAATTGGTGGAACCTTAACTTAGCGTTTTTACCTCCGGGAAGATTAAATCTCAAATAAGTTGATTAAGTGCATGAGGCAATTGTATTATTTTTTACGTTGCGTAATATCAACAAGCACAATTTAGTTATAAATGTCTGTTTTGTCTAAATACAAAATCTTGACGTATTTTTATCTAGAGAAAACCGAGTATTCATTAGCTGTTAAAAAGCCAAGAGAAAAAAACTATGGCAGCGGAGATTTGATGGTCTGGGCAGTCATAACTTTGGATGGCGCATATATTTTCCTTATTTTAGCAAAGGCTTTATGACTCATGTGAGATGTCGAGATGATATATTTGTACACTATGTTTGCCTTTTCAAAGTTAGTCCTGATTTCATTTTAATGAACTATAGCGCATATCCAAATATGCTCATGCAGCCCACTTTCTGGAAAAGGAGGATATTAACTTGATGTATTGGCCAACCAGAGGTTTAGGTTTTATGTTGCTTCAAATCGATGAATATTGTAAATAATGAGATATAAAGTAGATGCAGACAATCATGAAGAATTTCAAGAAAAACACTCAATTTTGTCAAACCACTCTCAATAATTTCGCAAGCTGGCATACAATGGGTGCAGAACAGCGCATAAGTGGGCATAAGTAGCAGCGATGAGAGATTTTTAAAAATACATCGCACATTTTGACATTAGTAGAATAAGGCAAGAAGTAATCCTCTGAATTCGCTTTTTAACTCTTAATATTTACTTTTCTTTATCGTTTCTCTGTGTCTATATGCTAATTAAAAAGAAATTAAATTAAGTAAACTTACTTCAATTTACTTATGGGTCAATCCATTTCAAGTGGTCCAGCACTGGTCGCTCGACTATTTTTAAAAAATCTGAAATTTTTTGTACACCAACCCTAACGTGATGGAAGTTCAAAATGACCGTTATTTTATTTCTACTATTTTTTGTTTGTGCATGGCGGCCATCTTTGTTTCATCGTGTGCAGCGATTTTCTCACATACTAGGATACACAAAATTGTAAATATCTCGTATTCTATTTTCCCAATTGAAATGGGGTTTGCAGCATTTTGTTTAGAATAACATAGGATAAATATACAGTGTAAGAAAAATTTTGAAAAATACATTTTTACAGGTGAAATTTTAGCACGAAATTTACGATTTTTTCCAAAATCTATCCGTTTGCAAGAGGAAAATTTTCATGCAAGGGAAACTGTCAACCTTACACAATTTTTTCTACAAATAAGTCAAAAGTGCGTGTACTCATACACCAAGTCCCAGATCTGGGAGTTAATTTCTCTTTGCCAAAAAAATTCCAAAATTCGTCAAAAATTTCAAAAATCGCACTTTTTAGGCTTTGATATCTCTGGTCGGGCACGAAATAAAAATCTGAAATTTTGGCCTATGATAGTATCGTGTAGTATCGTTATGTACAAAAAATTTCAAGAAGGAGATTTGACTACAAGCTGAGATATGACATGGAAAATATGTGAAAACAATACTACCAAACTATTGTAAACCTACTATGTAATTGTTCAACAAGACTGTCAACCTTGCACAATCTTTTCTACAAATGGGTCAAAAGTGCGTGTACTCATACACCAAGTCACAGATCTGGGAAATGATTTCTCTTTGCGAAAAAAAATTCCGAAATTCGCCGAAAATTTCAAAAATCGCATTATTTAGGCTTTGAAATCTCTGGTGGAGCATGAGATAAAAGTCTGAAATTCTGGCCTTTGATAGTATTGTGTAGTAGTGTTATGTACAAAAAATTTCAAGAAGAAGATTTGACTACAAGCTGAGATATGACATGGACAATATGTGAAAACAATACTGCCAAACTATTGTAACATACTATGTAATTGTTCATACCTCCAAAATTTAAATTAATTATTTATGGTACAAAGCTAAATGTTAGTTACAAATATCTTTTTCAAATGCTTCTGTGTGATTTAAACAATTCAGAATGTATGCTAAGCCAATACACTATTTGTCCAGATGAACAAATCTACTAGAAATGCTATTGGAACAATTTTACTCGGAACACATTTCAGGAAAAGTAAATTACAGACAATGAATTGCAACTGATCGAGTTGACATGGCTTCAATTATTAAACCTAGAGAATTTCATTCAAGTTAACAAGGGATGACAAGACTTGGGGAGCTTCAAATAAAATTTTTAGAAAGAACAGCCTGATGGACTGATAACAGTAACTGGTCGAACTCATAACATCTCTCGTAAATGTTGTTAAGCTCTTTGTTGAGCATATATAGTATTTTGTAAATTAAATGCTTATTATTTAACTGTTTTCAACAAACGATATTTTCTGGGTAAATATTGTAATAAAAGAGACTAATCTCATTTCTCCTAATGTACTCGTAATAGCATTTCTTAACATTTCTTTAATCACCGTATCTGAGCTTGTAGTCAAATATCCTTCTTGAAATTTTTTGTACATAACACTACTACATAATACTATCAAAGGCCAGAATTTCAGATTTTAATCTCGTGCTCCACCAGAGATATCAAAGCCTAAAAAGTGCGATTTTTGAAATTTTCGACGAATTTCGGAATTTTTTTCGGAAAGAGAAATTATTTCCCAGATATGGGACTTGGTGTATGAGTACACACACTTCTGACCTATTTGTAGAAAAAATTGTGCAAGGTTGACAGTCTTGTTGAACAATTACATGGTAGGTTTACAATAGTTTGACAGTATTGTTTTCACATATTTTCCATGTCATATCTCAGCTTGTAGTCAAATCTCCTTCTTGAAAGTTTTTGTACATAACGCTACTTTACAATACTATCACAGGCCAAAATTTCAGATTTTTATCTCGTGCTCCACCAGAGATATCAAAGCCTAAAAAGTGCGATTTTTGAAATTTTTGACGAATTTCGGAATTTTTTTCGCAAAGAGAAATTAACTCCCAGATCTGGGACTTGGTGTATGAGTACACGTACTTTTGACCTATTTGTAGAAAAATGTGTGTAAGGTTGACAGTTGCTCTTGCATGAAAATTTTCCTCTTGCAAACGGATAGATTTTGGAAAAAATCGTACATTTTGTGTTAAAATTTCACCTGTAAAAATTTATTTTTCACAATTTTTCTATCACTGTATATTTAGCCTATTTTATTCTGAACAAAATGCTGCAAACCCCATTTAATTTGGGAAAATAGAAAACAAGATATTTACAATTTTGTGTATCCTAGTATCTGAGAAAATCGCTGCACACGATGAAACAAAGATGGCCGCCATGCACAAACAAAAAATAGTAAAATAAAAAAAACGGTCATTTTGAACTTCCGTCATGTTAGGGTTGTTGTACAAAAAATTTCAGATTTTTTAAAAATGGTCGAGCGACCAAAAAAATATTTTCTGGACCACTTGAAATGGATTGACCCTTATTAAAATAAGTAAATTCAGAATACAAAAACAGTTCAGAAAATTACATTCTGTTTTTTTTTTTTTTTTTTTTTTTTTTTTGCTATTAGACATGTGGTCTTATAATTTGTTAACAGTGTATTTTTTTAATCATTGCTTATATTTGTATCAACATACCTATTTCTTACATTATTCCAATTTATTACAAACTAAATTTAATAAATATGATACATTTTGATATTTCATGTTTTTAAACTATAAATAGAACTTTTATTTAATTCATAACTTTCAGAATCAAAGTGGCATATAATTTCTTAACGCACTGTATATATACCAGAAACCAAATATATCTTTATAAAGTTTGAGCTTTTATTATATTACACAAAAAATTTAAGATTTGAAACTAAGTTAAATAACTATATCTCTCTATTGGAATTTTAATTATTTGAAGTACTTTAAAATAACCTAAAGTAAGGTGTATTACTGAGTAAGATTGTATTTATTTCCTGTTTAGACATAAAATTATTTTTTCCTATCGATATAAAATAGTATAAAACCTCTATCACAAATTTTAAAGGAATTATTTTGACACTTTTTGAAATACTGCTAAAAAAAATGAACCTTTTAAAATGTAATTCCTTTTATTTGAAAATTATATGAGTCTATTGAATTCTATAACAAGCATACTATTAGTTTAAAGTATAAAATACGTTTGTATTTTCCAAATAAAACATTTTTATATGAATAAATTTTATTTCAGTCGCAGAAAAAGTGGTTTGTATGTGTGCTATTAAATAAAAATTGGTCATATTTTATAATATTAGTAAGTCCAATCTATGCTGATAAAAGAAAGATTTTTTTCTGCGTGTGTGCAATCGATAACGAAATTCACTATTTTCTGAAAAAAAAAAAACTACAGCGTTTGGAAAAAATAAAAAATAAAAATAAATAAATGAACGATAAAATGAGTTTGATTCGATAGATTTTGAACCACCAACAGCAACTGATAGTTTCATGTACTTCCGAAGAAAAATAAATTTAAATTATGACATAAAGTTGTTTTTCTAGATGTTAGAACAGTATAAAAACCCTGAGAACCCTCAAGTTTACAAAATTTACAATGCTTTTATAGTTTCAAATATTATTTCAATTAAGATATCTATTAAAATGATAAAAATTTCAAATTCAACTTCAGAATGAAAATGACGTAACAAAAATCTAATAATCCCTAATACTAAGTAAACTTCAATTAAATACTTCATTATACATGATTTTATACATATATATCAAAATAAGGCTCTGACGACTAACTCTTGAAAACAAAACATTCCATCGACACCTAAACAGAACGCAGATGATGAAAAAAACATTATCAGCAATACAAAGCATAAGTATGGCCGAATAATCACTTCCATTTCACCTTTTCGCCATACTATCCATGAAATGGAATAAATTAATTGCCATCATTACAGAAATGACATTTTAAATTACCAAGAAATCAATACAACTAATTCAACTTTTAAAAATTTGAGATCATATATGATCTCAATCTGGTGTTATTTTAATTACAAAAACTGTCTACGGATAGTTGTGAAATGTAGACAGACAAATGGATTTTAATATAATTGATGTCTATAATATTAATTTTCTCTTTTGGCATTTACGCATTCAAACAAGAAGAAATTCTTACATATTAAATTTTTTTCTAAAATTTGTACAAAAAACTGTTAAGTCATGTGATATTTTTGAGGATTGTTTAAATATGCACCTTTATATGCATATTACTAAATCTGATACAGTATCTTTTTTTAGGAAAATATAATTCAATCAGACGTACAACAAAGTGAAACAATTTTGCAAATTAAGCTTTAAATATGTAGTTTAAATTATCTTACAAAATATTATCTACCATTCAATAAAATGCAACAGTAAATATGACGCACATTATGTACACAAACTAACTGTGACAAATTTTCCAGATATATTAGCCTTCCATTGTTTGCAATAAATAATAGGAATTCATCTCTCACCATAATTTATCTTCTGTTTACCTCATTAAGACAGTCAAATTTATTAACGAAAGTAATGTACTCTGCGGTATTCATTCTTTAAAATAGCCCAGTAAATGCATTTCTCAATCATAATTTGTACATAACGCATATTAATGCATTTTTAATTATCTTTGAGATAAATCTCAATAAGGTAAACTTTTCAACTTCCTCTGAGTTTTCGCATTAGTGACCAGTAATAATTTCTAACTTAAGAGGATTAGTCTATCAATTACGTCTTTTTCATTTTTAACGTAAAATCTACAAGTAGAGACTTAAACGAATATAGTGCTTTCAACTGAGATCACAAAAATGAAAAGTTGCTTAAGGCATAGGAAAATTTATATATAAATAATTTATGCAATTCTCTAAGGATAAATCTTACAGTTAGCAAAGAAAGAAGAAACCTAATATAGATTAATATCGAATTAATAATTAGAAAATCTGATTTGTTTAGTTTTCTCATTAGGGATCATTGATTGTTTTTAATTTCACAACCTTACTCTATTAATTAAGTATTTTTTGTGTATTTATATAAAATCTGTATATATAAAAATTAATCTTTTGTCTTCTTTGACCTGCTTTGATTGTTTTTTGGAATTAAAAAAACGAAAAATTGCTTTAGGCAAAATAAACATATGTAATTGATTTATGCAGCAATTTAAAGCTAGCACTTTGGGATAAAAATAATAAAGTAAGTTAATCTAAAGTGAATCTAAGTAGGTATTTGTTACAAAAACGGGTTTTTTAGTTTTCCCACATGTAAGACTTTTTAAATTCGAAATATTTGCGCATCCGCTAAATCTTTTTACATCATTAAGTATATTTTCTACAAAGATAATCTAATATTTCATTAAGACTGAAAAAAATGAAAAATTGCTTTAGGCAGAATAAAGCTATATGTTGTTAATTTATGTAGCAATATATAAGTAATATACTATCACTTTAGGTAGAAAAATATTGAAATTGGATATTATTAAATCAGTGATACGAAAAATGAATTTATATATGTTACAGGCCAAACCCGATTTTAGGCCAAATTAGATTGGCCTAGGCCAAACCGGTCTATCCTAACGGCCATCGGATAAACTAGTTTTTCCTAGGCCAAACCGGTCTATCCTAACCCCCATCGGACAAACTAGTTTTTCCTAGGCCAAACTAGTCTATCCTAAAACCCATAGGATAAACTAGATTTTCCTAGGCCAAACTAGTTTGGCCTAACTCTTTTAGGATAAACTACTTTAGACTGCTGTTTATTGGTCTGAACTAGTTTATCCTAGGCCAATTCAATTTGGCGTGATTTTATTGAATTCAATGACCACCTCAACGCCAACATTATTGTTTGTCCTAGGCTGATCTAGTTTATCCTAGGCCAATGTAGTTTTACGTGTTTTTAGCTCACAGGCCTGAAAGCCAGAGAAATAATGGGCTCACAGGTTCTGTATATGCATGTACGCATGTATGTACGCATGTATGTATATATGTGCGTACGTATGTACGTAACGCGATAACTCTTGATAGAGATATCCGATTTCCTTCAAATTTTGGATGTACGTTCATTCTGATAAGGTACTTTTCTGATTAATTTTGGAAATTCATTGGATAAGAATAAAGGGGGGCGAACGGGAGGCTAATTTCCCACCGTTGATTTAGAGAAATGGATTTATCATGCAGAATTATCAGTTTTCATTTAAATTTTTAGATATAAGATCATTGTGACAAGGTCCCTCCGTGATTAGTTTTGGATGTTTATTGTTTAAGTCTAAAAGAAAGGGCAATGTAGGTAACAAAACAAAATTTAGATAAATGGTATTTGACGCAGAATTGATGAATTTGTTTCAACTTTTTTAATATAGATTCTTTCTGATAAAACGATTCCCTGAATAGTTTTGGGGATTTAATGGTTAAGTATGAAGGGAAAAATGAAGGATTACCCTCTTACCTAGGAAAAACTAGTTTATCCTATGGACATTTAGATAAACAAGTTTGGCGTAGGAAAAACTAGTTTATCTAATTGACGTTAGGATAAAATAATTTTGCTCGAAATTGGGTTTGGCCGGTAAAAAACATGTCTTTCACAAGAATAAGTATAAATGTGTGTAAAGAGTCATTGCTTATAACATCAATACAGAAATTTAACATCTCCACCGTAGAGTTATGATGCATTGGACATGGTGTTTGCTTATTTTTTTTCTGCAGACTCGTGCCAACTGAGATCAGACTTGCATTTACTATTACTTTTATTATTATTACTACTACTATTATTATTATTATTATTATTATTATTATTATTATTATTATTATTATTATTATTATTATTATTATTATTATTATTATTATTATTATTATTATTATTATTATTATTATTGCATATTCGAGCCAGATCGGAACTGAACATAATTTGGAATCGAACAGCGTTTTCCATTTTAGAGAAATTAATTACCTGTCGGCATAAGCCATTCTTGTCACGGCATCAAGTTTTGCTTTTCCATAAAGTCGTAAGCAGATATTAGATTCAAAACGTGGTTTTAATAGTATTTTATCAATGATACATCGTTTTTATATAAAAAAAAATGGATAACGCCATTCGATTACACATTTTCTGAGTGAGAATGCTTGTTAATCTTATGCATTTCCGAAAATAAATTAGTTCTTAAATGTGTTAGGATGTAGCTCTTTTGGATTTAAGAAAAGCCTTAAGGAATGACAGTGAAACATATTCACAAATCTAATTTTACTGAACAGATTCAATAGTTAAGATGTTTATAACTCTCCTTTTTTTCTTTTATTCCAAACTAGATTAATTATTTAATGAATCCCTATTTGAATATTGAAATGTTTAAAAATCTAAATAATCAATAATACACTGTGTATTTACCATTCTGTGAAAACGCATCGTAATTTAAAAATTCATTGCAAATTTATCCAATAAATATGTATGCAGTATTTTTTAAAGGAATCGTAATTGTATGTTAAGTAAAATCTCAATTTTTTGAAGAAATTGAGTAGGGCCAGATTGAGCCGGTCTGAGTCTCTTTTCGCTAATCTTTGTACAGGCAGGGCTCGGGCTGAATTTTTAATTTTTACACCGGGTCACGGCAAAATAACTTTCCTTCGGGAAGGGCGGGGCCCGGGCCTCGAAAATCCGGCCTGTGCAAACCTCTGACAGTATTCTACAACCCTTCGAATAAAATACATTATATAAGGGTGATGACAAAACCACTTTGCACAAAGTTAGCTATGGAGCAGTAGTCGGGATCAATATTAAAAATAATATTGCCCAATTAAATTGATGGCTTTGCATTCACAGGCTGTTTACACTATTTGTGTATTACGGTCTTAATTTTTTGAAGAATAACACCCTCGAAAAATGAAGTAAGTTGGATTACTTTTTCCCATTTCTCCCAATTATACTTAAACATTGAACCCCCAAAACTAATAACAGATTCGCTTTATAAAATTAAACAATTATCCAAAATTTGAAGCAAATCAGATAATTCTGCTCAAAAAACCATTCATCCGATTTAAGGAGGGTAATCCCCTATTCCTCCTTTATACTTAATCATTAAACCCTGAAAACAATTCAGGGAATTCGCCTTATAAAGAAAAAAACTATGTTCTAAATTTACGGCAAATCGGATAAATCTGCATAGAAACCCATTTATCTAATTTAAGGAAGGCGATAAAATTTCCACTACCATATTATACTTAACCAATAGAAAACACCCAAATTAATTAAAGAAGCACCTGATCAAATGAATTCATGTCCAAAATTTTAAGCAAATTGGATAATTCTATATTAAAACCAATTTATCTAATTTAAGGAAGGAAATAAATTGTAAGTTTCCCCCTTATATTTAACCGAAGAACCACCAAAATTAATCAGTAAAGCGCTTCATTAAAATGAACAAATCCAAGATTTGTAGCAAATCCGTTAATTCTGCATGAAAAACCCATTTGCCATAATTAGGCGGGATTCCCCCCGTTCTTCCCGTTGTTCTTATTGAATGAACCCCCAAAACTAATTAGGGAAGCGCTTTACCATAATGAATTTATTTATAAAATTTGAAGCAAATCAGTAAATTCTGCCTGAAAAAAGCATTTACTTAAATTATGGGACGTTACCACTATTCCTCCCTCCCTTTATGCTTAAACAATGAACACCCATAACTAATCATGCAGGCCCCTCAAGAGAATGCTCCTATATCTAAAATTTGAATAAAATATGCTAAAATGCACGGAAACCTATTTATTTGAATTCAGGGAAGGGGGGAATCAGCCTCTTTCTCCCCCCCTTATTCTTCTCCAATGACCTCCCAAAAAAGCTCCTCAGAAAAGCTCCTCATAAGAATAAATCTGCATTGAAAGTTTGATGCAAATCGAGTATTTCTATCAAGAATTATTACATTACGTACTTACATAGATACAGAGCCTACGGGCGCATTAGTTCTCAGGCTTTGATAGCCTGATGAGATAAAAACACGTCAAATACATTATTTCTATCAAGAGTTATACACGTACATACATGCGTACATACATGCATACATACATGCGTACATACATACATACAGAACCTGTGAGCCCATTATTTCTCTGGCTTTGATGCCCGTGAGCTAAAAACACGTAAAACTACATTGGCCTAGGATAAACTAGATCAGCCTTGGATAAACAAGAATGTTGGCGTTGAGGCGGTCATTTGAATTCAATAAAATCCCGCCAAATTGAATTGGCCTAGGATAAACTATTTCGGACCAATAAACACCAGTCTAAACTAGTTTATCCTAAAAGAGTTAGGCCAAACTAGTTTGGCCTAGGAAAATCTAGTTTGTCCTATTGCCTTAGGATAGACTAATTTGGCCTAGGAAAAACTAGTTTATCCGATGGACGTTAGGATAAACCGGTTTGGCATAGGAAAAATTAGTTTATCCGATGGTCGTTAGGATAGACCGGTTTGGCCTAAAATCGGTTTTGGCCTGTAACATATACATTTATATTTTGCTGCTTATTAATAACTTTGGCCTGAAAAATTTGGGTGTGATGTTTTTTAAATTTCCATAATTAATTCTTAAATATTTTGTAGCACTGAATCAGAAAATGAAATTTGATTTTCACCATCATGTAAGGATTTTTGTAAAACATTAAATTTCAAAGATAAAAAGTGAAAAAGTAGAGAACATTTGATACTATATAATAGATGACATGGTTGTGCGTTTTAAACTTTGATAATGTATTTTTTTAGCGCCGAAAATGATCTTCCTTTTTATTTAACCATTACGATAGGAATTTTCACAAATCGTAAGTTTGTAAGATAAATTTGTAAGATATAAAATTAAAAAATAGCGACAATCTAATATTATAAAATGTATGTAAAACATTTTTTTCTCAGATATTTATTCAAGTTTTAACTAATATTGGAAATTCTTACTGCTAAACAAGTTCAAGCATTCATGAAAATAAGGCATAGACGAATTGTTTCCTTTCCTCTGTGTCACGTTCTCCGTTCTCTGTCTTACGTACCTGTTCCAAGTAATGTAAAAAAAAAAAAAATTCTACTATGTGTAAGAAAAAAAAGAGAATTTTATAAAATCAGATGGAAGCATCTAATGGATTTAACTGTAAAATTTCGTAAAGGCCAGTAAAATCGAAGGCAGGTCAATGGTTTCCAAAATGGTATTATATACCTCTATAGGATCAACGAAACTCATCCCAACACCACTCTTTCAATGACCTCATAAGTTGTTTAGCTTTAAGGACCCTCCATAGTGAAAATTAGATATAAGATAAGTCGAAACCAAAATCTGCATAAATTGCTGTGAAAAAAAGTTTTACATGTACTTTATAGCATCATATTTTAGCTATTTTTTCACTTTTTCACTTTGAAAATTACAATTTATCAAACATTCTGCCGTGATGGCTAAAAATAAAGTTTTCGTATTTAGTTTTAAAAAATACATAAAAATCAATTATCGAAAGTTAAAAAAGAAACATAACCATCATTTTCGATTTGGAAAAATATTCTGACATGATGTTAAAAATTAATGCGATTTTCTAATACAACACTAAAATATACAAAAAAGCAAAATTTACAAAATTTAAAAGAAGAAATACAACCATCACATACATTTTTTTAACATAATATTTTCGGTATTTTTTTTATTCTTCATTCCTTTTTACTTTGAAAATTACTATTTGCGAAAAATCCGGACATGATGGTTAAAAATGAAGGTCATTTTTGTACTCAGCGCTAAAAGATAAGTAAAAACAATTACCAAAACATTAAAAACACAACCATTCCTGGTTTGTGTATTCAGCAATAATTTTCAATTTGAAAAGACTAGTGTATCAAATATGTCTTTTTCATTGTTACATAAAATTTGTACAAAAGCAAAAAAAAAAATGTTGTCGTTTTCAATTCAAATCAGAAAATGATAAAATCCGTTAGCTGGAATAAATTCAAAGATTCGTGTAATGATTTAATCAATGATATAGGATAACAGTTACTGTCTATAAATAATTCAAAACAATAAGTTAATATAAAATCAATATTTCACCAATACGATTTATTTAAATATGTTTTATGCTTATTTCCATATAAAGTTATTAGAAAGTAGTTTGTTTAACAGTGTGCTAAAAATATAGAACCTAACTGCCCAGTCATTCAAACGTTTTTATAAAAAAAAAAAAGTTACATAACCAAAATTTCTCTTTATTCTGAACAATGATAATACTAATAGATTGATGTAACCGTTATTTATAAAAACAGTTGAATAACTGGGCAATTTTCTGCAGATTTTGAACAGTGTGACTTAATATTATAAAATTTTAATAATTTTTTTCCTTATATTTTGAACAGTTTGATTTATTAATTTAAAACTTTGAATTTAATGTTTCATTATATTTTGAGCAATGTGGTATTTTATTAAAAAACTTTGAATTTAATATTTCATTATATTTTCAGCAGTATGACTTATTTTTTAAAGTTTCAATTTAAGAGGACACGCTAGTCACAAGCCAAGACAATTCAAGATGGCGGCTCGATTTTTCAGCGGATTCGAAGGATGGGCTAAAATTACTTTGATTGACATGCAATCATCCAATTAGGAAATAGAATGCTCTTAACCAATTATCTGCGACGATTTTTCTCTTCAAAGGTGCGCAATTCTAGCCGATTTTATGTTTAAAGGATTTTTTTCAACTGATTTCCCATTACTTTGGGTAAATGCAATGATGTCGAGCTTCAAAAGAATTTCCATCTCTTTATGATTAGCGTTCCAAAATTAAAATGGTTTGATTTTCAGAAAATAAACGAATAATTAATTTAGATAGATTACTATAAAATAAAAACTATTTTATTTACTTAACGCAATCACAAAAAAATAAATAAATAAAAAAATAAATAAATAAATAAATAAAAAATTAATATTGAATGAGGGGGGGGGATATCAGGTACAAGTAGTTTAAATAACTATTTGTTTTTTTTTGGGGGGGGGGGTAAGGGGGAGGGATTCTTTTTTAGAATACGAAACTTATCAAGATAAATAGCACTGAAGGTTAAAATCATAAATACTTCATAAAATTATGAGAAAAATATTTAGACAAATTTAAATATTTAAACATTGTTTATTTTTTGCGGAGAGGCAAGTAAGCAAGGGCGAAAAGGAAATGGAAATTTTTAAGAAAGGAGAAATAGGTGTTAATCCCAACCTAGTCGTTTATAGACATAATACATAATTTATTATTGTTTGTAGTGACAAATGTGACAGAAAAAGTGTAGCAAATTTTAAAAACTTTGTGTGATGTTAAGTCAATAAAGCAAAATATTTTGCCAATATTTCAGGTGGAAGAAAATTTAGATTCTTGATGATTTTTACAAGCATTATATAAATACCGCAAGAAGCTCTAACAATTTTTAATTTTGAGCACTGACATAGCAGTAAAGTCTATAGGAGGGAGGAGGGGGGGTTCTGAAAACTGTTTTTTAAATGATACAGTCAGTTAAGAATGGTTTTTGTTTTGATCCGATATATTGTACTGATTCATTTTTTTTTTTATGGATTTACTCAACTCAGCCGAAAACTCGGGTAATTTTGGTATTTATGTTTAGTGGTTCAATTCTGAGCTAATAGAAAGGAAATAATTGCGAAAAGTTGTGAAAATTTACTTGCACATTAATGGAAAATCACAATATTTTATTTAAATATCTCTCTAAAGATATTTTACTGTAAGAAATGCACAAACACAATACGCAAAAAATGTAAACATGTGTTTTGTGTAGAATTTAATGCATATCTATCGCTTTATTTTTAACACTTTCCTACATAGTTAAAAAGATTTTGTTAATATTATAGTTAGCAGAGATTTATAATTAGCATTTAAAAAAAAAAATTAAACATATTTAAAGACTTAATTATTTGTGCAGAAGGAGGATTTCAGGTTTTATTTTATTTTTTTTTTTATTAAAATACGGAGAGAAAAAAGAAAGAATTTAATTTTGTAAGTTGAGAAGGGGGGGGGGGGAGTAGAGGGAAAAAACGGATTTTTTTTTTTTTTTTTTGGGGGGGGGGGAGATAGTAGGACAGTTTTATAGATGACAGCTTATTTACCTTCTTGAATATTTATTAATAGGATGAAAAATGTAACTTAAAAGTGTTTTAAAGATTTTTAATTTTGTGTACCTGAAAAGAACGAGGAGGGGGGTATACAACGATATTTATGGGTTGTTTACGATTAATTATTTATTTTTAGAATAAAATATGTATAAACCTTTGGGTCGGGTTGACTTCGACTCTTTGCTGCTGTTCAAGTTAATTTCTGATTTTTTTTTTTTTTTTTTTTTGTCAGATTTGGGTCTTGTTGACTGCTACATTTTGTTTTTAATCTGGATGACTTTTACTTTTTAGCAGTGCTTAGCGCATTTGGGACACTTTAGGATTTGGTTTTTAGCACTTTCCAACAAAGTTGAAAAGTGCTTATGCATTCGGTTTGTCTGTCCGTCTGTCCGCGCTCGAACTCCCGTAAATATACTCGGACTGCTATGAAAGTTTTATACGTTATTGATGTTTACCTTAGCACGACACCTATTAAAAATGAAGTATCTACCATGATCAGTTTATCTACAGAAACAATCAAAAGTTTCCCATTACATTACGGCGTATGGGGAAAATCGTTAATATACTCGGATTGCCATGAAATTTTAGGACGTTATTGACGTTTACCCTAGCACGAACGCTATTGAAAATGAAGATTCTACCATGATTAGTTTATCTACAGGGCGAATCAAAAGTTTTCCATTACATTACGGCCTATGGGGAAAAATCGTTTATATACTCGGATTGCCATGAAATTTTAGGACGTTATTGACATTTACCCTAGCGCAAGTTCTATCGAAAATGAAGTTTCTACCATGATTAGTTTATCTACAGGGCGAATCAAAGTTTCCCATTACATTACGGCCTATGGGGAAAAATCGTTAATATACTCGGATTGCCATGAAATTTTAGGACGTTACTGACGTTTACCCTATCACGTACCCTATTGAAAATGAAGTTTTTATCATGATTAATGTATCTACAGGGCGAATCAAAAGTTTCCTATTACATTATTGTCTATATGGAAAAATCGTTTCAAAGGAATTTTAAAGATGTTATACCCTGTCAAACATATTAAAATATGCATTCTATAAAATATAAGGTGAAAATATAGCTATTATTCATTTACATGGCCACACAAAAGAATTCCAAAAGATAATGGTAAAAGGGGGGAATTGTGTGTGGCATATTTTAAATATATTAAGCTGTTTCATGTATAATAAAATTGATATATGTCACTGAAGCTTAATATAAATTATACGCTACTGTCTTGCATAATACGAAGTACATAGCATTTACAGGGCCATACAAAAGATTTCAAATAGTATATTCTTTCCGAAGTACCGTATATGTGTCCGATGATGGCTGATAGAGGGATGAAATGCATTTTAATTATGATATGCGCGTTTATATTTCGCTAAAAATATGCACATTATATGGTGTGTATAAATGTTATAGTTGATATACAGGGCTACCCAAAAGAGCTCACCAACGTTACTGAATATGTGTATAAATTATTTAAACGTGGTTCTTAAATAAGCTATGCATTTTTACGCTGAGCTTCATTCAATTTACTGAGAAATGTTTGCAGAATATAGATAAAAGGATATACAGGACCACGCAAAGAATTCGGTACATGGACGCCTATGAATGATAATTTATGAGAATGTGATTTCAGTTGTTTTAAAAGTGTTTTAGTTTACAATAAATTTTAGCCTAATGCTGACGTGTATTAAAGGTACAATGTAAACTACAGGGCTGAACAAAAGTATTCACGTATGTTTCCATCTGATAGTATGAAATGCTGAAAAATAAATTTCAAGCTACTGGGTATTTTCTTGCTAAACTAAACTTTCCCATTATATCATGTGACATATGAAATACAGAGCTGTTCAAAAGTACTGGAATACATATTTGGCTATACACCATTACTTCCCTAAATAACAAAGTTTTGTTAAAGATTTCATTAAGTGTTGGAAAGTGCTTCATAATCAAAACTTAACGCATGATTTTTCATACTTGTTACTTTATCGAGAAAGGTTCGGATTGATCCAAATTTATTGGGGTGAATTCTTTGGTAAAATGTTCGTTCTTTTTTGCAATTTTTGTACAAAATGTGCGTCTGTTTCACGATATTTTGAAGATATTCGTGTTTTCTCCGTGATCATTTTACAAAATTTGTTGTCCGGTTCGCTTCTATTTTTTTGCTGCTGGTCGGGTTTTTTTTAACTTTTTGTTGTGGGTTGCGTTTGAATCCGGTTAACTTCTACTGTTTCCTACAAACACGTGACGTTACATACAGCAAACACGTGGGTGGTCTACAATTCTCCATCGATATACAGAGTGATATCGGCTCATACAAATTGCCCTCACCTCCAGGAAAAAAAACCACAACGAGAGTGAAACAAAGAAAAAAAGGAAAACAATAGAAATCAGAGGAAAAAGAAAAGAGAAAGATCATTCAGGTGCCTTGGGTTAGGAAGCCCGTGAATATTTAAAGAAGGTATCCTCCTGGGGGCGATTAGTTTTAAGAATTCATCGAATAAGTATAGGGGGGAGAAAGGGTAGCTAACCCCCCCTTTAAATTTAGAAAAAGATTTTTATGCTGAATTACCACATTTCGTTCGAATATCGTAAATCATATAAATAATTGGTTTAAAATTTCATTTATATAATTGTTGGAGATCTCTGAGAAGGAAAAAATGAAAAGTATTTATATATTTATTTTGGAGGGGGATGAAGGGAATTTGTTAGATGACTTACTTTATATGACTAAAGATTAACAAATATGGCTAAACACAAAATAAAGAGATTTAAAGACTAAATTTTATATACTTGGCAAGGAGAAATAGGGGGAAAACATCAATTTTTGTGGGGTTAAGAGTAAAACTATGATTGATTATTTATTATTACAATAAAAGTTTTAGAAAAATCGATGACTTTAAAAGTTTAAAATTTGTGAGCTGGGGAGGGGGGAGAAACAATTTATTAATTATTTATTTTGGTGTGTATGTGGGATGGAGAAGTTTTTTAAATGACTTACTTTTATTGCCTTATAAAACATTAACAAATAGGCTTAAAAAATAATAAAATGTGGGGAAAGTTTCAATGAATAAATTCTAGGCATTTACTAATAGGATGAGAGGGAAAAATCTCATTTTTAGTTAGCGGGGAGGAGTTTTTGTGATAGATTTTTTATTGTTACAACAAAGTGGCTATATTGTGTAAACATGGATACAGTGAGATAGACAGCAAAACAGCGAAGTGATATTTCTGGAAGGGATAATATTGAAGGCTGTGATGAGAGCAAAAGGCGGGAACGAAATTTTGATACAAGGGAGGGAGGCAAGTGTGATATAAATTATTTTTCTAAATCAGAATTTCAGAGAACTTAGATTTTCACCTCCAATTAATAAATAACAAAAAACTTAAATATTTTTAAGGACTTTTTGCAAATTCTGCATAACTCTAACAAAGTTTTTTAAGGAGCAAAAATTACTTTTAAAAAATTAAACACTTTTTAAAAAATTGAAGAAACTTAAGAAATGTGTAGGATCACTCAAAATTATTCCGCTACAGAATGGTCTACGTCATTATGGTCTACGTAGATAAATCATTTGCGGTGTTTCAAGGAGCGCCATACTAATTTAAAAGTAATGAAATTCATATACATTACTGAGGTACTCTGGAAGACAATTATAAAAAAATATGTCATGTATAGCACTTACAGTATACACACAGAGGATCTCCATAGTAATTTATTATATTATGGTCTAAAAATATTTCGCGATGTGTTGTTGTAATAGTGTTACTCTTTTAAAAACAATGAAATTTATACGAACTTCTAAAATGGACTTAAGAAATGCTTGCGGTATAATATTTGGCGAAAAACATTTGCCATTCAATAACAGAGTTACACAAAAGAATTCGGTTGTAAAAAGCTCTTCGGAGAAAAACTGTTCCTAGCGTATTTAAATTATGTTCACTACTTTGAACATGAAATGCAATGAAATGCTGTTTCGTGTATACTCTCTGTTAAAAAGAATTTCCATAAAAACATTCCACTTATATATATAATCAAATTAAACCTGTTGAAATTGGTCATCTGTTTTCCGCCGTCCTTGCTTTTTGTATCATTTAAAGTCTCTTCTTTTTCACTATTCGTTTTTTTTTTCTTTTCTTTTCTTAAGGAAGATACTGCACATTCAGTCTAGCTTTATTAATGTTACAGTGTTTTACAATTAAGTTTTCTTTCAAAATTTATTATTCATTGCAGAACAATGTAATAATTCCCACGAACCATCTGTCGACATATAAAAAGATGCGATTCAATAGCAAGATTTCAATATGATGAATACCAGAAGCGATGGGGCGATCGCCCCCTCCCCCTTTGAGCCCAATGAAGGGTCTGCAAAATGATATTAGATGTCAGCAGGATAAATGAATCGTGTTTAAGATTGAGAACGGTGCGACCTGATCGGACTCGACGAAGCTGTCACTGCCCGGGTTGGGCCGGGCCAGTTTTAACTCATGAGACTAGGACTTGGTTAGGTCTAGAGATCTGCATCGCCCTGTATCAGACTGGCAAAAAAAATAAACAGGCCGTATGGGCCAGTTCGATAAAAAAGTTTAACGGGCCTGCCGGCGTGTTATAAAGATTTCGGCAAAAACGCTAAAATGAGATCTATTTTCAATGCATATGGGTTTAACGACCATAAGTATAAATGTGCGTCACGAGTAGATACTAGTTTAACAACATCAATACATAAATGTAACGTGTACAGCGTAGAAATCAGAATCGGACAGTTGCTTTGTGTCTATACGGGTTTAATAATTTTTTGGCAAACTGGAGCCGGGCCAAGATCAGGTTTGCACTGTTTTTCTACATATAGTCGGGGTCAGAACTAGACTTAATTATTCGTAAGACGTGTAGGGCAGACAACATTATTTGTAAAAGGGATAAAAACTATTAACGTACTGTTAACATACTTTTTGGAAATATACTCCTTGGTGTTTCTTAAATTCATTTCTGAACAACACGAAAGTTTGACAAATTTTCTGACTAATTTTTAACTATAAAGGCACAAAATTGACAAGCCTGACTATTGAAGGGATTTGGAATCGAACAGCAAATTTCATTTTTGCTAAATAAGATATTTGTTTATACTTGTCGAGGTATAAGAGATTCTTGTCACGTGGTTTCGGATTTTTCTCCTTTTGCATGTTGTCGCTTCGGGAAATTCGATTCAAAACGCTAATTTTCACAATATTTTCATAAATATGATGAAAATTAGCGTTTTATATAGTGTGTTGCGCATTGTATTTGCTTGTATCAAAAAATGGACAATGCCATTCCATTACATTGTTTCTGAATAAAAACACCTGTTAAACTCATGTGTTTCCAAAAAGAAATGAAATCAGAAATGCATAAAAAATAGCTCCTCTAAATTTGAGAAAATCTTTGATAAAGTGATAAAGAAGTATTTTCATAAATGTACTTCTTATTACACAGCTTCAAAAGTTATGATAATTTTAACTTCCTTTTTTTTTTCTTTTATTCTAAACCATATTATTTTTTCAGTGCATCTTTATTTGAATGTTGAAAGTCTAAGAACCTAAGTGATCTTTAATGTTCTTATTGTGTATTGTCAGTAAAAATTTTCTATGAAATCATCTAATAAATATGAATGCAGTAATCTTTAAAAAATCTTAATTGTATGATAAAAATCTGATTTTGTTTCGAAATAAAGATGCAGGCCAATTATTATAGCCTGGACTATTTTCACTGATTTCTGTACGGGCCGGGCCTGGCCTAGAAATGTAAAAGTGTAAACGAGCGGGCCAGGCTCTGGCTGAATATTTTGTTTTATACCGGGCTGGGCTAAAATAACATTCATTCGGTCCGGGCCGGGGCGAGACTGGAGAATCCAGCCCGTCCAGACCTCTAGTCAAGTCTTCACTCTTTCGGAAATCATTCCGAGTTCGTATCTTACTTTTTTTTCTGCAAAACTTGACCACACTATATTTTTTCTTCCACTTAGGGCCTGGCATGGACTTCGTTCTTTTAGAGGTCTGCCCGAACCTAAATTTCCATGCCCAGGCTCAAAAAGCAATTCAATTTTAACCCAACCCAAGCTCGCTAAAAAAAAATAAGAAAAAAATAAAAGAGAAAAATCTGATTCAGTACCGAATAGCCTGATACAAAACAGATCAACAAATCCAAAATGAAACAAAACCAATCTAATATTTGAAGGAAATTGGGAAAGGTATCTCAAGAACTAGATCCGAATTTGTCAAAATCCAAAAGAAGAAATGTCCCGAATCCGAAACGCTTAAAGTCAACTCGACTCATAATATATCAATCCGAACCCAAAAATTACAAATTATGTCAAATCGAGCCCTTACCCGAACACCTGAAACTGAAATGAAAGAAAATGAGTTCATGTATTTTAATAGAATTAAAAAATATGTTTTACATCTTCAACTTGAATGTTATAATTTATAGAGAAAAAAAATCTAGTATTTGCTCTCTAGTGCAAAACCTATTCCTAAGTCAGCCAGCTCAAACTTGGTCCGTAGCAAAAAAGTATAAATCTATCCGGCCTACTACAAAAAACAAACTCAAAAAAAAAGAAAAAAAAATCCCTAACCAAACTTTCTAATTAACTCGAATCCCCACCTTGTTCTTTGCGCAGCATATCCTGATGTAACTTTGCGCCATAAAACCCCATTCAACCAACCAATCAATCAACCTGAGTGCTACTCTCAGAAGTGAAATTTTATCCAGAACAGAACCGAATTTGAAAAAATGTAGGTCAAACTGACCCAAATCCGACCCAGAGCAAAAATGTCAAGTCGATTCGAACACGACTCACTGCAAAATTTAAAAATAATCTCCACCAGCAATGAAAAACATCACCTCCTGCCCGAACCTCCAAATCTTGAAATCGCTCCCCTTTGAGAATTCTCGTGTTCCCCCCCTTGAGAATTCTCGTGTTCCCCCCTTGAATCAGAAAAGAGTGTTCATCTAAGAATTGCACTTAAAATAACTTCATTTTTCAAATATTCGACAAAAAAATTTATTTGATCCCTGAGCGTATAGTATTGCCCTGATTCCGATCCGAACCCGAAAATACTAATTGGAAATCAAATCAAAACTCGACCAAAAATTTTTTTGTCAATTTAGAATCGAAATGAAAGAAAAACAATCCATGTTTTAATGGAATTATTAAATGTCGACATTTATATTTCTAATATCAATTTTATCTTTTATATAGAAAATAAATATCTAATATATACTCATAACGGAATCAACCAAAGAAAGATGGCTAAATTGTTGAAAAGTGTTCGTTAAATAGAGGTATCTTCTATTCGAGACATTCCGTATGGATATTTTAATGTACATGTTAACACTTGCGAGTAGCAGTGTTAACATGTAAATTGAAATGTAAAATCTTAAATATTCATAATTAACTATTTGGAAATGTCTGTTATGGCATTTTATATAGTTTTATTTTATAGTGTCTTCGATATTTTCTTTTATAATACTCCTTTAAACTATTTTCTTCCATAACGGATAAAATATTTAGACTTCCATTTGAAATATGGGGTCGAATCGAATCCTTCTTGCGAGATTGAAAATCCACTATGAATCAGATCAGAACCCAAAATAGTGTAAATTAATTTCACCCGAAAACAACAACAGCAACAAAAATGAATGCAGAGAAAAGCAGATAAAAAATAGAATTCCACTCGGTCCGCAAGAAAAACGTAAAAATCCACTCGACCAGTAGCAAAAAAGTAAGAAGTCAACTTGACCGAAACCAAACCAGCGTCTATAAAATAGTACTCAACTCAACCCCCCCCCCACACACACACATACAAAATAGAAATCAACCAGACCCAATACCAACCAGCAGCAATAAAGAAAGAGAACCGGACCCCAACCCAACCCGCAGCGGAAAGTAGAATTGAACCTTACCCAAACACGACTCGCAAAAAAAAAGTATTTAACCAGAACAACGGCAAAAAGTAAACTGGACCGAAACCCGACCTGCAACGAAAAAAATTAGCCCCGATCCTACTCACGATGAAAAAAAATTGTCCCGACACGAGCTGCAGGTGCGATTGAATCTCCAAATTTCTGAAAAGTCCCCCCCCCTTTTTTTGAGGAGACTCCATATCTGCCCTTGTACCAGGACAAACAAAAACTGCTAAAAACTGCAAAATCGTCTAAAAGTTTTACAATGTTATATTGAATTGTCACCCATTAAATATATACGAACTTGTAAAGTTTGTAAATATCTCGACAAATCTTGTCCACGATACTTTGTACTATGATGTTTTGGAACATGCAAAAGCCTTCTGCTCGATAGAAGCTGCATTAGTTGAACGTCGACAAAAAACACCAAAGAAGAAACAATTCTGAAAAGTATTAGAGAGTAAAATTTGCTGAATAGCAGACTTTAAAAAAATTGCTATATTTTGCCTTACAGTTTCATTATTTTTACTTTTATACTATAACTAGCGGCCCGCCCTCGCTTTTCTTCGGGTAGAGCAAGTCGCCCAGTCCCCCGCCACTACTAACACCGCAAATTGTTTCTACCACTTCATCTCATTAAATTCAACTATTAAAAACATTACCCTCATTTTAGGTAGTCGGATAAAAAAATAGCTTATATGTTAATCTAAAGTGTCAGATACCTCCATACAAAATTTCATAAAAATCGATCCATCCGTTCTTGAGTTATAAATTTTGTAACTAACACGATTTTGCTTTATGTATATAGATTATAGCAGCCTGCCCCGACTTCTCACGGATATTTAAGAAAAATTTCAAGTTATAAATTTTTCCACACTCACTCATAACCTAATAATTAAAATGCCGTCTCTGACATTGACTCCCCTCCCGTGCCCCAGTGACGCCTACATCACACATTATGATGCAGCCTAGTCGAGCGGGGTAAACGGCAACCATTAAATCAGTCTTGATTTTGAAGTAATTTATTTTGATAAGAATCAATACCAAAGTAACAAGAAAGAGCTTTTACAGAAACGGCATTTTAATTATTTTTTTAAATAAAAAACACTTATTGTGACATAACTATAACAGTTAGACATATGCTGTTGCGACATTTTTTGTAGATAATTACATGTTAACAAAGTCGTAGTACATTATTTTGTTCTATAATCAATAGTATTCGCAACGCACGCGATGTAAAGATTTTTTAAGTTCATTTTCTACACTTTGGGTTACAATATTGGCATTTTAATAAGGATCCCTAATTTTTTTGAAAATATAATATAGCCTATGTTCACCGGAAATAGTGTAGCTTTCATACGGTGAAAGAATTTTTCAAATCCGTCAAGTAGTTTCGGTGCCTATTCAATTCAATTCAAACAAACAAACAAACAAACAAATCTTTCATTTTTATAATTTTATATTAAATTAAATAAGTAATATTTATCCCTAGGCTTATTGAAAAAGTCCGCATTTGAAATTGTAGAAAATGTTACAATTTTAAATATTTGACTGCTCCTCCTAAAAAAAATCCTCCCTCCCCATATTTGATGCTCACTACTCTTTAAAATATTTACTATCTGTTATAACTTTTTTGAAAACTCCAAAACAATCGTTTCGTGATTTGTTTTTAACTTTAATTAATTTGCGTTTCAGCATTTCTTTTCCTTTTTTTAGTAATTACTAAATAGTTTTAAAAATTAAAAAACACGGTTTTATATCGGGTCGGGCTAAAAAGTTTAAAATGTTTTTTTGGGGGGGGGGGGAGGAGGGGGTTGCATAGTTACGATTTTCATATGTGTTTCAGTGATTGTCATGTGTCCAGTGGGTCCTTTAGTTTCTCAAATTGCTTTTGATTCGTTTATCCTGCGTTTTATTTTTATCCTTTTAAGCAGCGACTATAGCCTATGTTCACCGGAAATAGTGTAGCTTTCCAACGGCGAAAGAATTTTTCAAATCCGTCAAGTAGTTTCGGAGCCTATTCAATGCAAACAAACAAACAATCAAATCTTTCCTCTTTATAATATTAGTATAGATAAATAATGATAAATATTTGCAATTCGTTGTCTTTGCAAATATACCTTTATGTTATATTAAAATAAAATGTATTACACAGGATAAATTTCCCATTTTTAACGACTGTTAAAAGTGTATCGTTTTCCTCAAAAGTAATAAATATTAAAAAATATTTCTTTAAAGTTTGAAACAAGTTGATCAACAATTTTAAAATTACCAATCTTTAAAACTTCTAACTTTAATTTCTGCTTATTTTTGATAAAACTGTTTTTCGAACTGAAAATGCTTATTTTTTTTACTGTTTTACTTAATAATACTGGACTGAAATTTGGCTGCCTAGTATCGTATAGTACCAAAAACAAACACAGGGAAGAGAAAACTGCGCCCGGGGCAAAGTTTCAATTTGGCGCCCCCTTTCCCAGCTTTTTCTTGTAACAGCCCAAGAATGATGTTGATAGTATAAATATGGCGCCCCCCCCCCCCCTTCGGACAGCGCGGTGTTGAATAAGCCTCCTCAAAATGTACTCCTTGCAGCGCCGTGCGAAAAAGAGGGGGACGAAGGGGGTAGTTGCCCCGGGTGCGAAATTTAGGGGGCGCCAAATTTTTACTACTAACGTAATTTTTAGTCTGTCACAAGAAAAAGTTCAGGGAATGTGGCGCCAAACTGAACATTACTCCGGGCGCAGTTTTCTCTTTGCACACCCCTGCCCCCCCCCCCCCCCCCCTGTTTCATGTATTTTGCAAGCTGTATAAGGAAATTTATAAATTCCAAATATAGCTCCTTGTCCTTTTAATGCTACCTATGTATTTCACAAAAGTTCCAATTATATTTTAAAGTTATCAGAATTTCCTTTTTGCTAAAAAGGAGCTTACTGTAATTTGTATCAAATCTACCTTGTTTTGTATGGACTTGAAAAAAAATATATATACAAAGAAATGTATAATTGTCTTCTTTGGAAGTTAGTTATAACTTAAAAATAGCGTTAGTTTTATAAAAACAAAAAATTAGAAGTCGTAATTTTTTTCAAGACTATTTTAGTTAAAATTTATCAATAATTGTAGAAAAAATAAATCCAAACTTTGAAATAAGGGAGGTTATTTTAACACGTTACTGTAAACCAATAACAGAAAGGAAATACGAGGAAAGGAAAAAAGTTACTTTAATTTGCTAAAATTGATTCGTGTTAACCAATCGAATTTTCAAAAGGGCAGGAGAGGCGGAGACTGGCTGAGGCGGAGCGCATATAATTAAAACGCTTTTTTTGTTGCATTTCTGACCAAAATCTTTTCGAATTTTGCTCAGCCTAATTGCAGTAGAAATATGGAAAGCATATCATTGGAAAGCTTAAACACTAATATTCCGTGAAGCGTTTTTAATTTTTTCTGAATTTTGCTGAAATAGATTTTATAAGAGTAAAAAGGGCACAACACCTCGAATTTCACTGAATCCAAAATTTAGAGGGTCCTCAGAATTAAACTACAACGAAAATCAGAAAAGTACAAACTAGCCCGGTAATAGAATGTCCTCAGCTATCCTGAGAAAAAAAATCGTTTAAAAATATTGAAAATTAAGCGAGATATTAGAAAAGATTGCGCCCATAGACTTACCATTAGCGGTCGGCTTTTACCGAGTGACTAGTGTGTGCTCTTAATATGAAGTTATATGTTGAACAGTGTGACTTATTATTATAAAACTTTTAATTTTGTACAGCCGTGTTTGACCCATTCCATCGGTTTTCAACAAAATAATTTATTATTAAATCACTTTGTAATTATAAAATTAATGCTATTAGCCATCCACGTAGATTTTCTTTTTGAACAAGTGTTTGACCCACACTATATATTTTTAACAGTGTGATTTATTATTATAAAACATGATAATCCTAAAATTAATACTAATCACCTTACACAAACTCTTGTTCCTGTTTTTTGTGTAATTCATATACAGTTTTCTTTTGAACAGTCATGTTTAACCCACTCTGTATATTGATTCCATGTTCCGTATGAAAATTTTAAAGAAGTATTTATAATTGCTAGATAACCATTTGCATAATTGCTGTAAATTTAGTGGTTATGTGCATCGCTAATATTCTAAAAGCTATTCAATTTCTATCAAAATTGTCCAGTTTGTTTTCATATATCACACATATTCAGCCTTTATTTATATTATCCTTAATAATAGCTTGGAACAAGGTGACATTTTCAAAAAAACATTTGTCTTGATATTGGACTGCTATATCCCATCAACTTAAAAGCCTTTCCTTAATTTACCTCTCCTGTTGTATGCATAATGTAAACAGATTCCTTTGGGAAGGAGGCCAAGCGTTGACCGTTCAGAAATTCGATATCAGAATTCTTTTGGAGAAAGTAATTCGACTCATAAAAATATTTCACAGATATTTCTCCAATATACAAAATCTCTAGGACATTAAAATTTCAGTGACATGATTTCATTTTCGGGTGTAATAAATACCTACAACGTGCAATATCAAAAAATTCTTTATCAAAAAATTTTCAAATGCTGAAAATTCTTTCTTTCTCTTTCTTTTTCTCTTTAAGTAAGATAAACAGCAGAGATTGCCATTGTGCAGGAAATCTTATTATGGACAACAATGGATAGGTTTATTTTGGTATTATATTGTAAAAGATAAACAAACCGCAAGTCAAGTGTAGCAAATGACATGCGTTCGTACTATAACAATTTTTTTAAATATTCATATTTTGGTATAATAGTACACAGCACGTTGGATACCGTATAGTAGCCGAAATATTATGTTTGTCTCAGTAAATACTGTTTCATTTCTATTAAAGAGAAAGTTACTTATAGTTTAAATAAATTTTCATATAACACTTGTCCGTGTTTTCCAGTTTTTTGTGCACAAAAAAGCACCAAAAAAGAATTTCTCAAAAAAAAAAAAAAAAAAAAAAAAAAAATTATTTAATTTTTGATATTTTAAGCAAATTTACGTTTATCCACTAACCGATGTAA
This sequence comes from Maratus speculifer, assembly GCA_964019185.1. Lineage (NCBI taxonomy): Eukaryota > Metazoa > Arthropoda > Arachnida > Araneae > Salticidae > Maratus > Maratus speculifer. Next base: position 104,474,356 of record OZ025289.1, on the reverse strand, counting down.
AGGAATGCTGACACAGAAAACTTATTATCTGAATTATTTTCCGATTCATTTTCCATTAATGTACAATTAATTGCATTTTGTCAATTAAACAACAAACTTTAACGAAATACGGGTGTATTATATAAAAGGTCTGTTCAAAAATCTTTCGTAAAATACTTCATTCATTGCTGTGCGCTTTGCATATACATGAAAAAGAAAGAGGTTGAAATCAGAAATATTATTTGTGATACTTTGTAAAATAAAAGTATAACGAAAATCAGTAATTGTTATGCTTTTTAAAATAAAAGTATAATGAAAATTCAGTACACCACGTTAGATGTAGACAAAAATAACAACTAACGGTACCTTAAACCTCGTTGTACGTTACGTATTAGTGAAATTCAGGATGCGATTTCAGATGTGGGCACAAATATCTTATCCCATAATACCTCATTCATCGTTGCACGGTACTTGTTACTTAAAAAAAAGGATGTAGACGAAAAAATAATAGTTATATGATCTTTAATTAATTATTATTGTTTTTCGAAACATTTATAACTTATGTTTTCATATAAATTACTATTTACACACAAATATTACAAACATATTACACACATATTCATATATAAATTTATGTGTATTGACATAAACTTTTTTATAACATTTGTCCATGTTTTCCAGGACTTTTTTACACTGAAAAAAAGCACTGAAGGAGAATTTTTCTAAAGAAAATAGAAGGTAAAGATTTTCCAATTTTTGATATTTCATACAATTTTATGTTTATCCACTAGCAGATATAATGGAATGCAGACACAGAAAAACTCATTATCTGAACGTAACGGTTCTGTAAACTAGGATAGAACGCCTCCCAAAAGAGACTTAATAACAGCGTTTCCCATTTTAGTTTTTATCTTGCAAAATTAGTTTTAACAATAACACTTCAAGAGCCATGCTCATGAAGAAGCGAAACTGTCTTGAAAATTTCACCTTTTTGTGGTCTTTTCTCATAATTTTCTTCAATCAAATTTCTTTTTGCGTCATCACAAAGTGACTTCCATTACTTGCACGTGTTACAAACAATTTTGAGGATGATGAGAATTACGACAAAATAAACGTAATGGTGTTATTATTTTTTTCCTCTGCGAAATGAAAAGATATTTTATTGTTGGATAAGATAAAGGTTTTTTTCGCTGCTTAAAAAAAAAAAAAATCCTGTATTTTATTGATCCTAGATTTGTGATGAAATATTTTAAACTTTTTTATCCGTCTTTGCCACGTTTTTTTTTTTTTTTTTTTTTTTTTTGTGGGATTCAAAATGTATACATTTAGTTTTATTTTAAGAAAAAATGCCAAGCAATAAAAATTAGTCATATTCATTAATGATTTTTCGTCGAAGAATTAATTTATTTATTGACTAAATAATAATAATAATAACTTATAAATATACACGTGTGTATGTTTCTAATTAATTTCATATTATTGGTCGTAATGTTTCCATAGAATTGCAATGAAATAAACATGCAAAATAAAAAAAGATAACTCAACGTATGCGGGACAAAACATAACTTATTTAATCATATAAAATATAAATTGAAAGAGTATATACTAACATGTATTTCATTAATTTGCTAGTATCATTGCTGTATATAGTACATAAATAAAATTATATTGTAAGATGTAGTGTTATCAACCAACTGAAATGTACAAAATTTCGCGCAAAACATGAATTTCAACATAGGAGGGATAGAATGAGACTAATTTAAACCTATAAAACATATATAAAGATAGTATATGCCAAATATGCATCTTATTAATTTTAAAATATCACATCTGTAAATAGCACATATTTAAAATTATATTGTAAGTTGTACTGCATGTGTTAAATCGAAATATAGAAAACATTCGCAAAAACGCGATTCTCATTGTACGCCGGACAAAACATGACTAACTTAAACATCTAAAACATATATTGCAAAAGTAATATACAATGGACATATTAACATACAGTAGACATATATTGTTGAGGTTTCATGTAAGAAGTTCCCTACTGATATCAATTATGGTAATTTTACAGAGACACATCAAATAATTATAGTACACTATAACCTATAACGGGAAATTGTTTGCAGCAAATTTAAATGATTTAGCACTATTTCAAATACAAAAAGACGAGATTACATGCTTTCTATAGAATGAAGTGTATGAGGTTCTGCAGTCCTTACTTAGTAATGTAGGCAAATACTTAGTTCGTATTCGTTTTCATAATGCAGTAATACAGATGAGGGACAAAATAATACGAACACCTGTGTAAAAGTCTGACGTATTTCACACCTGAAGTGCATCCACGCCACCTGCAACAGAAATCTGCCACCTAGTAGGCGTGAAGAGGAAGGTATCAGTCTCCCAATAGCAATCACCTGTGTTGCATGCGTCAATCGAGCTGTCTGTAATAAGTTGAAATGTCATACCTGTCAGAGTTCCGAAGAGGAATGATTTTTGTAGCGCGTTTAAGTGGAGAATCGGTTACGGAAACATCAAACCTTTTGGAGGTTACCAGGAGTTCGGTACAGCAGTTATGACAGCATACGCGAAAAAGGGTGAGACGATGTCTTCAAAGCACAACAGTGGCCGAGAGTCCAAGCTTGCTGATAGAGATATACTAGTCATGAAGCCAATAGTAGCCCGAAAGCACAAGCAATCGTTTTCCAAGATAACATCCGAAATGAACAGACATCTCCAGGATCCCATTTCAACAAAAACTGCCAAAAAGTAACTCCATTCTTCAAGCATTTATGGCAGAGTGGCAATTCGAAAACTCTTGATGACAGCAACTAATGCTTTCAATTGACTCCAGTGGTGCAGAGATCACAAACAGTGGTCCCCACAGAAGTGGCAACAGGAATTATGGTCAGATGAACCGTCATTCGCCCTATTTCAGACAACCAGAGCGTTTACGTCGAGAGAACGCCCAGGGAAGTGATTAAGCCTGAATGCTTGATGCTGAATTTGAAGCATTCGTGTGGCTCCATTATGGTCTGAGGTTCGATATCTTGGCGCGGTCTTGGGCCACTTGTTATTCTTCATGGGAGTATTAATCTCTATCTAACCAGTCAAGGGGATCATGTCCAGACTTTATTCCATGGAGAGCGACTGCTTTTTCAAAACTAAAATTCCCCTATCCGCACTGTTAGGTGTGTTTAAGCTTGGTTTCAAGAGCTTGACGATGAAATTGAACATCTTACCTGGTCCCCTCAGTCTCCGAATTTGAATACTTTTGAACATTTATTGGAAGATTTGGAGTCCAAACTTCGTTCTCAATTTCTTCCTCCATCCATCCTTTTTGAATTAGAGACCATTCTGCAGAAGTAATGGCTTAATATACTTTTAAATATTATTCATGACCTTTATACATCTATAAAAGATCATATTAAATCTGTACTTCAGTCAAAGGGTAGTCCAACCCCTACTAATAAAGATTTTCCATTATTTCACAGGTGTTCGTATTATTTTGTCCCCCATCTGTATGTCAGTTGGTAAATCTATCATGCAAAAAAACTATATTTTGATGAGAAATTCGCTTCCCAATCATTAGTAATTATTATCTACCTTTAAAGTAAGCCATTTAAATGTTATTCGTCTTTTTTTACAGTGTCTTGTATTCGAGCAGATAGGTTAACATTACTGGAGAAGTGAGTTGTCCAATGCAAGGTGTCCGCTAAAGAAGAATTATACGTGTCCATTACAAAAGCAGACAAATATCCATCACAGTGCACATTTTAAGCTCTCTAAAAAAAGATTTTTAAGGTCGTTTTTTTATTAAATAGAAAATTTTTGCAGCACAGTTGTATGCAAATAAATTGAATTTAGACATCAAACGCTTGCTGTTTTCGCAGCCATTAAATATAAAAATAGTGCACTAAAAACAAACGAAATATGTCTTTAAACTGTCCATTATTGCTATATAGTTAAATTAACTGAAACAAAGTAGCATTTTTTAAAATATTGCTATATTTAAAATAAGTTCTTCATTTCAATTTTCTTGTTTTTTTTTTTTTTTTTTTTTTTTTTTTTTTTTTTTTTTTTTTTTAATATTAGACATTTTAAATATATATTGCACAAATTGAAAAAAGTAGTATCCTTATAAAATTCTATATTTTTTTAAATAAATTTTATATATTTTGAAACTTTCAAAGAATTCTCTGATATATATATATACATATAAATACTCACCTTTTCTTTACAATTTTACCAAGTCTATATAATATAGTATGAAACAGAGCTTATAAAAAGCACTTTATAGCAAAATTAGTTTTTAAAAAAACCCATCAAATTCATTAAACTAATTATCCTTAACAAAATTTATAAACTACCAAATGTATCTGCAACCCATATGTTGTTTTTAATGAAGTTTAGTGTTTATATAACGGAAAATTTAATTCAAATTTAACAAACGGTAAAGTTAATTTCTATCCAGAAATCTAATGAGTTTAAAATTTCGTAGGTTAATATAGATAGAAAATTCAAAATAAAATACTCATCCAGAAACATATTAATAGAATACACTGCTTCGTTTTAATTCAGTTAATGGACAGTTTAATGTTTGTAGATGCTTTCACAAATTTTTAAGCGAAACGATTTAAGTCCCATAGTAGTTAATAATGCATTATAAGGAGAGAAATTCTAAAAGAACCAAATTTAAAAGATTTATGTGACCATTATTTTTCCGGCTAAGTAGAAGTATGTCTTTCCGGACTTTTATTTTGGTTATTATTAAAGAATACTTTTAAGCTAATGTCTCTTAATGCTAATGAATAATTTTAAGGTATTATTTTAAAGTAAATGTATAGTACTAATACCATTTTTTTGGGATCATATAGTTCAGAAGTTTTGAAGGAAACAGTCTTTTACTACCATCTTTATAATTTTTTACCTGTTTTTTAAAGTTATGTAAACGTTAAAGAGGAATGTTTTAAATAGCTCTAGTGTTGTATTAGTGATTTTTATGACGGCCGATTATCTGCATAAAGGATATGGGTCACAGACAGAATGCCCCGGGAACTTTATGAGGGTATGCTAGTTTATGACGACCAATTATTAATACAAGGAATATAGGCCCAAGAGGAAGGGGTGCCCTCCGCTGGGGTCTTTCTAAAGGAACCTATGTATGCAAGAAAAATTCCACGATTGAAGAAAACCACGGAAAACTCTGAACGATTAGATTAACGGGTGTTATTGGATTGGAATTTAACACCTCCCGTCTACTAACTTCGAGGGTAGAACTTCTCGCCACTGGTGGAGTTGTCTTTCTAAAGGATAGCAACCCATATTTAGACAAGGTTCGAATAAACCACTGAAAACTCTCAATGATTAGACCGACGACATCGATTGGATTGGAATAAAACACTTCCCCCCTACCAGCTTCAAGAGCAGAATCTTTCAGGCTATAAATATGTCTTGCTATAAATAGCTCTAAGGAAATTGAAATTTCCTTCAACACAGCAAGATGATTTTCTTTTAGAAAATGTTTAAAAAATAGTCTATGTTAATATTTTAAGGAGGGAAGCAAGTTTTAACTTTATAAAGTCAGTTATTTTGCAGTTTTATATTTATATTCATATTTATTTTCTATTAATTTTTTTTTCAAAAATTCAATTACATTTCGTTTTAAAAATACCCCATCTGTTTAAATGAATTAAAGCGAAATATTTTTTAGTTAATATATATTGTTTTTAATTAATTTAATGACTTTATCGTTTTTATAATTTTTAATCAAGACTGTCTTAATCCCATACGGATAAATAATACATCATGAAAAGGAAAATATAAAATAATCAAATTTCTAAGATTTATTTCACCAATTCTTTTTCAAGTGTTTGAACGCAGGTGATAAATTACACTAATTTCTGCTAATATAAAAATAATCGAAATTGAAAGTGATAAATTAGGTATTGAAATTCTAGGTTCTGTAAAATAAAATCTGATTTCATCTTAACCTAAATATATAAAATTTCGAGCAAAAAATAATCATGATTTTTTTTTTTCATAGTTAAAATATTGACTTGTACAAAGATGATTTTATAATTTTTAAATAGAGGGAAAAATTTATGAAAAAATTATAGAAATTGTTTTTCAAAAATCCATATCGATTTTTTTATAACTTCCAATATTGCTAAATACTTTTTTTTTATAAGAAAAAGCCGATTGAAATACATTTAGCATAAAGTTTATAAAATATCAAATAATTAAACAAATTTAAAAACATGTAGTATAGGTTTTGTCAAACTACTGCAGTATAGAATAATCATAGAAAAACAAGAGGACCACTAAATACTTAATATCAAATTTAATATTGAAGTTATTTTTCGAGAAATAAAATATACTCATAAGAAATTCATGAGGACTTGTTCATTGTCTGTAGCCTGATGCGAGTAAAATCAGTCTTCCAGAAACCATTTAAAAAATAAATCAAATTAAAAAAATTCCATTACATCTAGTTTTACTGCAATTTTTACGTCAAATACTGCTTCCAGCAGTTTTTGTCGTAAATTTAACGGATTTTTTTCACAGTGTATAAATGCTGAATTTTGAAATCGGGTTGTAACGTTAATCATGATAAGTGGTTTCTAGAAGGCTGGTTTACTTGTATACAACCACTGATGCTGAATGTAGTTTGTTCCATTCAGTCTGAGTATACTTTGTTTCTGGAAAAGTAACTTTAATTTTAACTGTACTTGATAGATCCTGTTCTATGCTTTTCAAGGATTATTCTATATTTATGAGGATTCCCGGTTCTGTGACAAAGCCTATACTATACATTTTAAAATATTTTGATAATTTTATATTTTATGAATTTTATGTTCAGTGTTTAAGTCTGTCTAACTTTACTTATTTTTATTAAAATATACAAATTGTAAAATGCAATTGTTAAATGTATGTATATTGTAAATTTTACTTGTAATTTTTCAGGCATACTTTTGTAAAACTCTCGAGCTTTTTTGTCAAGACTTCGAGTCTCTATTTTTCTGGTAAAAAGGAGATTAAAACAAAAAAAAAAAATCATTTTGCAAAATTGATATTGAAAGAAAAGAAAGAACTCAAAAACTGGAACGCTGCTATTTCAGAATTTATTGTCGCCCCCGATGAAAATATGAATATATGCATAAAAATATATATAGATAGTACAAAACATTTTGGAATTTTTTAACTTAAAATCTCAGATTTTGTTTTATATAAAATGACGTCATTTGCATTCGCTTAAGGGATCGGGTACCCTTTGAACAAACAAAATACGTGAAAAAGTGACTTCTGTAAGAATTGCAGTCATTCTATATCTAATTCACTTTTAACTATAAAATTGAAAACACATGTTAAAAATGATTTCTTTTATTAGTTAAAGTTGTTAAAAAAGTATACACATATGGAATTATTTTAAAAATATTACAAATGATAATAAAATTTTTACGAAAGAATAATTCTTGCATGCTTGCGCGCACGATTTTCCTAATTTAAATGGCTAACACAAGCCAAGAGTTTTTTTAATGAGTACAAATATGATGTGTTTTCAAAATGGCCTACGATGAAAAAAAAACTTCGAGATATTTAATATCGAGATATTTTTACACAAAAGTAGTCGTAAATTCTAAACTTCTAATTTGAGGAACATGATAATAGGTCATTTTTTGCCTGTAAACGTTTAATATATTCAGCGAAAATTTTGTGAAATTTTACTCAACCATTTTTCAGAAATGGTCCGCGCAATGATCAAAATCGCTGTTATGAGTAAATTGACGTTAACATTTAAATCACCCATTGATCTTATGGGAAATTTTCAAAGAACTCAATTTAAGTGATTTATTTGACCATTATTCCACGGCAGCATAGAAGTTTGTTTTTTTAGATTATTTTTTCTCCTACTATTAAAGAATGCTTTTATAAAAATCCAAAATGATAACGATAAATTAAATAATCAATCTCTAAATACTGCGAAATAATTTAAAATCATTATCTTAATACAGTAAGTATAAAAAAATTACTAATGTTCATTGGTTCATGCGTCATAATGTTCATTGTTTTCATTGGTTACATTGTTCAATGTAATATGGTTCATTTTTATGAGTAAAATATTGCTGTGTATAAAAATGACAATAGATGTTTTGCGTTATAGATAATATTTTTAGTAAAATAAAAGGGAATTGATTTACAAATAATTTCGAGAAAGTATAATTTATTTCAATTTTACTAAGAATTTTGCTTCATAGGATATTCATTAATAAATGAAATAATTAATAGAAATTCATAATAGAAATTCTTAAATTAATTAAAAGAATTAATTTTCGTAATTAATTAATCGTCCCGCCGAGGGTACCAATAAAACTGTGTTAGAATTCGAAAATAGGGTTCGTTTAAAGCATACTTACTAGCCATGCATTTCTTCATTTGTGGGCTGCATCTACGCGATGCTTGGAGCTCTTTAATTAAAATCAAACACATCTGTTAAGATAAACTTATTCTAAGTTCAAGCTCATCTAAAAGTCCATATATTATTAAAAATGCAGTTTAATTCTTATAAAAAGGCACATTCATCATTACATCAAGAGAACTCAATAGTTCACTTACACTTATCAAAGTTCTTCGAATAATAATAAAAACATCAGACGATATTTTCATTTTCTTAATTTACGCACAGCGCGTTCTATTAGTTTCACTTCATTTCATTTTACAAACTAGCGTCTGCGTTAACATCAAATTCATCCGCGCAACTTCTGGTGCGCAGGTCTGTTGAGGAGAACTCGGGGGAGAGCTCGCACATTTCACCGAGGGACTTAGTTGAAATTTGCGGATGAAGCCTCGGTTGAAGCAATATTTGAACGGCGGGCGCGGCGCGGCAATTAAGTTTTAAGTTGCCCACTTGCTGCTGTTTTATCTTTTGTAGAGTTTTATAAAGATCTTTATTAAATTAGTTAATAAAGATTAGTTATAAACATATAAAGATCAGTTGCTTTTTAAATTGTACTTACAATTAACTAAATAAAATCATAATAAAATTGAGTATAATTGATAATTAAAATATATTTTTTAAATACATATGTTTTTTCAAAATTATTAAATGAATATTTATTAAAATACAATATCTCCTACACTTACACTAAATATAATTTTATGCTACATAAACATAATTTTATATAAAATATTAGTAAATTCTATTAATTTGATATTTAAGTTCTCATTTTTTTAAAATAAAGCATTATTTTCATACATAAAAATCGGGATTAGTTTACTACTCTTTTACTAATTACTGATTCATCTGAAATTATAAAGATGCGGGGATTAGTGCAATTCCTAATTTTCTTCTTTTCCTTATATTACTATTACTATTTAGATATATAATTGATATTGATTTGAAATACATATAATTAATTAATATCAATCTTTAAATATATCTAGATAATATTAATATTTAACTGTGAATAATCTATATTAGATAATGTTATTATTTAAATATATATAATTAATATTTTTGTTTAATTGTATGTGTGTGTTACTGCACATGTATAATTTAGATGAATTAATATATTATTTAAATATGTATAATTTATATTAAATAATAATATTTAAATACACATAATTTATACTATTATTTATTAAATATCTAATTGGTATTAATACTTTTGTTTAAATATATACAAGATAAAAACAAAAATTATTACTTATCAGCGTAAAAAACAATTTATTATAGATTAAAAATTCCTAACGTTTCGAACTCAATCTAATGAGTCATCTTCAGAGGTATATTTTTAAAGGAGAAATAATTTACATTAAAAACAGATTGGCATACTATAAATTGACAAATATTATACTTAAAAAAAAAAAAAAAATTTTTTTTTTTTTTTTTTTTTTTTTTTTTTTTTGGTATAATTTTTGTCAATTTATAGTATGCCAATCTGTTTTTAATGTAAATTATTTCTCCTTTAAAAATATACCTCTGAAGATGACTCATTAGATTGAGTTCGAAACGTTAGGAATTTTTAATCTATAATAAATTGTTTTTTACGCTGATAAGTAATAATTTTTGTTTTTATCTTATAATATTTACAGCGTAAGTCCAAGATTTCATTTAAATATATACAACTTATATTAATTAATATTATTTAAATATGTATAATGATATTAAATAATATTGTTTTTAAATACAGTCGAGTCTCTCTGTAACAAAACTCTATCCAACGAATTTCTCTATTTAACGAATTTTTTTAGGAACGGTCAATTTTTTCATGATTACATTGAAAATAATCTTCATATAGCGAAATATATATATCTCCATTTAACGAATTTTTTCAAAAATATTCTTGTTCATAAAATATTCATAAAACGCTTCAAATTATTTAAAGATTTTTTTTTTTTTTTTTTTTTTTTTGATTTCTGGTTTAAATTTCATAGCTGCATTCCTATACCTTATTCCTTATGTCCAAAAAAAGGCATTCCCCCCCCCCCCCCCCCCCAAGATTTTTTTTTTTTTTTTTTTTTTTTTTTTTGGCATGGTTACACTTGACATTGTTTTAGACAAGATGAGCATGTGTTCTTTGAAAAGATTGAAGCATTTGCTTGCTACTGGAGCGATTTGCAATTCTCACAAAGTATTCTAACATATAAAATTTTTCCATTGTCGCCTTGAAAATGTTGTTTGTTTCTTGGTTTGGATATTAAGGCAGGAATAAAGAAGGGATAGGTGGGAAATTGCAGAAAAGGTCTTATTTTACCATGTTTTCATCTATCTAAATTAACTCTCATTACTTTTATAGTTTAAAGTGGATGTTTGTTGTTTGTGGCGACTCAGAACATTTTTTGTTGTGAGAGACCATTTAAATGAAGAATTGCTACCAAATGTCATCTATACTGGCGTTATCTTCTACTGTAAAGGCATTAAACTGCTTCTACGATAAACATAACTCTCTCTGATTAAGTAATAATTTTCAAAATAATCAATAAGACATAGGGAAAAAAAAGAAAGTGACGAAAATGTTTGAGATTCTGGAAAAATTCCGTTAAATATTTCAAGATAAATATATTTTTTTAATTTATAAAAAAAATATTATAATTATTATTTATTTATAAAAAAAACTTATTTATAAAAAAAAATATTTAAACAGCTCAAAAACAATTCTGTTTCAAAATTGAAACATTAAAAAAAAAAAAATTGCCGTTCGCTATTCAACGAATTTTTCTATATAACGAATTTTTTGACTGAATAGTGGATTTCGTTATATGGAGACTCGACTGTATGTAATTAATTGATAGTTTTACTTAAATACATATAATTTAGTGATGTATAAATTGATGATACACGTTTTAACAACAGTATTCAGTTTTTTTTTTTTCATTTAATCTAAGTTTGATTTTAAATCGATGACCAAAAGTTTTGTGTCATCAAAATCTGATGTTAAAATTACATTGTACAAAAGTGTTAAGATTTATTATATATATGTCGCATTTTCATGAAACGACAGACTTCAAGGGGATGAGTTTTAAATACGATTTATTTAAATATTTTAAAACATAGCAAAACATTTTCGCAGGTCTTTACATCATGAGTTCTGGAGACCAAGTGCGTAGATGTATAGAAATCTCTCACCTCCCGAGGGGGGTTACTAGTTAAAAAGGCCATGTGTTTTACTTAAATTAATACGATAAACTTAGGTTTCTTGTTGCCCTGTAAAACCCGTGATTATTAGTCATGGGGCCCGTATCCACATTGAGGGGCGATTTATTAAAAAAGTAATAAATAGGTCTGATTTTTTGTATTTTCTTACATATATATATATAATTTCGTCTTACATAGAAATAAGAATTAATCCTAAATACTCTCTCGTGACAACGTTTCCTGTTTTTTATGTCTCTGAAAATTAATTTTAAATAACATATTTGCAATATTTATACCCAATCGATGACTTGAATAAAAACAGAGTTCAGACAGAGTCAGTCATCTCATTATTATTATATACCATACTATACAGAAAGAATGCTTTAGTGCATTTCTTAAATAGATATAAATTACATTTTTGAAGTAGTGTAACATCACTCAAATCTACCACAAACGATTTTTCTCCCATTGTCCCTATAAATGCTACACACTCAATTTTCACTAGGAAACATGCTGTAGTTAATTTCAATAACATGAACGAAATTTAAGTTTACGAGATTTACAGTACAGACTAACAAACTGAACTCATAGATACTCTTTTCAAATGTGTTTGAAAGTATTAAATTAATTTTTCACTGGGGTCCTGTAGGTAGACCCACTTCTGATGTCCTTTTAATAAAATGTGTTCGACTTTATTCCAATGATTTATTAAATTTTTTGTAGTTTCTTTGAAAAGCTTGTAAAATAATAAATAAAAGATTACGATAATTTATGCTCATTTGAAAAGAGAGTGAAATAAAGCATAATTCAATGAAAATAAAACGTCACTATAAATTAAGCAGGATAATAATCTGATGTGAGTAGTAAACAAGGCTTAGAAAATAGAAGTTTGTGTTTAAATCAAGTAAAAGAAAGAAAAAAAATGAGTTTTCAAATAAGTAAACTACTACACAAAATATTTTAATGAAAATCTTATATTGCTTCAGAAAGGTGTTACCAAAAAAAAAAAAAAAAAAAAAATCTAATGGCTTTAATAAATTTACTACACAAAAGTAAGACAAATTAATTATTATGGAAAATTAATGCCTTAATTAATTAGTGAAAACTGCAAATAAAGTACAAGTTAGGGTCTTCAGATATAAAGTGAATATGTTTGTAATGCAGGTAAAAGTTATGAGTAATACAGATCCTCTGTTTTAATTATTTTAGCTATCGTTATATTTTAAAATCAATCGCAAAAAAAAAAAAAAAAAAAAAAAAAAAAAAAATCAGAACACGGTATAGAAATGTATAAACCTCTCAGTACCGATAATTAAAACAAATGAACTCAGTTTTGAATTTAAGGGGTGGCCCATGGGGGACATCCCTCCCGGAGCAATGAAATGCCTCCGCCCCTCCGGAAATTTTCATTTTTTGGGTTTTCAATGGTCAAAAACTGCAATGTCCCCTACGGAGCTAATGAAGTCCCTCCCGGAGAAAAGTGTCTGAATTCAACACTGAATGAACTACATTTTAAAAACAGTATTAAAATTTTCATGGCATAAATAGTGTTTATCATTGCAAAATTACTAGTACAACTAAAGATTGTATAGTTAACTCGAAGAATAGTTTCATATGCAGTGGTGACCACCCCACCCCCCAAACCCAATGACGCAAAGCCCCTTTCCCCCCCCCCAAAAAAACTTCATACTTTAACATTGACCCCCCCCCCCCCCTTTAAACAGAATATCAATTGGAAATTTCTGGAACTTAAATGTTGAAAAAGTTTTAAAGTTATACTAAAAAATAAAGATTTTTTTAACAGTAAAAAAAGGAAATATTAAGAATTTAAAAATCCCTCCCCCCTAAAAAAATGTACTTTTTCTCAAATTCTCCTCCAAAATTAAATTGTATGACGCATATTGCGTCACCATGCAAGTCAGATGTTCGTCAGCAAAACTACTCCCTGCACGAAGCAAGAGTAAACAAACCGAGAAACAAATCCTTTGAAGCAGACGAATATTCCTAGCAGACCTGCGCGCCAGAAGTTGCGCGGATGAATTTGATGATAACGAAGACGCTAGTATTTTACAACACCTAACAAATTATTAACAGCTTATTACTTTTTTTTTTTTTTATCTTTTCAAGTTTTACAAGCATTTCTAAAATATTTGAGCCGTTTATTTTAGAAGTCGGACGAATCCATTCTATGAACTAATTAGTTGAACGACAACTTTTGGCAAGATAGCAGAAATTTTATATTTTTAATAAATTTTTAAAAAAGCCTTAATATTATTATAGATGCGTTACTAGTAACTTCTTAGGCCATTTAAGTTGTCCTGTACTATCAAAAAGTTTTTTTAATTCACGGAAATTCTACGGCAGCAGTGCTGATGGTATATTTCTGTGAATTGGCGCCCATCCTTTTCTTCCTTTCGTTTCAAGAGTAAAATATCTGTCAATTGAAGAAAGTTGGGAAAAATCAAAAGCGGTAATTTTTTGATTCTAAGTAGTCACCACAGCCTTGCAAAACGAGAATGCTAGCACGGCGCTATAGTTGTACAACAGTGAAAGCTTTTACGTAAATATCAATATGTATGCTTCAGATGGGAACGATTTGAAAAAATTTCCTTTAAAAAAAACTTTTTATTTTGAAGTTATTTAAGAAAGATTTTGTCTTTAAGGAGGTTTTGGCTGGTGATTTTATGTTTTTGTATTAAAATAGGATAAAAATATAAATAAAAAAATTTCGTAAATTGGTAAAGGTAAAATATAAATATTATATTTTTATTCGGTAAGATTTTTTTTATTATTTATTTATTATTATTATTATTATTATTATTTTGTAAAATCGATTTTTTTTCACTTAATTTGTTTAATTAAAATGTATATCAAATATGTTCATTTAAATTATATTTTCAATGGGAATATTTATTTATTGTCAACTTTATAAATTCAAATTTATTTGATTTTATTCAACTATACAAAAATATATTGTGAGTATTTTGAAATGAATTAGAAAAGTAATTGTTATTTATTTTTAAATTTTAAAACTTAAAAAAATTATATTAGAAATCTAAATTTATAGAATTTTCGATATTTCATTTAAAAAAAAAATTCGGATCTATTATTAATAGACTCAATCTGCAAGTGTAGTAGCAATAAACGGAATATCTCCTTCTTTTTTATATGTTTGAGGAGAATTTATGGAAAAAACATGTTTTCTAATAGTACGGAAATTATTTGTAAAACAGGAAAAATAATTTAGAGTATATTGATGAGTTGTTCTACCTGTGTGGAGTAATAAGTCCATGGTGGGTAATGAAGACAAGTTCTACTGTTACTTATGAAAAAACCCGGGAGATAGCATTGTGTGCAGAAGGGCTCTGGGGGACATCTGAATAATAAAAAAAACACTTAAAGTTAGTTCATTACATTTCTAGACCTTATCGCTGGAAGAGACAAGTAAGAGTCAACACCCAATGAAAAATTTGCGAGGTAAGTTCTGTGATATGAAAACTATATATTTATTAGGAAACAGTTTGCTTATTACATAAATTTGTAATGTATTTCATATACTTTGAGAAAGGTTATGGGGTATTTTGGATGTCATTGCGAGGTAGCTTGTAATTTGTAATATACTGCGCAATAAGTATAAAGGAGTAATAAAGCCATCCATTTGCATTATTATCCCGTTGGACTTTTTGAGTGGCGTAACTAGATCCGAAATTTGCATGGCTATATGCCAAAAAGCATTCTTTAAGAAATCACACCGCAACAGCTGATGAATACATAACTGCTAAAATATACTTATTTATATACATAGTTATATCAAATCTTACATTTGTTAGAAAAAATATCGTGAAAATTGGTGGAACTTTAACTTAGCGTTATTAACTCACGATAGATTAAATCTCAAATGAGGTGATTAAATGCATGAGGCAATTGTAATTTTTTTTATAAGTTTTATAATATCAACATGCACAATTTAGTGATAAATGTTTGTTTTGTTTAAATACAAAATCTTGACGTATATTCATCTAGAGAAAACCTGGTATTCATTAGCTGTCTTTCAACTGACAAGAAAAAAACTAAAACAGTGGAGATTTCATGGTCTGGGCAGGCATAACGTTGGATGGGCGCATACATCTTCCTAACTTTAGCAGAGACTTTATGACTCATGTGAGATGTAGAGGTGATATCTTTGTACCTTATGTTCGCCTTTTCAAAGTTGCCCCTGATTTCATGTTAATGAACTATGACAAATGGAGCTCATCCAGTCGACGAATTTCTGGAAGAGGAGGACATAAGCTTGATGTATTGGCCAACCAGAGCTCCGAAACTCTATAGAGTAAGTGTGGGACATTATGGGGAGGGAAATTGGGACTCGTTTTCAACCTCCCAGAACATCCCAGGGCCTGAAAATAGCGTTGTTGGAGAAATGAAACTGATTATCAGTATGAGTTCTCAATGTAATAACTATATAACTGTAAGAAGGATCATAGCCCCCTATTAATTTCTCTTTTGGTTCGATATTGTAAGCTCTGTTTTACGCCTTCCGACGTTGTTGATTCTTAGACACAATCATGCGTACGCATTATAACTGTACAATGTTTATTTTTGCTACTTTATATCAATCTAAGTACATGCCTAATTTCTGAAGAATCTCTCCAGTAGTTGTGGAAATTTTTGATCAATTCTTAAAACGCTATTAATTTTGAACTTGAGCATAGATAAAGGAACATTTCTGTGATCTACGCTGTAAAAAAAATCATGAGGTTACAAAAATCATTTTAGTAAATTTGTATTGCACAGAATGTTTTAGTAACCATTACTCACAGTACTAGCAATAACCATTCCAAACTTTTTTTTTGCAAGTGAAACAAACTTTTATTTTATAAACTGTATAAATGAATTTATCGTATAACTAACTTAAAACTTTTTAGCGAGAACCACCAAATGAGTTTTGTTGTAGACGTGTGCCCGAAGGCAGGAGCTTCCTTGGAATGGCATCCAGTGGGTAAGAAGACAGACTTCTGCAGCGGAGGATTTTCGGCAAAGTCTCAATAGATGGCAGCACCAAACATTTCCACCAGCACAATTTTGATATGCTTCTAAAGGGGGGGGGGGACTCCAGAGATCATTACCCATGGTAACTGCTACGACAGGATTTTCATAACCCCTTTATTTAACGAGTACTGGATTTCGGTGCTATGACCACTCTGCTATCATGGCCACATCGAGTGCGTTTTAGTGATAGCTATTAAAAATATAAAACTATTAACTCTATTTCTTGCTTGCTTTTTTTCTAGTAATTCTTACAGATTTTCTTGTGACTGAGTAAGATTACAAAAAATGTTTTAGTAATTGCAAAAATCACTGAGAGAAACTAAAATTTTTTTAGTAGATCGACCGTTTTTATTTACAATGTACCCAAGGTTGGCGGAGTCACCTTTTCTTATATTAATAAATTAAAACTTTGATACTCTGATTTGTATTTTAATTGAATAATGTGGCTGTATTGATTATATATGATTTTTTAAACATGACAATGCGGATTTATATCTTACTCTCCATTTACATGCAAAATTATAAAATTTTGTTGCAGTAGAAATTGGCGTAGAATTATGTATTCCAAGAATGACGTCACTTACTATTTTATACTATGAGTTCTTTAAATTAAAGATAAATTGCAATAGAATGAAACGAATAATTTTAAATTATGGAAATGCTTTTTAGCGTACATTACATTGCAATTGCGTACTTATTCAATTATTGTTTTACAACTATTATTTTCTAATTAGATTTAATAATGTATATATATATATATTACAGGCCAAACCCGATTTTAATACAGGCCAAACCCGATTTTAATTTTTACCCGATTTCAAACGCCCAAACTAGTCTATCCTAAGGCCCATAGGACAAACTAGATTTTCCTAGGTCAAACTAGTTTGGCCTAACTCTTATAGGATATACTAGTTTAGACTGTTTTTTATTGGTCTGAACTAGTTTATCCTAGGCCAATTCAATTTGGCGTGATTTTATTGAATTCAATGACCGCCTCAACACCAACACTCTTGTTTGTCCTAGGCTGATCTAGTTTATCCTAGGCCAATGTAGTTTTACGTGTTTTTAGCTCAGGGGCGTCAAAGCCAGAGAAATAATGACCGCACAGGTTCTGTATGTATGTATGTACGCATGTACGTATGTACGTACGTATGTGCGTAACGCGATAACTCTTGATAGAAATAATGTAGTTTGACGTGTTTTAATCTCACAAGGCTACCAAAGCCTGAGAACTAATGGGGCCATAGGTTCTGTATATATGTATGTACCTAAGTACGTAAAGCAATAATTCTGGATAGAAATAGTCGATTTGCATCAAACTTTCAAGATAGGTTTATTCTTATCAGGAACTTTTCTGATTAATTTTGGGAGGTCAATGGAGAAGAAAAAGGGGGGAGCGAGAGGCTGATTCGCCCCTTCCTTCAATTCAAATTAAAGGTCTGCATGGGCCCGGGCCGGCGGAATCGTTTCAAATTTTCTAACGGGCCGTGCCGGCAGATTTAGAATAGTTTTTCAACGGGCCGGGCCGGCAAAAAAATTGAACGGGCCAGACGGGCCGGACCGGGCCGATTAAAAAAATTTTCGGGCCTACCGGCCCGTTCTGAAGATTTGAACTGGAACGATAAAATATGAGCTATTTTCAATAGTTTTAACGAGAATAAGTATAAATGTGCGTCACGAGCCATACTAGTTTGACAGCATCAATATAAAAATGTACAGTGTAGAGATCAGCATCGGAGAATTACATTGTGTGCAACTCGTTTTAATATTTGTTTAGCTGGCTCATACCGGTCCGAGATCAAGCTTGCGTTATTTTTCTACATATAGACTGGCCGGACCGGAACTAGACTTAATTGTTCTCAAGATCTGTAGGGCAAAAAACATGATTTGTAAAATTATTAACAGCGATAAAGAACTTATATTAGCTTTATCTTCGGATATATACTTCTTGATGGTTTTTAAATTAATTTCTCAATAATGCGAAAGTTTAACAAATTTTCTGATTAATTGTAAATTGTAAAAATATAACAGTGATAAGCTTAACTATTGAAATGACTTGGAATCGAATAGCGTTTTTTATTTTTGGTAAATAAAATACTTGTATGACATTGTTGAGATGTAATAGTTTCTCAAATGATTACAGGTTTTTCTACCTTCCCATGCTATCGCTTCCGGAAATTCTATTCAAATCGCTAATTATGACAGTATTTTATTTGCTTATAGTATTCTTAAATTGCTTGTATCAAAAAATGGATAACGCCACTTGATTATATAGTTTTTGAATAAAGATACCTGCTAATCTTATGCATTTCCGAGAAAAAAGTGAATTTAGAAATGTATCAGAAAAGAGCTTCTTTGAATTTAAGAATGAATTTGGATTTAAAACCTTTAATAAAATGATATAGAAATATTTTTATAAATCTTCTTTTATCAAACATCTTCAAAAGTAACGATGCTTTTAGCTTTCTTTCTTTTTTCTTTTATTCTACGCCATATTAAATTTTTAATGAATCTTTATTCGAATGTTGAAAGCCTAAGAATCTAAGTAATCATTAATGTTGTTAATGTGTATTTCCTGTAAAATATACTGTAAAATTATTCCATAGATATGTATGAAGTATTCTTTAAAGAAATCTTAATTATATGATAAAAATCTGATTTTTTTTAGAAATCGTAGAAATTGTAACGGGCCAAAACGGGCCGTAAAATATAAAAATTGAAACGTGCCGGGCCGGGCCCGGGCCGAACTTTTGAGCTTTACAACGGGCCGGGCCGAAATAAATTTCCTACGGGCCGGGCCGGGCCCGGGCCTGGAAATTCCGGCCCGTGCAGACCTCTAATTCAAATAATGGGTTTCCATGCATTATTAGCATATTTTATTCAAATTTTAGGTATAGGAGCATTATCTTGAGGCGCTTCCATGATTAGTTGCGGGTGTTCATTTTTTAACTATAAAAGAAGGGGGAGATAGGAGTAACGCCCCATAATTTATGTAAATGCTTTTTTCACGTAGAATTTACTGATTTGCTTCAAATTTTAGAAATAGATTCATTCTGGTAAAGCGCTTCCCTAATTAATTTTGGGGGTTAATTGAATAAGAACAACGGGAAGAACGGGGGGAAGGATCCCGCCTAATTTTGGCAAATGGATTTTTCATGCAAAATTAACAGATTTGTTGCAAATCTTAGACTTGTTGCAAATCTTAGATTTGTTCATTCTGATGAAGTGATTCACTGATTAATTTTTGTAGTTCTTCCGCTAAATATAAAGGGGGAAACTTACAATTTATTTCCTTCCTTATATTAGATAAATTAGTTATAATACATAATTATACAATTTGCTTAAAATTTTGGACATGAATTCATTTGACCAGGCGTTTCTTTAATTAATATGGATTTTTCCTTTTGGTTAAATATAATGGGCTATACACATTTTATTACCTTCCTTAAATTAGATAAATGGGTTTTTATGCAGTTTTATCCGATTTGCCGTAAATTTTGAATATAATTTTTTTTTCTTTAAAAGGCGAATTCCTGACTAGTTTTGAGGGTTTAATGATTAAGTATAAAATGAGGGATCAGGGATTACCCTCCTTAAATCAGATGAATGATTTTTTTGAGCAGAATTATCCAATTTGATTCAAATTTTAGATAATTGTTTAATTTTATAAAGCGTATCTGGGATTAGTTTTGGGGGTTCAGTGGTTAATTATAATTGGGTAAAATGGGAAAAAGTAATCCAACTTACTTTTTTTTTTCGAGGGTGTCATTCTTTAAATAAATAAGGCTGTAATACACAATTAGTGTAAACGGCCTGTGAATACAAAGCCATCATTTTAATTGGGCAATATTCTTTTTAATATTGATCCCGAATACTGCTCCATTGCTAACCTTGTGCAAACGGGTTTTGTCACCACCCTTATATAATGTATTTTATTCAAAGGGTTGTAGAATACTGTCAGAGATTTGCACGGGCCGGAATTTTGAGGCCCGGGCCCCGCCCTTCCCGAAGGAAAGTTATTTCGCCATGATCCGGTATAAAAATTAAAAATTCAGCCCGAGCCCTGCCTGTACAAAAATCAGTGAAAAGAGACTCAGTCCGGCTCAATCTGGCCCTACTCAATTTCTGCAAAAAATGCAGATTTTACTTAACATTTAATTAGGATTCCTTTAAAAAATACTGCATACATATTTATTGGATATATTTACAATGTATTTTTAAATTACGACACGTTCACAGAATGGTAAATACGCAATGTATTATTGATTATTTAGGTTCTGAAACCTTTCAATATTCAAATAGGGATTCATGAAATAATTAATGTAGTTAAAAACAAAAGAAGAAAAAAGAGAGTTATAAATGTCATAACTATTGAATATTTTCCGCAAAAAGTAGATTTGTGAATATGTTTCTCTGTCATTCCTTAAGGCTTTTCTCGAATCCAAAAGAGCTACATCCTAACACATTTAAGAACTAATTCATTTTCGGAAATGCATAAGATTAGCAGGCATTCTCATTTAGAAAATATGTAATCGAATGGCGTTAGCAATTTTTTCATAAAAGCGATGTAGTTTTAAGAAAATACTATTAAATCTACGTTTTGACTCGAATTTCCGCTTACGACTTTACGGAAAAGAAAAACTTGACACCGTGACAGTAATAGCTTATTTGTCGACAGGTAATTAATTTCTCAAAAATGAAAAACGCTGTCCAAATTATGTTCAGCTCTGATCTGGCTCGAATATGCAATAATAATAATAATAATAAATGCAAGTCTGATCTCAGTTGGCACGAGTCTGCAGAAGAAAAAAAAATAAAGACAAACAACATGTCCAATGTATCATATCTCTACGGTGGACATGTTTAATTTCTGTGTTGATGTTATAAGCAATGACTCTTTACACACATTTATACTTATTCTTGTGAAAGATATGTTTTTTACCGGCCAAACCCGATTTCGAGCTAAATTAGATTTGCTTAGGCCAAACTATTTTATCCTAACGCCGATTGGATAAACTAGTTTTTCCTACGCCAAACTTGTTTAACTAAATGCCCATAGGATAAACAAGTTTTTCCTAGGTAAGAGGGCAATCCTTCCTGTTTTTCCTTCATACTTAATCATTAAACCCCAAAACTCTTCAGAGAATCGCCTTATCAGAAAGAACCTATATCCAAAATTTCAAGCAAATTCGTCAATTCTGCGTCAAAAACCATTTATCTAAATTATGTGTGTTACCTATATTGCCCTTTCTTTTAGATTTAAACAATAAACATCCACAACTAATCACGGAGGCGCCTTGTCACAATGATCCTATAACTAAAATTTTAAATGAAACTTATAATTCTGCATGATAAATCCATTTCTCTAAATTAACGGTGAGAGATTAGCCTCCAGTTCGCCCCCCTTTATTCTTATACAATGAATTCACAAAATTTATCAGAAAAGTACCTCATCAGAATGAACCTACATCTAAAATTTGAAGCAAATCGGATATCTCTATCAAGAGTTATCACGTTGGGTACATATGTACGCACATACGTACATACATGCGTACATACATGCGTACATGCATATATAGAACCTGTAAGCCCATTATTTCTCTGGCTTTCACGCCCATGAGCTAAAAACACGTAAAACTACATTGGCCTAGGATAAACTAGATCAGCCTAGGCCAAACAAGAATGTTGGCGTTGAGGCGGTCATTGAATTCAATAAAATCACGCCAAATTGAATTGGCCTAGGATAAACTAGATCGGCCTAGGATAAACTAGTTCAGACCAATAAACAGCAGTCTAAACTAGTATATCCTATAAGAGTTAGGCCAAACTAGTTTCGCCTAGGAAAATCTAGTTTGTCCTATTGGCCTTAGGATAGATTAGTTTGGCCTAGGAAAATCTAGTTTATCCGATGGGCATTAGGATGAACCGGTTTGGCCTAGGAAAAACTAGTTTATCCGATGGGCGTTAGGATAGACTATATATATATATATATATATATGTTACAGGCCAAACCCGATTTTAGGCCAAACTAGATTGGCATAGGCCAAACCGGTCTATCCTAACGGCCATCGGTTAAACTAGTTTTTCCTAGGCCAAACCGGTCTATCCTAACGGCCATCGGATAAACTAGTTTTTCCTAGGCCAAACCGGTTTATCCTAACGCCCATCGGACAAACTAGTTTTTCCTAGGGCCAAACTAGTTTGGCCTAACTCTTATAGGATAAACTAGTTTAGCCTGCTGTTTATTGGTCTGAACTAGTTTATCCTAGGCCGATCTAGATTATCCTAGGCCAATTCAATTTGGCGTGATTTTATTGAATTCAATGACCGCCTCAGCGCCAACGTTCTAGTTTGTCCTAGGCTGATCTAGTTTATCCTAGGGCAATGTATTTTACGTGTTTTTAGCTCACAGGCGTCAAAGCCCAAGAAATAATGGGCTCGCAAGTTTTGTATGTACGCATGTATGTACACATGTATGTACATACGTATGTACGTAACACGATAACTCTTGATAGAAATAATGTAATTTGACGTGTTATTATCTCACCAGACTGCCAAAGCCTGAGAAATAATGTGCCCGTGGATTCTGTATCTATGTATGTACGTAAGTACGTAACGCAAAAATTCTTGATAGAAATACCCGATTTGCATCAAACTTTCAAATAAGTTTATTCTTATGAGGAGTTTTTCTGTTTAATTTTGGGAGGTCATTGGAGAATAATAAGGGGGAGGAAGATCGAGAGGTTGATTCGCCCCTTCCCTTAAATCAAATAAATGGGTTTCCATGCATTATTAGCATATTTTATAATAAAAAAATTAGATATAGAAGCATTCTGATGAGTCGCCTCCATGATTAGTTGTGGATGTTCATTGTTTAAGTATAAAGAGAGGGGGAAATATAGGTAACGCCCCATAATTTATGTAAATGCTTTTTTCAAGCAGAATTTGCTGATTTGCTTAAATTTTTGAAATAGATTCATTCTGGTAAGGTGCTTCCCTAATTAGTTTTTGAAGTTAATTGGTTAAGAACAAATGGAAGAAAGGGAGACTCCCGCCTAATTTTGCCAAATGGGTTTTTCATGCAGAATTAACCGATTTGCTGCAAATCTTTGATTTGTTCACTCTGATGAAGTGCTTCACTGATTAATTTTGGTGGTTCTTTGGTTAAGTATAAAGGGGAAGCGTACAATTTATTTCCTAAAATTAGATAAATTAGATAAATTAGTTATAATACAGAATTATCCAATTTGCTTAAAATTTTGGACATGAATTCATTTTGACCAGACGCTTCTTTAATTAATTTTTCTTTTGGTTAAGTATAATGGGGTAGTGGACGATTTATTACCTTCCTTAAATTAAATAAATGGGTTTTTAAGCAGATTTATCTGATTTGCCGATTAAATTTTGAACATAGTTTTTTTCATAAGGCGAATTACTGAATAGTTTTGAGAGTTTAATGATTAAGTATAAAAGGAGGAATGTAGGATTACCCTCCTTAAATCAGATGAATGATTTTTGAGCAGAATTATCTGATTTGCTTCGAATTTTGGATAATTGTTCAATTTTATAAAGCGTATCTGTGATTAGTTTTGGGGTTCAATGGTTAAGTATAATTAGGGGAAATGGGAAAAAGTAATCTCCATTACTCGTTTTTTCGAGGGTGATATTTAAAAAAAAATCTGTAATACACAGCGTAAACAGCCTGTGAATGCAAAGCCATTACATAAACAGGGCAATATTCTTTTTAATATTAATCCTGACTACTGCTCTCTAATCTTGTGCAAAGTGGTTTTGCTATCACCCCTGTATAATGTATTTTATTTGAAGGGTAGTAGAATACTGTTACAGATTTGCACGGGCCGGAATTTCGAAGCCCGGTATAAAAATTAAAAATTCAGCCCGAGCCCTGCCTGTAAAAAAATCAATAAAAAGGGTCTCAGTCCAGCTCGACCTGTCCCTACTCAATTTCGGCAAAAAATTGAGATTTTAATTCACATACATTTAGGATTCCTTTAAAGAATACTGCATACATATTTTTGGATAAATTTACAATGTATTTTCAAATTACGATGTGTTCGCTAAATGGAAAATACACAATGTATTATTGATTATTTAGATTCTTAGTCCTTCAATATTCAAATAGGAATTCATTAAATAGTTAGAACAAAATAAAAAAAAGAGTGTTATAAACATCATAACTTTTGAATATGTTTAGTAAAAAGCAGATTTGTAAATATATTTTTCTATCATTCTTTAAGGGTTTTCTCAAATCCAAAAGAGCTGCATCCTAACACATTTATTAATTTATTCCTTTTCGGAAATGCATAAGATTAACAGGTATTCTCACTCAGAAAATATGCAATCGAATGGCGTTAACCATTTTTTCATAAAAGCGAACTATCTTTGAGAAAATACTATTAAAGCTACGTTTTGAATCGGATTTCCAGTTGCAACTTTAAGGAAAAGAAAAACTTGACGCCGGGAAAAAAATAGCTATATGTTGACAGGTAATTAATTTCTCAAAAATGGAAAACGCTGTTCGATTCCAAATTATGTTCAGCTGCGATCTGGCTCGAATAATAGTAATAATAATAATAGTAATAAAAGCAAGCTTATCCCAGCATGGCCTGAGTCTGCAGAAATAAAAATAAAAATAAGGAAACACCATATCCAATGTATCATGTCTCTACTGTGGACATGTTAAATTTCTGTATTGATGTTACAAGCAATGACTCTTGACACACATTTATGCTTATTCTAGTGAAAGATATGTTTTTACCGGCCAAACCCAATTCTGAGCCAAATTATATTATCCTAGACCAAACTATTTTTTCCTAGCGCAAATTGGATAAACTAGTTTTCCTATGCCAAACTTATTTCTGTAAATGTCCATAGGATAAACTAGTTTTTCCTATGAAAGTTGGTAATCCTTTACTTTTCCTTTCATACTTAACCATTAAACTCCCCAAAACTAATCAGGGAACCCCTTATCAGAAAGAACATACATCCAAATTTGATGCAAATCCGTAAATTCTGCATCAAAACCATTTATCTAAATTATTGGGGGGTTACCTACATTGCCCTTTGTTTTAAACTTAAACGATAAGCATCTACAACTAATCAAGGAGGCATCTTGTCAGAATGATCCTATACCAAAACTTTTAAATGAAAACTGATAATTCTGCATGAAAAATCCATTTCTCTGAATTAACAGGGAGGTATAAGCCTCCCGTTCACCACTTCTTAATCTTATCCAATGAATTCCCAAAACTATTCAGAAAAGTACCTTATCAAAATGAAACTACCTCCAAAATTTTAAGCAAATCGAATATTTCTACCAAAAGTTTTAGCATTACGTACATATGTACGTACATGCGTACAATCATGCGTACATACATAAATACAGAACCTGCGAGCTCATTATTTCTCAGGCTTTGACGCCTGTGAGCTAAAAACACGTAAAAGTGCATTGGCCGAGGATAAACTAGGTCAGCCTAGGACAAACTAGAATGTTGGCGCTGAGACGGTCATTGAATTCAATAAAATCACGCCAAATTGAATTGGCCTAGGATAATCTAGATCGGCCTAGGATAAACTAGTTCAGACCAATAAACAGCAGGCTAAACTAGTTTATCCTATAAGAGTTAGGCCAAACTAGTTTGTCCTATGGGCCTTAGGCTAGACTAGTTTGGCCTAGGAAAAACTAGTTTGTCCGATGGGCGTTAGGATAGACCGGTTTGGCCTAGGAAAAACTAGTTTATCCGATGGACATTAGGATAGACCGGTTTGGCCTAGGAAAAACTAGTTTATCCGATGGGCGTCAGGATAGACCGGTTTGGCCTAGGCCATTCTAGTTTGGCCCAAAATCGGGTTTGGCCTGTAACATATATATATGTAAGTTTCGCGATAAAATTATTCATCATTTTCAGTTTGCTGGTGCTATATTTTAAATACTATGCCCACTAAATTTGAAAAAAGCTGTTTTAAGAATTCATATTAAAATCCTCAAACTGTCTCCTATGCAAATCACTTTTAGTATGCAGTGACTATAAGTCATATTTGTAATCTAAGGTGATCCACAATCTTTAAATCATCTTGAGTAGCATTACACCGTTGCGTCGGCAGTCTCTGTAGCTTTGACAACACTCTAATTATTCTCACGCAGCCAATACCTGTTGAATTTAAATGCAAATGACAGGGAGCAAGGACTCGAACAGCTAGTCATTTACTGTTCACTTATTTGATTATGTTCGGCTGAATTTCATAAAGGATATGATTTGGTACCATGATAGCAAATGATTTCATAAATATATTTAATGAAGTTTCAGTGATTTCCATCAAGATTTTAAACTGAAAAAGAAAATTTAAAGGACGAATGTTGACCACTTTTTATCAATGGACTTATAATAAATTTTGTTATGAAATTCTATGATGTTTGTTTGCAATATAATTTAAATTCGTACCTAAAAAAGGTTTTAAATCTCTCCATGCATGCTTTTTTTACTCCTTAAACTTATATTTCTTCTCTCTACTTATTTTTGAGAAACAAAATGGCATTCACTGTCATATTACAACGAGTTTTAAGGTATACAGTAGAATGTTTTATGCTCTTAAATTATTCGATATACCGTATACAGTTATTTTACAAGGGCACAACAAATATAGGCGTCATGTCGCTTTAAATAGATCGAAATTGTAAGTAATGAGATACACTTTTTTTTCAACTGTATACATATATATTTGTTGTTTTGTTCTTAATTTTCTAATTAGATTGAATCATGTAAAAAAATGTATGCATATATTTCAAGTTCGCTGCCAAAATTATTAACAATTTTTAATACAGATTCATCAGGTACTACATTTTAAATGCATAAATCAGCCCACTAAGTATTAATATGAAGATTTTTAAAAATTCATATTAAAACTCTCCTATGCAAATTACTACAGTATGCTGTGACTATGAGCCATATTCGTATTCTATCGTGATCCAGAATCTTTAAATCATCTTCAGCAATATCATATACCGTTGCGTTCGCAATGTGTGTAACTTTGACAACACACTAATTATTCTCACGCACCCAATACGTGTTGAATTTAAATGCAAATGACAAGGAGGAAGGACTCGAGCGGCTAGTCATTTGCTGTTCACTTATTTGATTATGTTCGGCAGAATCTATGGAAGGATATGATTTGGTACCATGATAGCGAACGATTTCATAAATATGTTTTAAGAAGTTGCAATGATTTTTATCCAGATTTTAATCTTAAAAAGAAAATTTAAATCACGATTTTGCCTCATTTTTACCAACGGATTTATAAAAAATTAGGTTATTCAATTGCATGATGTTTATGATTGCCTTATACATTTAATCAGTACCTAAAAATGTTCTAATTTTAGCCTTGGCGATTTGATTTTAGTCTTTTCTTTTCTTTTATTCCTCTACACATATATTTCTTCTCTCTAATTTTTTTGAGAAAAAAAAAGCAATCACTGTCATATTTCAGCGAGTTTTAAGGTGCATAACATAATGTTTTCTACTTTTTATGTAATCATGTGTATTGTACATAGTAATTTTAGACGAACGCATCAGAAGTTTAAATATAGGTGTTAGATAAATAAAGTTATGTCGCTTCAAATCGATCGACAATGTAAACAATGAGATATAAAATAGATGCAGACAATAATGAAGAATTTCAACAAAAAATCTCAATTTTTTGTCAAAACACAATCGATAATTTTTCCATCTGGCATAGAATGAGTGCAGAACAGCGCTTAAGTAGGCATAAGTAGCAGGGATGGGAAATTGTCAAAAATGCATCCCACATTTTGACATTAGTAGAATAAAGCAAGAAGTAATCCTCCGAATTTGCTTTTTTCATCTTAATATTTAGTTTTCTTTATCGTTTTTCTCTGTCCATATGATCTTTAAATGCATTTGTAAAAATGCAATCATTAAAATGAATTACAAATATCGTAAGATTGTGGTTGGTTGGTTGATTTTTGTCGTCCGATTATCTACGCTAATGGGATATAGGACCAGGGGGGAGTGCCCTCCATGGGGGTCTTTCTAAGGGAACCTAACCCGTATTTACGCAAGGTTCGAAGAAAACCACGGAAAACTCCGAAAGGTTAGGCCGACAGCCGCGATTGGGTTCGAACCCAGCACCTGCCGTCTACCAGTTGAGAGGTCCGAACCTCTCGGCCACTGGTGGGGCATCGTAAGATTGTGAGTCTTCAAATATAGGTGTTGTGTAAAGAAAAAACTTTCAAGGTTCGTTCTTTCGACAAAAAATATATAGTACTAGACATAGTACTAGACAAAATGAGTATTTTATAAATACCCCTGTATATATATTTATTTATTTGTTTATTTATTTTCCTCAGAGCAAAATTTTTATATAAACAGTTCTGTATATAATTAAATTCAGAATACAGAAACAGTTCAGAAAATTATGTTCTTTTTATTTTTGTTTTTAGGCATGTGGTCTTATAACTTGTTAACAGTGTATTTTTTCAATCATTGCTTATATTTTTGTTAACATACCTATTTATTACATTATTGCAAATTATTGCAATCTAATTTTAATAAATATGATGTATTTTGATATTTAACGTGTTTAAACTATAATTAGAACCTTTATTTACTTCGTAATTTTCAGAACCAACGTGGTGTTATAATTTCTTAACGAACTGTATATATACCAGAATCCGATATATATCTTTTCAAAGCTTAAGCTTTTCTTATATAATATAAATCAAAATAAAATTTTAAAGTAAGTTCAATTACTATGTCTCTGTATTGGTATTTTAATCATTTGAAGTACTTTAAAATAACCTAAAGTAAGGTGTATTTCTGAGTAAGATTGTATTTTTTTCCTGTCTAGACATAAGATTATTTTTTCCTATTGATATAGAAATAATAGAAAATTCTTATCTCAAATTTTAAAGGAATTATTTTGATACTTTTTGAAATAATAGTAATAAAAGACGAATCTTTTAAAATGTATTTCTTTTTATCGGAAAATTAAATGAGTCTATTGAATTCTGTAACGAGCATTACTTTAAAATATAAAATACGTTTATATTTTCCAAATAAAACTTTATTATATGAATAAATTTTATTTCAGTCACAAAAAAGTGGTTTGTCTGCGTGATATTAAATAAAAATTGGTGATATTTTTAACCGACTTCCAAAAAGGAGAGGAGGTTATCAATTCAACGCGTATGTATTTTCTCTTTTTTATGTATGTTCACCGATTATTTCGAAACTATGCAACCGATTAATTTGGTTTTTGTGTTAAATAAAAGAACTTGCTTTCGAATTGGTACCACTTCCTTTTCATCGAAATTGGTTCAGTACTTTTTTAGTAATTAGGCAAAAACGGGAGTGGTACACTTCGTCGACAATCACTTCGTCGACATATCATTTCGTCGACACCACTTCGTCGACAGGTACACTTCGTCGACATAACATTTCGTCGACAGTTACACTTCGTCGACATAACATTTCGTCGACAGGTACACTTCGTCGACATAACATTTCGTCGACAGGTACACTTAGTCGACATTTAATTTCGTCGACAGGTACACTTCGTCGACATAGCATTTCGTCTACACATTGTATGTAATTTACCTTTCGTTGATAACTTTATTTGTGAACACATGGATTTTTTGTAAATTATTATAAAACAAAAATATTAACGTCGCCCATACCTTAGACCAAAAAAAAATGTTTCCAGGGTACACCAAGAGGAGGTATATGAGCAAGTACTCCATCAAATTTTTGTTTTAAAAATGCATTATCTCCCCCCCCCCCCCCAAAAAAAAAAAAAAAAAAAAAAAAAAAACATAAATTACATTGCGGAAAAAAATATTAATTAAAACACATTAAAAATTTGGTTTGGAAAAAAAAATAATTTAAAATAATTTTCATCAATAACAGAACCATTCATAATTTAAATGTATTTATATAAAGAATGTATGAGATATTCTCAAAAATAAAAAATATTTGATAATTAATTCAAATAGGAAACAATAATTTATTTTAATTACTGTTTTATAAACTTTGTATCCTGAGAAAAGATTTACAAATATCTTCATTAAAAATACTACATTAAATTTTAATATTTAACCCCTTGAAGGGCAGTGGTATAAAATATATACCACTTAATTTTAATTGAAAAATGTCACATTGACACCAGAATTTTGAAATGAAAATTTTCTTTCATCAAGTACGCGAAGATAAGCATTTGTCTGTTTTGAAATAAATTTGCTTTTAAGTTCTGGTGTCATTCGATAATTTCAGCATTTAATTAATAGAAGTGCTTTGCTCCTCAAAGGTTAAAGGAACTTTTACTTTTTTATCCAAGTATGTAGAGGCTGTTCTCAAATTCAAATTGGGTATTTATCAACACATTCATCATTTCATTCTTATTCGTAAACGCATAAAAATCGTCCATCTAAAATAATCGCCCGTTTTAAATAA
Source organism: Maratus speculifer (assembly GCA_964019185.1). Lineage (NCBI taxonomy): Eukaryota > Metazoa > Arthropoda > Arachnida > Araneae > Salticidae > Maratus > Maratus speculifer. Next base: position 104,443,204 of record OZ025289.1, on the reverse strand, counting down.
TCAATCTAAAATAATTAAAATATTAATCCTATGGTACAGCAATTAAGTATTAGCTTGAATAATTAATTAATTTTATAAATATTTCATTCGTTATTGATATATGAATTGCTTAATTTTTTTAACCATCTATTTTGTTTCATTAGATGCTTTAATTAATAAGTGTTGATTCTAAATAAAATAATATTAACAATTAACTATTTTTGTAGGTTATTCATTACTGAAATGCCTAAACCAGCGCCATCTAGTGATTAATACATTAATACTTATGTGCAATACACATCAGAAATATATGTCGACGAAGTGTACATGTCGACGAAATGATATATCGACGAAGTGTACCTGTCGACGAAATGATATGTCGACTAAGTGTACCTGTCGACGAAGTGGTGTCGACGAAATGATATGTCGACGAAGTGATTGTCGACGAACTGGCTGCCACCCATACAGAAAAGCCGAGCGGTGTAAGGCGCCTGATTAAAGCTGTGGTTCTCGAAATAGAGCGTGGGTTCGAACCCAACCATTGACGTACTTGAATAAGTATTTTTCCCCTTATTAATTTTTTTTTAACCGACTTAAAAAAACGAGAGGAGGTCATCATCAATTCGACGCGTACGTATTTTTTAACCGACTTCAAAAAAGGAGAAGGAGGCTATCAATTCGACGCGTATGTCTTTTTTATGTATGTTCACCGATTACTCCGAAATTATCCTACCGATTAATTTGGATTTTGTGTTAAATGTAAGATGTTACATTCAAATTGGTACCAATTCCTTTTCATCGAAAATGATTCAGTACTTTTTTAGTAAATAGGCAAAAACTAATAAAATTAGTGATTTCTTTCAAATTTAAAGTAACATGGACTTTGAATAAGCTGACCACTGGAATGCAGTCAGAATGACCGTGCGGTCAAAGGTACCAGAATTATGTTCTGGTTCTCTGAAAAGAACGTGGGTTCGATTCCCCTCCTGACATACGCGAATAATTTGCGACAATTTTTTCCGTGCAATAATTTTTATTTACTGACTTCGAAAAATCGTTAACTTTAAACTAAAAAGAGTAAAATAAACGTTTCTACCAAATATTGAACCGACTTCAAAAACTACTGCAAACTGAAAAATAATTTTTTTTCAGAAGAGTAATAAGAAATTAAATTAAGAACGTAGTATTTACCATGCGTATTATTATATTTATGTACATTAATTTGATTTTTTTGGAGTCGGTGCCAGCCAATCCAAGTTCCAAAATTAAAATTAACTATCCAATGCAAATCGTAAAAAATTAAGTTAAATTTGTTAACTAAATATTAAATCGTAAAAAAATTCGTAGATACTCGGATGTATTGTCTATTGGAAAATTACATGTAACTTGGCTTGACTGGCACCGACTCCAAAAAAATCAAATTAATGTTCATAAATATAATAATACGCATGGTAAATACTACATTCTTAATTTAATTTCTTATTACTCTTCTGAAAAAAAATTATTTTTCAGTTTGCAGTAGTTTTTGAAGTCGGTTCAATTTTTGGTAGAAAGGTTTATATAACAGTAGGTCCTAACTGTACTGATAAAAAAAGTTTTTCTCTGGGTGTGCGCCATCGATAACGAAGTTTACTATTTTCTGAAAAAAAAAACTACAGCGTTTAAAATGATAAAAAAAAATAAATATAAATAAACAAACGGTAAAATGAGTCTGATTCGATAGTTTTTGAATAACAACACCTGCTAGTTTAACATATTTCCGAAAAACAATAAATTAAAATTATGACATAAAGTTGCCTTTTTAGATTTGAGAACAAACTTAAGATTTCTGAGACCCCTCAAGTTTATTAAATTTACAATGCTTTTATATTTTAAAATATTCATTTCAATTGCACTATCTATTAAAATGCATAATAAATTCAAATTTCACTTTCAGAATGAAAGTGATGTAAAAAATCTAATAATCCCTAACACTAAATAAAATTCTATTAAATAGTTCATTACGCTTAAATTTATACACACATATCAAAATAATGCGCGGATGGCTAACTCTTGAAAATAAAAAATTCAATTGACTCCTGAACAGAACACAAATGATAAAAAATATTGTCAACAATACAAAGCATAAATACAGCCAAATAATCTCTTCCATTTCATCTTTTCTCCATACTATTCATAAAATAGAATAGCTTAGTTGCCATAATTACAGAAATGACATTGTAATTACCAAGAAATCAATACAACTAATTCAATTTTAAAAAATTTGAGATCACATATGATCTCAATCTGGTGTTAATTTAATTACAAAGACATCTAATACTCTCAACGGATAGTTGTGAAATGTAGACAGACAAATCAACTTTAATCTAATTGATGTCTATAATATTGATTTTCTCTTTTGACATTTACATATTGAATCAAGAAGCCATTCGTGCATATTAGGTTTTTTTTTCCTGATTTTTGTACAAAAAGCTATTAAGTGTTGTGATATAATGTGAGGAGGATTTAAATATGTACCTTAAAAATATTACTAAATCTGATTAAATAATATTTTTTAGAAAATATAATTCAATCAGACGTGCAAGCATGTAAAACATTTTTGCGAATTGAGCTTTAAATATGTAGTCTAAATTATCTTACAAAATATTATCGGCCATTCAATAAAATGTAACAATGGATATGACGCAGATTATGTACACAAACTAACTGTGACAAATTTTCCACATATATAAGCCTTCCATTGTTTGCAATAAATAATAGGAATCCATCACTCAGCATGATTTATCTTCTGTTTACCTCATTAAGACAATCAAATTTATTAACGAAAGTAATGTACTCTGCGGTATTCATTCTTTAAAATAGCCCAGTAAATGCATTTCTCAATCATAATTTGTACATAACGGATATTAATGCATTTTTAATTATCTTTGAGATAAATATAAAAAAGGTAAACTTTTCAACTTCCTCTCAGTTTTGGAATTAGTGATCAGTAATAATTTTCAACTTAAGAAGCTTAGTCTATCAATTATGCCTTTTTAATTCTTGCATAAAATATGCAAGTAGAGACTTAAAGGAAAATTGAGCTTTGAACTGGTATCACAAAAACGAAAAGTTGCTATAGGTATAGTAAAATTTATAGATAAATAATTTATGTAATTCTCTAAGGATAAATCTTACTGTCAGAAAAGAAAGAAAGAAACCTAACATAGATTAATATCATATTAATAATTAGAAAATCTGATTTGTTTAGTTTTCCCATTAATGATCATTGATAGTTTTTAATTTTACAACATTAGTCTATTAATTATGAACATTTTGTGTTTTTACGTAAAATCTGTATATAGAAACTTAATCATTTGATTTGTTTGACTTCCTTTGATTGTTTTTTGAAATAAAAAAAATGAAAAATTGCTTTAGGCAGAATTATATTATATGTAATTGATTTAGGCAGTAATTTAAAGTTATCACTTACCGTCACTTTGTGACAACAATAATTAAGTTGGTTCGTCTCATAGCATTGAATACAAAAATGGGTTTTTAGTTTTCCCATCTGTAATATTTTTTAAATTCGAAAGATTTGCGCATCCGCTAAATAGTTTTACATAGTTAAGTATATTTTCTACAAAGATAAACAAATATTTTGTTAAGACTGAAAAAAATTAAAAATTGCTTTGGGCAGAATAAAGCTATATGTTGTTCAATTATGTAGTAATATATAAGTAATGTACTATCCCTTTAGGTAGAAAAATATGAAACAGTATATTATTAAATCAGTGATAAGAAAAATGAATTATATATATATATATATATATATATATATATATATATATATATATAAATATATATATATATATATAGATATATATATATATATATATATATATATATTTCTTTTATTTAGTTTCTTATTAATAACATAAGCCTGCAAAATTTGAGTGCGTCATGTTTTTTTAATTTTAAAAATTAATTCTTAAACTTTGATCCAAAAAAGAACTTCGTATTTCAACATCATTTATTTTTGGAAAAAAGTAAATTCAAAGATAAAAATGTTTAAAATGATGAGCATCTGATACTATAAAATAGAAATCACTGTTGTACTTTTTTAAATTTTGATAATGGATTTTTGTGTCTTTTTTGGCGCCTAAAATGACCTTCATTTTTTTTTAACAATTGCATTAGGAATTTTCGCAAATTGTAAATTTCTGAAATATAAAGTAAAAGAATAGCGAGAATCTGAAGTTATAAAAAGCATGTAAAACTTTTTTCTTAGTAATTTATTGAATTTTTGACTAAGGGAATTTGACTGCTAAACAAGATCAGGGATTTATGACTGTGAGACGCAAAGTGAATTATGCTTCATTTCCTGTATGTCACACTGTACGTTGTGTCTACCCTACACCTGCTCTAAGTGATGTATGTACACCAAATGTTTACAATTATGTGTAAATAAAAATTTGGAATAAAATCTAATGGAGACATTTAATGTATTTAAATCTAGAATGTCGTAAAGACCATTAAAGTTTAAGACAGGTCAATGATCTCAATTGGAATATTGCATGCTTCGACAGGATCAATTAAATCCATCCTAACACCTCTCCACACAAATTGTTTTAGCTGTAAGTACTGTAGAGACCCGCTATTCTGAACCCCAATATTCTGAAAATACATTTATTCCGAACAGACTTGAGAAAAAAAAAAACATTTTTTAAACTTTAAACAGCAATAAATAAAATGATGTTCGAGGAAAAATGTACATTTTTTTTACTCAAAAAAGTTAATAAAAATACACATACAATCTAAGCTTGATGAAAACGCCTGAAAACAAATTGGAATAAAAGCTGGTTTCTTACATTACATATGGGTTTACTACATTACATATGAGTATACATTTCTGCAGAACCATTTTTAATCACTGCTAAACACACACACAAACTAATTTACATACATTTAAGAAGTAAAGTTGGTGATTTTTTTTCTGACAGTTGATATTTTAAGTGTTTTACACAATCGACTTAGTAATTTCTTTTTCTGTTGACTCATATTTATGTGAGGAGAAAAAGCGTATTTATTGCAATGTTATAGTTTTAGTCTTTTTAAAAGTCTCTTAAATATTACCAATGAATTTTAAAGTAAAAATTAGGAATAACTAACCTGTTCACTACGATCCGATGAACGCTGCGTATAGTTGACATTTGGAGGTGTACCTGCTCTTAATTTATTCTTTAACAAAACAATACGTTGATTATTTATCATGAAATCCGTCTACTCCAAATTACCGATGAGCCGAACAGTTTTTGTCAATATTAGTTCGAATAGCGGGACTCTGCTGTATCCCCGAAAGTGAAAATCCGCTATAAAACAAATCTAAATCAAAATAAACTGTTATAAAAAAAAGTACATCTATTTTATGGCATAAGATTTTCAGATTATGGATATTTTTTCCATTTTTTAACTTTGAAATTTACGATTTGCCAAACATTCTGGTATGATGATTGAAAAAACACCAAGTTCATTTCTGTATTTAAGTGGTAAAAAATATATAAAAATGAATTATCAAAAGTTAACTAATTTAACTTATTGACTAAAAGTTTACTTGTATCAGGCGTGGCATCAGCTTTCTGTGTCATGAATGGCGGCGAATTGACCCATCAGTGGGCCTGCAGGATTGGCGACTTTAACTACGTATTTCAAGCGGAGCTACTAGCAATCCTGCGGGCACTGGAATGGATCTCTGGACAACCCTACCCCTACATCAGGGTTTACAGTGATAGTTTTTCCAGCTTGCAAGCCATTTTTCTCATCGTACTAAACACCCCATAGTCTTAAAAATCAAACAACAATTATTGATCTTAGTCAATAAAACTTCCCTTGGTCACGTCTCGGCTCACATTGGCATTGAGGGCAATGAACGGGCTGATGCTCTGGCCAAGGCAGCGACAGAAAATCCAACAATAGAAACTGAACTCCCAGTGCCTTTCTCCCATGTCAAACGAGTCCTAAAAGGAAGAATCTTACCCGCCTGGCAGACTAGGCGGCACGAGTCTGACAAGGGACGCCATACCTACAACCTCATCCCAAAAGTATCTAGAGAGCTTTATTTTCTTTCTCAACTGCCACAGCCTTCCTCACTGGTCATGGGCCCTTTAAACAATATTTAAAGAAATTCCATTGCGCCTCTTCACAACTCTGTGAATGTGGCGAAGTGGGATCCCCAGATCATACGTACTATCTATGTACTCTGACTGAAGCTTGGCATCTCAGATATCACCCTTCTCCCCCTAAATCCTTTCTACAAGGGGTGTTATCTCGGCCAGCGTTGTTTACCAAATTAAGAAGCATTTATAATTACTTAATGTTCATTTCCATTCTAACCACAAAGCGGTCTGTCTTTCTGTAGTATAGCAGCAAATCGAGAGTTCTCCATCCCACCTCACAGTTGTTTGTCATGAAGGGGCACGGGCCCCAGCGGACAGTGCACCATAATTTCATCTTTTTCTCTGCCGCTGTCTGTCGCGAGGGGGTAGTCTGTGCTCCAGCGGATGAGTTTTACCATGTAAATTTTATCTATTTTATTGTAACTAAAAAATATTGTAACCATTTTTTTACTATAATAAAGGCGACCGGGAGGGATACTATGCTCTACAGACAAGGCTTTCTTGTCTGAGCAGTCCCTCTTAGGCATTCAAGTTAACTAAAACATAATCCCCACATCTATTTTATATTATAAAAATCTGAATGACAATTTCAGATTCATCACTAAACATAACCATTGTACGTTTTTTTTTCATATAATATTTTCGGTATCTGTTTATTTTTACTTTGAAACTTCTATTTTCAAAAAATCCGGACGTGATGGTTAAAAATGAAGGCCATTTTTGGATTTAGCGCTAAAAGTATTAAAAAAAAATATCAAAAAATTAAAAACACAACTATTACTAGTTTGTGAAATCAGCAATAATTTTGTACTTGAAAAGACTTGTGTATCAATTTTGTCTCCTTCATTGTTACATAAAATTTGTATAAAAACAAAGAAAAATATTATGTTGTTTTTATCTGAGATCAGAAGGGAAATAAATCATTAGATTTAATAATGACAGACGTTCATGTAACAATTTATGCATTGATATATGAAAAACAATTACCATCTAGAAATAATCAAAACTATATGTTAATATAAAATAAATGTTTGAGAAATAAGATTTTTTAAAGTACCTTTGTTGCAATTTATAATTACTTAAAATTATTTCATCTTTTTATTTCTTTTTAAGTCTGATAAACTGTAGAGCTTGCCATTGTTCAGGAAATCTGCTTATGGGCAACAATGGAAATTATTTTTAAATATTATACTATCAAAGATAAAAGAGGTCGAAATTGCACGTCACGCGGAGCAAAGGACATACTATAACAAAGTTTTAAAAATATTCATATCTTGCTTTAATAGTACACAATACATCGGTACAGTACAGTAACCGAAATCTTACTAGCCGCGCGATAATTGTGTGTCCATATAAATACTATCTGTTTACTATTATAGAGAGAGTAACATGTAGTAAACCTCAGCAACATATATCAATTTTATAATATGTGAAATATTTAATATAATTATAACGCTCCTAAACAGTGTTTCATCTTATATCATTATGTAATGGATTACTTTTGTGTGGCCCTGTAAATTAATAAAGATTGTTCTTTGCACCGCAGATTGTACAGAATCTATATCTTAGTATGTACATTCTAAATGCATATCAATTTTATTATATTCGAAAGTATTTAACATCCTTAAAATGCACTTGAAATTATTTTCCCCATTGACAGTAATAAAAAGATATACTTTTGATTTAAACTATACATCCGATTTTCAAAAAATTTGAAAGACTGGACAGAATTTTACGATAATTATATATTTTAAATTTTAACCTATTCAGTTGGGTAGTTTTTGCTTTGTTATTTGCGAACTTACAGACTGATGGATAGATTTATATAATTATGAACGCACCTGAAAAATATTTCGCCATTTGTAGAATATCAACGAAAGCATAAGAATGTAATTGGAATATGTGAACTTGATATAGTTCAACTTACTTGAAAATTTAGAAATATATTTTCTCAATCCTTGTCTCTCAAATAATGGTAAGTTTAATAAATATATTTCATCAAAAGACGTGTGGTATAAAATATTTTTTAATATTTTTTGTACTTATTTTATTTTTTCTTGCGACAACTACTTTTATTGGATTTTAGAATTTATACTTTAGTTGTCTGAACGGTTTTCTGTTATAACCTGGGAAAGATACATATAATTAATATAAATATAACACCAAAATTTACTACAGTGTTACCAGATACTTTTTTTCATTTGAGATTTTTTATATTTTAGGTGAACTTTTTGCGTGAAACTTTGCCTGGAAATCTGAATAAAACTCTTTTTAACTCAAAATATTTTCAAAAACTTCTAGAAAACTATGATATTCTAAACAAAAACTTTTTGTTTATTTATAAGAATTTCACTAAATCATATATTTTTTTTAATTGTATTTAACTTGTATACATTTTCCATTTTTCTAATTTTTTTCATTTTGCATTAATATATATTTATCCACACGGCTTTCAAGTAATGAGACAGTATTAGTAACCTATTATATTCTTTTATTTCATAATATATGTGCGCCATGACATAAAGTTGCCTTTTTTGATTTGAGAATAGTCATAAGAGTCCTGAGACCCCCTCAAGTTAAAAAAATTTTCAATGTTTTAAAATTTTAAATATTTATTTCAATTACAATGTGTATCAAAATATATCATAATTTCAATATTCACTTTCAGATTGTAAATGATGTAAAAAACTTAATAATCCCTAATACTAAGTAAAATTCAATTAAATACTTGTTTACACTTGAATTTATACACATATACCTAAATGAGGAGCTGGTGGTTCATAATTGAAAACAAAACATTCCATCGACTCATAAACAGAACGAAGATAACAAAAAACATTATCAACAATACAAAGCATAAATATGACAGAGTAATCTCTTCTATTTCATTTTTTCTCCATACTATGCATAAAATGGAATAATTTAGTTTCCATCATTACAGAAATGACATTGTAAATTACTAAGAAATCAATGTAACTAATTCAACTTTAAAAAAAAATTAGACAAGATATAAAGTTGATCTGGTGTTAATTTAAGTACAAAAACATCTAAAACCGTCTATGGATAGTTGTGAAATGTAGACAGACAGACCGATTTTAATATAATAGATGTCAAAAACATTGATTTTATCTTTTGACATTTATACAATCAAGCGAGAAGCAATTCGTGCATATTAGTTTTTTTGCGAAATTTTTTAATTAAAATAATAAGTCATGTCATATTTTTGAGGATGGTTTAAAAAAGCATCTTAAAAATATTACTAAATCTGCTTAAATAGTCTTTTTACAAAATATAATTCAATTAGCCGTACAACAATGTAAATCAATTTTGCAAATTGAGCTTTGAACATCTAGTTTAGATTATCTTACAAAATATTATCGGTCATTCAATAAAATGTAACAGTGGATATGACGCAGCTTATGTACATAAGTCCTCTGAGTTTCCCCATTAGTGATCAAAAATAATTTTCAACTTAAGAAGCTTAGTCTATCAATTACATCTTTTTAGTTCTTGCATAAAATTTGCACGTAGAGACTTAAACAAAAATTGTGTTCTGCACGTGGAGACTTAATCGAAAATTGTGTTTTCAACTGGGATCACAAAAACGAAAAGTTGCTTAAGGCACAGTAAAAATTATGTATAAATAACTTATGCAATTCTCTAAAGATAAATCTTACAGTTAGTAAAGAAAGAAAAATATCTGACATAGATTAATATCAAATAAATAATGAGAAAATCTGATTAGTTTAGTTTTCTCATTTGTGATCATTAAAAGTTTTTAATTTCACAAACTTATTCTATTAATTATGAACATTTTGTGTTTTTATGTAAAATCTGAATGTAGACACTTAATCTTTTAATTTATTTGATTTGCATTCATTGTGTTTTGATTTAAAAAATGAAAAATTTCTTTAGGCAGAATTATATTATATGTAATTGATTTATGCAGTAATTTAAAGCTATCCCTTACCGTCACTTTGTGATAAAAATATTGAAGTAGGTTAACTCATCGTGTTAATTAAAAAAACTGCTTTTTTTAGTTTTTACATTTGTAATCAGCAACATTTTTTAAATTTCAAATGAAATGCTTATCCACTAAGTCATTTTACACCGTTACAACATTTTCTATAATGTTAAACATATGTTTTGTTATTATTGAAAAAATGAAAAAATTGCTTTAGGCAGAATAAAATTGTATGTTCTGATTTACATAGCAGTATATCAGAAATATAACATCAGTTTAGGTGGAAGAATATTGAAAAAGAATATTATTAAATCAGTGATTGGAAAAAACAGCTTATATTTATTTGCTTATTAATAACACTAGCCTTCAAAATTCGGGTCGTGTCATGTTTTTTTTTTTTTTTTTTTTTTTTGATACATTGATTTAATTATAATAATACGCATTAATATTATTAAGTATATTATTAAGGATAATTTTGTGGCGTCAAATCTAAAAATCAACTTCGTTTTACACCATTATGTAAGGTTTTCTTGGAAAATAGTAAGTTTCAAAGATAAAAAGTAAAAAGTAAAAAAAAAAAAAAAAAAAAAAAAAAAAAAAAAAAAAAAAAGTAAAAATCTGATGCTACGTAATAGATATGGTAGTGCTTTTCAAATTTTGATAATGGATTTTTTTGTATTTTTTAGCACCGAAAATAATCGTAGTTTTTTTAACAAAAATATTAGGAATTATTGCAAATTGTAAATTTGTGTAACATATAAAGTAAAATAATTTCGAAAATCTGATATTATAAAATGCATGTAAAACATATTTTCCTCTGTAATTTATTAACTTTTTGACTGATATTGGAGATTCTTATAGACTAACAAGTTCAGGGATTTATGAAAGTGAGCCATAAAGTGAATAACGCTCCATTTTCTCTGCGTCGCTTAACATTGTCTTTTCTCACTCATCTACTCCAAGTGACGTGCGCGAATTTTTTCTACTATGTGTAAATAAACATTTCTAATAAAATATGATGTATCCATCTAATGGATTTATTTTCACAATATGGTAAAGGCCAGTAAAGTCTAAGACAGTTCAATTGTTTCTAAAATGGAATATTAAGGTCTGTCTGAAAAGTTTAAGCACGGGTACAAAATCTTGATTTTCAAAGAATTATAAAAAGTTAGAATGAATAACATATTTTTATTGTCAGATTTCGCAACATTATTTAACTAAATGATATCAAAAGTCGGAGAAAAATAAATTACATAATTGTCACAAAATTTAATTAAAACAATTAAAATAATGAACTATCTCAAAAGTTTATGCACAATGTCTACAACAACCACATTTATAATTTTTACAAAGCTTTTTTTTACAAATTGTTTTTCCATGATTTCGGCTGAGTTCAAATAAATGTGCCCGCATCAAAATTATTAGTTTTTGTACAGTTTTTGATGGCAAAGATTTTCATGCTTTCTCAATGCCTTTTTTGAGTTCTTCAATACAGTCATAGTGCTTTTCATTGCACTACACCGGACATTGTAAAATACCCCAGAGATTCCAATTGGGTTTAAGTTTGGACTTAAAGCTGGCCAGTCAAGAGCTATAACATTTTTCTAAGAAAGTCAAAGTTTTGTAGAAAATGATACGTGGATTAAAGCACTGTCTTGTTGAAAAGTCCATTCAGGACCCCCAAAAATGTCACCGAATGGAAGAAAATGTTGCTTTAGCGTCTCTTGATAATTTTTTTAAATCTTATCTTTCTTTTAGAATAGCCATTAAGGTCTGGCAGTTGAATCCAAACCCTCCCAAACCGAAACAAATTTTCCGAGTCGCTGCCTGCTGAAAAATGTCCTTCATTGCTTTCGTAAATCATGCCAAAAGCGCTCCAATCATCAGGGCCACTCTAAGTTCCACTTTTTATCATCGCTGAATAAAACAATAAGCTCGTACTTTGATTTGTGCCCGTAAGATTTGCGTTTTTTAGCCCAGTTCATTTATGCCTGTTTGTGATATAATTTGAAAGACGGTTTGCGAGATATTTTCTTTAGTATGATGTAATCACACTCTTTAATACATCTATGGGTAGTGTCTTTGGATATCTGTACCCTGGCATTATTTTTCATTTGCCGTATGGACATATTTTGTCTAGATACCAATCTCCCTAGTCTCCGACTAGTCCGAAGAGTCGTCATACGTGGTCGTCCACATTTTGGTTTCTGCTTAAATTTATCATTCTAGATAGAACTTGATATATACCTCGCTTTGATTCATTTAAAAGTTTTGCAATTTTAGAAACAGTTTTATTTTGCGATTTCAATTTAAAAACTTTCAAAACCTCATATTTTGTGAACTTTTTCCCCATCCTCATTTTTAAAACAAAGGGAAATAATTTTTTTACCTTTTATACTTTTATTAAAGTACAATATGATGTCATTACACATGGCCAATCCCGTGTTTCTAAAAAAAATTGCATAAAGTGCTTAAACTTTTGAGACAACGTTTCTCGAAGAAAAAAGAAAAATTCAATGAAAATATTTTTTTTTATTTTAACCACTCAAAATGGCTTATTTTATTTTATTTTCATTAAACGTCAAGTATTTATTGTAAACTACCATAAAATATTTTCTTCTTCAAATATTTTAAACCAGATTTGCTGAGTGCCTAAAATTTTGAGACAGATTATACATGTCTCCACAAGTTTAGAGAATCCCAACTTCTGTCTTTCAACGACCCAATAAGTTTTTTAGGTGTAATGATCTCAGAGAGCAAAAATATGGTATAAAATAAATCAAAACCAAAATCTGAATAAATTATTACGATAAAAGTTTTACATCTAACTTATAGTATCGAATTTCGTTATTTTTTCATTTTTTTCAAATCGAAATTTACGATTTCTCTTACATTCTGGTGTAAATGGCTAAAAATTAACTTCATTATTGTATTTACTGTTAAAACATATATAAAAATCATTTATCAAAAGCTTAAAAATTTAACAACCACATCTATTTTATAATATGAAATTTTCGTCATTGTTTTTTTTCACCTTTTACCTTTCAAATTTTCTATTTGCAAAATATCCTGACATGATGTTGAAAATGAATGCCATTTTCTGCTTTAACACTGTAAAATACATTAAAATCAATTAAAAATTAAAAAATAAAAGAAAGAAAAAAACCCACAACCGTCACATATGTTTTTTAATATAATACAATCCGTAGTCCCAAGAAATCAACAAGATCACCAATTAGGTCAACATACCTACTACTTTAACTGGGTTGCGAAATCGCATCACGATCGCATTCGCGACCATCGACGCGACAATGCTGAGTAATGTGTGAACCGAACTGAACTCTTACCTTGATATCTGCCGTATCACTCAAGGGGTGAACTTTTGCAGTATAAACACCAATCTTGTATTTTTTCGTTTCTTTTTTTTTTTTTTCATGTATAACTTTTTGTAGTAGCCCAATGTTTCGAAATAAACACTCTGAAAGCCCGATTATTCTTTTGTAATAACCCTGCATTATTCAAAATTATGGCAAACTAATTTTAATAAATATATTGTATTTTGATATCTCACGTGTTTAAACTATAATTAGAGCGTTTATTTACCTCATAATTTTCAGAATTAAAGTAGTCGAATAATTTCTTAACGTACTGTATGTATACCGGAATCCGATATATATATTTTCAAAGTTTAAGCTTTTATTATATAATGTAGATCAAAATAAAATTTTAAAGCAAGTTCAATAACTATATCTCTTATTGGCATTTTAATCATTTGAAACACTTTCAAATAACTTTAAGTAAGATTATTTCTGAGAAAGATTGTATTTATTTCGTGTCTAGATATAAGATTACTTTTTTTATATAGATATAGAAATAGTAGAAAACCCATATCTGAAATTTTAAAGGAATTATTATGACACTTTTTGAAATAATGGTAATAAAAGACGAACCTTTTAAAACGTAATTCTTTTTATATGAAAATTATGCGGGTATATTGAATTCTATAACGAGCATATTATAATTTTAAAATATAAAATGCGTTTGTCTTTTTCAAATAAAGCTTTTTTATATGAATAAATTTTGTTTCTGTCACAGGAAAAAATGGTTTGTATGTGTGCTATGAAATAAAAAATTGGTGATATTTTATAATATCAGCGGTCCAATCTATGCACATAAAAGAAAGTTTTTTCTCTGTGTATGCGCAGTTGCTAACGAAATTTACTATTTTCTAAAAAAAAACAACAGCGTTTGCAAAAGAAAAAAAAAGAACAACACCAGCTGCTAGTTTCATGTATTTCTGAAGAAAAATAAATTAAAACTATGTCATAAATTTGTCCTTTTTGATTTGAGAACAGTCTTAAAAGTCCTGAGACATCTCAAGTTTACAAAATTTACAATATTTTATATTTTCAAATATTCATTTCAATCACAATATCTATTAAAATGTATAATAATTTCAAATTTCACTTTCAGAATGAAAATGACTTAAAAAATCTAATAATCAATAACAATAAATAAAACTGAATTATATACTAGTTTACACTTAAATTTATGCACATATACCAAAATAAGGCGCTGATGGTTAACTCTTGAAAACAAAACATTCTATCGACTCCTGAATAAAACTCAGATGAAAAAAAAAACAACAAAAAAAAAAAAACAGTGTCAACCATACAAACATAAATATGGCGGAATAATCTCTTCAATTTCACCTTTTCACAATACTATCTATAAATACAATTACTACTAATACAATTCTATAAAATAGAATAAATTAGTTGCCATCATTACAAAAATGACATTGTGAAATACCAAGAAATCAATGCAGCTAAATGAAATTTAAAAAAAAAATGAGATCATATGTGGAATCATCAGATAAATAGTGTTAATTTAATTACAAAAGCATTTAAAACCATCTACGGATAGTTGTCAAAGGAAGACAGACAGACCGATTTTAATATAATAGGTGTCTATAACATTGATTTTATCTTTTAAAAATTTTACACATTTAAGCGATAAGCCATTCGTGCATATATTTTTTCTGAAATTTGTACAACAATATTTTAAGTCATGTGTTGTTTTTGAGGATGGTTTAAATATGCATCTTAAAAATATTACTAAATCTAATTAAATAATATATTTTGGAAAATATAATTGAATAAGACGTACAACAATGCAAAATAATTTTCCAAATTAAACTTAAAATATGTAGTTTAAATTACCTTACAAAATATTATCGATCATTCAATAAAATTTAACAATAGATATGACACAGCTTATGTACACAAACTAACTGTGACAAATTTTCCACATATATTACCTTTCCATTGTTCGCAATAAAGAATAGGAATGCAACTCCTCGCGTGATTTATCTTCTGTTTACCTCATTAAGACAGTCAAATTTACTAACGAAATTAATGTACTCTGCGGTATTCATTCTTTAAAATAGCATAGTAAATGCATTTCTCAATCATAATTTGTACATAAGGGATATTAATGCATTTTTAATTATCTTTGAGATAAATCTCAATATAGTAAGATTTTCCAACTTCCTATGAGTTTCCCCATTAGTGATCAGTAATAATTTTCAGCTTAAGAAGCTTAGTCAATCAATTATGCTGTTTTTATTCTTGCATAAAAGGTGCGCGTAGAGACTTTAACGAAAATTGTGCTTTGAACTGGTGTCACAAAAACGTAAAGTTGCTTCAGGCATAGTAAAATTTATAGATAAATAATTTATGTAATTCTCTAAAGATGAATATTACTGTCAGTAAAGAAAGAAAGAAACCTAATATAGATTAATATCAAATTAATAATTAGAAAATCTGATTTGTTTAGTTTTCCCATTAATAATCATTGATAGTTTTTAATTTCACAACCTTATTCTATTAATTACTTATTTTTTGTATTTTTACATAAAAGCTCTATATAGAAATTTAATCTTTTGATTTGTTTGACTTGCTTTGATTGTCTTTTGGCATTAAAAAAATGAAAAATTGCTTTAGGCAGAATATTATTACGTGTAATTGATTTATGCAGAAATTTAAAACTATCACTTATCGTCACTTAGGGACAAATATAATTAAGTAGGATAATCTCATAGTATTGATTAGAATACCGGTTTTTTAGTTTTCCCATTTGTAATCAGCAATATATATATATTTTTTTATTTCAAAATATTTGTTAATCCACGTAATCTTTTTAAACCGTTAAGTACATTTTCGACAAAGGTAAATAAATATTTTGTTAGGACTAACAAAAATGAAAAGTTGCTTTAGGTAGAGTAAAGATGTATGTTTTTCATTTATTTAGTAATATATCAGAAATATACCCTCAGTTTAGGCAGAAAAATATTGAAAAAGAATATTATTAAATCAGAAATATCAGAAAAATTAATTTATTAGTTGCTCATTAATAACTTTAGCCTGCAAAATTTAGATTGTGTCAAGTTTTTTTTTTTTTTTTTTTTTTTTTTTTCGTAATTAATTCTTAAATATATCGTATCGCTGAGCCCCCAAGAAAACTTCGTTTTTCAGTATCGTAAGGATTTTTGGAAAAAAGTTATTTCAAAGATAAAAAGTTAAAAAATAGCAAACATCTCATACAATAAACTGGATAACATGGTTGCGCTTTTTAAATTTTGATTATGGATTTTTATGTATTTTTTAGTGCCATAAAGTAGCTTCCTTTTTTTCTTACATTAGGAATTTTTACAGATCCTAAATTTGTGAGGTAAAAAGTAAAAAAAAAAAAATAAAGAGAATTTGATATTATAAAATAGCAAGTAAAACATTTTTTCGTAGTAATTTATTCAATTTTTGACTAATACAGGGGATTCTGACACCTCATGATTCTGACAGCTCAGACAAGTTCATGAATTTCTGAAGGTGAGGCATAAAGTTAATTATGTTTCTTTACTTCTATGTCACGTTCTACCCCTAATAGCATGCATGGTCACAGTGACGTCACTGTGCTCACTTTGGTCACATCACATCTGTGACCAAAATGCCACCACTCAGTGACGTCACATTGTGACTGAGATGTGACTTTCTTAAAAATCTTTAGAAATTTATAAATATCCTTCAAAACGTGTTATTTACTTTAAAAAAGATGTTTCTGGCAATTTAAATATCGTCGCTTTTGTCACAGTTTCGTCACACTGTTAATGTCAAATTAGTCATAAATGACACATTTTCCACAAATTTGTTACATTTTGACCACTTTGTGAAACGTCACAAAAGAGCTCTAAAACGACCATAACGACTTCACATTTTAGTCACTGTGACTTCACATCAACGTCACGTGACGTCACATCGACAATCGATGGTCACAAAGTCACAATGTGACTTCACAACGACGTTACAGTGACGTCATCATGCTTTACGGGACGTTGTCTTTCTCGCACACCTTCTCCTGTTTCAATTCCAGTAAAATCTAAGACAGGTCAGTGGTTTCTAAAGTGGAATATCATATGCCTGCACAGGCTTAATGAAACCCATCCCAACACCTCTCTTTTAACGACGCCATTCATTGTTTAGCTATAAATACAGTAGAGTCCGCTACTTCAAAATGCCTCTTTATCCCAACAGAGTTCTGAAAAAATGCCGAGTTTGTAAATTTAAAAACAGAAAAAAACATTCATAAAAAACGTACATTTATTGTTAAAGAAAGAAGTTACATAGAGACGCACATAGAGTCTGAGTTTGATGAAAGCGTATGAAATTAAATTTGAAGAAAGGTGGTTGCTTACACTATCACAGGTCAACATAAAAAATAACTAATTTACACTGTTAGAAGCAAAATAAGGCATTTTTTCTTCTGATGAAGAACACTCAATTGACTAAATAACTTATATTCGTCATCGCTGATTCATATTTTTGTGTGCAGAAAACGCACATTTATTGCTATGATATTACAGTTGTATTTTTTTTAAATTCAAAATTAGAAATAACTAAACCTATTCGACATGAGCCGATCAACAGACATCAGACATATCTTGGGGACCCGCTTTTGGCATATGGTCGGGACAAGCCCCGAGCCCAAGGCAGGGGGGGGGGGTCCACTATTCCAGCGGACCACAGCCATGTTCCCGCAGCCGGGAGCATCAGCAAGGAGAAAGACCCCTGTTTTTTTTTTAAATCACTTGGAATTTACAATTGGAGTTTACAATTACAATTGGCCACCGTATTCATTCAGGGCGTGCCGGTTTTTACTTGTAGTATTCTTGGTTTGGGTTATACGTGACATTGTTTGGTATTCACTATTAAATTACAATACATTGAGAAAAACAATATTACAACAATACTTGGTTATAATTACAGTGACACAATGAGAAAAATACAATTATATATACATTAAAACAAATACTGCTTACTGTAGAATACTATGATACTATGAGATATTATATACATTTTATGGTGCTAACATTAAGAATTCACTAGTATTTACAATAAACAAACATTACTTGATATTATATACAGTGAAAAATGAGAAGAGTACAGTTCGTTTTAACAGTTTTTATGTGCGTGACTGTGTCAACATTTGGTAAGTGACTGTTTATAAGATAAAGCATTTTATGCTTTATTACAATTTTCATGTTATCTTTAGGCACTCATAGGTACATCCATTTCACGTGAGAAATTTGTATTTTATGAAAGAGTATTTTTCATTTAGAATATTAAAGTTTTGATAAAGTTGTCTTGTTTTTGTTTGATCATTTATTATTGACATTATATCTTCATATACAGTGTTGTGCTTTCTTTTGAATTTGAATTTTATAAATTTAAGGTTTCCAAAGATGTAGTGGAGCGGATCTCTCCTGACGCCACACTGACAGAGATTGTTCTCTTTTTTCCCTATGCTGTGTACGAAGGTGGGGAAGCTACCGCATCCTGACAGAAAGTATATTGAGACTTTGTCTTTGCATGTTAGAGAGGCTTGAACCTTTGGTACAATGGAGTGGGTAAATCTGCCGCTCCCTGAGTTATCACAGTTATACTGTCAATCATCCAACATATTGTGCTTCAGGCATTTATTAAGATATGACCGAGGAAGTTTTATACCTCGGTCTACTGGAAGATCGCAGTACTGAGCAGCGTCATTGGCCAGTTTGTCCGCCAGCTCATTCCCTTCTATGCCCATGTGTACCTTTATCCATGTAATGTAAAATATTTTATGTTTATTCTGAATTAGTGTTTTTTGTATAGTATAGATATCTGGGTTGTTTGGGAATAATTTTGTTAAAGCTTTTACTGTTGACTGGCTGTCTGATAGGTTTTGGAATTTAGTGTATTCTGTTGTTAGTGCCCAGTTTATCGATGTAATGACTGCATGTAGTTCTGCTTGAAAAACTGTATTATCTTTTTGGATTTTTACAGTTGTGTATGGAGTTGACACTTGCAGGTATTCCCGCACTTAATTTACACCTTATCTAGCCAATACGCTGTTTACTATTAATTAAATCCGCCTATTCTGAATTTTCGCTAAACCGAACAGTGTTCGGTTCCAATTACTTCGGAATAGCGTAAACTCTATTGTATCCTCGATAGCGAAAATCTGATCTAAAGAAAATCTAAACCAAAATCTGAATAAATTGTTATAAAAAATGTTTTACATCTATTTCATAGTATCATATTTTGGTTATTTTTGACTTTTTAAGTTACAAATTTACGATTTGTCAAACATTCTGGAGAAAATGACTAAAAGTAAAGTTCATTTTCGTATTTAATGTCAAAAATCAATTATCAAACTTTTTAAAAAACATAACACCCACATCAATTTTATAGTAATGGATATATATATAGCTCTTCTCAATATAGCTCTTTTCTTTACTTTTTATCTTTGAAATTTTCGATTTGCGAAATATCCTGACATAATGTTAAAAATGAATGTCATTATATGATTCAAAACTGAAACATACATAAAAATCGATTAACAAAATTGAAAAAAGTACAACTCTCACATGTATTTTTAATGTAATATTTTCGGTATTTATTGATTTATCTTTAAATTGATACTCATTTAAATTTAGTATTTAGCAAATATTCTGGATGTGATGGTTAAAAATGAAGTTCATTTTTCGATTTAGCACTAAAAAAATAGATAAAATGAACTATAAAAAATTAAAAGCACAGTCCTTCCTAGTTTGTATAATCCGCAATCATTTTGAATTTGAAAAGACTAGTGTATCAATTATGTCTTTTTCATTGTCAAATAAAATTTTGACGAAAACAAACAAAAATTTGTTTTATTTTTCAACTGAGGTAAAAAAAAAAAAAAAAAAAAAAAAAAAAGGAAAAATCCATTAGCTAGAATAACGTAAAATATTTACGTAACATTGCAATTATGTATGAATAACAATTATAGTCTTGAAATAATCTAAAACGATAATTTATTTTATAATCAATGTTTTAAAATAGGATTTATTTCAATACATTTAATTCTTTATTCTATACAGCGTTATTAGGAAGTAGTTTATTTAACGGTATGTTAAAAGTATGAAATATTTGTCCAGTCATTCAAACATTTTATAATAAAATGGTGATATAACCTAACTTACCAAATTTTTTCTCGATTCTGACCAATGATAATGCTTGCTAACAGAATCACAATCCTTTATTTAAAAGAAAAAAACAAACAGTTGAACGACTGAATAGTTTTCTGCAGATTTTGAACTGTGTTACTTATTCTTATAAAACTATGAATTTAATTTTCATTATATTTTAAACAGTGGAAATTATTAATTTTAAACTTTGAATTTAATATTTCATTTTATTTTGAACAGTGCGACTTTATTCCATAAAACTTTGAATTTAATATTCCATTACCTATTGAATAGCGTGATTTATTATTATAACACATTGAATTTTGTTCAGCCGTGTTTGATATATTCTACCGATTTTCAACAGACTGATTTATTTCTATAAAATTTTATTATTATAAAATTAGTACTAATAATTATATAGATCCATAGTATGGATATTCTTTTTGAATAAGTGTTCAATCTACAACATACATTTTCAACAATGTGATTTATTATTATAAAACATGATTTTTCTAAAATTAATAGTAGTAACCAAACACAAACTCTTGTTCCATTTTCTTTGTACAATTCATATATAGTGTCATTTTGAACAACTGTGTTTAACCCACTTTGTACATTGATTACTTCTTACGTACGAAATTTTTTTTTAAGTATTTATAACTGTTATTTACCTATTCGTAAAATTACTGTAAATTTAGCGTTAATGTGTGTTGCTTACATTGTAAAAGCAATTCAATTTGTATCAAAATTGTCCTATTTGTTTTTATGTATCACACATTTCTAAAAGCTATTTATATTATCCTTAATAATAACTGGGAACAAGATGACATTTTGAAAATAACATTTGTTTTGATATTGGACTGCTGTATCCCATCAATTTAAAAGCCTTTCTCTAATTTACCTCCCCTGTTGTATGCATAATGTAAGCATATTCCTTTGGGAAGGAGGCCCAGCGTTGACCGTTAAGAAATTCGATATCACAATGAATTGTTTTGGAGAATGTAATTCGTCTCATAAAAATATTTCACAGAAATACCTCGATCTACAAATCCTTTAAAAAATTATTTCTCAATCTTCAAATTCCCCATTGAAATTTCACTGATACAGCTTTGTTTTGGGGGCAATAAATACTTACAAAGTGCATTTTTAGATTTAGCAATTTTTTTCCAATAGTTATTTTTTATACTTTTTAAGTGCGATAAACTGTAGGGCCTGCTATGGTTTAGGGAATATGGTTGTGGACAACATTGGATAGTTTTTTTTCAAATTATACAGTAAAAGATAAAAGAAGTTGGAAATTGTGCTTCAAGCAAATGAGGTGCGTTCGTAACAAAGTTTTAAAAATATTCAGATCCTGGTGTAATAGTACATAGTATGTCGGATACACTATAGTAGCCGAAATCGTTTGTGTGTCCCTGTAAATAACATCTGCTTTCTATTGTACAGGAAGTAACTAGTAGTAGTAAACCTCAGCAACATATATCAATTTCATAAAATGTGAAATGGTTAATATAATTAAAACGCTAGTTACAGAAGAATTCTGGATGCAATAGACGCTGAATCAGAACCCGAACTGTAACCCTTTTTTTCTATCAGTATGCAAGTGAAGGGTGGTTAAATATGGAAAGTAAAGTCCCTGAAACTGAGCCTTTAAGAAGAAAATTGCATTAGTTTCTGAGAACCACTTCATACACTTAACGTATTTTGGTCCTATCGGTAATTGTGAGAAGAAAGGGATAAAAAATCAGGCCTTTTTTCAGCTATTATACTAGCAGTGCTATCTATCACTACTTTGTTAAACTAAAATCAAAAAGCAAAAAAGCAAACCCTTCGGCCATTTTATACAACTTCTCTTAAAAATTTCTTTAATGCATGTCGGCATTTGGAAATTATTGAATTTTAAAATTATCCATTTTAATTTAGAAAACCGGTTATAATGTTTAGTTAAATTCGATTATTTTACGAAATATTTATAATTCCTATTTTCAAATCAATGTAAAAATATAATACACTATGAAACTTCCTTATAACATCCGTCCAGATTTTCCAGTTTTTTGTATACTGAAAAAAGAATTGAAGGAGAATTCTTTAGAAAAAAGAAGAATTAACCAATCTTTGATATTTCATAATTTATGTTTATACTTTATCAGATATAATGGGAGGCAGACACATAAAACTCATTATCTAAATATTTTTTTTGATAAATTGTCCATTATTTTATAGTTAACTGCATCTTTTTTAATCAAAAGACATATTTTAACGAAATATACGTGTAATTTCTCAAACGCCTATTCAGAAACCTTTGATTTAATACCTCATTCATCGCCTTGTGTTTTGTATCTGCATAGAAACAGTATGTTGCCATCAAAAATAATATTTATGATGCTATTTAACCCTTTGCAATGGAGAACGGACTCTTACTCACAACTAGTGATGTCAGATGTCCTAAATCGGGACACCAAATGCTTCTTGATACCACTAACATCTTACTATTTATTTCGCTATTTTTTATCATAGATTATTGAGCCATTAGATAAGGCGAAGAAAATTGGCTTAAAATACTTGTATCCAGAGCATTTGGAGCACCCATTTAGCCAGTGAGAATCCCTCTCGTCTTCAAACGGTTAAAGTAAACGTAAAACGAAAATTCAATATGCGATGTCTGATGTAAAAAAAAAAAAAAAAAAAAAAAAAAAAAAAAAAAAAAAAACTTAACTAACGATAACTCACTCGTCGCTTTACGCTAATTGTTAGTTGAATTTCGAATGCAATTTCATATATGGGCTAAATATATTAAACAATAATACAACGTTTATCACTGATACTAAATTTTAGCTCAGAAAAAAAGATGTTGAATACAGAAATAATATATATGATATTTAATTACTTTTGACTATTTTACCAAATATTAATCATTTATATTGGTACTACTCTGTTATCCCGTCGACTGATTTCGCCAAATTATACAAATCGCCAAACTAATAGCCTAATTATACATATTGACATAATTTTTATTTTAAATAATTAAAAAAACAAATAATTAGTAGAATATTAATAAAAATACAAATAAAAAGTCGAAATAAAAATGACTTGATGACGTTTTAAACACGTGTATCGTATTTAATGTCATTGAATTGACATTCACGATCATCCATTATTGACATTTAATCTTATAATTTGGCGATAGTATTTTGGCCGACGGGATAACAGAGTAGTACCTTTATATTTTCAGATCAGTATTGAAATAAACTATTATACAACACTTGGCCGTATTTTCCAGTTCTTTCTACATTGAAGAAAAAGCACCAATCAAAAATTCCTCTTAAAAAAAAAAAAAAAAAAAAAAAAAAAAAAAAAAAAAAAAACCTATCCAAATTTTGATATTTTATACAATTTTATGTTTATCCATTAAGAGATATAATGGAAAGCAGACATAGAAATCTCATTATCTCAATTATTTTATGATAGATTTTTGATTAATGTATAATTAACTGCATCTGTGACAAAGGTCTGTTCAAAAATCTTTCGTTAAACACTTCATTCATTGCTGTGCCCTTTGTATATGCATGGAAAAAAGTTTGAGATCAGAAATAATATTTTTGATGCTTTTTAAAATAAAAGTATAACGAAAATTCAGTATACTATGTCAGATTTAGACCTTCATTGTACGTTAGTATGCGATTTTAGATTATTGCACAAATATTCCATCCAATGATACCGCATTCATCGTTGCACGGTAAGAGTTATATAAAAAATGAATGTGGACAAAATAAATAATGTATATGTGATCTTAATTAAAATCGATTGTTTTACGAAACATTTATAATTTATATTTTCAGATGTTGAAATAAACTTTCATACAACACTTGCTCATATTTTCCAGTTCTTTGTACACTGGAAAAAAAAGCACTGAATGAGAATTCTTCTAAAAAAAGAAAAAGAAAAGAATTATCCAATTTTTGATATTTCATACAATTTTACGTTTATCCACTCGCAGGTATAATGGAATGCAGACACAGAAAACTCATTATCTGAACGCAACGGTTCAGTAAACTAAGATAGAGCACCTCCCAAAAGAGACTTAATAACAGCGTTTCCCGTTTCAGTTTTCATCTTGAAAAATTAGTTTTCTTAATTATACTTCAAGAGGTAGCCATGCTCATCAAGAAGCGAAACTGTCTTTAAATTTCACCCCTTTTGTGGTCTTTTCTCATAATTTTCTTCCATCAAATTTCTTTTTGCGTCATCACAAAGTGGCTTCCATTACTCGCACGTGTTACAAACAATTTTGAGGATGATGAAAATTACGACAAAGTAAACGTACAGTTGTTATTATTTTTTTTTCTTTTCCTCTCCGAAATGAAAAGATATTTTATTGCTGGATAAGGAAAGATTTTTTTTTCTTTTCTTAAAAAATGCTGTATTTTATTGATTTAAGATTTGTGATGAATTTTTTTTCACATTTCATCCGTCTTTGTCAGGCTTTTTTTTTTGTATTAAAAATATACATGTATAGTTTTATTTATAAGAAATAACGCCAAGCTATAAAGATTAGTTTCATTCCATAATGAATTTTCATTCGAGGAATTAATTCATTGATTAAGAAATGATATTAATAAACACTTCTACAGGGCGGTTCAAAATTATCAAAACAATAGGCAATTTTTTAAATACTGCTCCTAGGCACATACTTCCAGTAGCAAAGTTTCATTAAAAAAGAAGGAAAATTTCATGAAATATGTTACAATTCATGGGAAAGGGATCTATATGAGAACAAAAATTAAATTTTTACATGGCCTCAGTCGGTATTCTCAATAAAACTTCAAGAGGTAGCCATACTCGTCAAGAAGCGAAACTGTCTTGAAAATTTCACCCCTTTTGTGGTCTTTTCTCATTATTTTCTTCCATCAAATTTCTTTTTGCGTCATCACAAAGTGGCTTCCATTACTCGCACGTGTTACAAACAATTTTGAGGATGATGAGAATTACGACAAAGTAAACGTACAGTTGTTGTTATTTGTTTTTCTTTTCCTCTCCGAAATTAAAAGATATTTTATTGCTGGATAAGGAAAGATTTTTTTCTTTTCTTAAAAAATGCTGTATTTTATCGATTTAAGATTTGTGATGAATTATTTTTCACATTTCATCCGTCTTTGTCAGGCTTTTTTTTTGTATTAAAAATATACATGAATAGTTTTATTTATAAGAAATAACGCCAAGCTATAAAGATTAGTTTCATTCCATAATGAATTTTCATCCGAAGAATTAATTCATTGATTAAGAAATGATATTAATAAACACTTCTACAGGGTGGTTCAAAATTATCAAAACAATAGGCAATTTTTTAAATACTGCCCCTAGGCACATACTTCTAGTAGCAAACTTTCATTAAAAAAGGAGGAAAATTTCATGAAATATGTTATATCTCATGGGAAAGGGGTCTATATGAGAACAAAAATTAAATTTTTACATGGCCTTAGTCGGTAAAATTTCTAATTAGGAAATTTTTCCTTATCAATTCCTGAATTAATCGCTATCCAGTAATACCTCATTCATCGTTGCATAGTATATGTTGTTAAAAAAAACGGATGTGGACAAAATATATAATGTATATATGATCATTAATTAAATTTGATTGTTTTACAAAATATTTATAATTTATGTTTTCATATGAATTATTTGTTACACACATATATTAGAAACATATTACATACATATTTACACACATATTCATAATTTATATATCTTGAAATAAATTTTCATAAAACATTTGTCCGTATTTTCCAATTTTTTGCACACAGGAAAGAAGCACTGATGGAGAATTCTTTTTAAAATAAAGAAGAAAAAAAGAATTATCAAATTTTTGATATTTCATGCAATTTTATTATACATATTTATCCACTCGCTGATATCATGGAATGCAGACACAGAAAACTCATTATCTGAACGCAACGGTTCAGTAAACTAGGATAGAACACCTCCCAAAAGAGACTTAATAACAGCGTTTCCCATTTCAGTTTTCATCTTGCAAAATTAGTTTTCTCAATAACACTTCAAGAGGTAGCCATGCTCATCAAGAAGCGAAACTGTCTTGAAAATTTCACCCCTTTTGTGGTCTTTTCTCATAATTTTCTTCCATCAAATTTCTTTTTGCGTCATCACAAAGTGGCTTCCATTACTCGCACGTGTTACAAACAATTTTGAGTATGATGAGAATTACGACAAAGTAAACGTACAGTTGTTATTATTATTTTTTTATTTTCCTCTGCGAAATGAAAAGATATTTTATTGCTGGATAAGGAAAGATTTTTTTTCTTTTCTTAAAAAATGCTGTATTTTATTGATTTAAGATTTGTGATGAATTATTTTTCACATTTCATCCGTCTTTGTCAGGCTTTTTTTTAATATTAAAAATATACATGAATAGTTTTATTTATAAGAAATAACACCAAGCTATAAAGATTAGTTTCATTCCATAATGAATTTTCATTCGAAGAATTAATTCATTGATTAAGAAATGGTATTAATAAACACTTCTACAGGGTGGTTCAAAATTATCAAAACAATAGGCAATTTTTTAAATACTGCCCCTAGGCACATACTTCCAGTAGCAAACTTTTCATTAAAAAAGGAGGAAAATTTCATGAAATATGTTATAACTCATGGGAAAGGGGTCTATATGAGAACAAAAATTAAATTTTTACATGGCTTCAGTCGGTAAAATTTCTAATTAGGAAATTTTTCCTTATTAATTCCTGAATTAATCGCTATCCAGTAATACCTCATTCGTCGTTGCATAGTATATGTTGTTAAAAAAACGGATGTGGACAAAATATATAATGTATATATGATCATTAATTAAATTTGATTGTTTTACAAAATATTTATAATTTATGTTTTCATATGAATTATTTGTTACACACATATATTACAAACATATTACATACATATTTACACACATATTCATAATTTATATATCTTGAAATAAATTTTCATAAAACATTTGTCTGTATTTTCCAAATTTTTGTACACAGAAAAGAAGCACTGATGGAGAATTCTTCTTAAAATAAAGAAGAAAAAAGAATTATCAAATTTTTGATATTTCATGCAATTTTATGTTTATCCACTCGCTGATATCATGGAATGCAGACACATAAACTCATTTTCTGAACGCAACGGTTCAGTAAAGTAGGATAGAACACCTCCCAAAAGAGACTTAATAACAGCGTTTCCCATTTCAGTTTTCATCTTGCAAAATTAGTTTTCTCAATAACACTTCAAGAGGTAGCCATGCTCATCAAGAAGCGAAACTGTCTTGAAAATTTCACCCCTTTTGTGGTCTTTTGTCATAAATTTCTTGCATCAAATTTCTTTTTGAGTCATTACAAAGTGGCTTCCATTACTTGCACGTGTTACAAACAATTTTGAGGATGATGAGAATTACGACAAAATAAACGTGCTATTGTTATTATTCTATTTTCTTCTGCGAAATGAAAAGGTTTTTTCCTTTTCTTTAAAAAAATAATGCGGTATTTTACTGATCTATGATTTGTGATGAATTATTTTTAATGTTTTTATTCGTCTTTGCCAGGTTTTTTTTTTCATTGGATTAAAAATGTATATATGTGGTTTTATTTTAAGATAAAAATGACAAGCAATGGAAATTAATTAAATTCAATAATGTTTTTTTTTTCATTCAAAGAATTAATTTATTTATTAAACAAATTACATGTGTGTATGTTTCTAATAAAATTTATATTGTAGGTCGTAATGCTTGCTGAAAATTGCAATGAAATAAACATGCAAAATAAAAATAACGAAAATCAAATTATGCAGGACAAAACGTGACAAGTTTAATCATACAAAACATAAATTGAAAGTGTATATAGGCACATATATCTGAATAATTTGCTAGTAAAATTGCTGTATATAGCACATAAATAAAACTAAATTGTTAGATATAGTGTTAACGAAGAAACTAATTCGCGAAACGAATTTCCTGCAAAACATGAATTTCAACATATGAGGAACAGTATGAGATTAATTTAAACATATAAAACATATATAAGAAAAGTACATACCAAACATATGTCTTATTAATTTGCTAGTATCACAGCTGTAAATAGCAATTAAAATCCTTTTGTAAGTTGTAGTGCATGTGTTAAATCGAAATATAGAAAACATGCGTAAAAACGCGATTATCAATATATGCCGAACAAAACGGGATTAATTTAACCATCTAAAACGTATATTGAAAGAGTACATGGAAAATATAAATTGCATTAAAAACAGCATTAACTAAGCATTTCAGCAAAAATACTATTAGTCAGAAAATCAATATTCAAAGATGTACAAATGATATATAAAAATCAACAAACAGTTGTTTCGAGCCAACAAATGAGATTTTTCTTCGGTGGAAGATAGATGAAGACACAGAGGGCTAGAAAAAACAAGGATGGACAAAGTGACAGAAAGGGGCTGGCTTATAGGCCAGATACCTGTAGCAAACGCGCCGAAAGCAATTGTGAGAGAAAAGCATTGTTGATTATTTTTGGCGTGTTCCATACCTGCATTAAATACATCAGCCTCCACCTCTCTGTCACTTTTTCTAGCTTTTTCTAGCACGCTGTGTCTTGGCCTATCTTAAACCAAAGAAAAATCTCACTTGTAGATTCGAAACAGCTAACTGCTGATTTTTGTGTATTATTTGTCTATTTTTAAAAGCTAGTTTTCTGCCATTTAATATATCTAAATAATTTGCCCGTGTCATTGTAGTAAAAAGCACGAAATTAAAATTCTATTGTACAGTTGTAGCGTTTGCGCAGAATTTAAATATAGTTAATAGTCGTGAACTAACGGATTTCTTAATTATCGGAAAAAATGTGAAACAGTTCACCGGACAAAATGGTAAAACGTTAACAGTCTGTTAAAAGTTGAGCATTTTTAATCGATCGTAATAGACCAAGAATCGACAACACAAAAACCTAAGGTATCGAGCACAAGAAAAAATCCATTATTTTATGGAAGAGGGGAATCTCATGACTCTTGTCTGCCGGAAGTGAAGTGGCGCAGAAGCCGTAAATTAATGCCACTGTGGTTGACTCATAGGATTGTCATTGTGTTTTCCGTACAATCAAAGGTTGAAATGATTATAGGTATTAAATTTTAGCTTATGCACCACTTCACTTCCCACAGATATGAATTATTAGATTCTCCTAATGCCATCCATAAAATAAAGGTTTCTTACGTTGTGCTTGATACCTTAGTTTTTTGTGCCGCCGGCTTTTGACTATAAAAGGTGTATTTGTTTCTTTTCATCACAAAACATTTCTAAGATTGAAGCAGGATGATTACGTTTGTCGAAACACTTACATTGAAATATCATAGTGCTTGAAAAAACAGTATGAATTATAGTTAATATATTTTTCATATTTTTATTGCATTTTATAGAGTTAAAAATTTATACTTAGTTAACAAATAGTAATGAGGTTTAAAATTTGTCATAAATGTGAAAAAATTTTTTTAATAGCCGATGATCTCCAAATATGCCTTACAATTTTTTTTAAATGTGAAAAATAAGGGTATTTATTTAAATTCTTTTTAAATTTATCTTATCATTGATTATGCAGAATTTTTACATTTTGATTTTCGAACTATTTTTTGCGTCGTCAAAAAATTTCTTCCATTACCTGCATGTGTTACAAACGGTTTTAAAAATGATGAGAATTGCAGCAAAGTAAACATTTGTTATTTTTTTCTTTTTTAAATGAAAGTATATTTCATTGTTAGATAGAAATCGCTTTGCTTTTTTTCAAGTTAAATTGTTTTCTTTTGATCTAAGATTTGTGAGGAATGGTATTTAATGTTCCATTTTTACTTTTTGATTGTTTTTATTGAACTAAAAAAAGCTTAGTTTTCAAACGAAAATGACGAAAACTTTTAAAATTTAAACGCGTTTTAAGAGTGTCTTCCTAGGAAGATGATATTTTGATTTTTAATCAAAAACATCAAACTACTGTTTTCTATTGTTCTAAAATTAGTCACAAAATAAAAAAAAAACTAATCAAGCAAACAAGAGTTTAAATTTATAAAACAAAGTCCATGTAGAAATCTGCCAAAACCAGGAACGCGATTTCAAATCACAGTTGAGGGTTGGAAAAAATTTTTAAGGCTATTCTTAAATCCAAAAACATATTTAATGACAAATTTTAAAATTATTTTGTTCGTAAACGGATATAATTGGCCGGTGCACTGACGGAATGATTTTGTTAAAACAACTAAAAAATAGTTGTGCCAACATAATTTTTCCCAATACAAATATTTTTGTTGGATTGACAAAATCATTTTATTAATATATTAAAATTTTATTGAACGAACAAAACTATCATGATTGGGGCCGTATGAATAAAATATTTTTTTTTCATGTGTTGTCATTAAAAACTATTAATATAAAGACGCTTTCCATTTTTTGATAAATGCAAAAGATCTTTTAAAATGAAAAAATGAAAAAAAAAATGATCAAAATTAATGTTTTAAACTGATTTTCTTTTGGGGCACCGCAAAAATAAGAAAAACCTCTTGACACGTGAACACAAATACTTATAACGCCATAAGCGATTTATTTACCAAAAAATAGAAAACACGTTTCGATTTCAGATTGCTTCAATAAATATTCCTCTCACTTTTATTTCTTCACGTTTAAAAATGAATAAAAAAATGTCTTGAAGTTTCATGTTGTTGAGCTAGAAATTTCTCAATCGCCTTAAAGTATAAATTTTGAAGATTTTTTTTTAAAATTGATAAACATGTAGATATAATTAATATATACACATATTGTTATAGTTAACTCTTACAAAATTTCGTTTTAGCGAGGAAAAAACTGTGGATTAAAGTTGAGAATTTTAATTTATAAAAAAAAGAATGTTTTTTAACACTATTGTTTTTATAATACTAAAACGTCTACAAATATTTGTCGAACACTCTTTTATTTTTTGTATCTGCAGTATAGTATGTTTTAAAGTACTATGGATCGATTTTGCAATAAATTAATTAGTTTATGAGGAAAAAAATACAAACATAAGGAAAAATTGAGAAAACAAAGGTTTCTTCAAAGTATTATTTATTTTTCTTTTCATTATGGTTATAAAATCCATCCCTAATTTCATTAAGTACACTATATTGAGGATACAAAAAATAATGGAGTAATTTGACAAATATTTGTAGGAGTTTACTTTTTTAAACCAGTTATGTTTACAACTACCTTTAAAATTCTCTAAAGTAAAAAAAAGAAAGAAAAAAATATATGATTTTTTGCTCACAAAATGATTTTTTCTTTTCAAAATGCGTTTTTCTAAGTATTGCATATAAAAGTATCTGTATATAATAAATAAATGTGTACCAAATAAAAAACAATTTCAATGTTATTCAGAGAGAACCGCATCCTCTTAAGTAGAACAAAAAATGTTTATTTATTGTTGTCTGTATAGTTTCATTTACACTTGTGTTTTTAAAATGAGGCAAAGTACTCATTTGTCATAAGTATGTCTGAGACTATTGCAATAAAAAGGATTTGGCAAATGTTATTCATAATTAAATTTTGCTTTAAAAAATTTTATTATGTCTTTTTGTTTTATTGTAATAAGATTTTGGAAGTTATTTTAGTTTTTGTGGAATTTTTTATTATTATTTAAATTTGACCAGTTATGTATGATGCATTCTGAAATATTAATTTTTTGAAGGGTAATTGTGGTTTCTGAATACTGCACATGGACAAAGCGATAGTTTCCACAAAATAACTGTACTATTAATTATTGAGATTGAGCTTGGTGTAATATAATAGAAATGTAAAAGTAACAACGTTAAAAAAAACCAATAAAATATTTGTTTTTTTATCGTTGCTACTTTTACAATTCCAATTATACTATTCTTATTATTTTCTCTTTTAAAGTTAATTTTGATGGAAAAAAGTAACAGATATTTTTGCAAGCTGTTTTATAGAAAAATAGGATCAATATTTTGATTTTCTGTTTATGCACATGTCTGCCTCCATATTTAAATTTGACAGTTTATTTGCTAATTGTGCCACCGCACATCAGAATAAAAAAAACTACCAGTTTTGAAATAAATGCATTAAAAATTTTAATTGAGATATATCTTCGGTATAAGCCTCCGATTACAATTAATTCCTTCAATAACAGTGTGATCATTACCATTTGAAACCTAAAAATGTTTCAGCCTTGTACGGTTTATGCACACTTTTTGAAACTGGTACTGAATTTCATTGGAGTTATGTATATGGTGTACATAAATGAATATTCCACCTAACATTGACAGCTTTGAAGCCTATAACAACTGCGGCTTTCGTCGAATTATGCACAGAAACAAAAACAAGCCACAAATAATTTTATTTGTTTTTCGATTACGTAGGTTTATAACTACAAATGTGCACTTTGCAATTACATCTATGTTTTATCTCCATATTCGTGTCCAGGCCCCCGGGGTGGGTACAATAATGTTTTTTTTTTATTATTATTCACAGTTTATTTGCTAATTGTACCACGCACACCAGCAGGAAAAACTACCAGTTTTGATATAAATGTATTAAAAATTTTAGTTTAGATTTTAAAGCTTTGGTAAATGCCTCTAATTACAATTAATTCCTTCAACAGCAGTGTGATCATTACCATTTGAAACCTAAAAATGTTTCAGCACTGTACAGTTTATGCACACTTTTTGAAACTGGTATTGTATTTCACTGAAATTATGGGTGTGGTGTACATAAATGAATATTCCACCTGACATTGACATCTTTGAGGCCTATAACAACTGCGGCTGTCTTCAAATTAAACACAGAAAAAACAACAAGCCACAAATATTTTTATTTGTTTTTCGATTACATATTTATATAAGTGCAAATAGACACTTTTCAATAGCATCTATATTTTATCTGCGTTTTCGAACCTAGTCCCCCGGGGTGGGTACAACAAAGTTTTTTTTTCTATAATAGACTTGTAAAATTGCGGTATTTATTTATATACACTCTGTATTTTTACTCATTACCTATCTCAGTAGTGATCTAAATAAATTCAGCAGCTGCAATCCCATGCAATAGACTAATGTGCTATGTCAAAAATTTACCCAATAGCGATTCTAAGTATATATCCTTTATGCACTGACGGTACTTTTAAGTACCAATGTTAAAAAAAAAATTAACATAAAATTAATTCATGTAGTCTATTATGAAATTTTAATGTTCTTGCCACACAGTAAATTATTCTCGATCAAATTTTGATAGCATACCGAAACAGTCAAAGCTAAATATTTTCAAAAATTGGTGATATTCTTAATCATTTTCATAGGTATAACTTTTCTTTTTAAGATAAAAATTACACGAAAAATCTCAAACTACAAAAGTCTTTCAATTTAAAAGTCATAAAATCGTCTTAAAACGGTAAAATGAAATAGTGATTCAAAATATTTTTTTGGTATTACATTTATTAGAATTATTTTGAACTTAATTAAAAACAGTAAATTTTGAAAAACATTTCACCGTTATGGGAATATTTGTGCCTATTTTCAAAAACAATTATTAAAGTTCTTATTATTTAAATTAATATTATACTATTTTTTAAATATATTATATGTTATATATTTAAATACATATATTATATATTATATATTATATATTTAAATATATTATATAATTATACATTTAAATTAATTTCATAAAAAATTTAGGTGGGGCTAATATAGTTTTAGTCATTGAGAAGATCTCTTCACCTTATTGCTATTTTTAAAGGGACGTCCGTAATGTGTATTTAACTACAAAATTACTATTACCAAATCATTTAAATACATTTTCTTCTATATTTCGCAAGCTTTCAAACATAATTTTCAATATATATGTACATACTTATATATACATTAGTTATCTATCATATACATTAAAATTTTTATTCTGTTATATCTTAGATTAAATAAAACATGATTTATTTAATAAGTTTTAATTTGCGACATTATAGTATTTTTACGTAATATTAATATAAAGCACATCATAGGGAATGTGTTAAAACTGAATTCTTTAAGGTTTAATAAAGCAAAATTAAAACATTTTACAGAAAACAATAAAAAGGTATTACATCTTATCATTGCAGTTTCAACACAAAACAGTTGTTTTCGCATAAACACTGTGAAAAAACATTTACGCTTGTAAGGCGGTGAAAACATTCCACAAATTTTATTCTTTTGTGTGTTTCATAATTTTCTCCCACAATTTAACTTCCTAAGCGTAAAGAAAAAATGGGTATTATTATTTTCATATATTTTGAAGCTTTTTCTATTTTTACAGTTGTGCGATTCTTAGAAGAGAACACATTTCTTATGTGTATTGTTGCAACCAGCATTCAAGTTTCTGCTTTTGTTCTTTTCTTCTATATTTTTAATGATTTTGCTTAAAATAGTTCTTTATAATTTATAATGCCACAAATATATTTGTCAATACACGGATATTAAAATTAGTAAATTTATAAGAATTTTAGAAATAAGAAAAAAAAATAAAACAGAATTTCCTTTATTATCAATTTATTTAATTACATTTTCCATTAAATAATACTATATTCCATATATAATTTTATGTATACATCAGTTATGTATCATATGCATTAAAATATTTATTCTGTTACATATAGAATAAATAAAATATAATTTATTCAATAATTTTTAACTTGCGACTTTATAGTAATTTTTACATTATATTAATACTAAGCACATAAGAGAAAATCTGTTAAAACTGAGTTTTTTAGGATTTAATAAATGAAGCTGAAAACAATTTACCGAAAACAATAAAAAAATATTACATCTTATCATTGCAGTTTCAACACAAAGTAATTTGCTTTCCCATAAACATTGAGAAAAAAACATTTACGCTTACAAAACGGTGAAAACTTCAAAAAAATAATACTTTTTATGTGTTTCATAATTTTATTCCACAATTTAACTTCCTCAGCGTAAAGAAATAGTGACTATCATTATTTTCATATATTTTCAAGCCTTTTTTTTTACAATTGTATGATTCTTAAAAGAGGAAACATTAGTAATATCTATTGTTGTAACCTGAATTGAATTTTCTGTTTTTATTCTTTCCCTCCAAGTTTTTAATATTTACGTTTTAAAAAGTTCTTTGCATTTTTATAGTGACGCAAATTTGTTTGTCATATGTTTTAACTTTTATGTTTTAAGACGTTCTTTGCATTTTTACAGTGACGCAAACATATTTCTTAATTTAAGGATTTTAAAACTCTTAAAGTTACCCAAATTTTAGAAGTAGGTAAAAAAAGAAGAAACAGATTTTCCTTTGTGAAATAATACAATATTATGAAAAACTCAAATTTTTTCTTGAAACAATAATGCCAGACAGTTTCTTTTTTTATTTATAAATTGTATCGAACGTTCCTAATTTTTTTTATATAAGGTACCCTGGGATAATAACGCCAGACGGGGTAATAACGCCAAGTGCTTGTATTTTGCATAATTATGAAATAATCAGGTAAATGACACCCATGTGCTCTGCGCAGAAGGGTTTCGAGTCATATAAATCACAAAAAACAGCTTGAAGTTAATTTGTTTCATTTTTAGGTCTTATTGTTTTTCAAAGCAACTAAAATTAACGCTTGATCTAAAATTTGCGAGATACGTTTTGTAATGTGAAGACTATTTTTTTTATCCGGAAATACTTTCTTAATTACATAAATTTGTAGTACATTTCATGGACTTTCAGAATGTTGTTGAAGATTTTGGATATCTTCTCGAGATAATTTGTAATTTAAAATGTAAAGCGCAATAACTATAACGGGGTAATAACGCCAATCCTTGGCATTAATACCCGGGTTGATTCCCTACAGTGGCCGAGCTTCATCCTAAATACTGATTCAAATAAACACAGTTAAAACTATGCAATGTTTCTAATAATTCTACTTAAGCGGTCCTTTTTAATCAAAAAGAAGCTCACGGTCTGATATTCTTTTGCCTCATCCTCCCCCCCCCCCACACACACACACCACACCTTTATTTTTCTTACACTTTCACAAAAAAGTGAACATTTTCAATTGCTTAGAATGCAATTTGTCAATTTCTAAGTTTGTAGAGTTTGTATTTTTAGAATTGGGCAATCTGCATGCAATTATTCCATCTTATTTCATAGTTTTGTTTGCGTGGCGTTATTACCCATATAGTTGGGTAATAACGCCAAATAGCATTGGTCAAGAAATCACGCCATTACTTTTTATGAATACATATCTATTAAATTATTTTTTTTTATATAGATAGTCAATGAGTTGCTGTATCAAATCATATATTTGTTTGAAAAATACAATCTAAAACTAAGCCGTGAAAATTGGTAGAACCTTAACGTGGCGTTATTACCCCAGGGTACCTTATTTTAAGAATTCAAGAATATTAATAAAAATCATTCATAGCATTTTTTCAATTGTTATTTCATAATATATATATATATGTGTTTGTGTGTAAAAAATTCAAAACTATATGAATAAACTTTTTTATCTAAAATTGAACCGACTTCAAAAACTACTGCAAAGTGAAAAAAAAACTTTTTTACTTGATAGTAATAAGAAATTAAATTAAGAGAGTAGTATTTACCATGCGTGTTATTTTATTTATGTACATTAATTTGATTTATTCGAGTCGGTGCCAGCCAAGCCAAGTTACATGTAATTTTCTAATAGACGCACATCCAAGTACCTACGAGTTTTTGTACCATTTAATATTTGGTTAAAAAATTTAACTTTATTCTTTTACAATTTACATTGGATAATTAATTTTGATATTGAACTTGGCTTGGCTGGCACTGACTCCAATAAATCAAATTAATGTCCATAATTAAAATAACACGCATGATAAATACTACGCTCTTAATTTAATTTCCTATTACTATCATGTAAAAAAATTATTTTTCACTTTGCAGTAGTTTTTGAAGTCGGTTCAATTTTTGGTAGAAAAGTTTAATTTTCTCTTTTTAGTTTAATGTTAACGATTTTTTGAAACCAGTTAATAAAAATTATAATAAGAAAAAATTGTCGTAAACTATACACGTATGTGAGGAATGGGGCTCGAACCTACGCTCTCTTTCGAGATCCAGAGCTTGAATCTGGCTCCTTAGACCGCTCGGCGATCCTGAGTGCACCCATATCGGCTAACTTATTCAACGTCCATGTTACTTTTAATTTGCGAGAGATCACTAATTTTATTAGTTTTTTCCTAATTGCTAAAAAAGTACTGAATTTCGATGAAATGGAAGTGGTACCACTTCAAGAGTAACCACTTTCATTTAACACAAAAGCCAAATTAATCGGTTGGATAGTTTCGGAGTAATCGGCAAACATACATTAAAAAATACATACGGGTAGAATTAATAACCTCTTCCTCCTTTTTTGAAGTCGGTTAATAAAAATTATAGTACGGGAAAAAATACTGTAAATTAAAAACGCGTGTCAGGAGTGGGGTTCGAACCCACTCGCTCTTTAGAGAACCAGAGCTTAAATGAGGCGCCTTAGATCGCTCGGCCATTCTGTCTGCACTCAAGGGAACTTATTCAACAATTTTAATTAGCGAAAAATCACTAATTTTATAAATTTTGTCTAATTACTAAAAAAGCAGTGAACCAATTTCGATGAAACGGAAGTGGTACCCATTCGAGAGCAAGCTCTTTCTTTTAATACCAAAACTAAATTAATCGGTTGGATAGTTTCGGAGTAATCGGTGACCGTACATAAAAAAAAATACATACGCGTGGAATCGATAACCTCCTCTCCTTTTTTGAAGTCGGTTAAAAAGAGGAATTACGATAGGTTTAAATTTCTCAAGATTTTTTTTTCATCGGGAATAATAGTTTAAGCGTATACTTATAAGAGACATATATATCCAGAATTTTTAAGATAAAGAATTTTTGGCCAATGCCGGTAAGTAAACGCAGCTTAATTGTTGTTTGTTTTGAAAATTCAGTTAATTTTATTTAAATATATGAAAATGAAATGCTTAGAAAACCGTGAAACATACATATACATATATATACATTAGTTATCTATCACAAACATTAAAATTTCTGTTATGTCATATATAAGATTAAATAAAACATCATTTATTTAATAATTGTTACGTTTCGACTTTATAGTACTTTTTTGCATCATATTAATATAAAACACATAACAGAAAATGTGTTAAAACTGAGTTCTTTAAGGTTTAATAAAGCAAGTTTAAAACAATTTACAGAAAACAATAAAAAATATTACATCTTATCATTGCAGTTTCAACACAAAGTAATTTCCTTTCGCATAAAGATTGTGAAAAAAGGGACATTACCGCTTACAAAGCGGTGAAAACGTCCCAAAAATATTATTCTTTTGTGTGTTTCATAATTTGCTCCCACAATTTAACTTCCTCAGCTTAAAGAAAAAGTGGCTATTAATATTTTCATATATTTTGAAGCTTTTTTTACGATTGTGCGATTTTTAGAAGAGAAAACATTTGTATTGTCTATTGTTGTAACCTGAATTGAATTTTCTATTTTATTCTTTCCCCCCATATTTTTTATATTTACGTTGAAAAAAGTTCTTTATACTTTATAATGACGCACATATGTTTGTCATATGTTTTTATTTTTTATGTTTTAAAAAGTTCTTTGCATTAAAAGTTCTTAGTGACGCAAACATATTTGTCAATTTAAAGATTTCAAAACTTTTTAAGTTTTCCGAATTTTAGAAATAGGAAAGAAAGGGAAGAAATAGATTTTCCTTTGTGAAATAATGCAATATTATGTGAATTTTCAATTTTTTCTTTCAATAATAAAGCCAGACAATTTGGTTTTTATTTATACATTGTACCCAACGTTCCTAATTTTTTTAATCTTTCAAGAATTCAAGAATATTAATAAAAATCATTAATAGCAATTTTTTTTTTAAATTGTCATATATGTGTGTAAAAAATTCCAAACTGTGTGAAACAGAAGAGTTGCGATAGCTTTCAATTTCTCAAAAAAAAAAAAAAAAAAAAAAAAATCATTTGGAAAAACAGTTTAACCGTATACTTAAAAGTTACATATATATATCCAGAATTTTTAATACAAAGTACTTGCATGTAAGTAAACGCAGATTACTTGTTGTTTGTTTTTGAAAATTCGTTTATTTTTTTTTATCATATGAAAATGAAATGCTTGGAAAACCGTGAAATATACATGTATATGTATATATATTAGTTATCTATGAGATACATTAGAATTTCTGTTGTGTCATATATTTGATTAAATAAAGCATCATTTTTTTCATATTTTATACTTTGCGACTTTATAGTATTTTTTACATCATATTAATACAAACACGAAATAGAAAATGTGTTAAAACTATGCCCTTTAATTTTTAATAAAGCAAGTTTAAAACAATTTACCGAAAACAATGAAAAAATATTGTTCATATCATTGTAGTTTCAACACAAAGAAATTTGTTTTCGCATAAACATTGTGAAAAAAACGATAACGCTTATAAAGCGGTGAAAAGGTTCCACAAATTTTTATTCTTGTGTGTTTTCTCCCCCAATTTAACTTCCTCTGCGAAAAGAAAAAGTGGGTAATTATTTTCATATATTTTGAAGCTTTTTTTTACAGTTGTGTGATTATTAGAAGAGAAAACATTAGTTATGTCTATTGTTGTAACCAGAATTGAGTATTCTGTTTTTCTTCTTTCCTTACACATTTTTAATATTTATGTTTAAAAAAGTTCTTTATACTTTAAAGCGCCGCAAATATATTTTTCAGTTCAAGCATATTAAAATTAGTAAAATTATAAGAAGAAGAAATAAGAAAAAAGTCAAACAGGTTTTTTTTATTATCAAATCATTTAAATATATTTTACATTAAATAACAGTGAATTCCATAAATAATTTTCATTTTAAATATATATGCATATGTATACATCGGCTATCTATCAAATACAATAAATATCCATTCTGGTATATGTAGACTAAAAAAACATCATTTATTTAATAATTTTTACAGTGCGACTTTATAGTAATTTTTACATCATATTAATATGAAGCACATAATAGAAAATGTGTTAAAACAGAGTTCTTTAGGATTTAATAAAGCAAGTTTAAAACAATTTACCGAAAACAATAAAAAAATATCACATCTTATAACGGCAGTTCCAACACAAAGTAATTTGCTTTCGCATAAACATTGTGAGGAAAAAAAAAAAACATTTACGCTTATAAAGCGGCGAAAACGTCCCAAAAATTTTATTATTTTGTGTGTTTCATAATTTTCTCCCACAATTTAACTCCCTCAGCGTAAAGAAAAAGTAGCTATCATTATTTTCATATATTTGGTAGCTTTTTTTTTTTTTTTTTTTTTACAATTATAGGATTCTTATAAGCGAGAACATTTGTAATGCCTATTGTTGTAACCAGAATTGAATTTTCTATGTTTATTCTTTCATTCAATATTTTTAATATTTACGTTTTAAAAACTTCTTTGCATTTTTTTTGGTGGCCCAAATATGTTTATCACATGTTTTTAACTTTTATGTTTTAAAAAGGTCTTTGCATTTTAACAGTGACGCAAACATATTTGTCAATTTAAGGATTTTAAAACTCTTAAAGTTTCCCGAATTTTTAAAATAGGAAAGTTAGGGAAGAAACAGATTTTCCTTTGTGAAATAATACAATAGTATGTGAATTTTCACTTTTTTCTTTGAATAATAAATCCAGACAGTTTAGATTGACAGTTTGGATTTTTATTTATACATTGTATCCAACATTCCTAAGTTTTTTTTTTTTTTATCTTTCAAAAATTCAAGAATATTAATAAAAATCGTTCATAGCATTTTTTTAAATTGTCATATAGTGCGTAGAAAATTCAAAACTATATGAAAAAGAGGATTTGC
This sequence comes from Maratus speculifer, assembly GCA_964019185.1. Lineage (NCBI taxonomy): Eukaryota > Metazoa > Arthropoda > Arachnida > Araneae > Salticidae > Maratus > Maratus speculifer. Next base: position 104,401,618 of record OZ025289.1, on the reverse strand, counting down.
GATAGGTTTCAATTTCTCAAGAATTTTTTTTTTAATCGGGAAAAATTGTTTAATCGTATACTTAAAAGTGACATATATATATCCAAAATTTTTAATACAAAGTACTTGCAGGTAAGTAAACGAAACTTACTTGTTGTTTGTTTTTGAAAATTCAATTAATTTTATTTGAATATATGAAGATGAAATGTTTGGAAAACTGTGAAATGTCCATGTATATATAAATATATATATATATATTAGTTATCTATCACATACATTAGAATTTCTGTTATGTTATATATTAGATTAAATAAAACATCATTTATTTCATATTTTATACTTTGTGACTTTATAGTATTTTTTACATCATATTAATACAAAAAGATAATAGAAAATGTGTTAAAACTGTGCTCTTTAAGGTTTAATAAAGCAAGTTTAAAACCATTTACCGAAAACAATAAAAAAATATTACATCTTATCATTGTAATTTCAACACAGAGGAATTTGTTTTCGAATAAACATTGTGAAAAAAAACGATTACGCTTATAAAGCGGTGAAAACGTTCCACAAGTTGTTATTCTTTTGTGTGTTTCATAATTTTCTCCCACAATTTAACTTCCTCAACGTAAAGAAAATGTGGCTATCATTATTTTCTTATATTTTGAAGTTTTTTTTTCTATTTTTACAGTTATGCGATTATTAGAAGAGCAAAAATTTGTTATGTGTATTGTTGTAACCCGATTCAAAGTTTTTGTTTTTGTTCTTTCCTTTCATATTTTTAATATTTATGTTTAATAAAGTTCTTTGCATTTTATAGTGTCGCAAATATATTTTGTCAATACAAGGATATTAAAATTAGCAAATTTATGAGAATTTTAAGAATAAGAAAAGAATGATTCGTTTACTGTCAAATTATTTAAATGCTTTTTCCACTATATAACACTATATTCCATACATAATTTTCATTCTATTTACATACATACACTGTAAAAAAAAATGAAGAGGTTACTAAAAATTTTTTAGTAAATTTGTATTCCACAGAATTTTTTAGTAACCATTACAAACCTTTTTTTGCAAGTGAAACAAACATTTTTTCTGTAAACTGAACAAAAGAATTTTTTGTATAACTAACTTAAAACTTTTTAGTATGAGCCATTAAGCAAATTTTAGTAAAAGCTCCAAAATTATTTTTGGTAACCATTACGTGTGCCCGAAAGGCATGAGCTTTCTTCGAGCTGCATCCAGTGGGTAAAAAGACAGACTACTGAAGCGGAAGATTTTCGGCGAACCCGCAATAGATGGCAGCACCAAACATTGCTACCTGCTCTATTCTGGCACGTTTCTAAAGGGGAGGGAAAGTCCAGATACCATTACCATTGGTAACTGCTACAACAGGATTTTCATAATCCCTATTTTTAATGAGTACTTACATTGCATACATTCGATGCATGTTTGGTGGCGTCCAGCATCGAACCCGAGTACTTTCATCCTGGAGTTCAGTGCTATTACCTCTAGGCTATCACGGCCACAGCAAGTGAGTTTTAGTAATAGCTTTTAAAAATGTAAAACTATTAACTCTATTCGTTGCTAGCTTTTTTCTAGTAATTCTTACAGATTCCTTGTAACCGAGTAAGATTACTAAAAATTTTTTAGTAATTACAAAGATCACTAAAGTTTCTTTAGTAGATCGAACCTTTTTTTTACAGTGTATGCATGCCTTTCTTATCAGTAGTTATATTAAAATTTTTATTTTCTTACATAATAGATTAAGTAAAACATCATTTATTTAATAGTTTATACTTTGCGACTTTATAATACTGTCTTAATCATATTAATAAAAACACATAATAGAAAATCTGTTAAAACTGCGCTCTTTAAAGTTTAATAAAGTAAGTTTTAAACAATTTACAGAAAAAAAAAACATTGCATCTTATCATTGCATTTTCAACACAAAGTAATTTATTTTCGCATAAACACTGTGAAAAAACATTTACGCTTATAAAGCGGTGAAAACTTTCCAATTTTTTTTTCTTTTGTGTGTTTTATAATTTTTTCCCACAATTTAACTTCCTCAGCGTAAAGAAAAAGTGGCTATCATTATTTTAATATATTTTGAAGTTTTTTTTTCTTTTTTTACGAATTTGCGATTCTTAGAAGAGAAAACATTTGTTATGTGTATTTTTGTAACCCAATTCAAAGTTTTTTTTTCTTTTGTTCTTTCCTTCCATATTTTTAATATTTATGTTTTAAAAAGTTTTTTGCATTTTTATAGTGACTCAAATATATTTGTCGATTTAAGGAGTTGAAAATAAGTAAAATTATCTGAATTTTCGGAATAAAGAAAGAAACAAATATTAAAAAGCATGCGTTAAGCAAAGTTTATGAAACACTTTCCAACATTTCCTGAAATCTTTTACAAAACGTCCTTATCCAAGGAAATAAGATACTAATGTCCATAGCCAAATACATATTCCAATAATTTTGAACAGCCCTGCATTTGTTCTGTTGGTTGATGTATAAACTATATAAGGAAGAAATTTAGTTTAGCAAGAAAACGCCTAACTGGTTGAAGTTTCTTTCAGTAGTTTATGCTAATAGCAGTCACACATACTTGAACACCTTTGTTCAGCCCTGTAGTTTACCTAGTACCTGTAATACACGAAAGTATGTTGCTAAAATTTTGTTCAAACAAAAATACTCTTTAAAATAATTAAATAACATTTCCAGAAATTATCATCCAAAGACGACCATGTATCCAGCTCTTTGCTTTACCCTGTATATCATTTTGTTTCTATTCTATAAATACGTCTTAGTAAACTGGATGCAGTTCAACATAAAAATGCATAACCTATTTAATAAAACGATTTAAGTAGATTACGCCCATATTCTGTAATCTTTCCGAGATCTTTTGTGTAACTATTAGCATTTATACACACCATGTCAAATGCATACATTTAGTGAAATTAAAAAGGCATATCATAATTAAAAATGCATTTCATCCATCCAACAGTCATTATCCATAATATATAGTACTTCGGATAGAACATACTATTTGAAATATTTTGTGTGTTCCTGTAAGTACTATGCACTTCGTATTATATATGAAATAAACCGTATTAAAGTTTAGCGATGTATATCAATTTCATTATACATGAAATCCTTTAATGTAATAAAAATATATCCGAAACAATTCCCCGCTTTATTATTATGTAATAATATTCTTTTGTGTGGTCCTGTAGGTGAATATCAAGGATTCTTTTCACTGCATACTTTACAAAATGTATATTTTAATGCGCTTCGTAAATGCATATAAATTTGAATACGCTTGACAGGGTATAACATCTTTAAAATTCATTTCAAACGATTTCTACACATAGGTCATAAGGTAATGGAAAAAATTGACTATCCCTGTAAATAAACTAAGCATTATAGAAACTTCATTTTCAATAAAGTTCGCGCTAAGGAGAAATGTCAATAGCGTCCAAAAATTTCATGGCAATCCGAGTATATTTGCGAGAGTTCGAGCGCGGCAAGACGGCCAGAAAAACCGAAAGCATAAACACTTTTCAACATTGTTGGAAAGTATTAAAAAAGAAAGAAACAGAAATTCCTTTCTGGAATTAGTTAATATTAAGTAAAAATAACTTTTTTTGTAACAATAAAGCAATTTTTTTTTATGCATTGTATCCAACTTTCCTAGTTTTATTTTTCTATATTTCAAGAAATTAGGATTATTAATAAAAATAATTCGTAGCATTTTTAAATTTTTCAATTCATGATACAATTTCGATTCAATTCTGGATATGTTAAAAACTCAACGCGATAATTTTAAATTTCTGATTTAAAAAAAAAAAAAAAAAAAAAAAAAAAAAAAACATCGTGAAAAATATTTTAACTGTATGCATTGTTTAACTGTATATATGAAGTACTTTTTCAAAGTACTTTCGGCCAGTGAGACGAAGTAAACGCAGCTTATCTGTTTTGTTTTAATTCAGCCAATTTTATTTAATCACATGAAGATGAAATTCTCGGAACCCGAATATAAAAATTTCAATCCCAGTTTTGTCAATACTGACTTTGAATAAGAATTTTACCAAATAATTAAAGCCATATCCAAGGTGGTTTTATTTATGGGAATTAAATTTTATTCAAGTTTGGCGATATTTCGTTACGTATTACCATGTTTGGCGTGAATTTCCGGATATGACTATGCAGTTTTATGTGTAATAGCAATGGTTACAAAAAATAATGGTAGAGAGTAGTAACAATGGTTACAAAAATTAAAATAAATTTACCAGAAACTATGTTTTAAAAACTTCATAAAAGAAACCAGATTATGAAAATATAAGCCGCGTTAAAATTTCAACCTTCTAGTTCAGTCATTTTTTAAGGCAGAGACAAAAGAATATACTCTCCAGAATCCTTGTATCAATTTCAAACATTTAAGGGTAAAAGCGTTCGAAATTACTAATTTCTTTTTAGCTATATTTCAAATAAAATTCTTTAAGTAACCACCATTTTAGAACCAGGTGACAGATGAAGATGGTATGTGAAATTCATCGGGACCTTTGTAAGTTCTCTAATGTTCAGTCAAATCTAAACCGTTTGATAAATACAAGGATTATATTATGACAATAACCGTTTAAATCTTATCATAATCTAATTTTTAGGGTTTTCATACTTAAAAAGTAAAAATTGGACCAGTATGCGATCATTCCTGCGTCTGTCAGTCACAGCCATTTTACTCGTATACTATGGAATGAGGAAAAGTTCAAATTTGGGGAACTAATAAAAACTATTGATCCACGTACTTACATATTATTAAACATTCAGAAATATATTTTGCAAAAATGTAAAGGGGCTTATTAAGCTAATTGAAAAAAATTATCTTTGTATATTTTGTAGGGACCGTGTAAAAGCTTCATAAATTCTCAAAATATTATATCAAATTAATAAAATTATATATTTACTTAATATTATCTAAAATTTTTGTGTTGACAGGTTTTTTAAAGGAGCAAATTTTATTTAAAAAATTTTAAAATGAACAAAAGAAGGGGGGGGGGGGAGAAGACAAATATCCATACCTACATAAATTCTTAAGATATCAAGTCCGATTATATTTATTATACATCTTCTCAATAATACCTTCAACATCTATACGGATAAGTTTTTGATAAAACCAATTCTTATAGCAAAAACAAATTGAACAGAAATAGCAGTTGAAGAAAAATTGTTTTAAGGATGTACTCAAATCCAAACTGCTTATAATCTGACTCATTTTTAAACTCATTTTTGCTTTCAAACACATCCAACTGGCAGGTTCTCTTACTTAGGAAGTGTATAATATGCAATATTAGTCATTTTAGATAAAGACATAATATATTTCATAAAATGCTGTCAAATTGGACATTTTGAACAAAATTTGCCGAAGCGATGGAGGCTGAAGAAATGAAGATGCATTTAAATAACAAATTTCTTATATTCTAACTCATTTTTAAATTCATTTTTGCTCTCAAACTCATCCAATTGGCTGTTTCTGTTATTTAGGAACTAGATAATGTGCCACATTGATCAATTTTTTCAGGGCAGAATATATTTTTAAGGCAGAATATATTTTTAAAAAGGCTGTCAAAGTGGACCTTTTCAATCTCAGTTCCCTTAAGATGGTTCTGATAAAAGCAGCTCTAACAGAAAAATGAAATTAAAAACCAAACAAAGTTGTAGAACTGGGTTTATCTCTAATCATACTTTACTTTTTATTAATAAAATGAGAACTTATATCCGAAATCTACCTGTTATTTAAATTCTTTAAAATGTTGCAATTTTTCATAGAAAATCCTTTATTCGGGAATAGACAATAAATTTACTTCTTAAAATTTTGAATTATTTTCAAAGAACACTTTATCTCAGATGTTCAAAACCTGATATTTAGTGATATTCACCCAGAGCTATCAGGCAACTATATTTAAAGCCACTTTCAGTCAATTTGAAAAAAGTATGATAACGAAAGGCTTTTTCAAAATCCACTACTCGAATATATAGAACAAGTCATGTTAATAAAGGAAGTCGAATATTGTCAAAATTTAGAAATATATCGAAATTAGTATAGTAATGTAATTTTCAGTTGCTTTTTAAAAGAAGCTGGATAGCAAATGATTCTTCTGTACTAACTGTCATTTTTTTATGAAGTGACTGACTTACAACAGGTACACTGTTAAAAATAAAGGTGACAAACCGGTGCCATTTGGGACCCGGAGGTGAAAAGGCGGTGCCATTTGGAACCCTAGGGTGTCATAGGAGCATGAATATGCGGTTGGGGTGACGACAGATCTGTTACTGGATGATGGGAGCTAAATAAGGTGCCATGCACTTCATAACCACCTCATCGGGTGACTGGCAACTTGCGCATGCGCTATGACGCGTGTCTTTCTGCTTTCGTTGTCGGCAAGTAAAGTTTACGAGTGTGAGCAAATCAAAACATGGCAGTGTGTGAATTGGCGATATTAATTGAGGACTAACCACTGAGCTACAATGAAACACAATGAGGACTTAACGATCCGATTTGCGCGACCAGTGAACCGGGCAAAGTCTGATTAAAGGTAAGATTTAACTTTATTTTACTTTATTTTATTGTTACGTTAATTTATCGTACATCCTTATAAGTAATGCCATAAAAAAACAGTAAATTAGATTTTTTTGTTAGTATGGTTGATTGTTAAGTTTATTATGTGAAGCTATAAGCTAACCTCTCACCAAAATACACGCTTGCTAATATTAAACTGTGAGGTAGTTATTTTACAATTTCTCGTTTACATGTCAATATTTTTAAATGATTTATCGAGGCCTTAGCTACCGAGGAGCAATTGGAGCAAACTGCTCTAGGCACGGGAATCCTAAGGGCGCAGAATAAGAAAGTGCGAAATGAAAGATTGTAAAAATATTTACATATTTTTTCATTACAAATCAGTTATTATAGACGAATCAATGTTGCAATCGGAATATTTTATGACCATTTTACCTTGTGTTTAAACTCAACTGTTTAGATTTAACCTTTAACTCCTGTTAGTGGTCTCAGACACCGTGCGTTTTTCAAGTTCCACAGTTTAACTTGTAATTTTTAGTTTAACTATAGATACTGGTCAATTTTTTTTTAGTTTGGAGCCTTATTACTACCTCTAAATACTTTTGAATAGCTGAATTTGATTTATAATATTCTTGTACATAAAGTTTAATACATAAATAGTATTCTGAGAATTAATGTAACATTTTATTCATCTTCAGATTAAATGGTCTGACAGACAGCTCACAGTAGTTATGTAACAATTTTTGTCAGAGCAGTTAAGGTTAAAATATGTTTTTGCGTCTATATACAGTTAAAAGCAATTAATTTTATTCGCGATGTTTTAATTTTAACCTTTACACGGGATCTCGGATAGCATCTGGCCGGCTTTGCATATATTGTCAGATAAATACTATCCGAACCCCTCCTGTAAAGGCTAATTCACACCATATTGCAGCCTCACGTAACTTTTCTAATATTGTTTCAGTATACCTGATTTGTCTTTATTTGAGAGGGGGGGGTAACTTTTTCATTTAAGAAAATTGAATACTTGCAAATCTTAAAGTAATCAAAACTTATTTACAGGGTTTTCATCATTAATATTTTCATTATTAACCACCGTTATTTCCAAAATAATCTTAGCCCCACCAGTGGCCGAGAGGTTCGGACCTCTCAACTGGTAGACGGCAGGTGCTGGGTTCGAACCCAATCGCGGCTGTCGGCCTAACCGTTCGGAGTTTTCGTGGTTTTCTTCGAACCTTGCGTAAATACGGATTAGGTTCCCTTAGAAAGACCCCCACGAAGGGCACTCCCCCCTGGTCCTATATCCCTAGCGCAGATAATCGGACGTCAAAATTCAACCAACCAAAATAATCTTCATAATGAGATTAGATCGGGAGGCGGTAGCACAGACAATCATTTAGTCTCATTTAAGGATAAAAATCACGGATAAAACCTTGATTTGCATATTAAAACGTTATTAGTAAGCCAAGTCATACCTTGGGAGGAAATGCCTAAAAACCCGAATTTAGCGGTATCTTGGGTTTACCATTATGTTTTCTTACTCCCAATTCTTCATATTTTCATACTTTTGGTTTCATTTTCTTTCAAAAAGGTGAGAAAATGTTTGGGTATTGAATTGAATAAACCTTATAATCTGATTATCGGCTATGCAGATTTGCACCCATTTTTTCCCGAAAGTATTCTTTCGCATTAAACCTTATTTAGTAGCAGAATTTTATGGTTAAATAAAATAAAATATTTTTTTTCAATAATAGTAATTTAAGTTTGATTAGACCGTAATCAGTCCCCCCCCCCCTTTCTCAATCATCAACATCAACCGATGTTACAAATTTGTAGTCATGAACATTCAAATTATAAAAGGAAAATAATCTGTATTTACTCCACTGAACTTTCAGAATAGTTTACAGAAATAGTGTGAGTTCAAAAAATATAACAATGAATAAAAACTTGTATCGTAATTTTACACAAATGTGAAAATTTTCCGCAGGTGATGAAGATCTCGTGTTTTAAAGGCGATTTTTGCACTGTCATTTATAAATCTTAAACATTTTTCTAATGACATAATTTTTAACAATCTTTCACTCCACCCGTTCTGAAACAAGACCAATAAACAGGGCTGGCTTTTTACCGGTAAAAACCTGGGGAGAAGGTGGTAAAAACATAAGGATATGGAATAAACTGTTAGCCCTTAAACTGTATTTTAATACTATTGATAAAAATTCTATTTTCATGTAATTGGTGTATTAATATATAATATCTATATAGGAGAGAGTGGGGTGGTGTGGGACTTTTTTTTACAAAAATAAGATTTTTTTATATATATGTATATATATATACAAAAAGAAAAAATTCAATTTATAGCATGCAAGGTAAAACATTTTTAATCCCCCTGAACAATATAGAAACATAACGTGCAAATACTATTTTATTTAAAAGAGAACATAAGTTTCAAAATGTGTCTCATACCTCCTCATTAAGACTTATGGGACAGCAATAATAAAAAAAAGCTATTAGACACAAAATAACCTATAGTGTCGGTAAGATAAACAAACAAACAAAGGTTATAAGTTGATAATGTATATGCCACAATATAAAATTCCAGTATCTTCATGACTGGAATGAAAATTCAGAATTCTCTGTCATAGGAGTCATTAAGGCCCCACACTAGGCTCAGAATGTAAAGATGATAATGTAAAAGTCTATAGGAGCGTTCTTTTGAAATACCTAACTCAAATTTTAATATTTTTACATGATTCTTTTGAACAAGACAGCTGAGGATGATCCATAACCGGCCTAGTTTTTATTTTTTCGATTTTGCTTTTATATTTTTTGTATAACGATAGTTTCAATTTCAGAATCGGTTTAAACCAATTTCATAAGTTAAAGTAATTTTTAAAAAAAAAATCTGAAACCAAAACTGAAAAAGTAAAAACTACGCCGGTTGCGGATCGCCCTCAGCAATCTTGTGCAAAACAATCACATAAAAATATTAAAATTTCTGCGAAATATTTGAAAAGAACGCCTCCATCGACTTTTTCATTATCATCCGGGTCTTTTTCTGGGCCTAGCGTTGCGCCTTAAATAATCATCAATTTATTTACATTTTGAAGTATGAATGCATATATTATCAATGTTATAAATAATATATTATACTCTAAAAAATTTGCATGTTAGCAATTCGCATCATTATTAATTTAAAAAAGGAACTGGGCGCGTCCCATTCATCCCTATTTTGGCATGTCCCATTCCTCGCCACTTCCTTGTTTGTGTTAAACTTCTTGTTCAAACAAAAATGCTGCTTTAGGCTTAGTTTAAATTATGGATAATATGCAGTATAATGTTCCATAAATAGGGAAACTATTACATTTATACATAAACAAGCCTTTAATATATTGTGAGCAAATAAATCAAATTTAAACTGGATTTTTGAAAAAAATTTTCTTTTATGCATTTGAAAGTCTATGCATATCAATATTTTTTGTAAACTGAAGAATGGATTACCATTGCTTCATCTTGTATGCGATCGATGAAATGCTTAGAATAATGCACAAAGAGAAAAACCTACAGTCCCATTCCACCCGACTTTCCCCCATATAGCAAAAGGGGAAATAAAGAAATAGCCAGTTCCCTAAAGCTCCTGATATACGCTATATGGCCAGAGATGACCGTCCACTTGCGATTTTAGACAATTTGTTAAATATCTAGAAAAATGTATGAGGAATTATCCTGAAAATCTTAGTGTATAAATGTAATACACTACCTGGCCATTGATTATCTTCCACTCGCGATTTTAGACATTTTGCAAAATATCTAGAAAAATACATGAGGAATTATCCTGAAACTCTCAGTGTATAAACAATATAGTACAGGTCATCTATTTCCGTGAAGATTTTCTCCAGGAACTTTAAAGAGGACCGCCAACAAATTAAAAAATGCATGAATATCTTTTGGCTAACCCTGTCAAAACTAATGCATCAAAAGCGTTCAAACTGCAGATTATGATTAAGTGGCTTATTGTTATAAACTGTGTTCATTTTTATGTCGATAGCATGTATACTCGTAGAGAAATGAAGGTTTTTAGAAAAATACTCCCAAATTTTCCCAAGATTTTTTGCTTATAATTTGCAGAGTTCTTAATATAAAATAATAATATTTTCTGAAAATGTGACAAACAACATTGCACATAATACCCTGTAATCAGAATTAAAAAATAATAAAAATTGTATGAAAAATGAGTAGGTTTACTAAATAATTTTTCACTGCGCATGCGTGAACGATATCAAAATTTCATTTGCATATTATGTTAGCTAAATGTATAGAACAACTTTTGTGAAAGTTGCAAAATCATAGCTTGAAAATTCTGAAAATAATCGTCAATAGAATCACCTAAAAATCCGTTATTTCCAAAATGAAGCAAAAACAAGAAGGGTTGTATCCATATATTCATTGATTAGTGTCAATACAGAATACACAATACGGAACTTACTAGTACATTTGGATACAATCCCTCATTTTTTTCCTTCATTTTGGGAACAGTGGGTTTTCAACTTATTATATTGACGATTATTTTTAGAATTTTCAAGCTATGATTTTGCGACTTTCACAAAATTTTCTCTATACATTTAGCTAACATAATATGCAAATGAAATTTTGATATCGTTGACGCATGCGCAGGGAAAAATTATTTAGTAAACCTACTCATCTTTCATACAATTTTTATTATTTTTTAATTTCGATTACAGGGTATTATGTGCAATGTTGTTTGTCAGATTTTCAGAAAATATTATTATTTTATATTAAGAAGTCTGCAAATCATAAGCAAAAATCTTGGAAAAATTTGGGAGTATTTTTATAAAAACCTTAATTTCTCTACGAGTATACATGCTATCGACATAAAAATGAACACAGTTTATAACAATAAGCCACTTAATCACAATCTACAGTTTAAGCGCTTCTGCTGCATTAGTTTTGACAGGGTTATCCAAACGATATTCATTATTTTTTAATTTATTGACGGTCTCCTATAAGGTTTCTGGAAAAAATCTTCACGGAAATACATGACCTGTACTATTATGTGTATACACTGAGAGTTTCAGGATAATTCCTCATGTATTTTTCTAGATATTTAACAAAATGTCTAAAATCGTAAGTGGACGATAATCAATGGCCAGGTAGTGTAGTACAAGTCATATATTTCCCTGAAGGTTTTATTCCGAAACTCCAATAGGGGACCGTCAACAAATTAAAAAAGAATGAATATCTTTTGGATATCTTTTGGATAACCCTGTCAAAACTAATGTAGCAAAAGCGCTCAAACTGTAGATTATGATTAAGTGGCTTATTGTAATAAACTGTGTTCATTTTTATGTTGATAGCATGTATATTCGTAGAAAAATTAAGGTTTTCTACGAATCCGAAAAACAGTCTCAAAATTACCCAAGATTTTTGCTTATAATTTGAAGAGTTCTTAATATAAAGTAACATTCTTTTCAGAAAATGTGACAAACAACATTGCACACAACACCCTGTAATTAGAATTAAAAATAATAAAAATTGTTCGATTATAGAGTAGATTTACTAAATAATTTTTCACTGCGCATGCGTCAAAGATATCGACATTTCATTTGCATATTATGTTAGCCAAATGTATAGAGCAAATTTTGTGAAAGTCGCAAAATCACATCTTGAAAATTTTGAAAACAATCGTCAATAGAATACGTTGAAAATTCGTTATTCCCAAAATGAAGGAAAAACACGAGGAGTTGTATCCATATATTCATTCATTAGTGTCAATATAGCATACATAATAGGGGCGTACTAATAAATTTGAATAAAATTCCTCATTTTTTTATTATTATTACTGGTATGGAATACCTGTACATGTTAGGGAAATTCGTTGCTAATCTGGAATAGACACTTTGTTGCAAGATATGTTTTGTAAATATGGTTAATAATGTAAATAGTTTGTAACTCTTAATGATAATACAGGAAAACAATATCTGAATGACAAGTATGAGTTGGTCATGTAATTTTCTCGTGCTGTCCGAAAATAGGCAATAAAGAGGAGAGTGCCCAGTTAAACTGATGGCATTGAGCTCCCAGGCTATACATACAACTGTGTATTATACTCTTATTTCAAAGTATAATGCCCTTCCAAAAATAAAAGAAATCAACTGTAAGTTATTGGACAGTGGATTAACTGCCATCCCTCTTTATACTTAACCAACGAGCCCCTAAAACTAATCAGGGAAGTGCCATATCAGAGTGAACCTATTAACAACATTTGAAGAAAATGTGATAATTCTGCATGATTTCTGCATATTTATATAAATTAAGGAGGGTAGCACTCTCTTCTCCCCTCCCATCATATTTAACCAATGAACCTCCAATGCTAATCAGTGAAGAACCTTATCAGAATGAACCTACATATAAAATTTGAAGCAAATCTGATATTTATATAAAGAGTTATCACGTTACATACAGAACCTGCGGGCACATTAGCTGTCAAGCTTTAACAGCCTTGTGAGCTATAATTTAAATTTTATTCTTTCTTTTTTTGTTCATCTACCATTTTTGCTGTACTTTGATGATAGATTTTGATTGGGCTGTCTTGTTGTGTGTTTTCCTTAATGTTTTATTATTATTATTTCAGATAGTGAACTTACATTTATAGTACTTACATTACCATGCTTGATACAAGAAAAGTTTCCGACTCTTTATCATGAAGAAGGTACAGACATTTCTGTGTTTCAACCTGTTACTGTGCTCCGCAACTCAAGCAACTTGTTAAATTACTCATGCTATGTATTAATTTTATATAAACAGTTAATTACAAAAACTGATAATTTTATAAGCTTAGTTACTTTGTGATATGCATTTTTTTTGTTGTTTAACGTTAACTATAGCGAAAGCTAATTTACATTTTTATCATTTTTATTAGATACTTATGTCTTCAAAATTTTCTCAGTGTCATCAGTTCCACATTGTGTTACGTCTTTGTTTAATAATATTTAATACATTCTGGGTGTTTACAATAAAAAGATTATTTGATCTAAAAGGTTGTTTTTTAATTCAGTGTTTTATTCATCTCATTAAAATTACTCTTTCGATTAAAATTTCAGATGCAATAAGTCAAAACACAAAAACAATTTGGCAGAGAGTGTTTTGATGTGGATACAGGACTAGAAATCAGCAGTCGTTACTCGTCAAATGAAACTAAATTATAGAAACATTATTCCTAGTCGTCAAATCTTGATAGCTAGCTTTCTTTAACTTTAATTTTTGTTGAGCAAATGCTTTCATTTGTATTTTAGCATACATCCTCCCCCCCCTATACACCATGACATCAGCACGTGTCTTAAGAATTTTGAACATTTCAATAACCTCTAAGTTAACTTCACTTTCACCAATGACTGATAAAACTGGTCCTTGGATATTACACCCCTGTAAACAAGATTTTCTTTTATTATGAGATATTTCTGCATCCTTATATGTTCCTAAAATAAGAAACTGTATTAAAATTGTTTTAAAATTTTTGTATTCCCTTCCTCAAACAAACAAAAAAAAATATGTGTGATTTGGAAATGTTTTAAATGCCACACCATAAAAGATTCATTTATTTGCTAACTTTTTATTTTCTGACGTACTGTTAGTCTCAGATTTTTTAAAAATTAACTTATCCCTAGTTGTATCTAAAGCTCATATTTTCTCTCTGTGGACATATTTGCTTAATTATCTGTTTTGTATGCATATTAGCTTTATAAAAAGAATAAGTTTTTCCAGAATCCAAATATTGTAGTTTAATCAGGTTTCATTCTTATGGAAAGTCAGTTTTTATTCTGTTTAGTAAGAAAAAGTGTTTAATATATAAAGTTTCCTCTCCACTTCCCTTCAATACATTAAAATTAAATATGCAATGCAATATTATTACTATTAACATGGTTTTGAAAAGAAGTAAGAAAATATGAAATGCAATTGGCACATCGAAAAAAAATTGTAGGTATTATTTTGTCACCTTACATACAGTTCTTAATTTCTAATCCTGTGTGGATATATGCTATAAAATATGGATTTGCATAAGTTCACTATAAAGGTAAGTACTACATATATTGTTAAAATGATTTTTTTACTCAATTTCATCTGTGATTTTACCGCAACTATAAAATGAACCTATTTTTTATAATTCATTTCATAGCTTGATGGCTAACTTTCTGGAAGAATTTTAAAGAATATGAAATATTCTTACTAATTTAAAAGTTACACAGCATTTATTACATATTCTTTTCTAATTTGTGTTTTATATTTTTTAATTAGATACAGCAGGGTAGCTGAAAAAATATTGGTGCGTTGTTTGACATTGATATTTCACAACTAAAATCTGAGAAATGCTTATTTTAAAATCTTGTAGCATTTCTTCTATTATATGAGAATCTTAATCCTCCGAAAAGTTCACAACCGTCAAAATGATCAGCAACTAATATGTTCAACGAAATGTTCGCCTCATGGAAGCAAAATAATTTTAATGGAACTTCCAGCAGTATTGGGGCCTTCCCATGGAGCAAAAACAACATTGACTTTCAACACCCATCTGCGTGGATATTTAATAACAGGTGTATTGCCTTCGAACAATCAGATCTTAACTCACTTGACATCTGTAGAAAAGCTAGAAATAAAAAATCCCCAGTTTGCATTGTATGTGATGCGAAATTATCAAGGCATAGAATGATTTAAATCAGAATTATCTGCAGCGGACTGTCAATACAGTGATATTTCGTTTTCAAACATGTGTAAAAAATAAATATCAAGCCAGTGAATAATTTATTTTTTTTATTATTAAATTATGGCATATATTTTACAGGATATAGCATTTTTTGTGTCCCCATACTTTTCAGTTGCCCTGTATGTAAAATAATGAAAATACATGTCAAGCAATATACTATGTTTCAAAAAAGATGGTTACGGATTACTTCTGAAACTATAAGAAAATTATAAAAATATTCATATGAAGATAGATAATTCAATTTGTACTTTCTTTTACTTTGGAGTAAAAAAACATCAAATTTTTATAATGTTCCTGCATCTAAAAATGCCCAATCACTAAAATAGTTACTGGCCCTTTCTTAAACATACCCAAAAAGTTTGATCCAAACATATGAGTTAGAGACAGTCAAAAATCAGGATTTATTTCATTTTACAAGAACTTCAAAACATAAAATTGAAAATCAGGCTTCAAATTGCATGACAAAGTCACAATATTTGACTCTAACTCAGTAATTTTTAGAGGCAGAAAATAGGTGTAGAGGTTATGTAAATTTTGCGATTTATTCTAACAAAACCTTTTGGGTATGACTAACAATGCAATAGTGATAACTTATGATTGGTGATTTTGAAATGCAAAGACTGTATAAAAGTTAAAACTTTGAATTTTTCTTAAAATACTCTCCATGTAAATGAAAGTACAGTTTGAATTCTCTGCCTTTCTATGATTATTTTTGTAGTTCATATTATCCCTCTCTGAGTTACAAAAATATGCTAAAATTTTTCTTTGGACACCTGATAATGAGTTTAAAAATATAATATTCCATCAATCTAAAAGAAAAAAAAAGACTCAAAATATTGACTGATCATGATAATTTTCTCTGCAGAATTCAATTTAAAAATGGGTAAACACTTTGTATTTCATGTTTCAAACCAATACAATTTCTTGACAAGCAGGGTGGGGGAGGGGGGTTGCAACTGTGGGCCATAGATTGTGAGTGCTTTTTCTTGTAGGATCAGAAGGCGCACTGGATTATGTGTTTCATCCGTTCACCCTCTGGGGCACCCTGGATAAGTGGTATCATTATTCTCCCCTGAGATGCCATTCTTTCACTCCTTAAGGTACCCTGGATGAGGGGTGCCATTACTCTCCCCTCAGATGCGATCCTTTCACCCTCTGGGGCACTCTGGATAAAGGGGTGCCATTACTCTCCCCTGAGGCGCCATTTTTTCACCCCCTGGGGCACCCTGGATAAGGGGTGAGATTATTCTCCTCTGTGGTGCCATCGTTTCACCCTATTGAACACTGTGGATAAGGGGTGCCATTATTCTTCCCTAAGGTGCCTTCCTTTCACCCCCCTGAAACACCCTGGATTAGGGGTGCCATCCTTTCACCCTAGTTAAGGGTGCCATTTTAGCTCCTCTAGGGGTGTCACCAGTGAGACAAGCCTTTCACCCCTAAAAGGTGCAATGTGTCACCATTAGTTTTAACAGTGTAAGTTAGAATTTTGCGTATGTTCACAAGAAATTTTTAAACGGATGCTCTGATTTAAATGCTTGCTTTTTAATTGTTAGTATATGCTATTGTTGATAATTCTTCAAAAACATCAGCATCAATTAAAAATGAAAAAAAAAAAAAAATCAATGATGAAAAGCAGTAATTTGCGGAAATTTTCGTATCATACAGCAGCTTAAATTCCGTTTACTATTCGTCGATGTATTTTTTATCTATTATATTTTTTTTACATAAGTAGCCCAATATAGTTTACAGTTAAATTACGAAAAAAATGATTTGTTATCGTTCGCATATTCGCAATTAAATATTTTAACTCTTTTATCAAATGTTTAATACTTTTATGTTCTAATCGCAGGTATTATACATCATTATAGGTATCGCAGGTATTATTATCGCAGGTATATTAGCAATTGTATTATTTGGCAAATTTTCCGAAAGTGAATTTAAATTTGGTTTAAAATGCTAAATGCTATAAATACAAAAAGAACTGAACGGTTTTGAATATTTTATAGAGTCCTGTATATCGTTATGAATGTATGTGATAATCTTATGCAAATGACACAAATGTGGCACAAGCTTTTCAGATAGATAGGTCTATACATCATTGAAGGCATTTATTTAACAGGGGGTATAAATATATTACTATTTGAGAAGAATATGTCAAGTATTTCTCTAAATACTCGACAAAACGTCTAAAATCGAAAGGGTACGGTGACTTTTGGCCATAGGTATTGCATATCCAATTGTACGGAAAAATAGTAATGAAAAAATAGTATTCATCTCATTTAATATTATATTAACAGAATACAATTTATTGATAGTTACACTGTAAAAAAAGAGACTAATCAAATAATTTATTGGCAGCAAAGTTTACATCTATTGTCAAGTTTTTTTTTCCACGAAACTTTCTGGTTTGTCTTTTGTAGTTTTAAGATTATTATTATTTTATTTTGCGTATTTTTAGAAAATTATCTGGAGAATTGAGCAGTATTTAATACTTTATCAACGAAATTATTTATCAAGAAATGGCTTCACATCAATAATTGTCTTCTTTAATATCTGAAGATATACTGGAATTTTTAAAGAATAATAATGTGGAATTTAGAAGTGTCTTTTCATTAAAAATGATTAAATATATCGGTATTCATAATTTTTTGTAAAATATTTACAAAAATAATGAAATTAATTAACCAAAAATGCTATTATGAAAATATTACAATTCTTATAAAAGCAATGCATTTAAATGTATTGAACCTCTCTGTAAATGGAAAGGTTTTTGCCTCAAAAAATATTTTATATAACTTTTTTTCAAAGAAAAAAAACTTATACCTATGAAAATGATTAAGAAAGATAACTCTTTTTTAACATATCTAACTTCGACTGTTTTTTTATTCTATCTAAATTTGATCGAGTAAAGTATATTGTGTGGTAAGAAAAAAAACTTTTATTAATAAACCGATCAAGTACATTTTTTATTAAATTTTCCACAATGGTACTTATAAGTACCGTCGGTAGATAAAGGGTTAAAAAGAAATGGAAATTTATTTAGTTACTAATTCATAGATTGTACGTTATACAATTATACCCTGAATATTGAAATTGGTAACTGTATTCAAAGAAATATGTTTATATATCATTTAGCTGATTTAAACGTGAAATATTTTAGTAGATTACTTAGTTTCTTTTAAATGATATATATCATTTAACTCCTTTGTGCAAGGCTAACGACAATGCTACCGGGTCCATGAATTATAGCATATCCTCATTAGCGTATCACAAGTAAGTGGGGGGTAAAACATCAATATGATATGACATATTACTTAATTGCTACCTTCTGAATGATCGTTAGTACCCAGGTTAAGCTTTAATGCAAACAAGCTGTTTCGTAAATAAATAAAATGTAGCACATTAGTATTTGATGTCATGGAAATAAAAATAAAAAAAACATATAATCCTTACTAATATTATGAATCGGAAATTGAGTTTGTTTGTTTGTTTGTTCCGCTTTCACGCCGTAACTACTGAACCGATTGCTTTGAAATTTTGCAGACGTAAAGTTAGAAGTCCGGATTAAATAATAGGGTACTTTTTATCCCGGAAAAAATTGATATTCCCGAAGGAAAACAAAAATATAGTTTGCTTGATGGATGGATTAGAGATGGCGCTGTGTGTCGTTTAAAACAAGATAAAATATTGAAAACGAATATAAACATGTAAATTTAGAAGCTAAATGATACGATAATGAATCCCCGAGAATGAGGAATTCCCGAGGGATGACGTACAATTTGTTTTATCGTCTAAACTGTTTTTTTACATCTACTTATATATTGCAAACGAATATGAACATGTAAATTTAGAAGCTAAATAATACGATAATGAATCTTCAAAAATGAGGAATTCCCGAGGGATGACGTACTATTTGTTTTATCGTCTAAAATGTTTTTTTTTTTACATCTACTTATCCTGAAATAACTAAGTCAACGAATTACTAATTGGTATAAGTATTAGTTACGTTATTTAGCTCTTGAGTTATGCGATAGATGGCGCTGGGTGTTTTCAAAACGTGGTAACGATGTGCAGTAGCTGTATTATAGTTAGGTTAGGTTAGTTCAGTGCTTTTTTTCTAGGTAGATATCTAAAGTAGTTATTGTTTTTCGATAGGCAATTACGTCGCTTTGTTCGTCGTTTAGATTGTTATAGTTTAGTTTGGGATTTTAGTTTAGTTTAGGTTTATAGTTTACTCATATTTTCACAATACCTCGAAAACATAAATCTAATTTGTCGAGCACCTCATCTAAAGCTCGATCTCAAGAATCGTCTCTCCATGCTGAATAACGAAGGCGCGAACAAGTAGAGCGTTAGGCTGATTCGAGAGCTGCTGAGCTACCATCTCAGCGCCATCAAAGACTTGAGGAGCACGCCGCTCGCCAAGCTTCTTTGAGGGCTTCTGAGAATGATATTCGTACTCAAGTCCGTTTATCGCAACAGGCTCAACGTCAGCATGGTCAGCTCTATGTAGCGTGTTCCCGGGTTTCCAGTGCCCAAAATCTGCATGTTTTTGCTCCACAAGGGAAAACATATAATATAGTGTACCATTCAGTTTTGGTTTAACAACTAATCGTATCCAACGTTACATCGCGCTTCTTACATTTTTCCATGGAAATGAGAAGTTTTCTTATAGTTGTGCTTTATACCGCAATATAACCGAATTCCACGCGGGTGAAGCCGCGGGCGGAAAGCTAGTACATATATATTTATAAGTATTATTAGAAAATTCCTAAAAACTATTTGTGACAGAAGTATTGAGTCGACATATACAAAACATATGAACAAAGAAATTATGATGAATCAGAACTGCATTGTTAAAAACGAAGTATAGACTTGTGCATAAAAACATGTTCATTGTTTATTTTTATTTTGTGGAGTAGTAATTTTCTTCCTAAAACTAAAAACTATTCAGATATGGCAATTACAAAACTTTCTTTTATCTCAAGCATGTTTATATTTTAAAAATAGCTACCATATTGCCAAAATTAAATGACAATCCATTATCATCATGAGGATTCTAAAGGTATAAATTTCCACGCATTAGTCCTTGAAATAGGACTATTGCGGATATTGAGAAAAATGTAACGTAAAACCGCCGCTTGTTGGGCATATTACTTCATTCCTATTGGACTATTATTTAATTGCTATTTTCTGAATGATCGTTAGGTCTCAAGTTAAGCTTGAATGCAGACAAACTGTTTGGTAAGTAAATAAAGTGTAGCACATTAGTACTTGATGTCAGGGAAACAGAAAAAAAGAAAACAACAACAACAAAAATAAATAAACATGTATTCTTAAGAGTTATTCGCCAATTTCTAAAATCTATTCATTACATAAAAATTGAGGTGTGACAGAAAAGCATGTGAACAAAGCAATTATGATGAAACAGAACTACATTGTTAAAAATGGGGTATAGAATTAAGCATAAAAACAAGGGAAATGTTAATTTTTATTCTGATGAAGTAGAAACTTTCTTCTCAGAACTAAAAACTAGTTGGAGGTGGTTTTCCCAAAACATTCTTGTATCTCTTGTATGTTAATACTTTAAAAGTCGCTGTCACAAAGCCAAAATTTAATGACAGTATATCGCTCATCGCCAGGATTTTAAAGGCATGTAATTCCGTGTATTAGTTCTTGAAATATGACTATTGCGGATATGAGGAAAAATGTAATGTAAATTTTCCACTTGTTGGGTGATTTATACAAAACATAAACAGAGATGATACTTGTCATACTATACCTGAATCTCAAGTTTTATATATATAAAAAAACAGGCATTAGTTCTTGAGATAAAGCTACATACGATAGAAGCTTCATTAAGGTGACAGTAGACCTTTATTTGAGCAAAATTTTCGCAAAAAATTTCTATTTCCGTGGTATAATAGCACCAAAACAGTTTTATCTTATGAAAATATGATATATGGTTTTAAGAAGTAGTTAATAAAGGTAAGTGTATTCATATACTTTAAATCCGTTTTTCTCAAATCTAATTTTTCAGCGTTTTTAAATTTTGAAGTCCTTCTTGCGACGTAATTTTTGATCAACATTTATGAAATTGATAAGGAAGTATCCTGATGTTGTTTAGAATAGAAATTGTGTAACCTTTTAAAAATTCGTCTTCATTAAGATAGTCAAATTTGATA
This sequence comes from Maratus speculifer, assembly GCA_964019185.1. Taxonomy (NCBI): domain Eukaryota; kingdom Metazoa; phylum Arthropoda; class Arachnida; order Araneae; family Salticidae; genus Maratus; species Maratus speculifer. The sequence goes on along the minus strand of OZ025289.1, from coordinate 104,380,092 downwards.
TTTTACTTATTAAAAACAAAATTTTGATGAAAATCGATATGGAATTGAGAAAAAATTGTGTAAAATAATAACAATTCGAGAGATTAAAAAAATCCTACACAAAATTCTTTATAATAGTGTTTAAGTGATAAAAATGCAAAAGCAAGAAAATATATCAAAAATTAAAACTCGAGATGCATTTTAAAATTTCGTTTAAAAATTAAATTTTTTTTCTAAATATTACATATAATATATAGAAATATATATTATAATATATAAATAATCTAAATATATAGATATTCAAAATTCATACCAGAAAAATGAAATAACGACATTTGATTTATATAATAAGAGATATTTTGTATTTCAGTAAAGCGAAATTTATCACTGGAATTTTCTGATCATTGAAGACTGCTAGATTATAAGATAGCATAAAAAATTACAAAATATCTAGCCACTTCTATCATAGACACCCCCTTAAACCATGATTTTGCAATTTCTTAAGCATATTTTGAAACTACTTGGAATAAAAATTTGAAATTTTGGATTTGTATAAAGCAAAACTTAATAAATCTAAATCCATAAAAAATTGTAATTTGCAATTCATAATTTTTTCGAATATTAATTTAATAATTTTTAATTCATATCATAAAATTATAAAAATTGCAAATTTAATGTATTTATGTTTCGGTATTTTAGTATTATTGCTACGTAAAAAAATTAGCACATTAGGAATATGAATTCAGGAGGTAATAGTAAAAATATAAAAATGAAATTTACTGTTAGGAGCACTAAATTTCGAATGTTTATAAATCAAAAAGTTATTGTTCAAATGATTTGAAATGTGGTATCTAAGCATAGTTTGAACTGCAAATTTAAAATATCTTGTTAAAATTGTACATTGGTGTTGAAAAAAGTGAAGTTTGGTTTTGTTTTATCATATAGATCCCCCCCCACTCTTCCTAAACAAATTTTTCATGAATCATTTAAAAGCAGACTTTATTTACTATTCCAATTGTAACTTTCTTCTGCGATAATTTGTTGAGGAGTTAGTAGGTGGGTATTACTTTTCTTCTACGACTGTACGTATTCTTGACATATTAGAAAGATCCTAATATAAGAAAATATTCAATCAATGTTCTGTTTTTCTTCAATAGTATGAGATTAAATGCTATAAACCTAAAGATAGCAGAGAGGAACATTAGAAGATATTAATAGCAAATAGAAGGAAGATATTTGCTAAGGTTTATGACTCACTGCGCAATTATATTTCTAACCTGAAGGAGAATAACGTAAACATACACAGAAACGTGATTTCATTATAGAAGATAAGGTATCAAAAAAATAAAACCTACATGAGAAAAATATAATACCGATTCTAATATTTATAAGGATATACTAAGCATAGTTGACTTATACATGAATCAGCATATTAAAAAAATGAAAATAATGTTATAAATGTTATTTATCTGCTATAAACTAAACATGCATAAAGATAGGAAACCAATGATTATAAATGCACAAATAAAGTATGAAAAAGTACCAAACAGCTGTTTCAAATCTACTATCGAGATTCTTCATCAGTGCAAAACTCAGCGATCTAGAAAAAGCAAAACTGAGCATACTTTATTTGTGCATTTATAATCGTTGGTTTCCTATCATTAAACATTTTTGCACAAAGGCTTTATTTGCTATTTTAATAAATATGTATATTTATAAATATTAAAATATCAAAATTAGGATTTCTTGAAACACAAATATATACACATACACATGCATGCGGATACATTGCAATTTAATGTAAGCGAGAGTGCGCGTCTGTGCATACTGGCAGTTTGTTAATCTCATTGCCTGAAAAATATCTTATGTAAAATTTAATATATAAATTTTTTATGGAAGAAATTCGATTAAGGAAGTAATTAAAAAAACTTATTCAAGAGTTAACTGAAAGCATGCTGTAAACTATCATGTAAATATTATTAACATGCTGTCATCTGTTTGCTTCCAAACTATAATCACTTTTACTATCAATTTCTAACATAGTCGAAAAATTAATGTTTTTAAAAAGTGAGCTAGATTTTTTCCTTACTGAGTATAATGTAAACAGCATCTTCATGTTATTTATAGAGATGTAGTACAAAACTCCATGCCATGCATAAAATTCACTTGCAGACTATTTTAATAGTTTTGTGCTATTTCCAACTTACAGAACAACTTTATTGAAAATGATATTTATCTGTTAGATGAACAGCAATATGCTTTCTACTGAGTACAGGATATATGAGGACCCCAGAAGCCAAGGGGTACAAGTGACAAAATTTAGATTTTGAGTAAGTTGAGTTCAAAGTTACACATCAACTGTAATTGAATGAATTGAAATATGAAAATTTTGCTTATTTCTTAGTGATCCTTGAACTCTTGTTTCAATAACTGTTTAAAAAAAGGGTGGAACAGAATATTTTTTAAATTTATAACTAAGCAATATTTATCATCATTCGGCATTTATACCCTTTGGCTTCCAAGCAGTAATGAAAACTGTTTGAAAACTAAAGGGTACAAGTGCCGAATGAACACAAGAAATGAAAAATTATTAAATAAAAAATTGTATTTATGAAAAGTTTAAGATTAATGTTGATACAAATAAATCAAAGGACGAAATTTTGTTTTAATATAAATTCTAAAAAAGGAAAAATTATGAAATAAAAAAATGAATTTACGAAAAATTTATGAACAATGTTGATATAAATGATTGAAATAAAAACTTTTGTTATAATATAAGTTTTAAAATTTTATTATAAGTTTAGAAACATTGGAATTTCATTTTTTTTAACACTTACCAACAAAGTTGAAAAGTGAATATGATTTTGGTTTGTCAGTCCGTCTGTTTTAACTCTCGAAAATATATTCGGATTTCCCTGAAATGTTTGGTAATTATTCATGTTCACCTCAACACGAACTTATTGCAAATGAAGTTTCTAAAGTGATTAGTTTATTTACAGGGACAATCAAAATTTTTCCATTACATTACGGGTTATGGGAAAAATCATTTTAAATGAATTTGAAATATGTTGCATCTTGTCACATGTTAAAATTTATATGCATTTATGAAATGCGCTAAAATAGACATTCTATAAAATCTGAGGTGAAAAGAATAGTTATTATTTATTTATAGGACCATACAAAAGATTTACATTACCTAATGATAAAGGGGGAATTGTTTGCGGCTTGTTTTAATTTTATTACAATTTTCGTGTATAATAAAATTAATCTATATCGCTGAGGCTTAATATAAATTATTTCGCACATAATACAAAGTACCCAGTATTTACAGGGACACAAAAAAATATTTCAAATAGGACCGAATTTCTATCCGAAGTACTGTATAATTATCAATGATGATTGATGGATGAAAAAAATGCTTTTTTAATTATGATTTGCGCTTTTAAGTTTCACTAAATTTATACATGTTATATGATATGTATAAATGCTATAGTTCATATACAGGGCTACACAAACATACTCGTAAATGTTACAGAATATGAGCGTACTTTACTTAAAGATTGCTTTTAAATAAGTCTTGTATTTCTATGCTGAATTGCATTCAGTTTACTAAAAAATGCTTGTAAAATATAGATAAAAGGATATACAGGATCACACACAAATTTTTATACATGGTCATCGATGAATGATAATTTCTGGAAATGTGATTTCAACAGTCTTAAGTGTGCTTAATTTGAAGTACATTTCAGGTAAATACTGGCGTACCAATGATATGATTTGAAATTTTGCATCTCAAATGGTCAAAAAGTGCAATTTTCATTCCAAATCTCTAATGTACCCCCCACCCACACCCACGTTCACACACACCATAGCCACAGATATCCCTCATGAAGAAAAGTTTTTAAATTCAACACTGATATATACATATTATTATTATATATATAAATATGATTATCTATTTTACTGTATCTTTTTATTATTGTATATTTTTCAATATTATTTGGGCTTCATATCTGTTTAAACTTTTATGGTACCCATTTATAGTTTTCTGGCACAGACAGCTATATACAACCGCACTTCGTATAATTTTTTACTAAGTTTTATTATTCTTTCAGCAACGGTTTTCCTTTAATAATACAGATAACGCCTTTGCGATGAAAACACTTTACTTAATTTTTAATCATTAATCACCGGTTTTCCAAAACAGAATTCAAACTGCCCTTGAATCACGGAAATGCTCTAATTAAATACTTTAAAATAAAAAATAGCTGTGGGAATAATAAAGGATTGTGAGAAATTTATATGACACGTAAAGCAGTCACTCGTCCCCAAGGTATTAATAATACTTTTTTGTGTTGTACGGAATCCTCTGAGCGCGAGTAATACTCGCACTTGACTGTTTATTTTCTAAAGACTTCTGTTGCTTTTACGAGTATTACGAATAATGGCAAATAGGAGTGCTTTTATAATTTCCTTGTGTCTCTGATATTAAGATATTTCGACTGTTATTTTGAAACGTATCATTACAATTCTAATTTAATTCTCATATTTTTTAGAATAATTTAAAAATTTGTCATTTTTTAAAGATATCTGTTGTTTTTATGAATATATGAGCAACGGCTAATAGCAGGACTTTTTATAATATCCTTGCATCAAATTTGAAATGAATATGATTGTTTTTCAAAACATATAAACCATCCAAGTTTAATTATTTTCTTTTTTAGAATACTTTTTTTTTAGTTTAACCTGTTTTTTTAAGCTTTTCATTCTTTTCACAGTATTACAAGTAAGGTATCATCTGAGAACTTTTATATTTCCGTGAGTGGGGTTTTTAATGAGTTCAATTGTTATTTTAAAACATATGAACTATATGAGTGATTCTTGTGATTTTTTTTTAATTTTACGTATTTTATTTTTAAGATTTCAGTTAATTTCTAAGGTACTAGAAGTAATGGTTATAGGACGGGTTTTAAATGTTTATTGCGTCTTTTATTAAAGGAATTCGACTGTTATTTTAAAGCATCACAACTATTTGAGTTTAGTTCTCCTTTTTTTAAGGATACTTTTTAAGATTTTATATGCATTTATAAAAGATTTCTATTATCTTCAAGGGTATTGCGAATAACGGTTAATAGGGCGGGTTTTAAACGCTTCTTGCGTTTTGTATTAAAAAGGCTAATTCCATGACACCATGTCATGTCTCTCACATTCAATGATTTTTGACTACCAGTATTTTAGAACGGAAAAATGTGACTTATTTTATCGCAGATATCTCATCTGTTGAATAGGGCTGAGCAATCTTTTCAAAATTAACGGTGGCCAACAAGAATAGCGATTTTTAGTAATGTAACAGACAAGACAAGTTTTCATGGAAATAACCAAAACATATTAATTATCTGAGTTTAGTTCTCCTGTTTTTGTGAATACTTTTAAACATTTTGTGTACATTTTTTAAACATATTTATTATTTTCACGAGTATTGCGAGTAACAATTTATAGGACGGGTTTTAAATGTTTCTTGTATCGTGCGTTAAAAGGGTTCGACTGTTATTTCGTAACATATCAACTATCCGAATTTAATTTTCTTGCTTTTGAGATATTATTTTTTAATTTAATATACTTTTTTAAGATTTCAATTATTTTCCCAGCTATAACGAGTAATGGGTAATAGGACGTATTTTTAATATTTCTTGCGTTTTGTATAAAAAGATTTTGACAGTTATTTTAAAACATATCAACTATCCGAGTTTATTTCTTTTCATTTTGCGGATACTTTTTAAAATTTTATGTACATTTTTTAAAGATTTCTAATATTTTCATGGGTATTTAGAATTACCATTAATAGGTCGCATTTTAAGCATCTCCTGCATCTTGTATTAAAAGAGTACGGCTGTTATTTTCAAATATCAACTTTCCGAGTTTAGGTCTCCTCTTTTTGCGAATCCTTTTTTTAAATTTTCTAAACAGTTTTAAAAAATTTCTTTTATTTTCACGGGTATTTGCGTCTCGCATTAAACAAGTTCGATTGTTATCTTGAAGCATATCCTTTATCCGAATTTAATTATCATATTATTTCAGGTAGTTTTTAAATACTTTTTCTTTAAATGAATTAGATAATTTTAATTTATTTCTATCATTCAATTAATCTGAAACATATTGTATCTGTGTTTGTGTATACAAGTGGGAAATAAACCTAGAGGTTATTATTATTGTAAATAAATTTAAGATTAACTGTAAATCTAATTAATATAATAATATATTATATGCATGTGATATAGGTTTCGTCAAACATTTAAGGATGTATAATTATATCAACAATGGTTATTCGAAATTTATACATCATAGTTCTGTTAAACAGATTTTACAATGATTAATAATTAATGAGAATTCGCGATTGATATGTTATAACTTTGCTTATTCGTATCTCATATTTTACCTAAATTACCTGCTGTATATTGTGTACTGTGACGGCAGGTATATACAGCGATAGACTGTATATAAATTAATATCTCATTTAGTATGCTGTACCTTGTGTAACATATTGTGATATGTTACATTCGATAAATTCCAGTGTCCAATTAGTTTGATGAATAACGGCATTAACTTTAAACACTTTGGATGTAGTTTTCATTGATCTGATTTTCTTAAAACATCTTAAATGTCTTTAGAATATGTATATAAAAATGATTTATTATAAGTAAGTAAAAATACATTTAAAAAAGTCTGATATTTATTTAAATAATAAAATATCTTCGAGTTTTATGTATTTTAAATACTAAGCCCACTGTATTCTTATAGCACTGAAAAAGTGTTTTAACTCAAAAGACATATTTAACGAAAAAAAGTATTGTATCAGTTTAAATTTAGTAATAAATGCTACTTAATATTTTCTATCATTAGTAATTTTGACTAGCAAAAGGTCGGTCGCATTTTCTGCTAAGAAACTGTAGAGCTTTGCGCGTTCATTGTCTTTTAGTTACTATTATTTTCAAACAATAATCTTCTTGGTAAGTTTCTACAATATTTATAAGAGAAATATAATACAACGATTCGTGTTGGGAAAGAGCGATGTTAAAAATAAAATGGACAACAAACGTGGAGCATGTTAATACTGTTGTTATAAAAATTAGGTTATTAATGACGTTGCAATATTAATTTGCGTTTGCTTATATTAGGTGTATCGAAATTTATGATACAATTGTAAGGAGTGGTAATACACATTGGGCGAGACTATTTTTGTCTAGAGAACTAGGCTGGCAATAACTGACATAAAATTGAAGAATTTAAGAATTCTTTTGAATTTACTAAGAAACTTCACAGTTTTAAGCCACAAGGCCACATGATGGTTTCTTTTGATGTTAAGTCATTATTTACCAATGTTCCTGTCGAAGGTGCTTTAGATTGCCTCAAGAAAAGGCTCTGTGAATTTCATTTTTCCTTTTTCGAAATCGAGAAGCTTATTCATCTAACTCGTGCTTGCTTATCTCAAAATACTTTTGTTTTTAACGGGAATTTCTTTCCTATGATTGACGGTTTGGCTATGGGTAATCCTCTTAGTCCGACTTTATGCGATTTGTACATGCATTACTTTGAAATTAAATTATTTGAAGTCTTAAAATTTCCGTTCTATGTTCGTTATGTAGATGATATCTATGCTTTAGTTGAAGTGAATTCTGATATAAATCATATTCTCTCTGTCATGAATTCTATTGATTCTTGCATTCAATTTACTTTTGAAGCTGAATCGGACAATTGCCTTCCTTTTCTGGATGTTCTTGTTATTCGCAATGAAGATAATTTTCAGACTACTGTCTTTCGCAAACCTTTTGCGGTCAGTCTTCCACCTCACAGATATTCTTCTCATCCTCCTAACCAGAAAGTTACGGCTTTTAAAATTTTTGTTTTCCGGGCTTCCAATATTTGTTCAACTCCTCAGTTACTCAGTGATGAACTTAATTACCTTAAAGCTATTGCTGTTGATCGTGGTTATTCTCCTGATATTTTAGATTCTATTCATAGAAAATTGACAAAATCCACACAATCTGAAAGTAAGAACTTTAATTCGAACTCCAATGCTTTGGTTGTTTTGCCTTTTTTCCCCAAAATCAGTCAGCAAGTTGCTAAAATTTTAAAAAGGTTCGATTTCACTGTTATTTTTTCTCCTGTTAATAAAATTGCTTTTTCAAATCTTATGAACCCCATTGATCACTTAGATAACTGGGGTATTTACCAAATTTCTTGCCAATGTGGTCTTTCTTAGATTGGTCAGACTAAACGTACTCTCAGATTTCGTTTAATGGAACATAAAAGGTATGTCAAAAATCAGGAGCTTAAACGTTCCTCTATTGCTCAACATTGTTGGTCCTCTCAACATAAGTTTAACTTTTCTTCAGCCACCATCATCCATAAATGTCCTTCTATTCTTGATCTTGATTTTTGGGAAGCTTTCCACATCATAAAAAATTCTCACTCCTTAGTCAATGACTTATCTAGTACTCCTTATTTTCCAAGTATTTGGAAATCTTTAATTTAATACTTTTTTTTTCACTCGCTTTTTAGTTTTTGTTTTGCTTGTTCTCCGATAGATGTTGCTACTTGTCCTCTCAGTTGGTTTTGGCTGCTTTCTTCTCATTGGTTGCTTTTCTTTAGGCGGGATTGTTCCCATAGCAGGTATATAAGCCTGCGTCTCTCTGTCTCTTTGCTCAGTTTTGCTACTTTAGCTCGCTGAGTTTTGCACTGATGAAGAATCTCGTTAGTAGATTCGAAATAGCTATTTGCTACCTTCTCATACTTTATTTGTGCATTTATATTCGTTGGTTTTCTATCTTTAAAGATTTGTGCACAAAGGCTTTATTTACTATTTTAATAAAATTTAGTCATTCGCTTTTACATAATCATTTTAAATTGCCTTTGCTTATACAGAGTGAGTCTAGGTTTACAGTCACATTTGTAACGAGTGAGGTTATATATCGACACAAACAAGTAAGACAAAGCAAAGACCAAGATAGGAGCTAAGTAATGAAGATACTTCACCTATATTGTCAACAAGGCTACTTTTCTATCAATAAAATAAGATGACATGGTGGAAATAGCCACCATTTGAGACCAATGAACATTGCGATAGATGCTCTGTTATTCACAATTTAACTGGAAATACATAAAAACAACACAGTGCCCTTGAATTCGTGATTTTTAATCGAAGCAAAAACAATCAGATAAACACTGTTGAAATATATTGCTTTTTTTAATCCCTTGACCAAATCATTCAATTATGTTGCTGTTTTCTCAATATTATTTAAAAACTGTTATAACAAATTATTTTTTCAACATGATATAAATAACAATAATAATTTTCTATAGAAATATAATTATTGATAGTATTAATAATTTCATATATAATAACTACATTAATAGCACTTATAGTTTGAAACCTAATTATGTCTGAAATTATGTTAATTAAAAAATTAGTACATTGTAGAGAAATATTATACAGTTTAGTGAAAGGATAAATCGAATCAAGGCGTACAGAAGGTTAAGAACCCACACAACTCAGTGAAAAAAGACACGGGCTAGTTTGTACTTTTTCGATTTTGGTTATATATTTTTAATATTATAATAGTTTCAATTTCAGAACCGGATCAAACCCGCTCTGAAAGTTAAAGTATTTTTTTTTTAAATCTAAAACCAAAATTGAAAAGTAAAAACTTGATTGGTTGTACATCGTCTTCAGCTATTTTATGCAAAAAAAATCATGTAAAAATATTAAAATTTAAGGGAGATATTTGAAAAGAACGCTTCCATATACTTAATATTTTTATCCGGGTCTTTCTTATTTAGTAGTCAAAAATTTGGATCAACTTCTGCCGAAAAGCATTCCTTTAATTTTGAATTAATCTGTGTTTTTTAATCTAATACAAAAATTGTTAATATTAACGCACATTATCATTTCTGATTGTTCTTAACACAATTTGACATAAAATTTTTAGAAATTTTAAATAGGGATTTTTATGGGGATTTTTTTTAAAGGGAAAGCATAAAAAAATCCTCAACTAAAAATTTATTTTGTGCAAACCAGAGTTGTGAAATGTATTTTAAAAATAAGAATAATAATTAATACTAATTTTAGCCATCTCCACAAAGGTAAATAATGTCTTTTACATCAAACTGAAATCGGATTAAAAAAATAGTAGCTTATTTAATTTTACAACTATTGACAATTTTAAAAGTACTGTTATTTGATGTTAATTAAAAGAAATGGACATTGATCACATATGCCTCATTGTTAATTTGTGCTTTCTTTTCTCCTATTTCAGAACCTTTTTTGTCTTTTATTTGAAGTATTTTTCAGTGGTACTTCAATCGTATATACACGCGCTGGGATAAATCTCACAGCAATTACATGTTTTAAATCAAGTAGATTACTTTGTAAAATCACCATAAAATGAAAATAAAGTAGGACGTGTTTCGAGCTACAACAATAACAGTTCGTCATCAGCTAAACCGACTCGTGTTCCGTTAGGGTACACACCTCGACTCAGTGCCCTTACGGAACACGTGTCGGTTTAGCTGATGACGAGCTGTTATTGTTGTAGCGCGAAACGCGTCCTAATTTATTTTCATTACATGGTGATTTTACAAAGTAATTTACTTAATTTATTAATTTTTACCAGTGTTCACGGTGTTTTCTCTCAATTACATGTTTTCTTCAAAAGAAAAAAATACATTTTTTATGCTTCTGAACTACATAATACTTTTCAAGTTCAAGTTCAAGGAAAAAAAGGAAATGTTTTCTTTCTTTCTTTTTTTTTTCTTTTGGGAAAGAGAGAGAGAGAGAGTAAGGAGAGAGAGAAATTAAAATTTTCAGGTTCAGTTAATAAAAATTGTATAATACTATTTTTTTCTATTAAAATTCTTTTTTACTATGCAGATCATTAATTCAAAGAAATTCGTTTTAGAATATTTAGATTATTTTATTTCAAATTATTTTTGAAGAAAGTAAAGTGAAAAACATTACATTAAAAGATATCGAACACAATGAAAGACACTTTATTATGTCGCGTTGCAACAAATAAATTTGTTGTGCTGATAATAATTTTCTAACAACTACGCTTCGGTGCAAGTGTCGATTACAACACTTTAATTCCATATTGTTGAAAGAGATGTAATGTTCGCAATCCACGTATTTTCTGGAATGCTTCATTCGTATTTCAATGCAGTATGAGATTCCAATTTTAATCTCACAATTGCCATGGTAATGCGTTCTCAAGGTATGGGACTGGCCGAAATAGTTTGCAAACCAATAAAGCATTCGATTTAGAATGGGACAAGTTGTAGTTTAGGGTGTAAGATTTTTCTAGTGCATTGCTATACAAAGCTGATTTAGCTATACCATAATCGATTTAGCTGAGAGTCATAGCCGAAATTGCATTCAGAGAAATCCCTTGATATAAAATATGCATCCTATTTTATAAAATTTGATATCTATCCAATACAAGATAAGTACAAGGAATTATATTATATTCGTATATAGTGAAATTAGTATTTTGTGCAAAATAATGATTTTCGTAAGATTTATAAAACACCCAGTTGACATATAGTTTGACAAAATAATTGAAATATATATATATATATATATATTTCAGTAAAATTTTCTTCAATGAATAGAAAAAAGAAATAATTTAAGCAATATACTTAAAAAAAAATTTAATATGTTGTTTTTCAGTTCGATTGAGATTACGCATATGTTTAGAAAAAATTACCAATTTATTTGCTAATTTCTTTCAAAGATCTTGTATTTTTTCAAAAAAGAATATTTCATCCTTAAATATTCAGCCCCTTTTCCACGATTCTGATTCGTATTTAGTTATTTGCAAAATATATTTATTTAAAACATTTTACAAATGAACCTAATGAAATACACGCAGCAGGCAAAAAGTATTTAATAGTTAAGGAATCTCACATCTTGATTTTTTGTTCTTCATTGATGATATTTAAAAAATTTTACATATCAATATAAATCTAAATTAAAATTGTATCAAAACGTGTGAAAACGGAAAAAGAAGAGGCAGAAAAAAAATGCTTTTCTTACCTAATTGGACTGCTTTTATTCCTTCCTATAACTGCATTTTTTTAACTTCCTTTGGCTGTATTGATTATTTTCTTCATCTAATTGAGTACTTTTTTTTAAAAATTTTGAATATTTTTAATATAAATAACTGAAGAATAGGCGCTAAAACTAAAAGAAAATAATAATTTACACCAAAATGCAAAAATATTTTATTTGATATACTTAAAGCTGCTAAAGTTGATCTCAAATTAAAAGTTTTAAGAATACCCTAGGTCAATTTCATTACATTATTAATATAATTTTTATATTTTTTGCTTAATTTTCAAAAAATGATATTTTTATTTTTCGCTCAAATAATAAAAACTTTCTGACACATTTAAAAAGGAAATTTTAAATGTAACAGAAGGCAATATTCAAATACATTTTTTAAATATATATATATATATATATATATATATATATATATATATATATTACTAATCAAATATATAAAATTACTAAAACCAGTGATAATACACATTGTATAAAGAATAGTTATAAACTGGTCAATATTATGAAAAATCTTAAAAGTATAAAAAATATAACTACTTAGGACTTCAAAGATCTTTTTAATACACTGCTCAAAACAATTAAAGGATATTTGAAGTTTTATATAAAATAAAGATATAAACGAAAATTTTTTTCCCGAAAATAGAAGAAGAGAATTACAAATGCAAATTTTTCTGGTTTTCAACGTGTGGAGTATGCAAATTTTGAGTTCGACGTCAACAATGTCGCTTCAGTGGCAGCGAATGAAATTTGACTTTCAACTGGATAGAAGAGAATGAAGACAAGGATGATCGGCATTCAGTAATTGCTTTGCTTCGATGTCTCAGCGAAGTCATTTGACAGATTCAGAAGCTTGGAGAATTGTTGGTAGGTTAGAAGGAGGCCAAACTCAAGCCGAAGTAGCGCAAGCCATTGGAGTGTCACAAAGTGTCATTTCCAGGATCTGAAACCGTTTTTTGGAGAGTGGATGTGCAGGCCGAAGACCAGGGCAAGGTCGTAGACGGGCAACAACGCCCAATGAAGATCGGTATTTAGCGTTAACAGCTCGGAGACACCGAAACAGGAACTCTACACCTTCGCTCGGCTACAGGCACCGCGATTTCAACTCAGACTGTCCGAAACCGGCTCCATGCTGTAGATCTGTATGCTCGCTGACCGATGGTATGTGTTAAATTAACATAAAGGCATCGTCGCGACCGCAGGGAGTGGGCAACCGAGCATGTCAACTGGAGGAGAAATGAATGAAGCAATATTCTGTTTTCCGATGAGTCCCGTTTTTCTGTGCATCCGGATAATAGGCGTATTTTCATCTGGAGGGACCGTGGCAGTAGGAATAATCCTGCGTTCGTGCACGAAAGTGTTAGATTTGGTGATGGAGGAGTGTTAGTGTATGGTGGCATCTCCATTGACGGGCGCACTGACCTCTACATCATTCGAGATGGAGCTCTGACTTGTCGCCGATATAGGGATGAGATCCTCAGACCTATTGTAGTCCCTTACGCTGCAGCAATCGGAGATAACTTCATTTTAATGGACGATAACTGCAGGCCACATAGTGCAAATCTGGTGGAGGATTTCCTTTTCGAGGAAGGAATTATTCGAATGGAATGGCCAGCGTGTTCTCCAGACATGAATCCAATCGAGCACGTTTGGGACGCTCTAGGAAGACGAGTTTCTGGCCGCCAACAACCCCCAAAAGCTCTCCAAGAACTGGAAGAGTGGAGCAGAATACCCCAACTCGTCATTAATAGCCTCATTGAGTTCATGCCTCAAAGGTGTTCAACGTTGCTGGCCGCTCGTGGAAATCATACCCCCTGCTGAAAATGATTTTCTTTGAAGAAAACACCTTTTCTTCTTCTTTTTTTCTCATATGCACAACTTGTGTTTTTTTCCTTTTGTACACAAATGCGCAATAAAATGCATTTTTTTCTGCCAAACATGTGTAATTTATTCTCATATAACCTACTATGTCTGTCGACCATGTATCAATCAGCTAAAAAGTTTCCCAGATACAAAATCCAAATAAAACTGCAATATCCTTTAATTGTTTTGAGAAGTGTAATATCGACTTATTAGATTTACATAATATCTTAAATGAACTTTTTAAAAAATATCAGCATGATTTGGATCTATCGTTGAAAATTGATACTGATTATTTTCTTACTTTAACTAATTTCATTATCTATAATAATTTAATCATGCAAGATAACATTATATATGTTCAAAAAGTTGGTATACCACAAGGTGGTAGTATATTTAGTATATTATCATACTTATACTTATATCATTATGAACGTAAATATTTTAATAATAAAATACATTTATATCGATATATAGATGATATAATTTTAATTGATACTGATAATACCAGTATATCTCAAATACCTGTTGATTATCCATCCAATCTAGAAATTACAAAAACCATGCTTTCTAATAATACCTTTAACTTTTTATATCTTAAAATTATATTAGAAGAAAACAAATTAATAAGTGATATTTATGACAAAAGGAAAGAATTTAATTTTAAAGTTAATACATTTACTACTTTTAAATCCTGTTTTCATAATTCTGTGTATCGTAATATAATCCTTAATCATTTATATAGAATAAAATGTTTATGTTCTTTTCATTTAATTAACATTAATATTAAAAAGCTTGTTTATGATGCTATAAATAATGGTTTTCCTAAAAAATACATATATTATTTAATATACAATTAGTTATTACATGATCTAATAATTAATTAACACTTTGCGTAAAAAAAATTAAAAATAAAATATTAAAACATAAAAATAAAAATAAATTAAAAATGTAAAAAATATATTAAAAAATGTACATAATATGTTTGTTGGGTAGGTAGATGTTAGAGTACGGAGGAGGGCGGTGTTGTCTAGATAAAACGCAAAGCTTAATTAAAGAAATTGAGAGTGGGAAATTTATACGTTAATTTGGTACAAAATTTCTATAGAGTTTAATTGACACCAATGTATGGATAATTCTTTAGTTATATATATTATATTATAATAATTTTAATGATTTACATTTTTAATTTGCACTTCACTTTTAAGTAATGAGAGTACTATATCACTAATCAATGTATAGGGTACATTTATTAATAAGATATTTTTTAATCTTTTATCATCCTAAATCAAGGTATTCAGTTTAGCCCAGCATAGTCAAAATAAATGTTATTGATGTAAATAATAATGGGGTAAAGTAGGGTGCATGGTTTAATTTTTCTGCAATTACATAATTCTATTTTTAATTAATTTATTAATTTAATATGTGTACGATTATTAATTTTATTTTTTCTCTTTTTCAATTTTATGTCCAATTCATAAATTTGCTGTTCTTTGTTATTTATGTTATTTCTCGTCACATTTTCTTTCTTTTTGCAACTTTTCAGACTACACATGGATATAACTCTTTGTTATTTTCTATATATCCACTGTGGATTACTTGGTATTTCTTTAATGAATTTTGGTTTTGTGTGTGGTGGTAGTCCCAAATTTGTATTTTTTCGCTTTTTCATGGCAAATACAAAGATGAAACCACATACTTCATTTGTAGTTCCAAAGTATTTCGGACCTGAAGATTCTGCTTTGTTTCTACAAATTCCATTTTTATTAATTTTAATTATTTATTTTTCCCTCCGTGTTTAATGTGCTACAAGTTATTAAATTCAATGGTTCATAAAATGTAATACGATTAATGGTTTATATGTATATAATATATATATATATAATTTTTTTCCTCATGTTCAATATGTTTTTTCTATTAAATTAAAATGGTTAATATTGTTTACTATTAATGGTCTTATATACACATATATATATATATATATATATATATATGTATATAAGAAGTATATACATATATATATATATATATATATATACAGGGTGTCCCTAAACACATGGTATATACGCTAGGGGGTGATAGAACACATCAAGACGAGTAATAGGAAATAGAAAACCAAGGGTTCCAAACGTTTTCCAAAGGAGATAGCCGCCATTAAAGTTTGGGGTCGAAAATTTCAAATACACATAAAAAACGGAAAAATTGGTCGATTGATTTGCGGTTTTCACTAAAATTATTCTTTATGTTGGTATTTTCTTGAAAATTAATTATAAACTTCGAAAAATGTCGATAGAGGGCGCTTTAGACTTTGAAGTAATGAAAAACTATTTTTTGCCGTGATTTTTGCATCTCATTAAATGGTTTGGTAAGCTTAGACTTAAACTTAAATTTTGAGCTCAAAATCTGAATAGTTGGAAGCGGTTAAGTAGCACAAACTTAACTGTGTTCAGAGGGTTTAATTTTCAAATGATTATAAAAAATAGAAAAATTGGTCGATTGATTTTCAGTTTTCACTAAAACTATCCTTTATGTCAATATTTTATTGAAAAGGAATTATAAAGATAAATTTCAAAAAATGCCGATAGAGGGCGTTTTAAACTTTGGAGTAACGAACAACTACTTTTTATGTTATTTTTTGCATCTGATTAAATGTTTTCGTAAACTTAGATTTAAACTTAAATTTTGAGCTCAAAATCTGAATAGTTGGGAGTGGTTAAGTAGCACAAACTGAACCGTGTTCAGAGGGTTCAAATTTCAAATGATAATAAAAAACGGAAAAATTGGTAGATTCGTTTGCGGATTAAAATAAAACTATTTTTTAAGTCAGTATCTTCTTGAAAAAAAATTTTATAGATACATTTCAAAAAATTCCGTTAGAGGGCGCCTTAAACTTCAGAGTAACAAACAACAAATTTTAACCGTTATTTTTTGTATCTAATTGAATGCTTTCCACAACTTGTTAAATGTTTTCGAAATCTTACATTTAAATTTTGAACTCAAATTCTGAATCGTTGGGAGGGGTTAAAAAGCGCAAATTGAAGTGTGTTCAGGAGTTGAAATTTAACCCCCCCCCCTCGAACACAGTTCACTTTTGCGCTACTTAAACACTCGCAACGACTCAGAATTTGATCTCAAAATTTAAATCTAAGCATTTAAAAGTATTTAATGAGATTTAAAAAAATAACGGTTAAAAATAGTTGTACGCTACTCCAATGTTTAAGGCGCCCTCTATCGGCGTTTTTTGAAATTTATCTTTAAAATTTATTTACAAGAAAACACTGATTTAAAGAATAGTTTTAGCAAAAACCGCAAACGAATCAAATATTTTTTCCGTTTTTTTTTAGTTTTCCGTTTCGTTTGATATTTAAACCCTCTGAACACAGTTCAGTTTGGGCTACTTAACCACTCCCAACTATTCAGATTTTGAGCTCAAAATTTAAGTTTAAATCTAAGCCTACGAAATCATTTAATGAGATGCAAAATATAATGGCAAAAAATAGTATTAGGATGGATTATTTCGTGAATCCAAATCTAAAGCGCCCTCTATCGGCATTTTTTGAAATTGATCTTTATAATTCATTTTCAATAAAATACCGACATAAAGAATAGTTTTAGTGGAATCCGCAAATCAATCGACCAATTTTTCCGTTTTTTATAATCATTTGAAATTTAAACCCTCTGAACACAGTTAAGTTTGTGCTACTTAACCGCTTCCAACTATTCAGATTTTGAGCTCAAAATTTAAGTTTAAGTCTAAGCTTACGAAACCATTTAATGAGATGCAAAAAATCACGGCAAAAAAAGTTTTTAATTACTTCAAAGTCTAACGCGCCCTCTATCGGCATTTTTCGAAATTTATCTTTATAATTTATTTTCAAGAAAATACCAAAAAAAAAATAATTTTAGTGAAAACCGCAAATCAATCGACCAATTTTCCCGTTTTACTTACCAATCATACGTAGTATAGGGTAAGTCTTGTAATCGTTTTGAAAATCGAAAACATTTTTTGACGGATTTACACGTTTTAGATAATGGAGATTCCGAAAAATATATTTTTAGAAAAAACATTTTCCGTCCGTCTGTCTGTCTGTCCGTAAACGCTCTATCTCCCGAACAAATTGATATGGAGACTTGAAATTTTGCATGTAGTTATTATGTAAGAATGGAACGAAGCCTATTTAATATCAGTAACCTCGATTATCCGGAATTAATTTTTTCGGACTCTCGAAAAATTCGTACTGATGAAAGGTACATAAAATTTTTGGGATTTTTCTGTTCTAAGGAATAGACGTAAAAGGCAATAAAATAACACACATTTTGCATGTCGAAAGTAGTAAATAGGATTATTAGTTGCCGAGGTATTTGTAATCCTGTTTTTCACGTTCTTCGATTTTGCATGACAATGTATTTCATTCAAATTTCAATTCAGAGGTATATTTTATTTGGAAATGAGAAGCTGAATCCGACGCAGTTAATTGTAGTTAATAGAATCATTATTTTAGGAATTATAAGGATGTTTCTTTTACGCAGCTTGGTACTACTTGAGTAGTTTGGCGTTTTATATAATTTGTCGAAATTGGTAATCAGCAGTTCTTTAATATAGCATTACTATGTATATTAACAATATTGAAATTTTTTTATGAATTGTTAATATTCATATTATCATCCTGTCCAATGTATATCATTCATTGCAATAATTTCTGCCGTATTATTAACCGACTTCAAAAAAGGAGAGGACATTATCATTTCAACGCGTAGGTACATTTTTATGTATGTTCACCGATTACTCCGAAACTATTGTACCGATTAATTTGGTTTTGGTGTTAAATGAAGGAGCTTGCTCTCAAATTGGTACCACTTCCGTTTCATAGAAATTGGTTCAGTACTTTTTAGTAAATAGGCAAAAAACAAATAAAATTAGGGATTTCTAACAAATTAATAGTAACATTAACATTGAATAAGTTATCCAGATGAAGTGCAGTCAGGATGGCTAAGCGGTCTATAGCGACTGATTTAAGACATTGTATAAATAGTTTTCACATGTTTTATTTTCATATACATATCCATGATGGTTAAGTATTACGCTGGCCCTGAACGACTAGTTTTATATGTATTTAAAATTTTGGACCCCAAACTTTAATGGCGGCTATCTCCTTTGGAAAACGTTTGGAACCCTTGGTTTCCTATTTACTATTACTCGTCTTGATGTGTTCTATCACCCCCTTGCCTATATACCATTTGTTTAGGGACACCCTGTATATATATATATATATATATATATATGTATAAATGCATGAAAATTCCAAGTAAAAACAATGATCTCTGAAGAATTTCAGCGATCTGCTGTGTATCGAAAATTTGGTCTGAAACGAAAGGCCAGCCTTGAACCGTTATTTGCAGTTAAGATTCGAGCCTTCGTCTAGATATTTTTTTCCTTGTTGGAAGAATTCTAAATTGTGCTTCTGAAACCTGGAATAAAATTTATCCAATTGAAATAAAGAAAAAAATCTGTCTGTGTATTAGGATTCGATGGGTGTTTAATTCTTGAAGTTCTACCTCGCGCCCCTCTTGCGATACAGATTTAGTTGATTTTTTTTATTCTTTCCAAGGATTATGCACTGTTTTTTTCATAATTTCGGTCTCCTTGGCTGCTGCATTTGAAAGTTTGAACAGTTCCTTATTACTCAAACGTATCTCTAACTCTATCGGTAGCAAATGCATGAAAGAATCTAGTTTAAATATTTTCTAAACTACAGCTACAATAAATAAAATACAAGATAAAAAATAAAAATACAAATATTTACAATCTTTGAAAATATAATATAGTGACATAAGAAAATGTATATCAAAGTCTTCTGATTTATATGAATTCTCTGTTTCAAAAAACTTCTTTTATCTTTGGAAACTTCAGGAATCAATTGAACTTTATTTTAAAAGTAATATTCATAAAAACAAAGTTTCTTTTCATGTCACTGATATTCGTAAAAGTTTGCAGGTAATCCTTATACGGTATTTTTAGATTTTTAGAATGGTATAGGTAAATAGTTATTACTTTTAGCTACATAATTGAATTGATACAATCAGGAAAAATAAAATAGTATATAGTATATGTTAATGTTGTTAATTTATCCTGTTTTTTAGGAAAAACATTTGTTGTAAGTGAAAAAATTTTGTTGAGAATGGAAGTATATCCCAGTTACCTGAATATCCCAGTTACCTGAATCCCGTTTATCCGAAAATAGACTTAACTGAAAGAATTTGAAATTCCTTAAAGTTCATTTTAAATGTGAAAGATTTTATTGTCAATGCTTTTTTTACCGATTTCAAATGATACCTTTCAACATATTTTGATTTACGATTACTGTTTTACTTGTAAATTTTAGCTCAAAACAATTCTGAATCATTTTAATACATTGAAGAGCTGTTTTAATACATATTTGTTTTAAAATTTTGAAGCAAAATAAATAAATAAAAAAAAAACTTTGAAAGGATATTTTTGCACACTGGTAGAAATAATGTTAAAAAAAAGCATATTCCATATTAAATAAGCAAAATCAACTACTTATTTGGTTCCTAGTGTAATTTCATCAATTTATTAGAAAGACACAAACGACACTTACTTTACTTTTTTTACAAAGTATATTGTGATTTTCTTTAGTTTTTCAACTTCAGGGTGCTTTGAATATGGTACCACAACATTTTTATTGCAGCTGTGTTCTAAATATTGATCACAGATTTTTATCCCATAATTGATATGGAAACCCGGTTAACCGCAAATTCCCATACTTTTCGGATAACTGGGGTTTTACTGTATAAAAAATTCTCGGAAACGTTTCCGAAAATCAATGGCAGCAAAAATTACCGCTCTCTTTTATAAATGCGCATTTGAATCTCAAAAATATATGGGTTTGTTAGACATCTAACAATGAAGTACGTTTTGAGGATTGTTGCCAATTAGGAAGAAAGCTTGAAAAGTATATTCAAGCAAAAAAAAATATCAAAATCGGTTCATATTTAAAGAATTTATGAAAGAACAAGAAATACATACAGGTCGAAATCATAACCTACTCTTTGAAGTCGGTTAAAAAACTTTACCATTAAAAGCTAAAAAAAAAAAAATGAAGAAATCCGAAAAAAATCGCAAAATAAAATAGTATCTACGAGTAACATACTACTGGTAGAATAACTTACAGTATAAGTATAAATAACATACAGTAAAGCTTGAATTAACTTACAGTACTTAAAATTTAGTGTATTATTAAATTCTCCCCCCAAAAAAATCTTGGATATTTATTTACATTGTTTTTCTCAATTACCTTACTCATCAGGTGAATGTTTAAGACGTCAGATGAAAGTGACTTACTGCAAGTGAAATTTCTATAATATTAACTGTATGTAACCGCATCGCAACATTTACTTCCATCAGTTTTCTTTTTTAATATCCTGATGCCACCTTTTAAGAATTTAATTATTATTATTTTTTCAATAAAGTATCTAATCAGTCGTTAAATTAAAACATCATTAAAATTGTAGATAAATGTCGAATTAAAAATCATTTAATAACATAACAACACTTGGAAGCAAGTGAAATTAATATGATGCCCCGATCATTCTTTTTTGGCATTTAATCTTATGCTTTGGCGGTATATGTATATATTTAGGATGGAAAGTAGTAACGAGCCAATGCAGAAGTACTTATTTTCCTATATTAAGTAAAATTCGTCTATTACGGGGTATGTTTTCGAGTTTTATGGAAGAAAAAAAAATATTTGCTTAATGCTTAGTCTTTTATCAATTATTATTACTAGCAAAAGCCATGCTTTGTTTGGATTCGCGAAGCATTATTTTATAAAGCATATATTTGAAAGTAACAATATTTTTTAATATTATTTTTGCAGCTTTATTAAACAAAAACGTTATTTTATGTTTTGGTGCATTTTAATTCTACAAATGTAAGTTCAGCCAAATAGCTATCAATTTTCTAGGAATTTTTTATTTATGATGTAAGACTGGCATAAAAAAATATTTTTGAAGCAAACTTTTACAAAATATTTTTAAATTTTCAACTAAAAATTCTTTTAAAGATTTTTTTACGATTTCTAGTAGCCACTGGTGTTTTTTAAAGTTGTTTGAAATATGCATGTTTCCAAACTTTGTAATTAACATCAAATAATCTTTGAGAGCTATTTTGGAATAATATATTTGAAGAGAGCTTGAAGAAAATTACTTCTTCAAAATCCTATTTTCTGGAAAAACATTTGAAATCTTCTCTCGTCGATAGTATGAATTTTTAACTGTAAAACTTTTTATTCTAATTTCTTCGTTTTTATACATGTTAGTGCATGAGAATTTTTGATATTGTAGAATTTTTCGTAAGGAAAATTTCTATTGAATTCTTAATTTTGAAGGATTTTCACTCTTGACAACGTTACGTACGTTTTTAAGCCAACTGGTACCTATATATCCTCAATATCTGCAACTACTTCATCTAATGTTAAACCTTGGGATTTATAAATTGTAACAGCAAAAGCTAACTGAAGAAGAAATTGTTTCCTTGAGCAATTTATGCTTCCATTTTTCCAGAATTCAATTATTGGGGGAATTGGTACGCACCAATTCTTATAAGTTAAATTACTATAGTATTCAAATTTATCCATGATTATTCGTGATATCTAGTCTGGTGGCTTGTGATTTTCTTTAATACGTGCAACAAAGTTTAAAGTCCCGTTCACTAATCCCTTTTCGGTGCACAAATAAGAACGCAACATTACTTTCGATACAAATGATAAAGTAAGAAATGGTTGAAGTCCATTTTTCATTTCTGAATCGGCCAACTTTTCCTTTAGTACATTTATAAACAGCTTGAATCGAGGCAACAAGTTCCGGTAATTCTTTTAATTTTTCATTTATATAACAAATTTAACAATAAATTTTATTTGTTTACAATTCTTTTGTTGCCACTTTACAAAAAAAAAAAAAAATCCATAATACAATTTTTTTTAAATGTTTAAGTGTCTTCTGTGCAAACGATTTTGCTGAATAATGAAAACATATTTTATTTATTAAATTAATCATGATTCTATCTCTAATTACTTACTCTATGATTTATATTTTTTTTCTGAAAATATACGCGTTTCATTTTTTATTTATTTGCAAAAATGCGTCCGTATTGGAAATGCATGTAAAATAAATTAATTAAAATAATATTTTTTTAACGCTTTACTGTAAAAAAAATTATATTCTGCAAATCTACAGATCATATTTTATTTTTGTGTTTAATTTTAAGTCAAAATATTGAATAGTTTTTTCGTAAAGTGTACGACAAATTGTAATTTGAGTGGCCTAGTAGAGGATTCGCTTCGCTCATCCTAAGAAGCTAGATAAACTAGAAAAGAAAGCAGGATGTGCCAGTTTTTAGCAAACTAAAATGTGAACATTTTATAATGAATAAGCTGTTATATTTTTTGTACTGTTCTAAGACCTCATCTATTTTTCTATTTTTCATTTGAGTATTCATTTAGACACTACGGCAATATTTCCTGAAAGTTTATCTGAAAACACTTTAAATTTAGTTTGATGCACTTATAACAATTGATACTTTTAGTTTACATTTATCAACTTCATAAATATTTTAAATTTTTCTGGCACTGTTGGAATACATTTCAGTGTTCTATTTAATAAATTGAAGTACAGTTTGATTAATGTACGTCAACATATTTTATCTCTATGGCCATATATTATAAAATTTTAAATATATGGCCATAAAATATGTGGATATGCATATTTTTTACATTTTACGACACCTTTGAAATAACAAATCGTTTTATGTAATAAATTCAATTGTAGTTTTATTAATATTCATAAGCATGTTTGATACCTATAACCATATTATGTATATATATATATAACTATAATACCATTAAAAGTAGACAATATTCACCAATTGATTTTATAAATAAACCATACCGAAACATCAGAAAAATTTAAATAAATAAATAAAATGAAAATAATAAAATGAATGTAATAGAAATTTGTAGAACCAAAGCAGAATTATCAAGCCCCAAGTACCTTGGAACTACAAATAAAGTGGGTGGTTTCATCCTCGTATTAACCATGAAAAGCAAAATAATACGAATTTGGGGCTACCAACACACAAAAAACCAAAATTCTTTAACGAAATACCAAGTAATAAACAGTGGAAAAGGGAAAAAATAATAATATTAAATCAGTAACGAACTACAAATGGAATCACTCGCAAAGGCACATCCTTTACCCTAATCTAGCACGTGGCATACCTAAACTATGCATTCATATATAAATGTCATAAAAAGTTAGATAACAAAATAATAAGAACAAAAACGACTTATCTGTTGATCACTGCAATTGTAATCACATTAACGGCCATCATCACACATCATAAAGAGGACTTCTCAAAACAATTTTTTACGTAAAGCACAAATCATCCGTAATATCCAACAACACCAAATTAACGTGAAGAGCATTTCGGCTCAGTATAGTTGATTATACCAGCCACCAACGCCAACGGCGATAATGTTACAATACGCCTAACGCGGGAAAAATCAACTCGCTCCTAAGACGCTTCGAAACTTAGACGCCAAATCAATAGGGTTACTCTGTTCAAATAATCAAAGCTAAACGCGCAAACTAACTAGATAAAAAAGTTAACAAATCCAGCAAGGATTGAAAGCGATACAAAATTTTGAAGACAATGAAAAAAGCTTTATAATTGGAGCAGTAAAAATAATGTTAAATTACAAAATTAAAAAAAAAAAAGTGTAAAGATTAAGTAAAAACTAAGTGTTAAATCCACGTGTAAACTACAAAGTCACAATAACAAAGAAAATGCTGAATTGGAAATATAATTGAACAGAAGAAAAATATTAATAATCGATCATAAAAGATTAAAAAAATAATAATAATAATAATAATAATAATAATAATAATAATAATAATAATAATAATAATAATAATAATAATAATAATAATAATAATAATAATAATAATAATAATAATATTTAAATTAATAAATATAATATAGCTTATTAATAAATGTACCCTTTACATGGAGTAGTGATATAGTACTCTCAATTAAAATTTAATTGTAAATTAATAATGTAAATGATTAATATTATTATAATACTATAGATATAACTGAACAAATATCCATATATTGGTGTCAATTAAACTCTATAAAAATTATGTTATAATGAATTTTCCACTCTCAAATATTTTTTTAATTACATTAACCTTTGCGTTTTTATCCAGACAATACCGCCCTCCATTGTACTCTAACATCTATCCTCCCAACCAACTTATATATATATATATTATATATATTTTTTTTTACATTTTTAAATTTTTATTATTATTTTTATGTTTTAATATTTTTTTATAGATTTTTTACGCAAAGAGTTAATTAATAATGAGATCATGTAATATCTAACTATAAATTAAAGAATATATGCATTTTTATAGCATCATATACAAGCTTTTTAATATTAGTATTAATTAAATGAGAAGAACATAAACATTTTATTACATATAAATGGTTAAGTATTATATTACGATACACAGAATTATGAAGACATGATTTAAAATTTGTAAAGGTATTAACTTTAAAATTAAATTCTTTCCTTTTGTCATTAATATCAGTTATAAATTTGTTCTCTTTTAATATAATTTTAATATCTAAGAAGTTAATAGTATTATCAGAAAGCAGGTTTTTTGAAAATTCTAGATTGGATGGATAATCAACAGAGAATTGAGATATACTGGTATCATTAGTATCAATTAAAATTACATCATCTATATATCGATATAAATGCATTTTATTATTTAAATAATGACGTTCATAATGATATAAGTATGATAATATACTAGATGTACTACCACCTCGTGGTATACCAACTTTTTGAATATATATAATGTTATCTTTCATGATAAAGTTATTATAGATAATGGAATTAGTTAAGGTATGAAAATAATCAGAATCGATGTTCGTTGATATATCCAACTCATGTTGATATTTTTTAAAAAGCTCATTTATGATATTATGTAAATCTGATCAATCGATATTGTTAAATAGATCTTTGAAGTCATATGTAGTGATATTTTTTATACATTTAAGATTTTTCATAATAGTGACCAGTTCATAACTATTCTTTATATAATGTGTATTATCACTAGTTTTTGTAATTTTATAGATTTGATTAAGAATTGCTAATAGAAGTTTGTTAGCAGCATTATTATAAGTATTGCAACCAATTGTAACTGTTCTGAATGATTTCTTATGAAATTTGGGTATAAGGACTAGATAGGGATATTTAAAGTTAGTAGAGTTAATGTCTAATAATTTATAGAATCCTTTAATTTTGAGATTATTTGCAATTAAGCTATTATAAATTTTTTGGAATGTGTTATTAGAAGATATACTAGATTTAAGCAGTTGATGATAATAAGATTTACACATAATTGCATAATTATTTGGAGATTTGTCAACATAAGTTATTGCAAAGTTTTGTTGCAATTTATTGATTTGCTTGAACAGATGCTATGTATTTACATTATCTAGGTGTGAAATATTATATTTTAAAGACTTAGTTAATTTATCAATGACTAATATTTTCCATTGATTAAAATTTTCAAAGGGTTTATTATAATAAATTGCAATTTTATAAATAAATATATATATATCATAGGTAAATTGTATTATGATAGTTTTAATGTTTAATTTGGATGGAATTCTATACTTGGTTCCATAACCCATTATTTTTCTAAGTGTTAGATCATCTACTATATTAAGATTACCAGTAATAATATGTACATGATCATTATTTATGTATTTTTGTAGAGAGGGGTCATTGCATTTATAGAGTAATGTACTAGCATCAAAAGAATATTTAGAGAACGAATTATAGTTAAAAATCTTTCTTCCTATAGTTATGGGATACTTAAAAGTTTTTGCTAAATGAATATTATCTATAGAAAATTGACAGTTTTTATCATTTATTATGGAATTAATATTGATTTTATTAAATATTTGATTAGAAAAAGTGATTACCATTTGAGTATTAGTTTGTAGATTTTTAGGTTATTTTAGTAAATTTATATTGTAAAGATTGACTCTAGTCATAGTGAGATCATAAAATACATCTAAAAAATGTTTAAAGTAAGTTTTACTCAGAAATATATATAAATATTGTACTATATGTTTCTTTTTTATTCCAAATATATATTTACGTATTAATAACCAATTGTAATTTTTTAAACAATTACGATGCAGGTTATTAATTTGTTTAATTATAGTGTTTTGGGAAGTAATGCTAGTAGATGAACATTTTCTCTTTTGTTTCTTGTAGTTTTATGATTTATAAGATGATTTAAACTATTATATATGGGAAAATAATCAGTAGTGTCATTTATAGATGAAAATACTTTAACAGATCTTTTGAAAACCTCACTTTTAAGACCATATGGATAAATTGTATTATAATATTTCATATATAAAGACTCTAAATACAGACGCTCTGATTTATTTTTCTGAATTTGTATTATTTCAATAGTAGTATTTTAAATTTATGTTTATGAAAATGCTGTATTTCAGCAGTAGAATGTATATTTTTTGCTATATTTTTATCAGAATCTGACTGATGTTCATTAATGCGTTTATGAAGACAACCAGAAGTTTCACCAATATATTTCAAATTGCAAATGTTACACTTTATACTATAAATTACATTAAATGCCTTACAAATATATATATATATATATATATATATACAATATCCATGATATTTATTACTTATCGATATTTTAAAATTAAAGATGAAAAATTGTTCAAAGTTATGCTCTCCTCTGGAGCTAAATGCCTTTATCCCTTATATAGTTGCTGGTTCATCCATTTATATTGCAAGCTCCATCGATCAATCGAACTAAAATTTTCTGATGCGAACCATGTGACGTTTATGAATAATGCAGATCCCATAGAAAAGATAACAGAATTCTACTCTTTCAAACATGATATTTTAGCAGACCAAAACAATGAAAAATGTTGTATCCATAAAACCCACATTTTACTCTTTTAAATGTTTAAAAATATTCATGGTCCATAAAGGTTACCATTCACAAATGGAAATAAAATCGAACTGCGTTTTAACAAAAGAAAAGGGTATAAAATCTATTGAGTGTTAGTTTTGGAAATTTTGAATAAACATTAAAGAAAAATAATAATGTTTAAATTTTTGGTAAGATATATTAAAAATATCTTTGTATAAATTTGAGAGAAAGAGAGAGAGATTCAAAGAGAAAAATCAATAGAAATGAAATAAATATCACATTAATACATTTAATAAAATATACATAACTTAATTTTTAAAAATCTGTCAAAGAAAAATTTCAAAATTACTTTTTTTTAATTATCGATATTTAAATTATTTTTCTTTAGAAATGAGTGTAGACAAAATTATTTCTTGAATAAATATAAGCAGTATAAGGTATGGCTGATTAAAAACTAATTTTTTTTTTTAAAAAAAGGTAATAGAGGTTAATAAATTAAAACACTATGTATATGTTTAGTTACACCTTTCAGAGAGATATCGTCCCATAATAAGTATGTGATGTCTTTATCTGTATTCAACCATCATTTATTCTTGCTTGATGGAGGATTGTTAAAAAATTGTGAAAAATAGATAGTGATAATTTTTTATAGTTATGTGACGTCATTGTATGCTTTTTTCTTTAATTTTTTTTAATCGGGATCGCTTAGTAATGGACTAGTCTGGCTTTTGGATTTTTCGGAAATTTTATCATCGAAAGTAAGAAGGACACACACTGTCTGAAGCCACAACATGAGGAACTTTGCTTTATGTTCGCGGAATCATTACCATCGTGAGCAGTGCGAGATGATTTTGGAAGTTTATAGAATTTTTGTTTTATGAGAATGATTATAAATTTCACTTCTGTCAGGTTCTGAGAAACATCTGCTACAGGATTGGAATTTATGTTATTTCTTTATCTTAATATTATCATGTATTGTATGGGCTGTGTACTGTCGCTTCAAGGTGACATTCTTCCTTTGTTAAAGCGGGAATTGACAGGTGATCATGTGCAGGTGGTGAGGTGAGAAAGAGAAGATTGCTGAGAGGCATGTTCATCCGTCAGTGATGTATGTGAATGATGAGCAAATAAGGAACATTCCACGAATCAAGAAAACAACGTGGAATACGTGCAATGGAGGAACTCCGCAGGGGGGTTTACCTTGAAGAAAGGGAGTGATTTGAGAAGCGCAGGTTTTGTCTGAGATTTTGGCAGTTCATATCTGGAGTTCGGACCGTGAGGGCAAGGGATACGGACGTCCCTGTGTGTATTGCTCTGGGCCGAATAGCGTAGGCTGAGAACCCATGTGTTGGGAGATTCGAAATCGATCTCGGGTAAAGTGAATCTAACGAGTGTAGAGTAAGGGGGATTAGGTGTAATTTGAACAGTACACAGCCAACATTTTAATGTATTTAATTTAATGTTCAACCGGATCACCTTTATCCGAGTTGTAACTGTATATAATGTATTATTAGTGTATACATAGAGTATAAATAAACTGTTAATTTAGTTAATTGACAGCGTTGGTGTTCATTTACACAATCCTCACAGTGGGTGACCGATATCACCTAATAATATCGGTCGTGGCAGCTATAATTACTACGGATTTTCTTCAAATTGTGCAGACTAAGAGGAACGTCCGACAACTTCCATTGGAAAATTCATATATGATGGCGTCCATCCTACCCAGTGTAAAAAAATAATTAAAAAATGTAAATAAATAAAAAATAAAATAAAAAATATGTACTTCAAACTATCAGTACTACAAACGTAAATTTTCGGAAATCTATATGCTTATTAAAATTTTATCTGTACACTTTACGAAAAAAAAAAATGTAAATCTACAAAACTAATTTTTGTGAAGCTAGAGATTTCCATAGCTTTATAAAAATTTAAGTAATATTAATAAAATTCTATCTATAATTAAGGTTGCAGTAACATAAAAAACTCAAAGCATATCAGTTTTTAAAATATTCTTAATAACTTTACAGACTTTTTGATTTACTTGGCAAATCTCTATTTGTTACACGAACTTTTGCTATTGTCTTTAAATAAACGTATTAAGAATCCCAGATAATTTCATGCAAATATTTCAGTAACATTAGAGATTTCTTTTCTTTTCTTATTTTTTTCTCAGAGTAGCAATATGCCTCATTTTGGCTGATGCTTAAAAATAGTCTATCTTCTCCTAGTAATACCAAATTTTAATTATTAATCGTAAATATAGATATTAATGAAAGTATGGATAAAATAATGAAAACAATATAGACATAATAAATGGGTGCTTAAAAGTGTATGTATGCGTAAAGAATGTTTTAGGTTTCACTTGAATTTTTACTTTTTTGAAGGACGGTTGAATAAAAATTTTTGGTCAAAATAGTTGTCACGATTATTAAATAATCTTGTTGCTGAGCAAAATGTGTTTCATACTACAATCTAAAATTAACACCATCTAATTGTAATTTACTCCAAGGCATCATGAAGTACTCCTTTGAACAATTTTATGAATATTGCAGTGAACAATAAATTTGTATCATTTTTTACAGTTTTAACTCAATTTTCTCTGTACAATTTATTATGCATGCATTTCGCTTATAAATATTAATTTATATCTACAATTACTTAAATATGTGCTCACTACAATAAATTTTAAATATTGCAAATTCATCCTTTAAAAAATCTTAATGAAGGCACCTAAATATTCAAAAGTAAAATGTTAATATTTTTAGGGTTCCATGCTTAAAAAGTGAAAGTGTAACTATTATAAGATCATCTCTGTGTCTGTCTGATTGTCTGTCACAGCCTCCAAAAATTTTCAAGTATCGAATATTTTCTTCTTGTACAAATAAAAGAAATAAAGAAAAAAGATTTGCTCATTATTGCAATATTTAATATTATTTAGGCTTTCTACCTCTTTGAAATTTTATAGTACAGCTATTTTTACTTTTCTATTACATACTATTGTACCTACCCTATTTTATGTAGGTTTTTTTTATAATATGTTGTTATTTGTTTAGCAACGTATGTAACTGTTTTATTATTTAATAATACAGTTAATAACTGATATATTTATTGTACGGAATTCTCTAAGCTCAAGTAATACTCGCACTTTTTGCACAATTTGTTTACTAGTTTTTATTGATCTCCGTAGTAATGCAATGTTCATTTGACTTGAAAAAATTAAAACAGAAGTTTGGCCAATAAGTATACCAAAACACTTTAAATAAAGTCTTCTTGCTCAAAATTTATTTTGATCAAAATTAAAATTACTTTAAACTCAATATAATAATTAGGTATATTTTCTTTGCGCGAAACCCAACTATAAGTAAATTTAATATATTTATAAATTGTTAAGACTATAATTCAAAGATTAAGAAAATACCCTACGTGGGAGTTATTTAATTTTGTTGAATATCTGTTGTTATTTTTATCATCGCCATTAAAAAATAAACTCAACGCATGTGTGTTTTATTTATAAAAAAAATCTCTATTTCTCTTTTTTTTTTTTCTTTTTCAAAACCCTGGATTATGCCAAAGCAACAAATTGGCAATGTGTATAATCAAGGCAGTAAAAAAAGAACTGGGAACAAATCCAGACAGTATTTCATTATCTTGAATTTGATATTATACTCGAGTTTTTATAATATATTGATTATACTACTAGTATATTTTGATTTTACTATAGTTTGATTTATATTAAGTTATTTCTACGATTTGGAAAATTGTATACTTCAAAAAGCTAGTATAAATAAAATCCATTAAGATTTGTTTGAAACGAATTGTTACATTAACAAGTAAGAAAAATCATGCGTTAAGCATAGATTATGAAACACTTTCCAACACTTCCTGAAATCTTTAACAAAACTTCGTTATTTAGAAAAATAAGATCTGACTGTCCATAGACAAATATGTATTTCGACTTAAAAAAAATAATAATGATATGAAAAAAATAGTTGTACGTTACTCCAAGGTCTAAAGCGTCCTCTATAGTCATTTTTTGAAATTTATATTTATAATTTGTTTTTAAGACAATACTGACATAAAGAATAGTTTTAGTGAAATCCGCAAATCAATTGACCATTTTTTTCGTTTTTTATAATCATTTGAAATTTGAACATCCCCAACAGTTGAGTTTTCGCTTCTTAACCACTCCTAACGATTCAGATTTTCAGCTCAAAATTTAAGTTTATGTCTAAACTTCTAAAAATATTTTATGAGATGTAAAAAATAACGGTGAAAAATAGTTGTACGTTTCTCCGAAGTCTAAAGCGCCCTCTACCGGTATTTTTTGAAATTTATCTTTATAATTTATTTTTTAGACAATACTGATATAAAGAATAGTTTTAGTGAAAACCGCAAATCAATTGACCAATTTTTCCGCTTTTTATGATTATTTGAAATTTTGGACCCTAAACTTTAATGGCGGCTATCTTCATCGGATAACGTTTGGGGCCCTTGGTTTCCTATTTATATTGTTTGTCTTGATGTGTACTAAGAATCACCTTAAATATTTGCCCAATGGTTTAGATACATCCTGTATATGGAAAAATACTTTAACACTTTTGTTCAGCCTTGGAGTTTATCTAGTACCTTTATTACACGCCAGCATTTTGTTAAAATTTAGTTCAAACAAAAGCACTTTTAAAACTACTTAAATCTCATTTCCAGTAATTATCATTCATGGAGAACATGAAGAAAATTCTTTGTGTGACCCTGTATATCATTTTATTTTTATTCTACAAACATTTCTTAGTAAACTGAAAACAGATCAATGTAAAAATGCATCATTTACTTAAAAACCACCTTTAAGTAAATTACCCTCATATTCAGTCAGGTTTGCGAGTTCTTTTGTTAACCCTGTATATTAACTATATCATTTATACGCCACACATATTATGCAGACATTTACTAAAATTTAAAAGCAAATCTCACTATTGAAAATGCATTTCATACATCCATCAGCTATCATCGATAATATACAGTACTTCGGATAGAATATGCGATTCGAAATATTTTTAGTGTTCTCCTGTTTATGCTACGCACTTCATATTATGCGCGAAATATTATTGAGTCTCAGCGGCGTTTATGAAATTTATGATGCTTGAAATCATTTAACATAGTTAAAATATTTCGCAAATAATTCCCTCCTTTAATATTGTGTAATGGAATTCTTTTGAGTGGCCCCTGTAAAAGAATAATTATTATTTTCAATGCATATTTTACACAATGCATTTTCAGTGCACTTTGCGAATCCATATAAATTTGAACATATTTGACCGGGTACAAAACCTTTAAAATTCATTTGAAACGATTTTTTCCCATAGGCCGTAATATATCGGAAAACTTTTGACTATCCCTGTAAATAAACTAATCTGGGTACAAACTTCATTTTCAATAGGGTTCGTGTTAGGGTAAACATCAATAATATATAAAAATTTCATAGCAATATATTCACGAGAGTATATTTATGGGAGTTAAAGCGGGAACAGACCGCCATACGACCAGACGTCAGACAAACCGAATGAATAAACACTTTTCAACTTTGTTGGAAAGTGCCAAAAAGGTAAATTTGTTGCACAACTTTTTGTTAATATTTTTCGGTACACAAAAATCTAAAAGTAGAAATAGCATTTTATTTTATTTTTTTTTAACTTAAAAAAATATTCTAGAAATTTGAGAGTTAAATGGCGAAAACATAGATGGATAGATATAGCTGTTTTAAAGTGACTTTTAAAAAATATTTAATTTACTCAGATTAACAGAGTGAAATTTTCTAACAGTACCTTATTATGATACTTAGAAGCATAATTATCCCAGCGATTTCAAATCAACAATTCACATTAATTGAAAAATAAATTATATCTGTTGCTATAAACGATCGAGTGTCAGTTTTTTCTTTCTCATGCTACCATGTCTTAAAATGTGATTTAAAACATCTGCTTTAAAAGAATTTTCTTAAAAACCATCCTTTATAATAAAAAATGATAAAAACTGCTCGATTTCATAGATTATGAAAACTAGAAACTGATAGTGTTATAAAAATACTGATTTTATGGTTTATGAAAAATAGAACATTAATAAACATTTTTTGAGAATAAATGCTTTTCAATGTTTCTGATATTTAAATTGATCAATCTGACTTTATGTGAAAAACTATATTTCAGCAGTTGGCACAATAGTTTTTAAATACACAATAGTTTTACATTACTTAATATGCCTTCGTAATTTTTAGTTCTGGCAGAATATTATGAAAATAAGATTCTGTGGTGAAAATCATTCGTGCCACGTTTTACACTGTTTCCTTACTAATATTAATTTAATCATAGAATTTTCCGATTAAATGAATCAAAATTTTAGATTAAAATATAGTGTTGACAAAAAAGTGTAAAGACTAACATTGTAACAAAAGAGAAAAAAATTCTTGATCTATGAAAATACTATATAATCGTGAAAGCAAATATATATATTTCGAGCCACTCGCAATTCCAAAAAACGTGCCTTTATATATAGGAATATCGGAATCCAATATATTATCAATATTTAAATAAAATTTGGGAGATTTCCTTCAAATAGGGCGAAATAAGAGTTAAGAGGGAGTCATGAATTTTAACAAAATGCCCATTTACTTTTTTTTACAATTACCTGTATTGAGATTAGGTTTATTGATCTTTAACTATATCTAAATACTTAATCAGTAATAATTATTATTTTTAATATTTACCTTTATTCGGTAGAGGCTGATGAGGGAGTGATGAGGTCCAAAGCTCGCCACTCTCTTATTAGCCTCTACTGAATATTGAATATTAAAAAAATATTAATTGTTACTGATTTATAAGTAGATAGTTAAAGTTCATTAACCCTAATCTCAATTAAAGTAATGGTATATAAAGTAAATGGGTATTTTGTTAAAATTCAGGACTCCGTCTTAATTCTTATTTTGGCTTATTTGTAGAGAATTAGCCATTTATGAAAGTAGAGTTTCATTTATAGCCATTGATTTTCAGGAACGTTTCCGATTAGCAATATAGTGCATTAACCCTTTATCTACCGACGGTATTTAATAGTACCATAAAAAATTACTTATTATTAAATTCTTTTAATAGGTCAAATAATTGTAATACTGTTTAGAATGAGTTATAGAAACATTACATTATTTTGTTCCAAAAGTATACAAAAGTATCTTTCACAAAACAAAAATATTTTTAAAAGGATGATTTATTTTGCCTTTGTATCTTTACAGCTTTATTGGCGCTGAAGGAGGGGAATATTTTGAATATTTTTCAAATCGGGAATATTTTGATATTTATATTGTAAGAACATCACATTTGTACATTTTATAATTCTACAAAATTCTAAGAAATCAATTTAAAATAAAAGATTTGAGTGGGGTTATAAATATTGTACAAAATCCCTGTAAATTCAAATTTAATATATCCTAATTAATGGCGCTAAAATCCTTCAAAATTTATTAATGATTATGTGAATCTTTTAATGTAGTTTAAAGAATTTGCGTAAATTGCTTTAGAATATAAAATTTTCATGATTTCATAATATGGTAGGTAACGGGTTAATAAGTTTTTCAAACCAGAATATCAGTTTTTTTGTAGTCTATAAGCTGTCAACAAATATTTACATTTTAGTTGCATTTATACATGCAGTGGCAACAAAATAAACTCAAATTATATTTTAACATCAATTTTCCATTCTGTTTATTTTTTATTTAATTACGAATGTTTAATTTAAGAATTAATAGCATTAACCTTCCGTCGGACGCGCCGTAGTAAAAAAAACAACATTTACTTTATTTTTTCTTAAAAACAAAATTCAAGCAGTAGTGGGTGTTAATAACCGTTTGCATTCGTTTACTCGGTTTCTTTACCAAGTTTCTGAAAGTTATTTGTAATTCAGATTGAGCAATTAGCTGCACCTGCCATTTTAATCATTTAACAGTGCATGAACTGCACAATGTTTATCTGTAAACAGCCTTCAAAAAAGCAAATCATAGACTTGATATGGGAAGCTACTAATATAGATGAAATATAGGACTATTTCTGTAAATCCGAAATTACTTAATTATTGTTTAGTAGTTCATTATTAATTTTTATTCTTTGTGATTGTGGAAGCCAGTAGCTTTTTATACATCTAAACTTCCGTTTTAATATATTATAACAAAATAACTTTATTGCGGAATACTTTCATAAATTATAATCAGAAATAACTTATATTACATTTGTAAGTTAAATTATTTGTAAAATTAAAATAAAGCAGCAATAAATGATTGCTTTTCGTCTGTTGTACAATTTAAAACGCGCGTCCGCTCATGTGATGAATTTTTGCACGCTCGGCGAAGGGTTAAAAATGCGATATACCGTTTTGAGTCAGCTGAATTAGTTACAGAGCACTTGAAAGGTGCTCTGTAAAGTTTCTGAATTTTAAAAGCAAGAAATAATCTTTCTTTTTATAAATGTATCTTTATATCTTGAAAATAATTTTTTTTTTAGATTTCTAAAGATAAAGAAATGCTCTTTTGAGTTGTCGTAGAAGGTATATTTTATTTTCATTTGAGGTTGTATAATATTTTTGTAGTTTATAAAATGCTGTTTCTTTTTCTTTTTTTTACAATGCAGTTATAATAAAGAACAGTAATATATATTTTCAAAGCTCATTTTAACTTTTAAAAAATGCATATTTAAACATGCATTTTTTAATAAAAAAATTATTTTTTTAATTTGGTACTTAAAAATGAAATATGCTTATGAAAACAATCAAAACTTAAATAGGATAAAAACGGATTTTATTATTCTTTTATAAATTAAACAAAGGACTTTTTAAAATTATTTTTAATTTACAAAAATATGCATCAAAAAGTACACTCTAAGAACCAGTGAAAGAAAAAATATTTATGTACCAGAGAAGCAAAATTTTCTGTCTCGGAAAACCTCAGGCTTTTTTCTTTTAAATAAAAGCTTTGTTTCAAGAAATAAATGTGTCAGAGTTTACACAAAAAATGTAGTTATGCCATTATAGAAACATTTAAAAATACTTTTTTCTTATTATTAAAAAGTAATTTAAAGGCTGATTATCCATATATATGAATTTAGCTGTTAATTAAATATTCTCACAAGTTCTGTGAAAATTTTTATTTCTTGGATTAAACATTTAACTTGTATTGATGTAAGCATTTTTGTATCCTCTTATAAAAAAAACGTTCTTAATAAAGTGCTATTAGATTGCATTACGCTTTCAACAATGTTTTTGTGCCGTAAACAAAGTAATAGTGTTAGTATAGTAGAAACAAAGCCTAAATTAATCGAGAAAAAAAGGCTGTGCTAAAGAAAGAAAAATGATCTCCCATAAATAAAATTTATTAATGCAATCATCTGTGAACCATTTTCTAAAAAATGCTATTTCATTACGCAACATTTACAAACATTTTAGGTGGAAAAATTCTCTAAAGAAATAATTTTGTCCGTCGTTGAATGTATTATGCAATGTATTTTTTTGGAATGTTTTATAGTTATTATGTGTATATTTTTTATAAAGAGGCATTGTATTTCATTTGTGGTAATTAAGCTTATTTCCTAGTGTGGTCATAAGAAATTCATTGTCAATTCATTAACCATAATTTCATTGGAGCTACTCCATAAAAAGAAACAAAAAAAGCTTTTTCATGGAGTAATTTAATCAAGCGTAATAACTTCGTTTCTTTTACAAATGAGGCATTATATCTACTTACAAAAAATACGGTGTTCGAGCGGTTTTTTTTTCAACTTCAAAAATTCTTATTTAATATTACCTACGATATTTTGTGAAATTTATTAAAAGACTGTATACATTAGTTGGTTATTGGTATTTACTTAAGTCTTAATAATATTAGGTTTAATATACATAAAATGAATATGTTATTACATGCACTGCAAAAACAATAATGTATCGATAAGCGAGATTCTGCGTGATCTTTCTGCATCTAACGGAAGCTTTCTATTTTGAATACGAATAGTATATTTTCCTGGAATAAAGGAAAATTTCCTTTTTATTATAAGTTGTTGAATATTAAAAACAAAGATGACGCGGTACAAATCAAACAAAATAAAATTTCCTTTTGAATTCAGAGAAAATGTAAACTACCAAATTAATTTTTCGTAATTTACGCTTTGACCTATAACACGACAAAGTCAGTGAATTTGCCATGAATTGTAAAGAAAAATTTAAGGGCCAATGTTGTGGTGCTAATGTTCAGAAAGATAAGGCGAAACGAATTGTAATAATAAATAATGCAGACACTTGTTAATTTGCAAGGTTTTTTTTTACTTGAGATATCAATTTAGATTTATCAATGTTATACATTTTCAATACAAAGAAAGCAAAAAATATCCAATTAAACTTTCGTAATTAATATTTTGACTTAAATAAAGTCGTTGAATCTGGCCATGAGGCATAAAATACAGAATATTTAATCTTTGAAAAACAGTATCGCGGTTCGAATACTAATAAAGATAAGGCAATAAGAACTAATATAATAATATGCAATGCAGACACTTGTTCAATTGAGCGGTATTTGCATGTCAGATATTAATATAGAGCTACCGAGAAAAAGTAAAAAATATCCAGTTAAATTTTCGAAATTAATGCCTTGGCTTATAAAAAGGTTATAAAGAAGAATAAAATGTCAAATAATTAATATTGCATCCTGATATTGCATTTAATGGTAAATAAAATTGATTTGTAAATTTCTAAGGCTGCTGAATTTCTATCTTTACATTTGGACAATTTACATGCTATTATTAAGTTTTACTTTACAGTTTTATTCACATTGCGTTATGATCCTCATTAATAACAACAAAGTGCATTTGTAAGAAATCACTCCATTTCATTTTAGGAATATATATCTGTTAAAATATTCTTACTTGTATATATAGAGACAATAATTTGTTGTCTGAAATCCTATATTTGTTTAAAAACAAAATTAAAACTAAGCCTTCAAAATTGGTAGAACCTTAACACAGCGTCGTTATCTCAGAGTACTTTATATATTATAATACCTTCTATTTATTAATAAGTCGTTGTGCAGTGTAAAATTTTAATAAGGCGTCATGGGGTAATAAAGCCTCATTGAGGATACATAAGAAAGAAGAATTTAGCAGTTATGTATTCATAAAATGTAATAGTGTGATTTCATGACTAGTGCTATTTGACGTTATTAAATACTTACGTGGGCAATAAAGCCATACAAACAAAATTATAAATTAAGAGAGAAAAGATTGTAAAATTGTTCAATTAAAAAGATACAAATTATTCAGAGAAAATTGACAAATTGTTTTTACTATTAAATGGGATATCAGTATGCAATATTAATTTTTTGATATTTTATTCTTGTGACATGAAAAGATTCGTAGCATTTAGGACATAACAATTTCTCCTTATCCTTTTTAGTTTTCAACAATGACAATAAAAATCTCGCGTGCATAAAATAAAGGAAATAAAAATGTAGTTCTGCCACTCGAAAGAATCAACTAGGGAAATAACACCAGAGGATGGCGTTATTACCCTGGTATGCTTATTGCGCAGTATATTTTTAATTACAAACTACCTCGCGAATACATCCAAAATCTTCCACACTACTTTAAAAGTACATGGAATTGATTACAAACTTATATAATAAACAAAGCATTTCTTAATAAATATATAGTCTTCAAATCACAGAATCTACTTAAAACTTTTTCGATTTTTTCGATTTTTTGATTTTTAGACGTTGGAACTTTCATTCTTCTCCCAGTGATAAGTTTTACAAATGAAACAAAATAATTTTAAACAAATGTTTTGAGTAAGATGACTCACAGCCCTTCTGCGAAGGACCTGTATTTGCTATTTACCGTATTACTTTATAATTACACATAATATTTGCACTTGTTTTATTACCCACCCAAGCGTTATTGCCCCATGACACCTTAAGTATATAAACCTGAAAAAAATATTTTATGCAACATTTTAATGTTATTAAATTACTTATATTTTACATTACGTAGTATTATTCACCAATTTAATGTAACATTTCTCTATTGGAGACATATTGAATAACATGTATATTATAACAGGATTTTAAACAGTATAATAAAAAGAATAAAGTACATAAATTCCTAATAAAATATGTAATCTTGAAGCATAAAATAACGCTAATAAATTTAAGCTTTATACGGCTCTATGATATTATTCGATTACATATAAGAATATAATGTGATGCCATATCACATTTTTTTAAGTAATCCATCATTACTGGAGAAATATTGATAAATATCGATTCACCGTTATTCTAGTCCTATAAGTATTAAGTTGTAATCGATACTTATAAACACGCTAAGAAAAACATTGTTACATTTTAATGTTATTCAAATATGTATCGTAATATAACAGG
The DNA here is from genome assembly GCA_964019185.1 of Maratus speculifer. NCBI lineage: Eukaryota > Metazoa > Arthropoda > Arachnida > Araneae > Salticidae > Maratus > Maratus speculifer. The sequence continues at coordinate 104,339,611 of OZ025289.1, read as the reverse complement.
AAATTGTACTAAAAATCAAGTTAATTAATGTAATATGCTTCTGTAGGAGAAATATTTAGTCACATATACATCATACCAGGATCTTAAGCAGTACTATATATATATATATATATATATATATATATATATATACATACAGTACAGAAATTTCTAATAAAATATTTAATCTTGAAGATCAAAATCTTGCTAATAAATTTAAGTTTTATGCCTCAATATAATGTTACTCGATTACTTATAAGAATGTAATGTTATGCAATATTACAAATCTCTTTTAAATAATCCATCATTATTGGAGATATACTGAATAATATTGATTCGTCATTACTTGAGGCTTATAAGTAGTTTTGTTTCAGAATCTTACTACTGGATTTTCTTCTTTGGCAAAGCCACTGCTTAACAGAGACGCATCTTTTCGGATAATCACAAAAGTTTCTTTGAAGTACCCACTTATATTCCCCAACTTCCCTAGGGATGTTGGTCACCACACCCTTTCTGATAAGTATCCCGCATCATTCTGCCATTCTTTGTTGTGATGCAATCTTCCTTTTCTTAAGATTCTTGAGTCTTGGCTTCTGAAGAGGCTACACACATGTAGTGTGCAAAATAAATTCTTTTGCTATATTTCTGAATAAATTAAAACAATGCAATTTTTGACACAGCATGGTTTACCATACAACTTTTTTTACATGTTCGAGACTGAATATTTTTGACATATTTTTTAATTTTGCTAGCAGAAGAGAATATGATATATGTATAAAAATATATAAAAAAAAAGATTTATTTTTTTATAAACAAAACGATGATAGTTTTCATAATATAAGATAGTTTTAAAATAATGAATGGGAAAATGTTTTTATTAAGTGAAAAAAATAATAAAAATAACGCTTAGATTTTATTCACAATTTAATAAGGAATTCTTATAATATTTTAACTTCAAAAAAGACAATGATAAGTATTATGTTTCTAAAATTAGATTAGCTTTCAGGATAAAATGCAATTTGCTGTTTTTAAGTATTCGATGAAATACTGTGGGAAAAAATTAACTACATTTTTTTTTTTTACTGAGAAGAAATTAAAAACTTATGTCTATACTCTAAATTAAATTTCATCTAAAAAGTACAAGACAGATTAGAGATTGTGCTGCGATATATTTGAAAAAGGCAGTGCGGTGCATGTGTCTATAATTAAATAAAATTTTCTTTTTCGGCAATTAGCTTTTTAAATGTTTTCTTTACAGTTAAAGAGTTATGTGTAAAAATTTTTTTTTCTGAAAGTTTATAACAGAAATACAGAAGAACGTAATATTTTAAACTCAATTTGTCGATTATTTTTTCTCTTTGCTAAAATAAAGAAACAAAATTATAATTTTATTAAAAGAAATAAAACTTCTTTAAAGGTTTTGAACACATTTGCAATCAATTGTAGCAACACTATTATGTGCATTAATTTCAGAATATTTCTGGGTCATTCAAAATATGTATATATCTATATGAGAAATTTCAATTTCAGAATCACTTTTAAATGATGCTACCTGAACATTAAAAGGTAATACTGACATCCTGATTTAAAACTCTGATTGACTTATTTCACAAGAGATTTGTAAAAGTAATTGAAAAGAAATATAAAGATTACATTTTTGAAGCAAATTTATTTATTTTGACTATGTAACTTCGGAATCCTTTTTTATTTATAGAAAATTTATCTCTTTTATTTATTGTAAATTTAATCTTTCTTTTATATTTCTATGACGTAGAGTGTATGCATAAAATATTTATTTTAAATAATAACAAACTATTACTTATGAAAACTGCAGCACCATGAAAGAAATGAAAGAAATCTATGCAATAATAATCTGTATTTGTGCATACAAATTATTAAACTTATTAACAAACTACAAACTATAAAAAAAAGTTACATGCTAAAAATCGAAATTTGCTGAAAACAGCACGAACTGCAGTAGGTGTATCTGTACAAAATGACGTTGGATCAAATAGATATCTAACCTGTTTCAGAGGAAGAACTTTCCAGATTGCTTCTATCTTTACTCAAAAATTAGCTGCTTCAGCTAGGGCTACAAGCGAAATACGGATCCACGTAGGTCCAACATGTTCAATAGACCAACATACCTCATGATTAAGCAACGAAGGACTGAGATGCTTTTGTTATTCTGAAAAAGAGTTTGAATATGCCTAGCAGTATGTAAACAAGCAATATTCTGTTCAAATATAGCTCCAGTAGTAAGTTGAAGGAAGTGTACGGCGTAGGACTCCTAATTTTGTTTTCATTTCTTTATTGGTTTCTATCAAGATTACCCACAACTTTTAAGAACGTATGCATTTTATTCAATGTGAGAAGCCTGAATCACTATGCTTGCCATTTTTTCAGTTTAACGTTGGATAGTACATCGGAAGATAATATTAATTCGTATAGTGTCTAGCACGGATGCTTCCAATTTTTATTCCACAAATTAAAGCAGGATTTATCGGAAAGCTGATTTGTTATGCAATCGGCTTATCATTGTCTATGTCAATGAATCTACACCCAGAAAAAGGAATTGATTAAAACTACTTAAAATGTTTTGTTCAGTACATTTTGGTTGTTTTAAGCGAGTTTTTTAGTTAAAGTAAAAAATAGGTTTTGTTGCTCAGAAAAAAAAATATTGTTAACATTCTTATAAAAAAAATCACCAATTTTATTTGAGTCTTACTAAAGTCTTGTATTTTCAATTTGTAATTCTACATTTTTTTTCCTGCAAAATTTAAATTGGTGTGCAGTAGCCATAACTCTCTAACGTAATTCTGTTTAATTGAGTTATATAGCTATAAAAGATTAACATAATTTTAAAACTTTTCAAATTGAGACGGATTAATGACGTTATTATGCATTTCGGATAAAAATTGTGGACGGGAAATTGTAAATAATAATAATAATAATAATAATCAACAATATATATGTTTTTTTGTTGTTGTTGTTTATTCAACAAAATTTTTCCATTGACCTCAATAAGGGTCTCCGAATCTATAACAAAGTTAAATCCTCATCAATAAATTAATGAAATAATATCTATATAAATAAAACACAGATTTCTTACATCTGCAATCGATCTTCACGTTTAAATTATTGAAATCGTCAGAACCAAAAAAGCTGCAATAAATAGCGAAATTATTGACCTCTTTTTCAGATAATATATCTGGCGTGCAACCCGTACATTATTATCGCTTTTTATTAGAATATATATTTAATGTTTTATACATAAAAATTACTTTTAGTGTTGTTAGAGAGCAAACTAAAAATATGTATATGTACAGTAAATGTAAATGAACTACTCAAGTTTTCAGCATAAATAAATAAGAGGGTTTTCACTATTCTGTAACCCGAAAGGACCGGGTCGGATTTCGTATTATATAAATTAAAAAAACAAAGTTTGATCTATTCTTATTTTACACCTTCTTGCGCCTTGTTTCCCTTAATGTCATATAATAAAAGCCTAAATCATGTGATTGTCATCAACAGTTCCGGACTGACTGCTTTACTTCTTACATGACAAACGACCATTTTAGTACTTTAATGTTAGCCAGTCGCATGGGATAAGTTGCCATTGTTTATTCTGTCGTCATTATTTCATTTGTGACTGTCATAAACAATTGCAAGCTGAATCCATCGCTTTTTAAGCAAAGTTCCCATTTTGACTAAAAATAAAATAAAATTATTTTTAGAATAAAACTAAATAAAAATTGTCATGTTCATAGATAAATCTTGATATTTCAATATTTTTATTTTAGCCGGGTGCAGAACTCGCCAACAGCATTTTTTAACTAGCCAGTTAGCATTTTTTTTAATATTTTCCATGTCGTAAATTAAAAAAATGCTTTAAAATTAAAATTAGATATTATGATTTGTCGCATTATTTGACATTTTTCTTTTTTTCGTTAAAAAAAAAAAGAAAGAAAGAAACAGAGATTTAACAACCGTGAATTTTAGGTGTTTCAATGTTAAATGAAAGTATGGCATTTATTAATGAAATGAGTGAAAGAGTTATATTCTTAATAAAAAAAAGTCATAGAACAATATTTGTCGATCATATGTGCTCCGCTAACATAAAAATAAAGATATCTTGACTTCTCTATCATAATCTCTCGATTAGGCAAAACATGGATTAAGTAAGTAGAATTATGAATAAAAGTAACATGATGCTTCCCTTAGCATAAATTTAATTGTGACCAAATTGTTCGCCAAGGAAGGCTAGTTAAGAATAGTGATAATAATGTTAATAGGGCTAAACAATCACTGTTATTCAAGCATTTAGAACAATTGCAGCAATTTAATTTTTATTTTTTATTTTCAAGTTCTATGATTATAAAAATCTTTGAAAAAAATTACCAGGCTTCATTAAATCTATGCTTGTTTAAATATATGACATAAATCAAAAGCATGTGTACAGTTATCTACTATTTTTTAGACAGACTACAAATAGATCATAAATATAATTTCTATCAAAGAAATAAATTCAGAAGTACCCCGACGCAAAAATATTTTCTTCTTTTACTAACAAACTCAGGAAAAAAAAGCACTCAGTTTTTAATTTATTACATAAATGATTAATCTCTGCCAAAATGTATCAGATTAAATTAGTTATTTCTTAGTATTAATTAACACAATTTATTTTGACAGAAATTCATGTAATTAGAATTCTTAGATGTAGATTTTACTAATTACTATTAATGATCTGAACCGCCGCAGAGGAAAAAAAAACATCAAACACACTTAAAACAAATAACGTTAATTAGTTTAATGCGAGTACTTACGAAAAACATAAATCAATTTTTTAGGCTTCATATTTTTTAGAAGGGAATGGTTTTCTTAAGACAATATAAAAGTAATTAGTTTCAACTAATTTTTTCCAATATGAGTTGAGAAAAATCGAATATTTCATTAGTTGATATTTGTGTAAAATATTAAATTCGAGTTCATTTTTAGCATTAATAAGTCAAGACATAAAAAAAAAAAAAACTAATGTGATAAATCAAACTCATAAATCTAAAAAAGTTTCATAGTTTGTTTGTCTTAGTGTTAATTAACATTTATTATATTTTGTTTGCTATTTTCTAAAAACTAATGTTTTGAAAATTTAAAAAACTAAAAAATGATTTCCTGTTTATTGAAGGTCAATTTTACTTTTATTTAGTTTTTATGTATAATAACATATGAACGGTAAATAATTACTGAATAATTGAAAAAATACAAATATGTTTAGTTTATGATTCGTTTTTCATTTTATTTTTGGTAAAGTTTCGTTTATTGAATAAGAATTTTCTTAGAAATTAAAAAATACTGTAAATATTGAAATCAAATTTCACGCTAGCTGTTCATTGTGTTTTCATTTACAAAAACATAAGAAATTAGATATTCTAATAGAAAAGTTTACATTTTTCCAAAATACAAAAACATAAGAAATTAGATATTCTAATAGAAAAGTTTACATTTTTTTTATCCAATCTTTATTTTTTAAATCATAATCTGAAATTATAATACTTGAATGTACAGAAAGAAATTGAAAGACAAAAATTATTATTATTACGTAATCAACTGATCTAAGAATAAAATAAAAAGAAGCATAATGAAATTTTTGCATGATCATATCCGTGATATATGATCTGTGGTGATGGAAAAGGTGTGTTTGTAAATGTTTAAAAAGGTAATTTGGATTTTTATTTTTACACATTTAATAAAACAGTGTTATAATAATGAAAAATGTATTTCTTTACTTTATTTTTATTTATTTCTTTTTGTTTTGTGAAGCATAATGTCTTACTGAACATTAACAAAAAGAGATAATGTTAAAGTATAACTATTGTTAAATAATTATTGTATAATTAGTAAAATAATAAATTCTGAAAAAGAGAGAGAAACACTTTTTATCCTTCTTTGGATTATAAAAGAACTAATTTATGAGTATATAAAAAGTAGTCTTTGTGGGCACCGTAATACTTACCCTACATTAATACGTAAAGTATAAAAGATGAAAGTAAAACATGTGCAAAATATTTATAAAAAGCATTGTAATTCCAAAATACAATTTAAATATATATTTTAATATTTTTAATGCATAGTAATGTCTATTATGGAATATCGGGTACTACCTGATTAACCGTCGACTTATTTCTACAAATTGTATAAATTGCCAAACTACTCGTAAATTATACAACTTGGAATAATTTATATTTTAAATAACGAGAAAACAAATAAATTAGTAAAAGATTAATAAATTACAAATAAAATGTCGAATTAAAAATCATTTGATGACACACAAACATGTGTAACGTATTTAATGTCAAGTGATTGTGACATTTACGGTAAGCCATTATTGGCATTTAATCTTACAATTTAGCGACGGTTTTTTGCTCGACGGGATAATCAAGTAATACAGAATTGCGTAAAAGAATCATCATTATAACTTTTAAAAAGATAGTCATATTCACTAACAGTTACAGTTTCAGTTATTTCACTAGCAGTTTACTGCGTCGGATTAATTTCCAATTAAAATGTAAATTTGAATAAAAGTTTGAATGAAATATAAGGAAGAATAAAAATTCGAAAAGTGTAAAAAATATGATTACAAGTATATTGGTAACTATTTATCCGATTGACTTCATTCTTCATGCAAAATTTGTTTATTTATTTATTTATTTATTTTTACATTCACTCCTTAATACGTTCGCTGCGAATAACTCCACCCTCTGTGTTAAATGATTGAGAATTTCACGCACTAGCGCGTGACCGGCAGCCGATGTGTTAAAATGAGAAATTTAGGAAATTTTAAGCTACCTTTCATCAAGTAGAGAATGTCATGAATATGTCGAAAGTCCAAAAAAGTTAGTTTCGAATAATCGAGGTCATTGATATTCAATAGGCATCTCCCCATAATAAGCACATACCAAATTTCTTGTCTCTATCTTCCTTTGTTTGAGAAATAGAGCGTTTACAGGCAGACAAACAGGCGGAAAGCAAATTTTTTCTTCTTAAAAATATGTTTTCCGAAATCACCAGTGTCTGAAACGTGTAAATCCGTCAAAAAATTTCGATTTTCAGAACAATTGCAAGACTTACCCTATGGGTAAGTAACATACTACATATGATGGGTAAGTGATATACTTTAGTCCTGCGATTTTAACTTGAATGTTTGAACGCTTGTCTTTAGCGAGTATGTCTATGTATTAAAATGGATATAGATTAATGGACAAAAGTTCCTTTGGGTAAATCATAAATCCTTTGGATGTTCGAAAAAGCATGTATTTCAATTTCTATTTTACGGCAATTTTTGAAAGTTTTAAACATCGTACATTTTAAACTTTTGTATAGATGAATTTCCTGATAAACAAATTTAAAGATCTTTCTGTTCCTCTATATACATTGGGTGTTTCTTATATGCAGAGTGCGTCATAAATTTCTGCAAACTTAAAAAATCCATAATAAAAGAAGTAATGCTCGGAAATAATTTTGGTTTGCGTAAGTGTGATCAGACGGATTTTGGATTTTTTTTTTCATGTATAATATAAAATGGTTCAAAAAATACCGATAGCGGGCGCTCACACGCCACATTGGGACGCTCTATGATCTGCCACTAAGTGGACGATCCTCGAAACTCCCCGTTTTCTCAAAATGTTGTACTAAATTGAGTATTCCATTCAATGAAATAGGGCTTTTTTTGCATCTTAATTCCTTTCTTCGTTCGAAATTCTTGCAATACAATAAATGTGGATGCACTATTCTTGTAGAAAAATTTAACCAGCAGCGCTCGATCTGATACCGATAGCATACTATTGAGATAGAATGACAAATCCATTTCCAGTCATTTGTTTTACTGCTAGTCTGATTTGCATAAAACGCCTCTGTATGACATGTGAACGCCCTCTATCGGTTATTTTTTAAATCATTTTTATTATTAAAAACGGGAAATACTGGGGGGGGGGGGAATTCCAAAATCCGTCTGATCATACTCGCACAAACCGAAAATTTTCCCAAGCATTATTTCTTTTTTATGGATTTTTAAAGTTTGCACATATTTATGACGTACCCTGTATTTCAAGGTGCTGAAAAAGAATATAAAACTTTTCTATAACCCTCCAATTTTGAGGAACTTCATTTATAGATTTTGGATTATTTAGACTACCGTGTAGCACTTGCAATTACATAGCATTTTTTATTTAGATGCTTTTTATCATACATTTTTTAAATCTTATTAAGCGATAGAATATACAGTATGAGAGTAGAAATAGATTTCACTTTGACAAAAATTTATAAATTTTTTTTGGATGTGAATGAAAAGTGCAAGAAAGACTATTCAATTTATTACATTCAAGGTATGGAACGAGTCGAGGGATCATACAAATGACTGCTACTTTTATACTATAAAAATCAAAAGATTTTCTACAAAAACTAATCATAAAATTCAGTTCTCATACTTACATCTAGCAATCACAATGGTGCATTGCCAATAGCAAAACCTCGGGAGAAGTTTACATATGACGATGCACCAGTAGAAATTGATACTTGCCCTTCATCTAATATAAACTATTTTTCTGACATAAATGAAGAACCTTATCAAATTACTCATGAATAATTAAATGATCTTGTGAGAAACTTAAATTTAAGAGCAATAACTCAACCCCTCCTTCTTCATAATATCTTGAATGAAGATTGCAAGATTGGAATCCACTCCAAAAGAACACTAAAATATCTATTTACCGAGATCAACATAAGAAATATTCGGGGAAAGGGAGGGTTCCCACAAAAAAGGTGATTTATGTAATTGTAGTGATATAATGTATTTAATGTCTGCTTTAAGTTGTCACTATAACGTAGAAAAATGGCAAGTTATTCATTGAAGGCTCGAAAACCAGCTTGAAGGATGTGCTACTTCATAAAGAAAAGCCTTAGCACGTGTTTCAACGGCATATTCTTAAATAATGAAAGAATGTTTTCAAAATATGAAGATATTGCTTCGTCAATTGATTATTTATATCATAATTGGGAAATATGTAAATATTTTAAAGTAACTGCCATTCTATTTGATACGCAACTAGATTATACAAAATAATAGTTTCCTATGCGAGCGGGACAACAGAGCAAAACATGAAAGTTATACATCAAAATTAAGTGGCCAGAGCGCTAACAATGCATTGCTATTGAAAAATATCTAAAACATTCCTCTAAATAATAAAAAGAAAGTTATTCTTCCATTTTTACATCCAAAGTAAAAGTTGTGATTGATGAGGAATTTCGTTAAAGCGATTTATAAAGAAGGGCGTGGATTTCAATACTTGAAAAAACAATTTTCAACGCTAATCTAGGCAAAAGTTCAGTAGGATATTTTTACTGTCCAATAAATTAGGCACCTCATGAAGGATAAAAGTTTTAAAGATACAATAAGCGATATAGAAAAACAGCAAGGATAGTTCTTTAAAATGTTGTGACACATTTCTTAGGAAATAATCGAAGTCCTAACAATTAAAAATTAAAAAACGACGTCTTAAAGTCTTTGGAAATACTTTTCAATATCTCATTTAAAGGTTTCCCAGAATTTATGGGAGTTATAACCATTAGCAATTATGAATAGCAATTCCACCAGGATATTTCTGCAATGGAAACCAGATATCAAGGGAAATGGACCTCTAATAGCCCTGAGATTAGTTTTTGAACTTCATAAGACAGGCTAGCGATTCTGTCTATAAGAGAATATCAACAATTAAGAAATTTACCGCCAAAAAAGTATAAAATTTTGGAAAATGTTTCCAAATATCATTTCTTTTCAGAGCTATTTTCTAACATTTTTCTGAAACTTTATAAACAATGTATATTTTCAGTGTTTTAAATATTAGTTTTAGACTATATAAGTGTGTGTTTATTATTATTAAAGTACCAAATGATAAAATTTATGAGGTGCATGTATTCAATAAATACACCAAAATTGAGATTTTCACGATTTTGAATTTTGAAAAATATCTGTAGGTATGGAATATTTTTAATGACATATTCCTTTTCAACGCCGCCTAAAACATTAAAATCCCTAGTTATTAAATGAGAGACATAAACCTTATTTATGAGTGATAGAGAAAACCATCTACTTATGAATGTAATTTGTTTAAAATTGTCTTGCAATTTGTTTGAAAACTGTATCAAAATTTGATAATTTTTTTTTATAGATAATGTTCAAGCATGATGTCTTTTTTTATCTATCTCTAAAAAAATTCGTTCTCATCTTAAGTTAATATTAAGTAGTTTCGAATTTGTTTGAGTTCATATTGACTAACAAAATTAAAACTTTGTTAATAAAACAAAATTATAAAGATAATATCAATAAAACTGACATTTAACAGATATATAATTGAACGACTTGCTTAAGTTCAAAATTAAAAATAACTGCTGTAAATAATTAAAATTTTGACGATATCATAGGCTATTAAATCATAAAAAGTATTGTTTTAAATTAAAAAAGTATATTAAATTAGTATTTTTCAAAAAAAAATGCTATTTGGTGTTGTTCGAAAGCAATCAAAAAAAGAAAATGATCGTATAAAACAAAGGTTTTTCTGTTACACTCTCTGTAACCCAGAATTTCCGCGTTGGATGTCCTGGTACAGGATTATTACACAGTAAATAATTCAGGCAAATTTTGGGAAAATTTATATACAAAATAAAATGACCCTGGTTGGTCTAATTATTGAACCGCACTATAAATAAAAGCACATATTTCGTAATCATTGGAAAAACAAATAAGGGCAAAAATGAACATTAACCACTTTCGAGCTACTAATGATTCCAAAAAGTGTTCTTTATCTTTAGAAATCTTAGAACTATTGTATTTTCGATATTTAAGAGCATATTTTTAAAGACAAACTTTTTTACCTGCCATTGATATTCGGAAAGGTTTTTGTAGTACATAATTCAATTTACCAATGTGGAATGTACCATTTTCTAATGCTTATGTGTAACAAATATATTTTTGGACAAACATGATTAAAATTAACCGACAAACATGATAAAATTATTATTTTTGTTATATTTGCATGCATCAATTTAATAATGCAGCTGAAAATGTCCTATCGAAATCTAATATGATCCTGAAAAATTATATTCCAATTGAAGAAAATTGATTAGTATCATGAACAAACTGCTTGAAAAAATTTATGAAAATCTGTGACAGCAAAACAAACTTTGATTTTATAAATGATTCTGTACAGCTCAAAAAATTTGTTTTTTAGGTTTTCTAGTGATAAAGAACGCTTTTCGGAATTATTGACAATGTGGAAATGGTTATTGTATATTCTTCATTTCACAGATAATGAATATTTTTACTTTTTTTTCTATGTATGAAAATTGCGTTGCAACTTTTCACATATATTAGAGTTCTTTGATAATATTCTGCATAAATGAAATTTCTATAATTTCTTTCTTTTCAAAGAGTAATAAAAGAAATACTATTTTAAAATAACTTTTCTAGTCTTTGAAAAATATTAATATTAATTAATATTTTGGATCCATTTGATCCCATATTTTCATATCAAAACTAAGCTATCTCCCTAAAATAACATTATAAATTTTTGATGTGTTATGGAAAACATTCAATAAATCATAAACTGCAAGTTGTCAACCTGCTACTCATATTCAGATGTTTGATTCAAATGTAAATACAATCTCATATAGTTATCAAAATATAAACATTAACCTCATTTAGTTAAATTTTGATTGGGAAAAGACACATATTCAATAATTGTTTAATATCCAAGATAATTAATAATGCATCAGAAAATCTCATTAGTATAAGTTTGAATATTGGAAGTTATTGTAAAATCTTCAGTAATATCCGTGGTTTCAATTTAATTGCAAAGTGAAATACTACCTAAAAACATATTATAATTACAAAAACAAAATGCTGTCTGTATAAAAAAAGTAAAAAGGCAAATATTCTCAAAAAACTGGAAATATGAAAGTAACTAAAATATAATTCAATATCACGTCCCGAAGTAACACTGACGCTTTATTGACATTGTAATGTAGTGACATTGTTTCACTGAAAATCAACTTATAAACACAGCACATTATCAATTTTTACTAAGTCCGATAGAGAAAAAACATATTCATTCAAATACAATTTGTTTGAGTACAATATCTATCATTTTATTAATCTGTTAAGGTTTTAAAAACCATTTTCAAGAATGAATATTTTAAAAATACGAGGTGGAACCTTTCGAAATTCGACAAAAGAAAATGTTTAAAAAGGAATTATTTAATTGATTTATAAAAAGTCTACATAATTAATTAAATTGAAAAATGCATCGCATTTTGGTTAGTCTAACTCTCAAACAAATATTCTTTTAAGATAAAATTAACAAAATACCATTTCTATGAAACGCAGTTATCTAAAATATTAAGTTTAAATTTTAATCGCATATGTAACCAGTAAAATATAATAAGCATCAGTTATTATGATGGCGTTATCAATTGAGGCTCTTAGGATCGAGATAAACGCGAATTAAAAAAAAATCGAAATCTATTCCAAATTGACATGGTTAAAAAATTAACGTGAAATATCTAAGTTACTAATTCAAGGAACGAGAGGAGAAAGAACAGCAATTCTATATTTTCGATGAAATTTGTGATGGTAAAACTATCTCTTAGATTACGAAAGATAATATCATTCGAGGCGAAATAAAGATAATCTATTTTAAACACAATTTTTTTATAGGTATAAAAGTAGAGATAACAATACGAATCCTTCAAAAAAGCATTGTTGAATTTATAACAAGAAATAACGACGAGAGAAAGCGCTCATAACAGAAAATCTGTCGAACTACCTGTGACGATCCAATTATCTTTAAATATCTTCGTTTTGCCTCCTGACCAAGAATTAATTGTCAAAATAAGAAAACAGCACCTGGGCCCTAATGTTGTCCAGAATCCCTATCGTAGTATATTTCGTATAGTCTTCAGCCGTATATTTCTATTTCATTTATTATTTTCAAAATTTAAAGCATAGTTTTTCTTCAGCAAAAGAAACAAATTTTGAGTTTTAAATACATCGATATGCATATACATAGAAATCAAGTAATACGCCCCTTTTTACCAGAACTTCATTAGAACAGAATTTTTCACCTAATCTTAACGTGATAATCAAATAATATCAGAATATTATTCGGAAAAGTGTTAACACAAAAATTGAATTGGCAGCTATGTATAGTTAAGAGATAAGGCACGTTGGCTGTAAGATTGCGATCTGCTGGTCGTTGTTTTCACAGCATCAAATTTTAGTAACGCCATTGTGGAGCACGGACTTTGTTGTTGGCCGTATTTCACTCTCGGTGATCACTATAAGTCGTGTAGTCGTGTAGGTGTTGGCAAGCAAAGGGAACAGTCTAATTTATGGGACCTGGTTTATTATTCTTTTTCATACCAAGAAACTGTTGAAAACCAGGTCAAAGTTGGCTTGAATTAGAAATTCTAAAAAGATCAGTGCCTGGACAACATGTTTGGTGTTAAGTCTTAAGGGTCCAAATGCCACAAAGGTTCGCTTTTCTGGACTATGTAAATGCGGCAACACAAATTATTTCCATCTGGAACTCTACATGAATGGGAGGAAATTTAATTTAATATGTAAAAAAGGATCATGGTACTGTGACGTTTGAAAGGTGCAGCTATCTAGACTCATTAGCTAAAATCACAAGAAATGAGAATTGCGCTTAGGTCAGTTCTTTAATCTTACAAAAATGATATCGGAAAATAATAAGGTGTATTGCTGCAAAATAAAATTATCAGGGGAAAACTGCTTTTAAGCATTAGAAATAAAATTAAAATAAAATTATATGGGGCATTAAATTTTAGGTTTTGAACTGTAATTTTAAATTAAAGTTTTTTTGAAAAGAGATTAACTTTATCCTCTCATATATGTATGTATATGTATCGGAATTTTTTTTTGCTTGAGATTTCCGAAACTGTGGCGTCATAAAAATTAAAAGAACGGAGAAAAAATTATCTTTCGGGCGAAAACGAGCCCGCATCACTGTACAGCACTCCTGCTTACAATCACCAGGTACAGTAAAGCAGTACCTGGTGGAGAGATTGCGGTAACAAATATTCGAGCATGCTGTTTTTCGCAGAGTGGGTTCCAACTTTAAATGGTCCGATTCCAATGAACATTTTTCTCTAGAAGTACCTGAAACAGCCAGCGTCTGTGACCCTTCCGCACACATTGCAGACATCCGTCGACACATTACTGATGCTTGTGCCAGTGTGTTATCTGCTATGCTACAACGTGTTCGACATGAAGTTTAAGAAATGTTCTAGATGTGCAATATAGCTGACGGAGTGAAGACTGACCATTGAGAATAACGATGTATTGCTATAAGCATATTTCTTTCTGAAATCGTTTTGTCACTTCACAGTGTAGGAAGGCACTAACAAACAAATGTGCGTTTTAAGCCTACCGTTGTTAGCATTCATGTTCACAGTGTGCATTTTTGAGCTAAATCACTGAAGCTCAATAACTTTGTAAGCTACTTTTTTCTCATCTGATACCGTTTTCGACATAAGAATACTTAATCCACGAGTATTCATTTGTTTCTCTTCAGGTGGCACTTAGGGAACCTTATTTAGTAGTGCATAGCCACTTTACTATACCTAGAAATCCCTATAAAGTCTGTCGATACAGCCGTTAGACAGTTAAGATACGCACGCACAAAAAAGATATATATATACATATGGACATAAATAATGAAGTCTAAGGAACAATTAGTAAGTCTATTTATAAAGGGAATTATCTAAAAATCTATTCGCTTAAGATTTTTTGTTATAAACAGTTATATACAGCATAAAAAGGTGTTCTGGTAGGCTTCAGTGGGCAATATTTATTTTCTCTGATAAGCTTAGGATAATTTTTAAATATTCACTGAAAATAATAAAATATCGCAGCTGATATACGGCTGAAATTAAGCACTATTTCTGACTTTAAAATTATTTTTGTATTTTATGTCGTTTTTAAAAAAAACATTTTTATAATTAAATATTTATGAATTTTTGGTATTTTACCAAACATTCAAATAGTCTCTAGTATTAATAAAATTAAAAAAAGAAAATAGTTAAGAGAAAAGTAAATGGAATTAAAATAAGTAAAAATAAGAAAGTGAATAGAATTAATTTAAATAGAAGAGTAAACATAATTAAAACAAACTGTGTTAGAATAATTTTTAACTTAGAAGAATTATCTCCATATTCGCGAAAATAATGCATATTAGTTTATATTATGCAACATTTCACATTAAAGAGAACCACATCATAGAAATGTTTTACAACTTAGGAGTATAATTATCACTTTAACAAACATAAATATTTCCCGTCGTTATTTAAGAAAAAGATGCATTCGTCTAGAAAATATTCTTGTGAAAGGTAAATATTCTTGTGAAAGGTAGTATGCAATCATTAAAACCCCAGCAAAGTATAGTTAGTATATTAACCTATTTACTTAGATTAAAGGCGACATTTTCTCTAGTGAACGTTAATTCCTCATAAGAAATAACGTAGCATGAATTTAAAGTAATGAAACATAATTCTAGTTAAGTCCATAATTGTAGTACTTGCAATATGTTTAGATACCTGAAAATTTTATAAAGTATGTTGGATGTGTAGATTTTAAATTTGTTGACCTGTATAATGAAAATGAGAGCTGTGTATCAAGGGATTAGAGATAATTTTCTAAAACTAACCTAAAGGAATTTTGTATAATAAAAAGATGAAAAATGAAAGGAGCGATTTTTTTTTCTGGAATAAAACTAAATATTCTCAATTGGGGATAAGGAACAATTGTACATAATCTACTTTTTCATACTGTTGCAGATCAAATTTTGATTTTCTTAAACCAATGTTTTGTAATATTTTTAAATTAATTATAAAAATTTTCGTTAATATAAAACCGAAACTAGTTTGTTATTAGATTTTTTGACTTTTGATTCTGTTTTCTTTTTCTTTTTCACACTTTCTAATAAAACTGAAAAGATTTTTTGCATTTGATTTGTCAGTCCGTCTGCCCACACTTTAATCATAGTAATAGGACTTTATGTAATATGATTTTTCATGCAATTCATAAAGGATATTTAGGATCATCAAAGAATGTTTGTTATTGTATATTAAGTATAAGTATGTAGGCTTAATAGTTCATTTACAGGGGCACTTAAAAGAATTCCATTGCATTACAAGGAAAATAGTTTACATGATATTTCAATGAGATTACGCTATTTCAAAAGCTATTGAAACTGATAGAAATCATCAAATTTCAATACGATTGGGTTGGAACAAAGCATTCATGGCATAATGCTGAGGATAATTTTTAAATATTCACTTAAAATAATAAAGTATTGGAGCACATACACGGCTGAAATGAAGTACTTCTTCTGACTTTCAAGTTATTTTTCTATTTTATGTCATTTCTAAAAAAAAGGTTTTTATAATTAAATATTTATGACATTTTGGGAATTTACAAAACATTCAAATATATCCTCTGGTGTTAATAAAATTAAACAGAAAGAGAATAATAAAGAGATAAGTAAATAGAATTAAAATAAATAAAAATGAGAAAGTAAAAAAAATAATTTAAAAAGAATAGTAAATAGATTTAAAACAAACTGGGTTAGAATAATTTTTAACTTACAAAAATTTTCTTTATATTCATGAAAATGATGCATATTAGTTTACATTGCACAACATTTCACATTAATGGGAATCACATCATAAAAATGTTTTACAACTTAGAAGTATAATTATCACTTTAACAAACATAAATATTTCCCGTCGTTATTTAAGAAAAAGATGCACTCGTCTAGAAAATGTTCTTGTGAAAGGTAGTAAGCAATCATTAAAACCTTAGCATAGTATAGTTAGTACATTAACCTATTTATTTAAATTACAGGCGACATTTTCTCTCGTGAACGTTAATTTCTCATAAGAAATAACGTAGCACGAATTTAAGGTAATGAAACATAATTTTAGTTAAGTCCATAATTGTACTACTTAGAAGTGTTTAGATACCTCAAAATTTTATAAAATGTGTTGGGTGTGTAGATTTTAAATTTGTTGACCTGTATAATGAAAATGAGAGCTGAGTATCAAGGGAATAGAGATAATTTTCTAAAACTAATCTAAAGGAATTTTGTGTAATAAAAAGAAAAAAGTGAAAGCAGGGATTTGTATGGAATAAAAATAAACATTCTCAGTCGGGAATAAGAACCAATTTTTCATAATCTAGTTTTTCATGACGTTACAGTTCAAGTTTTGATTTGCTGAAAATAGTTTTTTGTAATATTTTTAAATTAATAATTTCGTTAATGAACATCCGAAACTTCTTTGTTATTAGAAAATTTGACTTGTTATTCTATTTTGATGTCCTTTTTCATATATATCAACAAAGTTAGAAAATTTTTGGACATTTGGTTTGCTTGTTTATTTATCCACACACCTGTATATATATATATATATATATATGTGGGAGCGATTCTTTCTCCAACAGCCAAGTATCATGTCTTGTAAGGTTCTTCATATCGCAACTCTGATAGAAAAGGTCTTTAGAAAGCAGACGATTTTCTGAAAAAACTCCATTCAGACGAAAAGCCGAAGAAAAAAGAAATGAACGGGAGAGATCGTTGGATGGAATGTGGGGAGAGTTGGGGTTGACTTTAGAAGAATGTTGATTAAGATGACGCGATTAAGATGTTTTAATTAAAGTTTCCTTTTGAATGTTCGAATTGTAAATATTAATATGTAAATATCTTTTTTGTAAATATTAACGTTTAATATAAGTCATTTAAAAGTTTAAAAACGGTGTCAGAATTTAATTTACCTCCGAGTTTATTTACTTATGTGTTCGAAAGAACTTTTATAAGAAGAATCTCCATAAATTTTGGTGACAGAACCGAGACAAACGAACGCCCACAGAGAAGAAATATATATATACTTTAAATAATCTGGAAGCCGTTATTATTTAGAATTGTGATGGAATCCTTCCTGGAAATTATTATGAGGAAATCTTTTTTGAATATATGTTTAATGATATGAAGCTGTTGGATACTGCGACAACAATGCTGTTTAAATGTGTGAAGCTGAGCATCTGATTATGAAGTGAGTTTATTATTTCATTTTTCTTTTCAATAATGGAAAAATTAGTTGATTTAAAGGAATTAGAGTTTTCTTTGAAAACTGAAAAATCAGCTAGTATTAAGATATTGCACAAATTAATTTTTGGAGAAATCGGTGACAGAAATAATCGACGTAGAATTCGGAATTTTACTGGGTTTACGTTTGAAGTAGATTCCGATGAATATCAAACTAAATTCAAAGAAATTAAAGATAATTTTTCTGTTAACGACTTAATTACCATTTGCAATGTTTTGTGTATAAATAATTCGGGAACTTTTGATGAAATTGCTGCCAGAATAATTTCTAGTTTATGTGATTTTAATATTTTAAAAATTAATATGATAGCCGATGTAGGTACTCTTAGTGATGACGAAAGTGTTGATGAATTTAATGATGATTTACAAGATAAAACTAAAAATATTTCAACTGTTTTTGAGAATAATATGAGAAATGATTCTGGTAGTTCTAATTGTTAAAGTAATGAAAATCAGAAAATTCTAATTCCTGATTATGTTATTAAACCAAGCATTTCTATTAATGATATTGAAAGTATGATTACAATGTTTGAAGGTACTCAAGTACAAAATATTAATAAATGGATTGCCGATTTTGAAGATATTGTTTCATTATTTAACGTTAGTGATTTGCACAAATTGATTTTGGCTAAACGCCGTATGATAGGCAAAGCAAAATTATTTCTTGAAAGTGAAACAAATATTAATTCGTGGTCTAAATTAAAAGCCCTACTTATATCTGAATTTGGTCAAACGTGCAATTCAGCTGAATTACACGAATTGCTGTCCAAAAGAAAAATTAGACCACATGAATCGTTAGATGAATATTTTTTAAATATGAAACAATTATGCTCAAAAGGCAATATTGAAGATTCTGCCCTTATTCAGTATGTAATAAATGGAATTAATGACCCCATTTCTAAAAAATCTTTTTTGTATGGTTGTCCCAATATTGCTGAATTTAAACAAAAATTAAAGATTTATGAAAAAATAAGATCGGAGTATGAAAATGCAAAATTTCATAAATATGAAGGAGCTAAGCCTAAAATTAAATCCGAAGTTGAAGTTAAGAACAAATTTAACCCGTCAGTAGTCGCGTGTCGGTCTTTTCGCCGCCCGTATAACTTATCTTCTCCTAACTTATATCACATTACAAATACAACGGAGATCTACGATGTAGCTGACTTTGAAGCTTGATTGACCACCTTAGTGAAGTAACAGGACACCTCTGTTTTTCTTTCAGGTACATTTTTAGAAACAAAGTTGAAATTTGCGAAAAAGTCTACGTAAAAATCACTAATGTCTGTTCATTTTTACTTTTTACAATTCCTTTAGATCTCATGAATAAAATGGCTAATTTAAGAAAACTACAAATTTATATTTTCGTTGTAATGTTATTTTCGTATATTAGGTGAAAAATATTTTCTATTTTATATATTTGGTATGCGGGGGGGCCAGCGGCGAAAAGACCGAGCGCGACTAATGACGTTGTGAAAAAAGTCGCGACTACTCGCGGGTTAAGCCTGTAAAACCAAATATGCGTTGTTTTAATTGTGGCGGGAATAATCATAAGAGTATTAACTGTGTAAATAAAGATAAAGGGCCGCTTTGTTTTGCTTGTAACGCTTATGGTCCTAAATCATTTCAATGTAATAAATCTAAAGATACAAGTGTTAAAAATGCTCAGTCACAAGTAAACATTATTACATCCCAAGATTTAATTCTGAAAGAGATAAAGCTTTATTCTTTGCGTTTAATCTCTTTAATAGATACTGGTAGTCAAAAGACTTTGTTAAAGAAAAGTATTTATGATAATTTGAAGAACTTTGTAGAATTAAAACCTACGAGTATCTCTTTGACCGGTCTAGGAAAAGCCTCAATTAAACCAGAAGGTTGTTTCAATTCAGAAATCGAAGTAGATGGTTCAAAATTTAAAGTTATTATTTTTGTCGTTAAGGACAGTTGCATTAATTTCGATTTAATTATTGGCACTGATGTTATTCATCAAGGTACATTAACTATTTCTGAGAGTAAAGTGAAACTGTTTAAAGCTGAAGTTCAGTCTAATGACTTTTTAGTTAATATTGTAAATGTTTTGGATGAGCCTAAAATTGATTTAACTCACATTGCTGACAAAAAATTACGTTCAGAGTTATACTCTTTAATTGAAAATTATGTACCAATTAGAACTAAAACAGTAGATGTTAAAATGAAAATTAATTTAACTGACGAAATCCCAGTTTGTTCTTCTCCTCGAAGATTACCGCCATGCGAGAAAGAAATAGTCGAAAACCAAATTGAGGAGTGGCTAGCTCAGGGAATAATTCGAGAAAGTTCTAATTTTTCTTCGCCGGTTGTGTTAGTCAAGAAAAAAGATAACACAATGAGACTTTGTGTTGATTACAGATGTCTTAACAAAAAGACAGTACGTGAGCATTTCCCCTTGCCAGTTATTGATGATGTAATAGACCAATTACATTCTGCCGAAGTATTTACCACCATAGATTTGAAAAACGGTTTCTTTCATGTAGATGTTGAAGAAGACTCGCGGAAATACACCTCGTTTGTTACTCATGAAGGACAATACGAATTTTTGAAATGTCCATTCGGGTTGACCAATAGCCCTAGTGTTTTTCAAAAGTATATTTATAATGTATTTCGAAACCTATTAAAAGATCACATTGTTGTCATTTATATGGATGATTTAATAATACCTGCTAAAAACGAAGCTGAAGGTCTAGAAAAATTAAAACTTGTACTCGAAACTGCATCGGAATATGGATTAGAATTAAATCTTAAAAAATGCAATTTTTTGAAGCGTGAAATTGATTTCTTGGGGTATAGAATCATAAATGGTAAATTGTATCCCTCTCCACTGAAGACTAAAGCAGTAATAAATTTTCCCGAACCAAAGTGTACCAAAGATGTTCAAAGTTATTTAGGATTGACAGGATACTTTCGAAAATTTATAAGAAATTATTCGGTTATAGCTAAACCGTTAAGTGACCTGCTAAGAAAAGATTCAAAATTTAAATTCGATATAGAAGAACAAAGAGCTTTTAATGAACTCAAACGTATTTTGTCGTCAGAACCAGTACTTTTAATTTAAAATCCCAAAAGTGCGACCGAAATCCATTGTGATGCCAGTATTGATGGCTATGGAGCTGTTTTAATGCAACAATCTCCAGTAGATAATCAATTTCATCCAGTTTATTTCGCAAGTAAAAAAACCTCCGAAGCTGAACGGAAGTACACTAGTTACGAATTAGAAGTTTTAGCTGTAATTGAAGCCCTGAAAAAGTTTAGAGTATATGTGCTAGGTATCCCATTTAAAATTGTAACCGATTGTAATGCATTTAAAATGACTATGGATAAAAAAAAATGAGTACAAAAATAGCTAGATGGGCAATAATGTTATCCGATTTTGATTATGTTATTGAACATAGACAGGGTAGCAGTATGAGACATGTCGATGCATTAAGTAGGTATCCTATTTGCATGGTAATCCAAGATAGCTTAACTCTAAAAATTATCCAAGCTCAAGAAACCGATGACCATATTAAAACAATAAAAGAAATCCTAAAGGTGAAATCTTATGATGATTATCTAGTTAAAAATGATGTTCTTTATAAATGTGTTAATGGTAATGATTTATTAGTTGTACCGGAAGACATGCAAATGAATATAATCAAGGCCGCTCACGAAAAAGGTCATTACGCAGTTGCAAGAACAGAGAAAAGTTTAGAAAATGATTTTTACATCCCTAAAGTTAAACAAAAAATTGAGAAATGTATAGCAAATTGTGTTCCCTGTATTTTAGTTAATAGAAAATGTGGTAAACAAGAAGGCTTACTTCACCCAATAGAAAAAGAAGAAACTCCATTACATACGTACCATGTTGATCACTTAGGTCCATTAGAAAGCACTAATAAAAATTACAAACATATCCTTTCGGTCATTGACGCATTCACAAAATTTGTTTGGTTGTATCCCACAAAATCTACCGATGCTGCCGAAGTAATTTCTAAATTAGAAATCCAAAAATCTATCTTTGGAAATCCAGTTCGAATTATATCAGATAAAGGTCCTGCATTTACCTCTAAAGCTTTTGAAGATTATTGCATCAATGAAAATATTAAACATATCCCGATTACCACTGGATTACCCAGGTCTAACGGCCAAGTTGAGCGTCTAAATTCTGTCATAATATCTGTTCTGTCTAAATTGTCTGTCGATAATCCTAAAAAATGGTATACACATGTAAGCAACGTCCAACAGGTGATAAATTCGACTTTTCAGAGAAGTATAAGCACAACTCCTTTTGAATTGATGTTTGGTACTAAAATGAAACTAAAAAATAACATTGAAATTACTAGTCTTCTGAATGCTGAAATACAATCTGATTTTACAAATAATCGCGAAGATATGAGAAAAAATGCTAAAAAACAGATTTTAAAAGTCCAAGAAGAGAACCGTAAAACTTACAACCTCAGACGAAAGAAAGCTAACAAATTTAAGATTAATGATGTGGTTGCTATAAAACGCACACAACAAGGTCCAGGTTTGAAGTTAAAACCAAAATATTTAGGTCCGTACAAAGTCATAAAAGTAAAAAATAATGACACCTACGATGTAAAGAAACTTGGATTCAACGAAGGACCCATGGTCACCAGTACATGTGCAGAGTACATGAAGTCGTGGACGGACGAAGCTTGAAAAAAAAAAGGAATTTCACCGATTGTGACACTATACCAACTATGACAAACCTCTGGACTGACAACTAATAGAATTTTAACTTTATTCTCGAAAAGACGAAAAGACGTAAGGTAAAAGAAGATGAAAAGACGTATGAAAGAAGACGAAAAGACGTAAGATAAAAGAAGACGGAAGACGTAAGAAAGAAAAGACGAAAAGACGTAAGGTAATAGAAGATGAAAAGACGTATGAAAGAAGAAGACGAAAAGACGTAAGATAAAAGAAGATGAAAGGACGTAAGAAAGAGAAGACGAAAAGACACGAAAAAAAAATATATGAATTTTTTCAAGAAATAATCTGAGCTTTGATAAACAATTTGAATAATGACTTCTTTTTTTCAATTAAGACTTTGGATGCTGCTGTGTTTTTTTTTTCTTTATCTTTCCAGATGATCCAACTGCTGCTGCCTCCAAAGGGACGAGCATTCGAGGACGAAAGCCTAGTCAGGACGGCCGTTGTGGGAGCGATTCTTTCTCCAACAGCCAAGTATCATATCTTGTAAGGTTCTTCATATCGCAACTCTGATAGAAAAGGTCTTTAGAAAGCAGACGATTTTCTGAAAAAACTCCATTCAGACGAAAAGCCGAAGAAAAAAGAAATGAACGGGAGAGATCGTTGGATGGAATGTGGGGAGAGTTGGGGTTGACTTTAGAAGAATGTTGATTAAGATGTTTTAATTAAAGTTTCCTTTTGAATGTTCGAATTGTAAATATTAATATGTAAATATCTTTTTTGTAAATATTAACGTTTAATATAAGTCATTTAAAAGTTTAAAAACGGTGTCAGAATTTAATTTACCTCCGAGTTTATTTACTTATGTGTTCGAAAGAACTTTTATAAGAAGAATCTCCATATATATATACTGGGTGAGTGATAAGTATCGAAACAATAGGCTATCTCCTTAAATATTGCCTCTAGACCCATACTTCCAATTGCAAAAACTCATAAAAAAGGTGAAATTTCTGATAATATAAAATGCAACTCCATGGGGGGGTCTATTTGAAAAAATACGAAAATTAAATTTTTATACGGCCCCCGTAGAGCAAAATTCCCAATTAGGAAATTATTCCTTATCCATTCCTAAATTGAACAAAAAAAAATTTCATCTCCGTATCTGAAAACCTGACAGAGATATTAAAATCCAAAATTCTCAAAAATTCGTGACTTACACCACTTTACCATGCCTGTAAACGAAGTGTTTTTCATCCATTTTCAAAGCAAATAAGGGATCGTCCACAAATTATCCGTTATTATATATCGGTTTAAGACCCTGCCTCTTATTTGCACATAACAAAGCAGCGTATTGATTTAAATCAAAACTTGTTTTCAAAACATGTTGATCGTTAGCACTGATGATCTGAATAGATCGAAATATGTTAAAATCATAAGCCGCCAGGGAAAAAGGTTTAATCATAGCCGGCTCAGCCGTGAATTTCTAGATAGTTTTTTTACTTCAGTATAGTTAAAAATTGTTCCACTTGGAAGAGTTCTGACCAAAAATACTTAATATAGAATTTCGTTTTTTATATTTATACTTTTTATTATCAAAGAGGCGCCAAAGGCTGTGATATATTTATTTTATCAATGAATCTCTGTGTATATGTAAATGTTTTACTTATATTTTATTATCGCTATTCCATATCCCGTGCGTTGGAGACTTTGAAAAATGTTATACAACAAAACTTTTTAAGATGGAATCACATAAGAAAGAAAAAATACCTAATAGACAAATGCCCTTCCTAGAGGGTTAAATGAAGTTTATTTTTTCTCAGGTATTGTTGTATTTATTTTGCATGGATTAAGACATTTTATGTTTAAGATAGAATTCCGTCATAGCCAGATTTTTTTCTCTGGTTTTATTTTGTTTAATTTGTTAGCATTTATATATCCTATTCTTAAAAAATAAATAAATTTTAAAGTTTTTTTTTTTTTTTTTTTTGTAAACAAAAG
Source organism: Maratus speculifer (assembly GCA_964019185.1). Classification (NCBI taxonomy): domain Eukaryota; kingdom Metazoa; phylum Arthropoda; class Arachnida; order Araneae; family Salticidae; genus Maratus; species Maratus speculifer. The sequence continues at coordinate 104,314,715 of OZ025289.1, read as the reverse complement.
CGATTTTAAAATTTGTGTGGTTTTTGTAAAAATGTTGCTTAAATCGAATTTTACTTATTTTATGCACGTATTAGGTCTGTGATTTTAATACGGATTGTTCGAGACCGGGATTTTAAATTTCGTCCAGTGCAAGCCTAGGAAAAGGTAAGTAGTCCCCTCCGGTATGAAAAATACATTAGACCCGGATAAGCGAGTCTTCAGAAAAAAGTAACGTCTCGGTCCTGATCTGACCTGAGCCCAGAATACAGATTTTTTAACAGCCACTCCAGGACAATAAAAAGCTTGAAGTTGTGAGAGCTAAATTTTTAAAAAGGACTTAATCTGCATCTTAGAAAAGCATTCTTTTAAATAACTGATGGGCAGTAAAACAGTACATTTCGTCTTTCTGTATAATGACTTTTTTCCCGATTATTTCTTGTCTTTAAATTATTAAAAGTTAAGAATTGTTAAAGAAAAAAAGTACAAACTTGAAACATGTCATTTTTAATTATTTTACATTAGATGTTTTAAAAAAATGAAAAATTATTTACTTTTGAAAATATGATTTTTTAAAAGTTACTATATTTTAGTACTAAATAAATATTTTTAATAGTTCTAAAATAAATATTGAAAAACAAAAACCCCGAAACAAAACTAAAATAAGATTTTCATTTTTAATTAAATAGAAAAAAATTGAAATCTGATAAATAATGTTTGGAGTTATAACGATTTTTAACTATCCCATTTAAACCAGTACTAACCATAGGAATTTTTTATAAATTGTATGATAAATTTTAGGATGTGATTTTCTTAGCAAATTATATCGCTAACCATCACAAAAAAAAAAAAAAATCAAAATTCAAACTCAAAAGATACATTTTTTTATGCGTTTTCTACAACTGTTAAAGTAACATTGTCTTTTGAATTGCGCGCATTTCAATTTGTGTCTAATCCCTTAAAACCTGATGATTTTTTCAAACGGTTATAACTCGGCGAATTTTGAAGATATGAAGATGCAACTTTTTGTGTATTATTCAGGACTGGATAAGGAAAGTTTTCCTAATTGGAATTTTTATCCTACGGAGGCCGTATAAAAAGTTAATTTTCGTATTTTTTCAAATTGACCCCCGATGGAGTTGCAACATATCTTATAAAAAATTTCACCCTTTTTTATGAATTTTTGCAATTGGAAGTATGGGTCTAGGGGCAATATTTAAGGAGATAGCCTATTGTTTCGATATTTATGACTCACCCTGTATATATATGTATATATATATATACTCAGATTTTCATGTTACTGATAAAGATTACTTAGGATCACAAAACAATATTTGATTTTGTATGTGAAGTATGTATTGTTAACAGCTCAGCTTCAAAGGCATTGAAAAAAATTTCTTTACATTACGAGGAAAATAATTTAGCGGGTATTTTAATGAAATTACGCTATTTCAAATGCGTTGAAATTGATATAAATCACTAAAGTTCATTACGATTTCATTAGAACAGGGTGTCTGAAGCATTTTTAGCTCACAGATTACCAAAACCGGAGAGCTTATGTGTCCGGCAGTTCTGTATGTACGAACGTATGTATGTATGTATCGCGATAACTCATTACAAAAACATCCGATTTGCTTCAAATTTTGGTTTTAGGTTTATTCTAATAATTATTCTTATTATAATAAATATTCTAATAATTCTGATTAGTTTTAAGAGCTCGTTGGATAAGTTGGAGTGGTGGCGAACGAGGGACTAATCTCCCCTCTTAATTTGGATAAATGGAATTTAAAGCAGACTTAGTAGATTTTATTCAAATTTATGTATAGGATCACTGAGATGAAGCACTTCCGTGATTATTTTTCGTTATTTATTGATTAAATAAAAAGAAGAGGGAGGAGGGTAACTCTTGTTTATTTAGGTAAGTTGGTATTTAATGCAGAATTTACCGATTTGCTTCAAATTTTGGACATAAGTTCATTGTGATAAGGCACTTCCCTAAATTGTTTTGAGAATTCATTGATTAAGTATACAATAAAAAAAAATGTAACACTCAAATAGAGTAAATTTATGTACTCATATCGAGATGAGCATGTCTGGATAAAAAATGAACATATTACTTTCTCAAATTTGTAACCTTATATGTTATCAAATCCAAACAAACGAAAATTCTGTACTCTCTGTCGGTTTATTTAGTTCATGATGGCATAAAAGATGCCATCATTAATGTAAACATTAAATCATGCACAGTGTTTTAAAATAATTTAAAAGTGTTTGCAAATAATGATCTTCTCACAAAAATATTCAATTTGGGTGTCTTGTTAATAATTTTGCAGATTTTCTTAATAAATAATGAATTAAATGTTAACTGTTTATAATTTTGAGCAAAAAAATAAATGCCAGTATAATTTTACTTTAATTTGTAAGTTCAGGAGACAGTTCTTAACGATTTATATTTCAACACAACCATTGAATCAAAAATGAGTACACGTATTTCTCAGTTTTGAGTACATTTGGATAGAAGCTATTTTAAGTATGTGAAATACTTAAAACTGAGTACATTTAACTAAATTTTGAGAACCCATTTTTTTCAGTATAAAGTGAATTTAGTTCAATTTTTGGATATAGAATCGTACTGATGAGACACTTCTCTCATTAGTTTTGGAGTTCTTTTGTTAGAAATAAAGGAGAGAACGGGTGATTACTCAGCTTAAAATTAGATGAGTTTTTATTCAAAAAATCTGATTTGCAAAAAAATTTTGGATGTAAGTACTCTTGAATAAGGCGAATCCCTGAATAGTTTTCGGGTTTTAAATATTAAGTTTATAGGGTGAAGTTGGACAACTACCCCTTTATTTAATTTCTTCTTCGTGAATTATCCCTTGATAATGCCAGGTTGAATTATACACTTATTGGTGAATAGCCTGTAAGCCCAATTCTATCTATTTAACAGGCAATATTCCTTTTATTTATTCCTTTACAAGGACACACGAACGAAATCGTTTACCGTACTGACTTTTGGTAATAGTTTATGGAGTATGTGTTTTAAAAGTCGAAATGCGTTTTTAAATTTAGCAACACTTTTGCTTGTTACTCGTTATTCATAAATTCTACACTCGCATAAAAGTCTATACCTACATTCCTACATACCTAAGTAAAAGCATATACACGGCTGCACGAAAGTATTCACATACATTTCTCCTTATTAGGAAAAATTCCTGAAAGGGAATTTTCAACTAACTTAAATGTACTTCTTAAGTGAGCTAAATTTTAGGTGCATGTAGTTAACACGTTCGCTGCCGATTACGTGAAGATGTGATGATAGTTAATGCCGCACTGTAGAAGTGGGTTTTTCCCAGAAGCCAATTTACTTTTTATAACAAAGAATCAGTGAAAGATTTTCTAGAGCCAGCGCGTGACTGGTTATTGAGACATCACAACACATCACGAGCGGGCACGTGAGTGGCCCCTTAACACTGACGCCATATCACGCGCTCGCGCGTGATCGGCAGCGAATGTGTTAACAGATACAAATCTATATATCCTATACAGAGCTTTAAAAAATCGCATAATAATCCGATTGTAAATAGCAACGTTTGAAAATGATTCAAATGGGTTATACTTTTCCATATGGTTGAATTTGACATACTATTTTAATATTTTAAACAGTGTACTTTTGTTACGCTATTTTGTATCTGTTGAAAAGTGTTTCATAACCTATGCTCGATGCATGATTTTTTTTCTCGTTTCATTTATATTTGATTTATCGCTATTTTAAATGACAGGTAAACCTTTACTAATAAAGGAATGAAATAATAAGGTTTCGAGTTATAAGCAGCTATCACATGAGGTATGCGCGATTTAATTTTTGAATTGAACTAAATTTTTTAAATACCGAACTCTTTCAGTGACTTTCAAGGGTTTAATTTATATTGACATTTTGAAACTATAATCAGGAATGAATTAAAAGGAAATGATATTAAAAAGACTTAATGCAAGCACTTCACGGATTACATTGACTTTCACATAGATAATCCTATGTTTTAATATAACTTAATTATTTTCCCGGGGATTTAAGATATAATTGAATTTCACTTAGTTGCCTGAAACAAATCACTTCAAATATAAGATACATAATCTATCTAAGAAACAATATTTTATAAAGTTGCGTGAAGGATTTTATTATATGTATTTTTTGTGGTTTTGTGTTTTCTTCTTTTGCAGTTTGTTTGTTTTTATAGTAATTTAAAACGTGATGAGATTAAAACAATTAATAACGATAAGTAAATAAGTAATAAACGGCTTATAAAAAAGACTTATTTAATATTATTTCATGATAATTCAATATCATGAAATAATATTCAAAGGTATTACAAATCAAAAATTGAATTGCAAAAGTCTGTAATTTAAAAAGAAAAATATTTTGGTATCTCCTAAAACTGCTTTAGTAATTTAATAATAATGAAAATTTATTTTTTAAATTCAAAAAATGAAAGTTGCATCTGATGGTTGCCTTCCATCGGGTATTGGTAACTTTTCGACACTGTTTCGAACTAATTGCTTACTAGAATATCGCGAATATTTGTGATAATATGGTTCAATCTTCTGTAGTCGCTATAAAAAACACAGATCCTTATTAGCGTGTTTTGAGAGCTTATATTATATATCTTGTATCAAATATTACCAATTTTTACTATGTTTGTCATTTGTAATTGTATTCGTCGTTTCATTTGTATATGTACATTATATAATGGAATCCCTGTTGCACACAATATCCATTATACAGTGTTTAAAATACAAATTTTGTGCCTAAATGTTTATGTAATTTTCGAAAGTCTGCATTTAGTATGTTTCATTGTGTGTCTTCTTCTCAATAGACATGGTTATATTTAAAGCTGAGGAAAACGTAAAAACATTTGAAGAAAAAAAATCAAATACTTTTAACTGAATTGTGTACAAGTGGCAACCTTACAACACTTACATTTCAATAATATATATATTTAGATTTGAATTGTATTTGTCGGTTTGTATGAAAGTAAATATGTGTATTCCTTATGGAAAAATATTTTCAAAATGAGTAATATTATAAATATAGACTAATAAACATACAATAAACGTATTTTCAGGGCCAGTTATCTTCCAAGCGACGATGTATTATAATAATGAAAACCCTTTTCTTAAATATCTCCCTTGATAAATCCACTTCTAATAAAACAGTCTTATAAGAATATTAAAAGGATTCATAAAGCTATGTCATTACTCCTTTACGTCCTTCCTTTGTTGGATTATGTGCCTGCTCAGCAGTCTTCAGGCTATTCAATATATTTATATCAGTAGAATATTTACGTGCTCCTGTTATCATGTCTATATCAACTTTAACATTCTCAAAGATTAGTAGTTCCCTATTCCCCAGAGTCCAAATTTCTCATATCCTTAGTAGAACAATGAATTAAACATCGCTCACGCTGCATAATACACAAATGCGAGCATTTTACCCTCGGCACAATCATTTCTAATCAACACAAAATCAAATATTGACGCCTTTTCGAGTGACGCCTGTAAACTCTCTGAAAGATTTCCGGGACTAAATGAATAAATTATACTCCAAAACCATTTCCGAGGAAAGCTGCTTTATTAGTGAAATTCGATGACACCCTAATGAATCTGCTTCCATGATAGGGTGTAATTAACAACGTTGTATCTTCATTCAATCTTTTGATAAATCATTTCCAGTTTTCAAGTAGAAAGAGAAATGCCTTGTTTAAAAGTTTATTAATTAATAATGTTTTGTTGAGAACTTGAATTACGTTAAGAAAATGCGTTTAATTTTTGCATACATAAAAATAAAATATAGAATTATAAAAATGAATTGAATTAAAAAAAAAACCTTTTCTTAGTTAGAAACTTACTGAAAGATTTTAAGATTAAATGAATTCATTTAAAAATGTTTTAATGTTTTGAATCCAAAATTATTGATTTTATATCAAATGATAGATTTTTGATACAAAATTAATTTGTTCTAAAGAAAATGTTTTCAAATTTTGCATACATGATTTTTTTTTTCAAAAGTATTTCTCGGTATTTTTTATTCCTTGCGTTTTGGCAATGTGCTTTATCGTCTGCGTTCTATTCCCCAATTGTAAGTTAAATTTGTTTTCGAGAGATAACCATGAAAGCGGTGCATTTTTATGTAGTGAATAAATTTGCACATAATTTTCTATTGAATTAATTTTTAAACAGCAAATTTATGTTTTAAATTATGACTAATCAACGTCTGTAAAAGTAAGTTAAGAGTATTTTTTGTATACTTTTAACATGTAAACTCCTTGACAGATTTCTCGTATTAAATGAATAAATTATATTCCAAAACCATTGCTGAGAAAAGCTGCTTTATTAGTGAAATTCGATGACACCCTAATGAATCCGCTTCCATGATAGGGTTTAACCCATTCAATGATTTGATAAATCATTTCCAGTTTTCATGTAGAAGGAGAATGTATTGTTTAGAAGTTTATTAACTAATACTGTTTTGTAATTTATTCAAATTATGTTAAGAAAATGTATTTAACTTTTGCTGACATTAAAAAAAACACGGAATGTGTGAAAATAAATTGACATTAAAAAAAAATCCTTTTCTTATAAAATATTCACTGAAAGATTTTAAGACAAAATGAATTTATTTAAAAATGTAGTGATATATTTTAGATAAGAAATTAATTTGTTCTAAAGAAAGTGTTTTCAATTTTTGCGTACATGAAATTATTTTCAAAAGTACTGTTTGGAAGATTTATTCCTTGTGTTTTGGCAAGGTGTTTTATCGTCTGCGTTCTGTGTAACAATTGTAAGTTAAATTTTATTTTCGATAGGTAATATAAAATATACGCATTTTTATATAGTGAATAAATTTCTATATAATTAATTATCGATTGAATTGAGGTTTTATTGACAGTGGCGTAGCTAAGGGGGGGCAAGGGGGGCGTCCGCCCCGGGCGCTGAGGCCTAAGGGCGCCAAATTGAGAGAAATTGTTATATATCTATATTGGGGTGGGGGCGCAAAATTTCTTGCTGGCCCCGGGCGCCAAAAAACATAGCTACGCCACTGTTTATTGAGCTGGTGTTTTTTTTTTTATTATGAAAAATCAACACATGTAAAAGAAGTTAAAAGTATTTTTTGGATATTTTTCGTATGTGAAGACTATGAAAGATTTCTGGGACTAAATGAATAAATTATACTCCAGAACCATTGCCGAGAAAAGCTGCTTTATTAGTGAAATTCGATGACACCCTATTGAATCCGCTTCCATGATAAGGTGTAATTAATAATGTTGTATCTTCATTCAATCTTTTGATAAATCATTTACAGTTTTCAAGTAGAAAGAGAATGCTTTGTTTGAAAGTTTATAAACTAATAATGATTCGTAGTGTATTTAAATTACGTTAAGAAAATTAGCTTACTTTTTGCATACATAAAAAAAAAACTCAGAATGCATGAAAATAAGTTAAGATTATTTTTAAAAATCTTCTTTTAATTAGATACTCACTGAAAGATTTTAAGACTATATGAATTTATTTTAAAATGTTCTGATAGATTTTTGATCCAAAATTAATTTGTTCTAAAGAAAATGTTTTCCAATTTTGCATCCATGAATTTTTTTTCCAAAAGTACTGTTCGATAAGATTTATTTTTTTGTTTTGACAGTATGCTTTATCGTCTGCGTTTTAATTTGCTGACGTAACAAGGAGGTATTTTCCAGTGTTAACCATGAAAGATGCGCATTTTTACATAGGGAATAAATTTGAATATAACTTTCTGCTGAATTGAGTTTTTATTGAGCAAATGTATGATTCAAATTATTAATAATGAACATCTATAAAAATAAGTTATGAGTATATTTTGTATATTTGTAACATGTAAACTCTCTGAAAGATTTCTGGAACTGAATGAATAAATTATACTCCAAAGCCATTGCCGAGGAAAGCTGCTTTATTAGTGAAATTCGATGACACCCTAATGAATACGCTTCCGGGATAGGGTGTTAACAACATTCACCAGTATCTTCATTCAGTCTTTTGATAAATCATTTCCAATTTTCAAGTACAAAGAAAATGCCTTATTTAAAAGTTTATTAACTAATAATTTTTTGCCGTATCTACGAATTACGAACGTTTAATTATTTAGTAAAGAAAGTGCGTTTAATTTCTGCATTCATTAAAATAAAATATAACGAAAAAAATGATTTTTTTAATCTTTTTTAATAGAAATTTACTGAAAGATTGTAAAATTACATGAGAGTGAATATATTTATAAACCTATTGATAGATTTACGAAACAAAATTAATTTCATTTAAAGAAAATGTTTTTAAATTTTGCGAAAAGCATTTTCCTGTCAGATTTTTTCCTTGTGTTTTGGCAATGTGTTTTGTCGTCTGCTTTTTATTTTGCAATTGTAGATTAAATTTTCTTTCGAAAGGTAATCCGGAAAGAATCGTTTTTTATATAGTGAATAAATTTTTATGATACACTTTTTCCATGATAGGGTGTAATTAACAACATTGTATCTTCATTCAATCTTTTGATAAATCATTTCCCGTTTTCAAGTAGAAAGAGAATGTTTGAAAATTTATTATTGACTGATAATGATTCGCAGTATTTTCGAATGACCCTTAATTTTTGTGCTTAATTTTTAAAATGCGCTTAATTTTTGCATAAATTAAAAAAAGAGAATGAATAAAATTAGATTAATATATATATTTTTTATTATTGTATATTTTTTATTATTATAATTAATTAATTTTTTAAATTTTTTTCGTAAAAAGAATCTCGCTGGAATATTGTAAGACTAAATGGCAATTAATACATTTATTAATGTATTGATTAATTGATTGATTTCTGAAGCAAAATTAATTTCATCTGAAGAAAATGTTTTCAAATTTTGCATACATTTTTTAAGTATTGTTCGGTCAGATTTATGGCTTTTGTTTTTTTAATCTGTTTTATCGCCTACGCTCTTTTTCACAATTATATGTTAAATTTGTCTTCGAGATATAATTATGAAAATACAGGGTGATTCCGAATTTTTTTTACAATAAAAGAGGGGTGATAGTACACACCAAGACAAACAATATTAAATAGGAGACCAAGGGTCCAAAACGTTTTCCTAAGGAAATAGCCGCCATTAAAGTTTAGGGACCAAAATTTCAAATAAACATAAAAAACGGAAAAATCGGTCGATTGATTTGCGGTTTTCGCTAAAATTATTCTTTATGTCGGCATTTTCTTGAAATTAAATTATAAAAATAAATTTCAAAAAATGCCGATAGATGGCGCTTTAAACTTTGGAGTAACGAACAATTATTTTTTGCCGGTATTTTTTGCATCTCATTAAATGTTTTCGTAAGCTTAGACTCAAACTTAAATTTTGAGCTCAAAATCTGTAGTTGGGAGTGGTTAAGTAACACAAACTGAGCTGTGTTCAGAGGGTTCAAATTTCAAATGATTAAAAAAAAAACGGAAAAATTGGTCGATTAATTTGCGGTTTTCACTAAAACTATTCTTTATTTAGGTATTTTCGTGAAAATAAATTACAAAGATAAATTTAAAAAAATGCCGATAGAGGGCGCTTTAGACTTTGGAGTAACGAAACACTCTTTTTTGGCGTTATTTTTTGCATCTTATTAAATGCTTTCGTAAGCTTAGACTTGAACTTAAATTTTGAGCTCAAAATCCGAATAGCTGGGAGTGGTTAAGTAGACAAACTTAGCTGTGTTCAGAGGGTTCAAATTTCAAATAATTGTAAAAAACGGAAAAATTGGTCGATTCGTTTGCGATTTTTGCTAAAACTAATTTTAAATCAGCAGTTTTCTTGATCAATCAGTGTTTTTTTTTTAAAATAATTTTTAAAGATAAATTTCACAAAATGCCGATAGAGGGCGCCTTAGGCTTTAGAGTAGCGTACAACTATTTTTAACTGTTATTTTTTTAATCTCATTAAATGCTTTCAAATGCATAGACTTAAATTTTGGGCTGAAATTCTGAATCGTTGGGAGTGTTTAAGTAGCGAAAAATTGTATTGTGTTCGAGGAGGAAAGAGGGTTAAATTTTAACTCCTGAACACACTTCAGTTTGCGCTTCTTAACTCCTCATAACGATTCAGGATTTGAGCTCAAAATTTAAGTTTAAATCTAAACTTCCGAGAACATTTAAAATGCTTTTGCAAGCATTTAATTAGAACCAAAAAATAATGGTTAAAATAAATTGTTGGTTACTCTGAAGTTTAAGGCGCCCTCTGACGGAATTTTTTGAGATTTATCTTTAAAAATTATTTTCAAGAAGATACTGACTTAAAGAATAGTTTTATTTTAAACCGCAAACGAATCGACCAATTTTTCCATTTTCTATAATTACTTTAAATTTGAACCTCCCCCTCCCCCTTGAACACAGTTCAGTTTGTGCTACTTAACCACTCCCTACTATTCAGGTTTACAGCTCAAAATTTAAGTTTAAGTCTAACCTTCCTAAATCATTTAAAGAGATGGAAACAATAATTGCAAAAAATAGTTGTTCGTTACTTCAAAGTCTAAAGCGCCCTCTATCGGCATTTTTTGAAATTTATCTTTATAATTTATTTTTACGAAAATACCTAAATAAAGAATAGTTTTAGTGAAAACCGCAAATTAATCGACCAATTTTTCCGTTTTATTTTAATCATTTGAAATTTGAACCCTCTGAACACAGCTCAGTTTGTGTTACTTAACCACTCCCAACTACAGATTTTGAGCTCAAAATTTAAGTTTCAGTGTAAACTTACGAAAACATTTAATGAGATGCAAAACATACCGGCAAAAAATAGTTGTTCGTTACTCCAAAGTCTAAAGCGCCCTCTATCGGCATTTTTTGAAATTTATCTTTGTAATTTAATTTCAAGAAAATGCCGACATAAAGAATAATTTTAGTGAAAACCGCAAATCAATCGACCGATTTTTCAGTTTTTTATGTTCATTTGAAATTTTGATCTCTAAACTTTAATGGCGGCTATCTCCTTAGGAAAACGTTTTGGACCCTTTGTCTCCTATTTAATATTGTTCGTCTTGATGTGTACTATCACCCCTCTTTTATTGTAAAAAAAATTTGGAATCACCCTGTATATAGTGAATAAATTTAAATATAATTGTTTATTGAATTGAAACGTTATTGAACAGGTGTGTGTTTTAAATTGTGAATAATAAACATGTATTAAAGTATGTAGTTTTATATTAATTTATTTTAAAATTTAAGGAGACGTTTTTGATGGAGAATTGCTGTAATGAAAATGTGTTAAATTTTTATATGCATTAAAATCAGAGGTATTGTTCGGGCAGATTTATGTTTCTTCTTTTGGTTATGCATTTTGTCGTTTACGTTAAATTTTGCAGTTTTAAGTTAAATTTGCACTCGACAAGAGGTATCCATGAATACTGTCCTTTTTTATGAAATGAACAAATTCAAATATAATTGTCTATTGAATTTAGTTTTTAATTATTAGGAGTGTGTCTTAAATTATGAATAATCAACAGATATAAAAGTAAGGTAGTACTTTTTGAATGTTTTTAGCATATAAATCCATTGAAAAAGTTTTAAACCAATGATGAGGAAAACTGTTTCATTAGAGAAAATCATACCCTAATGAATACGCCTAAGCGTGTAAAAACAACTTTGCATATTCATTCAATATTTTAAGATGCCATGTTCCCTCAGGAGGGAAAAACAGAATACTTTGATTAACAGTTTACGAATCAATAATGTTTCAATTTTTGATTCGAATTACACAAAGAACTAGTTGGATGTGTCAATCCCAAAACTTTCTTCTATCTCATAAGTACATTTTAATATTTAAAAAAAACCGTGGTGACCCCAAAGTTACCCACTATCGAATTTCCTCGAACATTTGACCTAGCCTAATGAGATTCTGGTATCCGAAAAGCCTTCACGCAAAATTTAATTAATATTCTGAGAAAATGAGCTTAGTAGTGCCTCATGTTGGGTAATTTATACTAAAACATAATAAGCATCTATTTATGTCAAGACCTAACAGAATCTGAAATTTGATGGAATTTCGTCCATTAGTTCTTGAGATATACTTATAACAAAAAAATTGCAAAACGTAGCATAGCAACATCATATCTCGGACAATTTATGCCAAAACGTAAAAAAGCGTCTAATTATGGTATGGTGTAAAAGAATCTGAAGTTTGATGAAATTCTGTGCATTAGTTCTTGAGATATAGCTAGTTAAAAAAAACCGTGTAAAATATAGCACAGCAGCACCGTCAGTTGAAAGATTTATAACAAAAAGTTAATCATCGTGTAATTATGTTATATGTCATTTTGTAACGAAATCTGAAGTTTGATGAAATTCTGTGCTTTGGTTGTTGAGATATAGCTATCGGAAAAATCGTGCAAAATGCAGCATAGCTGCACTACCTGTTGCAGGGTTAATACCAAAATGTCAGCGTCTAATTATGTTATATATTCTAGTGTAACAGAATCTAAAATTTGATGAAGTTCTCTGCATTAATTCTTGAGATATAGCTATCGCAAAAATCGTGCAAAATGTAGCATAGCAGCGCCACCTATAGGGCAGTTCACACCAAAACCTTATCAGCGGCTATGTATATCAAGGTATCGCGGAATTTGAAGTTTGGTGAAATTCTGTGCATTAGTTCTTGAGATATAGCTATCATGAAAAACATGAAAAACGTGGCATAGCAGCGCCCCCTGCTGGCCAATTTGCACCAAAATTTAATGAGCGTCTATGTATATCAAGGGGTCACATAATCTGAAGTTTGGTGAAATTCTGTGCATTAGCTCTTGAGATATAGCAATCTTGAAAATTATGAAAAACGTAGTATAGCAGCGCCACCTGCAGACCAATTTTCACCAAAAACCAATAGGCACTAATTCATATCAAGGTCTAACTGAATATAAAATTTTATTAAATTTCGAGCATTAGTTCTTGAGATAGAGCGCCCACAAATTTTTTGTCACATACAGACAGACAGACTCACAGACAGACACACAGACTCACAGACAGACGGACAGACTCACAGACAGACATTTTCTAAAAACAGTCAAAACGTGTTCAGGACCTTCTAAAACGTATAAATCCGTCGAAAACCGAAAGTCGAAAATTTTCATGAATCCAATATTTTCTTCTTGTAAAGATAGAAGAAAGTAAAAATTGATTAATTTTTGTATAGTTAAAAAAACCCATAAAATGTATAAAAATATAATTACAAAACCGTATCTTTTTCGATAGTTAAACTCATCGAAAGATTTCTAAGACTAAATGAATTTGCTGACAAATTTCTGATTTTTTTTTTTCCAAAGAAAATGTATTTAATATTTCCGCGCATTAACAATCGAGAATACGTTTTGTATGATTTCAGGGATTAAATAAAATAAATTTGATTTAAATTATTGATTAGAAAAGCTGAATAATAAGTCAAATTCGATGACACACTAATTAATCTAATTCCATAGTAAGATGTAATAATTGCTTTGTACATTTCTTCTTTCTAGATTTTAAAATATCATTTCCACTCTGAAAGTTGAAGAAGAATACTTTGCTTGAAAATTTATCACATAAAATTATTTATTTTACATTTAAATCACATTAAAAAATGTGCTTAGTTTTTGCATAGATTAATAAAAAATAAAATGTGTGAAAATATAATGACATAATCGTATCAATTCCAACATATTGCCAACTCAGAGCAACGCAATAATAGGACATTTAGTAATAATCGAAAATGAGATATGTGACATACTGCTATGTAAAACTGTCTCTGCATCTAGTGGAACAGTAGGGTATTTTAATAAAACGCATCTGAGATATAGTATAAAACATAACTTTGTGTTTCAGAATTTGTTCCACTAGATACAAACAGAGTTTTCGAATCAATAAGTCAGACATCTCTTTTTAGGTGCGTTCGTAATTATGTAAATACGTAGCACCTATAGTTGTCGTTCAGACCGTCCGTCTATCCGTCTGTCTGCCCGTCCGTCTGTCGCTTCGTCTGTCCGTCTGTCTGTCTGCATATAACAACGCAAAAACTACTCAACTGAATCATTTGAAATTTAAAATATATAATTATTATATAATTTTGTAGAGTCATTTCAAATTTTATAAAAATCGGATGCATAGATCAATTACAGGGACAATCAAAAGTATTTCGTTACATTACGATGAACGGGGAAAAAAGTTTCAAATGCATTTTAATCGTCTGAAATTTAAAATGTATAATTATTACTTAATTTTGTCGAGTTATTTAAAATTTTATGAAAATTGGATGCATATATCAATTACAGGGACAATCAAAAGTATTCCGTTACATTACGGCCAATGGAGAAAAAAGTTTCAAATGCATTTTAATCGTTTGAAATTTAAAATATATAATTATTACTTAATTTTGTCAAGTCATTTCAAATTTTATGAAAATCGGATTCATAGATCAATTACAGGGACAATCAAAATTACTCCATTACATTACGATCAATGGGGGAAAAAAGTTTCAAATGCATTTTAATGGTGTTAAACTCTTTCGAATATAATACAATTGATATGAACCTATGAAGCATTATATATAACTAAAATATATATTCAGTACAATCTGTGATGCAAAGAATATTTATTACTAAATTATAGGGCCACACAAAAGTATTCCACTACACAACGCTGTACGGGAAAATGGTATGGGGTGTGTTGTAATTATATTACAATTTAACATTCATATTTCATGACTATGAATCCCTTCACATTTTATGAATATGATATTCGCTACTGAGGTTTACTGCAAGTTTCTTCCTGTATATTTACAGGAACACATAGAAGATTTCGACTACTATACTGTATGCGGATTACTAGCTACTATAACAGCAAGATCTGAATATGTTTTAAACGTCGTTATCATACGAACGCATCTCATTTGCTACACTTCACGTGCAATTTCCAACTTGTTTTTATTATTATTAGCAGATATCTACTTATAAACTCGCTGAAAAATTTTAAACTCTAAAGCTATTTGTTTTAAATTATTGTTAAAAAACGAATTTTTTAAAAAGAAATTATTGTTTATTTATTTATTTATTTTTGTACAATAAAACTAGAGGGAATTTTTTGTGCGATTTCAGCATGTAAATTCACTGAAATATTTCTGGGACTAATGAATAAATTATAAATTCCAACCATTGTTCAGAAAATCTGTTTTATAAGTGAAATTTGATGACATACTTATTAAACCGCTTCCATAATAGGGTGTAATCAATAATGCTGTATCTTTATTCGATTCTTTGATAGTGTAGATGCTCTAGTTTTGGTCAAATTTAGAGCAAAGATTGAATAGAAATTTTAATTTTTTTTTACCGATTCAAGCATATTAAATTATAATAACAATATTAATTAGTAAATTTAATTGCCTTTCTGTTAATTATGGCAACTTTCTACGTAATATTTTGGATTATGAATAATAACTTGATAAATAATTTTGCACAATTTCTACCAGTTTTGGCTACTCTTCGCCACTTTTGGTGGACTCAATGCACCAGTTTTGTCATCTCGATATCATTTAGTTTAACAAGCATTTTAATTGTTAATAAGTAAAAGTAAAGCATTTTTATGCAACATCGATTTTATCACTTTTGCATATTTGTTTGCTGTATTTAGAGAATTTTGCAAGTTTCTTTATGAATTTATAACAACATCATATAAAATATATTTTAAATGATTTTAATTGAAAATTTCAATTAAAAAAGAAAAAAATATTTGATTCATAAAAGGTATAAAAGTGCCCATAGGACATAAAAATTATATTTTAGCATTTTGCATATTCAATCAGTTTTATAATTATCCATATATTGCGGACTGTTTAAAATTAAAATACTTAAATCTTTACCAAACAGTTATCTTTCATAAGATCATTTTGTGATTTTGTTTTTAATTTATGTTAGCTTGTGTTGCCTTTTTTTATGTATTTTGCCTCTATGCAGGTTATTTTAGAATGTGATTTCATTAAAGAATCATATCATTTCATGCATAGTCTTCCCATCTTAAAATGAAGTGTCTAACTTGTCGATTTCAACAATTTTATTGACAGAATCTTAAATTTGTTTCTTCTTTGCGAAATAGTATTCTGACAATCTATAAAATCTACTTTTCCAATTCATTTTTGATTTCATTTCCTAGTACCCGTTGACCTAATCACTCGGAGTTTTGAGAAGTTTTCTTCCAAAGTTAGACTTCCTTGCACAAATATGAATTACTGTTTTAGAAAGACCCTCACAGAGAGCATCTCCTTCCTCTTCGGGCCCAGATCTCTTGTGTAGAAACTTGGCCGTCATAAACAGCAAAACCCAAGTACTTAGACCTACTACTTGAGATTCAATAAAAAATTGAATGAGAGTGAGAAAAGTGGTGCCCATTCTGCATAATATTTAAAAATACTACCTCTGACGAAAAAGTTCGGTGAATAGTCCTGTAGCATTAATGTAGATGAAATATTAACGAAAGTTACCATACCATCCTTCGAAATATTCATCTCCTATAACTATGCACCACTGAGATGTCCTGGGAAATTCGCAAGAAGTCTTCTTTTGGGATGAAGTTCAAAAGCTTCGTCACGTTTCGTTGGATGTCAGCAATAGGGTCAAATCTCTTTCAAAGAGAGTTTGAGTCGTGAAAATAGGAAGAAGTCTGGAGGATTGAGATGAGATCTGGCGAGTATGTTAGGTGTTCAATTTGAACTATCCCTCATGAATTTCTTTCGGTGTCTTGCAAAGCTTAAAACCAAACTTTAAACTCATATTTTATTCGTTCATTTTCCTGTTCTCAATTAAGAACCAGCACACTGAACAAGCACTTAGTAAAGCACGTCTTACACAGAACATAAACGACTCTCAACTGCATAACAGTTGGGGAAGAGGATCTACACTTGCCTCTATGCAGGTGCAGCGTTTTGTTTCGCCAATGTATCCAGATCGGTCGTTCTGAATTTACTCACCGAACTTTATTGTCAGAGGTAGTATTTATGTATATTCTTGACAATATTTGGTATTTCGAAATCTGGGTGCTTGAAATCCTGTTGCAATTCAACATTATTGAGCAAATGAATTATGCAAATTCTTCATTTCTTTTGAAAAAATACAAGAAAGCATTAAGTTATGCTGTAATTTTATTGAAATTTTCAATTTTAAGTCATAAAAATTTTCAAAATATTCCTAAATATATATTCTAAAATTTCCGCTATATTTAATCTTGTGGCCAAAAATGGAACGTAATGTTCTATTCTTTTTGGCCACTCAATGGCCATAACTAGTACGCATCACAAATATAAAGCACAAGTTTTGGCCACCACTTTAAGCTATTAAAAAAATTAATTTAAATATGAAATTACAATAGAGATAGAGCATACCTCTTAAATTTATAGTAATTTGTTTCAGAACAAATAAAATCCAGTAAGTGCCGAATGTTGAAAGATACCGAAAACTTGTTATCTAAGCAAAAATCTTGATACAGGTAAGCACACACTACAGTTTTACGCATTTATTTTATTTATTTCTTTATTTGCAAGCCAAATTTTATCAAGAAATAGACAAATGGGATTGAAATAGATAAAATGTTATCATACGAATTGATTATTTCCAGCTGAGCGAAAAATTGCCCAGGCCGGGAATCGAACCCGGATACTTGGCTTACAAGGCCAATGCTTTACCTGTTAAGCTATCTGGGCGATAGCCGGCTGGGATTTCTCGCTCAGATAACCTTATTGGTCGTAACATCTGGTCTGTCATTTGAAACAGCTCGCAGAATAAACCGCAGGTAATGGAACTCCATATAACGATGGATACGCAGATATACTATTATTTTCAACACAATCAAACTGATTGGTAAAGTTATCATACGAATTGATTATTTCCAGCTGAGCAAAAAATTGCCCAGGCCGGGAATCGAACCCGGATACTTGGCTTACAAGGCCAATGCTTTACCTGTTAAGCTATCTGGGCGATAGCCGGCTTAACAGGTAAGCCAGTATCCGGGTTCGATTCCCGGCCTGGGCAATTTTTCGCTCAGCTGGAAATAATCAATTCGTATGATAACTTTACCAATCAGTTTGATTGTGTTAAAAATAATAGTAGATAAAATGTATTTCATTAAGGATTAAGAATGCATATAAATTGTTAACATAAATTCACTACCAAAATAGTGGTCAAAACAATCGAATGTGACGAAAACTAGAGCATATACCCTAAATCATCCCCAATCTGAAAACAGAACAATAATATTTTATTCAAAGTTTCATCCACTTATAATATTCTTATTAGATTCGAATAATTTTAAGGGGGTTCTCAAATCCAAAAGAGCTATTTTTTAACAAACATTCTGAATTCTTTTTCTTTTCGAAAGCGCACATAACATGTAATTTGCAGACATAAATTAAGAAACGATGTAAATGAATCCTTTTTTCTGTTTTTTTTTCTGTTTTTCTGTTTTTTTTTTTTTTTTTTTTTTTTTTTTAAGAAAAAAAGGTAGAACAGTTTTCAGAAAATATTGTTGACTAGGAATTTGAACAGAATATCTGGAAGTTATAGCATAGTAAAAGAGAAAAACCCGTGGTTACGTGACAACAATAGTTATAACTTAATAAGCACTTATTTATAATAGATTAATTTTTAATGCAATTATTTAATCGATAAATAAATATTTCAGTTGCAATTTTTTTCAAATGGGTAAAAATGTCCAGAGCAGGGTTCGAAACAGTCAATGCTCTGCCGACCTAGAAAGTATCTGGAGGACTTATTATCTAAGCTAACATTTAACGATCATAGTATTTGTTCTGATATCTGAATCCCTCCAATTCCCTTTTTGAAAAATTTATGACTGATACTTTAATTATAACCAAATTAAAAGTGGCATTCAATTCCAAAATATTGTAATGATCAGATCGGCCAATTGTATGTGTTAAGTTTAAAAATGAGTAAAAAATATGTTAGAAAGTTTTGGAATTGTTGAATAGAGTGTTTGAGAACCGCCTTAAAAAGCGTGTTTAGTTTTTGAAACCATTATTAATACATCAAATTATAAAACTTCAGAAAAATACTTTGCTTTATTAAAAAAATTTACTGAAATATTTTAAAGACTAAATGAATTTATTTTAAAATGTACTTTTTTTTATAAATAAATGTACTTTCTGAAAGAAATTGAATTTATTTAAAGGAAAATGTATTTAATGATTGAATACATTAAAATTATCAGAGATATAAAAGTAAATTGGGCGTATGTTTTTATCATGTAAACTCACTGAAAGATTTCTTGTTTCAAATGAATAAATTATCTCTTGAATAACTTCCAAGAAAGTAGCTTTATTGATGACATTCGATGTTGCACTAATGAATCTTCTTCGATTATAGATTGTATTTAACAGCATAGTATTTACCATCTTTTGATAAATCATTCCCAATCTAAAAGCAGAAAAAAAGTCTTGTTTAAAAATTTATCAACGAATAATGTTTCACTTCTAATTTGAAATAAGTTAAGAAAATATTTTTAATTTTCGCACATTTTAAAAATAATAAATTCACAAAAATAAACCGAGAACATTTTAATAATGTTTTCAGCGTATAAACTTCCTGCAAGATTTCGTAGACTAATTGAATTAATTTATTAGTAAAAAGAGAACATTTATTACAAAGAAAACCAAACAAATTTATGATCGCTCAAAAACATTTATTATTGTGAATTATGGTACATCATTACGTTTAATTATTTCAGTTTCTGAATATTTTTAGTGAATTCCAATTTCTGTATGGTTAAAAAATTATTATAAAAGAAATTATTTCTCATTGTTAAAAAATGCATAGTCTGAATTCTGTTTTTAATATATTTTAGCTTTTGTTGCTGAATTCTAAAGATAAATATAAAGAATAAAAATGTTTTTTCCATAGGAATTGAAATTAATTCCAAAGCTTACATAACTTTCAGATATGTTCCTTAAACATAACATACAGCTTTTAAAATACATATTATAATTTAAAATTAAAGTAGAATCCTAAAGATAACAAAACACATTAAAGAGAATGATTTAAAAAATCATATTTCGTTCAAAAATTAATTTTCTCATCAACAAATGCACTAATAATTAATGCTTCAGAATCAGTAATGCAAGTTATGGCATCATAACCAACTGGAAATTATGTAGAAAAAAAATTGAAATCTCTTCAGTGAAAATATATCAGTTAAAAGATGTTTTTGCTTAATAAGAGACAAAGATTTAAAGAGAAATTGAGTTGTAATATCTTTCCTCCTAAATTCCTCCTTGTCTCTCAGTCATAATCATATTACGTGTCATTATTTTACTTTAACTTTTACCTATTGTCAAACTGTAAAAAGTTAAGTTAATTAAAATCTTATTTTATCACTTTCTTTTTCTAAACAAATAAGTCCTATTTTCATTATTTCAAAACTTATAAGCTATTCAAATATATCAAAACAATACATGTAAATTTCTCAAAATGCATTTAGTTTTTATAGTCTAGCGATAAAATTTAATTAGATTCCGTTAAATTTAATTAAAAATTTACTAAAATATTTCGAAGATCAATTTAATTGTTTTGAAACAACAATTTTTTTTCGATGAATGCACCCTCTGTTTTAGTAAAATTAAAATTTGTTACTTAACAATGTTTAACTTATTTTTTAGTAATCTTAAATATCATACAAAGAATTCATATTTCTTTGCAATGCAATAAAAGAGAAATTAATTTTACTATATTCAATTAATTCAAAATTAAATTATCAAACATAAATAAAGTTTGATTAAATTACATTTCGATAAATATTCTATTATTTACTTTTATTTCTTTTGACATTGAATAAGTAATTAAAATTTTTGAATAAATATGCAAAATATATACATGACCATATTTTAAAAAAATGTTTGCATTCAGGTATCATCCAGTTATTGCGCCAGAAATTTAGTGGTGTTTTTTTTTCTTAGTTGTCCCTGGCTGTACTTACATTCTGTCAGACACATTGGCATACAGTAAAAGTAGTAAATATATAAAAATAAATTTAAAACTTTAAAAAATATTTTTCAGAAAATAAAGTTAATAATAGAAAATAAAGTTGCTGGAAAATTTCAGAGACTAATTGAATTAATTTGTAAATAAACCAAAACATTTTTATCATAAAATTCAAACAAATTTATGTTCTCTTAAAAGACGCTTAAAATTGTGGATTATCATATATCATATCAGAAACTGTAGATAACCACAATCATAATTATAATGCCTACATTCACTAATTTCTTTATTAAAAATACCAATTTTAGGCATTAGTTTTAGATCTTTAAAAAAGAACGATAACTTTATTTATCATAAAATATATCGTCATTATCATAATAAAAAATGTAGTAAATAAAAAGGTCCATACATTGTAAAAGACATTAAAAACTTAAAACAAATAACGATTTCGTTCATTCTATGATATCTTTTTTCTTTATTAAAAATACCAATTTTAGGCATTAGTTTTAAATCTTACAAAAAAAAAAAAAAAAAAAAAAAAAAAAAAGAAGATAATTTTATTTATCGTAAAATATATCGTCATTATCATAATAAAAGATGTAGTGAATAAAAAGTTCTATGCATTATAAAAGGCATTAAAAAGTTAAAACTAATAATGTTTTCGTTCATTCTTGAACGTCTTCAGTTAACATAAGTGAAAGTGAAGAAAAGAGGGAAAGTTTAGGGATTTGCACAATTCTTAAATGAAATAAAAGCTCATGAAGGAATGGCTTTCATTTACGCTAACTAAAGACGTTCAAGAATGCGTTTGAATTTTAACTTTTTAAATTCTTTTATAATGTATAGAACTTTTTATTTACTACATCTTTTATTATGATAATGACGATATATTTTATGATAAATAAAGTTATCTTCTGTTTTTTAAAGATCTAAAACTAATGCCTAAAATTGGTATTTTTAATAAAGAAAAAAGATATCATACATCATTACATTTAATCATTTCAGTTATTGAATACTTATAAAATACTTTAATTTTTATTTGGTTAAAAAAATATTATGAAGAGAATAATCTCTGTTTAGTGATATATTTTACTTTTTGTTGCTGAATTATAAGGATAAGCATAAAGAATAAAAGAAGTCTTTCCACTGGAATAAAAATTTATTCCAAAGTTTACATAACTTTTAAGTATGTTTCTTAAATATAACATACAGCTTATATAATACGTATTATAATTGAAAATTAAAATAGAATCCTAAAAGAAAAAAACACTCAAAATAGAATAATTTAAAAACTATGTTTCATTTAAAAATTAATTTTCTCATCATCAGCAGCTTTGATAATTAATTCTTCAAAATTAGTAATGTAAGTTATTGAATCATAACCAACTGAAGAATATGTAGATATAAAAAAAAACAAATTTGAAATCTCTTTCAGTCAAAATTATCAGTTAAAGATGTTTTTGCGTAATGAAATGTAAATATATAAAGAAAAATTGCGTAGCAACATATTTCTTCCTAAATTCCTCTTTGTCTCTCTGTCATAATCATATTCTGTGTCATTATTTTACATTAACAATTATCTTATTGCCTAACTGTATGAAGGTAAATTAATTAAAATCTTACTTCATCACATTGTTTTTCTCAACAAATAAGACTTATTTCTATGTTTTCAAAATTTATAAGCTATTCAAATAAATCAAAACAATGCATGTAAAATTCACAAAATGCATTAAGTTTTTATGCTCTAGCGATAAAATTTAATTAGCTTTCGTTAAATTTAATTACTTACAAATTTACTAAAATATTTCAAAGATTAATTTAATTATTTCCAAACTACTACTATATATATATTTTTTTTTGAATGAATGCTTTCTTGGTTTTAGTGAAATCAAAATATGCTATTTAACACCGTTTAACTAATTTTTTAGTAATCTTAAATATTATACAAAGAATTCATATTTGTTTGCAATGTAATAAAAGTGAAAGTAATTTCGCTATATTCAATTTAATCAAAATTAAATTACGTGGCATAAATAAAATTTGATTAAATAACATTTGGATAAATATTCTATGACTTAATTTTATTTCTTTTGACTCTGAATAAGTAATTAAAATTTTTGAATAAATATGCAAACTATATACATATGGCATTATTTTTTATTTATTTTTTTTTTATTTTTTTTTTTTTTGCAGTGAGGGTCATCCAGCAATTGCATTCAAAATTCAGTGGACCTTTTTCCTGTTCCTCCACTACTTCAGATTCTTTCATACCCGAAATTTACACATCCCTTGTTTTGTGAATTTAATATTTTTTAAATCTGTTACATTAAAAATAATTTTAATTAAAAAATATTTGTTTGGCTTTAAAGAAGAAATTAAAATGTGTTAATAAATATACAAAATATGTACATATGATAATATTAAAAAAATACACTAAGGGGTAATCCAATAATTTCACTACGAATTTCGTGGGCCTTTTTTAAAAACCACTCTCTCCATTCCATTATATTCTGTCACATATAAGTTTTACACTTCCCTTGTTGTCAATATATGTTGTCAAATCTATTAAATTATAAATAATGCATTAGTATGATAGTAATATTGTGTTACTACAAAAACCAAATAAATTTGTGATCGCTCAAAAAATACTTGTTATTATTTATAATATATCATTAAATTTAATTATTTCAATTACTGAATATTTTTAGTGTATTCTAATTTCTGTAAGGTCAATAAATATATATATATATATATATATATATATATATATATACGTAATTTAATTGTTTTCAAACAACATTTTTTTTTCGATGAATGCTTCCTCGGTTTTAGTAAAATTAAAATATGTTATTTAACAATGTTTAACTTATGTTTTTAGTAATCTTAAGTATCATATAAAGAATTCATATTTGTTTACAATGTAATAAATGTGAAATTAATTTTATTATATTCAATTAAATCAAAATTAATGGGGCATATATAAAGTATGATTACATTACATTTGGATAAATATTCTATATATTTAATTTTATTTCTTTTGACTTTGAACAAGTTATTAAAATTTTTGAATTAATATGCAAAGTATATACATATGGCAATATTAAAAAGGAAAAAAATCTTTGCAGGAATTATCCAGTAATTGAGGAAGAATTTTAGTGGGGTTTTTTTCTTACCTGCCCCTTCTCTACTTTACATTCAGTTACACACGTTTGCATACATTAAAAATAGTAAATATACGAAAATAAATTGAGAACATTTTAATAATATTTCTTAGCGGATAAATTTGATGCAAAATTTCAGAAACTAACTAAAGTCATTCATAAATAAGCCGAGAGCATTTTTTCGTATTAAATCCAAATAAATTTATGATCTCTTAAAATACATTTAAAATTATTGATTATCTTATATTATTACATTTAGTTATTTCAATTATTAAATACTTATAGAGTATTTTAATTTCCATTTGGTTAAATAAAAATATTATGAAGCAAGTAATTTCAGTTTTGTAAAGTATTTTAGTTTTTGTTACTAAATTCTAAAGATAAATATAAAGAATAAAAAAAAGGTTTTCCCCTCTGGAATCAAAATTAATTCCAAAGCTTACATAACTTTTAAATATGTTCTGTAATATGACATACAGCGTTTAAAATACGGATTATTATTTAAAATTAAAGTAGAATCCTAAAGAAAACAAAACACTAAAGAGAATAATTTAATTTTTCTTTATTTTATATAAAATTAATTTTCTCAACAACATGAGCACTGATAATTAATTCTTTAGAATCAGTAATGTAAGATATGGCATCATAACCAACTGGAGAATGTGTATAAAAAAACATATGAAATCTCTTTAAGTGAAAATTATATGTTAAAACATCTTTTTGCTTAATCAGTTGCAACGATAGAAAGAAAATTGTTTCGTAATATCTTTCCTCCTAAATTCTTTCTTGTCACTCTATCATAATCATATTGCGTATCATAATTTTACTTTAATTTTTTCTTATTGACAAACTGTAAGAATTTAAATTAATTAAAATCTTATATCAGCACTTTTTTTCTAAATACCTAATTCTAATTTCCGTGATTTCAAAAATTATAAGCTATTCAAATATATGAAAACAATACATGTAAATTTAAGTTTTTATACTCCAGCGATAAAATTTAATTAGCTTCCATTAAATTTAATTATTTAAAAATTTACCAAAATATTTTCAAGATTATTTTAATTATTTTCAAACTAATTTTTTTTTTCGATGAATGCTTCCTTGTTTTAGTGAAATTAAAATATGTTACATAACAATGTTTTACTTATTTTTTTTTATTTCTCTTAAATATCGTATAAAGAATTCATATTTGTTTGCAATGTAATAAAAGTGAAATTAATTTTACTATTCTCAATTAAATCAAAATTAAATTATGAGGTATAAATAAAATTTGACTAAATTACATTTGGATAAATATTCTATGACTTAATTTAATTTCGTTTGACTTTGAATAAGTAATTAACATTTTTGAATAACTATGCAAAATATATATATGTGGCAATAATATAAAAAAAAACTTTGGAGTCAATCAGTAATTGTATTACGAATTTTGTGGATTTTTTTTCTTTTTTTCCATTGCATCACATTCTGCCCTACGCGAAGTTTATACATCCCCTGTTTTGTGAAATTAATCTTTTTTTTCAATCTGTTAAATTGTAAATAATTTGAAATAAAAAATATTTCTTTTGATTTAAAATAAGTGATTAAAAATTTTTAATAAATATACAAAATATGTATATATGATAATATAAAAAAATACACTATGGTGTTAGTCAATAATTTCGCTACAAATTTCGTGAGCCGTTTTTAAACCTATTTCTCTTTTACGCGATATTCTGTTTTTCACTTCTGTTTTACACAGTTAATCTTTTCTTAATATATTAAACTGTAAAGAATTTGAATTAAAAAATATTTCTTTTGACTTAAAAGAAGTAATTAAAAAATTTCAATACATATAAAAAATATGTACATATGATAATAAAAAAATACAGTGTGGTGTTATCCAATAATTTCACTATAAATTTTGTGGGACTTTTTTAAAAGCTCTCTCTCCATTACGTTATATTCTGTCACATACAAGTTTTACACATACCTTGTTCTGTGAAACAGATTTTTTCCAATCTGTTAAATTATAAATAATGTATTAGTACGATAGTAATAATGGGTTACTATGAAAATCAAATAAATTTGTGATCGCACAAAAATACTTTTTGAATTACAGTATATAATTAAATTTAATTATTTCAATTACTGAATATTTTTAGTATATTCCAATTTCTGTAAAATAAATAAAAAAAGGAAAAAAACACACACATATATATACAGTGCTCAGCAAAATTTTAGACAATGATCAATTACGCTTCTATATTCAGAAGAATGTACCGAATGTTTGTAATTCATCTGTCATACATTACTTGTGACTTATCCTTTATTCAAAACAATGCATTTTGAATTTTACTTTTTTCGTGAAATATAATGACAAAAAAAATGAAACTAACATTGTGGCAAAAGTATAGACAATTTGTATATTTACAGAAAAATAACTACAAATTAAAATCGAGTTGCACCCACATTGTTTGCCGCTAGTGCAAGAATGTGACTTTTCATCGAATAAATCTAAATCCTGAGTCACTTGGGGATCTATATTGTACGAAACATGATCAACGCATGCTCGAAGCTCATTAAAAGAAAAGTATAGTAAAAATATGCATAAACATTACGAAATATGATGTTACAAAGACATTCGTTTGGGTCCGGATCAGAACTACACGCCGGCTGTTGAGATATTAGTATTTTCTGAGTTAAACGAAGTTCTTCTTTTGTATGCAACATGAATAGATCTTATCTTGCTAAAATTCTTACTTTAGATCAGCTAAAAGTTCCCCAAATGACTAAAAATTAATCTCCAATGTATATACGTAGTTTTGTGTTGCTTGAAAACCAATGAATAACTCCACAGTTACTCGAGTATTAAAGCAAAGTGAGGACCAAATCATTTAAAAGTCACCTTCTTGTTGTCGACTTAAGATAGTCCCAGGCTCTTTACGAAAGTCGTGCCAATAGTATGCCCACCCGTTTGGGACATTCAAATTCCACTTTTTTTTCGTTACTGAATATCATAGCGTACCATTTGGGTCCATATGACGTATGTTTGCAAGTTCATTAAATTCTCGCCAAATTGTAGCGAGATTTTAAAGTTGATTGTTTTATCTTTTTCATGTAAATTATTTGCCTGTTTCTTTAATTCATCTACGAATAATGTCCGTCGACACAGAAAATCCTGACTTACTTTTAATGTGATTAGCAATCATTATTTGTGTAAATGTCAGTTTCTGGATCCTTTTGTCATCTCTTTTTCTAGTCACACAAGGTCTTCCAGATTATGTTTTGTTTTGAAGGAGTCATCCTTAGACTTTACTTCATAAACAGACCACTTTGGACGGTTCAATGCTGCTGAAGTTTCTGCAACAGTCTTCTCTTTCTATTTCAGCTTTCTTACTTCAATTACCTCATCTAACTGAATATTTTTAGCTCGCGGCATCTCCACTAACTGATACTTTATCGAGGTATAATAAAATACTTCAGGTATGTGACATCATAACTTGAAAATTTGCATTTTTCCATGAACAGTTAACAAAAAATCAAAAAAGTGTCTAAGCTTTTGCAATATGCAAATTTTTCTTTTTTCAGTTAAATTAAATATTATCTTATATTATAACCATTATTTTTATTATACATTGTTTAAAATATATTTGAAAATAAGTATAGCCATTTGTAAAACTCACATGTGAGTATTTTTTATTTAAAGGTTAAAAAACACCAGTGTCTAAACTTTTGCTGAACACTGTATATATATACGTACATTATAAGAAAAATTATTTCCATTGTTAAAAATTGCTTATTCTAATTTCCGTTTAGTAAATATATTTTAGATTTTGTTGCTAAATTCTAAAGATAAAAAATAAGAAGAATAAAAATGTTTTTCTTTCCATTGAAATCAAAATTAATTCCGAAGCTTCATCAACTATTAAATTTGTTTTTTATATGACATACAATACGGATTATAATTTAAAATTAAATTCGAATCTTATAGAAAACAAAACGTACTAAAGATAATGATTTAATTTTTTTTGTTTTATTCAAAAATTAATTTTCTCATCAACAACAGCACAGATAATTAATTCTTCGTAATCAGTAATATAACTTCTAGCATCATTACCAACTGGAAAATATGTAGAGATTGAAAAAAAAGTATTTGAATTTCCTTTAGTCAAAATTATAAGTTAAAGGATGTTTTTGCTTAAAAAGATGGAAAGATATAAAGAAAAATTGTGTAGTAATATCTTTCCTCCTAAATTCCTCCTTCTCGCTCTGTCATAATCATATTCCGTAACATTATAACTTTAAATTTTTCCTATTACCAAATTGTAAGAATTTAAATTAATTAAAATCATGTATCATAATTTTTTTCTAAACAAATGAGTATTCTTTCCATGATTTCAAAACTTATAAGCTATTAAAATGAAATAAATGGAAACAACACATGTAAATTTCACAAAATGCATTAAGTTTTTATGCTCTAGCGATAAAACTTAATTAGCTACCGTTAAATTTTATTACTTAAAAATTTACTGAAATATTTCAAGGATTAATATAATTATTTCTAAACGACATTTTTTTAGAAGAATGCTTCCTCGGTTTTAGTAAAATTAAAATATGTTATTTAACAATGTTTAACTTATTTTTTTAGTAATTTTAAATATCATATAAAGAATTCATATTTGTTTGCAATGTAATAAAAGTGAAATTAATTTTGCTATATTAAATTAAATCAAAAATTAAATTATGTGGCATAAATAAAATTCGATTAAATAACATTTGGATAAATATTCTATGACTTAATTTTATTTCTTTTATCTATGAATAAATAATTAAAATTTTTGAATAAAATGCAAAATATATACATATGACAATATTAAAAACAGGTTTCATCCAGTAATTGCGCTACAAATTTAGTGTAGGATTCTGTCTTTTTTTCTGTTCCTCCACTACGTCACATTCTGTCACATACGAGTTTTATACTTTTTCTGTTTCATGAATTAATTGTTTTTTAATATGTTAAATTATAAATAATTTGGATACTACTCTGTTATCCCGTCGACCAATTTCGCCAAATTATACAAATCGCCAAATTAATAGCCAAATTATACATATTGACATAATTCTTATTTTAAATAACGAAAAAACAAATAATTAGTAGAATATTAATAAAAATAAGTCGAAATAAAAATCACTTAATGACATTTTAAACACTCGAATCGTATTTATTGTCATTGAATGTGAGTCACATTCATGTCAATGACATTCACGATCATCCATTATTGGCATTTAATCTTATAGTTTAGCGATAATTTTTTGGTCGACGGGATAAACTAGTAGTACCATAATTTGTATTAAAAAGTATTTCTTTTTGCTTTTAATAAGTAATTAAAACTTCTGATTATATATGCAAAATATATACATGAGGAAATAAAGAAAATATGCAGCCAGGGGTCATTCATTAATTCCGTCACAAATTTCTTGAGCCAATGGACAATTCTTTTTGCAATGCGTCTATATCCACCTAACAATGGTTTAAATATATATAGGATAAACAGTACAGTCATTGGCACTACGCACAGTTACTGGCATCTTTAGATTTAAATAAAAATATTAAGGAAACTAAAAAAGTTTTGATGTTGAAAATAATTGTAATGATTAGTTCATTCCTTTTCAAAATCACATGAGTAATATCATGAATAAAAATCAAGTGCATCATATTTTTAAAAAATTATGTTCAGAGGAGTGTTTCACCTTTTAGAAATTGTCACTTTTTTTCATTATTTGTTAAGGATACAATGTAGGTTTTTATTAAAAAACAGTACATTCTTTTTCATTTTCCTTCCCAGTTTGATTTTCTTTGATAAATATGTAACACATACAATTAAAACAATACTGATTTGTTTTTAAAACTTGCTAATTATTTATTTGGTGTGGGTGACAATTACTGCCTGTGATAACTATGACAAATCTAGTTATTGGCACCGGTAACTATAACTTTCACGAAAAAATTCAAATGTGGTATTTTGCTTTTTTTATTTCTAGAAATACACTTCTAAATAATCTACCAGTCATTTTAAATTTAAATATAAAACTTTAACAGTTATTGGCACCGGTGCCAAGTTACTGATATGGGGATGCCAATAACTATGTTGTTTCAGTGATTAACATGTCAAACTTTCAGTCAATATGCAACTTATTATCCTTTTTTTATTTAAATGTATTTTTCTTCGAAATATAAATAATTAAATCATTTACGCCTATATGAAATATTTAAATATTCAACATAAAAAAATTTCAATGTTAAATATGGCGGAAACTGTGTTTAAAGATAATTTTTCTGGTGATGGATGACATCATGCCTTTGTAAAATGGCATCAATATTTGTTACTTAAAGAATCAAAAGAACTATAGAAAGAATTTTTTCTGTTGATGGAAATGATTTGAAAGGCTGGTTCTAAGAAGTTGAAACATTTGAAAGAAGATCATTGTAGTATATTTAGTAATTACAACAACAGCTTTGAATGAAGATAAAATAAGATTTCAGATGAGCCTTAAAACCTCGAACGTGTTATCACTTAAAGATTTCAGAAATGTCATTGTGATGGATAACGGACTTCCAACATCTTCACTTACAGTTATGCTCACTTGTTAAGCCTCTGGAATTGACCGCCTACCAATGGTAATTTATCAATATAAAAGATGCCGAATAGTATTATCCATTCTGTACCAAGTTTTTTAAGGCACGGTTCTCTAAGGGGTTGGTATATTTGAAAATGAATGGATGCCAGCAGAGACTTTCCATGAGTATATGACAAATATATTGATACGATTCATTAAGAAATGTGGTGTTATGTCAGTCATTTTATCTTATGGCCATAAAATCTGAATTACATATCACTTAAGTAACTTGTGCTAAAAAGAGGGTGTAATTCTTGTTTTACTATACCCAAATTCTATTAAAATCCTATATCCTTTCAATATTACAATAGTCAAAGCTGAAAGGCAGTCGTTTTAGAATAGTATAGTGAAATTTCAGATAGCATCCTTACAAAAGAATATTAAAGAAGCAATTACATCGATTAAAAAATACTGGATAAAAAATAGCTTTAAAAAATGTGGGATATACCAATGGAATTGCAATGCTTTTGGTGGAGCTATGTGCCTGGGTGGGGGGGGGGGGGTGACTTCTGTTATTCTTCCAGACACAGCTATTTTAAGTTTTAAAGTGTTTAAAAATATCCTAGGAGATGACATGTTTGCAAGAATAAGTAGCAGTACTGAAAATGAAACTGAAGTTATTAATTCAAGTATTTCGAAAAATTGAAGAAACACAATCAGTTTATTAGCTGAGCCTACATAGATTTACTAATACTAAGTCTTTATAAAAATAAAAGTGCAAGAAGGGAAACTACACCATCTTTACCAGATAGATTTATCTTTGCTATCACTCTAACAAAGAATAGTATGCAATTTGATGAGGAATATATGCAGCAAAGAATATAGAGTAGAGATATATGGTCAACAGAATAAATAATCCCCAAGTGTAGGATCGCATTGTTACGTATCTGTTTTTAGTCTAATGTTTCGAAGAAGAAAAATTAAAAAAATGGCTAGAGCACCATTGTAATGACTATTAGGCATTAGAAAGAAATGTTCAAAGCTAAACAGAAGAAGAGAATGGAATAAGCTGCTAAAAAAGAGCGAAAATGAAAAAGGGAAGTAAAATAAAACAGAATATTTAAAAGCTAAAAAACTGAACAAAAGTGCCAAACTAGAGTAAAAAGAGTCATCTGAGTTAGACATTTATATCAATCAATGTTATGATGATAGTGACAACATTAGTTCAAATGAATTTGCAATTACTTATCATGTTCTTGTAAAACATGAAACAAAAATATATCCTGGGACAGTAGAGCAGGTACAAAAATGAGAACTACAAGTAAGTACAACGGTAAACTAGTCAGATATTGCAATCCCGAAACTTACTTCTATCTCATGCATGTTACCAGAAGTTCAAAATTCACTATCATAGTACCAAAATTTAATGGCAATCTTTTCTCATCATGGGACTCTGGTGATATGAAATTCTTTTCATTAGTTTTTGAGATATGACTATTACTAAAATTATGCAAAATTCCGCATAGCAATGCTACTTGATTGATTTACACCAAAACTAAATCTGCAACATGTAACTGAATCTGAAATTTGATGAAAATCCATGCATTAGTTCTGGAAATGAGATAGAACTATTGTGCAAATCATGAAAATTGCAGCATTGCAGAGCTACCTGTTGGGCAATTTACAGCAAAATGTAAAAACGAAATAATATTAAAGACTAACAGAATCTGAAATTTGATGGAAATCCGTGCATTAGTTCTAGAGATTAAAGTATTGAGTAAATTGAAAAAAATGCATCATATGCAATCTGTTGACCGACTTGCAGTAAAATGTAATCAGCACCAATTTATATCAGGGACTAACTGAATATGAATTTTTATACAATTTTATGCATTAGTTTATGAGATAAAATGCCCACAAAATTTGTGTCACATATATCCATTCAGACAGACAATCACAGCATGTATTTGTTATAATCTATTCGATGTACAGACTTGAAATCCTATGGAAAATATTTGAGCGTATTAAGTCACAAAGTTTTTGTTAATAATAAACATTTTTTATCTGCCAATGAAATAGAAGTAGCCATTGTTAAAGAATAGTACAAAATAGAATAGTAGTTTGAATACTTCTGAATTTGCACTTTATCATCTGGTCACTTCTGTGAAAAATAGGATGTTTGAAAAGAAAAAATGGAGGACTAATATCGTTTTGATTTAGAAGATATTTTTGATTTTGGACAAATGTTCTTATAAGTTGTTGGCGTTGGATATTTAAATCTGTGATTACTTTTGTCAACATGCATTTTTATTGAAATATTCATAATTGTTTAGATCAATTTCAGTAAATATGTGTTTAAACTATAATTTGAACCTTTAGTTACTTCGCAATTTTTTAAATTAAAGCGGTATTATAATTTTTTTAACGCGCTGTATCAATAAACTCAAAAGTAAAAAACTAAAAATAAAATAGGTTGAATAATCTTTGCAAGAAAAAGATAACATGAATTATACGCTTCAAACTTCTGCACCTTAGACTGCGCAAAGTCGAATATTCTCATTCGTCTTGAACAAGGCTTTGCTAAAAATGAAACATGTAGACAGTTTTTGCTTAAAAACTATTTTATTGCTTCTATGTTTGTATTTAACACCCTTTATCTATTAATTTAGAATAAAATCAATTAAAAAATATTTTGATTGAAAATTTGTCGTAATTGCAAATTTAGATATTATAAGCTTTGACTTTGGAATTCACGAAACAAATTGCCGTGGTTTTAATGTTAAATAGTAGTAATAATAATAAAATTTCGATTAAAATGATAAAATATTTAAATTATTTACATATAAAACTTTCAATATTTCCTCAAAAATATTTTCTATCTTTTTACACAAAAAATGATCAGAAAAATGCAAGTAGAGAATTAAAAATTCATATATGAAAAGGAAAAAAAAATTCTTAATCCATTACTATTACTGAACAACGAAGAAATTGTACATGTATTTGGATTTGAAAAAGTATCTACTTTTTCCAACGTAAAATAATTTATTTTTCGCGATTTGAGTTCTCAAAAATAACAAGAGAATTCATGAAAACGAATTTTAGAATTCAGTGCATATGCGAAATTGAATGATGGTATGGCATTGTACTTGCAAGTATTTTCTATAATTGTTTTTCTATCCTTATTTCAAAGCAATATATATATATATATATATTGCCTTGCATATTAAAGAAAATCTACTGTAATTAGCATTGTTTGAAATAATTGGTTCAAAAAATAATAAAACAAACATTTTCCATTGGTAATCATACGAAGAAGAATTCTTATTGCTTTGAAATCACATGTTCTTGTCTCATAAGTAATAACTTTAATAAAGAAATTTACAAATATGTTTTGTATTGCTTTTCTTCACGCAATCCATACAATAGCTTTTATAATTTTCTTTATATAAGGTATTGTAAAAAAAAAAATCTATATATTTATCAACACTATTTGAAACATAATTCTACTATATAAAATTAAATAAGCGTTGAAAATAACTTAACCATTTGCGTTTTAGAGGTGACTCTCACTCACTACTATTGTTGTCAGGTGTCCCTCGTAAATCGGGACACAAAACGCTTTTAAAATCACTAATATCTTACAGTTTTTTTCGCAGTCTTTTATCATATGTTATTTGGTGATTAGATAAGGGAAAGAAAATTAGGTGTGCTCTGGTGTCCAGAGCATTTGGAGCACCCACTTACGCGAGACACTAGTGGTCAGTGAAAGTCACGTCCAGAATGGCAAGGGTTAATTGAAAAATAAAGCTCAGTTATCCGTACCATTGAAGTCACGGTGTTTTTCTTGTGACCACGAGATGTTTTTCACCTTTAAGCCCCACAATAGTCATTGAAAAAATCCCGGATGATAATATAAAGTCTATGGGAGTGTTCTTTTCAAATATCTCCCTCAAATTTTAATATTTTTACATGATTTTTTTTGCATAGGATAGCTTAGGACGATCTACAACCGCCCTAGCTTTGCTTTTTCGATTTTGGTTTCAGATGTAAAAAAAATTACTTTGACTTTCAAAACCGGTTTGAACCGGTTCTGAAATTGAAACTATCATGATATAAAAAATATATAAGAAAAATCGAAATAGTAAAAACAAGGCCGGTTGTAGATAATCCTCAACTATCCTATGCAAAAAAAAATCATGTAAAAATATTAAAATTTTAGCGAGATATTTGAAAAGAACGCCCCCTTGAAGTTTACATTATCAACCGGGTTTTTTTCTGCGACTAGTGTTGCGCCTTAATAACTTTAGCATAAAACTACTAGATATTCTGGAGGTGGAAAACTTTTCTTTCAAGTGGATATAATCTTTTCATCGCTTTGGCCATTGTTGAATATCCGTATCCTTGCTTGAATAAACCGCAGAAGGGTATAAAAAAAACTTTCCCTGGCACATTGTTGGAGAATTGCAAAACAAACATTTTAACCAGCTTTAAGAATGTAAAGATTAAATCGATAGTTATCTTCTTAGATACAGTAGAGTGTACTGTATTTAGATTGACCTAAGAAAACTTATGAAATTAGAAATCATTAAAAGTTTTTAATACAGAACTAGGTGTGCATGTGATTTTTTTAAAACAAGAATTAAAATCATATTTAATGACATGTAGAAAAAAAACTGTTATACATATGAATATAATTTTCCAGATTTATTTAATAAAAAAGATATACGTTAAAAGAACACATTTGGCTGAAATTGTTGATTAACAAGACCAGATATAAAATATCCATTAATAAAATTTACAAGCGGGAAGAAAACATTTTTTTATGTTTTGCGCAATATACTAGTAAATAAATACAAGTAATTTTTTAGTAAAAATACACATTTCTTACGAATATTATCTTACGGAATACTGGCCCTTCAAAGTAATAATTATTGACATTATTTTGAAAGAAAAAAAAACGAATTCACACCAAAAACATTATAAAAATTTAAATGTTGATTTAGAATTCCAATATGAAAAGGTGACAAACTTTCCCAATCTTTTATTATCATCACGCGACATAGAATATATTTTTACACATATTTGCGTCTCAAAAATAATTTTATTTTTCCAATAAAAAAATAATTTATTCAGTTCTCAGAAGTCACACGTTAGGTGCAGCTGAATTTTCCTGAAAACGAATTTTAGAATTCAGATTATGGACGGAAGAGGATGTTAATAAGGACATCTTATTGCTTTGAGATCGCGTGCTCTGGGCTCATTTGCAATAGCTTCTACTAAAAATATCCAGAAATAACTATCTTGATTTTATTCTCTCAATCGATAAAGCGGTTTGAGAATCCTTTGGTTTTATGCTTTTTAAAGGAAGATATTTTTGCTTAGAACATTTGAAGTTCTGGAAAGAAAAAAGAAAATGTGCTTTTTTTTAATGCAAAAGATTTTTTAATATTTTCAATGAAATTTATAAGAGTTGACGAAGTTTTTACAAGACATTAGCTTTTTTTTAAAAAAAAAAATACAGTAATAGCAATTTTAAGAAATGTTTTGAAACAAAAAATATTCATGATGATTCTTTTAAGAGTCCTTGAAAATTAACTTTAGCATATCTAGTGCACTGTGAAAGATTTAGATGAATTAAAAAATAAGAAAAATGTGAATATATCAAAGTATTGAATAAGCCAGATAATTATGATGCTTTGCTTATCAAAGTTATAGAAAGCGGGCTAGAAGTTTCATAATATCACATGTACCTATATGTTCACTTTCAACAGTTGCCAATGGATATTTACTAAATCGTTAGTCATATACATAGAGTTCTAATTGCAAAAATATTTTAAATCGGTACAGAAATATTTAAAGTACGCTTTGGGTCAATAAAAACATTTGTTAAAAATACAATATTTAAATTTTTAGACAGACTTTCGTTTCTATTCGTTTTCGTTTCGTTATATTTAGTAATTTTTTTCTTAATACACTGACAAGTAAGACGAAAAAAGACCCATTATTCTATTATTAAAATTGGCCGAGTAAATCCTATTTAAAGTTAGAGTATATTTTTTGTTGCTAATTAGGGATCCTTCACAAATTTAGTAGAAATATAACTTCATCAATTAACCAAAAAAAAAAAAGATTTAGATTAAAATTAACATTGCGATGCAAATTTGAAATCTTTAATAATTTACATATATGAATTTAAAATATACAATTTGCTATAGACATATAAAGAAAAAAAATATATAATTTTTCTTAAATAAAATGAGGAAAATTAACTACCTTCAAAATATACATATTAAAAAATATATTTAGATATAATATAGAAACTAAATACATGTGAAAATTGTTTCTAATAAGAGTTAAAATAACACTTAATGCCATCCTGAAAAAAAAATTAATTATTTATACGAATATAATTATCTATATTTATTTTTAATATATATATATATATATTACAAGAACATATTTGGCCGAATTTGTAAGTTAACAAGTTTAAATATGAAATATCCAAAATTTAAATTTATAAGTTGAAAGAAAATATTTTTTGCGTTTTTGCAATATGTTAGTAAATAAATGCAAGTAATCTTTCAGTAAAATAATATACATTTCATAAGAAGATTCTCTTACGAGATAGCTTTACTTCAAAGTATGAATTATCGACATTATTTGCTGACAAAAAGAAAAAGAAACAAATTCACACCAAAAGCAGGATAAAAATACAAGTGGCGATTTCGAATTCCAATATGAAAAGGTGACAAACTTTTCCAATCTTTTATTATCATCACTAGACATCAGACATATTTTTACACATATTTGCATCTCAAAAATAATTTTCTTTTTCCAATAAAAAATAATTTATTCAGTTCTCAGAAATCACACGTTAGGCGAAGCTGAAATTTTATGAAAGCGAATTTTAGAATTCAGATTATGGAAGGAAGAGGATGTTAATAAGTATATCTTATTGCTTTAAGATCTCGTGCTCTGAACTCATTTGCAATAGTTTCTACTAAAATATCTAGAAATAACTCTCTTGTTTCTATTCACATAATCGATAAAGCGGTTTGAGAATCCTTTGGTTTTATGCTCTTTAAAGGAAGATATTTTTGTTTAGAACATCCGAAGTCCTTGAAAAAAAGGAAAGTGTGCGTTATTTCTTTGTAAAAGACTTTTTAATATATTTGTTGAAACTTATAAGATTTGTTAAATGTATTACAAAATATTGTCTAAAAAAAAAAAAAAAAAAAAAAAAAAACCTGTTAAAGGAATTTTATGAAATTTCTTATTGAAACATAAAATATTCTTGGCGATTCATTTAACAGTCTTTGAATATTAACTGCAGCATATCTAGTGAAAGATAAAGACGAACTAAAAAATAAGAAAAACGTGAGGATATCAAAAGTTTGAATAATCTGAATATTTTTGTTGCTTTGCTATTTAAAATGATAGAAAAGGGGCTATAAGATTCATAAAATTATATGTACAGAATATCCATTCTCAACGATGGCCAAAGGCTAATACATAAACTTACTAGATTATTCCTAAATTCCTGTGAAAGAAATAGATGAACTAAAAATATGAAAAATATTACGATGTCGCATTAAAACATCTTGATATTATGTTGATTTCCTTTTCAAAATTGTAGAAAAAGAAGCTAGAAGTTTAATATGTGAAAAAAGGAAGAATATATATATATATATATATATATATGTGTGTGTGACGATTTAAGGAGAACTCGAATTATTTCCACTGGTTAAAAAGAAACACACAGTCATGGCAAGCGAGGGAAAAATCAAAATAAATAAATGTAGAAGATCCAATAATTAGTCATGGGCTGCTGTAAATTCATTTATTAAATTCGTAATAATGAGGAAGGAAAAGCTCCTTTTGCAAAAATTCCATCATTATTTCAGCGAGCTGTCCTCATCGAAGAAGCAACCCAAGAAATCTTCTTTTTCATCTCGAGACTTCCACCTTTTTAAACTAAAAAGAAAGTTCTGGAACATTCTGTAACCTCAAATCATCATTCTTTTATGTAAACAGATTCTTGTCCTGCTACGAGATTATTTTCCACAAACGATAAATTTATTTTAAAAAAAATATTATTTAACCAATTTATAATTGACTCAGAATTTTAAATATCTTAGGCAGACGATTTTTATAAATGATTAATTTTAAGAGAAAAAGAAAAGAAATGAATTTATTAATATGCACACATCAAAGGTTGACGTAGGAAAAATAAATAAATAGATAAAATAAAATAATGATATTTTTTGAAAGGTATGGTTTTGGAATAAATTTAATAAGACTTTCTTAAAAAGGGTTGATAAAAACATAGAAGAAATCAGTTTTATTTGGAATATTAAGAAATAAAGTTTTAATTAAGAATATTTTTAATTTAGAGTCATCTTTTTAAATTTACGCATACTGGAATAATGTTTTTTAAGGCAAATTAAGAATTTATATCGTCTGCATAAGGATTAACTGATTAGATTTAGAAACAAGATTTTAATTTAATAATTTGAAGTAAGTACGGAATATTATTATAAGAAAATTAAGATAGTAAAAAGGTTAGTTTTGGCGAAAAAATTTTAAATTTGTAATATTATCCCCCCTCCCCAAGACTTTGTATGAAATTGATAGTTAAATAAAACTACAAGTTCAGACAACAGAAATATAATAATTTAGAAAAGTTAAATTTTGGAATAAAACTGTCAAACTCAGGAAGCCAAGAGATGGAAGAAAAGAAAATTAACGCAATATAAAAAATATTAGCGATTAAAATAAAATAGTTAAGAGAAAATAATTCTGAATTAAATTTAGGTAGGAGCATTTCCCAGAAAGAAATACAATAATGTTACTACATCAGTTACCATTTGTAAGTGCATAGGAGATAATACACATAATAACAGTAAATAAGTTATGAATATTAATAAGCAAGAGATAAAAATATAATAAAAACAATAAAAATTCGATCTCATGGAAGTTTAAATAATTACAATGACTTAATGCATAGTTTATTTTAAATAAGTCCTTTAAATGAAACAAGTCTTTCAATAGTATATATAAAAGAGTCTTTTCCAATGTTCTCTGAATATAGTCTCTTTAATTAAAAATCTTCAAACCTAGTTTAATCTTTGGTTTTAATGTTATGTTGGATCCAACATCTTTCAGTAATATATCAATTTTTCAATAATAAATAGCATCACTCTCAATATCAATAATAAATAATTTAGAAAAATTTAAATAATAAAAATAACAACAATAATAAGTAATAGTATAATAAGACTCCATATCCTAATATTTTTCAATAAGAGTATAATTAATACTAAACTTCATTATAGAAATCATAATAATAATAATAATAGTAAAACAAGAGTATAATCAAAAGAAAATATCACTATTTGTTTATTATTGATAGGGAAAATATTGGTTGAGGATAAAAATAATTACATAGCAACTAAATAATTTTCTTATCTTCTAATAGCATAAGAAAGTATTTTTTGCTAGCCGAAAGTATAAATAAAAAAAATCATAATAATTCCAAAATCCAAATAAAATTAAATCTAACTATTTAGAAAATGGACTCTCAATCAGTATTTCCTTACAATAATTCCTCTCTGATACTCTTTTACAAAATTGTCAAATTTGGTTATAAGTTTTCAAATGCCAAATGTAGAATAATGTTTTATCTACACATGGTTTATAAACTTTAATAATAAAATACAATAGGAATAAAAGGTGTCATTCTTAATTGAGAAATAGAAATAAAAATAGTGTGCTTTTCTGAAAAACTCTTAATATCTGTAGTTTTCACAATCACTGAAAATCACATATTATGTTATAGGTTTGAGTAGAATCATTAGATTTTATAACTGTTATAACATAAATATCTGCTGAATAAATAGGATAATACTAATGTCAAATACATGAGTAAATATAGTTAGACTTAAACACCCTTAAAATTAATTTATCAACATCAATTTGAAAGCTTTTACAATCAAAGTGATCACCTTATGCCTGCATAAGGAGCCCAATTTAACCCCAAAAACTCCCAAAAACAAGTAATATTCTTGTAGGCCTCCAAGAACATACCTGCTAATGTTGAAAATTATGGTGATAAAATATTTAAAGAATAAGAATTAAAATTTAATCTACTGTCTTGACTTCAGTTTGATCTAGTGATTGTGATTGTATCTGAGGATTTGTTTGTTTGTTGGGTTGCTCATGAAACAGTTTAAAATCTTCTGGTGAAAAATTGGGTCTTAATTTAGAAACATGCACAATAACATAATTCTGTCCTGTCTCATAATTAAATTTATCTATTTCATAAGTTACATCAGAAAGTTTATTTATAATTTTGTATGGTCCAGAGAAAGTAGGTTCTAATTTTCGAGTGTTAGGGTATTTAAATTCTTCATAAATTACAGAGTCTTGTATTTTTAATGGGCATTCGACAAAATTTCGATCATAGAGTCTTTTACTTTTAAGGTGAAATTCCTGAGTTCGCGCTTTCGCAATTTTGAGGGCTTTGTCTACTGGAGTTGTATACATTTTAACTGCCTCACACAAAACCATTACCTTCCCTTTTAAAAATCTGAATCAAAATTATCGTAAAAATTATAACTATATTTAGCTGCTAACTTTAACCAGAAATTTTATCTAATAAAAATAGAAATTGTAAATATCAAAGTTATACTTTAAATTGGGATCAACTTTTTAATTCTATTATTTTATAAATCATAAACAGATACAAAAATTTTAATTATAGGTAATTTCTTATTTAAAATCACAAAATTTACTGAAAAAATTAATCGTATTTATCAGTCAAAATTCTAGCAACAGCCTTGCACAGTTCCATCTTTCTTACTGAATTTAAATAAATTATAAGAATCCGGGAACCAAAGCTCACTGTAACCAGAAATTCTAACAAATAAAAGGAAAAACATAAATGTGAACTTAATTTTCACTTAAAATGTCTAGTTGTAGGAACATTATCATGAAAATACTGCATTCTGAGACTATTTCTTGATAACAAACAAATATCAATAATTTAGAAAATGTATTATTTTTAAAAACAACTTGAGCTTCTAAGTTCTTTTATACTTCATTATTATTACGAACTTATCTTTAAACGTGCATAAAAATATCATAATAATCTTAATAAGTAACAGTAAATATCTTAAGAACATCATACTCCTCAATTAAATCCTTAAGAATAAAAATATTTCAATCTTCAACACATAATAATGATAATAAAAATACTCATAAATAGGTAAGTAAATAAGATTCACAGATAAATAATCAAATAAATAAACCTGACAAACAGAGAATAATTAATTTAAATAAGATTCAAAGAAAAACAAAACAATAAATAAATAAACCTCACAAATAGAGAATAAACAATCTACACAAATGCTTAAAAAGGATACAAATAATATTCAATTAATTTGAAATAACTCACTCTTAAGAAGAATTTCTCAAGATGATCCTAGGAGAGACAATAATAACGAAAATTATGAAAGTAAGTAGCAATTGGCGTTCAGTTGTCTCTAAAAGTTTTTTTTTTTTTTTTTTTTTTTTTGTCATTACTACCAGTAATACTTAAAGTCAATGATCGCATATTTGGGCGCAACAAGATGAATGTCAGTCACCGTGGCGCTTCTATTCCTTATTAAATCCAATTCGAAATCACCAGGTATCAAAAATTTATCATTATTGACCAAAATTGATCTTGATGATTATTGACCAAAATCTCCAAAATTGATCTTAATGACCAAAAATATCAAGCTTCAGGAATTCACGAGAAGTCAATTATCGGCGATTTACAAACATATCATCATTTCGTTCCACATCCCATTCCATTAGCAAGCTGAAAATACCATATAGACTGTCCTTCAATCGAACTTCGGCGATAGCATGCTTTTCTTCGTTCCATCGCAATTTTCTTTAAATATCATTCATTAAAAAGGCAGCACAGATAACTAATCCTGTCCGACTTTTCGATTAGTTGTGACGATTTCAGGAGAACTCGAATTATTTCCACTGGTTAAAAAGAAACACACAGTCATGGCAAGCGAGGGAAAAAACAAAATAAATAAATGTAGAAGATCCAATAATTAGTCATGGGCTGCTGTAAATTCATTTATTAAATTCGTAATAATGAGGAAGGAAAAGCTCCTTTTGCAAAAATTCCATCATTATTTCAGCGAGCTGTCCTCATCGAAGAAGCAACCCAAGAAATCTTCTTTTTCATCTCGAGACTTCCACCTTTTTAAACTAAAAAGAAAGTTCTGGAACATTCTGTAACCTCAAACCATCATTCTTTTATGTAAACAGATTCTTGTCCAGCTACGAGATTATTTTCCACAAACGATAAATTTATTTTAAAAAAATATTATTTAACCAATTTATAATTGACTCAGAATTTTAAATATGTTAGGCAGACGATTTTTATAAATGATTAATTTTAAGAGAAAAAGAAAAGAAATGAATTTATTAATATGCACACATCAAAGGTTGACGTAGGAAAAATAAATAAATAGATAAAATAAAATAATGATATTTTTTGAAAGGTATGGTTTTGGAATAAATTTAATAAGACTTTCTTAAAAAGGGTTGATATAAACATAGAAGAAATCAGTTTTATTTGGAATATTAAGAAATAAAGTTTTAATTAAGAATATTTTTAATTTAGAGCCATCTTTTTAAATTTACGCATACTGGAATAATGTATTTTAAGGCAAATTAAGAATTTATATCGTCTGCATAAGGATTAACAGATTAGATTTAGAAACAAGATTTTAATTTAATAATTTGAAGTAAGTACGGAATATTATTATAAGAAAATTAAGATAGTATAAAGGTTAGTTTTGGCGAAAAATTTTTAAATTTGTAATATATATATATATATATATATATATAAGGAACGATTAATTTTTCATCACAAAAGAGTATGTATGAAAGTTTTATGAAAAATGCTTCATAACGCTTAGAGTATGACTTTAGTGCAAATAAAGCTAAGTGTTAATGAGGAATAAAAAAAAGAAAAAAAATATTGCGTTTTATATATTTTGTAGTACAGAAACTCCGAAAAATAAAAACTTTTTTTAACTTTTATGAAATGGCTTTTCTCTCAAAGTATAATTTTATAAATTAAGTATTATATAATGTTAATCAGAATCAATGCAATTTAAAAATATGTGTTCAGCATATTTTAATCAATAGCATTCTAACACATTTAATTGAATCAATTAAAGGAAAATAATCTTGAATTTTATGGATAAAGATTTAGTCAAAATTTTGAAAATAATTTAAATATAAACTATTAAATTATTTGGCAATCTAAAATTTTCCACACATACTGCCGGTAAGAGAACTATAAATAACGAAACCAGAGAGCAATGTAATACTTCTTGCACGATTCGGAAGTATTACATGCGATACATACAGGATGAAATGCCAAGATTGGGCAGAAGAAAGTGGTGCTGTTTTTACTTAAAGTTTAGGCATTCCATTGTATAGGAAGGCATCAAAATATCATTTTCACTTGAAAATTGATTTAAAGAATGCATGTCTAAATTTCGAAAATAAGTAAAAAACATTCAATTAGAATCAGAAATATTGATGTTCATTTTATGAAAGCTAGTAAAATCATTGCCAGTCTGGGAACCAGAGAGAAATTTTAATTTCTCCCTGGTTCCCAGACTGGCAATGATTGTTAAATAAATTTATTTATAAATTTTATAACAAATGATCTTTAAATATGTAATTAATCTTACTTAATCATTCACGAAAACAGCCGTGAGCTGTCGTTACAATGCTGGATGTGATCTCTGGTATCAAAACATTCTTATGTCGAAGGGAAATAAATTGTAACTCGATTAAGGGAGAATGGAATATATTAGTTGAAACACTCGTGATCTTCCGTAAGAAGTTGTAACTCATTCCCCTTTGTTAGTTGATAGTGGCATGACAAAGACAGTTTCCACTGTTATCGCTGTGCATTGACTGATGTTTTAAAATTTCTAACAGATGTAAATTCACTAAGACTGATAGCCAACTTTCGAATTCCTCTTGCTAATGTTACATCTATGGGCGTAGAATAGATTTATATATTTAAAGTATCTCCTCAGGAAATTAATTTTTTAACTCCTTTTTTCTGTACACTCTTCTTTAAAA
The DNA here is from genome assembly GCA_964019185.1 of Maratus speculifer. NCBI lineage: Eukaryota > Metazoa > Arthropoda > Arachnida > Araneae > Salticidae > Maratus > Maratus speculifer. The sequence continues at coordinate 104,269,755 of OZ025289.1, read as the reverse complement.
ATATTTATTTAGTCTTAGTTATCAAGATATTTCGAAAAAATGTATGATTAATTTGATATTTTATGTGTTAAAAGCTGATGAACTGCGACTAAGATATTAACACTTCACATAAAATTTAGAGTTTATTTTAGAAATATTTTGACAACTAAAAACTAGTCGGATCCGCCAATTTCAAAACTTTTCAAAATCTTCTAAAAAGTGTAAATCCGCTGGAAATCAGAAGTTGAATTTTTTCACAAACTCAATGCTATCCTTGGAAAAAAATAGAAAATAAAAGTAACACACGTTTTAAGTAAAGGGCACGATTCTGTTTAAAAATAGAGGAAAGTAAATATTCAGAGACGCTTTAGTATACAAGAAAAAGAGTTTAATTTACACAGGAGCTATTTTAAATATACGGATACTTCATATGATCATAGTCTCAACATTAATGACGGGAATTCTGTAATTGAGTAACTAGCAATCTTAAGTAAACTTCGTATATATATATATATATATATATTACACGAATTATATATATATATATATATTGTATCATGTATATATATATTGTATCATATGATCAACTTTTGTAAAAGTCTCAAAATTATAGCTTGAAAATTCTGAAAGTAATCGTCTATAGAAAAAGGACAAAATCCGTTGTTTCCAAAATGAAGCAAAAAGATGAGGGATTTTATCCAAATGCAGTAGTACATCCCATATTGTGTATTCTATATTGACACTAATCAATGAATATATGGATACAACCCCTCTTGTTTTTGCTTCATTTTGAGAATAACGGATTTTCGACTTATTCAATTGACGATTATTGTCAGAATTTTCAAGTTATGATTTTGTGACTTTCACAAAAGTTGATCTATACATTTAGCTAACATAATATGCAAATGAAATTTTGATATCGTTGACGCATGCGCAGTAAAAAATTATTTAGTAAACCAACTTATTTTTTATACAATTTTCATTATTTTTTAATTCTGATTACAGGGTACTGTGTGCAATGTTGTTTGTCATATTTTCTGAAAAAATAATATTTTATATTAAGAACTCTGAAAATTATAAGGAAAAAACTTGGAAAAATTTGGGATCATTTTTATAAAAACCTTAATTACTCTGCGAGTATGCATGCTATTTGCATAAAAATGAACAAGACTTATTACAATAAGGCATTCAATTACAATCTAGAGTTTGAGCTCTTTTGCTACATTAGCTTTGACAGGGTTATTCAAAAGATATTCATTCTTTTTTAATTTGTTGACTGCCCCCTTTGGAGTTTCGGGAAAAAATCTTCACGGAGATGTATGACTTATACTATTATATTTATACACTAAGAGTTTCGAGATGATTCCTCGTGTATATTTCTAGATATTTAGTAAAATGTCTAAAATCGCAAGTGTCCCATAATCAATGGCAATATAGTGTATATATATATGACATATATTTACTAATAGTAAATCAACAGCAATGGGTTTAACTTTATAGCACTTGAAAAATAATTTTGGTAAAACTTTTGGGTCAAATACTCCATTGAGCGACGCAACGGGAAAGTTAAGGTTGATCCTCAGATAAAAATCATGAGATAACATAGTGTGAGAGGTAAATATAGTATTTTAATATGTTGACCCAGTGCGTAGAAAGCACTTCTTTATTTAACTTCGTATCGGATCGGATCGCCTATATCCGAGCTCTTAAATGTAAATAATATTTTGTTTATACGAAAATAATATGTAAAAAAATATTTATTTTTTATTTTAATAGAGTAAATTTAGCATTTTTGATAATCCTTCTCACATCGTGTCCGATATCACCCATTTATAGCAATGGTAGCACCATATCAAATGAAAAAAAAAATCGAAATTCGTACAATCGTGTTTCCGAGAAAATTCACCAGCGTGTGGTTATATCAGTTTCTTATAAATGTTAGTTAAATATATGCTGTAAAAATCAAAAATGATATATTTTATTAAAGTATTATACATATTTTGCCCAATCATCTAATAGCTAACATCTTTCTGTAAAAATACACATTTTACGCGAACGTTCTTTTACGCAATATCTGCTGAAGAAAGCGCAAATTATCTTCATTATTTTATACAAAAAAGAAAATCAATTGACACTAAGAAATATTTAAGTAAAGATGTGCGATTTAACTATGAATAAGTAATAAAATTTCTCAATCTGTTATTGTCATCACTGCATTAGAACACATTCTCAAAAGTATTTTCAGCAGAAAAAAATAATTTTCTTTTTCCGATAGAAAAATATCATACATTCACTCTTCAGAAGTCACAAGTCATAGCCTGCTGAATTCATGAAAGCTAATTTCAGAATTCAGGATAAGGGAGGAAAAGAATGATAATAAGGACATCTTATTGCTTTGAGATCGCGTGATCGAGTCTTATTTGCAACAGCTTCACACAAAAAAATTCTACAAATAATTTCGGAGTATATTGCTTTTCTCCACGCAATTCGAGGTGTTTTAAAATCATGTTCTTTATGTTCTTTAAAGCAAGATATTTTTTCGTTTAGAACATCCAAAATGTTATATGAAAGGAAAAGGAAAGGAAATTTTCTCTTTGTGATAGGTTCTTTATTATACTGTTATACAATCTGAGAAGTTGTTATTTGTACGCAGTAGTAGTTACAATTCTTAAAAATTGCCAATTTAATCCTTACCGTTCATGAAATATTAATAGGAATTTAAAAACACCAGTCATGCTATTTTTGGCCCTCTGTGCTTCCATTTTTTGTGATATTGGACATGATAACACTAGTTACACGTATTATTCAAAAACAGCTCCCAACGAACAATGCATATATTACAGTCACCGCCAAAAAAATCTTGACACTTGAGATTTTAGACGTTTTGTTAAATATCTTGAAATTTACATGAGGAATTATTCTGAAACTTCAGGTGTGTAAACAATATAGCACAGGTCATATATTTTCGTGAAATTTTTTTGCCGAAGTCCCATAGGGGACCGTCGAAAAATTGAAAAAAATGAATATCTTTTGGATAACCCTGTCAAAACTAATGTAGCAAATACATTCAAACTGCAGATTATCATTAATTGACTTATTGTAATTATGTGTATTCATTTTTATGCGGATAGCATGTATACTCGTAGAGAAATTAAGGTTTTTATAAAAACAGTCCCAATTTTTTTCAAGATTTTTGCTTATTATTTGCAGAGTTCTTAATATAAAATAAAGTTTTTTCCTGAACATATGACAAACAATGTTATACATAATACCCTGCAACCAAAATTTTAAAAAAATAATAATTGTATGAATAATGAACAGGTTTACTAAATAAATTTTCAATGCGCATGCGTAAAAGTTATGCAAATTTTGATTGCATATTGTGTCAGCTAAAGGTATGGAGCAGCTTTTGTAAAAGTCTCAGAATCGCAGCTTAAAAATGCTGAAAATTATCGTCGATAGAATCAGATGAAAATCCGTTATTTCCAAAAAGACGCAAAAAGATAAGGGGTTGTATCCAAATATAGTAGTGCGCGCAATATTATGTACAGAGCCGAGAAAAAAAATATTGACACTCATAAAAAAAGTATTATAAAAGTAAACACTTACATTTTAAATAATTTTATTGCCAAAACTAATATTTTGACATATTTCCCTTCGCTTTTATGACACTTTGCAATCTGTTAGGCATAGAAGTTTCTAAATTTCTGAAATAGGTTTTGTCCATATTGACCCACAAAGTTTCTAATACTTCTTTCAATTCCTTTATGCTGGATGGGTGACACTCCTGCATCTTATTTTTCATATGATTCCAAGCATTTTCTATAGGGTTGAGATCAGGTGAGTTGCCTGGCCAATCAAGCGTAAGTAGTGCGCGCAGTCTCGGCTCTGTACATAATATTGCGCGCACTACTATATTTGGATACAACCCCTTATCTTTTTGCGTCTTTTTGGAAATAACGGATTTTCATCTGATTCTATCGACGATAATTTTCAGCATTTTTAAGCTGCGATTCTGAGACTTTTGCAAAAGTTGCTCCATACCTTTAGCTAACACAATATGCAATCAAAATTTGCATAACTTTTACGCATGCGCAATGAAAATTTATTTAGTAAACCTGTTCATTATTCATACAATTATTATTATTTTTTTAAATTTTGGTTGCAGGGTATTATTTATAATATTGTTTGTCATATGTTCAGAAAATAATGTTACTTTATATTAAGAACTCTGCAAATAATAAGCAAAAATCTTGAAAAAAATTGGGACTGTTTTTATAAAAACCTTAATTTCTCTACGAGTATACATTCTATCCGTATAAAAATGAACACACATAATTACAATAAGTCACTTAATGATAATCTGCAGTTTGAATGCGTTTGCTACATTAGTTTTGACAGGGTTATCCAAAAGATATTCATTATTTTTCAATTTTTTGACGGTCCCCTATGGGACTTCGGCAAAAAAATTTCACGAAAATATATGACCTGTGCTATATTGTTTACACACCTGAAGTTTCAGAATAATTCCTCATGTATATTTCTAGATATTCAACAAAACGTCTAAAATCTCAAGTGTCAAGATTTTTTTGGCGGTGACTGTATTTTTACTCCTGGTTCACAAATAAATCTTATATGAAGCACAATAATACTAGTGACTAATGCCAAGTACTTGCTATGGACTTGGGAAGTCCATTAAAGGGGTAGGGGGCCAGAAAGGCAAAATTACAAAGATAGTGACTTTTAAACCGGCATACAAATATATTAAGGTGCAACACAAGTCACAGAAAAAGATCTGGATGACAATGTAAAGTCTATGGGGGCGTTTGTTTTCAAATATCTCGCTCTAATTTAATATTTTTACATGATTTTTTTTTTTTTTTTTGCAAAGGATAGCTGATAACGATCTACAACCGGCCTAGTTTTTAATTTTTCGATTTCGCTTATATATTTTTTGTATTATGATAGTTTCAATTTCATATACGGTTTAAACCGATTTTGTAATTGAAAGTATTTTGTTTTTAAATTCTTAAACCAAAATTGAAAAAGTAAAAATTAAAAACCAGGCCGGTTGTGGATCGTCCTCAGCTATCCTATCCAAAAAATCCGGTAAAATATTAAATTTTGAACGAGAAATTTTAAAAGAACTTTCCCATAGATTTTGCGTTGTCATCCGGGTCTTTTTCTGTGACTAGTGTTGCACCTTAAACCATTTAGAAACGGAAACTTTTGATGACGAATTCTGTCTTAAACGTAAAAAAATCAATATTTTTACGGAAGAAAGTAAACCAATTATTCTTGTTAAGTTTTGATCTCTCTAAAACGGAATCTTTCAATCATTATCTGAAATTCCAGTTGCAACAGATATTTTGTATTAAACAAACAGTAAAATTTACGATAACAGAATCACCGGAGATTCAGACTGACCAATTATAATTTTATGACATTGTTTTCTTGAAGGACTATGGATTGCATGTATCTTTTAAGCAAGATTCCTATACACAAAGATCTATTTTTACTGGCGTAGTAAAACAGAGTAAGATAACAGAGTAGATAATAGCGTAGTAAAACAGAATACGAAAACTGAAAAAATTTCCGTCTACGATAAGTTATTTCAACAGTTGCATTTATATGATATTAAAATACGTGAAATCTTGAAGAAAAAAATTGCTACACATAGGTTTTGAAATATTTCATTTCTTTTGATGAAGTTTAACGAATAGATAGCTGTATAAAATTGTACAAAGTACTAAAAAATATTTAAAAGAATACATGCAACGTGGAAAATTGGGGCTTTTGTCGTTACGCACAATTTTTCCTTGGGACTATCACTTCAACTCCTGAAAATCTAAATACTTAAAAATACTTTAGGTGGATAGAAGAGAAATTTTCTATTTTAATACTTAATTTGGCATTCCTTTTTATTTTACTTTCTGTTCTTTACGAGAGAAAGTTTTTTAAAGATTTTCTGCTCTTGTATCAGAACCTAACCATGACCACTTTTGGTATTGATTTTTACTTTCAGACAGATGCAGAGAGTTTAAATTAACAACAACATCAAAAAGAAAACATTTTTTTTTCTATTTAAAAATATACCTTTTAGTTTTTGTAAACATTTTATAAGGATTTCAATGCAAGAATTATAAGATTTACAAAAATTAAACAATATTACCTGTTAAAACAATCCATTAATTCATTTAATAGTAATCCATTTTAAATATTTTAAATTGAAAATATGTTTCTGATGCACTTAAAAATAATTTACGCATATGAGAGTAAACTGCAAAAAATGGATGAGTTTTTTAAATACAAAATTTGTTTGATGATTCTTTGAACAGTTTTTGAACATTTTAAAAGGTTTATTTATGGAACGGTTAAAAAAAGTGAATGAGTTTTCCTAAAAATAAAAACTTGTTAACAAACTTGTTAAAACAATAACCAAAATATTAATTATTTTTTATGTGTATGTGTGTGTGTCGCTGGGTGTAGAGTGGGGGTCCTTCGAAATGTGATCTAAGTGGCCAGTTGTTTTATAAGATAATGTGAAGAAAGAAACACTTATTTTTCAATACTGAAAATATTTTTTTTTTACTTAAAAATCTGCATTTGAAGCTTTTTATTTTCAAACATATATATATAGAGATGTAAAACAAAAATATTAATATCTTATAAAATTATTTTGTATAGCATTTCTAAATCTTTTAAAACCACCGTTTTCTAACAAATGTAATATTTATAAAAATAAAATGAATTAATTTTCTGTTAGTAATTTATTTTAAATATATTTTTTAAAAAGTCTCCTTTCCGGCTATTTAAAAATAATTAAGGCATTTACTGTTTGACTGCCTTAAAACAATGCCTCTGAACTATTAAAAAAATCTTGGTAATTCTTTCACTCACCATTAAAATTTTAAAACAATTTATCAATAAGCTTTTTACTAAAATACAGATATTTTTAAAAAGTATGTTTTACAGTGCTTGTAAACATTTTATCAAAATTGTATTGTAATGAAATGTATGATTGATAAAAATTAAAATTTATTTTGTGTTAGTAATAAATTTTAAATATATTTAAAATGGAAAGTATGTTTCCCATCCACTTACAAATAAGTCATGCATGAGAATTAACTATGCGAAACGAATAATTTTCGAAAAGTAAATTTTTTTGCGTTTCTTTAAAAATTTACATCGATCTATCTATGAAATAGTCTAAAAACGAAAAAAGTTTCCTATAGGGGAAAATGTGAACAAATTATCCGATTGGCACAATCTTGGTGCATTTTTTTTTAAATCTTCGGAAACGACTGAATATAATAGGCTAGACTTTAATGTGATAATGAGAAGACAGTGATAATAAATCAACTGAATGTTAAAGAAAAGGAGGAAAGCGAATTTTAGAATAAAAACATGTATTTGAATCTTTTTTTCCCACAAATATTTAAATTATTAAATGAAGAAAAATCCAAATATTTACAAAATTATGTATGAAACTCGCTTAAGATAATTAAGCTAAATTAATATATGAAAAAAATGATAAGAATATATTTCCAAGACAAATAAATATCTTTACTTATTTAGATCTGCATATATCTTCGATAAGAAAATGGCATTCTCAAGATCTGCAAAGATACAAATATTATCTGGTACACTGTTAAAAAATCTTGTGGTAGTTTGAACCAAATTTTGGTGCCCAGTAGCTGCCACTATCAGATGGTGAAATCTCGTACCAATATTTGGAGATCTGCTTGAAGCAGAGTTCCAACAGTTGGAAAAACAGTGCAATAGGAAGCTCCAAATGTTGATTCGAGATTTCACCATCTGATGTTGGCGGCTACTGGGCACCAAAATTTGGTTCAAATTAGGACAAAATTTTTAACGGTGAAGCAAAAACTACGCTATCTCATGTATAATAAAATCTAGTGTAATGAGAACTAATCCGATGGGTCAATCATAAAATTTTCATACTATCATTTAATACTTCAAAATTCACCAGCACAGTACTAAAATTAAATGGATATCTATGCCCATCATGAAGATCCTAAGGATATTAAATTTAATTCTTTAGTTTTTGAGATAAAACTTTCATTAATATCATGTAAATCATGCTGAATACAGCATAACAGCCCAGATCCCAGGCTAATTTACAACAGACCCAGTCAGCATCAACTTATGTCAACGTCTAACTGAGTCTCAAGTTTAATGAAAATCCATTATTTTTTTCTGATATAAAATTCAGATGTAAAATGCTATTGCGAATATAGTGAAAAAATTCAACATTACAAAGCCAACTATTGGAATAATGACATGAAAACTGATCAAGCAATACAGAGTGTCAATGTATAATTGAATTTGAATTCAGATGAAAATTGGCGCATTTGTTCTTGAGATAGAACTATAGCGGAAATCGTGCAAAATGGAGCATAACAGTGCCCCCTTTTGAATGATTTTTATTAAATGTATTTAGCTCAAATTCACATCAAGGACTAAATGAATCTGAGATTTCATGAAAATCCGTGCATTATTTCTTGATATGTAGATATTGATGTAATCGTTAAAAACGCAAAGTAACAACACTACCTATCCGGCGATAGACACTAAAAACTAATAAACACCCGTATCAAATATCAAAGGATAACTGATCCTAAACTTTGAGACTTTTTGAGCATTTGTTCTTGAGACTGAGCGCTAAAAAGAGTTTGGTACATACAGATAGATTCACAGAGTGGCAAACAAACTCACAGACATATATTTTTTTAAACTATCTTTAAGACCTTCAGAAACATATAATTTCATGAAAAACTGTAAGTCAAAAATTTTCGTAAATCCAATGTTTTCTTGTTAGTTAAAAGTATACATAAATGGGTATTTGTGAAAGAGAATTATTTTATATTGCAGTTTCTTTTTCTACAAAAGATGTCTTTCTAAATTTTAGTTACCGCTATGGAGGCTGATATATACACTATCTACCAAAAAGTATTTGTACACTTTCAGTTTTTGACATTTTGTCAAATATTTAAAAATATACTGGTCGGATTCTTCTGGAACTTCAGAAATATAAAGATTATGTTTCACTTTATATTTATTTACATTCATTTGTTAAGCGGGTAATTAGGGGGCCGGCAAAAAAACAAAGAATAATAGAAATATTTGGGATCGCCCTGTACATGAAAATGCACGAATTAGAATTTCGCTTTAGAATACAAATATATGAATACAGTAAAATATGTTCACTAATTTTTGCGAGAATAGCATGTATATTTATGGCGATAGAGCGATTTTTTTGAAAAATTCAAAAAATTCTGGTATGTTTTTTGTTTATATCATGCTGGGTTTTTGACCAAATTTAACGCAAATTTCAGAAAAATTGGCAAAATGCAGTAGAAAAAATGTAGGGCAATTGGAATATAAATATATTAAATATTTTATGAAATATGAGTAGTTGTATAAAATAATTTTTATCTGCGCATGCGCGAACTAGAAAAACATTTTTTTTACATCATTTAATAGTCAATTCTATGGAGTGACTTATAAAAAAAATCCAATCAAATATCGTGAAAATTCAAAAAGATATCATTATTTTAGTGAGATGTTTTTACTCTGCTCTCTAAAAACGGCTGAATCTTAAGGGACTCTCCACAAATTGACATTTTTTAATAACTGACTTTAAAAAAAAACTAGTATTGAATTAATACAATATCTAATACAATATTGCTGCTAATAAGTACTTGACAATTGTGATAGAAAAGAAAAAGAGCTTTATTCGCATTCTGGGCCAAAACTAAGAGAGGGGGGGAGGGAGAAGGGCATGTGCTCCGGGCGCTAGGATGAAAGTGTTCCAAATGTATCTTTCGTTTGGCGATTTTTTTCATGGCTATGTAGTTGGAGTAGATATTTTTATAATGTTTCTTTCACTTCCAAAAGCGGTTCTGAAAGTGAAACTAACTTTATAAAAAATATCTATGACTTAAATCGAAAAAGTAGTCAAGGAGCGATTTTGAGAGGGACTTCCGCTATCCAATGCAAAAAAAAAAAAAAAAAAAAAAAAAAAAAAAAAAAAAAAAATTGAAAATTTCAAAATGCGAAAGAGTTATTAGAAAAATGCCTCCCCACAGGAATAGCATCAGCTCAGCAGTGTCTTCGCGGGCAGGGACAAGGGCCTTAAAGATCCTGTTGAAAGTAGAATTCTTTTTATTCGGTTTAAAGTATCAAATTGGAGTATTTTAATAAAGCAGAATACGTTATTTTATATTACATATTTTAAGTTTTAAAATAAGTCGGCTATTAATAAATTGGAGAAATTTTCTTTGTAAATATGCTTTGTGAAGGAGGGGGAAAGGGGTACCTTCAAAATCCACGTTTGCCTCGGAAAAAAAGACTGGTTTTGGCCCTGTTCACATTTAATAAATTGTAGATCCTCCTCGAGAGGCAATTACAGCTGCGACTCTCCTGGGCATGCTCTCAACTAGTCCTTGTATTACATTTAATGGTATTTTATTCCACTCTGTTTGCACAAGGCAGGTAGGCAGGTAAGCTCTTTTACTGATTTTGGGCGTGTGTCACCCGCCTTAATTCGACGATCCAACTCGTCCCAGAGGTTCTCTATTGGGTTCAGGTCTGGGCTCTGGGCAGGTCACTCGAGTCGATGCACTCCATTATCAGCATACCAATCCATGCTGGACCTCGCTACATGGCAGCTTGCGTTGTCATCCTGGAAATAACATGGGTCCAATCCATAGTATTGCCACAACGTATGAAGTACACTGTTGTCCAGTATATTACAGTAGGCATCGGCATTAAACTTACCATGAATTGGGACCAAGGGTCCTAGTCCGAACCAGGAAAAACAACCCCAGAACATAATTCCCCCTCCGCCAAATTTAACTGTGGGCACAATATGGTAATTGCAATCTGTGGTATTGCAATCTGTGGCAATAATGGAGAACGCCTCCTACATTCTGGTAGGAGGCGTTCTCCAGGCAGACGCCAGACCCAGACCCTACCATCAGAACGGTAGAGGGTGAACATTGATTCATCACTCCAGAGAACCTGTTTCCATTGCTGTACAGTCCATTGCTGGCGTGTTTTGCACCAACTTAACCGAGCTGCGCGGTTGGACTTGGTGATTAAAGGCTTATGGGCGGCAGCATAGCCATAAAAATTAAGCAGATGAGCTTCCTTACGGATGGTATTCCTGGAAACAATACATCCTGAAGCTTGTTGAAATTCTTGGCGTATGTGTAACATTGGTTGGTTGCGGTTCTTCCGAATTTCTCTAGACAGAACCCGTCGGTCACTATCTCCCAGTTTCGTCGGTCTGCCTACTCTGGCCACATTCTGACAATCACCATTCAGCTTCCATTTTCTAATCACATAAGCCACAGTCGTTTTGGGGTAATTAAGCTCGCTAGATATGTCGATTAAAGATCGGCCATTTCGGTGGTACCCGATGATCACACCTTTCTCAAAATCAGACAGCTCTGTTCTTCTTGGCATCATGCATGCGATTGATGTCAGTGTTGTTTTCGACACCACATTTAACAGTGGAGAACTTGACGTATTTCAGGATCGCAGATATCGGCATTTGCATAAGAGCCATTATCAATTATGTATCAATGGGTAGATTTGACACAAATGCTTCGATTTTTTATAATTATTTTTATCCTGAAATAGGTTCGTTCTGGTAATTATCTAAGAAAAGAAGTAAATCACCAGTAGAAAACGTAAATGGAGATTTGGCAATTTGCGTAAAATCTGACGTCATTCAACTGCTTTCAGAGACCAATTGAAAATCAGTTCACTCCTATCCACAATAACTTTCTGAATTTCCACGAAATTCGATCGGATTTTTTTATGGGTAGCTCCATAGAGTTGAATATTAAATTATGTAAAATGATAAATTTTATCGTTCACGCATACGCTGATTAAAAAATATTTCATACAAATACTCATATTTTAGAAAACTTTTAATATATTTATATTTCAATAGCACCTTATTCTTTCTACTACATTTTGCGAATTTTTCTGAATGTGGCTTTACATTTGGTTGAAAATATTGCATGACATAGAAAATTTTAGAAAATATTTAATATATTTATATTTCAATGAATTTTGGTGAACTCCCCCCCCCCCTCCCTTTTCTTCTTTGCAAAGCATCTGCAAAAGTGTTTGCAAAGAAAAATTTTTTTATTTATTAATAGCCGACTTATTTTAAAACTTAAAATATGTAATATTGATTAAAGTAGTCTGCTTTGTTTAAAAAAAAATGATACCTTAAAATCGTGAAACCGAATCAAAACGAAAAAAAAAATCTGCTTTATGCGGGATCTGTATGCCATCATCATTAGATTCTTCTATGCTTGGTATAGGAGAAATGCTTTGAATGGGACGATTTTGACAATATCATGCTAAACATAGACATGGAAAAATCGCCAAACAAAATGTACATTTGGGACACTTTCATCCTAGCGCCCGGGACACATGCCCTTTCCCCCCAACCCTCTCTTAGTTTTGGCCCTGAATGTGAATAAAGCTCTTTTTCTTTTCTATCACAATTGTCTACTAGTTTTTTTTTAAAGTCAGTTATTAAAAAATGTCAATTTGTGGAGAATCCCTTAAGATTCAGCCGTTTTTAGAGAGCAGAGTAAAAACATCTCACTAAAATAATGATATCTTTTTGAATTTTCACGATATTTGATTGGATTTTTTTTATAAGTCACTCCATAGAATTGACTATTAAATGATGTAAAAAAAATGTTTTTCTAGTTCGCGCATGCGCAGATAAAAATTATTTTATACAACTACTCATATTTCATAAAATATTTAATATATTTATATTCCAATTGCGCTACATTTTTTCTACTGCATTTTGCCAATTTTTCTGAAATTTGCGTTAAATTTGGTCAAAAACCCAGCATGATATAAACAAAAAACATACCAGAATTTTTTGAATTTTTCAAAAAAATCGCTCTATCGCCATAAATATACATGCTATTCTCACAAAAATTAGTGTACATGTTCTACTGTATTCATATATTTGTATTCTAAAGCGATAAGTCGTTTCGTGCATTTTCATGTACAGGGCGATCCCAAGTATTTCTATTACTCTTTGTTTTTTTGCCGGCCCCCTAATTACCCGCTTAACAAATGAATGTAAATAAATATAAAGTGAAACATAATCTTTATATTTCTGAAGTTCCAGAAGAATCCGACCAGTATATTTTTAAATATTTGACAAAATATCAAAAACTGAAAGTGTACAAATACTTTTTGGTAGATAGTGTATATATATATATATATATATATATATATATATATATATGTACATGTATAACTGAAGCATGCGGAATTTTTTTTACTGTTGAATCTGGTGTAAATAATTATAAAAACATGTGTTAGTATTGGCATATGACGTATAATATTACTGCATACTGAGCATAATAAGAAATAAAGCATAGCAGCATCACCTGTTAGGTGATTTAAACCAAGCCTAGTCACCATCAACTTATTTCCTAGTTCTAACTGAATTTAAGTTTAGTTTAAATACCATTCATTATTAGTTTTTGAGTTAGATTGACTGAAAAATGTGTGTTATATGTACAGAGGGCAACGCAGAGAAACATTCCGACAAACATTTTCTAAAACATGCAAACAATATTCAGGACCTTCTGAAATGCATAAATGTGCAGAAAACGGATAGTTGAAATGCAGACATATTTCTTGCAACGAATGACAAAAGACAGAAAAAATTACAAACGCAAACAGATGAAAAATTAAAAAACAATAAAAGTTTTATTATAATAATAATAGGAAGAAGAATCAAGTATTTATAAATATTTGTAAATAAATAATTACTTGTGAATAATTTCTCATATCAATACCAAGTTAAGCCACAAGTTATGGATAGCTAAATTCATGACAAATATTTAATTAATCGTAAACAGGAAGCAGCTAATGATAATAGAGATACATTATTGTTGAGATCGCGTGCTGTAGTTTCATTTATCGAAGCATCGATTAAAGCATTTCAAAACGAAATGTAGGTCTGTTGCATTTCTTTACGCTTACCTCAAAACGTTTAAAAATCTCGTTCGTTGTGAACTTTTAAGCAAGATTACCGTCTTTATCTTCACAAAAACTGAAGTTTTCAGGGAAAAAATGTAACTGAAAATGGAAGCTTATTATACCTACATTTTTAAAAATAATTATACAGTACAATACATGACTCGTGGATATAACGTTCAACGGTAATTGCAGCATACTTAAACAAATATCTTTGTATTAAAAATGAGAATTGGTGGAGTTTTCTTTTTTAATAATAAAAAAATGTAAAAAAATTCAAATAGTTACTTTGTATAATGGATGAAAAATAAATTAAAGCAAGAGAATTGCTGAAAATTCAAACGATTTGCTTCATACGCATAACACGTACACTCCCCCAGCGTAAAACTTAAAAATTACATAAAATTCATATGACAAGCGCTAGAGCTGCAAAAAACCACATAAATTACACATATAGCACTTAATGTTTAAAATGTATTCAGCAAATCCAGAGTCCAGCACCATAATAAAACTGAAGATGAATATTCAAACTACGGTGATGGAGTGTACGTGTTATATTATTAGATGGTTTTGTACATTTGACATTTCATCACGACACTCTGATCGGAACTCATTGCCACTACTAGTAATAGTTTTTTGCATATTCATTTTACTGCATTGTTGTGTTTTTGAAGTTTGCTAACCGCTGAGGAGATCAGTTTTTTTCGGATTTTCTTTATCTTGTTCGAGTTTTATCTGTTTTAAAATTCTTTAAAATTCGATTGTTTATCTCCCGTTTTATTATGGTGCAGGAATCTAGATATGTTGAATAAATTTTAAACACTATGTGCTATATATATAATTTAAGTGGTTGTTTGCAGCTATAGCGCTTGTAACAAGAATTGTACGCGTTTTTTAAGTTTTGCAAAAATTTATTTAAAAACTTTTATATATATATATATATATATTTACATACAGTGAAATATCTAAAAATCAAATTAAACTATATTTACAAATAAAGAACGAACACAAAGTGGCTAAGTAGCCGCATATTAACAAATCAGTATTAAGGGACGAAAAGTTTTCGAATAAGTTTCGGAAAAATAAAATAAAAGCCTAAATTTGTAGAAAATGGATATTCGAAATGGACTAATTTTAATACGGGGAAGCTATAATGCTAGGTGTAAAATAATGAAGCTCAAAGATGGGAGAAAGAATAAAATATTTTTTTAGGTAGAGTTGTGATAATGGAATAGAAAAATATCTAGCAAGAAAAAAATATACATATTATCTACATATCGTATATATTTGTGCGTTTTATACACATGTATACATATAAAAACATAAAAATGGTTTTTGGAATAAATGCTTAAATTTGAAAGATTGTTTCATATAATTATAAACGATCAAAAGCTTTTTTGTAACATTCTTCATTCGAGACCAATGAAGATGATTTGACTGAAAATCGGAATGAAGCGTAGTTATGATTGTTATAAAACTTATGTAGAATGACTGTCTTGAATGGGAAATATTATAACAGGTAGAAAATCCATGATATGAGGCAAGAGATCTACACTGCTCAAAACAATTAAAGGATATTTGAAGTTTTATATAAAATAAAGATATAAACGAAATTTTTTTTGCCAAAAATAGAAGAAGAGAATCACAAATGCAAATTTTTCTGGATTTCAAACTGTGGTGTATGCAAATTTTGAGTTCGACGTCAAAAACGTCGCTTCAGCGGCAGCAAATGAAATCTGACTTTCAACTGGATAAAAGAGAATGAAGACAAGGATGATCGACATTCAGTGATTGCTTTGTTTTGATGAGTACGATGTCTCAGCGAAGTCATTTGACAGATTCAGAAGCTTGGAGAATTGTTGGTAGGTTAGAAGGGGGCCAAACTCAAGCCGAAGTAGCCCAAGCCATTGGAGTGTCACAAAGTGTCACTTCCAGGATCTGGAACCGTTTTTTGGGGAGTGGATGTGCAGGCCGAAGACCAGGGCAAAGTCGTAGACGGGCAACAGCGCCCAATGATGATCGGTATTTAGCGTTAACAGCTCGGAATCACCGAAACATGAACGCTACTCTTCTCCAACAACACCTTCGCTCGGCTACAGGCACAACGATTTTAACTCAGACTGTCCGAAACCGGCTCCATGCTGTAGGTCTGCATGCTCGCCGACCGATGGTATGTGTTAGATTAACATCAAGGCATCGTCGCGACCGCAGGGAGTGGGCAATTAAGCATGTCAACTGGAGGAGAAATGAATGGAGCAATATTCTGTTTTCTGACGAATCCTGTTTTTCTGTGCATCCGGATAATAAGCGTATTTTCATCTGGAGGGACCGTGGCAGTAGGAATAATCCTGCGTTTGTGCACGAAAGTGTCAGGTTTGTCGGTGGAGGAGTGTTGGTGTATGGTGGCATCTCCATTGACGGGCGCACTGACCTCTACATCATTCGAGATGGAGCTCTGACTGGTCGCCTACATAGGGATGAGATCCTCAGACCTATTGTAGTCTCTTACGCTGCAGCAATCGGAGATAACTTCATTTTAATCGACGATAACTGCAGGCCACATCGTGCAAACCTGGTGGAGGATTTCCGTTTCGAGGAAGGAATCGTTCGAATGGAATGGCCAGCGTGTTCTCCAGACATGAATCCAATCGAGCACGTTTGGAACGCTCTAGGAAGACGAGTTTCTGGCCGCCAACAACCCCCACAAACTCTCCAAGAACTGGAAAGAGTTCTTTTGGAAGAGTGGGCAGAATACCCCAACTCGTCATTAATAGCCTCATTGAGTCCATGCCTCAAAGGTGTTCAACGTTGCTGGCCGCCCGTGGAAACCATACCACCTACTGAAAATGATTTTCTTTGAAGAAAACAACTTTTCTTATTCTTTTTTTCTCATATGCACAAATTGTGTTTTTTTCCTTTTGTACACAAATGCGCAATAAAATGCATTCTTTTCTGCCAAACATGTGTAATATATTCTCATATAACCTACTATGTCTGTCGACCATGTATCAATCAGCTAAAAAGTTTCCCAGATACAAAATCCACCTAAAACTGCAATATCCTTTAATTGTTTTGGGCAGTGTATTATATCAGACATTCAGAATCAAAGTGGATCTAGTCAATAGAAAATTATATAACAATTTTTAGAGATTAATGGGCAATCGTACTTTTCATAGAATGTTGTGGGAGACAAACGACATTTATGGCTGACATTTTCAATCGAGAAGTCGGAAAGTTACAGTACTGAATAAATTATTTGGTATAAATCAAGAATTTATCTGAACAAAACAAATGGACTTGATCAATTTTTTTTCGTAAATCTCTGTGTATTAAAAAATTCAATGTATTGTTTAATATAATTACAGATATTTGAAAACATTGTTTGAATTAAAAAATAAGAAGGCTACTTTTTTTTAAAAATAGAATAAATTTAGTAATGTTTTCAGTTAAAATGGGATCTGTTTAAAGCTTTATTCAATCAATATACAATTATCTGAAAATAGCTTTCTTTTTTCTAAACGACCACGTTACATAATTTTTCTTTAATTAGCTCTTTTAGTACATGGGTATTCTTCTTCCAGTATTTGAAACGATACTTTAATCAATATTAAATAATATGCTTCGAATAATTTCTACGAAACAATGTTCGTTTTGTGCATTGATATATCTTTACAATATTTATCCCTCGAAACAATAATTAATTATATTTATCGTAAGTTTCAGTTTTCGAAGTTTAAGTTTCGTACGTTTCAGACATCTCTGAAATTTTCTCAAGCATTGATTTTATTGATAAAGTCCGCGGGAGAAAACAACATAGGACATATCACCCTGTTCCTATAGCATTTAAGAATTATACAATTAACGGCGACTTTTATTTCCACGGTTTATTGTTAAAATCCTAAAAGTTTGATAAATTCATCCCCTTGTTCATGCTTAGCCTCTGGCTTTTAGAGGGTAAATTTCTCGTATATAATTAGATAATAAGGAGAGTATTTTAGAACGGATAGATATTTCACATTCAGAAAATTCATACAAATCAACATATAGATGCTGTACACTTGTTAAAATAATTGGACTGCAGATGATACATGTGATTCAATTAATAGATTCTTAACATATAATGCTTTGTATAATGTCATATAGAATAGCGATAAATCGATTAATCATTTCCATGTTCTCCCAAAATCCAGAAATTTCTAATTCCATATTTCTGCTGTTTATTTTCACACGATATTGACATTTTGTGTTAATACATGCAAATATCCAAATTCAGAGATACTGAATTGATTAGGAATTCAGATTAATCCGTCATTTAAGAGCATTCGCTGAGCAGGCAGACTTTGATATGGAATGGACATAGACATTTAAGAAATCCATAACATTTAGCTTAAGTTAAATAGATTATATTTCATTTCAATAATTAATAATGTTTAAATCCCTATCTCTTAGAGAGCTTTGGAGGAGGGGGTTAAATCCCTATTAAAGATTTTATTAGAAAATAATCAGCACCTGTAATTAGAAATAAATAATTAACATTCAGACAATTGATGCATTTGTATGCAGAATACGTTTTAAATTATTTTAAATGCAGATTATATACTTTTGATTAATATTTTTCTTGATTAATCAGTATTATGAACAAATATATTTTTAAGGAACGAGGAGTTTTTGAATAAGTTTTAGAAAAAAAAATAAAAAGTATAGATTTAAAAAGAAAAGGGGCATTCGAAATGGAATGGTTTTTATACGAGGAAGCTATAATACTAGGCGTGATATAATGAAATTTAAAAATAAAGGATATATTTTGGTGTTACAAAATATACAGGGTGTCCAGCAAATAACACCCTGATTTCAAAATTAAATTTCTCAAAAACAAAGATCAATAGTAATATGCGGTAAACAGTTTTTTCATTAGGTAAGCTGTAAAAATCTTATACAGAAATTTCAAACAGTGAATATTTTGAAAACATTGTGTTCTGACTGCATAGAATGCTTTGATTTGACATTTTTCTTGTTTTAGATTGCCTGCAGAGAAATATTTTTTCAGCTTACAGTGCAATATTTTATAGATTTTTCGAAGTAAATTTTTAGAATTTCGAAATTTCAAAAATTTAACTTAAAAAAGCTAAGGAATATGGCACTTTAAGCCGAAAAACACATTATCTGGCAGCAGTCTAAAGCAAGAAAAATGTCAAATCAAACCATTCTTTGCAATCAGAACATAATCTTTTCAAAATATTTACCGTTCGAAACTTTTATATAAGATTTTTACAGCTTACCTGATAAACAAACCGTTTACTGCATAATTCTATTGATCTTTGTTTTTGAGAAATTTAATTTAATCAGGGTGTTATTTGTTGGACACCCTGTATATATGTATGCACATAAAAATTAATTTTGAAATAAATATTTTTATCTAAATGTTTATTTTATGTAATTATAATTGATGCCTCAGAAGGCAAGAGATACAGGTGAAAAAAATTCGATTTGTAGTGTACTGAGTTTAAAGATAATTGTTGTTAATTTTGAAAATCAGTAATAATTAACTGAATTGAAATAGGAAACTGACGCTTGTTTCATTATGGTTTTTGAACACTTATTTCAATAACTGTGAAAAAATGGAGTACAATTTTTTTTTAATTTATAAATAATTAATATTGATTATTTTTCGGCAGAAGTGGTTTATCTATAGAATGCAGCACATAATTAGAAAATCAACGACATTTCTTTCCCTGAAAAGAAAAATCATATTTCCATGTCGTCTGTGCACTTAGGTCATTTTTTTCAATTTTATCACTTATACCCATTGGTTTCTGAGATCCTAAATTGATCCAAGATTTTTTTTTTTTTTTTTTTTTTTTTTTTTTTTTTTTTTGTAATCATCTTCGTTAAAAACCAATGAAGATTACTTGACGGAAAAAAGGAATGAAAGATAGTTTGTTGTACTTTTATTATTATAATAAAACTGATGTAAAATGTATGAAATGTAAAATGACTGTACTGAATTAAAAATAGTATAGCAGGCAAATTATCCATTGTATGAGGCAAGTAATCTATTATAAGAGCCATTCAGAATCAAAGTTGATTTAGTCAATAGAACATTATCCAATGGTATTTAGAGATTAATGGGCAATCGTACATTTCATGGAGTATTATGGGAGACAAACGACATTTATTGCTGACATTTTCAATCGAGAAGTTGGAAAATTACAGTACCGATAATAATTTTTTTTTCTATAAACACAGAACTCATCTGAAACTCGATTGAACAAAACAAATGGACTTGATCCAACTTTCTTCTTAAACCTTTGTACAACAAAAAATTCATTGTATTGTTGATTATAACTAAAGATAATTTAAAAGAAACTATTTGAATTAAAAAAATAATAAGGCTAGTTTTTTTTAAAGAATATAATGGTTTCAGTTAAAATGGGATGTTCTATCAGTTTAAGGCAGCTGTATCAGTTTAAGGTATATAAGCAATAAACATTTATCTGAGAATTACTTTACTTTTTAGGTGCATTCGTAATTATGTAAATACGTAGCACCTATTGTTGTCGCTCAGTCCGTCCGTCTGTCCGTCTGTCTGTCTGTCTGTCTGTCCGTCTGTCTGTCTGTCTGTCCGTCCGCATATAACAACGCAAAAACTACCCAACCAAATCGTTTGAAATTTAAAACACATAATTATTACATAATTTTGTCGAGTCATTTCAAATTTTATGAAAATCGGATGCATAGATCAATTACAGGGGCAATCAAATGTATTCCGTTACTTTACGGTCAATGGGGAAAAAGTTTTAAATGCATTTTAATCGTTTGAAATTTAAAATACATTGTTATTACATAATTTTGTCGAGTTATTTTCAAATTTTTTTGATAATCGGGTGCATAGATCAATTACAGGGGCAATCAAAAGTATTCCGTTACATTACGGTCAGTGGGGAAAAAAGTTTCAAATACATTTTAATCGTTTGAAATTTAAAATACATAGTTATTACATAATTTTGTCGAGTTATTTAAAATTTTTTTATAATCGGGTGCATAGATCAATTACAGGGCCAATCAAAAGTATTCAATTACATTATAGTCAACGGGGAAACAGTTTAAAATGTATTTTATACGTTTGAAATTTAAAATACATAGTTATTACATAATTTTGTCGAGTTATTTCAAATTTTATGAAAATCGGATGCATAGATCAATTACAGGGACAATCAAAAGTATTCCGTTACATTACGGTCAATGGGGGAAAATGTTTCAAATGCATTTTAATGGTGTTGCACTCATTCGAATTTGATAAAATTTATATGCAACTATAAAGTACATATTATAATATATATTTTACATAATCTGTGGTGCAAAGAACATTTGTTATTGATTTACAAGGCCACACAAAAGTATTGCATTACATAATGGTATAGGGAGAACATTGTTTGATGAACGTTTTAGTTGTAATTCACTATTTACAATTTTATGAGCTTGATATATGAGAGTAATATTTTTAAAACTTCGTTATCGTACGAACGCACCTCGCTTGCTACTTCACGTGCAATTTCCAACTTGTTTTTAAATGAACACGGTAGATAGATTTTCTTAAATTAGTTCTTTTAGTGCATGGGTATTCTCCTAAAACTATTTTAAACGGTACTTTAATCAATATTATATAACAGCTTCAAGTGAATTCTCAGAAACAATGTTCTTTTCGTGAATTGATATATCTTTGCAATATTTATCCCTTGAAACAACAATTAATTATATTTATCGTACGTTTCGTAATTTTGAGACATCTCTGAAATCTTCGCAACCATTGTTTTTATTGATATAGTCCGCGGGAGAAAACGACATATGAAATATTGTCCTGTTCCTATAGCAGTTAAGAATTATACAATTAACGGCGACTTTTATTTCCACGGTTTATTGTTAAAATTCGAAAAGTTTGATAAATTTATCCCATTGTTCATACTTAGCCTCTGGCTTTTAGGGGGTAAATTCCGCGTATAGATTTTGTTAGATAATAAGAAGAGTATTTTAGAACGGATAGATCTTTCACATTCAGTAAATTCATACAATGGAACATACAGATACAGCACACTTGTTCAAATAATTTGACTGCAGATGAAACATGTGATTCAATTAATAATTTCTTAACAGATAAAGCTTCCTATAATATCATTTTGAAGAGCGAGAAATTGATTAATCAGTTTCGTGTACTCCCAAAATCCAGAAATTTCTAATTTCATATTTCTGCTCTTTATTTTCACACGATATTGACACATGTGTTAATACATGAAAATATCCAAATTCAGAGATACTGAATTGATTAAGAGTTCAGATTATTCCAGCATTTAAGAACATTCACTGAGCAGGCAGATATTGTTATGAAATGGGCACAGACGTTTAAAAAATTATAACTTTTAGCTTAAGTTAAATAGATAGTATTTCATTTCAATAATTAGTGATGTTTAAATAATAATCTTATAGAGAGCTTTTGAGAACGGAGATAAATACGTGTTAAAGATTTTGTTAGAAAATAATCAGCGCTTGTAATTAGGAGTAAATAATTAACATTCAGACAATTGATACATTCGTACGCAGAATACATTTTAAATTAATTTAATTGCAGATCATATACTTTTGATTAATATTTTTCTTGATTAATTAGTATTATGAAAAAATATATTTTAAGGGACGAGGAGTTTTTGAATAAGTTTTAGAAAAAAAATATAGAGATTTCAAAAGAAAAGGGACATTCGAAATGGAAGGGTTTTTATACGGGGAAGCTATAATACTAGGCGTAAAATAATGAAATTCCAAGATGGAAGAGAAAGATATATTTTAGTGTCATAAATATATATAGGTATGCACATAAAAATTAATTTTGAAATAAATATTTTTATGTAAATGTTTATTTTATGTAATTCTAAATGATGCCTCAGAAACCGAGCGATACAAGTGACAAAAATTCGATTTGTAGTGAACTGAGTTTAAAGATAATTCATGTTAAATGTGAAAATCAGTAATAATTAACTGAATTGGAATAGGAAACTGACGCTTGTTTTATTATGGTTTTTGAACACTTATTTCAATAACTGTGAAAAAATGGAGTAGAGTTTTCTTTAAATTTAAAATTAATTAATATTGACTATTTTTCGGCAGAAGTGGTTTATCTCTAGAATGCAGCACATAATTTGAAAATCAACGATATGTCTTTACCTCAACAGAAAAAGCATTTATGCGCTTAGTTAATTTTTTTTTCAATTTTGTCACTAATACCCCTTGGTTTCCGGGATCCTAAATTGATCCAAGAGATTTTGTTATCTTATTCATTAGAAACCAATGAAAATTATTTGACGGAAAAAATAATGGAATGTACTGTATTTTTCTGATTATAATAAAACTTTTGTAGAATATCTATCTTGAAGGGAAAATATTATAACTGACAAATAAGCCATTGTATGAGGCAAGTAATCTCTTATATGAGGTATTCAGAATCAAAGTTGATTTAGTCAATAGAACTTTATCCAATGGTATTTAGATATTAATGGGCAATCGTACTTTTCATGGAGTATTATGGGAGACAAACGACATTTATTGCTGATATTTTCATTCGAGAAGTTGGAGAGTTACAGTGCTGAATAAATTATTTTCTATAAATCAAAAATTGATCTGAAAATTGATTGAACAAAAATAAATGGACCTGATTCAATTTGCTTCTTAAAACTGCTTTGTGTAAAAAAAAAATTAATGTATTGTTTAATATAATTAAAGATTATTTAAACAAATTGTTTGAATTAAAAAAATAATAAGGTTATTTTTTTACAAAATGATAAATTTAATAATAATTTTGATTAAAATGGGATGTTCTATCTGTTTAAGGCTTTATAAAATCAATAAACATTTATCTCAGAATTATTTTCCTTTTTTTTAAATGCACACAGTAGATAATGTTTCTTTAATTAGCTCTTATAGTACAAGGGTATTCTTCTTAAAGTATTTGAAATGATACGTTAATCAATATTCAATGACAGCTTCAAGTAAATTTTGAGAAACAATGTTCTTTTTGTGAATTGATGTATCTTTACAATATTTATCCCTTGAAACAGCAATTAATTATATTTATCGTAAGTTTCGTTCGCTTAAGACATCTTTGAAATCTTCGCAGTCATTGATTTTATTGATAAAGTCTGCAGGAGAAAATGACAAATGAAATACTGTCCTGGTCCTATAACAGTTAAGAATTACACAATTTACGGCGAATTTTATTTCCGCGTTTAATTTGAAAATCCAAAAAAGTTTGATAAATTCATCCCCTTGTTTTTACTTAGCCTCTGGCTCTTAGGGGGGTAAATCCCTCGTATAGATTTTGTTAGATAATAAGGATAGTATTTTAGAACAGATAGATCTTTCACGTTCAGAAAATTAATACAACGGAACGTATAGATTCAGTACACTTTCTAAAATAATTGGACTGCAGATGATACCTATGATTCAATTAATAACTTCTTAACATATAATGTTTTGTATTGTGTCATAGTGAATAGCGAGAAATCGATTAATCATTTTCTTGTACTCCAAAAATCCAGAAATTTCTAAATCTATATTTTCGCTATTTATTTTCACACGATATTGACATTTTGTGTTAATACATGCAAATATCCAAATTCGGAGATACTGAATTGATTGGGATTTCAGATTATTCCAGCATTTAAGATCATTCGCTGAACAGGCAGATATTGATATGAAATGGACAGAGACATTTAGGAAATCCATAACTTTTAGCTTAAGTTAAATAGATAATATTTCAATTCAATAATTAGTGATGTTTAAATAATATCTTATAGAGAGCTTTTGAGCATTGGGATAAATTTCTGTTAAAGATTTTGTCAGAAAATAAGCAGCCATTGTAAGAAGAGGTAAATCATTAACATTTACACAATTTATACTTTTATAAGCAGAGTGCATTTTCAATTAATTCGATTGCACATCATATACTTTTGATTAATATTTTTCTTCATTTTACAAGTATCTGCTATTTCATATCGGATAGTAAGAAATTGATGATTAATTTCCTAATACTGTTAAAAGCCAGAAATTTTCTTTGCTAGAGACCAATGAAGATTAGTCTGGATATTTGAAAGGAAAAAGGTGTAACGTACCTTATTGTATTTTTCAGATTATAAAAAAACTTTTGTAGAATATCTGTCCTGAAATTAAAATATTACAACTGTCAAATATTCCATTGTATGAGGTAAGTAATCTATTATATGAGGCATTCCGAATCAAAGTAGATCTAGATAATAGAACATTATTCAACGATATTTAGACATTAATGAGCAATCATACTTTTCATAGAGTATTATGGAAGAAAAGCGAGATTTATTGCTGACATTTTCAATCGAGAAATCGGAAAGTTACAGTACCGAATAAATTAATTTCTATAAATGAAGTATTACTCTG
This sequence comes from Maratus speculifer, assembly GCA_964019185.1. Taxonomy (NCBI): domain Eukaryota; kingdom Metazoa; phylum Arthropoda; class Arachnida; order Araneae; family Salticidae; genus Maratus; species Maratus speculifer. Next base: position 104,244,261 of record OZ025289.1, on the reverse strand, counting down.
AAACTCGATGGAACAAAACAAATGGACTTGATCAAATTTGCTTCTTAAAGCTTTGTGTAATACTAAATTCAATATATTGTAAACAATACATTGAATTTTTTTAATTAAAGATAATAAAAAAATATTTGCATTAAAATTTATAAGGGTAATTTTTTTACAAAAGAATAAATTTAATAATGCTTTTGGTTAAATTGGGATGCTCTATCAGTTTAAATCTTTATGTAATCAATAAACATTTATCTGAGAGTTACTTTCCTTTTTTTAAGACAAACTCGGTAGATGATGTTTCTTAATTAGCTTTTTCAGTACACGGGTATTCCTCTTAAAGTATTTGAAACGATACTTTAATCAATATTAAATAGCAACATGAAGTAAATTCTGAGAAACAATGTTTTCTTGTGAATTGATATATCTCTACAATATTTATCCCTTGAAACAACAACTAATTATATTTATCATAAGTTTCGTACGTTTGAAACATCTATGAAATCTTCGTAATCATCGATTTTATTGATAAAGTTCGCGGGAGGAAACGACATATGAAATATTGTTCTTTTCCTGTAGCATTTAAGAATTATACAATTAGCGGCGACTTTTATTTCAGCGGTTTATTGTTAAAATCTGAAAAGTTTGATAAATTCATATTCTTGTTCATACTTAGCCTCAGGCTCATAGGGGGTAAATTCCTCGTATAGATTTTATTATATAATAAGGAGAGTATTTTAGAACGGATGGATCTTTTACATTCGGAAAATTCATACAACGAAACATGTAGATACAATACGCTTGTTAAAATAATTCGACTGCAGATGATACATGTTATTCAATTAATAACTTTTGAACATATAATGCTTTGAGTAATGTCATATTGAATAGCGAGAAATCGATTAATCATTTTCGTATACTCCCAAAATCTAGAAATTTCTAATTCTATATTTTTGCTGTTTATTTTCACACGATATTCACATTTTGTATTAATACATTCATCTATTCAAATTCAGAGATATTGAATTGATTAGGAATTCTTATTATTTCGGCATTTAAGAACGTTCATTGAACTGGCAGATATTGCTATGAAAATGGACATAGATGTTTGAGAAATCGACAATTTTTAGCTTAAGTTAAATAATATTTCATTTCAGTAATTATTAATGTTTAAATCATATCTCGTCGAGAGCTTTTAAGGAGGGGAATAAGTTCCTGTTAAAGGTTTTTGTTAAAAAATAAGCAACGATTGTACGAAGATGTATATAATTAACATTCAGACAATTCATACAATCATAAGCAGTATACATTTTAAATTAATTCGACTGTAGATTATATTTTCGATTAATATTTTTTTTACTTTATGAATCATCTGCTACTTCATATAGGATTGTGAGAAATCGATCACTTCTTTCCTAATACGCTTAAAAACCAGAAATCTTTGATCACATTTTTTCTGAATTTTAATTTCACATGAATCTGGTAATCGTGTAAATAACCTGCTTTGGAGAATTTAAATTTGTTATTAAATCAGGTTACTTGTGGCACTCGTTGAGCAGGCACTAATGTATATGAATTAAGCAGACACATAAAAAAAACTACAAAATTTATCTTTACATGGATATATGATTTTTAGTTAAAAAAATGAAAATGATAAATCATACATATTAGGTAATAATATAACTTATAAGTTTTCTAGTTATAAATTTTATTAAATAATTAGTACCATACATTAAACCAGATAAATCCTTAAAATTCAAAAAATTCATACAACCGCATATTTAAGACATACAATCTTATTAAACTGTCTTACAGATAATGGTACGACATCGCTTAAAATAATAAGAAAAAAAAATGGAGCAGCACAATCCAAAATATTTAAAATTTTAGACATATAAGAATTGAATTTTGAAAATATTTCATTTAGTAACAAGAACCAAGTAATAACAATAGTAATAATAATAATAATATTTATCAGGAAAAAATAATAGCTAATTTTTAGTAAATGTGCAAACTTTATTTATTTATAATAATAGGTGTAATAAAAGAAAAACAAATCTCTAAAACATCACATGTGTATATTCTACGTATCCTTACCATAAAATCCCAGACAGACAACAAAGCAGTTACAGCAATAAAAAGTAGTTTGTCGACAGTTTTGACATAATATTGAAAGGACATGCGAATAGAATTTACAAAGCTATTGGAAGTTATTTAACACAGGGGAACGAGCATGTGTGTGGTCAAATAATCCCCACGGCGCATCCTAAGAAAAGCTCACAAAGAGGAGAGGTCAGTCGAAAAAAAAAGAAAAAAGGAGAATATAAAGCGACATGGCTCCCTTAAAAACATGTACCAATAATCTGCGTGGAATCACATAGAACCAATGATATGAGTTTTATGAAAACCAATGAAAGAAATGCAATTCCGTGGCAATTAAAATTGCTAGAAAAAAAAGAGAGAGAGAGTGAAAAGGGAGAATTTTTTTTTTTCTCTCAGACTTATTCCTGACTTTGAGATCTGTACACGAGAACCAAGCAGTTTTTTTAAGACCTCAAGAAGGAAGTGGATTATGGAAGAAATATAATAAAAAAAATTGAAGTGCGGGTACATGCAGCATGTTTTTTGGACTAGAACTGTTGCTTAACGAGTGATGTACTGGACAATGGGACCGCCGAAAAGAATCAGTGCAGCCTTTCAGAGATTTTGTCTCAAACACGCCTATCAATGTACAATTTTATTTGAACAGCAACAGAGCAGCCTTTCTAAGTCTTCGTCTTAAGTGGTGTCAATTTATAGACATTCCAAAGACAACGAATTTGTGCAGCAAATATTTTTCGTGAGGTTGACATTTCAAAGACAACGAATTTGTGCAGAAATATTTTTCGTAAGACTGACATTTCAAAGACAACGAATTTGTGCAGTAAATATTCGTAGTGAACTGCGACGAGGACATGGGATAATTGATGAACATTTGAAGGATATTGAATTTGTGCCTCAAAAATTTCAGTGAACTGTGACGCGGACATTTACGCATTTTTCAGGACTGACTAGGATAATGTCAAGACGGATGTTCGTGGAGGATATGGTGAGAAAATATTTTGTTATTCCAAGCGAGAGCCATTTCGAAAATATTTTTTGGGGGGCATATAAATTAGTATAAAATATTCAATATTTGAGTTTTAATTGCTAAATTAAGATTAAATTAAAGAATATTCAAAATTAAAATTAATGCATTTTTTCTTTGCCTAATCAGCCTATAGGATTGTGTTGCGAGCATGTAATAATGTCTATTATTTAAAACAAATGGCAAATAAATAATTAAATAAATAAATAAAAATAAAACAAATACTTAAGGGTAGCAAAGAGCTTATGTGATTATATTTGAATTATATTTTTCTGTGTTATTTGAATTTATAATTTATATGTTTTGAAAATAAATTCTTGAATGTGCATATGTATTTGCTATTTCCTTGATGATTTCTTTTCTTTATTTACCTTTCAGTAAGTTAATTGAATATATCCTTTAATATTAAAAATTTGAATACTTTTCCTTTAATCACTTACTTATCCCTTTATAATTCCTAAATTACAAATTTAAACGTTAAATAAGTCATTCTATGGTTATTGCAATTTTAGTTTATTTTATTATTCGATGGACTTTTTTTATTAGTTTCTAATGTCCGCACATTCTTTCATAACGCGGAATGGAATATTATTATTATATAATTCAGTACTAACCACGTCTAGGTCATGTACCAGGTATGTGGCGTTATTTTCATCACCACATAAATGAATTGAACTGCAGATGATACATGTTATTCATTTAATGTGTTTTTAATTTCAAAGCATTTGATACAAAATCCGAAAAATCATTTATCCTAACTTCTATAGTACGAATACAAGGGGTGATCAAATGAAAAGTTGTGAAACGACGTAAAAACGTAACAGTTTAATATTTTCATATTCCGCCATTGGAGAACATAGCGAGAGATCTTGGGATGCGATTGGAAACTCTGACTAGGATCGGATCATGCGTGCGCAACCGCATGCGTAGTAGAGAACAGAGGCTCTTATCAAAAGTGGCGTCCAAATGATGCGGCAAATCCGTATGAGGACAAGATGGCGTTTGTGTTGCAAAATCCGACGACTGAGGAGCAGCGAGATGTTATCCGATTTCTGACAGTTTAAGGTGAGAAACCGGCAGATATTGCCGGATGATGATAGTTTACGGAAAAAAATGTATCTCTGACAAGTCTGTCAGAAAATGGAATGCCCGTAAACTGTCACCTTTCGGCGATGAATAGCTGCTGGTTTCTCACCTTCCGCTGTCAGAAATCGGATAACATCTTGCTGCTTCTCAATCGTCGAATTTTGCAACGCAAAAGCCATCCTGTCTTTATACGGACTGCCGCATCATTTGGACGCCGCTTTTGATAAGAACCTCTGATCTCTACTGCGCACGCGGGCGCCCGCGCTGGCTCCGATCCTGGTCAGAGACTCCAATCGCATCCCGATATGTCTCGCTATGTTCCGCCATGGCGGAATATGCAAATATTTAACTGTTACGTTTTTACATCATTTCGTACCTTTTCCTTTGATCACACCTTGTATTTCTTATTAAATATTTCTAAGATTTATTTGAAGTTCTTATTGATATTTTCTACTAATACCTGAAAATAACGAAATTCAAAAATGACTAATTGATATTAAATCCCAAATACTCTAGTACTTAAGCTATTAGTTGTACAAACAAGCATTCGTAGGAATTTAATATAGGCGTTTAAGAAATCTGTAACTTTTAACTTCTGTTAAATACATGTTATTTTATTTCGATAACAGAGAGTGTCTAATTTGTGATCTCTAGAGATTCTTACAGAATAATTTTATTAGCACGGATTTTTATCAAACTTTAAATTCAGTTACATGTTGACATAAGTTGTTACAAATTAGGTTTCGGTTTAAATCACCCAAAAGTAGCGCTGCTATACCGTATTTTGCATCATTTACGTTATTTTAGCGATTGTCATGTATCAAGAGTTAATGTACAGAATTTAAAATCATTAGAATCCCCATGATGGGCAGAGATTGCCATTTGATTTTGAGATGAGAGAGAAAAGAAAAAGTATTTTTAAATGGAAATGTGTAAGTAAAACTGGAAAATATCTAGAAAGTAAATATATGTACATTTTACAACCTTATATATGTATACATATACATATAAAAACATAAAAAAAATTGGAATAGATATTTAAATCTCAAAATTTTTTTCATATAATTATGATTGTTCAGAGAGCTTTTTCATAATCTTGTCATTCAAAACCTGTAAAGATATATTGATGGAAAAAAGGTATGGATCATAGTTAATTGTATTTTTATAATTATAATGAAACTTTTGCAGAATAACTGGCTTGAAGAGAAAATATTACAAGAGGCAAATAAACCATTATGACGCAAGTTATCTATTATATAAGGCATTTACAATCAAACTGGATCTAGTCAATAAAACATTATCCAACGATATTTAAAGATTAATGGACAGTCGTACTTTTCATAAAGTATTATGGGAGTTAAGCGACATTTATTGCTGATATTTTCTATCGAGAAGTTGGAAAGTTACAGCTCCGAATAAATTATTTTCTAAGAAACAAGAATTTCTTCAAACTCGATTGAAGCGAATTGAAACTTCGATTGAACAAAACAGATGGACTTGTTTCAACTTGTTTTTTAAAGATTTGTGAAATAAAAAAATCAATGGAGTCTTTAATATAAATAAATATAATCTAAAAGAAATTGTTATAATTAAAAAATAATAAGGATATTTTTCACAAAAGAATAAATTTAATAATACTTGGGGTTATATTGGGTTTCTGTACTAGTTTAAAGCTTTATTTAATCAATAAGCATTTATCCGAAAATCACTTACTTTTTCTAAACGACCACGTTGGATAATTTTTCTTTAATTAGCTCTTTAAATACATGGGCATTCTTCTTAAAGTATTTGAAATGATACCTTAATCAATATTAAATAACAGCTTCAAGTGAATTCTCAGAAACAATGTTCTTTTTGTGAATAGATGTATCTTTACAATATTTATCCCTTGAAACAATAATTAATTATATTTATCGTAAGTTTCGTACGTTTGAGACATCTCTAAAATCTTCGCAATCATTGATTTTATTGATAAAGTCCGCGGGAGAAAACGACATATGAAATATTGTCCTGTTCCTATAGCACTTAAGAATTATACAATTAAAGGTGACTTTTATTTCCGTGGTTTATTGTTAAAATCGAAAAAGTTTGATAAATTCATCCCCTTGTTCATGCTTATCCTCTGGCTCTTAGGGGGGTAAATTCCTCGTACATAATTAGATAATGAGGAGGGTATTTTAGAACGGATAGATCTTTCACATTAAGAAAATTCATACAATGGAACATATAGTACGCTTGTTAAAATAATTGGACTGCAGATGATACATGTGATTATATTTATAACTTCTTAACATATAAAGCTTTGTATAATGTCATATTGAATAGCGAGAAATGGATTAACCATTTTCTTGTTCTCTCCAAATTCTGAAATATCTAATTCCATATTTCCGCTGTTTATTTTCACACGATATTGACATTTTGTGTAAATACATAAACATATCCAAATTGAGAGGCACTGAATTGATTAGGAATTCAGATTATTCCAGCATTTAAGAACATTCACTGAGGAGGCATTAATTGATATGAAATGGACATAGACCTTTAAGAAATCCGGAACTTTTAGCTTAAGTTAAATAAATAATATTTCATTTCAATAATTAATAATGTTTAAATCATATCTCTTAGAGAACTTTTGAGGAGGGGGATAAATTAATTTTAAAGATTTTGTTAGAAAATAAGCAGCAATTGTAAGAAGAGGCAAATAATCAACATTCAGACAATTCATACATTCATAAGCAGAATACATTTTAAATTAATTTAACTGCAAATCATGAATTTTTCTTGATTAAATAGTATTATGAACAAAAAAGTTGTAAGGAACGAGGAGTTTCAGAATTAGTTTTGAAAGAATAAATTAAAAAATATAAACTTAAAAAGAAAATGGGTATCTGAAATGGAATAGTTTTTATACGGGTAAGCTGTAATACTAGGCGTAAAATAATGAAATTCAAAAATGGGAGAGAAAAGATATATTTTAGTGTTATAAATATGTATCGATATACACATAAAAACATAAAATTAATTTTGAAATAAATTTGAAATAATATTTTTATCTAAATGTTTATTTTATAATTATAATTGATGTCTCAGAAGCTAAGAAATACAAGTGACAAAAATTCGATTTGGAGTGAACTGAGTTTAAAGATAATTGATGTTAAATATGAAAATATCAATAATAAATAACTGAATTGAAAATGGAAACTGCCGCTTGTTTTATTGTGATTTTTGAACTCTTATTTCAATAACTGTGAAAAAATGGAGTAAAATTTTCTTTAAATTTATAATTAATTAAAATTCATTATTATTCGGGAAAAGTGATTTATCTCTAGAATGCAGCACATAATCAGAAAATCAATTATATTTCACTACCTAAAAAGAAAAAGCGTACTTCCATGCCATCTGCGCACTTAGTTCATTCTTTTCATTTTTGTCACTTATACCCCTTGACTTCTGGGACCCTCAATTGATCCAAGAGTTTTTTTGTTATCTTCTTGTTCAGAAACCAATGAAGATTATTTGACAGGAAAAAAAGGATGGAATGCAGTTTATTGTATTTTTCTGATTATAATAAAACTTTTGTAAAGTATCTGTCTTGAAAGGAAAATATTATAACTGGCAAATAAGCCATTGTATGAGGCAAGTAATCTATTATATGAGGCATTCAGAATCAAAGTTGATTTAGTCAATAGAGAATAGAACATTATCCAATGGTGTTTAAAGATTAATGGGCAATCGTACTTTTCATGGAATATTATGGGAGTCAAACGACATTTATTGCTGACATTTTCATTCGAGAAGTTGGAGAGTTAAATGCTGAATAAAATATTTTCTATAAATCAAGAATTCATCTGAAACTCGGTTGAACAAAAACAAATTGACTTGATGCAATTTGTTTGTTCGTGTAATAAAAAATTCAATGTACTGTTTAATATACTTAAAGATTATTTAAAAAAAAAGTTTGAATTTAAAAATAATAAAGCTAATTTTTTTTTTTTTTTTTTTTTTTTTTTTTTTTTTTACTAAAGAATAAATTTAATAATATTTTTGGATTAACTTTCCCACTGTCGCGCCCTGATATGTCCGTTCGCTAGGCTGCAGGTTTCACTGCAACTGAAGCTTTATTTAAATTAATATAATTCTACAAATATAATCCTGTTTTAAGAAATTAAGTTATGCTTGATACTTTCAAGGCTTATAAGCATATACAGGGTGAGTCATAAATATCGAAACAATAGGCTATCTCCTTAAATATTTCCCCTAGACCCATACTTCCAATTGCAAAAACAATTTCATAATAAATATATATTTCATAAAAAAGGTGAAATTTCTGATAAGTCGCAACTCCATGGGGGGACTATTTGAAAGAATAAAAAAATAAATTTTTATACGGCCCCCGTAGAGCAAAATTCCTAATTAAGAAACTATTCCTTATCCATTTCTAAATTGAACTAAAAAAATTTCATCTAAATATCTAAAAACCTGACAGAGATATTTAAATCCGAAATTCTAAAAAAATCGTGACTAACACCACTTTACCATGTCTGTAAACGAAGAGATTTTGGCTAATTTTCAAAGCAAGTGAGGGATCGTCCTTAAATTATCTATTATTAAATGTCGATTTAATACAGTGCCTCTCATTTGGACATAACAGAGCAGCGTATTGAATTAAATCTAAACTGGTTTTCAAAATATGTTTGTAGTCTGCACTGGAGGTCTGCATGGATTGAAATAGCTAGGTCAAGTCCCAAACGGACCCATAGGGGAAAAAGTTCGACCCGGCCTGAAAAAATGTTAAAATCATAGCCCGGACCGGCCTGGGGAAAATAGTTAAAATCATAGCCCGGTTCAGCCGCAAATTTCTACATAGTTTTTTACTTCGGTGTGGGAAAAAATTGTTTCGTATAGAAGAGTTCTGACCAAAAATTTCTTTTATAGCTTTTCGTTTTTTACATTTATACTTTTTAGTATTAAAGAAGCGCCAAAGGCTGTAATATATTTATTTTATAAATGAATCTCTAAATGTAAATGTTTCACTTCTATATCGTTAATCCATATCCCATGCGTTGGAGGCTTTGAAAAATGTTATGCAGTAAAACCTTTTAAGATGGAATCACATAGGAAAGAAAAATATTGTATTTATTTTGCATGGATCAACATATTTTCCGTTTAAGACAGAATTCCGTCTAAGGCAGATTTTTTTCACTGGTTTTATTGTATTTAATTTTTTAGCCTTTAAATATACTATTCTTTAAAAGAAATAATTTTTTGCAAAATAAAAATGTAAAAATCTATGTTTTTTTCGTAAAAATTTAGATTGAGCCGAATTTTATTTATTCTGTGCACGTACTAAGTGAACCAGAGACAACGATTTTAATGCGGGTTTTGTCAAGACTGGGATTGAAAATTTCGTTCAGTGTACACATAGGCAGAAGGAATCAGTTCCCTCCTTTATGAAAAGTCCCTATCAGTGGCCGAGAGGTTCTGACCTCTCATCTGGTGGACGGCAGGTGCTGGGTTCGAATCCAATCGCGCCGTCGGTCTAACCATTCGGAGTTTCCGTGGTTTTCTTCGAACCTTGCGTAAATACGGGTTAGGATCCCTTAGAAAGACCCCCCACGAAAGGCACCCCCCTGGGCCTATATCCCTCGAGTAAATAATTGGCCGACATAAAATAAATCAAACCAAACCTTTATGAAAAGTACGTTAGTAATAATAATAGGTTGTTGCCTGGTGCAATATGATAAAGTTAAAATTATTTTCAACGTTAGAACACCAGAATATTCAAATTCCAAGCATACCGGTTTCGGTAGCATATAGCATACCTTCCTCAGTGCTACAGATAGTGGAGATTTGCTCATATATATATAGGGAGGATGGGGATTCAAGTGATAAGTTTCTTGACCAATAGGAAAACAGAGGATCCTAGGCAACAGCCAACAGGAAAACAGAGGATCCTAGGCAACAGCCAATAGGAAAACAGGGAACAGCTAATAGGAAAAATGGGTGGAAAATGGAAAGATATTGCGAGAATTGCATTAAAAGATTAAGAAAAATTAGTTTTAATGTAATATTTCCAACAGTCTGATAATGGTGGAATAGCAAAATCACAATTAACAAGATTAGCAAGATTAAGATTAAGATCCAGATTTAACAAGATTCTGAAGACTCGCCTGGCCAGTACGTTAGGCCTGGCCAGGCGAGTCTTCAGAAAATAGTAACGTCCTGGTCCGGCCTGTGGTCAGAATACGGATTTTTTAATATAATCTCCAGGACGATTAAAATCCTGAAGTTGTCAGACTTAAAAAAAGACACTTAATCAGCATCTAAGAAAAAACGTTCTTTTAAATAATTGACGAACATTTAAACAGTACTCTTCGTTTTCTGCATTATGTTTTTCCCCATTATTTCTTGTCTTTAAATTATTACATGTTGAGAATTTTTAAAGAAAAAAAGAACTTGAAACTCGTCAATTTTATTTTTTTACATTAGTTTTGTTTCGGCAAATTTGAAAAAATATTTACTTTTGAAAATATGATTTTTTTAAAAGTTATATTAAGGTACCCTGGGGTAATAACGCCAAGTTAAGGTTCTACCAATTTTCACGGCTCAGTTTTAGATTGTATTCTTCAAACAAATATAGGATCTGATACAGCAACTCATTGACTATCTATATAAAATAAATTAATTTAACAGATATGTATTCATAAAATGTAATGGCGTTTTTTCTTGACCAATGCTATTTGGCGTTATTACCCACCTATATGGGTAATAACGCCATGCAAACAAAACTATGAAATAAGATGTAATAATTGCATGTAGATAGCCCAATTCTAAAAATACAAACTCTACAAACTTAGAAATTGACAAATTGCATTCTAAGCTATTGAAAATGTTAAATTTTTTGTGAAAGTGTAAGAAAAATAAAGGTGAGGTTTGGGAGGGGGGGATGAGGCAAGAGAATATCAGACCGTGAGCTTCTTTTTCCTTAAAAAGGACCGCTTAAATTGAAATATGAGAAACATTGCACAGTTTTAACTGTGTTTATTTGAATCAGTATTTAGGATGTAGCTCGGCCACTGTAGGGAATCAACCGGGGTATTAATGTAAAGGATTGGCGTTATTACCCCGGAATAGTTATTGCGCAGTGCATTTTAAATTACAAATTATCTCGAGAAGATATCCAAAATCTTCAACAACATTTTAAAAATACATGAAATGCACTACAAATTTATGTAATTAACAAAGTATTTCCGGATAAAAAGATATTCTTCACATCACAACACGTATCTCGCAAATTTTAGATCAAGCGGTAATTTTAGTTGTTTGTAAAAACAATAAGACCTAAAAATGAAACAAATTAACTTGAAGCTGTTTTTTGCGATTTAAATGACTCAAAACCCTTCTGCGCAGAGCACATGGGTGTCATTTACCTGATTATTTCATAATTATGCAAAATATAAGCACTTGGCGTTATTACCCCGCCTGGCGTTATTACCCCAGGGTACCTTATATTTTTCATTAAATAGTTTTAATAGTTTTAAAATTAATATTAAAAACAAAAACCCTGGAACAAAACTAAAATCAGATTTTCATCTTTTATTAAATGGTAAGAAATTGAAATCCGATAAATAATGTTAAGAGTTATAACGATTTTTAATTATCCCATTTAAGCCTGTACTAACCACATGAAACTTTTATAAATTGTATGAGAAATTTTAGGATGTGATTTTCTTAGCAAAATATATGGCTAATCATCACAAAAAAAGAAAAAATCAAAATTCTAACTCAAAAAATAGAATTTTTACGCGTTTCCTAGAACAGTTAAAGTAACATTGTTTTTTTAATTGCGCACATTTCAATTTGTGTCTCATCCCTTGAAATCTGATGAATTTTTTAAACGGCTATAATTTTGCGAGTTTTGAAGATATGAAGATGCAACTTTTTGTGTCTTATTCAGGGCTGAATAAGAAAAGTTTTCCTGATAGGAATTTTTATCCTACGGGGGCCGTATAAAAATTTAATTTTTGTATTTTTTCAACTAGACCCCCCCATGGAGTCGCAATTTATCTTATAAAAAAATTCACATTTTTTTATGAATTTTTGCAATTGGAAGTATGGGTCTAAGGGCAACATTTAAGGAGATAGCCCATTGTTTCGATATTTATGACTCACCCTGTACGTTAAAAAAAAAATGTTAGAAAATCCTCTCTTTATTAACATTTAAAATAAATTAAGAAGAAAACACTATTACAATTCTGAACGTTTCCTCGGCGGTCAAAGGGTTAAAATGGGATGCTCTAAAGGTTAAATGTTTAAGGTTTTATATAATCATTAACATTTACCTGAGAATTACTTTACTATATTTAAACGACCACGGTTGTAATTATTTTTAATTAGCTCTTTTAGTGTATGGATATTCTTCTTAAAGTATTTAAAACGATACTTTAATCAATATTAAATAACAACTTCAAGTAAATTCAGAGAAACAATGTTCTTTTTGTGAATTGATATATCTTTACAATGTTTATCCCTAGAAACAACAATTAATTATATTTATGGTAAGTTTCGTACATCTGAGATATCTCTGAAATCTTCGCAATCATTGATTTTATTGATAAAGTCCACGGAAGAAAATATGAAGGACATATGAAATATTGTCCTACAGCATTCTATGTTCCTATAGCATTTAAGAATTATACAATTAACGACGAGTTTTATTTCCACGGTTTATTTTTAAATTTCTAAAAGTTTGATAAATTCGTCCCCTGTTCATACTTAGCCTCCGGCTCTTAGGGGGTAAATTCTTCGTATGGATTTTGTTAGATAATAAGGAGAGTATTTTAAAACGGATAGATCTTTCACATTCAGAAAATTCATACAACGGAACATATAGATACAGAACACTTGTTAAAATAATTGGACTACAGATGATACATGTGATTCAATTATTAACTTCTAACAAATAATGCTTTGTGTAATGTCATATTGATTAGCGAGAAATCTATTAATTTTTTAAAATCCAGAAATTTCTAATTTCATATTTCTGCTGTTTATTTTCATACGATATTGGCACGAGTGTTAATACATGCAAATATCCAAATCCAGAGATACAGAATTGATTAGGAGTTAACATTATTTCTGCATTTAAGAACATTCGCTTAACAGGCAGACATTGATATGAAAAGGACATAGACGTAATTTGAGAAATCCATAACTTTTAGCTTAAGTTAAATAGCTATTATTTTATTGCAATAATTATTAATTTTTAAATGTTTTGAGGAGGGGGATAAATTCCTGTTAAAGATTTTGTTAGAAAATAAGAAACGAATGTAGGAAGGGTTAAATCATTGACTTTCACACAATTCATATCTTTATAAGCAGAGTGCATTTTAAATGAATTCGATTGCAGATCCTGTACTTTGGATTAATATTTTTCTTGTTTTTAGAAGTATCTGCTACTTCATATTGGATTGCAAGAAATTATGATTCCTTTTCTAAATCTATTAAAAACCTAAAATTTTCTTCGTTAGAGACCAAAGAAGATTATTTGACAAGAAAATTACGGAATGTAGCTTATTGTATTTTTCTAATTATAATAAAGCTTTTCTAGAATAACTGTCTTGAAGAGAAAATATTATAACTGGCAAATAATTCATTTTATGAGGAAAGTACTCTATTATATGAGGCTTTCAGAATCAAAGTGGATATAGTCAAACGATCATTATCCAGCGATATATAGAAATTAATGGGAAATCGTACTTTCCATAGAGTATTATGGGAAACAAGCGACATTTATTACTGACATTTTCAATCGAGAAGTCGGAAAGTTACAGTTCCGAATAAATTATTTTCTATAAAGCAAGAATTCATCTGAAACTCGATGGAACAAAACAAATGGACTTAATCTAATTTTCTTCTTAAAGCGTTGTTTAATACTAAATTCAATATATTGTAAATAATACATTGAATTTTTTTAATTAAAGGTAATTTAGAAAAAAAATTTGCATTAAAAATGATAAGGCTAGTTTTTTTAGAAAAGAATAAATTTGCTAATGCTTTCAGTTTAATTATTTGCTCTATCAGTTTAAAGCTTCATTTAATCAATAAATATTTATCTGAAAATTATTTTCCTTTTTTTAAATGACCACGGTTGATAATTTTTCTTTAATTAGCTGTTTTAGGGCATTGATATTTTTTTCAAGTATTTTAAACTATACTTTAATCAATGTTAAATAACTGCTTCAAATATATTCTGAGAAACAATGTTCTTTTTTTAAATTGATATATCTTTACAATATTTATCCCTTGAAACAACAATTAATTATATTTATCGTAAGTTTCGTACGTTTGAGACACCTCTGAAATCTTCACAATCATTGATCCTATGAACGTTCGTAGGAATTTAATATAAGTGTTTCAGAAATCTATAATTTTTAGCTTCATTTTAATACACGTTATCCTGTTTCAATAAAAGAGAATAATTCATGTTTTAGAGAGATTCTTACGGGATAATCTGATTCTTAAGATATTTTCTATGTATGAGTTAAATTATAATAATGTATTAACTGAAAATGATAAATCATTAACAGTTAAAAAATGCATATTAGCTCATATATATAAAATCATTACACTTATTAAAGTGTTTAGGTTTCACATGATACAATGTGATTCGGTTATCAATTTTTTTATTTCTAAAGTTTGTTTAACATAACATTGTGTTACAAGATATCATTGACGCTTTTGTTATAACTTAAAGCATTCGTAAATGTACATTTGCATATTTCGGTATTTAGTTTTCATAATGTATCGGCATTTATTTTAATGTATGTTAATTACCAAATTGAGAGCTTTTATGTTTATTTTGACGATAAAGTAAATGCATCTATATCAAGTAAATACACCTATTACAGGGAAGCTTACCAGAAGTGGACCACGAAATTTTAAAGTTTAAAATCAAGCTCAAACTGCATTTCTAAGAAATGACTCAAAGAAATGTGTTCATCTTACATCCTTTAATGCTAATTTTCTATAAAATAGATATAATGATTTTTTGATTTTTGTATTGATACATTTTTTTTCGTAGATTGTCTTCAAAAACAAGTCTTTAAGGAAATTCTTAGAGATTAAATCAAGATAAGTTGTGAGGGGTACCTTTGTCATAAAAGCACTCTAGTATTTCTGAGATCGTGACGTCAATAATTTAACATGTGTAAGCGTAAAAGCGACATCTATCCTCTTTTTTACTTTAACTTTCTAGAGTATGTGTGTCTCTTTCGGGTTCTGCAGTTAGCTCGCGGTTATTAGTAATATGTTAATGTGAAGTATCTCTGTTTGCAGCATATAAAAGCTTGGGTTTTGAGTGTGTGAGAGTATCTCTGGCGTTAGCCAGCGTGTAGAGTATCTCTGGCATTAGCCAGCGAGTGAGTATCTCTGGCGTTAGTCAACGAGTGAGAGGATCTCTGGCATTAGCTAGCGAAGTGAATCACTGGCGTTAGCCAGCCGAGTGTTCTGGAGATAGTAGTCAGCGAAGTGCTAGCAGATAAGTAGCAGCGAGCCTCCCGTGAGTTGTAAAGGAGTTTCGGTATTCGACTTGAGAGTTGGCCGTGGTAAGAAGTTTCATAGTAATTACATTTTGATTATTTGAAAGTGAATAAAGAATTACACACAGCCACGGGCTGTCTAATTAAGCTTTATATAACAGCTTAGCCGAAGGATAGTTGAGAAGTAATAGAAGGTGCCACGATTGAGCTAGTCCGGAGCCTGTGAGTATGCGTTTAGCTTTTTTGTAGTATTCTCAGTTGTGGAAAATTAAGACTTGCTCCACTTCCCTTGAGCCCTTATCATTTTAATAAACTGTGTTTTTTTATCTTAATTTCTGAGTATGTCTGCATTTAACCCCCACCACGACCAACCAAGCGTTACAAATGACACCCAACGTGTATCTAACGTTACAAAGTTTTTATTTAAAATATTGTTTCTGTAATACTATTTTTCATCTATTAAACTGCTTTTGTTATGGTCTAATGAAATGTAAATTTTGCTGCATAAGCCCAAAACAGAATGATGCATGGATCAGAAATTCGCGAGACCCACTACTAGAATATATTGGAAGGTAATATTTTAAATTTTTTCAGGAGAGTATATTTTTAAACTTCAGATGTTTATTTGGATGTATAAAGATTGGAACTGACTAATTGTATATATCTTTTGAAATTAGCTACCACTTTAATAATTATTATTAAAATCATGCATATGTATAGATAGTTATGACGAGTTCAGAAGCCAAGGGACACAAGTGATAAAAATTCGACTAGGAGTAACTTAAGTTAAAGATAATTGACATTATATTCGAAAATCAATAATAATTGACTGCATTGAAAGAAGAAATTGCCGCTGGTTTCATTGTGGTCTTTGAACTTTTATTTCAATAATTGTTAAAAAAGGTAGAGTATATGTTTCTTTAAAGTTATAACTAATCAATATTGATTATTATTCGGCAAAAGCTTTTGTATCTAGCACGAAGCACATAAATAGAAAATAACTGATATTTCTTCACCTGAAATGAAAAAAAAACATATTTCGAGGTCATCTTTGCACTTTATTCATTTTTTTCCATTTTGTCTGGGATCCTTTATTGACAAAGATCTTTTTTGTAATCTTCTTCGTTAGGTACCAATGAAGATTACTTGATGAAAAAAAGAATAAAACGCAGTTTATTGCATTTTTCTGATTAGAATAATATATTTGTAAAATAAATGTTCTTCAAGGAAAAATATTATAACAGGTACATAATCCATTGTATGAGGCAAGAAATCTATTATATGAAGCATTCAGAATCAAAGTGGAATTAGCCATTAGAACATTATCTAACGATATTTGGAGATTAATGGGCAATCGTAATTCTCATCGAATATCATGGGAGACAAGTGACATTTATTGCTGATATTTTCATTCGAGAAGTTGGAGAGTTACAGCACTGAATAAATTATTTTCTATAAATCTAGAATTCTTCTCAAACTCGGTTGAACAAATGGACCTGATCCAATTTGCTTCATAAAACTGCTTTGTGTAGTAAAATATTCAATGTATTGTTTAATATAATTAAAGATAATTTAAAAGAAATTTTTTAAATTTAAAAATAATAAGATTATTTTTTTTACAAAAGAATAAATTTAATAATAATTTTTATTAAAATGGGATGCTCTATCTGTTTATGGCTTTATAATCAATAAACATTTATCTGAGAATTACTTTCCTTTTTTAAACGAACATAGTAGATAATGTTTATTTAATTAGCTCTTTTAGTACAAGGGTATTCCTCTTAAAGTATTTGAAACAATACTTTAATCAACATTTATCCCTTGGAACAAAAATTAATTTTCGTACATTTGAGACATCTCTGAAAACTTTGCAATCATTGATTTTATTGATAAAGTCCGCGGGAGAAAACGACATATGAAATATTGTCCTGTTCCTATAGCAGTTAAGAATTATACAATCAACGGCGAGTTTTATTTCCGCGGTTTATTATTAAAATCAGAAAAGTTTGATAAATTCATCCTCTTGTTCATGCTTAGCTTCCGGCTCTTTGGAGATAAATTGCTCGTATAGATTTTGTTAGATAATTACAAGACAATTTTATAACGGATAGATCTTTTACATTCAGAAAGTTCATACAACGGAACATATAGATACAGTGCGCTTGTTAAAATAATTGGACTGCAGATGATACATATGATTCATTTGATAACTTCTTAACAGATAAAGCTTTGTGTAATGTCATATTCAATAGCGAGAAATCGATTAATCATTTCCGTGTACTCCCAAAATCCTAAAATGTCTAATTTCATATTTCTGCTGTTTATTTTCACACGATATTGACATTTTGTATTAATACATGCAAATATACAAATTCAGAGATACTGAATGGATTATGGAATTCAGATTATTCAAGCATTTAAGAACATTCACTGAACACGCAGATATCGATATGAAATGGACATAGACGTTTACGAAATCCATACTTTTAGTTTAAGTTAAATAGATAATATTTCATTTCAGTAATTATTAATGTTTAAATCATTTATCGTTGAGAGCTTTTGGGAAGGGAGATAAATTCCTGATTTTTTTTTTTTTTCAGATTTTGTTTTTAGAATTTAAGCATCGAATATAAGAAGGAGTAAATTATTAATTTTCATACAACGTTACATTTATAAGCATTATACATTTTTAATTAAATTAATTGCAGATCATATACTTTCGATTAATTGTTTTTCTTGATTTCTGCTATTTTATATAGGATAGCGAGAATCGATCACTTCTTTCATAATATAAAAAAACTAGAAATCTTTGATCGCATTGTTTCTGTTTTTTATTTTCAACGAAATTAATAACAATGCAAATAAACTATTTTAAAGTTAAATTCATTATGAATTCAGGTTACTTAAGGTACTCGTTGAGCAAGTAGACATTGATAGGAATTAAGCAATTGCATTTAAAAAATCTGTAACTTTTAGCTTTACTTGGATACATGATTTTTTATTTCAAAAAAGAATATTGTTTAATTCATAACTGTTAGGTAATAATTTCACTCACAAAATTCCTGGGCATGAATATTTCATTAGTAATAAGAAGCTCAAATTAAAGCAGATAAGTCCTTACAATTCAGAAAATTCATACAAGGGCATATTTAAGGCATACAATTTTGATAAAATAATTAAACTACAGATGATACATGTTATTTAATTCATGCGTTTTTATTTTCGAAGTATTACATACAAGAAACCGGTAAATCATTCCCCTTTACTGCTATAATACGAATAGTTCTGATTAAATATTTCTAAGTTTTATTTGCAATCCATATTGGTATTTTCTGCTAATATATTAAAATAATGAAATTCAAAAAAGTTTAATTGATTATAAATCCCAAGTATTCTAGCATTACTAGTTGATACTAGCTGTACAAACAGACATTGATATGAATTTCACTTAGACGTTTCAGAAATCTATAACTTTTAGCTTCAGTTGAAAACATGTTATTTTACTTGAATAAGCGAAAATGTTTATATGTGTCTTATATCGATTCTTACGGGATAATCTGATTCTTAAGATCTTTTCGATGTATGAATTAAATTAAATTGTAACAATGTATAAATTGAAACAGAAAAATCATTAGCAGTCCAAAAATTCATAGTAAGGCATATTTAGATGCAATTTTCTTATTAAAGTGATGAGGCTGCATATGATCCATGTGATTCAATTATCACTTATTGGATTTATAAATTTGCATAACATAATTTTGAATAGTAAGAAATCGGTAAAACTTAATTCATAGCATTTTCGTAAATGTAAATTTACGTATTTCGGTATTTTGTCTTTTATAATGTATACTGGCATATCCATCGTAATAAGCAAATTGAGAGTTTTTGTGTTAATTTTAAAGATAATGTAAATGCATCTGTATCAGATAAATGTACTTATACCAGGTAAATGCACATATACCTGGGAAACATACCAGTAGTGAACCACGAATTTTTAAATTTTCAAATCAAGTCCAAAATGCAATACTAAGAAGCGACTGAAAGAAATATGATTATCTTGCATCTTTCAATGTTTGCGTTTCATAAGCAAGATGCAAGATTGTTTTTCTTCTGTTGACACACTTTTTTTTAATTTTCTAGAGTGTCTTCAAAAATAGATTTTAGGGCCAACTCTTAGAGATTACATTAACAGATAAGTTTTATTTAAAATATTGTTTCTGTAATATTACATTTTATTTATATTAAACTACTGTTGTTGTAACCTAATAAATTGTAAATTTTGTTGCATACGTCAAGAACTAAAAGATTCCTGCATCATAATTCTCTAGGCCCACTATTAGAGCTTAGTTGAAGGTAATATTTTTTATTTTCAAAATTTTTAAGTGAGTATATTTTGAAACTTTGAAAGTTTATTCTGATGCATGAAGATTGGGACTAGTCTAATTAGATATACAGGATGTTTAAAAAATGACCGGTATATTTGAAAAATCGATAAAAATTAAACGGGCAGTGATAGAAATACATCGTTTGTTGCAATATGCTTGGAAAAACAGTAAATTTTCAGGCAGACAAACTTTCGAAATTAGTTACAATTCACAACAACAGATGGCGCTGCTGGAGATTTGAAAGAAATAGAAGAAAACGCAGTCCGTGAGTTCGCCATTCTGTAAGTCGTATTTTTGCTGTAAGAGTGTGCTGTTCACAGATTGCAAGTTTACTGTGAAAAAATGGTTTAATCCTTAGAACAGAGGATTTTTGACTTGAAAGACCAGGTGTATCACTACAATCTAGAAACAATTGAACAACTGAATTAGTGCATCTGTTCTTCATGTGAAGCCATCGTGCCTTCAGGCAGGATACCTGACCTAATGCTTGCAAAGGTTTCTGTTAATTTCGTTCGGAGATTATGCCGTATTATTGCTGCGCATGGTGGATATGTGGAAAATATCGTACTTTAGATTTTTCCAGACTGCAGTGCCATCAGTTGTTGAAAATTGTAACTAATTTTGAAAGTTTGTCTGCCTGAAAATGTGCTGTTGTCCCAAGCATATTGCAACAAACAGTATATTTCTATCGCTGCCCGTTTAGGTATTATTGATTTTTCAAATATACCGGTCATTTTTGAAAAACCCTGTATATATGTGTGTGAATATATATGTCATTTGGAATGAGCTACCATTTTAATAATTATTATAAAAATGCCAGATATGTATCGATAGAAATAGTAGTACTATAACCCTATAAGGTGCAATAGATAAGTATAAGTGATAAATAGCATGGATTGATCGAACGAAATTACACTTGAAATGACCTTGATGCGTTTATCTTAATTGTTTTTAATATTAAAGGTTACTCGTTGAGCAAACATAAATTGACGAAATTATCATAGACGTTTACGAAAGATATAACACCATGTTCTTTTGGAAATGATACATTGTTTCAAAATATGAAAATGTTTAATTCATGTCTCGTAGAGAATAATTCGTCGCTTAAGAGCTGTTTTGAGTATCAATATTATTAAACAATAGGAAGATTAAATTTAAGAAATGAATCATTAACAGTTAGAAAATTAATGCCCCATATTTAGACCTAGCACAATTGTCAAAGTAATCGAACTCCAGATGATACATGTTATTCAATTGATAGGGTTTTACTTTTAGAGTATTGCACAGGGAGAAATCGATGAATCTTTTCCTCTCATTCTTAGAATCCATATGTCTCTGATGAGATATTTCTAAGATTTATTTACATTTGGTATTAACATTTTTTGATAATATGTGACAATAATGAAATTCAAAGACATTAAAATGACTATAAATTCCGAATATTGTTAATAGATACTCGTTGACATCCTCTGATAAATGTTTTACGAGCTATGCAGTTATTCGACCGTTTTTACTGATTACATGACTGTAATTTAATTCTATTTTGGTCATAATATATTCAAAAACACAGCTGAAATATAAAAAATTACGGGTACGTAACGGCTCTCCATATGCTTGGTCGAATAACTGGAAATTTTTAACAGCAGAAGTATTTAAGAAACTTGTAACTTTTTGTTTAAAATTTAAAACTCGATGTTAATATGTTATTTTAATAAGTTAAAATGTTTAATTTGTGTCTCTTAGTGGAGTAATGTGATAATTTCACTTTTAACTGATTTTTTGCTCACAAATTTAATAAAAAATCAAAAGAGTACTTTAAAACGGACAAATAATTAGCAGTCACGGTAACAACATATTTAGGTCCAGCAGACTTATTAAAGGAACTGATGATATCAACTGTTCAGTTTGCGTATTTTATTTTTAACATATTACCTAGCGAAAAATCGATAAATCTATTCCTCTCGCTTATAGAATCTGTATATCTCCGATTACATATTTTTGTGTTTTATTTTCTCTTGATATTGACATAATCTGCTAATACTATAAATTGATTACAAATTCTGAATATTCTAGAATTTAAAATGCTCACTATACAAACTGACATAGACATTAAATTGACATAAGCGTTTCATAAATTTATAACTTTTAGCTTCTATTGAATATGTAATATTTTATTTCAATAAATGAGAAGGCTTAATCTTGTACAAAATTAGTGTATAATTTTTTGTATAGATTTTGGGTTATAGAAAGTAATGTATTTGAGAATGGATAAATGATTACCAATCAGAAAATTCGTTCAAGGATACATTTCGATGCAATATACTTGTTAAAGTAATTGAACTGCACATGATACGTGTAATTCAATTAATTAATATCTCTATTTCTAAAATGTTGCATAACATCACATTGAAGAGCAAGAAATCGATGCAGATATTGATATTATTCTCAGAATCCGTAAATGTGTATTTACATATTTTTTTTGTTTATTTTCATGCTATATTTACATTTTCTCTTAATATATGCAAATAAAGAGATCGAGAGCTATGAAGTTGATTCGTAAGTTAAATGTTTATAATATTTAAGATATTCTCTAAGGAAAAGGACATTGATGCGAATTTATCATTAGTGTTTAGGAAATCTATAACTTTTAGCTCGAGATGATTATGCTATATTTTATTTGAGAGAGCGATAATATTTAAGAACAATTTAAATGGAAATATTTTAGAAGAGGGATAAAATAATGCTTAGGGGGGGTTTTAATTTTAGTTAAAACATTTTGGCAATTTGTAAATAATCCGTATAAGTTTTATAAGTTTTTTTTATATTCCTGTTTCTGTATCAGCATTTATACAAACTCTAAATTAAAAGAGACAGAATTACAATATTTTTTTATGTAAAAAATAAATAGATAAATAAATAATAATAAGAATTTAACGAATTACTATGACTAAAAAGAACTTTGGAAAGTGTTTTTTTAGTCATAGACTTTGGAAAATAATATTTTCAAAGACTACAATTTTAGACTTATAAATGATTTCTATATTTAAAAAAATAATAATAGCATCTTTTTTATGATGATCAAAATGTAGCTTACGTAGTAACAGAGTCATATTAATATCAATGTATAAAATTGAAGCTGGTGTTATACACAATTGAAATGAAAAAAACTTCTTTAAACACCATAAAATAAGTTAACTGCGCAAGGCCTTTCGAAAGAACTTAGTCTTTCTTCGTCAGGCGCAAAAAAGACTAAGTTCTTTCGAAAGGCCTTGCGCAGTTAACTTATTTTATGGTGTTTAAAGAAGTTTTTTTTCATTTCAATCATATTAATATGCCTGTACTTTTAGAGACACGTTAATATTCCTGGACCAATCATAAACAAACATTAAATGAAATTTCAGTTTAACAACTTTCGATACTGCCAATTTTAAAACGTCTAAATATTGCGCATTTTCAAGTTTTACACCGTCTTATAAAGAAAAAAATTATTTTTAATTGCAACTTGTTTAAAACTTCTAAATAATGTTTCTAATATTGTTTTTGAGTTATTAATTTTTTTCATTGTGGCAACAGAAGTATTCCATTTTTGGACATTAAACGTGGACTAATCAGAAAACGAATAAAATAAAAAACAGAAGTATTTCATATCAAGACATTAGGCATGGACCAATCAGAAATGAATAAAAAAAAAGTTATCGAATTCAACTAATAAAAACATTCAGATATAGTTCAGATTTCACAATTCTCTACTGAGAACAACAGCTATTTTCCCAAATACTTAAAAAAAAAAACTAGAATTTATTTTTATTAACCAATTGAAATGTGTGGAAAAATATACAATTTTGTGTGAGTCTCTGCCTGATGAGTCTGCAGAATCCTCTGCATACACAGAACCAAGTTTCGGCAAGAAGAAACCACTCTTTTCTGTAGCTCTTCACATGGAAGTTAGCGTATTTTTGTGTCTGTATCAGCATTTATGCAAACTACAAAAGAGAAGAGACAGAATGTCAGTAGTTTTTTATATGTAAAACGAACGAAAAAAAAGTAGATTTTTTTTCTAACGCTTAATTTAAATATATAAAAATAAAGATACAATTTTTTGTGCGTCTCCATCCGTAGCGTTATTTTGAAGCCGCTGCAAACACAGATCCAAATTTCGGACAGAAGTAATTTCTTTTTCTGTAGTTATTCACTTGGAAGTCATTTTCGGATTATGTTTTTTTGTGATTTTTAACATTTTTGTGCGTTTCGAGAGGCTTTTTTCACATTAATGAATAGTATCAGATCGATATTTTTAGCCCAAATTATTAGATTTTACTCTCTTTCCAAAAGGATACTTCATTCATGCAATGATTTTTAATTTTTTTGCGAATATTTTTATGTGATTTTAAAAATTTACCCCGCTTTTTTGTCAATTTTTTCACAATCATAATAATAATTTATTATCAAGCCATTTAACCTAATACAATAAATTTTTACGCCAATATTTTTTTAATTTTCAGCGATTTTAATTTGATTTTTTATGCTTTTTTTCGCATCACATAGCGATTATGTTTATATTCGAAACAGTAAATCTGTTTCAAACTTTTATCACAATATTATAAATTTCGCCCTTTTCCCCTGTTATTTTTAATACGATTTCTGGATTTTCTCTTCTTTATTATTTGATGATGTTTTAATAATTAATAAGAGGAAGTGCGTTACAATGTTTTAGACCACTGCAGTAAATTTTATTCTCTAGGAATTTTGATTTTTTTGTGCTTTTGTTTGAGATTTTTATCAGTTTGTTTATTTTAATTATTATTGTTGTTTGTGTGGGTTCCGTGACGATTTTTTACATTAGTAAAGGGAATAAAGTTTAAAACCCAGTGTAATAGGTTTTGTCCACTTTTCCTCAAAATTTCGATAATGATTTTTGAATATTTTGTGATTTATTTTAGTTTCAAAACCCTGCATTTTTTATGCTTTATATTTTTTATTTATTTATTATTTTTTTACGTTCATAAAAAGGAAGTCGCATTTAAACTTTCAGCTTAATATAATAACTGTTTTATCCACTTTTCTTAGATTTGTAGCGATGTTTTAGTCAGAATTTAGAGTATTCTGCTTTTTGTGACAATTTTCTACATTTGTAAAAGTAACCAGTTTTCTTGCCCAATCTTCTAGCCCAAAATAACCAGTTTTGTTCTCCGTTTAGTAAAGTTTATAAGTAATAAGTGCTGTAACTTTATGAAGCGTTCATTGGAATTTTTCGCACTTCCTAGGATTTTTTGATGCCCTGTGCAACACCGGACATAACAGTTACTGTAATTTTTTTTTCAAAGATTAGTATGCGATGTTCACATAAAAGGCGTATTAATTATATGGATTTATTAAAAACACCAACAGGCAGAAATATCTTTAATAAACGATAAATATTTAATTTTTTTTAATGACATACATATTTTTGTTCTTATTCCACCACTTAAAAAAAAAAAAAAAAAAAAAAAAAAATTACTTATAAAAGAACACTGCTTTACTTGATAACAATTTCAGCGATTTAGTTTTACTCTTTTTAATTAAATACTATTGAGAAAATATTAAATAATTTTAGGATATTAAAGAGCTACAGTATTATGATTTAGTCCCATTTCCCTTTTTCTGAATAACAAAAATATTTAATAATGCAATGTTTTCTTCGCCAAAAGTTTATTCAATTATATTTGTTCACTTTTCATGTGGTTAAAAATAAATATGTATAAAACTATGTTATGAAATGAAATAATGTAATATTTAATTTCTAAAAAATTAAAACATGAAATATATAATGTAAAAAAGCAAAATGTTTGCATTATTCAACAGATCCCAAAACATAGACTATTGTTACTACACATTTATTCATAGGGGAATAAAACATAAATGTTCTTATCACATTTCCCATGTAATATTAATTTTTATATTAAATGAAATTTTTTAAATTTATTTCTGAATAATTCATTATTTTTATAAAAAGAATATTTTAGATTAAAAATTTGTATCAATTTCTTCTAGAGTTATATATAGTAAGTGGCTTTTTCTGAAGCTTTTTCATCTTTCCCAGTTCCTTAGTATATTTAATGAAGCTTAAGTTATATTTAGATTCTTTTTAAAAACGCTTTCATAAACCTTCTATTTAATTAGTTAAAAAATACATAAAATCTAATAACTCTACAGCTATGGGAAAAAACCCTAAATGAAAGGCCGCTAAAACGAAGTGCCATACTCTTTTAAAAAATTTTATTTATGCATTTTTAAATTTCGCTTCTTGAATAAATTTGCCATCATCATTTAGCATCTTATATGAAATAGACAGCGTACGCTTTTTAAATTAAGTTCAATCAATAAATCTCATTTCCAGTGATAAATGTAAAGAAATATTAAATGATAAAATGTCTGAAGTAAAATTTCATTCAGATTTAAAATTCAATGTTGTTTCATTAAATTTTATGATACATTTATTTGAAATTTTATTTAACAAATCATTCAATGTCACCCAAAAATTTAGAAAAAATATATAAGTAGTAGGAAGACGTGGGTTGTACAAAAATGTATCAAATTCAATGGCATTTTTTAATAATAAAAGTTTTATTACAAGATACAAGATAAATTAAATAATATAAAAAATTTTAGTAATGGCAATAAAATGTGAAAAAAAAAACTACTCTTTCAAATGCACCTTGTTTAAAAGCTGTATCACAATTTATGGATTTTTAGTTTTTAAAATATTTTTAGACATAATATTTTAAAATCAACTTTCTTGCATGGAGCCCAACTGTAAGATATAACTCAGTTGCAATTAGTGCCATAAACTGCTGAAAAAAATTTCAGTTATTCCTCCATTTGTAAACCTTTTAGATAACAGAAAATATATCCATTTATACAGTAAACAGTACTTTTCCCTGAGAAAATACATATTTTTTCTGTAAAAGCTACAAAATCCATATTAGTTACAGAAAAAAAACTGTTTTTCTTTAAAATAATAAAAGATATAGATTTTGTAATTTTTACAGAAAAAATCCACAAATTACTGTACAAAACTGTTTTAATGAATAGATTACAGATACATTTTGTAAATTAAACGATTTTCCACTGCTACCAAAATTTTACAGTTTTTCAGTTGATTTGACAGGTCTTTTTCCATTACAATGTAGTTTGTACGCTGGCAATACTCTTTATAGGAAAGTTCTCAATGTATCTAGAATTTAAAATGATAAATTTGACGGTCACCAATAGTAAGAATAACTACATCATTATAAGGTGATACCCCAGTTATTGACCCCAATCAATAAGTGACACTTTAGCGAGAATTTAACTCAAATGAGCATTTTCTTATATCATTGGGTAATTTAATGCTATCTAGATGTAACATATTTGTCTTACCTCTTGTAACTTCGGCATAAGTTAATCACTGGAGATTCAAATAAACACATTTTACAACACTTTTTGTCACCAAATTTACAACTCAGTATATGTGTCGTGAATAAGAAAAAATTCATACATAAAAATATTTTTTACTCTGATTGTGTTCTTAAAATGTTTCAAAAGTGTTGCTATCTAGAAATGTGTTCTTAATATCTTGCAAAAAAATTGGAATATAGAAATGTGCTCCAAAAATAGGATTCTTAATTGCGTTGAAATAGTGTTTATAAAAATATTTTCTTACAATAGTGTTATGCTGTAAATTACTTTGTCACCAAGTTATAAGCACATTCGAAACACCATCCAACTGTATCTGACTTGTATTCACTTTAAATTTATCTCTAATAACGTATTTAAGCGTTTAAGTGTATTAATGAGTAATTTTGTAATTTTGAGAATTCCAGTGAAATGAAAGCTTCAACAGCGAGATGCAGTTGTTTTAAGACTACTAAAATGTTAACTGTTCATGCGGATTGAGTTTTACTGCCAATATTTTTTTTCATACACCCCATGCTCTCCTACTAAATACACACACATTCTTAGACAAGAATTTATCTGAGCGCTATATAATTCGAGTTTTCTGTACTTTTAGAATTGTGCACTTTTTATTTATTGAGTATCCACCCAATCGCAAAATACTTAAATGGGACAAAAAATTAGATTGTTATTTTTATAAATTCCAAAATACCATGAAAAAAAAGATAATAACAAAAAATTAGATTATTATTTTTATAAATTCCAAACTACAATGAAAAAAAAGATAATAACAAAATGTTTTTCTTTCTCGGAAGATTTTCATAAATGTACTTACATTAACTATTTCTAAAAATTTTGACACACGAAAATGTCCTAGGATTAATTACTAAAGTGTATCTTTTGGAATTAAAATATTTATCTAAATATTGGAGAAGAATTAACAAACCAAATAGTCCGTTGCTCATATTTTGATGGAATTTTCGATAGTTAGGACATAGATATCGATTTTCAACTCCATTTTTAAGTATAATCGATAAACAGATTTATAAGATAAGTTCGATTAATCATTGCAAATATATTAACGATAACTTACTTCATTTATTAATCAAATAGTTTATTTTAAATTTAAAATAAATAAACATTAAAATTTTATTTACATATATACACACATATGAATACATAAAATCTTTCCAGTTATATATTAAATATTAAAAACAGTTCATGAAAACACCTAAATGTACATACGTTTACATATACATCTTGTAAATTTTTGCATTTACATTTACACAATAGTTTTTGTGGAATATAAGAAGGCTTATCTTCAGTTTAAAGACACTAAAAAATTCTTAACAGAAGCATCATCATCAGTGCCGATTATGAGGATGTTTTATTCTTATAACTTTGCCGTGATTTAATTTTGAATTTAAAAGGAAAATCTAATTGAATAGAAAATTATTCTACATTTTATTCACATCGAGTCATTTAACGCTTTGAAGTTGTTATTCATTAATGTAACGGATTTGAAATATGTGTAAACATTCCGTGAAAAAATATAGATATTTAACTGTTAAAAGGCTTTGTTTTCTTCATTTTGTTTCGCGTATGCTTATTTACATTTAAAAAATGAATTTCGAAATTCTTGAAATTTTTTATGAGTTATATGTAATATTTTCGTGCAAAAATATCGGTATTTAGTCATAAAACATGAATAAAAATTACTTGCCTATTCCTACTTGCAGGAAAAATTTTGCAGTTTCTTGATATCCTTTAAGTATTTCTTATATTCTGAATCTTTTTAGATTTTTGTCTAAGGTGTATATCAGTGTATAAGAACGTGAAAAAAATTATTAAAATACCTACACTCTATGATTTTTAGTGAAAAAAAATGTGTCTGTGAGAAACGTGAGATTATTTTCAGTCGCGAGGTTTTTAAAAGGATCAATATTTGTATTTTTAGAAAAGATCAGTCGATAAAAAATAAATGTTTCAAATTAAGTTGGTATTTTCAGTTTTACTGTATTTCTAAAATTGTGTGCGATCATGCGAGTTTCGAAATACGTAAAAAAGAAAAATGTTTAAATCGAACTTTTTTTCAAAAAGTATTTCTAAATGGTTAAAATTATTATTTTTGCATGCGAATGGAGGCATCTTAAAATAAAAGGCACCTAATTTAAGAATTTTGGTATAGCTTGTCCGAAATCCGAAAAATTCAATCGTTGCGATGCGACTTTAAAACAACGAGGTTAAAGGAAATAAACAAGAAAGAAAAAATCATGCGTGAAGTATAGATTATGAACACTTTCAAATGTATTCAGAATAATAAAAGAAAACTGCACCGTTTAAAAAATTATTATATCTAACACCTATTAACCATTAAAATTACTAAAACTGATGAAACAATATGGAAACACGCAGGAAGTAACTTGTAGTAAACCTAAGCAATGTTTTTCAATTTTTTGACATAATTAAAATATACCGAAAATAATCTTCCTCTTCACCAGTACCTTTATGTAACTGAATTCTGTTGAATGACCATGTAAATGAGTAATAAGTATTCGTTATGCTGCCAAGATTAGTCTAGGTGAAAGTTGAAAAAATGCACTCAAAGGTTCTAACTATCGAGCCCTTCCCCCCCGGAAAACATCATCTTATCTCTCTCTCTCTCCTTCTTTAAATTTTTCATGTATTATAAATAATGTTTTTCAGAAGGCCCCGCAAGGAAATCCAATTTAAAATAATAAAAACACTGCAATTTCAAAAAAGTTCGAAAATAGATCCTGTCAGGGATAGAAATTGGTGAGTGGGAATGAAAGGTTCATAATATTAAAGAGTGGTCCAAGTGCTTTAAAATGGTATATCACATGACGGTTCCAAAAAAAGTTTGAAATTTTTCGACCCCCACTTTAGTCCCCTCATGGGTGGAAATTTTAAAATCACTGAAACACAAGTTTAATTATTTTTATAATAGATTTTTTCTGTAATTTCACATGCCTACTTTAAACGGCCGCTGTGATGCGCCAAATGTTCTAAACTTTTCGACCCCCTTTTAACCCCTTATGGGGAGGGGGTTTTGTAAACTTGCTGAGACATATGTTTAATTATTTTTTAGTACATTTATAATCTGGAATTTCACGTTCCCACTTATAACGACTGCTGGGATATAGTAAGATGTTCAAAAATTTTCGACTCCCCATATAACACCCTTATGGGGTAGGGAATTTTCAAAAATCCCAGCTTAGTGCACGCTAACACCATAAAAATTATATTTTACCGAGTTTTCTTGATTCTAATTTCAGAAGTTTGGGCTGTGCATTGTTTATCAGTCTGTCACGACGGATTTTTTTATATAAGTACAGATGAACGCATCTAAAAAACAGTCAAACTTAAAAACATATGCCGACATTGAAAACGCATTTCCAGCAATTATTATTCAAATACAGTATTGCAACCGATTTCTTTTGTGTATCCCTGCAATTGAATTAAAAGTACAAGCAATTTCTTGTTCTAACATAATCGTTTTGAAATTCAGTTTTTATGTAAGTTTCAATACATCTGCAATAGCGTAATGTTATTAAAATACTCTGTAAACGATTTTCCTTACGTAGACCATAATGTTATGGAAATATTTGGGGTGCCTCTGTAAATGAGCTATTAATCCAACATACTTCATATACAATAAGAAACATACCTAGGCGATTTTAAATAAGATTTACCGATTTAATCAAAATCTGAGTGTATTTAAGGGAGTAAGAGCTGGGACAGACGGGCAGACAAGAAGAATGGATAAGCACTTTTCAACTTTGCTGGAAAGTGTTAAAGCTGCTTTCGCACTTTTGGATCATTCTTACTTTGGATTTTTTGAAATCGTATGCGTTCCGTCAGCTATGTTGTGGTCTGGCATTTTTACGATATTCGTTTTGATTTTAAGTTAACATCATAGTTAATTAAGACTGAATTATCTTGGTCTCAGGTACATCGGGATCTGTTTTCTGTTTACTTTATGCAAATTTTCAGACTTGTAGGCGCGTAGGTTTTTTCTAAGCATCGCTGACAGACAGACGCACAGAAATATTTCTCTCATTAAGAACCCATTAAGTATTTTGAAAATCAGACTAAAAGTGATAGTTGTATTTTTTGACTTGCTTGATTTTTTTATATGTTGAAGTAGATCTTATTTAATGAATAGTATGCAATTTTGAAGCTCTGAAAAAAATTCCTCTTTCCTATAGAAAATATCCTGATAAATATTCAAAATTTCCAAAATCTGCAACATTTAAAGTACTGGAGCATCATTTATACGACGCCGAAGGGACTACCGAAAAACGACGTATAAATGATAACGTCGTATAATCGATTTTCATTTCTAAAACTCGAACTAATTTTGTTTTCACTTAATTTTAATGTTTAGTATCTTGATTTACATACATTTATAAATAAGCATATAAAAAATGGGGAGGGAATTACAGTAAGCAGTTTAAATGTAAAACTAAAACTGTATTAAAATCCTTCAGAATATATATCCCCTTCTCTGATTTATTTTACAAATTATAGAAATCCTGGGAAATTTATAAATTCCAAATGCACTCCCTCTTCCTCCTATTGTTACCTCTCTATTTCACAAATGCTCCAATTATAAACGTCCCTTAAAATTATTAGGATTTCCTGTCTGCTAAAGTTGTCTTACTTTCGGTACACTTATTTTTTTTATCATTTTATGTAAAGAAAAATAATTGCCTATGGTTGTTTGACGTGATTGATTGACGTGGAGGTGCAATTAATGATTTATGCAATGAATGAAAGGTTTCAAAAATATTTCCGCTGGTATTGTAGCAAAAAAAATTAGTTCTTAATGTTTCGATACGATTCGCGAAATTTTTTACTTCCATAACTTTTACATTCGAATTCTTTCAAAATGTTATTTTTATTTTTTTTTTTTTTGCCATGATGGAATTGCGTTTTTAAGACATGTCCGAAAACGCTGTGGCCGAAACAGTACGAAAAGTGAAGAATTATAAAAAAAAAATATAAAAATAAATAAAAATAAACAGTTGATCTGTACTGTTAGTGCACTGATAAGCACAAAATGTGCCTTGCCGTGTAAAAAAAAAACAGGTCAGGAAAGCTTACCATCTCCGGTCCTCGCAAAAAGAATGACCTCTCCTTTTTTTGTGACACACACACTATTCCACGTTGTTATTATCTGGATGAGGTTTATTTAATGATTGATGTTTGTGGATGATTCTTTGGTATCATCCATAGCTAGATAATTATGTTTGTTCTTAAAATTCACAAGTAAAATAAACAAAAAAACCGTGTACATATCGAAACACCGACGTATAAACGATTTTATGCGTCGTATAAACAATACATTTTTTTCATTAAAACAAATAGGAATGAATTGAGACCACACTAAAAGGTCGTATAACTGATCGTCGTATAAACGATGCTTTACTGTAGTTTATTTCAAAAAAGCGCCACAGTTCAATGAAAAAAAAATGTCACGCAATAGTTGAACATATGTACAAAAACAGGGAAAAGAAAAAGAAGTGGAGTCTTGTGATAATTTTAGACCAAAAATGACAAAAATTACAAGAAAAGCAATGTCCACGATCACATTTTTCCCCTAAGAAAAAATGAAACATCCAAATTCTCTTTCGTTTTTCTATGATTTTTCCCTATGAGTAAATAAAATATCACTTTTTTGTCGCATCTTCCGATAGAAACGGGATGTTTCATTTTCTGTTAGGGAAAAAATGTGATGATGGACATTGCTTTTCTTATATATTTTGTCATTTTTTTACTAAAAACTATCACGACGCCCCACTTCGTTTTCTTTTCCATCTTTTTGTACATATGCTCAACTATTTCGTGACATATTTTTTTTTTCATTCAACTGTGGCGTTTTTTTAAAATAAACTACTTTAAATGTTCCAGATTTTGGAAATTTTGAATATTTAACAAGTTATAGCTGCTAACAGCTACAATATCTCCGTGCAGTATTATATTATTTAGCTTGTCCTAGTAGTGCACTTCCATATTCTATAAAAAAACCTTGGGGTGTTATAGCTTAAATAAGATATTAAGAGCGGAAAATGGACAAAAACGTCATTTTGACTGTATTTTGTGGCAACATAAAAATGTAAAATAACAATGCCTCATGAAAACAAATAAATTTTAATAAACAGGTAGTGTTATACTATAAGTTTATGCCAAAAGCATTTTGGGATGTTGTTGCTTGCCAGAGATATACCACTCCAAACATATTGGGATTTCATTTTTAATAAAAATGGCATTCTCAAACGTGAACTTTGATATTTTCTATAGGGAAGAGAAAAAAATTTCACGGCTTCAAAATTGCAGATTAATCATTAAATATGATTTACATCAATGTAAAAAAAATATCAAGGCAATTAAAAAATACAACCAACAAAACATGTCTTTTTTGTCTGAATTTCAAAATAAGGGCTCTTAAGGAAGAAATGTACCGCAAAAGTGATCAATACATTCATTTTTGTTTTAAAACATTACACGAATGTCTGTTTGATTGTAAGTATTTTTACCTCCGATTTTTTACCCATGCGGCAGTTATATCGGAAGTTATTGTAAGTTTTGTTATGCAACCATCGCAATTTCTCACACAAATAAAAATTTTATACATCTTCTTCTCCGTGTTTATATTTTGATGACTTTCATGTTTTAAATAATGCTAAAACTTTTTTTAATTATTACTTTAGAAAAAGATTAAAAAATTTTTGTACATGTTTTTTATTATGTATGCGATGAAAATCCTTCAGGTTATTATTATTTTTTAAAAATAAAAGTATAGGTAGCATGTATTAGGTTTCATTGTATAACACTACATATGCAAGTGAAAAGTTTATATTAAATATAATATTATAAGTGTCTGAAAATCCATGCGCAGTTATGTGTAATACACACTTAGAAATTTAAAAAAATAATAATTGGTCAAAAATATTGCTTTTTAAAATATAGTAGGAATTAAAAAATGCAAATTTTTTAATAAAAGTAAAAATTTTTATAAAATTTAATTCAATATGGATGTTATTTATTTTTCTAAATTTGATTTTAGTCAAACATGGAAATTCAACAAATTCACAAGCTAAAGCATATTTAAAAAAAAAATGTAAACTGCCCCTTGAATATAAATGAGTCTTTACAACATAGCTCGTACAGTGTTATCTGATGTAAACATTAAAAGTAAGTACGAAGTGAGGCTTGGTGTTTTGTACATATCATCATTTTATACATAGATTTGTACATATCATCTTTCGGCAGTAAAGAATAAAAATCGATTAATATTTAAACAAGAAAAACTAGTCAGATGTGGCAATTCCAAAACTTTCTTCTATGTCAGATGCTTAATGTTTCAAAATTCACTATCATACTACCAAAATTAATTGGAAATGGCCATCTTGGGGATGTTAAGAATATGAAATTCCGTGCATTAGTCCTTGAGATGGGATTGTCAGTAAAATCACGTAAATCTTGCAAAATACATCATAGCATCGCTACTTGTAGTGGGATTTACACCGAAACCTTTTGCAACAACTTAAGTTAACATATAACTCAAATTGAAGTTTTATGAAAATCCCTGCATTAATTTCAGATGTAGAGTTATTGCGGGAATCGCAAAAAATACAGCATAGCAGCGCCATCTGTTGAGCGATTTACACCAAAATGTAGAAAACGGCAATAAATGTTAACTATTAATTGAATGTGAAGTCTGATGAAAACTCCATCATTAGTTCTCAAGATTGAGCTATTGTGGAAATCTTGAAAAATGTTGTATATCAGTGCCACCAGTTGAGCGATTTACACCAAAAACTAATCAGCAACAATATATATCAGGAACAAACTGAATGTAAATTTTTATTATATTCAAAGTATATTTTCTTGAGATAGAGCGCTCACAAAATATCTGTCACATACAGACAGATATTTTGTAAAAACATTTTTTTACATCACTTTCTCTAATACATGTAAATCAGTCGAGAACCGGAAGTCGAAAATTTTTACGAATTCAACATTAGTAATATTTTTTTATATCGCATATGTAACATTTATGTACTATTAATTCATAAAATAACGTTTTATTATCTGAAAGTATTTTTCAGAATTACTTTAAGATAGTGACCGTCCAAAACATTTTTTCAGATCCAAAACCACGCTATCCTAAAATTAACTATTTACAATTTGTATCCATATTACTTTATAGTAAAT
Organism: Maratus speculifer; assembly: GCA_964019185.1. Lineage (NCBI taxonomy): Eukaryota > Metazoa > Arthropoda > Arachnida > Araneae > Salticidae > Maratus > Maratus speculifer. The sequence goes on along the minus strand of OZ025289.1, from coordinate 104,208,484 downwards.
TATACAAAATATACACGTGCATGTTTTTAAATTTTTTCGTTTAAATGATAAATGCATGTAATTTGCTATCTGTGCGTATACAAAAATAGTTGTTACAAATTATTGGTGCCCAAAATTCTTAGTAGTTATAACTGTGTATTAAACACACAGAGAAGAGATGTGTTGCATTAGTATATTTTAAAATGTATTAGTATGTTTTAAAATATAATTCTCTAAATTAAATGTAAAAAATAAGAATGAAACTATGTGTATATACTTTACTAGCTTTTAAAATAAACTGTTATTGTATGCAAGATTCATAATAATAATAATAATAATAATAATAATAATAATAATAATAATAATAATAATAATAATAGTAATAATACTATGTTTTATAAGGAAAAAATAGACAGATTATATCATTAACTATCAATGATGTTATCATCATCCGACAATTCATCACAGTATGAAATAATCCTTTCAGGGTCTGGTATAATACTAACGGTACGCGTCTTTTAATGAAGTATTATTTTGTTTTTGCTATTTACAAGTAGTAATGTTAGTATACGTCAGTGAATTTAGTATATGACTTCATTTATGTTTAGCATTTAGTATAGTGGTAATAATTTTTATTATTTGCTTAGTTCTTTTATTCTCCGTTCGCGATTCTCTTATTTTTAACATTCATTTCTGTCTTTAAATTTAAAATAAAAGTTACTTTCTTGAAAGAGTCATGTGTAATAAAGCTTAGGAAGTTGTAATATAAGTTAAATCTTATTGTAATCCAATATTTTCTAATCACCCCCAAAAATGTTTTCTTAACTAATTGTCATATGAATATTAATTGAATAGTAAGCAAAACAACAGCATTCGTTATCTTTCATACAATGAGATGTTCGTTAACATTAATTAGTCTATTTGGATTGCTAGTGTTAATGATATTAATGTAAAAATAATTTTTCCTAAAAACTGAAAAAAATTCGGACCGCAAAGAGTTAAGAGCAAAATAATTATTTTATCGTTAAAGATAAAATAGTAAGTTAATTGTTTTAACGAGTAAGATAACGCCCTGTCTCTAACGACTTGATATTATACCTTATATAATTTATAAAAATAAATTCTTTTTAAATTAAAACCTATTATGGAATAACGTGAAAAAGAAATATTTAGTTTGATAAACAACTATTTCTGAAAATAAATTAATTGATCCATATTAAACTGAAACCATTAATTTTCTTTTCTACATTATATTTTTCTTACACTGATAAAGATAATATTGTTTTTGAAATTTTGTGCAAGACATTTCTTTAAGCTTCATTACTTAGAGCATGCCATGGGAGTACCGTTTTTCCCCATGCACAAAACAAAAGAAAATATGCTAATTAAATTTCGAAACATAACCCGGAAAAAGAAACATTATATTAAATATAGAATAAATACTTAAAGGGGAAACTAAAATTTACATTCCCTATAGAGAGACGGAATATTCGATGCCAAAAATATTTTTACTTAAATCTACTAAGAAGGTAAAAATATTCGTACAATTAAAAATTAAATTCCTTTAAAATGTTTATTTTGTCCCTATAATACTTTTTTCCTTAATATCTTATTTTATGCTTTGCTTCTTTATACATTTGCGTAATTACCTTAATTTTAAGTATGAACTGAAACAATTACACAGTTTTAAACATTAAATTTAATCATAAACTAAATTACGCGTGAAGGAAAAAAAAATCATGAAATCTAATGAATTTTTTGTTTTAAGCGTAAATTTAAATAATAAAGTAATTTTTTGACCTCAGATTAAACAAATTAATTACAACTTTTTGTAGTCTTTTCCACTGGGTGAAATTTCAGATTTTTTTTTAAATTATAAAATCTTCTTTGTTTAAGAAAACTGTGATTTTTCAAGAGTTTTATAAAAGTATTCTCTATGAATTTCACCAGAAATGGCTTTTATTTTTAACGAAAAAAATACTAACAAAGATCTAAAAAATCTATACTTATACTACTTATTCTTTTTTTCCCTTTATTAGATGTGTTCGTAGTTACGTACCACTTATATTTGTCTGTCTGTGCGCTTATAACAACGCAAAAACTACCCAACCGAGTTATTTGAAACTTTAAATATGTATTTATTAGATAATTTTGTCGAGTTATTTCAAATTTTGTGAAAATCACATATATATTAGACTGGGGAAAAAGTAATTTCGTTTTTTCCCAATAGATAGTTTAATGTCGCATATCTCGAATAATACTTACTCAATTAAGCCATACTATATAGCGTTTGAAAAGTAACAGACTGTAGAAAATTCTAGATGTAAAGTAGCGTCATCTGTTTAATCAGTCACTAGTTATTGCGCTTTAAAAATAGAGATTCCAGAAGATCATTTTTGTTACATTTTAGTTTTTTACTTCCAAATAGCGAAAAATGCGGCGCAGGCTCATCGAAAATTGCTTTTGGCGCTTATGGTGATCAGTGCTTAAGTAAACGCCAAAGTCGGAATTGGTTTGCTCGTTATCGTTCCGGAAATTTCTATGTTAATGATGAACCTTTCCCTGGCTGGCCAATCGTTGAAAAATTGAATGAAAAAAAAATGAGTTAGACTGATATATTTCTTCCCGAGACATTGCTACGAAACTAAACATCGATCATAAAACTCTTTTCAGCCATTTACATAACGTTGGATCGATAAAAAAAGAAAATGATACTGGGGTTCCCCATGAACTTGCAATGAAAAAATTAATGGACAAGGTTTCCATTTGTGACTTACTACTGAAACGAAATGAAATTGAGCCATTTTTGAAACAAATGATTACGGGTGGTGAAAAGTGAATCATGTACGACAACAATGAGCGAAAAGACCGTGGTCAAAGCTTCACAAACGGTGACAAAGCCCGGATTTACACCAAGGCATGCTCGGTGTTTGGTGGGATTGGAAAGGAATTGTCCATCATGAGCTGCTCGAATCTGGCCAAACCATTAATTCAACTCTCTACTGTGAACAACTAATGCGATTAAAGCAGGCGATTAAAAAAACCCGGCCAAAATTGATGAATATTGAAGGCGTTGTTTTCCATCACGACAAGCTAATCTACACACATCTTTAGTCACTCGGCAAAAACTGAGATAGCTTGGGTGGGAATTTTTTATGCAGCCACCTTATAGTCCAGACCTGGATCCGACCAATTACCTTTTGTTCCGATCTCTGCGGAACTCTCGTAATGGTCTTAAGCCGGCTTCAAAAGAGGCTTGTGAAAATCACCTTAATCAGTTTTTTGTCCAGAACTCTCGGAAGCTTTACAGTGACGGAATTTTGGTTTTACCAGAAAATGACAAAAGGTCCTCGAATAAAACAGCACATGTATTATTGATTAGTTTTTTTTTTAAATTTATATAAATAAATTTAGTTTGAAAAATATGAAAAAAAGCGAAATTACATTTTCCTCAACCCAATATTTCAAATGCAGGGACATTCAAAACTATAACCGTAACATTACAGTCAATGGGAAAAAAGGTTTCTAGAGCATCTTATTGCTGTTACATTCTTTCCAACTTAATAAAATTGATATGCATCTATAAAATAGATCTATAATATACATTCTGTACAATCTGTAGTGCAAAGAATATTTTTTATTTATTTACAGGGCTACACAAAATTATTTTATTACATAATGCTTTTGGAGGAGCATTGCTCTGGCGCATTTCAATTATATTAACTATATAACATTTTATGAAATTGATATACTTTACTGAGGTTTACTACAAGTTATTTCCTGTCTAATAGAAAGCAGATGGTATTTACAGAGAGACACAAAAGATTTCGGCTACTATACTACATCCGACATGCAGCAAATGTTTATACCAAGATCTGAATATTTTTTTAACGTCGTTGTAGTACGAACACACCTCATTTGCTATACTTAATGTACAATTTCCTACATTTTAAAGCTTTTTCTTTATCAAGTCACTTTATTGCATTTCCTACTATTTATTTTATTTTTAAGAATTACTTTCCCTATTGACCGGAAGGCGATTGCACAGAACATCATCTCATAGAGATAATGGCTGGAATTCCAGAATTTGTGATAAACCAAATTGCATATTAAAAGGAAAGTGGTCTGCCAGTCTGACTGGATATCTTGTTGGAAAACATCTATAAACTTGATTTTAGTAATTAAATAATAGGTTTAATATTGTGTTTCTTTTCTCAATATTTTCATGTCTATTTCATTTTTGGGGCAAAAAAGCAAAATTATAAACCAATTAATGAACCACTAATAAGTTGCTGAATTGGGTCTGCAAATTATTTCCACCTTGATATATGTTAGAATACCAGTTAAATTTTATTATGGTAGTCGATTTCTGTTTAACGCTGAAATTTCAGCCGTCAACTGGTTAAGATGGTGGCCTGTACAGTAGGGTGGGCCGAAAAAAACTTTTTTTCGATTTTCGATTATGGCGGGTGCGGAAAAGTGGCTCCTGGTGGCACTCAGTTCATACAAAAAATTTGAGATTTTTTGGACATTTCCTTACCCTGCCGCAAACGGCTTGAAGTTTTGCAAAAATGTTTATTTTTGAACTTTTTTCGAAAAAAATTAAAAAATTTTAAATAAAATTTATTTTGGTTGTATTTACTTGAAAAGGCATATTTAATGTACCAAATGTTTAAATAAGATCTGATCATGCATTATTTAATGTCTATGTGTATTATAATTTAGGCTATTTTTAAAGCTTTTTCGTGTATAACAGGCAAAAGTTGTATTTGTTTGAATCGATCGTTAGTTTCTATATTATTTATGTCCCTTAGTCTTCTTTATATTTTTTCTATGTGTCAAACGTCATATATTTGAGGAAAAGACAGCAGTATACTTCAAAAACAAATCTGGAAGGTGAGAAAGTGGTGAAGAAGGACTAAGCGAGCGCAATGACTCGTCGTAATACTCAGGGAGTGAAGGACGAAATAGCTGAGAGCCAAAATGCGATAAAGGATTCTTATTATTTATCCTTGCCCAGTAACCTGCGACATTTGTTCAGTGTTAACGTGAAACTTTTTGTAGTGATTATACAGTGGTTTTTGGATCGTTTAATGTGCCATTATAGTGTTTTGTGCGTTTTATTACAACGAGCTTAGAAATGGCTAGTATAAAGGGCCATGACAATGCAAAGACACGCAATAGCCTGAAAAGTAACTTTTTGGGGGCGTCATGCATATTGAAAGAATTGCAGTTGCCAACTTATGCTGATAATCATGCGCCACTACTACTAGTTGCTTCAACATGTAGAAGTTGTGACAGCAGAGGATACGAATCTCGTCATCGATAAAAACAAAGTTAGAAAAGAGAAATAGAAACTTGGAAAGAAGATACAGGCTGAAGAAGTTATTGAAAGAAGGAAAATTAAAAGCATATTTTTTGATGGTAGAAAGGATAAAAGTATATTAAGAGGAAGAAAAATAACAAGCGGAACCGTGGAGAGAAAGGCGAGGAACACATCACCGCGTTCCGGTCACGGAAAAGAAATAGCAAAATCATTATACAACCTTCCAAGTCACCACAAGTTAGACTTTTCTGAACTGACGAGGTATCAAGGTAACGGAACGAGGTATCAACTGACCCGAGTATTCCTAACCAGGTTCAAACAACACAGTGATGTGTTCCTCGCCTTTCTCTCGACGGTGCCGCTTGTTATTTTTCTTCCTCTTAATATACTTTTATCCTTTCTACCATATGCGTTTAATTTTCCTTCTTTCAATAACTTCTGTCTGTATCTTCTTTCCAAGTTTCTATTTCTCTCTTCTGACTTTGTTTTTAACGATGACGAGATTCGTATCCTCTGCTGTCACAACTTCTACATGTTGAAGCAACTAGTAGTAGTGGCGCATGATTATCAGCATAAGTTGGCAATTGCAATTCTTTCAATATGCATGATGCCCCCAAAAAGTTACTTTTCACGGTATCGCGTGTCTTTGCATTGTCATGGCTCTTTATACTAGCCATTTCTAAGCTCGTCGTAATAAAACGCACAAAACACTATAATGGCACATTAAACGACCCGAAAAGCACTCTATAATCACTACAAAAGGGTTTCACGTTAACACAGAACAAATGTCGCAGGTAACTGAGCAAGGATAAATAATAAGAATCCTTTATCGCATTTTGGCTCTCGACTATTTCGTCCTTCACTCCCTGAGTATTACGCCGAGTCATTGCGCTCGCTTAGAGTCCTGCTTCACCACTTTCTCACCTTCCAGATTTGTTTTTGAAGTATACTGCTGTCTTTTCCCCAAATATATGACGTTTGACACATAGAAAAAATATAAAGAAGCCCGAGGAACATAAATAATACAGAAACTAACGATTGATTCAAACAAATGCAACTTTTGCCTGTTATACGCGAAAAAGCTATAAAAATAGCCTAAGTTATAATACACATAGATATTAAATAATGCATGATCAGATCTTATTTAAACATTTGGTACATTAAATATGCCTTTTCAAGTAAATACAACCAAAATAAATTTAATTTAACATTTTTTAATTTTTTTCGAAAAAAGTTCAAAAATGAACATTTTTGCAAAATTTCAAGCCGTTTGCGGCAGGGTAAGGAAATGTCCAAAAAATCTCAAATTTTTTGTATGAACTGAGTGCCACCAGTGGCCACTTTTCCGCACCCGCCATAATCGAAAATCGAAAAAAAGTTTTTTTCGGCCCACCCTACTGTACAGCTGATTCCTCGTTTATTAATAACGGGAATCTTGGTGGAGTTACACTGTGAAAAACACCGTGCAACTTGTACATCCACATTGGCATCACATGACGTAGGGATATATGTCATATATACATCACTGTTGCTTAGATACATAAAATACTGCAACAAATTGTACATATTCTTCTGAAATCATTCTGAAAACGCATAACTAAAATATCAGTTACAGAAAAATCATAATTAAGATACAAACTGACTATAACTTATGTGACGAAGTAAAAAGTGACTTTTAGGTGCCAACCGTTATTTGTGAAGATCACAACGTCACGTTGACGGCTTATCTAATTAGGATCTCTCTTATATTATTATTATTATTATTATTATTATTATTATTATTATTATTATTATTATTTAAATATGTTTTCAATAATCAACAAAATTTTTATTGGACAAATACAGCATATTCTGACTGCTCCGAATAAATCTGACTAACTAAAGATTACTGAAATTACTGAATTTCTAGACATTTTCTAAAAATAGGTATTTAAAAATTTAGACAATTGTAGTTGCTGAATGCTTGTATTAAGCTATGCTTTTATCATGAAACTTCACCAACTAATGTATTAAAATTTACAAAGTTTTTAAAACTGTTTTATGGGATAAATACAGCATATTCTGACTGCTCCGAATAAATCTGACTACTGGTAGATTACTGAATTTCTAGACATTTTCTGAAAACAGGTATTTAAAAAGTTTGACAATTGCAGTTGCTGAACGCTTGTATTAAACTATGATTTTATCATGAAACTTCACCAACTAATGTATTAAAATTTACAAAGTTTTTAAAACTGTTTTAACATTTGAAGATTTTTGTTTTCTAAAATTATGATCTGATGAGTTTTCACACGGCTCTATTACACAAATATTGGATTTTTCTAAACGGATGTCACTAAAATTTAATCACACTGTTATGGTCAATTAGAGCATGCTATTTACGTACAGCTTGTTATGTATATCATTTTAGGGAAAAAAGCATTTTTTTTTTCATTTTTACAAACAAATAATCTTTTGAGACAACGTTGATTTAAGCTTACGAGCTACGTGGATTGTTTTCAATTTTCTATTTTAAATTTATTTTAAGTCCGAAATATATTATTTTACCTTTTTAAAAATAATTTAAATATGATAATTTCAAGCAAACTTTTTACTTTACAACCACAGAAATTTTTTTTAAAAAACATTATATTGAATTACTTCCCTGTATGTTTTGTTCGGGTAAAACCGAAAATATTTCGGGTTTTATCAGGCCAGAACCCTACAAAACGGATTTCAATAAATCGAAACAAACAATGGAACCAGAACAAAACCCAATTTCGCTGAATTCCAAACCGAACCCGATGTGTAAGAAAATAATTTATATTTTATTATAATTACCGAAAAGTAGTCTATAATTATATTACTAATTAAAATAGCAAATAAAGCCTTTGTGCACAAATGTTTAAAGATAGAAAACCAACGAATATAAATGCACAAATAAAGTATGAGGAGGTAGCAAATAGCTATTTCGAATCTACTAACGAGATTCTTCATCAGTGCAAAACTCAGCGAGCTAAAAGTAGCAAAACTGAGCCCAAGTTCAGCTCAGTTTTGCTACTTTTAGCTCGCTGAGTTTTGCACTGATGAAGAATCTCGTTAGTAGATTCGAAATAGCTATTTGCTACCTCCTCATACTTTATTTGTGCATTTATATTCGTTGGTTTTCTATCTTTATATATTACTAATATCATTTTCATCATTTATGTATAAAAATGAACATATATACACTCATTATGATCGAGAAATATTACTTTTCACTTGAAAAATTTTCAGGTCCATCATTTAAAGAAATATTGGGCTGAACTTGAACTCCATCCGAAAAAATCAAAGTTCAATCCAGACCGCCCCGACCGGCAACAACACAAATCAAGTCGATTTGACTCAACCAGAGCCATTGGTCGTGTCGATGTCAAGTAAAATTGGTTCACTAGACATAATGGAGATACTCAATTGTGCATTATGGTATTTGCAAATATTATTTTCTTCTTTTAAACATTAGCAATTCAATTTTTGCTTAGCATTAATGTAGAGAGGATTAAGAAAACAATTTTTAATTCAATTAATTGTACAGTTAGGCTGATTAAGAGCCCTGAATATCTTAATTTTCTTAACATGAAGGAAAAAGTAACAAATGATTTATTAAAAATCGTATAGCATTGGTTGAACTCCTACGTGTCTTTTAATATTTTGGCAAAATATCCATTTAACTAAAAATTTTTAATTGATGCCTATCATTATTATCCACTCAAGTAAATTATCTTTTATTGAACGGATCATACAACTACTTAAATATGGATATCTCATTATGTTTATTAAGATTTTCAAACTAAATAACTCATATAATACCCCATCATATTATACTTGCGTGATATACTTGCGATCTTTTTGATGCCTTTTTAGCACTTTCCATTACAGTTGAAATGCATTTATGCAGTGTTGCAATATTAACTCCCCGCCACACACACATACACTACGCTCTCTCAGAAAAAAAAAAAAAAAAAAAAAAAAAAATCAGATGATATGAATCATAACAGAGAGTAAAATTAAAAATCAAAATATACGGTATAGATTTAGTTTAGAAAGAGAGAGTAAAAAACGTTTCTTTAAAAATCCAGAGAATATACACTGTAAAAAAAAATCTGCAAAGGTACTAAACCTTTTCTAGGAAATTGGGATTCCAAGAACTTTTCCTGTAACGGTAACAGCAAAAATTCAAGTTTCAGAATCGATTACATGAATTTTTCCTATTATCGTTACATGAAAAGTTCTTGGAATCCCAGTTTCCTAGAAAATGTTTAGTACCTTCACAGAATTTTTTTTTACAGTGTACGCTTCATATCAGTCTATATCTTTATTGTTATGAGTTTTCCTTGTATAGTCGCTTTTCTGTTCATCTGTATGTCTGGCTATTCCTTTTAGAAAGAAATGCGATGTTATAGACAATCATCTCATTGACATTACGGATGAAAATCTAGGATTAGTTAAATCTTGATTCGCTTATTAGAACGCAATAGGTCTGCCAAGTCATAACTTAGTGTAAAAACACCTAAAAACCCGATTTTAACGGCTGACTGGTTGGTTTGCCATTGTGCTTTACAGCACCCAAAAGTATGAAAACATGCTGAAATTTGGAGCCTCAAAAAATAATAGTATACCTATTAGTCAACCGCCGAAATCGGGTTTATAAGTGTTTCCCACCAGAATATGACTTAGCAGACCAATTGCGTTTTAATATGCGAATAAAGATTTAACTTATCCTAGATTTTCATCTGTAAATTCGATTAAATGATTGTCTGTGCTGTCACCTCACGGTCTATCTTACTAATATTAATATAGTACCAGGATTGTCAAGTAAATTATGCATACATTTAAAATTTAATACAGCGTGTTCACAATTGAAAATGAAGGTGTTATGATCCATATGAAAAAAAATGTTTGAAGTTGTTTTGAAGATATTACGCAATTAAAAATATAATGAAATTTATGAAGATTATTGGGATTATATCGAAGCGCTTTCTGTTGACTATGGTGTACATACTATTAATTGATTATTGAGAATGAGACAAAAGCAATTCCATTACTGGCCCATTACACTGTAAAAAAAATTCTGTAAAGGTACTAAACTTTTTCTAGGAAACTGGGATTCCTAGAACTTTTCCTGTAATGGTAACAGCAAAAATTCAAGTTTCAGAATCCGTTACATGAATTTTTCCTGTTGTCGTTACATGAAAAGTTCTTGGAATCCCAGTTTCCTAAAAAATATTTAGTACCTTAACAAATTTTTTTTTACAGTGTACTGCAAACTGACTAATTGAGAATATTAATAATGGACACGGGTCTTAAAACTCTGAAAAAAATGAAGTTTTGTAAATGGCAATTTGTATAATTCAAAGTAGTATAATTTTTCCAAAACAAAAAACATGCAAATTTTGCATGAAAAAAAAAGAATATTTAAATTTAATTAATAAAGACAGCTATTAGCATATTCATAAAGTTTTTCACTGAAAAATATTGCAACATTATTCGAGACTTCCAGATTAGTTTGATTAAACGAGTCAACAATGACACAGATTAATAAATTTGCAAAGAGGAGTTATAAAAAAATAATAAAAACTATTTTTATTATTAATTTATTAATAAATCAAACAGATACAAGATTGTCCACTGCTAAAAGGGTAACCATTATTGGTGAATGTACCCTATGAGTAGATAAAAACCAGATTTTAAAGTTAAAATTATTGAAAAATACACTAACAAAGGACGGCTGATAGAAATTGCATTTGAACGAAACTGATTGTGTGAAATACGGATAGCAGATATGGAATAGTTGGTATTCCGTATAAGGATAGTTGGTACTATATGATTGTCCCGTCGATAAAAAAAAACTATCGCCAGATTATAAGATTAAATGCCAGTAATTGACGATCGTAGATATTACATTTACGCGAAATTAAACACGATATACGTGCTTCATATGTCATAATTTGATTTGTAATTCGACTTTTTATTTGTATTTCTTTTCAATATTTTAGTAATTTAATTCTTTTTTGTTATTTCAAATAAAAATTATGCAAATTTTTATAATTTGGCCGATAGTTTGGTGAGTTGTATAATTTTGAGAAATCAGTCGAAGAGATAATTAAATAGTACCAAAATATTTTATATTATAATATTTCCGACAATCTCACATTGTTTGAAAGGAGAATCACAAATGACAATATTTAAATGACTTATTTAAATAAGGAATGCAATCAAGAAATTTAAGCTCAATTATAGAAACAACTTTACAAGTACATATAGCTGTTTTAAACTAAAAAACGTGTCGTGTGAAAATACAGAAATAATTTATTACAACTTCTTTATAAGATGCAGTTTCTTTAAAAGTATTTTTGAATTTTTCTAATGAAAAAGTATTTTTCTTATTAAGTTACTAACTGTGCAATTTTTTACGGCATTCCAACAATCCATAAGCTCAATGAACCTTTTTATCCCATTGTTGCCTAAATTGCTTGCTTTAAGCCCGTTACCTTTAACCATTTACGATAGTAAGTTTCAATATGATTTAAGATGAATACTAAAAAAATAATTTTAAAGACAATAATGAATGAGGATGATATCTTACAAAATAAACTAAATATGATAAAATTATGAGCTCAAGCACTGAGGAATAAAAAGAGAAAATGCTAATCCTAAGAAATTTTTTTAAATAGCTGTTACTTAAGATATACTGGCTACGTTAATTGTATCACAGTATCTAGGAAAAATTCAATTCACTGTTCTATTAAAATGTCACTAAAAATTGAAATAGAAATTTCAAATTATCTGTAGAAAATGCTCCAGTTTAACTAGTAAGGAAACCTCGTGAATTGCAATATTCTTTAATTTGACATACACTGTAAAAAAAATCTGTAAAGGTACTATACTTTATCTAGGAAACTGGGATTCCAAGAACTTTTCCTGTAACGGTAACAACAAAAACTCAAGTTTTAGAATCGGTTACATGGATTTTTCCTGTTATCGTTACATGAAAAGTTCTTGGAATCCCAGTTTCCTAGAAAATGTTTAGTACCTTTACAGATTTTTTTTTTACTGTGTAATAAACTCAAATCCTTACTATGTAGACAAACTACCGAATGAAGAATATTATTTCAGAGTTACTCAATATTAAGTAAAATCTCCCTCAGAACTTAGTCACTGTAAACTCAGTGGAACATCACTGCTGACGACACGGGGATGTTTCGAATAACATACTAAACTAATCTTGATTTTCCACAAGATATTAGACATGAGAAATTCCATCGATATTCATTTCTAACGCTATAACCATGTCAGCTAGATGATCATAAAGTACTAATTGTTATATAATTCCTCAAAAAAATCATGAAGATCAAATTCCTGAAGTTCCAAACACACTTTATGAATACAATAGAAATGGCAGACTAGTGAGTTTATTCACACACAAATGTTAGAATTCAGAACGCATCAATCACGCACCCGTCCAAAATTTACTTCGAGAGTTGGCTACCTTTATAAGGGAGAATAACTAGACACTAATTCTAAATTCTTACCTGTTAGCTAAATATTTGATTACTATACATTAGCTCTGTACTTTCCGAAGGTATACATAAAATAAAAAATTACATGGACTTTGCCAAAGTAATATAGAATCTAATCTCTACTAATCTTACTATGTACTGATGAAAAATTATTATTCACAAATGTTCGTACAAGTGATTCCTTCTCTTGTCTGGACAAGAAATTTCATCAATTCCAAAATTTCATTATACACGTGTTAATATTTAAGATCCATTAATGCGTTCCACACGCGTTAATCCATTGTAAGCATATACCTACCCTGAGCCACGTTTTTCTTCCAAGTCAACTTCTTCCAACATTCTGACGAGTTAGCTATAATCTCTCCACTGTCTCGATCCTTTGAAATATTTACATACTGTATTTTGAATACACCGTATTTAATTGATTAACAATCCCTTTTCGAACTCGCTATGTTCTTGACACATTCACTTTAAGTAACACGTTTCTTAACAATGTTGATAATATTCTTAATAACGAAAACTCGATCGACAATATTATTCTATTCACTCATGAATCAGAACACAATTATACACTCTCATTTACGGATAATCTAATGACGCGAACTGAAACAGGATTTTTCTACATCCGTAAATTTTACTCACTCTCTACAATCTCACGACCGATCATGTCATCCCATTAACTAAAAAATATCCTCTTTCTTACATGTTTATAATTCGTGCCGTAGACGATTGCTTTGAATTCCACGTACTGAATTATTAAATTCAATATTTCAAAGCTGCTAATATCGACATTTGTTATAGCCCCTAGACCTCTGATACTGCTTTATTTAATATAGAACGTTTCGGCTTCTCTGGTTCACCTTAATCCATCAAATATTAATATTGTTTTATCTTTCTTTTATTAATAAAGATTTTCATTGCTAAAACGTTTGAACAATACGAATTATAAAAAAAAATAACAATTGCGATTAAATTTTCATTCTCCAGTCTGAACGATCTTACTGAGATATTTAATTCCAGGGATATCTGTAGCATTAATTGCTAGAGTGAACTGTCCTATAAAATATAAACCGAACATAGTTTAAATTTTTGAATTAAAGGACACAAACTGTATATTTATAAGAAGAAAAAAGACCATAAAAAAATATATCGTGAGAATTTATTTACATCTTAGATTGTAATTCAATGAATATTATTTTTGAACTTCTGTCAAGCATTCTATATCTATAAAATTCAGAAAAATTATCCTAATTGTGGGTTTAATGTTTCCGTGTTATGTGGAATAGTTTACAAAAACATCTTTTCTTAATTTGTACTTACATATTTTTTCACACGACCAATTCTAGTCTCTTTATAATTTCCTGTTGGTTCTTTCCTGTAAGTGCTACCAAATTCCTGTAAGTGCTTGGCTAGTTGCTACCAAAAGTGATCTGCAATTCTTTAAAGATTTCCGATGCTAAAAACTTTGTTGTGTATGCCTATATCTCTTGTATTTTTAAAATGCAGAAGTTCGTGGCATAAAACTTTTCTCTGTTAATAATTTAACATTCGTGCTGTAAATATCTATGACGTTTAATCTTGTGCATTCCGAGTTTTAGACCAGATACAAAATGAAATTTTAAAATATAGTTTTAAAAATTAGTTAGTCTTATGTGTCGTAAATTATGATTTCGTGGCAATTTCATCGTACAAAGTATTTTTCGAGGATTTCTGAAATAATAATAGAATGCATCATTTAATAAATTTTATAAAGATTTTATTAATTTTATTTACTAAATATGAATGTATATGGATTTTTAAGAAATATTTAAAACTACACACAAATCTTTTATCTAAAATATTTTCAAAGTATTTTTCAGAACTGGGGAATATGCAAATATTGCTCTTACAACAGAAATATACATTTGTTTGCCGATCTGAAAACTTTCACCGTAATCTTTCAACGTCAAAAAAAGCTCAAAAGATACATACAAATGAAAAAGGAGATATTTTTAGAAACTAATTTTATGTTGTACGACTAATGAAACTTTTAGAGAAAATAAGAGAAAAGCATCTGATATTCATTTTCGAATGAATTACTACTAATCAATTTATTGAATGAATTGTAAAACAAGTACTTTTAATGGTATTTCATGCAAAATATGTATTGAAAATTTGTTTCATTTTATAAATACAGTTTTGTGCCAGCTTCTATATACAGTGCTCAGCAAAAGTTTAGACACTGGTATTTTTTAACCTTTAAATAAAAAATACGAACACGTGAGTTTTACAAATGGCTATACTTATTTTCAAATATATTTTATACAATGTAGAATAAAAATAATGGTTATAACATAAGATAGTATTTAATTTAACTGAAAAAAGTAAAATTTGCATATTGCAAAAGTTTAGAAACTTTTTTGATTTCTAGCCAACTGTTCATGGAAAAATGCAAATTTCTAAAGTATGATGTCACATGGCTGAAGTACACTATATTGCCATTGATTATGGGACACTTGCGATTTTAGACATTTTACTAAATATCTAGAAAAATACATGAGGAATCATCTCGAAACTCTTAGTGTATAAATATAATAGTATAAGTCATACATCTCCGTGAAGATTTTTTTTCCAAAACTCCAAAGGGGACCGTCAACAAATTAAAAAAGAATGAATATCTTTTGAATAACCCTGTCAAAACTAATGTAGCAAAAGCGCTCAAACTCTAGATTATGATTGAATGCCTTATTGTAATAAGCCTTGTTCATTTTTATGCAAACAGCATGCATACTCGCAGAGTAATTAAGGTTTTTATAAAAATGATCCCAAAATTTTCCCTTATAATTTTTAGAGTTCTTAATATAAAATAATATTTTTTTTTTCTGAAAATATGACAAACAACATTCCACACAATACCCTGTAATCAAAATTAAAAAATAATGAAAATTGTATAAAAAATGAGTTGGTTTACTAAATAATTTTTTACTGCGCATGCGTCAACGATATCAAAATTTCATTTGCATATTATGTTAGCTAAATGTATAGAGCAACTTTTGTGAAAGTCACAAAATCATAACTTGAAAATTCTGATAATAATCGTCAATTGAATAAGTCGAAAATCCGTTATTCTCAAAATGAAGCAAAAACAAGAGGGGTTGTATCCATATATTCATTGATTAGTGTCAATATAGAATACACAATATGGGATGTACTACTGCATTTGGATAAAATCCCTCATTTTTTTGCTTCATTTTGGAAATAACGGATTTTGTCCTTTTTCTATAGACGATTACTTTCAGAATTTTCAAGCTATGATTTTGAGACTTTTACAAAAGTTGCTCTATACATTTAGCTAACATAATATGCAAATGAAATTTTGATATCTTTGACTCATGCGCAGTAAAAAATTATATAGTAAACCTACTCATTTTTCATACAATTTTTATTATTTTTTAATTCTGATTACAGGGTACTGTGTGCAATGGTGTTTGTCATATTTTCTGAAAAAAAAATATTATTTTATATTAAGAACTCTGAAAATTATAATGGAAAAACGTGGAAAAATTTGGGACCATTTTTATAAAAACCTTAATTACTTTGCGAGTGTGCATGCTAGTTGCATAAAAATGAACACAGTGTATTACAATAAGGCATTCAATCATAATCTAGAGTTTGAGCGCTTTTGCTACATTAGTTTTGACAAGGTTATTCAAAAGATATTCATTCTTTTTTAATTTGTTGACGGTCCCCTATGGCGTTTTGGGTAAAAAATCTTCACGGAGATGTATGACGTATACTATTATATTTATACACTAAGAGTTTCGAGATGATTCCTCATGTATTTTTCTAGATATTTAGTAAAATGTCTAAAATCACAAGTGCCCCATAATCAATGGCAATATAGTGTATTTAATTATACCTCGATATACCATCAGTTAGTGAAGATGCTGCGAGCTACAAATATTCAATTAGATGAGATAATTGATATAGGAAAGCTGAAATGGAAAGGGAAGACTGTTGCAGAAATTTCAGCAGCATATAACCGTCCAAAGTGGTCTGTCTATGAAGTATAGTCTGAAGATGACTCCTTCAAAACGAAACATAATCTGGAAGACCTTGCGTGACGAGAAAATAAGATGACAAAAGGATCCAGAAACTGACATTTATACAAGTAATTATTGCTAATCACATTAAAAGTAAGTCAGAACTTTCTGTGTCGACGGAAATGATTCGTAGATGAATTAAAGAAACAGGTAAATCAATTTACATAAAAATGATAAAACAATCAGATTTAAAATATCGCGTATAAATTGGCGAGAATGCAATTAACTTACAAAAATACGTCATATGGACCCAAATGGTACTCTATGATATTCAGTAACAAAAGAAAAGGTGGAATCTGAATGGCCCAAACAAGTGGGCATACTATTGGAATGACTTAAGGAGGTAAAGATCCTGGGACTTTATTAAGTCGACAAAATAAGGTGACTTTTAAGTAATTTGATCCTCACTTTGCTTTAATGCTCGTGTATCTGTGCAGTTATTCACTGTTTGCCAAGCAACACAAGACTACGTATATACGTTGGAGATTAATTTTTAGTCATTTGGGGAACTTTTGCTGATCTAAAGTATGGATTTTAGCATCTATTCATGTTGCATACAAAAGAAGAACTTCGTTTAACTCTGAAAATACTATTGAACTCAACTGCCGGCGTGTAGTTCTGATGCGAACCTAATCGAAAACTTTTGTAACATCATATGTCGTAATATTTATGCAAATTTTTGCTATAATTTTCTTTTAATGAGGTTCGAGCTGCTGTTGAACATGTTTGGTACGAAATAGACCCCCAATTGATGCAGCATTTAGTTTTTTCGATGAAAAGTCATATTGTTAAACTAACTGCAAACAATGCGGGTGCAACTCGATTTTAATTTGTAGTTATTTTTCTGTAAATACACAAATTGTCTATACTTTTGCCACAATGTTAATTTTATTTTTTTGTCATTATATTTTATGTAAAAGGTAAAATTCAAAATTCATTGTGTGTGAATAAAGGATAAGTCACAAGTAATATATGACAGATGAATTACAAATATTCGGTGCATACTTCTGAAAATAGATGCGTAATCGATCATTGTCTAAACTTTTGCTGAGCACTGTAAAAAATTTGATATGATTATTATAAGTTCAAAGTTCGATTGGAGCATTACTTCAAAAATTCTTCACGTAAACGAGAAGAAATGATGCACCAGTTCTAATTTATGATGCTTATTTCGAAAGTAAATTTCGGAACGTTAAAATTTGCACTTCAAATAATGGCGTTACTATTTCCAAACGCTGTCACGTTTTTAATAGCTAAAGACTTTTTTATAACAGCATATATCATAAGCTCATATGCATTGTCATGTAATTACTACGTTTAATATCATAGATGTTAAGACCAATCGTTCAGTAATTCACTAAGACATGCAATTAATTGATATACAAACTTAATAGAAAAAAATATATGTGTACAAAAAACGTGAACAGTTATTAAATTGTTGAAAATCTGGAAAATTTTAAAACCATATAAACATGTTTTAAATTTGGGAAAAAATAAGTAAATAAACAAATAAAAAAAAATTATTAATGATACCAATCAAAGTCATAAATAGAAGTACATAATCTTTTTTTTTTGAATAGATGAAGTAACTGTTTTTACAAGTATCGCTTTATTATTATTATTATTTTTATCGTACTAAGTAATGTTACATAACATGCCATTAATTTGAGCTTGCGTGACAAGGAGACATTCACCTTGACAATTTCTTTTTAATGTCTTTTTTATTTACTTAAAACTATGCAAAAGCCGCAAACATAAAACTTTTTCCTCTAATATTTTAACATACGTACTATAAATTCGCCTGGTACTTAATCTTGCGTGTCCAGAGATATTAGTCCAAAAACTGAAGTAAAATTTAAAATGTTTCTTTAAAAACTGTTTTATGAGGATGCAAAATTTATTTGGAAAATTTCTTACATTTTATAAATATCTGTTTGAGGGGGTCCGGAACGCAAAAATCTCCAAATTTTCTAATAAAAAATTTGCTGCATAAAAACATTTCTTGGGTTTTTATGCTTATAATGATGTTTAAATCATGTTTCTGTCTGAAATAGATGAGGAAATATTTTTTTTTTCATTTTAGTTTGTTTTCAAAATCAACTTTTCAAGAATTGATTCACATGGAACTGATTTCTTGTGAAAATGCGTTTTTCTTCATGATGGGTTTATCACAATTACTTAGATTTAAAATCTTAAAACTCAAGTCACTTAAAATTAAATGCTTCAAATTTGGAAGATGTTTTCCGTGATTGTTTTACTTTGATTGAGTAAATATAAAAAAAATATATTAATTACTTTTCAAAATATGATTTTTTAAAATTAAGTTACATATTTAAAAAAAATACTTTTAAATATTTTTAATTTTTTTAAATTAATATTTTTTAAAAGCTTAAACAATATTAAAATTTAGATATCTCTGTTTATTTAAATGTAAAAAAATAAATAAATAAATAAAAAATAAAAAATCTACAAATGACATTTTGACTTATACCGATTTTAAAAACCCTCACTGTTTTAATATATTTATTATTATTATTATTATTTTCAAATTACCAAAAGTTTTATCATGTGATTTTGTTTACAAAGAAAATACTTAACCATACTTCAGATATATAAATACTTCAGGAAATACTTCCGAATTTTAACTCAATAAATAACAATTATTTTAAAATGTGCTTCCCCCCCCCCCTAATGACAACTTTTGCATAGTAGATATCATGGCATATCTTAAATTTAAATACAGTTGCATGACTGCGTAAATAATGTCTCTATATATCATGTATTGAAGAATGAGCCACTTTGGGATGCCTTATGTTTCAGGAGTTGTAAAGCAGATAAACAGTAGCATTCACAGGTAGAGACAGATAGTAAAGTAGTTTACGCCGGAATGTAATATGGAGAGATAAAAATTCTGGAATATAATATATCACTTTATTTTGAACGCACTGTATTATCTTTTCGTAGTTCATTCAAGCATTTTTAAAAAATTTTTTGCTTACTTCTATTGACAATGGAAGAAAGTAATCTAATTTTTTTTCGACGATCGATAGACTTGCACATTTTTGAGGGCAGAGATTTCTAATAATATTGAATATCTTAATATGTGATTTTTCACATTTTTAACTTAGCGCTGTATATCATCATTACAAATTTCAAATTGGGTTGGAAGGAAGCTTTAAAAAGTTTCACGTAAGCGTGGAAAAATGATCTGTAAGTACAAGTTTACGAAGTTTATTTCGAAAGTAAGTTTTGGAACGTTAAAATTTGCGTTTCAAATTATGTTTTCACTATCTGCAAGCGCTGGCGCGTTTTTAGCTAAAGAGATCTGCACAACAGCATATCTCATAAAATCAAAAGGTAAATATGAAATTGTCGGGTAAATATTTACGTTTAATATCATAGAAGTTGCGACTAATTGCGATTTTGTTCAGTAATTTGCTAATATCTTTAATTTGGTTGTATGCAAACTGGAAAGTAAAAAATATATAAAAAATATGGACAGTTATTATTTTTTAGAAATCCCGGAAATTTTTTTAAATAATACTATATGTTTTAAATCTGATTAAAGTTTTCAAAAAAAAAAAGTAAACGAAAGAATTGTTAGTGCTACCAATCAAATTATGCAAAATAAATTATCTTTTTATTGAACTAAATTAACTGATAGATATCGTCTTATTATTATTATGATTATTATTTTCGAACGAAGTAATGTTATATAACATCACATTATGTTGTGCTCGCGTGACAAGGAGGCATTCACCTTGACAATCTCCTTTTGATGTCTTTTTTATTTACTTAAAACTATGCAAAAGCCGCAAACCTGAAACGTTTTCCTCTAATACTTTAACATAAGTACTATAAATTCGCCTGCTATTTAATCTTGCGTGACCAGAGATATTAGTCCAAAAACTAAAGTAAAATTTAAAATGCTTCTTTAAAAATTACTTTTAAAAAATGCAAAAATTATTTCAAAAATTTCTCACATTTCATAAATACCTGTTTAAAAAGGTAGGAAAGCCAAAATTTTAAAACTTTCTGAAAAAGTTTTATTGCATTAATTATTTTTCGTTTTTTAATGCTTATAGTGATGTTTAAATCATATTTTTATCTCATTTAGAAGAGGAAATATTATTTTTGTCGTTTTGGTTTGTTTTTAAAATCTAGCTTTCAAGCAATAATTGTCCTGGGGATAGCAGTTTTGTAGAAAAATGCGTTTTCCTTCACGGTGTTTTTTTTCACAATTCCCAAGGTTGAAATTCTTATAACACAAATATAACTTAAATACAAACGCTTCATACTTGAAACATGTAATTTATGATCGTTTTACTTTAATTTTGATTCAGCAAACATAAAAAAAATTTACTTTTGAAAACATGACTTTTTAAAATTAAATTACATAATTTGTTTAAAAAATTTACATAAATATTTTAATTTTTTTTAATTAATGTTTTTAAGAAAAGGTGAATCAAAATTAAATTTAGATATCTGTGTTTATTTAAATTAGAAAAAAAATTTAAATTTTACAAATAATATTTTGAGTTACAACGATTTTAAAAACCCTCACTGTTTTGATAAATTTTAAATTATTTTTTTATTTACAAAAAGTTTTATTATGTGATTTTGTTTAATTTAATGTAATTAATCATCGCAAAAAATTTCAGATTTTTATCTCAATAAATAAAATATACTTTGAAATGTGTCCTTTTAATAACAACTTCTGCATGGTAGATATCATACCATATCTTAAGTTTAGATACAGTTGCATGACTGCGTAAATAATGTCTCTACTTATCATGCATTGAAGAATGAGCCACCTTGGGACGCCTTATGTTTCAGGAGTTGTAAGATAAACAGTGGCACTTTCAGGTACAGATAGATAGCAGAGTAATTTACGCAGGAATGTAATATGGAGAGATATAAATTCTGCAGTATAATTTATTTCACTTTATTTATTTTGACAACACTTTATTATCATTTCGTAACCGATTTAAGCATTTCTTAATTTCTTTTTCTTCTATCTACAATGAAAAAAAAAGTCATCTAATTTTTTTCGACTGACGACAGCCTTACACACTTTAGATGTCAGAGATTCCCAATGACATTGAATATTTTAATGTATGATTTTTCACATTGCTAACTAAGTGTAAAATAAACAGTGTGAAAAATATCCAAGACGGGAATCGAACCCGAAACCCCCGAAACAATGCTCCATGTGTTCTACGATTTAAACTACGAGCATGATGCTTAGATTAGCCAGTCTCACTCACATATATGATCGCTCAAATTGCTGCATTTAAAAAAAAAAATCGATTTTCTTTTTATTATTTTATATTAAATATAAAACCTTTAAATATTCAGAAATATCTTAGTTTTGGTTCAGCAATAATAATACGCAAAATTATAAACCCAATCTTGTACCTTCAATTCGTAGTTATATGATAATACACATGTAGGTTAAGGAAGTGTTTTTGAAGGTCTTAAGAAAATATCGTATTACAACAGGGTGTAACAGATACCTTCTGATGTATTTTTTTTTTTTTTTTTTTTTTTTGTATTATAATACACAATTCTTTTAGAAAAGAAACCTATATTTTAAATTTTAAGAATTAAATATATGTATAAAATAAAGAAATCACCAAAGAACGGTGCAAACAGAATTAAGCAACATTTTGTTAGTATTATTAGTATTTCCATATGTCAAAACCTAAATGGTGTCGTAATAAATGCATGGCTATATACTATCATTTTTAGGTAGATTTCGTATGAAATACAACAATTGTGTTCTCTCCTACGTTGGAATTTCTGAATTTTTTTTGCAGATCTACACTGATTATGATAATTAGACCGCAAAACAACCATCAGTAAAAAAGTTTATCTATCTGTCTATCTATCTCAACCACCTTTTTATAGACACGTTACTTCAGTATTTTCTATTAATTAAATATCCTCTAAATTTATACATAAAATCGGGTGTCTAAAATCTCGGTCAAGTTCGTTGATGGGTAAAATCGGACCAAGGGGTTGGAAATAGGGAGGTTTTTTCTGAAAAAAGAAGAACAAACCCATTATTTCTTAATGAAAATAGATATCGAATCAGTTTAAGGTTTATATTACTTCTAAAAAATGTGCCAAAAGCTTATGCATGACAGGTATTTGATGAAGTCAAAAATAGGTTCAAAGGGGGGAAAATGGGGTTTTTGAGAGAAAAAAATTCATAACTTCGTCAGTTCTCAGGATATCAAATCCAATTATGTTTTTTATAAATTATATATATAAAACCCCTCCATGTATAACGATTCCGGGGTCAACCCATCCACTAGAGAAAGAAACTTATTGCAACTGCGTCCACTTTAGGCTTAAGTATTCCGAGACGTTCACAAATATTCTAATTGTTTAACTTATGGAAATATACATGTAAAAGATTTATTCATTACTCATTTTCTTTAAAACCTATAAAAAACTATTTAATTATAATGTTTAAGTTCTAAATAAAACAACCAGCAATTACGGAAAAAACAAACGTTAAATTACGAGAAAAACAAATAATGTAAGCAAATTAATACTGTTGCCGTTCAAGAATGACAAATTCCGTGAATGAAACTTTAGAATGACTCCTTTGTAACATCACGACTCACGAATGATTCGGCACGTTTGGGAGCTACGCTCGCACAGGAGTCAGGTACATGGAGTGGATCTTACATCGGATATAGTACTCGGTACTGTGCGCTCATTAACATATTAAGAACAAACCATGGATTCGATTAATAACAGTGCTAATTATAAAGATAATCTGTTTAAAACAACGGTGAGCTTCATGGCCGAATGGATAGAGCATTGAACTCGAAACCAGAGATTGTGGGTTTGAATCCTTCGCGTCTAAGCGTACTCCAAGCAAAAACTCCTGAACTTGCCCGCGCAGCGTGTGTGTCTCCCGAACACGCCCATTGTTTACTCTTTATTGTTGACATTTGTTTTCGATCTTATAAAGTGTTTTCTTTTAAGTATTAGCTAAAATGTGGGCCAAAATAGGAAATTTTTGGATACATTTTAGATATTTTTATTATTTTCTCTCAGTATTTTTATATATTTTTTGGCTGTAGTTTCACAATATAATCTTTTATAATTGATTTTTTGCCTTACTTTATTCTTTTAAAATTTATGTATTTACGATTTGTTCATTACAATCACCCCTTCCACTAGATAGTTTTGTTATACTTTTAAATACAAATTTCTGTCAAAATTTTCTTTTTTTTTATAGATTTTTCCCCATATTTAATCGTTGTATTTTAAAAAATTGTCTAAGCCTAAAGTGGCTGATTGACCGCAGTTGTAATTTTTTATCATCCTCTTAAAAATGCAAACACGTCATTTTAAGGGCTGTCTTCTAGTGTTTTTAATATTGTCTAAATCTGTTGTACTTACAGGTTTTTTATAGGAAAAAAGGAAAAAAAAGAGTGGTGACTGTAGAAAGAAATTCATAACTTTATCAATTCTTAAGATATCAAATCCGATTAAATTTATTTTTTTATCTTCTCAGTAATATCCAGAAGTTTTAGATTGACAATTTTTTTATAGGACCAATACTTATAGCAATAATAAATTAAACAAAAATAGGAGTTTAAGAAAAAAATCTCAACTCTAGACTGCTTATATTCTGACTCATTTTTAAATTCATTTTTGATTTTAATTTCCAAATGACAGATTTATTTGGGTTTTAAACTTTTACATTGTTTATCTTCTACGATAAGAATATGAATTTGAATTAATCAGAATTAATGCAACGTTCCTTTAAAACGGAGTACAGTATCTCAAACAAAAAATTTTAATCTATAATGTTAAATGTAATAAATATAATTTTTAGGTTATAAATTCTTCAGAAATATAACCAATTATATAACACTGAGCATCACTTAATAACATCTACCACTACAAAACAATAAGATTTCAATCAGTTAATTTCTTTCAAAGCTTCTTATTGACAAATAAAAAACAAAACTTTAATAGAATACGTTTTTTTCCAAAATGTCTTTATTATCAGTCTTTATTAAACGTATTCATTCAGAAATAAAGTTCTGATTATGTAGAAAATGTAGGAAATACTATATGTAGGAAAGATCATTAGAGGAAAAATTCTTTAATGAAAGTCCGGCATAAAATAATACACAGATTAAAGAATATACTGCGAGTTCAAATTCTGTATTTAATTGCGAAAACGGCCGCTTAGTTGTACGAAACTTATGGGCTCTAATTAAAATTCACAGAACAAAATTACTGTGGTAGGCAGAAAGGACAGTTTCTGAGCTATGTGTCGAATCGCAACCACGATTTTTAATGAACAATGGGTGAAATTAATGCGAAGAACCTAACTTTTGCATCGCCAGTCCATTTTGACATTAGAAGTATTCGGATATTGCTCTCTGAGCAATAAATGGAAATTTTTAAATGAATAAAATGTGCTTTATCAACAAAAATTCCTTTTCGTATTAGATTTGAATGAATTGTTTTTAGTAATATTGTGAAATTAAACAATTGTATATGATTCGTATAGGAGATGTATCTGAAGTATGTTTATTTTAAATTAAATTTTATTGTTACAATATTTATAATGGTAATTGAGATTGACTTATTCTTTTGCACTCCACTATTATTTATCTGTTTGAAAAATATTAAAGCAATAATTTAAAGCAAGCTAGTGTTTTATATTTTTGAAATTTTGAATTTAAAATAGAAACAATACTCATAAATAATTTTGTTTTTTAATCTATTAAACAATTTATAATATAATTTAATATTAATTTAAATATTAAGTTATAATTTAATAATTCATTAAATACATTAAAAATACACATTCTAAAATGCACTAATAAAAATAAAAATAATATTTTTTCACAATAATTAATATGTATGAACAATGAAAAATCGATATGTAACAAAATACAGCATAATAAGGTGAAGGAAAAAATTCTAAATGTGTAACATACAGATTTTATATTACTTAAGTTTTGGCGTAAAAAACTTTGTCTTAAGCTTATTTTTAAGTTTAAATTAATTTTTAAGAAAATTAATTTAATTAAGTTTTACTTTGCACGTTGATAAAAAAATGCTCAAATTGTTTTGTGATTATTAAAGGATTGAATATGACAGCAAAAGCTGTTGTTTTCACATTTTTCTAAATTTCACACTTTAACTGCAAACAATAAACAAAAATTAAATGTAAAAAATTTTGCTTTTCAATTTATTAAATAAAAGTAAATTGAAAATATTCTAAAAAAGAATAATAAAAATATTTTTCTCACATTAATTCATATATGGTTCAACGAAAAATTAATATATCAAAATACAGTATAATAAGGCGAAGAGAAAATATGCTAAGGTAAACATGCAGTGTATTTTTCCATAAAAAGTAATGCAGCAGGAACTGTACTTTTAGTGTCTCTGTAAACTAACGATAAACGTAAACGCTTCATTTGTAATGTTGAACAAGACATGGTGAACCTCAAAACATATACTATAAAGTTCATGCACACATGAGCGTACTTACTCGAGTTGTATAAAAGACAGACAGACAAACCGAATCATAAAAAAAATTTCAATTATGTTGGAAATCGTGTAATAGAATAAAACATACTATTTATTAGCAAGAATTAATGAATACAGTTTTTTAAAGAAATTTCTATAACTAATGGTGTAATAGCAAATAAAAGTGAATAATACTATTATTTTATTATATTGGATTGTTTTTTTTTCTCTTGTACATTTCAACGGAATTAGTTATAACACTTTTAGCATAATACAAGAATGGTTCATTTAAATGGTGGTACATATATTCCACTGAGCAAGAAGAAAAAACAAGTTAATATGTTTTCCAATATCGTTAATATGTTTTCCAGAACCGACAGAAAAAAACTAAGGTATACCGGACAAGGAAAAAAACCTTTTTTTATAGAAGAGTAGTAATAGATGTATATAATGATCCATATCTGCCGGAAGTGAATTGGTGCATAAGCCAGAAATTAGTATCACCAGTGATTTATTCGTAGGTTTGACGTAGTATTTGCACTACAATCAAAGATATAAATGATTGTAGAAAAAACTCAATGATAAACATATGAGTAAACCACTGGTTTCTTAATTTTTTTTTTATTTTATGCGCTACTTCACTTCCGACAGACATAGAATATTAGATTCCTTTATTACTACTATTCAATAACAATAAGAAAAAAATTCTTGTGCACGTTATCTTAGGGTTTTGTGCTGTCGGCTTTTGGACTACAATATATTGACGTAACACACTCTTACAGTTCTTTCTTTATTTCCATTTTTTATACCAAGCACTTACATCATTTTAATAAAAAAAATTATAAAAGTAAATGGCCAAGAAAAAAAGGTAATCTCGGATCCAATATAAATAAAATCTAAGAAACATATGTCTAAAAAAAGTGGTGTTCTTTTTTAGTGATTCTATGTTGTGTTAATAAAATACTTACACGGACATGTCATTCTCCCTTTCCTTGGGTTGAAGCAAATAGATCAGAAGATTAATGGCACGCAGAAAGTAACATCATAAACATACACTCCTTTCTTTGTGCTTAAATGTTTTTAGCTATAACGCATCTTCACATAAATGGTGGTTTAAATATTCTACTGTTTGAGAAAAATTGGCAACTTAAAAATGTTTTCGCACATATAATACATTGACACAACACATAATTACAGTTGTTGCATTATTTTCCGTTTTTTGTATCAAGTACCTATATCATTTTAATGAAATAGATATAACAGCAAAGTAACCAAAAAGATAAGTACTCTGGCGCGCAATGTATATAAAATCTTGGAGACATATTGCTAAAACTAGTGATGTTCTGCCTAAGTCATTCTATGCTGTGTCAGTGTAATACTTACGGGGACATGTCATCCTCACTTTCCTTGGGGGTGAAGCAAATTGATCAGAGGATTAATGGCCCGTAGAAGGTAATAGAATAAACTTATATTTCTTTCTTTGGGCCAAAATGTTACGACTGAAAAAAAATATAAAAATAGTCGTTGGGGGTCACCGTAATTCCTATACATCATAGAAATGTATACTATAAAACATCAAAATAATACATAGGTAAACTGTTTATAAAATGCATTTTGTTTTTATAGCGTGCTTGTATACTAACCACAAATGATAAACGCTTCATTTGCGATATAGAACAACACATGATGAACCCTAAGAACATATAGTATAAAGTTCAAGCCAACTAAATATAGATAATCGAGGAATATCAATAAAACATATTTCTAAAAATAGTGGTGTTCTGTTTAAGTGATTCTATGCTGTGTCAATGTAATACCTACATGGACATGTCATCCTCACTTTCCTTGGGGATGAAGAAAATTGATTAAAATATTAATGGCACGCAGTAAGGAACGGGAAAACAGTCTGACAAACCGAATCATGAACAATTTTCATCTAACTGTTTAAAGGAGAAAAAACTTACCACTTAATAGCAATAGTTTGTGTATACTATTTTCTTTAAGCAACTCTATAAATAATGATGTAATAGCAAATAAAATCGAATAATAGTACTGCTTAATTTTATTGAATTGATTTTTTTCTCCCATGTACATTTCAAGTGAATTAGTTATTTTTCTTATAACATTTTCGCGTATTACAAGAATGGTTGATATAAATGATGATACATATATTCTACTGAGTGAGAAGAAATGGCAACCAAAACTTCCCCCTATATACAAAATAAGGACATAACACATCTTTATAAGTGTTTTTTTTTTTAATATTCCTTTTTATATACCAAGTAGCTACATCATTTTAATGAAATAGCTATAACAGTAAATGGCTAAAAACAAGTAATCTGGGATGCAATATCAATAAAACATATTTCTAAAAATAGTCGTGTTCAGCTTAAGTGATTCTATGCTGTGTCAATATAAATACTTATACGGACATGTCATCCTCACTTTCCTTGGGGGTGAAACAAATTGATCAGAATATTAATGGCACGTGGAAAGTAACAGCATACACATACATTTCTTTCTTTGTGCCTAAATGTTTTTAGCATATAAGACATTTTTATATCACTGAAAAAATATATAAAAACTAGTCGTTGGGAGTTACGCAATTTTTTATCCATCATGGATATGCATAATATAAAATATGGCAACAGAATAAGCGTAAACTTTTTATAAAATATATTGCTGTTCTAAAAAATAAATAAATAAATAAATAAAAGAAATATATTTTGTTGAATTAATCTATGCTACATTCATTCTTCAAAAGAAATAATTCCGAAAATCTTAATATACTTTTCATCAGAATGAATGTAAGTCCGAAAAAAATAGTTCCGGATAACTAAGATTACATAAATTTATTTATTTATTTATTTATTTTTTTTTTTTTTGCACTATTGCATTCGAAGTACATACTTAATTACAAGCATTTATTTTAATTTGTTCGGTAGATGAAGTATTTAAAATCGTGGTTTGGTGACTTCATAAACTTTAAATGCTCTGTTACTGAATGGCGAAAAGAAACATCCACATAACTTCAAAAATGATAACCGTATTAACTAACAGTTTATTGCTCCGTATTAAGCGTCTCATTTCTAATTAAAATATATATTTGAATTGAAATTTGAAGGAGATACACAGTCATAAATATCAAAGAATGTGGAAAATAGGATTACAAATATCTCGGCATCTAATTATCCAATAGACTTCAATCTTTATGCAAAATATATGTTATTTTGTTATTTTTTATATTCACATTTTAAAATAAATAATTTATAAAAGATTTATAAATCTTTTATCCGGATGAATATTTCAAATGTCCGAAAAAAATAGTTTCACATTACTGATACTTAATAGGATTATTCTAATTACTACTTACAAAGTACATACCAAATTTCAAGTCTCTATCTCAATTACTTCTAAAGATAGATCGTTTACCGATACACAGACAAACGGATCGATTTTTTTAAATTCTAAAAATATGTTTTTTGGAATCTTTAGTGTATAAATCCATCAGAAAAAAAATCGATTTTTGAATGATTACTTGATTTACCCTTTACTAAAAATGATATGTAAGTAAAATATTTGATTACAAATTTTACTTCTCTCAAATATTCTTGATATTTATATTGCGGATTATTTACCTTTTGAATGAAATAACTGCGTAATGGACTATATTTATGATAATTAATGTTTAAGTATTTTCTAATGCTGATTTCAAAAATGAAGTTCGGGTTTTGGCTCTCAAATCATGAATTTTCGCAAATCGTAAATTTTTAATTTTTTTAACAGTCGAAATATTGCGAAAATTTGATACTATAAAATACTGAATAATGGACACGACCGGAGAATGCCATTCGTGTTCAGAAGTTCGGCATGTAAAAATGTACATAAATCTTAATGATTGCAGAGCTGCCAACTTCTACGCCTTTTTAAATGTAATAAACGTGTTTCTAACCAGAAAATCTATTATATAATATACGTACTGAATTTATTTAATGATTTGTAGTACTGCATAGTCTTTTAACTTGTTAATGGAATTTCTGGTTGGAATGGGTTTGTTTGGCTGTAAAAAGGCGTAGAAGTTGGCAGCCATGTGATTGATAAGTGTTCGCTAAATAGAGAGGCACGCTATTTAGGAGTGTCCGCTATAGAAGTTTTATTGTAGGTGTAGAACGTTTTTTTACATTCACTCTTTTAGTTCATGCAGGAAATTATTATAGCTAAACAGTTGAAACATCTGATGAGAGAAAGGGAATTGACTGATTCGTGTGAAATAACTTTGAACGAAGCGCAAAATTAAAAAGAACATACTTCATGCATATAGTAAACAAACAAACAAACAAAAAAATAACTATTGTGAAAAAAAATTGCGATTATTTTATAGTATCAAATTTAAGAATTTTTCTACTTTAAAAATTTTTATTACTTACGATTTGCAAAAATATCTCAAATGATTGTAAAAAATGAAGGTCCTTTTTGGATTTAATGTTAAAATTTTCCCAAGATTCAATTAGGAAAAGCAGTAAACATGATACAGCCTAAACATTTTAGGCTTGTGTTGTATATAGAGGATTAGACTACACGATTCATTGGGTTCCAAAACACCATGTATTGAAAAATATGTGACCTAATATACCGGCTTATATATGACAACATACATACACTCACTAAGTTAAAAAAAAACTGACAGAAATATTATATTGGACTTATGGACGAAACTGGAAAAGAATTGGAATGTGTGCCAATCGAGTAAAGGCGCGCACATTGAACGTTTGTATTAAGTGCGTGAATCTTAGTGAGTGTGTATATTTTTTCATTCATGACTTTTCTTCGTACATCGTACGCTTGTAAATAAACAGTCTTTTGAAACCGGGCGAATCACTTCGTTTAACAATAAGTAAAAGATTTACCGCTCATAATTTTGTGAAATTTATATACATGGTGTCCACTCTGAACGCTAACCGATAATTAATTTCCAAAAAGATAGTTTTGGGGTAAGGTTCTTAAAGAATGCTTAGAATGTTCTGTGTCACATTATTATTATTATATTTATTATTATTATTATTTTACATCAAAATAGTATTTTTTTAAACTTACGAATATTAAAATCTTAATATTTCATGGTTTCATACGTGGTATTTGGAAAATCATTATATACGCTCTAAAAATTAAAATATTAAAAGTCCTATTCTTCGACTAAACTAAACTAGGTATGAAATTTATAGTTTCACGAATTTTCAACTTTACCTGAAACTTGAAAGTAATAAACGAGTTTTTACGACGAGTTTAAACGAGAAGTAATGTGAATATGTGGCGGTTTAATAATTACCATACGAGGGAATTTAATAATTACTGTCCCTGGTGCATATAAAACATTTGTGTTGCGGTAGTTGATATGGAATATCGAAGTCTAATGACTAAAGAGCTTACATGTCGGTTTACGAACAGCAGCTACTATATTAACATAGTTTTGGATAGAGGGATGAAGTTCTGAAGACACATTTTTTAGAGAATTCTTTGAGACAGGGGTGAGGGTTAAATGCTGGTTTAGAGCTCATGAGGCTATACTAGTGACTGTGAATGAGATGTGGCTGCATTACCATGATCCTTAGTCCAACCGACAGCAGCTGTAACTTCAGTAGTAGTAGTTCATCCACTGTCACAAATCTATCCCTTTGTCCTCTTCAGACCTGAGCATAAAATAACTCTATAAATGTATATTTATCGCATATTTATCGCTTTTGCATAATCGAAAAGACACCATAGATGACAGAAAGAGTCATATTTATGAAATCAGTGCTTCAGGAGACTGGTAATTTCGGTTTACAAATATGGATATAAAAGTACTAATCCCTTTAAAACATCAATTCAACTATCAGTAAAATAAATTTACACAATAACAAAATTAAGGTCTTTAAACAAGTAAATGATCAACAAATCTTCAAAAGTTTTTATTATAAAACATTTAAGTTAAATAATCATGAGTATTTCTTACTTTCTTGGCCACAATTTCTTGAAGGTGTTTTCGAAACTCAGATCAAAATAATATTTATTTTATGAGGTAATATTCATCAGTGTTGATATTTATTGGTTTTGTTTTAAACCAAAAAACATTTAGCTCTATAGAAGTAAAGTAAAAATGCAAAAAAATCGAACAGTTTAGTTTTTAATGACGAAAAGAATGGAGTTACACATTTGTGTACCTGAGGTTTGAAGAGGTCAAGCTAAAAGTCATCTTTTACCCCCCCCCCCCTTATCTTTTCTTTCACTCGCCCTTCCAAAACTATGTAAATAAAGAATTTTCGGTTATGAAATTGAGCATATAGGCATCTAAGACATTAGGCTTCGATATTCTACAATAGTCATCGGAGTACAAATATTTTACGTAACTGGGGATAATAATTATTGAACCTCCTTCGTGCATCTATATTAAAAATTTTATTGAAAGTTAAGTAATAGAGTTAACAAACAATTCACATAACTGTTTTAAACGTAATTTTTATCTTGTGATTTTAGGAGTCATGTCGATATCTGTTTCTCATTACAATTTAGTGATTTATTGATTTCCTAGATAAAGAAAAGAAAAATATTTAATTGTGCATGATTTTAAAGGCAATTTGTTGTGTGCTAAATTAAAAAAATTCGCATTAAAAAAAAGAGACATTCTTTAAAAAAACAGACATTTTTAAAATACATTCTTAAAAAAAAAAGAAAAAAAAACGAACGTTTTTGGATTTTATATGAAAAAATATGAAAAAGCTCGTTGGAGGTATATAAGGAGAAAAAGAAATGCGTTTTTGAGTTCAAAGTTAAGAAAACTTTCATTCAATACCCCACACGATATACAAATAAAATATTTTCTCCAGTTAACTTAATTAGCCTCTGTAAATTTTTCGTGTGTATATTTGTAAATGTTTAATAATCTGCTAATAATATGGAATTATGTAATTACGAGGAAAATGGCTGTGGCAGACAGAGACAGAGGTGATCTTACAGTGGTTCCGTTTTCACTTTTTAATTATGGAATCCTAAAAATATCACTATATTCCTACATTCTTACTAATTCTTTTTTAATTTCATACACGATTAAGTGTAAGTGATAAACATTGAGACGGTATAATAAAGAATTATTTTCTTTGAGGTTAGGTCTTTAGATTCAAAAGGCACATTTTCCAGGCCAATTTTCCAATCTGGTCGATTTCGTTGTGTAAGAAATTTATAAAAATACTCTTTCATTTTCGTCATTTGTACCTGAGTTCGCAAAGTTGAGTGGAGTCCATTTAGAATTTTAAATTAAATCATAGATAAAAAATGCCATTATATTATAATCATTTTTACTATTTCTTTTTAATTTCATTTACGAATTTTAATTGAATTCTAAAATTGATTTTAAAACGGTCTAAATAAATATTGAAATGTAATAAATAAGAATAAATGGCTTTGACGTTACGGATCAAGTTTTTAAGGGATTTTTTTTCTTGACCAGTTTTCTAATCCGGTCTATTTTATTGCATTAGGAACTAAAATTAAATGTACTTTTTTTCATTATTACACATACAACTGAATTTGCAAAATCGAGTGAAGTCATTACAGATTATTTAATTCAACCATAGAACAAAAATAACCCAATATAAATTAAAATCGTTCTTAATGTTTCTTTTTAATATCATTCATGATTAATTTTAAAATCGACTTACACTTAGTTTTAATTAGACATTAATCGTACTTTTAAAATTTATTGCTTAAAGCTACTAAAAAATATAAGTAGTATCAAATGCTTATTAGTAGAGAAATACATCTTTTGAAATAAAATACTTTTTCAGATAGCATAAAGAAAATTCAATATGCTTTAAATATTTTATTTAAAATAAACAAAATATTAATGAAACTCTACTTAATTACTTCGGAAAAATTAAGTTACGCTTACAAAAATAACTTTTTTTTTTTCGATTTTATTCATACCTTACTTATTCAGAGAGTACCGAAGGGTGTTATTTAATCTCCTTAATACATTTTCGCCTATTTTCATGCAAATCGATAATTATTAAAGGTTTATAGAAAAAAATATTAAAACTTATTTTTTATAAATATTGTTTAATTGCATATTTCTTTATGCTTAATTTTCTTTTGCAATAACAGAATTTAGAAATGAAAACATTATTGTATAATTTATCCTTATTAAGAGTATCCCTAAGGCGTAATTTTGATTGCTCTTTCTGTTAATTTGTAAACAGCTCTTTTATTTGGAAAAAAGATGGTAGCATAAGAAGAAGGATAGAGTGTAATTATCCATTTTTGAAAACGACCTTATTAATAAATAGATTTATTAATTATGTGGTTTTAGTGCCGCTGTCCTTTTCGAAAAACGAAAAGCGAGTGAAAGCTTTGAGTATAGCTTTTGATATTTCTTTTCCAATGTATTTGTTTCCATATTTAAAATTATTTGTTTTAACTTTCTAATGAGCTAGTTTATCAAATATCTGCTGAAATGTACATGTTTTATCGGTTTTTGATAGCGAATACTGTTTATAAAAATATCAATTTATTTCCTATACTTTGCCTATAAAAGAAGCTATAACATTGCAAAAGCATCTTTGATCTTCAGTTGGAAGTGGTTTTCAATATTACTATTCCTTTCAAAAAGTTCCATGTACGTAATTTTTTTTGTTAAATATGGGACATGCAAAAAGCAGTTTAACGTAGAGTAAAGGCAACCAAATTAAAATTATCAGTCGTTATTTAATGTCTACAGAAAGCTAGAGCTTTCATTAAGCTTACAAATAGAATACTAAACACCGTGAAAGCGACATTTTCAAAACTAAACAAACAAAACTGAAATATGAATCTATCACATAGCCAAAGTGGCTCTAAAGGGCTAAATTTATATATATTTATGTACATATTTTTATGACGCCTAACATACAGTTTAAAGAAATACAGATATAGAAATATATATTTGTCCAATAATGATCCGACAACTTCCGTTTATTAATGTAAAAAGTTTCAGTTTTATAAATAAATATTTAATTATAAGAAAATCATAAACGCCTATTTAATAATAGTAAATATTTTTAATGTTGTTTAAATGTCTTCGAAATAATATTTTAGGTTGCAATAACATTTCGTAGACGTAGTAATATTTTTGTTATAAATTGAATTACTTGGTTGAATTGCAAGTTTCAATTACCTCATTTCTTATTTTTAATTTTTTTGTCACCATCCACTTTATACCCATAATCTATTTTGAACTATCATCGATTTATTTTTCTTTAGTATTTTGAATCGGCATTATTCTTTAAATCTCATTAATTTCTCTTTATTCATTTTTCTTTAATTTCTCAAAGAAACCTCAAATGAATTTTGAGAACTTGGTGAACTTTATCCCAAGAAATTTCTATAGGTGAATTAGAATTATTCACAGCTTTACATAATCAAATCGATCAATCAACTTTAAGATTTTTGACAAAACAATGTGATTAGCCACCACTGAATATCTTCTTTTTGACTTCATGTAAAATTCTTTATAGTTGAACTGTACTGCTTCCTTTTGGTTTTTAACTAAACCTCATTTTCAATGCTAAAAAATGCTCAGATTCAATGCCATTTTTAGCTTACAGCATAAAACTACGTTAAAATATCAATTTCTATTCCATAGCATTCGATTAAAAATCTGTAAAAAACTTTGTCGAACATATTATTAAGTTTAATAAAAAAAAAACTGGCTTATGTGAAAACAAAAAGTCAATCAAAGATTAACGCATTTTGTTTAAATAATAAACGTGTGAACTCGTATGTGAGAACAAGAAGTCATTCAAAGATTAGAACTTTCTGTTTTTATTTGTGCTGATTTGTCCCATGTTTTATTGTATAATAGTATTATTACGGTTACAATCACTCTCCAATATTTGCGACATACAATGTCTCTCAGTTGCCCCTGAGTTTGATCATGTTTAACTCAGGCTGCGTTTGAAAAATTCAATGCAGCAAACTCTTAAAAGGTTCCCCCTTTCTCATTTGATAAAGATCTATTAGGATGATTTACGTGTTGCGCGTTGATAGAATTGAAGTTTGACAATAAAATTTATTTTTTTCAAAAGTGTAATATTACGTAATGTATATTACGCAAAAATAACTCCATTTATTTTACTATCCTACGAATATTATTATACGAATTACGTAGTATACATATTATCAATATTACGCAATATTAATTCCATTTATTTTATTTATTTATTTATTTTGGGTTGTTCTTTTTACATTTCGAGTTTATTAATAGATAAATAAAATGATGAATTGTTTACAACATAATCACAAAGTGGATTTTATTACTATACAAATTGGCATTTTTTTCTCTTGCGTGTAACACACTGGCTCCATTTTTTAGGGGCCTCTGTCGACTGATCGTTTAAATAAAATGCTGCTTTTATTCATATGTTTAAAACCTTAAAATTAATACTGATTTTTGTCATTAAAAACAAAAGAAAAGAAATCTATGCTATGGAATAGTAATTGATATTTTAACGTAGTTTAGGCCTTAAGCTAAAAAGGACATTGAAGCTTAAAGTCTGCGTATTTTTTAGCATCGAAAATGAGGTTTAGTTACAAATCGAAAGGAAATATCTTACACGAAGCCAAAAAGAAGATATTCAATGGTGGCTTATCACATTGTTTTGTCAAAAAATTTAAAGTTAATTGATCGTTTTGATTATTTAAAGCTATGAATAGTTTTTGATTATATAAAGCTGTGAATATGCAGAAATACTATATTCTAGTTAAAAACATCGGACAGTTATTTTTGTATTGTATCTATTTCACGCATTTTCATTTTGTGTTAAGATTTAAATTTCAATGAAATTGTAAAATACATGCCCAGTTAGTTATACGTATTAAAATTAACCATAGAATCACTAAAAAGTCAAATATAACTAATCTAAAAATTCCATATTCATTCATATCAAATATTATTTTACTAGGTTTTATTGGTTTATTAATATAATATGTAGAATTTTAAATTTCTGATACTTATGCGTATTTCCCATTTCTGAATTGTTAAAAAATATGCTTACATAATCAAATATTTCATAAAAATATGCACTTGGTATTATTCAAATCAAGATATACATTTTCGTCTATTTAAAAATTTATATTAAATTTCTTTAATTTGAGCATTGATATTTGAATTTTAGTAGGAAAATCGAAATCCTTTTAATGCGGTATTTTTATTTAAAGGACACGTTACATCATAACATTTTTACAGAAGGTATAAATTTATATAAATGACAAAGCTATAAATTTTGCAAATTTTTGTTGCTGTGTTTCAAAGGATTTGCAGACAATTTTATATATCTATAGAAGAAATACTTTACTTGCGAAAATTGCTAGATGCATATTAATGCATTAGTAAAAATTTCAATGAAAATATAAATTTTTAGGTGTGTTCGTAATTATGTAAATACGTAGCACCTATTGTTGTCGCTCAGTCCATCCGTCTGTCCGTCTGTCTGTCTGTCTGTCTGTCCGTCTATCTGTCCGTCTGTCCGTCTGCATATAACAACGCAAAAACTACCCAACCAAATCGTTTGAAATTTAAAATGCATTATTATAACATAATTTTATCGAGTCATTTCAAATTTTATGAAAATCGGATGGATAGATCAATTACAGGGACAATCAAAAGGATTCTGTTACATTACGGTCAATGGGGAAAAAAATTTCAAATGCATTTTAATCGTTTGAAATTTAAAACATATAATTATTGCGTAATTTTGTCGAGTCATTTCAAATGTTATGTAAATCGGATGCATAGAACAATTACAGGGACAATCAAAAGGATTCCGTTACATTACGGTCAATAGGGAAAAATTTTTCAAATGCATTTTAATAGTTTGAAATTTAAAACATATAATTATTGCGTAATTTTGTCGAGTCATTTCAAATGTTATGCAATTCGGATGCATAGATCATTTACAGGGACAATCAAAGGTATTCCATTACATTACGGTCAATGGGGAAAAGATTCAAATGCATTTTTATGATGTTACACTCATTCGAACATAATAGAATTGGCATGAATCTATGAAATGTATACTAAAATATGCATTCTGTACAATCTGTGATGGAAAGAATTTTTATTATTAAATTACAGGGCCACACAAAAGTATTCCACTACATAATGCTATACGGGGAAACATTGTTTGGGGAGTGTTTTAATTATATTCAACTATTTCACATTTTATGAATAAGATATACGTTTCTGAGGTGTAATAAAAATTACTTTCTGCATATTTACAGAAACACAAAGATTTCGACTACTATACTGTATCCGAAGTACACTCTACTATATCAGCAAGATCTGAATATTTTTAAAACTTCGTTATCATACGAACGCACCTCATTTGCTACGTTCACGTGCTATTTTCAACTTGTTATATTCTGTTGTGAACGAAAACTTCCATTTGACATCAGAATATATATTTTTACGTAGAACAATATGAATAAAGATACATTAATTGTATGATACTGAATATTATTTGAAATAATTTCTAATGCAATACATTTATACGCCTCTGAATTTTTTTAGCATATACCCATGCAATGTAATTGATGTTTCTGATATATCTACCATCCACTCCCTTCCGACCTACTTAAAAATTTTAAACAGACATTTCTGTGCAATACCAGTTATTATAAACTGTAC
Organism: Maratus speculifer; assembly: GCA_964019185.1. NCBI lineage: Eukaryota > Metazoa > Arthropoda > Arachnida > Araneae > Salticidae > Maratus > Maratus speculifer. Next base: position 104,169,346 of record OZ025289.1, on the reverse strand, counting down.
CGATACTAATTAATAATACTATAAAGTGTTTGATCATTTTAATGACATTAAAAATTTGATTTTTGAAAATCTTACTTTCTGCTGTGTCTTTTATAAACTGAAATTTTTGTAATAAAATTTATTTTCAACTAAATTGAATTATTATATGAAAATGAAAAATACATTGTGCTAATGGCTATACTTTTTGATTTAATGAAATTTTATATACTTTGTGACTCGTGGAAAATACCGTTTACCTAAACACATGCATATATATATTCAGATATACGATGGTAAGTGCAATTTTATATGCACTACTGCTATAAGTCATCTTACATTGTTCTTACTCACCTCTTTTCTAATCCACTTTATTGTTATATTGTTGTGGTCGTGCTATAAAAGTTTGATCGTAATTCCTCAATTTTCTTTTGTTACAAATAACGATATGGAAACAATGTCTTGTCACAATGACATATCTACAAATAGATTGAAAAATTCACGAATGGTCGCACAAGTGTTACGCATGAAAAAGTAATCGGACTACCGGGTATGACCACAAATAATAACAAAATGGAACCTGCACATTAAATGGTTCAGATCCGTATAATCCCCACCTTGACCTTTTGGACAACTACTTGTTTGGTCTATTAAAAAATGCATTAAGGAATCGTGGATTCATCTTCGACCAAGAATTGAACGACACGGTGCATGCGTGGCTCGCTGCTCAGCCGAAAACCTTTTATAAAGGCATCAACGAAGTACGACGAAGGGCCAAGTGTGTTAAAATCAAGGGAACTATATTAAACTAGTCGTTGGGGGCCACCGTAATACTTACCCATCATGGATATGTATATGAAAATAACACAAGTGAAAACTATTTATACAATGCATTGCAATTCATAAACAAAATTTAAATATTGTTAATATGCATAGTAATGCTCTATTAAAGAACTGCTGATTACCGATATCGACAAATTATGTAAAACGCCAAACTACTCAAGTAGTACCGAACTGCGTAAAAGAAACATCCTTATAACTCCAAAAATAATAACTCTATTAACTGACAATTAACTGCATCGGATTAAGCGTCTCATTTCCAATTAAAATATACCTCTGAATTGAAAATTGAATGAAATACAGGGTCATGAAAAATCAAAGAATGTGGAAAACAGGATTACAAATATCTCGGCAACTAATAATCCGATTGACTTCGTTCTATATGCAAAATGTGTGTTATTTTATTGCCTTTTACGTCCATTCCTTAGAACAAAAAAATTCGAAAATTTTTATATACCTTTCATCAGAATGAATTTTTCGAGAGTCCGAAAAAAAATGTTCCGGATAATCGAGGTTGCTGATATTAAATAGGGTTCGTCCCATTCTTACATACTAACTACGTACAAAATTTCAAGTCTCTATCTCAATTCGTTCGGGAGATAGAGCGTTTACAGACAGACAGACAGACAGACAGACGGACGGCAAAATTTTTTTTCTAAAAATATGTTTTTCGGAATCTCCATTATCTAAAACGTGTAAATCCGTCAAAAAAAATTTTTCGATTTTCAAAACGATTGCAAGACTTACCCTATACTACGTATGATGGGTAAGTAAAATTGATGATGACGTCAGTTCTTTATTTGTATTATAATAAAATTTTTAACTACAATGTGGATATTTTTTGACTTATATATATGTATTAGAAATGTAAAATCTGCAACGTTAAAATCACTATTATTTTAAACTATAAGCATGCCAGTTTAGGTAGCATATAGCTCTACAGCTTACCGTCCTTCGGGCTAAAGATGACGGAAATTTGATCTCACATATAGGAGAGATGGGGGATCACCATCTCTCGTATATGTATAGGCCAATGATCTGTCTTTCTATAAGTTTTCATTACTGTTGTTTATAATGTATTTCATGCCCAACTGAGACGGGGGACCAGGTTTGAAATCTGTAGTGAAATAGTATCAGATTTCATTCATAAGGGAATTTATAGGGATAAGTAATTGATTTTATCTCAATTTTTCCCTCACGGTTTTGATCTTTAAAAAAGGTCTCTTGGATTAGTAACTCTCTCCCACCAACACACATCCTAAAATGAAGTAATCTCTAAACTACAAATTTCACTCGCGCGAATGTAGCATCGTATCTACGAGTCAAGATCAGCGCAGCTGTCCTAGGTGATCATTATTCTGTTTATGATGTTTTCAGTACTGTTTTAGTTCGGCATTTGGATGAAAAACATGTGAGAATATATAAATAAATGAAGCAGAAAATTAAATTATTAAATAGAATTTAAAATTTGAGTGAATGAAGTCCAAAAATTTTGGTACGAGGTTTTCTCTGTAAAAAAAAAACTAAATGTTTATTTTAATTTAAATTAATAATATTTATTACATAGTTCTTAGATAAAAAAAGAACGGTATACTTTTTTAATTTAGTTTTACTTTCTCTTGATTAAAATAACTGCATATTAAGCATTTGTTAATTCAAATAATTTAATTTTTAACATTCATACATTAATAACTCAAAATATTATTAAAAACTTAGTAAAAGAAAAAATATCCCACTTTAGTTAAATAATATTTGATCCCGTAAAACATGCAAAACGGCGAATTTAAAAATTCTAAAAACAAATTGGATTTTGCGAATTTTTTTTTAGTAAAAATAACCAAAACAGTTATGTACGTAATTGTTTTATTTATTTTCTACTTTTTGAAAAAAATTGATCGGTTTTTATAAAATATCTTTACCGCTTTTCATGCACACATTCAAATATTTTTTAAATAAATTCAAATAGAACTTCGAAGTAAAATCCAGTGGATTAATAAATATGCAAATGTAAATAACGGTATAAAAACAAAATCATTCACTATTAAGTAATTGTGTTCTTTCTTTCATTGTTTCACATTTCAGTATAATGTATTGTTTTATTGAGAATATATATGTTATTTTTTTCATAGAACAGGAGGCATTGATTTATAGACTAGTTGCTGTATTCCATTGACAGACCAAAAATTACCAGCAGAAAAAGGAAATTTTCTCATCTTCGACTTAACTGAGTAACAAATCTGTCTTCCTTTTTTTCCGTTTTCAATGAAAAGTGTCGTAGTCATTTCATTTTAGTGAGTTAGGTCATAACACCAAATATCTGAAAAACAGCTTTTTCTAGGTGTAATATAAATAAAAACTATGAGGCATATTGTATTAAGTAATGATATTCCGCTTAAGTAGTTCTATGCTGTGTCAGTAAAATGTTTGCACGCACAATGTCATCTTCGCTTTTCTTGGAGGTGTAGAAAATTGATCAGAAGATTAATGGTATGCAGAAAATAGTAGCATAGATAACAGTTTCTTTTTTATGCCTAAATTATTTTAGCAAGTAATGCATATGGATAAAAAAGAATGTTGTCAAAATTCCTTTTGACAAGGAAATATTGAAAATGATATAGTGATTTCCTTAATATATACATACATATTTATATTCAGTTTTCGCAAATTGTTTCAACAGTATAATAAGGATGATGATACTCATCAAGACAATAAATTATCGCAAGAGAATCTACATTATAATTCATTTGTTCCGCTAAGGATGCAGAATCACAGATTTCATACCAAATCTGAATTGTCGATCAATATTATAATAAAAATGTTTTTTTCAAATTTTTCGATAGATTAGCTTTAACCTTTCACTGCACGACTTTCTCTATCTTTTTGAAGAAAAAAAATCAAATTTATATATCAGTCTTATAATGAAAAATTGTAAAAAAAAAATAATTTTAATATTTCATATTTTATGGCGTGTACCTATACACACAAATATGGTTTTTAAATACTGTATATTTTGTACTGTATATATACTTATATTTTGCAAATTAATAGGCTTAAATTAATTAATTTTATCTGCTTAACACACTACAACGTTCTTTATATCAATAATTCTTTAAAAACAATAAAAGAAAATTTTGCCTTAATAGCTTGAATGATTTTTTTTATTATTATTATTCCGAAGAAGAAATGTTAATTTTTTGAAAAATGCAGTCATTTGATATAGACAATGTAAGCGTTATTTCATTTTTTATAATGTTATTAAACCGCTACAGCAATCATATTTAAAATTTCCTCGCACATAATTAGAGTTATAGTATTTTTAGGTATGTGCCAGATGGCACACGGTACAGTGAAGGGTTAAAAAAATCTCATTATACCGTCCGACGTTTCTGAGGATGAGTAACCGGTATGCGTGCCAGTTAAAGTTCCCATGATGCTTCATTATTCTCATCAGTTGTTTTTTGTTCTAATGTTTACCATATTTAATCAGAGCATTTTCACAATTTAGTTCCAGAAAATGTTTTCTTTTGAAAAAAAAAAAAAAAAAAACAGTTATAAAAGATAAAAAATTCAGCAAATGGATCTTGTTGCTAAGGAGTTTAAATACTTTAGAAATGTAAAAACTTTAATCTAAAATCTGCTAAAGATAACCCAAACCTCAATATCTGCATATTTTAAAATATTTAAAAGTATTATAAGTTTAATAATCAATCATGCAAAGGAATCCGGATCTCAAATTTATATTTTATTTTAAAAAAGGAACAGAATTCTTTAATTAAAATAAAAGAATCTTCTTGATCTCATACTGTCGTTATAAAGCTACAATTAATAAATGCATTTAGATTAACATTATCCATTACTGCTGACAGTTTAAGATATATAAAAATGCGTCGTAAGAAATGAATCATTGTGCGCGCGGCAGCGCGCTACAATAATATGATTGAGCGATGGTGCACACGGATTTTTCAATTTTTCTTTTTGCAATAACTAACTAAATACTTATCCAATTTTGATGATTTTTTTTTAAATGTTCGTCTGACCAAGAAGCACAACATAGCACAAAAATTATTTTTTTTTATGGCATACTGTAGGTGTACTGTAGAGTATTCTGAAAATCGGACAAAAATTTTGTGTCACAGCACTTTTCTCGAAAACTACTAAAGATAAAAACTTAATTTTTTTTAAAACAAAAGACAAACTTTTTATCCCGGGGTAGTCATCGAGAAAACGTTATTTCACTGGGCGGTTTTTCTGAAATTGCGTATTTTCCAAACTTGGTCATAAATGGGTATATCTAACGTTCTATTGCAGATAGAATGTTGCGGTAAAGTTTATTTTAAAGATTTTGCGATGCTAATTAATCCTGCAAAAATTCATAGCTTTACGTTAAACAGTTTTTTTACAAGATGAAATAAAAGAATGGCAGTCATCAATCTAAGGTACTTGTGATCATCGGAGAGAAAAACCAGTTACACCATTCGATTAAGCATAAAAAAATACAGAATGCTTTTTTTTCTTTTATTTTTAACTTAATTTTTTAACGAATTATGATTTTTTTTTAAATTTTTGACATGCTGATTTTTGTCATTTTTTAACACTAGAACGCCCGGATGGAGTCGATTCGACTCCAATCATGTAACTAAATTTCAATTCGAACCAGAAAAATTTTCTTGAAATAATTTAAATCTAATCCACGCAAATTTACGTTAAATAAATCAATTAAATAATTTTGAATAAAAATTCTGGTGAGAAATATTATTTTCAAACTTGAGTAGAATTTCCGGGCGTTCTAGTGTTAATGAATCATTTACTGAATAATTATGCACGGTGTCTAGCCCTGGTGGCTGTTAAATTTGATTTTTAATTTTAAATTAGGCAATTTTTTGCACCATACCAAATTTATATTTTATCCATTTTTTTCATTTATTTATATTTTGTTTTTAGCACAATGGCATCAATGGCAAAAATGCCTGGCATAACCTGTCAAATATTGGGGCCCTGTACTTTAACAAAGTGTATTTACTATAAGTATATACCGTATTTATTCTAATAGAATGCGCCCTCTAATAGAGCGCGTCTTCTAATAAAGTGCGCACCTTGGTGCTGATTGAAAAAATAAATATACGGAAACGATATAGTAGATAAGTAGAAAACGATTACTTAAATGCATTATCGAGGATTCTCATCGATCAAAATAGAGTTATTCTATCAAAGCGATGGAGTGGCGATGCAGCAAAAGTTTCAAATTTTGAACAATGTACCACTCCTGTAAACTATAGCGCCAAGGATATGCACACTGTTAAAAATCTGCTGCATTTTGCTGCAACGCACTCCCCTGCTTGTATAGAAAACGGTTACTTGGCCGTGAAATGGCGCTTTCTCATTGGTTGGAATAAAGATATATACAAGTGGTGGAGGACGTTGCAGCAAAATGCAGCAGATTTTTAACAGTGCACTGTTAAAAATTTGACCCATTTGTTGCAGAGTCACTCCACAGCTTTTATAGAATGTCTCTTTATGGCCAATGAGAATGCTCCATAACACAGTAAAGCAATCGTTTCCTATAAAAGCGGTGGAGTACGTTTTTAATAAGTCCGTAATAAATACGGATTAAGAAAACAAAGAAGCATGGTTTTTGTATCAAACTTTACTCTTGCATAAAAAAAGTTCCTGTTTTTGGCAAAAATAATGGATATTTGAATGAAAAATCTATTCTTTGAAAGAATTTATTATTTTATTCACTTTAGTAAAAAACTGATTTTTTTTTTTTTTTTTTTTTTTTTTTTTTGAAAACCGCCGTGGAATTTTGGTATAGAAAAACCTGTTTAAAAATTTTTTTTAATTTGTAACACCAGAGTATTAGAGTATGTAGCCTTTTTTAATTTCAATACAAATAAGATTTTGTTTTCTATATATAAAATACAAAACAAGTTGTGCAGTATCCCTATGGAATATGGAAAAATAGAAGGACTAGTGAAAAATGCTCCAAGGAGCAGTGCAAAAGCAGAATATGATTTTAATTGAGCATTAAAAAGTAATGGACAAGTGCTTCTGTTAATTACTGTGCATGAGGAAGGATAAGGGATCCCTTCTTGGCTACAACTCACTTCAATGCCAACTTTGAAAAAATCATATTTGCGCTTTTTTCGTGAAAACAAATCAGTCGCAGTTACTATAAAAATGTATAGTGTAAAGACGTAACCATTAAAGATGCAGCTTAATTAGACATAAATGTAAAGGAAGGCGACATAATGCCAGATACCTAGTTCCTGCAGGTATCACATTCATGCACTGCCACCAAGCATACCCTAAGTGTATAATTGCACAGAAAATTGATTTGTAGTATAGTGCAGAGTGAACAGTGCAGTTAACATCAGAGATGTAGTACAGGCTATACGCCGCACACCTTCTGGACTTTTTAATAGAACACCATATACCCTCTGTTTTTCAAGAAAGCTTATAGTATACACATTCTAGAATATCCCTCTGCTTAGAGCATATATCTTATGTTATTTTTATGACTACACCCCTGGTTAACATCTAAAGCACGGTGGAAAATTCTACTAAAGAACCGCAAATTTCTTTTATATGGAAAAAGCGCAAATATGATTTTTTCAAAGTTGGCATTGAAGTGAGTTGTAGCCAAGAAGGGATCCCTTATCCTTCCTCATGCTCAGAAATTAACAGAAGCACTTGTCCATTACTTTTTAATGCTCAATTAAAATCATATTCTGCTTTTGCACTGCTCCTTGGAGCATTTTTCACTAGTAAACAAATGCACTGTGTATAAGAAGAAAATGAAACAAACAATTAATGCAAATTTATTTTCAATAGTGGCCTCAAAAGCATAAAAATAGCTTTGCACATAGATTATAAAAAAATTCCAACCCATAAGTCAAAAAAAAAAAAAAGTTGTGTCGCGATATAGACATTATTAGAAGGAAGACAAAAATTACGCATTTTTCTAATTCGTTTAGAAGTTTAAAATTGAATATCAAGGTTATTATATGGACACCAAGATTAAAGAAATTTGTTGGTAACAACATATGCTCCCTCAAAAACGAACTAAAGAAACGATTTATTACCAAAAATCGTATTTGAAAATATTTTAACCCTCGAATAATGACACAGGTTTCTGAGTTTGTAGCTCAATTGTTTATTACTGTATGGACCTTTGCTTTATGAAAACAGGTTAAATAAGCACCAAATAATTAAAGATAATAGCTAAAAATGATATTCTTTTAATAGGAATTACCTTGAAGAATTGCTTCTACCAACAATCAATTCAATTCAGCTTCAATTGTGAAGAAAGTGCTTCTACCAACATAAATTCGGGGAGGGTGTATTCAGTTAGTCAAAAGATTAGTCAAAAACCCTACAATCACCTATCAGAGAAAAGGAAGTGGATACGCACTTATACTAAAAAGTATTGAAAATGTTATATTGTAACAATGTAACAAACAATGTAAACAGTTATTTCACCATTGATACATAAATCTCCCTAGTAGGCCTCCTACGTATGTTTCTATGTTGTCTTCTTCGTTTATTTAACTGTATTATAAATATAATTAGCATTAATTTTCCTATGGTTTCGTGTTTTTTCTGAATCATATAGCTGCTTCAAATCCTCAATAATACCATGATATTTCGTAGCCAAAATAAGAAACAATTATTAACAGTAATCTTTGTGCCTCAAAAAAAAAAAGAACCATACTTTCAATAAATAATAATAATATTATTTATTTCGGTAAATCATGCATACAAATACTTCGCGAACCTATTCAATGGTACAAAAGATAAACAAAATACATCCAGTACTATTGATAATTATTCACAAATAAGTATTTTTTTTTCGTACTATTTTATTTCAATAAAATTTCACTAAATATTTTCTTATCTATTTGTCATATTTTTCTTATATTTTCTCCCTAGGTACCAAAAATAAAAGCAGCTAATAATCTCCAAATATTATTTCAATGGATCGATTTTAAAAGTAAATACTTCTAATAATAATTTTCTTTTTATATTATTATTTCTCTTTAATCTGTATTTCTATGTATGTTTAATGAAATCAGTAAGTATTTTTTCATGCTGTAAAAAGAATGTGCTATTTTATTTAAATAAAATATCAATAAATATTCTCCGGACCAGGCGCTCAATATAGGCAGCATTGAGGAAAAATCTCTAAATTTTGTTTCAATGGATCGACTTTGAAAATGAATAATTCCCAATAAAGACATTTCTTTCGTGTTTAAATTAAATATTTTCGTTCGTTATATACTATTATGTATCATTAAAACTGTATTTTTTGTATTTTAGTAAAACGATTAATTCCCTACTTAAATATTTATTTCGTGTTTGAATTAAATATTTTCGATATATACTATTAAGTCTCACTAAAACAGCATTTTTTTTTTTATTTTAATAAAATCAGAAATTGTTTTTTAATTTTATCATTCGGGCTGTTTGGGTATTTTAATTTTTTTCAATTATTTATTTCATTAGACGTTTTATTCCTTTAACAAAAAATAGCATAATATGTCATGCCAAACTGAAAAATATATGCCAATTGCAACATTTTCCTCAATAATAACTAACTTTCCATTGTAATTCTATAACTAATCTTCCTAGCAAGATGTGTTATCAACTAAAAATGTCCCCGAAATAATATCTGTCTAACAGTGCAAGTTTCATCAATGTCTGTTCATTAGAACTCTAATTATAAACAGCCTGAATGAAATTTCAGTTTGTATTTTATGCATATATAAATAGATGAAACACATTTAAATATATTTAGAATACAGATACAAAACTTTACAATTTAACACAATAAAAACTGATGCCTAAATAAAAAATTTAGAAAATGCATTATACATTTTAAAACTCAATTACATTAACTACTATCTTTAGTCGGAAAAATGTCTGAATTCTTTTGTGTTGTTTTTGATATGATCTAAAGATTTATATATTTATAGCGTGTAAAAATTTAGTTCAGTTAGGATACGAATAACACAACTGAAAATTCCCCTTCAGAAAATTCTGTCAATGCGTGATTTACTATGTGGAACCGTGTACAAAATTTAACAAATTTATATAATGCAAAAATGAAAAAGTATAATAAACTTGAAAGGCATACTACCATTCAAAATGCACTTCCAACAATATAAACATTGTTACAACGAATAATGAATTCAAATATTGTTAGTATACATTAATGCACAAAATTCTTTTTTGCGTCCCTGTAAATGAACGATAAATGCTGCGCATACCATATTTCAATAGTAAGCATTTTGACGGCAATATTTCTTGAAGAGTATCTGAGTGATATATATAGATTTTAATGTGCTTGTAACAGTGTAACATTCTTTATTTACATTAAAAAGATTTTTAAATATTCACCATACTATAACGAAATTATTTTGGGTGCCCTTTAAAGGGACCCATAGTAATTCCTTTATAGGGGAACTACAGTGTGTCCAGCAAATAACACTCTGATTTCAAAATTAAATTTCTCAAAAAAAAAGATCGATAGTAATATGCGGTAAACGGTTTTTTCATTAGGTAAGTTGTAAAAATCTTATACAGAAATTTCAAACAGTGAATATTTTGAAAAAATTGCGTTCTGATTGCTTTGATAGAATGCTTTGATTTGACATTTTTATTGTTTGAAATTGCCTGCAGAGAAATAATTTTTCAGCTTACAGTGCAATATTTTAAAGATTTTTCGAAGTAAATTTTTAGAATTTCGAAATTTCAAAAACTTAATTAAAAAAAACCCATGAAATATGGGGAATCCGAAAAACACATTAATCCGAAAAACACATTCTCTGGCAGCAATCTAAAACAAGAAAAATGTCAAATAAAAGCATTCTTTGCAATCAGAACACAATCTTTTCAAAAAATTTACCGTTCGAAACTTTTGTATAAGAGTTTTACAGATTACCTAATGAAAAAAACGTTTACCGCATATTACTATCGTTCTGTGTTTTTGAGAAACTTAATTTTGAAATCAGGGTATTATTTGCTGGACACACTGTATATGGATAATTATTTCTTTGAAGGACTATATGTATCCATATTTCCTTTATAGGAACTATTGTTGTTGATTATTTTATTTTCAGTATTGTAATTCCAAGTTAAGCATTATTAATATGTACCTATTGTATGGCAATTTGAGTATATTTTAGGGGTTAAGGACACAGATGGGCAGAAAAATCTAATTTATAAAAACTTTCTCCCTTTTTTTTGCTTTGGGATCTGTCTTCAACTGTCTTACACCACATTTCAAATTTTTATGTGTGATAGATTTTGTTAGTCACTGAAGACAGGTAAATAGTTATCTTTACTCTGATACATATAGTTTAGTTGATATGCAATAAAGTGAGTATTTATTTAATTAAATGTATTACAATTTCAATACGTAAAAGTTTAATAATTTTCAAGAACTTTCAGGACATTTTAAACAAATGTATAAAAATTATCAAGATGTTTAAGCATTTGCAAATTTAAAAATCTTCTATATTACGCAAAGAAAAATAATCACCTGAGCTTAAATTTTAAAGGAAATTTACTAAGTGTTAGTTTAAAACTTTTCACATTAAACTATCTTCATTCATCTTACTTGAATAAAGTTACCTTAAGTATGTAATATATATGGCATAATACCCATACGTTAGAAAATTATAAGTTATATTGTAATCTGTAATGTACTAAAAGGTTATGTTTAATAAATTTTTCATAAGTGTTATACAAGTGATATTTCAAATATTTAAAAAATATTGAATAAAAAAAGCAATTTATTTTATTTACATGTTTGATTTATTTCATTAGCTATACATGTAAGGCGAAATAGTGTAATTCTACTATTTAAATATTGTACAACTTATTTTAACATGTATAATTCTCTTAATCTAACTATTTTCTTTTATTAATGTGTTGTTTTTATGGAGAGAGCATTCTAGATGATTCTTTGGCTAAGAAGTAAGAATTCGCACTCCTTAGTCAATGACTTACCTAGCACTCCATATTTTCCAAACATTAGGAATTCCTTAATTTTTTTTCGATTCAGTTTGTTCTTCTGTAGATGTCTGTATTTTTACACCCAGTTGTTCATGCTGCTTTCTCTTCATTGGTTGATTTTGGTGTGTTTGCTCTTAACACATGCATAAGCATGCGCTTCTCTGCAGTTTTTATCAGTCCTGTTTTTATCTAGCACCCTGTGCCTTGCGCTGAAGACGAATTTCGATAGTAGATACAAAACGGATGTTTGCTATTTTTTTATGCATTATTTTTGCATTTCTAAACGTTGATTTTTTATCTTTATACATTTTTGCACAAAGCCTTTATTTGATATTTTATCTGTTTATTGCATTCCCCTTAGAACACTCCATAGTTTCGCACGGGTAACTGTAAAAAGCATACATACTGTAAAATTTTAATACATAAAATACCGCCATCCGCCAAAATTGTAAAGCATATTAGACTGGGAGGTAGCAGCGCAATCAATTCTCTCATTGAGTTCAAGGATCAAAATCTAGGATTAGTTAAATCTCGATTCACATATTAAATCCCGAAATTGGTCTGCCAAGTTGTATCTTGGTGGAAATCTCCCCAAAACCCGATTTTAGTAGTCTCATAGGTTTACCATTGTAATTTCTGGAAGCAGGACGTTTCGGTCCCGCCATTTCGGTTCCGTCGTTTCAGTCCTGCCGTTTTCGTCTCTTGACATTTCGATCCCGAGACACATCCGTTCCTAGCTATGTTGGTCCCAAGTCATTTCGGTCCCTAGTCATTTCGGTAACGAGACAACTCGGTCCCTTGTCCAGCAGTCTGAAATTTTCTGCACGTGCAAAGTGTGAAATATTTTTATAGGTATTTTTTTTTGGGGGGGGGGGATAACAATTTTCAACTGAAGGCCATAAAATTTTAGTATAATGCGACTATAAAGGCCTGAAAACCGCATACACCTATAACTGGGATCCAAACTATTAAAACCCACACATTTTAATTTAGTAATTTTAATATAAAAATCAAATTAATATTCTTAATAGATATTTTTTTAATTTAATGTATCCTTAATTTATTTAATTAATAACATTATTAATATACATTGCGAATTTTACTTTAAAATAAACTCAATGCTGTATCTATTTTATATATTCAATTCATCATTATATTTTATACTTGTTATATACTGAAATTTATTTTTTACCTAGTTATTTGTTTTATACTTAAAGTTACCGAAATATAAAACTATCAATATAATTAATAATAAAACTAAAATAAGAATTATTATTTTTTTCTGCGTAAGAGGGAGCGAAACGGTAATACAAAAAAGTAAATAAATAAACGAAAAATTAAAAAATAGCTCAGTTTTGTCAGTTAGAAATTGAAAATAAAATTCTTAAAATAATAATTACATTATTACATTAAATAAAAAATAATCATCTTATTACAAGCAAATAGTCCCAGTTTCAATAAAATTAGCTCACAAAAGTGTCTTTATAGTGTGAGAAGACTGTTAAAAAATGCAATAAAAATTATTATTAAAAGAAAAAAATGGAGCTTAACTACTAAAACACCACTCGGTTTTTAGATATCCACCAAGATATAATAATATAAGATATAATAATATATATATATATATATATATATATATTATTTTCTTATATTCAATATATTACAACGTATGATTGAATTTAGAATTTATGGTAATTTTCTCTCTGTTGGACATACTTCAATTACGAAAATATACGACTGAAATTAATTTTAGATATGGCATATAGACCGACAGACGCCATAGCAGACAGAATCGCCATAGCAGACACATATATATATATATATGTGTGTGTGTGTGTGTGTGTGTGTGTATCTTGTTTTAAGATATAGGATATTTGACAGAGAGGAGGCTTGACCCACTCCTCAAATTTCACATTTAAAAATAATTCAGAATTTTACTAATAGGTGTCAAAAAAGTTACTAAAATGCTCAAACAATTGTCTTTATTTTATATGACAAATCAAAATAGTCATAAAAAAATCAATTGTGGGGCGTTTTCAACCTAAAAATGTATTGTTTTAAAAAAATTTTGCACTTTTTTTTTCTGATAAATATGTTATAGAAATTTAAATGAGTATTTTTAAGTAATGTGGAGTGATTGAGCTTTCATTCTATGTATAAAGACTGTACAGTAATTTAGGCTTAACGTATAGACCGGAAGGCGGCAGCACAGACAATCACCTCATCAAGTTTATGGGTGAAAATCTAAAATTAATTAAATCTCCAATTCTCCAAGTTTTCATACTTTTGGTGAAGAAAAGCACAATTATAAACCTATGAGTCAACCGCTAAAATTGGGATTTTAGAGGGTTTCCACCAAGATATGACTTGGCAGACCGATTGTGTTTTAATAGGCGAATCGAGATTTAACTAAACCTAGATTTTCACCCAATTAAAATTCAGATACAAATGAACTCGATGAGATGCTTGTCTATGCTGCCGACTTCTGTGTCAATAACAATGGGCTATTCTCTAGAGAGTGGTACAAGAGGGCTTGGTGAATCAGGGAGACTGGGTCCATCGGGGTCAATCAAAGAGGCAATCTGGTCAATCCTTCAAAGTAAGGAAAATTGACCAGATTGTGTAGGCTCCCTTAATTAAAAAATTTTTAATTTTTTTATTATGCACTGTAGATAATGAAAGGTTAATGATTATGTACAAAAATGTTAATTTATTCTGCAAAGCTGCAGTAAAATGGGATGATGGAAAAGAAAATGTTTATAACTGGATAAAGATGTAAAAAATTGCTATGGTATATATGAAAAAAAAAGAAAAAAATACAAATGGGAAAATGGATAAAAAAAATTTTCCATTTAAATAATACCTACAGTAGGTAAATTAAACTGTTGAAAAGACTAGAAAATTTTATCATTGATGATAGTAGCAGTCTTAAAAGTTAGAGGAAGACACGATTGGGAAGTCACGCCTACTCACATTAAATATAATTTAAGATTTTATGCTTATTTATTATATGCAATTAAATTTTATCCATGTGTTTGTACATAATTTAATTAATGTGTTTGATAAAACTGTGCAAGAACTTCAAGCAGGTCAGAAGTGTCTATGTTTTTCAGCTCTTTGAAGAATTGTACTTTTCAGTTAAAAACTCTGTTAACTGTTAAAGCATCTTAAAGATTTAGGTGAAAATTTTTTGGTGGTAGGGTATAATGTAGCAGATAATAAAATAAATATATATTTGTTTCAGGAGAAAAAAAAATAAAAAATGGAAAGTTTTTGAAAAATTGCCATTGTTCTTGAACAAGAAAAAACTGTCTCCCATAACTCTTCAACTTCATTGAATGAAAATGGATTCCAAATTAAATCGCCTGGGGTAGTTTTCGAGGAAATGGGTCAGAAAACTATCGTATTTCACATAGGATTGCACCGGATCATATCTTCCTAAAAGTGCTTAACGGCTGCAAAAGAACACAGCATTGATGGAATAACTTTAGAAAAATTTTCTTAGTTGAATATAGTGAGATGAATTCAACATATGTGAAAATTATGTGACAGCAATTGCGGCCAGGACAAGTGTCACATAAAGTAGAGCAAGAAAGAAAGAAAGAAAATGCCAGTGGCTTGAAATGACGGACATATTAAGACAATAGACCCTTAGAAAACAGAGCCTGTCTTTAACGGAATGCAGTTTTAAATATAAAAAAGTTATTTTCTCCTGCTATACAATTATAACAAAGAGCTGTTTAAAACTGTATGTTTCTCTTGTGACTTACGATTTAGTTTAAACAGGTTTCTTTAAATAATATATTTAAAAATATTTTTATAATGATTAAAGTGTGTAGTATAAAGTTATTTTGCATTTTTAAAACTGATTTTCTTTCTCATAACAAATATTTTAACGTAAAACAAAGTGGGTCAAACCTCAAAAATAGTGGATCAGCCTTTCCATGTATGGGGAGCGTTGACCCATTATATTCTCATAATTAAAATCAATCTTTTTTGGAGTTTATTATATACTACACCTATGTAGCAATTTCCTTCTGATAACTGATTGTATAATGAATAAAATAATATTTAAATCTTTATTATAAATTTAATATTTAAAAAATAAAAAAGTTAACCTTCTCTTGTTTCTCCAACATTACTGTTTGCAATGAAAATGTATGTTGCATTATTTTCAAACAATGGGCTATCAATATATGCGAAAATAAAATACACATTCTTCTTAAAATGTAACAAAAAATACTGTACACGCAAATTCAAAATTATATTCTTCGTTAATTATTTACACATTAATAAGTTTCTAAAATAGAAAATCATTTTTACGAAAGGCTTGCTTATAAATATTTCGAATCTTGAATAATATAAAACTCATTAAATTAGCATGCATAAAATCTTAAATTATTTATATAACGGGACATAATGTAACTAAAATTGTATTAAATTCTCGGAAAATGACATGGGGCAGATGCAGTAAATTGTGATTAAAACATAATTATCATCTCCGTAAAGAAATTAACTCAATTTAGTGAGTTGGCGAAACACTGATTGTAGCCATTCATCATTTTGAAGCATTGCAGGGATTTTTAGTAAATGAATAAAATTTATAAAGCATGTAATCACCGTTTACATAATAAAATCTAAAAGTTAAAATGATGAATTATTGGTGCTAGAGAAATAAAATCCAGTGTACTCTAAGTACGATAACTGATTAGTTTGTTTTCTAAATAAAACAGTTAACAATCTACACAGTCTTAATGTGTTTAACAAATACCGACAGATAGTATACACATTTTGTCGCAGATTAAATAAAATATATAGAAAATTTAAAGGAAAAATTAATAAATTATTTTTTCCCTTAATATGGTTGTGCCTTACAGGTGTATAAAATGATACATAATGACAATAATAATAAAACAAGTTGGAAATTGCACGTGAAGCGTAGCAAATTAGGTGCGTTCGTACGATAACGAAGTTTTAAAAATATTACTTTCATATATCAATCTCATAAAATTGTTAACAGTGAATTACAATTAAAACGCTCATCAAACAATGTTCTCCCTATACCATTATGTAATGGAATACTTTTGTGTGGCCTTGTAAATCAATAACGAATGTTCTTTGCACCACAAATTATGTATGATGTATATTATAATATGTACTTTATAGTTGCATATAAATTTTATTAAGTTCGCATGAGTGTAACACGATTAAAATGCATTTGAAACATTTTTTCCCATTGACCGCAATGTAACGGAATACTTTTGATTGTCCCTGTAATTGATCTATGCATCCGATTTTCATAAAATTTGAAATAACTAGACAAAATTATGTAATAATTATGTATTTTAAATTTCAAACGTATAGAATATATTTGAAACTTTTTCCCCATTGACCATAATGTAATTGAATAATTTTGATTGCCCCTGTAATTGATCTATGCGCACGATTATCAAAATATTTGAAATAACTCGACATAATTATGTAATAATTGCGTATTTTAAATTTCAAACGATTAAAATGCATTTGAAACTTTTGTCCCCTTTGACCGTAATGTAATGGAATACTTTTGATTGCCCCTGTAATTGATCTATGCATCCAATTTTCATAAAATTTGAAATAACTCGACAAAATTATGTAATAATTATGTATTTTAAGTTTCAAACGTATAGAATATATTTGAAACTTTTTCCTAATTGACCATAATGTAATTGAATACTTTTGATTGCCCCTGTAATTGATCTATGCACACGATTATCAAAATATTTGAAATAACTCGACATAATTATGTAATAATTGCGTATTTTAAATTTCAAACGATTAAAATGCATTTGAAATTTTTTTCCCCATTGACCGTAATGTAACAGAATCCTTTTGATTGTCCCTGTAATTGATCTATCCATCCGATTTTCATAAAATTTGAAATGACTCGACAAAATTATGCAATAATTATGTATTTTAAATTTCAAACGATTCAGTTGGGTAGTTTTTGCGTTGTTATATGCGGACGGACAGACGGACGGACAGACTGACGGACTGAACGACCACTATAGGTGCTACGTATTATATAATTACGAACGCACCTAAAAATTATAATCCAATTTATTTGAACTATTAATCAGTTTTGCCTATTAATTTATCGATCTCTCTTGCACTTACTTTACAGCGAGAGAACTGTACTCTCCACTACTGTTACAAACAAACATCCACATAGTGTGCATTTTTCAAGAAAATCCTTGTTACCGAATACCGATCACTTTTTAGGCTTTATCATATCAGTGTTTGTATGGAAAATGCCTGATGGTAACAATTATGAATGATTTACTATGTTTAGTTAAATTAGAAATAGAAAATGCTGTTATGATAATCCATTTTAATTCCTTTATTTTACCTAAAATTAAATATGGAATCGACACACTTAGTCTTAAATAGACATCATTCTTAACTTAAAAATACGTTGTTAAAAGCCTGTGGAAAATTGCCAACAATATGTGAAGATTATTATAGAGAAAATGATAAAAATGAAATGATAATAATTTTTATACATGATTTTTTTTTTACTTAAATATGCTTAGAACTTTTTATTTGTTATAAAAGTTAATTTACATGACACTAAACTAACTGTTGTTTAAAAAAATAAAATAAAAATGTTTTTTCTTTTTTTGTTTTTGTTTTATTCCTGTTTCACTTGATCAGACATCACCAACGGCTGTTATTTAATCTGCTTAATACAGTTTTCACCTATTTTCATGTAAATTGTAATTATTAAAGTTTTTACAAAAAATATAAAAACCATATTTTTTTCTAGATAATGTTTAATTGAAATGACTTTATGCTTAATTTTCTTTTACAATAAAAGCATTTAGAAATCAAAACATTATGTTATACTTTATCCTTATTAAAAGTATCCCTAAGGCGTCGTGTTGATTGCTCCTTCTATTAATTGGAAAAGAGCCCTTTTATTTGAAAAAAAAAATGCAGAATAAGAAAGAGGTTAGAGTATAATTATCTGTTTTTGAAAACGACCTTATTAATAAATAGATTTATTAATTACGTGGTTTTAGTGCCGCTTTGCTTTTGCAAGAACGAAAAGGAAACGAAAGCTTTGAGTTTAGATTTTGCTTTTTCTATTCAATACCTTTATTTTCTTATTGTGAATTATTTTCTTCTTACATGGTTTTCGATTTTTAATGAGGGGTCTTTTCTAAAATCTGAAGTTCAATAGGCATTAGTTATTCAATATCCTTATTTGTCTGTATTTTGCTTGTAAAAGTAAGAATAAGAAATATGAAATAGTAATAATAATTCCGACTGAAAGATAATACGAAGACAGATAGATGATAATGAAATGAGATCTATTGTGAGAAATTTTTTTCAAATCTCTGCCGAATTTCTATGGATACTAGATATCCATTATTCAGTAAAAAAAGTTATTTTTATAAAAATGTGTATAAAAATAGGCATAAGAAATTTAAATTGTTTTAACATTTTATTTTCAAAGATAGGAATATAGTCAGATGTTAATGAAATATCATCTTATATGAAATCCATTCTCAAGTTTAATAGATATCAGATATTAAAAGTTTCTTAATAATAATGTATTTGTCTTTATTTTGTCTAAAACATATGCATGCGAAGAATTAAATAGGTAGAATTATTTCTTCTCATAGCTGATTGAAAAACAGTAGTGGTACTCAAACAATAGCGATTCTATAATAGTCTCGGGGTTTTCGTACTGTTGTAAAATGAAATGAAATGAAACTGATAGAACGCACTGTGTGTAAATTAAGAAAATGAAAAAAAAAATTCTGATTTTATTATTATTATTATTATTATTCTAAGAACTTTGATGAGTGAATGAGAACTACTGAGTTCTCTTAATGTAATGATGAATGTGCCTTTTTATATGGAATTAAATTGCATTTTTTATAATAAGGTACCTGTGCCTAATATGGACACCCTAAGGAAAATCTATTTTTTTCATCCCCCCATGTACACATAATAGGACTCCAAAGATATATGACCATGATCCCTGGACTGTCGACTATCATTATTAAAATTAGCGACCTTGTAACTATTGCGGTTTAATTTAAATGATAAAAACAAAAAATGCTTGCAGATGTTCATATAAGGAACCACTAGTCCCTATTATGGACAGGTAGCTCTTTATTGATCTACTACAAAAGGTGTATGAAAGAACCACTTTTCAATGGAATTTTGGAGGAAAGGGGATAAGAAAATGCATCTTAAGGTATTACAGGAGAGGTTAGGGCACAGTAAATATCTTCAGAATATGCAGTTAGGAACGAGCAGTCATTTTCGGTATCGGCTCTTCGAAGACCGATGCAAAGCACCTCAGTTACTACAAAATATAATGAAATGGTAGTTGGTTTTGCTTAGCTTTCTATTTTTGTGAATCTGAAGATTCACTTGCTGTACTTCTAATGTGGACATAAGCTGTCCATTTTGAGAATCGGGAGTAGTTTTAATAAATCTTGTAATAAATAAATAAAGAATATGTTTCTAAGCAATATATACAATAGCAATCGAAAATATGTTTTAAAAGCTTTCTAAATCACCCCGATTTTCAATATTTAAGGTAAATTTACAACATCTAATAAGAATTTAAATTTACCTGTAATTACTACCAGTACACCATGAAACAACAAGTTTCCTTCTAAATGGCGAACAGCGCGCTTTTTTGTACTTTCCGGGTTTAATTATCTTTTCAACTGCTTTTCTTCACGGACATATAGCGCGATTTCTCTATCAAAATTGTTACTTTTAAAAATGTTAGGGATGTCCATATTGAGAGCACTGTCCATATAGGGTACAAGTACCTGAATTTTTAGATTAATTTGAACTTAGAATAAGTTTATCTTAATAGATGAGTTTGATTTTAATTCAAGAACTCCTAGCATTGCGTAGATGCAGCCCACAAATGAAGAAACGCATGGTTAGTAAGTACACTTTAGGTTAACTCTATTTTCGAATTCTAACATAGTTTATTGGTACCCTCGGCGGGACTAGAGCTTTTGAATTTTAATTATTTTAAAAGACGAAATGAATCTGAACAGTTTAAAAACTCATAGAAAAGGACTGAGAGCTACTTTAACTCTCACGTTCAACAAAATTGAAAATGAATTAGTTAAAGAAATATGTGACATTAAACAACTTTCTGTTTTGAAAACTCAGCTTTTTGATAAATTTCAACGGACGAACACTTGTCAAAGTCAGATTTCGGAAATATTATTACAAGATAAGGACGAAAAATTGTTTATCGAAGATTTTGAAAGTGCAGATGAATATCGAAGAAATATATATAGAAATATGTGCACGTATTGATGAAAAGATGCAGTTTTCTACCTCTCCTGGCGAAGACGTAAAACGCAAATTTAAATAACCGGAGCTAGAGCTGAAAAAATTTAACGGCGAACCAAAGGAATTTTTATCTTTTTGGAGCCAGTTCAAAAAAATACATGAAGATGATTCTTTTGCCGATGAAGACAAAATGCAATACTTATTCCAATGTTTTGAACCAAAATCTAAGGCCGAGCGTTTAATATCAAGTTATCCAGCTACCGCGGAAAATTATCCGAAAGCGATTGATCAATTAAAACAGAGGTTTGTGACAGATGATCTTCTCGTGTAAATTTATGTGAGAGAATTGTTAACCCTCGTAATGAAAAATGCCACGGCGGCGAAATTGAAAGTTGACTTGGCCTCTATATACAATGAGTTAGAAAGCAAACTCCGTGCCTAAGAAAGTTTGGGTAAAACTCAAAAGAAGTATGGAGATTTTCTCATGCCCTTGGTTGAGAGCTGCTTACCTGAAGAAGTTCTATTGACATGGGAAAGAATCCGAAATCATAATACATATTAAAGTGAAAATTCCAGAACTTTTGAACAACTGATGAACTTCTACGCCAAAAAGTTCAAGGCGGTGAAATAGTCTCTTTAACAAGAAAAGATTGACTCATCTTTCATCTGAAGTTATTAGTAAATCTGATTCAGCCACCGCATTTGCATTGGTGAGTATAGAAAATTAAGGTACGAAAAACAATTGCATATTTTGTGAAAGGTTTCACTCCTCTGATAATTTTTTTTTTGCTAAACAAATGTCTTTAACTGAAAAACAAAAAAAAAATTGTTAAAAAAGAGCTCTTGTTTCACTTGTTTTCAAAAAACTGATCATTTGAGTAAGAATTGTAATATTGAAAATAAATTAGAATGCAATAATTGTTATAAAGCTCATTTTAAAATAATGTGTCCAGAACAAAATACAAAATATAATCAAAATGATACTTTAAAATCTGAAAATTCTCTTTCTAATTGCAGTAGAAATAAAGTTGTGTATATGCAAACGCTTGGCGTGCTCATTCGATCGCAAGGTCGCCAGAAGATCGTACGCGCACTACTGGATTCAGCAAGCCAAAGTAGCAAAGAACCGTTACAAATAGATTTTTTAAAATTGCAGAATAATATACCCTCTAGATCATATTTTACGTCAATCATAAGAGAATGAATAGAAATCTTCATATGTCGAGACAATGTTTGCAATAAATTTGCCTCCATGGAGCTCCCTAAAATTTGGAAGGAAATGCCTCAAAGGTTTTTAAGACAATAATTTGTAAAATTTCACATTCACAATTATTTTTATTAATTTTTATTTTTTCCAGTTTTACGTTACTATGCTCATGTTCACGTGATTTATGTTTTTCTGTTTATGTTTAATTTGAAGATATTTTAGCGAAAAATTCCTTTTTATCATTTATTTGTTTTTGGAAAAGTTGCCTTAAGAGCAATGAAACCTTTAAAATTATAAGGTATTTGTGTTATTTTTAATAAATCACTTATAGCATTTAAAAATAAATTGATATTTTAAAGTGATTTTTTATATTATATGTAACAATTCATCGAAGTGGTAAACAATTGGAGAAATAAAGTTCGAAGTTGAATCGTCATTCATTTTACAATACAACCATCTATTGAATGTCGCTGTGTAAGTGCAGGGTGTCCAGAAAATAAGACCCTGATTTCAAAATTAAATTTCTCAAAAATAAAGATCGATTGAATTATGCAGTAAATGGTTTATCTATTAGGTAAGATGTAAAAATCTTATACTGAAATTTCGAACGGTGAATATTTTGAAAAGATTGTGTTCTGATTGCAAAAATTATTTGACTTGACATTTTTCTTGATTTAGATTGCTTGCAGAGAGCGAGTTTTTGGAATTACAATGCCGTATTTTAGCGATTTTTAGAGTACAATTTTTGAAATTTTGGAATTCAAAAAATTTATTTGGAAAAATCATTAAAATAAGGCACTGTACGCCGAAAAACTCGTTCTCTGCAAGCAATCTAAAAAAGGAAAAATGTCAAGTCAAGCATTATTTGCATTTAGAACACAATCTTTTCAAAATATTCACCATTTGAAACTTCTGTATAAGATTTTTACAGCTTGCCTAATAAATAAACCGTTTACCGCATAATTCTATCGATCTTTGTTTTTGATAAATTTAATTTTGAAATTCGGGTTTTATTTGCTGGACACCCTGTACTTCCAATTGATGCCTGAGCTGAGTGTCAGTTTTGTTACCAGTATCATCGAATCTATCACATATAACAAAATCTGAGGCTGCTTCCGGATTAATTACACGTTCGATGCCGCTCACGCGAAAGCGCGTGATATGGCGCCAGCGTTAAGGGGCCACTCACGCGCCAGCGAGTGATGTGGCGTGATGTCCAATAGCCAGTCACGCGCTGGAGCAGGAAAATCTTCCACTGATTCTTTGTTATAAAAAGTAAATCGGCTTCTGGGAAAAACCCACTTCTACAGTGCGGCATTAACTATCATCATATCTTCATGTATGGTGTTAAGATTGTAGATCAGAGTAATATCCATGTTTAATTTCACCCTATTAATCATATTGTACCAAAGTGCCGAAGTTTTAAGGTTGTATGTCAAAAAAACTTTTATTTTCGAATTTCATTTTTTGTATGCAATTTCTGAAATTTGTTGCTCTTTATGGCTATATACAATATTAATTTTGAAAAAAAGTTATGTAACATAATAGAAAATGATTGCTTCTCAATAAACTGGAGTTTTCGTAACGCTATTTTATAATTTTAATATTTAAAAATATATATATCATAAACTAGTTTATCTAATTTATCCGTTGAGCTAATCATGTTTCATTGTTAAATACTGGGAAAGTAGATATTCTTCATGAATTCTTATTTTTCATGTATTACATCTTTTCTCTCCTAAAGTTATCAATAGTTCACAAAAAATCACTTCTCGTCATTACAAGATAATGAGTAAAGCTGGGAAAACCTTTTCATTGATATGTTTTTGAGTTACACTTTATTGTTTTATAAAAGCTTACAAACACCAATAACATACAAGTAGCATTTTCATTCATTCTTTATTAATATCACTGCACATAAGTCTTCCCTAAATCATTTCGAAAAAAAATTGTTCTAATGAAATACATTGTTGAACGCGATTTTTGTTATTAAATTTTAAAACATGCTCATTATTTACAGGTCTTACAAAGAAAAGCAATATTTTTTAAATCAGAAAGTGATTGCCCCATACGCCTTCTCCAAATTACCAATTCTTTTTATTAATTATATATTCTGAAATTAACAAGAAATATATCTGTAATCTTTCAGTGAATGAATGAGGATAGACATAACTTTCCTTTTATCTATTTTAGTGAAAATGGTATTTAAAAGATGTATGTCTATGTTGAAAAGTTAAACTCTAAAATAAGGATATTGAGATATAGATATTTATACTTTTAATGTAACATGAAATAGAAATTAAATGATAATCCAAAAAAAGTAAAATGTTTTATAGATACACGTGATGGCCTTGCTTTTTAAATATTAAATATTTTTTTTTGATAAACTTTCACAGGTTCTCTTAGAATGATGAAAAAAATTCAGAGGTTGGAAAAAAATCTAAATAAACAGAAATATCTATATTTTATTTTTGATTCAGCATTTTTAAAAATATTAATTAAAAATATTTAAATTAAAATTTTCAAAAAAATACGTAACTTTTATTTAAAAAATCATATTTTCAAAAGTAAATATTTTTTGAAATTTGCTGAATGAAAATTAAAAAAAAAAAAAAAACAATAAAAGAAGACATGTTCCATGTTTGAAGCATTTATCTTTAACAGTTCTTGAGTTATAATAATTTAAATCAGACAAATAGTAAAAAGGACCATTATGAAGAAAAACGCATTTTCAGAAGACGTTTTTTCATGACAACCATTGCTTGAAAGGTAGATTTTGAAAACAAGCCAAAAGGAAAAAAAATAATATTTCCTCTTATAGTTAACATAGAAATGTGATTTATATCTTGTTTTAAGCATAAAAAAACAGAAAAATCTTTAATTAAGAATTTTTTAAAGAAATTTGAAATTTTTTGTGTCCCGGACTCTCTTAATGTGCTTTATTCTTCCGGCTGAGATACCCGGGATAATTTTACGGTATTGGCGTCTGTTCTGTGACCTGAAACAAATCAAAAGATCAAGTAAGGGTAATGGAATTCCAGGTAAACACTAGATTGGTATCAATACAATTATTTTAAATAGTGAATAAATCGTACTAGTTCAAATTTCTCAACTGAAATTTATTTAGGATAAATCAATTGAAAGACCACTGAAAGTAGTTCGAATCCTTAAATGGACACATTTTTACTCAGTTACAAAAATACGAATTATTTTCTAACTAGAAAGCTCAGTTCATATTAATTAAACTGTATAGTAGGTTATTACTAAATATTTATTAATACGTACATCTTTTATTCTGTTAAAATAGTATCTAAAACTGAAAGCAGTTTTAAGTAGTTTACATACTGAACATAATTAAAATTCTTTGTCAGTAGTAACTTATTTTCATTATTAAATATTATTTGTGTAAATACGTTTATTCTTTGTCATACTTAAAATTGTATATTTCTTAAGACTTTTACTTGCATAATTTAAATAGGATTTGAACGTCAGAATAATTAATTAAGTTCCTAACTTATTTTATTTCAAACACTCTAGCCGTTCGATTGAATTAGATGATAGTTAAATTTAGATACATAAATTAAGTGAATCGCTAAGAATAAGGAACTTGTCGTCACATTCATATTTATTTATCAAATTGTTTTAGTATTTTGATTTTTTTAATGAAATCCTTTGCAATTTCATGTGAAGAAATGAATATTTTTAAAATAAAATATTTTATTCAAAGATTCTTGAGATAAGAATGCAGCGCAGAATCTAATTTCACTGTTTCCGAGTTCGTTACAGTTTGATAATTAATTATTATCTGTGTTATAAAATAAAATTATATTCGTGATTAACACTGGTATCATAACGATGATCACTACGACCTAACAAATTTTTATCGTACAGGCATTCACTTTAAATATTGCATAACTTTGAACATTTTCTCTGCTTAACGTAAAAAATATTAATTTATATAAAGTTGGTTTAAAATACGTTTTTATAACATTTTAAATATATTTGAAGTGTTATCCATCTACCTCTCTACCTCTCTACCTCTCTCTATCTATTATATATGTGGCTTGAAAATGAGGCTGAATTTGTAGCATGTTGTCAGGCAAAAACCTTAGTAATGTAAAATTATTTTGCCTTATTATTTTCTCTTAATCCGAAGCGTGACTTCATAGCTCACTCTTGTGTCATATGTAATGCATTCAGGGGCAAGCAATTGCGTTTGTATAATTCTGCATTCCCACCAGAAATTGAAAATGAAGAAAAACCTTTTCTCAAAGCTATAAAAATAAAACTTAATTAAAATTTTCTGGTTCTAATTTTAGTTAAGCTTTGGTAAGCTGGTATTTTTTTCCAATGTTCGAGCTTAATTATTGTTAGTATTATAGTTTACCGATTTCTGAATTTAAAAATAGTATATATATGCATAGTGTTTAAAGGTTATATATCTCTAATTTTTATGAATGCGGTGTTTACAATTGTTGAAAGTCATTTCCTAGTGTATATAATTGTTCATTGGTATTTAATATTACATTATTTGTATGTTGGCACATGTCGACTGGAGCCGGAACGTTAGATTTATTTTGGCCATATCTGTTGAGCGCTCCTCAACGACATATTCTATTGCAATTTTTGTTTCGCCGTTTGGCAGCATTTAATATTTGTCAATAACTTATTTATTGCGATTGATACGAACCTATATTGCATTTGCCCAATCTAAATCTCTATGAACAATGTGAAATAGAACTTCTATGTAATATTTTTCATTTATGAATAATATTAAAGTTATAACGTGTCTTAAGTGAAACTGCAACCATTTTATTCAAATTGTACTCGCATATTTTTACAATATAAAATTTTGATAAAATGGGTACTGAAATGCTACAATTTAATTTTAATTTTTTTCTCACTTATTACTAAAATTTTAATGTAAGTTGAACAATGCATGCTCTGTTTTACAATATACTTAAATAAATTTCGTATTCGAAAAATGTATAACAAAACCTGATTTTATATATAAGTACTCTAACAATTGTATCTTACAAATGCAGCCTTTAAAGCTACACGGATTTATTCATAAATTTAGTAATCTTATATGTCTCGAACATAAAATGTTTTGACGTTTCTGAGAATTTAAAAATTATGTGTACATATTTTTCTTTATTTAAAAATATGCACTGAGATTTAAATTTTATTGAGATTTAAAAATGAATCTTTGAGACACATATGTCTATTTATTTAAATATAAACTGCATTTAAACATAACATTTATATTAAAATTCTAGTAAGAGAAATAAACTTCGTGTAATATGTGATCTTTTAATTTAAAGGGAATATTATATTATAAAATTATCATTAAAGAAGCTTTAAATTTATATAAATAAAGAAGCTGATGTAATGCAATATTTTGTTATTTTTACATTGCGAGTCATATTAAAAGATATTGTAGAAAATTTTGATTATTAATTTTAAAACTATATCACTTACCACTATTGTTAGATACATATTTACAAATTAATAAAAATGTGAGTTAAATTACATTCTTTGTATTCTTTTGTTATCCAAAAATTCCATACATTGTTCGAAAATATATACCTTTATGACACAGAATTAGTGAATATATTGTTACGAATTTTGTAAATAGTTAGCGTTTGTACTGTAAAATAATGTAAATAATCTTATTAAGCTCCATTCCTTTACTAATATTAGTTTTTGTTACATTGTCTCTGTTATCAAGCAAACGTGTCCATTATTTTCAGTGTATGTCTACGGCAGATTGGCGAAATAATGAAGATATCGCCAAGTTGGCGTCACTTTTGGCGACTAATTTTGGTCGCCAAATTTGGCGATATATCGCCAAGTTGGCGACAAACTTGGCGATTGTTGGCAATGGTAACCCCTTTCCTCTCTGGTAACCCCCCTTTAGTTATACTGATACATTGTTTGTTATTCCGTGGATTTTTCGAGTAGGTTCTAGAAATTTCTAGCACATGCTACGAGCCTATATAAGAAGAGAAGCGATGCGAGCTGTTGTTATTATTTACCAGTCAGTCATTGAGTGAACAAGGCGTAAGCAAGTTTGCTTGAGATTCATCTATGTTGTTTTGAATGTTATTAAGTGATGAGACGTTGTATAAAGAGTCTCTGGGGTCTAAAGCTGTAATTGTACGATAGATTTGAGCAGTTATTTTTGAATATCCAGTAATATTTGTGAGTTTCGAAGACTCTGTTGTTCTGAAGTCTGTAAATAAATTATTTTCTACTTTTCTAAGAGCAAGAGTTTGAAGTTGTCTAACCATAAGATCAAAAGAACCCAATATACGCTACAACATTTGGTGTCAGGAGTCGGGGTCTTATGGCGAAAACAAGAACTATGGACGGACAACTAAAAGAACTGTTAGAAGCTATTAACGGATTAAGAACAGAGCTGACCAATAAAATTGATAAAGGCCAAGAAGAGTTGGCGGATAAAATGAATAAAGGCCAAGAACAGTTGGCGGATAAAATGAATAAAGGCCAAGAACAGTTGGCGGATAAAATGAATAAAGGCCAAGAAGAGTTGGCGGATAAAAAGAATAAAAACGAAGAAAGAATGGAACAGTTGACAAACAAAATTGACAAATGCCAAGAAGAAGTGACCGAAAAGATTAATATAGGCCAAGAAGAAATGAAGAAAACTTTAGAAGAAAAGTTCTCGTCGGTAGAGAGACGAATAGAGGAAGTAGTAGAAGAGAAAATTCAGAAAGAAGTTAGTAATGTAGAAGAGAAAATGGAAAGGAAAATAGAGGAAGTAGAAGAGAAAATTCAGAATGATGTTAAAAATGTTGAAGAGAAAATGGAAGGAAAAATAGTTGAAATAAATGAAAAGCTAAATAAAAGAGTACAAGATCTCGAGAAGAAGCTTTCAGCGTCCAGTGGTAATTATGAAGAAATTAGGAATCCGCCTGCTTCTCCCGTGCACATCAAGCTGTCGACATATGACGGAAAGAGTTCCTGGCAAGTTTACAAGACCCAATTCACCATTGTAGCCGAAGCGAACAAATGGAGTGACGAGGTGAAAGCTTGTCAACTGGCAGCATCTTTAAGAGGAGAAGCCGCCGACG
Source organism: Maratus speculifer (assembly GCA_964019185.1). Taxonomy (NCBI): domain Eukaryota; kingdom Metazoa; phylum Arthropoda; class Arachnida; order Araneae; family Salticidae; genus Maratus; species Maratus speculifer. The sequence continues at coordinate 104,139,892 of OZ025289.1, read as the reverse complement.
TGCTGCAAACATTGCCCGATATGACGCAACTCAATTTTGAGACTTTAAGTTGTGCACTTGAAATGAGATTCGGCGAAAAATTCTTCAAGGATTATACGAGAATACAAATGAATGGCCGCCATCAAAAATCGAGTGAAACACTTCAAGAGTTTGCCTCGGAAATTGAACGGCTTGCAAATTTAGCATTCATTGACTGTCCAACAAATGTACGGGAAATGCTGTCACTGCAATATTTTGTAGACGGAATAAAAGATCCAGAAGTGCAGAGAGCGGTACGAATGGCAGATGTACAGGATTTAAAGGCTGCACTACTATATGCCTTAAAGTTGGAAGCAGCTACACAAGCCAGCCGAAGAGATCATCATTCAGTCCGAGGGGCAACGGTGAACAAAAGCTCAGACACTGAGAACGACGTCTTGAAAGAAATTAGGAAAATAAATCAAGAAATTGAAGCTTTAAAATACGGAAGAACAAGTTCAAGAAGACAGAATCTCACGTGCTGGGGATGCGGTGATACAGGACATCTCCGAAGAAATTGCCCCAAAATCCACGAACGTGAGATAAATTCAAACAGTCAGCAGGGAAACTAAATTTTGGCCATCTCGCGGGGCGGAGGTTGCCAGAGAATGAAAAGCCCCACCTGAAGATCCTCCAGATATCAAAAATGAGTGGCGGTGATAATGAGTTATATGTGATAGGCTTTATTAACGGAATTCAATGCCGTATGATTGTCGATACAGGAGCCAATGTGACAATAATCAGAGAAGATTTGGCTCGAAAATTGAAATCTAAACTCATCTGGACTCCACCCTGCGTTACCCTGCAAACTGTGACGGGCGAAAAGATTGGCATATATGGAAAGGCCAGTTTAACCATACACTTTGAAGGAACGAAATATTACCATACGGCATATGTGGCTGACATAACAGATCCTTGTTTAATCGGGCTAGATTTTCTGAAGACGTTTGGCTTCAAGCTTGATTTCAAAAATAACAAAATGCTCTCAAAATTTGAAGAAATAAGTCTTTTTGGATTAAATAATGAAATTGAATGTAAACAAACAGTAATAGCCAAAGAAGACATCAATCTAGATCCAAGAACAGAATTTTTAGTTCCAGCTGAAATTAAAAATGAAACTAATTACCGATTTGGCCATATAGATTATCCAGTAGACAATAGTACACAAGCAGGAGTATTGATGGCTTCTTCTGTAGTAGACCTCTCGAAAAAGACCATTCCAGTCAGAATTGCTAACATCAGTGATAAGACGAGGACTATCAAGAAAGGAGAGGTGATAGCATCATGTGCTCCTGTGACGTGCATAAGTCAAAATTCCAGTCACTCTCAGAAATCTTCAGATAATTTAGTCAAGGATTTGTTACAAAATACGGACTTAGATCCAAACCAGAGAGATGCTGCTGAAAGTTTAATTAGAGAATTCCAAAGTTTATTTTCCCAAACATCTGAAGACTTTGGACGAACTAAGATGGCACAACACCGAATTGACACGGGAGATCACTCTCCTATTAAACAGCACCCTAGACGATTACCTTTTGCCAAGCAAGAAGAGGTGCAGAATTTAATTAAAGATATGGAAGAAAATGACGTCATCGAACCATCGACAAGTCCATGGGCGTCTCCCATTGTATTAGTTAGAAAGAAGGATGGTTCAACAAGATTTTGTGTAGACTACCGCCGACTGAATGACGTCACTAAAAAGGATAGTTACCCTCTACCAAGGATCGACGACACTCTCGACACACTTGCGGGCAACACTTGGTTCTCGACTCTGGATCTGAAGAGTGGTTACTGGCAGGTAGAGATCCATCCCGACGACCGCGAGAAGACTGCCTTCACAACGGGACAAGGATTATGGCAATTCAAGGTAATGCCTTTTGGTCTATGTAACGCACCTGCAACTTTCGAACGGCTTATGGAAACGGTTCTCCGGGGGCTGTCGTATGAAGCATGTCTTGTTTATTTAGATGACATCATAATCATAGGAAAATCTTTTGATGAACATCTGAACAACCTCAGGCGGGTGATACAAAAATTAAAGGAAGCTAATTTGAAGTTAAGCCCTTCGAAGTGCAGTTTGTTTCGTAATGAAGTCCCCTACCTTGGACACATCATTTCGGCGGAAGGAGTTGAAGAATTCAATTTGTTCGAAAGTTTATTTTTTAATATTTTACTCAACTCAAAATTAAATACGCATCTCTCACTTTAAACAGTTTATTCTGATGAGTAAACTCAACTCAAGTTCTTTCGAACATTAATAATTTCACAAAACACAACTCCAATAAAAACCGTAACATTTTTTCACACAACTCATTAAAAAACATTCTAATCAAACTCAAAACAACAAAAAGAATATTGTTTCACACAGCTTAGGTAAAAGCAGAAGAATTAAACAGATAAATTCATTTATCACAAAAAATCGTTTGCACAGAAAACTTTTTACATTTTAAAATAATTAGGTACATCTTGGTTGCTAGGTGACAAAGTCAGTAGAAAATTAAATAGCATTTTATCAAACATACCGCCCCTCTTGAAACCTCCGAGGGGGGTTTCAAACTAAAACACTGCAATTACAACCATTGTAAAAAATATAAATAACAATACAATTAAACACAATATAAATGAGTCACAGTTAAGTTAAATTTAAGCAAATATTTAAAAAATTTTACATAATACATAATAAATAAATAAAGAAATTTTACAATAATGAGCATTTTCTTATAAAAACTGAATTACTTTTCAAGAGGTAATGCAGCAATTTTGGATACTGCTCTTTTATATATTCCATTTGGGGTTTTTATATTCACAACTCTTATTCTATTATCATTACCAAAAAATACTTCTACAATTCTCCCTAATAACCATTTAGACACTGGAAGATCATCTTCCTTTATTACAACCATATCTCCTATTTTGAGGTTGTTTTTTGATATCATCCACTTATGCCTTTGCTGCAATGTACTTAAATAACTATTTTTCCACTTTTTCCAGATGGTCTGAACCATTTTAGTGGTCTTTTGCCATAAGTTAAGTCTATTGTCTTCAATATTATTCAAGTCAGATTCAGCAATGGCATTAAGTGGGCGACCAATAAGAAAATGTCCCGGGGTCAAGACCTCCAAGTCATCAATATCTGTACTCAAGGGAGTAAGCGGGCGCGAATTTAAGATACCTTCAATTTGGACAATTATAGTTAACATTTCTTCGTAAGTTAATTTAGAGTTGCCCACAACACGTTTAAAGTGATACTTGAAGGACTTGACTCCCGATTCCCATAAACCTCCAAAATTTGGAGCTTTAGGGGGAATAAACTCCCAAGCAATACCTTCAGATATCAAGTAATTAGTAAGGTTCTGGTCTGGTTTGTTTACCAATTCATGCAACCTTTTAAGCTCTACATTAGTCTTCACAAAATTGCCTGCATTATCACTGAAAATTTTTCGAGGTTTGCCTCGTCTGGCAAAAAACCTCTTTAATGTTGCAATAAAAGCCTCAGATGTTAAATCATTGACTAATTCCAAATGCACTGCCTTTGTTACCATACAAATAAAAATACAAACATAAACTTTATGATAAATACCTTTACGTTGACCTCTATATCTAATCAAAAATGGACCACAGAAATCAGTTCCTGTGCAATTAAAAACAAAGTCTACATTTATTCTTTCTTTTGGGAGCTCGCCCATAATTTGCTCTAATAATTTAGGTTTGGCCCTAAAGCATGTAATACATTTATGTACAATTTTTCTACAAATAGCTCTACCGTTTAAAGGCCAAAATTCTCTACGAACACAATAAAGTAAATTTTGTGGTCCTATATGTAGATATTTTTTGTGATAAAACTCGATAATTAATTCTGTTAATTTGTGTTTAGAGGGCAGTACAATTGGGTGTTTTTGGGCATAATTTACCGTGCTATTTTGGAGACGACCTCCAACTCTGATTAAATTATTTTTATCCAAGAAAGGATTTAATGAAAGTAATCTACTATTTTTTGGTAACTCCTTACCCTTAGATAACAATGTGAATTCAGAACTGAACTCTTTTTCTTGAACAGATTTTATGATAAACTGCTCAGCTTTCTTCAATTCATCAGATGTTAACTTACCTAAATACCTTTCTTTTGGCTTTTTGACATTCTGAATGAACCTGAAAACATAGCTAAGAATTCTTATTAATTTAGCATAATTATTACTCAATTGCAAAAAATAATCAATAAAAGATGAACAGTCTGATATTAAAAGTGAAGTCTCTGAAAAAGTCTTTTTAAGTTCACTTCTGTATAGATCATTATCATTTTGCTCAAGTTCGACAGTATTTAAAGAAGGTTCAATTTGTTGGGTTAGGAATAGTGGACCCTTCCACCATAAGTTACTCTGGAGAAGTTTGTCTGGATCTACACCTCGTGACACAAGATCAGCAGGATTATCAGAAGAAGCCACATGTCCCCAATGACTGATATCAGAAAGATTCTGAATCGTAGCCACACGTGATGACACAAAGGTTTTTAAGTCACACGGCTGTTTTCGAATCCAACATAATACAATAGTACTATCTGAATAATAGTAAACAGATTCTTTAGGAACTTTTAAGGTTTTGGCAATCTTATTCATCAATTTGGCTAATAAAACTGCACCACAGAGCTCCAAGCGAGGAATAGTGATTGTTTTGATTGGTGCAACTCGACTTTTACTGCAAAGCAACTGAGAAATTTGCTCTCCTGAAGAATTTGAAGACACAGCATACAATGCCACACCGTAGGCTTTCTCCGAAGCATCTGAAAAGCCACAAATTTTAATTTGCACTGGATTATTTGTAAAAATGTATCTAACAGCACTTATATTATTGATGGCTCTTAATGATTCTAAAAACTGCAACCAATCATCTAGCTCAGCTGTAGGGAGATTTTCATCCCAATCAATTTGCAGTCTCCACAGTCTTTGTAGGAAAATTTTTGCTTTCGTCACAACTGGTCCAAGTAGACCCAAGGGGTCGAAAATGCGAGCAATATTTGACAGCACACTTCTTTTAGTTACCTTGGTTTGCTCACTGAATGATACACTAAAAGTAAAAGTATCATCATTGGAATTCCAGCAAAGTCCTAGTGCCTTAGTTTCACTCATATTTTCAAAAGTGTAATTCTCATTTTTAAAGGCTGGCTCCATTAATTCTGGATGGTTACTAAACCATTTATGTAAGTTCATGCCACACGTATTTAATAGTTGAATAAGCTCAATTTGCAGTCTCTTAGCCGATTTTAGGTCAGCTGCTCCAGTCAGGACATCGTCCATGTAAAAGTCTGATTGTACCACACCAGAAACATACGGAAATTGAGATTCACCATCTATACCAAGCTGTTTAAGGCAGCGCATGGCTAAATAAGGGGCACTAGTTGTGCCATATGTGACTGTACATAGTCTGTAATATTTCATCTCACCACTTACAGAATCTTTCCAAACTATGCGCTGTAAATCACGTTGACTTTTATCGATAAGTATCATGCGATACATCATTTTTACATCTGCTGTAAATGCATAGCGGTGTGTACGAAATCTAATTATTATGCTAAACAAATCATCTTGAATGACACCTCCATTCAGCTGTATGGAATTTAGGGATTCTCCGGATGAAGTTGCATGTGAACCATTAAAGACAACTCTTAATTTTGTAGAACTTTTATCTGGGCGATAAACAGCATGATGAGGTAGATAATTCGCATGTATTGGCTCATCTGTTTTCTCTACTTCCTCCATATGGCCTAACTCTCTATACTCTGCCATAAATGCGCAATATAACTCTAAAAGATTTGGATTTTTGACTAGCCTATTCCAAAGTGAATTTAATCTATTTTCCGCAAATTGTTTTGATTCTCCCAAAGAACTAGGATCTTTTTTCAACGGCATTTGTACTATGAATTTGCCCGTTATATCTCTCTGATGTGTGTTTATAAAGTGGGTGTCGCATGCTAATTCTTCTGTATTTCTCAATGGTGTACTTTCTTCTACTCTTTCAATTTCCCAAAATTTTTTCATTTCGAAATTTAAATCTGTTTCAGTAATTAACCCACAATGTATTTGTTCCTGCTCGTTACAATCGTAAACACTCCCACTTACTATGCAACCGAACACCGTATTTTGCAGTATTAATTTAGAATTTGGTAACTTCATACGACCCACCTTTATCAATTCTAGAAATACTTCAGCTCCTAGCAAAAGATCTATTTTCCCTGGTCTATTAAATTCAGGATCAGCAGGAATAATAGACTCTGGAATTCCTAGCTCTGAAATATTAATATATTTCGAGGGCATAATTTGCGAAATCTTTGGTATGATAAGGAAATCTAACTCTCGGCTATAATCTCCCGAATTATTACTGATCAAGGCAGTAGTTTTATTTTTTACCGCTACAGAGGATCCACTTAAACACGATACCGAAATATTACTTTTTTCTTTTCGAATTCCTAATCTTTCAACTAACTGCAATGTTAAAAAATTGCTCATTGAACCATTGTCCAATAAAGCACGCACCGGAACTTTATTTCCGAATTTATCTCTCATATAAACAATAGCAGTGGAAAGAAGAACTGTTTTAACATTATTCGATCTCACATTTGAAGTACCAGTGAAATTTTGAATTTGGTTATTTAACTCAAATGGTATGGCGTCAGCATTTAACGTTGATTTACTTTCATTCGTCGACAATGCATTTGGCACTTCCTTATCACTATAATTTTTTGTGTTTCCCACCGCATTGGAATTTCTCTCACGCCTATCAAAACAAAGAAGTATATTGTGGCGTTTATGGCATTTTGAACACGAGAATGTTGAGTTACATTTTTTGACGCAGTGGAATTCTGAAAGACAGTTAAAGCACATATTGTTTTTTTTCACAAAATCTACTCTTTCCTGTACATTAAATTTTTGAAATTTAGGACATTTAAAAACACTGTGATTTTCCTGTTTACATACAACACATTTGCGCATATTTTTCTCATTTAAACTCGCAACCATGGATGTTACCTTTGAAAAGCTATGCTTTGTTTGGCTTTCGTTTTGAAAATTTCGCTTTGTATTTACTTGTTTGGACGCACTTAGTGTACGCGCGTGGTCTCTCAAGAATTCTAGCAATTCAGTTAAACTCGGTAAATTATCCCGCTTAAGATGTCTTTCCCACCACATTTTTGTATTTATATCTAATTTTTGAGCCAAAATATAAGCAAACATAGTAGTAGAAAACCCCTCAACTTTTTGTTCTAAAATCTCTAACGACCTAATACATTCATTTGTTATATCTATTAGATTTAATAATGCTGCTGGGGACTCATTCTGAATAACAGGAATATTTAAAAAACGTTTTAAATGCGCGTAAACTTGTTCTCTCGAATTCGAAAACCGTTCTTCCAAAAGCGACCATGCAACTTCATAATTAGAATCCACGATTGAAATAGACTGGATTATACGAAAGGCATCTCCTCTCAATGAAGACTTCAAATATTGTAATTTCATTGCCCCTGACAAATTAGAATTTTCATGAACAGTAGCCTTAAATATATCCTTAAAGGATAGCCACTCATGCAAATTACCCGTAAATACAGGAAGAGTTAACTTTGGCAATTTAATGTTATTATCAGCCTTTGTGACGTTTTCTAAATTAACAGTTTGCACTTTCATTTTTGATAACTTTTTTGTAAGTTCAAATTCCATTATTTCTAAAATTTCATTAATTTCTTCGTTTTCCTTAATAAAATCCTCAATTTCATCTTCTTTACTTATCTTATAGATAGACTCAAATAACTCAGAAAAGCTTTTCTCTAATTTATTCCGTTTCTCCTTTATGAGAATTAATTCATTTAATTCTAGCTCGGAATTCGATAATTTTTCTTTTAATTTTGTCAAGTTTGTTTTGAAAATTTTCTTTTTTGCTTTTAATTCTTTCATACTCATTTTTAATGAATAAAAATTAAATGGGTGCACTTACCCCTCTTGGCTCTTTAAAAGATGAGTTCTAACATCGAAGAAATAGCAAAACAGCACAAAATATTCACCAGTTATCCTTCAATCATTGACGTAGAACAACTCGCTGATTTTTCTCCGTAGAGACGGACCATTTGAAGAATTCAATTTGTTCGAAAGTTTATTTTTTAATATTTTACTCAACTCAAAATTAAATACGCATCTCTCACTTTAAACAGTTTATTCTGATGAGTAAACTCAACTCAAGTTCTTTCGAACATTAATAATTTCACAAAACACAACTCCAATAAAAACCGTAACATTTTTTCACACAACTCATTAAAAAACATTCTAATCAAACTCAAAACAACAAAAAGAATATTGTTTCACACAGCTTAGGTAAAAGCAGAAGAATTAAACAGATAAATTCATTTATCACAAAAAATCGTTTGCACAGAAAACTTTTTACATTTTAAAATAATTAGGTACATCTTGGTTGCTAGGTGACAAAGTCAGTAGAAAATTAAATAGCATTTTATCAAACAGGAGTTAGGACTGATCCGGAGAAGATATCGGCCGTGAAAAATTGGAATCGTCCAGCAGATGTTCACCAGCTTCGAAGTTTTCTAGGATTATGCACCTATTACAGAAAATTCGTCAAAGGGTTCTCGATGATTGCAAGACCACTTCATAAATTAACAGAAGCCAATCAAAAATTTATGTGGACACAGGAATGTGACGCTGCTTTCGAAAAGCTTAAGGAGGCCTTGACATCCACTCCAATTCTGTCGTATCCTCAAATCGATAAACAGTTTATACTTGATACGGATGCAAGCAACGAAAGCATTGGCGCTGTACTGTCCCAGGAAATCGACGGCCAGGAGCGTGTTATCGCCTATTTCAGCAAGTGCTTGTCAAAGGCCGAGCGAAACTACTGCGTAACAAGAAAAGAGCTTCTTGCTGTAGTGAAAGCCATAGACCACTTTCATCACTATCTTTACGGTCGAAAATTCCTGATCCGAACTGATCATGCTTCTCTAACTTGGCTATTGAATTTTAAGAACCCTGAAGGCCAGATAGCCAGGTGGATACAAAAGCTTCAAGAGTACGATATGGAGATACGCCATCGAAAAGGCTCATCACATGGAAATGCAGATGCTCTCTCAAGAAGACCCTGCTCAGAGAATTGTAGATACTGCGACCGGGTTGAGAAGAAATTTAATGTCAAAGGTCCTATAGTAAGACAAGTTACAACTGGGTCTACATCATCGCAAGATCCGTGGAGTGACGAGAGCCTGCGTAAAGATCAACTTGCTGATCCTGAAATTAAGCCAATTCTAGAGCTGAAAGAGGAGTCCAACAGGAAGCCCAGCTGGCAAGACATGGCCCATTACCATCCTACGACTAAACGTTATTGGGCTCTCTGGGATTCCTTACATTTGAAGAACGGCATCTTGTACCGAAAATGGGAGTCTGACGATGGAAAGACATGTAGATGGCAACTACTACTCCCTAAGTCGAGAATTTCTATGGTCCTTCAAGAACTGCATGGTAGTCCCACAGGAGGTCATTTTGGTGTAATGAAGACCCTGCAAAAGGTTCGAGAGCGTTTCTACTGGAATAATGTTCGCAGTGATGTGGAGAAGTGGTGTCGAACTTGTGACACCTGTGTAGCACGTAAAGGTCCAAAGAGCCGCAGCCGTGGACGATTGCAACGTTATAATGTAGGAGCTCCTTTCGAACGAATTGCTTAGACATCCTGGGTCCACTTCCTAGAACATCTGATGGCAATAAATACATCCTCGTTGTCATGGACTACTTCACTAAGTGGCCTGAAGCCTACGCCACTCCTAATCAAGAGGCGGTAACCGTAGCAGACATACTGATTCAACACTGGGTTTCCAGATACGGAGTTCCTCTTCAAATCCATTCTGATCAAGGAAGAAACTTTGATTCGGCTGTGTTCAAGGAAATGTGTGAACTACTCGGCATGGACAAAACTCGAACAACACCTCTACACCCTCAATCGGACGGCATGGTGGAGCGGTTCAATCGTACCATCCTAAATAGCCTCTCTCTCCTGGTGTCTAGAGACCAACAGGACTGGAACAAGAAATTGCCTTTTTTCCTGCTTGCCTACAGGAGTGCCACTCATGAGGCCACTGGTTACTCCCCTTCTCAAATGCTTTTTGGTCGTGATCTTCGTCTGCCTGCGGATCTTTTGTTTGGCCGTCCTCCTGATGCTCCTTCATCGCCTGAGGAATATGTCGATGAACTCCAGGCGCGGATCGAGGAGATTCATCGTCTAGCGAGGAACCGAATCGGACTGGCAACGGGAAAGATGAAGACACGGTACGACACAAAGGCAACTGGACATGAGTTCAACGAAGGTGACAAAGTTTGGTTGTGGAATCCAATACGTCGTAAGGGACTGTCGCCAAAATTACAAAGAAACTGGGACGGTCCTTACACAGTCGTCAACAGGCTGAATGACGTCGTCGTACGCATACAAAAATCGCCACACGCCAAACCCAAGGTCGTACACTATAACCGGCTAGCCCCTTATTTTGGCCAAAGTGATTAGAAATTCAAAACTGGAAATTCAGACCATGGTCATGAAAGTAACTTTTTGTAAATATGTAAATAGTAATTAGTTCTTATTTATGTAAATTTTATTATTATTGTTATTATTATTTATTTATTTGTTTATTTATTTTAAGTGTTTTCCTCTAACTCAAGGATTGCACTGCCCGGGACGTGCAGTCTTTGAGGAGGGGGTAGTGTTACGAATTTTGTAAATAGTTAGTGTTTGTACTGTAAAATAATGTAAATAATCTTATTAAGCTCCATTCCTTTACTAATATTAGTTTTTGTTACATTGTCTCGGTTATCAAGCAAACTTGTCCATTATTTTCAGTGTATGTCTACGGCAGATTGGCGAAATAATGAAGATATCGCCAAGTTGGCGTCACTTTTGGCGACTAATTTTGGTCGCCAAATTTGGCGATATATCGCCAAGTTGGCGACAAACTTGGCGATTGTTGGCAATGGTAACCCCTTTCCTCTCTGGTAACCCCCCTTTAGTTATACTGATACATTGTTTGTTATTCCGTGGATTTTTCGAGTAGGTTCTAGAAATTTCTAGCACATGCTACGAGCCTATATAAGAAGAGAAGCGATGCGAGCTGTTGTTATTATTTACCAGTCAGTCATTGAGTGAACAAGGCGTAAGCAAGTTTGCTTGAGATTCATCTATGTTGTTTTGAATGTTATTAAGTGATGAGACGTTGTATAAAGAGTCTCTGGGGTCTAAAGCTGTAATTGTACGATAGATTTGAGCAGTTATTTTTGAATATCCAGTAATATTTGTGAGTTTCGAAGACTCTGTTGTTCTGAAGTCTGTAAATAAATTATTTTCTACTTTTCTAAGAGCAAGAGTTTGAAGTTGTCTAACCATAAGATCAAAAGAACCCAATATACGCTACAACATTTGGTGTCAGGAGTCGGGGTCTTATGGCGAAAACAAGAACTATGGACGGACAACTAAAAGAACTGTTAGAAGCTATTAACGGATTAAGAACAGAGCTGACCAATAAAATTGATAAAGGCCAAGAAGAGTTGGCGGATAAAATGAATAAAGGCCAAGAACAGTTGGCGGATAAAATGAATAAAGGCCAAGAACAGTTGGCGGATAAAATGAATAAAGGCCAAGAAGAGTTGGCGGATAAAAAGAATAAAAACGAAGAAAGAATGGAACAGTTGACAAACAAAATTGACAAATGCCAAGAAGAAGTGACCGAAAAGATTAATATAGGCCAAGAAGAAATGAAGAAAACTTTAGAAGAAAAGTTCTCGTCGGTAGAGAGACGAATAGAGGAAGTAGTAGAAGAGAAAATTCAGAAAGAAGTTAGTAATGTAGAAGAGAAAATGGAAAGGAAAATAGAGGAAGTAGAAGAGAAAATTCAGAATGATGTTAAAAATGTTGAAGAGAAAATGGAAGGAAAAATAGTTGAAATAGATGAAAAGCTAAATAAAAGAGTACAAGATCTCGAGAAGAAGCTTTCAGCGTCCAGTGGTAATTATGAAGAAATTAGGAATCCGCCTGCTTCTCCCGTGCACATCAAGCTGTCGACATATGACGGAAAGAGTTCCTGGCAAGTTTACAAGACCCAATTCACCATTGTAGCCGAAGCGAACAAATGGAGTGACGAGGTGAAAGCTTGTCAACTGGCAGCATCTTTAAGAGGAGAAGCCGCCGACGTGCTGCAAACATTGCCCGGAATGACGCAACTCAATTTTGAGACTTTAAGTTGTGCACTTGAAATGAGATTCGGCGAAAAATTCTTCAAGGATTATACGAGAATACAAATGAATGGCCGCCATCAAAAATCGAGTGAAACACTTCAAGAGTTTGCCTCGGAAATTGAACGGCTTGCAAATTTAGCATTCATTGACTGTCGAACAAATGTACGGGAAATGCTGTCACTGCAATATTTTGTAGACGGAATAAAAGATCCAGAAGTGCAGAGAGCGGTACGAATGGCAGATGTACAGGATTTAAAGGCTGCACTACTATATGCCTTAAAGTTGGAAGCAGCTACACAAGCCAGCCGAAGGGATCATCATTCAGTCCGAGGGGCAACGGTGAACAAAAGCTCAGACACTGAGAACGACGTCTTGAAAGAAATTAGGAAAATAAATCAAGAAATTGAAGCTTTAAAATACGGAAGAACAAGTTCAAGAAGACAGAATCTCACGTGCTGGGGATGCGGTGATACAGGACATCTCCGAAGAAATTGCCCCAAAATCCACGAACGTGAGATAAATTCAAACAGTCAGCAGGGAAACTAAATTTTGGCCATCTCGCGGGGCGGAGGTTGCCAGAGAATGAAAAGCCCCACCTGAAGATCCTCCAGATATCAAAAATGAGTGGCGGTGATAATGAGTTATATGTGATAGGCTTTATTAACGGAATTCAATGCCGTATGATTGTCGATACAGGAGCCAATGTGACAATAATCAGAGAAGATTTGGCTCGAAAATTGAAATCTAAACTCATCTGGACTCCACCCTGCGTTACCCTGCAAACTGTGACGGGCGAAAAGATTGGCATATATGGAAAGGCCAGTTTAACCATACACTTTGAAGGAACGAAATATTACCATACGGCATATGTGGCTGACATAACAGATCCTTGTTTAATCGGGCTAGATTTTCTGAAGACGTTTGGCTTCAAGCTTGATTTCAAAAATAACAAAATGCTCTCAAAATTTGAAGAAATAAGTCTTTTTGGATTAAATAATGAAATTGAATGTAAACAAACAGTAATAGCCAAAGAAGACATCAATCTAGATCCAAGAACAGAATTTTTAGTTCCAGCTGAAATTAAAAATGAAACTAATTACCGATTTGGCCATATAGATTATCCAGTAGACAATAGTACACAAGCAGGAGTATTGATGGCTTCTTCTGTAGTAGACCTCTCGAAAAAGACCATTCCAGTCAGAATTGCTAACATCAGTGATAAGACGAGGACTATCAAGAAAGGAGAGGTGATAGCATCATGTGCTCCTGTGACGTGCATAAGTCAAAATTCCAGTCACTCTCAGAAATCTTCAGATAATTTAGTCAAGGATTTGTTACAAAATACGGACTTAGATCCAAACCAGAGAGATGCTGCTGAAAGTTTAATTAGAGAATTCCAAAGTTTATTTTCCCAAACATCTGAAGACTTTGGACGAACTAAGATGGCACAACACCGAATTGACACGGGAGATCACTCTCCTATTAAACAGCACCCTAGACGATTACCTTTTGCCAAGCAAGAAGAGGTGCAGAATTTAATTAAAGATATGGAAGAAAATGACGTCATCGAACCATCGACAAGTCCATGGGCGTCTCCCATTGTATTAGTTAGAAAGAAGGATGGTTCAACAAGATTTTGTGTAGACTACCGCCGACTGAATGACGTCACTAAAAAGGATAGTTACCCTCTACCAAGGATCGACGACACTCTCGACACACTTGCGGGCAACACTTGGTTCTCGACTCTGGATCTGAAGAGTGGTTACTGGCAGGTAGAGATCCATCTCGACGACCGCGAGAAGACTGCCTTCACAACGGGACAAGGATTATGGCAATTCAAGGTAATGCCTTTTGGTCTATGTAACGCACCTGCAACTTTCGAACGGCTTATGGAAACGGTTCTCCGGGGGCTGTCGTATGAAGCATGTCTTGTTTATTTAGATGACATCATAATCATAGGAAAATCTTTTGATGAACATCTGAACAACCTCAGGCGGGTGATACAAAAATTAAAGGAAGCTAATTTGAAGTTAAGCCCTTCGAAGTGCAGTTTGTTTCGTAATGAAGTCCCCTACCTTGGACACATCATTTCGGCGGAAGGAGTTAGGACTGATCCGGAGAAGATATCGGCCGTGAAAAATTGGAATCGTCCAGCAGATGTTCACCAGCTTCGAAGTTTTCTAGGATTATGCACCTATTACAGAAAATTCGTCAAAGGCTTCTCGATGATTGCAAGACCATTTCATAAATTAACAGAAGCCAATCAAAAATTTATGTGGACACAGGAATGTGACGCTGCTTTCGAAAAGCTTAAGGAGGCCTTGACATCCACTCCAATTCTGTCGTATCCTCAAATCGATAAACAGTTTATACTTGATACGGATGCAAGCAACGAAAGCATTGGCGCTGTACTGTCCCAGGAAATCGACGGCCAGGAGCGTGTTATCGCCTATTTCAGCAAGTGCTTGTCAAAGGCCGAGCGAAACTACTGCGTAACAAGAAAAGAGCTTCTTGCTGTAGTGAAAGCCATAGACCACTTTCATCACTATCTTTACGGTCGAAAATTCCTGATCCGAACTGATCATGCTTCTCTAACTTGGCTATTGAATTTTAAGAACCCTGAAGGCCAGATAGCCAGGTGGATACAAAAGCTTCAAGAGTACGATATGGAGATACGCCATCGAAAAGGCTCATCACATGGAAATGCAGATGCTCTCTCAAGAAGACCCTGCTCAGAGAATTGTAGATACTGCGACCGGGTTGAGAAGAAATTTAATGTCAAAGGTCCTATAGTAAGACAAGTTACAACTGGGTCTACATCATCGCAAGATCCGTGGAGTGACGAGAGCCTGCGTAAAGATCAACTTGCTGATCCTGAAATTAAGCCAATTCTAGAGCTGAAAGAGGAGTCCAACAGGAAGCCCAGCTGGCAAGACATGGCCCATTACCATCCTACGACTAAACGTTATTGGGCTCTCTGGGATTCCTTACATTTGAAGAACGGCATCTTGTACCGAAAATGGGAGTCTGACGATGGAAAGACATGTAGATGGCAACTACTACTCCCTAAGTCGAGAATTTCTATGGTCCTTCAAGAACTGCATGGTAGTCCCACAGGAGGTCATTTTGGTGTAATGAAGACCCTGCAAAAGGTTCGAGAGCGTTTCTACTGGAATAATGTTCGCAGTGATGTGGAGAAGTGGTGTCGAACTTGTGACACCTGTGTAGCACGTAAAGGTCCAAAGAGCCGCAGCCGTGGACGATTGCAACGTTATAATGTAGGAGCTCCTTTCGAACGAATTGCTTAGACATCCTGGGTCCACTTCCTAGAACATCTGATGGCAATAAATACATCCTCGTTGTCATGGACTACTTCACTAAGTGGCCTGAAGCCTACGCCACTCCTAATCAAGAGGCGGTAACCGTAGCAGACATACTGATTCAACACTGGGTATCCAGATACGGAGTTCCTCTTCAAATCCATTCTGATCAAGGAAGAAACTTTGATTCGGCTGTGTTCAAGGAAATGTGTGAACTACTCGGCATGGACAAAACTCGAACAACACCTCTACACCCTCAATCGGACGGCATGGTGGAGCGGTTCAATCGTACCATCCTAAATAGCCTCTCTCTCCTGGTGTCTAGAGACCAACAGGACTGGAACAAGAAATTGCCTTTTTTCCTGCTTGCCTACAGGAGTGCCACTCATGAGGCCACTGGTTACTCCCCTTCTCAAATGCTTTTTGGTCGTGATCTTCGTCTGCCTGCGGATCTTTTGTTTGGCCGTCCTCCTGATGCTCCTTCATCGCCTGAGGAATATGTCGATGAACTCCAGGCGCGGATCGAGGAGATTCATCGTCTAGCGAGGAACCGAATCGGACTGGCAACGGGAAAGATGAAGACACGGTACGACACAAAGGCAACTGGACATGAGTTCAACGAAGGTGACAAAGTTTGGTTGTGGAATCCAATACGTCGTAAGGGACTGTCGCCAAAATTACAAAGAAACTGGGACGGTCCTTACACAGTCGTCAACAGGCTGAATGACGTCGTCGTACGCATACAAAAATCGCCACACGCCAAACCCAAGGTCGTACACTATAACCGGCTAGCCCCTTATTTTGGCCAAAGTGATTAGAAATTCAAAACTGGAAATTCAGACCATGGTCATGAAAGTAACTTTTTGTAAATATGTAAATAGTAATTAGTTCTTATTTATGTAAATTTTATTATTATTGTTATTATTATTTATTTATTTGTTTATTTATTTTAAGTGTTTTCCTCTAACTCAAGGATTGCACTGCCCGGGACGTGCAGTCTTTGAGGAGGGGGTAGTGTTACGAATTTTGTAAATAGTTAGTGTTTGTACTGTAAAATAATGTAAATAATCTTATTAAGCTCCATTCCTTTACTAATATTAGTTTTTGTTACATTGTCTCGGTTATCAAGCAAACTTGTCCATTATTTTCAGTGTATGTCTACGGCAGATTGGCGAAATAATGAAGATATCGCCAAGTTGGCGTCACTTTTGGCGACTAATTTTGGTCGCCAAATTTGGCGATATATCGCCAAGTTGGCGACAAACTTGGCGATTGTTGGCAATGGTAACCCCTTTCCTCTCTGGTAACCCCCCTTTAGTTATACTGATACATTGTTTGTTATTCCGTGGATTTTTCGAGTAGGTTCTAGAAATTTCTAGCACATGCTACGAGCCTATATAAGAAGAGAAGCGATGCGAGCTGTTGTTATTATTTACCAGTCAGTCATTGAGTGAACAAGGCGTAAGCAAGTTTGCTTGAGATTCATCTATGTTGTTTTGAATGTTATTAAGTGATGAGACGTTGTATAAAGAGTCTCTGGGGTCTAAAGCTGTAATTGTACGATAGATTTGAGCAGTTATTTTTGAATATCCAGTAATATTTGTGAGTTTCGAAGGCTCTGTTGTTCTGAAGTCTGTAAATAAATTATTTTCTACTTTTCTAAGAGCAAGAGTTTGAAGTTGTTTAACCATAAGATCAAAAGAACCCAATATACGCTACAATATTTTCATTATTTGGTTTTAAAACACTATTTAAAACGATATGTAATTCAAGGCTTTTATTACGGAAAGATAGAATCTGAATGATTTTTTTAACCTTAGTTTTCAGCATACATTTGCAAAATTCATTTTTTTTCGATATGGGCTATAAGTAAATGAAGTGAAATAATTTTTCAGTGGAAAATTTAGACTAGATAATATTTAAGTCGGGTAATAACATATCCTACCGAGTAAAAATGTGTCCACACTGTTATTTTTTTCTTTTTTTTCTTTGTGCGAAATTACAGAGATTCCACAGGTAATCCATTATTTTATATGAAATTACAGAAATTAGAAAAACTGAGATTCTATTAAATAATAAAGATATTGCAGAAGTCAAAGAAAAGATACGCCAGTAAAGAACAAAGTGTCTCCGAATTATTTGTCATAGTTGTATGTCATCCGCATGACCACCACCACAGGAGATAACGCGTGTCAGGCGAGTCATAAGTCAATCCAGCAACAGCAGAGTGCCGCAGGTGCGGATATATACGACACGCGACACCTCTCGGCGGATCGTATGTTCCAATTCTGACAGATTAGATGAACCGTATCGATGCACAAGGAGTTTAGGATATCCCTGTAACCAGAAATCTGCCGATGTCAAATCTGGAGACCTAAAAGCCTTAAGAACTGACGAACCAATCTTCTCAAGCCGCCAAACAAGCTTTTTGGTTATGTCGCTGTTAAACGCTCTTTTCCGGCTTTTACATTCTTCAGAACTTAGAAATTACGGAAGGCAATGGTCGCTGATTTCTGATTCAGATAAAATAACAACATAAACAAAGCATTCTTCTTCACACTCAACATCCTTGCTCACATACACAGTTTACAACATATGGTGAACTGGTATTACATTAACAATGAAAATTTCTATAACCGTTTTAGTTGGATATTTCCACAGAAGTCGCTCGCACCATTGCTAACTATCGTTTTTTTAGCACTTTCCAACAAAGTTGAAAAGTGCTTATGCATTGGGTTTGTCTGACCGTCTGTCCGTCTGTCCGGATGGCCGTCTATCCGTCTGTCCGGATGGCCGTCTGTCCGGATGGCCGTCTGTCCGCGCTCTAACTCCCGTAAATATACTCGGATTGCTATGAAATTTTTATACGTTATTGAGGTTTACCCTAGCACGAACCCTATTGAAAATGAAGTATCTACTATGATTAGTTTATCTACCGAGAGAATCAAAAGTTTCCCATTACATTACGGCCTATAGGGAAAAATCGTTAATATAACCGGATTGCCAAAAAAATTTTTGGACGTTATTGACATTTACCCTAGCACAAACCCTATTGAAAATGAAGTTTCTATTATGATTAATTTATATACAGGGCGAATCAAAAGTTTTCCATTACATTACGGCCTATGGGGGAAAATCGTTTAAAAGGAATTTTAAAGATGTTATACACTGTCATACATATTAAAATATGCATTCTATAAAATATAAGGTGAAAATGTAGCTATTATTCATTTACAGGGCCACACAAAAGAATTCCATTAGATAATGGTAAAAGGGGGAATTGTGTGTGACATATTTTAAATGTATTAAGCTTTTTCAAGTATAATAAAATTGATATATGTCACTGAAGCTTAATATAAATTATACGATACTGTCTTGCATAATATGAAGTACATAGCATTTACAGGGCCATACAAAAGATTTCAAATAGTATATTCTTTCCAAAGTACCGCATATGTGTCCGATGATGGCTGATGGGGGGATGAAATGCATTTTAATTATGATATTCGCGTTTATATTTCGCTAAATATATGCACATTATATGGTGTGTATAAATGTTATAGTTGATGTACAGGGCTACCCAAAAGAGCTCACCAACGTTACTGAATATGAGCGTAAATTATTTAAAAGTGGTTCTTAAATAAGCTATGCATATTTACAATGAGCTGCATTCAATTTACTGAGAAATGTTTGCAGAATATAGATAAAGGGATATACAGGGCCACGCAAAGAATTCGGTACATGGACGCCTATGAATGATGATTTATGAGAATGTGATTTCAGTTGTTTTAAAAGTGTTTCAGTTTAAAATAAATTTTAGCCTAATGCTGACGTGTAATAAAGGTACAATGTAAACTACAGGGCTGAACAAAAGTATTCAAGTATGTTTCCATCTAATAGTATGAATTGCTGAAAAAGAAATTTCTAGCTACTGGGTATTTTCTTGTTAAGCTAAATTTTTCCATTATATGAACTGACATATGAAATACAGGGCTGTTCTAATGTACTGGAATACATATTTGGGTACATTTGGCTATACACCATTATTTCCCTAAATAACAAAGTTTTGTTAAAGATTTCATTAAGTGTTGGAAAGTGCTTCATAATCTATGCTTAACGCATGATTTTTCTTACTTCTTTTTTTTTCCTGTCTTAAAAATTCCCATGACATCGCTGTTCAAGACCAGCAAACTGTTTTTATTACGATTATTTTTCCGATTTTTATGCCTTTTTGTAAAATTTTTACGGTCTTTCTTCCCACCTGCTACATTGCATACAAACATATATAAACATGTATATATACCTATATAAATATTTTAAATAAATCTAATGCAACACACATATTGTCCAAATTGAAAATCAGTAAAAAGAATACATAAACTGTTTGTATGTATAATAAACTTTAAAAAATCAATTCCTATTGAAATATACAAAACATAAGTTGAAATATGAAGTTATATGGTATGAAGATTAACAGAAAAGAATATACGTATTTTACATGCAGTTTAAGATATTAAAATAGTTTACTCCATTGTCGCGTTTTCTTTTAACTATTGCTATATATAGTCTTAAATGGCGTATGAAATGTTCTTTACTAACCTTTCTTTCAAATAATGCAGCTATTTTACGATTCTAAATTGAGACATATTTCTTTTAAATACACTAAATTCTTTTCATGGATTACATCATTACATTATTCCAATTTTTTTAAAAAGACGTTATTTTGCATAACGTCTTTATTAAAAGTTTTGCAGATATTTATGAAATTGATCTAAAATATAGGCGTTAATAAAATTTATATAAAATGATGTAATTTTGAATTTTCTTATTTTTTATTTGTCTCTTCCTATATGACATATGAATCTGCTTCAAAAGTACCTGCTAAGTACTAATTTATTATATATTCATTTTTGCTCATATTTCTTGTTACAAAAAAAGGGCAAAAAATATGTTTTTAACAATAATTTACAATAACTTATATCTTATTCTGTTTTTTTTTTATTACATTTTTTTGCATTTTAAATCAGACAAAATTCATTATTTTTTTATATTTTTTTAAATGATTAAGAGTCATAATTATACTTTTTTCTATTTTTAAGGCAATATTTCTCCGCTTTTTGAAATAGTTATTATAATAATACTTTCCAGTTAAAAATGGTCTTTTTTTCATTCAATATTACACATTTGAAGCGAATTGAAATACTACACCACTGCTCATAAAAATCAGTGTAAAATGTCGTTAAATACAATTTATTACCAATATATCTAATTGTCGTATGGTCTATAAATCATCTTTTTTTTCTTCGAACAACTGAAGAGGTAGCTTTTCAGACACAACCTAGTAATTCATTTACTTGCAATTACAAATAGACGAGAGTGCCACTATAAACCGCCAAAGCTTCCGTTGTAGGACTATTACTAAGAAGCAATCCTAATATTGCTTTAAATAAATATTATTACCTCCGTTTAGGAATATGCTGTATGTTGAGATATTAGCAAAAAATGTTTTTTGTATTTGCCAAAAATAAAAAAATAAGTATTTCTGTCTTTTATTAATTTTACTTGAGATAAACGAAAAATTTAAGATTTTCTCTTTTAAAAAATCTGCAAAAAATGGAAGATATATGTATATATACATATATGACGTCATACTATTAAGTTTTCTATATAACATGCATTTTTTAAATAATTTAAAAATATTTTGAGAAAACAATAAAAAAAAGCGTTGGCGTTTAATGGCTTTTAATTATATATTTTTGTCGTTTAATGTATTTTCTTATAATCTAAATCATTCAAGTCTAGACTTATATATCTAGTGTTATTACTGCAAAAAGATTTGAAAGCGATATATCCATTTTTCCTAAATGGGATAAACTCTAAATACGACAATGTTCGACATAATACCTTTATACAAGAATATAAATAAATGCTGCATGATAAGACATCCGAATTTCACACACACACATTTAAAAAAAACTGAAACATTTTTCTACAACTAAAACGAAGTTTCCTTTAAAAAACTTCCCATTATAATACACATTGTTCATTCAATTCATTGCACTCCCACCTTCTCTAAATGTAGCAGGATGTTCCGAAATTGATTCTTGTTTTTACTTTTATTAACTTTGAAGTTCAACTCTATAAACGTGACGGACTACGACATATATTTAATTTATGTAAAATTTAAGCTTGAGAAAAACAGATCAATTTTAAAATTAGAGTTAAAAAGTGCTACGCTTTTTAGTGACTTTGTTTTATTTTTCAGGTATTTATTAGAGACAAACTGAATGTCCTAAATGCAGAGAGACTTTTAGGAGATTAACGATTTAAGTTTATGTGACATTTTTCATATATTGTACAGAAAAAAATGCGTAAAGCATAAATTGTGTATAATTAAGTTTTGTGAGTTAATGAATTAGGAATTTCAGCTTGATCATTCAACATTTTTGTTCTTCAATCAGGTGCTTAACTATGTGTTTAAAATGATTGAGACATAAAAATACATGCATGTACTTTTTTAAAATTCCGTAATCATATCTCTGTGTATTCGAGATAGAATGCATATACATAATTTGGAGATTCGAAATATTAGTATATGATGGAAATATTAAAAATTCTTGTATGTATTGAAAATACTTAAATTATGTTTATGCGATTAAGTAAGTTAATTTTATTAATATTAAAACATTCGGTAGCTTAAATGCCGAACTGGATTAAAGAGTGATGCAGTTGATTTGCATTGTTTAAAGATATCTATTTATTTTTCTTAAATTTGTTACGTTAATTCTGTTTTCAACTTTTTTGTTATTATAAAAAAAAAAAAAAAAAAAAAAAAAAAAAAAAAAAAAAAATCTACTTTTAGGATTGAATAAGCTCTAAAAAGAAAATTGTGTTTATCTAAATAATTATTTATGGTTCTTTATATGTATTCTAAGACACAGAAAATATTCAGTTTTTTGCCTTGGATGTCTCGTTGGCTTAATCATCCCTGCTTAATCAAATTATTAGAAACATTTCACCTGTTTATATGTCTGGTATTTTTGTCAAGTGGCATTTTAAAATAACTCCAGTTATATGTAAAAACGATTTCTCTTTAACATGTTATAAATATCTTGTAAATGCACTTTTAATCCGTGAATTCCACATTAATTGGAATTCGCAACGATGAAAATTTAAAATGTCAGTATTACTTAAATCAGGGTTTAATTAATTTTTCTTCTTCATTAACAAATTTAATTTTTATAAAACTAGGAATGATATCTGCGTCTTTTTTTGCATGCCGTTATTTCGTTAGAGAAAATGCTGTTCCATTTAATTGTAAAAATGTTCTGTTTAAATCGGATATTATTTTATAAAAAATACAGGTGGCCAAATTTCAAAAATCTCATCCTCATAAAATTCAATATCGCATTTCGATTTTTTAAGAATTTTCGTATAGGAATCATGTGTTATGTTTTATTATCACTATTTTGCGAACAAAAGTATAAGCTATTAAAAGTGTAGTTTTCGGGTTAATATTTAAACTCGAATTCCTTGAAATTTAAACTATGTATTCCGCGGCAAGTGTTTAAGTATTATCTGCTGTTGGCAACCTTATAGATCACGTACTTTTAAATACTTTTAACTTGAAATTTACAGTTTAGCAACAAATATTTGCGAAATTTCTTTTCGTTTAGAGCCCTCGTACTATTGCTAGAGTTTTCAGAATGAACGATTTTAAATTTTTAATAATTTAGTTCTTAAAGTTTAGTACAAAGGCTATAAATCTGTCGGTAAATGAAGATTTTTACTTATGTTTCATCAAGTGACTTTAGAGACCTTTCACAATATTCATGCGAGAATTTCTGTCACAGCAGTTAAGGGTTAAGAAAAATATTTTAAGATAAAGTGGCATGTAAGAAACAGTGAAGCGGAGTCGGGAATATTTTTTAAGCAAAAGAGTCTGAGCTGTAGTTAATGAAAATTAAACCAATTCTAACTCCGACTCCCGCTTTTTTTATGTAATTTTAAAACTATAAAGGGATTTATTATTTTTATTTTTGAATTATAACAGGCTACCCAAGTGACAGATAGCTAAATTACTGCCCGTCGTAAAGAATTAAAAAAATTGTTTTTAATTTAAAAAATACAGTTGATCCCGAATTATTTCCGAACTACTAAAATTGCATCTTTTTTTTCCCTTTCCGTCAAAAATTTTCTCCCTGGAGGACACGAAATAGCATGAAAATTATAACGATCTCTCTTTTTCGAATCCACGTATCTGAAATAGTAAAACTTCCTTTTTGTTTCGTCTTTAGATTTCAACAGTTAATTTTTTTCTCTATTTTGGGGCGTAAAATTGAAAAATTGGCAAAACAGATTTTTTTTCTTTCGAAGCTCTAAAAACTGAATTAATACCAGGATGGTAAATTTTTTTCGTTAGTTCCCTTGCGTTTTCTCAAATTTTCAACCAACAGCAACACTTCTATATTAAGAGCTCGGAGTCGGAGTCGGCTGATTTTTCAATCCACTCCGCAACCCAGGGTAAAAAAAGCATTCATACATTTAAAAATTCGATTCGCTCATTTAGTATTTAAATTACGTAAATGCGACAAAAGTAATCTGAATCCGACAATAGTAAATTGTGGGAATACACTAAAAATATTGATCCCAATGCTACAAAACAAGTTAGTTTTGAACTAAAGTCACAGTATTTATTACTTTTCTGCGTAATAAAATATATTCTATTTAATAAAAAGGCAAATATATCCTAAATGTGATAAAGCTATGAGGAAAAGCGTCTCATTTAGACAATGACCTTAACTAGATTTCCTAACTCGAAGGTTGTGCCGAACAATCATGTTAAAATTTATTTATCTAATAAACGGTGCGTTTTTTCTGTGTCATAAATTAAAGATTTTGTTCATTGATTATTAAATTACCATCGAAATATAACGAATAATGTCTGATGAGAACTATGATACATAAAAAAAACTTGCAAATTAAGATTTCGTAAAACTGATGAATCCATTTAATCCAAAAATATTTATCAAGTTAAAATCTATAGAACCACGAGTTTCATTTCTCAATTATAAATGAACATCCAAGAACTTTCAATTTTTTTTTTACTTGTTAATTGATCATTTACATAAATGGTTAATTAAATATGTGATTGTTCTTTCTTTCTTACATTTTTGCTACGGGTAAGGTGTTTTCATGACACTCCTGCAAGTAAATAAAATTGGTTCTTTCAATCTGTTGATTATGTTACTCTTGACAGAATGCAAGAAAATAATGATTAAGAGTTTGGTTGCATAAGGTTTAGTGGCAGAAGTTCTTTTGTGGAATATACTGCGACAATGCAAATTATAGAACAAAACAAAATCTTCCTGCTAAGACGTTGCCATGAATATAACTGTTAATAAAAAAATCAGCAATAAATGACATCGGGTTTTGATTGCCCATCCAAATAAAAGTGTCATCCAAGTGTTGGAACGAAATTGCTAAATGTAAAAATAGCAATACATTTAAAAATGTGAATTAAAAAGTTATGTAACTGTAATTCAAAATAAAATTAACATTGTTTTAAAAAAAGTAAAGATTGACCGATGATATGTTTGTCCAAAGATATTTATGAATGTAAATAATTTAGAAAAAGAAAAAATTCTATAAAAAAGTTTCATGCTCAGGCAGTCTGTTAAAAGCTGTTGAACAAGGAGGTATTAAAAATGGAAGATACGAAGACACGTGAAAGGGTCCTCAGAAAGCAAGAGATTTCCCAGTTCTTCTTGAATGTAAAATTTACACATGTATTTGCAGAAGATCAGTTTTTCTTGAGTAATTCGTGAAAAAAATCGTAACTGTGAAATTAACATGTTATAGCTTGTTATTGTATTCTATGATTCAAACTTTTTCTACATATTCTGAGTAATACATTTATTATCATTTCTACTGAAAATAAAAAAAAAGATTACTGCATCTTTTTGCTGCCATTTTTTAAAAAAAATTGAAATTAAAATAAGTGCTATGTCAAAATATCGTCTTTTATAATACCCGGTGAATTTTGGTTTTATTTGGTTGTATGTATAAATTAAATGATTTTTAGTTTATTACAAATTTACTTTACGGTTCAATTTTCCTTTAGAAAAATGTATGTAAAAAACATATTTGTGTAAGTTATTTTTTCCGCTTTTACCTAATTCGTAACAAATATCTGAAAAAGTAGCAAATTTATTAATCCGTGTGTAAAATAATTTTCGGAATTTTGAAGAAATATAAATGAATGATTTTCAATAAAATATAGAACTATTATAAACAAACAAATGAAGGCACATGAATCATTAGATAGCCAATTTGTTTCTTAAATGACGTCATTGCTTTTTTGTTGGTTTGTGTATTATTCCACGATAAAGACATCATATGTATACTCTTATGTTGATATTGTTATATAATGGATTGTAAAACAAGAATGCTTCAGCAGATGCAAATACCGTCATTGTACTAGGAAAAACGTTTCTTAATTCTTAATTCTTAAATATATTAAGTTTTAATTCTTAATTCTTAAATATATTTTGTAGAAGTGCATAATTTTGACGCCAGCTGCTATGAAATACTTCACACATAAAAATACTTCAATTTTGAAAATAACGTAATCAAAATCATACATTGATTAAACGCAATATTTTATAAGAATTTGGAGTATCTTTATAAAAGAGTCAGGAGATACAGTGTGCATGGCAGGCTCAGAAATATTTATCCAAAAAATAGCGATTTATTTTACAAGACTTGATAAACCTTGACTGGATAAACTTACCTCGCCGAATTAGGCAAGCATATAAAGAAGATCTTGGCAATATTTCAAGTTCGAGACTATAAAAATCGTCATTTTTTATTATGTGACGTCATAGGAATATTGTCTATCGTAGCTTTAGTCTATCGTATTTATTGCATGCAGATTTTTTCAGAAATTTTCATTTACACTTAAAAAATATATAAATAGTTTAGTATATGTTTCAAGCTAATAGCAATCGAGACTTCAAGTTTTGAATTAAATGATTTTAAAATGATCAAATCACAGAATACCATTTTTAAAAAAGTGAATATTGATATGTACATTTTTCGATGGTGAAAATATGGGGTTTAGTTTTCATGAAGTAAAATTCTATGATTGAATTAAAGTTTCATTTTGGAATATCAAGCATAAGAGACTTAATTGATAATTTTGTCATAATAACAGATCTTTATTATTTTTAATTGCTTACATCACGATTAAAGATTAACTTTAATAATTTTTAAAACATAGTCTTATGGAAATAGTATTTTGCCAACTCTAAATTAACTGTCATTTGCTTTAGAGTTCGAAAGTAAGTTGTTGAAAGTCGACGGGTTTTACCTTGAATATTTAACATTCGTAAATGGAATTTTAGGTAATGCTGGGTTAAAAGTTTGTTTTGGCTCTTCTTTTGAGAAAATAAAGAAAAAGAAAAGAAAAGCGAAATAAGAGCACTGATTCTAAATAAACAGGAATGATACAGCCAGAAAAATACATATTATTTATTTGTAAAAAAAATGACTATCTAGAACATCGTAAATTAAATTAACTCAAATTTAAAGTTAATTTTATGCCAATACAAGAATTTATTTAATAACTCACTGCTTCGAAAAGAAATATTTGTATTTTTGGTGCAATTATATTTATCCAGCTAAACATTACCTAAAATATGAAGAACGACGATTTCTGTTTTTATTTAGCTATAAATCAGAATCCCCGAACTTCCAAGATGTTCTTTCAGTAATTATAACCGAAACATTTTAATCTCCACGCGCTTAGAAATCTCTCTGTTGCCCATAAGGAAATTACTCAAAGGTGGTTGGCAAAAGTAACACGCTCCGTATATTAACCAAAACTTGCCGCTGCTTAATTACTCAAGAATAATTAGTGTTTCCTTTTCAAAAGCCCGGCTTTTGCGGTGGCAAAATGAATAGCTTCAATTAGATGTTTGAAACGGAAAAGGGTCTCTGCAGAGCAAAGCAAATTTTACTCCAGAAATCAGATAGGGAGAGAAAGAGCATGTTATTTCTTTAGGACAAAGAACACGGGTTTTATTTTAAATATTTTCAGAGGGAGGGAGGTAAATTTTAATATTTTTACGATTGGAATCTTTATTGGAAACCGCATGTTGTAGAAGCTGTAAATAAAGAGTAATTTACGTTTAATATTCGGTTTACTTTTGAATGTATGAGAAATGTTTGCTCTAAGGGAATTGTTCTGCAAAATTCATTATGCTAAATATGAACATTTATAGTATATTTCACAAAGTATATGGAATTTTATAAAGAAATTATATGAAAGATTTCTGAATGATTCAAAACGGTTTTGTTAAGAACGTAAACAGAATATAATTTATCTCTAACTTTTCATATTTGGGTAGTAGTTGTAAAATAGATTTTCTAAATTTGTAATAATTAAACAAATTAAAGAGTAATTTTTCCTTTTGTTTTTTCCTGTGAAATGCCAGCAAAAGAGATCTTTGAGTAAGAATAAATTCTACGCAGTACATAGAAAATGTTACGTACAAAATTATGTATAAGCAGAAAAACAATGCTTTATTTCTTTGCGACAAATAACAAGGGTTTGATTTTAAATATTTTAAAATGGAGATAATTTACAATTTTTACATTTCAAAATTTTATTCGACACTTCATGCTATGAATTTTTTAATTAGATGAAGTTTATATAACGTATACATTTGAACATGGAATGTTTTTTAGGAGTTGTAGCATAAAATCTTTATAGATAATATATATATTAATAATTAATTAATAATTAAATTTTACCCTGGAAATCGAGTAAGGAGGAAAAGTGTGTTATTTCTTCCAGACAAAGAATAAGGATATAATTAATTTTTTTCAAAGGAAGTAAAGTAATTTTTAATATGTTTACAGCAGAAATTTTCTTTGGAATCTTCATGTACTGCTATTACAAATAAAGGGTAATTTTTGTTTATCACGAGAAATACTTAAAATGTACAAAGAATGTCTGTTCTAGAGGGATTTGTCTGCTTAAATATTTATGAAAAGTATGAACATTTATTATAATTAATAAAAAATTTTTAAAACTTAGATTACGTTTGGAGAGAAAGAGTATGTTATTCCTTTAGAACAATCATTAAATCTTTGATTTTAAATAGTTTGCAAAGAAAGTAGGTAATTTTGCATCTGTAATTTTTGTTTGTTTGATTGATTGATTGAATTTATGTCGGCCAATTATCAATAGATCCTATGGAGGGGGGGTGCCCTCTGTGGGTGTGTTTCAAAGGGACCCACATGCAAAACTCATGTTAGGAGAAAAACAGAGAAACTACGAGCGATTAGGCCGACGGGTGACCTTAGGTTTGAACCTAACATTTCCTGTCTACCAGTTTCAACCCAAGAAGAACCTCTCGATCAGTGATGGGGATTAGTCTTTGTTTGAATCCCCTTGTTAGTACTTAAACAAAATGTAATTTCTGTTAAACATGTTACATATTTTCCAATATAAATGAAATGTTTGTTATTGAAGAATTGTTACAAAGAATGTATTATGATAAACATAGGCATTTTTAACTATTAAATAACCAAATTTTATTCCTAGAAACCAATACAGATGTAAAAAATATCTTACATTTTTGACATAGAACAAGAATTGAATTTTTAATAATTTTGAAAAGATTTGTACTAGATTTTATTATTTTTTTAAATTGTAAACTTTTTTTGTAGTTTTGTATTTTGCAACTTTAAATAAAGCAAAATTTATTTTAAAAACTCTGTATAATTTTGAACTGCAATTTATTAAATAATTGTTTAAAAAAGGTTTTCTTTTAAATAAGTATTAATTATTTTTGAATAATTGCACATGTTTCTGAATCGGTTATACGTAAAATTGAGGATTAATAAAAACTACTTTTGTTTTGAAATAAGAGAGAATATATGTTGTTTGTTATTCTTGTATTTCAATAATCATAAGGTAGATGAAACGCACCATGATATGAAATGCCGAAAACATGGCGATAAAAGACAATTAAATAAAAAAACTTTGTATAAATTACCATACAAATATAAAAACAAACAGAACTCATTTTGAGCTCGAAACTTTAACAGCCCGTCATCAGTCAAATAAAACATAATGTCTCAAAGGAAGCAAGATCACAAATGAACTGAAAGGTTGGTACAAGAGCTTTCAAAAAGACCGATAGGTGGCATTATCTAAAACATTAACTCTTATCACAGAGGAACACATAAGGA
This sequence comes from Maratus speculifer, assembly GCA_964019185.1. NCBI lineage: Eukaryota > Metazoa > Arthropoda > Arachnida > Araneae > Salticidae > Maratus > Maratus speculifer. The sequence goes on along the minus strand of OZ025289.1, from coordinate 104,110,035 downwards.
CTAGGGATCAAATTAAACAGAATTATGTTAATTTCATTTTTCCTATATTTTTCTAATCCTTTTTTAATTAAAATAGCAAATAAAGCCTTTGTTCAAAAGTGTTAAAGGATAGAAAACCAATGATTATAAATGCACAAATAAAGATGAAGAGGGAGCAACTTAAAAAAACTTTAATTCGAACTCCAATACTTTGGTTCTTTTGCCCTTTTTCCCCAAAATCAGTCAGCAAGTTGCTAAAATTTTAAAAAGATTCGATTTCAATGTTATTTTTTCTTCTGTTAATAAAATTGCTTTTTCAAATCTTAAGCACCCCATAGATCGCTTAGATAACTGAGGCATTTACCAAATTTCTTGTCAATGTGGTCTTTCTTATATTGGCCAGACTAAACGTGCTCTTAGATTTCGTTTAACTGAACATAAAAGGTATGTCAGAAATCAAAATCTTAAACGTTCTTCTATTGCTCAACATTGTTGTTCTCCACAACGTAAATTTAACTTTTCTTCAGCCGCCATCATTTACATGTGTCCTTCCATTCTTGATCTTAATTTTTGGGAAGCTTACTACATCATTAAAAATTCTCAGTCCTTAGTCAATGACTTATCAAGTACTCCTTATTTTCCAAGCATTTGGAAATCTTTAATTTAAATCTCTCTCTCTCTTCTCTCTCTTCTCTCTCTTTTTTTCCTCGCATTTCGTATTCTTTAATTTAATTCTTCTTTTTTTTATTTTTTTCCCTCACTTTTTAGTTTTTGTTTTGTTTGTTCTTTGGTAGATGTCGCTACTTGTCCACGCAGTTGTTCAGGCTGTTTTCTTCTCATTGGTTGTTTTATTTTAGGCGGGATAATCCTTAGCGGGTATATAAGCCTTCATCTCTCTATCTCTTTACTCAGTTTTGCTTTGTCTAGCTCGCTGAGTTTTTGCACTGAAGAAGAATCTCGATAGTAGATTCGAAACAGTTATTTGCTCCCTTTTCATACTTTATTTGTGCATTTATAATCGTTGGTTTTCTATCCTTTAACCTTTTTTAATTGTTAATTCTATTGATCTTTATATTGAATTCATCCTGAAAATCGATTAGAACAATTTTCTTCCTTTCTTTGATGCCATGATGCCAATTATGAAGCCGATTGTTCTAGCCTCGTGTGACATAATGCCAGACTTGAGAAAGCAGGTCGCCAGGAAAGTTTAAGAGTCATTCCATATAAGAATCACCCAGGCTGTGATTAAATGTTAAACAGATTCGTATGATTTTTTTTCTCAGTGAGATGACCATTAAAGAATAAGAAATCCAAATTATTATTGTTGTGGGACAATTGTTAGTTTTAATTTGGTGTGGTTGTGGGGGGGGGGGGTCAAATGTCAATAACCAACTTGAAAGAAATAAATTTAATGTTTTGCATAGTACTTCCCGTAGTATGTATTGAAGTTATCCCACAAAACAAATTACATGGTTGTATTATATAAGGTTGGTCCTTTGTTATTCAAGTATAAAAGTTATGGGATATGTGTTATGCAGTGAGCTAGATGGCTGTAAATGTTGCATTTTTTTTCGAAATTTTACTAAAGTTTTGGCACATGTAACTCTTTGCATTGAAATCATCCCATTTATTTTTAACTGCTGTATGATTCCCTACAGTGAACTGAAACACAGAAAAGTAGATCCTGCCATGGGCTTACTTTGATGCATTCCAAAATTTTTTGCCAAATTTACAAAAAAAAAAAAAAAACGTATTTTTTGCATATTTTAAGTGAGACTACCAGGCATGCATTAAAGTCAGAAGCATGTAAAATAATAATAGAAGTTTAAAATAACTATTTACTTTTCAAAATCACCAAACATAATCATGGACACTAAAGCAGTTTTCATAGGGTAATATGCTCCCCATGGCCTTGGCCATAGTGTTCATTCACTGCCAAGAATAAAAGCACTTCACAATTATTTTTGAAATACTTATATTTAATCATTCTAACATCAATTGCATAATTTCTTCTATAATAATAAATATTTTTAAAATGTTTTTACTATAGGCAGTAAAATGGAGAGTAGAAAAAATGATGTTTAATGAAGTGAAAAGATGTATCTAAACCTTATAATCATAAGTTACTTCAGTTTTGTTGTATATTGTCTCTTTCAAAGTAAAACTTCCATAAAAGTTATTTTAAATATTCCTTATGCAAATTATCAAATAATTGTGCTTGTGGTCAATATGCTTCCTTGCTATTTCCGCATCCTAATCATAAAATCAAGGGCAAGAATAGGACATGGGGATTTGAGACACTGTGCCTTTCTAAAGTATAAAGCACTGTGCTCAGAATTTGGTTTATTTACTACTGGAGGAGTATTTTACAGCATTCACAGAACGGAATGTACTAAAACAGACTATGGAATGGCCTAATAGAATGTACTGAAATCTTATTCCAAATCTTTAGTGTGGTTCCACTTACTAGGGAACCGCAAGAAGTGTAAGCCACCTATTTTGACGAAAGTGGTATCGTTGGAAAGATCTCATCGTGAACCGTAAAAAACTCACTGGAATTAACAGTCGCAAATCAGCCGTTTTCGAGATATCCGACAAATTATGCCACGTAGCTAGTGCACACTTAATGGGGGACCGCAAAAAATTTTAGTCTTAATTTTTAACGAAAGTGGTATCGTTGAAAAGATATCATTGTGAGGATTAAAAAACTCAATGGAATCACCCGTCAGAAATGAGACGTTTTCGAGATATACGACAATTTGTGTCACATTGCTAATGCACACATCTGGGAAACTGCATTAAGAGATATAAATTGTCGGATATCTCGAAAACGGCTCATTTCAGATGGGCAAATCCATTGATTTTTTTACTTCTAACATAGATATCTTTGCAACGACACCATTTTCATCAAAATCGAGAAAACAGTTTTTGCGGTCCCCCATTAAGTGTGCACTTGAACAGTATACATTAGCTACGTGACATAAATTATAGATATCTCGAAAACGCCTCATTTCCGAAGGGTAGTTCTATTGAGTTTTTTCTCTCTCGTGATGATACCTTTTTAACGATATCACTTTCTTTAAAATAGAGACTAAAATTTTTTGTGGTCTCCTATTAAGTAAGCACTAGTTACGTGACATAAATTGCCGGATATCTCGAAAACGGCTGATTTGAGTCGGGTAGTTCTATTTAGTGTTTTACTGCTCTCAGTGAGATCTTTCCAACGATACCACTTTTGTCAAAATTGGTGACTTACACTTTTTGCAATTCCCTAGTCAGATTTTCTATGCAATCTTTTTCAGAAATATTTTCTGGGGGTATATTTGTTTTTATTTTTTCCCTGAACCACTTCAAATCGTTGGGCCTAATCAGTCTCTAGATTTGTAACAAATCGTCTAAAATCATAAGTGTTCGGTCACTTTTAGTCATATATTTCATATAAAATCAAAGAAAATATGAATATATTGCATTCAAATTTAATTATTTACACATTAATTAAATATGAAAAATCGTGCTGTATTTTTTAAAAACAATTTTCAGTGATTTTGCATAATTTATTACTTTGATTTCATGCTGTTTCTTTTCTTTGCATGAGCATTTTCTTAATATTTTTTTGTTCTGCATTAAATAACAAACAGGAAAATAAGGTATTGAAAAAGCATAAAAATAAGACAAAAACAGTAATATTCTGATAGTGCTAGGAAAAAAAATCATTCCTTATTCATTAATTACATAAAAAAATTATTTATGAATTGACAAAAAGAATTTGTGAAATTCTCATATGAACTAATGTTTTTGATATTTACAATTTCTTTATATCAACATCTATAATTTTGTGTTGAACACAAAATAATAAACGTATACATATCCTATTTGTTTTCGACAAAGAGAGCACAAATATATGGCAAGATGATAAAAATACGAAATTGATCCTTTATGCATTAATTAAAGATGAAATATATGTTATATTATATGTTTTCAAAAACAATTTTTAGAGGTTTTATGTAATTCATTACATTGAAAAAAAAATTATTTTTTCTTGGCATGAGCATCTGATTGAAATTTTCTGTTCTACACAAAATAATAAACATGAAAATATGGCATTAAGAAAGTGCAAATACAACAGAAAAGAACACACATTATCAAAATTTCTGTATTCTGATAATAATAATAATTCGTTTTTCCTTGATAAAAAAAATATAAATTGTCAAAACATATTATAGCATTTTCATATAATCTTTACTTCTTATATTTTTTATTTCCTTTATACATCTTGATCTGTTTAATATTTTAGGTTCTATACAAAATTATTGAAAAACAAGATATTTCAACATTGTAAACATATGTCGCTAAACATTAGAATTTGGTTATTTACACATTAATTAAACAAAAGAAATCTGCTTATATTTTAAGAGTCTGGTTAAGAAATAAGACCCTGGTATGGATTGCTACAACTCCGTCTCTCATTAATTTTTAAGTATGAAAATTTAAGTATGAAAAACAAACATTAAAATAGCTATATGTATAGCAGTTTAGATGCATTTAAAGATTTTTTTATTTTATTTGAAATTTAATGATTTTTTAACGATTTTTTCTTATATATCTTGCGCACACGATTTCTCATAATTGGCCTGTCACAGGTTACCCAAATTTCTTTATTAAGTAGAAGTATCATTTGTGCTTAAAATGGCCTACACTAGGGAAAATAAAATGATAAGTATTTTTTTTAATGTAAAATGTAAAATCTGAAAAATTTGAAATTTTTTTTGTATTAAAATATTCCTAGTTTCTGGATTTTTTATTTGGCGAACGTAATAGTGGGTCCTTTTGTGTATCTATGAAACTTATAACTTCATTTTAAATTTCATGAAGTTCTATCAACCAATTTTTTTAAAATAATGCGAGTAGTGATCAACTTTAAGGTTTTAAGAAAATTGGCTTCAAGATCCGATTGCTCCTTTATAAAAAATCCCTGTCGGCTGGGCCTATAGGCGGAGGTTGATTTAGAAAAGTGCTCATTTCCACAACAATATATATATATATATATATATATATATGATTAGAGATAAACCCAGTTTAATAACTTCATTTGGCCGTTTATGAAAAATTTTTAATTTCATTTTTCTGCAAAAACTGGTTTTATCAGAATCATCTTAAGAAAAATTCAGCTCAAATGCCCATTTTGACAACATATTTTGAAATAAATTCTGAATTTATTAAAAAATCGACCAAAACAGTATATTATATAGATCCTAAATAACAAAAAACTGTCAGTTGAATGCATTTGAGAAAAAAATTGAATTTAAAAATGAGTCGTAAAATAAACAATTTGTTGTTTGACTACATCCTTAATTCTTTAATCATGATTGCTTCGGAAAATTTTGTGCGAAATACTCACTTTGACAGCATTTTTAACCTAAATAAGAGAATCTGTAAATTGTATGCGTTTGAGAGCAAAAATGGATATTAAAACGAGTCAGAAAAAAACGCAATTTCTTATTTGAACACTTCCTTAAATTTTCAGACACGATGACATCGGGAAATTCTGTTCAAAATACTCTTTTTGGTAGCCTTTTTTTAAATATATTCCGTCTTCATGAAAAAACTGACCAATGCATCACATTATATAGTTCCTGAATAAGAGGATCTGTAAATTGAATGCGTTTGAGAACAAAAATGGATTAAAAAAAGAGTCAGAAAAAAACGCAATTTCTTATTTGAATACTTCCTTAAATTTTCAGTCCCGATGACTTTCGGAAATTCTGTTCAAATACCTTTTTTGGTAGCCTTTTTTGAAATATATTCTGTCTTTATCAGAAAATTGACCAATGCGTCACTTTATACAGTTTCTAAATAAGAGGATCTACCATTTGGATGCGTTTAAAATCAAAAATGAATTTAAAAATGAGTCAGAATATAAGCAGTTTTGATTTAACGTTTTTTCTCCAACTCCTATTTTTGTTTGATTTCTTTTTGCTATACGATTTGGCCCTACGAAAAACTTGTCGATATAAAAGTTGTAGATATTTTTGAGAAGATGTAAAATAAATTTAATCAGATTTGATAGCTTAAAAATTGACGGAATTATGGATTTTTCTCTTTTTTCACCGCCCTTTTTCTTTTCGTTTTTAATTTTTTTCATCGGTAAAAGTTGGTCCTATCAAAAACTTGTAAATATAAAAATTTTAGATAATTTTGAGAACATTTACAAAAAATTTAGTTGGACTTGATATCTTGAAAATTGACGAAGTTATGAATTTTTTTCTCTCAAAACCTCTGTTTTTTTCGCCCCTTGAGCCCACTTCTAAATTTATCAAAAATCTGTCATGCATAAAATTTTGTCCCAGTTTTAAGAAGTAATATAAACTTTAAACCGATTCGATATCTACTTTAATTAAGAAGTTATGGCGTTTTTTCGGTTTTCACAAAAACGCCCCCTATTCCGACCCCCTTGGTCCGATTTTGCCCATTAATGAACTTAGCCGAGATTTTATCCCCTTTGATTTTATGTACCAGTTTGGTGGAGATTGGTGAGGAATTATAGAAGTTATCGTGTCCATAAAAAAGTGAAATATATAGATAGATAGATAGATAGATAAACTGGTGCGATTGCAATAGGTAGTATTTCATACGAAATCTATCTAATATTTCATACGAAATCTACCTAATATAAAGAAAACTCAAATTGTTTTTGCAATTTTTTACCTTCTAAAGCCGAATTCTTCGCGGGAATTTTTTTGAAATTTCTTTAAGAAGTAAATTTTATTATAAGCTAAAAAGTAATATATATATATATTTTTTTTCACGCTATCGAAGTTATTTCTCGTTGACAAAAACAATTTCTAGTGTTCTCACATAATCTATAATTCTTCTTAACGCAGAAAAATATAATATATTTTCTTGCGTCTGTATCGCGTTATTTACATATCCCCACACACAAAGACAAAAATAACTAGTTGGATGTGCCAATCCCAAAACTTTCTTCTATCTCATACATGCATTTTAATATTTTTAAAAAAGTTACTCATTTTATTGCTTTAATAATTTTAATTCAATACCCTACCAACTTTGGTTTTCATCTTAAATTTCTGCTTCAATCAATTAATCGGAGTAAAAACGAATTTTCGTCTCTGCACGAGCCGATGGACAATAGAATGATAGGCAGATTTTTTTTTCAAATTCAGGGAGGACCTACTTGCCTTACCAAAAAATAATCAACAACAAAATGTTTAGTTCAGTTCTAGAACTAACTTCATACACTTTTATGTGGTGCAATATTGAAAATGGCATAAAATTCGGTATTGCAGCGCCCCCTTCCGGCGGACTTTTTTCAGATTCAGGACGATCCAACTAGCCATAGCCATACACTTACACAAAAAATTTCTTTCAATTCGATGCATAACTTCATGTACTTTTGGTCGGTGCAATATTGAAAATGGCACAAAAATCGCGATTGCAGCGCCCCCTTCCGACGGATTTTTTTCAAATTCAGGGAGGACTAATTAGCCATAGTCATACAGATACACAAAAAAATTGGTTAAATTCGATACATAACTTCATATACTTTTAGTCGGTACAATATTGAAAATGGCACATAAATCGCGATTGCAGCGCCCCCTTCCGGCGGATTATTTTCAAATTCAGGGAGGACTAACTAGCCATAGTCATACACATACACAAAAAATTTGGTTCAATTCGATGCATAACTTCATATACTTTTGGTCGGTACAACATTGAAAATGGCACAAAAATGGCGATTGCAGTGCCCCCTTCCGGCGGATTTTTTTCAAATTCAGGGAGGACCAACTAGCCATAGTCATACACATACACAAAAAATTTGGTTCAATTCGATGCATAACTTCATATACTTTTGGTCGGTACAATATTGAAAATGGCAATAAAATCGCGATTGCAGCGCCCCCTTCCGGCGGAATATTTCAAAACTGAAGGAGGACCTGCTTGCCACAGCCAAAAACACTCACAAAAAATTTGGTTCAATTCTATGCATAACTTCATACACTTTTTGATGGTAGAATGGCGACATACAGACACACACACAGACACACAGACACACAGACACACGGACAGACACACGGACAGACAGACATTTTGTAAAAACATGTTTTTTGGAATCTCTGACCCCTAAAACGTGTAAATCCGTCGAAAACCGGAAGTCGAAAAAATTTCGATTACAATACTTTCTTCTATTGAAGATAGAAGAAAGTAAAAAAATAAATTGGTGTATTCGAAAAAACAAAAAGATATTGTACTCATACTCATATTTGCTACGCACAAGGATTTCATTTAATACATGGGAAAAAGTAATAAAATGTTTAATGCTCGGCGTCAAATGTAACAAAAAATAGTTTAATAAAAGAAAAAATTATATGTTTTAACTCATTTCTCTTTTACTTATTTGGGTTCAAATTTATATAAAAAAAGAGAGAGAGATAGAGAACATTTTTTCGTTTAAATTACTAAATGTATAAAATATCACAACCATAGAAGACATTTTTCATTATATTTAAAACAAATTAGAAATTATTTAATTAATTGAAGCATGAAATGCAATTATAATTCTAGAGATATAAATATTTCCGACTTTTTTGTGGACATCTGCAATTGATTCTCCAGTTACATTTAGTGTAATTAACACAAAGATATTCTAATTAGTGTTATTAGTACGGAAAACACTTTTAAGAAACGCAATACTGAAGTGGTTTTAGATATAAGCACACTCTTTCTGTTAAGCAAAACTTCGTGATGCTCAATTATAAAGGAATAATTAGAGTTTCATTTTCAAAGCCAGCTTGCGCCGAGATTAAATAATGGTTCTAATTACAATTTTCGCCAGTTAAAATTTCTAGACCGTCAAGTTTTGTGCATAGAGTTGAATTTAAAACGGAGTATTTGCCGTGAAAAGACTAATTTATGTTTCACTTTTTTTTCTGGTTTAAATAACGTTGCAAATAAAATATTTTTAGGTAAATTCCTTAAAATTTACTTTTATTCTTTTAAATAAATATATTCATTAAAAGAATTTTTATATATTATAATACTTATTAACAAAACTAAAAGAAATGTGTAAATATGAATCCTCGAATGAAGTACATCACAAAATTTTGTATGCAGAACATAAAAGATGTTCAAAAATGAACTTAGTATTTAAAAAATGCATTAGTAAGAAAAGTGTTTTAGATTCTGAAGTTACAAATTCTTTGATCGATATCTGACAGAAACATTTTCCTTCTGTTTGCTAAGCTTCCTTTAGTTCCAAACAGTAATACAGTCATAAAGAAAACAGAGGGTGTGCAAAAGGCACTATAGGTAAAGAATATACGCCATAGGCAGAGGATATACCTTAAAGAGTATACGCTATAGCTTCACTTAATGAAGAAAGAATATACGCACCTTCTTAAAGTTCTCCTCAAACATCTCTGATTAACTATGTGAAATAATTATGGTTCATTTTTAAATAGAAAGCCGAAAAATAGCAGGCCTGACTATTGAAGCAATTTAAAATCGGATGCCTTCAATCAGTTCCTTGATATTGAAAACACTTATCGACTTAGAAGCGATTCTTGAACGTAACAAGTTTTTCTTATTTCCAGCCCACCCTCTTCGTTAAAGCTACCAATTTGACAGTGTTTTCTGAAAAACCTTTTACCTTTACCAAAAAAAGAAAACGCTATTCGATTGCATAGTTTCTGAATTGGAATACGTGTTAACTTTGCATTTACTAACAAAAAATAAATGCAGAAATGTATTCAAAAATAACTCCTTTAGATATAAGAACAGCTTTGCGAAACAGTGGTAGATAGTGTGTAATATTGTATACCCTATATCACATACCAAAATCTATCAAATATCAACGTAAGATGGCTTTCGTTTGAGCTAGATTATTAGAACTCTCATACTAGTTTGTAAAGATTGATCAAAGTTCACGATGTTTTATTTTTATAGCTATTTAAGTTTAAAAATATAAAAAATGACTTACATATTAAAATTACATAGCTTTATTCAGCATTATTACAGTTTACGACAGCGCAGCACTGCCTATCGGTGATATTTGAGACTAAAAGAAGTTAGCATATAAAGATGTTATTCGTTTTGCACATGATTTACTTGTCAGATTCATCTACCAAAACTGTAAATTTCTATTTGTTATTCAATTTTAAAAACGTCCAATCTAGAATAAGTTATTTATATAAAATTACATTTTAACCAATAAGATTTAAATTTTGTAATATTGACATTTTCTTATTGATCACAGAAGCAATAATAAATATCGTAATGTTGAGAATGTTACTACATTTGTTCGTACGGTTTTTTAATTATACTAAACATAAAATACATACATTTGCAATTAGGCTATTACATCAATAGAGATTCTTAAAATGTATTTTTTTCAGTTTTTGATTTAATTTAAAGCAAGAAAGCAAAGAGTGGTGTTTTTAAGTCCTCTTCTTAAAAGATATTTTAAAAAGAAAAGTTAACATTTCGCATCTTTCCTATTTTAATATATTATCCTATTTTTTTTCGATGCAGTTCCTTGGCTTTAAATCTGCAAAAAAGATTTTTTGTCTTCCTATGGCCATTTATATTAGCTCAAAAAAGTTTACTAAAAATTATTTACAAAATAGGTTTATATTGCTCTTTTCAATTGAAGAATTTTTTATGGCTTAAAGATTCTTGCGATAAAACATAAGATGAAATAATTTTTGTTACCAAAAATAAAGTATATTCGAACTTTATGATTTAACAGTCATTTATGATCTAACATACTTTATGACTTAACGCTTAAAAGACACTGAAAAAAGTTAGACTTTGCTATTTAGACTTTTTTAAATATATAAAAAAACAACAAATTATGGGTATAAATTCGAATATTTCCATATTTACGTTGTAAATAAAATTTTGAAGATTGATATGATATACATCAACTCAGATGGATTGATGTAAATATGATTGGAAATTTTATATGAGAATGAAATGTAGCAAATGTGTGTATAAAGTATATTAAGTAATATTTTTAGAAGAAAACAAGTAACATTAGTTTTTAAAGATTTCTTTATTTTTATGTAAGTTTGGGAGTAATTGTTTGTGAACTGCATTATCATATAGCCCTTTCAGATCTTGTGTACTATTAATAGTACATGTCTTTTAATGGAGTATTATTTTGTTTTAAGAAATGATTTTGCTACTATTTACACATAGTAAGGTTAATACATATATCTATGCATTTATTATATGACTTCATTTATGTTTAGGCATTGAGTAATAATAAAAATTATTATTATTTGCTTAATTTTCTTTGCGCCATTTGCAATTCTTTTATTTTAAACATATATTTCACTCTTTAAATTTAAAAGAAAGCTTATTTTACTGAAAGAATAAGGTGTAATAAAGCGCAAAAAGTTTTAGAAAGTTGTAATATAAGTTAAACCTTACTGTAATACAATATTTTTAAACATCTCCAAAAAATGTTCCTGAGCCTATTGTCATATGAATATTAAGTGAACAGTACGAAAAACAACAATATTAGTTATCTTTCATACAATGAAATATTCGTTAAACGATAATTAAATTATTCAATAGATAATATGAATGTTTTTAATGTAAAAATAATTATTTTCAAAAATTTTAAAAATTCAGACCTTAAAGAGCTAAAATAAACGATAATAGTTTAATTGAGTTCTTAATAAACTGGAAGTTTTCACATTTTATTAAGTCTTGCATAAAAGTTTTTTCGAAATGCTTTCGGTAAACGAAATTTGAAGAAAGCAAAAGTTATACATAAAATCAAGCAAGTAAATAATAATCATCCGGCGCATCTATGTAATTACATGCTTTATAATGCAGTATGGATACACATTAATTAAAACTTTTAAGAAAAATATTTTTTGCCCTAATTGCATCAAGATCACGGAATTTTCAAAAGATAATTTTCTAATTTTTTATTTAATCTATTTTTTGCGTATGATTTCTTACTTATTGTACGAAACTCAATAAAATTTGCATCACAGTTCTATCTAAAATTAGAAAATATTATTTGTAATAAATTAAATATTTTGTAAAGAGAAAATGAGCTTTTTATTTTCTCGAAAATCAAAAATCTTATAAAATATTAATATAACAATAATAAACTAAAATCTTTCAATTATATTTATTTATAATATTTATAATTAGTAATAATAAAAATAAAAAAAAAGAAAACTTGTAAAATTTCTCACATACTTTTTTAAGTAAATTTGTCCTATTGGAATTTAATACTGAGATTATAGCTAATTTTATACAGAAGTATAACATTAATGCATGGAAATTTTTTTAAATTATTTTATTTAATAGTTTTTTCGTGCATCCAGTAATGTATAATGAATATTAAAAAAAATAGGTTATTAAATTAAGTTTTCTTAATTAATTTAAATATTTTAATCATATCTTTTCTTTATTGTTACAAGTAATGTTGTAATTAACAATTCAAAAACAGTCATTTGATTTATTTCTAAAAAAGTATGTCAATCGAATCAGTTTTTTAGCATTTTTGAGCATTTGAAGAGGAACTTTCCCCTTAATTGGAGTTATCTAATGTCATAAAACATTTTAACATTATGTAATTCACAAATGAAATATAAAGAATTAATTAAGAAAAAATCCCTGTCGGCTTGGCCTATAGAAAGAGATAGATTTCGAAGAGTGCTCCTTTCAACAATAAAAAATAAAATAGAAATAGAAATAAACCCTGTTTAAAAACTTTACTTGGCCGCTTTTGAAAAACTTTTAATTTCCTTTTTCTGTAACAAATGGCTTTATGAGAATCATCTTAAGCGAAATTAGACACAAATGCCCACTTTGACAGCATTTTTTGAAATATATTCTGACTTTATGGAAAAATTGACCAATATATGAGGCTCATTATGTAGTTCCTAAATAAGAGAAACTGTCAGTTGAATGCATTTGAGAGTAAAATCGAATTTATAAATGAGTCATAAAAAGCAATTTTTAATTGAATGCATCCTCAATTATTCTTCATTCTCGATGGAATCGGGAAATTTTGTTCGAATTGCCCACTTTCACAGCTTTTTTTTTTTAATATATTCTGCTTTTATCAAAAACCTGGACAATAAGACACATTATACAGTTCCCAAATAAGGGAACCGTAAATTGGAAGCGTTTGAGAGCAAAAATGGATTTAAAAAATTAATCAGAAAATAAGCAATTTGTTATTTGAATACTTCAATTTTTCAATCACGATAACTTCAGGAAACTCTGTTCATAATGCCATTTTGAGGGCATTTTCTGAGATTATATTCTGCTTTTAACACAAAACTAACCCATACGCCACATTATACAGTTCCTAAAAAAAAAAAAAAAAGAACCTGCCAATTGGATGAGTTTGAGAGCAAAATATGTGAGAATATAAGCAGTTTGGAATTGAGATTTTTCCTACAACTCCTATTATTGTTTAATTTATTTTAGATATAAGGATTGGTCCTATGAAAAACTTGTCAGTATAAAAGCTGTAGATATTATGGAGAAGATGTATAGTAAATTTAATCGGTTTTAAAATCTTTAGAATTGACGAAGTTATGGTTTTTTCTTTTACCCCCATTTTTGTTTTCGTTTTTATTTTTTTTTCTGTAATAAGACTTGTTCCTATCAAAAACTTGTCAAAACAAAAGTTTTAGATAATATTAAGAGCATTTATAAAAAAATTAGCTGGATTTGATATCTTCAGAATCGACAAAGTAGGAATTTTTAACTCCAGAAAACCCTATTTTTGCGCCCCTTGAGCCCATTTTTTATTTTATCAAAAATCTGTTATGCAGAAACTTTTGGCCTATTTTTTAGAAGTAATATGAGCTTTAAACTGATTCGATATCTATTTTAATAAAGAAGTTATGTTTTTTTTCTGTTTTCACAAAACCCCTCCCTATTTTTACCCCCTTGGTCCGATAAAGCCCATTAAAAAACTCGACCGAGATTTTATGCCCTTTGATTTTATGTATCTGTTTGGAAAAGATATGAGCAGAATTGAAGAAGTTATCGTATCCATAAAAAAGTGATATACAACGATGGATAAATATATAGATAGATAGACAGATAGATAGATAGATAGATAAACTTTTTACTAATGGTAGTTTTGGGATCTGGGGGTCGTGATCGGCGAAAGATCGTTTTCAGAAATTCCAACATGGGAGCGTTTGCAATAGGTAATACAGTAAAACCTCTAAATAACGGACACCTTGGGGACGTGGAAACCGTGCGCTATTCGGAGGTGTCCGCTATTGGGAAAAACCTCGGAGATTCAAAAATTTCAAAGAAATGCTTAAAGTTTCATTGATTGACATTTATATGTCCTAAAATTCTTATGTATGATTGATCAGAAATTAAAATAATTTTTTAAGCAATAAAATTGAAATAAAATGGTACATATCATTATGCATTGTTTATAACATTCTTACAAACAATTTATTTAAAAAATTTCCTTTTGCTTTTAAAGATTACATATAATTTTTTTCAGTGTGAAGTTTTAACCCTGTCAATAGTACTGATGTTTCTGAAATATCTTAAAGAAAAAAAATAACTGCTCACTGTATTTTACCACTTCTTAAAAACATAAAATCTCAAATCATCCGGAGAGGAGTGGAGAGGCATTGTGATGCTCCGGGAGGTAATGTCCCTCCGTACCATCCCCTGAATTTAATACTGGACATGGGAGGGAAGATTTTCCCCGGCCCACTCTCTACATTTATCTGTGATCACAAAATTTTGACTCATTACCCTGACAAATTTAGAGGCTTTTTACTTTTTTTCTTCATTAAAAAAGAATTTCTCATACTTTATCGCCAAAATTAGTGTCCGCTATTTGGAATGTCCGTTATTCAGAGGTTAAACATACAAAAATTTAGATTTTGGGAGTGGGGATCGGAAAAGTGTCCGTTAAATAGAGGTGTCCGCTATTCGGGAGTGTCCGTTATGGAGGTTTTACTGTATTTCATACGAAATCTACCTAAAAATACCTTCTAAAAACAATTTTTCTTCTTCTGGCTTTCGATTCTTCCAATGTCTCATTGGTACATCCAGTCTTTCGCCATTCATTGCGCCTATATGTTCAAAAAAATAGATTAAATTCATTCAGAAAATTCCTCGTAGAACATTACATGAAATAGTTGAACATAAATTCGCAATTCTCAAAATCCATAATTTGATATTAAAGTTGGTCGTCTAAAGTTCATTCGACGTAAAGAAAATACAATATCTCCCAACGCCTAACAAGTTAATACAACGTAAACATCGTGTTTTCTTTTATGTCTACAAGTAACTCTGGATAAAAAAGCCGATTTACATCATTACAAAAATTATTAAATTATTGCTTAGAAGAAAATTACTTTTAAATTAACTTTTAACTTTGTAAGAGTTATATGGGTTATAAAAATACAAAAATAACGAGAAAACTAGTGGTAGAAAAAAAAGAAGTTGGGAAACAATCTAGGTCTTTTACAGGTAACATTGATTCTTTTAAATGAGATTTCTCAGGTTAGAAAAAAAATATTTGAAAAGCTTGCAGGCAATATGTAATTATCAATTTAAAATCTTTTTTCAAACTAAATTTGAATTATTTAACATCATTTAACATCATTTCATAAGATTTCCAATTTCTAAATAAACAATAAGTTATTTATTTATATTTCAATGTTATTAAAAAATTCCAGATGGGCCATTCCACTGTCACGTGCGGGACAATCAGACACCATAATTCCACCAAAATTGTGTTAAAGGGCTTAAGATTTTTCAGAAATAAGAATAAACATATTTTTGTAAGTTTATATTTGTTATAACAATATTTCAGGCAGGGACAGATTTTTCCTAAATGGTTTACTGATTTAGTTATTAATTAATTTGCATGCGTCACGTGCAGGACATCAGAAGTCAACCACTTGTAATTTGCTGTATGATCCAGATAACATTTCTGCTCTACTAATTTTGCAATTTCAAAACAAAAAATATGTATTAGAGGCTAAAGGTCTAATGTTCATGAAATAAGCATTCTTATTTCAAAAATAAATTTTTAAATTGCTAAAAAAATTATAACGTATAGTGTCACGTGCGGGACACGGTTGTCACGTTTGGGACATTTGCAAATATAATTTAAGTAACCTTTTCAAAAATCAGAAAATAAAGGAATGCAAAAAAGAAAATGCATGTTATACATTTTACAACACAAAAATATTTATTTTAAAATTTTTTTTGTACAAAGTAAATGTTCAAATTGACATTTTTAAACATAAAATAAAGTAAATATATAAACAAAAATTCAAAATTTTTTTAGAAATTTGAAACAACCTCTTTTATTAGCTACAGTCGGGGTTGATATCTTTTTTACTACATCTTTAAATGAATATAGAATTTTATCTGGATACTGTGGCCACTTGTAGAATTTACCACTTTTTATCATGACAGACATTTCAACACTATCATGATGGGTGCTTGTAATTTCACCAGGATAATTAATGCCGTCATATTTTACAACACCCATTCACCCATCATAAAAGAAGCTGCTGTTTCTGAGCCTTTTATTTTCTTCTTATTGGAAATTAGGATTTTCTAATGACATTTTCTCTCTCATCCTTTTCATTCTTCTAGCACTAGTAGACTTAGATCTTTCCATTTCAGCTAAATAAATAACACACTTTGTCAATTATAAACGCTTTTGTCAAAATTTACTTAATTTCATAGAAAAATTGAACTTAAAATAGAATTAAACTTAGAAAAACAGAATATAGATAAGAAGCTTTATTATTTTTTTCTAAAGAATAATAACAAGTTCTTAAACACACAACTCTTCTATAGAAAAATCTCTCTCTCTTCTATAGAAAAATTCTCTTCTTCGATAGAAAAATCCCTATAAATTAAGTAGATCAATTCTTGCCAGAAAACAATATGTTCTTAAAATAAAAATAACCATCAAAGTGTTCAAATTTTATTAAAATAAATTTATAAAAAATGGAAATAAAAAATATTAGCATCACAAAAAAAGAAAAAAAAATGGAACTATCATAAAAAAAAATCTTAATTTCGTGTTAGTTATATAGAATAAATTCTTAGGACAAAATAATCATTAAACTGCTAAAACTATGCTATAATAAAACTCTATTTAACATTCAGAAAACAAAAATAATCGTCCTACTCATAAGGTGTCACGTGCGGGACAATTTTGTTTTGATATTTTTCTCCAAATAAAAATTTCACCCAAACTTTTAACTAGCATAGGATAAGTGTACTACACTAAACTGCTTTAAAAATGCCAATTAAACAAAATAAATGCGTTCCTTTTTCCTCCTAAGTGAAAAAGTTCATGTTTTGTGTCACGTGTGGGACACAGAAACAAAGTTCTTTTTGTGCGCTGTAATAATTATTTGAAATTATCTTATGTATTTCAGTTTAGTGAAATATAAACATTGAATATTAGACTTACCTAAAATGTTGATTTCAAAAGTTTCACTGGATTTTTTTTATTAAAAAAACTCACTCAAAGTGTATTGTAAAACGCAACATACTTGCTTGCTCATGGACGCCATCTTTAAACTGTTGTGTAGCCAATCCATAAAAGATAAACTTTACATTCTTACTCAAAACATAAAATTTGATATGTTGCCAATCAGTAAATACCAAAAATATTTTTTTAAACAAATCTTTAAAAATGACTATCAATTTACTTGTTTTCATGGAATGGCCCAGATGTGGAATAAGTATTTGTTCCTTCAGTCTCTCTAGCTGAATTTATTTTCTAACATAAATGAAAAAATTACATACTGTGGGATGAATAGCCTAACAAAATGTTATTCTAGGAAATGAATTTTAGTTACTTAATTAAAGATTCAAGATTCATTTTGTTAAAGCTAGAGCAAAATCATTTGTGTACATCTAGGGATTTTCATCGTTACAAGAAATAGCAAGTATCTTAACGATCGTTATTAAAAATATTAATTTTAAATGATACTAAAATATTTTGTGCGAAAGCTGCAAACAAAGAATGTGTGAAAAATTATAAATGATTCCACATTTTTACGTAAATTGTAAATATACAAATAAAAATGACGCCTGAGACTTAGGGCATATTTAAAAATACAAGATTTTATTTACAATCACTGCTAAATTCGTAAAAAAGCAAAAATTACTATATTAAGATGAAACCATTAAATGACATTGATACAAAAAATACTCATGGGACTATTTGTAGAAATATGTTTAAAACAATAATTTAAGGTAAAAGTATCTACAAATAAAATATTTCAATACATTGTACTATCCTCATTATACTCAACGCCTGAATTAGACTATTGGTAATATATTTATTCATCTCTCAATTTTCATTTAATTTTTTTAAATATGTGATTAGTTGTTAGAGTTATTTTCTTTAATTTATCAAAAGACTTTTATTCTTTTAAAAACAACTAGAATCCATAAACATATGCATTTGGGAATTAATGTAATTAGGTTCGTGAAAAAATAATACCTAGTTTTACAAAATAACATCTTTTATAAGCATTTTGTATACACAGTTTTATTTTATTTATATGTAATATGTATCACTTTAAAGCTTATTTTTAGCACTTTATTTGCACATTGATTACTTTAATAATTTATATTTTTAGTCTATTAATTGACTTTTGAAGCTGAAATGTCAAAATAAGATATTCCTCAAATATATTTTTACGAGTTTAAAGTCGGCTGTAATGTAGCCTAAACCAATCAAAACATTGATAAAGGTTTATGAGAGGTAACCGTGACTGTAAGAACAGTTGAATTAAAAAATATATATCGAAGTTTCGTCTTTTTATGCAAGAATGGTTGTGTGCGACCTTTCGTTGTTAATGTTTATCAATAAAAGTTAACAATCAATTTTAGTTAATGAAAACACCTGTAGAAATTGTGAATGACCAGAATGATGACTATTCAAGTATCGTTCGCAACTTAGACAAGAATGGTCGTGTGCGACATTTCGTTGTTAATGTTGATCAACAAAAGGTAACAATCAATATTAATCATGAAACAACTGGAGAAATTGCGAATGATCCGAATACTGACTATTCAAGTATCATTCGCCCATTAGACAAGAATGGTCGTGTGCGACCTTTCGTTGTTGATTTTGATCAACAAAAGTTAACAATCAATAATAATCAAAGAAAACAACTGGAGAAATTTTGAATGACCCCAATCAAGAATGGTCGTGTGCGACCTTTCTTGTTAATGTTTGTCAACAAAAGTTAACAATCAATTTTAGTTAACGAAAACACCTGTACAAATTGCGAATGACCAGAATGATGACTATTCAAGTATCGTTCGCAACTTAGACAAGAATGGTCGCGTGCGACCTTTTGTTGTTAATGTTGATCAACAAAAGGTATCAATCAATATTAATCACGAAACAACTGGAGAAATTGCGAATGATCCGAATACTGACTATTCAAGTATCATTCGCCCATTAGACAAGAATGGTCGTGTGCGACCTTTCATTGTTGATTTTGATCAACAAAAGTTAACAATCAATAATAATCAAAGAAAACAACTGGAGAAATTGCGAATGACCCCAATGATGACCATTCAAGTACAATTCGCCATTTAGACAAGAATGGTCGTATGCGACCTTTCGTTATTGATGTTGATCAACAAAAGGTAACAATAAATATTAATCAACGAAAACTATTGGATAAATTAAAAAAGGCCCCCAATGTTCACCATTCAAATATCGTTCGCCACTTTGAGCAAAGTGGAAATAAAGAGAAAATAAAGAATACACATAGATAAGTTAGTGCCACATTGGTGCTGCACGAATTAAACGACAGACTAAAAGTTATACACACTGGACTGCAAAACAATATTTTACCCACGGTTCTTGAGGGACCTCCTGCCTAGTGACTACCTTTTGTTTAAAATGGCAATTTCTTGCGAGAAAAAAAGCTACGTCAATCAAGATAGTGTGATTAACGCCTTTCATGGTCTGCCGAATCCAGAAACTTAGACATTTATGTTACAGGTATCACCTAAACTTGTTTCTCGTCCCCAAAAGTACAACAGCACATATTTTGTTTAGCTATGTTTAGTTTGAAAACAATTATATTGTTTTAAATTTAAATTGAGAACATGCGCACTGTTTTTGCACTAACCTGATACATAATATACATATAGTCGGAAAATTTTTGCAAAACAAATTAGTATTCTTATTTAAAGATAATCTATCTATAATGAACATCTAGAAGAAATTAAAAAAATTCATGGTCCCTACAGAATGATTGTCATACACCTACAGTTCTTAACGCGAAAAATGTCTAAAACGGAAAAATTTTCTGTCAACATTCCGTTTAATTAGGTGTTTTATAATAACTAAATATCCAATAATCCTACACTGTGATTTTGGTGAAAGTAGAGTGGGTGAGGATAGAAACAAAATTTCGTTTTAAACAGATTTTCAATAATCAAGTTATCGTACGTTATTCCTTCAGCAGTGACTATGATTTTTTTACGTGGACTGTAAAAAAAAATCTGTACAGTTATTAATATTTTCTATAAGAAACTGGCATTCTTTTAATTTAATAATAATCCTTTTTAACTTTTTATGAAACGATAAACACAAAAATGCATCTTACAGGTACACAATTGCACTGCAAATCAAAAAATCGGTAAGGTTATTAAGAATTTCTAGGAAATTGGGATGTCTAAAACTTTCCATGTAACTGCAATTCGGGTTTCAGGTAAAATTTTTGTTAGATTTTTGTAATTTTAGTAGATTCTTTTGTAAAATTGCAGATTTATGTAGCTATAAGAAAATTTGTTTTGAAGATCTACTTCTTTTTTGTTACAGTGTCGAGATAAAACTTTAGTAAGCAAACAAATTTCTTCAACTTTTCATCGGATTTCATATCATGGTTTCCTAATTATACATTTTTTTAGTATTTCGAACAGAATTACAGTGTAAACAGTTTCACTTTCACAGGTTTTTCCAAAAGAGTACATTAAAACTTCTAGAAACAGAATATATAGTAACCAGGTTAATGTTTTCTTTTAACAGGCAGATTTTTACAGTATTTATTTCTGCGAAGTGATATTTTTTTCCATTGTACTCTGTTTTAAAAAGTTAGTAAAATTTTTACAGTAAAATTGTATTCCAAAACTTTTTATGTATCGGGAATAAGAAAAACGCTTGTAATATTTAGAAATTTGCACTGTGTATCAAAAAAATTGCCAGGTTACCAAGGATTTTGTAGGAAAATTGAATTCCTAGAATTTTTTTAAGTAGTGGCATCTAAGTTTAGATAAATTTTAAGTAAGAATACTATAATTTTAATACATTCATTTGTAAAGATTTCTGTACCTTTACTTAAAAGTTTTGTAAATTTACATCTTTTTGTTTGTTGTTGCTGTACAGGGTACAGATAAAAGAGAGTAAGCATACATATTTCGGTAATTTTAGATCTGTAGAGTTAGAGATTTTTCTACAATGTTAGTCAATCTGTTTTCCCAGATTTTATTGCATACATTTGACAGGTTTTGTTGAAAATGATTAAGTTCTACATGATTACAACTACTGAATAGATACTAAAAGAAGTCAGAAATTGGAATAAAGAAATTGGAAAATTGAAATAATGCATCGTGAAAATCGTACATACGAACATTTTGCGTCTTTTCAGCAATTCCGCGCTTAGACGCTCTAAAAATTGGTATGCTTAAATTGCTAATATACAACTGTTAATATATAACAGCCATCATTTTTTAAAAGAAAAGTCCATGACTTGCAAGTTTGGTTTAGAATAAAAGTTTTTATTCCCTTCTCTGGTTCTCTAATGCTTCTTAGAGAGCATTTATATAACCAAAAAAATCTATCCTTACTTTCCGCATTGAAAACTTGGCTTTAACCCCTTGAGCTCTGCTGGTAGAATTTTATACCACATAATTTTAATTCCGAAATGTCACAATGGCACCAGAAAATTCGACCAAATTTATTTAAAAAAGGTTTAATGCATTTTTTTTCGCGTTTATCGTTAATCTTTTTTTTTGTTTGCAAAATACTGGTGCCAATGTGACATTTTGAATTTTGAAGAAATTTACACCCCAGAGCTCAAAGGGTTAAAACACTAGCAGGTTTCAAACTCTTTTTACAGATAGTAAACATTGAATGGTAAACAATATATGCGTGCCTCTTTTCTTTCCAATGTAAACAAGAATTTTAAACACTTTTTTCATCTTTCAGACAAGTTTATTGTCAGTGATAGTAACACTAGTAATATATACTTGGATCGGATTAAAGTAATTAAGAGGGATTTTCTAAGAATTTGAGTATTTGGTTATTTCGTGATTCCCCCCTTTTAAAGATTTTATGTCGCACCTACTCTGTTAAAAAAAAGGTGACAAACCAGTTGCATTTGGCGCCCAGGGGTGAAAAGGTGTTACCATTTGAAATCCGTGGGCTTCAGAATGTGTTTGGGGTGCCGTTTGACCTCTCACTGGGTGGTTGAAGCCAATTAGAGTGCCGCGCATTGCATACCGTTGGAAGATTTTCA
Source organism: Maratus speculifer (assembly GCA_964019185.1). NCBI lineage: Eukaryota > Metazoa > Arthropoda > Arachnida > Araneae > Salticidae > Maratus > Maratus speculifer. Next base: position 104,087,494 of record OZ025289.1, on the reverse strand, counting down.
ACCCTTAGTCATTTGAGCATGCTACTTCACGTGTAATCTTGCCCTTCAACTCGCCGTCACCGGTAGATCAAAACAGTAATTTCTCCCTACGATGACTAGAGTAACAACCCCAGTAATTGGCACATTAAGGATTTGTCTTTAAACTTACTTCTATTTTCATTACCAAGAAATAAAATATCTACTTGCAAATATTTTTAAAACAAAGAGTGCATATCTGTGCATCTATTTTGCTTACTAAAAGCAAAAATATTTGAAAAAGTATTTTTATAAAAATATATTTATAAAAAGTTGCTGTAATCACCAGTAATTGGCACTTAGACTTGTACACAATTAAAGTAACACTTTTCAACTAAACAAAACTTTGTCAATTAAAATTTAAAATATACTATAAATCAGATAATAATAAATTAAAATGAATGCCTTTCTTAAGCCAGAAAAGAAGCATTTGCAACAAAAATGGCTAGTTTGATACAAGCCATAATTGTTTCTCTTTCCTATGCACTATTGTCATTTAGTAGCATAAATCAAAGTTATAATCTGTAAAGTGAGTATATAACTTGTATATGGTCTTGCATTTTTAAAAGACTGGCTATAAATCTTATTTTAGGACATTTTTGTAGGATGTGCCAATCACTGGTGACTGCAATGTGCCAATCACTGGGGATGTTACCCTATCACCGCTATGCGCTATCCCAATTTCGTTTAAAACTTCGAATGGCTAACTTTTGGGGCGCTTTTTTACCTAAAGCAACCTTTGAATTTCAGGACATTTGAACATTTCAGGGAGACTTTGAAGGTGAGCTGGATGGCCGAGCGGTTAGAGCGCGGAACTTACAATCATACGTTGTGGGTTCAAATCCTTCGAGGGCCAAAAGTCGGTTTGTATATTGTTTAATTTTTTATTATCGGGCACTCTGGATTAAGGGTGCCATCTTTTCACCGTAATTAAAGGTGTCATCCTTGCTCTTTTAGTGTCACCAGTGAGACAAGCCTTTCTCCCCTAAAAGGTGCAATGTGTCACCATTTGTTTTAACAGTGTACAACTCATTGTTTGGATAAATTACTTTCGCCAAATAACATTGTTGCCGAAACTGCCAAAAACACTTGACCGCCTCTGTATACCTACATATACCAAAATGCCAAAAGAAAACTTCGCATGCATATTATGTTTGTGCAGGTTGTGGAAATAACGTAGTTTTTTATCATTGGAACGAAAATATGCACAGTCATGGAGAGAAAAAAACTCCCCTTAGTAACTTCTAAACAAATTATCGTAGAAGAAAGTTACGAGCATTGAACAAATGTAAATAAAATCTACTTTTAAATGATAAATATAAAACCTGCTTAGGAGCCCATTTTACTTTTTTTCACGACTATATGAAGCATTTTTAACGACTTTAATCATATTTAAACAATGAAGATAAGTGAAATTCTATTTCGATCATAAGATTGTTGCATTCTTTTTATTTTCTATTGTACAAACTTTGATTGGAAATTCATACATTATGTTTACTCCTTTTAAACAACAATAACGTTGAACATTTGAGAAACAAATTAATTTTGCTTTTGGTTCTTTAACCATCTTAACTTCAGCATTTTTTCTTATATTTTACTGATATTTCTTTACAGTTTAAATATGACTTTGTCTCGTTCTTAATAGTTACTTATAACATTGCACTAACAGCCAGAGTAGCAAAGCATAAACAACTAGTTGGATGTGCCAATCCCAAAACTTTCTTCTATCTCATACATGCATTTTAATATTTTTAAAAAAGTTACTCATTTTATTGCTTTAATAATTTTAATTCAATACCCTACCAACTTTGGTTTTCATCTTAAATTTCTGCTTCAATCAATTAATCGGAGTAAAAACGAATTTTCGTCTCTGCACGAGCCGATGGACAATAGAATGATAGGCAGATTTTTTTTTCAAATTCAGGGAGGACCTACTTGCCTTACCAAAAAATAATCAACAACAAAATGTTTAGTTCAGTTCTAGAACTAACTTCATACACTTTTATGTGGTGCAATATTGAAAATGGCATAAAATTCGGTATTGCAGCGCCCCCTTCCGGCGGACTTTTTTCAGATTCAGGACGATCCAACTAGCCATAGCCATACACTTACACAAAAAATTTCTTTCAATTCGATGCATAACTTCATGTACTTTTGGTCGGTGCAATATTGAAAATGGCACAAAAATCGCGATTGCAGCGCCCCCTTCCGACGGATTTTTTTCAAATTCAGGGAGGACTAATTAGCCATAGTCATACAGATACACAAAAAATTTGGTTAAATTCGATACATAACTTCATATACTTTTAGTCGGTACAATATTGAAAATGGCACATAAATCGCGATTGCAGCGCCCCCTTCCGGCGGATTATTTTCAAATTCAGGGAGGACTAACTAGCCATAGTCATACACATACACAAAAAATTTGGTTCAATTCGATGCATAACTTCATATACTTTTGGTCGGTACAACATTGAAAATGGCACAAAAATGGCGATTGCAGTGCCCCCTTCCGGCGGATTTTTTTCAAATTCAGGGAGGACCAACTAGCCATAGTCATACACATACACAAAAAATTTGGTTCAATTCGATGCATAACTTCATATACTTTTGGTCGGTACAATATTGAAAATGGCAATAAAATCGCGATTGCAGCGCCCCCTTCCGGCGGAATATTTCAAAACTGAAGGAGGACCTGCTTGCCACAGCCAAAAACACTCACAAAAAATTTGGTTCAATTCTATGCATAACTTCATACACTTTTTGATGGTAGAATGGCGACATACAGACACACACACAGACACACAGACACACACACAGACACACGGACAGACAGACATTTTGTAAAAACATGTTTTTTGGAATCTCTGACCCCTAAAACGTGTAAATCCGTCGAAAACCGGAAGTCGAAAAAATTTCGATTACAATACTTTCTTCTATTGAAGATAGAAGAAAGTAAAAATGAGTGATTGGTCAAAAAATTAAAAAAAAAATTAGTTGTAGGAAATTTTGCACTATAGCAATTATTTCACCTACTTTCAAATAAATTTTGCTAAGCAAATATAGTCGAAGAGCCGACCGCACAAAACCCTATGTCTTCGAGCACAAGAAAAATTCCTTTATTTTATGCAAGATTAGGGATAGAGGTGTCTAATGATCCATGTCTGCCGAACAGCGAAGTGGTACATAAGTAAAAAATTAATACCATTAGTGTTTGACTCATAGGATTAGCATTGTGTTTTCCTGCACCCAGTTTTCCGTGTTTTCATACTTTTGATTGTAGGACAAACCCAATGCTAAATCTACGAGTCAACCACTAGTGGTAACAATGTTTGGCTTACGCACCACTTCCCTTTCAGCAGACATGGATCATTAGATTCCTCTATTACTACTCTTCCACAAAATAAATATTTCTTGTGCTCGATGACATGGGTTTGTGCGGTCGGCTCTTGGACTAATATCACAAAGTTCGCGAAAATGAGAAGGGACAGAAGATTGACAAAAATTTTGAAATCAATCACGATCAATGTTGTTCGTGTATCATTTCTTTCATATATGAATTTACTCTAACCTGACTAAACTAAAAGCTTTTAATTTCATCGAACAAAGCAAGCTAATCAAATTTTAATAATTTCAATGAACGAAATAATGCGGCTAATTAATTATAAAAAGTAATTTAATTTAAAAATCTTATTTTTATATAAGCTTGTAATCAATACATGAAACCTAAAACCATGAAAGGTTTCATGTCTTGAAAACATAGATGCTAAATATTTTATAAATTCAAATAAAAAAATTCCATGAAATTAGATATATTGCTTACAAATTATACTTGACTGAAAGAAAAATTTAATTTCTAAAAAATAAGAAAAATTTATAGTTTGTAATTAAATTTTTCGTCGTTCTATCTTATGCAAGCAACAAATTCCGTTGAAATCATTTCACTTTAAAGAAAACTAGTTAAAACGTTGACAAAATTGATATTTCTTCTTAATCTTTTTGATTTACATTAGGATTTTAAAAGAATCTTATAATTAGTTTTCACTGTTTCTGCTTTGAATAGAAGTTGCCGTAGTTTAGGAAAAAACTCCTGTATGCATGCCGCGTAATCTGATGAATGAAAGAACTTTCGTCTGACGATAGTCCTCCCACGATGAATAACTGTAATTTAGGTGTATACCTTAATTTATGCATCCTGATAATTCGTTAAGTAATCGATGTTTTATCCTTGGATTCGGAATTATTAATAAAACTTTCACTCAAAATCTATAAAAATGCTCTTTTTTGGATTACAACTGTTTATTTTTAAATGAAACACAGCTCAGGTCTTTCTTTTCAGGACATCTTTGGACGCAGATTAAATATCCAAACATACTTGAATGCAAACCGCGACTTTAAATACAAAATACTCTCATAAAAGGCTCGAATCAAGATTAAAAATAAGGACAATGCTTTTTCACACAGCATAGTTTTCAACTGTAGAAATAAAATTCATTCACAACTATAGTTTTAAATTAGAAAACTTGTTGAATTTCAGTAAGTCTGATGTGTGGCAAAATCTGGCATAAAAAAGAATACTTTATCAAACAATAATCTGTACTAAAAGTCAGTAGAATCTGGTTTTTAATTTAAAAATGCTTTTTTTAAAAATATTTTCATCTGTAACTAGTTTATTTAGTACAATAGTAATTATATAAATACGTAGCACCTATAATACTCGTCAGGTTCGTCCACTTGTATGTTCGTTTATCCGAATATAACAGCGCAAATATTACCCAACCGGACGGTTACAGAACTATCATATGTAATTTATTCAAAGATATTCCATGATAGATAATGATTCCAAATTTCCTTGCTGATGACGTTCTACTTAAGATATTATTTCTGCTTTAATGAATATAATACATATCATAGTAATATATTTTATATTTTTGAATAAGAATGCAAAAGCTATTGCATCAAACAATAATGGTGGTCTGGACATTTATAAAGCATTTATAGTACAAACCAACCTCGTTTGTCATGTTTGACGTCCTATTTCCAACTTGTTTCTTTTAACATCACTTATACTTTCAGTGTCACCGGACAAATTATAGTGAAAGAGCTTTATATTTTGCAGTAAGCAGTTTCAACCAATAGACCACTTGAAAGGAGATGAACTCAATAAAAATAACAATTCATAAAAATAATATAATAGGATTTAAATTTTTAAAGCTGTAATCAAATTTAAAAAATGCATTCCTCTTTTGTCACAACAAATAATAAATCTATTTTATTATTAACTTGTAATCAATTCATTACATTTTTTTTCTCAGTTCAGAGGATTCATAGAAATATTTTACAAATGCAAATAAAAAAACCCCACAAAATTAGCAATACTATGTACTAATTATGCTTGTATTAACAGATCATTCTCCTTTCTGAAAAAAAAATCATTCTTTATGATTAAAATTTCTCTCCTGCTATGGCATACAAGCAACAAATTCGATTAAAATCATTTTGCAAAAAGAAAAAAAAAAGAAAAAAAATCTATCAACAACGTTGACAAATTTCATCTCTCTTGCTCTTCTTTTTGATTCACATTAGAATTTTAAATTATTCTTACAATTAATTTTTAATGTTTCGGCTCTGATTGCATCTGTCTTCTGATTTGTTAATTGAATTAAAATTTGAAAAATTGCGAAAACCTTTTTCGATCGCTAATTAAATTCCCTGCAACGGATAAGTAATTATATAGGATTTAAATACGTGTTTAAAATGGATTCTGACGTCATTTTTTTTATGCTGCTCGCTACTGTACTCCAGTTATTTATTCATTTTTTCTTCTCAAAATACTTCATCAGATATTTTATATTTAATTAAATATTGACAAGTAAGAAATGGTGAAGTGGTGAAACATGCATTAAATATTAAAAAAGTTACAATTTTAAATTATGAATGGAATATATATTTTTTTAAATTCAAAGCAAAATTTTACTTCGTTTAAACTTTTCTGACTGTTTTCAATTATAATTAAATCAAATTGAACATTTCGTTTTATAGAAATGTTTTTATGTATAACAATAACATTTTTGAGAACAATAACAATATAATTTTTTATCAAACTAGAAAAGTTCAATTGTTAGATTTCATTCTTTTTGTTTAAAGAGAATTGATTAACGTTCAAAATAACGTAATTTCTGATTTCGTGAGTTAACAAATTGTACTGTAAGATATAGCAAAATAAGTTTCTGAGTAGATTTTTTGGATCTAGATTTTGTAGTTAAAAAAAATTGGACAATATGCAAGAATTAATCTTAATTTTTATTTCAAAGTTTATAATACATATAACATCATTTACAGATTTTACATAGTTTTAAATAAACAATAATTTATTAATTTTTATATAATATTTTAAAATTTGAAGGAAAATATTTCTGTTTTTAGGTTCTATTTTCTAATCTAACGGAAAAGCATAGTCCTATAAAGTGTCTAATAAGCCTAAAAAATAAAAACTAACTGAAATACATACAATTCTAATTAAAGTGTCCCTCTACAAAAAAGCTTATTAACTCAAGAATCAAGATTCGATTTATAAAAACTTGAGAGAAAAAATTATACAATTTCTTTGAGACAAGAAATAACAAATGTCATAACGATTGTAATTTAAAATATTAATAGGGAGCTATATTAAATTCTATTGTCTAAAAGCAATAAGTAACGAATGAGAGGAAAATTGTGAATGATATCAGTTTTTTTAAGTAAATAATAATTAAACAAATTTAAATGACAGATTTTATTAAATTAGTATGAAAAACATTTTTATTTAAAATACATATTTAAGGTATAATGATTTTTTTCTGATTTCTTCCATTAAAGTAAAATTAAATCTTCGAATGATATTAAAACTACAAATCTGAATGTAAAATTCCAAAAATGTTCTTACGAATGCTGCAGTGAACCTCCTTAACCCCTTAACGGTCGCATTAAATTATGGTTAAAAAAATCAAATTCATTATTGCCACCACTTTTTTGATAAAGAAATATTTATCTTATTTAATGATAAGTAAAATGATACCAGAATAAAACCAATTGCACTATTTGATAAAACTGGCGAGAATCAAACAATTCTGAATAAAAGCCGGGAAGCTTGTAGCCCGTGAATGTCTCGGGCACGACGATTAAGTGGTTAACGCGATGAAGAAGTGTACTTATATATATAGGTTAAATAAACATGATTTACACCAGAAATTTTATTTAATAAAGTAAATTATATCTTACTAAAATTTTTATTATTCGTCTGTCTGTCGTAATATTACACTGGTCACACAACTATTCTTCTGAGTGTAATATATCCTAAATACTCCGATTGCTTTCCAATTTTGATTTACTTAATACACATTTCCATATAGCCTTAACATTGGACTGTTTTTAACTCTGTGGTAATAGAATTTTTTTCCAGTTTTCATACTCAATTTCTGACCCTTAGAGAGACGGGTAAAGCCGGAACAAATTACTAGATTTGGGTTCTTCTAGCAGATCTGGCTACAGTCCTGGTTAAAAAAAAGATACCAGAAAAAGAAGTGTTTTTTACGCCAAAATTTTTAATTCAAGTAACTATTGGGTTGTTCGGAATGCCCTTTCCGTTTGGGAAAATCAATACGTACCGGAAAATTTTGTTCATTAATATCTAACTATTAGATATCGGAAACAATGTATAATAATTAAATAAAAGAATTTTCCGATGCGAATTGATTTTCCCAAACAGAAAGGACATTCCGAACAACCCAATAATAAATATTTTCTAAAGTCGGAATTTGCTGGGAGTCATTATGAGGTTACCAGCAGAGTCGGCCGCAGACTCCTTTGCATGTATCAAACATTTGAATGCTCAATAAATACCAGGGGACGCAGCGTACCTAAAATTTTCGCTGTTTCCTATATGTATTTTAAATCAAAAATCTTTCTGTTAGATTCCTTTAACATTTACAATGAAATTCTACAATAAATATTATCGTTTTAAAATTGTGGTAGGAAACAGCGAAAATTTTAGTGATGCTGAGACCCCTGTAAATATATATAAAAAATTTAAGTAGCGTCTTTGTTTTTAATTGGCTGATTTCAAACTCTCTAACAGGAATCACGGAAAAAGTTGAGTAAAGTCGCATTGGTGACTATTAGTTGTATTAATGTAAACCTCGTCAAGATTCCTGTAAATAGTAAGTTTATATATCTTGGAGCAGAATTCACTCTCAAGGGCTATGTAAAATACATCCATCAATTCTGAAAGATAAATTAGACATCACCCCACTAAACCACAACAGAAACACGTCATGTTGAAAAACTTCTTCTTGCCATCTTTCTACCATAGTTACACCATTTCTTAATTGTATGCCAATTATTTGAATAAATTGACAAACAGAAAAATCCTCCATATCCACATGACCTCGCAATGGCTGCCTTCCATGTGAGGCTGATGAAAAACACGCTGATGCGTTGGCTGATGAGGACATGGAAGTGTCATCTTTACGTTACCTGATCCCATTAATTGTAAAGAATAGATTAACATACAATAAACCACATGAAATTTGCTGAAGATTAAAAATAGTCAGTTTAGAACAACAGATAAAAAAAATCGATACTACCGTAAATAGCTTTACCGCCGCGTAGATGCACAGGAATTAAAAGAAGCGAGAAAATGTATGGCATCTCACCGTTGGCTGGGCCTCAACGGTCCAAGTTTCCTGAGTGGAAAGGATTTTATCAAGAGCATCCATCTTAGATATGGAGTACTTTACAGCAGGAGCCGTTGCTCGCTGAGTAGGATAAAAAAAGTGGTAGATGTTCTGTGGATAGATAGAGACAGTTAATCGCCTGGTTCAGAAACGTTAAGCTACTCATCTTGGCAAAGTAAAGTGGCACCATAATTTAGTGAAATACATTCAACTTATCACTCAATACACAGGAATCACCATCCATCGAGAAGAACACTTCACCATCAACAATAGACTTTATAAACCTGATCTCATACTTTACACAACAGCAGAGTCCATATTTTATATATAGAAGTTATAAACGACCAGTTCCCGTTTCATAGAGCTCACCTAGCCAAGAAACAAAAATACGAATCACTTAAACAGGAGTTAGATGGTTTACGTCCGGGGGGGGGGTTGTTTTGCGACACTCTAACAGTCAACTGGAAGGATGTTGTGACGGAGTCCTCCTACAAAGAGTAGCTTTCCAAAATAGCATTCTAAATTATAGAATTCTATAGCAATTTATGCATTATATAACAATAATGGCATTCCATGCATTAGTAGCATTCCAAGTACTTAAAAAAGATGACTTCTTGCGTCTTGGACTTTAATCGGCATCATTATGGCTCGTCGACTTGTTCAGCGCATGACTATATGTCTAAGGAAGAAGAAAATGGAGGTCTGAAGCCCTTCGGCTGTACCCCTCTACATTGTAAAGTCCTACTAGTTTAGTAATAACTCAAGATTCTTAAAACTTTGAAAAACAAAAAAGAAAACCTTACTTTATTTCTTCTTTAAGTTAAAATTTTTCATTCAAAATTAATGGACTAATTTAATTAAAACTGAATCACGCTTCCAATCTTTAAAAATTTTATCTAAAATCTTTAGATGAAAATTATAAAATTGTAGCGTGTATAATATTTTCAATCTTGAATACCAAATAAATTCACAAACACCAGAAATACTGTAAAGGAAAAGAATAATAATCTCGTGTATAGAACTTCTTTTAATGGTTCTCTTACTATGGAACTGCAAGAAGTCTAAGTCACCGATTTTGACGAAAGTGGTATCGTTGGAAAGATCTCATAGGCGAGTGCAGTAAAAAACTCAATGGAACTACCCGTCGCAAATGAGCCGATTTCGAGATATCTGACAATTTATGTCACGTAGATAGTGCACATTTAATGGGGGACCGCAAAAAATTTTATTCTCGATTATAATGAAAGTAGTATCGTTGAAATGATATCATCGTGAGGATTAAAAATCTCAAAGGAATCACCCTTTGGAAATGAGACGTTTTCGAGATGTCCGACAATTTGTGTAACATTGCTAATGCACACTGCTGGGAAACTGCATTATGTGATATAAATTGTTGGATATTTCGAAAACGGCTGATTTCAGATTATTACTTCCATTGAGTTTTTTACTTCTCAAAATGATATCTTTGCAAAAACAATATTTTTATCAAAATTGGGGAAACAATTTTTTGCGATCCCTGATTAAGTGTGCACTAGAACATTATGCACTAGCTACGTGATATAAATTATCGGATATCTCGAAAACGGCTCATTTCAGACGGGTAGGTCTATTGAGTTTTTTCTCCTTCATGATGATATCTTTTTAATGATACCAGTTTCGTTAAAATCTATTATTATTTCCGTTAAAATTTTTTGTGGTCCCTCATCAAGTATGCACTAATTACGTGACATAAATTGAGGATATCTCGAAAACGGCTCATTTGCGACGGGTAGTTCTATTGAGTTTTTTACTGCTCTCGATGAGTACTTTCGAACGGTACCACTTTCGTCAAAATCGGTGACTTACACTTCTTGCAGTTCCCTAGTTAGTACCATAAATTCTATAAACGAAATAGAAAGTGATCTCGTAGAAAGGGCACGGTGATAGATTAGGTTTAATTCATATGAACTGTACTCCTGTTAAACGGTTCCTGTGAGGTGCAGAAGTTTTATTTCATATAAAGATTAGCCGTTTCAATTTAGTATGATTATTTTGTGGGCGACATGGGGTAATTCTGTTTAATATTTAATTAATTCATGTCCTTTAACAAGATTTCTTTATAACAAATTATAAAAGAAATGTTGTAGCATTTCGGCATAATTTTTCTGTAAATTTTATGCACTTTTTTACAATGTACTTATTTTAGATAGAAAATTTAAGATATTGAATTCTAAGAAGTCCAAACTAACTTATTAAAATATAACGAGAGATTTAGGGAAGCAAAACTGCATATAATTAATTTTTTTTCACGGAAAACGAGCTGATTGTGAATAGAATTGTAAAATTTAATCATATTTATTGCTATAATTTGCAATTGTTCAACATACTGAAACTGTTTACTGATATTAATTGGAGAAGGAAATAGTATTATATTTAGACTGTTTTAATTATAAAATGAAATGACTTTAGAATAAAACGAATAGAAGTGAATAGAACTGTCTTACAGAAGTCAATGCACATAATTACTAGTTAATAGTTAATAGTTAATAGTCGCATCTAATTACTAATATAGGTTTATTCCTTAGATATATAACTATTAAATTACATAATTTCGTTACGTACAATTTTGTTTTCTTTTGAAGATATATTGTATTAGACATTAGAGATTGGCAATAATAATAGTTTCAGGTAAAAGTCCTTTTATATAAACAAAAAAATTATTTTAATGTGAGAGAGGAGATGTTTGAGTCCAGCCTGACTCCATTTCATGACTGTATGTCCATATACCTGGTGAAAGCACAATTATTATGCCCATATCACTAAGTTCCCAAATTTATCGAATTTCTTTTTTAACATGATGCCGAAACAAATCGTAATTTCTAAAATTCCAGATAAAAAGTCGATTTTTTTTTTTTTACATCATTTTGTCCAGTAGAATCTCCGTGCACTATTTGAAATGCCTTTAAATATTTTTTTTCTTAAATCAATTAAATTATGCGATTATTTGGAGATTTTTAAGAAAAGTCTTTATACTTTTAATTATTTAACTCGAACACTAACGCATGAAATATAATATGATATTTAGAGCTTTTAATCCTCATACAAATCCCATGATTAAATCTGGCATTTTTATTTATTTATTTATAGATTTTGTTGTGAAAATTGTTATTTTTTTATTCATTCATTTAGTAGCAGAACCTGGAATACTAATTTAATAGCAATACCATTTTGTATTAATAAATGAGAATAATTCCAAATTCAATTATATGCTATTTTTAGATCCCTCACCATGTACACAACTGAGGCATTTAGAATCTTGATATTATCCATTATATGCAAAGATGGAACATTAGCGCCCATTAAAATCAGCTAAATAGTGTATATAAGCCGATTTCATACAAGATTATGATGAATCAATATTTTAAAGAAGATTTTCGTGATATTTAGGATAATGATAAACATATGAAAATATAGATGACAATAATTGTGAATATTCTGGAATCTTTGGGCGTTCATACCATAATAATACATTTTGTCTCGAAAATTATGATAAACTTAAATTACTATTATCAGTAACGAAACTTTTAAAAGCGACTAAAGAAAATAATTTTAATACATGCAACTAACATTACGTAATGAATCCTGAAAACAGCTGTCACATGTAGAAATAGATAGAAAAGCAACCTCGGTAGCATAAATCTTTCACATTGAAAAAAAAAATGAATGGCAATCAGATTACAATTAAAAGCTCTTATTGAAACTAGTGACAATTTTCCGTTGTCGGCTTAGCTTTCATTTTCTTTAAACTGTAAATGCTGTGGTCCCAAAACCGCATCTACAGCTGTCGTAACAACTGACGGCTCTTTACGTGTTTACCTAAATAAAATCTATTGAATATTCGAAAATAAGCTTGTATAAAATAATTAAGTAAAATATCTCGCGGTCTTTTAGACTAGAAAACATTTTTGACTTGCACATCTATCTTGTACCTGGTTATTTATGTTACCTTTCGATCATCGTAAAGCATCTTTTGCTTATCTTCATTATACCTCGTGCCATTGTCTATTTTTTCCTTTCTAGTTTTAATATTTTTGCTGTTCTTTTACAAAAGTATATGCCAGTACAAAAAAAAAAAAAAAAAAAAAAAAAAAAAAATGTACATTGATTTGTTCAATAAAGTTTTAAAAAGATCAACTGTAAGTGTTGCAGAATGTTGTTTGAAAGTCATAAAAAATAAGAGTAACCAAAGAGTATGCTAAAGAGTAACTTAGCCAGTTTTAGATAAAACGCATACACGAATGCTATTATATATATATATATAATTACGCGCCAGATGGACATTATTTGAGTCTTGAGTGCAATGTGTTTCTGCTGGGCTGAAGATTTAAAAACCTACACTAAAAGTGATTTTTTTTTCCTTTCCGAATGTATAAAAAATTGTGTCTGCTTTCCGCCGCTACCTAATGAATTGCCAGAGTTGAAATACTTAATTTAAGAGGATATCGATTTCTTTAATAAGAATTCATTAACTGAAGTGTGTTTTTTGAAAATTTTCTTTTTTGGTCAAACATAGAAATATTACTGCAATTCACTTTCGGTTTCGATAGATATCTAGCTTTAGTATCGTATATGAGCCAAAGAAAATAAAAGTTTCTTTCAAATATAAGAATCTAGATAATGAGTATAATGTTAAAAAATTATGTATTCACGAAATTACTCGTTATAGTATTATTTTTATGCAACTGTTGATTTACTGCGAATCGCAATTATATTGGACGCTAGAGTACTTGCTCTTGTTTTTACTTCATTTTTGTAAAAAAAGATTTGTCAAAAGCTATTTTATTGACCATTGTATTCCATAACTCCTTAAAAATATTGTACTCCGTTTATTTATTGAACATATACATCTGACTTCTGTGCTTCACATGAAGCCCACTTATAAGTCATCGTCAATATACAGGGACGAGATAGCACGAGCAAATTTACAAAACTGGAGAATTACAGCCGGGAGCTCCAGAAGAAGTGTGCATTAGAGCCAGCGGGAATCGAACCCAAAAATCTCCTGCACTCTCAAGCAAATGGTGGCGTGATGCCTTAACCACTCGGCCACGGAGGCCCTACCGTACGACATATTATCAAAAGGCTTTCTTGTAAGCATTACGCGATATTCACTTATAGACATGATTGTATTTTAAATGAAACGCATTGTAATTTTACTACATGCAATGTCATATATCTTATAAATTAAAAAAAATGTTTTTTGTACTACACTTTATGCACTTCTAATCCAGATTTGAAGTCTGCATAATTTCTGACGCCTAGATACGTCTTTATAAAAGGTATTTTTTCATGAGTTTTTTTTTTAATATTTTGCTACACTGTTAAAAACATAAAGATAAATACCTCTGTTTTTAAAGATTACCTATTTTCTGACGAATGAGAACAATTTCAGAATGCCTACTGAGAGAACAAATTCTATGTATTATATATATATTTATATATATATATATTATATCAAGGAGAAAAACATCATCTAATACTAAAAACTTTAAGTGCAATTAGTGGTATTTTTTTCCCCTACAGATTACCTGACGGCTAAACATTGATCCAAATGATGTTCGATCATTACTGAAAAAAGTTTGTGATGAATTGTAAAATTTTATTTTTAGAAAGTTCTACAGAAGTATTTAGACGCGATAAATTTAAAAATAATATGTTATATCTAATAAAGTCCAAACTTGTTTTGATGACAACAGCTGTTGAATTACAACGAAAATCATAACATTGATTGCTTATCTTATCATCTTATATACATTGAAATATATAAAAAAATTGTTCGATTATGGAATAAAACAATAAAACTAGAAATTTAGGAGGGGTGGAGATGAAATGGACATTTTGTCTTTATAAGCTTATGAAATAATGACATTAAAAGACATCATAAACAAATTTTCCTCAAATTCTCCCCTAAAACTTTTGATTTAATCCTAGTAAAACCTTTTATGCTCAAATACAATGAATTTAAAATGTATATGCATTTTTATAAATTGGGAGAATTGTCCCTTTTAACCTCATCATTTGGAACACTGTAAAGGGACACACATAAAAAAGACACTTTTATGAACATTTCTTAATTTTTATTTTTGATTACATTATTCAAACATAAAAAATATGTAATACACAAAAAAGAATACAATATATTGCAACATACAATAAAAAAAGAAGAAAAACAACTTATTTATTCGTATTTGACGTAAATCAACTGTAAATTATGTAAACTTTTTTAGAAAGATTTAGCTCTTCCTGCCTCACTTGTTATGGATTTAGGTAACTTCAACACAATAATATTAATGTTCTCGTCATTCATGTCTATTGTATCTTTAATTACAAAGTTGTTTTATTCTTTTTTTTCTGAAAAAATATACTTCGAATTAATTCCGTGTGCTTTTCTCGTGTATTTGGATAAAGTGCGACAAAAATGCCCTCATAATTATTCCATTATTAGTAGCAAATTTTATTGTTTAAATATTTCTATTTCTTGCATGATTGTTAAATAAGAGAAGCGTAAGATAAATTTTTGGATTTTTTTTCAACTAAATTATTTAGCTAACTTTCAATTGATTTAAAAAATTCTACAGTCATCCACTAACTTTGATAATCAAGTCCAAGTTTTTGAGATAGAGCATCTCTGAACGTGAACTCTGTAATTCGTCCTTGGGAAAGCGAATGCTGTTGAATATAGTTACCTTATGCAGAAAAAAAGGTGTTAGGTTTCAACTGATGTCATAAGAGAAAATTGGTTTCACCACGTTTTTCTACCGAATTAGGTAGTTTGTGCTCTGTCACTAAACCTGTTTCATCGCAATTATGTATTTTCTGAGAATTTATACTGATTCATAATTGACAGAAGTTTTAAAATATTCAGGAATAAATTTGCTTAAATTGTACTTCTTGTTAATCTAATAGCTATAAGTTTTTAAGAGAAGATAATGACTTTCTTTGATTAAAATCTTGGAACCACTCAATTCCAGCTTGCTTGTTTGTGTGCTAGGACAAAGACACATTTGGAAAATTCAAAGAAACTGAATAAACATATGCGAATTTCTAGATTTTTTTTTTCAGATATTTTTTTGTTGATAAAATAAATTCAGAAAAAAAGTTATACAGAAATTTTCAGAAGGGAAAATGCAACAGTAAAACAATGTGATTTTTTACCAGTACTGCCTAGTATCATAAATCTGCAACCAATTAACTTTCATGATTCAAATACTCCAGGTCCTAGATCAATTGACTCTCATGATTCTGATTCTTCAAATCCTAAATCTACTGAGTCAATTCTATTCCTATAAGTTCCATAATTAATTGTGCTAAACGTTTAAAAACTAATTCTTCTTCTTCTCCACAGGTACTAAGGAAATCCTGGTACAGAAGAGATCCTGGCCGACTAAAATATAAAATAGAGGAGAGCAGTCATATTTTCAGTTTCTGGTTTAAAGGTAAATTAATGATAACACAAAACTTTTCTTCGCATTCCATGGAACTTGTAAAAAATAAACATTCTGTTCTGTTCTATGTTGTTTTTGCGATGCCTGTGATTCGTGATTTAATGAAGTATCTGTACATGTAGATTAAATGTTTATTGTTTATTAAGATTTTTACTACCTTCTTATTTTGAACTATATTATATATTAAATATAAAACTATACAATAACATCTATGCTAAAAAAGTAATAGATAAAATAAAAACTATAAAACTTACAAAAAACCATTCAAAGCGTTAAATGATTGTTGTAATTTCAAATATCAATAATCCAAAAGAAAAAAATGATAACTTTAGTTTACATATATTTTTAATAATAGTCATAAAGCGTACGCACTGTAGCCACACCGAACCCTGATAGCCAGAACCCTTCAATATAGCACGTCAATTCGCTATGTATTATAATATTACTACGGAAGTGGCTTTTACTATCGACTTCGTAATCTGCGAAGAACGTTACAAATTTATATATATATAATATATATATGGGTGATTCTCAAAATAGGGGACAATTTATGTCTTTCGGCATACAAAAATAAAGAGAGGTTTTCTGTCATGTTTTTATATTTAGATATGTTTTTCTTAATATTATTCATTATTTGCACTCAAGAATTACTCATTTTTTAGTTAAAAACACCTTAAAATAACAGAATAAAGATTCAAAATGTCATTAGCATGGATGTCCACAGCAGCTGTGCCTTGTGTGTACTAGCATTTTTCAAGAGTTAATATCATGTTTATAAAATAAACAAATGTTATTATTTCTTTATATTAATCAAGGAGAGGATTTATCCAATAAATTTCTTTTTAAAAATAAAATTATAGTACATAAAAAAAGAATTAAAGTTTGTCCTCCATATTCGATTTTCAAAACAAGGTCATACTATAACAGCTGGTTATTAATAAAAATTTCATTTTCACATATGGCAATAGTTTGAAAATATAAAGTTTCTCCATTGCAACAAGTAGCCATTTTATCCCAGCCAGAAAATAGAAGCATGTATTGTATTTTAAGAATAGAAGTTGAATATTAGGGGCGTACATGAATTGTATGTCATTAGAATGGATAAAAATTTTCATGTTTATTTTATTGTTAAAATTTTTATTTCATTTATTTGCATAGAACTTTTGTGTTTTAAAAAGCCCCTGAAAGGACTATTGCATTGTGATTATATTATGGCTCATAATCTTATTTAAATTAAAATTTGTCATTAGCATGGACAGATATCAGTGTCATTAGCATGGTTTTTCTGTCCATGCTAAAGACTCCTATGTACATAAATGTAACCAGTGCTTATATTGTATCCTATATAAAGTTTAATTTTACGTATAAATTTAGGTATTACATTTATTATTTCTAAAATATGCATTAAATCTGTAAGAAAATCACTAAGACAGCTTCTTACATTGTTAGTGTCAGAATGTTGCTCATGTTACAAAGTTTGCTCTTTGGTAATGTTTTTATTCTCCTTATATGTATATATGTAAAAATGGAAACCATTTGCTGAAAAGGAAGGCTAATAAATATAGAAAAAAAGTATTTAAACAGGAAGAAAATAAAAATTCCATAATATATTTATTCCATGCAATTTGTTTTGTCATTAGCATGGCTCAAAAAATACTAATTATTTTTTAAAGTTAATTTTTAAATATTTAGCTCTGCTGACTACATGTAAAGTATATTTAATACTATATTAACAGCACCTATTTTTTTCAGAAATTTTGCTAACAGTAATTTTTTTAAGATTTCATTTTTGAAATAGTCTCCTATTTTGAGAATCACCCATATATATATATAGTATAAAATTCACACGATTTCAAAACGTAAATCATTTTATATCGTCAAAGCCAATCGAGGATTAAAACGTACAATGAAAATTAGAGATCAAACCACAGAATAGAACGAAAAAAAAAAAAACAATAAGATATGACAGAACAAGCAAAAAAGCGTATCGCTTAAAATCACCGAACGCAGGTTGCATGGCGAACAATATGCAAGCTGAGTTTTATGTGTATGACACATGTAACGTCCCCCAAACCTGCCAATATGAGACTAAACTTATGAATAATATATATACATACAGTGGCGGTCAAAAGTGTCCGGCCAGCAAAAATTTTTCAGTTAATTTGTAAATACAGTCGAGCCTCTATATAACGAAATCCATCGTTCCAGTAAAAAATTCGTTATATAGAGAAATTCGATGTATAGAGTATGATGTTAAAAATAGTATTTAATGTGTAAATTTTGAACAAATATTATTTTTGATCTTTTTAATTAAGAATTTGAAATGTTTAAAAGTATATATTAACCTAACATTTTATTTCTTACTTATTTAAGCAGTTTCAAAAAAGAGAAAAGACATTTATTTGAAAGCTTAATGAAAATCAAATCAGGAAGACTTACATAAATTTCAGAGGAAGAAATCTGTAATTTTTTGTTGTTTTGATTTTAAAATTACAATTGTTACGCTCTCAAAAAAAAATTCTCAAATTTTAGCAAGGAATGAAAAATTGTAGTTGATATTTTCCTCCATCTCTCTTATGTGCTCTCATTGATTCCTCTCTTATATGTGTAACAATTCAATTGACTGTGTTTTGAGAAGGATGTTGAAAGGTGTGTGGGAGGTGGGATGAACTTGTTAGATTTAAAGAATAAGGAGAGAAGTAATATTTATAAAAAAAAAGCCTCTCCACTGAACGATAAATCAAAAATAAGTGATGGAAAATTGATTCCATATGATTTCGAAGCTTTTTTAAAACTGAATAAATTAAGATCAATTTATGAAAAAATTCGTTATATGGAGATAGATATTTCGCTATATAGAGTCTGTTTTTAATGTAATCATGCGAAAAGGGGACCGGTCTTACTAAAAATTCGTTATATGGAGAAATTCGATGTATGGAGTTTCGTTATATTGAGGTTCGACTGTATATCCATATGAAGAGGAATCTCAAAGCGATACTTATACATTATATTGACATATTAGTTAGGAACTTAATTATAGAAGAACGTGTAAATATCAATAATTTTTTTGACAAAATTAAATATAAAAGAAAACGCATGTTCTCAAAAGTTTCCGGCCACTTATCATTCTTGAGTTTTTTTTTTCTATCCATAAAGTGTTTTTTGGTTGTGTTTATGAATGAACCAACGTGTATAGCATAATTTGAATTCAAATTTGAAAAATTCAACAATAATTGTTCATAAATGAGGGATTAGTTTGTCTATAAATGGCCAATCTTATTGAGATATTGCGGCTAAGTTATCGATCGGTAAAATCGACTGTAAACAATATTTACAAAACTGTATAAAGATGGTTATGGCTTTCAGGACATTCAGAGGTCCGGGAGACCCCGGAAAATTACTATTCCTGAGGACAGAATTATGAGGAGAAAAACCATTGATAATCGGCATGAAAATTCCGTTGCAATATACTGCGATTTACGGAATGAGAATATTGCTGAAATAAATTAGTCTACCGTGTTATGATGCTGACGTGATACAAAACTTTATGGAAGAGTCGGTGTTAAAAAATTTTCAGAGGTAAAAAAATACCGACGTACCCTACTTTCATTTTCCAAGGAATACAAAGTCTGGTCAAGTGAAAACTGGAAAAAAGTTCTGTTTTTCCATCAATCGAATTCGAAACAGTTTTGGAAGTGATGGCAGACACAACGTCCGATGACCTAACAACAAAAGATATGATTCGACCTATGTTATTCCTACAATGAAGCATGGCGGAGGACACGTTATGCCGTGGGAAGTATTTTCCTCAAAAAGTGTCGGTCCGTTGTTTGAAATCCACAGCCAGGTGAATTATACAATGTATAAGGATATCTTGCAAGACTGCCTTATTAGAGAAAAAAAATTGGTCACATCTATTTTTCTTAACTTGATAACGACATAAGTAAAGTTTGCAAACCTCGATAAGCAATGGTTTTCGCACAAAAAATTTCGTTTTTGAAATGATCAGCCCAAGCGCCCAGCATGAATCCAATAGAAAATCTTTGAAAAGAAGTTGACAGAAGTCTGCGGAACTATAAATATTCCAACTCAGCCGAAATTTGGCCAAAATTGCAAGAAATGGGGGAAAAACGTACCATAGACGATCTTTAACCGTTGATTGTATGAATGTCATGTTGCTGCGCCGCAGTACTTATTGCTAAATCTAATAAAATAGTAATACGATAAAATACTAATCGTAAATGTTGTTGATCACTGTAATTTTCTATTACAATAATACTTTTTTACAAACTTGCGAAGGTGACCGGAAACTTTTGAGAACATGCGTTTTTCTTTATACTTAATTTTGTCAGTTAAATTTATTGATATTTACATGTTCTTCTATAAGTAAGTTCCTAACTATTATGTCAATAAAATGTATAAATATCACTTTGAGATTCCTCTTCATATGGGTATACTTACAAATTAACTGAAAAATTTTTGCTGGCCGGAAATATTTGACCGCCACTGTATATGCATATACATATACTATATGCACCATTCCATTTTTTTCGACATTGTCGCCACCGGCATTCTGATAAAACTCAATGCACTGTGATGCAAGGAATTGTAACACAGCCTGCTTCATCTCAGCATTATTTTAAAAATGACTCCCCAAGCGTGCTGCTTTCAGCGCAGCAAATAGGTGAAAATCCGATTGGGCAGGATCAAAGCTGTAAGGCTGCATTTTGACTGCAGTACTTTCAGTTTAACTAAGGCGACGCGTTTTATGTCCCCATACGGCGCATTTGATGTTAATGACTTTTGTGATTCAACTTCAATCCAAGTGTGGGACAGGAATTTTCCCCTTCAGTAGGGTTAAGATAATGATCTTTCTGATTATTGTACCTCCCACGTTTTCTACTGTCAGTAAATCGCAAGAGGGAAGGAAAGAAGGGAGTTCCAGGAATTCAGTTAAACTTCAGAGTGGTCAGGTCTGTTTTGGCCTTAAGTCGGGGTGTTCAATCTCTCCTATCAGAAGCGGCACATCAGATCTTGTGCCAGTTTTGTCGTGAGCCCACCGGGCTTCCATCTGTATTTGTGTCCTATCACCTTTTCGGCAAATGTCTCAATGTCGGCGGCAACTATATCATCTAAAAGTAGTGCAATGTATATAGTTAATGATTTCGTAATTTTTTTTTTCTTTTTTAAAGTCAAGTTTTGGTGAGGGGAAAATCAAGCACTTTAGTTTCAGAAAGTTCTTCGTATTTATTTCATTTATTCTTTTATTTATTATTTATTTATTCAATTTATAAGTTTTTCTATTTCAATAAAATCTACTAATCACTACAATAAAACTTTAATACTAAAAAAATTTCGATTACAATACTTTCTTCTATTGAAGATAGAAGAAAGTATTGTAATCGAAATTTTTTTAGACTTCCGGTTTTCGACGGATTTACACGTTTTAGGGGTCAGAGATTACAAAAAAACATGTTTTTACAAAATGTCTGTCTGTCCGTGTGTCTGTGTGTGTGTCTGTGTGTATGTCTGTGTGTCTGTATGTCGCCACTCTACCATCAAAAAGTGTATGAAGTTATGCATAGAATTGAACCAAATTTTTTGTGCGTGTTTTTGGCTGTAGCAAGCAGGTCCTCCTTCAGGTTTGAAATATTCCGCAGAAAGGAGGCGCTGCAATCGCAATTTTTGTGCCATTTTCAATATTGTACCGACCAAAAGTATATGAAGTTATGCATCGAATTGAACCAAATTTTTTGTGTATCTGTATGACTATGGCTAGTTGGTCCTCCCTGAATTTGAAAAAAATCCGCCGGAAGGAGGCGCCTGCAATCGCGATTTTTGTGCCATTTTCAATATTGCACCGACCAAAAGCACATGAAGTTATGCATCGATTTGAAAGAAATTTTTGTGTAAGTGTATGGCTATGGCTAGTTGGATCGCCCAGAATCTGAAAAAAATCCGCCGGAAGGGAATACCGAAATTTAATTACAATATCGAAATTTATGCCATTTTCAATATTGCACCACATAAAAATGTATGAAGTTAGTTCTAGAACTGAACTAAACATTTTGTATATGATTATTTTTTGGTAAGGCAAGTATGTCCTCCCTGAATTTGAAAAAAAATCTTCCAATCATTCGATTGTCTATCGGCTCGTGCAGAGATGGAAATTCGTTTTTACTCCGATTAATTGATTGAAGCAGAAATTTAAAATGAAAATCAAAGTTGGTAGGGTATTGAAATTATTACAGCATTAAAATGAGTAACTTTTTTTTTTATATTAAAATGCATGTATGAGATAGAAGAAAGTTTTGGGATTGGCACATGCAACTAGTTTGCTTATTTCTTTAAATAAATTAAGATATAAATATTTTCCATTTATTCGTTACACTATTGACATTTAAATATGCTGATCCCCAAAAATACCCACGTATTTCTTTCTAAAACTATCTACTCAATTTCCTCAAATTTGTTATTATGAAATAAAAACATTTTTAATCACAAAACTCCTTATTTAGTTTAATCAAAACCAACGACTTAAATAAATAACAGAAGATGTATTTGATATTCTGAAAATCTTTCCATATTCTAAAATACCAAATAAATTAAATAAAGCTAAGCATTTATCTTTGTAGAAGCTATTTTTCTTACCACATTATCTCGTTCGCTTTGCAAAACGATCAAGTAAAGTAAAAAAATAAAAAAATAAGGAACACAAAATATATTGATACCTTCAAAAATAGCACAAAAGATTCTTTGGTTCTATTGATAAATGTATGACTAAGTTAGAACGCTCTGTTATTTTTCTCAACAAAATAAAAATTTAGCATATTTATCAAGCCCTGGTCTTTCATAGTTTATATGCCAAGAAAGAAGCTCTGGCGTGATTAATAGATATTGAGTTATGATATTTGTCGAGATTCTTTGTAGAAATTAATGATATTCCTTGAATACTGAAGTGTGAAAAATTGAATTAAGATTTCGTTTTTGTTAGTGATAAGCCAAAAGAATTATTCTGAAAATAGAACATGAAATCTTTTTTATAATTTTTCATGTACATAAATAAATAATATTAATATGCATTCTAATTGTGAAACTGATTGTTTATTAATTATAAAAAGAAAACATGTCATTTTGATGAGAATGAAGGTTCTATACATGCGCTGTGAAATATGATGATAATCATTAAATAAATTGAACGTCTTTTGTGTATATCGAAAAAATATGTTTTAAAGCAAGCTTTGTTATTTATTTATTTATTTATATTTATTTATTTTATTTTATTTTATTTTATTTTATTTTACTGTATCTTATTTTATTTTATTTTACTGTATCTTATTTTATTTTATTTATTTATTTTTATTTTATTTTATTTATTTATTTAATATTGGGGGTTGAGGGGTTAGAAAATTTTTACTTAGTGAATTAACATCATATTTTTATTTTTTCTTGAAATTACGGGTTGAAATGATATATGAATGACAACTCTTTTGCGCGTCATTTCAGGACTGATATTGCTAAACTCAAAACATGATTTTAAAATAAAGAGCTCTTTTAAGTAAACTTTATAATATATTTATCATTATTCCGAAAGTTTTAAACTTTTATGAATTTAACTTAAGATGTCACATACTACTCGAAAATCCTTTCATAATTGCATCTTAGTCATTATCCTAAGTCATAAAAAATCTAAATCGCGCGATTGGTTGACTTTGATTGCCTTTAGCAACAAAACTCCTGGACGCTCACTTATAAGCCTCCTCTAATCCTCGCGCAACATATTCAACCGGCTTAATTTTTAAAATAATGCACTGTTAGTCACTCGATATACATCATAATAAAGACAATTTTATTTCAAACACAGTATCGGAAACAATAAAGAATATTTCCGAATTTTCCGAAATCCGTCTTTTGCGAATCATTTTTGAAACATGCTAAAAATCACAAAAAAGCCACTTTTTACACTATTTAAACGAAAGAGTGGATTTTGCTTCTCAGGAAAGAGCTGTAATTTGTTGAATCGTGAATGACTTGTTTTTTAAACGTTTTACTCGTCTTGATTTAGATTGCTTATTTAAATAACTCATCTTGATTTAAATTATTTAGCAACAATTAACCCACATGAGTTGATTCAACTCTTTATGAGAAGCTGCCTTTCAAAACGTGAGATGAGCGGATTTCGGCTCAACCTGAGTTTTTTTTCTAACATTTTAAGAAAATAAGTTATAAATTTCTTCGTAGCGGCAAAAGCTTAATTAGCAGGAGGGGCGAAGTTAGTGTACGTTCATTTCTGACACATGTTGAAAGAGATGAAAACAATATATAGCTTCCTTAAAATTCATTCCGCCTTTTTTTTTCATATCGTACTATTAGATCTGTAATGAAGAGATAAAATTATATTTCTCAAAATATGCAAAATAACAGCCTTAAATAATTACAGAAACATCGTAAATACTTCAATAAATGAAAACAAATACATATATATATAAATTTTAGACTACTTGACAACTGGACTACTAGATTTGTAATCAAGAGGAAAAATGATGATTCTCAAAATATGCAAAATAAAAAATTTAAATAATTACAAAAACATTGTAAATACCTCAATAAATGAAAAAAAATACATGTACATAAAAATTAGAAGCAAGTTGGCGTAATAACTGGGTCTATTTTAGTTTCAAGCTCTTGATTAGCAATTTAGGCTAAATTTCGAAGCACAATTGTAAGCTTAATGTTCAACAAAAATATTAAGAGTTTTTTGGGTACTTATTTTAATCAGAATTATAAGCTCTACAACAATAGTACTGTAAAATTGACAATCGTTTTTAATAAAAATTTAAATAAAAATTTAATATTACTAACTTGCTAGGTGTTGTACATTAATTCATGTCCATTATTTTGAGACAGTAGTTATTCAACTCATTAATTTTAGGATCTGTTTTTCAGCCCTTAGCAAACATTTTAGATTTAAGCTAGATTCAGAACTGCTCAGTTTGTTGAAGTTTGGTAATGTCAGTCAGGTTGTCGTACATATCTATGAAACTGATGATTTGCCAGTGGAAGTGGCTGAAAACGATTTTGCAATATCTGTTGGTGAAATCTGACCAGAAAATATGCTTACAGCAGTTGAAATCGCTATCAATATCTGGGATAAGATGACACCGAATGCACCGAATGTTCAACTGCCGTTGCCTCTTGACAGCGAACCCAGACTTTCAAATGAATAAACAACCCAAACCTTTCAGATTCATTGCAATCGAAACATTGATTTTCTATTCGAATTTCGCTTTAGTAGTTAATTTCATGATAGGTTGTCTTTTAAAGACGTCTTTTAAAGACGTGTGTAATAGCCACCCTTATCGTTAAAATTGGAGTGAACGATCGTGAAATGTGACTTTTCATCCAATATGAATGCAATTTTTTTGAACAAGGGGCGATAGTCAATTTTCGCAGCAACCATTTATTTTTCTGTACCTCTTGTCATGGCTCTTTTTTTCTTCGTGATATTTGATATTAAGCTTTTTGGTGATTATCTCATTATGTACACTACGAATTCATGAAACGCTTTTGCAACACTAACTGAACATAATAATTAATAATTCTAATGAAAATCATTTTTGATTGTCTTGTGAATGTGGTGGGGATGTTTTGTGCCAGGAAAAAGATTGTGCAAAAAGTGTTGTTAAAAATTAAGTAAATTTTTCAAACATGTATTTATTGCTTGGTAAAAAAAAATTTTATAAAGCAAACTGCCTTTTATTCTCTTTTTAAAATTGTTTAATTTTGTAGGCACCATGTAGAAGGTGTTCTGAAAGTATATTACATGTATTGTTTTATAGTGTTCTATAGTGTATGGTATTCTATGTGGTGTTAATTGGGTAACAAAGTGATGTACAGCACAATACTATTGTAAGAAATATTTTCATCAACACTATTTAAAACGCTGCTTCAACTCAATTAACAACACTATTTTTAAAAAACATTTCTAAATAGCAAAAATTTGACAATATATTACGAACACAATCACAACACAAAATGTTTTGTATATGAAGTTTTCTAATTCGCAACACATTAATGTGTTGAGAATGAAAAGCTGAATTAAGTAGCCAAGGAATGGTTTAATATTCGGTCGTTTTTGTCGAACAGTCTTTTCAACCATTTTATCTTTGGCTGTGTGAGTTTTCGAGCCTGTTTACTAAACCAAGGTTGTCTTTGAGCCATAAGTTTTATCTAATAATGCTGTAGGACATCGTTTATAGTTCATTCGAAGAAATATTTGAAAAAAAATATTCACGATGTACTTGTTCCCATGGTGAATATTGCCTTCGTGAAGTTTCCTCACATGTCTGCATACACTCCTCTTTCAACTTTATTCTCGTTAAGCACAGATTATTTAATGATTATTTAATGATCTCGACTTGGGGTGTGACCTTAAATAAATTAACCTAATACTTCATACGCAGATTTTGTCTGATTCGTATTCCTCTGATATTTTGCATAACTGTAAAGTTTGTGCGAATTTTTGTAAAACACTGCTTATTTTGTTTGATTGCATAGTGAGTCCTTTAGCGAGAGGGGGCAATTTGACCTTAGTTGAATTATTTACAGATGAATGTCAAAGTAGTCAGCCAGAGATTTTTCGAATTGAGATATACTATAACAGATTTCCCTGCTCTGAGAATTGGGGATATTGAATGTAGTTAGTAAACCACTCATAAATTTGTCAAGGCTGATGTATTTATCCTATAGACTGCCCGAGATCTTTTTCGCCCTCACAAGTGAAATATACTTGAATCTGTATCTTAGTATTCAAATATTCACCCTCTGACCCCTTCAATATTCTGCTAGATGGCAAGCACGGAATGTAATCTAATCCTGGGTTCTTTACCATATAGTGCCAGATTAGAAGCACGTCTTCTGGCCCATATTCTAATTACTTCAAAGATTTTTCTGTTCATCTAAATTCGGATTCTCTTTGCATAGTGCTAGCGAGCGAGTACGGATTGGAACTATATTTTGGTTTCATTGGGGCTTTTCAATGTTTTTGAATTCAAACAATTCCAGTATAGTGTCAGACAAGGGAGAGAGAGCAAATCTTGTGGTCTAAGATTGAATTATTTATTGTAAGTCCGTTCTATTTATTATTCCTTGAGGTACTTTGAACTTTTAAAGAGACTTTTTTGAATACATTCTCCACAAATTTTTGAAATTCGACATGATGAATTTGTTTATTCACATTTGGTTTGTATCTGCTAAAGTTTCTATTTTATTTAAAGACCCCATATTCGTCGTATAGATCATTAAACATAACTTTAGAAAATACTAATCTTTCAATTAAAATTTGCCTTTATTTTAAACAATTGTTTGTAAAATTTCACTTAAATTCTGTCCTTTTACTAAAATTTTGCTTATAGATATATGAATTTGCTATTTTTATAGAATGTTCCCTTGTTTTATTAAATGTCCGAAACATTGTTATTTTTATTGTTCGTAATTTTACATTGTGAGTGATCATAATTTTATTACTTTTTACTTTAAATAAACAGTCGAATCATTATTTTCTTTTTATTATTATTTCTAGCTAATGTAATGAAGATTATTCTATTTCAAAACCTATAATAGAATAAATTTAAAGATAACATTTTATTGAGTCGCATAAAAATGTTTATTTAAATACACATTTGAAATTACATTTTCGATATCAAATTACATGTGTATTAATAAATAAAACAATTTTCAGTAAAATATGCAATTAAAAGTCAAATTTTGTGTTAAATATTTCCATTATTATAAATATTATTGTCGTTGATTTAATTAGTAATAAATGTAAAACCAATTTTTTTAAACAATATGTGAGGTCAATAATGTTAATCGATTCATTTCTATATTAACAAAATACCAATTTTGGAATTGTATACAACAACTGTTAATCTTTAATACTCCAATTTTTGGCGTTTTTAATATACAGAGTGTCTATAACTAAACGAACCTATTTTAAAATGATCTACAGACAAACTATTGTTAAAAAGCTGTGAAATTTTGTTAAAGACTAATAAAGTGATAAAAATTTGTTTAAACAAAAAAAAAGTTCAAAATGTCGCCAACAGTGAGTGATTTTTTATAAATCACTTATTCAGTATTACAGTACTTTAGAAATTTTTTCATTAACTCAAACTGATTCTAAAAACAATATGTACGACATATTTCTACTATTTCACAGAGCACACTGCTGTCAACTGTAAAACATGCTATGTTACAAAGAAGATATCTCAAAATGAGGGACTGTCATGCGGAATACGTTTGGTTATAACAAAATTTGTTAAACTAATGTAAATCTACAACACACAATAAATTCGTCCCATCGGTGTATAATAGATATTAAAAACTTTAATTAAAAACTATGTGCTACTTACAATATAAAGTAGAATTAATTTCCTACAGTTTCGAACAATACAACTTGTACATCATCAGGGAAACATTAAGAGACAAAACTAACACTTTACAAAGTTTACATGATACAATACTATAAGCAAGCAGGGGATTTTCCTTTTAGTATTATATCACCTAAACTTTGTAACGTGTTAGTTTTGTCTCTTAATGTTTCCTGATGATGAACAAGTTGTATTGTTCCAAACTGTAGGAAACTAATTCTACTTTATACTGTAAGTAGTACATAATTTTAATTAAAGTTTATAACTTCTATTATACACTGATGAGCCGAATTTATTGTGTGTTGTATTATCAAACAGTGTAATAGGTCCTTTTATAATATCTGTCTTATCGAGGCTGGAAAATGAACTATTTTTAAACATTTAAGGAATTTAAGCAAGCACGTTTGAAATTAGATAGAGAAATTTTAAGTTTAGAATTTTTATGTTCAGATAAAAGATTTGATGTAATTCCCAACTTTCTGCAAATAGAGGATTTTGCTTTTAGTATTGTATCATGTAAACTTTGTAGCGTGTTAGTTTAGTCTTTTAATGTTTCCCTGATGATGAACAAGATGTATTGTTCGAAACTGTAGGAAATTAATTCTACTGTATATTGTAAATAGTACATAATTTTTAATAAAAGTTTTAAACATCTGTTATACACTGATGAGCCAAATTTATTGTGCGTTGTATTATCAAACAGTGTAATAGGTCCTTTTATAATAAATGTAAATCTACAATGTCAAAAAAATTGTATGAAATTACACAGAATCTATTACAGGTAATCAATTATATTAAGTGTTATGTAAAATTATTGAGTTTAGAAAATTAGAGATTCTCTTAGACAACAGAGACGTCATTCGGTAAAATTTAGAATAGACTCTGTAAATTAACATCGTTAGAAATGCACAAGACTCCGTATATTTATTTTTAATGATAATAATTTAATTTAGTTTTCAAAATTAGTGAATATTTCAGTATTCAGTGAGCTTCAAAAAATTTGAATTTTTCGAGTACATTTTATTTGCTGTATCATTTAATTTTTACACTATTATTTTTTAGCTATCCTGCGGATTCAACACTAGACCTCTTTACACAAGAATAACACCTTACTGAATAAGCTAGGGAAGCCGGTGCTATTGTATACAAAGTCTGTATTTTATGATTTAACGGGTGCAAGTCTATTAAATCTATCCCTACTCCAAAAAGTGATTGCTTATTAAAAAAAAAAAAAAAAAAAAAAAAAAAAAAAAAAAAAACCTTCTACCACTTGGGAGGAGATTTATCCCTTTCTGAATTGCCCCACCAGTGACCGAGGGGTTCTGACCTCTCAACTGGTTGAGGGCAGATGCTGGGTTCGAACCAAATCGCGACCGTCAGCCTAGCCGTTCGGACTTTTCGTGGTTTTCGTCGAACCCTGCGTAAATATGGGTTAGGTTCCATTAGAAAGACCCCCATGAAGGGCACTTTCTCCTGGGCCTCTATCCCTAGAGTAGATAATCGACCGACATAAAATAAAATAAACCAAACCAAACCTAAAAAAAATAAATCTATAATTTATTTTTTGATACTTCTAAAAACGGGATCTTCTATAAAATTTCAAAAGAATTTTAAAAGTGTGCATTTGAATTACAAGTATTAACAACGATAAAAATATCTTTAAATAAAGACATGAAATCCCTACAGAGAATTAGATATAAGATAAAGGAAATATCTGTAAAATGATGACAAAGAAATGCTATCGAATGCATTGAACCGAGAACTATTGTAACTTTACAGAAAGTCTCGCTTTTTTTCCTCCTTTTTTACAGATAATTTTTAACAGTATGTGTTAAATGTATAATTTATTTAAAAAACGGTCCGGTATTTTTTTTAATTATTATTAGCTCAAACAATTTCCCATAACTTGAATATGTATATCACATAATTTCACAATATTCAGATCAATTGTTTACAGTGTAGTATTTTACACAGTGTAGATATATCAGTGATGGAGACCTTATTTCTAAATTATTGTAATGGTAAAAGTGTAATTTACTAAAAATCGCACTTATGGCAATTTTTTGTTTTTTTAAACAAATTGTTATTCTTTATTATGTTTTTCACAAAATAATACAACGTTATATATATATATATATATATATATATATATATATATATATATTTTTTTTTTTTTTTTTTTTTTTGTCTTTAGACAAATTTCAAGTAAGGTCTTAGACATCCGGTATATACAAATGATCATATTGATTTTTGAAAAATCACATTTATATTATAATTATATTAAATTACAACACTAATGTAATAAAAAAATTACACGAGTAATCGCGAATGAATATAATCATTCTAAAACACTCAAAAAATCCAAAAAATCTTATAAAAAATTTTACCCATAACTTAACTGGTCACAAAATAGCTTTTATTTAAATTGTATTATTCTAATAAACACATTTTAAACCTTTAAGGCGATTATTTTTTTAATTTATCAATGTCTTTTGATTTTTAAATTATACTTAAACAGAAAATAAATAAAATACTTGACTGAATTCTTTTATTTTTCCTTAATCTTCAAATACAATATGTTATCATTAACGTCTTTTGGTGGATTTTGCGATAGAAAAATGAATCAATATCTCGTTCTTTTGCCTTCTTCCTGTCGTAATAATTCACTTCAAGTGAGAGAGTTTTTTCCTCCCCACTTTATTTTGTTTTGCACTTTGTTGTAAGATTTATATTCTCGAGCATTAAAGTTATCTGTTTGAGTTGAAAAGAAGGAGCAAATATTTCCTCTGTCAAAATTTTAAACAATGCAAAATAACCTAAAACTTTGTTTAATTTTTATGCATTAACGAAACAGTTTCCTTTATAAAAAATGCTTATTTATGACTGATATCAAGTTCTTAAATCTTTTAGAATGAAAAGGAAAAGTTAGAGGACAATGGAAAGGGAAGATCTGTTTTTTAACGCATTTTGTTGAAAAGGAAATAAGTTTTTCCACTTTTAAAACGAAATTTACTGACGTCTTTTAAGAACATAAGACGTTAGAAATTAATGAGAAAACAGATTCATTTACTGGAACAATAGTTTTGAATTTGTAGTGTATGTTTTTTCTCTTAACATTTCATCTCGAGGATATTATCACTGTTCTTTCTCTCAAAACTTCATTCCTATTGTTTTCCTTTATATAATCTCGATTTCAGAACTGAATTTGCATTTGAAATATTAACTCATATTTATATATTAGCAATAGCTTCAGTTGTACCCTCTAAAGCAGTAAAACAGATTAAAGTGTTAAACTTGTCGATTTTTCAACACTGAAATTTCTGAATAATTTTCATCTGATTCCTTCGCAAACTTCAACCATCAAACAAACGAACGTATAACAATAACGAATATTTTAATTCGGAAATAATAGTACTAAAAATGCAGGAAGTCTTGCAAATAAACATATTAAAACCAATATCATATGATAGTTTAATGCATATTAATTAGAAATTTAAATTAGTTATTGGGCGAATTGACATTTTTCCAAATTTATGACGGGAATTTTTCCAAATAAGCGACACAAGTCAGTCAAGGTTTGATGATATATAACAAGGGATGTGTTACATGGGGAGGGGGGGAAGTAGAAGAGTTGTGTAGTATTTCTTTCGCTTATTTTTTTTCTTGATTAGGAGTGTTCGGAAAATATAATTAAAAGATCCATACGACAAATAATCCGTATGAGCTCGTATCTTTTAGAAAATAAAGCAAGTATTTTGATAAATTTACTATCCATCTAAAGTTATTTATTGTAAGAAAATAAGATATCAAGGAGGTGGATTCCTTTACATGAACAATAATACGACCTCAGTTTTCTAAATTCGGTCGCAAAGTCAATACCAAATCGAGTCTCAAAATTTTTGATACGAGATTAACGTCAGTCTTTCCATGTATGAAGTTCAAAGTATAAAGTAGCCTATTTAGCGACAAATAATGTAATAAAATGATTCATAGAGATTAAGCGAATTGAGCAATAAATATTTCAAATTATTTTCTTAGACTAAATATAATTATTATGTTTACATCTAATTGACAGAAGTTTAATTACACTGTTTTAAAAAAAATCTGATATTCACGGATATATTTTTCCTGAATTTCACAGAAGTCCCTTATCTCAACAAAAGGCCATTTTCCGTTAAAAATCCGAAAACTTCTCCATATTCCCTGAAAATAACGAAACGGATCAAAATAGAAACAAAAAACGGAGATAGTCCGATATCTATGGGGTCTCCGTGGCCGATTGGTCAAGGCATCACGCCGCAAAATGCCTGCTAAAGTAAATTGTGGGTTCGAATCCCACTAGTGCAATAAAATAATTAAAACATAAAAAGTCCCTTTTAATTACATTTTTTTGTTTATTTTCTCTTATTTCTACTTTAAAAACACTTTAACTGATAAGCCCTTCCAAAAAAAGTAAACACATGGTGTGCGATAATTAAAAAAAATTGTCTATAACATTATTTTCGTAAAAAATGAATATTTTTTTATACATTCAATAAAAAAATAGTCAATTTAAACAGTGATTTTTTTTAATTTAAACAAGTTAAAAAATTAAAATTGATTTAAAAAATAATAAGTATTATGCATCGGTTTAAAATAAAATAAACCGCTAACGAATATTCTGACGAATGTATTGAAAGGAAACCTTTGAAAAGCATAACAGATTTTCCCACTAACTTATAAAAGACATACTTTGTACAACCTGGCATCATCAGCTTTGGCTCAGTCAGTAAGTACCTGTTCTGTTGTTAGAAGGTCTCGCGTTCGATCCTCGGTACGGCTTGAAGTAAATTATACAAAAAAGTAAATAAATTATGTAATATCGCAGCCCGAAATCACCCGGAAAGTTTAAATTCTTTGGCGATTGTTCGGTTCATTAATTTAAATTAAATTATTGCTATTAAAAATCAAACCTTGTATCGGAAAGTTACCGCTTTTTCAAACTGAGTTTTTCTTTCTTTTATTTTCCAAAACGGAAAATCTACTAGGGGAACGGTAAATATCTGGCTACTTTGCTGCCAGTAGTTTAACCGTGAATTCACAAATTTTTTTTAACAGTGTATAAAAAAATGAGAAAAATTACAAAGTATAGTTAAGTTATTAAAAAAACTGCTTTAACTAAAAAAAATATTTTTTCAGGAAATAAATATTATTATAATTACACTTGTATTAACAATAATCGCCAATTATAAAAGGATATATTTGCTTTTACTTGAATATTGTGCATTTTAAATGAGATAAAAATCAAATCATGTAAAAAAACAAAAATTAAAATCCGTTAAGTAATTAATTACACGCAGAAATAAGAGTATTAAAGAAAAAAAAAAGTGCGACGTAATGAAGTAGAGTGCTTAGATTATTTTTCAAGATAATTTCCAATATTATTGAAGCATTTAATATAGCGGGACAAAAGTTTTGTATGCTCTTGTCGTAGAAAAATAGCACCTGCAAAGCTAACCATAGAAAAAAGAAATTGGAAAATGCTTTGAAATTGTCGTAATGATAAATCTTTGATTCCCACCAAGACATTTCAATATATTAATAACATTCTCTTCAATTTCTCCAAAAAAAAGTGCCTTATTGTGCATTTTATATTGACACTAATCAATGGATAAATGGATATAGCCCCTCATCTTCTTGCTTCATTTTAAGAATAACGGATTTTGAGCGGATTTAAAAAAAAAAAAAAACGAATTTTTTTTTTAATTTATTGTATAGTTGATCAGTTTCAGAATTTTCAAGTTATAATTTTGAGATTTTCACAAAAGTTTCTTTATATTTTTAGCTAACACAATATGCAAATTAAATTTTGATAGCCTTCACGCATAGGCAATGAAAATTTATTTAGTAAACCTGCTCATTTTGTATACAATTTTTATTATTATTTATTCTGATTACAGTGTATTATGTACAATGTTGGTTGTCATATTTTCGGAAAAGAACACTATTTTATATTAAAACTCTGCAAGTCATAAGCGAAAAACTTGGAAAAATTTGGGACTGATTTTATAAAAAACTCAAATTTTCTACGAGTATACATGTTATCCGCATAAAATGAACACAGTTTATTACAATAAACCACTCAATCAGAATCTATAACTAGAACGCTTTTGTTACATTAGTTTGACAAAGTTGT
Organism: Maratus speculifer; assembly: GCA_964019185.1. Taxonomy (NCBI): domain Eukaryota; kingdom Metazoa; phylum Arthropoda; class Arachnida; order Araneae; family Salticidae; genus Maratus; species Maratus speculifer. The sequence continues at coordinate 104,052,675 of OZ025289.1, read as the reverse complement.
CCAAAGATATTCGTTCTTTTTCAAATTTTTAATGGTCCCCTATGGCGTTTCGGGAAAAAAGTCTCCCCGGACATGTATGACATGTACTATTATATTTAAACACTTAGAGTTTTAGGATAATTACTCATGCATTTTCCTATATATTTAACAAAATGTATAAAATCACAAATGGTCGTATAGTGTATAATTGCATGTTGTATCAATAATAGACAGTGACTTTATTCCTTTATAGACAACGATTCTTTCATATTAATACAGAATTCCTTTATAAACAGTCTCGTTAACAAAACGTTCATTACAAATTTAATTTTGTGACCCCCAAATAATTGCTTTTAAACAAAGTTTTCTCTAAGCATTATTTTAATGTATTTATTATGTAATATATTGTAAAAAAATCCTTTGTAGTCAGTTTCTGTCCTCAGAGATTTTACAGTGTTAATTTTCACTATATTCAGACTATAGAATTACACGGTATTTGTTAACATATTAAGTTAAATGAAACTGACAACACGCACTCCTCGTGACATAAGAATTGTAAAACCATTTGATAACGTGTTCTTATTGCAAGAATATGTTGAATGAATGAAAACTATTCAATTCTATTGATGTAATAAGAAATATACCTTTAAAAGACGAATTAAATATTATTTATGGACACATGGATTTTTATATGAATTCTGAGCTTTGATTTTAATTCAATAACCTTCCAGCATTGTGTATATGCAGCATATAAAGAATAATAGGAAGGTATTTTAAGCTAAGCGAGTCCTAAGAGTACGAGTCCTAACATTACGACTCGTAACAGTACTTAAAAGAAATTTAAAAGCATTTTGCATCAAGTAAAAATTGTGCATCAAGTAAAATCGGTGTTTTGGCATCCCGCACAGTGGTTATTCGGGACAGGTCCCGGAGCCCATGAAAAGAAGACACCTGGCAATACTGTCAACCCTCGTTAACATGAACACGCTTAACGTGAATTACTTTTAACATGAACTGTTTTCACAGTCCCCTCGGCGAATACAAAGATTTGATTCTGATAACATGAATTACTGTTAACATGAACTAAATTTTGATTCCCCTTGAGGTTCATGTTAACGATGTTCGACTGTTCTAGATAAAATACAAATAAGATAAATAATGTTAAAGTATTACTTGAATGTGCAAGTGCTATAATTTTATTCACTAATTTCGCCAATACCATCGATAGCATTTTTCAAAAGAAGAAAAACATGGAGCAGTTTATTCGTACCATTTTATTTTATTTCAAGTTTCTATCTCTATTTTTTCTTTAATTTATTGTAAAGTTATTATTTTTTAATTTAAACTCGAATATTTTTATAATGTATAACTTCCAGTTATTATGGAATAATTCTTCCAGTTCATTTCAAAAATAACATTTTTCCTTTTTAATTGTAGAGAATCTAAGATTAAATAAAGCAAATTTTATTATAAAAATAACACGATAGTTAGCAGTTGTATTAATGTATCTAAAATTTTGGGATAAATTCACTGGGAAAAAAATATTTCGTTGAGAATATTCCTTAAGGTAGTAAAGGACTTTTCAATATCTCAAAACGCTCAAAACATTGCTTTTTTTAAGTACCAGCACACAAATAATATAAAATTAAGATTTTTTATTTCGATTTTTGACTAAAGTATATATCTCTTAACTGTATTTTTTTAGGAAAAATGCATGAAGTATATGCAAAATAATTATTTAAATTTTAAATTTAAATTTCATCTCGCGTGAATCAGAGAAAATGAAATTTGTTGTCTTGATAAAATTAAAAATTATGCACATAGGAAACAATTTTAAAACAAAAAGAATCATAACACACCTAGATCTGAATTAAAATCAAAATATATACAAAATATTTTGCTTAAAGTTTAATTTTAGCACAAAATATTTTTTTTCAAGTGAAAAAAAAAAAAAAAAAAAAAAAAAAAAAAAACCTAATATGACATTTTTTTCGTTTCAGAATATAGGCTAAAAAGATATGCCAATCTTGCTAATATTATGAAACTATAGCTTATATACTTTAAAATTAACAGTGTGGACAAGCTCCTAATTTACTATTCCGAAAAAATACGTTTTAAAATTTCTGTATATGCGGGGTTTCAATTGTAACTCACCATCTATATGTGATTATAACTAAAGAAACAATGCAAATTTCTAAATAGGGTTTTACAGTTTGTTCAGAAATTTTTAAGAAGTTCAGAATAAAACGAAAACCGTTAACTGATTTTTTGAAAGCTTAAAGATCTTGTGCTTCTTTTAAAAGTTTTCTGAGTCTGATACATTAACATTCTGCACATGTTTTGTAATATCACGAAAGAAAAAAAAATCTAAAAAGTTGTATGCCTGGAGCGTATATTTTCACGATTCCTTACATATCTAAAAAATATTTCTCAAAAGTTTTGCAATTGAAACTTTAAAGATGTTCATATTCTCAGTCTTCAAAAAGTAGCTGCTGCTTTTTATGCAAATATTTTCTTATCTAAAACCAAAATATTTATCTGTTTGAAACATTTACTGCAAATGTTATATGCTGGATATGCTTGTCGGCTAAAAACATATTAGTCGCCTTTTGACAGTAGCAGCTGTCTACCAAGTATAGAACGACGCTTTAAAGTTCATCAAATAGAGATTCCGAATCGATCCCTCAGAGCATTAGATTATTGAACTATTTCGTCCCTTTCACGGCACTTCTTTATTGAAAATGTCATAAAAAAGTAAAAAAAATAAAAATAAATAGTTTTGTAAGATATTTCAAATATATTTTTTAGCACGTGGCATGCTCTTTTGTGATCTATTTCTAAAAAATCGTTGGTAATTTTCGACATCTTAACTTGTGTAACACAGGCAATAATACTGGTATTGAAAAGCATATAGCTCAAGATACAGAATATGTATGAAAATCATTTTTACTTATATTTATTATATATCCTTTATTTATTTATTTATTTTCTTTACTATGCACTTCCGTGCAGTTTTAGATCTATTTCTAATCAACCATTTTTAATATAAAATGCTTCTTTGCAATTTTGCAATTTTAGTTTTATTAAGAAGGGTAAAGAAATCTTTCGATAAAATAGCTCAGTACACAAAACATAAGTGAAAAGCCATTTTTAATTATCGCTAATAGTTATTATAAATTATATTTATTTCATTCGTACAGCAATTTCCTTTTTGGATTTATTAAAAAATTACATGTATCATAAATATTTGAAATATAAACTGCTCATCTGAAATTTAAAAATTTTAACACATTGAACAAAACAACAGAATTCCTACTACAAAACACACAGTTAGACGTGGAAAACGTGGATGAAAATTGGTTTCAATAATCTATATAATAGATATATAATTAATAATAGATATTTTACACAGTATTTTTTGATAACTCTCCAATCACACAAAAAGTAGTTTTATGTAAGAGAGTTTGTTTGTGTAACTAGTAAACTAGTAACTAGTAACTCCACTAGTAATTTTCGTTCTATTATTTATTAAATATGTTTTCATTTTTTCCTACTTAATTGTGTAAACATGAGAATTTTTTCATTATTTAAGACAAAATATATGCGTAAAAATTTAAAACGATTAATTGCGCAGGTTGTTGCTATTATCCTTAAGATGGCAAATTGGTACGCACGCATTTTTTTTTTTTTTTTTTTTTTTTTTTTACTTTATATTATAGATACACAGAATTCTTGTCTAAAATAAATTCAATCTAAAATACAGATTGCATTTAAAAATAAATCAATGTAAAACATACACTGCAACTATAGATAGTACCTAAAAATTCAATAAAGTTAAAACTATAAAAATATACACATAGTTTGATATATGTTCAGTATCTTTACTAGTTTGCCTTTAAATATTTCAAAACCAATAATTTTCATCATAGATGAAACTAAAGTTCAATAGATATTATTTATGTTAAACAAAGTAATATAAAAATATGCTACCAGTAGCCATCATGTATTATAGAATCAGTACTTCTAATCGCGATTTCCTTAAATGATGCAATAATTTAATACTCGCATATTTCTTTTCTAACTCAGTTTAAGTTTTTAAAATACTCTAATAAATCTGCTCGCTAGACGCATTCTCTTCAAAAGCCCTGGATAATTACTTGCAGTTATTGGCTGCGTCAGTTATGACAAGCGCTCCCACCTTATGAAGAATTTGAGATACTGCTGTATAAGATAATAGTAAACTACTTGTACTTTGCAGTAATTGAGATATTCATCCCGCAATGTCGATGTAATTCGTAGATCCCTGTACAAAACTCAAAACATTTGGCAATTAAGCTAACTGTACTTTCTTTGCATACAATATTTATTCCCAGGCATAGCCATGGATAACTCAGAGTTCATATATAAGATAATCAGGAGGATAGGATAGCCGGTGAATTTATTACAAGTTCACTACTCAAACATTTAAAATGGGATGTCATAAAAAGAAGTTAAAGCACCAGAAGCTAAATTGTTCCATTTCGCAACATCGCGAGTCCAATATCTCAACCAGGCAATGAGAAAAATCTGTTGCATGAAAATTTTCTGAGAGTGCTTAAACTGTTTGGAAAAAAGAAGACAGGGGTACAAAAGTCGAATCCGGAAAAGTAACCATACACTAGGCAGCTAAGAATGAAACAATAATTTATATTAAAAGAGAAAAATGTGTCAAAATGTATCGTTTAAGATTATAATTGCAATTCAAATTTGGTAATGCTGCTTGCCATAAAGCATGAATACCATTACGTTAGATGTGTTTCAATCCTTTGTTTAACGAATTTCTGGCATGGCTGCTGTAAAGATCAATATGCTGAATAAACAAAAAGCAGAAGAATAGCTAAACAGGATTTTAGCATTAAACAACCCTAGTTCTTTTGCTTTTTCTATTTTTTTAACTTTCTACTTAAGGGAACATATCTAGTGAAGAAAAAAAAGGCAAGCCCATGGTATCCTATGAGGTAAATATGTAACCTACATGTTCATTCATATTTGGAAATTTCAACATTTTTTTTTTCGTCATGTAGATTGTAAAATTTATCATCTCTCTGTAAGTTTTAAACTGTTACATATTTTTGCAGTCCAAAGTTACAAGCGAATAAAGAATACATTTTATACTTTTCGGAAAATTTGGAAACTTAACAAATTTTAAAATACTCATAATTATTTTAAAGGTATTTATATTTACAAAGCGATTAAAGAACCTCCCGAAATACAGGGTGAGTCATAAATATCGAAACAATGGGCTATCTCCTTAAATATTGCCCCTAGACCCATACTTCCAATTGCAAAAATTCATAAAAAAGGTGAAATGTTTCATAAGATAAGTTGCAACGCCATGGGGGGGGGGTCTATTTGAAAAAATACGAAAATTAAGTTTTTATACGGCCCCCATAGAGTATAATTCCCAGTTAGGAAATTATTTCTTTCCCATTCCTAAATTGAACAAAAAAAATTTCCTCTCCATATCCAAAAACCTCACAGAGATATTAAAATCCAAAATTATCCAAAATTCTTAACTTACACCGCTTAATCATGCCTGTAAAGGAAGAGTTTTTCACTGATTTTGAACACATGTGAGGGATCGTCCACAAATTGTCCGTTATTAAATGTCGATTTAAGATAGTGCCTCTTATTTGGACATAAAGTAGAAGCGTATTGATTTAAAGCTAAACTTTTTTTCAAAATATATTGGTAGTCTCCACTGAAGGTCTGCATGGATCGAAATATCTAGGTCCGGTCCCAAACCAACCTACAGGGAAAAAACTTCGGTCCGGCCTGGAAAAAATCAGAACCCGTACCACTCTGGAAAAAAAAAATTAAATCATAGTACGGCTGACCCGAAAATTTCTACATAGTTTCTTACTTCGGTTTCATTAAAAATTGTTTCGTATGGAGGAATTCTGAACAAAAATACATATTATAATTGTTCGTTTTTTATATTTATACTTTTTATTATTAAAGAAGCGCCAATAGCCTTGATATTTTTTTTTTTACCAATGAATTTCTATTTATATGTAAATGTTTCACTTATAGTTTAATATCGTTAATCCATATTCCATGCGTTTGAATATGGATTGACTTTGAAAATGAAACTTTGAACTAATTAAAACTAGAGACTTTGAAAATGTTGTATCGTAAAATCGTTTAAGACGGAATTACATGGGAAGGAAAAAATACGTTGTAGACAAATGCTCTTCCTAGGATGTGTAAATGGAATTCAATTTTCCTCAGGCATTATTACATTTATTTTGCATGAATCAACACATTTTCCGTTTAAGACAAAATTCCGTCATAGGCAGATTTTTTTCACTAGTTTTATTGTATTTAATTTTTTAGACTTTAAATATACTATTCTTAAAAAATATTTTAAAGTTTTTTTTTTCTTTTTTGTAAAATAAAAGCAATTTTAAAATCTATATGTTTTTCGTAAAAATTTTGATTGAATCAAATTTTACTTATTTTATGAACGCATTAGGTCAGTAAGAGACAGTTATTTTAACATTGATTGTTCAAGACTGGGATTTAAAAATTTCGTTCAGTGCAGACCTAGAAAGAAGGAAGCCGTCCCTTCCGGTATGAAAAATACGTTAGGTTCGGCCAAGCGAGTCATCTATAAAAAAGTAACGTCTCGGTCTTAGCCCGGCCTGGACCCAGAATACAGATTTTTTACCAGCCTCTCCAGGACGATAAAAAGGCTAAATTGTGAAAGCTAAATTTATAAAAAAGACATCACACACAAAATTCGCATCTTAGAAAAAGCATTGTTCTGGCGGACATTTAAACAGTACACTTCGTTTTTCTGCATAATGCGTTTTTCCCCTACCATTTCTCTTTAAATTATTAAAAGTTTAAGAATTGTTTAAAAAAAAGTACAAAATTGAAACGTGTAATTTTTGATTATTTTACATTAGTTTTGTTTCGGCAAATTTGAAAACATGATTTTTTTAAAGTTATATTATTTTTTCAGTAAATATTTTTAATAGTTTTAAAATTAATATTGAAAAACAAAAACCCTGGAACAAAATTAAAATCGGATTGTTATCTTTAATTAAATGGAAAGAAATTGAAATCTGATAAATAATGTTTCGAGTTTATAACGATTTTAAATTATCCCATTTAAACCCGTACTAATCATATGAAATTTTATAAGTATCATGCGAAATTTTAGGATGCGATTTTCTTAGCAAATTATATCGCTGACCATTACAAAAAAGAAAAAAAATCAAAATTCTAACTCAAAAGATTTTTTGCATGTTTCCTAGAATTGTTAAAGTAACATTGTTTTTCGAATTACAAGCATTTCAATTTGTGTTGAATTCCTTAAAAATAGACGAATTATTTAAACGGCTATAACTCTGCAAGTTTTGAAGCTATGAAATGCAACTTTTTGTGTCTTCTTCAGGACTGGATAAGGAAAGTTTTTCTAACTGTGGTTTTATCCTACGGGGGCCGTATAAAAATTTAATTTTCGTATTTTTTCAAATGGACCCCTCATGGAGTTGCAGCTTGTCTTATGAAAAATTTCACATTTATTAATGAATTTTTGCTATTCGAAGCAAAAGGAAGCATTATTCGAAGCATTATTTAAGGAGGTACCCTATTGTTTCAATATATATGACTCACCCTGTACATGCTGGAAAAAAATACTGTTGACATTTCCGGATTTAACTAAACAGGGGAAAAAAGTATTTTCCACGTAGAACAATATGGAGTTCATCATTTTTTTCCTCCACCAGATAAGGTCTCCTTAATTCTAACCTTTTTGCGGTCACTTATTGTCAGATAAAGATATTACCCTCATAGCATGCATGGTCACAGGGACGTCATAATGACGTCACTGTGAGTCACTTTCGTCACATCACATCTGTGACCAAAATGCCACCACTCAGTGACGTCACATTGTGACTGAGATGTGACTTTCGTAAAAATTTTTAGAAAATTACATTTTTTTTTAAAAAACATGTTATTATGTATATGGCAATTTAAATATCGTCGATTTTGTCAAATGTTAATGTCAAAGTAGTCACAAATGACACATTTTTCACAAATTTGTCACATCGTGACTTCACAAAGTGGTCACAATGTGACGTCACAAAAAAGCTCTAAAACGGCCATAACGACTTCACATATTAGTCACTGTGACTTCACATCGACGTCACGTGATGTCACAACGACGACCGATGGTCACAAAATCACAATGTGACTTCACAACGATGTCACAGTCACGTCACTATGCCTTACGGTTATAACATGAATTAAATAAATTAGACTGAATTCAAAGTAAGATGCCCGATTTCTTTTACAGATAAGCAATTTTAAATTTAGGAAAAAATATTTTTAGGAATTTTTTAAGAAACTGAAATTTCTAGAATTTTTATGTAATTGCAACCAGGTTACAGATAATATTTTAGTAAAATAACTGTAATTTAAGTACACTCATATGTAAAGTTACAAAATTCTGTAGCTTTACAAATATTAGTATTGTAGATTTGCATATTTTCTTGTACAGTGTATAAGTGAAACATTAGTACTCATACAGACTTCGGCAACAATCTTTTTTTTTTTTTTTTTTTTTTTTTTTTTTTTTTTTTTTTTTTTTTTTTTAAATACGGCATTCCGAAAAAAAGTATTTATCTTTAGTGATAATATTCCTTGATATTTTTTAACTTAACGCCTAAATTATTCTCTCAGAAATCTAACGTTATTGACAAAAATTTAACTTTTTTTTTCTTTTTTTGATATTAGTATTTTAAGTTAAAATCTACTGTGTAAAAAGGTATTTTTTTGTTTTAATAGAAAATATGAAAACAACGATTTAAAGAATGAAGACATACTAAAGATTAAAAAAAAAGCTGTTTCATCTGCTTTTATTATATTAGAACAGCTGTCATCTTCAACAGATATAGAATTTAAGACTTCATCAAATAAAGATTTTTTCATCAATCCAAAATTTTTCTCTGTTAAAAACTTCCTTCATCTTCTTTTCTCTCCCTCGAAAAGGGTTAAGAAAAAAGAATCACAACAAGCAACATTTTTATTTTTCTGATATTATTTTAAATTTATACATCATGAAGGAGACAAGATACACTTGATTTTTTTCTTCCCCATTTTAATTTCAGATTATATTGCCACATGTCAAAAATATACTAGAAATGCGTTTTTATGAAATGTAGCTTTGTTGTTCGTAATGTCTTAAATTAAACAAAAAATTGTAAAATAATGCATTGATAAAATAAAAAAATTCCTGTCGGCTGGGCCTATAAGCGGAGGTAGATTTCGAAGAGTGCTCATTTCAACAAAAAAAAAAAAAAAAAAAAAAAATATATATATATATATGATTAGAGATAAACCCAGTTTAATAACTTCATTTGGCCGTTTATGAAAAATTTTTAATTTCATTTTTCTGCAAAAACTGGTTTTATCAGAATCATCCTAAGAAAAAATCAGCTCAAATGCTCATTTTGACAACATATTTTGAAATAGATTCTGAATTTATTAAAAAATCGACCAAAACAGTACATTATACAGTTCCTAAATAACAGAAAACTGTCAGTTGAATGCATTTGAGAAAACAATTGAATTTAAAAATGAGTCATAAAATAACCGATTTGTTGTTTGAATACATCCTTAATTCTTTAATCATGATTGCTTAGGAAAATTTTGTGCGAAATACTCACTTTGACAGCATTTTTAAAAATATATCGTATCTTTATCAAAAAACTCGCCATGCATCACAGTATATAGTTCCTAAATAAGAGGATCTGTAAATTGGATGCGTTTGAGAGCGAAAATGGATTTTAAAACGAGTCATAAAAAACGCAATTTGCTATGTAAAAACTTCCTTAAATTTTCAAATCACGGACTTCGGGAAATTCTGTTCAAAATACCCTTTTTGGTAGCCTTTTTCAAAATATATTCTGTCTTTATCAAAAACCCGATCAATGCATCACATTATATAGTTCCTAAATAAGAGGATCTGTAAATTGGATGCATTTGAGAGCAAAAATGGATTTAAAAACGAGTCAGAAAAAAACACAATTTCTTATTTGAACACTTCCTTAAATTTTCAGTCACGATTTCGGAAAATTCTGTTCAAAATACCCTTTTTGGTAGCCTTTTTTGAAATATATTCTGTCTTTATCAAAAAACTGACCAATGCATCACATTATATAGTTCTTAAATAAGAGGATCTGTAAATTGGATGCGTTTGAGAACAAAAATTGATTTAAAAACGAGCCAGAAAAAAAACAATTTCTTATTTGAATATTTCCTTCAATTTTCAATCCCGATGACTTTCGGAAATTTTGTTCAAAAGTTCTTCTTATCAAAAAGTTCTTTTTGATAGCCTTTTTTGAAATATATTCTGTCTTTATCAGAAAATTGACCAATGCGTCACTTTATACAGTTTCTAAATAAGAGGATCTACCATTTGGATGCCTTTAAAATCAAAAATGAATTTAAAAATGAGTCAGAATATAAGCAGTTTGGATTTGAGGTTTTTTTCTCCAATTCTTATTTTTGTTTAATTTCTTTTTGCTATACGAATTGGTCCTATGAAAAACTTGTCAATATAAAAGTTGTAGATATTTTTGAGAAGATGTAAAATAAATTTAATCAGATTTGATATCTTAAAAATTGATGGAGTTATGGATTTTTCTCTTTTTTCAGCGCCCTTTTTCTTTTCGTTTTTAATTTTTTTCATCGGTAAAAGTGTGTCCTATTAAAAACTTGTAAATACAAAAGTTTTAGATAATTTTAAGAACAGTTACAAAAAAATTAGTTGGACTTGATATCTTGAAAATTGACGAAGTTATGAATTTTTTTCTCTCGAAATCCCTGTCTTTTTCGCCCCTTGAGCCCACTTCTAAATTTATCAAAAATCTGTCATGCATATACTTTTGGCCCATTTTTAAGAAGTAATATAAACTTTAAACCGATTCGATATGTACTATAATTAAGAAGTTATACCATTTTTTCGGTTTTTACAAAAACGCCCCTTATTCCGACTTCTTGGTCCGATTTTGCCCATTAACGAACTTAGCCAAGATTTTAATCCCTTTGATTTTATGTACCAGTTTGGTGGAGATTGGTGAAGAATTATAGAAGTTATCGTGTCCATAAAAAAGTGAGATATATAGATAGATAGATAGATAGATAGATAGATAGATAGATAGATAGATAAACTGGTGCGATTGCAATAGGTAGTATTTCTTACGAAATCTACCTAATAACTTTTAGCCAGAAAGGTATCAGCTTATTATGTATTTAATCTAAAAATTCCCTTATCATAATTTGTTTATATTTTCATTCTATATATTTTCACTAAGATAAAAAAAAAACTACGCTTCTAGCTCCTACATGATCATTTTTACTTCTTTTTTTAACCCTTTATGCACTAACAGTACTTTAAGTACCTTTAAACAGAATTTAATATAACATTTATTTACTCTATTTATTAATAAAAGGGGGTTTTTTTTTCTTTCCACTCAATATACTCTACTCGATCAAATTTAGGTAGAGTTGAGAAGCAGTCGAAACCAAATGTTTCTAAAAAGTGCTAACTTTCTTTAACATTTTCATGGGTTTAGTTTTTCTTTCTTTAAAAAAAAAGTTATATGAAGCGCTTTTATTTGCAAAAGCCTTTCCGTTTACAATGAGATCATAATACATTTAAGTACATTGCTTTAATAAGAATCGCGATATTTCCATATGAATATTTTTTGTTTAATTTAACTCATTAATTATGAAAATATTTTACAAAAAAGTTATAACTACTCATTTATTTAATAATTTTTAATAGAAAAAATAAAAAATTTCCATTTTATTGTTACAGAAAAGTTCCATTTTATCTTCATATAATAAAGAAAATAGTTATTATGATGAATCAATTTCTTGATAAATAATCCCGTAGATGAAAGGTGGCAGTAAATAATCATAAAAAAAGTTTTTTATTTTTATAATATTATTGCAAATTTATGTTTCCCGTGTAAGAAACGGTGTATTTATTTATAGTTTTTAATTTTAACTTAATATTTTAGTTCAATGTACCAAAATTGTATTAATGCTATTTATTTATTAAATGAAGCCTTCTCGTTTATAAAGTTTGAAATATACAGAAAACAGAAAGTTTTTAAGCTGATATTTTGATAAAATAAAGCATTCTCCAATCAAAACATATCGAAGGTTTTTTTTTTCTAAAAATCATACTTTTTAATCTTTTTGTATATTCTCAAAATTCCCTATTAATTACTTGTTTGAAGATAACTTCCTGGACACCTTTTAATTTAATATCCACTTATCTTTTACAAATCTTTAGTTTTATTTATATAAACATTATCTAAATTCTTTTCTTTTAGCATCCTGGGATTTTAAGGTAAAAAATGCTATATAAAATGGAATTCTCTTTTAATAGAAAAATATAAAAAAAACATTTTAGAGAACGGAAACATACTAAAGATTAAGATAAAACTCTATCATGTGTTTTCATTTTATCACAACAGCTGTCGTCTACGGCAGATAGAGAATTTAAAACTTCATCAAATAATGTTTTTTTTAATATAATTTTTTTTTCTATTGAATGTTCTTCTATTATCTTCCCCGCCGGGGAGCAAAGAATCACAACAAGCAGTTTTTTGTCCTTAATATAAATTTATATATATCAAAGGAGAACAGATATATTTGATATTTTTCTTTCCTATTTTATTTTCAGACTTTTGTCGTTTTTAATTACCACTGCCCTATATATATATATATATATATAAACAAAATAAAATAAAAATTATAAAAAATGCATTGATAAAAAAAAAGTAGCTTTCAGTATAAACCGATCATTGTTTTTTTTTCTTTTCTTTTTTTTAATCCAAAAATCATCATTTTGTAACTTATTTTAAATTTTATATTTAAACTTTGATTTATTTCTTTTTTATTTCTTTCTTTCTATCTTTAAATAACTGATATTCGAAGTAGAAATCTTTCATTATTATAGACATTGTATCCTTCTTTTTTCTTCTTTTTAAAGAATTCTGTGTGGGTTTATAATCTTAATAAAGTAAGTTTTTTATTATTGCTATATTGCAAATTTAAGTATTTTATATAAGACTAGCATTTTTTTCTTCATTTTAGTTTCAGATTTTAGATCAGTCAGATTTTTGTGGTTCCAGATTTTAGATCATTCTGCTAGCTTTGACAGAGTACAATAAAATTCTTTATTTGAAAAGAAAACGTTGAAAATGAGAACATAAGAAAAATCCTTAGAAGGCGTAACTAAATCAAAGGAATATCAAGTTTCTATATCATTAAACAAATAAAAGGAAACATAGTTTGTCAGAAACTCTACCAGAAAAACAATTAAGAGGTTAACTGCGAGTTGTTTTGAATATTTTGCGGCATTTGCGACTTAAAACCACGATCTTTCAAAATATTCCATCAATTTTTAAATTACTAAACGGTTTGGCCAGTGGATGTTAAAAAATAACAACAATCCCCCCCCCCCGAAATTCCTTCTTTTTTTTTTTTTCATACTTCATTTTCTGATGGTGCACAAATAATACTGTTAAGCATGACCAGCTCTTTTTTTCCTATCTCAAAGATCGAGATCAATTTTTAATCAGAGTTTTAATGCGATTGTTAGCTAATAAGTCAACTTATTATTAGAATGTTAAAATTTTGAGTTTCAGGTGCATCAAGGGAAATTATAAAAAATTTCAACCACGTACATGCTATAGATTTCTCTATCCATAATAGATACTTAAATGCAAAGACAGACAGAGCGAAATTTACTTTTAGTACATATTAAAATATTGTTGAAATACTTTATTACGTTGTAAATAATTTGCCGAAATTTAAGCAGAAAACTTAAAAATTCATAGTTCAGAAACTTACTAATCCCACTACTGAAGCATACAGAAAAAAACTTTTTATTTTTTAATTTTTTTTTCTGAAATATTTATTTTGAAATTTTAAATATTTAACCAGATACATGAAGTTCAGACTAAAATAAAAATATATACATCTTTTGGAATTCACTTCTACTTTAATAATAATTCCATATATCTTCAACTGGCTTACTACTACCTCATTTATCTCGTATAAAGGTATAATTTTCTGTATAAAATATATAAAAAATACTATTAAAATAATCTACAGATTAACAAAAAAAAAAAATTAAAAAAGAAAAAAACCCTTTTTTATGCGTTTTATATTTTATCACAGCTGGTGTTATCCGCAACAAACATAGAATTTAAGACTTCATCAAATAAAGATATTTTGATCGATCCAAAATTTTGCGCTCTTCGATAGCCTATTTTATCATCTTCTTTTCATTTTTCCGGGAGTGATATTGAGAGGCATGAAATCACAAAAGTAAGTTTATTTTTTATTATTTATTCAATATTGCAGTAAATATATATATCATGTACAGGGCGAAATATGCTTGACCATCTTTTCTCCCCATTTTAAATTTATATTTTAACCCTTAACTGCTGTCAGCGGTCTCACAGACCGCTAATATTTTCAAGTTTTAGTGTTTAACTCGTAATTTTTAGTTTAACTATAGAAAATGGTCAAATTTGTTTTGTTTAGAGCCCTATTACTATCTTTAGAAACTTTTGAAAAGCTGAATTTTATTTATAATAGTCCTGTACATAAAGTTTAATATAAAAATAGCATTGTGAGTGTCAATTTAACATTTTATTCATCTTTAGATTAAGCGGTCTGACAGACCGCTCACAGTAGTTATGCGACAATTTTTGTCACAGCAGTTAAGGGTTAACTCAATATGTTTTTGTATTTGAAAGTAGCTCAAAAATATCTGTAGAATTCATAACTTGTATGTTGTTTAGAGATATGTTGGTATGACAATAAAAATACAATCGCATAAAACTAAGACATTCACGGACATATACGCTACCCGCTTAATACTCGGATTTTTCTCTGTCCGTAGTATAAATGCAAAAATATCACATTTATTGCACAAAGGTTTATAACTTTGATACTGCTTAATACGCGATATATTTTCAGTTATTTGACGCAAGAAATCATGTTTACGACGCGAATTTAAAAATCAAGATGAAAATTCTTTCTCTCTCCTCCAGAGTTTTCTATTTAGCGGATATATATTCTTTTACTTGGATAAAAAAAATGTCTCCGAATAGTAATATCTCTTCATTTAACAACAAATTGATTAAGGCCAATATTACTAATTGGAAACAACGTTCAGTATTTTAATTTTGTAAAAAAGTCCTCGCTAAATCAGCACCATTGCAATTCTTCTTAGATCCTGAGTCCTAAATTTCTTTGTCTGTTACTTCGCATGTTTTTATTGTATTAAAGAAAGATAAACGAATTGAGCATGCTCAATTAAACTTTTTACAGATTCACCAATGATTCGAGCAACCGACTTTTTAGCAAACTTTAACTTTTCCGCATACAGATTGAATAAAACGATGCAATTGTCGTTGCTGAAGTTGGAGGGAAAACTAGTTCTACTGATACCAGTTGCTACTATTTATCATTCTTTCGCTGGCACAAATAAACTTTCCGGAACTATACGATCAGTGTTTCTGCTACCTCTTGATATGAACACCTTTTAAGAGTTGTATTTACATACAAACTATGTTTTATGTCTCATATATGTGTTTTTTCTTCTATGCATTAGATCCAAAATCTTTCTTGGTCATCATTTTGTTTCAGCTTAATCGCAGCGTTGGCCATCTTAGTAGAAGAGAAATGAATGATGTTGAAAACTGACTATCTCTGATTGGCTGAAATGTTGGAAATTCAGGGTGGTGAATGGTCAGGGAAAAACACAGTCAAAAGAAAGAAGAAACTACTAGTATTTTCTCACAGAAAATACTTTAAATAATATAAAAGGATTAAAGATGGCGAATTTGACTTTGACAAAATACTGGTATCTAACGCATAAAAACCTTTTTTGATTGTGTATTTCCCTGGTCACTCGCCACACTTAAGCAAGCGCAAACTGTTTTAGAGCAGTGATAAAAATGTTGGAGATATTTCTGTTTTGTTATCACACTAGGGTTTGAGGTGATTTCTCGCTAAAATCGCCAGAATTCAGTGTTAGCTCAAGAATCGCTTATAAAATTGGTTAATCTGATAGGAGCTTTACGTCATAAATATCGTTCTTATAATAGATTAAAGATCGTTGCGTTAGTGAGTATTTAAATATACGCTATATAATGCGTTACTATTATGTTTTCTTATGCATGTTATATACTAAAAATAAATAAATAAATTCATTAATTAAAAAAGAGGTTGTATCGTTATTTTCTGCTTTCTATATTGTGTTTACTATGTGCTATGGTAGCAATATTTTTTATCACAGGGATTTATAAGGCTAGTTTTTTCTTATTACATTAAAACGAAGGACAGATTAATAATGTACTCATTATCACGCATATTAAATATGATTTCAATAGCTGGATAGTGCTGCAAAGATTTAACTTAAGTGACATAGAGTACTTTTCATAGAAAAGAAAAGCGATTGTTTTTGTCTGTACGTGGATCAACATATTAACTAGTGCACTAGAACTTCACCATAGTTAACCTCTTCATATTTGAGGTACACAAATGTGTACCTCCATTCTTTTTCTCATAAAAACTAAACTGTACGAATTTTTTGCATTTTAGGTAGCTTTCATTACAAAAAGTAAAAAGCTACCTATTGCAGCCGCCCGGAGGAAAGCACTTCCAAAAAATTTTGGTATATTTGCACCGATCATGACCCCCAGACCCCAAAACAAAATATCTAGAAAAATACATAAGAAATCATCTCGAAATTCTTAGTGTATAAATATAATAGTATACGTCATACATCTCCGTGAAGATTTTTTACCGAAACTCCATGGGGGACCGTCAACAAATTAAAAAAGAATGAATATCTTTTGAATAACCCTGTTAAAACTAATGTAGCAAAAGCGCTCAAACTCTAGATTATGATTGAATGCCTTATTGTAATACACTGTGTTCATTTTTATGCAAGTAGCATGCATACTCGCAGAGTAATTGAGGTTTTTATAAAAATGGTCCCGAATTTTTCCAAGTTTTTTCCTTATAATTTTCAGAGTTCTTAATATAAAATAATATTTTTTTTCAGAAAATATGACAAACAACATTGCACATAGTACCCTGTAATCAGAATTAAAAAATAATGAAAATTGTATACAAAATGAGTTGGTTTACTAAATAATTTTTTACTGCGCATGCGTCAACGATATAAAAATTTCATTTGCATATTATGTTAGCTAAATGTATAGAGCAACTTTTGTGAAAGTCACAAAATCATAACTTGAAAATTCTGAAAATAATCGTCAATTGAATAAGTTGAAAATCCGTTATTCTCAAAATGAAGCAAAAACAAGAGGGGTTGTATCCATATATTCATTGATTAGTGTCAATATAGAATACACAATACAGGATGTTACGACTACTTTTGGATAAAATCCCTCATTTTTTTGCTTCATTTTGGAAACAACGGATTTTGTCCTTTTTCTATAGACGATTACTTTCAGAATTTTCAAGCTATAATTTTGAGACTTTTACAAAACTTGCCGTATACATTTAGCTAACATAACATGCAAATGAAATTTTGATATCTTTGACGCATGCGCAGTAAAAAATTATTTAGTAAACCTACTCATTTTTCATACAATTTTTATTATTTTTTAATTCTGATTACAGGGTACTGTGTGCAATGTTGTTTGTCATATTTTTTGAAAAAAATTTTATTTTATATTAAGAACTCTGAAAATTATAAGGGAAAAACTTAGAAAAATTTGAGGCCATTTTTATAAAAACCTTAATTACTCTGCGAATATGTATGCTATTTGCATAAAAATGAACACAGTGTATTACAATAAGACATTCAATCATAATCTAGAGTTTGATCGTTTTTGCTACATTAGTTTTGACAGGGTTATTCAAAAGATATTCATTCTTTTTTAATTTGTTGACGGTCCCCTATGGAGTTTCGGTAAAAAATCATTACGGAGGTGTATGACGTATGCTATTATACTTATACACTAAGAGTCTTGAGATGATTCCTCAAGGAATTATCTAGATATTTAGTAAAATGTCTAAAATCGCAAGTGTCCCATAATCAATGGCAATATAGTGTATAACCATATATATATATATATATATATATCTGATTTTTGTCATGCGATAACTAACGTATTTATGAACCGATATGAATGAAACTTGGTATGTACATAGTACATACAAATATCTCGACCGAGTTCGTTGGCCAGCATCATCCGCCATCTTGTTTCAAAATGGCGGCCAGTTAAAAAAAAATTTAAAATTAAAAATTTAAAATTAAATACGAAAAAAATTAAAAGTTGAAAAATATCTTTATTTTATGTGTTAGATCTTAAAACATCAATACCAGAACAGTTTTTATTTTGTCTATATCTTAAAAAATGACTGATTTATAGCACTTTGAATTTTTCTTATGGCTGACATTTTGAAACGATCCGATTTTTGTCATGCTATAACTAAGAAATTTATGAACCGATTTGAACGAAACTTGGTATGTACATAGTACATACAAATATCTCGACCGAGTTCGTTGGCCAGCCCCATCCGCCATCTTGTTTCAAAATGGAGGCCATTTAAAAAATTTTAAAAATTTAAAAATTAAAAATTAAATGCAAAAAAATTAAAAGTTGAAAAATATTTTTTTTTATGTGTTAGATCTTAAAACACCAATTCCAGAACACTATTTATTTTGTCTATATCTTAAAAAATGACTGAGTTACAGCACTTTGAATTTTTCTTGTGGCTGACATTTTGAAACGATCTGATATTTGTCATGCTATAACTAACGAATTTATGAACCGATTTGAATGAAACTTGGTATGTACATAGTACATACAAATATCTCGACCGAGTTTGTTGGCCAGCATCATTCGCCATCTTGTTTGAAAAAGGCAGCCATTTAAAAAATTTTTAAAAATTATGGCAAAAAATTTAAAAGTTGAAAAATATTTTTATTTTATGTCATAGGTCCTAAAATACCGATTCTAAAACACTTTTTACTTTGTCTATATCTTAAAAAATGATTGAGTTATAGCACTTTGAATTTTTCTTATGGCTGACATTTTGAAACGATCTGATTTTGTCACGTGATAACACTCGTATTTATGAATCGATTTGGATGTAATTTGGTGTGTAAGTAGTACTTAATAAGGCCTGGACTGACTTCGTTAACCAGTTTCATTCGCCATCTTGTTTAAAAATTGCGGCCATTTACATTAAAAAAAATTAAAATTTGAAATTAGGTAGAAAAAAGTGAGAAATTGAAAAAAGATTTTTCTTTTATGCATTTGACCGTGATGCAAAGATTCCATAAATTTTAAAATTAGATGCAAAAAAGTAAGAAATGGAAAAAGATTTTTCTTTTGTGTTTTGACCTTGATACAAAGATTCCAGAGCATTTTTTGTTTCATCTATATCTTGAAAAACTGCTGAGTTTTAGCACTTTCAATTTCCAGTGAGATTGACATTTTGAAACGGTCTGAAATTTGTCACGCGTTAATACGCATATTTATAGACTGATTTTAATATAACTCTGTATGTTCATGGTACATACCAATGTCTTGACCGAGTTCACGGACCAACTTTATCCGCCATCTTGTTTCAAAATGACGGCCATTTAAATTTATCAAAAATCTTTTAAATGTATAATAATGTATAAACAAAAAATTAGAAATTGAAAAAAGGTTCTTTCTAAACTATTTATCTTAATAATGAATTCCGGCGTATTTTTTGCTTTGCCTTTACTTAAAAAACGCTTGGGATATAGCAGTTTGAATTTGTAATGTGGGTGACATTTTTTTTTAAGTCAATTTGCCCACGACAGCACTCGTATATATTAATCGATTTCGATATGAGTGTGCATGTTCACATGAATTAAGATTTCGATCAAGCTCATTGGGTTTTTTTACCAATCATGCTGCTTTAAAATCTATATCGTGGAATTTGGCGACCCTATAAATCGCTTAAAATAAAACCAGGTTGAATAAAAGATGACTAATTTCTAAAAATTCCTATTAATATTCAGTATTGACAAAAACTAGTATTCAATCTTACATAATCGTGTTCCACTATTTTGAGCTTCGTATATTTGATTTATATAACTGAATTTAAAATAAATGAATAAGGATATGAAAGCTACCTTTTCCTCCCGGCATTGCCGGAAGGACTTTTTACTTTATTTCTATACAGCTGAATGTTTTTTTGCTTTAAAACAAAACCAATAAATAGCTACACTGACGAATATTACCTCATAAAATAAATATTATTTTCATCCGAATTCCAAAAATACCTTCATGAAAATGTGGTCAAGAAAGTAAGAAATGTTCATGATTATTTAACTTAAATACTCTACAATAAAAAGTTTTGAGGATTTGCTGATCATTTTAGTTATTGCGTAAATTTATAGTACTGATAGTTAAACTGATGTTTTAAGAGGATTAGTACTTTTATATCCATATTTGTAAACCTAAATTACCAGTCTGCTAACGTACTGATTTCATAAAAATGGCTCTTTCTGTCATCTATGGTGTCATTTCGATTATGCAAAAGCAATAAATATGAATTTATACAGTTATTTTATACTCAGGTCTGAAGAGGTTAAGTTTTTCTTCTTCAGCAACTAATAACCCACAGTTTAATGAGGTTTACAATTCTCTATTTCAAGTTTAAATGTGGTTCCAATATGATAAGCATATTTATTTTAATGATAAAGAGAATGTTCTAAACCAGTCATACTCAACCTGCAGCTTTTAAGTTGTATGTTGCGCAGCGGCCATTTATATGCGGCCCGACACATGTAAGTATTAATCCATATTTTAAAAAATAGTTGAGATAGGCTTAATAAATTAAACAAAAACTTCGCTGCTGTTTTCTTATCTTCATGGGAATATAAAACCTGCTCTGTTACTTATAAATAATTCATTTAAATTATGTTAAAAATCTTAAATTAAATTATTTAAAATTATTTAAATTATGTTAAATTATGTTTTTTAGTCAAAAAGTATTTTTCCATGTAATTTTTATTTGTGCTGCAATGTTGTATGAAATTATTAATCTACAAAATTAAATAAAGAACATTTAAAATAAATTAGATTTAGATGATATAATTCTATAATAAAAATAAAATAAAATTTTATAATTGGGCAAAAGACTCAATAATTTGTGTATCTCACCCGAATTTTTAATTTAGAACTAATTTAGAAATTCTGCATTTTTTTATTTTAGACTTGTTTTATACGTTTTGTATAAAACAATTACTGCAATATACTGCTTATGCAATATTGTATAAAACAAAAACTATTACTGCTTTTTTAAGGTGGATCATATGTCATAAAAAAATTGACACACAGATTTTTTATTCAACTACTTATTAGTAAATTTTTATTCTACTAGGAAACTTTGCACCCTATTTTTTCAACATTCACAATAGAAATCTACTACGAACTAAATTGTTTGAAATTAGTGACGTTAAAATGTTTTTGTATCCATTTCTTCCGAAGTAAAAGTTCAACCATACTGATAATATTTAATTTTATATGTTCCCTCGCTATGTTACTTTTGTTGTAATGCGATTTTAATTACGCTTGTACCTACCCATCATACGTATAATATAGGGTAAATCTTGCCATCGTTTTAAAAATCGAAAATTTTTTTAGACGTATTTTCACGTTTCAGACACTGGAGTTTCCAAAAATCATATTTTTAGAAAAGAAAAAAAAAATGCCGTCTGTCTGTCTGTAAAGCTCTATCTACCAAACAAATTGAGATAGAGACTTGCAAGTTTGTATGTACTTAGCATGTAAGAATGGGACAAAGTCTACTAAATATCAGTAATCTCGATTATCCGGAACGGTTTTTTTGGACTTTCGAAAAATTTGTTCTGATGAAAGGTCTAAAAATATTTTCGATTTTTTTAAGGAGTGGACGTAAAAGGCAATACAATAACACAAATTTTGCACAAATAATGAAGTCGATCGGATTATTAGTTGCCGAGATATTTGTAATCTTATTTTTCACATTCTTCGATTTTTATTGACCCTGTTTTTCATTTAAATTTCAATTCAAATATATATCTTAATAGAAAATAAGATGTTTAATCTGACGCAGTTACCTGTTAGTTAATATAATTACTATTATTGGAGCTATAACGATGTTTCTTTTACGCAATTCTATACTACTTGAGTAGTTTGTCGTTTTATGTAATTTATCGAAATGGGTTCAACAGAAATTCTACTTTTCAACCTACTTTTTACATTGCTTTTGTCAGAAGAAATGACGCTTTTTCAAATAAATTATTTTACAAGATTGACCACACTCTTTTACTTAAAAAACTGTGCGCTTATATCATACAGTTTTAAATTTTGTAGTTTTTATATATTTTTTAAATGATAAATTTGATAAATAAGATAAATATAAAATCGGTTATTCAATCTATTGTATTTAAAAATATTTTGCTATCCCGATTGAATTTTGTGTTAAATTAATTTAAAGACCTTTCAAAAAATTAAAAATTATTGCATTAAAAAAAATTTTCATATTTAGCCGAATTTTCATTCTACATAAGAGATAAATATATAAACGTTCTCTTGACATAGAAAATAAAAAAGAAAAGATTTTCTTCTTTATACTGATTTAATTTTTAAAAAAAATGCATATATTTACCCAATAAACATTACAATGCGTTGTAAAATGTGCGCTGAAAAAAAAAATGCCGCAAGAAATTCATCAAGATTTACTCGTCAAATAAAAAGGAAAAGTCATTTTTATTGGATTTTGACATATAGAATAAAAAGAATGAAATATTCTTTTCTACATTTTTTTTTCAAAATCAACGTTTACTGTAAGAAATAAATTTAAAATTAAAAAACAGAGACAAGCTTTTTTTAATCTACATAAACATAATATAACTCTGAATGAAAATATAAAGTAACTTATTCTATGTTAGCCATGATTCCAAAAAAAAAAAAAAAAAAAAACGTTCTATATTTTAAAAAGCTTTTGAAACGAATTGTTGAGAGCCAAAGACGAAAAAAAAAGTTAATGTTTTTTATATTGATTTTCGGAAATAAATTTTTCTGCGTGGTTTTTATGATATATTAAACACTTTCCTCTAAGCAGAACGTTGATTTTTGGATGCATTCGATTCGCAGTTAAATATTTCAGCATGTAATTTATTTATTAAATAATAATGAAATGATTTTAGTTCGTATATTAATATTATTGTTTATCGTTCAGAAACCTCTTGCATTGAAATTCCTTTCATCACAAAATTAATTTTTTAAACTATTTTGAAAATGGTTATTGTTTTCCATCAAGAGTAGGACTTGTGAAGTCCGAATTTTTATTTATTTATTTATTTTTACCATTTTTGCCGGCCTTTGGCGTTTGATTTTATGGCGCCCGTGACCCTTTGGTTTTTCTTCTTTTGTTGCGGCTCTCTGGCAGAGGCCAGGTTGGACCATCCCGACCCGCGACCCAAGTGTCTCTGGCGGGGACCATGTTGGGGGAGAGGGAAGCGATCAAAA
Source organism: Maratus speculifer (assembly GCA_964019185.1). Lineage (NCBI taxonomy): Eukaryota > Metazoa > Arthropoda > Arachnida > Araneae > Salticidae > Maratus > Maratus speculifer. The sequence continues at coordinate 104,029,078 of OZ025289.1, read as the reverse complement.
GTTGAATCCGGAAAGTTTTGGAGGGATGTTCATTAAATTGGGGACGCTAAAGGACGGGATGGACTATTCGGGGTTCCTGAACGTCCGCAGTTGCATCGAGCTTGTTATTGTTCAAACTTCATCTGACCTATTTGCATTGGATAAACCTGAATCTGGTAAACTTTCGTCATCTGTAGCTGAATCTAACATGTCAAATTCATTACGATTTCATTTTTCAAATAATTATTATAATTTGTTAAATTATTATTATTATTATTAATATCGTAAATCGATAGTAAAATGCCATGCAAACAAAATGACATAGGTATGATTAGATTTGATAATCCAAATATATGTTTAAATGAATTATTTATTACTAAAAATCTGCAATAATTTTATGTTTTCATGGAACGCCGACAAATGGTAGTTTCTAGACGCGAAATATAGCAGCCACTTATAAGAGTTCAAAGTAAAATAAATCTGATATTTTATTACCAGTCAATTCTTTAAAATAAATATGACTTATCCAGCAAAATAACGATTGTGACATAATTTTTTTTTTTTTTTTCTGGAAGAATTTTCTATACAACTCAGAATTCAGAAAAATCTATAAAAATGCTCTAACAGTAATGAATACACGCGATGATAGTAAAAAATTATAACATTTTAATAGTAATTATTTTATTAAAACAAATTTTTGGCTTGCCAAACCTGTTCATACCGAGCTCATTTTGATTGTATGAAATTTTTACTATTGATTTACATGGAAATTTTTCAATTCAACGTTGACGGAACTTTCGATGTCACCGACATTTAGACGATTATAATTTATATAAATATTTTAATAATGTTGCATTAAATTTCAATGAATAAAGAAAGAGGATTACAATTTGATCAAAAAAATAAAATATGTTACATTTATTTTTTTGTTTTCTTTCTAGCAGCAGCTATAAGAATCAAAATAATAAATCTAATTTAAATTGTTGATATTTTTATAATTCTTGAAGCATTAATTAGCTATTCCAGAATATTTTTTGCAGTGCAAATTAACTTCTATTCACAATTTTAAAATTTCTTCTGTAAACAAAATATTAACAAATATCTCTTCGAAAAGAATTAAAAATTCTTATTTTTCTCCAAACTATGTGTAAAAAAAAATGTGATTGGAAACAAAAAGCAAAAATAAAAAGAAAGACTCTCTTTATTTTTTTACCATATGTTTTCATTTTCACGCCAAAAACATAAGATGTATTATAACTTAAAATGCATTACGATGCACCTAAATATGATGAGGAAAATATATATATGCAGAAAGCAATTCATCACGCATTATTTGTCGGGTAAAAAATAAAAAATGCTTTTTTTTTTTTTTTTTTTTTTTTTTTTTTACATCTTTTCTGTTTTACGTATAATCGATGAGAAGCATTTTTCCATTAAGTTATTTTTCGAAATCGACTTCAGTCGTTTATTTCGTAAACTTAGCACTTGTATAGTACTTTTCTTCGAAAATAGGGACATTTGATGGTAGAGCTTGTGCGATATTTTATACTTATACTATACGTTTTAATGTAAATTATGATAATAAAACATGAGATTAATAATTTCCTAGTAAAAAGATACGTCTGGATTGTTTTAAATATCATTTACATACAGTGTATATTCGTGTATAAATCGAGGAATTTCTGACGATTTTCCGCAAGCAAATTGGAATTATCGACTTATACATGAGTTAATTAAAAATTAAAAAAAACTTGGAATAATGTAAAATTATGGCTTTCTATGTGCCTGCATAATAAAATAATATATAAATTATAAAGATAACAATAATTTAACATTATTGTTTTTTAGGTAGATTTCGTATGAAATACTACCTATTGCGGTCGCTCCCATGTTGGAATTTCTGAAACATTTTTGCAGATCTACGCCGATCATGACCTCTAGATCCTAAAACTACCATCAGTAAAAAAGTTTATCTATCTATCTATCGATCGATCGGTCTATATCACTTTTTTATTGACAGGATAACTTATCCAATTCTGCTCAAATCTCTTTCAAACTGATACATAAAATCAAGGGGCATAAAATCTCGGTCAAGTTCGTTAATGGGCAAAATCGGACCAAGGGGGTAGAAATAGTGAGGGTTTTTGTGAAAACCGATCAAACTCCATAACTTCTTAAATGAAATAGATATCGATTCAGTTTAAAGTTTGTTATACTTCTAAAAAATACGCCTAAACTTTGTACATGACAGATATGTTATAAAATTAAAAATGGGCTTAAGAGGCACAAAAAACAGGGTTTTGGTGGAAAAAAATTCATAATTTCGTCAATTCTAAAGATATCAAATCCAACGAATTTTTTATAAATGTTCTAAATATTATCTAAAACTTTTGTATTTACAAGTTTTTGATAGGACCAACTTTTACCGATGAAAAAAATTAAAAACGAAAAGAAAAAGGGGGGTAAAAAAAAATCCATAACTTTGTCAATTCTTAAGTTATCAAATCCAGTTAAATTTATTTTACATTTACTTAATAATACCTACAACTTTTATATTGACAAGTTTTTTATAGGAACAAATCTTATAGCAAAAATAAATTAAAGAAAAGTAGGAGTTGAAGAAAAAACCGGAAATCCAAACTGCTTATATCATGACTCATTTTTAATTTCGTTTTTGATTTTGAACGCAACGAAATGGGAGGTTCTCTTATATAGGAACTGTATAATATGACGTATAGGCCAGTTTCTCGATAAAGGCAGAATATATTTTTTAAAAAGCTGCCAAAAAAGGCACTTTGAACTGAATTTCCCTAAGCGATTGCGATTGACAAGTACTCAAATAACAAATTGATTCAAAAAATGCTGTCAAAGTAACCATTTTAAACAAAATTTCTCAAAGTGATAGTGATTCAAGTTTTGAGGATGTATTCAAATAAAAAACTGCTTATTTTATGGCTCATTTTTAAAACCATTTTTGTTCTCAAAGGCATCCAATTGACAGGTTTTCTTATTTAGAAACTATGTAATGTGCCGTATTGGTCAGTTTTTCGACAAAGGCTGAATATATTAAAAAATGCAGTCAAAGTAGCCTTTTTGAACAAAACTCCCGAAGCGATCGTAATTGAGTATTTGAGGATGCATTCAAATAACAAATTGCTTATTTTATGACTCATTTTTAAAACCATTTTTGCTCTCAAATGCATTCATTTGGCAGTTTTGTTTTATTTAGGAACTATAAAATTTACGATATTGGTCAATTTTTTCATAAAGTCAGAATATATTTAAAAAAAATGCTTTCAGAGTGGTGCATTTGAGACAAATTTAGCTTAAGATGATTCTGATAAAACAGGCTCTTATAGAAAAATGAAATTAAAATTTTCTCTAAAGTAGCCAAATAAAATTGTTAAACTAGGTTTTTCTCTAATTACATTTTTTTTTTATGTTGAAATGAGCACTTAACGAAATCTACCTCCGCCTATAGGCCAAGCCGACAGGGATTTTTTTCAATAATTTGTTTTTGTTTACTTTCTACTTTTTCGCATTGGCAAGTGTCAACTTTGATTGGATTTTAAGAAAAATTGAAGTATAAAGTTAGGAAGTTTATTTATACACAAATCGACTTATGCACGAGTACGCTGTAAAAAAAAGTGTCGGTCTACTAAAAAAACCTTAGTGATCCTTGTAATTACTAAAAAATTTTTAGAAATCTTAGTCGGTTACAAAAAAATCTGTAAGAATTACTAGAAAAAAGTTAGCAACGAATAGAATTAATAATTTTATATTTTTAATAGCTATTACTAAAACTCACTTGGTGTGGCCTTGATAGCATAGTGGTTATAGTAACGGACTCCAGGCTAAAAGGTCCCGGGTTCGATACTGGCCACTGCCAAATACGCCTCGAATGTATACAGCGTAAGTACTCGTTATTAAAGGGATTATGAATAACCTGGCAGAGCATTAGCAATGTTTGTTGCTGCCATCTATTGCGGTTTTGCCGAAAATCTTCTGCTGCAAATCATATCATTTTTATTGTTATTCTCACAAAAGTCACTGAAACACGCAGTGAAAGTTTAAGAATTAATTTTAAAATATAATCCATAACATAGATCTTAGTTTCTTAACTGCAAGTATATGTATATATAATACAGCGTGAAATGTGACAAGGGGAAGAGAGGGGTACTTTGAAATGTGACACTTTGTGACAAAGTGAGGGAAGAGGTGTCAAATATATTGAAAAAAAGTGTGACATCATTAATGTACAGCCTCTAATCACGAAATTGAAAAAGAAAATGTCAATTGACAATTAAAAGTCATACGAACAAAATAAAATAGGTATGTCTAAGTTACATAATTCGAAAATAAATTTAGTTAAATTAATTGTTATTAAAAGGCTGTAATAAATTACCGTTTTTTTTGGATAACCGATACTTATTCAGAATCTAGACGTGAAGCAAAATATTTACCGTTAAAATTCAAAGCAAAATAAATTTGGAATTTCATCACGGTCTGCTTCTTAAAATAGATATGAAAGACATTTCTGGTAGAATAAAATTTGTCATACCGATTTTTCTGAATGAGTACAAAACTTTGTGTAAAAGGCTTTGACATTGGTTAATATCAGGGATGATGATAAACCATTATATGTTTATACTAATAAGTAATACTAAATAAACATACTTTTCGCTTTTCATACCTTGCCCTTTTTTTTTTTTTTTTTTTTTTTTTTTTTTTTTTTTTTTTTTGACATTTGTCCTATCGGAGTTCGTGAGAAGACCATTCTGTAATTTTTTCAGAATTTTCTGAGTGTGGCCGTATGGTGACGTACCTTGTCAGATGACTGGATCAGCATCACTCAGAATTAAATTCTAAATTGTGTACGCGCCGTAAATTTTCCTAGCCATCTACACGCTCACATACCGTTTGAGACTTTCTGTTATTAGTATAGATTATATTGTTATAAATTTACTAATGCTATAAACGTCAAAACAACAAAATCCCTGCTACCTCTGTTCTCCGTTTATTTTTTCATGTTTAATACATATTTCAGTATATTATGTATCAATGATTTTAAATATCGTACACAATATTACTTTATTTACAAAAAAAAGTTAAAATTCTTGGTTTAAAAGGCTTATGAATATGCTATAAATGATTCAGAATAATACAAATAGAAAAAATAGTTAGTCTTTTTTTATTATATAAATCTTCAAATTTAATTTCATTTTTTAAACCATGTAATAATCTATCCAGATGGTATTTTTATCTGAAATTTTGTATAAAAATATGATTAATATACTTGAGAAAAATTTTCTTTTCGACTAAGTGGAATTTTCAAACACATTTAAATCTCAGATAATATTGGATTGAAAGAGAAAGTTCATTTTTATCTTCTTTTATATTTTTTTTCTCTATTAATATATATTCTTCGTTACATTAAAACTCTTACCTTCAAATATAATAATCCTTCAATTCAAAATATCGATTAAAAAATCTATCTAGCATGTTTACATATGTAAATGACAGGAGTTATTTACTACTTAAGATGTTTTAACAAATTATACTAAAGCTATAAATTTCAAAACAACGAAATCTCAGTTATCTATACATTTTTTTTTCATTCTTAGTACATATTTTAGTATATTACTTATCTATCACTTTAAATATCATAGAAATTACTTCTTTCGTTACAAAAAAGTCAAAATTTTTGATTGAAAAAGTTTATGCTATAAAGTTGAATATGTTTAATTAATTCAAAATAACACAAATAAAAAATAGTTAATATCTTTTTTTTATATAAATCCTCAAACTTAATTTCATTTTTTAAACCATGTGATAATCGATCCAGATGGTTTTTCTTCGGAAATTTTGCAATGAAATCTGATTAGTATACTTGATGAATTTTTTCTTTTCGATTAACGGGAACTTTCAAACACATTTAAATTTCAGATAATCCCGTATTACAAGATAATGTTAATTTTTATTTTCTTTTGAAATCTGAGTATCTTTTCTCTATTAATATATTTTCTTCATTGCATAAAAACTCCTGGTTTCAAATATAATAATCCCCCAATTTAAAATATCGATTAAAACATTTATCTAACATGTTTACATATATAAATAAGAGGAGTTCTTTAATACTTAATATAATCTAGTTAATTATACTTTGGATAATCTTAGATATCGGGAAAATGTTATCTCCTTTATTATGAAAAAACTAGTAACTTACACTTAATCACTTTATCATAATAGCTTCAAAAATTGACATGGTGTATATTGAACACACATATTTTTCGATATTCCTGCATCCGAAATTATGTTTTTCCTACATTTAAAAGGATTTGAATGTGTGATAAAGAAACATTTAATTATTTTTTTAATATTATACTTTTATGTATTGTAATAATCATACATTAATTTTAGGAACATACTAAAAACAAGATAATTATTTTCATATTACATTTTAATTATTGGAGATACTCATGATAAAAATAACCAAGTATACTAAGAAAATTCAATTTATCAGTGTGTCACTACTTTTTTAATAGATTAAAGAATATATTCTCATGACTTCAAAAGACTTTCAATGCAATTATAAAGTTATAAAGTATTCATGCATATAAAAGTTGCCCAGTTACTTATTTTTTGCAATTAGACTATTAAACTTAAGCAGTTCTGTATCTAAATCTTATATTTTATAATATTCAGAAGTTTATAACCATTAAAAGTTCATATCAAGACAATAAAGCTTTGTTGAGATTGCTATTTTAATTTTTATAATAAAATATATATCAGCACCAGTGGAAAAATTAAATTAATTGGTGTATAATCATCATTAAAATCAGATGAAACTTATTTCAGACTTTATACTGTTCAATTGTTAGGTAACAGTTTTTTTGTGATGCTGTCATACTATCTTCCGGCTTTTGTTTTGACATGTGCAAAACAAACTTAAAAATCAGTTTATAACAACTGATTTAGTTTGGAACTGGCTTGTGCTTGTCCGAATAACAGTAAAATACCATTCACAGATAAGTTGAAATTGTTCACCTATTAAATCGAAAGTAGAAATTCTTTGAACGCTGCTAATTCTTTAGCTTAATTGCTGTTAAATCTTGGAGAATTTTTTTAAGATTTTCAATGAAAAACAAAAAATAGATTTTAAACGGGATGTATATGCCTTCATGTTCTTCGCAACGGATAAATTGTTTAATTTGTAAACTGAAATTGCATGTTTTCGATCATCCTTTTTTATTAACCATTTGGAAAATGGTTGTTGCTTTCGATTTAGAAATATCCGAGACATAGCAAAATTCTTGTGATGTCCGGATTTTATTCGTTTTCTTAATTTTTCGTGTTTAATGTCCAGAAATGTAATATCTCAGTCGCGACGATGGCAAAAAAAGTATTATAAACTGCAATAATAATAATAATAATAATAATAATAATAATAATAATAATAATAATAATAATAATAATAATAACTCAATAATAATAATAATAATAATAATAATAATAATAATAATAATAATAATAATAATAATAACTCAAAAATAATTTGAGAAACAAACAAACTGCTTTTAAAAGTATTTTTTCCTTATACAACGATGAAAAAATTGAAAATGTGCGATGTTTAGAAGTTTAAAAATCGCAGTAATGAAAATAGAGCTGAAATTTCATTTACAATTTGTTCATGCATGGTCCAGGAAATACTATTTTTTAATCCATGACGTGAGTAATAAATTTTTCTGTTACTACATAAATAACATTTTCAACATCATAAAAAAGATGTTTACAATTATTATTATTAGTAGAATTTATTTTAAGTTTAAAATTTCAGTTTTTGAAAGTATCATTTTCCAAATAAATGTTGTAATTTGTTAAATTACATTTTTTTCTCAGTGCAAAATTTTAAAGTTGTCTTGGCTCTTCTTTTCGGACCAACACCGTCGTATTTTTATTTTTATTTAATACTTGCCCAGTTGCTTCTCTCAAAAATGTTAATATCAGTGAAATTCTTAACCACTAAAGGCATCATAGCAACCGGTATCCGGTACCGATGTACCTAAAGACAGTTTCCGGTACGTCGCTGTGATTATAACAGATCTTCAATTATTTCATGAAATTTCCATCTTCAAACTGAAAAATTTTAGATTAATTTGAACTTAGATGCATTATATTTTCTGTTTTTGTAGGGAAAAGATCTTACGCAAAAAAATCAGCTTCTAATATAAAAAGTAGCACGCTGCGCGGTTGTTGAGACATCACTGTGATTTAACAAAAGTGCAACTTTAAAGTAGAAGATTTTTATTTTATATTAGGGAATTTTCTATATTTTTGTAGAAACAAAACTGATAGGGGATTTTGGAAGAGCTGACGCATTTTTATTACAGCATTTCTATTTATTAAGTCCTAAGCCCTAGTATCGATGACTTGTAGAATATCACATGCTTGTAATCGTGGAATGTCTGCACAAGTAGGCTTCATATTGTCAGAAAAATTCGTGTACAGCCTCTGACAATAAAGTTCAGTGAATAGTCCTGTAACATTAATATAGATTAAATGGTAACGAAAGATACCATACCATCCTTTGAAATTGTTACCTCCTATAACTATGGACCGCTGAGATCTGCTATACATGTACTGGGACATTCGCAAGAAGTCTTCATTTGAGATGGAGTTCAAAAGCTTCTTCGCATTTCGTAGGAAGTCAACAATATGGTCAAATCTCTTTCAAAGAGAGTTTGATTCATCGAAATAGAAAGAAGTCTGGAGGATTGAGATCTGGCGAGTATGGTGGATGTTCAATTTGCACCATCTCTCATGAATTTATTTCTGTGTCTTGCAAAGCTTAAAACCGAACTTTAAACTGATCTTTTGTTCGTTCATTTTGCTGTTATCAGTTAATAACCAACGCACTGAACAAGCACTTTGTAAATCACGTCTTACACAGAACATAAACAACGCTCAACTGAACAACGGTGAGGGGAAGATTGTTAACACTTGCCTCTATGCAAGTGCAGCGTTTTGTTCCCCCAGTATTGCCAGTTCTGAATTGCGAATTTTTTTGTCAGAGGAAGCATATAGTAAAATTATTTTCATATTTACAAAAAAGATTCCCATACTCCTAGAAAACGTGCTGCTTCTATTAATTATTCCAAAAAGTCAGAAAATGAGGGTTAAACTACATTTATTTCTTGCACACTTTAGTATTGGCTGCAGTAATACCGAAGTTTGGATTCATTTTTAAACTGAACAGCCGAAAATTCAATAAATTATAATTTTACAGCTATTTAAAAAAAAAAAAATAAATAAAAATGTTTTTGAATTTAATAAAGTAAAAATTTCCATAAGCATTTAAACTTATTCTTAAGTTTTTTTTTAAATACTAAAAAAATAGTTTTATATAAAATATATACTAAACGTACACATTTTAAAAACATACAGCAGTTCATTCAAATTAAAAACATGGATTTTATACAAAAAGGCAAGCATTTCTTCTGGAATTCAATTCAAGACGCAATATTCATATTTTATGTATGACAATTTATTATGTTTTCTTAAAAAAGTGTCTTATATGTAAAGCTTTTTATCCATTATTCTACTAGTGTTTACATCAACCATTATTTCATAACGACAAAATATCGCTGCAATTCAAATATCCGAGCTTTATGATCCTTACTAATCCAGCATTTGTATGAATCATGTTTATTCCTTTTTATAATCTCGCCTTCTTCCAAGTTCTCGCTGGCTGAACTGTTATCATTCTCGACTCAAAATGGTCGGTTCCAGGTTTATAGCCATGAGGATCTACTGAAGAATGTGAAACGCATTTTTCAATAAATTCCTTTTTTCAGTTTCGAAGAATGTTTGTCTAGAGCAAAAAAAAATGAACACAAATTTTTTCAATTATCTCATATATATATATGGGTAGCAATGCTGTCAGGAATATTTCCGTGAATTAAAGAAAATATTTTCGAGATTGCCGGTACTATGCTGTTTTAGAAGTAATGAAAACAAGCTCTACATTACCTCTCAAATTCTTATTAATAACCTCTGGGTTATTGTCAATTCAACCAATTTCTTCCTCATTTGTAACCCGACCGACAGGCATTTGGATGAAACTCTGTGTGCACACTAATTCTATCATGAAATGATTCCATCAGAAAGTTTTCCTTCCCAGACCTCATAGTTTGTGAGATATGGGGGTCCAATTCTTGGGTTTTTTCTCAAATCGCACATTTCTGAGTCAGTATTTTGAGATTGAAGTTCCATCTTCAAAAACTTGTTTCTCTGGATCTAAAACATGAATCATCCTAAAAATATCACTGTAAGAATATAAAGAGATGCAGATTTTAATAAAAAATATTTAAAAAATGTACTTGTCATATTTAGGATAAAAAAAGTCAGCCAAAGTTGAGAGTTATGGTTATTTTTCCAAATTTTGTGACTTCACGAAAAAGCTGTACACGAAAAGACAAATTAAATTTCCAATTTCTTTTTGTTTTAAATAAAAGTTTACACTTTGGGCTTTCTATCTATGAAATAAAAATGATGTCTTTCACATGGTTTATGCAAAAATTTTGGGTACTTTCCAGTTAGCCGGATAAGTGCTTTATTTTTACATATTACATATGCACAATATAATTCAAGTAAAATTTCCAATTTCTTTTTGTTTTAAATAAAAGTTTACACTTTGGGCTTTCTACCTTTGAAATAAAGATGATGTCTTTCGCATGGCTTATGCAAAAATTTTGGGTACTTTCCAATTAGCCGGATGCGTGTTTTATTTTTACATATATACATATGTATAGATCTATATAAATACCGATGCATTATACATGTACATATGTATGAATATATACAGTATATATATGTATAACACTGGTGCCCGTCTAATCGAAAAGTACCAAATTTTGCCTTGTTTTGAAAATCTGCACCAATTAAGGGGGAAAAAATCTCACTAAGTTTAGCTGTGGTACTTAAATAATTACTGGAGTTTCTAAGAGTTATTGAATTTAATGTTATTTGATACAAAAACAAATTGGAAATTTCATTTGCCTTTTTGTGTAGAGACTTTTTTACAAAGTCACAAAATTTCGGAAAAATAATCATAACTTTCAACTTTGGTTTACTTTTTCGGCCGTATATAAATCTCTATTAACTGCCCTAATTGCTTTTTTCACTTGCTTTTTATGCCGCTTAAATGGATCTCCACATTTATATTGATAAAATTCCTATTTCATTAAGAGCCAAATTCTGTGATGTTCACATATATTAATCAAACGGTTTTCACTTAATTTTTGTTTTATAAATGCAGTAGTCCTAAGTAATAAAAGTTCTTTTTCTGAATCACAGAGATTATTAATGTAGTCTATTTCTCTGTTATTTGTATAGCTAGTTTTTTGACATTCTAAACCAGTTAATATTACAATACTGCAAGCCTGAAGACTAGTAGAAGGTTTAATATCAGGCTCCATACTAAAACAATAAAGCAAAAAAATATTTATGCATATCACAAACTATAAAATATCTAAAAATCAGAATATATTTTTAGTAGCACAGTAAAAATTAGATCATTCTTCTATGATAAGAAACAACAGAATGACAATAATTTGATTAAACTGATTTCAAAACATATGCTTTCACTAACGAACATTACCCTGCCTTTATCAGAAGGTGTTTATACAAGGCAGGTGCAATTAAATGTTTCAGACTATAGAAACAAATTTAAGTTCTGTTTAACATTTATGTATTTAAACTTGTTAATATAAATATTTAAACTGATTAAAATTACCCAAAGAAAGGAAATACAAGGTTTTGGACAATTTTTAATCACAAATAATTAATATATAAGCATTCAAAAGAAAGAACGGAAATGTGAGGAGAAAAAATTCTTTATTTTATATTGTACAAAAAAAAATCTGTTTTGAGTTTAATTATTGAAAATAAAAGTAAGAGATTCTTTAGATTAGCAAAAAATGCCCATTATTAAATAACGAAATGAAATATATGGACCATTCCCTAAATTTAATGGGGAAACATATTACAGTCAGATTTTTTTTTTAATCAGAAAAAAACAAAGCCTAAACTTTACTTTGCAAATAAAAAAACATGTATCAAATAACATTAAATTCAATAAATCATAGAAATTCCAGTAATTATTTAAGTACCACAGCTAAACTTAGTCAGATTTTTTTCCGTCTTAATTGGTACAGATTCTCAAAACAAGGCAAAATTTGGTACTTTTTGGTTAGACGGGCACCAGTGTTATACATATATATATATCAATATACTGTATATATACACACATATGTAGATGTATAATACATCTGTATTTATATAGATCTATACATATGTACATATGTAAAAATAAAACACACATCCAGCTAATTGGAAAGTACCCAAAATTTTTGCATAAGCCATGCGAAAGACATCATTTTTATTTCACAGGTAGAAAGTCCAAAGTGTAAACTTTTATTTAAAACAAAAAGAAATTGGAAATTTCATTTGCCTTTTTCTGTGCATATGTAATGTGTAAAAATAAAACATGCATCCGGCTTACTTTTGATTGCGGCAGCTACGCGTTTTTATTGGGGCAAATCAAGGGTTCTTTTGGATACATATCCATATAAATTGTTAGTATGTATCCACTCTGTTCTGTTTTTAGGATTGAGTCAAAATATTCCTTTTTCCCATTATCGTTTCTCGCTCTTTACTTCGAATCGGCTATGAATCGGTGTGATGCCGAAGAGTTTTTGAAATCCACTTCAACAGTCGTGTCCATTGTCGACATCCAGTGGTCTCTATCATGAAAAGTGACACAGTATTCTCAACAGTTTTTAGAAATTTCTCCCATATATAACGACAATGTTCATTCTGCTTTTGTGATGTATTGCCAATTCAAATATCTTCGTCACCGCGGAACCATTATGGTTAAAGTGGTTAATTATGTGAAAGACTTGTCAGAAAATTACATTTTCCTTTTATTATATCATTTAAAACACGCATACACACACAAATAACGCCTGCATCCAACTGTTACTATTACTACAACTATATTTGTACATGCCTTTATTATTTCATTTTTAATAAAATATACATCATGCTTAAAATTTGTAATATGAATTACCATGAGAATTGTGTTGTGTTTTAATAATAAAAATAAATAAAACGAATAAAATACTAACAGCTGAGTAATTCTAAAGTAAATGATATATCACATATATTTCAAATCGAAACATATTTTTTATTCTGTCACCTTTTGCTTATAAAATATCTGCAAATTATTGTTTTTCAGATTTAATGTTTTTACGACAGAATAACAACTAATTTCGATATCAAATTCATGAATATTAAATATGTGTCTGGTCTCATTCTCTAGAAAAAATTGATAATTCTGGTTCATATTATTAATGTAAAACATTAATATAGTTTAAACTAAATATCATTTTCTTTTACTAAAAAGTACATTTCACTACAATTAATATAAAACATAAATAAGATAAAAATGATAAGCATGTTTTGAATTCAAACAAGCAAATTTTGTAGACAATCATTTTTGGCTTAAAAAATAGTAAACAATTTCTTATCCGATTTTCTGTTTTTACAACAAGATAGATAGTATTAATATAGTCTATGGCTAAAAAATCTTTATAATTTCATTTTCTATATTAAAAAGGTATCAAAACATTTTAATCGATAAAAAAATTCCGAGTATTGAGTATTACATAACCTATTGTTAAACGTTTATTTTAATTCCAAAAATATGTATCTATACTTAAAAAATAGCAATCTGTTTTAGATTTCTTTTATGTTAGTATAAAAATTCCCTCATTGACAACTGAATAGCTTTTAGATAGTATATAAATAAGACAAAAATTGCATGCAAAGTAAACAATCGTTTCTTTTTATATACAGTAATTTATTCTTAGAAAAAAAAGACCTTCGAAAATTGCTTATCAGATTTCATGTTTTTAAGACAAACAGCTAATTTCAACGTCATGTTTTTATTAGATGAATTACATAGATGAATAGAATACCATTGATTATGGTATAATATTTGTTTTTTATAATCGTTAGTTAAATAAAAATTTTACGAGACAATTACATAATGTGTCCTGCATTATTTATTTATTTATTTATTTATTTATTTTTAAATGGGCATTTTAACTTATTATAACAACAATTTTGTTTATAAGATCTATATTTATCTTAACTTAAAAAATACATAAGGACATTAGATATCTTATAAAAAACGAACGTGATAAATATCAAGTTAATGGAATGGAATATCCTCTTTATTTGACTAATTTTTGTTTGTAAAATATCTGCAAAATATTGATCTTCAGATCTCACGTTTTCCCGATAAAATAACTAAATTCAATACCATAATTATGACAGTAAATATGCGTCTAGTGTAGTCTCCTATTTTTGTACTAGAAAATAGTTGAAAATTCTGTAAAATATTTTTTAAAAAATCTTTATTTCCAATATTCCATTTGCCTTTTTTGTGTACACTTAAGCCAACAAAGGCAGGGGAATATTCCATGCATTTTAAATCACTTAAAAATATTTCCGAAAACAAAAAATAAAAATAAAATAAAATAAAATAAAATAAAATAAAAGGAGACATCCATTTGATTAGCAGTGTTATCTTTTCTTTCATTTTATATTTTAATAAATAAATTAAAGTAGTTGTCATCTTTTATTTTATATTTAAAAAATACGTTTAGAATATTCCTGTCAATAAATATTAAACTTGGAAATTTTCAATATGAAGACCTAATTTGTACATTATAATCTATATATATATATATATATATATATATTGATATTGATTTGTAGTATTATCTAATGGTTCTTTATATATATATATATATATATATTTGTAAAATGTGGCGTTACAACATCAAACAAAATATATATATATATATGTTAAAATACTTTAGAAATTATGATGTTTTAAGGATTTGAGCGGTATATGTTAATTTCATTTTTAATATTTGAGCAAAAGAAATTACAGTGCTGTTTGTTTTCAACTGCTCTGCCCAAAAAGCATAGAACGTTTTGATATTTTAACATATAACTGACAGATATAAAATTGGAAGGCCTGACTAAGGAAGCGATTTATGTTCGAGCTCTGTTTTCCATTTTGTGATCAATAAATTACCTATTGAGTTATAAGTGATTTCGATCACGTAACAGACAAGTTTTTCACCACTGTAAGAATAGTTATTGTTTTTACTCAAGAAAATTTCGTTCCAAACGTGCACTTTTACGCTATTTTCAGAAAGATATACTGCGTTTGCACCCCCTCCCCCCCCCCCCAAAAAAAACCGGAAAAAAGTACGATATTATATAGTTTCTGAACAACAAACACCTACTAGTATCATGCAAACATAAAAAACAAACAACAAAATAAACAAAAGAACAAAAGTAAATTAAAAATTTTATCTTTAACACTAGAACGCCCGGATGGAGTCGATTCGACTCCAATCATGTAACTAAATTTCAATTCGAACCAGAAAAATTTTCTTGAAATAATTTAAATCTAATCCACGCAAATTTACGTTAAATAAATCAATTAAATAATTTTGAATAAAAATTCTGGTGAGAAATATTATTTTCAAACTTGAGTAGAATGTCCGGGCGTTCTAGTGTTAAGTTGCCCTTTTGGATTTAAGGACAATTTTAAGTGTAACTAAAAAAGTCACTTAGAGAATGAGCTCTAGATTTTCATTTCCATAGAGTAGATGTTGATGTCGGTTTTCTGTTAAAATGTTTCTTTGTTAGATTTTCCGGTTTTTTTTTTTCAACAGTTAAGTTTAAAATTTATTTAATTTGATTTTCACATAAAAAATATATTTATTGTGTTCTAATATTGTTAAACAGAAATCTATTTATCATCGAATCTAAATTTACATATCAATCAAATTCTAAATTATCATTAAAAACTTACCGGCATCGTTCTGGAAGCATTAAAAATGAATTGGAAATTAATAGTTCAAAATTTTAAAATACCATACATACTAAACTTTTGCCGAATGACATTATATTATGTATCCTAAATTCAAATTTAAAACAAAATTTAAAGTCCAAAGATGTTGTTAAAATTAATTGTTCTTATGGAAGCATTCAGAGTTGAATTCAATTTTCAATTGAAGGCAATTCCCAAAGCTTTTTTTTAAGTGTGCCCAGGGTACTAAAATCTTAAATTTTTAAAAATTTTATAGTATTAAAATTTTCTCTGTTTTTTTATTATTAAAATGAGGTTTGAATCATATTTATATCTTAATAATAAGAAGAAATATTACTTTTTTTTTTATTTTGGTTCGTTTTCAAAACCTATCTTTCAAGTAATGGTTGCCATAGAAATGACTTCTTGTAAAAATGTTTTTTTTTTTTTTTTTTTTTTTTTTTTTTTTTTTTTTGATGGATTTTTTTAAAAATTCTTCGAATTTAAATTGTTACAAATCAAGAAAAAGTTAAAGATAATTGCTTCAAACTTGGAACATATCCTTTTAGATTGTCTTACTTTGATATTGATACAGCAAATTAAAAAAAAATTACTTTTGAAAATATAATTTTTGATGTAAAATTAAGTAATTTATCATGAAATTTTTGTTTTAAATATTTTAAATATTTTTAAATACTGAATCAAAATTAAAATCCAATTATTTTGCTTATTTAAATGTAAAAAAATTAAATTCTACAAATAATATTTTGAGTTATAACTATTTTAATTTATTCCACTTTTAAATAAATTTTAAATTTTAATAAATAGTTATCAGATGTTCTATCATGTGATTTTGTTTACAAATAATATGGCTATTCATCACAAAAGACTACAAAATTTTAACTCAATAAAAATAAATAAATAAAAATAAAATTATAAATGTGTTCCGGACCCACTTAATGAAAAAGAAATTGACCAAGGCATAATGTCTATACTAATGGCTAGTTCTGGTTTTCCGTAGACAGCTTGCCGAGATGTATGAAAATTGTTGGTCCTGCACAAAGATGCGTACCAAATATGGGTATGAAATTGCATAAACATTTTGCCATTATTATTATTATTATTATTATTATTATTATTATTATTATTATTATTATTATTATTATTATTATTATTATTATTATTATTAAATACCAGTACATTACAGATAACTGAATACATTCGAAATAAAATATGACATAAAATTACTCGGAATCCAAACAAACATTTTCTTTTGTATTTCGCCAAATTTGGTTTAAAAATTTCCAGGAAATATTTATTCATCAGATTTCATGTTTTTACTACCAAACAACTATTTTTAATATCATATTTATGAAATTAAATGTCTGACTACCTTTGTTTTTAACATTAAAAAGGTGTCGATAATTCCACAAAAGATTTAGTAGACAATATTACAAAACCTACAACAGAGATGAGAATAACTTAAAAAAAAATAATACATAAATAAAATAAAAAGCCATTACTGACAACTGAATACCTTTCAGATAAAATATAAGTAAGTCAAAAATGATAAACATGCAATCAATGCAAACAAACAGCTTCTTTTGTATGCAATCCTTTTCTGCTTAAAAAATACCTGCAAAAAATTTCTTATCAGATTTCATGTTTTTTTACGACAAAATAGCTAATTTCAATATCATATTCTTGACGGGCAAATATCTGTCTTGTCTCATTTCCTTTATTACAAAAGGTGTCGATAATTTTTATTATTTTGCATGATCGTATAAAAAAATTATGCGGGGAAAATTTTCATGACTCATCCTTTTCTTTGTCCTATTTAGAAACTTAATGTCAGAGGGTATCTTTTGTAACCCGTTCGCTCCGGTGTCAAATCACGTTTAAAATAGAACGATAGAAGATTATCTCAGTTTCCGTTCAGGAGCAACTTATGTTTCATCACAGTTTCAGAGCTGATCAGTAAAACGTGCCGGTTGAAGAGAATTCTGATATGAACTTTGCAATCAATCTCTATAGTAGTTTAAGTGAGAAGTTTACCTCAAAATTTATCACAAATATCGGTTTTTGTTTTTAACTTACTAATCATACGTGGTATAGGGTAAGTCTTCAATTATATTGAAAATTAAAAAAAAAAAAAAAATTCTAATGGATTTACACGTCTCAGATATTGGATATTTCGAAAAACATATTTTTAGAAAAAAATTCTATTTGTCTGTCTGTGTGTCTGTCTGTCCGTCTGTCCGACTTTAAACTCTATATCTCCCGATCAAATTGAGATAAAGATTTGAAATTCGGAGTGTACTTATATTGGTTTGCAAAATTTAAGGACAAGTCCCAAAATGCCAATTTTAAACGAATTTTCAAGTGATAATTTTCATGCGAATATTCAAAAGGAAATAATGTAATTCGAATAATTACTATCCCTGCATAGCACCTAATCCATATAACATATCATTTAGGTCACTCATGGTCACAAGAGTCACAGTCACTACGGCGAAACAAAAAATAGGAAAATCCATATGTCTCTTTTATGAGTCTCAAATGACTTCTATATGTGACTCCACTGGCAGGTCATTGTGACTGCTACTTTGTGGTGAGTCACCAGGTGACTTTACAATGTCGTTTGATTGAGACTCTCGTTTGACCTCTCATCTGGAGACTCAATATCAAAGTCATTGTGAACGTTGCATTATGATAAATTACCAAACAATGTCCCATTAAAGTCACATGGTGACTTTCAGTCAGAAGACTTTGTCAAATGTTGACAGAGACCCTAATGTGAAGGAACCACTGTGAAAAGTTGTGAAAAGTCACCATGTGTCTTTTAATGGGACATTATTATATGGATTAGCTGTTATGCAGAGGTAGTAATTATTCGAATTATATTACTTCGTTTTGAATATTCCCATGAAAATTATCGCTCGAAAACCCCTTGAAAATTGGCATTTTGGGACTCATCCTTAAATTTTACTCACCATTGTAGTATGTAATAATGAAAAGAAGCTTATTTAATAAAAGTAACCTCGATTATCCGGAACAATTTTTTTCGGATTTATATATATATATATATATTTGTATTTGAGATAGAGTTTTAAACTTCTTTTGTATGTTCTTTATTATACATATGGGAAAATGTGTGGATGGAATAAGCTTTCAGTTTTTTATTATTATTAAAGTATATGTAGATGCGTCAGATTTTGGTGTTTTACACTCTATATATCAGTCAAAAAATTAGATTAAATGCAAAATTAGGTGTATAAAAAAATCTATGAACAGTTCTTGTGAATTATGTTAATACATTCTGTTCAATTAACCACACAAATTAAAACTTTAAATGGCCTTTTTCTTCATTTTCATATTTTCTTCATTTAACATGTTTTAAAAATGATAAGGCCTTTTTAGCTGCGTTCGTAATTATGTAAATACGTAGCAGCTATAATTGTCGTTTAGTCCGTCCGTCTGTCGATCCGCATATAACAACGCAAAAACTACCCAACCAAATGCATACTTATTACATAATTTTGTCGCGTCATTTCAAATGTTATAAAAATCGAATGCATAGATCAATTACAGTGACAATCAAAAGTATTCCGTTACATTACGGTCAAATGGAAAAAAAAGTTCCAAATGCACTTTAATGGTGTTACACTTATTAGAACATAATAAAATTGATATGAATCTATGAAGTACATATGATAACACATTTTGCACAAACTGTGGTGCAAAGAATATTTCTTATTAATTTACAAGGCCACACAAAAGTATTCCATTACGTAATGGTATAGGGAGAACATCATTTGGTGCGCGTTTTAATTATATTAAACTATGTCACATTTTATGAATATGATATACGTTGCTGAGGTGTAATAAGAGTTACTATTCCTGTATATTTACTGGAACACAAAGATTTCGAACACTACACTGTATCCGAAGTATTATCTACTATAACAGCAAGATCTGAATATTTTTAAAACTTCGTTATCGTACTAACGCACCTCATTTTCTACGCTTTACGTGCAATTTTCAAATTATTATTATTATTATTATTATCATTATTATTATTATTATTATTACTAAGTATATTTTGTAATTTTCTTTACAGAATACTTTATTTATTAATATTTTTTAACTTA
Source organism: Maratus speculifer (assembly GCA_964019185.1). Classification (NCBI taxonomy): domain Eukaryota; kingdom Metazoa; phylum Arthropoda; class Arachnida; order Araneae; family Salticidae; genus Maratus; species Maratus speculifer. Next base: position 104,008,993 of record OZ025289.1, on the reverse strand, counting down.
ATGTACATTATTAAGTATTATTCTAAGAAAATTCTTCTTCATTTTCTTTAAAAAAATATGTATTGAAAATTCAGGTATTGGTAGGGGTGAGAACCGAATCATCTCAAAAAAATGTTTCCATGTGGTAGTCAAAATAACTCATTATTTTATCATTTGAAATTAAAAAAACTAAAGGGATTTCTTTTGTACATAAATTTATCTTAAATTTGAACGAAAGAATTAACAAAATACTTATTTTTAATTTTTTGGTGACGGTGCAATCAAAAAACTCTGATTTAAACTTTGATTTTTGTCAAAAATTGCTCTTTTTGTTTAAGGGGACAAGGGACCTTTAAAATCACTTTTTTTATATTTTTAAAATTGCATTTTAAATATTATTCAAGGATACATTATATGCATTGTAACATATATTTATCACAAAAAAAATAGGGAATTTTTTGTAACATTTTAGATTTAACGAGAACTTTTCAAAATGTCCCATGCGCATTCCATATCAATGAAAATCTCCAATATTATTTATACCAGTTTGATTTACATATATAAACAAAATTGTGCATTGAATTTTATATATCTGAATAAAAAAGTAAGAAAAAAAATATTTTCTAAATTTTTCTGAAATTTTGAGCATTTTTGAACCAATTTAACAATTAACTACCTATAACTTTTATAACTATTTTCATTTTCAAAAAACCATGCACAGTATATTATGATAAATAACTATAAAAAATTTCAAAGTATTCAGAGAAAAAATAATGCGCATGGAGCATTTTGAAAAGTTCTCGTTAAATCCAAAATATTACAAAATTTTCCCTATTTTTCTCAAAAAAATTTTTTTTTACATTTTTTATGATAAATATATGATATAATGCATATTATGTACCCTTCAATAATATTTAAAATACAATTTAAAAAGAATTAAAAAAAGTGATTTTAAAGGTCCCTCATCCCCTTAATTAAAAAATAAGTTGTAAATTAAAAAAAAAAAAGTGAAAAAGATTCTTCTTTCAAAAACTAGTATTTAGTATGTAAATGAAGTGTACAAAGTTTATTCGAATCGGTCCTTTTTTGGATATATTTTTTTAACTTACATAGAATCGTCCAATCCAGTTCCATAAAGCAACTCGTCTACAGCTACTGCATAATCCAAAGCATCCTTTTGTTCCATCCTACGAAGCCCTACGAAAGTACCCTTTTTAACCCTTTCAGGCATGGTCAAATTCTGTTAGTAAAATGAGAAATTATCGACTGACACCGTTCTAGAAACAACTTTTTGAAATGTTAAGAAGCCCTTAATTTAAGCTTACACTGCAAAAGCAAAATTTTATTAGAACTTTATTGGTGCCAGTTGCGAGTTTTGATAAAATTAGGTGTCTCGGACTGGGCACAGTGTGCCGGAAAGGGTTAATGGCTTAGTGACGCTCAGACGGACCGAGCACTTGGAGGCTCAATTGTCTATAACTCGGAAAATTTTGCTCTTGATGACTTCAAAATTTTCCGAGAATATTTCTTATAAGTTGTACTATCAGAAAAAAAATCCTCGATTTTTTTACCCTTTTCTTCCCTTAAAATATGATAGATTTTGACGTTTTATACTGGAAATATCAGTCAAAAAGTTATGTTAAAGGTAATATTAGATGTATCAAAAACCCACGCGCAGTCCTGCGTATTACATATTTAAAAATCTTAAAAATTGGTCAAAAGCATCAATTTTTAGGATTATATACTAAAAAGTGTAAACAGAAAACGAAAAGCCACTTCTGTGTCTGTCTGTCCGTCTGTCTGTGATAGGTTATTTTACTCATAAACTATAGAACATGGAAAATTCAAATTGGGGGAAATAATGAAAACTATTGACCCATATATTTACATGCTTTTAAACTGTCACAAATATATTTAGGAAAAATGTAAGTTGGTAGTTAAGTTATATATCTATATATATATATAAATTCTTTGTGTATCGCGTGGGGTGTCATTTAAAACCTTTTGTCAATAACATATTTACTCAAAAACATATTTATTTAATTTTTAAAATTAAATTTTTAGAGACATCGTCGGAAATGTGGAACAAAAATGCACCCTTCCAAACCCCATATATTTCTGTATCTATTGAAACTAAAATTATAAAAAAAGTAGAGAAAGTAGAAATTAAATTAAACCGTACAGAAAATTAACAGTAATTAACATGTCACACAGTTTTCGAGAAAATAGCAGTTTTTGGTCATACACAAATTTCAATTTATAGGGGCACTCAGCAAAGGTGTTGAGGAGGGCTGAAGTTACCTATCGTTACAAAATTATAAAAGTATTTTTGGTAATGATTCTGGAAAAAAATCCTCGGAAATAGTTGAGATGTTATCCTTTAGATATGGACGGTTTGGAGATAGATAATGACAGGGGCGATGTAGTCTGTGTACCATTGTCTTTTAAAGGCTAGATATGAACTTTAAAAGATATATTTGGGTAATGCAATGTCAAATAGCAGTACAAAAGTAATATACATCAAATTGATAAAAAAAGACTAATTTAACTAGAATTAACCCATTAACGTCCAAGTTATTTCCATCGTTAAAATTTAAATTTTAGATTTCTCATCACTTTAAAATAAAAAGTATTTTTCAAGAAGAGTTATTCTATAAAGAAATTGTCTTGTGAAAGTGAGTATATATTTATCTTCATATTTACTGGTGCGAAAGACGCTTTTTTGCCTTTAATTCTAGTGATCTAAAAATATGCCACTGGTTGTTAATGATTTAATCTGGTAAATACTATGGTATTCATGACTAATCTGCATTGAATGGATCTCAAAATACACCTCTCGGTTTTTTAAAGTTTTAATTAACAGTAGAATGGCCGTGTGGGGTCACTTTGACTGCTACCGTATGTATATATTTCGGTTAAAACCAGAAATTTTATTATAAAAATGTATAAGCGATACGAAGAAAAAAAACGTTAAATAAAAAATTTGAGTTATTTTAAATCAAAATTCTGGTGTTATATATTTTTATGAAATTTTACTAGAATTTGCATGTTTTAAATTGTATTGTTTGTTTGTTTATTGAATAACATACATCTGACTTGTGTGCTCGACATGAAGCCTGCTTATAAGCCATCGTCAATATACAGGGACGAGATGGCACACAAGAAAATATTACAACACAAGAGAAGTACAACCAGGAGCTCCACACAAAGAGTGTGTGCAATGGAGCCAGTGGGATTCGAACCCACAGCCTCACGATTAGCGGCGTGGTGTCTTAACCACTCAGCCACGGAGGCCCAAATTGTATTGTTAAATACCTAGAAGTATATAATGATATACCTAGAAATGGTTTTTTTAATTTTATGGTGTATGTAACAATGACCTTTGGTGATGTTGTTGGAGTGATACTGAAACATAGTAATCTAAAGGATTAATATAGCCAGATACCTTAATGCAAACTATATTTTATCTTTTATCTTTTACTAGCTGACCCTCTCGGCGTTGCCCGGGTCCGTATTAACAATATTAAACGAACTTGAAAATTGTATGTTTTTATCATTAATTCGAAACATGCAGAAATGCATTGTCTGAAATACGTGGCCTCTGACTGTGTGAAAAATCGGTTTAAAAAACAACTAATATTAAGCTCTAAAAATACTCAAAATGAGCAATGAGAAACGCGGGAGGGAATATGTATCCAACGATTGCGTGATTTTCGTGTTAAAGTGTTGATAATCACTGTTAAGTCACGTAACTAATCATTTTTTTCACTTAGAAATCCCAAGTGAAATATTTTGAATTTCAAACTAATTATATCACTCTTAAATCCGACTATACTATGAATGAAATCGATACTCGATGGTAGCTAAAAGGTTGGTATATAGTAGTATAATTTCAGAGCTATTTAACAAAAGTGTTATTTTTAATCAAATCATTCGTAATGTTCACTATGTGGAAAAATTCCTAACAGTAAACTTTTGTACCGTAACCATAACCTGCCTGTAACCTAACTGCGACTTAACAGTACCCTAATTCTAACCGTAACATAAACGCAATTTAACTTTAACCTAACTTAACCGCGACCTAGCTGTAAATTAAACTTAACGGGAAATTAAACATAATCAAAGACTTACCGTAATGTAATTGCAACTTAAATGTTACCTAACCATATATTGGGTTCATGTCCATGGAAATTATTTTGTCTTGTTTGGATCTGGTTATGATTCATTAGAATATTTTCGTCGGGTTCAGATTTCGTTCGATTCAGATTTTAGGTATTTTTTGAAATTGAATTTTAATGTTCGGGTCGTATTCATGTCTATGGAAATTATTTTGTCTTACTCGGATCCAGTTATGGTTCTATGGAATATTTTTGTCGGGAACAGATTTGGTTCAATTCAGATTTCGGGTTTTCTTCAAATATAACTGTTGGATTTGGATCTTCTTACGTGTTCACGGTAATTATTCTGTCTTGTTCGAATAAGGGCATTCTTCACTGGAATCTTCACTTTTTCAAAGAATTTTTTGGGGTTCAGATTGGGTTCATGTCCATGGAAATATTTTGTCTTGTTTGGATCCGGTCGCGTTTCTTTGAAATAGTTTTGTTAGGTTCAGATTTGGTTCGATTCAAATTTCAGGTATTTTTTCCAATGGAAGTTTTAGGTTCGTATCGGGTTCATGTCCACGGAACATATTTTGCCTTAATCGAATCCAGTTATGGTTCTTTCGAATATTTTGGTCAGATTTAGATGTGGTCTGGGTCAAAATTCAGAATTTTTCAAATGGGATTTTTTAGGTTTCAGTCGGGTTTACGACCACGGAAAGTATTTTCTCTTGCTGCGATCGGGTAATAGTTCTCTGGAGCATTTTTATCGGTTTCAGATTTCTTTCGGGTCATATTTCGAGTTTTTTTAAAGAAAATATTTAGGTTCGGGTGAGTTTCATGCCCACGAAAATTATTTTTCCTTGTTTGGATCGGGTTATGCTTCATTTGAACATTTTTTCGAGATTCAAATTTAGTTCGGGTCAGTTATCAAATCCATAGTTTTTTTCAAAGAGAATTTTTAGGTTCGGGTCGGGTTCATACCCACGGAAATTTTGTCTATCACGGATCGGAGTGTGGTCTGCTTTTTTTTCTGGTTGGGATTGGGTTATGTTTAAATTAGTCTGAACATTAAGGTTATAATCAGATTTGCTTAAAAAATAAACTCCTAGAAAAGTGTTTTGTAATTTTTTTTTACTGCAACAAGGCTGATGACTCATACATTCTAATTTTCGAAATGCCAAAAATCTACATACAACCATACAGTAAAAAGAATTTAATAGAGTGGCAGAATAATGTCTTGGGGTGACGCCAAAAATGTTTGTCTAAAATCCGCTACACTCAATCCAAATAAGCACCAACAAAACCATCTGCTTTGACACTCCGATCAATTCAAACTGGTTTAAACCAGTATATCTTTGTTTTTGTCTTTTACCTTCTAAACTGTTATTGAATAGATGACTAAAGTTTCGTTTAAAAAATAACGTTTTGTGCCATTATTGGCTGTAATACACGATCGGAATGAATAAAAGATACAAACAGATCAATCATAGGCAAGAATTATTTGATTATTTTTATCATATGACTTTGAAATATCAATATAGAAGCATCATTTAAGATTTCGCTTGAAAAGTTAACATTCTTTCGTTAATATCTTAAAATCGTCTGCACTCTGAAATCGAGATTTTAGATTAATATTTGTTATTTAAGTTTTCATGCATGATTTTAAAAGAATGTTTTCATCAATATATTTTATATATTGACATAGAATTATTAATATGTTATTAAATCACAATAATTTTTCATCTAAGTTATAAAGTATTAAAAAGTTCTGAAAAAAAAGAAAACTTTTAGTAATACAATTTTTAGTTCAAATCAAAGCTTTTCAATATTTTATTTAATTTTATTTTGACATTTAATTATTTCTAATTTTGCAATTTCAATTATTTTAAAAGCAAATATTTATTTTAATAAATAATATAATAGAAAAAAAAACATTTTAATAAATTACTATTTCTTCGTAAAATATGCTTCAGCTGTAATTCATTTCTTTCAATTCGTCTTATTCATGGAGGAAGAATATCAATGCTCTTTTGAGGCTTAGTTCACCTCCACCTATCTTCTTCCTCCATGGTCTTATTAATATAAATTTCCTTCCTCTTGTTTTTGTTTGAGACATTAAAATTTCAGCGATAAATGGTTTCATATTGCAAACCTTTTTTCGGATTACTTCACCTCCACCTATCTTTTTCCTCCATAGAGTACAGCAGCTGTGATAAAAAAAAAAATTCCTCATTTAAACTGACAGTTTGCCAGTCTATGAATTTTAAAGGTCTGTCCCAGCTTTTTTAATTATTTCTGCAAAAATTTTATGCGACCAACCAACCATAAGAAAATAAAAGAAAAAAAAGTGAAAAAAAGGAGATTTTTTATGAGAATGAGCTTTGGGACTTAATTAATAACTCAGTTAATAAAGAGAATTTTGAAATTCTGAGCTTCAGGTGCATCAGGAGAGATATTGGGCTACTCTCATAAACATTTTGAGCTTCGTACGTCCCATAGATTTTGCTAGCCATCGCAGACACACACACAGACAGACAGAGAGTTTTGTTTTTTTATTAGTATAGATATACCATTTAAGAAATACTTAAACAGATTAGATATGACAATGCAACTACTTTTCCAAGCCACAGTATTATAAATTTTTCAAAAAATATCTGAAGTTTAGAAAATTTGAAAAAAAAAACTGTCATTGATTTTATTTTCATCATAGATGCAATGCCAATTTCAAATACGCATAAATCTAAAATTCATGTTAAATTTCAACTATCAGTAATCAAATAGAGAAGTTTCAGTTTTTAATATAATACAGAATTACACACAATTATTTTTATTAGAAACACGATGGCGCAAATAAAATTCAGTGTATTTAGATATTGTTTGGGTCGAGTAGATAGCTTACTGAAAGTGGTACTCAATTGCCAATTATGTTTATCGTTGCCAAATGCCAATCGTGTTCAATATTGTAATTTAATTTACATTTAAAAAATACTAAACACTGCTAAAAAGCATAAATAATAGCTAAACTAATTAAAATAATGCAATGTAGCAATTTAATATATATTTATTAAATATGTAAAATCAAATTAACGGCTTTTAAGAAATAACGATATTGATGATAGTACTTTTTTCCAGGAATTTGCTATGCTCAAATAAATATATTATAAATCACACATATTTATGTATAATTATACCATTAACTATATTTCGTGAAAAAATTATAAATCACACGTGATTATAAGCATCAATGAACATAATATGTTATATCTATTTGTTTGATATCTCATACGACATAGTTATAGGCATACCAATACTCTGTCATTGCCTTTAATATGGCGACTATATTATATTACGTAAGCAGTTAAAATGAAGAAAGCGGAAAAAAAATAGCAATAACACAAAATAAAGGTTCCTTCAATTTTCTACTCCAGTGCTGGCACAGTAAATACGATCCTGACCAGATAGCACGTAAGTATCTAATTCAGAATAAAGTATGGATGCATTTATTTTTATTATCATTTTATCTTTTTTTAAGGAAGATTCTTGAACACACTATACATTTTAACTTTCACAAATTATAAAAACTTTGAAAATTCACTTACAAACTAGTAAGTTTTTGAGATTTTTTTTCACATGTCTCCCTCATAAATTATCAAAGCCGAGTATAGCTTCGGCATAATAAAACAAGCTTCCTGTATTCTACTGTTCACGATCGACTTTTTTGTTCCAAGATAAATCGGAAGTGTTTGTTTCCTCGAGAATTATTTTAGCATTAGTGTCAATCTTTTAAGGCATATTGATATATGACAGAGAATGTGATTGAAACCGTATCTTGACATATGGTCTATACTCTCATCTCTGTAGGTGATGGATAGAATCTATAGGAAATGCTTACATACAGTAGCTATCATCGAACGCGATCCTACATTTTATTTCAGGGGAGGAAGGGGATAGGTAGTTATTTCTATATCACGAGAATTTTAAAAGGAGAAACATTTTTCCAAATATATATTGCTTTTTTTCAATAAAAGATTTTTTGTGGATTTATTAGTGATAAATGTTGTTCAAAATTATTTCATCTGAATAATTTACAATACTCGAAATAGATTTATTACCCAAACGAAATGTTTTTTTTAATGGCGTTTGCATGCGTTTTTTTATTTTATTATTATTTATATTATTACGTTTTATTAATATTTTATTTTGTTTTATTAATAGCACATACACAATACAAATATAATTAGATCATATTAAAGACAAGTTTATTTATATCAACCAACAGTTTTTATCTCAACTTTATTTTAATCTTTTTGTAACGCATCATCGATATTTTTTCAACAAAAAAAGGTTTATTTTATTTAATTAATACGTTATAAATTATTTAGTAAATTTTAGTCTCCTCCTGTACCTTAAAAAGTAGAATTCTCTAGGAAGTGTTATCTCATATATATTTATAATCTATAGATTTATTAGCGAATTACCATGTAAATCATCCTTGTCAAATATTTATGTAATCTCTACCATAATAGCGAATATTACGCAATAGCATTTCGGAAACAAGTCTGACATTAAGAATTAACAAGTAAGAAAAATCATGCGTTAAGCATAGATTATGAAGCACTTTCCAACACTTGATGAAATCTTTAATAAAACTTTGTTATTTAGGGAAATGATAGTGTATAGCGAAATGTACCCAAATATGTATTCCAGTACTTTTGAACAGCCCTGTATTTCATATGTCAGTTGATATAATGGGAAAATTTAGTTCAGCAAGAAAATATCCAGTAGCTTGAAATTTCTTTTTCAGCAATTCATACTATTAGATGGAAACATACTTGAATACTTTTGTTCAGCCCTGTAGTTTACATTGTACCTTTATTACACGTCAGCATTAGGCTAAAATTTATTGTAAACTAAAACACTTTTAAAACAACTGAATTCACATTCTCATAAATCATTATTCATAGGCGTCCATGTACAGAATTCTTTGCGTGGCCCTGTATAGCCTTTTATCTATATTCTGAAAACATTTCTCAATAAATTGAGTGAAGCTCAGCGTAAAAATGCTTAGCTTATTTAAGAACCACGCTTAAATAATTTACGCTTATATTCAGTAACGTTGGTGAGCTCTTTTGGGTAGCCTTGTATATCAACTATAACATTTATACACACCATATAATGTGCATATATTTAGCGAAATATAAACGCGCATATCATAATTAAAATGCATTTCATCCCTCCATCAGCCATCATCGGACACATATATGGTACTTCGGAAAGAATATACTATTTGAAATCTTTTGTATGGCCCTGTAAATGCTATGTACTTCATATTATGCAAGACAGTAGCGTATAATTTATATTAAGCTTCAGTGACATATATCAATTTTATTATACATGAAAAAGCTTAATATATTTAAAATCACACACATTTAATGTCACACACAATTCCCTCTTTTACCATTATCTAATGGAATTCTTTTATTTGGCTCTGTAAATGAATAATAGCTACATTTCCACCTTATATTTTATAGAATGCATATTTTAATATGTTTGACAGGGTATAACATCTTTAAAATTCCTTTGAAACGATTTTTCCCCGTAGGTCGTAATGTAATAGGAAACTTTTGATTCGCCCTGTAGATAAACTAATGACGGTAGAAACTTCATTTTCGATAGGACTTGTGCTAGGGTATACGTCAATAACGTCTTAAAATTTCATGGCAATCCGAGTATATTAACGGTTTTTCCCCATAGGCCGTAATGTAATGGGAAACTTTTGATTTTCTCTGTAGATAAACTAATCATGGTAGATACTTCATTTTCAATAGGGTTCGTGCTAGGTTAAACCTCAATAACGTATAAAAATTTCATAGCAATACGAGTATATTTACGTTCGTTAGAGCGCGAACAGACGGCCATCCGAACATCCGGCCAGACGGACAGACGGCCAGACAAACCGAATGCATAAGCACTTTTCAACTTTGTTGGAAAGTACTAAAAAGCATAAAACTTACATTCTGACAAAGAGTTAGAAAAGACCGTTAAACAAAATTCCCTTTTAAGACGTGATAATTATTCATATGTGTGTGTGCGTGTGTATGTGTGAGTGTGTTGTGGCATATCTGGTGGTAGGCGCTCAATCAAATGCATTATAATTCCTTTTGGGTATGTGTGAATGCATTTTATATACTGCACCGATACCTTACTGCTGGTCGTTAATGCATGTCATGACGTGGTCAATACTCAATAGAATAATTTCAACTCGGAGTTTCTCCATGAAATAATAAAGCATCTGCGTAGCTTTTAATCTTTTTTTTAACAATATATTAGCTGAAATAATTCTCACTTAATGCTGAAGCATAGGTTTTGCTGTAACAAATCATAGTGGATATTTGAATAAATTTAGAAATAAAAAAGCTGGGGTCATATAGAGCCTCCAGACATCTTAAGATCATAAAAGGATGGAAATTGCGCAAATTCTCTGTTTCCATCAAATGCTGCTGGTTTGTGATAAAAATCGCAATCATACATTTCATGACATCGCGCGCTTCTGATTGGTAAAGAACAAGATCATCACGCGAAAAGGTTCAATAAGAATAATTCTGCAAAAACTCCTAGGAGAAACGCGTAATAAACTAAAAATATGAATAGTAATCAACTATCACAGGGAGCGAAAGATCTTGAAATAAAACTAAGTAAAAAAAAAATCTTTTTTGTAAACATTCGGATTCACACTAAACAATAGATTTTGTTCAAAAATGATGAAGCCGCATAGGAATAAACCAAAAGCTTTATGTTTAACTAAATTGAGTAAAATAATAATTCATATAAGGCGAATTTAATAGAATTAATGAGAGATATTATTAAAGAATAGGAAATTGGGGAATAATTTTTCCGTTCAAAGAGGAATGTATCTGCTGCGTTAGATTGAATGAAAAAGATATAGGCTATTATTTCTATGGAAAATATCTAATATATATATATATATGTGTGTTATATTATTAAGAAGAATTTAATAGAATTAATGAGATATGTTATTAAAGAATAGGAAATTTTTAAATATGCCGATGATTCAGCATAAAAATAAAATGAAAAGAGATATCGTGAAGGAAAAATTATCAATATAACATGTGTATATATATATATTAGATATCTTCCATCGAAATGATTGCCTATATCATTTTCATTCAATCTAACACAGCAGATTCATTCCTCTATGAATGAAAAAAATTATTAAACTACGGCGATAAACACTCTTTACACAACCCCCTCCCTTATTTATGAAATTTGCAGTTTTCTGTCTTGTCGGAAAGAAATCCGCGTTTGCTAAGCATTTTAGAATTTAGCAGAATTATGTTAGATAAAGTTCTACATATCTCACATTGCTAAACTTACTTCACGTACTTTTCAAAAATCATAATAGATCTGAATAATTTTTTTTTACTCCCATTCATTAAAATTCCTTTTAAAACAAGCCCCACCAGTGGCCGAGAGGTTCTGACCGCTCAACTGGTAGACGGTAGATGCTGGGTTCGAACCCAAACGCGTCCGTCGGCCTAATCGTTCAAGGTTTCCGTGGTTTTCTTCGAACCTTGCGTAAATACGAGTTAGGTTCCCTTAGAAAGTCCCCCACGAAGGGCACTCTCCTCCTGCGCCTATATTTCTCGAGTAGATAATCGGCCGACAAAAAATAAAACAAAAAACATTTTAAACAAATATTTTATTATTATTATTATTATTTTGTATTGCTTTCATATTTTTCATATGGGTAAAAAGTTCTTTAAAGCTAAACAAAAATTAATGAAAATGCAAATTCGTCTAAAGTATAAGTAGCGTGTTACGTATAAGGCTTTGAAAATACGCTCAAGAGAAAGAACTTTTAAAAGAACGTGGATAAACTTTTAACTTTTTTCCCTACCGCATTCAATGTGTATTCAAGAAATCTAAACAGAAAATACGCGACATGGTTCGAAGTCAAAACCAGAATATTAAAGTGGAGAAAAAAAGGACTATATGTAAGTAATTGTTTTTCAAACTTCAGAATATAATTATACATGTTTATTTTTTTTCGGTAGTATATAATTTTATATAACAGTGTAGAATAAAAGCAGAAATGATGGAAGACGTTATTTGTTTCAATTTCTTACTATTTTTTAATGTAATTTCTATATAAACGCATTTTGAATTATTTTATTTTTTCCTCTGGTAATTTTTGACTTCTTTTTCTTATTTTATTTAGCAGAGAAAGTCTGGGTATCAATTACAAAAAAAAAATGCCTAAGAGATCATGAATAAAGATTATTTTATGCATTTAAGATAAATAAAATAAACTTTTAAATGATTTTTTTTCTTAATGATAGCATTTAAATAAAAAATATATATATTAGCATGCTTTTCTTTAATATTTTATTATTTATTTATGTGTAATTTTGAATGAAAAACTTTATTTATTTATCTTCTGTGTACATAGAGAATACACTTTGGAAGTCCTTGAAACCAACTTCTCAGACAATCTCTGTCTACCGAAATTGATACATAGTTTTAACCAATAGAAATTCAGTGAGAAATTAATTTAAAATAAAGAAAATGAATAAAAACAAAATCAATGAAGATTTAAAATAAAGTCAGATGATCGCAGATTACAATGTAATGTGTTTTAAAGTTCAATCCCCTGAATACATACTTTCAATAACAACGAAAATCATTTAATATTAAAAATGCATTAAATTGTTGTTTCAAAGCTTTTTTCTATATTTACTGTTGAAAAAGAATAAATCTCGTTTTAGATGTAAACAGGCAGCTAATTTTGTAATAAATATTTCTTCAATTTATACATTTACATATGTATGTACATATATATATTTGTGTTTGTATGTATATGTATACATATATGCACATATATGTGACGATTTAAGGAGAACTTGAATTATTTCCACTGGTTAAAAAGAAACACACAGTCATGGCAAGCGAGGGAAAAAACAAAATAAATAAATAAATGTAGAAGATCCAATAATTAGTCATGGGCTGCTGTAAATTCATTTATTAAATTCGTAATAATGAGGAAGGGAAAAGCTCCTTTTGCAAAAATTCCATCATTATTTCAGCGAGCCGTCCTCATCCAAGAAGCAACCCAACAATCTTCTTTTTCATCTCGAGACTTCCACCTTTTTAAACTAAAAAGAAAGTTCTGGAACATTCTGTAACCTCAAACCATCATTCTTTTATGTAAACAGAATTCTTGTCCAGCTACGAGATTTTTTTCCACAAACGATAAATTTATTTTTAAAAAAATATTATTTAACCAATTTATAATTGAATCGGGATTTTTTAGGCAGACGATTTTTATAAATGATTAATTTTAAGAGAAAAAGAAAAGAAATGAATTTATTAATATGCACATTATCGAAGGTTGACGGCGGAAAAATAAATAAATAGATAAAATAAAATAATGATATTTTTTGAAAGTTATGGTTTTGGAATAAATTTAATAAGACTTTCTTAAAAAGGGTTGATAAAAACATAGAAGAAATCAGTTTTATTTGGAATATTAAGAAATAAAGTTTTAATTAAGAATATTTTTATTTAGAGCCATCTTCTTTTAAAATTACGCATACTGGAATAATGTTTTTTAAGGCAAATTAAGAATTTATATCGTCTGCTAACAGATTAACAGATTAGATCTAGAAACAAGATTTTAATTTAATAATTTGAAGTAAGTACGGAAAATTAAGATAGTATAAAGGTTAGTTTTGGCGAAAAAATTTTAAATTTGTAATATTATCCCCCCTCCCCGAAAATTTGTATGAAATTGATAGTTAAATAAAACTACAAGTTCAGACAACAGAAATATAATAATTTAGAACAGTTAAATTTTGCAATAAAACTGTCAAACTCCGGAAGCCAAGAGATGGAAGAAAAGAAAATTAATGCAATATAAAAATATTAGCGATTAAAATAATGTATTTAAGAGAAAATTAATCTGAATTAAATTTAAGTAGGAGCATTTCCCTGAATAAGAGATACAATACTGTTACAATATTACTTACTATTTGTAAGTGCATAGGAGATAATACATACAATAACAGTAAATAAGTTATAAATATAAATAAGCAAAAGACATTAAAGATATAATAAAAACAATAAGATATCTCTTTCATGGGAGTTTATAGAATTTCCGTGACTTAATTAGTAGTAATTTCAGTTCAGAAATTAAATTTGTTTGTATAGTCCTTGTAGTAAACATAGTCTTTAAAGGCTACAATAAACGTTCTTCTCAAACTTAGTTGACTACATAGTCATTCAAATCAAAAGTCTCTAATAGTTTTAAAAATGCAATTCTTCAATGTAGTTCATTATCAATAGTTAATTTAAAAAAGAATTTCCGGAAAGTTTACTAAATACTGTCCTTCACAGAAAACATCTTCAATCCAGTTTACTAGTGAACTACATAATTTTTCCATTTTGGTTTAAAGTTATGTTGGAATCTTTGTTGGATCCAACATCTCTTAATAATATGTCAAATTTCTAATAATAAATAGTATCACTTCAAAACATTTATAATAAATAATATAGAAAAATTTAAATAATAACAATAACAACAATAATAAATAACAGTATAATAAGACTCACAATTGATAGCAATGATAACAATAATTCTCCATATCCTAATATTTCTCAATAAAAGTATAATTAATACTAAAATTCATTATAGAAATCATAATAATAATAATAATAATAAAACAAGAGTATAATCAAAAGAAAATATCACAGTTTGTTTATTATTGATAGGGAAAATATTGGTTGAGGATAAAAATAATTACATAGCAACTAAATAATTTTCTTCTCTTCTAATAGCATAAGAAAGTATTTTTTGCTAGCCGAAAGTATAAATAAAAAAATCATAATAATTCCAAAATCCAAATAAAACTAAATCTAGCTATTTAGAAAATGGACTCTCAACCAGTATTTCCTTACAATAATTCCTCTCTGATACTCTTTTACAAAATTGTCAAATTTGGTTATAGGTTTTCAAATGCCAAATGTAGAATAATGTTTTATCTACACATGGTTTATAAACTTTAATAATAAAATACAATAGGAATAAAAAGTGTCATTCTTAATTGAGAAATGGAAATAAAAATAGTGTGCTTTTTTGAAAAACTTTTAATATCTGTAGTTTTCACAATCACTGAAAATCATATATTATGTTATAGGTTTGAGTAGAATCATTAGATTTTATAACTGTTATAACATAAATATCTGCTGAATAAATAGAATAATACTAATGTCAAATACATGAGTAAACGTAGTTAGACTTATATCCACTTAAAATTAATTTATCAACATCAATTTGAAAGCTTTTACAATCAAAGTGTACACCTTATGCCTGCATAAGGAGTTCAATTTAACCCCAAAAACTCCCAAAAACAAGTAATATTCTTGTTGGCCACCAAGAACATACCTGCTAATGTTGAAAATTATGGTGATAAAATATTTAAAGAATAAGAATTAAAATTTAATCTACTGTCTTGACTTCAGTTTGATCTAGTGATTGTGATTGTATCTGAGGATTTGTTTGTTTGTTGGGTTGCTCATGAAACAGTTTAAAATCTTCTGGTGAAAAATTGGGTCTTAATTTAGAAACATGCACAATAACAGAATTCTGTCCTGTCTCATAATTAAATTTATCTATTTCATAAGTTACATTCAGAAAGTTTATTTATAATTTTGTATGGTCCAGAGAAAGTAGGTTCTAATTTTCGAGTGTTAGGGTATTTAAATTCTTCATAAATTACAGAATCTTGTATTTTTAATGGGCATTCGACAAAATTTCGATCATAGAGTCTTTTATTTTTAAGGTGAAATTCCTGAGTTCGCGCTTTCGCAATTTTGAGGGCTTTGTCTACTGGAGTTGTATACATTTTAACTGCCTCACACAAAACCATTACCCACCATATTTTTTTTTTTTAATCTGAATCAGAATTATCGAGAAATTGTGACTATTTTTAGCTGTTAACATTAACCAGAAATTTTATCTAATAAAAAAAGAAATTGTAAATATCATAGTTATACCTTAATTTGGGACAAATTTTTAATTCTATTATTTTATAGATTCAAAAATTTTAATTATAGGTAATTTCTTACTTAAAATCACAAAATTTACTGAAAAAAATTAATCATATTTATCAGTCATTGATATAAATTTTTTGCGCTTCCCCTTTCAAATATTGCGCAATAAAATAAAATTTCCATTCTAGATTTTTCTTCTCCTTTTCACATGTTGTATCAAAATAAGTTAACCACGACAAAATGTTCATTCCAGAACTCGGATCAAACGGTACGAATTTAGGATCTTCCATAATTTTTTTATTCTTACTCATTAGAATAAATGAAGCACTTCCATTTTCTTTATTAAATCCTGATCGTAAAATCATTTGCAATAAATTTCAAAGTTAATAATTTCTATCAATTACATATTTTTTCAAAATTACTATATCAGATGCATAACATACAATAAATAATAAATAAATAAATTAGTAAATTAATAAATTAACTTTAAATTACTCTCATCAATAAAATAATAAATAAATAAATAAATACATAATAAATATTTCATCTATCATAAAAAGAATAAAAATAATAATCAAGACATTTAATAAGATAACTTACAGTTTTTTGAAAAATCTTCAATAAAATTCAATCGTCTTTAAATTCCTCATCAAATACTTCTTGCATACTCACCACTTTGAAGTCATTAATTTTCAAAAATTTTCAATATGACCATGAATACTGAATCAAAATTTATGCGCACAGATCAACATCAAGCGTCAGAAAATCCACATCAGACTCGAAGCAAGTACTATTCATTAGCAAGCTGAAAATACCATATAGGCTGTCCTTCAATCGAACTTCAGCGATAGCATGCTTTTCTTCGTTCCATCGCAATTTTCTTTAAATATCATTCATTAAAAAGGCAGCACAGATAACTAATCCTGTCGGACTTTTCGATTAGTTGTGACGATTTATGGAGAACTCGAATTATTTCCACTGGTTAAAAAGAAACACACAGTCATGGCAAGCGAGGGAAAAAACAAAATAAATAAATAAATGTAGAAGATCCAATAATTAGTCATGAGCTGCTGTTAATTAATTTATTAAATTCGTAATAATGAGGAAGGGAAAAGCTCCTTTTGCAAAATTAAAGTGGAGAAAAAAAGGACTATATGTAAGTAATTGTTTTTCAAACTTCAGAATATAATTATACATGTTTATTTTTTTCGGTAGTATATAATTTTATATAACAGTGTAGAATAAAAGCAGAAACGATGGGAGACGTTATTTGTTTCAATTTCTTACTATTTTTTCATGTAATTTCTATGTAAACGCATTTTGAATTATTTTATTTTTTCCTCTGGTAATTTTTGACTTCTTTTTCTTATTTTATTTAACAGAGAAAGTCTGGGTATCAATTACAAAAAAAAAAAAAAAAATGCCTAAGAGATCATGAATAAAGATTATTTTATGCATTTAAGATAAATAAAATAAACTTTTAAATGATTTTTTTTCTTAATGATAGCATTTAAATAAAAAATATATATATTAGCATGCTTTTCTTTAATATTTTATTATTTATTAATGTGTAATTTTGAATGAAAAACTTTATTTATTTATCGTCTGTGTACATAGAGAATACACTTTGGAAGTCCTTGAAACCAACTTCTCAGACAATCTCTGTCTACCGAAATTGATACATAGTTTTAACCAATAGAAATTCAGTGAGAAATTAATTTAAAATAAAGAAAATGAATAAAAACAAAATCAATGAAGATTTAAAATAAAGTCAGATGATCGCAGATTACAATGTAATGTGTTTTAAAGTTCAATCCCCTGAATACATACTTTCAATAACAACGAAAATCATTTAATATTAAAAATGCATTAAATTGTTGTTTCAAAGCTTTTTTCTATATTTACTGTTGAAAAAGAATAAATCTCGTTTTAGATGTAAACAGGCAGCTAATTTTGTAATAAATATTTCTTCAATTTATACATATACATATGTATGTACATATATATGTTTGTGTTTGTATGTATATGTATACATATATGCACATATATGTGACGATTTAAGGAGAACTCGAATTATTTCCACTGTTTAAAAAGAAACACACAGTCATGGCAAGCGAGGGAAAAAACAAAATAAATAAATAAATGTAGAAGATCCAATAATTAGTCATGGGCTGCTGTAAATTCATTTATTAAATTCGTAATAATGAGGATGGGAAAAGCTCCTTTTGCAAAAATTCCATCATTATTTCAGCGAGCCGTCCTCATCCAAGAAGCAACCCAAGAATCTTCTTTTTCATCTCGAGACTTCCACCTTTTTAAACTAAAAAGAAAGTTCTGGAACATTCTGTAACCTCAAACCATCATTCTTTTATGTAAACAGAATTCTTGTCCAGCTACGAGATTATTTTCCAGAAACGATAAATTTATTTTTAAAAAATATTATTTAACCAATTTATAATTGAATCGGGATTTTTTAGGCAGACGACTTTTATAAATGATTAATTTTAAGAGAAAAAGAAAAGAAATGAATTTATTAATATGCACACTATCGAAGGTTGACGGCGGAAAAATAAATAAATAGATAAAATAAAATAATGATATTTTTTGAAAGGTATGGTTTTGGAATAAATTTAATAAGACTTTCTTAAAAAGGGTTGATAAAAACATAGAAGAAATCAGTTTTATTTGGAATATTAAGAAATAAAGTTTTAATTAAGAATATTTTTATTTAGAGCCATCTTTTTTTAAAATTACGCATACTGGAATAATGTTTTTTAAGGCAAATTAAGAATTTATATCGTCTGCATACAGATTAACAGATTAGATCTAGAAACAAGATTTTAATTTAATAATTTGAAGTAAGTACGGAAAATTAAGATAGTATAAAGGTTAGTTTTGGCGAAAAATTTTTTAATTTGTAATATATATATATGTATATATTTGTGTTTGTATGTATATATATACATATATGCACATATATAGGGAGAGAGAGAATGTTTAGATGTAATGGAAAAACATTTACATTTTTATCTGTAACTCAAAAAAAAAAAAAAAAAAATTAGATGCATTAAAAGTTAGAAAAGAACAAACATTGTTTATTTCTTAACACATTCTTAATGTGTTTAAAGCAGAAAAAAATATATAGCAAATATGGTTTTTAAGAAGAAGCTGCACTTTTTTGATAATGACAAACTAGTCGAGTTATATGGAATACTAGCTGTTACCCGTGACTTCGTTCACATAACATTTAAAGAAGAATTAATTGATCAATCAAGCAAAAAAATTCGTTGATTAAAGGTATGTGTAGTTAACTTTTTATCGGGATTTATAGTAAGAAACTTCTGATAATCCCTATTTGCCGATTTTTTTGCTGGTTGAAATTTTCCTTTCAGCGATTTATACTAATAGATAGAAACATTCTTGAATATTTTGTTCAGTCCTGTAGTTTTCCGAGTATCTTTAATACATGAACGTATTTTTCTAAAATTTAGTTCAAACAAAAAAATTCCTTATTACTACCTAAATTACATTTTCATAAATTATCATCCGAAGGCAACCATGTATCCAGTTCTTTGCCTGACTCTGTATATCATTTTATCAATATACTAAAAACATTTCTTGGTTTAGTGAATGCAGTTCAAGATAAAAATGCATATTTTATATAAAAACCACCTTTAAATAAATTACGTTCATATTCAATAACCTTTCCGAGATCTTTTGTGTAACCCTGTGCATCTAAATTGTATAAATATTAGTATTTATAAACACCATTTAATATGCATACATTTAGTGCAACTTAAAAGCACATATCATAATTCAAAATGCGTTTCATCCATGCAACAGTCATCATCCACAATATACAGTACTTTGTATAGAATATATACTATTTGAAATATTTTGTCTGTCCCTGTAAATGCTATGCACTTCGTATTATGCATAAAATAACTCACATTAAGCCTTAGCAACGTATATCAATTTGATTATACATGAAATCGTTTACCATAATTAAAATATGTCGCAAACTGTTCCTCCCTTTATTATTATGCAATTGAATTTTTCTGTGTGACCCTGTGTTCACTGTATACTTTACAAAATGCATATTTTGATGCACTTTGTAGATGCATAATATGTTTCACAGGGTGTAACAGCATTAAAATTCATTTGAAACGATTTTCCCCGTAATTTCGTAATGTAAAGAAAATTTTTGACTATCCCTGTAAGTAAACTAATCATGGTAGAAACTTCATTCTCAGTAGGTATTCGTGCTAAGGTAAACGTTAATAACGTCCAAAAATTTCATGGCAATCCGAGTATATTTACGAAAGTTAGAAAACGGCCAGATGGACAGACAAACCGAAAGCATAATAAGTTTTCAATTTTGTTGGAAAGTGTTAAAAAATATAATCAAAAATATATTAATCAGTAGTTTTATTTTCCGCCTTTTCCCCCACAAAAAAAATTCTTCCATTGATAATTATGGGTTTTGAATAAAAATTTTCATTTGTATGTAATTTATAAATTATTGATTAGTATAAGTAAAAAATACTTCTCATTCATTTTAAATATGACGTCATTATTTATCTAGCAACAATAATTACTGATATCCATGTCTCAAGTATTTTTAACGACTACTATAAAATATCTGTGTTACTTCAACTATGACGTCATATTTTTCGAAGTGAAATATTTTGTTAAAAATAAAATTCTTTTCCACTTTTTTTAAAATTGCTAATTATGTCACCATTTTTGACAGAAAACTTCGAATACTCCCTTTATTTTTATTTCACTTATGACGTCATACTTATTTTCTTTTAAATTCTTTTTATTCTCATTTTTCGTAGGGAAGTAGCTCAATTGAAAATTTATTGCCGCTGAGAAATTATTATACCCGATTTTAATTTTCTTGGCAACGGGAAAGCAAAATAATTAATTTTTTTCCAAAAAATGCCTATTTATTCAGTATGAAAAAGAATGAAATTTTGAATTATTAAGGATAATATTTAAATAAATCAATTAAAAATTAGCCTATGTTCATTTCCGAGCTTCAACTTATCTATATGCAAAGATTCAAAGACATTAATCCATCCGTTTTGAAGCCAATTTCATTCCAACTTTTCGGACACACTTTCACATTTATAATATACTAGCTGTTACCCGCGACGTCGTTCACGTAGCATTAAAAAAAAAAAAAGATAAACGCTTTAATTAAACAAAACGGTTCATTAACAATAATTTAAAATAGATATAACATTTATCTTATAGAAGGCTATGCAGTAGTTTTTTTTTTTTTTATATAGGGGACCTAAAGAACTCAGTCAAATAACAGGAAAATGTGTCAGATAATATGAACAATCGCGAAAATGAAATTGTAATTACTTATACTTTAGAACAACTGTAACGCACCCCAACTGTACAGAAATCATGTTGTGGTGCATTTCAGAATTCCATATCAAAGAAAGAAAAGTCATGTGTTAAATCTAGGTAATAAAAAAATATCCAATATTTCCATAATGCATAACTTCACCGGGACATTCTTTTCTGCAGCTGTGTATATGATCTATGTGTTTGTAAATATTCTAAATACAATGTTAAAATTTTGCTTAGTGAGAAAAAGTATAACGAATATTAAAATTCACCTATAGCAATTCCTAATTATAGACAGAAACTTACTTGAATTCTTTTTTTACAGTCCTGTATATTACGTGCAAATATGTATACGATCGCATATTTAGCTTAAATTATTCAAGCAAAAAACCCGATTCAAATTAATGAATTCATATTTCCGGGAATCGCTATTGCACTGGTGACCAATCCAGTTTATTGTATAGTCCGATACATGATTTATTTAAATTCTACAAACATCTCTTATTACATCAAATGTAGCTGAACTTCAGGATGCATTAGTTTTCCAAATACATACGATAATTGAAAAAGCTCTTCAGCAATCTTTTCTAATAGACCATACTTTGGATACAATATCTAAAATCTGGACACAGGTCCAAAATCTTTTATGCGTCTCTGTAAATGAACAACAAATGCGATGCAAATGATACTTAACTGCAAGCTTATTGTAGTAAATTTCAGTATTTATCATTGTATTGATTATCTCAGTATATTAATTTCATCATGTTTGAAATAGCGCAACGCAATTAAAATACGCTGGGAATATTTTTTTTCTCCGTAGACTATTATATTATCGAACCTTTTTCTGCAATCTTGTAAGTGAATGTTAAATCTTTTCACCCCATTTTGTACAGAAATCCTATTTTAGTGCACTTCAGAACCTGATATCAATTTCAATATTATTAAAATAACCTTAATAAAATAACATTATTAAAATACGTTGCAAATGGTTTTTCTTCACAGACCATAATATATTGAAATACTTTTGAGCTCCCTGTACGCACACTATAAGTACTACATTTAACATATTCGATAGTAACCATGTTTTTCTGAACCTTAAAAATGCATGTAAATTTCACTACATTTAAAATTATGTAACATTATCAAAATACACCACAAATGATTTTTTCGCCTTAGACCATAATGTAAAGTTTCCTTTTGAGTGCTCCTGTGATTCAGCTATAATTGCTACCTGGTCCATTTTCAATGCCGCATATGCTATGGTAAATCTCAATAACGTATGTTATTTTCGTATGAATTCCACTATATTTACCCAAGTTGAAAAACGGACAGACAGACGGCAGACCCCAGGCTCTCGGCATTCGGTATACAGACAGGTTGAAGTCGTAAACACTTTTAGACCATGTTAGAAAGTGTCAAAAAGCGGGTAGTTTCCGTAAAACGAAAAAAAAAAAAAACAGTGTTAGGAAAAATATACTACAAAACTGTGTTTTAGGTGGCATTTTTGTATAATTTGTACATATATGCTCTGCATACCATAAACATTTATAGAAATTTATTATAAAAAACATTCTTAAAAGTGACAACATGTTTTTACTTTTTAAGAGCTAAAAAAAATGTGCAATTAATATCCATTTACAAACCTGTTTCCAGTACACTTTGAGCACATTATGCCAAATTGAGATATTGACTGAGGGAATGTATTTTCTCACAATTACATTAAATCTTTAGATTTTAAGCCCGAAAATGCATTTTTAAAGTGATATTTATTTATATTTTCAGAATTGAACAATTCTCAGAATTAACACACAAAAATATTTTTTTTTTTGATTAGTTGAGCTTTTCTTACTTTCTAAAAATGATAAAAAGTTTTTTCATTGATCATTACGTCATTTACGATATGTATAAATTATTAATATTTTCTAGTCGATTAATATTTAACCTTTAAAAAAACTTATTTCATTTAAAATTAAATATTAACCACGCTCAGACGATAAACTTAATTTTCTTTAAATAATAACTTTTGATATCATAATTCAATCTCATTTCATTGCAATATCAAAGATATTTATTTTATTTTCAATATGTGACGTCACAGTCGTCTCTTGTTAGCACTTACTCAAAATTACATTGTGTTATTAAAAATGAAAACTTGAAAACTTATACTTTGTTTCATATATGACGTTACATTGATATTTTTAAAATTATTAATGGAAAGTATTCCTCTGACGTCACACTTGGTAAAAAGTTGAATTTTATAGCCTCGAACCGAAAGAAAGAAAAAGGTTCATTTTGATTATGGATTAATATCTGGAAAAACTACTAAAATATTTATATTCTTGTAAAGTGTGAAGTTATATTCTTGTAAAGTCTTCTAAGTGTAAAAGAAATTTTATATAATCGTTTGCGTGATATAAGAAGAAAACAGTATTCTTCTGACGTCACAATTAGTGAAATTGCGGTTTTTAATCTCGAACCGAAAAACAGTATAGGGTTCATTTATTTATTTCATTTTATTTTATCACGTGAAAATCTTTCAGTTGAAAATTAATTGCAGAAGATAAATAATTATTCCGGTTTTTTTATTTTTTGGCAACGAAAAAAGAAAGATAATTAAATATTATGGAAATTTTTTCAATTTATTTTGTATGAAAAATAGTGAAATATTGAATTATTAAGAAAAATATTTGAATAAAATAAATAAAAATTAGCCTATGTTCATTTCAGGCCAATAATTTACCTATATACAAAAATTCAAAGACAATAATCCATCCGTTTTGAAGCCAAGTTCATTCCAATTTTCGGACACACTTTCACATTTATAATATATATAAGGATATAAGATGGTCATAAGAGATATTAAATTCGTAAGAAGAACCACGATTTAAAATATCTTAAAGAGCTCAATTACAACGCAAAATTATTCAATGAGTAAACCTTAGTACATTATTTGTAAATCATCAGATTCCTTGAAAAAAAATGGTTGAATCCCTTGATACTTTTCTTGAAAAAAAAATTAATTTTTAACATTATATATGATTTATTTAACATCACTAACAATGAAATTTTATAATTTATATAAATTTTATAAAATGTATCTGCAAAAAAATATCAAAATTGATATTATGATATTATGTCACCGTTTCGCTCCAACAGGTAATCAAACAGAACTGAGTACAGTGCCTTCTGGAAATACTAGAAATCTTATGGCAGATTTACGCTTGATATTCAATATCTGTAACTGCCAGATATTGAAGTATTCTATATTATCCAGTCATTCCATAGTACTGACTTTTAGGTAGCTTTCATTACAAAAAGTAAAAAGCTACCTATTGCAGCCGTCCGGACTTCCAGAAAATTTTGGTATATTTTCACCGTTCATGACCCCCAGACCCCAAAACCACCCTGCATTCAAATGTTGACACACATATATATATGATCTTTGTCATGCGATAACTAAAATATTTATGAACCTATTTGAATGAAACTTGGTATGTAGATAGTACATACAAATATCTCGACTGAGTTCGTTAGCCAGCATCATCCGCCATCTTGTTTCAAAATGGCGGCCATTTAAAATTTAAAAAAATTAAAATTTAAAATTAAATGCGAAAAAATTAAAAGTTGAAAAATATTTTTATTTTATGTGTTAGATCTTAAAACACCAATTCCAGAACACTTTTTACTTTGTCTATATCTTAAAAAATGATTGAGTTATAGCACTTTGAATTTTTCTTATGGCTGACATTTTGAAACGATCTGATTTTTGTCATGCTATAACTAACGTATTTATGAACCGATTTGAATGAAACTTGGTATGTACATAACACATACAAATATCTCGAACAAGTCCGTTGGCCAGCATCATCCGCCATCTTGTTTCAAAATGGCGGCCATTTAAATTTTTTTTAAAATTTAAAATTTAAAATTAAATGCGAAAAAATTAAAAGTTACAAAATATTTTTATTTTATGTGTTAGATCTTAAAACGCCGATTCTAGAACACTTTTTACTTTGTCTATATCTTAAAAAATGATTGAGTTATAGTACTTTAAATTTTTCTTATGGCTGACATTTTAAAACGATCTGATATTTGTCACGTGATAACACTCGTATTTATAAATCGATTTGGATGTAAATTGGTGTGAACATAGTACATAATAAAGCCTGGACCGAGTTCGTTAACCAGTTCCATACGCCGTTTTGTTTCAAAATGGCGGCCATTTAAATTAAAAAAAAATGAAACTTTGAAATTAGGTACAAAAAAGTGAGAAAATGAAAAAGATTTTTCTTTTATGCATTTGACCTTGATACAAAGATTCCAAAGCATTTTTTGTTTCGTCTGTATCTTAAAAAATGTTTGAGTTATAGTACTTTTAATTTCTAGTATTGCTCACATTTTGAAATGATCTGGTTTTCGTCACGTGATAACACGCGTTTTATACACCAATTTGGATGTAACTTGGTGCGGGGATAGGACATACTGATGCCTGGATCGAGTTCGTTGGCCAGTTCCAACCGCCGTGTTGTTTCAAAATGGCTGAATATTAATTTTTTTTTATTTAAATTTTAAAATTAGGTGCAAAAGAGTAAGAAGTTGAAAAAGATTTTTCTTTTGTGTTTTGACCTTGATACAAAAATTCCAGAGCATTTTTTGTTTCATCTATATTTTGAAAATTGGCTGAGTTTTAGCACTTTCTATTTCCAGTGTGATTGACATTTTGAAACGGTCTGAAATTTGTCACGCGTTAATACGCATATTTATAAACTGGTTTCGATATTACTCCGTGTGTTCATGGTACATACCAATGTCTTGACCGAGTTCACTGCCCAACTTTATCCACCATCTTGTTTCAAAATGGAGGCCATTTAAATTTGTCAAAAATTTTTTAAATGTCTAATGATGTATAAGCAAAAAATTAGAAATTGAAAAAGGTTCTTTCTAAACTATTTATCTTAATAATGAATTCCGGAGTATTTTTTGCTCTGTCTTTACCTTGAAAAACGCCTGGGATATAGCAGTTTGTATTTCTAATGTGGGTGACATTTTTTTTTTAAAGTCAATTTGCCCGCGACAGCACTCGTATATATTAATCGATTTCGATGTCAGTGTGCATGTTCACATGAATTAAGATTTCGATCAAGCTCATTGGATATTTTTAGATATCATACTGCTTTAAAATTGATATCGTAGAATTTGGCGACCCTATATATCGCTTAAAATAAAACCAGGTTGAATAAAAGATGACTAATTTCTAAAAATTCCTATTAATATTCAGTATTGACAAAAAGTAGTATTCAGCCTTATATAATCGTGTTCCACTATTTTGAACTTCGTATATTTGATTTATATAAATTAATTTAAAGTAAATAAATAAACATATGAAATCTACCTATTCCTCCCGGCACTGCCGGAAGGACTTTTTTGTCTATATGACGGCTATATTATAGCCTTTTGCTAATTATTTAAGCCATCTAAATTTTCAGATATAAACGAAGATTTGTGAAAGTAAGGAATGCAGAAGTAAATAAAAATGCAATTGTAAAATAATGAAAGTTACAGGTTTACACTGGGACTAAATTTCGAATGTCAGCCTAAGAGCATTTAAAAAAAATCTAAATTTTGTTACATTACAAAATATAAAACCTATAGTGTTTTTTTTTATATACTCTATTTGAAAAACATTTGCTTCACACTTTGTAGAAAGCGAATTTAAAGTAGAAATATTCCTTTGTTTTCGGTAAGTATGAGGTCTTAATAGTATTCATTTTACGAAAAGAAAAGTATGGCTAAAAAAGAAATATACAATTCTTTCATAAAGTTGAAGAAATACTTAACTGTCGCGTTCATTAATATTAACATTCAAAAAATGATCAATCAATGTGAAATTCTTAACGCGAAAATTAAAAAAGAAAATTTCCACTTAAAAAAAAACATATAATATTAATTAAAAAGTTTGAGATTGTTCCTGTGAAATGCTTTATTAATGTTTTTTTTCCAGAACAAATAAAATCTGACATTGATTTGATATTAAATAAATTTTATATGGAAAATTTAGATATTTATATATTTATTTAGAGAAATTATAATTATTTCTTTTCATAAAAACCATTCGGATAATGAAAGCAATATTTTACTCATTTATTAAAATGAAATAATAATTAAATATTACATTTATTAATATTAATGTTCAAGTAAATATCAATCATTGTGAAATTCTTACCTGGAAATGTAAAAAAAAAAAAAAAAAAAAAAAAAAAAAAAATCTTAAAACGTATAATGTTAGTTTAAAAATTTATAATTTGTCTTATGAAATGTTTCATTAGTGTATCACATTTTTATTTCTATTTTAAGAACAAATAAAATCTGTCACCGATTTGAAAATGAATCACCATTTTTTTCTTTAACGACAAAGAAAAATTTCTAAATCAATTTTTCAAAAAGCAGACGATATTTTAAAGAAATTAAAAGATATCTACAATCCAAGCGCAATTAGAACCATAAAAAAAATAAAACTGCCTTTAGTCTGGAACTCACAAAGATAATTAACTCAATGAAATAAGATTTAATCGCTTTGCCATTTTCTTCAGTGGAAAAAAAAATAAAAGAAAAGTTTGAAAAGAATCTTTTGTGAGTTTCCAATATGACAGCTGCCGCAAAGACGAGATTTAGAAACTATGAGTACATCAAATAAAAATTTCTGATGGACTTCAGATAGTCGCTGTCCTAAAAACTTATTTTTATGAAGTTTAACATTATGGAAGATGTCATAAAATGAGGAGGATATAAAGATTTTTCATCACAAAAAGTGTATTGTACAAGAAGTTTTTGGATAAAGAAAACTTTGCATTGTATCGTTTCTGATTCTTTTTATAACACTTTACTTTATAGTTTAAAAATATAAGGTTTTAAGAATTTTTATATTATATACGATGGTCGGTGTTTCTTTATGTATATAATGTATTTTCAATTGATTTTTTAATGTATTTTTTCTTTTTTTTTTTTGTAGTATTAGCTATCATAATAGTTATTAAGCTTCCCATAAAAGCAATAGAATTTTTTCGAGTACAATGGGACAAAACCCTTTATCCTCCTGAGACCTGAGCAAAATAAAATACATATATTCTTTCAAAGATTAGTTTTTCTGACCAATTAGGCCTAAAAACTAATATTTTTTACAAAATCGATAAATTTTAACTTTTAAATTTTGCTGGGGGGCACATCCATTTGAATGGATGTTGAGGTCATAAGTACTATAAAACTATAAAAAATTTATGCAGAAAAAATGTAAGGCAAAATTTTATTTTTTATCAAGATAACATAAATTTATTACTCAAAAATAATTATTGTTAATAAAAATAAATTGTAAATGTAAATTATTAACAGTTAATGCTAAAAAATTAAATTAAGCTCCATGAAATGTTTTAAAACAATTTCGTTCAGCAGTTATGCATAAAAACATTTGGCAATTTTTGCAATGAAATTTAGTTTTTTTCTTACAGCCTGTATTTCTACAATGCGCAGAGATTTTGATGTTGGCAAGTTCTGGCATATATTTTGCTTCTTTCTGCCGAAAAGGAATTAATGGCCAGGCTAATCGAATTTTTTTGCTTTAGTTGAACTTCACGATCACTATCTAGATCATCACATGAAGCTATGGGCGTATTTTTTTGTACCACCTGCTATTAATTTCTCTGAAATACCTATTCGAAACTCCATAAACTTTGAAAAGTCTTTCTTTAGATATCCATTAATTTCATAACATCTTTTGTATTGCACAGCTTTCCACAGCTTTTTTTCTTTTTCTGCTTGTGAAATATTATTATTAAAAACAACCTTCAAGTTTGATCGGATAAAAAAGTACCTGTCCCTCCTCATTGCATCAAAAATTAGTTGTACCCGAGTACTACACTTCCAGAACATATTGACTTAAGGAAACCTCAATATACTCATGAGAAAAGTGATACCAACAAAAGTTTTAATTTCAGAGGCAGTTATGTTGAGGGAATTTCTATTTTTCATAACACATGTTCTATTTGTGCAGTCAGCAATTAGTTTGTACATATTAGCATCTATGTAATTTAAAAAGTAATAATGCGGAATGTAGTTATGGCGATCCTGTACATCTGAATTAAGTTCTTGAATAATTTCAGGAGCATCTGGGATACTCGATGCAAATCTGAAAATAATATAAAATAGTTTCAGAATTTCTAGATAATCATACACTATTTAGTTAAATTAGTAAAATTGTAGCATTTAAATAGCTGAAATAGTATTTATGTTACACTAGATGTGTCACTTTCATATTAGAAAAGGTTCAAGATCAATTATTATCATGAAAATCTGATAGTAAAATAACAGTACAATATATATGCACTGCATATTCAATAGTAAGTAAATATATTAAAACAAAAGTAATAATTTTATTGCTATAATTACTTTTTGCAATTTTATATTTTCAAGACGCACACATAGCTGACAACATTTCTGGATTTTGAATACCAACAATTTTAAAGGAAAATATTTGCCTTCCTTAATGCCAATAAATAGAAGAAATACTCAGATTAAATAAAATTAAAATTATTCATAAAAATTAGTAGTATTAAAAAAATGTAAAAGTTAGCAGCTATGCACAAACACTCAAAACATATGTTAAAAAATATTATTTTATAAGAAATTGCTTCAAAGATCTCTTTTTCCATGTAAAAGTTTCCGCTTCCTTTTTTTTTCGCTACTAGCTGTTCGGATTTTTCTATCGGGCTATCCTCAATATCTATTTCGTCCGAAGAATCAACTTAAATCCAAAACTGGATTTAAACCTTTAGCAGTAATAGGATCATTAATTTCATTATCATCACTCCAATCATCAATTTCAATATCAGATAAATCACCGTTAAACATTAATTCTAACTCTTCTAGCGCTGTCAATCCTACAGATTATTAAAACATACATAAATCACATGTTTATTTACTCTTAAAAGACATAAAAAATTCTAATTTGTAAAAAATACTCTCTAAAACTAAGAAGATATTTATTTTTTAAAGGGAAGATTTGTTTACATTGGAAATAAAAGTACTAAGCCTAATTATGCAATAGATGAATTGAGAACTGACATCCATTTTAATGGATGTTTTAAAAACAAGCTAATTAAAAAAATATGAACATATTTAACATTATTAATTTATTTTATCTTAAAACAAAAGATCAAAGTATCAGAAAAACATTAAAATAATACTAAAAGATAATAAGAATAATATGAAAAGTGAAACTTACCGCGAGAGCGTCGATTTCCAACGTGGCTCATGATCTCCGCCATTTTATAAACAAATAAATTGCTGTTCCCAGATTCTTAAAGTTAAAAAGCGATTTTTGATTCATCCGTTATGATATCATGCCAGTTCTTGATTTCAAAAATATAAATTTTCGCAAGAGGAAGGAAAAGTAAAACATCCATTTTAATGGATGTTAGGTCTCAGGAGGTTATAATTTAATTTTTAATGTCCTTTCTTTGATTTTTCATATTTTTGCTTGGAAAACAGAGACTGCAAACTAAACATATGAAACCCTATTTTCTTTCAAATGTTTATAACATATAAAGAAGAATTTCCATTTTAAATAGGATTCTTCTTTTTTTCATTTTAAAAACTTTAAGAAAATAGACTTTCTTTTCATTTGCATACGAGTAAGAAATTAAATAAAAACAATATTTAAAACCGACTTAAGTACTTCCTAAATCAACAAATTCGCAGGTTTATAGATATGTATGAATGATTGTATAGTTATATTAATTAAGTCTATTAATATAATTTAATAATTAATATTAATGATTTTCTTTTTATTTAACATTTAACAGTTTGGGCAATATATATATGCATACAGTAATTATCTATTTTATGTTTTCTTTTATCTTGCCTACTATATTGAGTTTAGTTTACTATTGTCACTTTAAATAAAATTAATTTCAAATTAATTTTATTATTCCCCCCCCCCCCCTTTAAAACAATTTAAATATCTAAACACTTAATTAAATATTTAAATAATTAATTAATTTATAATAATTTATTTAATTATTGAGACTTTTTAATATGGTACGATTAATGTAGGAATTATTATAATGATTCATCCATATTACATTTACATATTTTAAATGTTTAATCAATCAATTACTTTTTGTTTATAATAATGTTTTGGTACTACTCTGTTATCCCGTCGATCAATTTCGCCAAATTATACAAATCGCCAAACGCCAAACTAATAGCCAAATTATACATATTGACATAATTTTTAATTTAAATAACGAAAAAACAAATATTTATTAGAATATTAATAAAAATACAAATAAAAAGTCGAAATAAAAATCACTTAATGACATTTTAAACACGTGAATATATTTAATGTCATTGAATGTGACATTCACGATCATCCATTATTGGCATTTGATCTTATAGTTTGGCGATAATTTTTTGGTCGACGGGATAGCCTAGTAGTACCAATGTTTTTCATACAATAAATAATTTCAGATTCACTTTTCAGATTCGTGAATAATAGAATGGGGAGCAGCATCACAGATAATCACATCATCAATTCCAGGGATAAAAATCTTGGATTAGTTAAATCTCGATTCGCATATTACAATGCATTCAGTCTGCTAAGACGTATCTTGGTGAAACACACTTAAAAACCCGATTTTAACAGTTGACATGTCAGTTTATGATTGAGCTCTCCTGCACCCAATAGTATAAAAATATGGAAGATTGGGAGCCGGGAAGCATAATGGCAAACCTATAAGTCAATCGCTAAGATCGGATTTGTAGGTGTTTTCCGCCTACATAGAACTTGGTAGACCGATTGCGTTGTAATATGCGAATCGATATTCAACTAATCCTGGATTCTGATCCGTGAACTCGATGCTCATTGAGTGATTGATATTATTTTCTGTACTGTGCTTTCCGGTCTATAATACGGAAGAAGTTTTGGTACGTTTTCTATTCTGGTTACATTAAATTTCCCTTTATTCTGACATTTCTCTTTATTTGCATTATAAATTATGTTTATGCTTTATCGAATTATGTAAAACATTTGTAGAAAAAAATACATGAATACCGAAAGAAAGAATATGGAAAGCAGGAAATTCGTAAAATTCACATCTTTAAAGAAATAATCTGAAATCTCTTTAGTATCATCAATAGATAAATGTTACTTTCCAAAGTGGGATAAAACAAAGCAGATCAATAGCAAAATTAAAGATACTTAAGAAGAAATAAAAAAATAAAAAAAAAGGAACCCGCAAATCAAATTTGCAATTACGAAATAGAATATTACCTCCGGTCAAGCTGTGAAAAAAATGTCTCTTGGGTGTCTTGTCCTATTTTTATCGTGCTAAAGGATTTCTGTCACAAACCTCTGGGGGCAAGACTGCATGATGACCGAGCAACGCTACAGGCAGTATCACGTAATAAGATGGAGGAATGCAAGTTAGAATTAAGAAAAGTATTCAAGAAACCAACAAAGTTTTTCAAGCGTAATATTTCGGAATTCATCTTTAGCTATGCAAAATAGAACTATACCAACATTTAATCTTAATTCAGAAATGTTGCCTTTTTTAATGCGAGATTGTGTCGATAGTTCTAAGGTGGTGTACACGATTTAAAGGGGAAAAGTCGCAGAGATCGAAACTCCTCCCCCTTTCTTTGAAAGAAAAAAGTTTCTAGACAGCAATAAATTTTTTAATGGAAAGAATCCTGAATAGCACGGAAAAGATATTTCTTAATTTGCTATTGTGGTTATATTACATTTTCCTACATTAAGAGACATTTTCGTAGTTTTTTAGATTACATATCATGTTTACACTTTACCAAATTATGTCAAAACATTTGTCGAAAATGTTTTATAACAATCAAAAAAAAGAATATGCAAAGCAGAAACTATTGTCCATTTTGTCCATTATATTTCCACTATAGCGGAGTATTTATTAAAAAAATCTGTGAAGCTATTTATTTTATTTTCCATTTTGATATGGAAATCTTGCTAGAGAAAAGTTATCACATAATATTCAATTTTTCGTAAATTCGTCAAACTATTTTTTTTTCAATTTGCACTTACAAATCTTGCAATACCGTAAAATCGGGTGAATCGGAACACTTTTGAACTTTAATGTAAAAAAAAACTGATTTTTTAATTATTTTATTTTTTTGCTAGAAACTCCGGCCTTGTTTTGTTCTTTACTTTTTAAGCAAAAGCGTAACATTTGTTACTGTTTATATATATACATTTTTTTTTATGGTGTTCCGATTCACCTCGCATGTAGGGGTGAATCGGAACAAATGTAATAATCTTCCTTTATTTTGATTAAAACTTTAAGAGGGTTAATAAAAATAGGGAATAATGATAAGGGAGGAATAGGAACATGTAGTTACTATTAAACTAAGCCTTTATTTTATAAACAAGTAAAGATATGCCTTTTTAAAAATTAGAAAACAACTTTGAGCTCAAGAAAAATTAAAGTTTATTTTAAGAAATTATATTCGAATTGCAGAATTTGAAATTTAATAGAAATTCATTCATATTCTGTGTTATCCTTTACTATTAGTCATTGGGTTATTGAATTTATTGAGTAGCCCCAATTATTGCATGCATTAATACGATCTACTAGTACGCCCTCATCCTCC
Source organism: Maratus speculifer (assembly GCA_964019185.1). NCBI lineage: Eukaryota > Metazoa > Arthropoda > Arachnida > Araneae > Salticidae > Maratus > Maratus speculifer. The sequence goes on along the minus strand of OZ025289.1, from coordinate 103,974,809 downwards.
GCCCTTAGTGCTGTTTGTATCCCTCTCTCTTTTAATTGGTTTTCCATTTTGAGATGATTATGTAATGTGTTGGATATCAGAGAATAATTCTGTGCAATTTTTTCTTAGTAATTTGCCATTTTTAATTATTTTTCATCGTGTGTTCCATGTCTGTTCGATTGGACATTGACTTTTTTGTTTAACTAAGTTATTTCTTTGCACCTTTAAACTCGTCCAGTAATTAGAACAAACAAAATATTGTTACAATACGTATTCCTACATATGTTTTCAGATATTATATGAAACTATTATTGTATAGAAAAATAAACCATGAGAGAAAATGTGTTCCGATTCACCCCGTAAATCTTAAACCTCTGATGTTACAAGCCATTTTTCTCTTTTTCATTATGTAGTTTAAAAATAAGTAGAATTTAATACAGCATATCGTTTACAGATATATCATTAATTAAAACTCCCTACTTAGGTTTAGAATATGAAAGTTACTGCAGTTACATACAAAGTTTTGAAGATTTTGAAAAAAATGAGATTTTTGGGGATCTACTTGCAGTTTATTTATATACCCCAGTAGTGGCGCCAACACGACAAAACAGAATTTTCCAACTCTTAATGTTATTATTTTCTTATAAAAAAATTGGCAACTAAAAATATCTTCATACATATTTATAATGAATTTATTTGTATGACTTAGGAAATTATTTAGCTTAGGAAAAAAAGTTTGAATAATTTTTTGTTTCATGCGAAACGGTTTTACTCAAATACGCTGTTTCATAAATGTAAGACCACTCTCATATTATTAATAAAGCAGACGATTTTCTTTTGAACTCAGAGTTTAACTGTAACCTACATACTCTGTAAAGTTTCAAAAGAAGAATTAAATGAAAAAAATCTGAATTGTATCTGATTCTTTGAATTTATTAGTAAAATGCCTCGTCGGAGTGAGTTTTCTGAAATCGAAGTGAGAAGAGTGTGGTTTTACAAAGGAAAAGGAAAATCTGAACGTGAAATAAGTAAGATTCTTAATCGTTCTAAATTTGCAATTCATAATGTTTTAAGTAAAAAAGTATTGTATAGAACGCATGAACGATCTGGTTGTAAAAAGGAGTTATCAGATTGTGATAATAGGCGAAATGTCAAACTGGCAACGAAAAAATATCAGTCAACTCGTAGAATAGCACAGCTGATAATTAAAAAGGTATCACATGTAACTATGTGGCGAAGTTTGAAATCTAATACTGATGTTATTTACCGCAAATTAAACAGTAAACCACTACTACTAAAATATCACAAGGAAGCTCGTCTTAAATGGACAAAGAATGTCATGTCCTGGAACTCTGTATTTAGAAATATATTGTTTTCAGACGAGAAAAGGTTTAATCTTGATGGTCCATACGGCAATAATTACTACTGGCATGATTTAAGGCACAAATCTCGCGAATCCTTCAGTAGGCAGATGGGAGGCGGTTCTGTTATAATGTGGGGCGCATTTTCATATGCAAGAAAGTGTGATCTCGAAAGAATTGAAGCAAAAATGACCTCAGACAGTTACCAACGGATGCTGTTTCGAAGCCTGATACCCTTCGAACCACTTTAGGAGGTGCAAAATGGAAGTTTCAGCAAGATGATGCTCCCAGTCATTCATCAAAATCAACCAAAGTGTGGTTTAAAAGAGAAAAGATTGATGTTTTATCTTGGCCAAGTCAAAGCCCTGACCTAAACCCAATAGAAAACTTGTAGGGTTACTTGTCTCGCCAGGTGTATGAAAATAGCAATCAATACCATTCAACGTATGAATTAGAAATGGCCATTATGGAGAAATAGGACAATATTCCCTAATCGTTCCTTAAAAAAGTAATTAACTTTTTGCCAAATCATGTGTTTGAAGTTATTCAGAGAAATGGTGGAGCAACATCTTACTAAATTTTCAAAAAATTGCTTTTCCCGTAGGTGGTCCTATAATTTTGAACAGTTCTTTTTGACACATTTTTGTTATTTTCATGTTTTCTTTTTTTTCGAATTAATTTCATTTGTGTAAAATGTTGCATTTTGCTAAAAACTTGATGTACAAACCCAGAGTATTCTTTATTTTGATTGAAATATTTCTTTAATTACCTATATAACTAAATATGTTGTGGTCTTATAATTTTGTAATAGACTGTAGTATTACATGATGATTATATATATATATATATATATAATAAACTTTTTAAATAGGGGAGGTTTTGGGTTCCTGGATTCATATAATGAAAAGCTATAAAGAAAGTTTTCAAAAGTCGTCCCATGGTAACGACTGCAATAGGTAGTATTTTTTTATTAAATCTACGTGATGTATATAAAGTTAACACAACAGTATAATGAATAGTGTAAAATGAAAGATCGGATGAAAGACAGAATTTATTAAAATTTAATAGGATTGCTAAGGATTTGAAGTTTAAAAAGCGTAATATCAATAAAATAATATCAAATAGTAGGAAGTTAAAGTATGGTATGCGTTTGTTTAAAGTATTTTATGTAATCTTGAAAAGTAATAAGTTAAATTTAAAAAAATCTATATTGGTGAAACTAACAAAGTTTTTCAAGTGTAATATTTCGGAATTCATCCTTAGCTATGCAAAATAGAATGATGCCAACTTTTAATCTCAACTCAAAAAATACGAGATAGTGTAGATAGATACAAGGTGGTGAAGAAGATTCCAAGGAGAAGGTCGCGGAAGTTATTATCCCCCCCCCCCCTCTCTGAACGAAAAAAGTTTCTAAGCAAAAATAATTTTTAGATGCCTTCGGAATTATGTAAAAACGTAGCACCTATAATCATCGTTCAATCCGTCCGTCTGTCCGCATATAACAGAGCAATAACTCCCAACCGAATCGTTTGAAATTTAAAGTATATAATTGTTACATAATTTTGTCGAGTCATTTCAAATTTTTTGATAATTGGATGCATATTTTAATTACAGAGACAATAAAAAATATTCTGTTACATTACGGCCAATGGAAATAAATAGTTTCAAGTGCATTTTAATGATGTTATATTCTTTCGAACATAATAAAATTGATATGTATCTATCAAATATATACTAAAAGTTCATACTGCTCAATCTGTGTTGCAAAGAATATTTATTATTAATTTACAGGGACACACGAAAGCATTCCATTACTCAATGGTAAAGGGGAAACACTGTTTGAAGCGCGTTTTAATGCTATTAAACTATTTCACATTTTAGGAAATTAAGATGCTTTGCTAAGTTTTATTACAAGTTTTTTCCTGAATAATATAAAGCAGATAGTATCTACAGGGACACTCAAATGATTTCGGTCAATATACTGTACACGGTGTACTGTATACTATTACACCAAGATTTGAATATTTTTAAAACTTTGGTATTGTATGATCATACCTCATTTGCTTCGTTTAACGTGCAATTTCAAACTTATTTAATGCGAGATTGTTTAGATAGTTCCAAGGTGGTGTAGATGATTTCAAGAGGAAAGTCGATGATATCTATACCCCGTTCTCTCCTCTCTCTCCCCTTTCTAGACAATAATAAATTTTTTGAAAATTGTAAACGCTCAATAAGAATGTTAAAAAAAAATATATAAAGTCAACACAACAGTAGAATGAATAGCAGACAGAATTTATTAAAATTTATTAAGATTTCTAAGCATGTGAGTTTAAAAAAGCATACTATCGATAGAATAATATCAAATAGTTAGAACTTAAAATATGATATGCGTTTGTTCAAAGCCTTTTATGTAATCTTGAAAAGTAATTCGTTATCATTAAGAAAAGTATTCGTGAAACTAACAAAGTTTTTCAAGTGTAATATTTCGGAATTCATCCTTAGCTATGAAAAAGAAAAAAAAAGCCAATTTTTAATATTAACTCAGAAATGTTGCCATTTTTCAATGCGAGATAGTGTGGATAGTTACAATGTAGTGTAGATGATTTCAAGGAGAACGTCGCGGAGATCATTATCCCTCCCCCCCCCCCCCTTTCTCTCTCGAAAAAAAGTTTGTGCAGAATAATAACTTTTTTATTGTAAAATACCCATTAACGATGTTAAAATATAGATCTGCTTAATACAGTAGTAGAATGAACAGCGTAAAATGAAAAATTGGATGCTGAACGGAAAGTTTTAAATTTAATAGAATTGCTAAGAATGTGAAGTTTAAAAATTCATAATATCAATGAGATGATATCAAGTAGTAGAAAGTTAAAATATGGTAGAAGTTTGTTTGAAATCTTTTATGTAATAATGAAAAGAAATTACTTATAATAATACTTATGGATTGTAAAAATGTAGCTTTTCTTGTGTCACCATTTTTAATTGGTATAAAGGTTTACCTCATACCTTTATCTCTAAACTGCTGTAGATAATAAAATGATAAATAATGAGTCAATTAAAATTTTGCATGCATAATTTAGTAATAATTACTTTCTACACAAAAATAATTGACACTTACTTTATATTTAAATCTTTATTAAGACTCTGCATGCTGTATCTGATTACGAACTGAAATTCTTCATATTCTGTGAGCCTTCTAAATTTCCTATGCCATCTGATTGAGAACAAAAAGAAGCATTATGAATCTGTGTTTTTGAATTATTTGCCAGAATGTTTTTTTTCTGAAATGCGTACACATATTGTTTATAGAAGTTTTTTATTTAAACAGAATTAATATTTTACTTTTCCTTTTTTTTATTCTCAATAAGAGTAGGAAAAATGTTAATATTTTACTTTCAAAAAATTGATTTAAATGTCAGTATCTAACAAGTGACAAAAGTTTTGACTTATAATTCACAATAAAATAGGTCGGTTTTTAATTCCCTTCAGTACTTTTAAAATTGACATTGAATAGCGGGGATCTGAGCCCTAGGGTACCATAATATGCAAATCGATTACGCTGCAAATGCTTTATTTCACCGGGTGACCTTGCACTCTTTTATAACTGATGTAAAGGAACTTCACTTTTGTTTATAAAACTACCTCTAAACTATTAAGGATCATAAAATGATAAAAAATAATGATAAAAAATGAGTTAATTAAAACTGTGCATGCATAATTTAAGTAATTTCAACACATAAACGATTAATGTATTGTTTTCTAGTTGATTTTAGGATGCTTTGTCTCATTACGATCTGATATTAATAATTTGCTGTGACACCTGAAAATTTGTTTTAATAGCAGATTGCGTAAAATAGAAGGATTCTGAATGTGTAGTTTAGATATTATCTATTTTATCGCGAGGTACTTTTTTTCTCGCACATCTCTAAATTTACAGAAGTGTTAATATTGAACAGTTAATATTTTACTTTTTCAAAGTGTACAAGTGTGATAGATTTTTACTTTAAAAAATTTATTTAAATGTCGGTGCTTAACGAGTAATAAAAGTTTTGACTTATATTTTACATTTAAAAAAAACTTTTTTTTCAGTATTTTTAAAATGGATATTGCATAGTGGGGATCTGAGCCCGAGGGTGCCATAACATGCAAACTGATTATGCTGCAAATGCTTTATTTTGGCAGGTGACTTTGTACCATTTTTAAACTCGTGCAAACAATCTTCACTTTTGCTCTCAAAATTATCTCTATCATTTTAGTGATCATAAAATAGTAAAAAATGAGTTGATTAAAATTGTGCATGCATAAATTAATTAATTTCTGCACAAAAATAATTTTTAATGTGTTTGTTTTATTTGATTTTAGGATTATTTGTCTTATTATTAATTGACATTAATAATTTGCTATGACCGTCAAAATTTAATGTGTTTAATTATGTGAAAAGGAAGCGCTGTGAATCTGTAGTTAGAAATTATCTATTTTATCTCGAGGTTTTTTATTTTATTCTCGCACATCTCTTGATTTACAGAAGTGTTTATTAATTCTTCAAATAACCGAAATCGGCAGTTAATATTTTGTTTTTTCAAAGAGTACAAATGTGACAGATCTTTACTTTCAAAAAAATGATTTAATTGTCGGTGCGTAATAATTTATAAAAGTTCTCACTTACAATAATTTTTTACGATAAAAAATACCTTTTTTACAATAAAAAAAGATCACTTTTTTCATTCTTTCAGTACTTTTAAAATGGATATTACATAGTGGGGATCTGAGCCTGAGGGTGCCATAATATGCAAACAGATTATGCTACATATGTTTTATTTCGCCAGTCGATTTTGCACCAGTTCAAAAATGGTGCAAACAATCTTCACTTTTTCTTTCAAAACTATTTCTATCATTTTCGTGATCATAAAATGATAAAAAATGAGTTGTTAATTAAAATTGTACATGTATAATTTAATTAATGTCTACAGTTTAATTAATTATTAGTGTCTTGTTTTTTAATTGATTTTAGGATTGTTTGTCTTATTACGAACTGATATTAATAATTTGCTGTGAGCCGTCCAAATTTATTATCTGAAAAAGAAACGTTGTGAATCTGTAGTTAGAAATTATTTATTTAATCGTGACATTTTTTTTCTTCTTGAACAAAGTGCTTATCATTTCTTCAAATAACCGAAGTCAACAATCAACAATTAATATTTTACTTTTTTTTAACTCAATAAGAGTACGGATGTGATTGATTTTTAATTTCAAAAAATTGATTTAAATGTCGGTGCGTAACGAGTGATAAAAGTTCTGACTTATATTTTACAATAAAAAACGATCACTTTTTTTTCTTTCTATCCAGTACTTTTTAAAATGGATATTACATAGCGGGGATCTGAGCCCGAGGGTGCCATAATATGCAAATCGATTATGCTGCAAATGCTTTATTTCGCCCGGGAGAAGACGTAAAATATACTTACATCTCGATGTATGCAAAAATTGTAAAGATGAGTTCTGCATTCCTTTTGTAATTTAACGACGTCTAAGTCATATGAAGATAAAGAGGGTTGAAAAAAAAGTCCATTTTTAGAGGCATTATATTTTGGAATCTGTTTTGCTCTCGTATTAATCGGAATAAATCGCGTTTCTCCCAGGGTGTACTTTGTGTGTCTGTATAATATGTACAGGTATCGATCTGAAAAAGAATGAAGAAAAAGTACTATATATTTAAAGACATAAAATCGATTTAGTTGTTAAATGCTTGCAAAATGGCTGGAAAGTTGCTTCAAACTATTGCGTGAATGGCATTATCATAAATGAAAATGAAAATAAATACCATTTTTTAAGCTTTTAATACATAGCCCAGCCTTTTTACTTCGATAACTCTTTAATTAAGATAAGGATAAAATATAAGATAAATCCATGTTATAATAATTTATGATATGAAGTAAGAATGTAGAAAAACTGCTCTACGTTTTGGAATACAAAATTGATTTAATTGTTATATTCTTGTTAAATATCATTAAATCTGTATCAAATTACTGCGTAAATGATATTGCTATACACAAAAATTAAACACAATATCATTGCTTTTAAGTATTTGATTCATCATAAAAACTTGTTACTAGAATAAAACTTTTATTAATATAGTATTAAAATATAGTAAGAATTTTAAAATAATGTACTATTTAACTAAAATTATAATGATAAAAATGTACTCTGTATTTAAACACAAATATATATAATTTGTTAAATACTTGCGAAAGGATATAAAAGCTGTTTCAAATGCATGAATGATATTACAATAAATTAAAGAGAAATGTCCTAAACGTATTAAAATTTATTATTATACATACTATTTATCATTATTTAATTATTATTATTATTTTTATTACATATTATTTTTAATGCATACATGCGTTTTTAATGAAAATTTTTAATCCATAGTCTAGTCTACTTACATGAAAAGCCTTTTTATTAAAATAATAGTATAAATTTAAAATAATGTTATTCCATTGTACGATGTGAAATAAGGATTACAGAATTGATACTCTATGTTTAAAGACATAACATTGATTCAGAAATCAAATTCTTGTTAAATTTTTTTGCTAATCATATTGCAATAAATTAGATGGAAAATAATACCCAATTATGATCATTATCAGTTAAATTACCAGTTAATTACTAGTTAATTGGTAATTACCGATAATTACCAGTTAATTGATATTTACCAGTTATAATCAGTTATAATCATATACGCATGATAATAACAATATTCAAGTCTATGATACTAAATGCACTAACAGGCTGAATTTGAGACATGGCATTCGTTTAAATTTATTTTTTCCGTATGATAAAATTTTCAAGAGGATTTCTTAAGTAAATTATTATTCATAATTTTTTAAAGAATATTCTCTAATATCGTTTCATTTATATCATCAGGATGCATTTTTTCCCGTGCAAATTTTTTTCATTTTATTAGCATATAACAGGAAAAACAAGAATATGTTTAAATAAAAAAATACTTTTAATTTAAAATGCTTAAAAATGAAGTTTAATCATGATGATTTTAAACACTAAAAAATAGTAAATTAGATTTTTTTTAAGTTTCTTTAACATTTTTTTTTCTAAAATTCTAAATTGTTTGATGATTGAAATCCTACAAGCATCTCCGATGATAAGTGAAACAGCACATCAAAATTGATGAGTGATACACTTTATTCGAGAACCTTTTGAAGAGCTCTAAAATTTGAAAAACAGCAAAATTCACCCCGTTTTGTTCATGTCAGCTTGTTTTAATTAAAGAACCCCAAATTACAAGAAATTACTTAAAAGGGAGGTTTCGAATTTCACGGGATAAACTTTCAAATATGATAGAGCACGCTTAAAGTGACATTTTTTGCTTAGTTTTCTATGCAGTCCCGTTCAAACATTTAACACAGTGTTAAGGTATCCGATTACCTTTAAAACGCAATTTTCTATCAAAATATCGGTTTTCCATTTTTGCTGTAATATTAACTATGCATCTTTTGCCTATCAAAATATGCTAAATTTTTCTCGGTATTTAAAACAAAACCCGAGTTACAGCCGTTTAAAATTACTTCGATTACACCTTTTGAAATGTGATTGCAAGTTATTTTTAGATTTTTCCTCAAAATGAAGTTTTCTGATTCTTACTACCTGCAAAACATTCTATAACAAAAAATTATATATGAAATGCCACGAAATTTTCAGTACTTCTTTTACAAACGCCTTTCGAAGAAACAGACTGCATTCTTCATAATATATTAAAAAGTTTTATATTTACACTGGTATAAATGACAAACACGAGACAAATTTTGCTAATTTTTGGTTGCATCAGTACTTTAATTGCCATGTCATTTGAGATAGAGATGCGATGAAACTGTGTGTAGTCTAAGTCCTAAAGAAAGTTATTCTGTTTTTTATAAAATTTATAAGATGTCAATACATCGTTTTATTTTTGATTTATCACGTTTTCTAGAAATGTCAATTTTTGACATAATTTTGACTATTTTTCTCTTTAAAAAATTATTTCTGGGCAATTATTAAAATTTTTATATATATTTTTTCAAAGTTTTAAAATAAATGCCATTATTAAAAATGGACAACAAGAGATAATTTCAAAATTTTCTAAACATCCCTTCCGAAGGTATGTGGATACCTTAAAGATAGTCTATCTACTTAACGGATTATATTATAGTAGATTAATCTCTGTTAAAGTTACCCAACTGTCATGAAAAAAAATTAATGTTAATAACCAGTACTAATTTTCTGTTGTTTTATAGAAAAATCTAATACACAATATGTGATATTTATGGTAATAGTTATGTCAATTACCATGAATTTCGAAATAATTTTTTTATTGTGCTTAGATAGTTTTACTTAATGAGCCCACATTACAAGAATTTATTTAAAAGGAGAGGCTTAAATTTCGAGGAATAAGTTTTCAAATGTGATAGAGCGCGCTTAAAGAGACATTTTTTTAAATCTAGTTTTCTATATGTTCCTTTTAAAACATTGTTACACCATGTTAAAGACAGTCTATCTACTTAACGGAATACATTATAACGCATTCATCTCCGTTAAAGTCACCCTATTGTCATGAAAAAAATTAATGTTTTATTCATCAACATTAATTTTATATTGTCTTATAGAAAAAATATAATATATATTAAGGTTATATTTATGATAATGTTTAGGGCAACAATCACGAATTTCGAAATAATACTATTGTTGTTCTTAGGTAGTTTTAATAACGAACCAAAAATTGCAACAAATTACTTTAAAAGGAAGATTAGAATTTCGATTAATAAACTTTAGAATTTCATAAAGCACTCTTAAAGATACTTTTTTAAATCTAATTTTCTATATGGTCCCATTCAAACATTGTCACTCTATTTTAACCCTCTGAGCGTCTTGCAAATGGGCAAAACTGTAATGATGCTTTATATGTACTTTGTTTTAAATATTTAAAAAATATAGATTCTTTCAACATTATTAAAAAACGTAATTAAAAATATGAATATAATGCTTGAGAGTATTAATCATTCATCAATGTATAGAAAATTCATTAAATCTATAGAATTATATTATCATAAATAATGCTGATATATTGCAGTGAAACGTGGAGCTGAGTGAAAGGAATATTACGTTCGAAACTCTAAAGGAGGTTTAAAAAGTGTCTATTTATGAGAATATACACTGGTGTGCAAAATTTAAGGACGAGTCCCAAAATGCCAATTTTCAAGGGATTTTAATGCGATAATTTTTACGCGAATATTTAAAAGGAAGTAGTGTAATTCGAATAATTACTATCTCTGCATAACAACTAGTCTGTATAACACCTCATTCAGGTCACACATGGTCACAAGAGTCACAGTCACCACAGCGAAACAAAAAATAGGAAATTCCATAAGTCTCTTTATGAGTTTCAAATGACTACTATATCTGATTCCACTGACAGATCACTGCGACTGCTGCTTTGTATCGAGTCAACAGGTGACTTTACAATGTCATTTTATTAAGACTCTCATGTGACTGTCATTTGGAGACTCAATTTCAAAATCATTGTGAATGTTGCACACTGTAATACATACACTGTAAAACACACTGTAAAACACACTGTAAAACACTGTAACGCTACTCCATGAAATTGGTGGCAGTCTTGCTGCCTCCAATTTTGTGGAGTACTTTAACCGATATAACCGGTGTAACATTGCAAGGTTACACCAGTAATATATGCTTAAATTACACCATTATATAAGTGAAAAATTACTCCTTAAAGTGGAAATCGTAGCTGCCACCAATTTTATGGAGTAACGTAACACAAATGTTTTACAGTGCATTATGATAAATTATCAAATAATGTCACATTAAATTCATATGGTCACTTTCTGTGACAAGACTTTGTCAAATGGTGACAGGAACCCTAATGTGAAGTAACCACTGTGAATAGTGGTGATAAGTCACCATGTGACTTTAATGGGACATTATTTGGTAATTTATCATAATGCAACGTCCACAATGACTTTGAAATTGAGTCTCCAGGTGAGAAGTCATACGAGAGTCTCGATAAAACGACATTTTAAAGTCACCTGGTGACTCGCCAGAAAGCAGCAGTCACAACGAAGTGTCAGTGGAGTCACACGTAGTAGTCATTTGAGACTCATAAAAGAGACGTATGAAATTTCCTATTTTTTGTTTCGCCGTAGTGACTATGACTCTTGTAACCATGTGTGACCAGAATGAGATGTTATATGGACTAGGTGTTATGCAGGGATAGTAATTATTCGAATTATATTACTTCCTTTTGAATACTTGCATAAAAATTATCGCTTGAAAATCCCTCGAAAATTGGCATTTTGGGACTCGTCCTTAAATTTTTCACGCCAGTGTACTTTAGCACATTAATTACTGTTAAAGTTAACTGATCTTTTATAAAAAATTAATTTAATGACAAACATTAATTTCATATTGTCCCTATTACTACAGATAATTTAATGCATAATAAGTTACATTCATTATAATATTCTGGGAAATTATCCTGAATTTCTCAATTAATTGTGTTAGTGTTGTTAATTAACATTAACCTTACCATGATCATTTCATCCTGATTGAATAGTTTTCAAAACATTTACGTTACCAATGCAATTAAATACAAACTTGAATCATGAATCGTACGGAGTTTCATTTAATTGCTCATATTTGTAGGAAGTTAAAATACGTTATTTGTGAGTAGTGTGGTACTTGAAAGTGCAAAAGATCTGTGGTAGTAACACATAATTTTAAAAGCAATCTATGTTGATAATATCCTTGAGTGGTGGGAGTCAAACTGAATTAGAATGTTCGAATTAAAATGCTGTTGCAGAAATTAATCTAAAATATCGTAAAACATTTTATGCTTTATTAAAAAACATAGTAGCATATATATTTTTTATTTACTAAATAAAATTAGAGTTTGCTATATCTTTATAACTGTGTTTACCAAGTAAACTGAAAGCTAAATGTTTAACTGGTGTTGTAAATTATACACATTATATCGAATCCATACATGAAAATGCATCTTTTTCGTATTTCAATTCTATTAATAAGATTACCAAAAGTAAAAATCGCTTGGCATTCACAGGAGTGGTACACTTCTGATAATTTTTCAAGACAAAAATCAGTAATTTTTTATTATTAAAAAATAATATGCAAAATAAAATAAATCTAGGTTAAACACGCAAAATTTCTTCTCATAAAGAAGAGATTTTTCTAAAAGAAAGTACTAGTATCAAAGAATTTCCTGATCTTAAAATTTTCGTGCAAGGGCGACAAAATTGATTGCGAGAGGTCTAAATCTATCAAACTGAAAATAAAATTAGGTTAATTTCTCATACGCTTATAATAAAGTGTTTTTTAATATCGTAAACTAGACCTGTTAAAAGGACGGAAGACGTTAAATTTTTAAAAAAATTTTCACAGTAAAAATGTTAAATTTTTTGCAAATACATATTTTCACCATAAGTATCTACACCATCTTGTAAAAAATTTTTAATGTTATTATAAAAGGTCAATTTAAAAAAATAAATTTTTAAAACGAATTTTTGTAATTGTTACTTGCCTCTTAATTTATTTAGATAGTTCCTCGATTTTCAAACTTAATCATGTAAAACTCTATTGCAAACAAATCTATGCATCGATTTTTTAAACTCCTAAATAGTTATTTTTTAGAAAAAAAATTCTGAATTTAATGTCGTATTTCACCAAAATTCTACCTTATAAAAAGTTAAAAATCCAATTTAACTGTCTTAAAGAAGTCGATTTTTAAAATGCGCATGCGATTTTTTAAAAGCATTACTAGGATTCTTGTTTATTAGTTTCGTGAATTTTTTTTTATCAAAAATAAAGTAGTAAGGCATTTTAAAAATTAAAAAGCATGAAGAAACTGTATTGAGAAGAAACGGATTTGAAGAATGTTAAAAGACCAAAAATTGTTTGTGAACAAAATTAAATTAGATGTGACTTTGCTTAAAGTAATATCATATGCATACAGTTTCACACGAAAGTCACAGTTTAAATTGAAGAATAACAATACACATAAAAAAGTCGATTTTTGCTCAAATAAAGGTCCAAGGTTCTTTTAAATTATGGTAAGATTTTTATTTTGACTATTCTTAATTGCATTTCATTTTCCACGTGATCTTTTCAAAATAAATAATTTCAAAGAAAAAAAAGTGCTAAGAACACTTTTTAAAAAAACTATGCTATTACTCTGGTATTAAACTAAACTAAAACTATGCTAAAACTATTCAACTCTCTTGATCGTAAAATAAATAATAAATTTTATAAATAAAACTTATTATTAAGGTATAAAAAATGCATAAAAGATGAAAATCCAATTCATTGTCTGATGAAATAAGCTTAAGTGACAATTAGCATACGCGAACGGACTATGATGCCAGATTTTGGATTCTTTTTTTCAAATATTCATACCTTTCAATTTTCATTCCACTCCATAAAGTTATCCAAATGGATTCTTAAACACCGAGTATAGTTTTAGTTTTATAAGCTGACAAAGACATAAAATATTCTAATTAAATGTCCGGATTCTTTCAAGACTGTCAATAAAAACTTTCCCTTTATTTAGAAAATTTATTTTATGTAAAAAAAAAAAATATGATTACACGATCCATCTAGTATGCTTTATATTTTTTAAGAGTCCCTTACATACCAATACAAAAGACAAATGAATTATACAGCAGTCTTTGTTATGCATATCGATCTTGTGTATGATTTAGTGCTCGTCACAGGCTTTATTTGGGATAAAATTAAGTTATGTCTCATGCTAGATTAAACACGCGAATCGAGTTACATGCATTTGACTGCAAATTTACAGCGTAATAGCAGTTCTATTGAAGATGGAAAGTCATTAGCATTAAATCATTTTAAATAGTATTTTTGATATCGAAAAATGATGTATTTTTGGGAGTTTTTTCATATAATTTGTCAAAATATCTTAGATAAATAAAATAGTGAGCAAGCTTTTTTTAAGTAGGATATAATCCGAAGATTTATCTGTTTAAAACTGAGAAAGCTTCGATCAGAAAAGTTTTATTTGTTGTAGAAAAAAATTAATGTAAAATATAAAGATAAATTTAGTCTTTTGAGACAGAAAATAAGCAAACTTTGCCAGAAATACATTATTTATTTACAAGTAAATATGTTTTCAAGATCCTCTACTTTTTTTTATACAGTTGATTTAATAAATACATGATATAAAAAAGAAATAGTTACACATAACAGCATTTATTATGCATATAGATCTCGTGAACGATTTAGTGCTCGTCTCTGGTATTATTTGGAATAAAATTAAGATCTGCCTCATGTTAGATTAAACATTCGAGATAGAATTACTTGTATTGGACTCTAAATATAGAGCAAAATACCAGTTCTATTGAAGATGAAAAGTAATTAGTAGTAAATATATTTAAATAATGTTTCTGAAATCGAAATCTGATGCTTTTTGGGAGTTTGTGCATATCAGTTATCAAAAGAATTTAGAAAATTTAAAGAGGGAGAGGCTTTTTTCAAATGAATGTTGTTAAATGTTATATAAGAGATTATATATATGAATAGAATATATTCTTTTATGTTGAATTAAAAATAATTAAAAATATGTTCAAAATGGTAATAACAATAAAATAATGAATAACAATTCCCTATAATTGAAAATCATATATTTAATGTTCATTTCATCTCATTTCATATTTTTGAAAGAGTCGTGTGAAAAACATTAAACACTTTTTACTTTAAATATTATTTTATTTTAAAAACATCTTTCCTTAATATGAATAATACATTATTCCAAACATAGCATTTCATAAAAACTAAAAAATCACTCTATTTTGTGAGTGTGTGTGTTTGTGTGTGTGTGTGTAACAGTTGTGATTGTTTGGATAACAGAACAAATCTTATCTTAGTTGTTTTTCTCATTAAATCTGCAATTTGTTTTTCGAAATTTATGCAGATGTTTTTCTAAACGTAATTAAAGAATTTTTATACATATATTTACCACTGTCCAACAAAAATTTAAAATTAACACCATTTTTGCAAGGTTAAGAAAGAATGTCTTAGTCTAAACATTTTAATTTCGCATTTATATAGTACAAAAGGAAGTGTTATTAATATTTTTAGTTTTGAGAATGATCTTCAAAATATCATTATGAGTTATATTACATTATATCACTCGTGATTATAGCACATTTTCGTAAATTAAGAAAAATATGTCTTCTTTAACAGTGTGGGTGAGTCAACCAGTAGCAAAACAATTTGTTCATGAACTTGTTTTTAGAAAAATGTTGTGGCTGAACGTGATAAGTTCTAGTATAACATTCCGATGCTAAAACAGTTGTTCACAATTGCATTGTAGTCTTTGAGGATAACTATGAATGTCAGAAATAAAGTAAAAGCTATTTTAAGCACTTACTACTAAGGACAATACACACATCCCCACAGAAACAATAATTGTAACTGAAGAATTGGATAGATGTGATAATTTTATGGCAGTTTTACAAGTTTGTACATTAATCATGTATTTTTATAGCTCACTATATTAAAAACTAGGGAAGTATGCCCAGAATAATTGTAACTGGCTCTTCGTGCGTTGACTTCCATTTTTAATTTATTTAAAGTAGCTTTTCAGATTTTAAAAATCTGAGATCTTGTTTTATTGATGCGTCAATGGCCAATTTATTTATGTATATTTAAATAAAATCATTTATGTATATATATATTAGTAAAAACGAAGTCTAAAACTTTTACCTAAATAGTAGATATTTTCCTTAGATAAGGTTTGAGTTTTAGTCATAATTCTTCTAATATTATTTTTACAAAATTAAAAGACATAAAAAACTAAATTATTAAAAATATTCAAATAAAACAGAAACGTTCTAATTAATCTCTATCTGAAAATAATCAAAGAACACGTAAATAATAAAATTATCAACCTTTAATCAGAAATGATTTAAAGGAAATGTGTGAAAAATTACTAGTTAAAAATGTATTATTCAATACTTCAATGCTATCCTACGAGATAATAAAGCAGAGTAAAATCCTACGCATTTTGAGTAATGGATAAAATACAATAGGAATAGTATTCTAAAAGAATAAAATCGAAATTTATGTTATATGAAACTAGTTTAAACACTAATAATTATACAACGAATGATATTTTATAGATAATAAAATCGACGTCGATGAATAAATTTACCAAGAAGTTCTAATATTTTACAACGTAAAGAAGGAAAATTTTTGTGACATTTAGCATTCCTGATGTATTCTAAGCTAATACAGTCTAATTCTATTTAAAACGTACTTTACTTGAAAACAAAAATAAAAATTATGTAGAATGTATAATGATATTTACATTATTGAAAACTGTATTTTATGATAACGCAGAAGAAAAAGTTGAACAAAAGGAAAAAAATGCTCTAAGGAATACCCTACGAAATTTAAATAAATTCTGTTAAAACTATAAAAAAAGAAAATTCATGTAGCCAAATACATATGCAAATACATGCATACATATATTTGAATAACAAATTTATATCAGGATTTTATCTGTTTGAACTTAATGCATAAAGTGGAAGAAATCAATTTAGAAAAATGATTGATTTTTCTTAATTTCTTAAATTAACTACTAGAATTTTAAGTATATGTTAATAACTATCTCACTAATACAGAAATAATATTAAACAAAATTTAACTGTGCAATTATTAAACTTAACCCTCTAATTGTTTGACACGTAATATGCCGTTTAGTAAGCTCAATGTTTCACTGAAGATTATGCAATATTTAAGACAATATAATTCTATAGATAAAGGGAATTTTCAATACGTTGAAGAATGATTAATATTCTCAAATATTACGTTCATTTTTGTAAGTAAGTTTTTTTGTAATTTTGAAAGAATGATATTTTTTAGCATTTAAAACAAATTTAGAGAAAACAACATTATAATTTTACCCTTTTTCAAGACTCTCAGAGAGTTAATGTTTACACGTTAAAGTACAATATACTTTCAATAGCCTTTTAATACTGTTTCTGCATATAACTAAATTATTGACACAGTAATTGACGAATTGTTTGTAACTGACGCATTAAAACACTTCAATATTAATTTTTAAAACATTGTATCGTTACTTCTTCATAAACGTATTTGTCAACTTCTGAAATTTTGATGCAATATTTTAATGCTTTTTCTATTTACAAGTTTACTGTTGGTCTTCAGAATCAGTTTTTAAAATGCAGTGGAACCTGCTAAAGTGACCACATTGTTAAAGTGGTCACCTCCCTAAAGTGACCGCTTTTGACAAATTTTACTTGTGCTCATATAAAGTAATGAGACTTGTCCGGTAATGTGACCACCTGTGTAAAGTTTCCAGCAGTGTAAGGTGTCCAGTTAGCATGTCATCATCAATGTTATTTAAACCTGTAAAATGTGACCATCCATTTTTCTGCATACTGAAAATTTTTAAACTAAAAGACTAAAGTAGACATTTTCTGAAATTTTATTTTGATCCATTAAAAAAATATGAGAATTTATGTCTGATGGCAATTATTTATTTCATGCATGTGACCATTTTGTCCCTTATTGTAAGACATTTGCACTCATTTAAGATGATTTTTAATGAGAAGTTTATTACTGCCAGTTACAGAAACGTTATCATTATACAATTACATTGAAAGTTTAAAAAAAAATCGATAATTTACAGTATACTTTGTTGTTAAGTTTTATTTAAGTCAGTCACTACCGAATTATTCACTTGTATTCAAAAGAAATAACGTACGTTTTAAGTAAATTATTTTGTATGTTTTATTTTTGAAATTACAAAAGTTTTAATGTACCATTTTTAAAGACGCTCAATAAAGTGACCACCTCTCTATAGTGACCATTTTAGCCGGTCCCAAAAGTGGTCACTTTAGACAGGTTCCACTGTATTTGGTGAGTTGTCATCTTCGGATTCGCCAGTTTGGAGAGAAGCCATAACACAAAATTAACAACAAATCGGTAGCTTTATTTAAAAAATAAAAATGGGGGAAAAGCTTCACAATAGGATAAATTATTAGGATGAGCGAAGCGAATCCTCTACTAGGCCACTCAAATTACATTTTGTCGTACACTTTATAAAAAATCTATTCAGTATTTTGACTTAAACATAAGAATAAATTATGATATGTAGATTTGCAGAATGTTATTTTTTTACAGAATAACCTTTAAAAAATATTATTTTAATAATTAATTTATTCTACATATTTTTCTATTATGTACACATTTTTCCAAATAAAAAATTGAATGCGTATCTTTTTGTTTTTAGAAGGAAAATAAACCATGGGGTTAGTAATTATACATAGAATCATGATTAATTATTTAAATAAAATATATTTTCATTATTCCGCCAAAATCGTTTGCAAATAAAAAACTGAACCCGTATCTTTTTATTTTAAGAAGGAAAATAAATCATAGGGTTAGTAATTATAGTTAGAATCATGATTAATATATTAAATAAAATATATTTCCATTTTTCTGCCAAAATTATTTACGAAGTTTATATTTACGGATTTTAAAAGAATTGCATTATGATTTATTTATTTAGGTATTTTCTTTGGTAAAGTGGCAACAAAAGAATCGTAAACAAGTAAAATTAATTCTTATATTTGGTATTTAAAGTGAAATATTTTGTTAAATTTGGTAAGTTTCTTAAGTTTGATATTCGAGATGAAAGATTAAAGAATAATTTAAGAATAATTTAAGAATACTTTAATTGGTTGAAGATTAATTTAATTGAACCAAATTAAATATATTAGCTATGTTTATAAATAATTTCTGAAATGTATTAGTAATTTAAAAATGCCGAGAAAAAGAACACTTACTGGCCAGAACGAGCGCCATTACTGGCCATTGGAAAATGTAAAAACATCTTTAAAGCATTTAGTTAAAAATTAAAAAAATATTTTGTAAAATTCTGCTTCGAAAATATTTGTATTTATACTAGCCTTATATCATAAATAAAAATAAGGAAATTCTTAGCTATTTGGCTGAATTTACATTTCTAAAATTTAAATGAGCCAAAACATGAGATAAACGTTTTTGCTTAATGTTACTTTCAAATATTTATCTTATGAAATAATTCTTCGCGAATCCAAACAAAGCTAGTTTATATAGTTCTAAATTAATTCAATAAAGAAGAAAATATGATGAAGGAATCCAACCTATTATATTACAAATTATCTACAAGTAAACATTTTCGCAACAGCTCCGTTTTTACTAGAATTACAGATTTCATTAAAGTTATGTTTAAGGTATATGCAAATTCTATCTAAATGCTTCTTTTTTTCAAGAAGAAAAAATTCCCAACTTTTTATTCTAATACACAACTGACTTATTTGAGGTTTTTAATAAAGGAAACTCAGTTTCACAAATACACCTGCGCATTGTGAAGTAACTAATTGGAATTTGTTTTTCGTCGATGATCACTTCGGTGAGATATGTTCCAAATCCGAATTCTCTTATTAAATCTTCACAATGTATACTATACAACTAAAATTAACTAGTTAACGTAGATTTGCAAAACAGAGATATCAATTAAATTTCGGACATCTTTTCACATTTTGTAAAAGTTGAAGAAAAATGAATAAATATCTCATTCACCCACAAATTTTAGCAACAAAAAATGACAAAAACTTGCAAAACTCGTTTGACCTTTATCATCGAGCATAATACGAAAATCATCGAGCATAATGCAATTTTGCGCCTTAATTTAATTACAAGTATACGATAACGAAATTAAAATATTCATTCAACTTTAATAGTACATTACAAACGTATTATTAGTGCAACCACGTCTTCAAAGTCAACGAATCAATTAATAATAAAAATATTCTCTGAAGGTGGCAAGTAAAACGTACTAAGAAATTTTAAATAAACTGCATATTTTTAACTTGTAATATCAATGTCATTATCATATTAAAAAACATTATATAAATTCAATAATTAGTGATTCAATAATAAATATTTTAATAAAACAGTGAGCTTTTGAAAGTTCATGCTATGTATTTTCTGAAAAACATTTTTACTTTCTTCTATCTTTACAAGAAGAAAGTATTGGATTCATGAAACTTTTCGACTTCCGGTTTTCGACGGATTTATACGTTTTAGAAGGTCCTGAACACGTTTTGACTATTTTTAGAAAATGTCTGTCTGTGAGTCTGTCCGTCTGTCTGTCTGTCTGTCTGTCTGTCTGTATGTCTGTCTGTCTGTATGTGACAAAAAATTTGTGGGCGCTCTATCTCAAGAACTAATGCTCGAAATTTAATAAAATTTTATATTAAGTTAGACCTTGATATGAAGTAGTTCCTATTGGTTTTTGGTGAATATTGGCCAGCAGGTGGCGCTGCTATACTACGTTTTTCATGATTTTCAAGATTGCTATATCTCAAGAACTAATGCGTAGAATTTCACCAAACTTCAGATTCTGTGACTCCTTGATATACATAGATGCTGATTAAGTTTTGGTGTAAATTGGGCAGCAGGTGGCGCTGCTATGCCACGTTTTGCATGATTTTCATGATAGCTATATCTCAAGAACTAATGCACAGAATTTCACCAAACTTCAGATTCCGCGATACCTTGAGATACATAGCCGCTGATAAGGTTTTGGAGTGAACTGCCCTATAGGTGGCGCTGCTATGCTACATTTTACACGATTTTTGCGATAGCTATATCTCAAGAACTAATGCAGAGAACTTCATCAAATTTTAGATTCTGTTACACTAGAATATATAACATAATTAGACGCTGATTACATTTTGGTATTAACCTTGCAACAGGTGGTGCAGCTATGCTGCATTTTGCACGATTTTTCCGATAGCTATATCTCAACAACCAACGCACAGAATTTCATCAAACTTCAGATTTTGTTACAAAATGACATATAACATAATTACACGATGACTACGTTTTGTTATAAATCCTTCAACTGATGGTGCTGCTGTGCTATATTTTACACGGTTTTTTTAAACTAGTTATATCTCAAGAACTAATGCACAGAATTTCATCAAACTTCAGATTCTTTTACACCATAACATAATTAGACGCTTTTTTACGTTTTGGCATAAATTGTCCAAGATATGGTGTTGCTGTGCTACGTTTTGCAAATTTTTTGTTATAACTATATCTCAAGAACTAATGGATAAAATTCCATCAAATTTCAGATTCTCTTAGGTCTTGGCATAAATAGATGCTTATTACGTTTTAGTATAAATTACCCAACATGAGGCACTACTAAGCTCATTTTCTCAGAATATTAATTACATTTTGCGTTTTAGGCTTTTCGGATACCAGAATCTCATTACGCTCGGTCAAATGTTCGAGGAAATTCGATAGTGAATAACTTTGGGGTCACCACGTTTTTTTTTTTTAATATTAAAATGTACTTATGAGATAGAAGAAAGTTTTGGGATTGACACATCCAACTAGTTTTAAACTATGGCCTATGAAAATTGCTATCTTTTCTAAGTATGGTATTCAGATTTAATAATTTGTACATTATTCAAATAACTTTTTACGTTTAAAGAATCACAATTACTATGAAATATGACATTTAAAAATATCGCGTTATGAGATATGTTTTTTAATAAGTAAGAAAAAGAAAATCAATAATGTAGCTTACTACATTAAAAAATTGTTCTTTTCTACTAAACGTTTTTTACTTTCTTCTATCTTTACAAGAAGAAAGTATTGGATTCATGAAAATTTTCGACTTCCGGTTTTCGACGGATTTATGTGTTTTAGAAGGTCCTGAAGACGTTTTGACTATTTTTAGAAAATGTCTGTCTGTGAGTCTGTCCGTCTGTCTGTCTGTCTGTCTGTCTGTCTGTATGTGACAAAAAATTTGTGGGCGCTCCTTCTCAAGAACCAATGCTCGAAATTTAATAAAATTTTATATTCAGTTAGACCTTGATATGAATTAGTGCCTATTGGTTTTTAATGAAAATTGGCCTGCAGATGGCGCTGCTATACTACGTTTTTCATGATTTTCAAGATTGCTATATCTCAAGAACTAATGCACAGAATTTCACCAAACTTCAGATTCTGTGACCCCTTGATATACATAGGCGCTGATAAGGTTTTGGTGTGAAATGCTCAACAGGTGGCGCTGGTATGCTACATCTTGCATGATTCTTGCGATAGCTATATCTCAAGAACTAATGCACAGAATTTCACCAAACTTCAGATTCTATGAGACCTTGATATACATAGACGTTGATTAAGTTTTGGTGTAAATTGGCCAGCAGGTGGCGCTGCTATGCCACGTTTTTCATGATTTTCATGATAGCTATATCTCAAGAACTAATGCACAGAATTTCACCAAACTTCAGATTCCACTATACCTTGAGATACATAGCTGCTGATCAGGTTTTGGTGTGAACTGCCCTATAGGTGGCGCTGCTATGCTACATTTTGCACGATTTTTGCGATAGCTATATCTCAAGAACTAATGCAGAGAAATTCATCAAATTTTAGATTCTTTTACACTAGAATATATAACATAATTAGACGCTGATTACATTTTGGTATTAACCTTGCAACAGTTGGTGCAGCTATGCTGCATTTAGCACGATTTTTCCGATAGCTATATCTCAACAACCAACGCACAGAATTTCATCAAACTTCAGATTTTGTTACAAAATGACATATAACATAATTACACGATGATTACGTTTTGTTATAAATCCTTTAACTGATGGTGCTGCTGTGCTATATTTTACACGGTTTTTTTTAACTAGCTATATATCAAGAACTAATGCACAGAATTTCATCAAAGTTCAGATTCTTTTACACCATAACATAATTAGACGCTTTTTTACGTTTTGGCATAAATTGTCCAAGATATGCCCACATAGCATGCATGTTCACAGTGACGTCACAGTGACGTCACTGTGAGTCACTGTGGTCACGTCACATCTGTGACCAAAATGCCACTCCTCAGTGACGTCACATTGTGACTGAAATGTGACGTCACATCTGTGACCAAAATGCCACCCCTCAGTGACGTCACATTGTGACTGAAATGTGACGTCACATCTGTGACCAAAATGCCACCTCTCAGTGACGTCACATTGTGACTCAGATGTGACTTTCTTAGAAAACTTTAGAAAATTACAAAAATTATCCAAACCATGTTATTTACTGGTAAAAAAACGTGTTTTCTGGCATTGCAGAAGAATATTGTGCAATCGCTCTTATGTCACACATTACATGCACTGCATGTAACATGTACGTCATATCACATATATGAGATAAACCTCCCATCATATGAAACTAAGCACCCAGCAATGAACCTATCAGTGAAACTTCCATTTAAGGAAATTTCTCGTTACACTTAAATGCTTCGTTATGAAAAAAATATCGTTGAATAGAAATCCACGAAAATTCATGAAATTTTTATAGTAAACTACAAATAAAAATGGAAATATTATAAAACTGTGTTTTAATTTGGATAGTACTTTTTGTTATGCAATATAGCCACATAAAAAAAATCATTAGTATAATATCTAAAAAACCGCGTAATAAAGGAAGGGAAACAAAAACTGAATCGCAGCGTTCTAATTCTCGTTTTCTCTTGTATTTCAAATCGAAAAATTAAAAAAAAAATTCGAATATTACTTTGTGTGCGATCTCTTATGAAAGATACACTCATAAAAACTTTCGCATCTTTTTTAAGTATTCAGAGAATGGACCTATAATATTTTCGCGGAACTAGAATCCCTTTCTTAGCATATCGAAAAATTTTCGCATTTTTTCCTTTTTATTTAAAAGATAAAATAAATACATAATTTCAATTCGTACAATCCGCTGAAATATATTCACCAATCAATCTTAACAGCAATCTATCCTTTTGAATATTGTGCATGCACGGAAGTGCAACAAATTTTGCTAAGAAGAATTTTTTTTTAATATGAATATTAATTTAAATGTTAATTGCGTTCTAAAAGAAGGTTCAACAGAAAATTAAAAAAGTAGATAATTTCATTAAATATGCGCTTCGTTAAATGAAAGTTCCACTGTATTTTGAAACTAATTGAAAGTAAAATAGAAATGCGTGAAAAAAAAATTTAACTCAAAATTTTAATTAGGGATACCCTCATAAAACTAATGCGCATGCGCATTCAACTTATAAATCTTCGAAGCTCAAACAACCAATAATAACAAAAAATCACCTGCTTAAAAAATATCGTTTGGCAACAACCAGAATAGTTGACACTTAGTGTATTTATTCTTTAGAATATTAGGCCAGCTGCTCTAGTAACTTTGTTATGATGTTATGCGTGTATATTTAGTACGTAAGTTGAAAATTTTTAAAAAGTTATGCAGAAATGCGATCAGTTGACATTTTATATAAAATGCCGGTCCGAAAAAATACATTGTCAGTGGCGTTTCGTTAATATGAGCGCGCCAATGTCAATGTACTTCATTCGGACATTCCGACTTCGAAATTATCTTCGCTATTTGGATTATGAAACTTGAATTAGAGGATAATGCCGTTAAGAAAGAGGTAAGAAAATGTTATTTTTCCTGCTTTTTTTATAATGATTTCTGTGAATTTCGTAAAAAACATGTTATAAAAGGAATAAGTATCATATTAATTTAACTTTTTTGAATCCACTTACCTTAGTAAATTCAATAAATTTAACATTTATTTTGTTGAAATACGGAACAGCATGTCAACGATTTGAAAATAGTTAATAACATTATTTTTAAAATGCACTTTAATCACATTTTTTTAATTACATGGTTAAAATCAAACATTAATAAATTTAAAAATGTATGCATAATCAAAAGTTAACGTTATAATTAATATATAAAGGAGTTTGGGGTTGTTTAACTGTTGAAAATTGTGATAAATATATTAATTTATGCACTAATATTGCAAAAACAAATTTTTTAAAACTTTTTTATTACCTTTCTGAATTTCTCATAATCCCAAAAATTTGATAACTGTAATTCCATGACATTTATTATTTTAAACCATGTATCTAAAATAATTAAGATATTGATTTTGTGATAATAACAATTATTGATTTTAAAAAATGAGTAATTATCGCATTATTTTATTAATTTTTGATATCTTAATTGTTAAATGGTGCTGAAAATAACAATTTTGTTCCATTAGTATGTGTTCATTAAATCCTGGTTCTAAATAGTCATAAAAACAATTACATGTACTTTTTTGTGGGATGTACATTACTGAAATTTTTAGTGTTTGATGTATTTCTATTATTTTCAATAAAATTTTGTCTAATATTGGGAAGTGAGACTGAGAATACTTAAATACTATTAATAGATTCATCTAATACGAAAAAAAATGAAATCTAATAATTATAACTATTAATAAGGAAACTTTTTAAAAATAAATTCCATAAGGATGACCTTTACCGGCACATCTACACTATATGACATATACAATATATATATATGAGTTTAACTACGAATTAAACCTTGGTGTAATCATACATGCGCACAGGCCACTATAGTAAGGAAATAACTAAGCGTAATACTAGAACTAATTGCCTCATCTTCATTAGTACTCGATTTTTAAATAAAATCTGTATATTACAAATATTGCGCATAAACTTCACGTAGTTTTATCAAAAGATAATTCTATATTATATTTAACAGAATGATTTTAATTGGTAAATTAATCAAACGAATATTAATTTTCCAAAATGAGTAAAAAAATGTTTAGATTAGGATTCGAACTAGAGACCCTCGATGTATGCTGCCAATGCTCTTCCAACAGAGCAACTTAGCACGCACAATTCACCCGGAGAAATATCATTATATACTCATACGAATAGTATGCATTTATCATACGAGTAGTTTGAAAAAAAATTGAAGTATTATTACATAGGGTTATATATAATAATGATAAGTATGCGTTCGTATTCACTGTGTGAATTGTGTGCGTCAGATTCTTCCAGGATAGTTCAGTCGACAAAGTATTGACAATTTGCGCGAAAGACTGCTTAGTTCGAATCCTGACCTGGACACTTTTTCAATCAGTGGGAAAATTACAACAAAAGATAATTAAAAGATATAGGGTAGATGCTCCAGTTTTGGCAACTGCACAAGTTTTGGCCACATTGGAATGATTTACCCTCTATTTAGGCTGTAAATTGATTTTAACAAATTATATGCATTCTTACTCCTTAATCTAACACTCTTTTATTATTTTCAATCCCATTTGTTTATTTTTTGATAAAAAATGACTTGCAAAAAAAAAAAAAAAAAAAAAAAAAGTGTAAAACTATAGTGTGCACTCACATATATTAAGGTTTTTGCTTAGGTAACAAGTTTTCACAATCTTTCAATATTAGGGATTTATCGAACTTTATTTGTTCTGAAACAGATTGCTATGAAGCTTTATGAAGTAGGCTTTCTCTCTGTTGCAATTTCATATTTAAATTAATTATTTTTACAGCTTAAAGTAGGGGTGGCCAAAACTACTTGCTTTACGTACTAGTACGTGCTTTAAATTTGCTATGTGTACCAGTTATGGCCATTGTGTGGCCAAAAATGGCACAACAATATGCTCCACTTTTGGCCACAAGACTAATTATAGTGAAAATTTCAGCAATATATTTAGAAATGTTTTATGACTTATAAATTTAAAAGTTCAATAAAATTACAGCATGATTTAGTGGTTTCTTGTATTTTTTCAAAACAAAATGAGGAAGTTGCATAACTTTTGCAAAATTTCAAGCACATGAATTTAGAAATAACAAATAATGTGAAAATCTTTATACTATAAATAGGATTCATTTTAACAAGTTTAAAAAAGACAATTCTGTACTCTTAAAAATGGTCTAGATTAAACACTGTTATAAGATAGGAAGTAAAATTATGGCTTTTCAAAATTCATTGTCAGCTTTTCAAGATGGTTAAGTTTTGTAGTATCTCGTTCTACCTTGCAACACAAGTTTACAGAATGGAGACCAGTTTTTACTATTTTTGAATCTCAAGTAATAGGGTTGTGCTATTTATGATGGCTTATTATCTATATGAGAGATATGGGCCAAAAAAGAAGGGAGATGCCCTCTGTGAAGGTCTTTCTAAGATCCTAGCCAATATTTACACAAGGAAATCTAAGGTTTGAAGAAAACTAACTCCAAATGATTAGGCTGACAGGCAGCTAAGTACGAGGAATTAAAGTTTAAAATCAGTTGAAAAAAATGGATTTTAGAGATTGTCAAAATACTATTTCATGTAAAAATGGAATAATTTCAAGATTCTAGTCATATAACTGTAAATATTGGTATAGTATAACATATGATATATATAAATGAAAATATGCAAAATGTTAAAATAAGCTTTTTATGTCCTATAAGTCTTATTTATGAATTAAATATATTTTTTGTTTTTAAATTTAAATGTTCAGTTAAAATCAGCTTAAGTATATTTTATTCGATGTTTTTATGATTTCATTTAAAAAAATGCAAATCTTTTTTATACAGCAAACAAATATCTGTGTGGTAAAACAGATTTTGCACAAAAATGCTTTATTTTTACTTATTATCAGTTAAAATGTTTGCAAAATTACAAGATATTAGGGCGGCCAAAACTGGTGCAAATTGAAAGAAATTACTTAACGAGTTATTACTCACAATCTAAAATATTTGATAAAAAGTTATTATAATTAACAGAAAGACAACTAAATTTACTAAAGAATACTGTTATTGCGATTTAATATGCTTTATTCAGTCTAAAACTATAAAATTTCCATTTCAACTTTTCTCTTAATGTGGCCAACACTGGAGCATCCACCCTATATATTTATAGACATCAGGATTATTGGTCAGAAATATTGGCAAGCTGTACAGTTTTAGATATGTGCTGAAATTTGTGGATATTAAAGCGAGTAAAAGTTTTTTTTAAAAAAGTTCAAAAAGATTAAACAGTTTGAACAGCATATTACAAAATGTGTGTCAGTTATAAATAAAATTGAAGCTATGCAATTTTCAGCATGTGGGGAAAATATATATTTTTGAAAGGCAATATTTTTCAAATTTTAAAAACAACACCAGAGTTGTAAGGCATGTGAGGTAAATCGAATTTTTAACTTTAATTTAGAAGAAAGTCTCCTTACTGCAGGTAACTATTTTATATATTATACAGTATTTGTTCATAAATTGTCAATATATGATTTTAGGACTCAAACCCTATTTTAACAGAACATGGCGTGGAGTTATAGCTTCAGCAGATCCTGTTTCTTTTAAATTGTTAGAGAATCGTTAAGAAAAGTTAAATCGTCACAGAATCATCACAGTGTTAACGAAAGTTTTGTCACAAACGATCTGCATCGTGAGTCTAAAATAATGGGACAAACTTTAAGGGAGGTGGTAGAGCTCACTATAATAAATAATTATGGCATAGAAATGTATGACTGGAAGTGACGCGTTAAAACGCCACACTAGTCACTGTAAAAGACACGGATTATAATGTTAAGTGTATGGGAGCGCTATTTTCAAATATCTCGCTAAAATTTTAATATTTTCGCATATTTTTTTTCCATAGGATAGCTGAGGACGACCTGCAACTGGGCTGGTTTTTACTTTTTTGATTTTGGTTACAGATTAAGAGCCCACAATAATTCAGAACCAGTTTAAACCGGTTCTAAAACTGAAACTATTGTAATATAAAAAAAATATAACCAAAATCGAAAAAGTAAAAATTAGCCCAGTTGTGGATCGTCCTCAGCTATCCTATGGAAAAAATATCATGTAAAATATTGAAATTTGAGCAAGATATTTGAAAACAACACCCCCCCCCCCCATAGACATAACATAACCATCCGGGTCTTTTTTGGTGACTAGTGTAGCGTCTTGACGGGTCACTTCCGGTCATATATTTCTGTGCCATCATTATTTGCTATAGTGACCTACCGCCCCCTCAAAGTTTGTTCCATGATTTTGGACTCACCCTGTATTTCACAATTTGGTCACAATGTGACTTGAAAGCATTGTCACTTTCGTCACAATTACGTCACAATGTTAATGACAAAATCGTCACAAATGACACACTTTTCACAAATTGGTCACATTGCGACGTCACAATGTGACGTCACAAACAAGCTCTAAAACGGCCATAACGACTTCACATTTTAGTCACAGTGACTTCACATCGACGTCACGTGACGTCACATCGACGGTCACAAAGTCACAATGTGACTTCACAACGACGTCACCGTGACGTCACCATGTCTTACGGGTGGTGTTGCTGTGATACGTTTTGCAAATTTTTTGTCATAACTATATCTCAAGAACTAATGGACGAAATTCCATGAAATTTCAGATTCTGTTAGGTCTTCACATAAATAGATGCTTATTAGGTTTTAGTATAGATTACCCAACATGAGGCACTACTAAGCTCATTTTCTCAGAATATTAATTGAATTTTGCGTTATAGGCTTTTCGGATACCAGAATCTCATTAGGCTAGGTCAAATGTTCGAGGAAATTCGATAGTGGGTAACTTTGAGGTCACCACGTTTAATATTAAAATATACTTATGAGATAGAAGAAAGTTTTCGGATTGACACATCCAACTAGTTTTCTTTATTTCAGCTACGAACGCTCTCTCAGCAGAATAATTTTAAGGCTCATAATTCTGAATTCTTAATTATAATTTAATGTGATGATTTTTTTTATCTAAGAGTCGTAAAATAAATAATCCTACGAAGAAGAAATTAAAACAATAATTTTTTTAAATCGAGGGAAGCTTTTATGATCACAAAGAAATTATTACGTTAGGAGCAAAATAAATACATAATTCTCTTTATAAATTAAAGTATGAGTATTACAAAAATATTAAAACCTTTTAAACACAAATAATAGAATAAAATGTATTTAATTAAGTACTTAACTGACTTACTAGAAAATTAGAAATAAAAGAATACATATAAAGGAGATATGCTTTTATATTCGGAGCCGTTTGCGATCTTTATATTTTTTAACAGAACTCGGGAATCAAACCAGAACTTTTTGGGATTAAAAAAATAGTAGAATATCATTTTTAGCGCAAATTTTAATAATTATTTTTCTATTTAACATTTTTCTAGATTGTTCATTAAGTATAGGAAAAAAATGTATTTTAATAATGTTTTGAGATTTATTAAAACCGTATTAGTTTAAACTTTCGAATCAGCTACATGCCAGGAGTTAGTAGTTAATGAAGTCACTAAAAATTTCGCTAGTTAGAATAGCTTTTTTTATTTTGATAATTTAAATTGTTTAACCAGGTAGTTCAATTTAATTCTTGTTAAATTAGTGTTTTACTTACGTTATTTTACTTATTTATTAATTAAGTTTCAATTTCATTTGGAATATTTGCTGGAAACAAATGCTATATTATTATTTATATGCTTTAAGTACAAACGGATTAATCTTTGTAATCGAGTTTCACGCGATCTAGGTAGTTTAACAAAAGCTTGTTTGAAAATGATTTCCTAAATCATTAAAAATTCTTAAACTGAGATACAAAAATTATATTTGAAAATATAATTTTTCTTTATGTAATAGAGTAAAAATTGAAATTGTCAAATGTTTCGGCGTTAAAATACTTTTTCAGTAATATCGAAATTTTTTAGTCAGATGCTGCTTCATTCAACGTTACTCACGAACAAGTCTTATATATGCAATCGCGGTCTAAAGTTTCTGGCTAACAACAAAATAAATAATTAAATTAAATTAAATTAAATAAATGAATGAATAAAATAAAATGAAATAAAATAAAATAAATAAATAAAATAAAATAAAATAAAATAAATAAATAAAATAAAATAAATAGTTAATTTGTATTTATACTTCTATGAAGAGAAATCTCAAAGTGATACTTATGCATTTTATTGACATAAGATATAGAATCTTATTTGTGGAATAACAAATAAATACCAGCAAATTTAATTGGCAAAATTAAGTGCAATGGAAACGCCTGTTTCCAAAAGTTTCCGGCCAACTAAGCAATTTTGGAAAAAAATGGTGCTGTAGTAGAAAATAATCCTGATCGATAACATTTACAATTTGTATTTTACCGCCATACCTTTAGCAATACATACTGCGTATCAGCAACGTCGTCGCATCGATTCAATCAAAAGTTGAAGATCTCTATGGCAATTTTTTTCTACACTTCTTGCAATTTTTTAAAATTTCTGAGGAATTGGAATATTTATAGTTCCGCGCACGTTTGCTAAGTTCTTTCTAAAGATTTTCTATAGCATTTCGGACAGTTTCGCTGAGCATCTCAAAAGTTAAACTTTTTTTGTGCGAAACCATTGCTTGACGAGCTCTTTGTGTCATTATCATGTTGAAATAAGTAGTTGCGACCACAATTTTTCCTCCAATAAAGCAGCAAATAATCTTGAAAGATATTCTTATGAAATGCATCATTCACACCCTGAAAAAGGAATTGATTAAAGCTACAAAATATGCTTTGTTGAGTACATTTTTGTTGCTTTAAGCGAATTTTAGTTAAAGTGAAAAATTGATTTTGTTGCTCTGACAAAAAAATCAAAACATTGTTAACACTTGTATAAAATTTTAACAAAATTTCATCAATTTCTTTTTCTTGTTTTTTTTTAGTCTCACTAAAGTCTTGGATTTTCATTTTGTAATTTCAACAAAATGTTGTTGTTTTTGCACAATTTAAAATGTTGTGCATTAGCCATAACTCTTGCACGTGTTTTTTTTTAATTGACCTATATAGCATAATGGATTAACCTGATTTTTTGATAGTAAAAATTTTCAAATTGAGACTGTTTAATGATGTTATTATTATGTTATTATGCCTTTTGAATAAAAAATTCTCGACAGAAAATGTCAAAAAAAAAAAAAAATCAATAATATTTTATTGTTTATTCAGACAAAATTTCCATTGACTCATATTTAAATGGAAAGATTTGTTGGACCAAACAAATTTTTGTTGAATCAAAAATTTTTTTCTCTGGGTGCCTCTTGCCGGTGATTTCGAATAATGACCCTTTATCGACAAACTAATCACTCATCATCAACAATAATTGTTGAATTTTTATTTTTGTAGTTCAACTATGCTATTCACATTGATTAATTCAAATAGGGCTAAAAGACAATTTAACTAAAGAAAAAAACTAAGCAATGACGAAAAATTAAAATAGCAAATAAAGCCTATGTGCACAAATGTTTAAGGATAGAGAGCCAACGAATATAAATGCACAAATAAAGTATGAGAAGATAGCAAATAGCTATTTCGAATCTACTAACGAGATTCTTCATCAGTGCAAAACTCAGCGAGCTAAGCGTAATAAATTTCCTTTTTAGAACTGCGCAATGAATCGAAGAAGCTTTGAGGACTCTATTCCATGAAATCAACGGGCGTCAAAGGGCCTTGATTCCACTATTGCTGTTTTTATTTTACTTCTCTTTACTATGTCACAAATTAATAGATTTTGTAATTTACGGCTGAAAAAGTATAGGTTTTTGGAGCACTTACATTTTCTACGTGACTGTAGACGCAAAAAAGTATTTCCTAGATTTATTTCAATACGTTGTAATTTATTTAATTCAAGTAGGATAGATAAGGTCTTGTTTCGATCTAAATTAGCTCTTTTAAGGGCTTTGATTCAAGAGACTCGCCAGAAAATTGCTCATATAGAGCGCGAGTTATATCACTTACATATCTCTCTTGGTAATTCTTTTCCTGATTTTGATTCTATAGACAGAATTTCATGGAATAGAGTTCTCAAAGCTTCTTCGATTCATTGCGCAGTTCTAAAAAGGAAATTTATTACGCTTAGCTCGCTGAGTTTTGCACTGATGAAAAATCTCGTTAGTAGATTCGAAATAGCTATTTGCTACCTTCTCATACTTTATTTGTGCATTTATATTCGTTGGCTCTCTATCCTTAATCAATGACGAAAAGCTGAAAACCTTTGCACATGTGAATTTCAAATTCCTCACCATTGCAGCAAGTGTCATCATTATCCAATCAAATATGATCACGTGGTCAGGGTTAATTTATAGTTCCTTAACTTTTGGACCAAATGCGCTTTTTCTTCACAGAAACTTCTAGTAAACAAATCAAAGAAAGTAACTGGCCAGAAACATTTTACCGCCGCCGTATATATATAATATATATATATACCATATATATATTACAAATTTAAAATTTTTTCGCCAAAACTAACCGTTATACTATCTTAATTTTCTTATAATAGTGTTCCGTACTTACTTCAAATTATTAAATTAAAATCTTGTTTCTAAATCTAATCTGTTAATCCTTATGCAGACGATATAAATTCTTAATTTGCCTTAAAAAACATTAATCCAGTATGCGTAAATTTAAAAAGATGGCTCTAAATTAAAAATATTCTTAATTAAAACTTTATTTCTTAATATTCCAAATAAAACTGATTTCTTCTATGTTTTTATCAACCCTTTTTAAGAAAGTCTTATTAAATTTATTCCAAACCCATACCTTTAAAAAATATCATTATTTTATTTTATCTATTTATTTATTTTTCCGCCGTCAACGATAATTTGCATATTAATAAATTCATTTCTTTTCTTTTTCTCTTAAAATTAATCATGTATAAAAATCGTCTGCCTAAGATATTTAAAATTCTGAGTCAATTATAAATTGGTTAAATAATATATATATATTTTTTTAAATAAATTTATCGTCTGTTTAAAATAATCTCGTAGCTGGACAAGAATTCTGTTTACATAAAATAATGATGGTTAGAGATTACAGAATGTTCCAGAACTTTCTTTTTAGTTTAAAAGGGGGAAGTCTCGAGATGAAAGGAAGATTCTGAAGATTTCTTGGGTTGCTTTTTCGATGAGGACAGCTCGCTGAAATAATGATGGAATTTATGCAAAAAGGAGCTTTTCCTTCCTCATTATCACGAATTTAATAAATGAATTTACAGCAGCCCATGACTAATTATTGGATCTTCTACATTTATTTATTATTTTTGTTTTTTTCCCTCGCTTGCCATGACTGTGTGTTCTTTTTTAACCAGTGGAAATAATTCGAGTTCTCCTGAAATCGTCACAACTAATCGAAAAGTCGACAGGATAGGTAATGCCTGTGCTAGTGCCTGTTTCAGATTTTGAAATGAATCTACTGAAGAAGTAAAATGCTATGTAAATGAATCTAATGAATCTACTGAAACGAAGTGATGACAAAAATATGAATCGCCGAAAATTTTTCTCGCCATGGTTGAAAGTGTTATTAAGCAAGAATTGCCATTA
The DNA here is from genome assembly GCA_964019185.1 of Maratus speculifer. Lineage (NCBI taxonomy): Eukaryota > Metazoa > Arthropoda > Arachnida > Araneae > Salticidae > Maratus > Maratus speculifer. The sequence goes on along the minus strand of OZ025289.1, from coordinate 103,940,135 downwards.
TCTTTTGAGTCCTCGAGTGAATGTAACAGAGGAGATTTTAATGTTAAACAGCTTTCTGTCCGAGTGGTTTGAAAGATTTCTTCTAAATATCTCGTGAATTCCTGAGGCCTGATATTCCACCTTTTTGCTGTTTATGTGTAACTGATGACTCAAGATAATCATGGTCATAATGACAAATTTTTGAAAATTAATAACTTCAAAGTGGTGAGTATGCGAAAGGTATTTGATGAGGAATTTAATGAAGAATGGATTTTATTGAAGATTTTTCGTGAACTGTAAGTTTATTTTATTAAATGTTTTGATTATTATTTCTATTCTATTTATGATTGATGGAAAGTATTTATTATTTATTTATTTATTTATTTATTATTTTATTGATGAGAGTAATTTGAAGTTAATTTATTAATTTACTAATTTATTTATTATTCTATTATTTATTTATGTTATGGATCTGATATAGTAATTTTGAAAAAATATGTAATTGATAGAAATTATTAACTTTGAAATTTATTGCGAATGATTTTACGATCGGGATTTAATAAAGAAAATAGAAGTGCTTCATTTATTCTAATGAGTAAGAATCAAAAAATTATGGAAGATCCTAAGTTCGTACCGTTTGACCCGAGTTCTGGAATGAACATTTTGTCGTGGTTAACTTATTTTGATACAACATGTGAAAAGGAAAAAAAAAATCTAGAATGGAAATTTAATTCTATTGCGCAATATCTGAAAGGGGAAGCGCAAAAAATTTATATCAATGACTGTTTAAATTGTACGGATTATGAACAAATTAAGAAAATTTTGATAGAAAGATTCATTCAATTAGACATCCCGAGTTTTTCTGATTTTTCAAACCTGAAATTAGATAATTTAGACAATTTAGAAACTTATTTTCGTAAGAAAGTGGAAATTGGTAGGAAATTACATCTTAGTGAAAATATACTATTACAAGGTTTAACTGATGGTTTAAAACCAGAATTCAAAAACAGTATTATTATAAATCCTCCTAGTAGTACCACAGAATGGTACCGGGTTGTCAAACAATTCGTGGAAGTTTCCACCCCACTAGTTTCAAACCAAGTAATAAATCAACCATCAGCTAGACAAAATTTTCAACCTTTTCAACCAACTAGGCCCTGGATTCAGCCAGTTAGGCCCAATAATACACCTAGGAATTGGATTCCCCAAAGGCAATCTCAGTTTCAAAGACCTAGAGTTTGTCAAAATAATTATATTCAAAATTCATACCCTTCAAGACCTTGTAGGATATGCACAAATAGGGGTGTCAGTAATGCTTTTCATTGGGAAAGAGAATGTATTTTTAGGAGTGAGTTGCACTCCTCTGATACTCTTCCAAGTAGCTCACAAAATAATTCTCATAATATTTGACTATTAATTGTGTATGGATGTACAAATAATTATAAATTACCATTCATTGTAGATAGTTCTCTGTTTGTCAGGTTTATTTATTTGATTATTTATCTGTGAATCTTACTTACTTACCTATTTATGAGTATTATTATTATCATTATTATGTGTTGGAGATTGAAATATTTTTATTCTTAAGGATTTAATTGAGGAGTATGATGTTCTTAAGATATTTACTGTTACTTATTAAGACTATTATGATATTTCTATGCTCGATTAAGGGCAAGTTTGTAATAATAAGGTATAACTATGATGTTTACAATTTCTATTTTATTAGATAAAATTTCTGGTTAATGTTAACAGCTAAATATAGTCACAATTTCACGATAATTTTGATTCAATTTTTTTTTAATGGTGGGTAATGGTTTTGTGTGAGGCAATTAAAATGTATACAACACCAGTAGACAAAGCCCTCAAAATTGCGAAAGCGCGAACACAGGAATTTCACCTTAAAAGTAAAAGACTCTATGATCGACATTTTGTCGAATGCCCATTAAAAATACAAGACTCTGTAATTTATGAAGAATTTAAATACCCTAACACTCGAAAATTAGAACCTACTTTCTCTGGACCATATAAAATTATAAATAAACTTTCTGATGTAACTTATGAAATAGATAAATTTAATTATGAGACAGGACAGAATTCCGTTATTGTGCATGTTTCTAAATTAAGACCCTATTTTTCACCCGAAGATTTTAAACTGTTTCATGAGCAACCCAAAAAACAAACAAAACCTCAGATACAATCACTAGATCAAACTAAAGTCAAGACAATAGATTAAATTTACCATAAACAACCATAAAAAAATACCATAAAAAAACTTGTACCATAACCATTTACCAAATACCATTAAACCATTAAACCATTAAAACCATTTACCATAAAAAATCCATAATTTTCAACATCAGCAGGTATGTTCTTGGAGGCCTACAAGAATATTACTTGTTTTTGGGGAGTTTTTGGGGTTAAATTGGGCACCTTATGCAGGCATAAGGTGAACACTTTGATTGTAAAAGCTTTCAAATTGATGTTGATAAATTAATTTTAAGGGTGTTTAAGTCTAACTATATTTACTCATGTATTTGACATTAGTATTATTCTATTTATTCCGCAGATATTTATGTTATAACAGTATAAAATCTAATGATTCTACTCAAACCTATAACATAATATGTGATTTTCAGTGATTGTGAAAACTAGATATTAAAAGTTTTTCAAAAAAAAAGCACACTATTTTTATTTCCATTTCTCAATTAAGAATGACACCTTTCAATCCTATTGTATTTTATTATTAAAGTTTATAAACCATGTGTGGATAAAACATTATTCTACATTTGGCATTGAAAACTTATAACCAAATTTGACAATTTTGTAAAAGAGTATCAGAGAGGAATTAGTGTAAGGAAATACTGGTTGAGAGCCATTTTCTAAATAGTTAGATTTAATTTTATTTGGATTTTGGAATTATTATGATTTTTTTTATTTATGCTTTCGGCTAGCAAAAAATACTTTCTTATGCTATTAGAAGATAAGAAAATTATTTAGTTGCTATGTAATTATTTTTATCCTCAACCAATATTTTCCCTATCAATAATAAACAAATAGTGATATTTTCTTTTGATTATACTCTTGTTTTATTATTATTATCATTATGATTTCTATAATGAAGTTTAGTATTAATTATACTCTTATTGAAAAATATTAGGATATGGAGTCTTATTATACTATTACTTATTATTGTTGTTATTGTTATTATTTAAATTTTTCTATATTATTTATTATTGATATTGAGAGTGATGCTATTTATTATTGAAAAATTGATATATTACTGAAAGATGTTGGATCCAACATAACATTAAAACCAAAGATTAAACTAGGTTTGAAGATTTTTAATTAAAGAGACTGTATTCAGTGAACATTGGAAAAGACTCTTTTATATATACTTGAAAGACTTGTTTCATTTAAAGGACTTATTTAAAATAAACTATGCATTGAGTCATTGTAATTGTTTAAACTTCCATGAGAACGAATTTTTATTGTTTTTATTATATTTTTATCTCTTGCTTATTAATATTCATAACTTATTTACTGTTATTATATGTATTATCTCCTATGCACTTACAAATGGTAAGTGATGTTGTAACATTATTGTATTTCTTTCAGGGAAATGCTCCTACCTAAATTTAATTCAGAATTATTTTCTCTTAACTATTTTATTTTAATCGCTAATATTTTTTATATTGCGTTAATTTTCTTTTCTTCCATCTCTTGGCTTCCTGAGTTTGACAGTTTTATTCCAAAATTTAACTTTTCTAAATTATTATATTTCTGTTGTCTGAACTTGTAGTTTTATTTAACTATCAATTTCATACAAAGTCTTGGGGAGGGGGGATAATATTACAAATTTAAAATTTTTTCGCCAAAACTAACCGTTATACTATCTTAATTTTCTTATAATAGTGTTCCGTACTTACTTCAAATTATTAAATTAAAATCTTGTTTCTAAATCTAATCTGTTAATCCTTATGCAGACGATATAAATTCTTAATTTGCCTTAAAAAACATTAATCCAGTATGCGTAAATTTAAAAAGATGGCTCTAAATTAAAAATATTCTTAATTAAAACTTTATTTCTTAATATTCCAAATAAAACTGATTTCTTCTATGTTTTTATCAACCCTTTTTAAGAAAGTCTTATTAAATTTATTCCAAACCCATACCTTTAAAAAATATCATTATTTTATTTTATCTATTTATTTATTTTTCCGCCGTCAACGATAATTTGCATATTAATAAATTCATTTCTTTTCTTTTTCTCTTAAAATTAATCATGTATAAAAATCGTCTGCCTAAGATATTTAAAATTCTGAGTCAATTATAAATTGGTTAAATAATATATATATATTTTTTTAAATAAATTTATCGTCTGTTTAAAATAATCTCGTAGCTGGACAAGAATTCTGTTTACATAAAATAATGATGGTTAGAGATTACAGAATGTTCCAGAACTTTCTTTTTAGTTTAAAAGGGGGAAGTCTCGAGATGAAAGGAAGTTTCTGAAGATTTCTTGGGTTGCTTTTTCGATGAGGACAGCTCGCTGAAATAATGATGGAATTTATGCAAAAAGGAGCTTTTCCTTCCTCATTATCACGAATTTAATAAATGAATTTACAGCAGCCCATGACTAATTATTGGATCTTCTACATTTATTTATTATTTTTGTTTTTTTCCCTCGCTTGCCATGACTGTGTGTTCTTTTTTAACCAGTGGAAATAATTCGAGTTCTCCTGAAATCGTCACATATATATATATATATATATGTATGTATATATATACAGGGTTGTTATAATTAAAGTTCGCCTATTCAGAAGGCTCTAGAGCCGGTTCTATGGCTCCAAACGAAGCAGAATTTCACTAGTACGTAGCTGAAGGGATGCGCTCGGCGAAAATCGAAAAAAAAATTAGTTAAAATTTTTGTCAATAGGTGGCGCTGCGCCAATATTTAAGCGCCAATACCATGCGATTTTTGTTTGTGGGGATTTTTGGAAGATTCTGTATCTAAAGACAGATGTCAGACAATCTCTGATCTGAAAGACAATATTAGACTTCGCATTCGCTCAATCTCACAGGACAGTTTACACAATGCTATAGAAAGCACAATTCTGAGAATGGAATGCGTTATTGAAAATGGTGGAAGTTTCATTGAGCATGCGTAATGTTATTTTTAGTTATTTCTTCGCAGCCGAGCGACGTGTTTTGTTTTCGTTAAAGCAGATAAGATCACACAAAATGATATTCATTTTTTTGTATTGTTTGGAGTCACAGGTCAGGCTCTAGAGCTGTCTGATTAGGTGAACTTTAATTATAACAATTCGCTGGTCGTCGAAGTTTGTTGAAACTTTTAAATTTGTGCGCTTTGTCTGGATTGACTGAAATTGATGTAATAATCTGCAAACATTGCCTTAAATATTGCTGCAGCGCCATCTATTGACAAAAATTTTAACTATTTTTTTTTCGATTTTCGCAGAGCGCATCCCTTCAACTATGTACCAGTGAAATTTCGTTTCGTTTGGAGCCATAGAACCGGCTCTAGATCCTTCTGAATAGGCGAACTTTAATTATAACAACCCTGTATATATACCGGGTGTCAGAAAAATGACTGATGGATTTTAAAATTCAATAACTTGCAAACAGTGACAGCTATTTAAAAATTTTTTGCAGGAGGGTTATGTATAATGTCAGAAGTTTTTTTTACCGTAATTTTTTATTTTAGTTCGCATCTCAAACAATAGGTGGCGTTGACAGCGATTGAAGGCCAGGTCGATGCTTCACTCAGCACTGATCACCTGGTCTTCAATCGCCGTCAGCGTCACCTATTGTTTGAAATGCGAACTAAAATAAAAAATTGCGGTTAAAAAAAAAAACTCCTGACATTATACGTAATCCTCCAGCAAAAAATTTTTAAATAGCTGTCACCGTTTGAAAATTATTGAATTTTAAAATGCATCAGTCATTTTTGGGACACCCTGTATATATACATATATATATATATATATAATATAGATGTAAATTTTTTCCTGACTACTGTGCAATATCTCCAATTACCAGTTGATATTAATGAAAAAATCATATGACACATCTTCTTTTTAGGATACTCTTCCGAACTTTCCGAAAACAAGTTCTTTCTAATAATCTATACTTTGATAGGAAAAGGGATAATTGCCCATAGAATAGGGAGAACTTTTGTGAAAAATGAAAAACCGCGATAACTTCTTAATTAAAATAGGTATCGAATCAGTTTAAAGTTTATATTATTTCTAAGAAATTGGCTAAAAGTTTATGCGTGACAGATTTTTGATTAAATAAAAAATGGGCTCAAGGGGCGAAAAAAAACAGGGTTTTTGGGCGAAAAAAATTCATAACTTCGTCAATTCTCAAGTTATCAAATCCAACTAAATTTTTTATAAATGTTCTTAAAATTATCTAAAACTTTTGAATTTACAAATTTTTGAAAGGACCAACTTTTACTGATGGAAAACAATTAAAAACAAAAAGGGGGTGGAAAAAGAAAAAAATCCGTAACTTACTCAATTCTTAAGCAATCAAATTTAATTAAATTCATTTTACATCTTCTCAATAATATCTACAACTTTTATATTAACAAGTTTTTCATGGGATGAATTCTTATAGCAAAAATAAATTAAACAAAAATAGGAGTTGGAGAAAAAAACCTCAAATCTAAACTGCTTATATTCTGACTCATTTTTAAATTCATTTTTGATTTTAAACGCATCCAAATGGCAGATCCTCTTATTTAGGAACTATATAATGTGACGTATTAGCCAGTTTTTTGATGAAGGCAGAATATATTTTTTTAAAGGCTGCCAAAAAGGGTATTTTGAACAGAATTTCCTGAAGTTATCGTCATTGAAAATTTGAGGAAGTATAACAAATTGCGTTTTTTCTGAGTAATTTTAAATCCATTTTTGTTCTCAAACCCATCTCATTTACAGGTCCTCTTATTTAAGAACTATATAATGTGACGAATTGGCCTGTTTTTTGATAAAGGCAGAATTTATTTCAAAAAAGGCTGCCAAAATGAGCATTTTGCACAAAACTTACCAAAGCGATCTTGATTAAAGAATTGTGGATGTATTCAAATGACAAATTGGTTATTTTATGACTCATTTTTAAATCCAATTTTGCTCTCAAACGCATTCAATTGGCAGTTTTTGTTATTTAGGAACTGTGTAATGTGCCGTTTTGGTCAGTTTTTTTATAAAGACTAAATATATATTTTTACAAAGCTGTCAAAGAGTTGCACTTTGCAAAAAAAAAAAAAAAAAAAAAAAAAAAAAAAAAAAAAAAAAAAAATTCTCAAAGCAATCATGATTAAAGAATTGAGGATGTATTCAAATAACAAATTGGTTATTATATGACTTATTTTTAAATACAATTTTGCTCTCAAACGCATTAAATTGACAGTTATTTATTATTTAGGAACAGTGTAATGTGCCGTATTGGTGAGGTTTCTGATAAAGGCTAAATATAAATTTTAAAAAAGCTGTCACATTGGGCACTTCGTACAAAATTTCCCAAAACGATCTTGATTAAAAAATTGTTGGATGTATTCAAATAACAAATTAGGTATTTTATGACTCATTTTCAAATTTAATTTTGCTCACAAACGAATTCAGTTGACAGTTTTTTGTTATTTAGGAACTACGTAATGAGCATATTGGTCGAATTTTTTATAAACTCAGAATATAATTCAAAATATGTTACCAAAATGGGCATTTGAGCCGAGTTTCGTTTAAGATCATTTTGATAAAATCAGTTCTTACACAAAAATGAAATAAAAAAAATTTCAAAAGCGGTTAAATAAAGTAGTTAAACTGGGTTTATCTCTAATCATTTTTTTTTTGTTGAAATGAAAACTCTTCGAAATCTACCTCCGCCTATAGGCCATGCCCATGCCGACAGAGATTTTTTCTATATTTATGGACGAGTTCACGATAGTCCTGAGTCGAAATGATTTTCGCCCTTGTATTAAAGCTTTATGTATCTGTTACTATACCTTAATAGCCTCCATTTTTTTAAATCCACATTTTATTTTTTTACGTGCATCAACTACATCACTAAGATCAATGCTACAACATAAATAAATGCTAATGTTCTCTTATATTTATTTCACTATGAAATTGTTTTTTCAGAAATAATTCATTCACTTAAAAAATCCTCATCAAATCTCTTTTTCTCAAAATGTCAAAAACGTTAATTAGCCATTCACTTTGTATCAAATTACAGAATTAATTCAACTGTGCTCATGTCTAAAATACACTCATGTCCATAAATTAAGGATAATGCCATTTCCAGAAAATAAAGGTACGGAAACAAATCAAATGTGACTTATTCGTCAAGTTCATTTATTAAACAAAAGAAAAATAATAAAAAAGATGGTATATGTATGGTATTATTCATAAAATCTACAATTGTTGCTCTTTAGAGCAATTACAGAAAGTACCTTCCTTAAAAAAACTTAAACATTATATGGTTGGTATGATTGTTAATAAATTGTATGTCTCTCAGACGATGAAATACAGCCCGCACAACGCCTTGGCATGCTGAGTATCAAATTATGAAGCTGATCTTGGGGAAGATTACTCCATTCAGCAAGCAATGCTCTCCGAAGTTCCGGCACATATGTAGGAGTTGGTTAGCGGGATGCAACCCGTCGGCCAAGCATATCCCATGCATGCTCTATCGGATTCAAATCAGGCAAAAATGCTGGCCAATCCATACGGGTGATATCCTCAGATTGAAGACATTCATTTATGATGTTTGGTCTGTGAGGATGGGCGTTATCATCCATAAACACCAATTCTGAGCCCATTGCCCCCCTAAACAAACACAGTTGTTGTTCCAGAATGATGTCCCGATAAATTTGGCCTGTCGTGGTTCCAGGTTGAACATGTAGATCTGCTCTGGAGCCCGGTATAATTCCACCGAAACGAGCAATCCTGCACCACCGTAAAGATGTTGTTTAATGATGTTGTCTTGGTGGTAACGGGTGCCTGGCGCTCTCTATATGAAAGTCCGACGTGAATCAGACTGGTAGCTAAACCTGGACTCGTCGGAAAACATTACACAAGCCCACTGTGATGATGACCTAATTGCTTGTTCTCTACTCCACGCTAACTGCAGGCGACAATGAGTTGCCAAGAGCGGAACACATGTAACAGATCTGCGAACATATAGCCCAATATTTCCCAATCGTCTATATACAGTTTACCTTGAAACAGTAGTACCCGTCGCTGAAGATAGTTGACGAGACAGGTCTGATGCTGTGCTCTGTCTGCTTCTTTTGGCAGTTACTGCCAAATAACGGTCTTCATTCGTGGTTGTAACTCGAGGACGACCTGTATTGTAACGTCTACTAACATTTCCATCATCTTGGAATCGTTGCCAAAGTCTAGAGATTACACTTTGGGCAATTCCAAATTCCTCGGATACTTCCATCTGAGTTCGCCCACCTTCCAGACGCCCATAATTCTACCACGTAAAATATCATCCACATGTGTCCTCTCTGTCATAACTGTTTGGTTTTGGCACTGAAAAGCTTAGAAAATGCTTGTTCACAGTTTTACTTCTTTGCCACCGCTCCTTATATACGTCTCTCTCACAATTTCGTCATTGTGACGTACTATCGGCGTCATCTGATGGCTATCAGAAATTTGTATATTAGTCTTGAAGATGTGTGTGATAATTCTGCAAGTGAAATTTTTACTTTAGATTTTGATTTCCTTGTGATTCTGAATTATCCTTAATTTATGGACATGAGTGTAGTTTAAGATATTTTACCAAATAAAATTCCAGATTATTTTTTATTATTTCAAACTTTCCAATAGATTTAGTTTAAATAGTTAAATTTTTTTAAAATGAGATAAATTGATTCACATAAAAGTGCGTGTTTTAAGATCAAAATGGTGTAGTATGTACTTAGTCTATGAAAAGATTAATATGATAGTCTCAAATTTCGACACTGCTCTTTTTCATGAAGAAAATATTCTAATTTTAATTAATTTTCTTTAAGTGAATTTCTTAATTTTTCGTACTTATTCATTACTTTTATAGATCTAAAACTTGATTACACTATGCTAAAGCCGTTTTACTGCCTCGTATTAAAACAATCAATGGCAAGTTATATGTTTAAGTTAATGAGACATACACTGTTAAAAATTTTACCCATTTGCTGCAGCATCACTCCGCCGCTTATATAGAAAACGGTTACTTTACTGTGTTATGGAGCATTCACATTGGTCATAAAAGAGATATTCTATAAAAGATGTGGAGTGACGCTGCAGCAAATGGGTCAAATTTTTAACAGTGTAGTAATTTAACCAGATATACTACTAATATAATTCTATAGATCAATTTTCATCTTTGCTAAAGGTTCGAGCATAGATTCGAGAAAGAGCAATTCATTAATTTATTTTTTATAATTGAATCTCTAGGTAAGAATATGTATAAATATCATATACACGAATAAAGCTACAAATATCTGTTTTTTCTCTGAATTCGGTATTACAGAATGCAGCGTTTATGCTTTAAATTTTTTGTTATTTATCATTTTTCTTATCGCATATTCATTTTTATATTGCTGGCCTACAATGCTCCTAATCTTTTTTCTTTCCCCTATAATTACGGTGATACATAAATCAAATGATGACATTCTTGCTTCTTTTTTATCATCTTTTGCAATTCCGCATATTAGCTTTATTCATCTCTTTTTATAACGTGCATAGAAACATGTTATTTCTTTTCTACTTTATGTGATATTTTACTTTGATGCCATCAATTAGTTTTGGATACATAAATTTGTACGATCGTTTCAAGTTAGTGGGAAAATTTCTATGCATAAATATTTTCATTTTTCACTGATGACATGTATACGATTAGCGAATGAATGCCATTATGTTCATTTCAGACAAATTAACTGAATTAATGCTTATTTAAAATGTTTTTCCCTTAATAAGAATAATCCAAGAAAACAGTTATTATTATTTACTAGTTATGCTGCAATGATGATATAAAATGAGAAAGCGATGTCAATTTTCTGAAAGGGATGACTCACATAAATTATACGGGCCATTTTCTCCATTCGCTTACATTTCAGAATTTTTGTTTTTATTTTTCAAACTTAAAAATTTCTTTTAAAAATGGAGACAAGGTGTTAAAGTAACTGTTTAAAGTACATTAAAAATATGGTTTTTCACTTTTCCTTATAATATAATGTGTAAATGCTATTTAAAGATAGCATATAAGACAAATTATCAAGTCCGTTACAACATAAAATTACTGAAAATGATCAGCGTTAAATTTATTAAATTTCTTAAAATCAACTTACTTTGAAGCGACTTATGTCCCTAAATTTCAAAACATGATATTTATCAATAATACTTAAGTTAAATTGAAATGAGAGACAGTTTTAGCCACAAGATTTTGATCACGCAGAATTTGTTTTAACAATTACAGTACATATTCATGTAAATTATTAAATTTTAAGAAAATTACATATTTGAAAAATTTACTTAGTTGAAAAAAAGTAGAATGGTGAAAAAATGATAATAATTAAAAACCGTGCGGTAACAGACTTGACATTTGGTAACGTACTTGACACTATGTTGAAAATGGCCGATACAAAAAAAAAAAAAAAAAAAAAAAAAAAAAAAAAAAAAAAGAAATCTGCAGTTTTACAGATGTAAAGTTCCAGAAGTCTGTAATTTTACTAAAATTTAATCTATGCACTGTACAAAAAAAAGAGATAAATCTACTAAAACGTTTTTTTTGTAAAGCTACAGAAATCTATAGCTTTACAATTGTATTTACAAAAATTACTGTAATCTTACTAAAATTTTATCTGTAATCCAAATCGCAGTCAAATAAAAATTTTTAGGCATCCCAGTTTCTTAAAAAATTCTTAGCAGTTTACAATTTTTCGATTTACAGTGGAAATTTTTTTCTATTACAGAAATTTTTACTGTTGACGTTACATAAAATGTTATAGAAATGTCAGTTTCATAGCAAAATTTTAGTAGCTATAAAGATTAAAAAGTTTTTAAAATCAGTTAGATTTTTAAAACCACAACATTTAAAAAAACATCACTTTTTCATAAATATTTTAATAAAAATTTTATATTACTTAAGAAAGATGTTACACAATATATTAAAAACGAATCTTTTTGACATTTTTCGGTTCCAGTCAAGATAAGAACCATAATTATAATATAGAATACAAATGACAGGAGACAATGAAATGTACACAAAAATACGCCTTCATATCCAATTAAATTATATCTTTGAATTGAAATAATTTAGTCTTGCAAAATCAGAGAGTTCGGGAAATAGGTGACAAATGTCTCGGCAACTAATTTTCCGAAGTCTTTTTTCTTTATGCAAAGTTTGTGTCACTTTATTGTCATTTACATCCATGCCTTCAAATAAAAAAAATCGGAAATTTTTATGTACCTTTCCTCAGAAAGAATATTTTGAGAGGCCGAAAAAAATAGTTCCGGGTAAATGAGGTTACTGTTATTAACCCTTTCCGGTGCACTACTCTTTAAAGTTGGAATTTAAAGAAAAAAAATTAGGCAATTTATTTAGGCCTAGAGGAGTACACAGGTATTGTTTTGTAAAGATTGCACCAACCATTTTAATTATACAGCTGTTGCCGAAGTGGTAACCTCCCATAAGTAAAGCATTGATAAGCGCAGTGAGAAGAGCGTTGCTGTGAAGCGGGTATTACAGTAAAACATTTTACCTATTATTTAAAAACCGTAGAGTTTGATCTCTGTGGTGCTGCCATCTAGAACTCATAAGAAAGGTCTAAAGTAGCCATTAGAGTAGTTTTTGAAATATTCACGGAGTTTTTGCGTCTCCAAACAGGGGGAACTTCAGGTGTTGCCGACCCGGCAACATTGCGCGTTAAGGGATTAAATATGCTTCTTTACATTATTACATACTACGTATACACCAAATTTCAAGTCTCAATCTCGATTTACTCGGGAGATAGAGTGCTTATAGACACACACACAGATGGACGGATATTTTTTTTCTAAAAATATGTTTTTCGAAATCTCCTATGTCTGAAACCTGTAAATCCGTCAATTTTGTTTTCAGTTTTCAAAACGATTGCAAGACTTATCATATACTATATATGATGGGTAAGTAATAATTGATGGGAATAATTAGACAGGGTTATTCGACTCAAAAATGCATCCTCGTGGAAATATAGGGTTGAAGCAATTTTGCTATATTTGCTTAACCCGTGGAATCCTCTGGATGCGTAGCAAAATGGTTAAAGTATCATTCATACAGGTTGAAATTCCTCCATTTGAGTTTTTTTTAAATCGTAGTTACAGTTAACTAAATTGAAAAAACATTTAAAATTTAAGTAAAAGGTTCTACATTCAATTCCTGATTTGGAGAAAATTTCATGAGATGTCGAAATTTTAATTTGCTGATTACCGTGACCAGATTTTCCATTCAATAAGCTGCAGGTTTCACTGCGACAGAAGCAATATTTAAATTAATAGAATTCTACAAATAAAACCCAATTTTGAAAAATCCAGTTAGGGTTAATACTCTCAAAGATTATACACCTAAACGTAATAACATATTTTGAAACAGGTTGGGAAAAAACATCTTTTTTTATATTTTTAAAAAATTAGAAAGAAAAAAACATTACAATTTTATCCTTTTGCTAGACGGTCAGGGGGTTAAATTGTGTGATATAATTATTAATTAGTATTGCATTGTTTTAGTCGGAATAAGAATCGTTAAGAGGAGATAGGTCGTAATCAGTTGAAGATGCCAAAAATCATTTGTACAACCGGCTTCATATACTTGTAATTTTTCTCAAACAAGAATGAAAAAACCTGAAATATGATGGAAAGTGTGCATATGTTACAGAAAGCCATTGCAAAAAACAACATTGATGTAACTTTTGTAAATACATTTTTTTTAAATAACATATTGAAAAAGTTTCATTCTTATTAAATTCACTCTCGTATTATCAGTGTTACATACATCTTAGTAGATTCACGGGATTTAGATGGTTTCAATAGCAGAATTTTTATTAAGCCACCGTCGTGGAATCTAATCACTTTTTTTAGATTAATTACTCTACAAAGTTTCTGGTATTTTTCCCTCGAGTCGAACGATCCAACATCATGTTATTATTACAAATATAAATATTGCAGTTACATCTTTTCGTCGACTTATTTAACCAGTGGTATAATTATCGCCTGTAAATTAATAAAATTTTACAAATTACAAGTTGAAAGATCACTTATATCAAAAGATATTCCCTTGAAACAATATACAAACCATGAAATGATTATTTAAAAGCTCCCAACTGTAATCTTAATAGATAAATTTGTACGGAAACATAAAACATAACTCGGTAATATTTTTCTCAAATAGTAAAACCAGGAAAGCCTATCCAAAACAACAAAAAATAAATCTAAAACCAGTTTGAATTTCTTATTTTTATCTTCCCTTTTCCTTAATAATATCTGTAAACATCCCACAGGGGCTTTTTGCCGGCAATTAATGTTCTCTTGCAATTACATTAATAAATTAAGAAAAAAAAGGAGAAATACTTCTCTATGCATGTCTAAAAAAATAGTCGAACGAAAATTGGTTCTAACAAATTCCGTGATCAAAGGAGATGCAAAAAGTTTATTCATTGATCATCAAAATTTTTTTCGCTAACGAAGTTTAGAAATTGCTTAATTTTGTATTTGAACAGTCAGCGATATTTTCAGATATATAAAAAAAAGAAAATATAGAAATAAGAACTGACTAATTATAATTTTAAAAAGAAGTTATTAAACAGCTTTCTTAAGAAATACTTATCATAGATATTCTCTTGAAAATTTGGTTGTTAATAATTTTTGTAACGCAATACTTTATTTCGTTATACAAAATTTTAAAAAATAAAATAAAATAAAACAAAGTGTTATAATTCACTTCTCTTTGACTATGCAGGTAAATCTAAGTTTTTGACATTTTGACATTTTTCATTTCTTCATTGCAATTATCTATAGTTTTCTATGTAATTTTTTTTTTAACAATTTCAAAACAAATTGTATTATATGCAATTTGTTGCATTATATCACGGAGTTCAGATATTTTCACAATAATAAATGTGCTACATCAATTACTTTACTAAGTAGCTGAAACGAGGCTATTTAATTCGGTGCAATTCAGTCATCTTTTGTAAAACTAATTTGATTAGGACCTGGGACTTCTACAATAGATTAAGTCTTTCAGACCTATTTTTAATTCAATTAGATTACTCTTTAATTGTTGAATATGGAAATTTTACTAGGTTTTTGAACGGTTATATATTGGGATAAACGAAGGTAAATAAAAAAATATCCTATACTTAGACAAAAAATTAGCAACTTTTTGCAATGCGGGCGAATTCCTTTAACGCGATTTTGGTTATTCCTTTAACGAATCTAAGCGTCTTGTAAAGAAGACGAGTCATTTGTGTTATTCCTCCGAACATGTTTCATGTATGGTTCTTGTACTGTATGTCCATTTAACATGCAAGTCAAGAAAATATACACTTTAAATATATCAGTAAGGACTCAGAAATCATAAATTTCGTAAGCTTACCGCTCTACTTGGTGTAATTGATGACGTAATGTAATAACCTTAAATGTTATTGTGATTTATTTGGATTTTTATTCCATATTGATGGCGCGATAAATTATACTTTTTTCTTAACGCATAGATACCACAAAACTTTATCGCGAAAGTTTCACAATTTACGTCTTTACCTAGTGACGGTAATAGCTAGTTCTACTGCATTTTAGTCAAGTGGTAAGATCAATTCTAAAACAAAGACAACAAATGACCGATGAATATCATAAGTATCGAGCTTTAGATTCTCTACTTTTGGAAATGCAGTGTGTTGTAAAAAGATGTATATGCACCGAGAAAGAATTGCGCCAGGGCTATGAAACATGGCGTGCTGATGTAAGTTTGGTGAGTTGTGTAAATCATTACCATTTCAGCATCACCGACCAAGGTATTTGTGCATTGAACATTTAAATTGCACAACTGGAAGGATTTAAAAGAACTGGTACTCGAATTCGGAGGTAATAAGAACTGGACAACTAATATTGATAAATGAGTTTTGAAACAATGATACTTTTAAGATGTACTCGGCAGTACTATCATCAATGGTTTTCGAAAGAGATCAAACCATAGGGCTCAGAAAAGCAGATTGATCCAACAGACGTAACAAAGAGCACTTTTGGTCGAATTTAAATACCGAAGAGTTGGCAACAGTGGATGAGAGAACGCAAGACCAGCCACTGCAGTGGCTCAGGGCGCTACTGCATTCGATGGGTTACAACTGCATTCGATGATCCAACAATAAGAACAGCTCAGTCTCTGACTGCTACTCTTTAGCCGATACTCTTGCGGGAACCAAATTGAAAAGTAAAATAAAAAAAGAAATTTAGTAAATTAATTGTATTAAAGTAATATATTTCATTCAATAACTGAAAATTTAAAATGTGCATTCAATTATTTTGAACGCTCTTTTGAACATAAGTATGTTAATTAAATATTCGTCACATGTGTTTTAATTACTTTACATGTCAGAAACATTTCGTTTAAAAAAGAAAGTTGTGACATCTGTTTTCGATACACACAATCCTGTGAAACTGTAAATTTAACCATCTTGGAGAGATTGCGGATGACTAATCAATGGGAATACAGTTCTTTACGCCTAAAATGGGTAAAAGTAAAAAATAAATAAGGAAGGTCAAGGAGTTATATCAAAGAAGATTTAGCCAGTTAGATCTGGATTTTGAAGAATGATATTGTAACGTCGTAATGTTGGATATGGTGTACTGTAGTATAATCTTATGTGGACTGTTTTTTGGAAAACAACTTGATAAACAAAATGAGAACGGCTCAGACTTCGTTGTAATTCCATTTTTATTTTACCTTAACTTAATCTTTGTCTTAAAGAACTTAGGAAAGGTATGATGATTATATTTTAACTTTATTTATGTAAGAGATGAGAAGGGTGAAAGATTGTCTAACTTCACTACAACATCTTAAAGATTTAAAACTATTTAAAACACTAGAAACCTTTATGTAATGTTTTCCATTGGGTAGCTACCTAATTAAACGATCGATCGTTAATTCCGAATTGTAATATTAACTTTATTGAATGATATATTAAAAATGACGAATGTAAGTATTCGGTAATAGTTGCATATTTTTAATCAAAATAACGCCCAAATGGATACAGCGCTTTTGAACTCAAAGTAATATTTGAATGTATATTAGCTAACAACATCCCTAGTAGCAAACCAATATTGGTCCAACATTGCACCAATATTTCATTTATTGGAAATATAGCTAATAAAATGCCAATTTGATTATATAGTGGCATTTCATTGGAAATAAATCCAATGAATTCCGAATATAGTACAAATGTTAGCGATACATTGGAAATATTTCCAATGAATTCCCAATGTTGTACAAATATTGACATTACATTGGAAATATTTCCAATGTAATCCCAATATTTAACCAATATTGGCATTTTATTGACAATATTTCCAATGAAACCCCAATATTGGCTAAATAAGGGCAAAATGGAAACACCCCAATATTGGAGCAATATTTCATGCCAGTATTGCGCCAATGTGCCAATATTGCTCCAAGATGTAACCAATATTGGCCCAACATTGTTTGGCTACTGGGGATTGTTGCAGTTATAAACATTCTAAAAGATATGCACACTAGACAGAAAGTATATGATAAGGTTATACTTGAGAAACAGGGCGTATAGGAAGATTCTTTTTTAAAATCAGAAGATATAAGGCGTATATACCGTATATCCCTATACAGCTCTGGATACCACTCTATATATTTATTAATAAGTAAGTAGGGAGTTCAGAACAGCGTTAGACAATAAATATGTATTTATGGAAAATACAGTTACGTTTGTTTTTAATTTAAGAGTATGTGTGGAATTTTTGTTATTTTCTCTTAATGCACTAAGAAACAACCAGAAATGCTATCTATATTAATAAAAGAAAGTTTCGTTGTGTCTGTGTGGGATAGCTAACAAAATGTACCGCCCGTAGAAGTCTGAAAATATAGGTGAAGATAGTCCAAGACAGGTCCTGATACACCTGAGAGTCTGATTTTTTACTTTTTAAGGATCATAGCTTCTGGGCTCTTTTAAGCTTTTATGCACTAAATTATTTATAATTTGCTTCCATTTTATTCGATCTTTTTCTTTTTATGGGTTATATCTCCAGTTACCTATTCTCTCATTTATACATTCCAATTAGGAACCTCGCTTCAATATTCCCAGTACATGGTCCCTTTAACATTTTGCAACCTAATTTGTTAATAAATTGCTTCTTTTAAATCCGATCGTTTTTGGGATCCTTACTTTATTTAGTCTTCCTCCGATTCTATATTCCGATTAAGACCCAACGGCATCCAATGATCCCGCAAGACCCTGTACAGGGATTCCTTGAACTTTTTTTACGGCATGAGTTTTTTGCCCTCTAATTTTTTTTTACCTTCTTTGGTGTATAATTTTAAAATTTTGTCTTAAACTATCATTCTAGAACTAACACCCAAACATTTTTTATTGGCCTTTCTGTCCTTTTTGCAAGCATTTACTCAATTTTTGTGCATTTCTTTAAAATTTAATTCTATTGGATCTTCTGATTACTTTAAAATTTACTAAAATATCTTTATATCAGACTTTCCAGTTAAGACCCTGTTTCTTCGAAGCGGTATAGGGTCCCCTTGAAGTTTTTTCTCTATAAATTGATAACAAATTGCCCTCTCTTATCTCAATCTTCATTTTTAAAACCATTGTCCATTTAGTTACTCTTTCGTTTCTGAATTCAACTTAAAACTCTGAATCCCGTAAGGCCCATTGAGCATTTACTTTGCCATGTATTTTTCCTCAGCTAATTTTCTCACCTTGCCAGTGCATAATTTTAAAGTCCACCCCTTGTCTCTTCTACTCAGATCAACAGTATCACATTTTTTGGAGTTCTAGAGCCCTTTTGAAGCATTTATTAAATTTTTTATGCGTTTTATTAAGATATTATTCTAAAGATTAATTCGTAAGCTATGTTTAATTTTGACAAATTGAAGAACTAAAATGTTAAGTACTAAGAAATTGTAACATGTTTTCATGTTAGGGCCCTGCTATTAGTGTGCTACTTTTAGGCCTTCTACTATAGCTTTCTTGAAAATAGTTCCAATTCACTAGAATTCATTCTAAGATTTTCTTGGACCCTCAATCACCAAAAAAGAATTATCTGATTTCACTTATTACCAATTTTGAATAGTAATCTCTTTCTTGGGGCGAACATTGCAGCTTCTTTAAAAATGACTTGAATGCATAACAACATTCATTAACTTAGTTCTAGCATCCTGCAACTATTTTAAAACCACTAAATATTTTCTTATATCCAACTACATTTCAAGTAACACACTGCCCTCTTGGACACGGTTATTTTTTGTACTTCAACTGTCATCTTTTTCAGCAACAACTTATGTTTACTTACTACAGCCGTAAATTAAAAATCGCGCAATTTTAGAGTAGGGATTTTAGCCGTTTGTTAAATATCGTGTAATTATTAATAGCAAAACGTGAAAATTTTCATGGGCATGCACCCTCTATCGTTTAGGGCCGCATTCTATTCCCGGTTTCTAAGGGCCCATATTCAAGGGGATTTGATTCATTCAGCTTAGATAATAATTAAGCTGCTTTCTGTATTATGAAAGTTTTGCTTAGACTTCAGTTACTAACATTTTTTAACTTAAATGGAACATTAGTTTTTCGGATTTTCTCAGCTTCATTATTATAAGGTTTGGCTCACTCTACTTGGTTTTTGATTTTCTCCGGTAAGTGTGGAGCACTTCCGGTACATACTGCTTTAGGTAGAGGAGATCCATGTTGCAGATTTATTAGGAAAAAAAATTATTGCAGATGTACTAAGTGCTGGAGAAGGCAATCGGATCCCCGAAACTAGGTTATTTTAAAAGATATCCTAAAAATATAAAATCATAAAAACTTGAATTTCGTTTCAAATTATCATAACTGGCTTCGTGCAACACCGGGCTGATGGACTAGTAAAAAACATAACGTCAAATTATTTAAAAAAATTTTAACCATTGACTTGCCTTCACTTTCATACTGCCTTCAATACATTTAAAAGCATTTATCGATATCGTATGATTACTTCATAAAAAAGAACGTAGTGATTCATATTTTAAACTAAAAATGCATGTCTTTTACTGAAATCTATACTATAAAAAAGAATCTAATGTCGCCAAATGTTTTCGCTAAGTTAAGTTACATGTGATTAGTAAAAGCAGTTTTTCAAATGCTGTCAGAAATCTACTGTAATTAAACACGTTTCATTCTTACTGAATAACTGTCCAAAAAACAAATTTATTGCTAAATTATCAAATTATTTAAAATTTATTTAAAAATTCCGCAAAAAGAAGTTTATTACTAAATTATCGAGTTATTTAAAATCTATTTAAAAATGCCCAAAAAACAAGTTTATTACTAAATTATCAAATTATTTAAAACCTATTTAAAAATATTATTCGCGAAGAGATTTAAAAATTAATCCCTATTCTCAAAAAATGCTTTTTCTTTGATTGTCAATAAAAATACTCCCATATGCAAACTTCTGTAAAACATGTAGCATTAGAACGCATACAAATATGCAAGACCATTGGTGTAAATATTTAATAAATATTTATCGAAAATTCTACTGAAGAAATATTTTTTAACATTAATAGATTATTGCAAATTTAAAATTAGAAATAAATATTACGTTACATCTTTTGAAGCTAATAATCTTGCGATAAATATTTGTATACATATTTTACATTTAATGGTTAAAAATAATTATGGAGTTTTATTATTTTTTTCCTTAAGATTGTTCGAGAAATTTTTGTTTATTTGTAACTACTAATGAATTTGTAAACTCGAACAATTCACTTATATTTACTTTCCTGATACATATTTTTTCTTTTGCTTTATAACATCAAAGTATGGAATCATAAAAAGATAAAAACTAACTAATCTTTTAACTAAAATTTTTACTTATCTGCATATCGCGTTAAGAAAATATTTATCTATTTTTTCCTGCTTCTTCTTTCACCGATTTCTTAAAGATGTAATTTATTGCAAAACTTCCCCAGGGCATAAATTTCGCTCTTAGTAATTACATTACTGAATCGAAAGATTACAAAAAAGTTGAGAAAATCTTCAAAAAACATAAAATGTAGTTTTTGCTAATAGATTTACAAAAACTATCTCTTATATTCATTTTTTCTAAAATGAGAATAAATTTCAACATTTTCTACTCTATTTAATTGTTTTTTCAAGCTACCGTTATGAAAATTTTAAACCTTTTTCGAATTTAAGATATTGTAGCAATTTTGTTTGCTTTAGTAGTTTTATATTATGTAAAGAAATAGTTTCATTTTTAGTTTGAACAGTGGATTAAAGTAATTTAAAATCGCAAGAATATTTTTCTTGAATCCCCATTAATAGATATTGAATAGAAAAGTTGAGGCTTTTAATTTTACTTTCAATAAAATTGATGTTACCAGTAAATATGTATCAGAGAATATTGATTTACTACAATAATTAATACTTCTTTTACTTCTAATTTTTTGGATGGAAATGAAAATCATTAAAAAATTAATTTTATATTATTAAAGAACATTAAAGCTTTTATTTGTTTTAAATCGTTTCTGTTAGTACCTCATCGCCATTATAAATGATAGAAAAATAGTTATTCAATATAATCTGTATAAAATACAAATCATTTTATTACTCTTATAAATATTATAAAATTGAAGATTTTTTTTCTTAGAAAAATTTATTATAAAAATAAAAGAAAAGCTTAAAAAATATTAAAATAAAGAAAAAAAAATCTAAATTCTACCTGCATTTAACCCGAATTCCTCTTGACTTCTTTATCTGCATGCACGAAAAATGTACGAAAGTATAGTATAACCATAGCTGAATATATACAGTAGATCGGAGCAAAAAAGAAAAAAAATGCAAATTGAAGCGGAATAATGTGGTATAAATGCTACACGTCAATAGATACATAAGGTGATGTTTTTTAAATCGGAAAAATATCTTACGTTCGCGCATCGCGTTTAAAGTTTTCGAATTTGAATAGAAGCTAAACAGATGTACCAAAATTAATAAAAGGTGCAAGTTTTGCTGATCGAACTCATTTTTTGTACATAGCATGGCGTGGATGCGTAAAATAAAGGAAAAAATTCTATACACCTTCCTCTATTCCTTTGTAAGTCTCTCAAAGTGGCAAAAAGGATCAAAATATTAATTTTTCAAGGAGATTTTTTTAAATATATACGAATGCATCAAGCGTCCATAGACTTTGCATAAGGGAGGAGAATTCGAAATATGTTACCAGCCACCTTAAGAGTCCACTCGAGTCACTGAAAAAAAACCAGGGTGATAATGTTAAGATGTTATTTTCAAATAACTCGCTCAAATTTTAATATTTTTACATCGGTTAACTGCGGACGATCTACAACTGGGCTAAATTTTACTTTTTCGATTTTGGTTATATATTTTTAATATTATGATAATTTCAATTTCAGAACTTGTTTCAATCGGTTCTGAAAGTTAAAGTATTTTTTATTTATTTATTTATTTATTTTTTTTTAGAAAAATCTGTATTTAAAATCTAAAAAGTAAGAACTAGCCTGATTGTCGATCGTCCTCAGCTATCCTATGCAAAACAAAATCATTTAAAATTATTAAAAAAGCTTAAAAGTATTCTAAAAATTCCTATAGAGTTGAATAGTTGTTATTGTGAAGTTTAAAAGCTTTAAAACCTACTCACTGTCGAAGACTGATATATCCGTTCACTAAGCAGTAGGTTTTACTGCAGTAGAAGCATTTATTAAAGTCACATATTTTTACAAGTATAGTCCAGTTTAAAATATGCAAATTATGATTAATGTTTTCTAGGATTATATGACTATACGCAGGGTTATCGCTGCTTTTGACCAACATTAGCGATATGGCAAACAGAAAACGAAAAACACTAGCCAAATAAAAATAAATATTAGCAAAGTAAATTCAGTATGATTACGTTGAAATGTATCCGTAACAACTTATTGTAATTTTTTTCTCCAACTGTTCTATAATAGCCTAATTGTTTGTAATTGATTATAAAAAAGAAACTTGACCTTCCACTATAGAAACTAGTTAAAATAAGTACATTCTAAATATTATTTAAATGTGTAAATGCCAAACATTTTCAAACATTTTTAGCACTCTAAATGTAAATTAAAAAAAGCTATCTTTGATTTACCGTTGTGAAAGTATACACTAAGAATTCGTATAAGATATCGATTCTTAACTTATAGGAAAAAAAAGAAAAATAAATATTTTTATTTAAATTTTGCTTTTCTTTAACATCAAGAATAATCACTGTAAACCTGATATCTTTAGATACATCTTCCTTCTACAACTATATCAAGTTTGAACCGTATTTTAACTGAAAGAAAATCTACTCAAACATGGTGAAGAACCATGGAAGCAAAATGATTATAAAAAGAATATTGCCCAGTTAAACTGATGACATTGAGCTCACAGGCTACGCATACTAATTGTACATTGCAGCCTTATATTTTCAAGGGTTAGTTCTGTTCGAAAAACAAATTAAGTAGGGGAAACAGCTCTCCCCTTTCTCCTTTTTTATACTTAATCATTGAACCTCCTAAACTATCAAGGACAAGCTTTATCATAAAAAATCTATATCCAAAATTCAGAGCAAATCGGATAATTCTTAATAAAAACCCATTTAGCATTTATATAATTTAAGAGGAGTTATTCCGCTCTTTTATACTTAACCATTAAAGTTCCAAAACTATTCAGAGATTTGAACGAAATCTGACAATTCTGCTTGAAAAATCCATTTATACAAGTTAAGGGGAGGGGCATTAGAACCCCCGTTCCCCCTGTTTATACTTATTCAATGAACACCTAATAACAGCCACGGACACGCCTCATCAGAATGATCTTATATTTAAATTTTGAACGAAAACTATTAATTCTGCATGAAAATCCCGTTTATATCAATTAAGGGGAGGAGCATGCCTCCCCCCCCGTTCCCCCTGTTTATACTTATTCAATGAACACCTAATAACAGTCACGGAATCGCCTCATCAGAATGATCCTATAGCTAAATTTTGAACGAAAACTGTTAATTCTGCATGAAAATCTCATTTATATCAATTAAGGGGAGGGGCATGAGCCCCCCGTTCCCCCTCTTATACATATCGAATGAACTCCAAAAACTAATCAAGGAAGCGCCTTATCGGAATATACCTAAATACAAAATTTCAAGTGGATCCGATATTTTTATCATGAGTTATCGCTTTACGCACGTACGAGCGTACATACAGAACGGACGGACACATAAGCTCTCAGGCTATGATAGTCTGTGAGCTAAAAATGACTGGACAATAATTTGCACACCTCTAATAAATAGTATAATGACTAATTTCAACACTGCATATTAGCAAAAAGTGTCTCTATTTGACGTTTGATGCGAATAATTTTGCTGTATTTTTATTTGCTCATAGCCGTGCATATATAGTGATTATCTGAGAACAGAGAAACACCTATCGTATAATTCTTTTGTCTTTAACTGTTTCTAAACCAAATTAGTCTTGAGTCAGCATCTATAAATGGAACAATGTAAATGGCACGGTAAGATTGAACAACAGTTGATTATTTTGCTGTAAAACGACATCAATCGTTCAGCAAATCGGATAAAAAATTCAAGTGTATTAGCGCACATACAAAAAAAGGCAGAAATTGAGCACTCGCAGTTTGACGAGTCTGATTGTCCTTTTACTCACCAAATGGAGAATCTTGTTGCAATTTGGCGCAATGATGAGCGGCAGCAAGAACCCTGACTATATGTAATAAAAAATTTAATGTCATGTTATAAAGAAACATTTTTTTAATCGTATAAAAACACTTACAGGGAAACCAACATTACGATTTTGTTCTTTTGCTCGGGCATTTTTTTGTATTGAGTACTTATTGTTACTTTAAAATTATCATTTTCGGGCAGTTTTCGGTATGTAACTCAGGGGGGTGACATTATAAAAGTATTTCCAACCGAAACATAAATAACTTTATCTCTATTTTTCTAGTAAATATGTAACAAATAGTCTTAAATATAATTTTTACTAAACAAAATAAAGAATCATTCATTAAAGAGATTAAAGCTTCA
This sequence comes from Maratus speculifer, assembly GCA_964019185.1. Classification (NCBI taxonomy): domain Eukaryota; kingdom Metazoa; phylum Arthropoda; class Arachnida; order Araneae; family Salticidae; genus Maratus; species Maratus speculifer. The sequence goes on along the minus strand of OZ025289.1, from coordinate 103,914,816 downwards.
ACAAATCATTCGACCATTTTTAACGATAACGACCATTTCATTAAGGCTGTTGTCAACTGTTCTGCTCAACTAGTGCAAAACATTTTGACACATTTACAAATTCATTTTTAATGGGAAAATATAAAATTGGAAAGTGTTATTACGGAAGCGATTTAGAATCGTACTTAAATTTTCATTTTTTGATAAATAACTCACCTATTGAGTTATAAGCCATTTCATTCACGAGACATACACGTTTTTCACCGCTATTTGAGTGGTTTTTCTACTTTCGCGGAGAAATTCGGGTTAAAATGCTCACTTTGACTTTATTTTCTGAGAAATCTATTGTGTCTACAAATAAATAAATAAAAAAAAAATTAAAGAAGAGAAAGAAAATGAGTGCGATTAGATTGTTTCTGAGCAACAACACTTGCTAGTTTCATTCATTTCTGAGCAAAAATATATTAAAACTTATGTCATAAAGTTGCCCTTTCTGATTTAAAAACAGCCTTCTATAAATCTGACCATATGTACACGACGAAAGTTAAATAACGTTTATGTATTCGTTTTCTCTAAAAATGGTATAATAACATGGCAATTTGCTGCAAATATTTTAACAATGTACGATTAGGCATTTTATCCCAAAATAATGGATTCTTATATTTTGATAAATATTTTCCATCAAAATACATATCTGATATTTTTCGAAAAAAAGCTTACTATTTAATTATAAAATAGTTATCATACAAATATATTTATAATTGGATGCAGCATTTAAGAAACTTTATCTGCAACCTACATAACGAAATACAAAATTATTTCTTTGTTTTTTTTCCTTTTCCTTGACGTCGTCTTAAACATGCAATTTATCACTAAACTCCCCCGGGGCGTAAATTGTGTTCTTCGTAATTACATTACAGAATCGAGGCCAAGAGAAAAAAGTTCTGCATCCAATTCAGAAAAAAATATGGAAAATTAATTTTCGTAAATGGTTTTACTACACACAGTTGCAGAAAAATAAATTAAGAACTTTTCAGTATTAATTTATGGCTGTTTGTTTATGTTTCCGAAACGGCTAAATTATTTTCGCTCACAGTTTTTCGTTTACTGATAAACAAAGCTTGTTATTCATACATGCATTTTTTATCTTTTTGTGAAAGTAATTTTTAAGCTTATTATACTCTAAGAACTGGAAATTCTAAATGCAACTATTAAATATGAATATTTTTTTTCAAACAGAACAGCTATTGTTCTTGTTTGCTGAAAAGTATTGTTGTAAAAAATATATGACATACATATTGAATAAGTTTAATTATGGAAGAAATTTGAACTAAAAATTTTTTCACTGTGGCTAGAGTTGGTGCATAGACAGAGCCCGTGAAGATTTGACGCTAAATACTTTGAATGTTTCATCAAAAAAGCCTTAAATTTTATATTGTTGCTTTCAAATTAATTATTTAAATCATGACAATTTTCATAAATGATTCCCATTTCCTTAAAGTGATAAAGGTGCAGCCAGTCTAATCTATTCAATGAATTAAAGAATTGTAATTGGACTTAAAAACAAAATCAGTGCAGAATTTAACTTGTTTACTAATTAAAACTTAAAAATACATGTAAATGTAAATATATTGCTTTAAAGGTGCATTAATGTACCTTTTAAGCAATGTATGCACATTCACATGCATTTTTACTTTTTAAAGAGTTATAAGTTTATGATTAATAGCCAAATATGCTTCATTTGCTTCATTTTATCAGAAAATTACTAAAAATATAAGGTAGAATTATCTATTTTTGCTTACGATGGTCTCTCTCTCTCTCTCTCTCTTCCTTTTCCTTCCTTTTTCTTTTCTTTTCTTTTTTTAATAACAATATTTATTTTTATTAATGCATTTTTTTTAACTGCATGACATCCAAAACTGCCATAATTTTTATTTTTATAAGTCTCATTCTCTATAAACCTAAATTTGAGATTGATGCCACTAAAAATTTATAACATATGCGAAATTACTAGAGCAATTTCATTGTAGCATGTATTGCTACAATCTTGCATGTAACTTGTATTCATTGCATGCAAAAAATATTGTGTATTCTTATTTGTTTATATTGTAAATATGTTATACGTTTCATGTACTTTAAATTGATACCCATTTTACATGCGCATATAGGCATGTTATATGAAATATAAGATTGGTTGCAAGTTGTAACATTATTAAAGGGATAATAAACATATCTAATATATGTAGTGTTGTTACTAAACATAGCCGTATAAAAATAATTAAGAACTGTTTTGCATTAATATCCAGCATTTTGTTAATATTTAAGAAATGTTTAAATTATTTTTGCTTGTATGTTTTCACTTAGTTATAAGCACACTTGTTATACATACACGCTTTTTTTTTAACAAAATTCTTATTATATCCTTAAAACTAAATGGCAACATGCATTAAATATATAATAATTTCAGAATGGGTATATTTTGTTGATTTATTAATTTAAAGATGGTCTGTATGGTTTCTATTCCGATTACTACATATATAATAAAATTTCTTGTACATGCATGAATTTTTTATTTTTTTCTTGTAAGTAATGTTTAAGTTTATTACAGTGAAAAAACATTAACTGAAAATTTCTAAATTTCTAAATATTATTAAAGATAATATACATTTTTTGTTATGTTAAAACTTTCTATAAAATATATGTATTCAGAGTTTCTAAACTTTTCTTTTAACATGTAATCATAATTTAATTCATATTAATCTATTTATTGGTAATTACTTCGTGAAATCACACAAATATTGCAATATTCTGTTGACATCTTGAACACACCATTGCACTCAATTTCTTGAACAGTAGTTCACCAAGAAATAGATGAAAAATGAATTATGAAGTTTATCTGTGCATACATGAATCCGGTTAAATTAAATAAAAGCATACAATAAAAGACACAGAACATACAATATTTTTTATTTAATTACAGCCAAACTCGTTTAACGGCAATCGAATCAGTTAAATAAATATACAGTACTGCATAAATATGCAAGTTATTAATATATTTGCAATTCAAAACAAATTCAAGTTCAACTAAGTGGGGAGGCCTACTCAACAAGGACCTACCATTTATTTAAAAAATATATAATAATTTCACAAATGGTTACCCAATTTCTTCTGGGCGAACCTAAAGTTAGTGCAACATTAAAGTGCAACATATTAATATTTTAAGCAGAGAATCCACATAATTTTTCCCCCAAAAAGATGTCCCATCCTCAATAAAGTATCAAATGAAATAACTTAAATCTATTGATAAAAGGGTAAAGATAAAAATAATAAAATAATTGAAAAAAAAAACATGATGGGGAAAAAATTAAAGTAAATAATTAAATTAATAAATTGAAATAATACTAAAATTTTAGTTCAATTTCTTTCCTATAACCTCTATTTTCTTTTATCTTTATTTATTTTATTTTATTTTTTATTAATTTTATTTTTTTACTTAAATTGAATAACTCAGTTGAGTAAGTCTCTATTTTGATTAAAATCTCTATTTTGAGAAATGAACAGCCAATAACATTTAGATATTTTTATTTTACAATTGTAATGAACATTAAATTTGAAAATGAATTTAAGGAAACAGAAAAATAATCCTAAATAAACATAATGTGAGATATTGATCAAAGGAGTCAATTGTGCATGGAGACCTACTATGCACTGATCAAAATTCAAGATTCAACTATGTGGGGAGACCTAGCAGAGGCAAAATTTAAAAATATATATGTACAGGCTGTCTCAGAACTTCGTATGCAAACTTTTAGGAGTGGTAGAGAACATCTTCTGGAACCACAATTACATGGGAACGCATGGGCGGAAACATCATCCTCACTTGTTAACCCTTTCAAAGACATTGGCATGTCTATTAAACTACGAAATTTTTAATACAAAATAAACATTGACGCCAAAATTTTAATATGATTAGTCTAATTATTATGTATATGAAATGTATTTTATTTCTTTTTTTTTTGCAAATAAGTTTTTCTGCGATTTCTGATGACAATGATATTTTTCCACATTTTAGAAATTTCTAATAGCTACTAAGATACTTGATTTCAAAGAAACATAATTTAAAATTTAATTTAAAATTAAATCATTTCATCACTTTTTTCTGTGTAATAAAGCGTTCTACACTGCTTTCGGCATTGAGTCATAACTGTGTCTTTGTGTTTCATTGAGCTTTTCAAGGACAAAGCACACCCATTGCTAAAATGTGGAAAAATATGAATGATATCAGAAATTGCGTAAAAATGCATTTGCAAAGAAGAAAAGCCAGACTTTTCTCATGCATAAGAAATGAAAAAATCATATTAAAATTCTGGTGTCCATGTTCATTTTGTATTAAAAATTTTGTAGTTTCATATACTTACCACTGTCTGTGAAAGGGTTAACAAGACGTTTCTGCCCATGTTTTCCTATGTAATTGTGGTTCCAAACGATGTTCTCTACCACCCCTCATAGTTTGTACACGAAGTTCTGGGACACCCTGTATTTTCAAAGTTAAAATAGACGTTCAATTTAATACAAATAAATATATTTTGTTATTACTTGTACTGCATATTGCTATCACTCTTAGTTATGAACATAACTAGCAGTTTAATAATATCTTAAAAATTAATTAACTTTTTCAAAATGTCAAAAAATAAGTTTTTTTTTTTTTTTTTTTTTTTTTTTTTTTGTGGATTTTAGTATTTAAAGATTAATAACAATTCTTATAATACATCTAGAACTATCAGATAAAGTTTATTACTGTTTTATGCTTCGTTGGTTGTATGAGGTTTTATCACGAAAGTACATTAAAGGACATGCTGCGCCAATACTGTTTTTATATGAAACAAAATGTAAGGAAATCACGCATAAAAATATTGTTTACATACCTCCTTCTTTAATCTTAGGATACCTTTTTTTTAAGTCGGTTAAAAAGAAATGTCCTGAGGATCGATGAAAGAATCCAAGAAACACATTATTGATAAGGATGTTTTTAACTGAGGTCCTTTTTCAAGATCCCTTTGTTTAAGGTTTATAGTTAAGCTATTTAAAGTAAAAAGCGCTGAAGAAAACTTTATTTCCTTCTTTCTTTTAAGAAAATTCTGGACCATATTAGTAAGCATTTTTATAATTTTTAATGTACTGTTAAAATGAAAGAGATGTGTAAAATTAATCCCTCGAAAGTTACCGTGACTATTTCAATGTACTGGATTTTTTTCTGGAAAAGGAGGTGGAAGTAAAAGTTTGCATTACTACGTGTTGTTCCTGTTCAAGGGTTATTTAAATAAAAAATACCAAAAGTCTTATCTATGTAACTGGTAACATATTTGCTTATGCCGCTATGATAGAACGTACCAGACATCTAGGATGTGATTAAAGTCTCGGGTGTGCATCGGAGTATGCACAGGCAAGAGCAGAGGCTCTTATAAAGAACACATTCTACTTGACGCGGCAATGTATGTGAGGACACGATTCCGTCCACATTGATAAATTTAGCGAGGTAAGAACTGTAAGACGTTATCTTATTTCTAATAGTGGAAGGTTTTAAACTGGTCGCTATTCATCGTCACGTGGTGATCGTAGCTGTTCCAACGCTAATATCCGCATTCCCCGTCAACATTTGCAATGTGACACACTGACCGCTTCTTAGTAGGTCGTACCCCTTATTGGTGAGACCTGCCTTGATGACTGTGTTTGCCTCGGATCTGTTGTTTTCGGGTCACCAACGAAACTCTCATGGCCTGCATGAAAATGGGCACTTTGTGCTCATTTTCCCATTTTTACACAATCTTCTTTATATACAATCAACATCCGGTGATGAATAGTGGCCGGTTTAACTGCTGACAGAAATTTGATAACGTCACACTGCTCTTCAGTCGTCGAATTTTTCAATATGTTCGTTTTCCTGTCCAAACATGCACTGTGGCGTCAATAGGACGGTGCTTTTATAAGAGCCTCAGCTCTCTCCTACACAGGCTCCGATCAACGCCAAAGACTCTAATCGCATTCCTAGATGTTATGCTACGTCCTCTCCCAGCATCATAGGCAAATATGTTGATGATTGCGTTGTTACGACGTTTGGTACCTGTTCATTTCAACACCCTTTCTAATTTGGAATTACTAACTGTAGACATGATTTGACATCAATATTGTGCTCTTACCTAAAGAAAATGACACAAAGGTAAGACTAGCTATTTTATGCTAACTTTATGATATTGATTTGTGTATTGACATATTTAGAGTATTTAATGGTAGTAATTAGTTGAATTATGAGTGTATTTTTAAGAGAAGATACGATAAGGACACCACGCCACTTATAACAGATTCAGTCTAACATTTTGCACTCGTTTACTATATGTTATTAAATTAAATCCAAGTGATTATATGTACTTAAATTTGTGTGTTTGAAAAAATTACACAAGAACTTCACACAAAATAGAAGCGTCTAAAGATTTTAGTCCTCCGAAATATGGTCCATTTCAGATAAAAATCTCATTAATTCCTAAAGATGTCTAGTAATTTCTGTAAAAAAAGTGGGAAAATTGTGTGATGGAGTACAAATATATGATCATATGTGCCAAACGTTAAAAAAAAAACCCTGAAAAATGAAGATTTTTTTTTCACAGATATTATAAGTTATGATTTATGTAAGACTTTTTAATGCATTTGATTTTGTGTAGTAACTTGTAGTACTTGTAGTAACCAAGTTCGATTGTATCTGCTTACTAAATTTTAGGTCAATCAAGATTATGAGAGATTTCCCAGTCGGAAAAATCCGTATTAGAAGCAGAGTGGTCATTATAGTTTTGTTATCGCATGTAATTTAAATGTGCAGTATTATTTTGTATGATGTTGCCAGTTTGTATTTTGTATATTATGTAGGTTGTTATAAGTATGCATTTTCTATATAATGTAAGATGTTGTAAGTATGCATTTTGTATATTGTAAGTTGCGTGTACATTTTATATATTGTCAGATGTTGTAAATATGTATTTTGTATATAGTGTAAGATGTTGTAAGTATGTATTTTGTTCATATTGTTAGTTATGTGTATTTTTTATATATTTTCAGATGTTGTAAGTATATATTTTGTACATAATGTAATTTATGTACACTGCTCAAAACAATTAAACGATATTTGAAGTTTTATATAAAATAAAGATATAAACGAAATTTTTTTTGCCGAAAATAGAAGAAGAGAATCACAAATGCAAATTTTTCTGGTTTTCAAACTGTGGAGTATGCAAATTTTGAGTTCGACGTCAAAAACGTCGTTTCAGCGGCAGCGAATGAAATTTGACTTTCAACTGGATAAAAGAGAATGAAGACAAGGATGATCGGCATTCAGTGATTGCTTTGTTTCGATGAGTACGAAGTCTCAGCGAAGTCATTTGACAGATTCAGAAGCTTGGAGAATTGTTGGTAGGTTAGAAGGGGGCCAAACTCAAGCCGAAGTAGCGCAAGCCATTGGAGTGTCACAAAGTATCATTTCCAGGATGTGGAACCGTTTTTTGGAGAGTGGATGAGCAGGCCGAAGACCAGGGCAAGGTCGTAGACGGGCAACAACGCGCAATGAAAATCGGTATTTAGCGTTAACAGCTCGGAGACACCGAAACATGAACGCTACTCTTCTCCAACAACATCTTCGCTCGGCTACAGGCACCACGATTTCAACTCAGACTGTCCAAAACCAGCTCAATGCTGTAGGTCTGTATGCTCGCCGACCGATGGTATGTGTTAGATTAACATCAAGGCATCGTCGCGACCGCAGGCAGTGGGAAACCGATCATGTCAACTGGAGAAGAAATGAATGGAGCAATATTCTGTTTTCTGACGAGTCCCGCTTTTCTGTGCATCCGGATAATAGGCGTATTTTCATCTGGAGGGACCGTGGCAGTAGGAATAATCCTGCGTTCGTGCACGAAAGTATCAGTTTTGGCGGTGGAGGAGTGTTGGTGTATGGTGGCATCTCCATTGACGGGCGCACTGACCTTTACATCATTCGAGATGGAGCTCTGACTGGTCGCCGATATAGGAATGAGATCCTCAGACCTATTGTAGTCCCTTACGCTGCAGCAATCGGAGATAACTTTATTTTAATGGACGATAACTGCAGGTCACATCGTGCAAACCTGGTGGAGGATTTCCTTTTCGAGGAAGGAATCGTTCGAATGGAATGGCCAGCGTGTTCTCAAGACATGAATCCAACCGAGCACGTTTGGGACGCTCAGGGAAGACGGGTTTCTGGCCGCCAACAACCCCCACAAACTCTCCAAGAACTGGAAAGAACTCTTCTGGAAGAGTGGAGTAGAATACCCCAACTCGTCATTAATAGCCTCATTGAGTCCATGCCTCAAAGGTGTTCAACGTTGCTGGCCGCCCGTGGAAACCATGCCCCTTACTGAAAATTATTTTCTTTGAAGAAAACACCTTTTCTTATTCTTTTTTTCTCATATGCACAAATTGTGTTTTTTTCCTTTTGTACACAAATGCGCAATAAAATGCATTTTTTTCTGCCAAGCATGTGTAATTTATTCTCATATAACCTACTATGTCTGTCGACCATGTATCAATGAGCTAAAAAGTTTCCCAGATACAAAATCCACCTAAAACTGCAATATCCTTTAATTGTTTTGAGCAGTGTATAATTTTTATATAATGTAAGATGTAAGTATGTATTCTTTAGGTAATGTATGCTGTTGTAAGTATGCGTTTTGTATTTAATGCCAGTTGCTGTAAGTGTCATTTTGTACGTACAAGTAAAAAGAAATCTATTGATTTTATAGTAAAAAAACTGTCATTTAGGACACCATAAAAAATGTTTATTTCATGAAAATAATCTGTATTCACTACGAAGTTGCTGTTATTTTAGTACAAATTTGCCTGTAGATTTGTCATACATTCAGATTATTTATTTAATAGAGACGAAGTGTAAGGCGGAGTTCTTACTTGAAATTTTTTTTAGCGCCGTGGCTAAAATTTTCTAATAAAATAAAACAGATGTTTTTACAGTAAATTTGTTGTAAGATGCAAGAATAACATTATACGAGAGTAAGTATAAAAATTGGGTAGATGGAATATAAATATGGAGATAAAACTCTTAGAATATGAGAGTAATATAAAAATTATAAAATATTTACTAATCATAGGTACCTTGTTGCGAAAGCAAAACTAGTAAATGGGTCATTCCATGCAAAATGAGCAAAAATGTAAAAAAAGCCGTGGCTCCATAGGAGCTGATTTTAATAAAATTTTATACACATGTTCAATTCATATTCAAATGAAGCTCGGCAAAATATCTCGACGAAAAAAAAACTTTTTTTAGCTGTTTTGGACTTTTAAAAAACTTGTGATTTAGAACGGTATGCGCACAACAGTTCAAAGTTGCAAGTTTGAAGTTCTGTATCTTGAAAACTATTTAACAAAAATGATTTTTTTTGCAATATTGTAATCTCTGAAAAGCAATCTTTATAATTATTGAGTAAAAAATAATCTTATAATATCATAATTAATCTTAAATTGGTTGTAAATATTGAAAATTTGTAAATTTTTGAAAAATTATAAACGTTATAAAATTTAAAGGATTTAAAAAAAGATCTGTGAAATTGATTACTGGTGTATCTTAACATATGAAGATTGAGTTATCCAAGTTTGAAAGTTGTTATTTGTTTCCTTCATCTTAAAAAAAAAAACGTAGAAACTTTAAAAAAAATTACAAAATCATATTTTTCCTCTTATTTATCCGCACAAAATAAATAAAGGAAAGGTTCCACAATAATAATGTTGCAAAACCATAAAGATCAAAAAGTGCAAGATACACTCAAAAAATTTCAATATTGCCTTTTGGATTCCTAACATAATAAAAATGGGTTCAAAAAACTGATATTCGAGACATTCTGAAGTTATCTTTTTTTTAAAACACGCGCTTTTTGCAGGTTTCTTGCTGAAAAAAAAAGAATATGTGCTGCCATCTACATTTGTTATTTGATTTTAAGTTTAAAATACAGTTATTTATTGAAGAGTGTCTCTTTTTTTACTCAAGTTAAAAATATTCCTGAGGCAAAAATAAATTGAAAGCAAGAAAAAAAAATTCGTATACTTAAAATAGACACTTTTATCTATAATATCAAAGATTTTAAAGCTTTTGAAAGCTTTTATTAACCTTCCTACCCTGTTCAAATTTTACTCAATCTTGATAAAAACAATTCACACTTGAATTGCTATTTAGAACATTTTAATATATTTAATTGACTTATCTCTCTGAATCTGTTAATTAACTTTCTTTATGAAAAAAGTTCTGGTTCGAATCGTATAAAACAAATTCTAGTTATGAGTCGATTAGACCCATTCAGGGTAGGAAGATTAAAAGTCAAACAAATGATAAAAACTTTCAGTTTTTTATCAACAGTTTTCACTGTTTAATTTTTTTTTCTCATTAAGGAATAAAAAAGGCAAGGATCAAATTTTAGATGTATTAAATATATTCCATTAGCTATAACGTCAAAAAATTTTGAATCTGTAATAAGTGTCCTTCTTTATAAAAGAAATAACTGAAATATTTCATTTTTTTCCACAGTTTTTTGTTAAATTATTCATTTATTTTTAAATTACGGAATGAAAACACAATTACTAAATTACGCTAATCTGTTACTTATAGTTCATTCTTAATTGTAAATAATTTTTAATACAGTCTTTTCATTCCTAAGGCTAATTATCAAACTTGAAATTTCGAGCATGTACACAAAACCTCGATTTCGTATCAACTTTAATGTAAATTTTTGCACTGAAATAAACAATTCTGAAACCTAATACTTTGCGTTTCCCCTTAAATAATTGTGATCTACATATATGATGATTTTCAATAAAATCTGTGACATGACAGCCATACCTGATTCGCTCATTTTGTATGGAATGATCCAAATACGACAATTTTTTTTAGATAGTGATATATCAGTAAGACGCTCCATCATTGTTAGTGATAAAAATTATTTATCTTTCTTATCGTATCATCTACAACTTTTTAATTGACCTTATATAAATGTGTTTTACACGAATAAAGAAAAAAAGCGCAACTTATTGATTGTCCGAGATATTTTTAGTTATTATATTATCAATCTCATAGTCCAACTTTGAAGCAAAAAAAACTATTCTTCTTATATCAGATAACAATGACACCTACTCGAACACTTTTTCGCTATTCAGACACTTTAGATTATCTTGACCGTAAAGTAAGCATAAAGTCGGATGGACAGGCAAAAATCTAGTGATGTTTCAAGAGCAAATCATGATGATGAAAAAAAAATCTGCTGATCTTGCAATAAATTATCATCTTTTTGTATATTAAATAGCTACAAGTGTGATTAAAATGTGATCTATCTTATCAGTTAGCATATATTTTATTAAGATTTTAGCAGATATGCAAAACCGCAAGAAATTTATTTCAGTAAAGATATCAGATAGGAAATAAAAATAATTCAAATAATGGTAGAAAATAATTGTACTTTTTTGGGGTAAATGTGAAAGGTTTTGTCAGAAAGGGTTAATGACTAAAAAGTATTCTTCACAGTACAAAAGAAAAGTAAATACAAGTTCTTTTCTTGATACAAATTACAAAAATCAAAATTTTATAGAAAAGATATTAGACAAGACACAAATAAAACCTGTTTAATTCATGAATTAATACATATTTATTATGAAAATTCTGTTATATAAACATATTTTGTCCTCAGTATAAAGAATTTGTAGATTTAATTAAAAAAAAAAAGTCTGTGTTTATTACATATTTTACCTTATTTTACATTCTATATGTTTATAAATTAATATGTAATTATTACGAATTTTCTATTATACAGTGTGTACATTTTTAATGGCAGCCAATGGCTAATTTCTAAACCGTTAGTTATAGACATTGTCCCGTTGGTTGCCATAAAATAACACGCAGATGTTTTAACTTGATTCTATTTTATTCTACAGAACTATGAGTGCAAATTCTGACTCCATTTATCATAGAACAACAAGTTAATTAAAACGTAAACAATTTACCGTCCGTGATCACTATAGTAACAGCTCAAGGCACTGCCATTCTGAACTGCGAAATATTTTCAACCTTCCGGTGGTAATCATAGCAATCACCATAGAGTATCTCCCCAGTGACGACTGGTACCGAAGAAACGATATAATTTATAATTATTTTTAACTTTTTTTTGAGGTTAGAATTCACGCTGGTTGAAAAAAAAATACAAAGATATATATACATTGAAATAAATTTGAAATGCAACAAAAATAAGAAATATAACAAACTATAGAAATAATATATACATATGCAAAATAAACAATTTTAACAATAATTTCAGGAAGTAATGTAAGATGCCAGTTTTTTAGAAAAATGGACATATCTGCCCGAACGTGTGACAGTTTTTGTTTGGTCAGTACTACTGTCCGATTTAACAGAGAGTTTTAAATTAGAATTCTCTGGGACAAGTTTCGTGGACAAGTCTGATTGAGGAATCAAATGAACTGGCTTCACACGATCTATTGATACCGTGGACTTCTCGTGGCAGTGAGCTGATGTAGCAACTGGATTTAACTGCCGCATGGTGTTTCTTAGTTGAACGACGAAGTTCTCGTTGCATGGTTGGAATAAAGATTCATCCAGCATGTCACATGGCAGTCTCAGAGTAGTGCCGAAAACAAGTTCAGCGCAAGAAGCTTGTATATCTTCCTTCAGTGCTGTGCGAATGCCTAGTAAAACTAGCGGCAATACCTCAGTCCACCTATTGGTTTCGTGAGCTTTGATGGATGACTTTAAATGTCGATGAAGTCTTTCGATAATGCCATTGGATATAGGATGATAAGCTGTGGTTCGGATCTTCTTTGTTCCCAACATTTTCGTAAATTCATCAAAAATCGCTGATCGCATTTGGGGGCCTTGATCCGTGGTTATGAGTGAAGGACAACCAAATCTTGAAATCCAATGCTTAAATATCGCATTGCAAACTGTTTTGGCTAGTGTATCAGATATGGGTATAGCTTCTGGCCAGCTGGTAAATCGGTCGATGATCGTTAAAAGATAGCTGAAACCGTCAGATGGAGGCAAGGGACACACAATATCTATGTGAATCTGGGAAAATAGTGCATCAGGAAGAGAGAACGTGCTAAGAGGTGGCTTGGTGTGCCTTTGTATTTTTGATGTTTGACACGACTCACATTAAGGAACCCAGTTTTTGATGTCTTGTTTCATATTTGGCCATACGTATCTGGAACAAATTACTTTGTGGTGGTTGCTATGCCAGTATGAGATAGGTTGTGCAAATGTTCGTATATCAGTCGACGAAGAGAGCTAGGAACTAAGGGTCGAGGCGTACCTGTGGAAATATCACATAGCAGATTACGATCAGAAATGAGGCAAGGTTTCAGTTCCAATTTTAGAGATTAACTATGCAGCAGGTTTTGTAGTTCTGAATCATTTTTCTGAGCTTCTGCAAAATCATCAAAATTTAAGATTGCAGATTTTGAAATAGAATCAATTTCAATTCTTGAGAGCCAATCTGCTACAATGTTTTTGGAACTTGGTACATGTCCAATGTCAGTGAAATATTAGAAAATAAAATCTAAATGGCGTAATTGCCGAGGCAAACATTTATGGGGATTTTGCTTAAATGCATAAATTAGCGGTTTCTGATCAGTATAAATTTTAAAATTTCTCCCCTCTAACATGTGCCGAAATTTCTTTATTGCTGAATAAATAGAAAATAATTCCCGGTCATAAATTGACAAATTCCGCTGCCTTAATTTCATGGAAAAATTTCTAAAGGTTCATAATGTTCCTGAAAAAATTGCATAAGAGTGCCGCCGATCGCGACATATGAGGCGTCAATCCATATACTTAATTGAGCACCTGGTATGGGATGCCGTAAAAGAGCTGCTTGAGCTATGACATTTTTGGCATTTTTGAAAACCTTTTCAGCATCTTCATTAAATTTAATCGGTTCGGAAGTTTTAGGAATACGGGAACGAGATTTCCTTTTGTTTGGATGGCCTTCTTATAATTGCACTAAAGGCGCAAGTATGTGTGCAACTTTATATGTAAAAGATCTATAAAAATTAAACGTTCCCCAAAATCGTCGAAGTTGAGATAAAGTTATGGGCTGTTGAAAATCAATTATGCATTTAACTTTATCAGGAAGTGGCTGAATACCAAGTTCAGATATTCGAAATCCTAAGAAATCGATGGTAGGTCTACCAAATGTGCACTTGGAAACATTTATGCATAAACCATATTCTTCTAATTTGGAAAATAAGGCTTTTAAATGATGATAATGCTCCTCTTCATTTTTAGAGGCAATGAGTATATCATCAACAAAAGCATAAACGCCAGGTAAATCACGTATTATTTCGTCGATGAATCTCTGAAATGTGGCAGATGCATTGCATAAGCCAAATTGCATGCGGGTGCTTTCGAATAATCCGAAAGGTGTGCATATCGCTGTTTAAGGAATATCATCAGGATTGATTGGTATTTGATGATGCACTTTGATTAGGTCAATGTGACTAAAAATTTTAGTGTTGTGTAAATTAGCAGTAAAATAAGCTATACACAGAATCGGATATCTGATTTTTACCGTTTGAGCATTCAAGGCACGATAATCACCTACAGGTCTCTACTCCAAAGCACTTTTTTTTAAATCATGTGCAAATGTGATAAATAATTGCTACGTGAAGGTCTTAAATGTCCGAGTTGTATCATATTTTGAAATTCCGTTTTAGTGATTTTCAGGCGATCCGCAGCTAACCCTCGAGGTTTTGCCACAACTGGGGCTCTTTTTGTTGTAATAAAATGCATTGTGTTGTGTTTAACAGGCTGATTAGGATCTGGTAATTTTGTTATAGATGGAAATTTTTTAAGAAGTTCATTATATATACTATCAATATTGATTGTTTTTACTGAATGAATGGATGCACATTTCATATGGCCTGTCATTTCAAATTTTGTTTTTAAGTCCCTTAGACATTTGTGACGGAGATCTGGGACCAATTCGAAATTATGGAGAAAATCTGCTCCCAATATTGGTGTGCTAACATTTGCCACTAGAAAAGTCCAAATAAATTTTCGCCTTAACTTAAAGTCTAGAGAAAGGGTTTGTTGACCATAAACATTTATAGTTGAAGAATTAGCAGCCAAAAGTGTTTGTACGGGTGGATTCCGTTTTTGTAAATTATTGGCAGGAAGGATTGACACATCGACCCTGTGTCGACCAGAAAGGAAACATTTGTTGTCTTTAATGAACAAGCGACGTGACTGCTGAGGCAAAGAATAAGTCGCCTCTACTCTTTGCTTGTTTCGTTTCCCGACCAAGAACAGGGTTTTACGCATTTTTCTTCTCTACATTTTGTTCCAAATCGTCGATGGTACCTACAAATAGATGAATCGCGCTTAGCACTGTTATTTCGCTCGCGAGGTTTACCCGAATTTCTACGGCATGGTGATCGCCCACGTGAAAATGCAATTTGATCGATGCGCTTATTTAGTTTTTCAATTTCTCTCATAAATTTATATTCTATTGATTGTTCATTCTCGCTGGACACGGTAAATGCAGAAAGAGGAGACGGAGTAACTTCCGAAATCCGATCGGAAATTTCCGCAGCCTTTTCAAGGGTTAAACTAGAAATATTAAAATCGCTAAAATTGTTTGGACAGAATTTGGTAAAAGCGTCAAAAATAACAGTAACATTAAACTGTCAGGAACATTTAGGGATTCAGCGCGACGTTTTATGCTACGTAATAAATCTGAAGGCTTCCGTTTCCCTAGTTTTTCCCCAGATAATAGCTGCCGTATTTCTTGCTGTGATGACTTTCCCGAACGCGCAATTAATTCCTTTTTTAAGATGCCATAAGGATCAGTAGTATCCGGTTGCATTAATATGTCACGAACAATTGATGCAATATCGGGTGGAAGATGCGACACAATATAGTAACAGATTCTGTTATTGTAACAGATTCTGTTATTCCTTTGGGGTTAGCTATAGCAAATGTACTTTCACACATTACAAACCAAAGCGCGGCATCTGTTCTATTATATAAGGGAATTTGGACAGCATCGACATTAGACATGATTTATAGTTATTAATATAGAAAAAGCACAGTTAAATCAAAATAAAATTCGCGAGTTAAAATTTTACTGTAAAATAATAGAAGAAATATCAGAAAAATGATTCAGAAGCACTTATCTGTTTTCCAGCAAGGATATCCATCATCATTATTACATGATTTACTTCATCACTATGGAACAAAGTTTTCTTTAAAAATCTGCGAACATCTCATTTTTTTATTGGTGATGGTATTTTTGTGTTGTCCAGAGTCACCAATGTCCCTTTGGTTGTCATAAAATAGCACGCATATGTTTTAACTTAATTCTATTTTATTCTACAGAACTATGAGTGCAAATTCTGACTCCATTTATCATAGAACAACAAGCTAATTAAAACGTAAACAATTTACCGTCCGTGATCACTATAGTAACAGCTCAAGGCACTGCCATTCTGAACTGCGAAATATTTTCTACCTTTCGGTGGTAACCATAGCAATCACCATAACATATAGTTCCAATTGCGAAAATGCTTTAAAAAAATGTAATGAATTGTTTTTTAAGCGATGTAGGTCAAAAAAACTTTTATCAAAAAATTTCGAAAATTAACTTTTTATACAGTCTCCTCCTCCTATTAGTGATATTTATTAAAACTTTCCATCACCCTATCAAGCATTACAAAAAGGTCCCATTCATCTTACATTAAAATTGACCGAGTTATGAAACTTTAAATTTCATGACTTAAACCACTTTTCTGTAGCTGAAAAAGAATGAATTGGACTATGTTTTCAGGGAACATATACTAAGTGTTTAATTATTATAAAAGGCGTCTATTTCCAACACTGTTCAATAGCTAATTCCAAAATCATTTGCCACAGACATATAGTTCCAATTACAACTAGTTGGATGTGTCAATCCCAAAACTTTCTTCTATCTCATAAGTACATTTTAATATTAAAAAAAAACATGGTGACCCCAAAGTTACCCACTGTCGAATTTCCTAGAACATTTGACCTAGCCTAATGAGATTCTGTAGCCGAAAAGCCTAAAAAGCAAAATTTAATTAATATTCTGAGAAAATGATCTTAGTAGTGCCTCATGTTGGATAATTTATACTAAAACCTAATAAGCATCTATTTATGTCAAGACCTAACAGAATCTGAAATTTGATCGAATTTCGTCCATTAGTTCTTCAGTTATAGTTATAACAAAAAATTTGCAAAACGTAGAATAGCAACACCATATCTTGGACAATTTATGCCAAAACGTAAAAAAGCGTCTAATTATGTTATGGTGTAAAAGAATCTGAAGTTTGATGAAATTCTGTGCATTAGTTCTTGAGATATAGCTAGTTTAAAAAAACCGTGTAAAATATAGCACAGCAGCGCCATCAGTTGAAGGATTTATAACAAAACGTAATCATCGTGTAATTATGTTATATGTCATTTTGTAACAAATTCTGAAGTTTGATGAAATTCTGTGCATTGGTTGTTATGATATAGCTATAGGAAAAATCGTGCAAAATGCAGCATAGCTGCACCACCTGTTGCAAGGTTAATACCAAAATGTAATCAGCGTCTAATTATTTTATATATTCTAGTGTAACATAATCTAAAATTTGATGAAGTTCTCAGCATTAGTTCTTGAGATATAGCTATCGCAAAAATCGTGCAAAATGTAGCATAGCAGCGCCACCTATAGGTCACTTCACACCAAAACCTTATCAGCGGCTATGTATCTCAAGGTATCGCGGAATCTGAAGTTTGGTGAAATTCTGTGCATTAGTTCTTGAGATATAGCTATCATGAAAATCATGAAAAACGTGGTATAGCAGCGCCACCTGCTGGACAATTTACACCAAAACTTAATCAGCGTCTATGTATATCAAGGGGTCACAGAATCTGAAGTTTGGGGAAATTCTCTGCATTAGTTCTTGAGATATAGCAATCTTCAAAATCATGAAAAACGTAGTATAGCAGCGCCACCCGCAGGCCAATTTTCACCAAAAACCAATAGGCACTAATTAATATCAAGGTCTAACTGAATATAAAATTTTATTAAATTTCGAGCATTAGTTCTTGAGATAGAGCGCCCACAAATTTTTTGTCACATACAGACAGACAGACGGACAGACTCACAGACAGACATTTTCTAAAAATAGTCAAAGCGTGTTCAGGACCTTCTAAAACGTATAAATCCGTCGAAAACCGGAAGTCGAAAATTTTCATGAATCCAATACTTTCTTCTTGTAAAGATAGAAGAAAGTAAAAATGTCTTAAATGAGATAAAGAAATATTTTTAAAGCAATTTACTTGAAGGTGCTTCCAACATATAGGTTTTACGGTAGTGTTAATTTTTATTAATTAACTTATTTGTTGGTTAAAATATTGAAGACGTGAGTTATAAAATTCTCTTTATCGAGAAAATCAAACTTTCGGAAATCACGATTTTATTTTTAAAATGTGTGTTATTTTGATAAGCTTTTATTTTGCTTAAAACGTTCGTAGGTATGTTTCCCTAGTTCAAAATTTCTATTCAAATTTTAACTCACTTCCAAATGTCCAATTGAGGTTCAATTTGCACTCTTATTTATATCAAATGACAATAAAATATTAATACAATTTTAGGTGCGTACCGTTTATTTATTTTATAGGACTACTCCAAATTCTGATAGGTTAAGTAATTTAATAGAATTTTAAAAATATGTCATTTTGTAACGAATTGTGACTGTTGTTTTTCATAATTTAAATTAACAAACCTTATGTTATTTTTTTACTTATATTTTTAGGACATATTTGGCTTTAATATATAATCATCAACATAAATTTTAAAATAATATTGTAAAAATTATTTTACTCTCAATGTTTAATGTTAAATTTTATATCTTTCGTTTATTTTTGTTTCCAGTAAATTTTTGACTAACTCCTAATTTGCAGCAAAAAAGATGCTTCGACTTTAAACAGCTATTACTCGGTTAGTTTTAATCGCAGAGAAATGGGACTTTTTTGTATTATTTGTTAGAGTAGTGGTAAAACTTTACTAAATATCACTTATAGGACCGATAGATCATATAAAAAATTAGTTTTCTTAGTTTTTTAATATTTTTTTTTATACCTAAGTCACTTGAAAAACAAGTTTTACCTTTTTTAAAGCATTTTCGCAATTGGAATTATATGTCTATGACTAAGGTTTAGAAATTAGCCATTGGCCACCGTTGAGTGTGGACACCCTGTATAAATAGATTTTGTCCTCAATATCAAGAATTTGTAGATTAATTCGGAAAAAAATCTGTGTTAATTACAATCTTTCACTTATTCTAACAGATTTTACTAATAAAATAAACAGCTTCAGACGTCTTCCGAAAAAAAAATCTGTATTTATCATAAATTATCTGTTATTTTAAAGGATTTTAATAGAAAATAATAGGAATTCATGTATGTTTTCTGTAAATTGATAAAAATTTTACTGGCTTCATGATAGTCTTTTAGTGTAAAATAAGCAATCTTTTAGAGTGTGATATATATATATATATATATACACGGCGGTTCAAATTAAGGTATTCCTGTTTGGGACGCCATAGCGAGAGAAGCAGTGGATGTATCGTCTTCGTATTTGGAAGGTATTCATATCAGACCATGGGAAACTGCTTGGTGCAATAAACATTTTTTTAGTTTAAACAAGGGCCACCAGGAGATAATAAGGCGCTGCGATAGGTTTAAGATTAAAAAAAAAAATGTAACATGACAAACGGTATAAACATCTTGGTGCCAATGGGCTGATTCTCACCAATAATTTCTAATAGTATTATTCGTTTAAATTTTATTAGTAAATCCTCCCCATATTTTTATTAGTATTCTTATTTGGCGAAGAATACTAAAAATTTTTGCGGTGGGAATTGAACCATTTTTTCCTAGATTTTAATAACCTTGAATATGACGCAACCAATCATATATGGTAATATTACATTTTTCTTATCTTAAACCAAACGTTGCGCCTTTTTATCCCCTGGAGATCTTTTTTTCAACTAAAATTTTTTTTTTCACCAATGAGTTTCCCGTGATCTGAAATGTACAGTGAGTCCAGCAAATAACAACTTGATTTCAAAATTAAATTTCTCAAAAACGAAGATCAATAGAATTATCCAGTAAACGGTTTGTTTTTACAGCAGGTAAGCTGTAAAAATCTTATACAAAAGTTTCGAACGGTAAATATTTTGAAAAGATTGCGTTCTGATTGCAAAGAATGCTTTGATTTGACACTTTAGATTGCTGCCCGAGAATGTGTTTTTCGGCTTAAAGTGCCATATTTCATAGTTTTTTTAAATTAAATTTTTGAAATTTCGAAATTCTAAAAATTTACTTCGAAAAACCTTTAAAATATTGCACTGTAAGCTGAAAAATTATTTCTCTGCAGGCAGTCTAAAACAAGAAAAATGTCAAATCAAAGCATTCTATGCAATCAGAACGCAATTTTTTCAAAATATTCACTGTTTGAAATTTCGGTATAAGATTGTTACAGCTTACCTAATGAAAAAACCGTTTACCGAATATTACTTTCAATCTTTGTTTTTGAGAAATTTAATTTTGAAATCAGGGTGTTATTTGCTGGACACCCTGTATATGCTCCAAATATGAAGTTGTTACATCCACTGCTTCGCTTTCAAGGGCGTCTTAAACTGACATACTTTAATTTAAACCCCCTGTATATGAATTAGACATTGCAAATAAATAAATAAATAAATAAAATAAAGGAATTTAAAATATTTGTACTTTTGATTTAAATATAAATAATAATAATTGAGCCTAATATAACAGTTTTTGGTATTATCGTACTTACTCCAGCAATGATTACAAACGAAAGTAGTTTTCCGTACACCTGTGTCGAAGTTATAATTTAAAAATAAATCTTATTTTTGTAATAAATTACAACTTTAATTGGATTTTTATTATGCAAAATAAATATGAAGTAAAATACTTCCAAAGAATTATGTTATAATAATAAATTATTTTTAATAAATTTTTTGATGCTTTAAAAGGTGTAAGAGTGCTTATTTCTTTTAATTACAACAGTATCCAGAAAAATAAAAATCAAGCATTTAATACGATTAATGTAGCATACATCTAATTAAAGAATATTGTAAAATTTTCTAAGCCTAGATGCTTGAAATTACATTATGTAAGATTAAAAATTGAAATATAGTTATAAGTAGCAAGTAACATTGGCAATAATATTAATCAAACTAGATTTGTTTTGAAGTTCATTTAATTTCAATATTAGCAATCCTCCAGTCAACTGAAAATAAAAGAGAAAGGAAGTTTAAATGCGCTTAAAATTATTTTTAATTCTTTTAAGGTGCAGTGCGAAGATGCATCAGAGCATTCTAAGATTTACAGTCTTAAATTGTGATCTAATGTCATATTTCATCTCATGGAAATATTACATATACTAAGAATATATGAATTCAGCATATTTAGGCAGCATGTAATTTTGAATCTTGAAAATATGACTTTCGCTACATCAAATTCAACATTATATTATAAAAGCATATTTGTGAATGTATAATTTTGCAAAAGGCAATTTATTAAAATGCATAATAAAAGCAAAAAATCATGTTCTTAATCATAAAGTATTTCAAATTTCGTAAAAATATATCCATACAGAAATCCAAAAAACCTTGAAAAAAAGCAAATGATTTGCATAAGCGTTTTGCAAAATCATTTGCTCGCTAGTATACTTGTAGCCACCATTCCCTTCTCTTTGCGCTTTCAAAGTATTAGCGATATTATAACTGTAAATTCTGGTAAATGTGTAACTTTAAAGTAAAAAAATGAATTTTAAAGGAAATTGGGATTCCTACAACTTTTTATGTAACGGCAACAGCAAAAATGCATGCAGTCGATGCTAGTACATGAATTTTTGCATGCCCATCCCCAGGTCAGAAATCCCAATTTCTTAGAAATATTTAATCGTTTTACAGTTTTTTTTACTAGTACACTGTAAAAAAAAATCTGTGAAGGTATTAAACATTTTCTAGGAAACTGGGATTCCAAGAACTTTTCATGTAACGATAACAGGAAAAAATCATGTAATCGATTCTGAAACTTGAATTTTTGCTGTTACCGTTACAGGGAAAGTTCTTGGAATCCCAGTTTCCTAGAAAAGGTTTAGTACCTTTGCAGATTTTTTTTACAGTGTATACTTATAGCCACTTTTCCCTTCTCTTGCGCTTTCAAAGTCTTCGTAAATTTGAACAGTGTAAAAATAAATATGTAAAGTTACTAAATTTTTTGTAGCAAATGGGATTCTTAGAACATATGTAAAGGCATGTAACTCTATGTAACGGTAACAGTTAAAATTCATGTAACCGGTCCTAGTACATGAATTTTTGTTGTTACCATTACATGAAAAATCCTATTTTATTTTTAAAAAAATGAGTAAATTTACAGTTTTTTTTCTTTTGTATACTTGTAGCCACCATTGCCTTTTCTGCACTTAAGTAAATGTGTATACTATAAAAACAAATTGATAAAGTTACTAAACTTTTCCAAGAAACTGGGATTCCTAGAATTTTTTATGTAACAGTAAAAGCAAAAATGAACACAACGATTTGAGGTGCACTGTAAAAAAAAACATGTAATCCTACAATTGTAAAGTTTCCGAAATTTATATATTTGCTAACATTTATTTTTACACTGTACAAGAAAAGATGTAAATCCACAAATCTAATTTTAGTAAAGCTACAAAAATCTGAAACTTCACAAACGAATCTACTAAAACTATAGTTATCTTACACAAATTTAATCTGTAACCTGAGTTGCAATTACATAATATATTCTAGGCATCTCAAGC
This sequence comes from Maratus speculifer, assembly GCA_964019185.1. NCBI lineage: Eukaryota > Metazoa > Arthropoda > Arachnida > Araneae > Salticidae > Maratus > Maratus speculifer. The sequence goes on along the minus strand of OZ025289.1, from coordinate 103,891,867 downwards.
TTCCTAAAAAATTCTTAGTAACCTTACAGTTTTTTTTTTTCAGTACAAATATCCATCTTTTACAAGAATTTTTGCTATTGCCATTACATAAGAAGCTCTAAGAATCCCAGTTTCCTAGAAAACTTTTAGTAACTTTATAAATTTTTTTCTTTACATTACAAATATTTATAGGAATAAAGCTTATGTTAATGAAATGAAATATAATCGTCATTAATTTTCTAACTGTTACTTTCGTTTAAAACTAATGTCAGGGCTTTAATTTTGAACACTTTCGCAATTCACATTGGTTTCATTTTTCTAACAGGAAATACATTGAAAGGCGTTTTCAGTATTTCCGGGATACCCTACATATATAATGCAGTAATGTGGAAATTTAAATACGTTTTATTATATAGACACAAAAGATGTTATCAGCTTCGCTATTAATTATTTTTTAGGTGGAGGAAGAGGCATATATAATACATAACATCGATAATGCATATCTCTTTGCGTATCTAAAACATTGTAGAATATTCTTCTCAGGTAAAATTTTGACTTCAAGGAAAAATAATTCCATTCACAAATAAAAACACTACACTACATATATGTTAGAGTCATGTTAAAATTTAAATACCTTATTTTTTATTGATACAAAAGATGTTATCAGCTTGAATTATTTTCCATATTACGTTTTTCAATATAATATAAAATATCTCAAAATCTTAAAATTATTTTGTCAAAATAATATCCATGCATTTTATGTAAGGTAAAAGCCCATTATTAGTCAATGATGATTGGTTAAATAAACGTTACAATACTAATTCCCTTTCGCCAATATGTTAAATAAAAACCTAAATGAATTCTAATTTTTCTTAATTAATTCTATTGAATTTCATACTTGCATTATACCACTCATTTTGCCACATACTGCCTTTACAAAAGATCTTTAGCAACATAAATAGTTTAAAATCCTGTACTTCGATCTTCGTTCATTAATCAGTAATTCATTTAACTAATACTAAGATAAATCTAATTCCTAAATCTAAAACTATTCAATTGGTATATTCTGCCTTTCATTAAATTAAATTTTGATCAGGAAATTATTAGAATTCTCCTTCACGCTAATCGCATCTTGGCACTAACATCAGCAACTTATTAACATGCATTCCCTCCACTCAAAGTTAATTTTGCAAAGCTTTCGCTGGAATTTCCTTTAGCAGCGATTGCCTTATACGGATCGCAGGAACATTTTCAAAAATATTGTGTGATAGCAGAGCAATTCTAATTCTGATAATATTCACTTCGATTTTGCCAGATTGAGCATTACATGGCATCCATAAAGTTAATCGTTTTGAAACAGCTTACGCTTTTACGTGATAAACATGCCAGATTTCGACCTATGTAGATATGTGGCTTACTGTTAGCTTCGAAATGGATACATAAACTTAAAACAAAGATATATGGGCAGAACTACTTATAATATAATTATTATGTGTCACAAAAAATTCAGTAAAAACGTGTTAATTAAATAATACATTAAAGGTTGCATACTTTTAAAGAAATAATAATAATTTAAATCGATTCAACAATTTTGTGACAGAAGGTGAAGTTTACCATTTAATATAAAATGCGTATGATTTTCTTTCGTTTTAAAATCTTTAATTGAATAAAAGAGCATATAGAACAATAAAAGTGTATAAATTATTACAAAATACTACTTTAAAAACGTATAGAATTCCGAGTCGAGCTGCTCGTCGTTAATAATAATTGTCAATAATAAGACTGATAAATTATTATTGGTTAGAATGCCAATTCCCACACCAGATGAAGAAAAAAATCTCCCTACAAGAATTTTTAGGCTTTATGAAGTCGGTTATTCTGTTACATCAATAATCATTAAATTTTGCAGTGAAAATGAAATAACGCACAGCTTGTCATTTAGTATAGATATGGCTGGCAGGTGTACTGGTTAAAAAAAATTTTAGCAGAAAACCCCAATTTTTCAGGTTGGAAAAGTCAAGTAATGAATCCTGTTAGAATAGCAAAGCTCAATAAATATATTTTTGATGATTGTTTCAATAAATTACGAAAAACTCTATTGGCAATATTCTCAGGACATCCCAAGAACGAATAATTACGGAAGAAAAATAGTGTCACATAACTTTGCATAAAAATTTAACTGTTTATGTAGCAAAGAGCTCAAAAACAGTACATTTGGTTGCTGAACAGCATGATGAAAATGTATCAATTATGGCTTGGCGAGTGTAACTGGGGCTATTATTCCTCTGATGATTTTGTGTAAAGACTAAACAGTGGAACCAGAGTGAATAGTTGCCTATTGCTTTTTTATGTTATTGTGCACAAATTTTGAGGTCTTTACCAAAGTTTCATAAAGTAATATTGAAAGCACTCAAACATCATATCAGGGATTAAACAAACAAAAATGCCAGTCTGCGAGGAATAGTGGAAAATTGTCCCTAGCAAAGAAAAGTGGTAAAGACAGTTGATTTTGCGGTAATTGCAGTAAGGCAAAAGTTATGGGTATGAGATTATGTGTTGTGTTTTGTGATTATGGAACGAGCATTTAACAAAATTTACAAAGAAATATATGGAAGTTTTTAGTTGCCATACATGGAAAGTTAAAAAAAAAGTAAAAACTTTTTTATCGTAAAAAGTTTAAATTTGCTTAAAATAGTTTTAAATTTCTTAAAACTGTTTTCTTATTTTTTTCTTGTTTATTTTTTCATTTTATTATTATTATTTAAGTTTCGAAAATTAAATGTTGTTTTGTGCTGTTTTTTTTTTTGTTTCTGATGTGTTAAATCAGAATATTTTCATTAAATTTCTCCTATTGCCATATTACCTTCATATGGGCATATTGCATTGATTAGCCAATTTTTTTTTATTTGCAAGTTTAAATTTTGAGTAGTTTAAATTAAAAAAAAATTTCAAGTAATAAAATGAATCCACTTTTAAACATTTTTGAATCTGTTAGTACTATCGCCAAAAAATATCTATTCTTTTAAAGGCCATATTACCTGCATTTTCCTTAAATAGACTTATATCTAAGAACTACTTGCCAAAAATTAGTTCAGTTAAAATATACAAATATCTCTGTTTGAAATTTCCCTTTCAGCAATTTCTGCCAAAATTGGTGTGTGAATTTCTTTCTTTTTTGCATTTTTCTTTTCTTTTTTTTTTTTTTTTTTTTAATTGCAGGTTTGTATGTGACGTATAGAATTTATATACAACATGTAACATGCAAAACAAAAATTATGACAAAGTGTATAACAAACTTAAAAACAGCATTTCCAGAAAGTATTACTCGAAGACTATAACTGTAACTGATTCTTTTGTCCGCCGTTGTAAATGAACGATAAATCTGACAAGGTGAATTGTGTCGTAATCACCTTTCATTCATGTCGCAATCAACTTTCACAATGATTTTACCAGTTTCAATGCATTTGAACTTGCATAACCTCATTAAAACACTCTGCAAAATATTTCCCCCCATATATGACAATGAAATATGATTTTGTGAATGCCTTTGTAAATGAAATATTAAAATGACATTTTTCGGTGACCCCGAATAACGTTTATAATTTTCATAATTGGGAGTATATTTACTGGTATTAGAGCGGGAAGAGACTGATATACTAACCATATGTATAAAAAATTAAAAATTTTGTTGAAAAGTGTTAAAAATTAATTTCATTTAAGGCTTTTATAATAAATAATAAATTATAATTTTAACTTTTACTAAAGATTACCTATTAGCAAATTACTTTTTATTAAATTGGGTGATTGCAAGAAACTTTTGTGAAATTTTACAAAAATAAATGACCTAATAAGACTTTTATAGTTGCTTTTATGCACAAAATGTATATGATTTAATAAGGATAGATTGTAATCACAAGATTGTCTTTAAAAATGACAACAGCAAGCTTTTATAATCATGCACCTCACTCTTCGTTTATTCATTAGATAATTATTTTAATATACTGTGATAAACATAATTCCTGCATTTAAAATTATTCAGTTTGCATTTTTTGCCGTTAATTAAATAAAATTTTGATCAGGAAATCATTCGAATTCTCTATCACTTTTACCACATCATACAGTCGACATTGGAATCTTATTAACATGCGTTCACTGCCGTTAAATCTAATCACAAAGCCTTTACTTGAATTTCCTTTAGCAGTGATTGTCTTATACCGAGATTAGAACATTCTCAGGAATATTTTGCGACAGCGGAGCAATACTAATTCTTTTATATAGAAATTATAGAGATATTAGCTTTGATCCTCCCAGATTAAGCAATACACTGCATCCATATAGTTAATCGTTTTGGAACAACTTATGCTTTTACGTTATTAACATTCTCGATTTTGATTAGTTTAGAAAAATGACTTATTATTAGCTTCGAAATAGATAGACTATAACCTCATAGATTATAATCAATTATAGATTATAAAAAAATATAGATTAATAAAAACAATAGCAGATCTTTAAAATCCTGTAGTTCACTCTTCGTTTATCAATAGAATATCCTTTTCAATATACTGCGATAAACATAATTCCCGTATTTAAAATTATTCAATTAGCATATTTGGCCGTTAATTACATAAAATTTTTATCAGGAAATCATTAGGATTCACCATCACATTTATCGCATCATGCGGCCAACATTAGAAGCTTATTAACATGCGTTCCCTGTATATAAAGCTAAACACAAAATCTTTCGTTGAATTTTCTTTGGAAGTGATTGCCTTATACCAAGATTTGAACATTCTCAAGAATATTTTGCGACAGCGGAGCAATTCTAACTCTAAAGATTTTCGCTTCGATCCTCTCAGATTGAGCATTACATTGCATCTATAAAGTTAATCGTTTTGAAACCGCTTACGCTTTTATGGGATTAACATGTACAGTTATGATCAGTTTATAAATATGGCTTATTGTTAGGATTGAAAAGTATGCATAAATTGGAAGTAAAGATATTTATACAAAATTACTTATTACGATATTTGTTATTTTATGTAAATATATTTATAAAAAGAAATAAAAAAATAGTTTAATGATAGGTTAAATATTGTCAGATGTAGGACAATTGTTCCCCTTTCATTTAATAAATTTTGATTTACTGTAAACTCGAGTAATTTGAAGTTGAAGGGACAAGAGAAAGTTTAAAATGTCCTCCACGAATTCGATTTACATATACGGTTTAAAAAAGAAGCGATAAATAAAAAAGTTTTACACTTGGATGAAAGATCTAACAGATAAAATTTATATAAAAATATTGATACATTTTTTTATTTCGTTAAATCAAACATTTTTTACTAACTTAATTCTTCATTACTTTTTAGATTAAAGTCAAATACTCCATAAAACGCAATCGTCGAACCAGCTTGTGCAAAAAAGAATATTACATATTAGAATGAGCATTAAAAAAGCGTCTAATTTCATGCATATGCATATTATATAAGTAAGGGCCGAAATAAGTAAGAATTTTTCGTGTATTTTCTTGTTCTCTTCATACTCAGATAGTCTGTCCTCAGCTTGGTTGTTGTCTGTCAGTTGAACAATAATTTTGGATAAATTACCTTTCCACACACAGCAACATTTCGGTACATATCAGCATAGCCATCATACAAGATTAGTGCCTCAGATTTTACATCTTGACAATTATAGACAGCTGCTCCGTATAAATTTATTGTAAGGTTTTCTCCTGTATTTACTCCTTCCGTTTTTTTTCTGTAAAATTTTTATAAAAACTCTAAATCTCTCTTATCAAACATCTGTTATTTAAGACACTTTTGAAAGCCATTTATGATCCTTTTCTCATTGACCTTGTCCCATGTCTGCTTACAAATTTTTGATGCATGAAGAATGTTTACATTATTAATGTAAAAAACTCTAATGAATATGCTTTGAATTAACAAAAGACATTTGAAATGCTTAAAGTTTTTTTATGATTCCTTAGTACATTTTCTGAATAACGGATATGATGTTGACCGGAAACAAAAAATTACATTTTTTCTGTTGGAGATGCAGATGTGAGCCATACAATTGTCAACAAAATGTACAATCTCTTATTTTTTTCTTAATTTCTTGTACCTAAAAACTATTTTTCTGAGATTAATATCGGAGGTCACCCAGGACTTCACATTTAAATCGCATGATACTGGTTTAGACTTCATATTTTTAAAGCAATATGGTTTTTCCGATTTATTAGTCATTAATAATGGCACCTTTTCGTACCCGTATATTATTTGCTCCAACACACAAGAAACGTTACTCACTCTTTACTCAACTTTCCACCATTGCTGGACTTTTATTTATAAGCAACAGTTTCATTTTATGTGTACTTAAAAACTGTTCAGTTTTGTTTACATTAAAATTAATTTTTGATTCTTTATCCTGAATAATTTCTTTTAAGCATGTTTTTCCATTCATCAGTTGATTGAATTTTCACTGTACCTTTTTTACCACATCCTGCTTTGAAATAAATATAATTACTATCTTTAAAGCCATTCAGTAAACCTATCATTTCTTTAATACTGAATCCCAATTCAGCGGAAACTGTTTATCTTTGGCTCTCATAATACAGCCCACTAATTGGTATGATATTATGTCGTGCTTGTTTAAACAACATTAAGAACACATCTGGATTATTAGGTCCTCTCTTTCTTTTTCTTTTTCTGTTTTTAGCTGTACCATTGTCGCAGCTCAAAATTTAAAATTTTTGCTTCAAGTATGTCGATAATGTAATTCTATATTGCTTGCCGATTTCCGATTTCTTTATAAATTCTTTTCGTACATAATTAATTACAACTACCCTTTGATCTCATGTTAATATATAAATAGTGTTAGCGTTTGACGATGTCATAGTAATATTATAAAAATAACATTTAAAGATTACGCACTGAAACATATAATCGCATGGAATTATTCAAGCTTGTGGAAACGCACATGTCTCTCAGACTGAAAGAAATCTAGCTGCACTTCTAAAAAAATGAAATAGAAAGGATGGTGAAATTTTCTATTGCAACCCATAAGCAGCGATTCTTTCAACCTGCCATAAAATAGATTCCCCTGCCGATTAAACTCGCAAATGATCAACATTTTGTGAAGCAGCATTTCACTTGTGTAAGAAAATTACTTGAAAATCCACACATAGTTACATTCTAAAGCATCATCTTCCTTTTCCTTAGTAAGACCGTTGAAATAACTTAATATAATAATTTATAATTTAGACCTTAACTTAAAAAAACCAGGAACAAATTTTACCGGAAATTTTTGAGAGAAGTCGTACGGAAAACTCGAATTACACAAAATACAGTTCGAAACAACCACGTTTTATTTAAATTATTTTATTTATATTATTTTAAAACAAAACTCCAGGGACCGCGTGAAAATATTTAATTATTCAGAATTTACAAATAAACAAATTCAAATTAATTATATTGCACTCTATTTGATATCACATAAGGGAACAAATATGAGTATTCTCGATCCTGATAACTAAAGTATTAAGCGAAAAATTAAATGGACATTATAAATTTTGCGCTCATTCATTATATTATGTTCCGTAACGGTATTAAATCAGTAATTGTGTCATTTGTATATTGTCTTTTCAAAAGCACTAATGACAGCAGAAATCCTTTAAAGTCTTGTATATCTGTTTCCATCTATTAATTACTAGCTGATACCCATGACTTCACATAACTTCGTTCACATAACATTTAAATAAGAATTAATTAATCAATCAAAAAAAAAACAATTCGTTGGTTAAAATCATGTGTAATTAACATTTTATCGCGATTTATAGTAAAAATCTTCTTATGATCCTTTTTTCCCGATTTTTTTGCTGGATTAAATTTTTCTTTCAGCGACTTATACTAATAGATAAAAACATTCTTGAATACTCTTGTTCAGCCCTGTGGTTTACCTAGTACCTTTAATGTACGAAAGTATTTTTCTAAACTTTAGTTCAAACAAAAATATTCCTTACATAAATAACATTTTCAGAAATTATTATCCGAAGACAACTAACTATGTATCCAGTTCTTTGCGTGACCCTGTATATCATTTTATCTGTATACTACAAACATTTCTTAGTTTACTGAATGCAGTTCAAAATAAAAATGCATATTTTATTTAAAAACCACCTTTAAGTAAATTACGCTCATATTCAGTAACCTTTCCAAAATCTTTTGTGTAACCCTGTATATATAAGTTGTGTAAATATCAGCATTTATACACACCATTTAATATGCATTCATTTAGTGAAACTTAAAAGCACATATCATAATTTAAAATGCATTTCATATATGCAACAGTCGTACTTCCGATAGATTATATACTATTTAAAATCTTTTGTGTGTTCCTGTAAATGCTATGCACTTCGTGTTATGCATGAAATAACTCACATTAAGCCTCAGCAACGTATATCAATTTGATTATACATGAAATCGTTCACCATAATTAAAGTGTATCACAAACTGTTCCTGCCTTTATTCTTATGCAATGGAATTCTTCTGTGTGACCCTGTAAATTAATAATAAGTGTCCTTTTCACTGCATATTTTACAAAATGTATATTTTAGTGCACTTTGTTGATGCATATAAATTTGAATATGTTTCACAGGGTGTAACATCGTTAAAATTCAATTGAAACGATTTTCCCCCATAATGCCGTAAAGTGAAGAAAATTTTTGTCTATCCCTATATATATAAACTAATCATGGTAGAAACTTCATTTTCAATAGGTATTCGTGCAAAGGTAAATGTTGATAAAGTCCAAAATTTTCATGGCTACTCGGATTGTAATGAAATTTACGAAAGTTAGAAAGCGGCCAGACGAACAGACAGACCGAAGGCATAAAAACTTTTCAACTTTGCTGGAAAGTGTTAAAAAATAGAGTCAAAATATATTAATAAGCAGTTTTATTTTCCGTCTTTTCCCCACAAAAAATTTCTTGCATTGATAATTATGAGTTTTGAATAAAAATTTTCATTTGTATGTAACTTGTAACTTAGTGATTAGTATAAGTAAAAAATGTTTCTCTTTCATTTTAAATATGACGTCATCATTTATCTAGCTCGATTAGCTACTGATATTCATGCCTCTTGTATTTTTAATGAATACTATAAAGTACCTGTTTTATTTCAACTATGACGTCACATTTTTCCAAGTGAAATATTTCATTAAAAATATTATTATTTTTCATTCAGTTTTTACTTCTAATTATGTCGCCATTTTTGACAGAAAAATTCTTGTTAATGAAACAAATATACATGTTTAATATATAACAGAAAATACTCTCTTTATTTCTATTTCAAATATAACGTCATATTTATTATTTTTTTCTTTTTCTTTTCATTTTTTTTTTTTTTTTTTTTTTTTTTTTTTTTTTTTTTTTGGCACGAAAATTGCTCAAATGAAAAGTTATTGCCGCTGAGAAATTATCTTTCCAGATTTCTATTTTATTGGCAACAGAAAAGGAAAGGGTTAAATTTTATCAAAAAAATGCCAATTCATTCTGTATGAAAAAGATTGTAATTTTGAATTATTAACGAAAATACTTGAATAAATCAATTAAAAAATAGCCTATGTTCTTTTCCGAGCTTTAACTTATGCAAAGACTCAAAGGCATTAATCCATCCGATTTGAAGCCAATTTCATTCCAATTTTCGGACACACTTTCACATCTATAAAATTCATGGTTTTCACTAAATCTATGATAAACATAATTCTGAAAACTATTCAGTTAGCATATTATGCCATTCATTAAATTAAATTTTGATCAAAAAATTATTAGAATTCTCCATTCCTCTTATCACATATCTGCACTAACACCAACAATTTATTACGTACATACGTACCCTCCACTCAAAATTAATTTATCGAAGCATTTTCTGGAATTTCCTTTAGCCATAATTGTTTTATACCGATCTCAAAAATATTTTCAAAAACACTCTGCGACGATGGAGCAATTCTAATTCTGATGATATTCACTTCGATCCTGCAAGATTTAGCATTACATAGCATCCATTAAGCTAATCGTTTTCAAACAGCTTACGCTATTACATGATTAAAATGCCAAAAATTTAAACTATATAGAAATGTAGCTTACTGTTAGCATAGAAATGGATACATAAAGTGGAAGTAAGATTTATGTAAAAAACTACTTATGACTAATAAAACTAATTATTATTTAAACTATTTAAACTAATTAAACTAATTATTTTTAAGTAGGTTCAAACATTTATGTGACTCACGATGTACAAACAATTATTTATAACATTTGTATTATTTTCTTTCGTTCCAGGGTTTTCCATTAAATAATAAATAAGTATTTGAACTTTTATAAAAGATATTGTTAGAAAATACTTTTCGAAAACTATGGCACTTCAAGTAACTTTTAGCGAAATTTGAGTAAAATAAATAATACTCTAGAAATCGGATGAGACTATTAGAATTGTATTTATACACAGGGTACATATGATTGTATTAAGATTCATTCTAATCACAATATTAGATCATAATGATGAGAACAAACTTTTGAAATCTTGTACCTCACTCTTAGTTGATCAATTAATTGTCTATTTTAATATCCTGCGATTAACACAATTGCAGCATTTAAAATTACTTAGATAGCATATCTTGCCGTTCATTAATTAAAATGTTGATCTGGAAGTCATTGGAATTCTCTCTTTACATTTACTGCCTAAAGCCAACATTAGCAGGTTATTAACATGCGTTTCCTGCACATAAGACGAATCACAAACCTTTTCCTTAAATTTTCTTTAGAAGCGATTGCCTTATGTCGAGATCAGAATAGTCTGAAGAATATTCTGCGACAATGGAGGAGTTTAAATTCTATAGATATTAACTCCGATCCTTTTAGATTGAGCATTACATTTTATGCATAAAGTTAATCGTTTTGAAACAGCTTACTCCTTTTACGTGATTAGCATACCTAATTTTGAATAGCTTAGAAATGTGGCTTACTGTTAGCTTTGAAATACATGCATAAATCAGAATTAGAAATATGAACATAGAAATGCTTACGAAAATAATCGTTGCATGTTACAAATATTTATATATATATATATATATATATATGAATACATATATAATAATGATAGGTTAAATTGCATGAAAGGTAGGAGAATTGTTTCTCATTTCATTTAAAAATATCGTGATTTACTATATTTGGTATCACGTGAGTAAATAAATAATATTACTCTCGTTCCCGATCACTAATATGTTAAATAAAAAATTAAATGAATATTATAATTTTTGACTCAATCAATTATATTATATTTCATAACAACAATATACCTGTTGTGTCAAAATATCGTCTTTACAAAAGCTCTAATGACAGCAGAAAACTTTTAAAATACTACAATTTATCCTTCTTTTAATAATTAGTCTTCATTTCACTAATTCTATACTAAACGTAGTTCCTTCATTCAAAGTTATTCAGTTAGTGCATTTCGTTAATCATTAGATTGAATTTTGATCCAGAAATTATTAAAATTCTTCATTACGCTCATTGCACCTTGGCGTAACATCCGCATCTTATTAACATACATTCACTCCACTCAAAGTTAATTTCGAAAAGCTTTGCTGGAATTTTCTTCAGCAGCGATTACCCTATACCAATCTCAGGAACATTTTCAAAAATATTTTGCGACGGAACAATTCTAATTCTAATGATATTCACTTCGATCCTATTAGATTTAGCGTTACATGGCATCCATAAAGCTAATCGTTTTGAAACAGATTTCGCGTTTACGCGATTAACATGCCCCAATTTGATCTATTTAAGTATGTGGCTTGCTGTTAGCTTCGAAATGGATACATAATTTGGAAGGAAAGATTTATGTAAAAATCGACTTATGACAACAGTTTTTATGTGCCACAAACAATTCAAATAAAATGTTTTAATTAAATAATACATTAAAGATTGTGTATTCCCCTCAAAGTTAATTTCGTAAAGCTTTACTGAAATTTCCTTAGCAGTGATTTCCTTATACCGATCTCTAAAATATTTTGAGACGGTGGCGGAGCAATTCCAATTTTGATGATATTCACATCAATTCGTCTAGATTGACCATTAAGTTGCATCGATAAAGTTATTTCGTTTGAAAGACCGTTCGCTTTTACGTGATTAACATATTCAATTTTTAACAATGAAGATAGGTGGTTTTCTGTTACCTTCGAAATGGAAATTTTACTTATACATAAAACTACTTGCGACGATAATAATAACTATTTCAATTAGAAAGTATAAATATGAAATTAAATAAAAGATTTAATACTGCAGGACTGCCACAAGTGACTAATTTTTTATTCTAACTGGTTCCACTTTCTTTAAACAGGAATTCTTAACAGACATTTTGACAGCAACATTTGAAGAAAAATTTACTTTAAAATTTTTATGAAGAAAATACTGGTGCGTACGGAATATAAAATAGTCGCCTGTGGCAGCCCTAATACTATAAAGAAGAATGATTTTTTTTTTTTTTTTTGGTTCAGCGATTATGCGGCTGTTAAATTATAAATTAGAAAAGCTTTTATAAACGATTATCTATTATCGAAATACTTTTTGAAATTGTGTGATTTGAAGTAACTTTTATTAAAATTTGGCTTTAATCAATTAAAATCTATGATGCAATCGGAGAAAAAACATTGCAATTTCCTTTATACACAGGATGCATGTGATTTATTTTAGGCTAGATTTTAAAAATAAACTTATCTCTAATAATGACAACATAAATCCTTTAAAATACTGTACTTCACTGATAACTTACCAATTAGTTAACCATTTTTATTCTGTGATAAACCTAATTCCTGCATTTAATGTTATTTTGTTAGCATATTTTATCGTTCATTAAGTACAATTTTAATCAGGAAATCATTAGAATTTTCCATTACATTTACTGCATCATGGCGCAAGCATTAACAGCTTATTAACAAGCGTTCCCTGCACTTAAAGCTAATGACAAAGCATTTCCTTGAATTTCCTATAGTAGCGATTGGCACATACCGAGGAAAGAACAATCTCAAGAATATTCTGCAACGGTCGAGCAGTTCTAGTTCTGGAGATATAAATTCGATCCTTCCAGATTAAGCATTATATTGCATCCATAAAGTTTATCCTTTTGAAACAATTTACGCTTTTTCGTGATTAGCCTACAGATTTTTTGGATAGTTTCGAAATGCGGCTTATTGTTATCTTCAAAATATTTACATAAATTATAAGTAGAAGTACGAAAACAAAATATTTTCTGACGATAGTTATATGTCATAAATATTTTTGTTGAAAAAAATGATAGTTTAAATAATATGATAGATATGATAATTGTTTCCCTTTTAATTTAATAATTATGTTACTTGCAATATTTGTTATCACACGAGTATAAATACTACTACTATCATTCCTGATCACCATTATGTTAAATAAAAAAAAATAGACATTATAATTTTGTCCCAAAAAATAATGTATCATAACTGTATTATATCATTTTTGTGCATAATATTTTCTTTACGAAAGCTCTCATAACAATAGAATTCCTTTAAAGCCCTGTTATTCAGCTTTCGATTATTAATTAGTCATTCATTTCACTAATTGTATGATAAACGGAATTTCTGCATTTAAAATTGTTTAGTTTGAGTATTTTGCCATTCCTTAAATGAAATTTTGATTACAAAATTATTAGAATTCCCCATCACGATTATCGCATATTGGCACTAACAACAGCAACTTATTAACATGCATTCCCTGCACTCAAAGTTAATTTCGGAACACGTTGCCTGGAATATCCTTTAGCAACTATCGCGTTATTCATATCTGAGGAAAATTTTATAAAATATTCTGCGACAGCGGAGCAATTTTAATTCTGATGGTATTCACCAAGATCCTGCCAGATTGAGCATTATATGTCACCCATAAAGTTAATCTTTTTGAAACAGCTTACGCTTTTACGTGATTAACATGATCAAATTTGAACAACGCCGGTATGTACTGTACATGTTTACTGTAAGCTTTGAAATGAAAACCTTAATTTGAAGTAGATATATGTGTATAAAATTACATCTGATGACAATTGTTATTTGTGACAAATGTTTCAATAAAAACGTTTTATCTACCGAAAAGATTGTATACGATTAAAGAAATTATGACAATTTTTCATAAGATTCAAATATTACGTAGCTGAATATGTATTTCATCATTTGATTTAAAAAAGGTATTACTTAATTTCGTTTTTGGCTTTTATATAACTAGCAAAAGCCATGCTTTGTTTGGATTCGCGAAGTATTATGCTATCAGATAAATATTTGAAAGTAATAATATATTTTTTCAATTACTTTTGCATCTTACTTTTGCATTAAGCAAAAATGTAATTTAAAGTTTCGGGGAATTTTAATTTAAAAATGTATTTCAACCAAATAACTATGAATTTCCTTAGATTCACTGGAAAAAAATACGACTTCTTTGCTACATCGTCACTCCACCGCTTGAATAGAAAACGGTTACTTCAGGTTAATATGGAACACTCTCAGTGACCAAAAGAGTGATATTCTATAAAATCGGGGGAGTGACGATGCAGCAAAATAGTCATATTTTTTACAGTGTTGTTTATTTATGATATAACACTGGTATAAATAAAAATATTTTCGAAGTAGAATTATATAAAATATTAATCAATTTTATTTGTTTACAATTCTTTTATTGCCACGCCACAAAAACATATAAATAAAAATATTTTCGAAGTAGAATTATACAAAATATTAATTTTATTTGTTTACAATTCTTTTATTGCCACTTCACAAAAGCATATTATAATTCTTTTAAAATTCATAAATATCGTCTGCTTAAATGATTTCACAAAATAAGAATAAATTGTGTATTTGAATTCCTAACACAGAAAAATACTTTTATAATTGAATGTTAATAAGAGAATTTTCACAAATTTTAATTCATTAAAAATATGCTATAGTTTTTCTAAAAAAAGTATTTTATAAATTTTATAAAAGAAATCATGAAACTAAGTTAAAAGGAATGAGCATAGTTTGAAAATCTGAAAGCAGTTTTTGAGATATTTTGTCAGAATAATGAAAATATATTTTATTTATTTATTTATTTAATGGTGATTCTAGCTATAATCACTGACCCCATGATTTAAGTTTTTCGTCTGAAAACGTACATGTTTCACGTTTTATTTGAAAAAATGCGTTCCTAATGGAAACGCATGTAAAATAAATTAATTAAAATAATAATTCATTGAAAAGTATTTCTATAAAAAAATAATATTCTGCAAATCTACAGATCATAATTTATATTTGTGTTTAATTTCAAGTCAAAATTCTGCACAGTTTTTTTGTAAAATGTACGACAAAGTGTCATTTGAGTGGCCTAATAAATTCAGATATTGAATCTTTACAAAGAATACCAATTTGAAAACACTTTTTGAAAATTGGTTCATTTCAAGAAACTGTTAGTGCAGTTCCACTAAAATAAATCATAGCCTATAAAGTAATTGGATGAGACAGTTGCATTTATACTAAGAATGCATTTATACTAAGAATGCATATAATTGTATTAGTATATATTGTCATCACAAGCATAGTTCTAATAATGACAAGAGCAAGCCTTCAAAATCTTGTTCCTTACTCTTCATTTATCAATAACTTATCCGTTATAACATCCTATTATAAACATAATTCTTGCATTTGAAATTATTCAGTTAACATATTTTGCCGTTCATTCAATAACATTTTGTTCAGAACTCATTAAATTTCTCCGTCACATTTACCGCATCATGGCGCCAACATTAGCAACATATTAACATATGTTCCTTGCACTTCAATCTAATAACGAAGCTTTTCTTTGCATTTTCTTTATAAGCGATTGTTTTGTACCGAGATCAGAACATTCTCAAGAATATTCTGTAATAGCGGAGTCGTTCTAATTTTAGAGATATTCACTTCTGTCCTGCCTTATTGAGCATTACGTAACATTAGTAAAACTAATCGTTTTGAAGAAGCTTACACTTTTACCTTATTAAGCATACATAATTTGAATAGTTCAGAAAATGGCTGATTGTTAGCTTCTTAAATTTAAAGCACACAATTTAAATAATCTTCGCGCTATAATGTTCATTATAGCATAATGTTCACTAAATAATTTCTGTTGATATCTTTAATATGAGAATAGAGTAACAAGTGATTACATTAATATTTGACGGCAAGCTTACTTTTCAGTACACAGAAGCTCTTATTTTTTAGTAAATTATTTTTCAATTGTTCACCGTTAAAACTGGGCACTCAAAATTAAGCAAATAATGTACTTATTTTTCAGTCTTTCCGATCTTTTTTATCTCCGCATGTATAAAATTTACCGATGCATTCTTCCGCGCTATATAAATTATTTCTTCAAGGTGTAGTTCGTAAATTTAAAACGCTTACCTTAAATACACTTTATGCAATAACATTCATTATACATTATAAAAAATGTCAGATGTTTCTGAATATATAAAAATGTACTGTAATCAAAAACAAAAATGTGCTGTAACCTCTTCTAACTCACCCAAGGTTTCGAAAACCGTTTCTTTATCTTAAAAAATCCCAGAAAACTATTTTTTTCGAAATTTAAAGAAAAATTTAGAAAAATTAATTTTTATTAGCTGCCCGTCCTTTTCGGAAACATTTCTAAGTAGCTTTTACAGTAAAATAGTTACTTTTCTCAAATCAAAATATCACATTTTCGGATGCCACTAATTCATACGAAAATATTTTGATATTCAGAGAACATGTTTAATAGAAAAACATACAATAATAAAAGTATTAACATTAATATGAAAATTAACATTATTTTGCTACAATTGCATGCACAAAATCAGTTATGCAGCTGAAAATTTTTACATGAGAATTGATAGAATCCGAAAAAGTAATATTTTGATTTGAGAAAAGTGACTATTGTATTTTAAAAGCTACTTAGAAACGTTTCCGAAAAGGACGGGCAGCTAATAAAATTTAATTTTTATAAATTCTTCTTTAAATTTCGAAAACAAATAGTTTTCTGGGATTTTTTAAGGTAAAGGAACGGTTTTCGAAACCTTGGATGAGTTAGAAGAGGTTAGTATACATTTTTGTTTTTGATTACACTACATTTTTATATATTCAGAAACATCTGACATTTTTTGCAGTGTAGTATACATGTTCACGGAATAATTTCTATTGATATTTCAATATGCGACTAAAGTAAATAAGAGATTTATTTACATTCATAACAATGAGCTTACTTTTCAGTCTAGATTGTCACTCGAATTTCAAAAAATCATGTGCCGTATTTTACGGAAGAAACGTAGCCCCCGTCGTAAGCGCCGCATTTTTCAAATTGGCCTCAATAAGCTGAAAAACATCGTAATCACTACCCCTGCGTGCGAAACGCTACTTTTGTCAACACAATCACGCGAACCTAACATAATTTAAAGCTTTCTTAACAATGTAGGAAGCATTCTTTTAACTTAAACTGCCTAAAATTTTATTTAAAGTGTTTTAAATCAGATTTTAAATATTTTATTATTTTTATAATTTTCATTTTATTCTAGTTTTATGAGCACGAAATAAATAATTGTAAATGCCTCACATGGTATAAACGCCGCACTTCAAAAAACAAGTTGGGAATTGCACGTGAAGCGTAGCAAATGAGGTTAGTTCGTATTTCAACGAAATTTTAAAATATACAGATCTTTCTGTTATAGTATACAATACTTCGGATACAGTATAGCTGTCGAAATATTTTGTGTGTTCCTCTAAATACTATTGGCTTTCGATTATACAGGAAGTAAGTTGTATTAAACCGCAGCAACGTATATCAATTTTATAAAATATAAAATAGTTTAATATAACTAAAACACGCGACAAACAATATTTTTCCTTTTGCCATAATGCAATGGAATACTTTTGAGTACCCCTGTAAATTAATCAAAAATATTATTTGTATCATAAATTGTAACTTATATATTTTAGTATCTACTTCATAGATTCATGTAAATTCTAATAAATTCAAAAGAGTATAACATCGTTAAAATGTACTTTAAACTGTTTTTTTCCTAATGATCATAGTGTGATGGAATACTTTTGATTGTCCCTGTAATTACACTGTACATGCGATTTTCATAAAATTTGAATTGACTCGACAAAATTATGCAACAATAACATATTTTAAATCCCAAACGATTTCGTTGGGTAGTCTTTGCTATGTTATAAGCGGACAGATAGACGGACGGACGAACGACTGAATATAGATGCTACGTATTTTTAAAATTACGGAAGCACCTAAAATATTTAGATCTTGGTGTAATAGTATGCAGTATTTCAGATACAGTATAGTAGCCAGAATCTTTTGTGTGTTCCTGTAAATCTATCTGCTTTCTATTACAAAGGTAATAACTTGTAATAATCCTCAGCAAAGTATATTAATTTAATAAAATGTTAAATACATTAATACAATTAAAACTCGCACCAAACAATATCACAATATATAATTATGTAATGAAATACTTTTGTGTGGTCCTGTAAATTAATAACAAATATTATTTTGCACCACGGATTGTACAAAATGTATATTATATAATATACTTCATATATGCACATCAATTTTATTACGTTCGAAAGAGTGTAAGACCATTAAAAAGCACTTGAAACTTTTTTCCCATTGACGTAATGTATCGGAATCTATCGACTGTCCCTGTAATTGATCTATGCATCCGATTTTCACAAAATTTGAAATGACTCGACAAAATTGTCTTATAATTATACATTTTAAATTTCAAACGATTAGGTTGGGTAGTTTTTAAGTTCTTACATGCGGACAGTCGGATGGATTGAACAACAAATATTAGTGCTACGTATTTACATAACTACGAACACACCTAAAAAAATTAACTTTCAAACTCGTAAATGCCGCGGTGTTTCTTCTATAAAATTCGGTACTCGTTTCTGAAACAATTTTTACTTTTTAAAAAACTAGATTGCAGAAGTTCTCATTTTTTAATAAGTTGTTTTTATCAGTGTGCCTTTATTACATTCGGTATCACATTTTTAAAGTTGGTTTATTAATTTATTTTCGTGAATTTTAGATAAAATACTAAATACATGGATACATTTAACGAAATATTAGTTATAAGTATCATGAATTTTGATAAGTCAAATGATTTCAAGAAACATTCGAATTAACTTGACCAAAATACTTAATGCATTATAATGAATTCAAATGCGACTATTTCTATCTTTCTTAAAAGCGACATGAATGTGTCTAATTCTTTAAAATAAATTTCCATTTATGGCACAACACTTGTCACAGAAATAGACCCGGATGATAATGTAATGTCTATAGGAGCGTCTTTTCAAATATCTCGCTCAAATTTCAATGTTTTTACATGATTTTTTTGCATAGGATAGCTGAGGACGATCTACAACCGGCTTAGTTTTTACTTTTTCGATTTTCCTTACATACGTATATTTTTTATATTATGATTGTTTCAATTTCAGAACCAGTTTAAAATGGTTTTGAAATTTAAAGCAATTAAAAAAATCTCAAACCAATATCGAAAAAGTGAAAACTAGCTACCGGTTGTGGATCGTCCTCAGCTATCCTATGCAAAAAAAGTAAAAATATTAAAATTTGTGCGAGATATTTGAAAAGAACGCTCCCATAGACGTTACATTATCATCCGGGTCTTAAATATTCCAACTCAGCCGAAATTTCCAAAAAATTCGAAGAAATGTGGAAAAAAGCACCATTGACGATCTAAAACCGTTGATTGTATCAATGTCTTGTTTATGCGCCACAGTACTTATAATTAAATGTATGTTGATAAAATACAAATTGTAAATGTTGTTGATCACTGTTATTTTCTATTAAGGTACCCTGGGGTAATAACGCCACTTTAAGGTTCTGCCAATTTTCACGGCTAAGTTTTAGATTGTATTTTTCAAACAAATATAGGATCTGATACAGCAACTCATTGACTATCTATATAAAATAAAATAATTTAACAGATATGTATTCATAAAATGTAATGGCCTTTTTTCTTGACCAATGCTATTTGGCGTTATTACCCACCTATATGGGTAATAACGCCATGCAAACAAAACTATGAAATAAGATGGAATAATTGCATGTAGATTGCCCAATTCTAAAAATACAAACTCTACAAACTTAGAAATCGACAAATTGCATTCTAAGCTATTGAAAATGTTCATTTTTTTGTGAAAGTGTAAGAAAAATAAAGGTGCGGTGTGGGAAGGAAGATGAGGCAAAAGAATATCAGACCGTGAGCTTCTTTTTGCTTAAAAAGGACCGCTTAAATAGAATTATTAGAAACATTGCACAGTTTTAACTGTGTTTATTTGAATCAGTATTTAGGATGTAGCTAGGTCACTGTAGGGAATCAACCAGGGTATTAATGCCAAGGATTGGCGTTATTACCCCGGGATACTTATTGCGCAGTAAATCCTAAACTACAAATTATCTCGAGAAGATATCCAAAATCTTCTACAACAATCGGAAAATACATGAAATACTACAAATTTATGTAATAAACAAAGTATTTCTGGATAAAAAATATTGTCTTCAGATCAAAAACCTTATCTCGCAAATTTTAGATCAAGCGTTAATTTTAGTTGCTTGTAAAAACAATAAGATCTAAAAATGAAACAAATTAACTTGAAGCTGTTTTTTGCGATTTATGTGACTCAAAACCCTTCTGCGCAGAGCACAATGGTGTCATTTACCTGATTACTTCATAATTATGCAAAATATAAGCACTTGGCGTTATTACCCCGCCTGGCGTTATTACCCCAGGGTACCTTACAATGCCATTTTTATCTAAACTTGCAATGGCGGCTGGAAACTTTTGCTCACATGCGTTTTCCTTTGCACTAAATTTTGTCAAATAAATTTATTGATATTTATATGTTATTCCATAAATAAGTTCCTAACTATTATGTCAATAAAATGTATAAATATCACTTTGAGATTCCTATTCATATGGTTATACTTATAAAATAACTAAAAAATTTTGGCTGGCTGGAAATATTTGACCGCAACTTTATGTATACGTTGCCATTGGTTGCATTAGTACTCTTTTTTAAGTCCTTTTAGTGGTATTACACTGTACAAAAATAAATAAAACTGCAATTTTACAGATGTAAAGGTGCAGAAATCTGTATGTTTACTAAAATTTTATCTGTACATGGTACAAATATGATGTTAATATATAAAGCTAGTTTTTATAAATGTGTACCTTTACAAAAGTATCTACACAAATTTAAATTATTTTATTAAAATATTATATGTAATTTGGATTGCAGTTACATCAAATGTTTTAGTCCATTTCCTAAAAACTTTTAGTAGTTCTTTTTTTATTTACGGTGCAATTGTATATCTGTTTCATGAATTTTTGTGGTTGCATGTACATGAAGTTCAGAAATCCCAGTTTTCTACAAAAATTTTAGTAACTTAAGAGGTGTTTTTTTTAAAAACTATATACCATTTCATTAAAAAAAAAAGGTAAACATCTACAAATTTTCATTGAAATATCGTTATTTTTATTAACGGAAATCTATATGTATAACGGAAATATAACGCAAATGTAATGGAAAAATTTTATTAGAGTGTAAACATGCTGTATTTTTCACTGATTTTTCTTTCTTTTTTGCGACATTATGTTTTATTGCAATATTTTTTCCACTTGATATCCATTAACAACTCTCCAAATTTGTCTTATAGTCTCTAAATATCCCGTATGCCTTCTGTAAATGTAACACATTTAAAACAAAAAGCTCTGTACAGAATGATTTTACGTTAGATTGTTACATTCACAGAGTCCCAATTGCATGAATTGTAAAGAAATAAAATTATGACGATTTTAAATTTTATATTTACATGAGAAATATTCTCTCTTCATAAATATATATTATGCAGTTATATTCTCTTTGTAGAAAAAAAATATACTGAAGATTGAAAGTTAAGATTATTTTTTAATATGTAGATCTTTATTAAATATCATCTTTATTAAAAACATTGATGAAATGATTTTTATAAATGTGTATGGGGATGTACTTTATTCTTTTTCTTGATTAAACAAGGAATGGAGTTAAAGATTCATTTCATTATTATTCCTTATTGTTTATTATTTTCTAAAAAAAAGGGCTTAAATATTACATCTATGTATGTAAGAAAATATTTCTTAATGTTATTCATAGGAAATGTTTAATTTTTATGCACGGTTGTAACATGTCAATCTGTGCACATCTTTTTACATAAAAGACAAGAAGTGTGGAATTTTAATACTTTAATATGTAATGATTTAAATTAAAAAAATTTAACAAACTGGATTTCAAGAATATATAATTATTTTAGTGCAATTTTCTACATATGAAAATCTCAGAGTCCTCAAATAATCCACTTTTCGAACACCGATATTTTCTTGAAAAACTTTTCCCTTTAGATTTCTACAACAATTGCAATATAATACCGCCGAATTAGTTTTCTTTAAAATTTACAAGAAAAATAAAAATTTTCCATTTGAAGGACTTTTAGGAAATTAGAAAAGAAATGCATTTATTAATTTGGCCGATAATTTTGACGATGAAAAATACCAAAATATTGCAATTCGTGTTAAATATTTTATTGCAGGATTAAAACAGTTTCTTATCATAATTATAACTATTTCTCAACTTCAATCTTTTTTTAAAAAATGAACAGTTTACTAAAAAAATGCCTACATTGTTAAATATCTATAAGAAAATGTCCAGTCATTTGACCGTTTTTTTATAACAGCGAATATTTGACCATATTATAAAGCGTATCTGGCTACATTTTCGACCAATTTAAGGTTACAATAGAGATAAATAACGGTAACCGTATTTTATAAAAACAGTCAAACGGCTGAAACATTTGCTTCAAATTTTAAAGAGTTTAGAATTTGTAAGTTACTAAGCATTAGCAAATGAAGTTAAGTAAAAATAAAGATCTTTTTTTTTATTATGTTGGTCTTAAGGCAAATTACTCGACGGTAGCAAAACTCAGTTCAATGCACCGAGGAAAAAAAATAGAGAGGATTCACATTAGTTAGAAAATATTTTACCATAAATATATATAATAATTAGCCTGTTTAAATAATGATGCTAACAAACTTTCCTTAAATGAAATTTATTTATAAAAATACCTTTTAACAAATAACTTAATGTTTTACAAATAATTATCTAAAATCAAATATTATCGTAACTAAGAACACAATTCACTAAACTTAAATGAATAACATTTATCGTTTTGCATTAAAGTAACAAAATTTTCTGTCGAATTTTTAAACGTTATAGCAACAACAAGCTCCATTTTCTCAATAATGGCATATTAATTGTTTTAAAAGCTAATCACCTTATATTACCACGACATTTTGTTTTGCGATTTCCCGTTTCTGCGAATGCTTGCGTAATTAATTCTCCGGATTTGGAAATCATCAATCAAGCTGCGCATATGTTATTTCAATAACTTGTTCGTTCAGCAACTCTATTATATAGTTTATTTGCGGTTAATTACAAGCGTATTTGCTGGTAAACCCATTCGCAAACTACTAATTGTCAATTAAAGTCTTAATTTTAATTGCTTTAGTTTAATTTTAAAGAGCTTTTATGTTGCAATGAAGCTTTTAGAAACCTTAGGCATAAATGATTTTGTTGCATTAGTTTGTGCTTGAGATTATCATAAATGGTATTGAATAATTAATGATATTTGAAGTTATTTTAAGACGAGTTAAAAGATTTTTTTTCTATAAATAATCACACATTAATTATTCAAGTTTTAAAAGATTAGTTATCTAAATCATAGTACTGGTACAAAATCAAAAAAAAAAAAAAAAAAAAAGGAAAGGAAAAAAGAAGATAAAATATCTTTAAAAATGTATAGAGTTTTTAATTTTAAGGCTGTACAATCGTAGAATACGGAGATAGGTCATTCTGTGGAATTTTACATTTTATTTTACCTATTTTTTGTTATTATTATAACTATTTTTATTAATATTATTAATATTATTAGTTCTACGCACCATTTTTGATTTTTTTTCGCACTTTATGTATTGAAATCTATACAGAAAACTTTAAAATCTTTTTAAATAGAAGGACGCCATAAACTGCAAATTTTCACGTCTTTAAAAAATTCAAATCTTTTGAAATTTTAGCTTTTTTAAACTAAAGATAAACAAAATATTCAAAAGGATCTGAAATCTGCATACCTTTTACACTACATCACGTACTTGTCTTGAATTAAGTATTTTCTTGAGAATTTTCTTTAGTAAGTTTTGTCCCAGTAAACTGTCCATCAAAATCGACTTCAGGGCTTTAGTGGTATGAACACATGTTTATAACTGTTATAATTTCATGCATCAAATTTTCTAATAGAGGGTTTGAGATTTTTCGCAAGATATTCTTATGACTGTTTAATTATGATTGTTTTTATTATACAGAGGGGGTCCAAAAGTCCCGGACACATTTTTTCAATTTAATATAAAATCATGTAATTGTCATTCGGGAGTGAGGTTTGGACTAAAATGTTTCTAACGATGAAACATTTTCTTGAAGTTAATAAAAAATAGTTCCAGACATTACTCACTTCATTTTTCCTTAAAATGTATTTAATTCTATGTAAAGGCATTTTTTCTACATTTGCTATTCTAACACAGAAATTATATGTAGTGTACAGATCGTTCTTAAGTTTAGCCACAAACTAACAGAGAATTTGATGCCTTTTTTTTAAATTTACCGAAAAAGACGTTTTGACATTAATTGAGTTAATCAATTAATTCTTACAACGACGTATTAGTTTATTAAAAATTATGAACGTCATTTAAATATAAATATTTAATCTACAATAGATTTAAATAATGAGGTTTAATAAAATCTCCTACCAGAGATGGTCTTTAGGCTCTTATAGCAACCAAACGATTTGTAGAATGATAAATTAAAAACTTTATTCTATATGACATATATTTATATTTTCAACTAGGAAATTATTGATGTTTGTCATATGATACAAGTTAATTCAACTTAATTAATACAAATACTTAGTAATACGGGAAAGTAGCCGAATTCGGAGCACTCATTTATTTTCAGGTGCAATTTACATTATTGTTGGAATAGCAGCAAAATATCATTACAAATGGTGGATCTATCTGTGTACTAACTCAACAGATCTTTAGAACAATTTCTTTCGGAAATCTTAAGTTTCATTTTAATTTGAAAAATTTGTCAAAATTGGTCCAAATTCAGCAATTGGCCGCATGAGTTGAACCTCCAGTCAAATAAATTGGACTAAACAATATTAAGCTATTATAATGATTAGGGAATATAACTAATTTTATTTAGAGTCAAGTTTCTGATTAATGAAACAATCAAACAAATCAAAAGCAATGAAGTTTTATGAAATCAAATGTCAAAGGAAAAATATTTACCGGGTGTCCCAAAAATGACTGATGAATTTTAAAATTCAATAATTTGCAAACGGTGACAGCTATTTAAAAAATTTTTGCAGGAAGGTTATGTATAATGTCAGGAGTTTTTTATTGTAATTTTTTATTTTAGTTTGAATTTCAAACAATAGGTGGCACTGACGGCGATTGAAAGCCAGGTCGACGCTTCACTCAACACTGATCACCTGGCCTTCAATCGTCGTCAGCGCCATCTATTGTTTGAAATTCGAACTAGAATAAAAAATTACTTAATAAAATTCCTGACATTATACATAACTCTCCTGCAAAAAAATTTTTAAACAGCTGTCACCGTTTGCAAGTTATTGAATTTTAAAATCCATCAGTCATTTTTGGGACACCCGGTAAGTTAAATACTTATGAAAATTTATCACTTTCTTGGTCATACTCTCTTTTGGACATTTTTAGACAATTTGCACGGATGAAAGTCACGTTTATTTTATGGGGGATTCAGTTTAGATGCAGTCATTTATTCATTTGCTAAGTAAACTAAAAATTCATTTGCTAGGTAAAAAAAAAACAGCTATTAAGAAGTAGTGCAAAAATATAAAAAAACATGCATTTTAGTTCTTATTAAAAAAAAGGGCAGAAGTTCCCGAACCGGAACTCAGGTACTAAAGAAGTTAAGGTGTCAGTTACTGGTGGTTTCACCGTAATTATAAAACTCATGTAAAACTCATATATATAACATTATGATGGTCAAAAAATTATGGAAACGCACTTTTTGAGTTAAATTTTGATTAATGATGCTGTAAAAATTTATAAATATATTTTAAATATTGTACTATTTATAAAATATTTGATGAAATACATTTTTTTCTGTTTTACATGAAAACATCTTCTTTTCAAAAAAATTGAATCGTATATTAAACGCAAATTAACAGCTAGTTCATTTTAATTTTGAAAATATTTTATCATCGTGACTAATATGAAAATATGCCTGCATAATTCTAGCACTTAACTTTATTTCCTAGACAAGTTTAGAAAAAAGTAAAATTATGATTATTTTAGCAAAAAATAAAATAAAATAAAATAAATAATAAAAAATACTTTAACTCAGAGGAAATAAATGTATATTATTAAAATGTTTTAAATTGAATAAAACTATGCTTGAATTTTATAAGGTATTATACATTTATTTATTACATCGGAATCTTTAAAACAATAATATCTAAACAAAAATAGTTATTTTTGTCAATTAATGCAGCTATTGGCCTTTTAACCTGCATCTGTCTTTTACATTTTCATTATTCAACATACATTAAAACATTTCTTAGTGTAAATTCAGCTAATACTAGCATTTACATGAATTATTTTGTAATTCAGCATTTATATGAAAACTTTAAATTGCATTTTATGTTATAATTCATGGAATACAATATTATGTTGTCTTTAAACTTTTTATAAAAATTTGTAATAGCACCTAGACTTTGACACATAATAAGTATTTTCATAATGCATCATACATTTAAACATTTGTTAGTTTAAATGCAATTAAAGTTATACATGAAAATTTTAAATTGCTCTATATCTAAAAATTCACACTATATAATATTATATCGATTCATAACTTTTTACAAATATTCTGGTGAAAGACATGTAATGCATTAACATATAATATTTAATAATTAAGACTTTGATACATAATAAGTATTTTCATCGTATATCAAATATTTTAGTATTCGTTAGCTTAAATTCAGCTAAAATTATGCATGAAATATTAAACCATACATTGTATTATAATTCATACAATGCAACATTACATTCATCCATGAATTTTTTTTATAAAAAACTTCATAAAAAATCTTAATGCATAATATTCTAACACATAAAACTTAAAACGAAAGAGTTGACACATAAAGAGAAAATTTATATTTTCACAAGCATTTACAAAACATTTAGAGTAAATAAATGTAAAAATATGCATGGAAATTTAAATTGCATTTTTATATATCATAGTATGCAATATTAGATCGATCCATGAACATCTTTAAAAGTTTTTGACAATAAGCTTTATTAATACATTTTAAACCATAAACTGTAGCACATAATCGTAACACGAAAGACTTTGGCACATAATACTACTTTTTATAATTCATGATCCATTTTTTTTAAAAAATAGTGCAAATTCATCTAAAATTATGCATGAAAGTTTTAAATTGCCCCTTTTCGAATAATGCAATAAAATATTATATTAATGCATGAACATTTTAGAGACCTTTTAAACATTTTTTAGTGTAAATGCAATAAAAGTTATACATGAAAATTTTAAATTGCTCTTCATCTAAAAATTCCCTCTATATAATATTATTTGAATTCATAATTTTTTTACAAATGTTCTGATAAAATACATGTAATGCATTAGTATATAATATTTAATAATTAGGACTTTGATACATAATAAATATTTATGTATCATGTATTATGTATTATGTATTATTTATTATATATGATACATAATATGTATTTTCACCGTATATCATATACTTTAGTATTTACTAGTGTAAATTCAGCTAAAAATTATACGTGAAATATCAAACCACTCATTGTATTATAATTAATACAATAAAACATACCATTCATCCGTGAAATTTTTTGTAAAAAACTTCACAAAAAATCTTAATGATGCATAATACTCTAACATATAAAACTTAAAACGAAAGATTTTGACACATAATGAGAAATTTTATATTTTCACATGCTTTTAAAAAAACATTTAGAGTAAATGAATCTAAAATTTTACATGAAAATATTGTATTTTTATAAATCGTAGTATGAAATATTATATGGATGCATGAACTTCTTTAAAAAGTTTTCACAGTAAGCTTTAATACATAATACTTTATTAAATTTTAAACCATAATACTGCATCACATAATCGTAACACTAAAGACTTTGCCACTTAATAAAACTTTTTATAATTCCTGATCCATTTTTTTTAAAGTAGTGTAAATTCTTCTAAAATTAAACACAAAAATTTTTAATTGACCTTTTTCGAATAATGCATGATATACAATATTATATTAATTCATGAACTTTTTAGAGACCTTTTGATAAAAGGCTTTAAAACATAATACTTTCACACATTTCAAAATACAATACTCAAACACATAATACTCATACTCAAACACGTATTGGAAAACCTAAGATTTTTGCAGATAATGAGAATATTTATAATTCTTCAAGCATTTTTAAATAATAGTGTCAATTTCACTATAATTATGCGTGAAAACTTTAAATTGCAAATTATATTATAACTAATAGTCTCTAATTTTATATCGATGAATGAACTCCTTACAAAGATTTTAATAAAAGTCTTTAAAACGTAATATTCTAACACATTTTAAACTATAATACTAATGTACATAACTGTATAACACTTAAAGCTTTGACACAAAGCGAGTATTTTTATAAATCGTCAAATAATTTAAAATGAAATTGAGTAAATTAATTTAAATTATACATTAAATTTTACATAGCACTTTATCTCATAATTTTCTGTAATAAAACAAAATTTCTTTACAGCCATTCATACCATATCCATTATATCGACCCATGCACTCTTTAGAAAAATTTTGATAAAAGTCTTTATTGACTGTCACAAAAGGAAGGGAGATAAATAAACAAGATTGGAAAAGAAGCGCTCAGGATCTTTTCACTTTTAGGGAATTCTTACAAAGAAAAGGGTTTTTGGGGAAAAAGAATAATATAGATAAACCAATGCTTCAGCAGTATGGAAAACGTTTACTGCTAAAATATTTTCCCTTGGTAAGCATATAAAGAAAGTAGGATGAAATAAGTGTTATCATAAATAAAGGGGTCATACAAAGAACGAAATGTGGATGAAAACGCAGAAAAAGGGGAAAAAATTCCCTTATCGTAGATCGAAATGACGGAAGGTCAGGTTTCCCCGGGCATCATGGCTTATCTGTAAACTACGACTTGATGAAGAGGAAATAATCTTTTGTACTAAAAGATAGAACTCACCTTTGACAAACTGGGAAGAGATGTAAAAAAAAACTGATGCCGGCAGCATCAGCAAAATGCTGTGTTGTTTTTAGTGTATTAATTTAATGAGTACATACTTGTATCATATTGTTATATTCTAGAAATGTTTTGAACCTTTTGTTATGCAGTTTTAGTAGAGTGGGATAATAGGAAATATTTTTCACATGTTGTTCCTGAACACAAGTGGCGGTAAGTTTGCAATAAAATCTCAGCATTTTTAAATTTGCTCCTTACAGATGCTAAAATAATTGAATGCATACTTATAGCATATTATTATTTTTTAAAGAATCTTAAGTTGGTAATATGCTTTTACCTTGCATTTAAGGTATAGTGGGATACTATGAAAAATGCTTCATATGTTGTTGCTTACATAATCAGTTTAGCAAAAGATAACATACCGGTATCTTTTTAGATTTATTGTTTAACTTTTCCTTTGAGTTAGGTGATTATATACTTAAATCGTCCTTCAATTTAGCGCTCATTTTGATCGTTTGTTCTGCCGCTCAAGAAAAATGACGCGCTATGAAATGCTGCTCTGCTGTCACTTATATAAACAGCGTCAGATAAAACTTCTTTGAAATTTGTTGTAAATTCAGCATTTTTAAGTTTTACTCATCTTGTTTTGTGTGTCATAAGCAAATGCATATACCCTTTATAATAGTTTTAGTTTATCTTGCATTTTTAAAAAGAAACTATAATAAAGATAAAATATTACACTTATATTTATTTATTTTCAAATCAAAACAAAAAGATAAAAAAGTATTTTAAGTCTATTTTTTTACTTTAAAATCTAGCGCTATCTTCCGTTATTTACCAGAAAAACTAAGTAATTATGCAGTAATACAGTTCATTTTAATTATTAAGTTACCATTTGGCACAAAAACTAATTGAAGTAAATTTTAACGCAGTTTTGATCATAATATTTTTCTAAAGTACTAGTAACTTGACGAAAATTTAAAACAAGAAAACTTTTACGTTAAATACACAATGCGAAACACTATCCAGAAAATGCAACGGAACGTGTCTTTTTGATGATGTGTAATAAGATATTTTAAATAGCAATTTACTTAACCAATTAACTGACTTTGCGAAATAACCAATTCTAGGCAGCAATGTATTCAGATATTTGTGAATTCGTGTACATTAATCTGTCCTTTTGGACAAACATGTCATAGTGATAAGGGAAAATACATAACTCAAGTAAAAATTACGCAATTCACACCCATACACAGTAATATTCATGAATTATTTTGAATAGTCTTGTATATAAACTGTAGAATTTACTGCACTGAATAGTATGTAAAAAATCATTTAAGCATAAAAACGATTACTAAAACTGACAACATATTAGCCTTTAACCTCGTAAATAGTGCTGTAACCGAGTTATTTTGAGTGGTTCTGTAAATGATTCATAAAATCCTTGCTTCCATATTCTACAGAAATCATGTTTTACAATACTTTGGGTTTATTATATCAATTTTATTATCCTTGAAATAGAGCAGCATCCTTAAAATATAATGCTAATGATTTCCCCCCTTTAAAATATAATGTATCGGGATTTTTAAAAATCTCATTTAATGAAATTTAAAAGGGACACATCCCATTTTCAATGACGAACAATTCCGAGTAAACTTTTAAAACTTATATAAACTGTTGTTACTCTGAGTACATTTGTAAGTGTTAAAGCACGGACAGACGACAAACGGCAGACTATAGACAAAGAAAAAAGCTACTTCAAAAACACTTTTCAACTATGTTGGAGAGAGTAAGAAATTATTCATTTTTTATTTGAGAGTAACATCACACGACTTAGGGGGAGCTGGGGCACATTGAAACATGGGGCACATTGATACACCCCCTCTACTACTCACAAGGTCATTACAGGAAGTTTCACAACAGCTCCAAAAGATGATGCTAGTGTTCACAGCTACATACAGAACTTCTTGGCATGATTCAGTAGTTTGATGAAATGGGACGGGTGATTTATTGGTTTTTTTTTTGTCAAAAGTAAATTTGAGTTGTATAATTGCAATGGTATGATACAACTGTTCCAGTATTTTCAACCGAAAAAGAATACTCTCCCTGATAAATAAAACTACTGTTTATCAGTTCCTCATTCTTTATTGTTAAATAGATTATGAAGTGTTGGATTTGGGATTCATGTTATTCAAAATGGCTGCATGGGACACAATGATACAGTCTATGTCGGAGCACATTAATACGTATCATTGTGCTCCATGGTAGTTACAGACAATCTAAATCATTTTCTAGTTCACTTTTTCATCACCTTTTATTAGTTTTTTTACAATGCCTTAATCCAACCATTTCTCGCCAAAAATTTATAACATTAAATTTTATTGAAGTGAAATAGCTCCAATTTTTTATACTGGAAAATTTTATAGTAATTTTGCAATCAGAAGACGTACAAACTTACCCAATTGCTAGTGTTAATAGAAATAACAAAAGAAAAGGGCGGTAGTCTAGCAAATCTCGGATATATATCGATTCTCCAGAGAAAAAGTACTTTCGATATGAGAAATGTTAAATAAGATAAATAAGCTTCATCACAGCTTAAGAAAATTATAATGTAAACAGAATTTTTAATATAATTATCCTTTATTTTCTGTTTATAAACCGATTTATAAACAGAAAACCTGGTAATTTGTTCATTTCACCCAAGAAAGAACTGCTGGGGTAGAAGTGCCAGATATGACAAAATTACTAATGCCAAGAATCAGAAAAAGAACAGCCAAAACATTAAGTCATTATAAATTTTATTTTGATTGTTTTAATATTCCTTACAAATAAATAGTGGGTGAATATTATTTTGGGCGCGTTTTAATTACATGATACTATTTCACATATTATGAAATTTATATACGTTGCTGATGTTTACTGCAAGTTACTTTCCCTATAATAGAAAGTTTATAGTATTTACAGGGACACACAAAAGATTTCGGCTAATGTATTGTATACGAAATTCTGTATATTATTACACCAAGCTCTGAATATATTTACAACTTCATTAGAGTACAAACACACCTCATTTTCTACGCATGACGTGCAATTTTCGATTTTTTTTTCTTTTATCATAGCATAAAGTTATTCACTTTCCGAGTGTTGACATTAGGATGATTAAAATTTCGATTAAAAATCAGAATATGTGCGGTATGGGTTGCAGTACCTATTCCCTGTCCAACATGCTCATCTTGTTTAGGCAGAATGAAGCATTTAAATTTGAGCGAAAACCGCCTTCATTTTGACAGCGTTCAGGAGATCTAAACAAAGCGAGCAATATGACCGGTTAAATGGCGGTATGGAAAGTAACCAATTTCTAACCGGTTGAAAGATTCACTGGACTCCATTGTTATTGTTTACTAATAGCGTTATCTGTATTACGTTGCTGTAATTATTATTTTATTATTGTTGTTATAAATGTTCATGTAATCGACCACCTAACCCAACTAATCGTGATTTGTTTCTTAGTTAAGTCCCGTACCAGTCATTTCGGTTGTTTCTGCTGAACAACAATGGTTAGCAGCACTGAACGATCCTACCAGTACGTAACCGGTGAATCAGCTGAACGAGCCCATTGCAAATCATTTTTGAGTGTACTGCAACATCTTTTATCTCTTTCTTTCGTGGCTTTTTCGACAAAATTATAAAATTTTAAACATCATAAATTTTCTAATTTTACGTCGTCGAGTAGGGAAAAAAATGTAGGTATAATTTCATATTTTTTTCAAAATTACATTAGGATTTATTTGAAAACTATATTGCAATTTACTCTCTCTCTCTCTCTTTTTGATTAAAAAATGATCTTCATGCATGATTTACGCATATCTAAATCTATCATCGGCAGATGATTATTAACGATAAATCAGTTTTTTAATGTAAATAGTTCAACTTTTTTTTCTGGTTAATGTTCGATAATAAAGTTTTTCAATAAAGTAATATGTAAAAGACAAATTTAAAGAAATGTAATAAAACTTCACTTAAACAACTAGAATGATCAAAATTGTAAAGAACTGTAGGTAACGAAAGTTTGGTGATTTTTTCAACTATTGACTTACTGATAAATAACACTTTTAATGAATTTCGGTACTGTTCAAATAGAATGGATTGTTAGTAGACTATTTAAAAAATATATTAAAATAAAATCTTTTTTTGTTATTCCATAACACAAAAAGTCTTAGATTCATTCACTAGTTTGTATATAAATAAATTTATGCCATATATAATAGAATTATTTTATGCAATTTCTTTTTTCAAAAGAAATTGCTAACATGTAATGCATTTAATTATTAAATCATGAAAATATCACTTGATATATTGCATAATTAAAAAATGTCGAAAGTTTTTTCGACAGTTATATCGAAAACAAAAACTAATCATGATAATCTCGACCATCATTCTTGAAGAATTTATTATCTTATGGAGCACAGACATTCTTATAGAAAAACACATACTTCTCTTTTTTTTGTAATTTTTTGCAGTTTTTATTTCATAATTAATAAATGATTGCCGTCTTATTAATGAAAAATATATTAACTCATCATTTAATATAAACTATACCGTTCGTTTTTTCTTCAATCCAAATAATGTTCTTTGGGTAGGATGGATAAAAATTAATTTGCAATATTGTTTTTTTCCTCCTAGTATCTTTTTATATTTTTCAAACGAAAAAAAATATTTTTTTAGACGCAGGGAATAAATGGGGAACAAAGAAAGATATTTTCTTGATCTGAAAGTTGTTTATTATTTAATATTATTTTAAACAATATTTCGTCTCAACCAAACGCTGCAAATGCGATTTGAGCACATGAAATCAGATTTCGTTTGTGTACAAACATCGTCATATAGAATGTTCACAAGAAAAACTGCATATAAAGCACATTTATGTGGTAGAAAATAGTGTGATGCATTTGAATTTGTGTTTGGAAGTATGCATGC
The DNA here is from genome assembly GCA_964019185.1 of Maratus speculifer. Taxonomy (NCBI): domain Eukaryota; kingdom Metazoa; phylum Arthropoda; class Arachnida; order Araneae; family Salticidae; genus Maratus; species Maratus speculifer. The sequence continues at coordinate 103,857,359 of OZ025289.1, read as the reverse complement.
GTTTTTAGTCGCGTCTTTACTGTTGTAGATCATTTTTAGTTGTAATCACAGTTGCAATCAATTTGGATACAGAAATGTAGAAAAACTGGAAAAGAAAAAAAAATACTGGTACCAAGCGACTGAAAATAATGTCTACTCACATGCTTAGGGGGGTAACTGTATCAAAACGTATCCAAATTTAGTTGTTGTTTTTCCCAATAGCAATACCCCAGTTTCAGATTATTAATAAGTTATGTTCTATATACTGCATACAACTAAAATTACTTATTTTAGGGATATTTAATATGTTAACCATACAAAAAATATCATACTAGGATAAGAATTTCAGGAGATATTAATAGAAATATAAAAATGTAATTAACCATTTAAAAAACTAAATTTTGAATATTTATAATTTAAAAACTTATTATCTAAATGAATTGAAATTTCATTTCTAGGCATAATTTGAGCGACAAGTATTATATATACTGTCAAAATTAAGTGTTTTCATTGAAAAAAAAACAAAGTTTGTTCTACTATTAATTTGTAGATGGTAGCCTACACTGTAAAACATTTGTGTAACGTTACTCTATAAAATTGGTGGCAGCCTTGCTGCCTCCAATTTTGTGGAGCACTTTAACCGATATAACTGGTGTAACATTGCGAATTTACACCAGTGATATATGTTTAAATTACACCATTATATAAGTGAAAAATTACTCTGTAAAATGGAAGTCCCAGTTGCCACCAATTTTATGGAGTAACATAACACAAGTGTTTTACAGTGTAGACATATTTTGAATACATCATTTAAAAGTGAAATTTATTTCCAACCACTTAGCATCAATAAATTTATTTTATTATAAATAGTAACATAATAAGTAAGCTGAATAATAGAATTTGAATAGATTTGATGGCTATGGACGGTAATTACTGAAATCTGATTTTTAAATATGATATGCGTTTTCTAAACTATTTACTTAGGTATCTCATTTAGCTTTATTGAACGCTGGCGTTCCGTTGCAGTATCCTGAAAATCCACGCTTGAAGCATATTTTTTTTCCCCTTTTAAATACAAAATTGTCAGTAATTAACAGATATGTTTCTCTCCGAAATTAAATTATGAAAGTTATTTTTCTTCCCCTATCGCATAGATCGGTATAAAATAAAAAGATTTGTTCTTTTTGTTACAGATTTCTTAAATTTACATCTTGATTATTTTATTAATTAATGTTGGTATTCCGTTTCGTAACTGAAATGTATTTATTTTTTCTTTTATCCTTTCTCTGTCTTTTTTCTTCTCTATTATGTCTTTTATTTTATGCATATTAATCCGATTATATTTATATAATATTTTATGTATATTATATTTAATGTAAGACCACAGTTGCTGGACCTCTACATGATCGAATGACAAGCCCATTCCACTCACGTTCTAGGGAAAACAGCCTTTGCGGCCAAAGGAACGGTATTCAATAGCACTTTTTTATCTGTTTTTTTTTTTTTTTTTTTTTTTTTTTTTTTTTTTTTTTTTTTTTTTTGTTCTGAGTGAAATTTTATTATAAATTAAAAGGTCGTGCACTTTCCATTAGTTCATGGATTAGGGCTTTTCGAAGTATACATATATATATTTGCTACATTATCGTGAATTTTAATAAAAACATTTTTGTTTTATCATTTTATTTACGTTTATATTTATGGCAAACCTCATATTTAGCGACTGATTGATTTCTGCCTTGGCGGCTATGCGACAAATTCTCCAATACTAACAACCTAAATATTCAGGACACATACATCTCACATTTTGGCTGGAATATTTACTTGACGGTAAAATGGCGTTATTTTACCTGATATGATAACTCAGCTATTGTTGTTTATTTATTCATAAATTGTTTATTTACTTTAATTTTCTTTTTTCAAATTATATAAAATGTTTTTTGTTTTATAGTTATTAGTTTTTAATGCTTAATATATTTTAGCATTTATTTATTCATTTTCATTTCCTTTTAAAATAAGAGAAAAAAATTAAAAATGTATGTGTAACTGGAGTCGAAAACGACGTTTTCGCCAAATTGACGTTGAAAAAAAATCGTACCAAACCCTGTGGGTATATGATAGCTGTGCCATATTCATATCCAATGCATGCAAATAATACAAATAGATAATGCAAGAAATAATATAAGCAATGATGTGAAAAATAACTTTTAAAAATCGCAAATTCGTCAGTTTTTGAAATCACGCCATCATTTGTTAATTCTAAAAAGATTAAATTACGCTATATTGCGAGAAAAAAAAGTCATTTTCCTAAGTTTAATAATCATACCTTTAAATAATCTTTTTTTATTAGATTTGAATTTTTATAACTTATTTTAATAAAACATAATTACAATGCAATATTTAAAAAATATGACAGAAAGAAAAAGGTATTCGCCAAAAAGATTCGACATATCTAGAATGCTTAATAAACAAACTCATCTCGAGATGTTACGGACTTTCCCTTTTTCGACATAGACAAGGCTGTTTCGCCCATGAGCAGTTCTATCAAGGTCTGTATCAAACGTGGTACGTCAGTATTCCACTATGAAACAAACATAAGTAAATTTCGCACTGTACTTTTGTAATGCTTGAACAGTTGATAAAAATAATAAGCAATCCTTCAAAACCATATAAATTTTCTACTCAGGATTCGGATAGTGTATTATAAGTATTTCTTAACAGAAAAATTTCGAAAACATATTCACCGTGCCTAATTCTATGTAAAATAAGAAGAATTTCTCGCTTTTATTTATAATTTTGCTAAATTAATGTTTTCAGTTGTTTTAAATTAGTGTTGTTGTCAAATTTTGTATTTATGTTTTTTTCGTTTCTCCATTTTCTCTTCAACCCTTCTTCCCATTATGTCTTCATATATTAAAAAATATATATTTCATTTTACTTTTATGAAACTTATCCTGTAAATTTACATTATACTTTTACTATTCGTGAATAGTCATTAAAAAATTTATAATAATGATCCTTAAATACATTTTAAATCGTTTAAGAAAAATTAGAACAGAACACTGTTGATATATAGCCGCAGAAAAAAATCGAAAACATTTAGATCATCACATACTTCGATATGAAATATATAAAAAAATTCTCTTTTTTAACAGTTTATTAAATTTATGTTTTCAGTTGTTGTAAAAAGTTTTGTTGTGGTCCTGTTTATGTAATTTAAATGTCATTCAATCCCCCCTATTTTTCTTACACTTTATCTCCATTTTATATTTTATCTTTTTAAAATTTTTATTTTATAAAAAATAAAAATTATTATTTATTATTTATTTACTATGAAACATATCAAAGTGAATTTTGTACTGAACTTTTGTAATGTACGACGAGCTGATAGAAATAATAAAGAATCTTTCAAAACCTTTTAAATCTTCTTCTGAATCTTCTACACCTCAGAAAAAAATGAAAGAAAGAATCATTATTTGCTTTGATATAAAATAAAAAGACTTTCTTTTGTAATTATACATATATTTTTTAATTTACTTCTTGTTTGCTTTATAAATTTATGATGTTCTTGTGTATAAATTTATTATGTATTTTTTAAGTATTTTCCTTTCTCATTTTTCTTTTTATTCTCCTCCAAACTTCTTTTCCATTATTTTTTTTATCTATTTAAAATTGTATTTTTTATTTATGTATTATATATCTTAATCTTATAAATTTTACATTGTACTTTTGAAATACACGAATAGTTGCTAAAAGTAATAGACAATCCTCCAAAACCTTGTAATATATTAAGGAGTGTTAAAAGAGTTCATTATAAATATATACCTACAGAAAAATACTAGAAAACGGTTTGATCATTAGAGTTAGGAAACCATCCTTTTCTAAGTCTAACAACTTCCAAATCAAAGTGCAAGGCACCAGTGTTCCAAATAACATGCTTCGAAAGTGAAAAAAATATACATCCTAGATAAAAAAAAAAAAAAAAAAAAAAAAAAACTTAGTGCTTGCCGTTTTATTATCATCATTTTCTTTACATTTATTTTATCTATTTACTTTTCACGATAGAATTTTTATAGGGATTTTTTAACACTCCTTATATTTCATAGCGTATTTTTTCTCTGATTTGAAAGTCGTTCTATATTTTGCTTAAAGTGTGCAGTAATATGCTTCATCGATAAAAATAAAATTATTAACTTAGATGCAGTCGGAAATATATAGCAGAGAGTTATTTTCCAGCAAAATATTAAAAGAACAATTTTATCTTAGTATAAAACTATTTTTTCTACTGTTTCTGAAAAAAAAAAGTTTTTTTACATGAAATATAAGACAATAAATACTTATGTAATTTTTTGTTTGTTTGTTTATCTAGATCTGGCATAAATAATAAAATTTTATCATTTTATTGCAATGCATATCTAAATTTTATTAAATTGCTTTTGACAATGTTTGTATTGCCTGAAAATTCATCAAATGTTCATTGCATTTAAATGAAATTTTTTTAATTAAATTTATGCAATTAATTTTATTTTCGAAATGTATCGTACCTGGAATGCCTTAAATATCAGTATCTTTTTTTTTTCATTTCTGGCAACCTATCTATTTTTTTTATTCTGATTAATGTCATCCGTTGTTTTTTGCACCGATACTAATTCACCTTCATATTTATATTATGCTTTAATTTATAAGCTTATCTGATCGTTGTTTTTACATAGATGGCTCATCAATTACTACAGATGCAAATTTTCCAAATGGGTGAAAAAAGTCCGGTCCAGGATTCGAACCAGGGATGTATTGGCTCTTGCAGCTGAGCCATCCCGGACGAATACTGGAGGACTATTTCGCCCAACTAACCTTAACGATCATGTAATCTGGTCTGATACTTTGGATCAGCTTAACAGAATAATACGAAGGTCAAAACATGAAATATATATATTACAAACATTAATTGTTTTGGCCAAAATTAACCTTATACTATATTAATTTCCTTTAAACAATATTCCGTACTTATTTCAAGTTATTAAATTAAAATCCTGTTACTAGATCTAATCTATTAATCTTTATAGAAACGATATAAATTCTTTATTCACCTTAAAAAATATTTATTCCAATATGCGTAATTTTAAAAAATGGTTCTAAATTAAAAATATTCTTAATTAAACATTCCTCAAAATTCCCAATAAAACTCCTTGTTTTCCCTGTTTTTCTCAACCCTTTTTTAAGAAAGTCTTATTAAATTTATTCCAAAACCATACTTTTCAAAAATATCAATCTGTTTATTTATTCATCTTTTTCTTCGCGTTTGGTATTTATTGCTTATCAATAAATTATTTTGTTTTTTGTTTTAAAATTAACCGTCTGTAATTGAATATCGTCTGGTGAAAATTCAAATTTTGATTTCGATTAGAAATTAGTTAAAAAATAATATTTTTAAATAAAAATTATCGTCTGATAAGATTTGGGAATGAAATGTTTAATCTCGACGCTAAACATGAAACTCTGTTTACATGGGAAAATCATGGTTAGAGATCATAGAATGTTCTGGAAGCTTTCAGTTTTTTATTTAAGTGGGGAAGCCGAGAGATGATGGTATATTCTTTCTTTTTTCTTTCGATGATTCGGTTTTAGACAACTTGCAGAAATATTGTTTTTGATTAATGTTACTAAGAAGAGAGCATTTTCCGCTCTATCTGAATTACTTTAATAAACTATTTTGTAGCAAAAACTGTATAATTTGGTAAAGTTTCTGTGTTATTATTTTACTATAATTTATCTCCCCACGACTCCTGTGACGTAATATGGGGAATATTTTACTGGCTTCTATCTCAAATTGTCACATATATATGGATAATATATCTGTTATAATTGATTTACCGATTGAAAAATCATGTTATAAGTTAATCTAATTCAACAATTATTGTCCTCAGTGTATATAAATATTTGTACTACGATTGGTTGATGTGAAATTCTCGAAACCTAATGTCTTAGATGCCTATATCCTCAGTTTCCGAACTAAGGCTGCTATATTAACATATTTTTGGTGGGAAGACAAAATGAGAGGGAGGATGGAAGTGAAAGTTTGGTTTGGAGTTCATAGAGTACGATTTGTGACATTGAATAAGACGTGGATCGTTTGAACTCGGAATCATAGTGATCCAGCCACGTCACATTCACTGTCACAAATCTAGTTTTATAAGCTTCAAACCAGATTATTACACTCACACCCCACATCATAAAATCCCTTGAAAAAAAAAAAATAGGATTTCATCCGTCCCTTCAAAAATTTGTTAATATAGCACACTGTAAATATATATATATATATATATATATATTCGTTAAATTTACGGTTAAAACTGCTGGCAGCAATGTTGTCAGCAATTTTTGCTCTAAAAATTGCAGTAAAATTTGATACAATTTTTTGATTGCATCTAACTTTACTGCAGGTTTTACAGCAAAAACTGCTGGCTACATTGATGCGCTTTAAATTTAATGAATTGTTTTTAACAGTGCAGCTACGGTTCTGAAATTGAGTATATAGGCTTCAAAGACATTAGGTTCCTATATTATGCATCTACCATCGCTGTACAAATATTTTATGTATACTAGGGAAAATAAGTGTTGAATCACGTTTATTTGTATATTTATTTTCATTTTGCATTTAATTTTTAGAAATATTTATAAAAATTATATTGCCTTGTCGGCTCTCCCCTCTTTTCAGACTGTTTGCTTTTTATATCAACCATTGCCTAAATATGAACTTTGTTTAACAAAGTTCACTATTTATAAAACATGTATGCAATCCGGAAACAAGCTCATTGATTCCGTATGAAGTGAATGCAAGCATCTCGACTTGCATAAGTATTCAGGAACACAGCATAGACCATTCTTCAATGCGTTTTTAAATTATTTTAGAGTTCCTTTACTGTAAAATATCCAAGCTATTTCTGGCAGTAAATTGTGAATGCTTTGTATTAGGAAGAATTAAGATTACTTTTTGATTAATCCCAATGATTTAAAGCAAATTAAAAAAAAATAAAAAAAATGTTGCCAATAAAACTTATTTTATAAAACGAATTTTATGAAACAAATTCTCTTGTGTTATTACATATTCCTAAAAGTTTTCTTAGTGTATTTTTCAAGAGGACTCATTATATTTCTTTTAGATAAAAAATGACAAAAATGTCAAATTTCACATTTTTACTTTGAAATGTGCCTTAGTATTCTTGAAACATCCTGTAACAATTTCTGAAAGATTCGATAAATACGATTCAAATGATTCGATAAAGAGCTGTACTCCATTTTTTTGAAGTCTTCAACGTCCCTTTATATAACAATGTAAACTATCTATGCTGCATATTTTACGAGGAAAATGGCTGTGACAGACAGAAAGGAGTGATCTTATAGTTGTTCCGTTTTCATTTTTTCAGTACGGTCCCCTAAAAATGATAAAAATATCCGTTAATTAAATAATAAAAGAGATATACTAATTTCCGTAAGCCTTCCCGTTTATTTGCTTTCTTCCGTTCAACGTTCTTCTTAATGCCAATGTTTAAACTCATATTTTTCAGATCGTAATTTTTATATTTTCATTTTAATCGAAATGCTATTGCTTCTGAAATAAATAAGAAAATTGATTGAAATTTTATAAGAAGAATCTTTAAAACATGTGTGTGATACAGAAACATCGAATTTTCGCTATAATTATAACTTAATATATATATATATATATACATATATATAAACTTCAAAACAAGCTATTTTATAATGTTTTCTCATAAATATTCACTAATTATTTTTTTTCTGCTTTCTTAACGGACTAATAAAAAATTTGATACATAGATTTATAGAAAAAAAGTAACCTGAATAAAGGATAAAAAATCAAATTCCTAATACAAAAAATGAAAAAAAAATAAAATCGTCACTTTTTATTTAAAAAAATTAATATAATTTAATTTATTTAATGTTAATTATTTTTTTACTAAATACTTTTTGTAATTTACTATGACTAATTCAAAAAAAATTTCTTAATTCTTAAAAATATAATATTTGTTATAACTACAAATTAACTTTTTTGACACCGAGTCCCTTTATAAGTAACCGATTTTTGTTTCATAATAATTTTACTGGAAAACTTAAAATTGCTTTTAAAAAATCTCTTTTTATAATTGTATTTTATTTAAAGTATTTATCAATATTTGCCTGATTTAAATGTTTAAAAAGTTTTCAAACACTATATTATTGTTTAGTTTTCTTTGAAATTTCTAATCAGAAATTTGCTTTACCTTAAGACATTGAAAATAAGCCCTCATACGAATATAAGAGATCTCCAATATACATAAGAATTTTTTCTATTTTTGTAACGGTGCCTTCCATCTTAAGTTTTATTTTATGCAATAAGATTTAATAGATATTTATATTGAGTTTATTTATTTTTGTTCATATATTTATATTTAAAATTATTATTATACATAAATTAGTTTCATTAATTTATTATTTTCTAAAGTAAACTACTTAACTTCTGTGGAAGAGACCCTTAAAACCATAAAATGTTCATTTGTGTCTGATTTTATTTTGCAAATTGCATAAATTATGAGAAATTTCATAAATTTTAAATATACCTTCATGCACTTCCAAATCTCTTATACTTTTCGCAAAAAAACCAATTATAACCACCCACAGCACCCTTAAAGTAACCAGAATTTCCTGTCTTCTAAAATGGGGCTTATTTTACGATACATTCTTATATTATTTAACATTACTTTTAACACTTTATCTTCCGAAGGTACTTATAAATACCATTAAAATTACTTATTATAAAATTCTTTTAATACTTCAATTAGTTGTAATACTGTTTAGAATGAGTTACAGATGCATTCCTTCATTTTGCTCCAAAAGCATTATTGGCTATACAAAACAAAAATATTTTTAAAAGGATGATTTCTTTCGCCTTTATATCTTTTCAGCTTTCTTGGCGCTGAGGATGTGGTTGGAAATTTTTCAATTCCGAAATATTTCTATATTTATATTGTAAGAACATCTTATTTGTACATTTTATAAATCTACAAAATACGAAGAAAACAATTTAAAATAAAACATTTCAGTGGGGTTATAAACATTGCACAAAATCCATGTAAATTCAAATTTAATTAATCTTTCTAAATCCTTCAAAAATTTATTAAATGATTATGTAAATCTTTTAATTTAGTTTAAACAATTTAAAATGCTTTAGAATTTAAAACATTAATAAATTCATAATTCGGTGGATAAAGGGTTAAAGCGTTTTATTTGGTGTTTCAAACATTTTTTTCTGACCTTTTCCCTAATTACTAATCATTTAAATATAATAATTTTCACCCTGAAGCTCACTATAGTCAAATGAATATTACATTATAGAATATTTTTACTCGCTTGAAAATGAAATTTATTTTATCGCAGTTATAAAACTTTCTCACTGTCTCATTATTAAATAATATATGCTAAAACATGGTTAATATAACAGTGCGCCTCCATACGTAACATGAAATATGATAGTGCAAGAAAATCACATTCCGTTATAAATTATTGCAGGCTATTTTGCATAAATTTGCATAACACGCGAAAATTTATATACAGAGTCTTTTGCATTTGACCATTATATTAAACGTGCTTAAACTCTAAGTGTAGGAGATAATTTCAGATTGCAGCCATCGTGACAGTTCAGTTTCATAAAAGGAATTATTTTCGTTATGAATTATTCTATAAATGCAGCATTCATTTTCAAGGTTAGTGTTAATGGTTAATTCAAGATAGATAAGTGACATTAATAAATTGATATCACACTATGAAATTTATTAAATATCTATTATAAAACTTATATTAGTAAAATTTATGTATCGTAAATGTGCATAATGTTTATCTTTTGAAAATGCTAAGTTCTTTAATAAAATGTATTTTGATTGCAATTATCTATAAAGATAAATTAAATTTTCATAGCACAAGTAATATTTTGAAAAATAATCAGAATTTTTCCAAGGTCCCTAATTACCGAACGTATTCTCCAAAAGATAATTTTGCATTGAACTTACTTATGTTATAATTAAAATGTTCCATTATACATAAAATGATATTATTTAAAAATTAGATGCGTATCTGTGCGTTAGCTTCCACAATGGATTTTATAATTTTACACAAATAAAAAGACAGAACCGTATAAAATTCTACAAGTCAAATCTCAAAAGATTCAACTCTGACCCCTCAAAACATGTCTAGAATTTTGTGATTGATCTCAATGTGCTTAAATAATAATCCTGTGCGTGCCCCTCCCCCCTTCTCCCGCCCCCTCCAAAAAAAAACCCACTAGTTTATCTTAATGTTCTAAAATGTACAAAATGTGAATAAGAAATATATACGAAACAAAGTGTTTCGATGAACATGAGTGATTTTTTTTATAAATTTAATCATGCTGCAACTACTATTCTGAAGGATTTTGTAACAATGCATGGTAATTGGTATATGGCAGTTTGCCAGAAATAATTGCTGAGCTTAGAGATTACAACATGCTGCATTATCCCTTCTATCATATAAATAAAGGCAACGAATGGTATACATTCAAACTGTTGTTTCTTTGAACCAAAAAAAAAAAATTCAATTTGATGAGTTATTGTCTTTATTTATCTCAATAAGCTTCCAACGACTTGACATTTCATATTCCATTCAATAGAATGAAAATGTATGGGGCCGATTTATCATCCCAGAAGAAGATGAATAATATAAATCACATCGTTATGGAATACATATTTTTGAATGATATGCACTACATGTATTAAAAGTAATTTATAAAGTTACTAAACTTTTTGTTTAGAACTGGGATTCCTGAAAAGGGTTATGTAACGGTAATAGTTAAAAGTCAAATAACTTTTTCTGTTACATGAATTTGTGCTGTTACCGTTACGTACCAAGTTCTAGGAATCACAGTTTCCCAGAAAAAGTTTGGCAATTTTACGGACTTCTTTTCACAGTGCATTCGTTTGTAAATAAGTCAATTTTAATAAAAATGTACATTGATGCGAAACACATGTACTTTGAAAAGTATTGAAACATTTTATTTCTATAAGTATTTGTAGTACAATTCGTAATAGAATAAATTATATTAATAAATTCTAATGGTATCTGCGTAAGGCAATGATAATCTGTCACTTCAGTAAATAATAAATTACAAAAAAATAAATAATAACAATCATATCATAACAAATCGTAACAAAATATTTAAATTCATTATACTATACATTAAAAAACGTCATTCTTTCATAATGTGTTTTTTTTATAAGTATGAAATACATTACATACTTCACACTTCTCTAGGTAATCAAAATTTTTATCAAAGCGAAAACAATAACAAAGTTATAGAGATACTAGGAGCGTAAATATTTTCGATTGAGAGCAAATATACTGAGAAAAATGCAATCATATTTTTAATTCATATTTTAATCATATAATTTATTTATTTATTTATTTTGCAAACATTTTTATTTAAAATATGCAATGATATTGATATTTTAAACGGGTTATATACCAAAGGCATAAAGAAATATACGTGTATTCAAAATAAATGTAATTTCTACAATTAGATACGATTTTAACAATCACCAAAAAAATTCAACTTATTTTTTATTTATTTTATGGAAACACAATCAATATAAAATTATCTAAAATATAAAATATAAAATAGTAATAGTTTCATTGAAGTTTTTTATTCCGTTGATCACATTTTAAAAATAAAACAAAAACGGCCTGATATTTTGGCTGAAACATTCAATTCTGCTTCTTCCTTTTTAAATCAGCAACGTAGCCAATTTTCTCCTAAGAAGGAGATTCCAATTTAGATGACTCACGAAAAACACGAAAACTGAAAAGTTAACGTGATTTTTAAAGTAGATAAACAAGTTATCTGATGCGCCCGCAAAACATGTTATCTGATAAACTCGTAAATCTTCACTTGCTTCCTCAATGCTTGCTCACAACCCTTTTAAATGGTGATCTCGCGAACAACAACCCATCCTCTCAAAGTGTGTAAACAGGTTTTTCATCCTTTAGAAATGACTAAAGTTTTCTTTAAAAAACTATCGTTTAAACATGTTTTTTATGACATTAAACATTTCTAGTGTCCTTAAAAAATAGTGTTCAACTTTTAATTATTTTTCATTTTTATTATCCTTTGATTTTACATCTTTCTTTTTATAATGCGTTCAAGGTTATAATATTTCCCTTTTTTGATTTGTGTATGTTTTTTACTCTTTTTTTTTTCTTAAACATATATTTGTCAATTTATTTATTTATTTTCTAATGTAACTTTCTTTAAAAACATTCTAAATTTGTTTGATGACATTTACCTTTTTCTATAATTTATTTTTATCTATTTCTTTATTATTAACCAATACAACCTTTATAAAAACATTTAAAAATTTAGTTTGAAAGATAAAAATCTAAAACTTTCTTGACCCTCTTAAAATTCGATAAATTTTCATTTTCTTTCAGCATTTTTTTTTTTCGTTACAAAAATTAAATTACATTAATTTGGTCTTCTCATTTCAAAAATATTCATATATAAACATAAAAACAGATTTTTTGCGAGTGTTTGGAGGCAGTTTTCTTAAAATACCATGGTTGGTATAGCTACACGATTTGACACGATTGTATTTATATTTTAAAATTGTGCCTCCTAAAGGCATTTTTGGAATTATTAAATACAATTTTCATTTCTTTTTTTGCGACTTTAGTGGGTTTTTTTCCGCATTTTTGGATATATTTCCCCATTTACGAGTAAAAATAATTCTCTTAAAAATTTTAAAGGATATATAAATAAAACATGTTTTAATGTGTCGTAATTTTCTATTATCGAAATGTTTCAAGTATTTCAGATATATCAATTTAAATATCATATGAGGACACACTACATTCTGAGATAAATTAATGTATATTCGGGAACAAGCAACTACAGACAGTTCAACATGAAATGCATTTTATAATTGGGTCAAATTTTCCATTTACGTGAGATTTGTGCCACCTATTCTAAATTTTGGCAAATATTTCTTCAGCAATGAAGTAAATATTAGATGTGTTTTTTATAATTTTGAGTTTCAAACCACCGAAAATACTTTTATTTAATAACTGACACTTTTTATTTTAACATTTCTAACTCGAGTAAATATTTATGTGGGATTAATCACTTTGTTGGATAGTAGCAGTAGTTATAGGTATCCCATCGAAAAAGAAGTCGGAAATTGGACGTCAATCATATTAAAGGAAGTGCGTTCGTACTAGAATGAAATTTTAAAAATATTCAGAACTTTGTGTAATTATATACAGTAATTCCGTTTGGTTTGTTTTATTTTGTGTCGGTCGATTATCTACTCTAGGGATATAGGCCCTGGGGCTGCCCTTGGGGGTCTTTCTAAGGGAACCTAACCCGCATTTTTGGAAGTTTCGAAGAAAACCACGTAAACTCCGAACGGTTAGGCTGACGACCATGATTGGTTTTGAACCCAGCACCTGCCGTTTACCAGTTGAGAGGTCAGAACCTCTCGGTCACTGTACAGTACTTTGGATACAGTTTTATAGAACAGTATCAATATCTTGTGTATTTTTAAATATTATCCGATTTCTATTATTATGAAAGTAACTTTCAGTAAGCATCATCAACGAATAGCAGTTTCATAAAATGTGAAATAGTTTATTATAATTAAAACGCGCCATAAACAATGATTCCCCATATACCATTATGTGATGGAATACTTTTGTGTTGCTTTGTAAATTTATAACAAATATTCTTTGCACCACAGCTTATAAAGAATGCATAATTTAGTATACACTTCATAGATGCATAATATGTTAAATTTCAAAAGACTCGGTTGGGTAGTTTTTGCTCTGTTATATGCGGATAAATAGACGGACAGACAGACTGAACGAAGGCTATAGGTACTATGTATTTACTTAATTACAAACCCATATGAAAAGTATTCATATTCAAACACAAATTTCATATGCATGGAGCTCAAACTTATGCAGCAAATAAAGTGGTAATTATACACTCCAAAACCAATAGTAATTATTTTCACAGAATTTTGTGTTTCAATTAATTACATCTAATATGCATATTGTTCCCTCCATGATCTGATTTTTTATACTAATTCTAATGATGTAATAAAGATGTTATAGAATTTTATCAAAAGACTTACCTTCTTTTGTGATCTTGCATCTAGGATTTGTGTGGTATGGCATTACATGAATAGTAAAAAAAAGTATTGTACAGAGTTCATTTTTCTCAGGCACATTCCACTGTACAGATTTAAATGCATATCCGAACAATTACCACACCTTTATTTAATTTATAAAAAAGTATTAAAATTATAAAAAAAATATTACCAAACAGTCGTTTTAAAATTTCATCAAAATTTTATATCTGGGAGAAATAATATGTGCTATGTATTCCATAGACAAAACTCAATGGAATATGCAACATTTTATAAGATCTATACAATTTTTAATTAAATAACAATTTTCTTATAAAAAGTAGAAGCACTGATCTGGGGAAAAAATGATTTATTATACAGTATCAAATAAAATCATGCAAACAAAGCAAACTCATTTAAAAGCAATTTATAATTTAATAAACTTATGCAAAAAGTATTGAATTTTCAGAATTAATCCAGTATAATGCATGCCATTAATTTATTGTTACTACTTTAACTACTACCTCTGACAATAAAGTTCGGTGAATAGTCCTGTAGCATTAATGTAGATGAAATATTAACGAAAGTTACCACACTATTCTTCAAAATAGTCATCTCTTATAACTATGCACCGCTGAGATCTGCTATACTGTGGCGGTCAAAAGTTTCCGGCCAGCATAAAATTTTCAGTTAATTTGTAAATATTCCCATATAAAGAGGAATCTCAAAGTGATATATATACATTTTTTAACTTAACAGTTAGGAACTTACTTATAGAAGAACATGTAAATATCAATAAATTTAACTGCAAAATTAAGTATAAAGGAAAACGCATGTTCTCAAAAGTTTCCGGCCAACTTCACAAGTTTGTAAAAAAGTGGTATTGTAATAGAAAATTACACTGATCAACAACATGTACAATTAGTATTTTATCGTATTACTATTTTATTACCTTTAGTAATAAGTACTGCGGCGCAGCAACGTGACATTCATACAATCAACGGTTAAAGATCGTCTATGGTACGTTTTTCCCACTTTTCTTGCAATTTTGGCGAAATTTCGGCTGAGTTAGTATATTTATAGTTCCGCAGACCCTTTGTCAACTTCTTTTCAAATATTTTCTATTGGATGCATGTTGGGCGCTTGGGCTGATTATTTCAAAAACGAATTTTTTTTGTGCAAAAACCATTGCTTATCGAGGTTTTCAAACATTATTTATGGCGTTATCGTTCTTAGAAAAATAGTTGCGACCAATTTTGTTTCTCTATAAGGCAGAAAATAGTCTTGCAAGATACATTGTATCATTCACCTGACTGTGGGTTTCAAATAACGGACCGACAATTTTTGAAGAAAATACTCCCCACGGCATAACGTGTTCTCCGCCATGCTTCATTGTAGAAATAACATAGGTCGAATAATATCTTTTGTTGTTAAGTCATCGGACGTTGTGTCTGCCATCACTTCCAAAACTGTTTCGAATACGATTGATGGAAAAATAGAACTTTTTTTTAGTTTTTACTTGACCAAACGTTGTGTTTTTTGGAAAACGCCAGTCGGGTACGTTTGTATTTTTTTTAACTCTGAGAAAATTTTATCACCGACTCTTCCATAAAGTTGTGCAACATGTCAGCATGTTGACACGGTATAAAGACTTATTTCAGCAATATTTTCATTCCGTAAATCGCAGTATATTGCAGCGGAATTTTTATGTGGATTATCAATTGTTTTTCCCGTGATAATTCTGTTCACAGCAATAGTAATTTTCCGGGATCCCCCGGACCTCTGAAAGTCATGAAGGCCACGAGCATCTTTATATAATTTTTAAATATCGTTTACGGTCGATTTAATCGATCGGTAAATTTGCCGCAAAATCTCGTGAAGATTGGACTTTTAGCGACAAACTAATCACTCATTTATGAACAATAATAGTTTAACTTTTCAATTTTGAATTCAGACTATGCTATACACGTTGATTCATTCATAAACACAGCCAAAAAACTGTTTACCGATAGAAAAACTAAAGAATGATAAGTGGCCGGAAACATTTGCACACCCGAACTTTATCCCTTTGCATGAAACATCTTCAGTATCCTATTAAAATGATCACGTGGTTAGAGGTCACTGAGATATTCCTAACTTTTGAAGCAATCGTGCTTCTTTGTTGAAACCTTTTGGTAAATAAATCGAAGAAACTAACTGGCAGGAAACTTTTGATCGCCATTGTACATGTCCTGGGAAATTCGCAAGAAATCTTCTTTTGGGTTGAAGTTAAAAAGCTTCGTCACATTTCGTTGGATGTCAGCAATATGGTCAAATCTCTTTCAAAGAGAGTTTGAGTCGTGAAACTAGGAAGAAATCTGGAGGATTGAGATCTCGCGAACACGGTAGGTGTTTAATTCGCACCATCCTTCATGAATTTCTTTCGGTATCTTGCAAAGCTTAAAACCAAATTTTAATAATATCTTTTAATCGTTCATTTTCCTGTTCTCAGTTAATAACCAACACACTGAAAAAGCACTTAGTAAAGCACGTCTTACACAGAACATAAACGACGCTCAGCGAAACAATGGTGGGAGAAGATGGTCTACACTTGCCTCTATCCAAGTGCAGCGTTTTATTTCCCCAGTGTTGTCAGAACGGTAGTACTGAATTCATTCACCGAACTTTATTGTCAGAGGTATTATTATTATTTAAAAAATAAGTGTTCCAACAATGTTTTTTTTTATCGGTGGTGTTTTACATACCTTTTATATATTTTTAAAATTAATTTTGATTTCTTATGTTGTTTTTTCAATTCAGTTAGTTAAACAAAAAAATACGTTAGTTGTATATCTTTATAAATATACATTAATGCTGAAATCTTTAATTTTGCAAATAATCAAACGAGCTTTGTAGTTAATCATATTCATTTTATAGTTAATTCAAAAGAATGATTTTTTAGTTACCAGGATTTCGTAATTAATATTGTCTTGGATTTTGTAGAAATTAATAGACATTAATGAAACTGACGCCGGTTAGTAGATAGTTCCAGTCGTCAGAACAGGAAATCAACAGTTAACGGATAGCGGAATTTTGGTGGGTATTATAAGTGACATAGCCATTAAAATTTCTTACCGTATATCAGTTACACTTAAGATTTATACGCACCTCTTGTAACAATTTTTCTATTGTTAAATAAAAAACAAAAACATTAAATGAAATGCACATTACAAGTAATATCGTCAGAATAAAAATGGAGACCACACAAATCCCACACGGTTCAATCGCAGGGCATCCGTGGCTCAGTGGTCAAAGCAACACGCCGCTAATCGTGAGGTTGTGAGTTCGAATCCCACTGGCTCCATTGCACGCACTCTTTGTGTGGGGCTCTTGGATGTATATATCGTGTGCTGTAAAATTTCCTTGTGCTATCTCGTCCCTGTATATTGACGATGACTTACAAAAAGGCTTCATGTCGAGCCCACAAGTCAGATGTATGTTGTAAATTCGAATTCGATCTTCGATTCAATCTCACAATTGTCTCCAAAAAAATTGAAAATAGTCATTCAATTAGGAAATATATTTCTTTCAATTTCTTTTTTTAAAAGATAACTTACAGACCTTCTTAAAATTGAAATAATGTCAAACTTTGAAATTTTTCAATTTGAACACCATATTTTAACATCATAATTGAATTCTTCGGAAATTTTACTGGGGAATATTGAATGTGAACCATCCGATGAAACATTTTATGAATTATGCATACCCAAAACTTTCAACTCTTAGTGATAAATTTATTTTTACTAAATTCAAAACCAATTGCTGTGAGTGTGGATTAAAAAAAGACAGATCTATACATAATTTACACCCCCCGCCCTCCGCCGCGTCTTAAATCTATATTATAAAGACCAAACGTATCTGTGCGTAACGCATACGTCATTTTGCGCATGGCAACATTTTCAAATTTTAAATGAATTCCGGTATTGAAATTTTCATGTCAATAAATATCAGCTGTTTAATATCTATTTCAGCTTCACTAAAAGTTTTTAAACTTCTTAATGTCGCACATTTTCAATTTTTACACCATCGTGTAGAGAGAAAAAATGTACTTTTAAATGAAATTTGTTTGAAAGCTGTATCTTAATTTGTTTTTGAAAGATTAATTTTTTTGTAGCTTTTAAAACCTCTTTTCAAATCGTGGCAACAGGAGTAATCCATTTCAATTTAAAGCAAAGGAAAAAAGGGGGAAAATAAAGTGTTGTATCTTTATGTTTCCATTTTCTCATTAAAAGGGATAAAATAGAAATTTAAATATTTTCTGTTATAAAACCCGGTAAATTTTGACTTCATTTCCAAAATTTAATTTACACGTAAATAAATATCAGCTGTTTAATATCTATTTCAGCTAATAACATTGAGACTTCAAGTTTTGAATCAAAATTATCAAATTAAAATGCCAATTTTTTTGAAACGTGAATAAAGATGTGAAATGTACATTTGTAAATTTTGATATGGTGAAAATGATGCCGGGTTTAGATTTCACGGGAAAAACGTTCTATGATTGAGTCAAAGTTGAATAAATTTTGCTTTTTATCATTTTGGAATGCTAGCATAAGAACTTTAAATTATAACTTTATCATAATAACATATCTTTATTATTTTTTACTACTTACATATACGATTAACTAATTTTGTAGCTTTATTATAAGTTAATTAAACAGCTCCTTCTTAAATATTTTCTTTCGTCAAAAATTGATGGGTTCTACCTTGTAATTATAATGTCCATAAGATGCAACGATTGATTTCATTGAATAGTGATTTTTATGCACAACTAAACACAAGAACAACGAAATGACGAAATAAGGGGGCGGGACTACATTCTCTTGCATGGCAGTACTGTAGTCACAGTAAACTACATTTGGCAGGATATCAAAAAATACCTTTCTTTGATTTGAAAAATGGTAAATGATGGAAAGCTATAATTTATTCTAAGATGGGACTCCATGTGACTTAATTTGCAATTTCTACAAGTAAAAAAGAAAAAAAGTTGAAAAACTTACTAAGTAAATAAAATCATGAAAAAGGCCTCTATATGATAAATCCAAGATTAAAATATTTTATACATATTCTAAATGAGAAAAAAAATGCAAAATGACCAGATAGTGCCAAGTGACTTCTTCTTAGGACTGTGAGGGTTAAAGAAGTCCAGTAAGGCAATTGTAAGCACGCCCAATCTGCCACACTACAGGTCTCAAGCATCGACAGGTACTATCGCAAAAGTATGGAAACATGGAGTATTGGGAGCAGGAAAACATACTGGTAAACCTATCAATCAATTGCTAAAATCATTTTTTAGGTACATTCCACCAAGATATTACTTGGCAAACCGATTACGTTTTAATGTGCGAATCGAGTTTCAACTAATCCTAGATTTTCATCCTTGAAGTCTATGAAGCGAGTGTTTATGCTAGCGCCTCCATGTCTACCGTGGATCTCGCGTAAGGCTAACCACCTTACTGCCTTACCCACATTATATGCTCTATAGTATCTTTGGAATTAGAGTAAAGTAAACAAATTGTA
Organism: Maratus speculifer; assembly: GCA_964019185.1. Lineage (NCBI taxonomy): Eukaryota > Metazoa > Arthropoda > Arachnida > Araneae > Salticidae > Maratus > Maratus speculifer. Next base: position 103,837,620 of record OZ025289.1, on the reverse strand, counting down.
GCACTGATAGACGTTGATAACAATGGATCTTATAGTCACAAGTTTAGTGTGTAGTTTTTTAAGCACAACTCAAAAACTATATGGAGGAATGAGCTGTAATTTTACATTCACACTTTTGAAGCGATTGTATATGTCGATATCTGCTAATTTTTTATAGGTTAAAAGAAATAATTTGTTCGAATAATTGTAATAAATAAATAAATTGCGATATTAATATTCAATTTTTTAAATATATTATATGAATACATTTTAATCTCAAAAAATTAAAAAAAAAAACAAAATTTTGAGAAAATTTAAACGTATTAATCCAAAATAATCGCACATGAATTCAACAATAGGTGTTTAAATATCACTCCTGTAAAATTCCTAAACTTTTTCAGAGTAAGACCATATAGTACAGTAAAAATTAAAATAAAATCTAAATATAATGTCAAAATTAAGTGTTCATATTCAAAATTTAAAAGTTTGACAAGTTTGTTCAGATATACAGAGCCAGTAAAAAATCTTGACATTCATTGAAAAATGTAAAGTTTGTGACAGACGGTCCTCACTAATACATTCATTAGTAATGTTTTTTTCTGCAGTTGTTATAGTTGTATTATCAATACGCTACGTTTAAAAAAATTATCATACATGGCTGAAGCCGTTTTCGGTTTTTTTGAACCGATTGTTTGCTTTGGTGTTCTACCATGTGGTAAATCAGCTTTGCCTCTTTTAGGATATAAATAGTTCGCATTGATGCTACTAAATCTAAGGTTACATAAATATTTGTTATAATAAAGTCAAAGCTCGAGTTTTTTCAACAATTGTAAATTTTTTATGTCGATTATGTGCCCCAGAAAAGATTATTTTTTGCAAATAAAAGAGTTTTAATAATCCCTCTATTCAAACAACTACCAGAACATAAAAAGATAAAAGGAGAACTCTAAATCATGCTACACTGCAAGTCTATTTACATCACGCAATGCAGGATAGAAATTCCTAACCGCCTCTTCTATTTAAAACTGGAAAAATAAAATAATAAAACAATCTAATATTGAGATTGTAGCTTAAGTGTCAAGATTTTTTAGCTGGCACTGTATTCATAAGAGCAGAATATTACATAGAAATATATTATATTATCTGAACATAATAAATCGCAATACTGGAAAACGTGGTTTGTGAAATAGTAGCTGAATAGTCAGAGTACCAGCTTAGATCGTCGCAATTCCATATCGTAAGTTCAAATCCCGTCATAGCAAGTAATGCTTGTTTACTGTACATTGAAATATATAGTGAATACCTCTTTTTGATGTAGATATATGTTTTAAAACTTTTGGCTAAAATTGAAAAAGGAAAATATCCTACAAAAAACAGACATGACACCAGCATTACAATTCCTGCATTTTTCGAAATTTTATTTTACAGTGTATTTATTCTGATTATACAGATTCTATTTATAAATTATGATTATACTATACTAGGGTTTCGAAACAAATTTATAAGATAATGGAGTGCAATTTACACGTAAAACTATGGGTTTTTGAGTTATCTAATAGTATTTTGTATAATTAAGTAGCGTAATGCGCTACATAGGAAAATGTGTTTTTTGAAATTGACATACCAATGGATGTATTTAGCAATTTACACACATTTTTATATATACCACAAATTATTTTTGCATCATAAGTATCCATGTTTTAAAGTTAAAAACAGTCACATTTATTTTTAGAGATATGGTCTATAGCAGAACAGTTTTTAAATTGCACATAGAAATACTCAGTAGTCCTCAGAACATTGAACTGATAAAAGTGATTATCACTTGAAATTTTAACTTGACTTGTAATTTTCCATATTTTTAAAATCACATTTATGTAACATATTGTTTACACATTGTTTATTCAGTAGAATGTAAGTGTTTTGACGACAATATAAAAGTTTGTGTAGCAATGCATAACTTGTAATTCAGGAAAATTTCTTCGTATATTATTTTTTTTATTATTTGTTTCCAACTTATTTTTTAAATGAATATCGGGATAAACTTCTAACCCTTTTTACTACCAACAATGATATGTGCTAGTCAGAATCAATGATTAGTGAAGATTCCCGAAAGCATCACAACATTTTTTATATTTATTGTATGCATATACAGCTCTTCTAGTTTGAATCGACGTATTCAATCTTTAGCTAAAAGGTTATATCATCATAATTACATTCTCTGCAAAAATATTTATCCGAATGTCTAATCATTAAAAATGCTCTAAGTAAAAATCACGAATCAATGTACATTATTGAACCATATTAACAAATGTTAGCCTTTTGTTGTTGTTGTTTTCTTTCCTTTTCGCTAATTCAAGTTTTTCACAGGAACTGTCTGCTTACCATATACAACACAAATAAGAAAAAATAATTTCGAAAGATTACGTTGTTTGAAACCAACATAGGTAAAACAAATGTTTCTATTTCCTCCTCTAAAATAAAGCATTATCTCAATGTAGATATTTCACAAAAGGATAAATTTAAAATGATTATACTAATCATTCCGCAAGAGAAACAACTTTTTCCTTTATTAAACTTTAAAATAGTTTTTTTTTAATTTAATTTTTATAAAGTACAATTTCGTGTATAATGCGAAAGGTTTATTTTTATTTTCGAAATAATTATTGATTTAAAAAGCTTCAAGATAAGAAGTCGTAAATATATGTACATTAAAATATATCTCTGGTTTAAATAATAATTCGATTATAATTGCGTTGAGCAAAACAGCAGAAGAATATTTAAACGATTATTAAAGGATATACATAATTCAGAGCTCTTTTTCAACGTTTCCTAAAACATGTTAGCCATAACTAATCAAAGTTTCGTAATATCTCATATATGTCTTTCAAATAAGTTTATAATATCGAGGGTATATAAATAGATGAGCAAAATTTCAAAAGAAGAAACTAATTGCCTAGACATGATTTTTATTCTCAAGGGTACAAAAACAAACTTTTCTGTCTTGAAACTTACCGATCTTAAAATATATATTAATGGCTATTTGGTAATCAAGTCACTATCTTTAAATATCTTTAAGAACGTATAAAGAAAAGCTATTTGAAACTCATCTGAAAGACTGAATTAATTAAGATGCATTAGAAATTTATTTAATAGTAATTTTCTGAAATTTAAGCATGAATATTTTTTTAATATTAATATAGTCTTTTCCTTTTACATTTTGATTTTATAGAGTGCAAAATTCGACCTTCCGATATTGTTCATTATCGTAATTTCAGTCTTGCTGTTTTTTTTTTAAAATTTAACTTTAGTGCATTTTAACACATTTTAATATAATAATATGAAACATAATGTTTATCATTTGAAATAGTTTCCGCGAAATATTGAAAAGCTCCTTCGTTGATAAATTTAAAGTTACACTTGTCAGCTCTACTGCTTTTATTGTAGAAAAGACATACTTGTATCCGCAAAATTTATATAATGACATTATTTAATTAGGTTATGTTTTTATGTTGTACTTATTTGATTTACCGTAATTTCGGGTGTATAAGCCGCAGATCAAACAATTCTTTTTCGACCCAGAATTTTTTAAGAAACAAATATAACTAGTTAGATCGCCGTAAATATTTGTCTTCAATCACTAAATAAGATTTTTGGGTCCAAAAAGAATTGTTTGATCCGCGGCTTATACACCCGAAATTACAGTAATTTAAATTTCATCGGATTGTTGGGTAGTATGGAGAATATATCAGTCCTTTAAGGGGTCATAGGACTTTTAAATTTGGAAAAAATGAAAAAAAAGACTGTTTTGAACATTTAATATCTTAAAATGCATATCTTTTTAAAACATAATTTTTGGAGTGATGAAAGGTATAAGAATGTTATTTCATTTCATATATTTATAAAATTATAATATGCAGAATTAATATTTATAGCGAGCTTCAAACTGTCAGACATTTGACGAGCTGAAAATTGCCATGACAACTTACGCATAGGATTACAAAATAAATTTTGCTTCTAGATCAACAATTTTGCTGCCTAATTATACTCTAGATTATAATAATTACTCTGAACCTAAATAAATGTGTATTTAAAGCTTTTTTATATTTTTAATGAAACATTTTATTTAGCTTATACAAAATTTTCAAATTTTCAACTCTATAACCGCCTAGTTTTTTTTTTTTTTTTTCAAAAATAAACATTCAAATTAAGGTTCAGTTTATACAGACTAACATAACATATGTCTTCTGAAAATTTCATGAAAAAATATTGAACAGTTTTGAAGTAATCCTGCGCTTTATGCTCGAAACCTCGATCTGAGAAAAATGACTTTAAAGATTTCTTTTACCAGAAATAAATCATTTGGTGCTTCGTACGTTTTAGGCTATAACTCGAGTAATTATAGGAATTTTTAATGTTGTTTGTTTTATAATTGTCAGAAACGCTTAACCATTAACAAATTTTTTTTTTTGAAAAATTCGAAATTTTTGAAAGTATAAAAGTCCTATGACCCCTTAAGTGGCCTAACAGCATTTTTCCGTTGCGTAATATTTTAATTCAAAGGCTGACTTAACACATGATTCTCTTTAACGCTTTTTTTTTAATTTTATAATATAAAAGGTCATGTAAAATTATCAAATACAAAACTTCATACCGATACTTTTCACAGTTATTATTTTATAAATCATTAAACATGAATGAAAAAATATGCAGGACGATTAAAGGGTTAAGCAAAGTATTTTACTTCAAGCTGCAAAAGTATAACTTATTTTGAAAAAAAAAATGAGTAATTACGACCAAAGAAAATTAATTACCTTTGTACCTTTTTTTTTACCAAACTGAAACTATTTCTTTAATCTCTTATTTTTTTCATTAAGATTTTCTATTTTAAGAAACATTCACTGTATTTTTTAATGAAATATATTTTCTAAAACAGGATATATAATAATTATTTTGAAGATGTAGATTATTATTTTTATAATGGAGCTTTTTGTATCTACTTTGCTCTGATATGAATTAAATGAAATTAAAATTTGAAAAAGAAATTCACAGAAGGTTCGCGATAGTTAAATCTATAAACATACTTTCAAATTTATGAATATTTGTGATATCCAAAGTAAATGTTTTACCAATTTTAATGATAATTAATTACAGAATTGTGCGATTAAATATGGTTAAGAATTATAATTCGGAAATAGTATTAAAAAAATAAATAAATAAAAGAAAAAAAGAAATAGTTTGCAGATATGCATCTTTAATAGAAAATGAATGAAATTTACAGATATTTATAAAATATTCTGAAGAATGGAACAAATTTTTCTAATTTTCTATAAAAGGTTCATACCTAAAATTACAACCGATTTTTTCTCCATAACCTGCTTAACAATCTTTTGTGATAAACTCTTGAAAATCAGATTAAATTAAAAACTTGACCTCGCTATCGGATTGATTAGATGATTCCCCTTTTGCCTATTGCCATCACGAAATTTTTCATTAGGCCGAAGGATAGGATTACATGTCAATGAATTTTGAATGTTTTACATTCGATATTCTAGAAATAAATTGAGCTCTTTGTGGCCAATCGCTCTCTTTACGAATTGTTGTTTATTTGTTGCTTTACTGCCCCATAAACTATGAAGATAGTATTGTTTTCTGAAAAGCCCTGCAATCACCTCATCTTGACTGAGAGAATGCATAAAAATAATATAAAATAAAATTATCAGTACCACAATAAATTAAAACGGCATACTAATATAATCAGCATTTGAGCTCGTAACAGTCAATAAGTAACAGAAATTTTTACACCAAATTACTAAAACATTGCTATTCAATGTATGCATGCCATTATTAAAAATGTGTTTTACACAATGATTGTTTTTCATGTATCATAGAATATATAAACCTAAATTTCATGATTTCTTTCCTACCAAAATATACTTTTGCTTGACATTTTTAGCATCATGTCTAATTATGCTTCTTATTAAGTGCCTATCTGTACTTAAATTTATAAATTAAGTTTTTAAATGTCTAGTTGTAATGTGAAGTAAAATGATTAATAGCATAATAAATTATAACGGCATCTAATATAATCAGCATTGTAAGTCATAAGAGTTAATAAGTAACAGATATTATCTACCAGGTAGATAAAATATTTTTATTCAACGTATGCATGCCATTAGTGAAAATGTGTTTTATACGTTAATTGTTTTCCATGTATCATGGAATTTATAAACCTAAATTTTATTATTTCTTTCCTACCAAAATATACTCTCGTTTGATTTTTTAATATCATGTCTAATTATGCTTCTTAATATGTACATATATGTACTATAAGTCGGATATTGAGTTTTTAAAATGTCTTGTTTTTTTATTGTTTTATAAACCCACGATTACATATTCCATTTTTAATCCAGTGTAGGGGGAAAGTTAAACAACTTTTGTGTCTAAAGTTTGGAATATAATAAAATCCATGCAAAACATTTATCTCCATAATATTTTAAAATATTCTCTCATCTTAATTTTGGCTGTAAAAGGTTGATGCTTCTTTGTTCTGATTACATAATTTCATAAGATTGGCTATTTTTTTAAATATCATTTCTTGCATAAATGTGATACAATTTACGAAAAATCAGCGAATGATGAACTTGATGTTAATAGAAAGCTAAATTTTTAAAATTTATTATCTCATATTATTTTTTAAGAGCCCAGAGAAATCCTATCTCTTATAATTTACATCGTGTGCAATACTGTATCTAATGTTTCTTTAATATTTTCAAAAGATTGATATCCACGCAATGCCATTATCCATATGTTGAGAAATAAATTATATTTCTGCTCCTTTAATGATGTTATTAATCGTAATAAATTTTGTGGATTATTATAACTTTCGTTTCATTATTTGCAGTAAGTAGTGCTAAATAATTCTCGTATGAGAAAAGGTTCTGGTTTAAATGAAATTGCAAGCAGAAACTTTATAGCAACAGATTAAAAATGCCTTCTTACATAATTCTTATTTATTTTAGATAATAGCATTTTCCAGATAATTTCTCACTAAAAATAAATATGATTAAAAAATGATAAAAACTTTTCTATCCTTGTTTATTGGATGTAAAGCCTGAATTTGCATCTTTAAAAAAGAGAGAAAATAGCCTATTTTACTGGATTTCTTAAATTCGTCACGACACATATTTTAATAACAAAAATAATTTTTTAAAAAATTGTCATTTTCCGTGTCAGTTTGGTAGTTATTAAAAAATAATGCGCAATGTTTTGTAAAAAAGTGCGGAATACATTAACTGAACTTCATATCATTTTAAAAAATTCAAATAAGAAGAAAATTATCTTATTCAAAATGTTGTACTGCCAATCTCATATAAATAGATAAAAATTAATACTTAATAATCTTAACAGTTACGAATTATAGATATTATTTTGTTCTTCGATTTGTGAACTAGCAATTAAATCAAATATATTATATATGCATATTAATACTTGTCCTCTTTAATAAGAGATTTCGTCAGATTTTAGGAATAACTTGTCTACTATACTTTGACTTTTAAAGGTATTATATCTATATAGTGGCGGACAAAAGAAAAAAAATATGTATATATATTCATGTGTGAAAAAACGAAAAAGGTTGCAAATATCAAGCTTTATGTTTTGTCTTATGTAAAGATGATTTTATTTCATTAAAATAAACTTGTACTAATATTTTCCGTAAGAATTAGTTTCGTGAAATGCATAATAATACTAAATAATTTCTGAAAGGGAAAAATGTATTATTTTATCAAAACACAGAACAAAGTATTTAATCGCAAAAACAGTAGATAACAATAAATTTCACATAATTCAGTTATGTTACATGTGTTTGTGCGCAAAAAAATCATTTTAATACTGGGAGGCTGTCAGTGCCACTTGCGGAAAATCTAAAAGTATTAAACTTTTACTCATGAACAAATACACATTCATGTAACACAACTTAGGTATGTAGAATTTATTATTATCTACTGCATTTGTGGTTAAATACTCTGTTAGATGTCTGAAAAAATAGTGCATTTTCCCTTTTAGAAGTTCTTCAACTTAATTATACATTTCAAGAAACGAACTTTTATGGCAAATTAATAATACACGTTTACTTAAATGTAACAGCAGCATCCATACATGTAACACAAACATAAAACATTTTATTTCCACCCTTTTTCGTGTTTTTATAAATATTGCAGTTTTCTTTTCTTTTTTTTCGCCACAGTACGTACAGATAAATATAAGATTAAAACAGATTACAGAAAGTTAAAAGTGATAAAGAAAGAGAAATGAAAAAAAAATAATATCAGTCGATACATAATAGGTTTAGTGGATGTTATAAAAAAAAGTTTAATAAATTTCAAGTGAAAGCTTTTCTTGTGTATTTTATTGAATTATACTTTTATTTGTAGTGTATATTTATTAAAGTACCTTTTGGAAACATCATGGTAACATCGTAAAATTGAACACTCAGCTTGAAATCGTAATTCTTTTCAGTATTATTTAAAATGTTAAATAGTAATAAATAATGCCGAAATACCTCCAATATTAATTACAATATAATGATTTTAATTTTACAGTATGATAGAAGGCGCTTTAACAGCTTCATATAAAAAAAAAAACGAAAACAATTTTTTATAAAATGTAATACAACATATTCTTACGTTTAACTCTGCAAATAAATAGAAAGGTCGCTGCTTAATTTGTTAACATCTCGTAAAAAATCGTTGACTATGAAAGTTTTTTCCAACTGCTCAGTGATAGTTTTACCATGAAGAATACAACTGATAATGATCAGTGATGTAATGGACACAATGGACAATGACAAGTGATAAGTGATGTAATGGATACAGTGGATAAAGATAAGTGATCTAATGAACTCAATGGACAATAACAGGAATGATTAATTATTTCTATAAGATTGTATCGATGTTATTTTTTTAATTTCTTTTTATATTAACAATCTCAATTCTTTTACTGAAACTATTTTAATATTAAAGATATTTTAGAAATTATTCTGGTTGTGAAATCGGTAAATACAAGCATAGGTATTTGTTTCATTCCTCGCATTTTAAATCTCTTTTCAATCTTTTGCTTTTTTTTCTTCCTTACATTTCAAATATTCCTTCTGGCAAAATAAATCAACTCCGCAACGGCAGAAAAATAATCTAAATGCTTAAATATTTCAAAATCTGTCGCTTTTATGAATTCCAAAAATAAATAAACTTAACTTAAATTTTAAATCATTAAAGTTACTTTCAGAAAGGTAGAAAAAAGTTAAAATCCAAGAGAAGCTAATTTGTCACGTCGTTCAGAATCCAGGAATTTTCAAACCAATCCGATGAAAAATTTTAAAAATGATATTTTGAATCATGATCCATAAATTTTGATGCTTCAAAGTTATAAATGCAAAGCAGCATTTTTAAAATTTTAAAAGATGTATTCCAATCATAAGAATTTTATTTGATGCAGAAAGCTTAATGGAATCTATATTTGCTTAAATAAATGATTTTTAATTTCAATGCTCGTTTAAAACGGATTTAAAAACTAACGTTTTCTCTAGTTGTTTTAAAAAGAAATGTCTTTGTTTATACATGGCGGAATGTAAGAGTAGAATGTTTAATGATTTTCTCTTTAGTTAAACACAAGTCAGTTTGAAATGTGTGAGTTTTATGTAGACTTTTAAGACAAATTGTACACATTCCAACCTCTATTTTTATCATATTTTCTATAATATTTCTATGTAAAACAAGTCGGCTCAAAGTGAAGACATTTTAGAATTATAATATATAAGGTTATTTAAGTTATATCGAAAGATTTATGAAATTATAAGATTTTATTTTAGGTATGATAAACTCAATAATAAATAAGAAGAAAGAATTTTAAACTTTTAAAAAATAAATTAGTTTCACTATTCAAAATTACTGTATTCTACGTATGTATTACTAGACTGTTCGTATTCCATCAGATTTTTTCCTCGTAAGACAAACAAACAGACATGTGCCCAAAGACCTTGTGTTTTAACTCTTTCGTGGGCGGTGGTATACATATTTACCATTTCATTTAAATTCACATTTGCAACAATGGCAGAAAAAAGGGATGATAAATTATGAATTATATAGGCAAATAAATAATTTCCATAAAAGATTTTGTACTCTTATCAGAAATATTGAGAAGAAGCATGAATAAAAAAGCACCCGTAAAAAATTGTAAAAATAACGTAAACGGAAATTAAAATATTAGTAGGGAATTTAAATTAGTAGGGAGCCCTATTGCTTACAAATGAGCGACGCGGCCTTTCTCTAGAGCGCCTGTGCCTATGATAACTGCATAATATGGCATCTAGAACAACACGGCATCTTACCTCAAGTTACCCTATAGTTAATATTGCATTTCTTAAATAAGAAAAGTTCTAAGAAGTATTCGCAGATCTTTGAGGCATTTTAATGAAGAAAACATATAACACTCCACAAAATTTTTATACGATCAGCTTGTCAGTTTCATTCATAAAGTTTGAATTTTTAATTAGTTATTAATTTATTAATTGATTATTCAAAATTTGATAGATTATCAAATTTTATTCTTTAGGAGCAATTACTATAGATTTATTTTTACGGTTATTATGATTACTCATGATTAATATGTATGATGATAGGTGACGTCAGTCAGCTCAACATCTTCAAATAATGAGATGAAATATTACAATTATATACAATTGTATACAATTATATACAATTACAATTATGTACAAAATATTACAATACAATTCACCTCATTAAAACATTTATCTTTAAACTAAACCAAAATTGTCATATATATCAGTCATATTATAAAGTTTATTTCAAAAGTTATCATCAAGATTATGTGTAAACTTATTAGGTATAAATAGAACTTAGATAGAAAGTACTAATGAATTGTTTAAATAAATTATTTAACTGCACCCTTTCAATTCAACTCTACATTGTTTATTATTATACTGCAATTCTTTTATCAGGAAAATTATGCATGTTCCAACCGGGGAGAAGGGAAGTCATTTCTAAAAGCAGTCACTACAATGTTTTATTTTTTGTTATTTTGTATACTAATCACTAGACGACGCGTTAAATTTTAATGTTGGTATATTTATTGAAATAAAATATGACTAATTATTTCTCTTTCTGACACTAAGTATCTTCATTTTTATCATCTTTCGAAAAAATATATTTAAAAAAGTTCATCTATTTCATGATCAACAATTCTTCCGAACGAAACAATTTCATTTAAAAAAAACTACATTTAGCAACTATATATAGTTGAATATGGACTATGTAAATGGAGTATGCACAGTTACGGCTGAGTCATCGGGATATATATAAATGTAACTCGGAGACCTTCTGAACAAGTTGTGATATATTTAAAGACGTTTTAACAATGTTTATCGAATATCCTGCTGCGTAGGATGTGACCAAAAATGTAATTATAAAAAGATATTGAAATGTAGATGATTATGCTCTTGATAGAACACTGGGAATGGGGATGTTGGAGACAACTTAAATTAGTTGCCATTTGTATTCTTGGTAATGATATGGTTACCTTAAACAGATATTTCGACATAAGAGACATCGATAGTCAGTGTGGATCAACGTCGTCAGCAATGATTCCGAGAAATGTGATTTCGAAAATTAGAAAATTTTTTGTCAGACTCTGTTAGACCTGTTTTGAAACTGATTGGAGAAGATCAAGCATACGGTGATTTAGTTGGGAGTGTCAGAATGATCAAGTCAATTAATCTAGTCTTGCAAAAGAAAGTTTATATCCAAGTTACACTGCACTATGTATTAAACTAATTACATTACTTGGATAGATTTGAAATTAATGAAATTCTATAGACAGCATAAAATGCTTCGACACTTCAAACTCATTTTTCACAAAAATGTGGGATAGTTCACCCTGGTTTTCAACGATTCACTTATACAAAGAAAAATTTGAGAAATAGATTTTAATTTTATAATAGATTAATCAGTCTATCGTGTTTCTTCACATTTTAATTTAAATAAATTGTTCTTATCTTTTTATTTATTTTATTGATTGTATTTTAATTTTTTCTTTTATTCGTTTTTTTCTCCACCTTTTTCTCCACTATCATTTTGTCAAAACTTTCTCTTCTTTGTATGCTCATTTATCTACTGCCCTCTTTGCAAACTTTATCCTCTACCTTTCAGTTCATTTTGACCTTGTCCTCTTACGGACACGTGTTGCTTCAGCTGATGATGAGCTGTTATTATTCTTAACTCCAGATGCGTCCTATGCTATTTTCTTATTTTATGGTGATTTTTTAGAAAGTTTATTATTTTAATTATAAAATACCGCCAAATTTTTCGGTGTTTTTTAGATAAATTGATCAGTTTATCAAACCGGAATGGCAGTTGAAAATATGCTATCATTTCTAAATTAAACGTTTTCATAACACTACGTGACTGAATTTATACATGCAAGAGTAATGAAATAGTAGTAATATTAATATTAATATTAATACTGCTTATTTAACATGATTGTCTGTAGAACATGTAATATTCATGCCAGAATTAACAGCATCCCAAATACCTATCTTTTCGAGACTGATTTATTTTCTGAACAAATACTTGAAAACGATTCCACAGAAATAGTGGTAGAAAAATGAACTTTATTCTTATAAATTCTTCTTTAAATCTAAAGAAATTTTTTAGTTTCTTATGTCTGCGAAGATAAAGAACGTTCTTCGGAATAATGGATAACTCGGAAGAGGTTATTGTGTATATTACTTACCCACCATACGTAGTATAGGGTAAATGTTGTAATCATTTTAAAAATCGAAAAAAAATATTGGCAGATTTACGCGTTTCAGACACTGAGATTCCAAAAAACATATTTTTAGAAAACAAAATGGTGTCCATCTGGATATCTGTCTGTATACACTTTATCTCCGGAACTAATTAATATAGAGACTTGAGGTTTTTTGTGTAATTATTATATAATAATGAGAATAAGCATACTGAATATCAGTAATCTCGATCATCCAGAACTATTTCTTACGGACTCTCGAAATATTAGTTTTGATAAAAGATATTACATAAAAATTTTGGAGATTGTGTATTTTAAAGAGTGAATATAAAAAATATATACAAAAAAACCGTGCATTTTGAAAAAGAATGAATTCGATTGAATTAGTAGTTGTCGAGATATTTGTAATCATAATTTACAATTTCTTCAACTTTTTATAATCCTGTATTTCATTCAAATTTCAATTAAAAGATAGATTTTAATTAGAAATGAGTCGCTTAATTGGAAGCAGAGAAATATAAGTTAATATGATATTCTTTTTTGTATTTATAAGGATCATTTTTGTATGAAATTCGGTAGTACTTGGTTATACTGACGATTCAAAAACTACCGCCAATATAATATGCAACCTCAGAATATTTTAAATTACAATAATAGCTTATCGTAAAGGTCACATTCACTTGACATTAATCACGTTACATGTGTCCTTTATGTCATCATCTGATTTTTTATTGAATTTTTATTAATCTTTTATTAATTTATTTTTTCTTTCGTTATTTAAAATAAAAATTATGTCGATTCGTAGAATTTTTCGAGTAATTTGGCGATTTTTATAATTTGTTGAAATTGGTCGAAGGGATAATGAAGTAATACCCGGAATTCAGTAATGGAGCTTTACTATGAAGTAAAAATATTTTTGATTTTTATCATTTAATTTTATTATATTTATATCGCTATTATATAAATAAATTACACATGTTTTATATATTATGTATTAGTCATATCCATATTTATATTAGTCATATCCACGATGGATTCGGTGGCCTCAGCGACTAGCTTTCGGTTGTGATTGCATTATGCTTTTCTGGATTGAAAAGAAACATTTTTTTTTTACATTCTAATTATAACTTAGTATTCATTTACTAATTCATTTCATAAATATTTTTAGAATACACTTAAGAGCCCACACTACTGATTGAAAAACACCCGGATGATAATGTAAAGTCTGTGGTGGCGTTATTTTCAAATATCTCGCTCAAATTTTAATATATTGACGGTTTTTTTCCATAGGATAGTTGAGGACGATCCACAACCGGCCTAGTTTTTACTTTTTCCCTGATTGGATTATATACATACATACATACATATATAAATATATATATATATATTAAAAAACTTGCCTTTGAAAAAACGTGTCCATATATATATAACACTGGTCAACAGCCAAAAAATGGTCTAACTTTTTCCTGCTGATATATGTTCATTTTCATACCCTGAATCCAAAACCCAAAACGGTTTCGCTCTATCAGGTCAATTTTTTGTGCAAATGTCCATTTTATGCTAAGTGATTTCCGGCATAAATGCCTATACTTCATTGCAGTACTTGTGTGTGTTGCATTCCGAGAAGTCGTATTTCGTTGCACTGGATTACTAATGATAGATTTTCTTTCATTACAGGATCTATCTTAAATAAATGGCGTTTTCAAACAGATCATGTAGGAATAAACCGGATATATTTTGCTATATCTGTAGCGAATACACCCTTGTACCAAACAGGAAGCCAATCACCAGTTTTATAAAGCGCACCTACCTTGCTTACTTCCAAATGGCACTAGGTGGCCAAGATAAAGGTTGGGCACCACATATAGTATGCAAGAAATGCACCGAGTATCTTCGTGCGTGGACCAAAGGCCAGAAGACGGCTCTGAAATTTGGAATTCCTATGGTCTGGAGGGAGCCTACCAACCATGTCACAGATTGTTACTTCCGCGCTGTAGATCTGACTGATATAAACAGAAACAACCGGAGTAGCCTGGTATATCCAGATCTGCAGTCAGCACGTCGTCCTGTAGCCCATTCTGAAGCCATTCCTGTTCCCGTGTTTAAAGAACTTCCGGACATTGACGAAGAATCATCCTCCCTCATCAGGGTTGCTGCTGATGACGATGACTATGTGGTTCCAGAATGTAGTACTCCAGTTCCGTTCACACAAATGGAACTAAATGATCTCGTTCGCGATCTTAACCTCTCCATGTCGTCTGCCGAACTATTGGCATCCAGATTAACGGAAAAAAAACTGTCTCACTGAGAGTGTTCGCATCACCTTCTACCCCAACAGACATCAAGACTTCCTACAATATTTCTGTGAAGAGCTTGACCTGGTGTACTGTAATGATATCGCACGGCTGCTGTACACGCTGAGAGTGGCAAAATACGACCCCGAACATTGGCGGCTGTTTAGACAGCAGTAAGCGCTCACTAAAATGTGTTTTGCTACACAATGGCAACCAGTTTGCCTCTGTACCACTAGCTCACTCAACTACATTGAAGGAGAAGTATGAATCAGTGAAGTATGCTCTGGAGAAAATTCTTTATGATGACCATCAGTGGTACATTTGTGTGGATTTGAAAATGGTGAACATCTTGTGGGGACAACAATCAGAGTTTACAAAGTACCCCTGTTTCATCTGCATGTGGGACAGTAGGGACAGGGCTCATCATTACACAATCAAGGACTGACCTCTTAGGGAGGACCTGGTACCCTGCAGAGCGAACATCATCAACATTCCTCTTGTGAACAGAGAGAAGATCATATTTCCTCCATCGCACATTAAGCTGGGGTTGATGAAGCAATTCACCAAAGCTCTCGACAAAAATGATGACTGCTTCATGTACTTGTGCCAGGTTTTTTTCCAGAATGAGCATTGAGAAGCTGAAATATGGCATCTTTGATGGTCCACAGATCCGTCAGCTAATGAGAGATACGCAATTCGAAACCCATATGAGTGAAATGGAACTGGAAGCATGGAAGGCTTTTGTTCTAGTTATGAAAAACTTTCTCGGCAACACGAAGACCACTAACTACGTTGAACTGGTGAACAATATGATAACAGCATTCAGAAACCTCGGATGTAACATGAGCATCAAAATGCATTACCTATTCTCGCATTTGGATCGCTTTCCTAACAACCTGGGCTCCATGAGTGATGAACAGGGAGAGCATTTTCATCAGGAGATCAAGGAGATGGAGAACAGATACCAAGGTCGCTGGGATGCAGTAATGATGGCGGATTACTGTTGGAATCTCCATAGAGACATTCCTGGTGCCGTCCATGCTCGGACCTCAACGAAGAGAAAATTCCTACCATAAGTGTTGCACAATGACGAAACAGTGAACTAACCGAGTGTTTCCCTGTCTATTAGTTGTTAATTAACTATGTAATTAACTAAACATGTTTTCTGTTAACATACGTACATTTTTTTCGGTTCAGTTAATTACACTTCTGTAGTATATATTTGTTTTTTTCAATTCAACTTCACAGCAAAACCTTACCTGATGTACAGAAACGGATGCCATATTCGGGTTCCTGGAGGTTGAAATATCTTAAATTCATTAAAACATGTCAGACTATTAAAAAAAAGTTTTTTTTGTTGTTGTCCTGTGTAATTTTTATAGATAATTTAAATGCATTTCCACACCAAATCCACACCAATATATTGCCGCATTTTTTCTAATAATACTCAATTTGTAACATTCAAAAGTGCATTTTTTTCATTTCATTTACATATTACCTACAAATCTGTACAATGTTTATACAAAACCTATGTGTAGTACAGCTCATATTCAAAATATTAGAATAATTACCTTTTTTTTAGAAATTGAAAATATCGTTTGGTAATTTAATGTCTTTTAATGAAAATATGCAAAACGATATTTTTATTAAGAACTTATTGTTGATTAAACTTACTTGTTATCTTAAATTTAATATCATTTTTGAAAAGATTAATTGCAAAAAAAATTATTTTGAAAAGTCAAAATATTAGAATATTTATTCAAGTGGTTCAAAATATTAGAATATTTCACATTAATTCTCCTTTAATTATTACCAATTCTTAACTGGTGGCATCATTGATTAAATTCAGACTATTTTATTTAAAATCAGTATTCTTTTTTGCAGTTTGTTTCTTTTTCGTCTTAAAATGGGCCGTGTGAGTGATATTCCTGAATCTACTAATCTTCGTATGGTTGATTTGTATCGGCACGGTAAAAATCAATGTTTTATAGCGAATTATTTACATTGTTCGCAATCGAGCGTTAGTAAAATACTAACACAATATTCAAAAATTGGAAATTTTCAAAATAATCGCCGAAATGGTGGCCGAAAACCAAAAACATCTGCTAGAGATGACAGGAAACTGAAGCGTATAGTTAAGAAAAACCGTTTTAAAAGTGTGCGATTCTTGCACCGAAAATGGAAAGAAGAAGGAGTTGAAGTTTCTACATCGACAACATTAAGACGTCTCCATAAATTTAAATTTGAATCTCGTGTACCGAAAACAAAACCTCTCATGACTGCAAGACAAAAGCGTATAAGATTGAATTGGTGTAAATCAAGACGTTTATGGAGCAATGAAGATTGGAAAAATATATTATTTAGTGATGAAAGTATGTTTTGTGTTTCATATGGTAATCAAGGTATTCGAGTTTGGAGAATGAAGCAAGAAGCATTTGATAAAGAATGCCTTAAACGTTCCGTAAAATTTGCTGCTAGTGTCATGGTTTGGGGTTGTATGAGTGCAGAAGGACCTGGAAAGTTATGCATCGTCTACGAAAAGGTTAACTCTCTGATATATCAAGAAATTTTAGAATATTACATGATTCCATCATCAGAAGATTTATTTGAAGATGATTTCATCTTTCAACAAGATTTAGCGTCCCCGCATACCTCGGTGTCAACTAA
Source organism: Maratus speculifer (assembly GCA_964019185.1). Taxonomy (NCBI): domain Eukaryota; kingdom Metazoa; phylum Arthropoda; class Arachnida; order Araneae; family Salticidae; genus Maratus; species Maratus speculifer. Next base: position 103,819,861 of record OZ025289.1, on the reverse strand, counting down.
GAATTGGTTCCGCCAACGCAACATTAAGGTACTTCCTTGGAAACCAAATTCTCCAGATCTTAATCCCATCGAAAACTTATGGTGTATAATGAAGAAAAAACTTCAAGAAAATCCTCCTTCAAGTAAAACTGAGTTAGTGGCACGTATAAAGTCTATTTGGGCTAATATTGATAGAAATGTTTGTAAACACCTTGTATATAGTATGCAAGATCGATTGTACGCTGTTATGAAAGCTAAAGGGGATGCTACAAAATATTAACTACCATTTACTTCATATTCATAAGGTAATATTGTTGCGTAAAATAAAATATTCTAATATTTTGAACCAATCTAAATTTTATTCTAATATTCTGGTGTGTTTAAGGAAGCTGTATACCTAATTTATTGTGCTGTATTTTATATTTTATAAATGTTAAAATCTTATCTAAACATTCCAGATTTAATTTATAAGAAATTTAATTGCATTTACTTAGTATAAAAAATAAATAAATGACAAATATTTTTTTCTTATTACTTTTTCTCAATTATTCTAATATTTTGAATATGAGCTGTATTAGTGATATTATGTGCGCTTATCACTATTTTTGGAAATATCCATGTATAATGCACACCAATCTTTTGAAGTAAAAAATGCAGAGATAAAAATGTGCATTATTCGAAAAGAAAATACCTTTTTTTTATAATTGTACCCGATAATTTTTTTTAAATGAAATCAACGTATTTTATTCTAAAAGTCATTTGTAGTTACAGAAAGTTCTTAGAAATATTCGGGTGTAATTCGCATTTCATTTTTAATACCAATACGTGTGAGGAAAAAAAATACATTATGCATTAGTAGATATCTGATTAAAAATATTGAAAATAAGAGATTACTCCTTTTAATTACCGAATCATTAAAATGTTAGGAACCAATAAACGGAAAACTATTGTATTTATTGTCTTGAAAAAGTCTATCTCAATATAGGTATTTACTAAAAACATATATTATACATATATATACCAATTATTCGATAAGTGTATCTAATTTTTAATCTAATTGGACTCTTTTTTTTCTTTTTAAGATTGTGATATTTAATTCTTTGTATCAGTAATATATTTTATTTTCGAAGAAAATATTGGTTTTCCGAAGAGTTAAAATGCGAAAGACTTAAATAAAAAAAATAAGAAAATTTATTTATCGTTCCAATATAAATTACAAGATGATTACCTCAAGTAAAACACCGAATGGAAATAAAAATAATTATTAAAGTCTATCAGTTATTGAAAACGCTTTTTTAACGTTTGCTTTAACATTTTAGCAATAACTAATCAGAGTTTCGTAATTTTAAGCATCTCTCTTTCAATAACTTCAAAATATCGTAAGATTGATCAATGGACGAGTAAAATTTCAAAAGAAAAAACTAATTGCTTATACACGATATTTATTCTCAAGTGTGCAAAAACAAATTTTGTAATCTTTTGTAACCTACCGATCTTTCATTCATAGTAAATGAGTATTTGGTAATCGACTATCTTTAAAACGCTTTAAGCCGATTTATTCTTAAAGGTTGAACTAATCAAGATGCATTAGAAATTAATGTAATTATTAATTTTCCGTAGTTTAGATACAAGTGGTATTTTTATTTCAATCTAGATTATATTTTCTACATCATATTAATTCTGAACGTAGACAGTAAAATTCATTCTTCGTAATCCCATTTTTAAAACCAAAACTTTTCGAAAAGAACCTATACATTGCGCATGGGAAAATGCATCATTGAAAATATTTAAAATATTAGTTATATATATATATATATATATATATATATATATATATATATATATATATATATATATATATATATTGAATGATTAGAATGTTAGGAACTAACACTCGGCAAACTATTGTGTATATTGTATTGAAAAGATCAGTCTCAATATAAGTGTATTTACCAAAAACAAATATTAAAAAAGTATTTGTTCAGATTTTTTGAAATGAGTATCTAATTTTTCCTTTAGCTGAACTGTTTTTTTTCTTTTTAAAATTATGATATTTAATTATTTGTATAACTAAAAGGATTTATTTTATATTCGAAGAAAATATTGGTTTTCAGAAGCGTCAAAATGCGAAAGCATAAGTATGAAAAATAAGAAAATTTATTTATCGTTCAAATACAAATTACAAGACGATTACCTCAAGCAAAATACCAAATGTAAATTAAAATGATTATTAAAAGATATCCGTTATTCAAACCTCTTTTTCTAGTTTTGCTAAAACATTTTAGCAATAAATAATAACAGAGTTTCGTAATTCTAAGCATCTCTCTTTCAGATAACTTCAAAATTTCGTAAGATTTATCAAATAAAGTGTGAAATTTTAAAAAGAAAAAAACTACTTACTTATACACGATATTTATTCTCAAGTGTACAAAAAGAAATTTTTCTCTTTTGTAACCCACCGATCTTTGATTTATAATGAATGGGCATTTGGTAATCGACTAACTAACTTTAAAGTGCTTAGAGAACATATAAAGAAAGAGATTTAAAATTTACCTTAAAGGTTGAAATAATTAAAAAGCAACAAAATTGAATGTAATTATTAGTTTTCCTTAATTTAGATACAAGTGGTATTTTTATTTCAATATAGGTAATATTTTCCTTATCATTCTCATTTAAAAGTGGGCTGTAAAAAATGTAGATTGCGCATGAGTAAATATAGCATGAAAATGTTAAAAATAGTAATTTTTTTTTTTTTTAAATTAGCGAATGATTATAATTTTTGGGACTAACAAATGAAAAACTGTTGTATTTATTGTCTTGAAAAACGTCTATCTCAATATAGGTATTTATCAAAATCGTATATTTAAAAAATGTACAAATTATTCGATAAGAATCTCTAATTTTCCATTTAATTGAACTTTGTTTTTCTTATTAAGATTACAATATTAAATTCTTTGTATATCTAGCATATTTTATTTTATCTTCGAAGAACATATGGTTCCAAATATTGGTTTTCCAAAGCGTCAAGATGCGAAAGCCTTAAATAAGAAAAATAAGAAAATTTATTCATCAATCTAATATAAATTACAAGATGATTATCTTTTGCAAAATACCAAATGTAAATTAAAATGATTATTAAAGGATATCCATTATTCAAAACGCTTTTTTAACGTTTCTAAAACATTCTAGCAATAACTAATCAGATTTTTGTAATTTTAAGCATCTCTTTTTCAAATAACTTCAACATATGGTAAGATTTATCAATTAATGAGTGAAATTTCAACAGAAAAAATAATTGCTTATATATTACATTAATTCTCAAGTGTATAAAAAAAAATTCTCTTTTGTAACCCACCGGTACATAATGAATAGGTATTTGGTAATCGACAAACTATCTTTAAAGTGCTTTAAGAACATATAAAAACCCGATTTAAAACTCTATTATTATTTAGGCTCTTAAAAATGTAGATTGCGCTTTAGGCTCTTAAAAAAATGTACATTGCGCATAAGTAAATACGTCATGAAAATGTTAAAAATAGTAGTTTTTTTTTTTTTTTAAATTACCGAATGATTATATTGTTAGGAAACAACAAATGGAAAACTGTTGTATTTATTATCTTGAAAAACATTTATCTCATTATATATTTTTATTTAAAACGTATATTAAAATCTAGATATATCAATTATTCGATAAGAATATCTATTTTTTCATTTTTTTTCTTTTTAATATTATGATTTTTAATTCTTTGTATAACTAATATGTTTTATGATATATCTGAAGAAAATATTGATTTTCCGAAGCATCGAGATGCGAAAGCTGTAAATAAGAAAAGTATGAAAATTTATTTATCGTTCAAATTCAAATTACAAGATGATTACCTCAAGAAAAATACCAAATGGAAAATTAAATTCATTATTAAAGGATATCCGTTATTCAAAGCGCTTTTTTAACGTTTGCTAAAGCATTTTAGCAATAACTAATATCAGAGTTTCGTAATTTTAAGCATGTCTCTTTCAAATAACTTCAAAATATCGTAAGATTTATCAAGTGATGTGTGCAATTTCAAAAGAAAAAACTACTTACTTATACACGATATTTATTCTCAAGTGTAGAAGAACAATTTTTTCTCTTTTGTAACCCACCGATCTTTGAATCATAATGAATGAGTATTTGGTAATTGACAAACTATCTTTAAAGTGCTTTAAGAAATTATAAAGTACCAATTTAAAACTTATTTTAAAGATTGAACTAATTAAGATACATTAGAAATTAATGTAATTATTAATTTTCCGTAATTTAGATACAGGTGGTATTTTAATTTCAATCCATTTAATATTTCTTTATCATGATTATTTAGAGCGTGGGTTGCAAAATACATTCTTTGTCATCTCATTTTCAAAATCAAAACTTTTGCAAAAAAAAAAAAAAAAAAAAAAAAAAAAAAAATCGGACATTGGGCATGAGTAATTGCATCACTAAAAATATTAAGAATATATACATATATTTATTGAACGATTAGAATGTTCGGAACTAACACTCGAAAAACTATTGTATTTATTGTACTGAAAAAAGTCAATCTCAAGATATTTGCCGAAAACAAATATTAAAAAAAGAATTTGTTCAAATTATTCGAAATGAGTATCTAAATTTCGTTTAGCTGAACTTGTTTTTTTCTTTTTAAAGTTATGATATTTAATTCATTGTATAATTAACATGCTTTATTTTATTTTCAAAGAAAATATTGGCTTTCCGAAGAATCAAGATGCAAAAGCCTTACATAAGAGAAATAAGAAAATTTATTTATCGTTCAAATATAAATTACAAAATGATTACCTCAAGGAAAATACCAAATGGAAATTAAAATGTTTATTAAAGGATATCCTTTATTCAAAGAGCATTTTTCAAGGTTTGCTAAAACATTTTAGCAATAACTACTCGGAGTTGCGTAATGTTAAGCACCTCTATTTCAAATAACTTCAAAATATTGCAAGATTAATCAATTGATGAGTGAAATTTCAAAAGAAAAAACTAATTGCTTATACGTGATATTTATTCTCAAGTGTACAAAAACAAATTTTTCTCTTTTGTAACCCATCGATCTTTGATTAATAATGAATGGGTATTTGGTAATCGACTATGTTTAAAGTGCTTTGAGAACATAAAAAGAACCGATTTAAAACTTATCTTAAAGGTTGAACTAATTAAGATGTATTAGAAGTAAATGCAATTATTAATTTTCCGCAATTTAAATACATGAGGTATTTTTGTTTCAATCCTGGTAAAATTTTCTTTATCATTCTTATTTGGAACGTAGGCAGTAAAAAAATAGAAAGCGCATGAGTAAATATCTCACGAAAATGTTAAAAAATAGTAGGTTTTTTTTTTTTTATTTTTTTTTTTTTTACCAAATAATTATAATGTTAGGTGCCAACAAATGGAAAACTGTTGTATTTATTGTCTTGAAAAACATCTATCTCATTAAATGTTTTTATTAAAAACCTATATAAAAAGTAGATATACCAATTGTTCGATAAGAGTATCTATTTTTTCATTTTTTTTCGCTTAAATATTATGATATTTAACTTTTTGTATAACTAACATGTTTTATTTTATTTTCATAGGAAATATTGGTTTTCCGAAGCGTGGAAATGCGAAGGCTTTAAATAAAAAATGTAAGAAAATTTATTTATCGTTCAAATACAAATTACAAGATGATTACCTCAAACAAAATACCAAATGGAATTAAAATAATTATTAAAAGATATCCGTTGTTCAAAGACCTTTTTTAAGATTTGCTAAAACATTTTAGTAATAATTAATCAGAGTTTAGTAATTTTAAGCATATTTCTTTCAAAATAATTGTAAAAAATAAAAATAAAAATAGACCATGTTATAAAAATTATGTTTCATATCTAATTGTAATCGTAAATCTATTATAAGAGAGTCCATTGAAATTTATACGCGTAATAATCTGGTTTGCAATGATACCGTTTCTTTTATTATTCCTAAATTATGGTTAGAATTCATGAATAAATTCCTCATGAAGGCTTGAAGGGGATGAACCAAGTTGGTATTTCCTTTGATCATGGTCTATTTTTATTTTAATTTAATTTTTTACAATAGCGCGCGTGTTTTTGGTGTTTTTATATCTCTTTGTCGCGTGTCATTTGTATTGACCGTGAAATAGTTTGAAATTTTTATTTTTAGTTAAGTTTAGATCATGGTCTATATTTTAATTTAATTTTTTGCAACAGAGCACGTGTTTTTTTGTTATTTATATCTCATTGTCGCTTGTCATTTGTATTGTCCGAGAAATATTTTGAAATTTTGTTTTATTTATATTATGACTATGGAACTTATTTGACGGTTCCGAAACATGTCAATGTATTTTATTTTTACTATAACACCTTTCTTAAGAAAAATTAAAATTGTTATTAAAAAGTGCTGTAATAACATGTAAAGAAACCGATTTCAAACTTATCTTAAAAGTTTAACTAATTAAGACGTATTAGAAAGGAAAGTAATTATTAATTTTCCATAATTTAAATACAAGTGTTATTTTAATTTTAATCCAGGTAATATTTCCCTTATCATAATTATCTGTAGCCCGGGCTGTAAAATTCATTCTTTGTCATCTCACTTTTAAAACCAAATCTTTTGCGAAAAAATCCGTACATTTTACACGAGTAAATGCATCATTAAATGTATTTAAAAGGTTAAAATAATAGTTTTTTTTTTTGAATGATTAGAATGTTAGGAACTTACACTCGGAAAACTATTGCATTTATTGTATTGAAAAAATCTGTCTCAATATAGGTATTTACCAAAAACATACATTTAAAAAAAAATTTCAAATTATTCGAAAGACTATATAATTTTTCATTTAATTGGAGTTTTTTCTTTTTAAGGTTGTGATATTTAATTCTTTGTATGACTAACATATTTTATTTTATTTTCAAAGGAAATATTGACTGAATACGCAATTAAAAGTATTACAAATAATAGGGTTTTTTTAATTACGGAAATGATTATAATCTTAGGAACCAACAAACGGAAAACTGTTGTATTTATTGTCTTGAAAAATGTGTATCTCATTATAAGTATGTATTAAAAACATATATTAAAAAAAAAGATAAACCAATTATTCGATAAGTGTATCTATTTTTTATTTACTTTTTTTCTTTTAAATGTTACTATATTTAATTCTTTGTATAACTAATATGTTTTACTATATTTCTAAAGAAAATATTGGTTTCCCAAAGCTTAGAGATGCAAAACCCTTAAATAAAAAAAGTAAGAAAATTTATTTATCGTTCAAATATAAATTACAAGACCACCTCAAGCATAATACCAATTGGAAATTAACACGATTATTAAAGGATATTCGTTATTCAAATCGTTTTTCTAACGTTTGCTAAAACATTTTAACAATAACTAATCAGAGTTCCACAATTTTAAGCATCTCCCATTCAAATAACTTCAAAATATCGTAAGATTTATCGATTGATGAGTGAAATTTCAAAAGAAAAACTAATTACTTATACAAGATATTTATTCTCAAGTGTACAGAAAGAAATTTTTCTCTTTTGTAACTCACTGATCTTTGATTCATAATGAATGGGTATTTGGTAATCGACTAACTATCTTTAAAGTGCTTAAAGAACGTATAAAGAACCGATTTAAAACTTATCTTAAAAGTTGAACTAATTAAGATGCATTAGAAACGAATGTAATTCTTAGTTTTCCGTAATTTATACAAGTGGTAATTTTATTTCAATCAGGTAATGTTTACCTGACAATTTTAATTTTGAACGTAATCTCTTAAATTTAAACTTTATCATACAGCTAGAGTTTTGCATTAAAAATTCGCTGCATTAAACATTCGAAAAACATTTTTGGATTTACAAAGTTGTCAAAAATAATCGTGAATAATTCGCATCTCATTTTTGAAGCCAAATGTTTAAAAAAAAATTGCATTGCGCATGAGAAAATAAGTGATTAAAAGTATCAGTTTATATATATATATATATATATATATATATATATATATATATATTTGTGATTGATTACAATGTTAGGAATCCAAACACGCAAAAGTACAGTATTTTTTTTATTAAATAACGTCCATCTCAACATAGGAATTTATCAAAACATCTATTAAAATAAGTTGTACAAATTATTTTATAAGAGTATACGATATTTCTTTCTTTCTATAACTAATATGTTTTATTTTATTTTTAAAAAAATATTGCTTTTAAGAAGCGTCGAGATACAAAAGACTTAACTAAGAACCGTAATACATTTATTTATTATTCAAATGCAAATTACAAGATGATTACCTCAAGAAAAATAGCAAATGGATATTAAAATGTTTATTAAAGGATATCCGTTATTCATAGAGCTTTTTTAACTTTTTCTAAAGCACTTTAGCAATAACTAATCCGAATTTCGTAATTTAAAGCATCTTATTCAAATAACTTCAAAATATCGTAAGATTTATCAATTGATGAGTGAAATTTCAAAAGAAAAAACTAATTGATTATTACACAACATTTATTCTCAAGTGTACAAAAATATTTTTTCTCTTTTATAACCCACCCATCTTTGATTCAAAATGAATGGGTATCTGGTAATCGACTAACTATCTTTAAGAACATATAAGGAACCGATTTAAAACTTATCTCAAAGGTTGAACTAATTAAGATGCATTAGTATTTAATGTAATTATTAATTTTCCGTAGTTTAAATACAAGAGGTATTTTTACTTCAATCCAGGTAATATTTTCATTATCATTCTTATTTAGAACGTGAGTTGTAAAAAAGAAGTAGTTTGCGTATGAGTAAATATGTGATTAAAAATATTAAAAATAATAGTTAAAAAAAAATACCGAATGATTATAATGTTAGGAACCAACAAACTGAAAAAATGTTGTACTTATTGTCTTGAAAAACATCTACCTCCATACAGGTATTTATCAAAAACATACCTTTAAGACTAGATATACCAGTTATTCGATAAGAGTATATATTTTTTCATTTTTTTCTTTTTAATTTCATGATATTTAATTCTTTGTATAACTAACATTTTTTATTGTATTTTTGAAGAAAATATTTCTTTTCCGAAGCGTTGAGACGCAAAAGCCTTAAATAAGAAAAAAAAGAAAAATTATTTATCATTCATATATAAATTACATATTGATTAACTCAAACAAAATACCAAATGGAAATTAAAATGATTATTAAAGGATATCCTTTTGCTGACAGTGCTTTAAAAAAAAAAAATACTTAAACATTTTAGCAATGACTAATCAGAGTTTTGTAATTGTAAGCATCTCTCTCTCTCTCAAATAACTTCAAAATATCGTAAGATTTCTCAAAAAAAAAAAAAAAATTACTAAAACATTTTAGCAATGACTAATCAGAGTTTTGTAATTGTAAGCATCTCTCTCTCTCTCAAATAACTTCAAAATATCGTAAGATTTCTCAAAAAAAAAAAAAATTACTAAAACATTTTAGCAATGACTAATCAGAGTTTTGTAATTGTAAGCATCTCTCTCTCTCTCAAATAACTTCAAAATATCGTAAGATTTCTCAAAAAAAAAAAAAAAATACTAAAACATTTTAGCAATGACTAATCAGAGTTTTGTAATTGTAAGCATCTCTCTCTCTCTCAAATAACTTCAAAATATCGTAAGATTTCTCAAAAAAAAAAAATACTAAAACATTTTAGCAATGACTAATCAGAGTTTTGTAATTGTAAGCATCTCTCTCTCTCTCAAATAACTTCAAAATATCGTAAGATTTCTCAAAAAAAAAAAAAAAAATACTAAAACATTTTAGCAATGACTAATCAGAGTTTTGTAATTGTAAGCATCTCTCTCTCTCTCAAATAACTTCAAAATATCGTAAGATTTATCAATTTATGTGTGATATTTCAAAAGAAAAAACTAATTGCTTGCAAATAATGGTTTTTCTCAACCATTGTACAAAAACAATTTTTTCACTTTTGTAACCCACTTATCTTTGATTCATAATAAATGGGTATTTGGTAATCGACGAACTATCTTTAAGAACATATAAAGAACCTGTTTAGAACTTATGTTAAAGGTTGAACTAATTAAGATGCATTAGAAATGAATGTAATTATTAATTTACCGTAATTTAGATACAAGAGGAATTTTTATTTCAATCAGGTAATATTTTCCTTATCATTTTAATTTATATCGTGGGTAGTAAAATACAATCTCAGTCTAAAAGCTAGTGCTTTCGTTAATTTCAAATCTTCGATTGATTTGATTTAATAATATTTGATTTCGATTTGATTCAATAATATTTTAATTAATTATTATAACCAAAATCTTAATAATTCAAAATGTGCGATTACAGATATAATAATAGATATTCATTGCTTTTCTTTAAAAAAAATAATGGTACTACTTAGTTACCCCGTCGTCCTCAATAATGGTGATCGCAAATCTCACATTCAACACATTTAACACGATACACGTGTTTGTTACAGAATCAAATGATTTTGAGTTTGATTTTTAATTTTCAGTTTTATTAATGTTCTACTAAAATAATTATTTTTTTGTTATTTAAAAAAATGCGTCAGTTGTACATTTTAACTATTAGTTTGGCGATTTATGTAATTTGGTGAAATTGGTCGCCGGGATAACCAAGTAGTACAAAAATATATTACATTAACCAATTTTTACAAAGAACATTTCATTATTTTAGAAGTATTTAAAAATAATAAAGTTTTCGGAAAATAATGTAGGTCTTGTAAAAATCAAACACCTAACGCAAAATTTATTTCAATTTATTATTTTTTATAATTTTTATAGCTTGATATCATATGCGTCACTCAAAATTATGTTAAACATTGGGTCAAACTTTTCGGTTATTCTCTCATCAAATAAAAGTATTTTGAAACAGAAAAATTTTTAACAAATAAAGTGATAAAAGTGCTACATTGAAACAACACATATTTTATGAAATAAAATTTCTGATTCAAAATATGTTTATTTGGCTTTGAAAAAATACCTGGAATGTTGGCATTTCGCTATCACTAACATTTCCTTTAAACTTTTATGTTATACGTGAACGATAAAATTTTATAATATGGATATTTGTCATACCATTCATTTTTATGATTTAAGTTATGTAGAAATGCTAGAGATGAAGCTTTAAAAATTTGTCTTCAAATACAGCTACTAGATTAAGTTAATAAATATTAGGTACACATCGCTTTTTTTACAATAATTAACGAAAACCAAAATTTTTAATGGCATGTTTCATTAATTAAGAAGTTTTGTAAAAAAATAATGAACTTATCAGAAAAAATGCAAAACTTGTCGAAACTATAACTCATAATAAGAAATTAATCTTAAGCCATATTTTTAAGTAAATTTAATAATCTTGAAAATAATTTTAATAATATTGATACCGTATGCGATATCCTGAATTATATTAAGCATGGCTGAAAACCTCAAATAAACGTATTTTGAAATAGAAAAAAAGGCGATAAAAAAAGATAAAGATGCCAGGCATAAATTATAAAATAAAATTTCTGTGTCAAAAAATGTTCATTTGAATTGGGAAAAACATCTGGAAAGTTCGAAGCTTGGACATTATATGCATGCAATAAACAATGCATTAAACATTTATAATATACGAGAATAGTGAAAAAAAGGTAATATACACATTTGTCATATCATTATAAGAAAATTTTTTTAAGTACAGACGGCTATTAGAAAAAAAAAAGAGCACAAAAAATAAAATCATGCTGAGCAAAGTTTAAAATACGAAATTTTTAATTTGGAAAGTGAACCAAAAAGTAGTCGGCCAATACAGTTTGACATACGTATTTGAAACTTCTCTTTTTTTTTCAATTCCATGTCACAAATAGAGAAGTTAATTTCCTTTTTTTTTTATGCAAGATCTCTTATTATCTAAAAGACTTACATAATGGAAATTCTCTCTATGCCGCATATTTTCGCGATTTTGTTGTCAGGTGGGGCTGCATATTGCCGTCAATACTTGTTTTAATACCAACAAGATTTCTGGCAGACCAAGTGTCATTGGACATAACACATAATTTTTTGAATCGGTATTACTTTCTGTTGTACAATCACGGATACTGGAGACTACCTTTATATTCTATCTGTAACGCTATATCTACATTGTTAAAAAAAATCTGAAATTCAAGGATATATTTTTCCTGAATTTAATAAAAAAAAGTCCCTTTTCACAATAAAAGGGCATTTTCCGTAAAAAATCGGAAAGTTCCATCGTATTTGCCGAAAATACTGAAACGGTTGGAGATAAAGAGAAATAAAGGGGATACTTCGTTATCTGGGCAAATTTATTTTGAATGTTTACAAAACTGACATGTTGCTTCACAGAAATGGAAAAACTCAACTAATGAATTCTGGCTCTATCGTGAGACTTGTATCGTTCTGCTGAATTGCAACTGCATTGTTTTTTGTCATCGAGAATAAAATTATTACATTTCTTACCAACATTATAGCAACTTTATAATACCAGCTTTATACATTGATAAAACTTCGGTTAAAACATAGAACAAAAAAAAGCGAAAGTCTCTGTAAATTTTCATTAGTTCTTGGTTTAACGCATTCGATTACATTTCTCGGTTATCATTTTGCACACATTTCTCTTACCTTATTTCAAATTTCCTGTATTGATTTCCAAGTCTTTGTGTAAAGATATTTTTATTTTTGTTAAAGTTTTCAATTCAAAATGCACACTTTTTTCAAAAATTTAATTAAAAATAATAAATAAGAAAATTTATTTTAAAAATTGTTTATTATTATTATTTTTTTAAAACTTAGAATGATTCAAAAGGGGAAAAATCATCTTCTCAGAGTTAGTGGGGAATTTCATCGACAGACGTTTTCAATTTTTTTCTTCATCAGATGCTAGAAGCTTGGTAATGTTAATGTTAAGTACATAGTGTTACTTCAAAGGAGTTATAATTATTATAATGTTATTATCATTACTATAATTTCATTTGTAAATTCAATATAAATATATATATTAATTTTATAAAAACGTATTACACAAAATGAATAAGATAATGAAAGCATAAAAATCACTTTTAAATTATATTTTTTCCGTTTATTTTTCTCTTATTTCTTACTAAAAATTAAATTAATCATTTTATCACTCATTCATTCATTCATTCATTTTTTTAAATTTAAACTAGTTAAAATTTATTTAAAAAATAATAAGTATTATGCATCGATCTAAAATAAACTAAAATAAACATTTTACGAATATTCTAATGAATATATTTAAAAAGAAATCTTTTAAAAACACTACAGATTTTTCACCACTGACTCATAAAAGGCATACTCTATTCAAGACAACAACAGCTGCTATGGCTCTATCAGTATGGCGTTATTCCGCTTGTAAAATAAATGCACACACTACACAAATTATTCCATAGGCACTGATTATATTAAAACACTTTATCCAAAGAATAACACTCACTCGCAGCTCACTGCTGCATTATCGTCTGCACATTTTTCAAACACAACTTTGGAATAATAATATAAAAAACACTTCACTTCTTTTCACTTTCTGGACACTGAGATTTTAATTATAAGTAGCACGGTATCGTCTGCCTACATGGAACATACCGGCCCCCATTGACATGTTTCACATTCAATAACTCTTTTTTTTACCAAGTACACTAATTACACAAATAAATACAAAAGGTCACTTATGTTTACTGAAATATAAAATTGAAAGAAAAAACGATATAACACTTACAGATATATATATATATTTATCTTTTATCTTTTTTTTAAGTACTGTGGTTTTCAGGCATAGGAAAATACATAATTTACTAATCGATCTTTTAAAAATTCAATTCTGAGTTTTTACCTGAACTACGCGAAATTTCTCATCATTACCGTAATATACTTCAATAATTCTGTCTAATGGCCACTTATTGTTTGGTGTATTTTCCTCTACTAACAAAACTAGATTTCCTATTTTTACATTATTCTTTTCAATTCTCCACTTACCAAATCTTACAATTAATTTCAATTATTGATTAAATTAAATAGAACTTTAACTTTAAATTTAATTTTTTAACAATTGATAAATAAACTTTTTAGCCGTTGCTTTAAATATCATTTAAACTTTAGTGCTAAACAGAAATATTAGAAAGGAGATAAAAGTGATAAGAACTGCTAGTATCCTACTGATGTTAAATCCTATCAAAACCCCCCTCTTAACACTTCTATCTAAAAAGGAGAGGCGACTACAAAAATATTAAAATACACCACTATAGTTTTAATCCTCTTAAGGATAGCCTAACACACTAGTGCATCCTGACGATGTCCACATTTAGAACAAAAAAGGATAACATCTTAAAAAGGACTATTGTCTCAACAGCATTTAATCACCTGTACATTAACTCCAAATATATTAATAAATCTTTAACGAAGACACAATAACGGGGAATAAACAGTAAAAATTAGCCAAAGTTCCAGCTCAGCCTAACACCCAAAATATTCAAACATATTTATACACAAAATAAAAACTTTTATATAATATTTACACACATCAAAAAACAACTTTTACTACGTAGGTAGTCACTTAAAATTACTCTCATACCAACAAGATCCACTCGATCTGGCTCCTAGGTTTTAATATTCAAAAATATTGATATATACTGCTTTTATATACCTTATACACACTTAAAAAACCCTACATATATTTCAACAAGAACACAGCATGTCAATATCTTACACTTATTAAACTTTTTCAATATTGTAATATTCATTAAACAATCTTCAAAGTCCATCATAAGAAGAAATTTCAATTGTCATATACATTAATTATATATCTTACACAATTAACTGTTTTAAACAATATAAAAATATTATTTTCACATATTGAATAAATAGATCAAAAATCTTTAATATTCAATTATAAAATTTAAGAATAGGGAAACCCCATGAATCAATTCAAAGGTACCCAACTCTCATTTTTACAACATACAAACTTCCCGGTCTGGCATCAACACGACTCCATTCTCTAAAATAATCCTATCCTTCACAGCAGCCAATTTCCAATAAAAACAAAGTTTCAGCTACAACATCTCCTAAGAATCCGGAGGACACATATATAGTTAAATTGGTACATAACATTCATACAACTTTCAGCGCCGTGTACACCCGGCTACCCTTTCACTCTCTCCCAATTTGCCTGGGGCCCTAGATCTTCATACCTCATTCTCTCGAAAACATAAAATCACATAGGCAAGAATTGTAGCACGGATACAGATTACTTGAATTCAGACAATCACAAATAAACCTCAAATAATAAACTATTGTTTCCATACTTAACAGATTAGGACAGATCAACCAATGTTGACACCAAGACCATAGAAACTTCTCATTGCCGAGCAATAGTCCACCAGTACAAAAACACTTTCACAAAAATTACTCTCCTCACAAGCCCTAAAATTTACAGAGCTGACTGAATATACTATCACATGATTGTTTCTGTCACTCAGCGAGGAGCAAAGTTAACATCTGAAAATCAATCCCCCTCCACTAAACACAGAAACATTTAACAAATCTAACATCAGTTTTCAAAACCAAAATTTTCATT
Organism: Maratus speculifer; assembly: GCA_964019185.1. Lineage (NCBI taxonomy): Eukaryota > Metazoa > Arthropoda > Arachnida > Araneae > Salticidae > Maratus > Maratus speculifer. The sequence continues at coordinate 103,804,233 of OZ025289.1, read as the reverse complement.
TCGAAAAATCTACATTAAATATCCAAAAATTCAGCCCAAGAGTTGAAAACAAGCAATTCCATGAGAGTCCATCACATACTAAACACCTCCAACAAAACCAAGTTTAGCCCATAGGGTTCATTCGATCTTACACTACAACATGGTTTCCCCAAATTATTGCTCTTATATTCACTGGAGATTGAATTTTATCTGACCAAGTCTAACACATTTATAAAACTTGACAAGCCAGCTGAAAGATGTTCCTTCCACATTCAGAAGACAATTCTAACAACTTCAAAAAAAATGCAATCCTACAGTTGAATCTAACACAAAATATTTAAATCTGTTCTATTACATTAATGTAACAAAAACTTTATTAATTTATTTCCATATCTATTTCAACATTTGTCAACACAATATAAAAAAAAAGATCCGCAAAAAGATCCATCAACTCAATCAAAAAATGGATCAGATCTTCAAAGATTCCTTCATCAAAAGAGTTGAATTTTTAGCCTTGCACGTGATCAACTTTCAACTTCCAATTAATAAAAGTCAACTTTAAAAATTATTTCTCAAATTAGCACTGAGCAGGCATGACACTAAACAACTGCAAAAAATCCTTTAACCAAAACTCACAGCAAAAGTTTCCAAATTCTGATTACACCAACTTGCTTAAACCATACTCCACTATGACAACTACCTCTCAACCAACAGAAAAACTTCAGCCGATCTTCAAGCTTTCGTGGGGTGGTCATACACTATTCACTTAAGAGTTTCAATGCAAAAGGTTCAACATTTCTGTTCATCAGAGAGGGTAAGTAAACAATTTAAATCCTTAATTATACTGATCCCTAGAATATGCTATTCTCAAAAGACATGACAATTGTAATGCCCACAACGGAAAACCTATAACAACAAGAAGCTATCCACAGAGAACTTAATGTATATATTCAATACTTATTCTAATTTAATCTTTCCAATTTGGGTTTCAGTGTAACACCAAGTTTCGGGATCATGCCTTTCACATTTCCCAAAATGGAAAGTATCTATTGCTATTTTTGTGATTTATATTCAACAAATATTGCACAATTACAGAAAAACTGCATACTAAATCAACTATACTTAAAACAGAAATAAACAAACATTAATTATTCATTTTATCTGTAAAAATAAATCATATTTAATACATATTTCACTGAACATTTGCATACACATTTAACAGGAAAAAATAAATGTACCAGACCAAACTCGAAAATCCTAACACTTAAAATGGTGGATCTCTTCCACGGCTCTAAAATTCTAAATCAACTCTAAAACTCTAAATCAACGCTAAAACTCTAAATCAACTCTTAAACTCTAAATCAACTCTTAAACTCTAAATCAACTCTAAAACAACTCTTAAACTCTAAATCAACTCTTAAACTCTAAATCAACTCTTAAACTCTAAATCAACTCTAAAACTCTAAATAAACTCTAAAACTCTAAATCAACTCAAACTCTACCAACTCTAAAACTCTAAATCAACTCTTAAACTCTAAAAAAAAAAGAATCTGTAAAACATATTGCAAAAATTAATATTTTTATGAGAGCTCAGAAAAAGAAAAGAAATATTTATCTCCGATTATAGATTATATGAATTAAATCAATGACTGGTGTAAAGTAAATAATAAAATTCATCCAGTAAACAAAAATTCAAATTTATTTAGAATATTCTGTACTTAATATGCCAAAATTTTCGTGAGATCATGTTTCCCTAAATCTAACACTAATAATCAAGAAACCTCCCGTACTGAAAAAAATATACTTGATTTTTTTAAAACATAATATGCTAAACTTTAAGATTATATATTAAAAAAAATATCAAACTTTTAAACTAAAAAGAATAGGACATAAACTCCAGGAAATCAGCAAGATCAAGTAAACCTCTGGAGCCATGTCACAAAACAAAATTTAAAATATTAAATTACTCAAAAATATCTATAAACTTTCATTAATAATTCATAGATTCCCGCACGAAGACAGCACCAAAAACTGATTTCCTACCATTTAAGCACCTTATAAGTTTTTTAAAAACTTTAAATTTGTTAAACATTTTAAATATATAAAAGAGTCTATTAAAACATTACACAATTTATCCAAAGTTCAAATATACTCTCAAATCTTATGTTTTTCAAAAATCCTCAAATGCAGGCCTGTTAATTAAAAAATATATATATATAGATAGATGTAACAATTTTTAACTTCATTATACTTAAACTTCTAAATTAAATTTAACGGTTTAAATTTAAAAATATAGCAAAACTATTAAGGTTTTAACACTTTTTTATAAATATTAATAAAACACATTTTTAATAAATATCTCTATATAATATTTTTCACATAAACTACTTAAAAATTTATCCATTTAATTATTTTCTATTTTAATTATTATTTTCTTAATTATTTTCTATTAAACCAACGAAAATCATTTCATTTTCAATAAAAAGAATTTTAAAAATTTCACTTTTACTGCAGAAGTCCTCCATCACACAAAGTACCAGAACCGGTAGTTCTGTCGAGAAAATATGTCGTCGCAAAAACGTCATGGCCAAGTAGATTCCCCAGTTTATCAGAGCTCTTGAAAGTATGCAGGATACAGTCTGTCACAACTAAGTCCATGATTCCTTGAAACAAAAGCTCATTCATAAACTCATTTCAAGCACTGTAGATCACAGTTCATGATCGAAAGAAAAACTCATCAGGATGAACTCCTTTCAGGCACCATAAGGCATCACAGCAAAAAGTCCAACTGGGCGAGGTCGTCAAAGGATATGTAGAGCACAGTTCAAGAAAAACAAAGCTGAAAGGTTCTTGTGAGCATTCAGGGCACTCAAACTTTCATACTGCCCACACACTTCACTTGCTGCACCATGACATTCACGACAAAATGTATAAACTCCAATGTTTGGGACGCAGACCATACTCAGGTCTTATCGTCGTTCTTCACACTAATAAAATAAAACCAGCACTGTCTCTCTGGAGGCGATAAACTTTTTTAAAAAATCAGCACAGTTCCTCTTATCATATCCCACGAAAACAGACTGAAAACTTTATTCTCTCAATATGCAAAAAAGTCCACTGAATATACAAAAAGCCAACTTATTTGTGCATATCTTAATCACACAATAATTTAAACAGTTCATCTTCAGATTTAACCAACATATAACTTCTTTAATTTTAATTGGTTAAGTCGTTTCAAAGAATATTTTCACAAAATATGAAGAGCAGCATCTAAACTTCTGACTGCTTCCAAAAAGCATAGTTCCAAAAAAAATTTCCAGCGATCGGTATCAAAAATTTTTTTTGTCAAAATATTCATTAACTTGTAACGATCTCGATCAGTATAAAGCGAGTTACTACCTGAGAGTAACTGGCTTGGCCTTTTGCTCAACGGTTAAAGCACTCGCTTCCTGATCAGAGGTTCTCAGATCAAACCCAACCGGCGCCAATCTCTCTTCATTGGTGACCCTGGACACGCACGTAACTCTCTCATCATCAACTTCCAGCGCACAACAATCAACTCACCTCATCATCAACAGATGGCAGCACCAAAAAACAAAACAATCTCTCTCAACGCAAAGCCTGTCCTCGCATCACAATATGCGTACGACAGCATTCATTCACGAGTGCATATCGCTCGTCAGACGTCAGTAATACGTCTTTCTCACTGGGGGCATACTCTGTAACGATCTCGATCAGTATAAAGCGAGTTACTACCTGAGAGTAACTGGCTTGGCCTTTTGCTCAACGGTTAAAGCACTCGCTTCCTGATCAGAGGTTCTCAGATCAAACCCAACCGGCGCCAATCTCTCTTCAAACTCTTAAAACAATATCTTCTTAAACACAACACTTCCATTATTTGAGCACAACACTTCCATTATTTGAGCACAACACTTCACTAATTTAAGCAGAATATTATTCGAAGACTCTCATGTTGAAAGTTGGACAGAACTTTAATAGAACTCTTAACATAACATCAGCACATATTTCAAATTCGATGATTATTCACTCACATAAATAATTAATTTCACCTCCCGGAACGTCGGACCATGTAAAATAAATGCACACACTACACAAGTTATTCCATAGGCACTGATTATATTAAAACACTTTATTCCAAAGAATAACACTCACTCGCAGCTCACTGCTGCATTATCGTCAGCACATTTTTCAAACACAACTTTGGAATAATAATATAAAAAACACTTCACTTCTTTTCACTTTCTGGACACTGAGATTTTAATTATAGGTAGCAGGGTATCGTCTGCCTACATGGAACACCGCTGTCAAAAGTCTGGCGTTCAATTCTCAGGACGGCTTGAAGTATGTTGTGCAAAAACTAAATAAAATAGCAATTCAAAGTCACTCGGAAAGTTCGAATTCTTTAGCGAGTGTTTGATCATTAATTAAAAATATTAAATTATTATCATTATAAAAATCAAACTTTATAACGGAAGATTACTGCTTCTTCAAACGCAGTTTTCCCTTCTTTTTATTTCCCAAAGCAAACATTCTACTAACGGAACGGTAAATATCTGTCACCTTTGTGTCCAGTAGTTTTACCGTGAATTCACAGATTTATTTTTAACAGTGTAAGAAATATGGAAATTATAGAAGAGTAATAGAATATAGACAATATAATTATAGCAGTTATAGTTAGATTTTCTAAGCGTATAAGAGTTTTCTTGCACTTTTATAAAAATGTTCGTAAAAATATTGTTAAATTTTCTTTTCTATGCGTTCCTATATACTTAACGCATCTGGTACGTACTAGAAAAGTGTCACAACTCAAAAATTAGGCTTAATGATTCATGGCTGCTTTTTTTCAGACCTCTACCAATCTTCTAAAATAGAAGATTGTGCACTTAAAATATATGATTGTGTTAAAAAAGATGATTGTTCGTTGCATAAATTTGTTTATACAAAGGTTTTTCAATAAAATCTTTTATTGGACACTCTTAAATAGAGCACAAAACTATTTTTAATTCAGAACATACACATGTTTTACACATTTTTTAAGTAAAAAAAAAGCAGAAACCTGTATTTAGACAAATATTTAGTTTTTCTCTTCTCTAGAAGTCCTAAATATTGATTATAATGAGTATGATGGCGTTCAGGTTTACAAAAACTGCATACCTACTCTAGGAGCCTTTAAAATAGAGGGGCTGGAGAAGACAGAACCATGGGAAAATATTTTTCCAGAATTCCACGTGGTCAAACACGCCTGTGTATAATGCTTAAATAAAATGACTGCGATTTAAACGCTTGAAGTGTCTAAAAATGAGACTCAAAAAGCATTATATCTGAAAAAGTAAGACATATTAAAATGTCTGAAAATCAAACAATTTCAGCCATTTCAATTTAAAGTGTACACACAAAAAAAGAGAAAGAAAAAAAAAGAAAAGAAGAAAAAGAAAAAATATGGACATTTTCATTTTTGGGTGAAAACAGAAGGAATAATGAAATTCGGTTTCAGTGTTAAAACTCGGTTTCAGTGTTAAAACTCGGTTTCCGTCGATCCTTAGTAAACAAAAAGTTCTCTATTTATTATTGTAGGTGCTTACTTTGATAGATATTCTGCAGCATCTAATTATTTAATTACAATTTTGTAAACTTTAGCAGTTAAAACTCATTAAGTATTCCAGAAGAAATTATTTTTTTATTTAAGGCGAGAGTAATTACTTAATAATTCTACCTATCTATATATTTATATATATATTAATTTTTTATAGCTTAGCTACTTCATAAATATACATCGCTCAGATTATTACTATGGAAAAAGTAAACGGGAAAAATTATACAACAAATTACTTACTTTAAACGATTTGTAGACCGTTAGAATCACAATTTTGGAAGAAAGTTATTTCACAAATTTTCCACCTCAAATACCTCTTGCTTGACTTTCATTAGGAATTCACTCTTATTTCATTTTACACTCCCAAAGCTCATTTTTCTTCCTCTGATTGCAAAAGTAACACACGTGTTATTATTCAATTTCGACAGGATATATTGCACCAAAGTTTTTTTTTTTTTTTTTGTATATATTTCTTTAAAAACTTAGTTTGTCACGTTTTTTAAAATTGCAGGTTTCAGTACTTGCTTAAATGGAAAATCGTAAATTACAGAGAGCAAAATAAACACACTTCAGTTACTACGGCAGTTACTTGAACTTTTTCTTGAACATTGACTAATTGCTTTATTCTGCGAAAGGGGAAAAACACTACGGAGTTAAAGTGTTATATTTTAATATTCAGTTACTTTGCATATTAGTAAAAATTTAAATAGAAACAAACATTACTTATACAGGTGTAATGTTGCAGTACTATTAACCCGTGTAGAATGAGATATTTTTAAATGAAAATAATACTTCTTACGTTTAATAGTTATACAAAAAGTGTTGAAAAAATTGGTTTCATACTCAAGTAAAGGTAAATAAGTTTTAAACTTTTTGACTACGAATGTAAATTTGATTAGAAATTGCCGTAACTGGCAAATATTTTTATATTATTCGATCTCAAGGAAGAAAGTATTGGATTAAAAAAGTCTGAAAAAAAAATAAGAATTCTAAAATCTCTGAAAACTGAACCTCGGTTTCAGATGCATAACTGTCAGAATTACAGACATTTCGATCTAAAACGAATAAAAAAAAAGACAATTTTGTTTTCGTTCTAAAATGGGTAACAAATTAAATTCGGTTAATAAAATTCGGTTTCAATTTCGGTTGATCCTTAATAAAGATACAGAAAGATCTGTTTGTAATATTGTTGTTCTTATTTTGATGAATATACTGCTATGTCTAATTATTTAAGCACTATTTTGTAAATTTTACCTATTAAAACTTTTTGAGTATTCTAGTAAATTTGAACTTTTTTTCCCTTTAAAACGCGATGAATTACTTAAAAATTCTACAGTATATACATACTTGTATGTATATAGTTTCATTTTTTATAACTCAACTACTCCATAAATATTCCAACTCAAATTGTTACACCAGAAAAAATAAACGAGAAAGAAATTAGACAACAAAATACTTACTTTAATTGATTTGTAGACCACTAGAATTACAATTTTGAAGAAAGTTATTTCAGAAATTTTCCACGTCGAATACCTCTCGCTTGACTTTCATTAGAAATTCACTCTTATTTCATTTTACACTCCGAAAACTCATTTTTCTTTCTCTAATTGCAAAACTAACAAACGTTTTGTTATTGAATTTCAGCAGGATTTATTGCTGATGTTTTTTTTTATACCAGTTTGTCACGTTTCCTAAAATTACAGGTTTCAGGACTTGTTAAATGAAAAATCGTAAATTACAGAGAGCAAAATATAACACGCTTGATTTGACTTAATTTGGATTTCTACGGCAGTTACTTGAAGTTTTTTTTTTGAACATTGACTAATTGCTTTATTCTGCGAAAGGGAAAAAAATTCTTCGGAGTTAAATTGCTATATTTTAATATTCAGTTATTTTGCATATTTAATATATTTTGGACAGAAAAAAACATTATTTATGCAGGTGTAATGGTGCTGTTTTTTTAACTCGTGTACAATAAAGTATTTTTAAAAGAAAATATTACTTCTTACGTTTACCGTTATATAAAAAAAATGAAAATCCGGGTCCATGCTCAAGTAAATGTAAATAACTTCTTAACTTTTTGAGTACGAATGTAACTTTGATTGGAAAGTGCTGTAACTAGCAATTACTCTTCTTTCATTTTATACTCCGAAAGCTCATTTTTCTTTCTCTGATTGCAAAAGTAACACACATCTTATTATTGAATTCTGGTAGGATTTTTGGTGAAAGTTTTTTTTTTTTTTTTTTTTTTTTTTTTTTTTTTTATACCTTAAAAAATTTAGTTTGTCACGTTTCCTAAAATTACAGGTTTCAAGACTTGTTTAAATGGAAAATCCTAAATTACACTGAGCGAAATATAACACGCTTGATTTGACTCAATTTGGATTTGTACGGCAATTACTTGAAATTTTTCTTGAACATTGACTAATTGTTTTATTCTGCGAAGGGAGAAACACACTTCGGAGTTAGATTGTTATATTTTAATATTCAGTTATTTTGTATATTTAATATATTTTAGATGAAAAAGAAAGAAATTACTTATGCAGGAGTAATGTTACACTACATTTAAGTCGTGTACAATAAACTGTTTTGAAATGAAGATACTACTTCTTACGTTTAATTGTTATAAAAAAAAATGTCAAAATTTGGTTTCATACTCAAGTAAAGGCAAATAATTTCTTATCTTTTTGAGTACGAATGTAACTGTGAGTGGAAATTATAACTGTAGTTGTATTATATTCTTCTATCTGTACAAGAAGAAAATATTTGTTTAACAGTATCTGAAAAAATTAAGAAATTTTAAAATGTCTGAAAATTAAACACTCCGTTTCAATTACTTAAGTATCTGAATTACAGGCATTTCCTATTAGAATGTATGTAAAAAAAAAGAAAGACAACTTTGTTTTCAGCCGAAAATTTGATGATTAATAAAATCCGCATTTTAGTTTCGGTTGATTCTTTATAAAATGCAGAAAGATTTGTATATAATATTGTAGTGCTTATTTTGATGGATATACTGATGTGTCTAATTACTTAAACACCATTTTGAAAATTTTAGCTGTTAAAACTTCTTAAGTATTCTAGGAAATTAGAAGATTTTTTTTTAGATTTAACATGCGAATAATTATTTAAAATTCATACAGTATTGCATATTTGCATAAATATATTCATTTTTTTATAGCTTAAATACTTCCTAAATATACCACGCTGTAATTATTACACCAGAAATTGTAAACGAGAAAAATTTAGACAACAAATTACTTACTTTAAATGATGTAGACCGCTAGAATTACAATTTGGAAAGAAAGTTATTTGAGAAATTTTCCACGTCGAATACCTCTCGCTTGACTTTCATTAGAAATTCATTTTTATTTTTTATTTTACACTCCGAAAGCTAATTTTTCTTTCTCTGTTTGCAAAACTAACACACGTCTTGTTATTCAATTCCGACGGGATTTATTGCTGAAGTTTTATTATACCTAAAAAAGTTTGTCACGTTTCCTATAATTACAGGTTGACTTGTTTAAATGGAAAATCGTAAATTACAGAGAGCAAAATATAACACGCTTGATTTGACTTAATTTGGATTTCTACGGAAGTTACTTGAAGTTTTTCTTGAACATTGACTAATTGCTTTACTCTGCGAAAGGGGGGAAAATTCCTTGGAATTAAAATGTTATATTTTAATATTCAGTTACTTTGCATATTTAATATATTTTAGATGAAAAAATTTACTTTTGCAGGAGTAATGTAAGCAGTAATGTTTGCAGGAGTTGCAATTTTAAACTACTAACTCCTGTACAATAAATTATTTTTATTCTCCTGTACAATAAAGTATTTTTAAATGAAAATACTACTTATATTTAATCGTTAAAACAAATGATGAAAATTGGGTTTCATACTCAAACAAAGGTAAATAATTTGTTAACCTTTTGAGTACGAATGTAACTTTGACTAGAAATTGTTGTAACTGTTAATTATTTTTACATTCTTCTAGCTTTACAAGAAGAAAGCATTGGTTTAAAAGTGTCTGAATAAAATGTCTAAAATTGAACAATCCATTTCAGACACTTAAATATCTGAATTTCAGACATTATAACTTAGAAACTGGGGACATTGATACATGGGGCACATTGATACACCCCTCTACTGTTCAAAGGGTCATTATAAGAAGTTTCAAAACAGCTCCAAAAAGTGATGCTAGTGTAAACAACTACATACAGAAAGTCTTGGCACGATTCAATAGTTTGATGAAATGAGACGGGTGATTTATTTTTTTGTAGGTCAAAAGTAAATTTTGGTTGTACAATTGAAATGGTATACAACTTTTCGAGTATTTTCGACCGAAAAGATTACTCTCCCTGGCAAGTAAAACTACTCTTTATCAGTTCCTTCTTTATTCATTGGTGAATTATGAAGTGTTAAAATTGAGATTAATTTTGTTCAAAATGGCTGTATGGAGCACATTGATGCAGTTTATGTCGGGGCACATTGATACGTATCAATACGTACCATGATAACTACAGGCAACCTAAATCCTTTTCTAGTTCATTTTTTCTTTACCTTTTATTATTTTTTTTACCATACATTCCTTATTCCAACCATTTTTCGCCAAAAATTTCTAATATTAGTTTTCATTGAAATGAAATAGCTCTAATTTTTTATATTAGAACATTTTATAGTATTTTTGCAAACAGAAGACGTATGAATTTATCCAACATCGATTGCTAGTAGAACTGACGAAAGAAAAGGACGAAAGCATGGCAAATCTCGAATTTATATCGATTCTACAAAGAAAAAAGTATTTTTCGACATGAGAAATGTTAAGAATGAGGAACAAGCTGCAGCACAGCAAAGGATAATTATATTATAAACAGAATTTTTACTATAACTATCCTTTATTTTATGCTTATAAACCGATTTATAAACAGAAAGGCTGGTAGTTTTTTCATCTTTTTCTAAGAAATAGACAGATATGATAAAATTACCGCTTTTAACAATCAGACAAGGAACACCCAGAACATCAAGTAATTATTCATTTAATTTTGATTGCTTTAATATTACTTACAAATAAATTGTGGGTGATTTGAATTTCTATAAATAAGTATAAAATGGTTTGCAAATTAATTTTCTACGAAATATATAAATTGGGGTTATTTTGTCTCCATTTTCCCAAAAGCATCAAAATGCCCCGTAAGGTGTATCAATCTGCTCCGGGGATGGGGCATATTGATACAAATGATTTTTTTTTATTTTTTTTTTTAAATAACATGAAAAAATATTATATAAAACAACGATTGTACATTTTTATAACACACTACACAAGGTTTTCTGACACCGCATCGAAAAATAACTTGAAACTTCTACTTTCTAGACACCAAAAAATTCTTAGAAAAAACTGTATCAATGTGCCCCAGTTCCCCCTACTGAATTGAATGAGTTAAGTTATAAATGTTGTATGCAACATGCTGATGATCATTTTATAATAGCTAATACTCATTTTGATATTTCCAGTTTCCTTCTGATTTGTTATCTGTATTGACTCAAAATTTACATTTAACTCTTCAATGCAGCGTGTGCCACATCTGTTATATGCCTAAAACAATATAGTTCTCATTATGTGCCGTGAATTTGACCAATATGATCACTGTAACTGCTCAAAAATATACCAAAGAATATAGTTACATTTATTTTGTCTATGTCAAATGGCTGATTTTGACAAAAAAAATTAATTTGTTATTCGGAAATTTAAAAAAAATCTATCAAGCTATTTAAGGCAAAATTTACTCCTATAATTTTAACTGAATACTTGAAAGTATTAATATAAAGAAAGTTTCAGAGTGTTAAGCATATAAACCTATTTAATTTAACTCTTTCGCGTCTGGTGTACTATTAATAGTACATGCCGTTTAATTGCGTATTATTCAGTTTTAGCAAATATTTTTGTCACTGTTTACCTGTATTAATATTAGTATTTGTCTGTGCATTTACTATATGAGCTTACAAACGTTTAGGCATATAATAATAATAATAATAATAATAATAAATATTTGCTAAATTATCTTTGCACCGTTTGTGATTCTTTTTTTTATTAAATATATATTTCACTCTTTAAGTAAAAAATATTGGTCACTTTTTTTAAGTAATATCATTTGATAAAGCGCGAAAAATATTAGAGGTATATATTAGAGTATCGCTATTACTATATAGTTTCTGAGTTCTGTTACATATAGTTTCTGAGAAAAGTGTTTTTTTTCTATTACACACAAATTTCGATTTGTGAGCATTTGTGAAAGGTATTGAGGAACGCTGGAGGTAAATATCGTTGCAGAAGTATATAAGAATTGCCAATAATTTTTTTTAAAAATCGGCAATTAGACACGATATTAACTCCTAAATAGATAGACCGTTTACACATATATAACAACATATACAACGGACTCTATGTACCATCGGCTTTTAAAGCTTAGATATCAACTTTTAATGATAAATTTGTGCGATACAATGCCAGTAATACAATGTAGCAGTATAAAAGAAATAAATAGTCAAATGGTTACAAACAGACTAGTTTAATAAAATTAATCAGATAAATACTATAGGGCTCACGACTAATTTAAATTGAAGGTAACTATCAATGTGTGCTTAGCACAAGTTTAAATTTTGAACAAGTTTTTATTTATCAACACTGTAAAATGAAAAGATTATTACTACGCTGAATTTAGTTTCCTAAAATGTTAAATGAAGTTTAAATATGCACTACTTTTATTGTCAATACCAAATTAAGTTCATAAAAAACGATTGGGATAAGCTTGACAAAAAAGATATACAGACTAGCAATAACTGATATTATTTAGGTTTCATACTTCTTTGAATGTTTATGGTATGTTCATTCATACTTTTCTAGTTCTACAGCTATACCCACCCCTACGAGGTATAAATGTTTACAAAGTCTTATAAACTTTAAGTAATTATTATTTTTTAAGAACGCAGTTAATAATTCATATATTTATTGTACGGAACACTCGAAGGTTGAGTGTTACTCGAACTTGAGCGTTTATTTATTTTTTTTTTCTTTTCAATTGCTTTATATTTATCCTTCTGTTCGGTGATCTTGTAACTAGCTAATGTTTTCTATTGGTTTTGTATGCTCTATGATCATGTTATCGGAACAGTAGTTTTTTTTCTACTTATGATATAATATAATTTCTCTACATAAAAGGGCATAAATCCCCAATCTGCGAGCGTCTGATATAAATATTAATTTTTTATACTATTTTTTTAAATTATTTCTGATAAACATGGGGTAAAATATAATAAAATCTTCAAGCAAAACACGTGATACAGAAACTTATATTGGTACTTACTTATTTTATGCTTATTTTGATATCTTCTAGATAATTAGGATTTCTGAGTGATGTGAAACGGCAAGAAGAGCCTGCTCCCGTGTTTTAGTACCCGTATCGTTGATTGAATGTGATGACTATTTTTGTTCTTTGACATACTTGATAGTACTTTAATTTTTTCTACGTTTTCCTTCATTTCATTTAATACAACTATGGATCCCAAACGTAAATCCAGAAAATAGAATGACGCTACTTGATTCCGGAACTTTGTTGTAAATTTGTGGACACATCTAAATATTTCCTGAAATAAATACAAAATACTTTTACAAGTTATTATTGTAGCTTTTATAGATTTTAATGTAGCTATAGAAAATATAATTATTAATAATCCGCTATCAATTATGTCTCTCATTAAGTTAATGAAGTAATCAGATAATATTGCATCCAAAAATATTATTTGATAATGTAATTATAGGATTCAAAGTTAATAAAGAAAAAAATAAACTCACCGAAAAAATAAAAATTCATGTTATTTTCTGGGGATTTTTTATTAATTGAAGGAATTGTAACAATTCATATCAACGATCATTTACAGAAGCCAAAAAAAAAAAAAAAAAAAAAAAAAGAATTTTAATAAATATTTATCTTTATCTGATAACAACGAGTATCTAATGCATTAAGTCTTTCACCGGACCAAAATCAAATCATATAAATTTACTATTAACCAGCAAGTTTGAATCTAAAATCCTCAACATATTTTTCAAGCAAGTTTTCTTAATGTCACTCTTTCCATAAAATACATGACGCAAAATCAGCAATAATGATAGACATGGAAAAAAATTATATTTTGATTATCTTTCTTCCTTGGCCCATTTTATATGACAAGGGAAGATGAATAGCTTATTTCAAGGGTGATCAGCTCTTTTATGATGTCCATTACAGACCACTTGCACTTTGCATTATGATTATGATTTTAGTATGAAGCGAAGCGGCTTTGATATTAAAATTTTAATTATACTGCTTCGGAGGTTTTCGCTTTTTTTTAATTGTGAGTTTCGCATTTAAGCTTGGGGTGCAATTTTACCAGTTTTACAACAGATGGTAGAATGATTTCTTGTTTTTTAATATGCAGTTGCTTCGATTGCACTTCTGATGTAGTATGAACAGAAAGTGTTTTGCGAAAAATATTTTGTTTATGAAAGTTACAATGCTGTTCTGATGTTCTGGATTAATATATTGTCGAAAATGAATAATTCATTTCATATGCCTCTTTTCACAGTCTAAGCCTGGAAGAATAAAAATGAAAAACGAAAAAAAAAAAAGACTGGATAAAAGTTATTAAAGGATTTTTAAATCGCATTGCTTATACAGCTTATACCAAATACTTTATTTAATATTATACCATTGGTTATACCAAAAATGTTGCTCGGCAATGTAAAGGTAGGGCTCATAGTTGAAAACAAATAAAGAAATAAAGAAATTCCCAGAAAAAAATTATCATATTTTATTCTGCACTTTAATTAGAGCATGAAACTGTAACAATTCATATCAAAGACGATTTACAGAAGCTTATAAAACAGTTTTAATAAATAGTCATTCTCATGTGATAACAACGAGCATCTAACACATTAAATATTTCACTGGACCAAAATCAAATCATAAAAGTTTAGGGGAGAGTGGGGATACTTGAGCATAGGGGATACTTGAGCCACCCCTATTATCTCTACAGTGGGTTAATTTTTCTTTCTAAAATTGGCAATATGGTATCATATTTATAGTTCTGAACGTGTAAAAAAGAAATCACATACCTTGGTACCATTTTGAAAGTATGGTGATTAATTATTGTTTTTTCCCTATCTGAAGTAAATATTTAACTGCATTTTTTTTTTTTTTTTTTTTTTTTTTTTTTTTTTTGTAATCAATGTTTTGCTTAAAGTTGCTGCAATATAGATAAATTTAATAAGTATAATTTGTATTGTATTTTAATCTTAAATAGTTCAAATAGCTGCATGCTTTACTTAGTAAAACTCTGATAAACAGAAATGGTGGTAATGGGGTTACTTGTGCCAGTGAGATTGGGGATACTTGAGCCATGGCTCAACCATCCCCACAACGAAATTAGACATGGGTGAAACAAACAAAAATTAAAATTACGTCCTTATATTCACTAATAAATTTTTTTCAAGTTAAAAGGGAGAATAATTTTTTATTTAATTTTTCTTAAAAAAATAATAACTTAAAAAATGATTAAAATTGTATATTTTTTTAATGAAAATATACATCTTATTTTTCATTTTGACTAACAAAATAGCCTGTCTAGATAAATGTAAACACAGTTTTCAATTTAACTTTTATTGCATTAAAATAACTTTTTAAAATTGTTTTACAGGTTATTATCTCTAATACTTTAATTAGTTAGGTCCAACATATTAAAATATTTATTTTTTAATGTAATATATTAAGATTAATATTTTATATTGAACTTATAACCTCTGTTATTGTAACTTCTTTTGAAAGAAATTTGAAGAAGAATTTGTAGAAAAAATGGTCATAAAAAAAATCGCAATTCAAACTTACGTGCATGGAGCCAAAGTTGTAGACAAATTCTTTTCCTGTGAAATCAAAAAAGTGTTTGAAAGAGTGGTATGATACATCTGGCTCAGATTTTGACAGCTACTCAATTAAAAGCATGAGTTCGACAATATCTTTAGATGAAAATTCTGTCAATAATGGTGATGATATGAACAGAAAATCTTCTACTGATGATTGGTTGCTAGTAAAATATGCCATAAAGAAAACTGTAAAAAGATTTGTTGAACAAATGCTTAATATTTCAGAATATGAATTGAAAATGAAATTTGCTCGAAGAATTGCAAATTCCAAATTTAAATGGCCCCCAACTGAGGATGTTGCTACCACCGACATAACTCAAGTGGAAATGATTCTTCGATCGCCAGTTATAACGACAAAAAATGATCGTGTTACAAGCTTTGTTTTCGCAATTGGTTTCGAAGGACTTCATGTATCATACTTTATCATTCAGTAAAATATTTGTGCAAAAAATAAAGCGAAAAAATTTAATTTTGTAGGTATTTTTCCATACTGGCTCAAGTATCCCTTCACCATGGCTGAAGTATCCCCCTCACGGGGATACTTGATAAAATTTTAGTTATTCTTCTTTGGAGGTTTTCGCTTTTTTCTTAAATTCTGAGTTTCGCACTTAAACGTGCGGGTGCACTTTCATCATTTTAACAACAGATTGTAGAATGATTTTTTTTTTAATATATAGTTGTTTCGATTGTACTTCTGATGTGCAATATGAATAGAAAGTGTTTTGCGAAAAATATTTTGTTTATAAAAGTTATAAAGTTGTTCTGATGTTTTGGAAGAATATACTATCGACAACGCTTTATGTTTATCGCAATTTAAATTTTAGGCATGTAACTAATAATTTGTTCACCCATTGTATTTCATGTCATAAATAAAATATGATTGTTATGGTTATTATAGTAGCTTCTATAAGTTTTAATGTGAATATAGAAAATAGAATTATAATAATCCGCTACTAAATATGTCTCTCATTAATTTAATGAATTAACCAGATAATACTGAGCCCAAAAATATTACTTGACAATTTAAAGATAAGGTTAAAAGTTGAAAAAAGATTTAAAAAAAATCACCAAAAAATAAAATTGTTTTCTGACTTTTTTAGTGTAAAAAATTGTAAGAATTCATATCAACGATGATTTACAGAAGCAAATTAAAAAGTCTTAATAAATATTCATTCTCATCTGATAACAATGAGCATCTAACGCATTGAATCTTTCACTCTACCAAAATCTAGTCTTATAAGTTTACTATTAACCAGCAAATTAAAATCTCTAATCCGCAACTTATTTTTCAAGAAAGTTTTCTTGATATCACCATTTATATAAAATACGTGACGAAAAATCTGCAATAATAATGGACATAAAAAAAACCCTGAATTTTGATTATCTTTCTTACTTGGCCCATTTTATATGACAAGGAAAGATAAGATCACCCTTGAAATAGCTTATTTCAAGGGTGATCAGCTCTTTTATCCATTACAGACCACTTGGACCTCACATTACGGTTATGATTTTAGTATGAAGCGAAGCAGCTTTGATATTAAAATTTTAATTATTCTTCTTCGGAGGTTTTCGCCTTTTTTTAAATTCTGAGTTTTGCACTTAAGCGTGGGGGTGCAATTTCACAAATTTTACAACAGATGGTAGAGTGATTTCTTGTTTTTTAATATGTTTTTTTTATAATGCTGTTCTGATGTTCCGGAAGAATATATTGTCGATAATAAATAATTCATTTCATATGCCTCTGTACAGAGTCTAAGTAGGGAAGTATAAAAATGAAAAAAATAAGAAAAAAAATGACTGAAGAAAAGTTACGAATCGATTTTTAAATCACACTGATTATAGCGATTATAATAAATATTATACCACATATTATACCATTCATAATACCAGAAATGTTCCTTGACAATGTAGAGATAGAGATCAAAGTTGAAAAAAAAAATCACCGAAATTTAAAAAAAATGTATTTTTCTTAAGTGCTTTTATTAGTGTAAAAAATTGCAACAATATATATCAACAATGATTTCAGAAAGCAAGTAAAGTAATTTTAATAAATTTGCAATCTCACCTAATAACAATGTGTATCTAACTTATGGAATCGTTCATTGAACCAAAATAAAATCATATAAGTTTGCTCGTAACCAGCGTAACTTTTGTTGTTCTGTCAAAAATCATCAACTTATTTTCCAAGAAAGTTTTGTTAATGTAACTATTTCCATAAAATACATGACGCAAAATCAGCAATAATGATAGACATGGAAAAAAATTATATTTTGATTATCTTTCTTCCTTGGCTCATTTTAAATGACAAGGAAAGATAAATAGCTTATTTCAAGGGTGATCAGCTCTTTTATGATGTCCATTACAGACCACTTGCACTTTACATTATGATTATGATTTTAGTATGAAGCGAAGCGGCTTTGATATTAAAATTTTAATTATACTTCTTTGGAGGTTTTCGCTTTTTTTTAATTGTGAGTTTCGCATTTAAGCTTGGGGTGCAATTTCACCAGTTTTACAACAGATGGTAGAATGATTTCTTGTTTTTTAATATGCAGTTGCTTCGATTGCACTTCTGATGTAGTATGAACAGAAAGTGTTTTGCGAAAAATATTTTGTTTATAAAAGTTATAATGCTGTTCTGATGTTCTGGAAGAATATACTATCAAAAATGAATAATTCATTTCATATGCCTCTGTTCGCAATCTAAGCAGGGAAGTATAAAAATGAAAAAAAAACTGACTAAAAGTTACGAAAGTATTTTTAAATCGCATTGATTATATTCGCGTGTTTGGGCATTGAAGATGAAAAAATATATAATGCAGTTTTATAAATTTTTACAAGTGGCTAAAAAGATAAAGAGAAATTTTACGGAAGTAAGCTGTTGAAATATTGGATAGCTTTTACTTTAAAATATATTATCATAATGCATTTATTACCATTGCATAGATGTTTTTAGAATTGTGCATCATATATTCTTTTATTTTATTCAGTATTCGGGCTGTTTTTCTCTGTACCATTTACTGAAAAATAATTTTTTATTTTGATTAGTCTTGTCCTCACATATTTGTCAATACTTTTTCAACATGTTATAAATGATGATCAAAAGGCGCATACATATATACACTTTTCATAACTGTCTATGTCTTAAAACTACTAGTTGCGTGGCAACCCAATGTATTTTTTTTTTAATTGATTGTGATAATCTGATTATTTTCAGTAAAATGAAATTTGAAATTATTTGCATTTTTTGTACTCAGATGATTTGTTTATGAAAATTTATGGAATCGTGATTAAAATATATTATGATCTTTTACTGGGGTACTCTACAGGTAAAACTGTAATATATATTGCTGCATAACAAATGATGGGATTTGAATTCATATATTGCTCTTTAAATAAATTAAGTTTCACTTTTCAACTAAATTTTTATTTTTATCTGTTCACTTTAAACAAAAAAAAATTATAATTCATTTTTTTCATATAGGCTTTATTATTTTCAAAGCAATTTTTAAAATTATTTTTAAATTAACCTTTTTTTTTTCTTTCTGAAACTTATATTGTTTTCGAAGATTAGTTTCTAGTAATGTAAATGTGATTTTCGTTATTAATGTAATAGTTTCATGATTAAAAAAAGGTTGACTTTTTTAAACATTCGAGCCACATTTTCATCCCTCTTTAATTTTATAGCTTGAATGTACATGGCAAGCTTCAGTACGCATTACTTAGTTTCTGTTTCGTGAACCATTACCAGAAACCTTGTATTGTTAATACCTTGAATGGCAATATAAATATAAAATAGGTTTCTTGATGACTCATTTTTAAAATATATCAGATACTAAAAATTAATGATAAAAGCATTTTTGAATTTAAAGTTTTTTCTAAACGTTTATAAGTATCTCAATATATTTATAGCATTTACCGCCAATAAAATAATTGAACAATTCCGAATTTATTCCAATATTAGAAAAAACTGTTTTCCTTAATCTTTAACACTGTTATAACTACTTGAAGAAAATATTGCTATTCTACTAATACTTACTTATTTAAATTAGAATTTAAGTATAATTTTGTATAATGCTATTAACATGACGGTATTTCGCTAACATTTCATAAATAGTGATTTCAAATTTTGAAAAATTTTTTACAAGATGCAAATAACTTGAGAATGATTATCTATAGAACAAATCTGATAATTGATGTATTACTGATGTCATAAGGTTATTTAGCATAATTTAAATTGATGAATGAATTTATATTATGTATTTTAAAAAACTTAAATGTTTATTACATTCTCATGCAACCGAAGAGAGTATTTTCTTTAAAAAATAATTACAATGCATTTAAAATTAATAATGATATCATTTAAAATTATCACCGAAAATATAATGTTTTACTTTTCACTTATTTAATGATAACAGAATGAATAATTTTGAAATGCAAATTGAATTAATTTTAAAAATGTAACATTCTGCATTAATGCACAATATTCTAATTTTATGGTAATGAACTTTGTTTAATTATTGTATAATTAGAATTCATGGTATGTAATAACTGCACATTCCTTCGGTATATTGATTATTTCTCTAATATTAATGTTTCTCTTAATATTAAATTTGTATGTTAAAATTTGGCAAAATTTATTTGGTGGGAATATATATAAATAGAAGCCAGACACACAACTTAAATGTTAGATAAAAATTTTAAACTAGCTCACTCAAACGGTCTGCTCAAATTGTAAGAATAGAACTTGAAAAATTGTCAAATTCTGCATGAATCACTATTTTTAGAAATTTTAAAACATTGTTTCGTTCATTCTTTAATAGTTCGTTTACAGTAAATGAAATCATAAATGTGTTTCAGGCTGAAATACGTATAAAATGGCATCTCAGTTCAAACGCATTTCCCGATATAATTTACTTTAATTAACCTAAAATCTTGTTTACAGACAAATGGTTTTTCCCGGTTCAAAGGGCATGTGAATTTGTTTCTCAAAATTAGACCATTTGTTTGGTGCTTTTCATTATTATGAACTTCATTAATTATAAAATATTGTTTAAATTACGTTTATGTAGTTCAGTTTAGGCAGTGAAAATGGATTTCATTTATGTATATCTTACTAATTCAATTATTAATCTGAGGTTTAATTTTTTTAAAGTGTTCAAAAGTAATTATTATTTATCTACAAAGCAACAGTGTTTAGATTTCAGAATTGAATTGAATTACTTTTAAGTATTGCGGTATCAGAGTGTATATTTTTTTACTCGAATAATTACTGGAATGTTCACATTTTCCAATAATGGAATAGATTAAGCTATTAGTGGTACTTTTGCTTTTTTATAATAGATATGAGGTTAGGTGTATTTTAATGATCTGAAAATGTGCAAAAGTAATAAGATAGGAAAACATTTAAATTGATATTTCAAAATGTTTAAAAAATATTGTAGAACAAACTTGTTAAAATAATTAAACTAAAAAATGTACTAAATTAGTTTCTCTTAAATTGTACAATAAAAATAAGTAAACAGCATAAGTTTATTATGAAGTATTTAATGATTTTTCAAAGTTCTATTGTGATTAAGGTCAAGATATTGTAAGAAAGTTTTCTATTTTTTAAGTCAAAAAGATTATATCAATCTAAGTATATATACAATTTCGATGTGCTATTCCCAACTCTCATACTTCTTAATATTTCAAAAATTAATTAGAAATGATATTACTTAAATAATACTAGTTCAATACTATTCAACTTTGATTTCTATCTCCAACTTCTGTTTCGCCAATTGATCGGGATAAGAACGAGTCATATCATATTTAATATCAATCATTGATATTTAATAAAATCGATATTTTTCGCTAGTATGTTGTACATCAGCTGCTACAAATAACCAGCTTAGAAGAAAACGATGTTTCTATCATTGCATGAGCCGCCTCTGTACACCAAAACTATGAAAAATGTCGAAAATTAACCAAAAAGAAAATGTCGAAAATTAACATACTATAATCTCCCATCTTATAAAATATTTCAAAATTCAAGGAGCATCTGCTTCCCATAGCCAAATAATACATATGAAATTTAATAATTATCAAGACAGAGCTTGGTGAAATATAATTTGTCATATAGCGCATAGTGTAGATCGTATAGCGTAACGTCGTCAGTGCTGACGATTCTATATGTAACCGAAACCGGTCTGCTGCTAATTTAATTTATTTGGTGCACTGTTAACGTTGCTCACTCTTATATTCCATATATGATTTTTTTAATTCTATGCATAGCTTCATATACTATTGGATGGAACAATAATAAAAATGGCACAATAATTGCTATTATACCACCGTCTTTTGGCAGAATATTTTTATATTCACGTAGGACCTGCTTCCCATAGTAAGAAAAATGAAATGTTTTCAGTTTAGCACAATTATATCCAAAAATTCTTAGACTCTCGATGACACAATGGCGACACTCGGACACACAAGCATTTTATAGAAAAACATTTTTTTATATCTCTGAGCCTTTAACATTCAAATCTGTCAAAAAACGGTAATTGAAAAATATTTCAACTACAATGCTTTATTCTATTTTAACTAGAAAAGAGTAATATAAGGTTTGTCCCATAAGTTAAGAGACTGATTCTATAAAATTTCAATTATTTGAAAATAATCTGATAAACACTTATTATTTAAAATACTCTCTTTCTGTATTGGTACGCCGATGCAAAAGATTTCTGTCACCAATTTATGCCTCGTTAGAAGATTTCGATTGGAATGCTGTCCAGAACGCGTCTTACATTTTTCTACAATACTCCAGTTTGTCAAACAATAATTTTTCTAAAGCTGTATTTTGACCAATAGAAAAGAAAATGGTCAGGCAAAGACAAATTGAAGCTATACGATGGTTCAGGATAACAAAGATAGTCTTTGATATAATATAGTGCTAATTAGTTTGTGATGCAAACAGGTGGTGCTGAAATGTGACATTATTCATAATTATTGAAATAATTTTATCGCAGGAACTAATGCACGAATTTTCATAAAGTTTCAGATTCCATTAGTCCATTATATAATTTGGTGTTGATTACTTTTCGATATAAATTGCCTAACAGGGGCGTTGCCATGTGGCATTATTCATGATTTTTAAAATAGCTCTATCACAGGAACTAATGTGCAAAATTTCATCAATTTTCAGATTTTGATAGTCTCTGATATAAATTATTATTCTTTAGATTTATAGCGCTTTTATCAGATTTTTTTTTCGATTTCTGCAGTGATCCTATCTCAAAAATTAACATACGAATTTTTATTTAACTCCATATTCAATTAGAGCAAGACATAATTTGTTAGTGACTAGATTTTGCTTTAAATCACCTAACCGGCGATGCTGCTATGCTTCATTTTTCTGGAAGTATTACGATGTATGAGGGAAAGAAAAGTTCCGGGATTGCCATACCTGACTAGATTTTTTCTGTTCTAATGCCACATTTTTAAAAGCCGGAAGTTTTATGATGAATAATTTCAAGAGAAGCATAACATAAATAAGATACTAGAGATAAAAGCTAGTGCTATAAATGGAATATAAAAATAGTCACTAGTTGGAGCAATGTCGAATTTATAGCATGACGAATTTCAGACGTCGGATCTGTCCAAGGAATTCATACTACCATAAAATTAAGATATGTGCAGGATTTTTATTTAAAAAAATACATATTCTTTATCAAGCACACAAAAAAATCACATAATAGCTTATAAAAAAATAGGAGTGGAATTGAAAGGAAATGGAAGTACTAAATTGAATCAGTTAAATTATAAATGTTGGATGCGCCATGTTAATGATTATTTTGTAATAGTTTATAATCATTTTTCATCATTATTTACAGGTTTATCTTGATTTGTTACCTGTATTGACCCAAAATTCAGTTTACTTTTAACCCTTTACTGCACCGTGTGCCACATCTGGTACATGCCTAAAAAAATATAGTTCTCATTATGTACCGTAAATTTGAATAATATGATCACTGTAACTGCTCAAGAACATACCAAAGAATAGAGTTACATTTATTTTTTTTTTCATGTCAGATGGCTGATTTTGACAAAAAAATTGAATTTCTAGTCCGAAAACATTTATCAAGCTATTAAGGAAAATTTACTTTTATAATTTTAACTGAATACTTAAAAATATTAATATAAAGAAAGTTGTAGAGTGTTAAGCATATAAACCTAATTAATTTAACTCTTTCGGGTCGGGTATACTATTAATAGTGCATGTCTTTGAATTGGGTATTATTTTGTTTTAGCAAATATTTTTGTCACTGTATACCTGTAGTAATATTAGTATATGTGTATGCATTTACAATATGAGTTTATAAGCATTTAGGAATTTAATAATAATAATAATAATATTAATAATAATAATAATAATAATAATAATAATAATAATAATAATAATAATAATAATAATAATAATAATAATAATAATAATAATAATAATAATAATAATAATAACTAGTTGCTTAATTCTGTTTGCCCCGTTTGTGATTATTTAATATTCAACATATGTTTCACTCTTTTAATAAAAAATATTGGATACTCTTCTGAAGGAACAACGTTTGATAAAACGCGAAAAATATTAGAGGTAGTAGACGTTAACTGAATCCTTGTAGGAAAAATATCGCGATTGCTATAGATCGCGTGGTTTTTAAGAAAAGTGCTTTTTCCCGTTACACAGAAATTTCGATTTGGGGACATTTATGAAAGGTATTTAGGAGCGCTGGACGTAAATATTGTAGCAGAAATATAAAATTATTGTCAATAATTTTTTTTAAAATGACCGTCGGCAATTGGCCAAGATATTAATTCCTAAATACACAGACGGTTTACACATACATAACGACAAGGACAACGTACTCTATGTACCATCGGCTTTTAAAACTTAGCTAATCCATCCCAACTTTTAATCATATATTTGCGTAATACAATATAGCAGTGTAAAAGCAATAAATGTCAAATTGTTAAAAGGAAACTAAATTAATTAGTATTAATCAGATAAATACTATGGGACTCACAACTAATTTAGATTGAGTGGATCTGTCAATATTTTTCCTATATCTTTAAAAGTTATATAAAAACGTACCTTGAGAAACGCGGCTTTGACGAAGGTGGGGTTGCAACTTCGTGACCTTCTTTTGAAATGTGCTTAGCACAATGACAAATTTAAAGTTTGAACAAGGGGTTTGTTTAGCTGCACTATAAAAATAAAATATTATTACTACACTGAATTTAGTTTCATAAAATGTTAAATGAAGTTTAAATGTGTGCTACTTTTATCGTCATTACCGAATTAAGTTAAAAAAAAAAGATTGCGATGAGATTGGAAAAAAAAGATATACAGAATAGCTATATCTGACATTATTTAGACTTCATATCTCTTTGAATTTTTATGGTATGTCCATTCATATTTTTCTAGTATCTACAGCTATACCCATTCTACGTGGTGTAAATTTTTACAAAGTCTTATAAGCTTTAAACAATTATTATTTTTTAAGAACACTGTTAATAAAACATATATATTTACTGTATGGACACCCTCAAAGCTAGAGTATTACTCGAACTTGAGCATTTTTTTTTCATTTGATTTATATTAATCCTGCTGTTCGGTGATCTTGTGATTAGCTAATGTCTTCTATAAAAAGGTATAAATCCCCAATCTGTGAATGTTCGATATAAATATTAATTTTTTGTACCATTTTTTACAATTATTTCTGATAAAATGGGGTGTAATAAAATGAAATCTTCAAGCAAAATAAGTGGTACAGAAAATTATATAGTACTTACTTATTTTATGCTTATTTAGGTACTTTCTAGATAGTTAAGATTTCTGAGTGATCTGAAACGGCAAGAGGAGCCTGCTCACGCGTTTTAGTACCCGTGTTGTTGATTTAATGTGATGACTATTTTTATTTTTTGACATACTTGATACCACTTCAATTTTTTTCTATATTTTCTTTTATTTGATTTAATACAACTATGGATACCAAACGTAAATCCAGAAAATATAATGATGCTCTTTGATTCAGTAACTTTGTTTTGTAGTTGTGGACACATATAAATATTTCCTGAAATAAGTAAAAAATACTATCCCTGGTTATTATTATAGTTTTTACAGGTTTTAATGTGGATCTAGAAAATAGAATTATTAATCCGCTACCTCATATGTTTCTCATTAAGTTAATGAAGTAATAAGATAATATCGCATCCAAAAATTTTGTTTGATAATGTAATTATAGGATTCAAAGTTAAAAACAAATTTTTAAAAAATATTTCACCAAAAAATAATAAAAAATCATGATCTTTTCTGCTCTTTTATTAGTGTAAGAAATTGTAACAATTCGTATCATGCATGATTTACAGAAGCAAATAAAAGAATTTTAATAAATATTCATCCTCATCTGAAAACAACGAGCATCTAACGCATTAAATATTTCACTGGACCAAAATCAAATCATTTAAGTTTACTATTAACCAGCAATTTAGAATCTAAAATCCTCAACTTATTTTTCAAAAAAGTTTTCTTAATATCACTATTTCCATAAAATACATGACGCAAAATCCGCAATAATGATGGACATAGAAAAAAATTCTGAATTTTGATTATCTTTCTTACTTGGCCCATTTTATATGACAAGAAAAGATAAATAGTTTATTTCAAGGGTGATCAGCTCTTTTATGATATCCATTACAGACCACTTGCACCTCACATTACGATTATGATTTTAGTATGAAGCGATGCGGCTTTGATATTAAAATTTTAATTATTCTTCTTCGGAGGTTTTCGCCTTTTTTTTAAATTTTTGCACTTAAGCGTGGGGGTGCAATTTCACAAATGTTACAACAGATGGTAGAATGACTTCTTGTTTCTTAATATGTTTTTTATAATGCTGTTCTGATGTTCAGGAAGAATATATTACCGATAATAAATAAATTATTTCATATGCTTCTGTACAGAGTCTAAGCAGGGAAATATAAAAATGAAAAAAATAAGAAAAAAAAACGACGGAAGAAAAGTTACGAATCGATTTTTAAATCGCACTGATTATAGCGATTATACTAAATTTTATACCACATATTATGCCATTAATAATACCAGAAATGTTCCTTGACAATGTAAAAAATAAAGCTCAAAGTTGAAAAAAATAAAAGAAAAATCACCGAAATTTTTTTTAAAAAATGTCTTTTTTTTAAGTGCTTTTATTAGTTTAAAAAATTGCAAAGATATATATCAACGATGATTTCAGAAAGCAAATAAAGTAATTTTAAGAAATTTGCAATCTCATCTAATAACAATGTGTATCTAACTTATGGAATCATTTATTGAACCAAAATAAAATCATATAAGTTTGCTCATAACCAGCGCAACTTTTGTTGTTCTATCTAAAATCATCAACTTATTTTCCAAGAAAGTTTTCTTAATGTAACTATTTCCATAAAATACATGACACAAAATCAGCAATAATGATAAACATGGAAAAAAATTATATTTTGATTATCTTTGTTCCTTGGCTCATTTTATATGACAAGGAAAGATAAATAGCTTATTTCAAGGGTGATCAGCTCTTTTATGATGTCCATTACAGACCACTTGCACCTTACATTATGATTATGATTTTAGTATGAAGCGAAGCGGCTTTGATATTAAAATTTTAATTATTCTTCTTCGGACCTTTTCATCTTTTTTTTTTAATTGTGAGTTTCGCATTTAAGCTTGGGGTGCAATTTCACCAGTTTTACAACAGATGGTGGAATGGTTTCTTGTTTTTTAATATGCAGTTGCTTCGATTGCACTTCTGATGTGCAATATGAATAGAAAGTGTTTTGCGAAAAATATTTTGTTTATAAAAGTTATAATGCTGTTCTGATGTTCTGGAAAAATATACTGTCAAAAATGAATAATTCATTTCATATGCCTATGTTCGCAATCTAAGCAGGGAAGTATAAAAATGAAAAAAAGAAGACTGAATAAAAGTTATGAAAGGATTTTTAAATCGCATTGATTATATTCGCGTGTTTGGGCATTGAAGATGAAAAAATATATAATGCAGTTTTATAGATTTTTACAGGCGACAAAAAACATAAAGAGAAATTTCACGGAAATAAGCTGTTGAAATATTTGATAGCTTTTACTTTAAACTATATTATCATAATGCATTTATTGCCATTGCATAGAAGTTTTTACAACTGTGCATCATATATTCCTTTATTTTATTCAGTATTCGGGCTGTTTTTCTCTGTACCATTTATTGAAAAAAAAAATTTTATCTTGATTAATCTTGTTCTCACTTATTTGTCAATACTTTTCAACATGTTATAAATGATATTCAAAAGGCTCATATATATATACTGTTCATAACTGTCTATCTTTTAAAACTACTAGTTGCGTGGCAACCCAATGTATTGTATTTGAATTGATTCTGATAATCTGATTATTTTCAGTAAAGTGAAATTTGAAATTATTATGTATGGAATCGTGCTTAAAATATATTACGCTGTTTTACTGGGGTACAACTGTAATATGCGGTAATAATACAGGTATGAATAATCTACAGGTACAACTGTAATATGCGTAGTTTCACAACAAATGATGGGAATTGAAATTCATATATTGTTCCTTAAATAAATTAAGTTTCATTTTTCAACTGAATTTTTATTTTTATCTGTTCACTTGAAACAAAAAAAATTATAATTCATTTTTTTCATATAGGCGTTATTAATTTCAAAGCAATTTTTAAAATTATTTTTAAATTAACGTTTTTTTTTCTTTCTAAAGCTTAAATTGTTTTCGAAGATTAGTTTCTAGTAATGTTAATGTGATTTTCGTTATTAATGTAATATTTTCATGATTTAAAAATGATTGATTTTTTTTAAACATTCGAGCCACATTTTCATCCCTCTTTAACTTTAGAGCTTGAATGTACATGGCAAGCTTCAGTACGCATTACTTAGTTTCTGTTTCGTGAACCATTACCAAACACCTTGTATTGTTAATATCTTGAATGGCAATGTAAATATAAAATAAGTTTCTTGATGACTCATTTTTAAAATATAGCAGATACTAAAAATTAATAATAAAAGCATTTTTGAATTTAAAGTTTTTTCTAAACTGTTTATATGTATCTCAATATATTTATAGCATTTACCGCTAATAAAATATTTGAACAATTCCGAATTTATTCCAATATTAGAAAAAAATGTTTTCCTTAATTTTTGACATTGTTATATAAACTTGAAGAAAATATTGCTATTCTACTGATACTTACTTATTTAAATTAGAATTTAAGTATAATTTTGTATAATGTTATTAACATGACGGTATTTAGCTAACGTTTCATAAATAGTGATTTCAAATTTTGAAAAATTTTTTACAGGATGAAAATAACTTGAGAATGATTATCTATTGAACAAATCTGATAGCTGATGTGTTATTGATGTCATAAGGCTATTTAGCATAATTTAAATTGATGAATGAATTTATATTATGTAAGGTACCCTGGGGTAATAACGCCACGTTAATGTTCTACCAATTTTCACGGCTCAGTTTTAGATTGTATTTTTCAAACAAATATATGATTTGATACAGCAACTCATTGACTATCTATATAAAAAAAATAATTTAACAGATATGTATTCATAAAATGTAATGGCGTGATTTCTTGACCAATGCTATTTGGCGTTATTACCCATCTATATGGGTAATAACGCCATGCAAAACAAAATATGAAATAAGATGGAATAAATGCATGTAGATTGCCTAATTCTAAAAATACAAACTCTACAAACTTAGAAAATGACAAATTGCATTCTAATCTATTGAAAATGTTCAATTTTTTGTGAAAGTGCAAGAAAAATAAAAGTGTGGTGTGGGGGGAGGGGAGGATGAGGCAAAAGAATATCAGACCGTGAACTTTTTTTTGCTTAAAAAGGACCGCTTAAATAGAATTATTAGAAACATTGCACAGTTTTAACTGTGTTTATTTGAATCAGTATTTAGGATGTAGCTCGGCCACTGTAGGGAGTCAACCGGGGTATGCGCCAAGGAATGGCGTTATTACCCCGTTATATATATTGCGCTGTACATTTTAAATTACAAATTATCTCGAGAAGATATCCAAAATCTTCAACAACATTTTGAAAGTCCATGAAATGTACTACAAATTTATGTAAATAACAAAGTATTTCCGGATAAAAAAGATAGTCTTCCCATCACAAAACGTATCTCGCAAATTTTAGATTAAGCGTTAATTTTAGTTGCTTGTAAAAACAATAAGAACTAAAAATGAAACAAATTAACTTGAAGCTGTTTTTTGTGATTTATATGATTCAAAACCCTTCTGCGAAGAGCACATGGGTGTCATTTACCAAATTATTTCACAATTATGCATAATATTAGCACTTGGCGTTATTACCCCGCCTGGCGTTATTACACCAGACCACCTTATTTTAAAAAACTTAAATGTTTATTACATTCTCATGCAACCGAAGAGAGTATTTTCTTTAAAAAATAATTACAATGCATTTAAAATTAATAATGATATCATTTAAAATTATCACCGAAAATATAATGTTTTACTTTTCACTTATTTAATGATAACAGAATGAATAATTTTGAAATGCAAATTGAATTAATTTTAAAAATGTAACATTCTGCATTAATGCACAATATTCTAATTTTATGGTATTTAATTATTGTATAATTAGAATTCATGGTATGTAATAACTGCACATTCCTTCGGTATATTGATTATTTCTCTAATATTAATGTTTCTCTTAATATTAAATTTGTATGTTAAAATTTGGCAAAATTGATTTGGTGGGAATATGTATAAATAGAAGCCAGACACACAACTTAAATGTTACATAAAAATTTTAAACTAGCTCACTCAAACGGTCTGCTCAAATTGTAAGAATAGAACTTGAAAAATTGT
The DNA here is from genome assembly GCA_964019185.1 of Maratus speculifer. NCBI lineage: Eukaryota > Metazoa > Arthropoda > Arachnida > Araneae > Salticidae > Maratus > Maratus speculifer. The sequence continues at coordinate 103,773,716 of OZ025289.1, read as the reverse complement.
CAAATTCTGCATGAATCACTACTTTTAGAAATTTTAAAACATTGTTTCGTTCATTCTTTAATAGTTCGTTTACAGTAAATGAAATCATAAATGTGTTTCAGGCTGAAATACGTATAAAATGGCATCTCAGTTCAAGCGCATTTCCCGATATAATTTACTTTAATTAACCTAAAATCTTGTTTACAGACAAATGGTTTTTCCGGTTCAAAGGGCATGTGAATTTGTTTCTCAAAATTAGACCATTTGTTTGGTGTTTTTCATTATTATGAACTTCATTAATTATAAAATATTGTTTAAATTGCATTTATGTAGTTCTGTTTAGGCAGTGAAAATGGATTTCATTTATGTATATCTTTCTAATTCAATGATTAATCTGTGCTTTAATTTTTTTTAAGTGTGCAAAAATAATTATTATTTATTTTCAAAGCAAGAGTGTTTAGATTTCAGAATTGAATAGAATTACTTTTACGTATTGCTATATCAAAGAGTATATTTTTTTTTACTCGGCTAATTACTTTAATGTTCATATTTTTAAATAATGGAATAGATTAAGCTATTAGTGGTACTTTTGCTTTTTTATAATAGATATAAGGTTAGGTGTATTTTAATGATCTGAAAATGTGCAAAAGTAATAAGATAGGAAAGAATTTAAATTGATATTTCAAATGTTTAAAAAAGATTCTAGAACAAACATGTATAAATAATTAAACTAAAAAATGTACTAAATTAGTTTCTCTTAAATTGTACAATAAAAATAAGTAAACAGTATAAGTGTATTAAGAAGTAGTTAATGAATTTTCAAAGGTCTATTGTGATTAAGGTCAAGATATTGTAAGAAAATTTTCTATTTTATAAGTCAAAAAGATTATATCAATCTAGGTATATATACAATTTCGATGTGCTATTCCCAACCCTCATACATCCTAATATTTTAAAAATTAACTAGATGGAACCCGTCAAAACTTGACGGCAGCACAGAAATAAAACATATTTTCCAGCTATTAAAGTATTTTTAACGACTAATCTTCAGCAAAAATTTCAATAAATAAAAGAAAAACCTGCATTTTACATCCAGGCAAATGACCCTCAATTGGCAGAGTTACATTCAAACATGCTGCTATAGAATTAAAATCTCTCTCATTTGATAATTTTCCATTTACAAATACAACACCAATAAATTGTACATGACATGAATAAATCATAAATTACTGTCATTTCTCATTTCATACAAAATATACATACTTCACTCACTTCGCAGCAAAATAAGACTGAATTTATAGTTTGATATTTAACAACAACTGTAACAATGATCCTCTCAGTGGTTAATTTGTTTTTACATTACCCACCCCATTCAACAAATAAACATTTGCATTTTCAACTAACTTTTCTATTACATTTTCATAAATCAAAAATACATGTCGATTTCACATATTAAAAAAATTAATGATATTTATTCTGGCTAGGAGAAACCCGTCAAAACTTGACGGCAACAATAATATGAAAGAACGAAAGAAAAAAAAGTATTTTGCCGCTATAAAAAAATTAATATTTATTAAAAATTTCAATATGCTTTTCCATTTACCAAATTTCGTCAACAGATTGCAAAAAACAACAAATTTCACGAAAAGATCTCTAAAACATTTGTTAAAAAAATGCACAAAAAAATTGTCTAGGTATCCCAAATAAAACAAATTTCGTGAAAGTATTGCAAAAAAATCAAAATTTTGCCAAAACGTCTAAAAAATTGGCAATTTTCATGAAACAATTTCGAAAAAAAAGCCAAATTTGACAAAAAAATTCCCTAAAAAATGGCAAATTTGTAAACAGATTGTGAAAAAAAAATTCAAAATATTGAAAGAAAACAACAAATTTTCACAAATGATTGTGAGTAAACAACAAATTTCGTCAAAGGATTGAAAAAAAAGCAAATTTCATCAAATAATCACAAAAAGGTAAATTTCGCAAAAACACCCCGAAACTTTTGCAAAAAGATCTTCAATATACAGGCAAATTACATCGAAAGATCGTGACAAAACGACAGTTTCATCGAAAGAACTCGAGAAAAACGATAAACTTCTCCTAAACTGTCCAGGTATCATAAAAGATACGAATTTCGTTCAAAGATCTCAAAAGCACATAAATTTTGTCTAGGTAATCGCAAAAAAGGTAAATTTCGCAAAAAATAGCAAAAAAACCGACAAATTTCTCAAAAAGGTAACAAAAATTGACAATTTCTCAAAAAAAAAAATCACGAAAAAAGGATAAATTCGATAAAACAACAAATTACATCAAAAGATTGCGAGAAAAAAAACCAATAAATTTCAAAAAACAACTTTCATTAATTACAGGGGGAAAAGATGCAGCATTTCTTTGTTCATCAGAAAAAAAAATCAGAAAATTTCTCGATCCATGGCATGAAAAATAGAAAATTTGTCAATCAGTTGAAGGAAAAATACAAAAATCGACGGTTGGTCATGTGGGATAAAAATTATAAAATTCATTAATGAATTATGGATAAAAAGTCATTTAATTATGTAAAAAAGCCCACAAAAATTACCAATCAGTAGAAGTCCCCACAAAAATCTTGAGATTGATCGAGACATTTCAAAATGTTTTTTCTGGGAATACTGCATACGATAGGAATACTGCAGTTCAGTGTACCCATTGAACTGTGTGCTGAGTGACATATGTTTATTTCCTCATGTCTGTAGACAATTAAATATATGTATGGAATTTTTTATCGCAACGTAATAAGTATATTTTTAACATAGGATCAGAGTAATTTATTACACCTTAAATTAGTCTTTTCAACAGTATAACCTGGTAAGTGAGAACTAACTTTTTTATTGATAGGCAATGTAACATCGGGTCGATCGAGTTTATTTTGATTTTGCCTTTTTTTTTTTTTTTTTTTTTTTTTTTTTTTTTTTGAAAGACATAATTTAACCGTTTTTTCTATTGCATAACACTTCTTATTTTGTTTTCAATTTCTTTTAAAGTAATTTCTTATTGTGATCTTCATGTCTGTCATATGAAAAATTCATTTCTATTTTGCCTATAGCATTTACATAATGTTGACAAATTTCTGAAAAAAACCCCAAAAAAACCCAATAAATTTCACAAAAAAATCACGAAGAAAGGATAAATTCAACAAAACGGCAAATTACATCGAAAGATGGCAAGAAAAAACGACAAATTTCACCGAAAATCCCTGAGAAAACAAATAATTATTTCCTGGTATCATAAAAGACGTGAATTTCGTCAAAAGATCGTGAAAATACTTTAAATTTGTCTAGGTACTTCAAAAAATGCAAATATTGGTAAACAGATTGTTAGAAAACAACACATTTTGTCTAAAGATAAAAAAAAAGAGGCACATTTCATCAAAAGATCACAAAAAAGGTAAATTTTGCAAAAAAAGGTGAAAAAAATGACAAATTTCTGAAAATAACAAAAAAATGAAAAATTTCACAAAAAAAGATAATTTCGATAAAACAGCAAATTACATCAAAAGATAGTGAGAAAATGACAAATTTCACCGAAAATCCCTGGGAAAACAAATAATTTTGTCCAAGTATCATAAAAAACATGAATTTTGGCAAATAATCACAAAAAATAGCAAATTTCGTCAAAATACCCCCCCCCCCCCAAAAAAAAACAACACCCGGAAATTTGGTAAATAAATGTGAAAAAAACAGCAAATTTCGTCAACAGATTGCAAAAAACAACAAATTTCTTCAAAAGATCTCTAAAAAATTTGTCAAAAAACTGCAGAAAAAAAATTGTCCAGGTATCTCAAATAAAACAAATTTCGTGAAATAATTGCAAAAAATCAAAATTTTGCCAAAACATTTAAAAAAATTTCGAAAAAAAAGCAAATTTTGACAAAAAAAAATCCCTAAAAAATGGCAAATTTGTAAACATATTGTGAAAAAAAATTCAAAATATTGAAAGAAAACAACAAATTTTGACAAATGATTGTGAGTAAACAACAAATTTCGTCAAAGGATTGAAAAAAAAGCAAATTTCATCAAATAATCACAAAAAAGGTAAATTTCGCAAAAAAACCCCAAAACTTTTGCAAAAAGATCTTCAATATACAGGCAAATTACATCGAAAGATCGTGACAAAACGACAATTTCATCGAAAGAACTCGAGAAAAACGATAAACTTCTTCGAAACTGTACAGGTATAATAAAAGACACAAATTTCGTCCAAAGATCTCAAAAGCACAGAAATTTTGTTTAGGTAATTGCAAAAAAAAGGTAAATTTCGCAAAAAATAGCAAAAAAAAGACAAATTTCTCAAAAAGATAACAAAAAAGACATTTTTTCAAAAAAAAAAAATCACGAAAAAAGGATAAATTCGATAAAACAACAAATTACATCAAAAGATTGCGAGAAAAAAACCAATAAATTTCAAAAAACAACTTTCATTAATTGCAGGGGGAAAAGATGCAACATTTCTTTGTTCATCAGAAAAAAAAATCAGAAAATTTTTCGATCCATCACATGAAAAATAGAAAATTTGTCAATCAGTTGAAGGAAAAATACAAAAACCGACGGTTGGTCATGTGGGATAAAAATTATAAAATTCATTAATGAATCATGGATAAAAAGTCATTTAATTATGTAAAAAAAGCCCACAAAAATTACCAATCAGTAGAAGTCCCCACAAAAATCTTGTGATTGATCGAGACATTTCAAAATGTTTTTTCTGGGAATACTGCATACGATAGGAATACTGCAGTTCAGTGTACCCATTAAACTGTGTGCTGAGTGACATATGTTTATTTCCTCATGTCTGTAGACAATTAAATATATGTATGGAATTTTTTATCGCAACGTAATAAGTATATTTTTAACGTAGGATCAGAGTAATCTATTACACCTTAAATTAGTCTTTTCAACAGTATAACCTGGTAAGTGAGAACTAACTTTTTTATTGATAGGCAATGTAACATCGGGTCGATCGAGTTTATTTTGATTTTGCCCTTTTTTTTTTTTTTTTTTTTTTTTTTTTTTTTTTTTTTTGAAAGACATAATTTAACCGTTTTTTCTATTGCATAACACTTCTTATTTTGATTTTTTTAAAGTAATTTCTTATTGTGATCTTCATTTCTGTCATATGAAAAATTCATTTCTATTTTGCCTATAGCATTTACATAATGTTGACAAATTTCTGAAAAAAACCCAAAAAACCCCAATAAATTTCACAAAAAAATCACGAAAAAAGGATAAATTCAATAAAACGGCAAATTACATCGAAAGATGGCAAGAAAAAACGACAAATTTCACCGAAAATCCCTGAGAAAACAAATAATTATTTCCTGGTATCATAAAAGACGTGAATTTCGTCAAAAGATCGTGAAAATACTTTAAATTTGTCTAGGTACTTCAAAAAATGCAAATATTGGTAAACAGATTGTTAGAAAACAACACATTTTGTCAAAAGATAAAAAAAAGAGGCACATTTCATCAAAAGATCACAAAAAAGGTAAATTTTGCAAAAAAAGGTGAAAAAAAATGACAAATTTCTGAAAATAACAAAAAAATGAAAAATTTCACAAAAAAAGATAATTTCGATAAAACAGCAAATTACATCGAAAGATAGTGAGAAAATGACAAATTTCACCGAAAATCCCTGGGAAAACAAATAATTTTGTCCAAGTATCATAAAAAACATGAATTTTGGCAAATAATCACAAAAAATAGCAAATTTCGTCAAAATACCCCCCCCCCCCCCAAAAAAAAAAACAACACCCGGAAATTTTGTAAATAAATGTGAAAAAAATAGCAAATTTCGTCAACAGATTGCAAAAAACAACAAATTTCTTCAAAAGATCTCTAAAAAATTTGTCAAAAAACTGCAGAAAAAAAAATTGTCCAGGTATCTCAAATAAAACAAATTTCGTGAAATAATTGCATAAAATCAAAATTTTGCCAAAACGTTTAAAAAAATTTCGAGAAAAAAGCAAATTTTGACAAAAAAAAATCCCTAAAAAATGGCAAATTTGTAAACATATTGTGAAAAAAAATTCAAAATATTGAAAGAAAACAACAAATTTTGACAAATGATTGTGAGTAAACAACAAATTTCGTCAAAGGATTGAAAAAAAAGCAAATTTCATCAAATAATCACAAAAAAGGTAAATTTCGCAAAAAAACCCCAAAACTTTTGCAAAAAGATCTTCAATATACAGGCAAATTACATCGAAAGATCGTGACAAAACGACAATTTCATCGAAAGAACTCGAGAAAAACTATAAACTTCTCCTAAACTGTCCAGGTATCATAAAGATACGAATTTCGTCCAAAGATCTCAAAAGCACATAAATTTTGTCTAGGTAATCGCAAAAAAGGTAAATTTCGCAAAAAATAGCAAAAAAACTGACAAATTTCTTAAAAAGGTAACAAAAATTGACAATTTCTCAAAAAAAAAAAATCACGAAAAAAGGATAAATTCGATAAAACAACAAATTACATCAAAAGATTGCGAGAAAAAAATCAATAAATTTCAAAAAACAACTTTCATTAATTGCAGGGGGAAAAGATGCAGCATTTCTTTGTTCATCAGAAAAAAAAATCAGAAAATTTCTCGATCCATCACATGAAAAATAGAAAATTTGTCAATCAGTTGAAGGAAAAATACAAAAACCGACGGTTGGTCATGTGGGATAAAAATTATAAAATTCATTAATGAATCATGGATAAAAAGTCATTTAATTATGTAAAAAAAGCCCACAAAAATTACCAATCAGTAGAAGTCCCCACAAAAATCTTGTGATTGATCGAGACATTTCAAAATGTTTTTTCTGGGAATACTGCATACGATAGGAATACTGCAGTTCAGTGTACCCATTAAACTGTGTGCTGAGTGACATATGTTTATTTCCTCATGTCTGTAGACAATTAAATATATGTATGGAATTTTTTATCGCAACGTAATAAGTATATTTTTAACGTAGGATCAGAGTAATATATTCTTATATTCTAAGACTAATTCTTAAATTAGTCTTTTCAACAGTATAACCTGGTAAGTGAGAACTAGCTTTTTTATTGATAGGCAATGTAACATCGGGTCGATCGAGTTTATTTTGATTTTGCCCTTTTTTTTTTTTTTTTTTTTTTTTGAAAGACATAATTTAACCGTTTTTTCTATTGCATAACACTTCTTATTTTGTTTTCAAATTTTTTTAAAGTAATTTCTTATTGTGATCTTCATTTCTGTCATATGAAAAATTCATTTCTATTTTGCCTATAGCATTTACATAATGTTGACAAATTTCTGAAAAAAACCCAAAAAAACCCGAATAAATTTCACAAAAAAATCACGAAAAAAGGATAAATTCAATAAAACGGCAAATTACATCGAAAGATGGCAAGAAAAAACGACAAATTTCACCGAAAATCCCTGAGAAAACAAATAATTATTTCCTGGTATCATAAAAGACGTGAATTTCGTCAAAAGATCGTGAAAATACTTTAAATTTGTCTAGGTACTTCAAAAAATGCAAATATTGGTAAACAGATTGTTAGAAAACAACACATTTTGTCAAAAGATAAAAAAAAGAGGCACATTTCATCAAAAGATCACAAAAAAGGTAAATTTTGCAAAAAAAGGTGAAAAAAATGACAAATTTCTGAAAATAACAAAAAAATGGAAAATTTCACAAAAAAAGATAATTTCGATAAAACAGCAAATTACATCGAAAGATAGTGAGAAAATGACAAATTTCACCGAAAATCCCTGGGAAAACAAATAATTTTGTCCAAGTATCATAAAAAACATGAATTTTGGCAAATAATCACAAAAAATAGCAAATTTCGTCAAAATACCCCCCCCCCCAAAAAAAAAACAACACCCGGAAATTTGGTAAATAAATGTGAAAAAAAACAGCAAATTTCGTCAACAGATTGCAAAAAACAACAAATTTCTTCAAAAGATCTCTAAAAAATTTGTCAAAAAACTGCAGAAAAAAAATTGTCCAGGTATCTCAAATAAAACAAATTTCGTGAAATAATTGCAAAAAATCAAAATTTTGCCAAAACGTTTAAAAAAATTTCGAAAAAAAAGCAAATTTTGACAAAAAAAAATCCCTAAAAAATGGCAAATTTGTAAACATATTGTGAAAAAAAATTCAAAATATTGAAAGAAAACAACAAATTTTGACAAATGATTGTGAGTAAACAACAAATTTCGTCAAAGGATTGAAAAAAAAAGCAAATTTCATCAAATAATCACAAAAAAGGTAAATTTCGCAAAAAAACCCCAAAACTTTTGCAAAAAGATCTTCAATATACAGGCAAATTACATCGAAAGATCGTGACAAAACGACAATTTCATCGAAAGAACTTGAGAAAAACGATAAACTTCTTCGAAACTGTACAGGTATAATAAAAGACACAAATTTCGTCCAAAGATCTCAAAAGCACAGAAATTTTGTTTAGGTAATTGCAAAAAAAAGGTAAATTTCGCAAAAAATAGCAAAAAAAAAGACAAATTTCTCAAAAAGATAACAAAAAACAACATTTTTTCAAAAAAAAAATTACGAAAGAAGGATAAATTCAATAAAACGGCAAATTACATCAAAAGATTGCGAGAAAAAAACAACAAATTTCAAAAAACAACTTTCATTAATTGCAGGGGGAAAAGATGCAACATTTCTTTGTTGATCAGAAAAAAAAAAATCACAAAATTTCTCGATCCATCACATGAAAAATAGAAAATTTGTCAATCAGTTCGACAGTTGGTCATGTGGGGTAAAAATTATAAAATTCATTAATCAATCATGGAAAAAAAGTCATTCAGTTATGTAAAAACCCCCAAAAAATTATCAATCAGTAGAAGTCCCCACAAAAATCTTGTGATTGATTGAGACATTTCAGAATGTTTTTTGCATGTCCAAATTAATATATATATATATATTGAAGCTGCAGATTAAAAAAAGTAAGTTATTTTTAAGGCATCTATTTTGATCTCTCATTATTTTGTTTATTTTTTGCAAGACCTACGTTTATTTAGTTGAGTAATACGAATTTAGAATTTGCAATGTTTTGTCTTTTGTTATTTTTTATCAATTTTCAAAATGATAATGCAACAAATGTAAATGCTATAGGCAAAATAGAAATGAAATTTTCATATGACAGAAATGAAGATCACAATAAGGAATTACTTAAAAAAAAAAAAAAAAAAGAAAAAGAAAAAGATTAAAAACAAAATAAGAAGTGTTATGCAATAGAAAAAAAGGGTTAAATTATGTCGTTCAATAAAAACGGATAAAATCAAAATAAATAATATTATGAAATATAAAATTAAGCATCGATCGAAAAAATACTATCCGAGTAAAGTTTTCGCGAACATTGTAAGGGGGATATTTTACTTCAGTATACTCATGGCAAAGCTTGGCAAAATAGAAATGTATTTTTCATATGACAGAAATGAAGATCACAATAAGGAATTACTTAAAAAAAGATTAAAAACAAAATAGGAAGTTTTATGCAATAGAAAAAACGGTTAAATTATGTCCTTCAATAAAATCGGGCAAAATCAAAATAAATAAACTCGATCGACCCGATGTTACATTGTCATTCAAAAAATTACCAGGTTATATTGTTGAAAAGAGTAATTTAAGGTGTAATAGATTACTCTGATCCTATGTTAAAAATATACTAATTACGTTGCGATAAAAAATTCCATACATATATTTAATTGCTCATTTTAAATATATGTCACTCAGAGCACACATTAGATCCAATGGCTCTGCTACAATACAAACAACGAACGCGGGCATACCACGCTAACATTTAGAGACAGTAACTATCTCTTCTCTCATTGGTTCTGTTTACTGCGCAAGAGCATTTGCCGTGATCTGGTCGGATCTGCGCAAGCACGAATGCACAAAGACCAGTTTGAGCGTGCTTAAAAAAAGGCTATTGCTTTAATATATAAGATTAAAAATGATATTACTTAAATAATATTAGTTCAATACTATTCAACTTTGACTTCCATCTCCAACTTTTGTTTCGCATATTGATCAGAAAGAGAACGAGTTAATATCAATCATGATATTTAATAAAATCAATATTTTTCGCTAGTAGGTTGTACAGCAGCTGCTACAAATAACCAGCTTAGAAGGATGCGATGTTTCTGCTACTGCATGAGCATTTTGGTGCAACATAGGTGGTGCTTAAATGTGACATTATTCATAATTATTGAAATAATTTTATCGCAGGAACTAATGCACGAACTTTCATAAAGTTTCAAATTCCATTAGTCCTTAATATAATATGGTGTTGATTACTTTTCGGTGTAAATTGCCTAACTGGGGCGTTTCAATGTGGCATTATTCATGATTTTTAAAAATAGCTCTATCACAGGAAGTAATGCACAAAATTTCATCAATTTTCAGATTCTGATAGTCTGTGATATAAATTATTATTCTTTAGTTTTTGTAGCGCTTTTATCAGATATATATTTTTTTCGATTTCTGCAGTGGTCCTATCTCAAAAATTAACATATGGATTTTCATTTAACTGGAAGTTTTATAATGAATAATTTCAAGAGAAGCATTACATAGATAAGATACTAGTGATATAAGCGAGTGCTATAAATGGAATATAAAAATAGTCACTAGTTGGAGCAATGTCGAATTTATAGCATGACGAATTTCAGACGTCGGATCTCGCCGAGGAATTCATAGGACCATAAAATTAAGATATGTGCAGGATTTTTATTTAAAAAAATACATATTCTTTATCAAGCACACAAAAAAAATCACATAATAGCTTATAAAAAAATAGGAGTGGAATTGAAAGGAAATGAAAGTACTAAATTGAATCAGTTAAATTATGAATGTTGGATGCGTCATGTTAATGATTATTTTGTAATAGTTTATAATCATTTCTCATCATTATTTACAGGATTCTCTTGATTTTTTACCTGTATTGTCCCAAAATTCAGTTTACTTTTAACCCTTTACTGCACCGTGTGCCACATCTGGCACATGCCTAAAAAAATATAGTTCTCATTATGTACCGTAAATTTGACCAATATGATCACTGTAACTGATCAAGAATAGTGCAAAGAATATAATTACATTCATTTTGTCCATGTCAAACGGCTGATTTTGATAAAAATTCGAATTTGTTATTCGGAAAAAAATTATCAAGCTATTAAGGAAAATTTACTTTTATAATTTTAACTGAATACTTAAAAATATTAATATAAAGAAAATTGCAGAGTGTTAAGCATGTAAACCTAATTAATTTAACTCTTTAGGGTCGGGTATACTATTAACAGTGTCCTTGAATTGGTTTTTATTTTGTTTTAGCAAATATTTTTGTCACTGTATACCTGTAGTAATATTAGTATATGTGTATTCATTTATGATATAAGCTTATAAACGTTTAGGAATTTAGTAATAATAATAAAAATAATAATAGTAAATAGTTGCTTAATTCTCTTTGCACCGTTTGTGATTATTTAATATTCAACATACATTTCACTCTTTGAATAAAAAATATTGGTTACTCTTCTGACGAACAACGTTTGATAAAACGCAAAAAATATTAGAGGTAGTAGACGTTAACTGAATGCTTGCAGGAAAACTGTCGCGATTACTATAGATCGCATGGTTTTTAAGAAAAGTGCTTTTTCCCGTTACGCAGAAATTTCGATTTGGGGACATTTATGAAAGGTATTTAGGAGCGCTGGACGTAAATATTGTAGCAGAAATATAAAAGTATTGTCAATAATTATTTTTTTAATCGTCGGCAATTGCCCACGATATTAACTCCTAAATACACAGACGGTTTACACATACCTAACGACAGGGACAACGTACTTTATGTACCATCGGCTTTTAAAGCTTAGCTAACCCATCCCAACTTTTAATGATATGTTTGTGTAACACAATATAGCAGTGTAAAAGCAATAAATGTCAAATTGTTAAAAACAAACTAATTTAATTAGTATTAACCAGATAAATAGTATGGGTCTCACAACTAATTTAGATTAAGTGGATCTGTCAATATTTTCCCTTTATCTTTAAAAGTTATATAAAAACGTACCTTGAGAGACGCGGCTTTGACGAAGGTGGCGTTGCAACTTTGTGACCTTCTTTTGAAATGCGCTTAGCACAATGACAAATTTAAAGTTTGAACAATGGGTTTGTTTAGCTGCACTGTAAAAATAAACGATTATTACTTGGCTGAATTTAGTTTCATAAAATGTTAAATGAAGTTTAAATGTGTGCTACTTTTATCGTCATTACCGAATTAAGTTTAAAAAAAAAAGAATGCGATGATATTGGAAAAAAAGATATACAGAATAGCCATATCTGATATTATTTAGACTTCATATCTCTTTGAATTTTTATGGTATGTCCATTCATATTTTTCTAGCTATACCCACTGTACGTGGTGTAAATTTTTACAAAGTCTTATAAGCTTTAAGCAATTATTATTTTTTAAGAACACAGTTAATAATTCATATATATTTATTGTATGGACACTCTCAAAGCTAGAGTGTTACTCGAACTTGAGCGTTTATTTATTTATTTTTTTCAATTGCTTTATATTTATCCTTCTGTTCGGTGATCTTGTGATTAGCTAATGTCTTCTATTTTGTCTTCTATAAAAAGGTATAAATCCCCAATCTGTGAATGATTGATATAAATATTAATTTTTTGTACTATTTTTACAATTATTTCTGATAAAATGGGATATAATATAATAAAATCTTCAAGCAAAACACGTGGTACAGAAAATTATTTTGGTACTTACTTATTTTATGCTTATTTTGGTACTTTCTACATAATTAAGATTTCTGAGTGATGTGAAACGGCAAGAGGAGACTGCTCACGTGTTTTAGTACCCGTGTCGTTGATTTAATGTGATGACTATTTTTGTTCTTTGACATACTTGATACTACTTCAATTTTTTCTATCTTTTCTTTTATTTGATTTAATACAACTATGGATCCCAAACGTAAATCCAGAAAATATAATGATGCTATTAAATTCAAGTGCTTTGTTTTGAATTTGTGGACACATCTAAAAATTTCCTGTAATAAATACAAAATACTATCACTGGTTGTTATTGTAGGTTTTATATGTTTTAATGTAGATCTAGAAAAAAAATTATTAATCCGCTACCTAATATGTCTCTCATTAAGTTAATGAAGTAATAAGATAATATTGCATCCGAAAATATTGTTTGATGATGTAATTATAGGATTCAAAGTTAAAAACAAATTTAAAAAATAAATAATTCACCAAAAAATAAAAAAAAATCATGATCTTTTGCTGTTCCTTTATTAGTGTAAGAAATTGTAACAATTCGTATCATTGATGATTTACAGATGCAAATAAAAGAGTTTTAATAAATATTCATCGTCATCTGATAGCAACGAGCATCTAACTCATTAAATATTTCACTGGACCAAAATCAAATCATATAAGTTTACTATTAACCAGCACATTAGAATCTAAAATCCTCAACTTATTTTTCCAGAAAATTTTCTTAATATCACTATTTTCATAAAATACATGGCGCAAAATCCGCAATAATGATGGACATAGAAAAAAATCTGAATTTTGATTATCTTTCTTACTTGTCCCATTTTATGTCACAAGGAAAGATAAAAAATTTATTTTAAGGGTGATCAGCTCTTTTATGATTTCCATTACAGAACACTTGCACCTTACATTATGATTATGATTTTAGTATGAAGAGAAGCGGCTTTGATATCAAAATTTTAATTATTCTTCTTTGGAGGTTTTCGCTTTTTTCTTAAATTCTGAGTTTCGCACTTAAGCGTGGGGATGCAATTTCATCAGTTTTACAACAGATGGTTGAATTATTTCTTCTTTTTTAATATGTAGTTGTTTCGATTATACTTCTGATGTGCAGTATGAATAAAAAGTGTTTTGCGAAAAATATTTTGTTTATAAAAGTTATAATGCTGTTCTGATGTTTTGGAAGAATATACTGTCGACAACGCTTTGTGTTCACCCCAATGAAAAGCTTAGATGTATAACTAATAATTTGATCACTCATTGTATTTCATGTTATAAATAAAAAATACTTTTTTCTGATTATTGTAATAAATTCTGTAAGTTTTAATGTGGATATATAAATAGAATTTTAATAATCCGCTACCAAATATGTTTTGTATTAATATAATGAATTAGCCAGATAATACTGCGTCCAAAAATGTTGCTTGACAGTTTAAAAGTAAATGTCAAAGTTAAAAAAAGTTTATAAAAGTTATAAAGTTGTTCTGATGTTTTGGAAGAATATACTGTCGACAACGTTTTGTACTCATCGCAATGAAAAGTTTAGGTGTATAACTAATAATTTGATCACTCATTGTATTTCATGTCATAAATAAAAATACTTCTTTTCTGGTTATCATTATAACCAGAACTGTAAGTTTTAATGTGGATATATAAATAGAATTATAATAATGCTCTACCAAATATGTTCCTTATTAATATAATGAATGAGCCAGATAATACTGCGTCCAAAAATGTTGCTTGACAGTTTAAAAGTAAATGTCAAAGTTAAAAAACATAAAAAAAATACATTCACCAAAATATAAAAAATGTGTTTTTTCTGATTTTTTATAGTGTAAGAAATTGTAAGAATTCATATCAACGATAATTTACAGAAGCAAATAAAAGAATTTTAATAAATAATCATTCTTATCTTATAATAACATGCATCTAAAGTATTAAATCTTTCACTGGACAAAAATTAAATCATAAAACGTTTCTCTTAACCACCCTAAGTTTGTATCTAAAATCATCAACTTATTTTTCAAAAGTTTTCTTAATATCTCCATTTCTATAAAATACATGACAAAAAATCAATATTAATGATAGACACAGAAAAAATTCTATTTTGATTATCTTTCTTCCTTAGCCCATTTTATATGACAAGGAAAGATAAATAGCTTATTTCAAGGGTGATCAGCTCTTTTATGATATCCATTACAGACCACTTGCACCACACATTATTATTATGATTATAGTATGAAGCGAAGCAGCTTTGATATTAAAATTTTAATTATTCTTCTTCGGAGGTTTTCGGTTTAAAAAAAAAATATTCTAAATTTCGCACTTAAGCGTGGGGTGCAATTTCACCAGTTTCACAACAGATGGTAGAATGATATCTTGTTTTTTAATATGAGTTGCTTCGATTGCACTTCTTATGTAGTATGAATAGGAAATGTTTAGAGAAAAATATTTTGTTTATAAAAGTTATAATGTTGTTTTGGTGTTATGGAGGAATATATTGTCGAAAATGAATAATTCATTTCATGTGCCTCTCTTCACAGCCTAAGCTGAGAAGAGTAAAAATGAAAAAAAAAACGAAAAAAAAAAAAAAAGACTGAATAAAAGTTACGAAAGATTTTTAAATCGCAATGATTATATTCGTGTGTTTGGGCATTGAAGATGAAAAAATATACAATGCAGTTTTATAGATTTTTACAAGCGGCTAAAGAGATAAAGAGAAATTTTACAGAAGTAAGCTGTTGAAATATTGGGTAGTTTTTACTTTAAAATATATTATCATCACGTATTTATTGCCATTGCATAAATTTTTTTTTAATTGTATATCCCATATTCGTTTATTTTATTCAGTATTCGGCCTGTTTTTCTCTGTACCATTTATTGAAAAATAAAATTTTTATCTTGATTAGTCTTGTTCTCACATATATGTAAATAATTTGTCACTGTTCTAAAATGATATTCGAAAGGCGTATATATATGCACTGTTCATAATTGTCCATTTCTTAAAAATACTAGTTGTATGTCAACCCAATGTTTTGTTTTCGAATTGCTTGGGAAAATCCGACTCTTTGGGATAAAATGAAATTTGTAATTACTTGCGTTATTTTCTGGAACAATTTCTTTATAAAAATCGTGATTAAAATACGTTATGCTCGTTTATTGAAGGGCTCTATAGATACAGCTGTAATATATGTAGCTTTTTTTTTTAATCCTGAGTTTCTCACTTAAGCGTGGGGTGCCATTTTATCAGTTTTACAACAGATGGAGAACGATTTCTTGTTTATTAATATGCAGTTGCTTCGATTGAACTTCTCCTGTAGTAGGAATAAAAAGTGTTTTGAGAAAAATATTTTGTTTACAAAAGTTATAATGCTGTTCCGATGTTCTGAAAGAATATATTGTCGAAAATGAATAATTCATTTCATATGCCTCTGTTCACAGTCTAAGCTGGGAAGAATAAAAATGAAAAAAGCGAAAAAAATGTCTGAATAAAAGTTATTAAAGGATTTTTAAATCGCATTGATTATATTCGCGTGTTCGGGCATTGAAAATGAAAAAATATAGAATGCAGTTTTATAGATTTTTACAAGCGGCTAAATAGATAAAGAGAAATTCCACAGAAGTAAGCTGTTGAAATATTGGATAGCTTTTATTTTTAAAAATATTATCATCACGTATTTATTGCCATTGTATAAATGAATTAAGAATTGTAAACACTTTTTCGTTTATTTTATTCAGTATTCGGGCTGTTTTTCTTTGTACCATTTATTGAAAAATAATATTTTTATCTTGATTAGTCTTGTTCTCACATAATTGTCAATAATTTGCCGCCATGTTATAAAATGATAATCGAAAGGTGCATAAATATGCACTGTTCGTAACTGTCTATTTCTTAAAACTACTAGTTGCGTGGCAACCCAATAAATTGTTTTTGAATTGCTTGGGATAATCTTATCATTTTGGGTAAAATTAAATTTGAAACTATTTGCGTTTTTTTACCCAGACAATTTGTTTATGAAAATGTATGGAATCGTGATTAAAATATATTATGTTCTTTTACTGGAATACTCTACAGGTAAAACTGTAATATATATTGCTGATTAACAAATGATGGGAACTTGAATTCATACATGGCTCTTTAAATAAATTAAGTTTCACTTTTCAACTAATTTTTTGTTTTTATCGGAAGAAAAAATATATATAATTCACTATTATTTTCATATCTGCGTTGCTAAGCATAAATTGCTAAGCATAAATTGCTGAAGCATAAATTGCTTTCAAAGTTTGGTTTATAGTAATGTAAATGTGATTTTTGTTATAAATTTAATATTTTTATTATTAAAAAATCGTTGACTATTATTTTAAACATGAGCCACATTTTCATCTCTGTTTAACTTTATAGTTTGAGTATACATGATCTTCAGTACACATTATCTATTTTCTTTTTCGTGAACCATTGCAAGTAACCTTGTATTGTTAATATCTTGCATGATTTTATAATTGTAAAATAAGATTCTGGATGACTCATTTTTTAAATATATCCGATACTAAAAATTAACAACAAAAGTATCTTTAAATTTAAAGTGTTTTCTAATCTCTTTATATGTATCTCAAAATATCTAGAATAATTTTCGCCAATAAATTATTTGAAGAATTTCGAATTTTTTCTAATATTAGAAAAAATTGTATACCTTAATCTTTGAAATTTTTACATTAACTTGCAGAAAGTATTACTATTCTATTGATACTTTCTTATTTAATTTAGAATTTAAGTATATTTTTGTACAATGTTATTAACATGACAGTATTTCGCTAATGTTTAATAAATATTGATTTTAAATTTTGAAAAAATTGTTACAGAATGCAAATAATTTGAGAATGATTATGTATTAAACAAATATGATAATTGATGTGTTACTGATGTCATAAGGTTTTATAGCATAAATTAAATTGATGCATTTATATTATGTATTTTAAAAAACTTAGAAGTTTATTACATTGTCATGCAACCGAGTAGAGTATTTTCTTTAAAAAATAATTTTAATGCGTCTAAAACTATTAATGACTTTATTTAAAATTATTACTGCAATTTTAATGCTTTACTTTTCGTTCATTTAATGCATTTTAAAATAAAAATTGAATTAATTTTTAAAATGTAACATTCTGCATTAATGCACAATATTCTAATTTTATGGTAATGAACTTTATTTAATTATTGTCTAATTAGACTACGGTATGTAATAACTGCACATTCCTACGGTATATTGTTTATTTCTCAAGAAAATTACTTTAATATTTTGTATGTTAATATTTGGCAAAATAGATTTGGAAGGAATATGTATAAATAGAAGACAGACACAAACAAATTAAATGTTACATAAAATTTTAAACTAGCTCACTCAAACGGTCTGTAAAAATTGGAAGAATAGAACTTGAAAAATTGTCAAATTCTGTATGAATCAATAATTTTAGAAATTTTAAAACACTATTTAATTCATTCTTTAATAGTTCGTTTACAGTAAATGAAATCATAAATGTGTTTCAGGCTGAAATACGTATAAAATGGCATCTCAGTTCAAGCGCATTTCCCGATATAATTTACTTTAATTAACCTAAAATCTTGTTTACAGACAAATGGTTTTTTCCGGTTCAAAGGGCATGGGAATTTGTTTCTCAAAATTAAACCATGTGTTTGGTGCTTTTCATTATTATGAACTTCATTAATTATAAAACATTGTTTAAATTACGTTTATGTAGTTCAGTTTAGGCAGTGAAAATGGATTTCATTTATGTATATCTTTTTAATTCAGTTATTAACCTGAGCTTTATTTTTGTTAAGTGTGTAAAAATAATTATAATTTATCTACAAAGCAAGAGTGTTTAGATTTCAGAACTGAATTGAGTTACTTTTAAGTACTATGGTATCAGTGTGTATATTTTTTACTTGGCTAATTACCTGAATGTTCACATTTTGCAATGATAAAATGATTATGTTATTAATGGTACTTTTGCTTTTTTATATTATTTATAAGATTAGGTGTGCTTTTATGATCTGAAAATGTGCAGAAAAAATAAGTTAGAAAGTAATTTAAATTGATATTTCAAATTGTTTAAAAAAGATTCTAATACAAAAATGTATAAATAATTAAACTGAAATTCGTACTAAATTAGCTTGCTTAAATTATACAATCAAAATAAATAAACAGTATAAGTGTATTAAGAAGTATTAAATGATTTTTTAAACGTATATTTTAATTCGGGTCTAAGATATTGTAAGAAAGTTTTCTATTTTTTTAAGTCAAAAAAATTATATCAATCTAAGTATATATAGTGCGTGTCAAAAGTTTAAGCACAATAGCAGTATTAAAATAAAACTTTAAAAATTAACTTTATTTTAATGTCTATCTTACATATGTTAATAATATCTATTTTAACACCATATTCAATTAAATTAACTATTAAATATTATTTCAAACCACAGAGTTTAAGAATAGAATAAAAATAACCGTGTCAAAAGTTTAAGCACAAAATCTTTTTTATGCAAATTTTACAGTCTGACGTAAGCAAATGCGCACGCAAACAATTTCTATGTGCATAAGGAGTAGTCAGTTGTTGTTTTTAAATTAGTACAAATTGCCTAAGTAGAAAGTATTTTCAGAGGAAAAGGTGATAAAAATCTGTTGTATGAGAGCAAAATGTAAGTCTGTTTCTGAAATTGCAAGTGCATTAAAAAGATCAAAATGAGGTATTTATCAAATTTTGGCTAGTGATAATGATTTCAAACGACAATTTCGTTGAGGAAGGCTGCGAGTGACTAGTTTATGCGAAGATAGCAGCATAAAAAATTTGGCTTCAACTGGTAATTACTCCCTTTCGCAAATAAAACATGCAGTTGGAGGACAAATATAAAAAAACTGTTCATAGAAGAATTTTGGAATTGAAATACATCAAATGCCGTAAAATGGCTCGATTACCGTGTCTCAAACGACATCATAAAAAGCTAGATTACAATGGGCCAAAGAGCATATGTAATTTGGTGAAAAGTGGCTGAATGTCATATTCATTGATGAAAAAAAAATGGAACCTCTGTGGCCCTGATGGGTTTCAGTACTATTGGTATGATCTACGCAAAAAACATAGGCGTGTATTTAGACGACAACATAATGGTGGTTCTGTAAAGGAATGGGAGGATATTTCGTTCAATGGTCAGGCCTCTCTAGCATTCATCAATGGTCGTGAAAACTCTGAAAACTACTAAGAGACACTAGCCAATCATTTTCTTTCTGTTGCCGAGGTTTTGAAGGGCGAAAATGGTTATTTCAACATGATAATGCTTCGATCCATGCCTCAAACTCAACTTCATCGTGGTTTAAGTCAAAAAAGGTGTCTGTTTTGAAATGGCCGGCAATTAGTCCTTATTTAAACCCTATAGAAAAAAAGTAGGGTATTCTCACTCATGCAGTATATCCATATGGAAGCAATATTCTTCACTTAAATATTAGAAAGATACCATAGAGAACGCTTCGTCTAAAATTAAACCAGAAACAGAACAGAAGTCTAAAATTAAACCAGAAACAGTACAGAACCTCATTTTATCGAAGGAAGACGAAGAAATAATTCAGCAGTAAGGAGCAATAATCAAGTATTATATTTTTTTAATTCTTGTTCTCCTAAAGACTAAAAAACTACTGTGCTTAAACTTTTATCGCACTCATTTTTGCTGTTTTGATAAATTTTATTATTTAAGATATATTTTATAGCATAGATCTGTTAACTATCTTTTTAAAGCTAAAATTTGTTGGTTATGTGAAAAGGAAAGAAACTTTCACTCAATTATAAAATTTTATTTTTAAATTTTCTGTTGTACTTAAACTTTTGACACGCGCTGTATACAATTTCGATGTACTAATCCCAAATCTCATGCATCTTAATATTTCAAAAAGTAATTAGAAATGATATTACTTAAATAGTATTAGTTCAATACTACTCAACTTTGAATTTCATCTTCAACTTCTGCTTCGCCAATTAATCTGAATAAGAACGAGTTCATATCAATCATGATGCTTTTTCGCTATTATGTTGTACATCAGCTGCTACAAATAACCAGCTTAGCAGGATGTGAAGTTTCCGTCTTTTTATAAACCGCTTTTGTACAACAAAACTACGAAATATGTTGAAAATTAACCAAAAATTTCTACTATAGTCTCCCATCTCATAGCATATTTCAAAATTCAAGGAGCATCTGCTTCTCATAAGCAAATATATATGTATGAAATTTGTTTAAATACTATGCATAGCTTCATACACTTTTGGAAAATGCAATAATGAAAATGGCACAATAATTGCTATTATACCACCGCCTTTGGGCAGAATAATTTTATATTCAAGCAGGACCTACTTGCCATAGTAAAAAAAATGAAATGTTTTCAATTTAGTTCAATTATATCCAAAATTATCTATCTAATTACTATCGATCATACAATGGCAACACATGGACACACAGACATTTTATATAAAAACGTTCATATATATATATCTGACTTTTTAACAAAAACGGTAGCTGAAAAGCTGTAGCTGAAAAATATTTCAATTGCAATGCTTTCTTCTGCTTTAACTAGAAAAGAGTAATATAAGGTTTGTCCCGTAAGTAATGGGACTGATTCTATAAAATTTCAATTATTTGAAGATAATCTTATAAACAATTACTATTCTTCAAAATACTATAAATATACTGTATTGATTCACCGATGTCCAGAATTCTGCCACCAATTTATGCCTCGTTAGAAGCTTTCCGCTGGAATGCTGTCCAGAACGCGTGTTACAGTTTTCTGCAATACTCCAGATTGTCAATCTATAACTTTTTTTAAAGCTGGATTTTGATCAATAGAATAGAAAATGGTC
Source organism: Maratus speculifer (assembly GCA_964019185.1). Classification (NCBI taxonomy): domain Eukaryota; kingdom Metazoa; phylum Arthropoda; class Arachnida; order Araneae; family Salticidae; genus Maratus; species Maratus speculifer. The sequence continues at coordinate 103,752,016 of OZ025289.1, read as the reverse complement.
AAGCAAAGACAAATTGAGGCTTTTCGATGGTTCAAGAGGCATTGCAATGCTGTGTTTTCCCAATAACTTGGGCAATTTGAAGATCCAGCTTATCACAATTTTTTCACCAACTGAATTCTTCCGGGACAATTTGGTGCACAATCGGTTTTGTAAGTCCTAACATCTCCACAATCATTCGAACTCTCGGCGATGATCAGAGCTCAAAAGAGCTTACATTTTAACTACACAGTCTGGAGTTTGAGAACATGATGGACGTCCAGAGCGTTGTTCGTTATCGATGTCCTCTCTTCCTACTTTGAACGCTTTGTGCCACCTAAACATTTCAGGCTTGGACAAAAATATTGTTCCCATAGGCTGCTCGTAATATGAGAAGCCTCTCAATAGCCAATTTGTTTAATTTTACACAAAACTTTATGGAGTATCTCTGTTAGAATTTTCTTCATTATGAAAACCTGATGCCATTTTCAAACACGTGTATATTTCATGAACGATTCGTGCGTTGCAAAGGCTCAAAGCCAACTGACCTCAGCTAGAATCTGTTATTAACAGATTTGAGTAGTATTGAACTGAATTTTTCGAAGCCGCCAAGCAAAAGCCTGCGGGACGGAGTTTGCAAGCGATATGTGTGATGGGGGTCTGTTACAGACCCCCATCACACATATCGCTTGCAAACTCCGTCCCGCAGGCTTTTGCTTGGCGGCTTCGAAAAATTCAGTCTCCTCACTTAATGGGCAGAACATGTAATTCCTTAACACTGTAATAAAGAGTTGTACTTTATATACATTATTCGCAGGTAAACAAACTTCAACCTGTTTTGTTAGAAAAAATTTGTGATCGGAGTAATTGTGATGTTTAAGGATGTACCAATTAGCATGGTCTAAGACAAAGGATATCAATTACTACTGCAAGCAATTAAAAAAATTATTGTGAATATTGTGATAACACATAATAATTTGGCCATAAATTTTACTGAAAATTGCACCAACCTGTGTTAAAGAATAACAGTTAACTTGTTCAGTTTTTGTCAAGAGAAATTTTATTTCATTGGGATAAAGGATATTATTATGATGGAATTTTGTTTTTTTAAGACTTTCAATAAAATTAAAGCACAGCACGTCAAATCATAACTTAAACTTGCTAATTATTGTTTTCTTTCTGTAAGAATGAAATCTGAAATTAATTTCCTCCCAAAAGCCCTTCGAATTTTTTATAAAAATTTGAGCAAACTAACATATGCTTAACAAATTCTTTTATATCCCAAATATTAAATAAAAAACAAGTTTTATTAGATTTCAAATTGTCATTAAATTATTTAATAACAGAATAATTTTTAAATGATATAAAACATATGCAAAGAAGAGAAATAGTATTACAAACAGTACGAAAAATGCCATGGTAGACATAAAAATTTAGTTTAAATATTAAAAGTTAAATAAAGTAATAATGTACTAATTACAAAGATGTTAATAAAATAGATTACTTTTCATGAAACATCGATATTTTTTTTTGAGCAGCTTATTTTTTGACCTAAAACACTTAACTATTTAAAGTATACAATTTATTTAGCATTATTTTTGTTTCAAGATTTGTAGGTTACTCATGAATTATTTTAATCTTCAACATTTTCATAAAAAAAGTTTTTAAGAAAATTACCGAAAATTTGCAGAAAAAGTTAAATCTGGAAATTTATTAAAATATAATGAAATTTATTAAAATATAATAAATTTGTATGTTTATATAAATAAATGTATTTATGGTTAATATAATATGTGTATTTTATATATTCGTAAGGGTAACCTTAGCTTTCCAGTTTTTTCAGATAAAATACTAGTATTCTTTACAAAAAAAAAAAAAAAAAAAAAAAAGGCGAAACCTTGCTTTATTTAAAAAAAATTTTTCGATAAGAAAATTCTGGTACTGGAGAATTTCCTGGTCTTGAAATTCCAGGACTCGTAGGAGCATTGTTTTAGAAATCTAATATTTCATTTCTTGTTCGAGTTTCTGGATAGTTTGATGTCAATTTTACACTTAAAATTTCGTTAAAACACGGAAGTTGTACTGGAAATAAAAAGACAGTAGGGGAGACTGGGGTACAATGGTCCACCCCTCATTCTTTATATTAATTCTGTTTTTGAAAGCTTCATATTTTAGTATATAGATGGCAGTCATGAAGTAGTAAAAATAAGTTTAAAACCATGTGCATAGCTGACATTTTAGCCATTTTATGCTTGATAATTGATTTGACGCAGGGGGAGTAAGGCAAAAGTAAATATTTTCAGTGAAACATATCTTCATTTATTTATTACAGATTTGTAATTTGAAAGACATTGTGTGGCAAAATAAAAAGGTAAGACAATACATTATTATATTCATTTTAGCTAAAACAATGGGATTCTAAATTTCTTTTTTTATCATCAAGTTTTTGTCAAATTCCATATGGGGTACAGTGGACCATCCGAAACTGGGGTGCAATGGACCATGGTCCATTGTACGCCAGTTTTGTGTCCCATGTTTTTAAAAGTTAAATGTTATATGTGAAATTCAGAATTAATAAATTATTTTACTTCTGAGTGTAGATTAATTAATGATTCATGTTGCGTAATGCACTTTTGAAATTTTATCTGTATAATATATGCTTTCAAACATAAAAATTATCCTAAATTAAGAATTAATAAATTATTTTATTTCTGTGTGTGAATTAATTAATGATTCATATTGTGAAATGCATTTTTGAAATACTTATCTATATAATATAAGCTTTCAAATCTAAAAATTAACTCAGATTGACCACCAAAAATTAGTAAACAAAATATTTTGTGCATTTGAGGGGTTTTTTAATTTCATATAATTTGTTAATTGAATATTCCTTCGCTTATGCATACATGCATCCATAATAAGTTAAATAAAATAGTAGAATGAGAAAAACAAAAATATATCTATCTATTAGTTTGTATCTGGATATAATAATTAAATAGGGTAAAATTCATTAAAAAAAATACAGATGATGTAAAGTAGACAGGAAAAAATTATTATATTTTTTCCTTAGTCATATATTTAGATACATATAATTCTTATTATAAAGGTTTATATTTAACTTTAAGTGGCATCATTGGATAAAAAGGATATATATTATTTTTCATATTTCTTTTAGCAATGCCAAGAAACAAGGCTAGGAAAAGCAATAGAGATTGTGTGCCACATGAAATTATGAAACAGGCTGTAAAATGTATTGTGGAAGATAATAAACCTAATTGTTCAATCTGCGACCGGTATAATAACTTAGTGATAAAAAAAAATGAAGAAAAAAAATGTTACTTTAGTTAGAGCTAAAAGAGTGTATAAACAAATAAAAATGAATAATAAAATGTGAATAAACAAATTATGATATAGTTTATCTTTCTTATTGTTAAAAATGAACTACACTGATATATTTTTATTCAAATTACAAGTGGTCCATAGAGCCCCATGCTGTGGACCATTGTACCCCGGCATTGGGGTACAATGGTCCACTTTGTCACTTGCTATTTAAAAAAATACTTTTAAAAAAGTATGCATAATTATTATTTTTGAGTTGATGCAGTATAAACTTTAATGCATAGGTAACATGCATGTACTTGATGAAAAGAAAAAAATCAATACTTTAAGAGTAAACAGTCAAAATTTACAAAAGTGGACCATTGTACCCCAGTCTCCCCTACTCGATATTTTAAAAAAAAGATTTCTTGCAATTTTTTTTTTTTTTTTTTTTTTTTTTTTTTGCACATTTTTTTTTCCATATTTCCATATTCAGGAATTCCGTTTAAAAGGCAAGATAAAATTTTTCAAGGGCAATTTTACATCTGTATGAATTTTAATGTCTTCTGTTTTTAAAGGTACAATTACATTAAAGGCAACATTTCTCTATTAAATCTCAACAACAGTAAACAAATAACATTTCGATATACAAATAACAAAAAACAATACGATATACCAGCTAGGAAACTATCTTTTTCCAATGTATTGGCTTGAAAGTTCAGCCACTATTACAAAAGTGTTTTGAAATACCGTTACTTATTTCAAATGCCTTTTATGAAGCACGGGCAAAGGCTTAAACATAGAACGCATGTTTTCTGGATATATATATATATTTCGGTTGAGTACAATTCTTATGTTTACCGCATTTTGATTTTTGATTTTCATTTTCGATTTCACGCTCTCTAACAGATAAATTTTAACCTTTAAAATATTAAGTGCATGATGTAAATAATAATTGCTTCTTTTTTTTTACTTTTTAAAAATGTTATTGCACTTTCCTAGTAAAGTTATTTTATTTATTTACTTATTTATTGGAAGAAGGCCAATATATATTTTTTTTGTTTCAAAAATGTTCCTTTTCAAATTATTTGTAAACTCAAATAAAGATAATTACTATATAATACTAAAATAAATTTGCTTTATTGCTTAGTTATATAAACTTCAATTTTATAATAATTTCATTATTATGTGAGGAGTGTTGGAAGTTTTGTGTACGATTCTGTTAAAGTGAATCTCAATCGTCTCAAACTTTTTATTTATTTATTTATTTATTTGTTTATTTAATATGCATTTTTTAAGGAAAGAAAACATAATAGTGAGTTTTTTTGTCAGTAAATTTAGATAAACTAGCAAGTAAATTTTATCAGTTTCACTTAGAATATCATGAATTTAAAACCAATATTTAGCCTAATGGAGAATCATTGGATATATTTTCAATCTAGAGCCATCCAATATTGATCTTTTCTTTTGAAACACGTCCAATTTAAATACAATATTTTTGTAATTTTCTTTTTTCTTTAAAAATATTAACAATGGAAAGGCCATTATTGGTCTGTTTTAAACTATTACAGTATCGTTCAAAATATTTCCAGCACGAAATCAATATTTGTGTAATAATTGGGATTTATTGAAATTAATTCCAGTGTACGACAAGTACAGACAACAATTAATTACTTTGCTTTCCAAACATAGCAATTATGTCTAAGCATTTTTTCGGAACTTATACAATTTTGAAAGCAATACAGAATTTTTCCGCAAAGTTTATTGAAAACTTACAACATTTATGCTGATTGGTAATGACAAAATCACAATTAATGAAGCCGAACTGTTTCCTTCGAAAAATTAAACTATTCCAAAAACCTTTTTCGAAGATTTCTGTATATTTATGTTTTTTCTATTAGTTAAATGATTTGTAATGTAATAGTTTATTTAAAAACTGTTACAAGGTCGTTTTTCAGTTACAAATTTTACTTATGTTATATTATTCGATGTTATTAAAATTATAGAGCCTCTAAATTTTTAAAATAATATTAACTAACCTTAAAGGATTGTTTACAGATGAATAATATCCCTTTCATTCAAATGGCAATATAAAATTGGTTTCCTAAATTAAATTATACATCTGCTACTTTGAGCCATAACAAATATCTTTAATTAGAAAACAATACTTGCATTTCACTCTTTTATTGTGAAAAGGGCAAAAGAGGCAATTTCTTTTGCAAACAAATATATTTACTTTTGGCAAGATATAAACTTATTATCTAATTTTTATTGTACTTTTTATTCTGCAAAAGTTAATAACAAATTATATATATTTTTAAAAAAAGAGTTCAATCAGATATAATCACCATATATCATGAAAAATTGTTAAATTTTAATTTATGTCACATTAAATACTATATAACATATTTAACTCAAATTTCGAATAAGAAAATACCTTTCTACTCAAAATAATTTTTTAGATTTGAACATTTTCACATCTGAAATTTAGTTCTCACCTTAAGATTATTTAGATATATTGGTTGAAAATATCCATGACAAAAGTATTTTGTGATAAATATTAAAAACATAAGTAATAGGTTGTTGCCTGGTGCAATATGATAAAGTTAAAATTATTTTCAACGTTAGAACACCAGAATATTCATATTCCAAGCATACCGGTTTCGGTAGCATATAGCATACCTTATTGCACAACAGTTGCATGATAGTAAGTAATGAAATGAAAGTCACATCAAGCAACGAAATTGTTTTTGATTTGATAACAAATTCTTAGTATTGTTTTTTCATATAATAAATTTATTTTCATGCTTGCAATAAAAGAAATAACAAAATTATATAATTTTTAACTACTGCTTGTGCAAAAAACTTTCAGTTTTATTTATATTCAGCTATAAATTTCAAAATGAACGAAATGATATTAATATGGATTTTATATTGGAATATAAAACAAAAGCATGCATTTTACCTGCCACATACTGAGACAGAGTATCCTTGTTAATATTTTTCAAAAAATCAAATGAAGATGCAACTAATAAAATATTAATTTAATTAAATGTAATAATTAAATGTAAAAATGTAAAATAATTTAATAAAATGTAATTTTCGGATTATATTTGAAGCTTCTAAGTTTTCCGAAAAGAAGGTTAGCAATTTTTTTCATTATTAATGCGGATACATGTAATGACTTTTATGTAAATGCTAAGAGAATTTCGAAATCTCGAAAAAAAAAAAAAAAGAGAATGGGGTTTTAGAAATATTCTGAGTTTTTCAAACTTTATTATAACTAATTTTAATTCTCCGTTACTATGAAAAACATCAAAGTTTACATTAAAATATAATTTAAAATGTTTAAAAGAATCAGTTATAAGGCTTAAAAAATTGCCTACACTGAGAAAAAAATACAGTTCTAAAATCTAGAATCTAAATTGTGGCTCTAGAAAAAATAGTTCCATGTCATCCTTATAAATTCTAGTTGCCATTATATGAGAGTTCTACAATCTACTACAGGAATTCAAGAGAGCTTTCCTTTATTCTCGTTGTAATACTTATTTAAAAATCTCAGCAAATAGATGCAAACACAAGAGGTTTGATTTAGTAAGTATAATTCTAGTTTTTGAAACTAATTATGAAATCAAGCTATAATTTCTCGTTACTGAGACGAGTCAAAATCGTTTCGTCACCTTGAAAACCAGAGACTAGAAATGTTAGGTCATTTCGACTATTCAGCTTAGTCGTTTAACCTATTCGCATATTTCGGTCATCTATAATTCTAGTTTAGGTATTCAGAAAGTGACTAACTATTCATTCTAGGTGAAAGCGGTATATTTTTTTTCTCAGTGTAAGTTATTTACTTAAAAATTTATCGGTCGAAAAATAATAATTTTTTTCTAAATTCCACAAACATATTATGAATATATATTTTATAAAATAAATATTTGTGAAATAATTTAAATTAAATTCCCACTCGCAGAATGTAGGTGGAAAAAATGAGAATATTAATTCATCAACTGTTGAAAAATTCAAATAATGTTCTAATAACAAATGTAATTCGTCTGAATGAAACCCGAGATTTGTTTTATCTTTATAAGTTATTTTCTCAATTACTTAAAGACCGGGGAATGGCTGGACAGGCCATCCCCTCATCAAATTTACGGCTGAAATTCCAGGATTAGACAGAACATGAATCGCATATTAAACTTAACTGCTCTGCCATCTCATAACTTTGTTGAATCCTCCAGTAGACCCGATTTTAGTAGTTGACTGCTAAGTTTATCAATATGTTTCCCTGAAATCAAATGTATGAAAACATGGGGGATTGGCAACAGGAGAACACAACGATAAACGTACAAGTCGACTACTAAAATAGGTATCCTATGTGTTCTGAACCAAAATATAACTTGACAGATCAAATGCATTTTATTTTATGAATCAAATTTTGTCTAATACAAAAGTTTCAACCGGTAATTCGTTGAGGTGTTAGTTTGTGGCAAATCCCTATCAGCAAGTTAAAAAATATTAATTTTTATGATTCTAAATTTTGTCTTAGTAAAGAAAATAAGCTTAATTATAACTCTTCTTAAAAAAAAAAATAAGCTGAAACTAAATTAAGTAAAATGATGAAATACCAATAAATAAATAAATAAATAAACATGCAGACACGATTTTAGTTGTTGATAGGTAGATTTATCAATGTGTTTCCCTGTAACCCAAATGTATAAAAACATGGCATCGAGAGAACACAATGATAAATATATCTGTCGACTACTAAAATCGGTTTAATGGGTGTTTTTCACCAAGATATAACTTGACAGACCTGATGCATTTAATCGTGTTTTGACTAATACTAAAAATTTCAGCCGTGAATTCGAAGAAGTGGTGGTTTTTGCAATGGACTCCTTATAAGCAAATTAACGAACATTAATTTTTATTATTCAAAATTTTGTCTAAGTGAAAAAAAATAAGCTTAAATATAACTCTTCTTAAAAGTATTAAGCTGAAAATCGAAATTAACTAAAATGATGAGGCACCAAAAAGTTAATTTAAATAATTTCTTTTCTAGATATTATGAAATGCTTCAAAATTTCATACAAATATATATATATATATCCAAAAAGTCACTTTGGATGTCACTGTGGTTCGTCAGAGTTTTATTTTACTCTAAATACTCAGGTAAGGATATTTCGTGTGCATTTTATACCACAATAATACACAATAGCGTAAAGTTATCGTTATACAAGTCATCTTGACCAAAACCTTAAAGAATATCAATTACTAAGATTCGTATTACCTAATATAGTCCCATCTAATTTTTTCTCGTTCCTGAAGTTAAAATTACCACTTCAAAGAAGGCGTTTTGATTCAGATGAGATCCTTCAAAAAATTCGCTGGAAGACTGACATCCATATCTCTTTCACAATACTAAAATTGTCTGTAAGATGGGTTAAAACGTGATACTATTGAATTATATAGGATATACTCCAAAGGTGACAAAATAAATTTTGTGAATAAATTAATATCTTAATGATTAATTTTGAAATTCTGGATACCTTTTACAAGGAATGTATTGCAATTAAATTGCTCTATAAAGCCTCAGCTGTGAAGAAAAAAACAATTATATTATAACATTTCATTTCAATAAAATATAAATATGCAATATGTAATATGAGAAAGTTACGTTTTATTACTACTGCATAACGTTATGTGATTTTAAGACTCATTAAACAGGTACTATGCGTGATATGTAACATTGTATTACACTTTAAAACAATAGATCTTTGTTGTTATACTCATTAGACTTTGCTCAAAAAAATGTATTTATTAGGATGAGCGAAGCAAATCCTCTACTAGGCCACTCAAGTTACATTTTGTCGTACACTTTATAAAAAAAACTATTCAGCATTTTAACTTCAAATTAAACATAAGAATAAATTATGATTCGTAGATTTGCAGAATGTTATTTTTTTAACAGAATAACCTTTAAAAAATATTATTTTAATAATTAATTTATTCTACATGTTTTTCCATTATGGACGCATTTTTGCAAATAAAAAATTGAACGCGTATCTTTTTATTTTCAGAAGGAAAATAAACCATGGGGTTAGTAATTATAGATAGAATCATGATTAATTAATTAAATAAAATACATTTTCATGATTCCGCCAAAATCGTTTGCAAATAAAAATTTGACCCGTATCTTTTTATTTTAAGAAGGAAAATAAACCAAGGGGCTAGTACTTATAGATAGAATCATGATTAATATATTAAATAAAATATATTTTCATTATTCTGCCAAAATTATTCACGCAGTTTATACTTACGGATTTTAAAAGAATTATATTGTGATTTATTTATTTTGGTATTTACTTTGGTAAAATGGCACCAAAAGAATCGTAAACAAGTAAAATTAATTCTTATATTTGGCATTTAAAGTGAGTACTTTGTTAAATTTGGTAAGTTTCTTAAGTTTGGTATTCGAAATGAAAGATTGAAGAATAATTTAAGAATATTTTAATTGATTGAAGATTAAGTTAATTCAACCAAATTAAATATATTAACTACGTTTATAAATAATTTCTGGAATGTATTAGTAATTTAAAAATGCCGAAAATAAGAACGCCTACTGGCCAGAACGAACGCCATTACTGGCCATTGGAAAATGTAAAAACAACTTTAAAACTTTTAGTTAAAAATTTAAAAAATATTTTATAAAATTCTGCTTCGAAAATATTTTTATTTATATCAGCCTTATATCAAAAATAAAAAACTCCGAGAAAATTCTTAGTTATTTGGCTGAATTTACATTTCAAAAATTTAAATACGCCAAAACATGAGATAACGTTTTTAATAAAGATGCAAAAATAATATAAAAAAATGTTACTTTCAAATATTTATGTTATAAAATAATGCTTCGCGTATCCAAACAAAGCACGGCTTTTGCTAGTAATTATTTTAGGAATGACGTAATTTTTTATAATAAATCACACAAAATAACGTAAAACTGTTTACTTTATGTTATATTATTACCACTTTTAGTTATACCATGTATTTTATTTATTTTAACACGATAAAAAAATAAGTTTTTTTCAGTGATTTTGATTTAGAAAGATTAAGTAGAATGTATCCTTTAATAAACAAAATTTACAGCATATTTTAAAATACATAAACGATAAATAATTCCATTATAATATACCATTATAATATTCCATTATAATATTACACGATTTAAGTTGAGTTGCTCGCAATTTTATTCTAGGATTCATATTAATTGAATAGCTTTTTTTGGGATTTAATACCATTCAACAATATTTATATTTACAATTCTGCTTTTGAAAATAAATTGCTAAATACAAATGTCACTGTTCAGTACTCAACTCCATTTAAGGCGCAACTCTAGGCACAGAAAAAGATCCAGGTGGTAATGTAAAGTCTATGGGGGCGTTCTTTTCAAACATTTCGTCCAAACTTTAAAATTTTTACATTTTTTTGGGGGGGGGGATAGCTGAGAACGATCCACAACTGGCCTAATTTTTACTTTTTCAATTTTGGTTTCAGATTTTTATTATTATTATTATTACTTTTACTTTCGAAACATTTTACTTTAAACCGGTTCTAAAATTTAAACTATCGTTATATAAAAGATAGCAATATAATATATAAAATATTAAGCTAAATCGAAAAAGTAAAAACTAGGCCGGTTGTGGATCGTTCTCAGCTGTCTTGTGCAAAACAATCTACAACAGTGCAAAACAATGTAAACATCTTAATATTGAAGCAAAATATTTGAAAAGAACGCTTCCATAGACTTTACATTATCATCCGGGTCTTTTTCTGTGGCTAGTGTGGTGTCTTAAGGGGTTGCGTACGTTCTCATCATTAAAGAAAACGAGTCAAAGTATATAAATAAATACTTAAAATGTGTTGCAAAATATAGATATTACTTATTTATTTTACCTGAGATCTTTCGAATGCCCACGCATTCATTTTCAAAGGAATATAAAAGAAGACAATTGATTAGAAATAGAAAACATAAAAAACAAAACAAAAACAAAAACAGTCCGCGTGTATAAACAAAGACATGATGAATGCATATCAGGTAAAATAAATAAATAATATCTATGTTTTGCAACACCTTTTAAGTATTTATTTATATATTTTAATTTAATAACAAGGTGTAAATTTCTATCAAAGAGACTAGTATTAATACAATGGTTTTAATTCATTAAAGAAAACGAGCTTTTGATTTTGACGGGAATAAAATATCCATTTTATGCCTATTTATTAGAAAAAACATTAACGTGATATCTCAATTATAAGGAAAAATATGAACAAAAATGTGAGTATGATCAAAATACAAGGAATCATAAATTTTATACATGATTTTCTAAAAAGTACATTTTTCAACATAATCAGTATGAGAATTGTACAGTTTTAACATTTTTAGATAATAAAATCTCTCATTCACACATAATTAAATTATCTGATTGTGTGTGATTTTTTTATTTTTATTTTTATATATTTCAAATAAGTTTAAAAGTCAAAAATTTAAACGAAAATTCAATTAAAAAAAAATTGCACAGTTACTTATTTTTTAAAAAGTTAAAATTTGAACCGATGGCTTTTAAGTGCAACTTTATTTTGGAAGAATAAACTGAGATTTTAACTGTATTTTGTTTCTTACAGGAAGGTAGGATGCTGTCTAATGAACTTGCACTGTAAATAAAATCTATAAAGTAACTAAACTTTCTCTAGGAAAGTGGGATTCCAAGAAGCTTTTATGTAACGGTAAGAGCAAAAATTCAAGTAACGGAATCGGTTACAGGAGTTTTTGCTGTTACCGTTACATAAAAATTTCTAGAAATCCCAGATTCCTAGAAAAAGTCTAGAAAATTATTATTTTTATTTATTTTTATTTTATTTTATTTTTTATTTATTTATTTATTTATTTATTTTATTTTATTATTTTTTTTTTTTACAGTGTGGATATTTTACTACAGATCGAAGTGGGTGCATGTGTCAAACGTAATATCTGATAAAACTTAACAACAAACAATATTTTTTTAATGTTTAAAGCAAAAAAAACTGTATGATATTATTAGTTTTTCAATTAACATTCTTTCTTGAAGAGAAATTCCAAAATATGTGAATTTTTCACATCCGGGAACATAATACACAGTAAAAAAGAGTCTGTAATTCTACAGATGAAAAGTTACAGAAAGCTTTTTGCTTACTAAAATTCTATCTGTACACTGTACTAGAGGTCTGCACGGGCCGAAATTTCCAGGCCCGAGCCCAGCCCGAAAGTTAAAATTTTGGCCCCGTCCCAGCCCGGCCCGAACCAAAGACATATTGGCCCGACTCGGCCCGGCCCGAAAGTTAAAATTTCGGCCCGACCCCGGCCTGGTCCGAGAGTTAAAATTTCGGCCCGAACCCGGCCCGGCTCGGGTGAATTTCTACAGAGCATTGATCTTTACTCTAACGGAAGAGTTCGGACCAAAAAAAACTTATCTTAGTCTTTTATTTTCTTCCATGCTTATAATCTCTGTTTATGCAGAAATGCCATAGGCTGCGATATTTACGCTTTTAATGAACTTTTGTTTGTTGTATGTAAATGTTTCAGTTATCATTAGTATTATTAATACATAAAAAAATCTAAAAAATGGTATATGGTAAAAGTAAAATCTTCTAAGACACTGAAAAAAAACTACGTTTCCTTCTTAGCAGAGGTAATTGTTTAATATATATTTTTTTTCGCGTATTGTTGTATTCATTTTGTATGAATGAACAGTGTAAAAGAATTTTGCAGTTTTCAGTTTAACAAAAATTCCGTCATAATCCTGTTTTTTTTTATGTGTTAAATTTTATTTTAAGACGCCTAGTGATCTACAATTCTTTAAAAAGAATAAATTCTAATGTTTAATTGTAGAATAATGACGACTTAAAAGTATATGTCTATTTTGCAAAAATTTTGGACCAAGCCAAACTTTACTGATTTATGAACAGACTTTTCCACGTCGACTAGGAAGAACAAAATTAGTCTCGGCTTCGTACGGAAAAAATACGTTAGACTCGGCCCGGCCCGATACTTCAGGTAAAAAAATTAAGGTCCGACCCGGTCCGGCCCGAAAAGATTAGTGACTAGGCCCGTCCGGCCCGGCCCGAGTCTTCAGAAGCAAGGCCCGAGCCGGCCCGAATACCGTTAATAAAAATCGGCCCGAACCCAGCCCGCGGGCCGGGCTGGCCCGGGCTCGGGCTTCGGGCCGAGGCCCGGCCCGTGCAGACCTCTACACTATACAATAAAACGATATGAATCTTCAAAGCTTGTAGCCAAAGCTCTACTTTTACAGAAGAACTAATTAAAATTATGGTAATCTTACTAGATTTTTACCTACAACTCGGGTTACCGTCGCATAAAAAGTTCTAGAAATAGCAATTTTTTAAGAAATTGTTATTGACTTTATAGATTTTTGATTTTCAGCGAAAATCTGTATCGGTTACGTGATTTTTTGTTGTTGTTATCACATAAAACGTAATTAAAATACCAGTTTCGTAAAAAAAAATGTTAGTAACTTTTTTTTCTTTTTTACAATGCTGAATTGTCAGTTTTTAAAAGTTAATTTCTTGTCCTAAACAGCAATTCGAAAATTGTCAATTTTTCGCATCCGAGAATATACATTGTAGAAAAAAAGAATCTGTAAATCTACACATTAAATGTTACTGAAACCTCTTTGCTTAAAACAATTATTTCGGTATTCTGTACAATAAAAATATGTAATACTACAAAGCATGTAAGAGAATCTACAGAAATCTGTAGCTTTACAAAAGAATCTACCAAAATTATAGTAATCTGACTAAAGTTATATCTGTAACTCGGATTTCCGTTATATAAAAAGTTTTAGAAATCCCAATTTTCTAAAGCATCTTTACTGAGGTTACAATTTTTTTCATTTACAGTGCAAATCTGTATCTGTTATGTGAATTTTTGTTGTTGCCATTGCATAAAAATTTCTTGGAATATCAGTTTCCTAGCCTTTCCACTGGCGCGACCGGATATATCCGTTCACTGCAGGTTTCACTGCAGTTAAAGCTTTATTTAAATTAATATAATTCTACAAATATAATCCAGATTAAAGAAATTAAGTTATGATTGATACTTTCAAGGCTCATAAGTATGTATGTAACAAAAAAAATTATATCATGATAGAAAATCTCTTATTTATCAACTTTAAAATAAATTACAAGAAAAAAAACATTACAATTTTGGCCTTTTGCTTTACGTTTAAATATCTAGAAAAAAAATTTGTAACTTTTTTTTTTCTTTTCCTACATTGTGGAATTATTAGTTTTGAAATACATTTCCTTTCTTAAACAGAAATTCCAAAAAAATATGCAATTTTTTCGCAGCTAAAGGCGTATGCAAACTCTTATTTTGACATTTGTTTTTTTGTTATTATTCAAAGATTTTGAGAAAATTGTATATATACTTAACATTATAAATTTTATATAGCTGTCTCCAGGATTTTATCTATCCAGAATAGTTTATTTATGAATATTTTCCATGCATAGTGCAAAGAGCGTAATGTGCAAATGCATATATTTTATGTAAATTTCTCTGTAAATATTACTATTCAATCTTTTAAATATTCCACGCTTGCAAAACAATGACAAGGGAAAACAATTGTTCCTAAGAAATACACACTGTATAAAAAAATAATAGCCGAATTAGAACAATTTTAAGTAAACGCAATAAAAATATTTTTCGAATATGAAACCGTTTTAAAAACTTCTTCATTCTTTAAATTGCATATTACATTTTAAATGCTATGGATGTGAAATTTTCTTGTAGAAAAATCCTCGCAACAAAGTATGACTGGTAATTTACAGTTTACTTAATGAATAAATTTGCTGTTGTTAAAAGTGTTTACATTCGATATACTTAAAAATTTTCTTGAAGATAAAAGTCTCTAACGGGTAACGAAGGAAATTTAAGTATCGAATTTCCAAGAAGCTGTTTAATTAATAATATTTGCCAAAATAATTTTATACTTTACAAGCTCAGAATACAAATATCGGTGTCTTTTATAAAATAGCAACTAAGCAATATGTAAAAATTATGAAACTATAAACATGTTTATTTAACGATTATAAATTTAAAATGCCTCTGATTTTGTCGATGATACAACAGGTGGTCCAATTCTCAACATCATAATAGCTTTTATAGGGAAATTGATGCATTATAATCACGCTGTTTAACTTCCGAAAAGAAATTTAATATTAAAAATCCAACAATTGAACTGTTTCGTTTACATTTAACAGAATTATTTACATTTTTAATGATAAATTTAGTTTAGATTGTTACTGTCGCTTTATGTTTATGTAAATGTTTAAAGGAAATTGAATTCAAATGAAATGCGTTTCACATGTTTCTAGTGTATCATTCGTTTCGATTTAATGTGATGTTTATAGTTTACTAAATATTTTGCATATTATATTAAGTTGTTTGAGTATGTATATTCATAAATAGATTTTAAGCGCGTATGGTTTTTTTTTTTTTATAAATTGAACATAACTTTTATTGGAAAGAATGAGGGTACATCAGAATGTTTATTCTAGCATTTACCACTATTACAGAGCTGTCATTTATGGCTATTTGTTTTTTATTAATATACTACTGTATCTAAACTACGAAAATACCTAGTAATTTTTTACTAATCTTTAAAGCATATAACTGTTTTTTATAAAAATAGATCTGAAAAATAAGAAAAAATGTTGCTAATGATAGCCTTGCAATAAGGCTACATTTGTATAATATGGAGAGAAAATATTATATTATATAGTATGGTTAATATAAAAAATACATATTAGATAGTGTAGTTTTTTTAAATAGATAATAATGTTGCGATTTTACAAAAAAATTACAATATTTGTATCGATCTTATTTTCGGTAAACCAATTACATCCGATTTATATACGATTTGCTGTTTAAAGCTAGAAATCTCAGTCTGTACAGCCAGGTTCTGTATCAAACTTGCAGTAGTAAATAGAAATGATAAAAAAGAGACAAGTTTAATAAATCCAAAAACTGACTTTTTAAATTCTTAGAAAAGTTTATGAAAAATCATAATTTCAGATCAAAATCAGTTGTTGAAAGGGAGATCAATGAGTTTCATAATGATATAAACGCCTAGTAATTTTGTGATTTCCTTTCAAAAATTCATAAATAATTATCAGAAAACTCCATTCTCGTGAAAAATCCAGTAATTTTACTTAATGTATACCTGTAAAAGAAATATCATATTTTAAATTCATTGAAAATATAAATTACAATGATAAAAATGGATGCTGCAAAATTATAAACATTGCTCGAAATTATAACTAAATGAGCATAGAATGTGTACTGGAATAAACATTGCACTCTAAGAAGAAGAAACCGAAATATGCAAATCAATATAACATATAAAAATACTTTTAAAATGTTGAAAGTTAAAATATGAAAGAGTGATGTATTTCAATGGAGAAAAAAAAACTATTTGGATGGTGCGAACGCTTTTTCTTATTATTGGCGAGATCTGCGGAGAAACCAGAAAGGTTTTCAAAATAACTGCAGGATAGGAGTTCACTCATGGTTTGGGTTGAGTTTGGATTTCATGGTAAGAAGATCAACGTTGCGTTGCTTTTTGGCGGAATGAGAGAATTAACCTACCAAAATCTACGTGAAGAAAACTTGTTTTCATTTACTCAGGAAATTTGTGGATCTTTTTGGATGTTCCGACAAGATAATGAATCGATTCACATGGCAAACAGCAGTGATAATGGATTCTTAATGATGGTCATGTTAATCCAAGAACATCTGTTTCTTCAAATTCAAATCCAATAGAAAATCTATGGAACCAACTGATTAGAGCTGATTACGCAAATGGAAAACAGTACACCACTTTTTCATAATTAAAATCTGCTATCATCGCCCATTGAAATAAAACCGATCAAATTTATTAAAACTCGTGGTTCATTCCATGAAGGATCGCGTTTTTACACTAGTTATAAGATTTGCTTCATACACTGGCTATTAATGTATTTTTTGACGAATGTTCATGTCATTATAAAACATCTAAAAATGGAAAAATGCATTTTATTTTAAGCATAATTCACTATTTCAATTGTATTTCGCTATAAAATAAAATAATTTATTATACTTCTTATACTGATTAGATTTCAGTTTTCTGTGCAATATTTTCTTCTTTTTTTTTACTTGATAAACTGGTTGTTCATATCATTTGGAACTCAGTGTATATGTATATTCCGTTATGATGCTTGTGTATATCACTCAATCTGTAGAACAATTGAAGCATGGAATGATATTTGCTTGCAATATATCTCAAAAGCAACAAGAAATAGGTCCATTTTTGTTATTGTATTAAATACTTAAGTTAAAATGGATATATTATACACATAAATTTGATTCGCAAGAGATAGAAGAAAAACATTACAAAAAATCCTGTACCTACGCATAAGAATTGACGCTTTATTTATCATGAGATTATGAAATTATTATTTATTACAAATTTTAATATTTATCATCAATTTCTTTGTGCAAGAAGACAAAATTACTCGTTCATCAAGTAATTGTTTATCTTGCTCAGCAAGCTTGTTCATCAAGTAAACGAAACAAAAAGCGCAAGAAATTCGTTCATAATATCGAAAAAGTAACAAAATGGAGTTCATTGGATTCTACTTTACAAATGTCAAAAAATAAAATAAAATAAAAAATGTTGCTTTATAGCATGAAATACGCCCGAAACATTGTATGTATTTTAACTGCATGTTTTCCTTTTCAATTGAAAACAAAACCAATTGAACTCAAATTGAAAACTCAATTGAAAATAAAACCAATGCAGTGAAAAAGTACCAAAGCAAGGGTTCGAAACTTGGGTATAGGCACCGAAGCAGAATGTTCTGCCCTGTGAACTATTCTTAGGATATTTAGCTTCACAACCCCTCACACTATGTTGGAGATGACTCATCTCGATCTCAAAATGAAATATTTTCATGAGCCGCTACCAATATCCTTTCACTAATGCTTGGTTAATTTTGTATCATGTTTGTCACTGATTTGTTGCTCATGAAGGTATTCCATATCTTGTTCTTCATGAAGTCTTTCCGAAGTATAAAAGTGAGGAGTGCCAGACTAGGCATTGTCCGAGAAATTCAGTTGATAAAGCATTTGTATGTATGTCAGTGATCCGCATTCAAGTTCTTACCCTAACACTTTTTACTCTGTTCGTGTTTGCCTTTTTTAGTAATGCAAAAATACTCATGCAACTTAAATTCAATATTGCGGGCGTATTTTATAGCTACAAATTTATATTTGTGTATTATTTCGCAGTTGGTAGATTAATTTTATTTCATGTTTGCTGTGAAATTGTGGTTTTTCAGAAATCCAATCATGTGCTGCAGATGAATTCTTGCCGCCGTAGAAGATGAGCGTGTGGCAGATTGGGAATCACCTGAACAGCTCAGTTGTTAGATTATTGTTCCACTGTGTTAACAATCCAGGTTCGAGTCCTAACTGGGACACTTTTTCAGTCTGCTTGTTTTACAACTTATCAACGATCCAAAAATTTGCATGCAGTCAAAATTCAATATTCCAAGTGTATTTCATAACCGCAAAATTATATTTTTATATCATTTTACCTATGCTGGGTTAATTTTGTCTCATTGTTAGCGACTCGAGGTTAGCGACTCTTGAAGATATTCCATCTTATGATGCAGATGCTGCTTTCCAAACATACACGAATTAAGGTTATCAAGCTGGGTATCGTCTGAATTGTTTATTTAATAGAGAGCTAGTGCGCTATGCGAATGATGAGGGCTCGAATCCTGGCGCTTGAACTTTTTTTTTTTTTCACTTATCAATTCAAAATAATCTCATGCATTTAAAATTTAATTGTATTTCCTTTTTTGTAATGTATACTGATAGGCATCTCTGTGCGATTTGTCGTTGTTTACTCATGTTGGACAAATCAGTCATCGGCAAGTTGTTCCGATGATAATTTTCTCAAGATTTTATTGTATGTAAATCCTCAAATTTCAATTATTATTATAGAATAAAGAAAAAGATGTGTAAAGTTTTAAAGTCACGTCATCTGTAATATTTGTCCAGGCATTTAAAAAGCTGGGTAAGGCGTACAAAAAAGAATTTATTTTATTTCTATATCGGAATTATTAATCAAAATTAGTTCTTTTTTGCTGTTTTTAAAAATATCTGTTATTATTTTCAGAAAATAAAGATTTCCAAGTATTACACATTAATTATTAAACTAATATTTAAAATTTATGCAATAATTATTTAAATAAAAAGAGCTTATGATTTTTTCCATCGATTGTTTTAAACAAGATGTGAGTTTCGTTTTTCAGAATTACGTTTATAGTTTGCCTATACGTTTTGATACTTCAGTTTCGGTAAAGCATCATTCGAAAAATTTTCTTGGGTGCACCAGAATGAATTCGATAAAAAAATTATTTGATGACATATTAAAAAATTTATCAGTAATTAAAAATTAAAAGCAAATACGTTGTTGAATACACCTTTTTAATTTACTTATAAATTATGCATGTTAAAATATTTAAGTCAAAAAATGATTTTTGAATAATAAGCAATTTTTATAAGTAATGTAAAAACATTTCTCTTTTTAATCATTAGAATTAATATCATGTTAACATCAATTCGAGGATATGTTGGTGTTTTACTGCTTATATATATTTAAAATTGCCTGTGATTCTATATAATTTTATAAAATGATTGTATACTTGATGGTCTTCATGTAAGGTTGATAAAAATGTTTTAGGAAACTCGATGCATGAAACTTTTTATGTAACTGCAACAACATCAACAAAAAAATTTTATGTAATTATCACGGTTTACCGATAAAGTTTTAGTAAGCACACAGATTTCTGAAGCTTTGTAGACTCACATTATTTTATTCAGTGTACTGATAAAATTTTAGTAAACATACTGACTTCTCTAACTTTAGAAACGTATATTGTAAAAAAAAATCTATAAACTTACAGATTTAAAGTTGCCTAAATCTGCAGCTTACTAACAATTTATCTGTACACTTTATAAAAAAAAAAAAGCAAATCTACAAAACTATTTTTTTTTTCAAAGCTACAGAGATCAGCAACTTTACAGACGAATCTGCTAAAATTACAGTTATATTACTAAACTTTTATCTGTAATTTGGGTTGCAGTTACATTAAAAATTCATGGAATCATAGTTTCCTAAAAAATTCTTAGTAACCTTGCAGATTTTTTGATTTTCAGTATAAATCTGTATCTGTTAGATGAATTTTTGCTGTTACCATTACATAAAAAGCTCTAGGAACCCCAGTTTCCTAGAAAACATTTAGTAACTTTACAGAATTTTTTTTTTTTTTTTCAGTGTAGTTTTGAAGACTTGGATTTTTTCCCTGCGCAGTGTACAAATAAAATTTCAGTAAAAATATTGATATCTGTAACTTTACAAACGTAGTTTTGAACACTTGTATTTTTTTCTGTACAGTATACAGGTAAAACTTTAAAAAGCATATTGATTTCTGTAGCTTTATAAACGTAGTTTTGTAGATTTACTTTTTTTTAACAGCGTAAAGATAAAATTTCAATAATCATACTGATTCTTTTAACTTCACAAAATTAGTTTTGTAAACTTTTTTTCTGTACAGTGTACTTATAAAATTTTAATAAACATACAGATGTCTGAAACTTTTATAAAACCTAATTTTGTAGATTTACATCCTGTTTTTTTTTTCAGTATGGTGGTTATTTATGTTACTAATGCAAAGTAAACGTACTTGTATTCGGCATGATTTTAATTTACACTTTTATCCTAACATAATACCACCTCTGACAATAAAGTTCGGTGAATGAATTCAGAACGACCGATCTGGCAACACTGATGAAACAAAACGCTGCACCTGCATAGAGGCAAGTGTTGACCATCTTCCCCCACCGTTGTTCAGTTGAGCGTCGTTTATGTTCTGTGTAAGACGTGCTTTACTAATTACTTGTTCAGTGTGTAGATTCTTAACTGAGATCAGGAAAATGAATGAACAAAAGATCAGTTTAAGGTTTGGGGTTAAACTTTGCAAGATACCGAAAGATTTTCATGACTGTTGGTGCATATTGAACATCCACCATACTTGCCAGATTTTAATCCTCCAGACTTTGTCCTATTTTCACCACTCAAACTCTCTTTGAAAGAGATTTGACTATACTGCTGACATCCAACAAAACGTGACGAAACTTTTGAACTCCATCCCAAAAGAAGACCTCTTGCGAATTTCCCAGGACATGTATAACAGATCTCAGCGGTGCATAGTTATGGGAGATGACTATTTCGAATGATGGTATGGTAACTTTCGTTAATATTTTATCTTAATTAATGTTACAGGACTATTCACCGAGCTTTATTGTCAGAGGTAGTACTTTTATAATGTGCATTACGAAAACTTTTATAGTTTTTTTATTATAAAGCGCAATGCAACAACAAACTACCTTTTCATTTTAAAATAACGCAGTAACTCATAAAATGAATAACAGCTTTATTTAAAGATATTACCACAAATATTTATGATTTATTTTTCGTTTATGCAGTGTTTACAGAATAAAAGGTTCCTAAACAGAAATGAATTAATTTTTAAAACTTAACTTTCTGCATTTACATAATATCTAATAATTTCACAACATACTATATTTATGGTTATAGTATTTATTTCATTAAGGAATAATTAGTACGTTTCTTACTTAATAACCGCTCTTTCCTTTACTATATTGATTATTTCACTTGAAGATTATTTAATTATTTAATTTGTATAAGGAAATTGATATAAAGCGAACATTCGTAAATGAAATACAGTCACACACAAATTACATACTGCATAAAATTTGAAATAAACTCTCTTAAATGCTGTGTTAGAATAAGAAAAAGAGAAAATTAAAAATGCTAATATTCAAAATGAATTGCAAATTATACGAAATTTAAAATTATTGATGCATTATTTTATTGATTTTTTTACAGTCCGTTAATAGTAAATGTAATCATAAAGATGTTTTCGGCTGTATATTATATATGAAATACTATTTTCGTGCAAGCGCCTTTTCAGTTACGAATTACTTTAATTAACCTAAAAGCCTTGTTTACAGACGAATGGTTTTTCCCGGTTCAAAGGGCATGTGAATTTGTTTCTCAAAATTAAACCATATATTTGGTGCTTATGATTATGACGAATATCTACAATAATAAAACATTGTTTAAAATATGTAAAATAGTTTAGCAAAGAAACTGGTTTCATGTATATCAACTTTTAGTTCAAATATTGCCACACGTTTTTCATTATAAATAACTAGCTATAATGTAAATAAGTTTATTAACCAAAGCATTTATTTTTCACAATTGGTAATAAAATAATGGTAATAAATACACGATATAGGAATTTTTACATTTCAGAACTTATTTGAGCTATTTCTAAATGGTGCACTGCCACAATGGTTTTACTTTACTTAGCTAATTACTTTACGCATACATTTAGTAATGGGAGGATAAGTTAGATTAGAAACAATATTATTTTTCACTAACCATTAAGTTAGGTATGATTTAATGTTCTGAAAATATGTAAAAAGAATACGACTGGAATAGATAAATTCCTATTTCAAAATGTTTTTAATCTAGAAAGATACATGTCTGCAAATTATTTTCCAGCAAATTAGTCAGTGAATTTGCAATAAAATGTTAAATAAAAATAAATAAATATAATTATTGTATTAAAATTTTTGAAATGGATTGTGTATTAATAAAGCTATTTTGTTTCATCCAAGAAAATTATTATAATGTTTCACTATTTTTAAACTTAAATATAATTAATGTACATGTAATTGTTTAATTCTGTTTATTGTAAATGTAATCGTAAATTTGTTTTGAACTGTAATATGTATGAAATACAATTTTGGATCATTTTCATTTATAAATTACTTTAATTAACCTAAAAGCCTTGTTTACAGATGAATGGTTTTTCCCGGTTCAAAAAGCATGTGAATTTATTTCTCAAAGTAAAACCATACGTTTGTTTCTTGGGATTATTATGAAGAACTATATATATAAAATATTGTTTAAAATTCGTAAGATTAGTTCAGCGTAGAAAATGGTTTCATGTATATTGATTCATAGTTTAGGTACTGCCACAAAATTTTATTTTAAATAAAAATCAATCATGTGATCGAGTTTATTACCTAAGTATTCATTTTTAACAATTGTTAATAAAACAATGGCAATAAAAGTACGCTATAGGATTTTTTAAAATTCAGAACTTATTTTAACTATTTCTAAATTGTGCATTGCCACAGTGGTTTTATTTTACTCAGTTAATTACATGATATTATATATTTGGTAATAAGAGAATAAGTTATGTTAGTGCGATTATTATTCATTTTCTGTACGGGGATAAGATAATACAACATAAAAGTACAATATATATAAATATTTTTTTAAGAGTTTGAATCATTTTGCTCTCGTGTGCAGGGCAGGGAATTTTGAAAATTGATTATTTTAACTACAATTTAAATACTATATATATATTTAAAATGTAAAGAATGTAAAAGAGTTTATGAATTGAAAACTGGTGAACACAAAATAAGTGAAGTGGGAAATTTTAGTGATGAAGCTTATTTACATATTTTGTTAATTTTTCAGCTTGCTTTGCTACTTTTCAGAACAAACACACGTACCTGTTGCACGTATATATAAACTATATTTAGAATAACTTTCTTTCAAAATTTGTAACTATTGCAAAAAATTTATTATTATTATTATTATAATTTTTAGAAGAAAATTGGCTTTTTATAAAAAAATATTACCAAAAATGTAGATAATAATCTCGTATCTTAAGAAAGTTTGAAATTGTATGCTTATATACATATATTATTATTATTATTATTATTATTATTATTATTATTATTATTATTATTATTTATGCATTTCAAATAATCTAAAATTCCACAAAATTTGTTTAGATAAGTCGAAAGTTTTACGTCATTTTGATGTAGATGATTTGCGAGATTTGCAATCTAATGATTTATTTAAAAAAATAAATAAGAATGCTGTTTTAAAAAAACGCAATGATAAATTTAAATGATGTGTTTTACAATTCCAATATTATTTTGAAATTGAATGCGAGCTTGATTTTATTTAACGATGCTATTTTATTCAACGTTATTAAAATTTTGGAGCACCTTAAGTTTCTAAATAGCTTTAATTAGCCTAAAAGGATTGTTTACAGATGAATAATATCCCTTATATCCAAACAGAAATCTGAAACTGGTTTTCCAAATTAAATTGTACATCTGGTACTTCAAGTCAACTTCTAACAAACAACATTAATTATAAAACAATGCTTCCATTTTGCCCATTTATTGTCAAAAATTCATAAGAAGCAATTACTTTTCGAAACAAGTAGATTTATTTACTTCTGTCTTCGAATGTTTTCTCAAGTTACATCGAATATTTATTAAATATTCGATAAGTGTATTGATATTTTTGTCATTAAACAAAATAATAAAACATTTACAACTTAAAAAGTGTTGCTTGAAATGAATTAAACGTTTAATCAAATATACACAAATTATTTTTAGAAAAAAGTACATTCAATTCTGGCAAGATATAAATTCGAATATTATATCGAATCAAGTTATTTCGAATATGTACTAAATATTTGTTAACTGTATCTGTATTTTTTTAATAACAGCAAATTACTTATTGCATAAAATTTGTTAAATCTTTAATCAGGTAAAGCACAACATAACTTTAAAAAATTGTCAGTTTTATTTATACTATATTAAAAGTTACACAATCTATTCAAATCAATATAATTCAATGAAATTCTATCTCATTTTCTATCTCAAGTAATTAATTAGATTTGAGCTAATTTCCATTTCAAATATCTCTTAAGCGAGAGCCGAACGACTCAGAAAGAAAAGCAATTTGAACTGTTAACTTAAAATTTATTTGGAACAAAGATATATGATAAATATTTGTGGAAAATAATTTGTTACAATGCAATTTGATATATGCTATCAGTAAAGTTCTGAGGTTTCGTTTTTTTTTCTTACTGAACGATAATTATACTTGATTATTATTAACGAAATGAAAAGTCACAGCATGCGATGAAATTGATTTTGACTTGGTGGTATATTCTTTAAATATTTCATGTCATGACTTTGAAAATTTAATGACATGGTAACATTTACAGAATCTTAGACCAGTAAATTTATATTTTTTTCAAAGCTAAAAAAGTTACACAATCTATTAAAATCAATATCGAAATAGTATTCGACTATTCTATCTCAAGTAATTAAATAGATTTAAGCTAAGTTCTATTTCAAATATCTTTCAAGCGAGAGAGGAATGACTAAGGAGTGAAAGCTATTTAGGAATTTCTTGACACTAAAATTTGTGACAAATATTTGTGAAAAATAATTTCCAAACATGCAATTTATTCATACATGCTATAAGTTCTGATGGTTTTGTTCCTTACCGAACGATAATTACTTGAGTATTAGAAATGAAATAAAAGCTACAGTATGCGACGAAATTGCTTTAGACTTCCTGATAAATTCTTAACAATATTTTTTTACGTGATAACTTTGACAATTTGATGATGTAGTAAGTTTACCCATTCACAAAATCTTATAATAACGAAATTATCCATTTTTTTTAATATTAACAATTACATGAGCCGTTCAAGTCAATATCGAAATGGGATTCGACTATTTTTTTTTTAAGTAATTACTTTAATAAATTTGATGATATGGTAAGTTTACCCAATCACAAAACTTTATAATAACGAAATTATACTTTTTTTTATTTAAAAAATACATGATCTGTTCAATTCAATATCGGAATAGGATTCGACCATTCTTTTTCAAGTAATTAATTACTTGAAAAAGAATGGTCGAATGATATTTGAGCTAATTTCTATTTCAAATATCTTTCAAGAGAAAGAGAAACGCTTGAGAAATGAAATCTATTTTGAAACATTAACTTAATATTTGACTGGCACTAAGATTTATGATAAATATTTGTGAAAAATAATTTGTTAAAATGCATATTTATATATGCTCTCAGTAAAGTTCTGTTTTTTTCCTTACAGAACGATAATTATTTGATTATTATAAACGAGCTGGTGCTTGAATTTTATGTTTAATTTTAAAAAGTTAATATTTTAATAATAAAAATTATTTTATTTTAACGATATTTTTTTAGATTTGATTATTAATTTTTGCTTTTGAATATTATATACATACATCATGGTTTATTTATTTTATACACAAACACGATTTTTTAATACTGGCGAATGTGTACAGAGAAGCATTAGACGTTTTACATGTCTCCATGCATTCATCATATCTTTTATAAGGAACTTCATACTCAGATAATGTCATTGGGATACTTATGGCTTACAGAGCACTCTTTTTTACACAATTACAAGGAAAAATATTCAACGGTCATTGATTTATTTTACACTTGCTTTCTGTAATGTCATAGTGCTTAGCGCACTTATTCCTTTGTTTCAAAAGCATTAAATTGGAAATTGTTTTATTGAGTATCACATACCTTTTACATTACATTTTTTTTAATTTGTTACATCTCTAGTGTCACAATTAGTAGCAAATTTGAATAAAAGAAAAAGATAGTACTTACACGTGTATGTCAGTTTGTGTGATATTTATCATCCACTCGCGCTTTCAGAAACCGACCATAATTTTATGTTAATCATTTTGATTTTGTAGGATATTTTTAAATTGTTGATAATTCCCTAATGTACTTGTTGTCTTGTCTCATTGTATTTGTTTACATGTAAGTAATTATTACATTATCTCGCTTAGAAATGAGGCATTACTGTGGCATTATTACGTACTACTTTTAATGCAATTTAGGTATATCTCATATTATTCAGATATTAATGCAACACATTCACCAGTTACATTTTAAAAATCTGGTGGCAGCTGTCAGTGTTCAAATATTTGTGACTTTTGTAGATAAGTTCTGCGTTTTTTGTTCTGTTTTGTTTATTGCAAATTTAAAAGACCTGTTTAAACAATTGAATAAAGTTTTCAAATATATCGATAAATTACTCTATGCATTGATACAGATTTTTTAACTTTTGAAATATGTGCAATATGAAAATGCTATAAATATTGTCGCATTTCTTTACAACTAGGCTTTAACAAAAATATTCTTTATTTATATTTATAGGATAAACGCCTCTCCTTACAAATTTCTTTTTGTGTAACATAAAGTCAGACATCTAATTGAAGCTATCTGGCGTTTACTATAATCATTAAAAAGCCCATAAGAACATTTCACATCTGTTTGCAAATATGTATTTGTCATTAATTATCCAGGTCATTAGTTTTTCTGTATGCAATACTAAGATTGCCTTTTTATTTCACTTTTTAGTTG
Organism: Maratus speculifer; assembly: GCA_964019185.1. NCBI lineage: Eukaryota > Metazoa > Arthropoda > Arachnida > Araneae > Salticidae > Maratus > Maratus speculifer. The sequence continues at coordinate 103,724,216 of OZ025289.1, read as the reverse complement.
ATAGTCAAATACGACACCACTTCTTGGTGGTTATTTCGTTCAAATGTTTGTATTGATCCCAACTTAACAGTTATTTTATGACTGGCGTATTGGCTTAACCGTTTGAGGGGCAAAGCACTTCCATTCTTAAAATGCTGAAATGATTGATTGACACCAGAATTTAAAAACAAATTTATTTGCAAATAGATAAATATTTTTCTTCCCATACTTGAAAAAAAAATATATATATAATTTTCAATTCAAAATTCTATTGTCTGTGTGGCATTTCGCAATTAAAATTAAGTGGTATATATTTTATACCACCGCCCTTTAAGGGGTTAACACATATATATGCTTAGCGTTTATCAACTTCCGCAGATTGACACATTTGTCTCCTGATCAACTTACTATGAACATGTAGCTTTGAGACACTTAATCTATATGAAAGCTACCATCATGCTATTTTACAGCTTACGTGTCTTCTTGAATCAAAGTTTTTAATAGATATTTGCTTGTTCTGCATTTTAATTGAACAATATTTAACAGGAAACAGATTAATCTGGTTTATTGAGGATGCAATGTACTATTCTTCACTTCCTTAAGATCGTATTGGCCCACCATTAACTTTAGTTATAAAAAGAGAATTTTAACGCAATAATTTAATGCATTTAAATTCAAATATTGAAGGTTAGTAAGATTTATTCTTGAAGTATAAAGTTTTATTATTTTAAATCTCAGTGACAACTACTCTGTATGTGAATTCTATGGATTACATCAAAAGATATTTACTAGTTCGAATGCCAAAACTTTATTAAAATGTTAAATAAAATATTTTCGGAATTAGATGTTTTTGTATTAAAACTCTTGCAAAATTTAGATTAAAAAGGTTTATTCTGTATTTCAAAAGCATCACTTCCAGTAATGAAGAGTTATTTTAGATATATAAGTTGTAATTTGACAAGGAATGCTCATACCAGGATTTGAACCAGGAATGTCTTTGGAAAAACTACCAATATTATATCAACTGAGCTAACGCGGACAATACTGGAGGATCCAATTCATTCAGATTACTTTATTAATCGTAGCAACCGGTCTGATATCAGTTCAATAGATCGAAAATCGCAACTCATATGATGTATTAACCAGTTAGAATAATTGTACTAAAATTAATCTAATATTTTAGATATGCTTTAAAAGTCAAGAAGATATTTTTTTCATGATTTTTGTGTAAAAAGATTATCGATCATACATGCGGCAAGAAAAAAAAATTACGGAGTATTTTAAAACCAATGAAACGACAAAAAACAATACTATTATAAGCTATTAAACACATTGCGTGTAGATGTTATCGGTATTATGCTGTAGAATAGATTCATTCCATAGATATTTGTAATTTTTTTGACACTGTTGAAAGACATTTCTTTCTACATTTTATGTTTATTTATTTATTTATTTATTTATCGTTATCTTAAATTTGACTGTTTAGTATTCATGTTTTTTAGGTATTAGCTTTTTTATTTTTTATATAAGATGTTTTGAAACAAAATGTGAAATTAATAGTATAACTTTTACACAATGCCACAAGGTTTCCTCTATCCAGAATAGTTTTAAAATATCTTCTCTCTTTAACGCAAAGAATGTAGAATTCGTGTAAATTTTAAACTAACTTCTCGTGTCCATACTTCTGTACAATTTTTTTTAAATAGTTCATTTTTGCAAAGCATCGAAAAGGAAGAAAAATCTTTTGCTAAATATACATAACGTAGAAAAGGGAGCATAAGTCTTTTAAGTAAACTCGGGAAAATATATTTACAATTTGTAATAAACTCCAAACTTTCTGATTCTTTAAAATATACTTTCTTTTTTAACATTAAAGATTTAAAGTTTTGACCAAGAAAAATGTTTTAAACAAACTATGTCTGGTAATTTATAATACACTTAATGAATTAATTTGCAGTTTTTAAAAGTATTTGCATTCAATTTATTTACAAAACGTTCTTGTAAATAATATTTTTAAACTGATACGGACAGAAATTTAAGTGCTAAATTTTCAAGGATATGTTTAATTACTTATATTTCACAAAAAAATTGTGTGCCTTACTATCTAAGCGTATAATTTGGTTGACCTTCGTAAAATATTAATTTGGTGAAATGTAAAAGTTGAAGGATTTTTAAATATATCTATTTAAGGATTATAATTTCAAAATCTCTCTGATTTTGTCATTGATACCATAACATTTCTGACGGATTCTTAACTTAGTAATAGGTTTTACAGAAATAATCAAATATTATGATTCAGTTTCATTTCTACAAACTGTTTAACGTTAAAAAACAAATACTCGAACCATTGTGCTTACACATATATCAGTACTATTTACTTTTTTAAAGACAAATTTCATTTTTATTGGGCAATTTTAATATATTTCTCTTTAATTAATTTCCTGATCAATTCATTTTAATATACTTCTAATGTACTTTTTTATATAGAAGTAGCCATCATATTTTATATGAGTACTTTTTATGTTATAGTGGGTCCTCATAACGTCTTCACAAATGCAAATTTAAACTTTTTATGCATCGTTTTATCAATTATAATTTCACATTTTTAGGAGAATCAGAAATATTTGAGGAAATGCTTCGCTTAGTTATATTGTATTTGTTGCATTACACTTTATTTTTTAAATGCTCCCTATGAACATTAAAATTTCATTTTAAAAGCATTACAGAAATTTTTTTAGAGAGATAATACTGCTGAAATTTTAAGATACATTTCTAAATTATAAATAGCTTGCTTTTAGAAATAAAAACAATTTAAATCTGATTTTCAAAGTTTTTATTTTGAAACCCCTATTTATAAAAACACGATCTACAGGATCCAGTGATAGACATTAGGGTGGATCGAAATTTTTTTTTTCACTGTGTCAAAACCTACCTATGCGGAAAAGATGTTCTCTTGGATGGAGATTAAGGGAAAAATAATTAAAAAAATTAATTTTAAATTTTAATACTGCCACAATGAGGTTGAATTTCGAAAAAAAGTGAAAAAAGACCTAATTTTGGATAGATTATTTTTTATTCAAAATAATAGTTTAAAAAGTTATCCAAAACCTACCTATGCGTAAAAGATGTTATATTATATGCTGAGTATGAGAAAAATAATTTAAAAAATTAATTTCAAAATTTAAATCTACCGCAATGTGGCTCAAATTTATGTATTTGAACGTTTTTACGGTAAAAAAATCAACTTTTGTTTTGTAAAATAAAATATGAATTTTAGACATTTTTAACATTTATTACAATGAGGGGATATTTAATTGATTACAAGATAAAAACTTTAGTTTCTTATTTAACAGCTTCATTATTATTAAATCAAGAAAAATCGTCAACATTTCAATTGGCGATAATGACGTTCGGTATTGAAAATCGACATGAGATTTTGTAATTCAATTCAATTTTTATAAAACTGTCTTTTATGTATGGTCCATACACAGCAGAAATACTTCCGTGACGCTTTTGATTATTAGTTTTGTAAAATGAGAGTTGCGCGAATAGATATTATTGATAGTAGATGTTATTGCCACTGAAATGATTGCTGGATTTACATATTGCTTCTGAAATCTAGTGATGCAGTCAATCTTTACAGCCATAAAAGTTTAAAGAAAATGGCCATGGTCATAATCTTTTACAAATGACTAAAGCGAATGACTAAAACGATGGAGTGGTCTTTGGTTTGTTTGTCATGCCGATTTTTTTCTGTCAGTAGCATTCGACTCATAGTTTTGTGAGGTAATGCCCACGTCTTGAAGTGCACCAGACACGATGGCAGCACCTCCTTGGTCGGAAGTGCCCAAACTGTCCAATATTCTGATGATGTGACACCTAGCTCGGCAGTATTTTGGCTTTTCAATGATAGCTGATGATGTAGAAAAGTGAGTTTCTTCTCAATACGTCGGTTTAGTTTACACTCAATATTCATATTCATATTCAAATCTATTGAACTGAAAAAAACAGGCAGTATTTTCGGAAATGGTCCAAAAGGCTGTAGTAGCTTTCAGTATCTTATTTTGTTTTACAGGAATTAAGAAGAGCGCAATATTTGTCGTTAAACAGTTTAATTTTTCTTAAAAGGCTGCTATGGTAAGTTATTGAGATTGAATCTCATTTACAGGTCACTAGTAACTTATTAGCAACTCCTTCTCACTGGCAGGAAATAAATAGATGTTGACCGATTCCTTTCTTCGGTTATCCTTTAAATACCAATATGTAAATTTTATAACTTTTTGTATTAGGGAGCATATTTACTGGCATATCAAAGCTAGACCCAAATAGGGTGTAATTCATATCTCTCTCTCTTTTTTATTTTATTTTTTAACAACGCCATGGTACAGTAATATTCAAGGTACACTAAGCTACACAATAAACAAGCAGACAAATTCTAACTGAAAAAACTGGAACTGCCAGTTTTTCGAAACTTTAAATTGCTTACAGGAGTATTAAATTTCGAAATTAGTTTTATTTATTTATTTATTTATTTATTTTTACTTAATATCCATCCAATATAATATTTCTTCCGCAAAGGCAGGTTTTGATTGATATTAAAATGTTTATTTTGCGTCAAAATTAAATCTAACCAAATTTAGATCTTTTTCCGTTTTTTCAATATTTTATCGAATTTTCAACTCTTTTGTGGCATTATTAAATTTTGAATTTATTACTTATTATTGTTTTTTACTTAACCTCCATACGATATAACATCTTTTCCGCATTGTTGGATTTAAAAAAAATTAAAGTAATTAGTTTTTGACAAAAATAACCTAACCAAAATTCGGTCTTTTTTCAATTTTTTTCGAAATTTCAACCCTTTTGTGGCAGTATTAAATTTTAAAATTAATTTTTTTTATTATTTTTCCCTTAATCTCCATACAATAGAACATCTTTTCCGCATAGGTAGATTTTGATTAATGGTAATTTTTTTTTCGCCATAGACAATCGATCCACCCTAATAGACATGTTGCAATGATAAAAAGTGTTATAATTTTCAATTTATATCATTATAATATAAATAGACATACCATATTGTGTTTAACATTTTATTTTTTGATATGTTTTAAATATCTTTGTTCTTCTCTAAATCAGATCGGAATTTATCTTTTTTCAAAATTTGTTGGTTATTAATCCTTCTCTAGAGAGACTTATCAGACTAAGAATTACGTCTGTAGAGAATAAATATCCCTCCCGATTACCTGTATTCAAGTAAAATATATATATATATAGTCATGTACTTATGCTAAGTTGCTCTGTCTTTTCTGTTATTTCTTAACAATGTTACACAAGTAAAATGACTTGCTGTTTTGTTTTCAATTACATTTTTTTTTCTTATTTTCATAGACCGATATTATTTTTTTCTGTTATAAAGAAAGAAGGGAAAAATAATGTTAAATTTTGTATATTTTGTTTGAAGTTTTTTACTGCTATCAATATTTGCTTCTCTTCGTATATGAATTTTATAATTTAACACTCTCATGCATAAATTATTTTTTAATATCTTTCATTATTCAAAAAAAATCTTTTTGTTGTAATAAATGAGAATCCATTGTAAAATAGTGTTATTACTGTACTGCATGCTACCTATTACCTGTCCACAAACCATATCTCCATAAATGAATGCTGAAAACTTTTTTGCTTTAAAGGACAATACTTATATTTTATATGAGTGAGAGGGTTAAACTAACCAAATGAGATATTTATCAAGACAGCTTTCTAATTTATCATGAAAATTTTAATCCTTTTCATAGTTTAATTATGTAAGAGTTATATAATAAAAGTCGAATAAAATCCCTGTAAAAGTGAAATATAATAAATCATTTCAAAACTTTTAATTTCTGATTTTTGTGCAAAATCTCTTACTTCATTATAAATATACTTGTCAAATTTCAGTAATACCTACAACTATATCATCTTTAAACATGTATATTTTGAAATAACTGCTTTAAGCATTTTCAGTCAAAATAAACAAATAAATTAGGGAAGAACACTGACTTCTGACAGAAATGCCAAATATCAAATTTTAATTTGGATTAGGATAAGAATTTAAAGCACTATAAGACTTTTGAGCATTAGTAAAGGCCAAATTTGACTTAATTGGCAGATTTGATAGTTTTTTTTCTCAATCATTTTCTTTATGCCCCCATTACTTAACGTATTTTTACTTTCTTCTATCTTAGATAGAAAAAAGTATTGTTATCGAAATTTTTTTCGACTTCCAGTTTTCGACTGACTTACATGTTTTAGGAGTTAAAAAACATGTTTCTACAAATTGTCTGTCTGTCCGTGTGTCTGTGTGCCTGTGTCCGTATGTCGCCATTCTATCGTCAAAAAGTATATGAAGATATTCATAGAATTGAACCAATTTTTTTTATGAATGTTTTTGGCGGTGGCAAGCAGATATCCTCCTACAGTTTTGAAATATTCCGCCGAAAGGAAGCGCTGCAATAGTAGTTTTTGTGCCCTTTTCAATATTGTACCACCTAAAAGTGTATGAAGTTATGCATAGAATTGAACCAAATTTTTTGTGCAAGTGTTTGGTTATGGCTAAGAGGTCCGTCCTGAATTGGAAAAAAATCCCCCGGAAGAGGACTCTGTAGTAGCGATTTTCGTGCCATTTTCAATATTCTACCACCTAAAAGTTATTATGTTATTATGCATATAATTGAACCAATTTTTTTCTGTAAGTGTTTGACTATGGTCAGCAGACCCTCCCTAAATTAAAAAAAAATCCACTACAAGAGGCAGTATAATCGCGATGTCTGTGCCATTTTCATTATTTTACCATCAAAATACGTACGAAGTTATGCATAGAATAGAACTAAATTTTTTGTGTGTGATTATTATAGGGTATGACAAGTAGGTCCTCCCTGAATTTAAAAAAAATCTGCCTATCGTTCTATTGTTTATCGGCTTGTGCAGAGACGAAAACTCGTCGTTACTCCGAATAATTGACTAAAGCAGAAATATAAGATGAAAATCAAGATTGTAGAGTGTTGAATTAATAATATTAAAGTATTAGCATATATAACTAATTTTTGAAATATTAAAATGTGCGTATTAGATGGAAAAATGTTTTGAGATTGGGACATCCAACTAGTTTTTTTTTAGGGGGGGGGGAGGGGGGAGTGCTATTACCGACATTATGTTCCATTGTATACGTATCATGCAATGAAACAGAAAAAAATGTGTTTTAAGAAAAAATTACGAAAAATACATTTTTTAAAAAGCTGCCGACCATGACGTCAGTAGAAGAAAAAAATATAGAAAAGTAAACTGTTTATTTTACTGGCAAAATCTGTTTAAAAAAGTAAAAATTCCATTATAAAAAAAGATTTTTTCTAACAAAAATCTATAATCTGTTTATTTGACGCTTAAAATTTGCCAGGAAAGAACCGAAAAAATCTTTAATACATACAATATATAACTTACTATAAAATAAATAGTTTTTACACACGTACTGGCTGGCAGTTTTTTCTCAAAACAAACAGATATTTCTATTATGTACCGAGAAACATTATCTATTTTATTTACTTTCTTTTGTATTATAGAAACAATTTGTCGATAAAATTTAAAAAAAAAATAAAGTTTATAATCAGAAAATTTAAAAAAAAAATGTTCCACCTAAATGCATTTCATAACATTAAAAACTGAATTAGACTTAGAAGAAACAATTTGTTGATAAAATTAAAACACTAAACCTTATAATCAGTAAATTAAAAAAAAAATCTTCTTACGAGCTTTCAAATTGCTTAAAACTGAATAAGATGAAAAACTGCACCTCTTTAAACATTTCTGCTGAACATTGAAAGTGTTTTACTAGGTACTCTGTATAGTGGGAATTAATATTTTCATTTAAATTTCTTAACTATGTTTTACTTTAAGTTGAAAAAAATAAATATATATCATCAAAAATGTTATTAATCTGTCACAACATAGGTTAATTTTAAAAATGTCTTTCATTCTAAAAATTATTAAACAGTTTATTATTATTATTATTATTATTATTATTATTATTATTATTATTATTATTATTATTATTATTATTATTTGATTTTTTTAAGTGAGAGCAATTAATCTATTCTATAAATGTGGCTAGTCAAAATTCGTATGTAAATTTTTATTTAAAATTTTCAGTTGCATTTCATTAAAATTTTTAAAATGAATATATCTTCTGAAATTTTATTAAATCAGCATAGCACAGATTCATTTTAAACATTTTTTTATTATAAAGTAAGAGAAACAACACTTTTGTTAATGTATGGAGTGTGTAAAAAAAAAGATATACATACGATCAAATACTTATTGAAAATTTATTTCTTCATTATTTTACAATTTTACAATATTTGAATCAAATCCACGTTTTGATTGATTATAAATATTTGTACAATACAGACTGACGTCACCATTCATTCACTTTGAATCTTTTCATAAAAAATTACGAATTTCTTTAGTGAAATTTATATGAAGCTTGACAGTAGGCGCTTTGTATTTAGAAAGAATGCAAGAAGAATATGAATAATCTTCATTTTTAACAAAGATATTATGATGAAGTGGATAATCAGACAAAACAGTATTCAAAAGAAAATTATCAATCATAATTCTCTTAAATCATAAACATCAGTGAATAGGAAAAATGAAGTATTGTAAATAAGAATGCAATACAGAAATGATTGTTTCTCATAAAATATGATAGTATAAGTTTTTTTCCATCCGCCATTTTACATAAATAGATTTAAAATTTTCCATTAAATGTAATATAAGAAGCATTGTTTTATTTCAAAGATTAGACTGTTAAATATATTGTCTTAGTTTGAACCAAATTTAGGTTCTCAATAGCTGGCACTGTAAGATGGTAAAACTTTGAACCAATATTTGCACCTCCTGTTGAAGCATTCCAATAGTTGGAACGAGATTGAAATAGAGAGCTGCAAATCTTGGTAAGAGATTTCACATCTTATGATGGCATACACTGAGCACCAAATTTTGGTTCAAACTAGAATTCAAACAAATTTTTTAACAATGTAGTACATTTAACTCTAGTTGCAAACTAATATTTAATCAATTTTAGACAATATTGCTCACATACTGGTGTTTTAATTTTTGAAAAATATGAAAATATCTAAATTTATTTACAAATACAAGGCGCGTAAAAGTGCTTACTTTTGAATGCCATTATTTTAATATAATAAACTCCTACTAAGATAATTGCAAAAGTTTGATATTAAATAAGTAGTGAGAGTTACTATTCATTAATATGGGTGGTCAAATGTAAGCACCGCTGATGTTACAATATAGTGTTGTCCTGATTTTTGAATTACTTTCAATACTATTAAAATATTTTGGTTGTAAAAAAGATACGTTTTTAAAAACAAGATAATTGTATTGCATATTGAATATTTGTGGATATAATTGAATAAATTAGAATAATATTAGTTTTCCTCTTGAGAAACGGGGAGTATAATAAAATCGCAGGATGAGATGCATGGTTTACCTACTCATAAGTTAAAGTATATGGAATTGAACGTTTCATCATGAGTTGTGGAGAAAGTAAATTCAAATATAAAAACAAAGTCACTTTTAAATGAGAACTTCATGTACACATTTTAAATAAAAACATTTTACAAAAATAAATAAAAAAATTTTAAATAACAGTATTATGATGTATAAAAAATTTTTAATTAGAAAAAGGCTAAATATTTAAAATAATAAAAAATACTGACATTAGATATGAAAAAGTTATATTTTAGATTCCTTTTCATATTTGTTTGATGTTTAGTCATTTTTCAAATGATAATATGGTTAAAGATGCAGATATAACAAATAATTCATAAACATAAACATTATAAAGCGTATAAAAAAGTAATATTTATTTAGCTTATCATCACAAAGCATTTGACTTTTATTTCTTATTATTTTCTACCGAAGTTGAATGATTGTCCATTAGTTTCAAAGGCAGTAAGTGTGCCATGCATCTCTTCAAATAATTTTTGGCATAATTCTTTTTCTTTTAGAAACTCAATTTTATAGTAGTTATACAGGGTGTTCCAGAACTCTACATAAGAAGTTTGAGAGGAAATAAATCTTATTGCATCAAACAACTTTTGCCTAAAAAACTAGTGTTTAAATCTGTTTATTTAGTATAAACTACACAAAGCCTTACTTTTATTTAAATCCGATTTTTTTTTAAATTTTAAACCATTTTTTTAAAGCAATGAATACATTTCTACAAAGTTTGCAGTAGATATAGTTTTCGATTGGTCTAGATTTAACGTTATCGCTAGAATTGGCGAGAATTTCTACTATACGCATTTAAATAGCGCAAAACTAGGCACGTCATGTTTCAAAATGTAATTAACATTATTTACGATGTCATTAATATTTCAGCTCTTTTGTAATGGCATCGGTTTTTTTACAAATGGATATAAGTATATTTAGAATTATTTAGCTGGAGCATATTTAGTTAAGTATGCTTTATTACTTTTAAACTTATGAACTAAATTTTGAAATGGATTGGGGCACAAATGTCATACGTACACTGGGAAAATAGCCGCCAAAATGGCGTTATTGTGCCCGATGCGGCAAATCGGCTATTGATTATATTTATTAATAATTTGTTTATTAACTTTATATTATTTTAAAATTTTTTATCAATTGTTTGATTTGACAGTTATAATTTAAGCTTTTTTTATTTATTGTTCATTCCTTTTTAAAGTACCAGAAAATATTTTAAAACTATACATGTAACTGATATTTGAAAAGGATATTTCTGCCAAATTGACGTAGGAAAAGAAATTCTCGCCAAACTTGGTGCGTATATGACATCGCTGCCGTGATTAGTATCAGACGCCTTGCATTTTTTAATGAATAAAAGATTTCGATTCTTATTTCCTATGCAAAAATTGTCTGTTGTAATATACTCAACCTTTCCTCAAATTACATAGATTCCCGTGGGCACCCTGCACTACAATATACAAATCATGTCAAAAATACATGAAAAAAGTAGTATATAAAAGTAATACAATTAGTTTATATCAACATTAAATAAAGAACCACAATATGTAGTAGCATAAAAAAATACAATTAAAAAATTTAAATCACAAAATCATTTTGTAAACCAGGAATGATAAAAAAAACTAACATAACTAGAAATAACTAAATTTTTACTTTAATAACCATAATGTGAAGAACTCTTATTTAAATTCATTTCTTAGGCTTAATGCTGCATTTATACATTTAAGCCGCATATAATCTTTCTAAATTAATTTTCAAACAGACTATAATTATTTCGAATAGAAATGTTTCATTTAAGTTGAACATAAAATTGAACGCTCTATTTGTAAATATATTTTATTAAATTGCACTGAAACTTTCAGAGCATGTTTGAATTAAATCTTTTGCATATTTTAATTAAATTATGATGCAGAAAATGTACATGGTTAATATAATTAATTCCATTAATAAACCAAACTAGTATTTCTAAAATAAATGCATTTGATTGAAATCATAGATAAATAAATTTTTACCTTCAATGCAATTTTAAATAAACAATTATTTTGCGTAATAATTAAATTTGAATAAAATATTTATGACTACGAAAATTATGGCAAGGGATGAAGATGTTAAGAGTAATTAAGGATTATTTTTCAGTTAATTCTGAAAAATTTATAAATATTGATTCCACAAATTATCGTCATTGGTTAAAAAAATTAAAGTAAATGATTGTTATTTTTCTATAAATTAAAGAATATTGACAATTATTTCTGCTTTATATAGTGCTAATTAAAATTGACAAATAAATATTTTACCTATATTGTGATCTATTATTATAAAAAGTGTATTATTATATATTCCCATTATTTTATATTAATAAAAAAAAGTACCAAAAATAAGAAAAAATTAACAAAAATTTTGAAATTTTTAAAATTAACAAAAATTTTGAATGTCAAAGCATAAAGCATTGAATAAACAACACAATTTTTATACCAACTGTTTCAAGATTCTTTATTTTGTAGATTTTTATATGTAAATTTCATAGTATATGTAAATTTTTTAATGTTGTTTTTGGTCTTTGCTGTGTTTGGTTTTGATGATAGCTATTTTAATTATTACTTGATAAGTAATCATGCTGTTTTTGAATTAAAAATCCATTTATATGCAGAAATATTTTTTATAGAAAAACTTATTACCTTAACGGCATAATTTCTTTCTTTTTTTTTCTTTAGAATTGAAAATTGTTTAGGTAAATAGTTTAAAATAACACAGATACTCTTTTTATTCATAATTTGTTTTGAACTAAAGAGAAAAGATTTGAATTTTGATATTAAAATTAGATTAAAATACTTTAAATGATTGGTATTCAAATGTATAAAAGTAGTATTTTTTTTTTTTTTTTAACTGGACGTAGAAATATGTTTAGTTTTTTTTGTCAGTTTTCGATTAATAGTGGTTTAATTGAATATAAATTATAAACTAATCCCTCTCCCCCCCCCCCAAAAAAAAGTAAATTAATAAAAGAGATGATAACTCTAATTATCTACAAAATCAATCAGATACAAAAATGAATTACACTGTAAAAAAAAAAAAAAATAATAATAAAAATCTGTTAAGTTACTAAGATTTTTCTAGTAGATTTGTATTACACGAACTTCTCATAACGGTAACAGCGAAATTTCATCTAACCGAGGAAGGTTACATGAACGAGGAAGGTCTGTCTTTCTGTTACCGTTACATGAAAAGTTCTTGGAATACAAATCTACTAGAAAAATCTTAGTAACTTAACAGATTTTTTTTTAATAGTGTACGTAAAAAATTTTCATATTACAGGGTTATTACAAAAGAATCATCGGGTTACCGAAGCGTTTATTTCGGAACATAATTGGGTTAGAACAATGTGTTATGCATGAAAATAAACCAAAAGCATTCAAGATTGACGTCCATGGTCGCGAATGCAGTATTTCTATTTCAATTCGTCGTCAGTTCAATTTCTTAGAACTACAAATGAAACTCTAACTCGGTTCCCTCTATTTTCAGTAACGCTTGGTCTGCTGGAGCTTTTGCCTTTACATAAACAACCGGTTTCGTTGAACTGTCGCTATTAGCGCTGAATGCTTTGTTCGGTTGCAATGGTATGCCTTCCGAAATGCTCTCAGAATGGTTATAAGTGATTCACACTTTGAAAATTCTAGTACATAAAACTCTTTCTGCTGTCCAGTCGCCATTTTGAATATGACGTTCGCGCAGAAACCAAGGCAACGAGATACACATGACACATACGCAGCATAAAATTATAGTTAATGCCCTCTAATTAGTTTTCATGGAAACAGATACATTTCCTAGTTTGCGTGTAGTAACGTATCGAAACCCGATGATTCATTTGTAATAACCCTGTATTTCTTTACGGAACATTATAATAATTAAATGATTCAGACAACTTTTGCTTATCTTCCAGTTTTGTAGTTTATCTTGTATTTATTTATTTATTGTAGTCTAGCAGTGAGAATATACACTTATATTGCTTTACATATCAGTTTCAAACGAATACGTGAAGTTTTGTTTTATTTCCCACAGTGATTTAATACACTTATTTTTTCTAAAAATATACTTAAAAATTGACAAGTTAGAAAGTAATCTCCATACATTTTCAAAGTAGTATTTTACAAAAGACTTTACAAAACATGCCATATGAAACTTTTTTTTGGTATTTTTTAAAGATTATGGAATAACTCAATTTAAGAAGTAATTATGTTTAAAAAGACATTTAATGTAAAATAAAATGAAAGTGTTCTACTGTTCATACTGCATTTACATAATTAAAATAAAAATAAAAATTGGAAATCTCGAAAGGTCTTTGTTTTTTTTTGTTTTTTTTTTTTTTTTTTTGAGAGAGAGAGTGAAAATTTATCTATAACATTTTTAAAAGAGCCTGTTTTACTTTTAACAAAATATTGTTTCCTTTTACGTTAGTTAGTGTTGTTGAAGTATAAATAATACATTTATAAAAATAGTGAGTGCAAGCACATTGTGTCATCTAATGCTGAAAAACTGTAGGTGATCTAATAACAAGTAACAAAGTATTAAAAAAAATCACTTAGGAAGGCTTTCAAATTTAATGAAATATATGATCGAATACACGGTATCCTAAAATGGACTGACAGTTTACATAGTGACATTGAATTTATTTTGAACGGTATTATTGTGTGATGTCGGGAATATATTTATCACGCTTCCTTGTTTTAGTCAAAAATAACACAGATTGATGGCTCTGTGATGTCTCAACTAGTGTATAAAAATGAATAATCATTTACCCATTTTACCATTCTTTCAATACAGGTGTTGAAATGCCGAAAATATAGTTTTTGTGTTTTTGAATTTCTGGATTACATTGAATATTATTATAATTTCGGATGCTGAATTGCTACCTTTCGGTGCTATTTGAAACTAAAATTCCTGGCTTAATTTATATGTCTTTTTTAAGAATATTTTCGACACTTTCTTTAAAAAAATTTACTTGTTCTTCAATTTTTTAAAAACTTCAGTCCACTTTAGAATACCTTGTATATTAAATATAGCATGCATCATACAACAGCTGGATGTTGCTTATTTTAGTTTTCTTGCAACGATGAAAAATATCATTACAACTAGATCAAAGGAAAATTTGAATTTTTTTGAAGATGTTTAAAATATCTTTTACAGTACACAATCACGTACATTTATTATTCATATAAACTTAGCAACCCAACTTCGTTGGGTAGAACAAAATAATATATTTTCAACAATTTTAACCGGTAAAATATCTATATGAAGAATAGTAACAATTAAATTTTGGTACATTATAATAATCCAATTAATTTAAAAAGCATTCTCCACGCAGTCACACACGTTATAATCTTCAAAACATTCCATCCACTCTTGATTTACACGATGCTTGATTTCTTGGAAATGGTCCATTTCTTGTTGTTTAGTTTTGAATCTTCATAATACAAAACAATTTTTGAAAAAGGTGTGTTATTATTTTTGGTAGGTAACAAAATGTAACCATAAATAGAATAAATTAATTCAATTTGTTATAATTTCCTAGCAATTAAACATAAAGCATAAATTTAAAAACAAACTTACATTTTACGATTGAGTTACATTTTTCATGCTTGGTTAGCATAAAATAAGATATTCTATGAAGAATACATTCAATATGTTCATATATATTTCATATTTCTATTGTTAAGTGTACTTTAATTTTAGTGTTCTTTTAACGTAATAATTTTGCATCAAGTATACAAGCAATGCAAATGAACAACAATTTAAAATTTAAAAAAAAATATTTGAATATTTTTACTAAAAAAAATAATTACAATGATAACTAAGTGTAGAACCAACAAATTAAAAAATAATTTCAAGCTTAATTTCACTGCTGAAAATTAGTTCAAAATTAATCAAAATTATGTATAAAAAGATATTTTTATAATTTTCCAAGAAGGGGAAAATATAGTATTGTTACATAGTTTCATTTTTAACTTCATTTTTTATCCTAAATTTAATAGATGAAATTTAATAACTCTAAATTGTTACATTGTTTCATTTATTTTGTTAATTTTTATCAACCAAATGTGGATTTGAAAATTTGCTGCATAAAGATTTAGTGTTAAACTGATTTTTCAGACATAACGTATATCTTTATGTAGCTATACAAATTACTTTTATTTTCCTTTTTTTAAACTTCAAATTTGAACCATACTTATGCGTTTTTACTTCAAATGATCCCGTTTGTTTATTTTTTCTTTAGTTAAAATTGCAAATGTAAAATATTTGTGCCTCTAGAAAAAAAAATTGCAGAAATATCACTGCACATAAAAATAATAATAACACGCTGATGTTTGTTTTTTCTTTAAAACTGATTAAAATCTTCAAAAATATTTGAGGTGAAGTGAAAGTTAAAAAAACTATGGACTAACCCAGCATAAAAAATATATCACAAATATTGTTTTTACCATAAAATATTTAGAAACATATATTTCTTCCAAACACTTTTTATTTCTTAGAGGAGGTGGTATTTCTTTAATACAGATGCAAAGCGTGTCATCTTTAAACTTGAAACTTGCGGCACGTCAGATTTCCTTAGCAAAGAAATGTCAACTGTTTAATGAAAACGGTAAAAAAGAGAGTCTTTGGTATATATAGTAGTGTTTATATATTTTTTTTTCGTTCCTTTGTTAAAGTTCTGCAGTAGAAGCATAAAGAGAGATATCAACTAATGGTTGAAAAATTGCGGCCTCAGCACATAGAAAGTGGGCGAGTCCCGCAGAAAAAAGTTAACGAAAGGGGGGCCGAGAGAGAGGGAATATCCCTCATTGTCCCTCCTATCACATTTGTAGAGTGTGTCTGTCTGTCATTCAATGCAGACATCATCCGGGAATGAGGCATCGGATGCAGGGACTCCGGACACATCTTGAAAAATGCTCCTGGAAAAAAAGAAATATATTATTAAAAACAGAAAATCATATGATAGTATTTGGTTGTAAAGAAATCTCACGAGTTGTAGTTATGTGCGTGTAATTACGCATGCCTCGTTTATTGGAATTTCTTTCGCAGCAGTTTATTCTGCTGAACTGTGTTGCATAACAGACCAAATATCATTACCAAATTGCCTGAGAGATATGATTCAGCTGGTTGGTCGCCCAGATACACTGCTAAAAATCTTGTCTTAGTTTGAACCAAATTTGCGTGCTCAGTAGCTACCGCTATAAGATCACGAAATCTTGAACCAACATTTGGAGCTCCTATTGAAGTATAGTTCCAATAGTTGGGACATAATTGAAATAGGAGCTCCAAATGTTGGTACGAAATTTCATCATCTTATGATGTCAGCCATTAAGCGCCAAATTTTGGTTCAAACTGGGACAAGATTTTTAACAGAGTGCGTAAGTTATTGAGCTTTGGCAAGTTCTAGCTTTAACTTCCAAACTCTATAATATTAAATCAGTTGGAAAAACTACAACTTGTATAATACAATATAATATAACACAATTCATTGAATTTTGTAAAACTTATCGAAACTTATTAACTATTTGATAATGGAGCACACCGAATGATGTGCTTTTATCATTGTAATGACAAGCAATAACAATGTTATTAAGGTCATCTTTTGCGTTATTTGTTATAAAATAAATGACTTTAATAACATCGTTTTATGCAAAATGGTTTTATAAAAATATTTCTGCAAAAATACAATATATATGTGTATGTGTGTGTATCTCAGTTGCTTTGCGTATGTAGATTTTTGTGCCTTTCATGGTGCAAATGGATCACGAACTGCAGATATAAATATATGCACTATTGCACGACTTTGACTTTTATTTTTCTTTTATACATTTAAAAAAATTTTCTATTTTTATTTTCGGTAATAATTTTAGATATCCAAAAGGCATTGGGCTAGAAATTCCATTATGTGCGCATTTTTTATAATATGCTTTCTATTCACAGACATATTTTTAACGGCAAAATCCTGTTTCGCAGACTTTTCATCAGTAATGTGATGTACCAATTTTGGATTGCTGTCAGAAATCAAATATGCTTATTACTGTTAGACAACTTCAGCAAACCAGATATGTGTTCCATTTTTTGACAGCTGCCAAAAACAAGATATGTGTATCCCTTTTGGGCAGCTGTGAAAAACAATTCATGTACTACTTTTAAATACTTGCCAAAGACTAGATATGTGTACCATTTTTGGACAGCTGTCAAAAACCAGAAATTTTCTGCTGAGTTCTATGCGTATATGTTTTAATTATATGCTTAATCTCAATTATCGTCGGTGAATCTACGTCTATAATTAAAATAAGTTGAAATGTATTAGAGAACAGTTTACCTCGAAATTGGTTAAAATGTCATTTTTTTTTTACATTTAATGAAAGCCCGTATCATTATAACTATTTTGACACTTTATTTTTACCCATGCAATAACTATAGCACGAGATATTGTAAATTTTGTTAATACTGTTACCGCAGTTCCCCACACAAATAAAAACTTTAGACGGCTTTTTCTCCATGACTCTTCCATATATTCTTCTCTTTCATGATTTCAAAATGCTAATAAATCTGTTATGAAATTAGCCTTCCAGTTTATTATTATTAGTATTATTTTAAACATAAAAGTGCATGAAGATGTGTTAAATTTCCTTATTTTACGCTATATGTATCAGTAACAAATCTATATTAAATATAATATTAGATTTATCTAAAAATCCATACACAATCTTGTGTAATATACATTTGAAAATCTTTAAAATAATTGGGCAAAAATATGGATTTTTAAAAATATAGTTGAGATTTTAAAAAATTCAAATTTTCTAAAACTTTTTTAAAATGTAATGAAATAATGCTGTTATATATATATTTTTTTTTTCAAAATGCACGTTTTTTTAACATTGAAAGTAATAAGTTCACCATTTGAGCCATATACTTAAGAATAAACAAAATTGTTGAAAAAATAAACTGCCTCCTTAACGGTTGTCAAAAACACTCTTGTGCCAAATCACACTTTCACAATATGTCATTTGGCTGCTGCTCTAATTAGAGAAAATTAATCATAAGATTCAGAACTTTGATGTTAAACTAAAATATGTCAACGAAGGACAGATTTTCAATTTATGCTGAACATAAACTTTGTATCTATAAAATTTATTAGCTAAGTTAAATTGGTTAAAATTCGAGTTGTGTTGGAATATACTGCAAAAGTTAATTATTTTCATTTTTATTTATTTATTTATTTTTACAATTACCGCACACAGACTGAAAAAGAATTACTGTATAACTGAGCTTTTTCTTTTTTACAACTATTTTATTAAACTCAACCGTATTTTGTATATAAAAATACAATTATTAAATAAATTTTTAATCCATGTCCTAATATGCTAAAATTATGAATTATAAAAATTGGGTAAATGTGATTGCAGATCTCACAGGGTGTTTCATTCAAAATTTCTTTCAAAACAACTTATCCTTTAATTACTGAATCCAAATTAATTATTTATAATTATTAAATTCATACATAAATAGTAGCACCAATAAATTTTACTTTAAAATAATTACAAAAGGAAGTAATTTATTTTAGTTAAATTAGAAATGTTAAAATCAAATTATTTAAATTAAAACCGAAATTTCCATTTTTTTGAAAATTCCAAATAAAAAAATTAGAGGAGGTGTAAATAAAATTTTAAATTTCTAAAAACGAAAAAAAAATGTTTAAACAAAATTTAAAATGCTGAGTCAATAATAATTTACAATAGTTTTTAAAATAGAAAGAAAATTGAATTTCAAAAAATATCATGAATGTCAGTGATAAATATACGAAAAGGCAAAAAATACGAAATTTCCTTTAATTACATCCATTTCAATATGACAACCTTAAGTTCCAGAACCGTGATTCAAACTCAGACCTTCTGTTTAATAGCGAGATATTTTACCTCCAAGCTATGATGTAGACACATAAAAAAGTTTAAATTAAGGTTCTCCTTAAAATTTAAAACTCAAAAACGAACGAATAAAACTAATTTAATTAAAATAATGGAATTTTTCAAAATTTTTTGATTTGCTGAATGACACGAATATTTATCTGTAAGTACACGAAATGTCATTTCCTTGAGCTTTCTAACAAGAAAGAAAAATCATAACTGAAGCATAGATTATGAAATACTTTCAGAATATTGTAACAAATCTTCATAGTTTATTAAATGAAAAATGTCTAAATAAGTAAATTAAATTATAGAAAACGCCTTTAAAACCCCAATTTCTGCAATTACTATGAATAATAGGGTAAATATCCGATATTTTTTGCATCTTTGTAAGTAATCTTTATAGATTCATATGAATATACACAGTATTCCAAAAGTTATTTCAAATAAACGCACATCGCAGTTAAAATTTATCATTCAGTAATTTCCGTCAAAAGACGGAAACGCATTTTAGATCTTTTTTATAGCGCTACATTTGATTTAGAATTTACAAACGCCAAGTTATATGCAAAAACGCAGTTAAATTTTATAACACATGTTACAACTGACGGTGCATTTTCAGTAACTATTCTTCATGGGCGGACTATAGCCAAATACTTTATTATGTCGATGTAAAATAGCGATAAATTATATGTATACCAGTTTTAACAGTAAGGGTTTTGTAGTACACATTGCTCATACATAAAAATTTCAATATGTATAAAATAGTATAACATCTTTAAAATACACAGCAAACGATTTTTTTCCTAGACAGTAATATGGAGGAACTGTTTTGAGCGTCCCTGTAAATGAACTCTGTAAAAGGAAAAAAAAACAGACGATTTTACGGAGATTGTACTGGTAATAGAGATGCCCATACAATTCACTTTTTTTTTAAGGAAAAATTCCCATAAATTCCAGAAAATATTCTGTTTTTATCCTGGAATGTACGAGAATTTTTCCGTTAAAAAAACAGCACTGGCATCCCGATTACTAGAATCTCCGTAAAATCGTCCGGTTGTTTTTTTTTTTTTTTTTGTTTTTGTTTTTTTTTTCAGTGAACCGTTATTGCTAAACTCTTCATTTTCAATACCGAACATACTACCGTAAACATCAACAACATATATCGGTTTTATGGCAATCTGACTTCATTTATGCGAGTTACAACACAGAAGGTCAGACGGACAGACAATTAGACTAAACCGAATTCATAAACGCTTTTCAACTATGTTGGAAAAAGCTTTTAATAATAGAGTTGGTAAACCACGCTGTAATGTGAAATTTAGGGAAAAAATAATGCTAATAATTGCTGTCAAAAAAGCATACTGTTTGTTCAAGGTAATAATTAAAAGTTAATAAAAGAGTTTTACTTTTTTGCTTTTAACTTTTCACTTTTGGCACATTCTTTATCCCTTTTGGCTTTTGTTTGGATTTCTACATTTTCACTCTCTCCATGAGTGAATGTTTATGGGGGTCTTCGAAAGACTATTCACAAGTTTCTGTACAAATATTCTATTCAATCAATATTACGTATATATGTTCCTAATACCCCAGATATTAACGGTTGATTAATTCCATCAATAGTCAGCATTAACGCATGTTACAATATTAGCGCGCTTATCGTCCATCAGCCATGCAACATACATTGACATATTCTAAATTAACTTGCTGAATAGTAATAAATGAAATTTATCGTTGCAGTGGCGTTGATTATGTATTATAAGAATATAAATTGTAAAAATCAAATAATGCTATGCGCATATTTTTGGAGATTGCATATTTTTTATCTGTTAAATGAAGTTGTGGGTGCCATGGTACATCTAACCATATTTGCCATAATGACTCTTTGAACATCATCATACTTGGAAATAAATCTCCCTTATATTAATCATTACTCGATTTACAAACGCTTATTTAATGAAAACACTCGAAATGCTAAAATAATTTGTATATTGTGTTAAGTATTTTAAAAAAAAAATGGATGAGAGCGCAAACACAAAAGGAAATATTAAATGAAATTATTCATTCATAAATAGCTTATTTATTAATTGTGTTTAATTTAATTTAAAAAAATGAAAAATAAATACAATAAATTTTAATTTTGAAATAATCGAAATTTAAAAATACATGCATTAAAAAAATGCTGAGTGGACTGAAATTTAGTGATGTTTTTTTCGTGGACCGTGCCAGGCAAATTATTTTCATATGAGCTTGGTTTAAACTGAGAAGGTAAAATATCTAGCCATTCAGTTCTCAAGAAAAAAGTTAGTTCAGTCCCAACTTGGCCTGATAAAAATATTCAGTACTGGTTCATCTGGAAGAAATTAATCCCAAAGCCAAGACTGGACCGAGTTTCATGGAAGAAAATTGGGCCGGACCTGTGAAAATGCTTACACTGAATAATAAAAAAAGTTAGTTCACAAAAGTTTGTAAATTTCCAATACATTAGAAAAACGAGTTATTAGTGAACTTTTTCACTTTCATATATGAGTTTGAGTTTGAGTGGTTTTGTTTGAAAATTGTTCAATTTGAGCATGAAATTGGCACATTTTTGAGAAATTTACTTTGAGTTTGAATTACTTCTTTTTTTGTGTGTGTGCATGATCGTGCCCGCATTCAACGCAGTTAGTAAGGTAATCGTTTCCAACATAGACGACTGGGAATCAAATAACGGTTGGTCTATAAATAAATATCATAAAATTTAATGGTACAACAGTTTAAATTCAATCGAAAAATTCTTATTCTACAAACTTCAAAAATTCACTAATTTCGAAAAATAAATTATTATCATTAAAATAAATATACTAAATCAATCTAGTGTAAATTTATCGAATGGTTTCAATGCAGGTTACACATTATCTCCCTTATTTTAATCTTTGTAAATTTTAATTAGACTTAGTATAATGGATTACCCATATATTATCTATGATTTACGAGAAAAACTTTTAACAGTTCATAAGAAATCAGCATACGAAAAACATTTAATAATAAAAATATCAGAGATTTTCAATTTACATCTGATTATATGAAAGAATCCAAAATATTTCAAAATCCTTAACATACAATATTTACGATAGCAAAATGTAGGATAGATTTAAACAGATAGAGATTCACAATTTTACATGATGGATTTTGAAATCCGAAACATCAGTCTTCTAATATTAGAATCTAATACAGCGATACCTACAAATGTTCATCAAATTACACGCCACGCCACATATTTCTCAGACTCTTCCCTTTCTATCCGCTCAAACAGGATAGAGTGTGGCATGGAAAACAGCTAAGCATTTGCCCTCATGAGATGTTCAGCTAAGTGCTATTCAAAATGAAATTACGCTTTTAAACTAAATACTGATATGCTTGTGTTTCAAAATTTCGCGAGATCGTAAATTATAGGGAGATGATGCTTTTCTATTACATCGGTTTGCCGCGGGGCATTTACAACTTAAACTGCAATTCAGTAGTACAGTACCAATCGGATGATAAAATCTGCGATTTAATGGATAACATATAAACGCAGGCTTAATATTTATAGATGAATTATAATAATTTAAATTAAGTTAATATGTACTTAGATATAATAGATGCGATATCTTTGAGATTCGACTATCTGTGTTCATTTTAATATGCACTGAAATTTCATTTTTAATTACAGAAAATGAAACAAAAGTAATTTTTTAATAGAAAATTTATTTGTATATTTCGTGGGTAAGCTTCGTATTATTTTTGCCTGACTGTTTTTTTTCTACATAATTGAGATAATTTTTGGATGCTAAAAAAACAATTTTATCAATTAATTTTAATATATTTGCAATAATTTATCATGTCAATGTGTCAAAATTAGATTTTTCATGACACATTTTAATACTGAAAAATTTATTTCCATACTATTTTAGCAGTTGCAAGTTTTCATCTTTTTATTTACGGCATGAAAGATCTTTCTGAGATTTCTTATAAGTATTTTTCAAAAATAATTATAGTTATTTTATTTTTATGTTTAAATTATTAATGTAACCCTTTTGAGTCATGTGTACTAGTAATGGTAAATTTTTTTCATCGAGCATTATTTTGCTTTAACATTTACTTACTTTCAACTTGTAGAAAAGACAGTATATGGATATGCCTCTCTTATTGTGCTTTCATTTATGTTTTGACATTTAGTAATACTACTACTAATAGTAATAAAAATTCACTTAATTTTCTTTCACCTTTGGCAATTTTTTAGCACTTTCCAACAAAGTTGAAAAGTGCTTATGCATTCGGTTTGTCTGTCCGTCTGTCCGTCTGTCCGTCTGTTCGTCTGGCCGTCTGTCCGTCTGGCCGTCTGGCCGTCTGTCCGCGCTCTAACTCCCGTAAATATACTCGGATTGCTATGAAATTTTTATACGTTATTGAGGTTTACCCTAGCACGAACCCTATTGAAAATGAAGTATCTACCATGATTAGTTTATCTACAGAGAGAATCAAAAGTTTCACATTACATTACGGCCTATGGGAAAAATCGCTAATATACTCAGATTGCCATGAAATTTTAGGACGTTATTGACGTTTACCCTGGCACAAGTCCTATTGAAAATGAAGTTTCTACCATGATTAGTTTATCTACAGGGCGAATCAAAAGTTTCCCATTACATTACGGCCTATGGGGAAAAATCGTTAATATACTCGGATTGCGATGAAATTTTAGGACGTTATTGAGGTTTACCCTAGCACGAACCCTACTGAAAATGAAGTATCTACCGTGATTAGTTTATCTACAGAGAGATTCAAAAGTTTCCCAATACATTACGGCCTATGGGGAAAAATCGTTAATATACTCAGATTGCCATGAAATTTTAGGATGTTATTGACGTTTACCCTAGCACAAGTCCTATCGAAAATTTAGTTTCTACCATGATTAGTTTATCTACAGGGCGAATCAAAATTTTCCTATTACATTACGGCCTATGGGGAAAAATCGTTTCAAAGGAATTTTAAGGATGTTATACCCTGTCAAAGGTATTAAAATATGCATTCTATAAAATATAAGGTGCAAATGCAGCTATTATTCATTTACAGGTCCACACTAAAGAATTCCATTAGATATAATGGTAAAAGGGGGAATTGTGTGTGACATTTTAAAAATATATTGAGCTTTTTCATATATAATAAAACTGATATATGTCACTGAAGCTTAATATAAGTTATACGCTACTGTCTTGCATAATATGAAGTACATAGCATTTACAGGGCCATACAAAAGATTTCAAATAGTATATTCTTTCCGAAGTACCGTATATGTGTCCGATGATGGCTGATGGAGGGATGAAATGCATTTTAATTATGATATTAGCGTCTGTATTTCGCTAAATATATGCACATTACATGGTGTGTATAACTGTTATAGTTGATATACAGGGCTACCCAAAAGAGCTCACCAACGTTACTGAATATGAGCGTAAATTATTTAAACGTGGTTCTTAAATAAGCTATGCATTTTTACGCTGAGCTGCATTCAATTTACTGAGAAATGTTTGCAGAATATAGATAAAGGGATATACAGGGCCACGCAAAGAATTCGGTACATGGACGCCTATGAATGATAATTTATGAGAATGTGATTTCAGTTGTTTTAAAAGTATTTTAGTTTACAATAAATTTTAGCCTAATGCTGACGTGTAATAAAGGTATAATGTAAACTACAGGGCTGAACAAAAGTATTCAAGTATGTTTCCATCTAATAGTATGAATTGCTGAAAAAGAAATTTCAAGCTACTAGGTATTTTCTTGCTGAGCTAAATTTTCCCATTATATGAACTGACATATGAAATACAGGGCTGTTCTAATGTACTGGAATACATATTTGGGTATATTTGGCTATACACTATTATTTCCCTAAATAACAAAGTTTTGTTAAATATTTCATTAAGTGTTGGAAAGTGCTTCATAATCTATGCTTAATGCATGATTTTTCTTACTTGTTTATTTTATGCATGCATTTCACTCTTTAAATTTAAAATATAAATTCTGTTTCTGAACCAGTAATGTGTGATAAAATGCAAAAAATAGAAGAAAGTCGTAATACCGTCTCAAAATCCTGTTGTAATAAAGTAGAACCCCGCTAATTTGGACTCCGTTAATCCGGATCTCCGCATAATCCGGATCGGTTTGTTCATTTTTTTTTTTCAAGTTTCAGAAGCGACTGGAAGTACGGCTTGCAAAAGGTGCACAGAACAAAATTACCAACTTTTTTATTGCAAAGTGAACATTTTTACTGTATGTTAATATTCAATAAATTTAGCATAAAGGTGATTATCTGTAAGTATGTTTTATTTTATTTCATTTTTTTTCTAATTCTCCGGGTAATCCGGATTATCGGGGTTTTACTGTACTTCATTTTTTAAACATCTTCAAAAAATTTCCTAGGCCTATTATCATACAAATGAATTGAATAGTACGCAAAATAAGTATATTCACTAGATTTCAGACAATGAGATAATTATTGAAATTCACTAAGTCAATCTGGATAGCTATGATTAAAATTATTAAAATAAAAGTAATTCTATTTTCAAAATGGAAAACAAATGGACCCGAAAGGTTTAAAAATGTGTATTTTAATTTCATTAGCTAGGTATCGCTTTTCAGCCGTTATCAGCTGCGATTGCTCTTAGCTTGATTAATATCTAAAAATAAATTGTTTGAAATCTTTGTGTTTTACTTTAAAGCGTTGATACGTTAAACGCTATCAAACAAGTTTTAGAGTAATTGAACAGCTTACTAAGTAAAAAATATTATTAAATAAAGAAAAATTTTAATACTTATTAAAAAAAAAAAAAAAAAAAAAAAAAAAAAAAAAAAAAAAAAAAAAAAAAGATTTCCAAATTATGTATTAATTAGTTTACAAGTTTCATCAATAAATACTATAATACTTAACTTTCAGAATCGCTTATTATTTTATGTCAGGTTGGGAATAGTCAGCGAAAAATAAATTTAAAAAAGAAACTACCAGTATTTTTTTTTTTATAGAAAATAATCCAAACAATATAAAAGGATTAAAGAAGTCAAGTTTCTCTTTAATAAAATACTAGCATACCCAGCCCGCTTCGCCGGGCTTAATTTGAAGGTTTATTTAATAATTTATGTGTATGGTACGCTTCCCGGACCATCGGCACTCCACGTGCGTCGGGTGAGCGTCAGAACAAACTTTCAGCATATACATATGGGTGGTTGTACTTGAATGCACAGACCTGCGCGTTTTTTTCTATCTTGCTTTTATACCTCTGGACCGAGTTGGCGCATTGCCAAGATTTGCTTCCTCTGGACCGAGTTGGCGCATTGCCAAGATTTGCTTTCCCCTGTGCCTCAATTAATTAATTAATTAATTATCCTCGGAATTCCTTTTATTTATAGAGATTAGTGTTTAACACATTTTTTGACTGTGTTTTTCCCTGACCAAATGCCAGCCTGTGTGTTTATTTTATCAAAAATATATATCTGAGTAAATCGCAACTGTGCATATAAAAAAGAATACAGTCGAAAATTACAAATAAATTTTTAAAACTAAATTCTAGGTATGTGATAAATTTATCAGAAGTGAATGCAGCAATAAAAAAAAATTATCTGAAACTAAAACTTTTTTTTTCTTTTTTTTTTTTTTTTTTACAAATCAACAAACTTTGTTTTGTACATTATAGGAAATATATATTTCATCCACAAATTACATTTTTACGATAGAGATATTGTAAGAGCAAAAGAAAGTACGAAAAAAAATCCACTAAATCTACGTTTCACATATAATATTTTTAGGAATCATAATTTAATTATTTCTTCTAAAAAGTTTTGAAGTCACGTTCTGTAATTTCGTTATTTTTAACTTTCGATTTTTTGCAAATATTTCATTATTTTTAAACTATTGCGATGGTGTTGCTCAAAAATAATAAAAAAAGGATTTAATCAAAAGAAAAATAATTTTAGCAAACAGGAGAATTTAATCCATTTTACAAAACCTAATTACATTTTCTTTTTAAAAAATTTTCAAAACAAAACTTTAAACAAAATGTTTATTTAGGAACTTTTATAAAGATGTCTTTTATTTAATTATTAAAAATTTATAAATGAACATTTTTTCATTAAATTATCTACGTTAATCTATTTGTTATGAAAGGACATTCTGTACAGAATTTTTTTTTTCTAAAAAGAATTATCATAGAACATACATTTTAAAATTTAATTAAAACTAAATAAAACTTTCGTTCTCATTTAGATTTAAAGTTATTTACAGAAATCTTAAATCGAAAGGATATTAATAATAAACAATTGTATTTTCTAAGAATTTAAAATATAAGAATAAAAGTTAATTTTCCGTTACTCATAATTTTATACTATATTGTAATGTTACCAGAATGTAGAGGATGTCTCAAAAAGCATATAAAAATATAGCCAAAAATTACAAGTAAGTTTTTAAATTAAATTTTAGGTATGTGATACAATTATCAGAGATGAAAGCAATAAAAAAAACATCTGAAACTAAAACTTTTTTATACAAACCAACAAACTTTGTTTTTGTTTATTGTAATATATATATATATATATATATATATTATCCACAAATTATATTTTTACGATAGAGATGTTGTATGAGCAAACGAAAGTAAGAAAGAAAATCCACTAAATCTACGTTTCACATAAAATATTTTTTAGGATTCATAATTTAATTATTTCTTCTAAAAAGTTTTGAAGTCACGTTCTACAATTTCGTTTTTTTTTTTTTTTTTTTTTTTTTTTTTTTTTTTTTTTTTTTACTAATATTTCATTGTTTTTAAACTAAAGCAATGGTGTTCTCAAAAAGATTTAATCAAAAAAATATATATAGGTAGCAAACAGGAGAATTTAATTCATTTCATAAAACCTAATTACATTTTTTTTTTAAATTTCAAAACAAAACTTTAAACAAAATGTTTATTTAAGAACTTTTATAAACATGTTTTTTATTGAATTATTAAAATTTTCTAAATGAACATTCTTTCATTAAATTATCTACGTTAATCTGTTTGTTATGGATGGGCATTATGTACAGAAGATTTTTTTTTCTAAAAAAATAAATCATCATCGAGCATCCATTTTAAAATTTGATTAAAACTAAAGAGAAATTTTCCTTCTTATTTAGATTTAAAGTTATTTACAGATATTTTAAATCGAAAGAATGTTAATAATAAAGAAATTTATTTACAAAGAATTTGAAGATTAAGAATATAAGTTAAATTTTAGTTCCTAAAAATTTCACATTATTGTACGAAATTTTGTTACATCAATATTATAATCATACCAGAATGTTCTTACTAAAACCATTTTTAATTAGTATTTATGTTATTAAAATTAAATTTATACTTTAATGAGTAGTAAAAAAAGTGTTTATTTATTTTTTATTTCAATTTTTTCACTTATAAAAACAGATTATATTTATTGTGGAGATGGAGTTTGCTGCAATATAATAGAAATGTAAAATTAACAATGTGAAAGCACCAATTATATTAAATTAAAACCCCACCAGTTTTCGTAGCATATAGCATACCGTACCCGTCCTCAATTGAACTCAAAGGACAGTACGCTATATTTCTAATACCTTCTCTAATATTTAGCGACTTTTAAGGTTTTCGACGTCAAAGTAGTGATGTCTGCTTTTGTGATTTTAAATAAAAGTATGAAAAAAAATTCCGCTTGTCTTCAAGTTTTAATCAGCTGGTATTAATTAGTTGCTTTCTGCACTTCACTTTTTACTCTGCTCGCATTTTTGCCGATCCCACCGAAGATAGCACAAGGAAGCAAATACAGGCATGTGACTGGTTGAATATTTTAAAGAGCATTTTAATTTGGTTCTTTTTTCGGCTTACATTTATTTAATCATGCCTTTTAGAAGATGGATTTTGATTAATTTCCTTTTGATTTTACAGATCTTCAGAACCACAGAGTCTTCGAAACTCACAAATATTACTAGATATTCCAAAATAACTTTTCAAATCTATCGAACAAGTACAAATATAGGTCGCAGAGACTCTTTATACAATGTCTCAACACTATATCACATTCAAAACAACGTAGATAAAACTCAATACATCAAGCAAACTTGCTTAGACAATCTCTAGTAGCTCACTCAATGCCTGACTGGTAAATAAGAACAACGACAGCTCGTATTGCTCTCCTATATAGTCTCGCCGCATGCGGTGGAAATTTCTACAACCTTCTAGAAAAATCCGGAACACCACGGAACAACATTCAATGTATCAGCATATCTAAAGGGGGAAGGGTTACCATAGTGAGGAAAGGGGTACCATCGCCAACAATCGCCAAGTTTGTCGCCAACTTGGCGATATATCTCAAAATTTGGCGACCAAAATTAGTCGCCAAAAGTGACGCCAACTTGGCGATATCTCTAATATTTCGCAAAGCTGCCATAGACATTCACTGAAAATAATAGACAAGTTTGCTTGATAACAGAGACAATGTAACAAAAACTAATATTAGTAAGGAAATGGAGCTTAATAAGATTATTTACATTATTTTACAGTACAAACACTAACTATTTACAAAATTCGTAACACTACCCCCCTCCTCAAAGACTGCACGTCCCGGGCAGTGCAATCCTTGAGTTAGAGGAAAACACTTAAAATAAGTAAACATATAAATAAATAAATAAATAATAAGATTTACATAAATAAGAACTAATTGCTATTTACATATTTACAAAAAGTGACTTTCATGAGCATGGTGTGAAATTCCAGTTTTGAATTTCTAATCACTTTGGCCAAAATAAGGGGCTAGCCGGTTATAATGTACGACCTTGGGCTTGGTGTGTGGCGATTTTCGTATGCGAACGACGACATCATTCAGCCCGTTGACGACTGTGCAAGGACCGTCCCAGTTTCTTTGTAGTTTTGGCGACAGTCCCTTACGACGTATGGGATTCCACAATCAAACTTTGTCACCTTCGTTGAACTCATGTCCAGTTTCCTTTATGTCGTACCGTGTCTTCATCTTTTCTGATGCCAGTCCGATTCGGTTCCTCGCTAGACAATGAACCTCCTCAATCCGTGCCTGGAGTCCATTCACGTATTCTTCAGGCGACAAAGGAGCGTCAGGAGGACGGCCAAACAAAAGATCCGCAGGCAGACGAAGATCACGACCAAAGAGCATTTGAGAAGGGGAGTAACCAGTGGCCTCATGAGTGGCACTCCTGTAGGCAAGCAGGAAAAGAGGCAATTTCTTACCCCAGTCCTGTTGGTCTCTAGACACCAGGAGAGAGAGGCTATTTAGGATGGTACGATTGAAACGCTCCACCATGCCGTCCGATTGAGGATGTAGAGGTGTAGTTCGAGTTTTGTCCATGCCGAGTAGTCCACACATTTCCTTAAACACAGTCGAATCGAAGTTTCTTCCTTGATCGGAATGGATTTGAAATGGAACTCCGTATCTGGAAACCCAGTGTTGAATCAGTATGTCTGCTACGGTTACCGCCTCTTGATTAGGAATGGCGTAGGCTTCAGGCCACTTAGTGAAGTAGTCCATGACAACGAGGATGTACTTATTGCCACCAGATGTTCTAGGAAGAGGACCCAGGATGTCTAGAGCAATTCGTTCGAAAGGAGCTCGTACATTATAACGCTGCAATCGTCCACGGGTGCGCCTCTTTGGACCTTTACGTGCTACACAGGTGTCACAAGTTCGACACCACTTCTCCACATCACTGCGAACATTATTCCAGTAGAAACGCTCTCGAACCTTTTGCAGGGTCTTCATTACACCAAAATGACCTCCTGTGGGACTACCATGAAGTTCTTGAAGGACCATAGAAATTCTCGACTTAGGGAGTAGTAGTTGCCATCTACATGTCTTTCCATCGTCAGACTCCCATTTTCGGTACAAAATACCATTCTTCAAATGTAGGGAATCCCAAAGAGCCCAATAACGTTTAGTCGTAGGATGGTAATGGGCCATGTCTTGCCAGCTGGGCTTCCTGTTGGACTCCTCTTTCAGCTCTAGAATTGGCTTAATTTCAGGATCAGCAAGTTGATCTTTACGCAGGCTCTCGTCACTCCACGGATCTTGCGATGATGTAGAACCAGTTGTAACTTGTCTTACTATAGGACCTTTGACATTAAATTTCTTCTCAACCCGGTCGCAGTATCTACAATTCTCTGAGCAGGGTCTTCTTGAGAGAGCATCTCTGCATTTCCATGTGATGAGCCTTTTCGATGGCGTATCTCCATATCGTACTCTTGAAGCTTTTGTATCCACCCGGCTATCTGGCCTTCAGGGTTCTTAAAATTCAATAACCAAGTTAGAGAAGCATGATCAGTTCGGATCAGGAATTTTCGACCGTAAAGATAGTGATGAAAGTGGTCTACGGCTTTCACTACAGCAAGAAGCTCTTTTCTTGTTACGCAGTAGTTTTGCTCTGCCTTTGACAAGCACTTGCTGAAATAGGCGATAACACGCTCCTGGCCGTCGATTTCCTGGGATAGTATAGCGCCAATGCTTTCGTTACTTGCATCCGTATCAAGTATAAACTGTTTATAGATTTGAGGATACGACAGAATTGGAGTGGATCTCAAGGCCTCCTTAAGCTTTTCGAAAGCAGCGTCATATTCCTGTGTCCACATAAATTTTTCATTGGCTTCTGTTAATTTATGAAGTGGTCTTGCAATCATCGAGAAGCCTTTGACGAATTTTCTGTAATAGGTGCATAATCCTAGAAAACTTCGAAGCTGGCGAACATCTGCTGGACGATTCCAATTTTTCACGGCCGATATCTTCTCCGGATCAGTCCTAACTCCTTCTGCCGAAATGATGTGTCCAAGGTAGGCGACTTCATTACGAAACAAACTGCACTTCGAAGGGCTTAACTTCAAATTAGCTTCCTTTAACTTTAGTAGCACCCGCCTGAGGTTGTTCAGATGTACATCAAAAGATTTTCCTATGATTATGATATCGTCTAAATAAACAAGACATGCCTCATATGACAGCCCCCGGAGAACCGTTTCCATAAGGCGTTCAAAAGTTGCAGGTGCATTACATAGACCAAAAGGCATTACCTTGAATTGCCATAATTCTTGTCCCGTTGTGAAGGCAGTCTTCTCGCGGTCGTCGGGATGGATCTCTACCTGCCAGTAACCACGCTTCAGGTCTAAAGTCGAGAACCAAGTGTTGCCCGCAAGTATGTCGAGAGTGTCGTCAATCCTTGGCAGAGGGTAACTATCCTTTTTGATGACGTCATTCAGTCGGCGGTAGTCTACACAAAATCTTGTAGAACCATCCTTCTTTCTTACTAATACAATGGGAGACGCCCATGGACTTGTTGATGGTTCGATGACGTCATTTTCTTCCATATCTTTAATTAAATTCTGCACCCCTTCTTGCTTGGCAAAAGGTAATCGTCTAGGGTGCTGTTTAATAGGAGAACGATCTCCCGTGTCAATTCGGTGTTGTGCCATTTTAGTTCGTCCAAAGTCTTCAGATGTTTGGGAAAATAAACTTTGGAATTCTCTAATTAAACTTTCAGCAGCATCTCTCTGGTTTGGATCTAAGTCCGTATTTTGTAACAAATCCTTGACTAAATTATCTGAAGATTTCTCAGAGTGACTGGAATTTTGACTTATGCACGTCACAGGAGCACATGATGCTATCACCTCTCCTTTCTTGATAGTCCTCGTCTTATCACTGATGTTAGCAATTCTGACTGGAATGGTCTTTTTCGAGAGGTCTACTACAGAAAAAGCCACCAATACTCCTGCTTGTGTACTATTGTCTTCGGGATAATCTATATGGCCAAATCGATAATTAGCTTCATTTTTGATTACAGTAGGAAATAAAAATTCTGTTCTTGGATCTAGATGGATGTCTTCTTTGGCTATTACTATTTGTTTGCATTCAATTTCGTTATTTGATCCAAAAAGGCTTATTTCTTCAAATTTTGAGATCATTTTGTTATTTTTGAAATCAAGTTTGAAGCCAAACTTCTTCAGAAAATCTAGTCCGATTAAACAAGGATCTGTTATGTCAGCCACATATGCTATATGGTAATATTTCGTTCCTCCAAAGTTGATGGTTAAATTGGCCTTTCCATATATGCCTATCTTGTCGCCCGTCACAGTTTGCAGGGTAATGCAGGGCGGAGTCCAGATGAGCTTACATTTCAATTTTCGAGCCAAATCTTCTCTTATTATAGTTACATTGGCTCCTGTATACACCATCATACGGCATTGAATTTCGTTAATAAATCCTATCACATATAATTCATTATCGCCGCCACTCATTTTCGATATTTGAAGGATCTTCAGGTGGGGCTTTTTATTCTCTGGTCTTGAATTCATCTCATGTTCGTGGACTTTTGGACAATTTCTTCGGAGATGTCCTGTATCACCGCATCGCCAGCACGTGAGACTCTGTCTTCTTGAGCTTGTTCTTCCATATTTTAATGCTTCAAGCTCTTGACTTATTTTCCTAATTTCTTTCAAGACGTCGATCTCAGTGTCTGAGCTTTTTTTCACCGTTGCCTTTCGGACTGAATGACGATCTCTTCGGCTGGCTTGTGTAGCTGCTTCCAACTTTAAGGCATGTAGTAATGCAGCCTTTAAATCCTGTACATCTGCCATTAGTACCGCTCTCTGCACTTCGGGATCTTTTATTCCGTCTACAAAGTACTGCAGTGAGAGCATTTCCCTTACATTTGTTGGGCAGTCGATGAAAGCTAAATTTGCCAGACGTTCTATTTCTGAGGCAAACTCTTGAAGGGTTTCACTCGATTTTTGATGGCGGCTCTTCATTTGTATTATCGTATAATCTTTCAAGAATTTTTCTCCGAATTTCATTTCAAGTGCACAACTTAGAGTTTCAAAATTGAGTTGCGTCATATCGGGCAATGTTTGCAGCACGTCGGCGGCTTCTCCTCTTAAAGATGCTGCCAGTTGACAAGCTTTCACCTCGTCACTCCATTTGTTCGCTTTGGCTACAATAGTGAATTGGGTCTTGTAAACTTGCCAGGAACTCTTTCCGTCATATGTCGACAGCTTGATGTGCACGGGAGAAGCAGGCGGATTCCTAAATTCTTCATAATTACCACTGGACGCTGAGAGTTTCTTCTCAAGATCTTCCACTTTTTTATTTAGCTTTTCATCTACTTCACCTATTTTCTCTTCAACGTTACTGATTTTCTCTCCAACGTTACAAACTTCATTCTGAATTTTCTTTTCTACTTCCGCCATTTTCCTTTCCATTTTCTCTTCAACATTACTAACTTCATTCTGAATTTTCACTTCTACCGAATCTATTCTTCTCTCTACCGACGAGAACTTATCTTCCAAAGTTTTCTTCATTTCTTCTTGGCTTTTATTAACTTCCTCCTTTAATTCTTCCATTCTCTCTTGGCTTCTTCTCATTTCTTCAGTCAACTCTTCTTGGCCTTTATTCATTTTTTCCGCATACTCTTCTTGGCCTTTATTCATTTTTTCCGCCAACTCTTCTTGGCCTTTTGATAACTCTTCTTGGCCTTTGTCGATTTTATTGGTCAGCTCTGTCCTTAATCCGTTAATAGCTTCTAACAGTTCTTTCAGTTGTCCGTCCATTGTTCTTGTTTTCGCCATAAGATCCCATTCCTGACACCAAAAATTTGTTGCGTATATAGGGTTCTTTCGATCTTATGGTTAGACAACTTCAAACTCTTTTCTCTTAGAAAAGTAGAAAATAATTTATTTACAGATCTTCAGAACAACAGAGTCTTCGAAACTCACAAATATTACTAGATATTCCAAAATAACTGTTCAAATCTATCGAACAAGTACCAATATAGGTCGCAGAGTCTCTTTATACAATGTCTCAACACCATATCACATTCAAAACAACGTAGATAAAACTCAATACATCAAACAAACTTGCTTAGACAATCTCTAGTAGCTCACTCAATGCTTGACTGGTAAATAATAACAACGACAGCTGGTATTGCTCTCCTATATATAATCTCGCCGCATGCGGTGGAAATTTCTACAACCTTCTAGAAAAATCCGGAAAACCACGGAACAACATTCAATGTATCAGCATATCTAAAGGGGGGGGGGTACCATAGAGAGGAAAGGGGTACCATCGCCAACAATCGCCAAGTTTGTCGCCAACTTGGCGATATCTCTAATATTTCGGAAAGCTGCCATAGACATTCACTGAAAATAATAGACAAGTTTGCTTGATAACAGACAATGTAACAAAAACTAATATTAGTAAAGAAATGGAGCTTAATAAGATTATTTACATTATTTTACAGTACAGACACTAACTATTTACAAAATTCGTAAAAATTTTTTTTAGCAGATAAAAAGAAAGATTTTCTGGAATTTAGAATTAAAGAAGTTAATGATGATGTTTCTCAATTGTTCTGTAGTACTTTAAAAATAATAATAAAAATGAAATTGGAATTTCTTCTTAATTATTTTAACATGATAGAACAATTTATTTACAAACAATAATCATATTTCATTTTAACGGCGTGAATTATGCAATATTTACAAACTCAATTGTTCTATATTACTCTAAAAAAAATCTTATTATTATTCTTATTATCTCTTTTTTACTATTTTAACACGATATACATATATATACCCCTAATACGTACATACACATTCAGAATAATTTATTTACAAACAATTGTTCTTTAAATTATTCAACCAATCAGAAGCCCATATTTACTTCCCTATGCTAGATTCGGTGAGATCGGCAAAAATACACTCAGCTCCGACCTGAATTGAAGTTGTTTAACCTCGACGAATTTTTTTCAGTCAGGATGTTAAGTTCACTGGTGCTTCTGACTAAGGACAAAACTTATTTAAAAAAGCCATTACAGTGTTTTGTGCGTTTTATTACGACGAGCTTAGAAATGGCTAGTATAAAGGGCCATGGCAATGCAAAGACACGCGATAGCGTGAAAAGTAACTTTTTGGGGGGAATCATGCAAATTGAAAGAATTGCAATTGCCAACTTATGCTGATAATCATGTGACACTACTACTGGTTGCTTCACCATGTAGAAGTTGTGACAGCAGAGGATACGAATCTCGTCATCGATAAGTCGAAGTCAAAAGAAAAAAATAGAAACTTGGAAAGAAGATACAGGCAGAAGAAGTTATTGAAAGGAGAAAAAATTAAAAGCATATTTTTTGATGGTAGAAAGGATAAAAGTATATCCAGAGGAAAAAAAAAAGATCAAGCGGCACCGTCAAGACAAAGGCGAGGAACACATCACCGTGTTGTTTGAACCTGGTTATGAATATTTGGGACGCTTGATACCTCGTTCCGATCACGGAAAAGAAATAGCAATATCATTATACATTCTTTCAAGTCACCACAAGTTAGACTTTTCTGAACTGACGAGGTATCAAGGTAACGGAACGAGGTATCAAGTGACCCAAATATTCCTAACCAGGTTCAAACAACACGGTGATGTGTTCCTCGCCTTTCTCTCGACGGTGCCGCTTGTTCTTTTTTTTCCTCTGGATATACTTTTATCCTTTCTACTATCAAAAATACGCTTTTAATTTTCCTTCTTTCAATAACTTCTTCTGCCTGTATTTTCTTTCCAACTTTCTATTTCTTTCTTCTGTCTTTGTTTTTATCGATGCCGAGATTCGTATCCGCTGCTGTCATAATTTCTACATGGTGAAGCAACCAGAAGTAGTGGCGCATGATTATCAGCATAAATTGACAATTGCAATTCTTTCAATTTGTATGATTCCCCCAAAAAGTTACTTATCACGCTATCGCGTGTCTTTGCATTGCCATGGCCCTTTATACTAGCCATTTCTAAGCTCTTCCTAATAAAACGCACAAAACAGTATAATGGCACATTAAACAACCAAAAAGCACTGTATATCAATAGAAAAGGGTTTCATGTTAACACTGAACAAATGTGGCAGGTAACTGAGCAAGGAGAATTAAAAAGAATTCTTTATCGCATTTTGGCTCTCATCTATTTCGTCCTCACTCCCTGAGTATTACGACGAGTCACTGCGCTCGCTTAGAGTCCTGCTTCACCCCCTTCTCACCTTCCAGATTTGCTTTTTAAGTATACTGCTGTCTGTAGCCCAAATACATGACGTTTGACACATAGAAAAAATATAAAGAAGACCAAGGGACATAAATAAGAGAGAAACTAACGATCGATTCAAACAAATACAACTTTTGCCTGTTATACACGAAAAATCTATAAAAATAGCCTAAGTTACAATACACATAGATGTTAAATAATGCATGATAAGATCTTATTTAAACATTTGGTACATTAAATATGCATTTTCAAGTAAATACAACCAAATTAAATTTCATTTAACATTTTTTATTTTTTTTTTCGAAAAAAGTTCAAACATGAGCATTTTGCAAAAAGCCAATTGCGGCAGAGTAAGGAAATGTCCAAAAAATCTCAAATTTTTTGTATGAACTGAGTGCCACGAGTGGCCACTTTTCCGCACCCGCCATCATCGAAAATCGAAAAAAAGTTTTTTTCGGCCCACCCTATTACACATCCGAATTTCAATCATCCTCAGAAGGTAGATTTTTATAATCATCAATTCTATCTAAATTTGCTGGACAAGGATTTATGTCTTACAAATTTATTAGTTATTTATCAAGAAGAAAAAAATTTTATCTTTAAAATATTAGAATTAGAATAACTAATTTTCTCGCAGTCTCTTTTTATTTTCATTTATAATAATCAAATTAATTACATTAATCAAAATTCTTTTTTTATTATTATTTAAAATTCCAGTTCTTCATGTTATGATTTGCATAACATATCAAAGTAAAATATATTTTTTAAATCTAAAAGACAAAAGGCACATCCATTAATATATGAGTTAATGCAGTTTTTAAATGTACATAAATATTTATATCTTATTACTGTAAATGAATAGTTTTTTTTTTTTTTAATCCTTGCATTTACTTCTTTGCAAAAATTTGCACAATTTACGTCTTTGCACAAATTACGTCTTCGCACAATTTTTTCAGTATAATTCTTAAACAGATCCTAATATTCAAATAAATTATCATGCAAAAAGGATTTTTTTAATTCCACATTTAAAGGCTTCAGTTAAGCTATTGATTTCAGTTTTGTATTTTTCTTATATAGCAGTGATTTTAATTATTATATTTGGAACATTTCTGATATTTAACAAAAACAATCTTAAGTTATGATTAAATGAATATTAAGAGATTTATATTAATTAACATTTTATTGTATTGCAAATATTTTAAAACTATTTTAAATTTAAATTCTTCAAATTTTTGAAAATTATTGTTAGTGTATTAATGAAATCTCAAAGAAATTAATGTACTTATGCAATTATTTATTTTTCACTAAGTATAATTTGTCTAAATTTGGATAATATTAAACATTTTTTATTGAACCTTTTTATATTTACTTTAAGAGACTAGTGTTATATACGCACAAAAATCAATAAGGATGCCCATTAGGATTTTTATTTTAATTAATATAATTCAATTTTTCATAAACTGCAAAAATTATTTGTTCATATTTCCTGAAAAATTCTAAAACTGACTATTTATGTTTAATCTGGTTTAATTTTAGCAGAATAAATCTAATATGGAAAATATTAGAAATTTCCAGCGGTTAGGGGGAAAAAAACCAATGATGTGAAAAGGAATATGTGTTATTATAAAAATGTACGGTAAACACATTTGATAGGTGTACGTGAAAGAATTTCAAGTAATAATATGGGAAATCTCCTCCACTATTAGATCTGCATATTATTTTCTACGCATCGCAACTCTGATGAACAGGCTCTCAGTGAGGCAGACGATTTTGAAGAAACTATTAATTCCTAAGAAGCCAGACGATTTAAGCGGTAGAAAAAATAACTGAACGGAAGAAAGGAGAATGGAATGTTTTTAGTTGGAAGTTGGTGTAAAAAGAACGTAAGATGAAGACGAGTTCCCGTATAAGATGTAATTGATTAATTAGAGTTATGATTGTTTGCTTTGTAAATAGTCTTATGTAAATATCTTTTTTGTAAATATTAAAGTTTAATATAAGTCATTTAAAAGTTTAAAAACGGTGTCAGAATTTAATTTACCTCCGAGTTTATTTACTTATGTGTTCAAAAGAACTTTTTAAAGAAGAATCTCCATAAATTTTGATCTCAGTAAGTGAGATACATACGCACGCCCACAGAGATGGAAATATATATTTTTTTAATATCTTGGAATCCGATATTTTTTAGAACTGTGATGGAATGTCAAGCCTACAAAGTTATTTCAGAAGAGGTAAAATTTTGCGATGAAAGTGAAATCAAAGTGTGTGAAGCTGAGCATCTGATTATGAAGTGAGTTTATTATTTCATTTTTCTTTTCAATAATGGAAAAATTAGTTGATTTAAAGGAATTAGAGTTTTCTTTGAAAACTGAAAAATCAGCTAGTATTAAGATATTGCACAAATTAATTTTTGGAGAAATCGGTGACAGAAATAATCGACGTAGAATTCGGAATTTTACTGGGTTTACGTTTGAAGTAGATTCCGATGAATATCAAACTAAATTCAAAGAAATTAAAGATAATTTTTCTGTTAACGACTTAATTACCATTTGCAATGTTTTGTGTATAAATAATTCGGGAACTTTTGATGAAATTGCTGCCAGAATAATTTCTAGTTTATGTGATTTTAGTATTTTGAAAATTAATATGATACCCGATGAAGGTACTCTTAGTGATGACGAAAGTGTCGATGAATTTAATGATGATTTACAAGATAAAACTAAAAATATTTCAACTGTTTTTGAGAATAATATGAGAAATGATTCTGGTAGTTCTAATTGTGAAAGTAATGAAAATCAGAAAATCCTAATTCCTGATTATGTTATTAAACCAAGCATTTCTATTAATGATATTGAAAGTATGATTACAATGTTTGAAGGTACTCAAGTACAAAATATTAATAAATGGATTGCCGATTTTGAAGATATTGTTTCATTATTTAACGTTAGTGATTTGCACAAATTGATTTTGGCTAAACGCCGTATGACAGGCAAAGCAAAATTATTTCTTGAAAGTGAAACAAATATTAATTCGTGGTCTAAATTAAAAGCCCTACTCATATCTGAATTTGGTCAAACGTGCAATTCAGCTGAATTACACGAATTGCTGTCCAAAAGAAAAATTAGACCACATGAATCGTTAGATGAATATTTTTTAAATATGAAACAATTATGCTCAAAAGGCAATATTGAAGATTCTGCTCTTATTCAGTATGTAATAAATGGAATTAATGACCCCATTTCTAAAAAATCTTTTTTGTATGGTTGTCCCAATATTGCTGAATTTAAACAAAAATTAAAGATTTATGAAAAAATAAGATCGGAGTATGAAAATGCAAAATTTCATAAATATGAAGGAGCTAAGCCTAAAATTAAATCTGAAGTTGAAGTTAATAACAAATTTAAGCCTGTAAAGCCAAATATGCGTTGTTTTAATTGTGGCGGGAATAATCATAAGAGTATTAACTGTGTAAATAAAGATAAAGGGCCGCTTTGTTTTGCTTGTAACGCTTATGGTCATAAATCATTTCAATGTAATAAATCTAAAGATACAAGTGTTAAAAATGCTCAGTCACAAGTAAACATTATTACATCCCAAGATTTAATTCTGAAAGAGATAAAGCTTTATTCTTTGCGTTTAATCTCTTTAATAGATACTGGAAGACGGAAGACGTAAGAAAGAAAAGACGAAAAGACGTAAGGTAAAAGAAGATGAAAAGACATATGAAAGAAGACGAAAAGACGTAAGATAAAAGAAGACGGAAGACGTAAGAAAGAAAAGACGAAAAGACGTAAGGTAATAGAAGATGAAAAGACGTATAAAAGAAGAAGACGAAAAGACGTAAGATAAAAGAAGATGAAAGGACGTAAGAAAGAGAAGACGGAAAGACGCGAAAAAAAAATATATGATTTTTTTCAAGAAATAATCTAAGCTTTGATAAACAATTTGAATGATGACTTCTTTTTTTCAATTTAGACTTTGGATGCTGCTGTGTTTTTTTTTCTTTATCTTTTCAGATGATCCAGCTGCTGTTTCCAGCCAACAAGAATACATTCGAGGACGAATGCCTCATCAGTATGGCCGAAATATGGGAAATCTCCTCCACTATTAGATCTGCATATTATTTTCTACGCATCGCAACTCTGATGAACAGGCTCTCAGTGAGGCAGACGATTTTGAAGAAACTATTAATTCCTAAGAAGCCAGACGATTTAAGCGGTAGAAAAAATAACTGAACGGAAGAAAGGAGAATGGAATGTTTTTAGTTGGAAGTTGGTGTAAAAAGAACGTAAGATGAAGACGAGTTCCCGTATAAGATGTAATTGATTAATTAGAGTTATGATTGTTTGCTTTGTAAATAGTCTTATGTAAATATCTTTTTTGTAAATATTAACGTTTAATATAAGTCATTTAAGAGTTTAAAAACGGTGTCAGAATTTAATTTACCTCCGAGTTTATTTACTTATGTGTTCAAAAGAACTTTTTAAAGAAGAATCTCCATAATAATAGAAATTAAAAGTATTGCAGTGTCTATTTATTTTTGAAAATTTTGTATCTTATTTTCAAATGTATGCATTACATAATTTAAACAACGTTTTCCGTATCTATTTTAAAATCTACAATTAAAAAAGAAATATGGTGCCATAAGCGCTATGTTAATATAAACAGGATTGTAGAACAAGAATAATACAGCATTAAATATCATTTTAACAAAATATTTATCATTACCAGTTTAAATTACATTT
Organism: Maratus speculifer; assembly: GCA_964019185.1. NCBI lineage: Eukaryota > Metazoa > Arthropoda > Arachnida > Araneae > Salticidae > Maratus > Maratus speculifer. Next base: position 103,681,900 of record OZ025289.1, on the reverse strand, counting down.
TTAACAATTCTTACAGCAAACTCAAATAAAATAAAGCTACTAATTGCTGGCTTTAATAAAATAAAAATAAATTTTGATTAAATAAATTTGTATTCACAAAGTTTATAATGAGTCTATGTTATCTGAAAAGTTACTACAATTATCGCAGCCATCGTTGTTATCTGTCTTTAAAATACGACAATTTATATCATATTGCAATGCATTGTTTAATATTTGCCTACTAAAAATATATTTATCTTTATTAAGCTCATTACGTTGGTTTGTTAGTTACGTCAAAAAATTAAGTAAATATTTTACCATTGATATTTATAATGAACAATTTTTGAATAAACAAATGTGTTTAACGTATCTGCACACACATTCTAACATATACTTCTATTTTGCTAAAATTGCGAATAATAATTTACAAAGAAACAATGCTTATATAAATAAATATGTAAGATGCCTTAAAATATTTTCAAATTGTTAGAGATATGTTAGAGATATTATGTGTTAAGAATATTAAGAATATCGTTCAAAATATTTAAAACATTCAGAGCACTTTAAAATGCCATTAATCTCTTCGGACCCAATTTTATTTTATATTTTGAGAACAAGATTATTTTTAATTTAATAATGTTAGTCGTAAGCTATACAAATAGACTTACTGATGATTAAAGATAATTTCGTTGTCTTAAATTCAAAGAATGTACTTATTTTGTGTACTATTCAATTCATATTTATATGGTAATAGACTAAAGAAGAGTTTTTGGAGATATTTGGAAAATATCGTATTGCAGCAGGGTTTAACGGATATTCAAACTTTTTTTTTTTTTAAATCGTGCATGATTCGTTCAGAAGAGTAAATGATATTTTAAATTTAAAAATGAAATTTTTGTATAAATTAAAGGAATTGTCAAAGACGCAAAGAGAATTAAGGCACAACACTAGTCATAGGAAAAGACCCGGATGATAATGTTAAGTTTATGAGGGCGTTTTTTTAAATATCTCACTCAAATTTTAATATTTTTAAATGTTTTTTTTTCTTGCATGTTTTTGCGTAGGATAACTGAGGACGATCCTCAACTGGCCTAGCTTTTACTTTTTCAATTTTGGTTTCGGATTTTTTTTAATTACTTCAATTTTCAAAACCGGTTTGAACCGGTTCTGAAATTGAAACTATCACAATATAAAACAAGTTGGAAATTGCACGTGAACGTAGCAAATGAGGTGCGTTCGTACGATAACGAAGTTTAAAAAATATTCAGATCTTGCTGATATAGTAGAGCGTACTTCGGATATAGTATAGTAGTCGAAATCTTTGTGTTTCTGTAAATATGCAGAAAGTAATTTTTATTACACCTCAGAAACGTATATCTTATTCATAAAATGTGAAATAGTTGAATATAATTAAAACACGCCCCAAACAATGTTTCCCCGTATAGCATTATGTAGTGGAATACTTTTGTGTGGCCCTGTAACTTAATAATAAAAATTCTTTGCATCACAGATTGTACAGAATGCATATTTTAGTATATACTTCATAGATTCATACCACTTATATTATGTTCGAATGAGTAAAACATCATTAAAATTCACTTGAAACTTTTTTTCCCATTGATCGTAATGTAATGGAATACTTTTGATTGTCCCTGTAAATGATCTGTGCATCCGACTTTCATAACGTTTTAAATGACTCAATAAAATTACGTAATAATTATATGTTTTAAATTTCAAACTATTAAAATGCATTTGAATTTTTTTTCCCCATTGACCCTAATGTAATGGAATCCTTTTGATTGTCCCTGTAATTGATCTATGCATCCGATTTTCATAACATTTGAAATGACTCGACAAAATTACGCAATAATTATATGTTTTAAATTTCAAACGATTAAAATGCATTTGAAACTTTTTTCCCCATTGACCGTAATGTAACGGAATCCTTTTGATTGTCCCTGTAATTTATCTATCCATCCGATTTTCATAAAATTTGAAATGACTCGACAAAATTATGTTATAATTATGTATTTTAAATTTCAAACGATTCGGTTGGGTAGTTTTTGCGTTGTTATATGCGGACGGACAGACAGACAGACAGACAGACGGACAGACAGACGGACAGACAGACAGACGGACGGACTGAGCGACAACAATAGGTGCTACGTATTTACATAATTACGAACGCACCTAAAAACATATAAGCAAAATCGAAAAAGTAAAAACTAGGCCGTTTGTGGATCGTCCTTGGCTATCCTATACAAAAATTATCATGCATTAAAGGTTTATGGAGATATTTCAAAAGAACGCTCCCTTAGACTTTACATTATCATATGGGTCTTTTTCAGTGACTTTTGTGGGGCTTTAAATAAACTTTATTATTAGTGTTATTACTAAATGTCAAAATATAAATTAAGTCATAATAAGAAAAGAATATGCATATAATATCATTTCTATATGTAGGAAGTAACAAAATAATTGTTAAGACAAAATAGTACTCGATGAAAAGGTCGAGATAGTCTTAATAGTACACCAGATCAGAAAAGGTTAAAATACGCTATTCAGAATAAGGTTTGAAATAACAACGACGATGATAGAATATATATTTAATTTTTTATGAGTTAAATTTTTGATATATTACAGTTTTCGGAAATGTTTACATGGATTCCTCTTCCTCAAAAAATCCGGTTGCAAATTTAGAATTGATTTAACTCCCTCTCTTTGCTTTCTCTCTTTAAACTGTATTTAAAAATGTTACTGCACATAAAACATATAATATAAGCATTTAAACAAACAATTTATATTACTTGAGAAAGGTGTTATAAAAGATATAATAACATTTTTCTATTTTTTAAAAATTATTTTTAAAATCTAATTCTACCATTATATATACCTAGGCGTGTGTCTTACAGGACAAAATAGCAGAATTACTTTTAAAAAAAGAATATTGCCCAGTTAAACTGATGGCATTGAGCACACAGGCTATGCATACTGATTGTACATTACAGCCTGGTATTTTCGTTAATTCCGTCCGAAAAAAATTAAGAAGGGGAAACAGCTCTCCCCTTTCTCCTTTTTTATACTTAATCATTGAGCCTCCTAAACTATCAAGTACATGCTTTATCATATTAAAAAATCTATACCCAAAATTCAGAGTAAATCGGATAATTCTTAATAAAAACCCGTTTAGCATTTATATAATTTAAGAGGAGCTATTCCCCTCTTTTATACTTAAAAATTAAAATTCAAAATTCCCCTTATTAAAATTCCAAAATTATTCAGAGATTTGAACGAAATCTGACAATTCTGCGTGAAAACTCCATTTATACAAGTTAAGGGGATGGGCATTAGAACCCCCGTTTCCTCTGTTTATACTTATTCAATGAACACCTAATAACATCCACGGACTCGCCTCATCAGAATGATCCTATATCTAAATTTTGAACGAAAACTGTTAATTCTGCATGAAAATCCCGTTTATATCAATTAAGGGGAGGGGCATGAGCCCCCGTTCCCCCTGTTTATACTTATTCAATCAACATCTGATAACAGCCACAGTATCGCCTCATCAGAATGATCCTATATCTACATTTTGAACGAAAACTGTTAATTCTGTATGAAAATCCCGTTTATATCAATTAAGGGGAGGGGCATGAGCCCCCCGTTCCCCCTGTTTATACTTATTCAATGAACACCTAATAAAAGTCACGGAATCGCCTCATCAGAATGATCCTATATCTAAATTTTGAACGAAAACTGTTAATTCTGCATGAAAATCCCGTTTATATCAATTAAGGGGAGGGGCATGAGCCCCACGTTCCCCCTCTTATACCTATCGAATGAACTCCAAAAACTAATCAGGGAAGCGCCTTATCAGGATATACCTATATACAAAATTTCAAGTGAATCCGATATTTTTTTCATGAGTTATCGGGTTACGCACGAACGCACGTACATACAGAACGGACGGGCACATAAGCTCTCAGGCTATGATAGCCTGTGCGCTAAAAACAAAGAACTTTGTCACGTTTCGGTTCCAATTCTGATAAGAACCATAATCATAGTAAAAATAAAAATACAAATTGTCTCACGGCCAATAAAATAACACGAGACAATGAGGTGTAAACAAAACCACACGTTTCATTTTTAAAAATTAAATTAAAAATAGACCTTAATCCTGAATTATTTTCCAGTGTGACTCATCTCATTCAAGCTTTTCACGATGAATTTATTCATTAACTCGAACGATAAATTGGGAATGATAATTTGAATGGAATTAGCCACATTGGAAAATAATTTTAAATCATGGTCTGTTTTCAACTAAGTTTCCACTAAACAAATTTTATATATATTATTTAATAGTAGACTTCAGTAACTATCTTCTATAATAATTTGTTGAAAAATCAGTAGGGGGTGTTTATTTATTTTTTTTTCACAACTGTAATTTGTTGAAGATACAATATATTTCACTAGCACCGAAAAATATTAGCTTTCAATAAAAAATAAAGAAATATTTCATTTGAGAGCTCTGGAAATTTCGGCCCCTCATGTGAAAACCTCATTTCTTAAATATAGCGGGCATGACTTTATGTAAGTGTTTTGAAATTGTTTCACATGTTTTTTGCTTTAAATTTAACATTTTATGATCTAACTTCTAAACAAAACCTTGCATTGGGCCGATTAACTGGATTTTAGCCGAACGCAATCCAGTTCGTGATTCGGATAGAGTCAGGTTGACTTTAAATTGAAATTTTGGGTTCAAGTTGGGTATTAACTTCTCTTGTAGAAAACTTTACTATTAACTCAGGATTTTTCATAATATGATATGCGTTGCAGTTCATATGTGGAAACCCTCAGATACTTCCACGCGAAGATTACACAGAAAATTATTACAGAACTAAAAACCACTCAATTTTATGTATTTAACCTTTCGTTACACAGTGTGCCACATCTTATTTTGTGTACGATTCAATGCATTTTTATATACAGGGTGTTTCAAAAATGACCGGTATGTTTCGAAAAATCAATAAAAACTAAACGGGCAGTGATGGAAATACACCGTTTGTTTCAATATGCTTGGGACAACAGTAAATTTTCAGGCAGACAAGCTTTCAAAATTAGTCAACAACAGATGGCGCTGCAGTCTTTAAAAGCCTAAAGTACTATATTTTCCACATATCCACCATGCGCAGCAATAATATGGCGTAGTCTCTGAACAAAGTTACCAGAAACCTTTGTAAATTTGTCAGGCATGATGGCTTCACATGCAGAAGAAATGTATTACTTCAGTTGTTCAATTGTTTCCGGATTGTGGCGGTACACCAGGTCTTTTAAGTCAAAAATCTTCTGTTCGAAAAAATAAACCATTTTTTCAGAGCAAACTTGCAATCTGTGAATAGCACACGCTTACAGCAGAAAAACGACTTACAGAATGGCGAACTGCCAGACTGCGTTTTTTTTTTTCTATATCTTTCAAATCGCCATCAGCACCATCTGTAGTTGAAAATTGTAACTAATTTCGATAATTTGTCTGCCTGAAAATTTTCTGTTATCCCAAGTATATTGCAACAAACGGTGCATTTATATCGCTGCCCGTTTAATTTTTATTGATTTTTCAAATATATCGATCATTTTTGAAACACCCTGTATTATTTATATAATAATAGACGCGTACCTAAAAACATAATAATCTCGTTGTGTACTATGAATTTGGCCAATATGATCGGAGTAACTAATCAAGAACAATTTAAAAAATAAAATAACATTTGTTTGTTCATGTCAGATGGCTGCATTTGACAAAAAGTTAGAACTTGTTCTTCGGAAACAAAAATATTTTCGATCAAGCTATTAAGACAAAATTTACTTTTATTATTTTCACAGAATACTTAGAAAGTATTAAAATAAAGAAAGTTGCAGAGTATTAAGAGAGTAAAATAAATTAATTTAAGCCCATTTAATTGCAAAATATAGCAAAATAAATAAATAAATAAATAATATCCCTAATTGTGTATATAGAATACATGCCATACAATATGGAATTTTAGCTGTTTTTTTTTTTTTTTTTTACTATTTTTTTCATTACTAGGACGATATATAGATTTCTATTGTATATATATATATATAGAGAGAGAGAGAAATCGTGCTGTGAAAGGTTAAAGACTGAACCTTCCGTCTAGTTTGATAATACATGCAAAAGTATCACGAGTATTGTGAATTTCACCATATCCATTTTGCTATACAGTGGACTCCCTCAAACCTGCAACACTAAAATTCGCAAGTCTCTAAAGTCCGCACATAATTTGCGGACGTAAACAGCGAAACATTCAGTTTAGATGTAGAGACAAAATTTGACTTTTTAAAGTTTTATATAAATTCCATATATATTTTAATTTGCAATTTTTTAATAGTACTTAATTCATGTTTTTTCATGAAGGAAGGATAAATTCATTTGTGAAAAAAATCAAGATATTGCTGAGATCAGTGGTAATCACAATCTTCATATCAAATACATTTATGAATTACTCAAGCTTTTTTTGGTTATTGAATCTGGCTAAATCTGAAATTGCAACTTTCTTATTTTATGATTATGATGTGAATTACTAATGTGCCTTTATGAGGCAAGTTTCTTCGAATAATTTAGGAAAAATGCATTTCATCTTTGTACAGAATATTTAATCATACATTATTGATTATTAACTTGACCTTTGCTTTTAATTAATTTAATTATTTAAAAAATTATCAAAATTCTATTATTTTTGTTTATTACTTATTTAAATACAGAATCACCTTTATACTGAATATTAATTCATACATTATTGATTATTAACTTAACCTTTACTTTCAATATTTTAATTATATTAAAAAGTATCTAAATTGTTATTATTTTAGTTTATATTATAACTTATTTTATTATTTTATTATATTGTAAGGACTCATTATAGTTCCGATTGCATTATTTATTACATTAAAATTATTGATTAAAAAATGTAAACAAAGCAATGATTGATGAATGAATCCGCAAAATTCTAAAATCCGGATAACATCTGATCTCAAGGTTTGCGGATTTGTGGAAGTCTACTGTATAATAATTCCATTTTAAAATTTGAACATTATCTTTATTAACAATGTTAAAAAAAATTGTTATTATTATTATTATTATTATTATTATTTTAGTTATGTACCAATCTAAAAGACTGTGAACTCCTGTTCTTCATGAAGCCAGAAGCGTGCGAAGAGAAAACTGCCCCCGGGGCGAAGTGTGTATTTAGAGCCCCTTTATCCCCCAACTTTTTCTTATGACAGGCCAAAAATGACATTCGTAGTATAAATTTGGCGCCTCCTAAATTTCTGCGCCCGGGTCGACTGCCCCCTCCCCCCCCCCCCCCCCGTTTCGTACGGCGCTGAATGAAGCACTCTATTGCAAAAGCGAAAAAAACAATTCCACATTATATATATACATTTTTTTTCATTGTTTAAAATCTAGATAATCTTTTATTTACATTTTCATAAAGCCTTTTATGTTCTTAATATAGATTTCTCAAAAAGGGAGAAAAGTTTTTAAATTTTCGGAAGTTTAACATCTGTTTTAAAAACTCAACACTAGCCAAACTTTTAAAGAAAATAGATGGACTGACACAAAACTTTCTATTTTTAGCTACTTTACTGTCACATTTGTGCATCCATCTTAAACTGCTTAGGAGGTCAGTCAGCCCAGCGTCCTCTGTTTATTCAGGGCGTACACACAAACACCAGGATCTCGATTACCGTGAATCAATAAACTTTCTGTGGCCTCCGACAGATGGCAGTACACATCCCAAACGGCCTAGCACATCGATTAGCTAGTATTTTATATTAATAGGGGTCGAAATTTCGTTGCAGGACGTTTACACTGGTCGCCGTAAATCTAGCAAAAGATGAGGAAAAGACGGTTATTTCGATATAAGGGGGTCTTTAATTAAGAGAGTTTCCGTTTTTAACAACTAGCGTTATGAATGAGAGGCAATAGTTATCAAGACCATAACCGAATTTTGAATTGTAGGGAAAGTGTGATTCCTGAAATGCTATTTTGCGAGATGGGGGTGCTATAAGCTAAAATATTATAAAAGTGTTATAAATTAAAGAACTTACTCCACATTTATTTTATTTACATTTAAGGCTGTGGTCACTCATTTTTTGAATTTCCCTCCGTGATGTTAAGTTTATGAACATTTGATGCATTTTTATATTCAATTTTTATCTCTTCACTGAATTAATATTTTAAACTACTTTTTTCGTGTTCTCTTCTTAAAGGTTGCCCTTTCTTTCTTACTTATCAAATTATTTCTAAAATCTTTGCTTAATTTAATATTTTATGTTTTAAAAATTGACAAAGTGGGAGCAAAATTTTAACACTTCATATAAAATTAAACGTATCTTTCAGAAATATTTTGAAAACTAAAAAAAAAAAAAAAAAAAAAAAAAAAAAAAAAAAAAAAAAAATAGACATGCTTAAAACAGAGAACATTGATAGAAAAAGTTAAATATATATATATTTCGTGAGGAGATGTTTTGAATATAAAAATGCATTAAACGTCTAGAAACAACATTACGGATGGGAATTCGGAAAAGGAATGACCAGCTGCCTTAAGTTTGATTATGAGAAGCAAAATAGTCTATGACACATTTACTTATGGATAAATGGATTTAACTGACAATATTGTGAATATGTTCATATATCAATAAAGATCGTAATTATTTTTTGTTTAATGATTTGAAACTTAAAACAAAATATCCATAAATTTATAATGTATCATGGATCAGAAAAAAAGAATAAATATAATTTTAAATTAAAGTCTGTTTTAAAGAAATACGGAGTCAAATTGGTTATCATTAATCTGTCCCATTAGACCCCACTATACGCAAATTTATAACTTGAGAAATAATTATTGACATTTTTAATTCATTATTTTCTCAGTAAAATTTTCTCATTCACAAATATTTGTAGTATTGATAAATGTATTTAAATGAGATATAAGTGTTCCGAATTGTTTACAAAATCGAATCAATCGTAAAAAATAAAATTTATTTTGGCTTGTTCAAAATTAAATATATTTTTTCTAAACAGCAATCAAATGTCACGGCTGACCTCCCATGCTGAGTATGTGTGCTAGACATATTGCCATGCCGTGGTATATAAATATTCACTAAAATATTTCTCGTGTAAAAAAAAAAAAAAAAAAAAAATCATTTGTCTTATTATTTATACGACCAATTAGCCCCCACTTTCCCCTAAATACCATAAATTAGTTTTTAGAATACAGTCGATTCTTGTTAATTCGAAATCGGATAATTCGAATCTTCGCTTAATTCGAACTAAACATGAAGTCCCGAAATTTTCAATGGTAGAATAACGTTAACTATTTTCATTAATTCGAACTAACGAGAATTCTGATTCTTCATTTTTCTTTTCTTTCTCACAGATTTCTGATCATTTGAATAACTTTCTTTCTCTGATCTTTGTGAAAATTGGTCCGAAGGAGTATACAACATATAATACAATGCCTTTGATATCCACTTTCTTAGAGCTCCGTCTGTCCATCAGTGACGCTTTAAATTTTTCTTCCATCTTTCTTGTTTCTAATCTTTTGATTAGTTTATGTATTTATACATTCTAATTCAATATTAAGTCATATTCTAATGATAACAGACGAAATAAGTTTAAGAAACACTATAACATTAATTCCTTTGTAATAGTACCATATTAAGCATGTTTTCCATAATTCGAACTTCGGATAATTCGAACACATCTTGTGGTCCCGACGAATTCGAATTAACGAGAGTCGACTGTATATATATATATATATATATCGGCCAATTAGCCCCCACTTTCCCCTAAATACCATAAGTTAGTTTTTAGTATATATATATATATATATATATATAAACAAATAAATTGCAATGCTATGTTTAGATTTACTCGGCGTAAAATCCACAGAGGGATTTTTTTTTTAATTATTATAACCCTTGCGAATCTAGTGTACTATTAATAGTACACCTGTCTTTTCGTCGAATATTATTTTATCGTATGAATTATATTGTTACTTTCTACATACAGAAATGATAATACATGTCTATATCTTTCTTAATATGACTTCATTTGTGTTTTGACATTTAGTAGTAATAATAATAATAATCAAATTTTACTTATATCTCTTTGTACCGTTCGTGTATCCTTCATTTCATAAATATATTTCACTCTTTAAATTTGAAATATAGGTTACTTTTCTGAACGAATCACGTGTGATAAAACATAAAGCATTAGAAAATTGTAATATCTGTTAAACCTTGTTGTAATACGATATTTGCCAAACGTCTCCAAAAGCACTTCCTTAGACTATTGTCATATGACTATGAATTGAATAATACACAAAAAAGATACATTCGTTGCATTTCAAAAAATGCAATAATCTTTAAACATTAGTAAGTCTATTTGGTTCGCTACAACTAACATTATTTAAATAAAAATAATGTTGTTTTCAAAATTGAAACAAATTCAGATCCGAAAGGGTTAATAAAATTAGAAATAGTTAAGGAACTTAAAAATTTCATTTTAACTTATACTTCGCTATTTCAACGATGAAAAATCTCTTATTTGACAAATGAGAAAAAAAATGTATGCACTAGCATATTATAGCGACAAACGAAATTCCATAAGATAATCAATTAAAATTGAAGATATCTCCTGAATTTATTCTCGACAGGTTGCTCTAGAGAAAGGAAAGGATCTCCTGAGAAGCATATTCGTTGAATTCGTTATTCACAGAACATGTTCCAAATTTATCCTTTAAAGTAAGAAACGGGAACACTATACGTGAACAAGATTAGAATAAATTAAGACTGTGAAAGAAAAGAGGAATTTAAATTTAAAATAAATACTAATGCACATAATTTCAAAAGAGTTGTTATCTAATAAGAACAGTATTGTGATTGTAAGATCTATTTCCTTTTACTAAATATTTAGTCTACTAAATAATTAAATTATTATTGAATGGGAATAGTTTAATATTTCTCATTATGTAAACTGCAAAAGGAAAAATTCTTCGCCTATTTTAATAAAATCGTAAAAAATTAAAAAATTAGAAATTTTCATTTTAACTTACGTTTCGCTATTTCAACAACTAGAAATTTCTTTGAAATATTTTGCAAAAAAAGGAAAACGTATCATGTGCTAAGATAATATAGCCACTAATAAAATTGCATAAGATAGTAAACTAAGATTAAAAATAACTTCTAAATTTATTCTCGACAGGTTACTCTAAAAAAAAGAAAAGATCTCATGACAAGCATACTGGTTGACATCACAGAACATGCTCCAAATTTATCCTTTAAAGTAAGAAACGGAAACACTATACGTGAACACGGTTAGAATAAATAAAGAATGTGAAATGAAAGAGGAATTTAAATTTAAAATAAATAATAATAAATATATAGACAAAACAATTGTTATATAAAGACAGTATAATAAGGACATTGTTGAAAAATAAATTGCAGCTTTTATTTTTAGTTTTTCTCATCATAAAATCCACAGATGGATAAAATTCTTTACCTATTTTAATAAAATTAGAAATAATTAAAGAATTAGAAATTTTCATTTTAACTTATAATTCACTATTATAACATGAAGAACTTTGTATTATTATTATTATTTTACAAATAAGAAAAATAATGTCTGTACTATGTATGTATTAACTTATGAGTTATTTAACTTATGATTCGCTGTTTTAACACACAAATTTTTTTTAAATAATTTTGCAAATAAGAAAAAAGAAATGTATGTAAGACAGTGAAAGGAAAGAGGAATTTAAATATAAAATAAAATGACAAAAGAACCGTTACATAATAGGCACAGTATTATGATTTTAAGATTTATTTACTGTTATTAAATAAATAAGTAATTATTGAATTAGGATATTTTAAATTTTATCATTAGGGTATTTTAAAATCCTCAGAGGGAAATTTTTTTAATCTATTTTAATAAAATCGTAAATAATTAAAGAATTAGAAATATTCATTTTAACATATAATTCTCTGTTTTATCGTGTAAAAATTTCTTTAAACTATTTTACAAAAAGGAAAAGAAATGTATCTACTAAGATATTATAGCGACAAGCAAAATTCCATAAGATAGTAAACTAAAATTAAAAATAACTCCTAAATTTATTTTCGACAGGTTACTCTAGAAAAAGAAAAAGGATCTCCTGACAAGCCTATCGGTTGGCATCACGGAACATGTTCTAAATTTATCCTTCAAAGTAAGAAATGGAAACACTATACGTGAACATGATTAGAATAAATTAAAAATTTGAAGGGAAAGAGGAATTTAAATTTAAAATAAAATGGCAAAAGAACCGTTATATAATAGGGACAGTATTGTGATTTTATGATTTATTTACTGTTATTAAATAACTAAGTAATTATTGAATAAGGATATTTTAAATTTTCTCATCGTAAAATCCGCAGAGGGATAACATATTTACCTATTTTAACAAAATCGTAAATAATTAAAGGATTAGAAATTTTCATTTTAACTTATAATTCGCTGTTTTAACATCTAGAAATTTCTTTGGACTATTTTGCGAAAAAGGGAAAAAGTTGCACGTGCTAAGATATTATAGCTACAAATAAAGTCGCATAACATAGTAAACTAAAATGAAAAAGAACTCCTAAATTTATTCTACACAGATTACTCTAGAAAAAGGAAAGGATCTCCTGACAAGCATATTGTTTGACATCACAGAACATGCTCCAAATTTATCCTTTAAAGTAAGAAACGGGGACACTATACGTGTACACGATTAGAATAAATTAAGACAGTGAAGGGAAAGAAGAATTTAAATTTAAAATAAAATGATAAAAGAACCGTTATATAATAGGGACAGTATTGTGATTTCAAGATTTATTTACTGTTATTAAATAACTAATTAATTATTGAATAAGGATATTTTAAATCTTCTCATCGTAAAATCCGCAGAGGAATAAACTTTTTACCTATTTTAACAAAATCTTAAAGAATTAGAAATTTTCATTTTAACTTAAAATTCGCTGTTTTAATATCTAGAAATTTCTTTGCATTATTTTACAAATAAGAAAACAAAAATGTATGTACTATGATATTATATTTGCAAATAATGTCGCATAATATAGTAAACTAAAATTAAAAAGAACTCTTAAATTCATTCTCGACAGGTTACTCTAGAAAAAGGAAAGAATCTCCTAACAAGCATATTTGTTGACATCACAAAACATGCTCTAAATTTATCCATTAAAGTAAGAAACGGGAACACTATTCGTGAATACGATTAGAATAAATTAATACAGTGAAAGGAAAGAGAAACTTGAATTTAAAATAAATATTAATAAATATAATGACAAAAGAATTGTTATATAATAATATAATATATAATTATATAATTATATATAATTGTTATATAATAGTGTTGACAAATAAATTGCAGCAATTATTTTTAATTTTTCTCATCATAAAATCCGCAGAGGGATAAAATTGCTTACCTATTTCAACAAAATTAGAAATATTTAAACATAAGAAATTTTCTTTTTAACTTATAATTCGCTGCTTTAACGACTAGAAAGTTCTTTAACCTATTTTTCAAATAAGAAAAAAATGTATTTACTAAGATATTATAGCTGCAAACAAAATTGCATAAGATAGCAAACTAAAATTAAAACGAACTCCTAAATTTATTCTTGACAGGTTACTCTAAAAAAAGGAAAGGGTCTCCTGACAAGCATATTGTTTGACATCACAGAACATGCTCCAAATTTATCCTTTAAAGTAAGAAACGGAAACACTATACGTGAATACGATTAGAATAAATTAAGAATGTGAAAGGAAAGAGGAATTTAAATTTAAAATAAAATGGCAAAAGAACCGTTACATAATAGAGACAGTATAGTGATTTTAAGATTTATTTACTGTTATTACATAACTAAGTAATTATTGAATAAGGATATTTTAAATTTTCTTATCGTAAAATCCACAGAGGGATAAAAGTTTTACCTATTTTAACAAAATCGTAAATAATTAAGGAATTAGAAATATTCATTTTAACTTAAAATTCCATGTTTTAATATCTAGACATTTCTTTGGATTATTTTACAAATAAGAAAAAAAAAGTATGTACTATGATATTATAGCTGCAAATAAAGTCGCATAACATAGTAAACTAAAATTAAAAAGAACTCCTAAATTTATTCCCGACAGGTTACTCTAGAAAAAGAAAAGGATCTCATGACAAGCATATTGCTTGACATCACAGAACATGCTCCAAATTTATTCTTTAAAGTAAAAAACGGGAACACTATTTGGGAACACGATTAGAATAAAATAATACAGTCAAGGGAAAGAGGAATTTAAATTTAAAATAAATACTAATAAATATAATGACAAAAGAATTGTTATATAATAAAGACAGTGTTGATAAATAAATTGCAGCAATTACTTTTAATTTTCCTCATCATAAAATCCGCAGAGGCATAAAATTGTTTGCCTATTTCAATAAAATTAGAACTATTTAAAGATAAGAAATTTTCTTTTTAACTTATAATTCTCTGCTTTAACGACTAGAAAGTTCTTTAACCTATTTTGCAAATAAGAAAAAAAAATGTATTTACTAAGATATTATAGCTGCAAATAAAATTGTATAAGATAGCAAACTAAAATTAAAAATAACTCCTAAATTTATTCCCGAATAGTTAATCTAAAAATGAAAAGGATCTCCTGTCAAGCATATTGGTTGACATCACAGAACATGTTCCAAATTTATCCTTTAAAGTAAGAAACGGAAACACTATACAGGAATACGATAAGAATAAATAAAGACAATAAAAGGAAAGAGGAATTTAAATTTAAAATAAAATGACAAAAGAACCGTAATATAATAGAGACACTGTTGTGATTTTAAGATTTATTTACTATTATTAAATAATTAAGTAATTATTGAATTAGGATGTTTAAAATTTTCTTATAGTAACATTCACAGAGGGATAAAATTTTTACATATTATAATAAAATCGTAAATAAACAAAGAATTAGAAATATTCATTTTAACTTAAAATTTGCTGTTTTAACATCTAGAAATTTCTTTGAATTATATTACAAATAAGAAAAAATGTATGTACTAAGATATTATAGCTACAAATAAAATTGCATAAGATAGTACAGTAAAATTAAAAAGAACTAAATTTATTCGCGACAGGTTACTCTAGAAAGAGAGAAGGATCTCCTGACAAGCATATTGCTTGACATCACATAACATGTTCCAAATTTATCGTTTAAAGTAAGAAATGGGAACACTATACGTGGACATGATTAGAATAAATCAAGAATGTGAAGGGAAAATGGGATTTAAATTTAAAATAAATACTAATAAATATAATAACAAAAAAATTTTATATAATAAGGACAGTGTTGTGATATTAAAATTTATTTCATATTGCTAAATATATAATTTACTAAATATTTAAATACTTATTCAAAGAGGATATTGCATTCGGAAATGTCGTTATATGTCATTGGATAAATGAAGATTCAGTTCAAGAAAAGTATTTGTAACCATTATTTCGCTATAAATATTAATGTTAGAATTAAATCATTATACATTATACGCCCACAAAGCTTGGGACTAGATGTTAGACGGATTTAAGAATTTTGAGTATTTAAGGCATTGCTTAGTTTACATTTTTTAAATAGTAATTTTAATGTAATTAATAATGCAATTGAAACTATAATTAATATTTACAATATAATGAAATAAATAATAAACTAAAATAATAAAAATTTCGAAAACTTTTAAAATGAATAAAATATTGAAAGCAAAAATCAAGTTAAAAATTAATAATGTCAGATTAAATATTTAATATTAAGATGATTCAGTATAAAAATAAGTAATAAACTAAAATAATAAAAAGTTAGATAATTTTTTTAAATGATCAAAATATTAAAAACAAAGTTCAAGTTGATAATCAATAATGTATGTTTAAATATTCAGTATAAAAATGAAACATATTTTTCCAAAATTATTCAATAAAACTTGTCTCGTAAAGGTACATTAGTAATTTACATCAAAATCATAAAATAAGAAAGTTTTATTTCAGGTTTAGCCAGACTTAATAGCCAGAAGAATTTGATTAATCCATAAATACATTTGGTAAGAAGGTTTTTGATTATCAGTGATATCAACAATATCTCGAATTTTCTTCAGAAATAAATTTATTCTTCCTTCATGAATGGAGATGAATTCAGTACTATTAACAAAAATTCCAAATTAAAATATCTATGGTATTTATATAAAAGTAAAAAAGTCAAATTTTGTCCCTTTATCTGAACTTAATGTTTTATTGTTTCCGTCCGAAAATTAACTGCGGATTTTGGAGAGTTGCGGATTTTAAGGTTGTGGATTTCAGGGAGTCTACCCTATTTAACTATTATAAAATATTTAAATATACATAATTCGCACTTTATTTCTAAGTCTAAAGAATATAAAAGATAGCTATATTAAAATACATATTCTTTTACTGAAGCATTCGATATAATACGTAGATTTTGGGAATATAGGGAAAAATTCAGCAAAACCTGTAAAAACTTTTCCTGGTGTTTATAATGGAAACTTTTTATTAAAATCAAAATACTCATGATACAAACTGAAGTAATAAAATATACACTGTAAAAAATTTGCAGCAAAGTAACCAGTCTATCGACCGTTTTTAAAGAATACGTATACATAACCGTAATTTAATTGTACTTGGACCATCATATGAACGATAATATGGTCAGAGCACTTTTAAATTACGGTTATATAACCGCTTTCTATAAAAACGGTCGATAGACTGGTTACTTTGCTGCAAAACTTTTTACAGTGTAGTTATACCTCCTAAAATATCCAAAATTGGAAATTTTTGCCCTATTCAATTTTTATGTGTTTTTTATTTTATTTTTACTTTTATTTTTATTTTTTTACTAATAAATAAAACAAACAACATAATTGTATTTTTACGGTCCGTAGTAAAAACGTTATAATTTATATGTGCATACCAATTAAGTATATGAATAACAAGTTGAAATAAATGACATGTTTATCGGATAACTCAAATATTTTTAACACAATAATTTAAAAAATAATGAATACTTGTCGAATTGTAAAAATATTTAAACTTATTTGTAAAAAGGCATTAGATGTATTCAGTTTTTACTTTTTGCTCTATTTCACGATTAGACTTAAGTATGACTGTGAAAGGAAAGAGAAATTTAAATTTAAAATAAATACTAAATAAATATATATATATATATATAATATATATATATATATATATATATATACATATAATGACAATAGAATTGTTATATAATGTGAACAGTGTTGTGATTTTAAGATTTATTTCTTGTTGCTAAATATTTAGTCTACTAAATAATTAAATAATTATTGAATGGGGATATCGTATTCGGAAATGTCATTATATGTCACTGGATACTTGAAGGTCAAGTAAAAAAAAGTATTTGTAACCATTATTTCGCTATAAATATTAATGTTTGTATAAAATTTTTATATTTAACTATTACAAAGTATTTAAATGCACATATAATTGCATTTTATTTCTAAGTTTAAAGAATATAGACGATAGTTATATTAAAATACATATCCTTTTAATAAAGCATTCGATGTAACAGGTAGATTCCGTGAATATAGGAAGAAGTGTAGGTAAATCTGTAAAAAATTATCTTGATGTATATAAAGGAAACTTACTTTAAAAGGAAAATATCTATGATGTAAACTGAAGTAATACAATATACCTTCTAAAGTGTCAAAAATTAGGAATTTTTGCGCAATTCAATTTTTACAGTGTTTTTTATACTACTTAACAAATCAAGTAACATAAATGTATTCTTAAGGTCGTAGTAAAAACGTTATGATTTATATAAGTACACCAATTAAATATAATGAATAACAAGATGTAATAAATGACATATTTATCGGATAAAGCAACAGTTTTGATTACAGTAACTTAAAAAATATTTAATGCTTATCGAATTCTAAATATATTCAAATTTACTTGTGAAAAGTGCATTAGATGTATCCAATTTTTATTTTTCGCTCTATTTAAAAAAAAAGTTTATAGTTTAAAACTTTTAATTTAGTTTGCATATTCTTACAAAAAGAGACAACCTAGTGTCCTCAATGACAGAAATTTGATATAGTTTTCAAATTACGCTACACAAAATTTATGAGTTTTCTTATTAACAAAAATTATTCCATCTTTATAATTATCATGACTGATGAACCATTGAATTTTAAAAATTAAGGAACCTTTTATAAAACTCAGTGTGCTTATAATAGAAAATACTTGAAAATTATAAATGTTTCAAAATTATGCAAATCCACTTACCTGAAATGTTAAGATAATAGACAGGCAATGTAAATGATTACTACCAACCACAGCAAACTTGCCGGCCTAATACACCTCGTCCCCGATATACTGCCTGCAAATGAAAAAGGAATTATTATAATCTCAAAAATACCACTTATATTGGTGAACACAAAGCATTCATAAATAGTAATTCACAAGCAAAATGTATATTTAGATATTTTACTTTTTTACTTATATGTGTGTTAGATTCATTTCCTTTTTAGGTGCGTACACAATTATGTAAATACGTAGCACCTATACTGGTCGTTCAATCCGTCTGTCTACATACAACATCGCAAAAATCACCCTACTGAATCGTTTAAATTTTAATATATTTACTACATAATTTTGTCGAGTTTTGTCTTTTCAAATTAAAAAAAGAAAAAAAAAATATGTATAGTTCAATTACAGGGACAATCAAAAGTATTTCTTTACATAATTGTAAATGGGACAAAACAGTTTTAAGTGCATTTTAATGATGTTTACACTATTTCGAACATAATACAATTTATATCCATCTCTGAAATATACACTAAAATATACATTATGTACAATCTGTGGTGCAAAAAATAGTTTTTATTAATATACAGGACCACGCAAAAATATTCTATTACATAATGGTATAAGGGAAACATTGTTTGGAGAAAAAAAAATTGATATACGTTGCTGAGGTTTACTGCAACCTAATTCCGTAAAATAGAAAGCATTTAGTATTTACAGGGCCATACAAAAGGTTTAGAATACTGTATTGTATCCGAAGTACTGTATATTTTAAAAACTTCGAACTTCGTACTGTATATTTTAAAAACTTCGTATAGTACAAACGCACCTCATTTGCTACGTGTGACGCGCAATTTCCGACTTGTTCTTTTTAGAGCTAAGCCATATTCAATTTGCTTTTGACATTATTTTTCACATTTAATAGGATAGTAATAAAACTGAAAATAAAACAATCTTAAACAAGTATCACAAGTCATTTCAAGTGTAAATGTACAATGACCAAAAATTAAACTATTGCTGCTGAAGGCGCAAGTTACAGTGCTTGGTATAACAATTATAGAGTCGAGAAATTCACAGACTGATTAAACGATCCGCTGAGAAATATACTTCAAATGTTGTTTACAGGAAGAAATAGTAATAGATTAATAGTTGAACTTGCACTCATCTTTCTGTAGCCATTGAAAACTAGTATTAAAAACAGCTAACAACTTTCAGTGAAATTACGTGAATAAGTTAAATACATAAACCCGATTATTAGGATATAAATAAACAAGTTGTAAATTGCACATCAAGTGTAGCAAATGAATGGCGGTCGTATTATGAGGAAGTTTTAAAAATATTTAGATCTTGTATAATTGCATACAGCATTAGGGATACAGTAGACGAAATCTTTTGTGTATCCCTATAAATGCTACCTGTTTTCTATTATACAGGAAGTAATTTGTAATAAACGTCAGCAATATATATCAATTCTTTATTCCATAAAATATGAAATAGTCTAATGTTATAAAAACGCACCTCCCAAACAACGTTTCCCTCTATACCATTATGTAATGGAATAATTTTCTGTGGTCCTTTAAATTAATAACAAATATTCTTTTCAACACAGATTGTACAGAATGTATGTTTCAGCATAAACCGATAGATACATATTAATTATAATATTTTCAAAAAAGTGTAACATCATTAAAATGCACTTGAAGATATTTTTACTCATTGAAATGGTATATATAAGGTACCCTGGGGTAATAACGCCACGTTAAGGTTCTACCAATTTTCACGGCTTAGTTTTAGATTGTATTTTTCAAACAAATATAGGATCTGATACAGCAACTCATTGGCTATCTATATAAAATAAAATAATTTAACAGATATGTATTCATAAAATGTAATGGCGTTTTTTCTTGACGAATGCTATTTGGCGTTAATACCCACCTATATGGGCAATAACGCCACGCAAACAAAACTATAAAATAAGATGGAATAATTGCATGTAGAAGCCTAATTCTAAAAATACAAACTCTACAAACTTAGAAATTGACAAATTGCATTCTAAGCTATTGAAAATGTTCAATTTTTTGGGAAAGTGTAAGAAAAATAAAGGTGTGGTGTGAGGGGGGGGGGGGTGAGGCAAAAGAACATCAGATCGTGAGCTTGTTTTTGCTTAAAAAGGACCGCTTAAATAGAAATATGAGAAACATTGCACAGTTTTAACTGTGTTTATTTGAATCACTATTTAGGATGTAGCTCGGCCACTGTAGGGAATCAACCGGGGTATTAATGTCAAGGATTGGCGTTATTACCCCGGTATAGTTATTGTGCAGTACATTTTAAATTACAAATTATCTCGAGAAGATATTCAAAATCTTCAACAACATTGTAAAAGTACATGAAATGCACTACAAATTTATGTAATTAACAAAATATTTCCGGATAAAAAGATAGTCTTCACATCACAAAATGTATCTCGCAAATTTGAGATCAAACGTTAATTTTCGTTGTTTGTAAAAACAATAAAACCTAAAACTGAAACAAATTAACTTGAAGCTGTTTTTTGCGATTTATAAGACTCCAAACCCTTCTGTGCAGAGCACATGGGTGTCATTTACCTGATTAATTCATAATTATGCAAAATATAAGCACTTGGCGCTATTACCCCGCCTGGCGTTATTACCCCAGGGTACCTTACTATATACACAGAAGAAAATGTTATAATTTACGAACTTTAAATAAATATCCTTTACATACATTAAAAATGGAAACACAAAATAGCTGTATGAAAAGAACTGAAAATCAAAAATAAAGTAAACTGTGCAGCAGTTATGTTTGTTTAAAAGACGATAAAAAATTCCACTTTTAACAAATATTTACATAATATTTCAAATTGTTTAAAAAATGAATTACTATATGGCAAGGATTTTTAATATATATTATTCCATTGAAGTGAAACATAATAAAAATGATAAATTTTTACATGACAATGAAAAATCAGATATTTTCCTTAATCAGCTAAATTTGCGATATCCTTTTATGAATATTTACACGTAATATAATAAATAAATAAATTTCAATGCTATTTTTGCAACAGTGCTGTTTTTTAAGCTCACACGATAAAAAATAAAAAATATCAATATATATTTATCCGAAAATTATTTTTTAAGCGATAAAAATGCGATGGAATAGAAAATTTTGCAAACCGTATTACAATTAAAAAATGTTAATATAAAATTGCGTAGTCAACTCAAAACTTATATTTTAAAATGAATCTTTATTCTCAAGTCTTCATTCAAAATTATTTATAGTTTCTATCTCATAGAACAATACATGGAGCATAACTCATAAAATTGCTTTAATAATTTATTCAATGATTTTAATTTTTTTTTATCATTTATTATCGAATTTTACGATGAAAAATATTATTAACTATTAAATAAATAACAAGATATAAAACAGAATAACTAATTATCATTTTATCAACTAGACTATGAATAATGCACCGTTTCATATAAGAAATAATGAATAATTCCTAATAGCATCTCAATTACTATTCCTTCGAAACAAATATCTTAATCTAAAATTTAAAAAAAAATAGAAATAGAAATAAATCAAATTTTTATTTCAAGCAATTTATTTCATTTTAATGTGATGTATTTAAAATATACAATACAGTCGTAAAAAAAAAAAAAAAAAAAAAAAAAAAAAAAAAAAAAAAAAAAAGTTAACACCACTACTAATTCTGCATCAAATTATCGTAGAAAAAAGTTACTATAGCCAGATGATCCGAAATTAATTAAGTTCACTTTTAAATTATGTATATAAATTTTATTTATGTGGTCATGCATAAAATTAAATGCAACCAAATTCTTTTTTTCAAGGGCAACATCCAGTGACTTAGACAATCTGTAGCTTTTCAACAACCTTCGAGTACCGAACTTCAATATGGACACAGCACTTAGAATAATTGATACCTCGTAAACTTATCGTACGAATTTCGTGGAAATTTATATGTAGGTTACTTGAAGGATGTAAAATTTACTTATGGCATCTAAACTGAGTATCGCTATTGAAAAAAAACAAAGTTTTGTTTTGATTTGATATGTAGATGGCACCTTAAATAGATTTTATCTATATCATTTAAAAATATATTTTATTTTCAGTCGTTTGGTATTAGTAAATTTATTATACAATAAATTGTTGTAGAATTAGTGGGGGGTGTTTATTTTTTTTCCACAACTGTACATATCAGACTTTTTAATAGATACTAACGCAAAAGAAACTTCAAAGGTACAAAGACTATCAAAAATGCATAGAATACTGTCTAGAATGTCTAAACATTATCTGTTTTCTTTGCGCTATCATTAATAAGGTTTAATTATCTTTATCAAGGAGAAAAAAGTACATTTGATGATAATTAAAACAAAATAGAGAAAAGCATTAAGTTCATAATTCTTTCTAGATTCTTTTGAAATTAATAAAGTTATAAAACCTGTTACCGGATTACAAATGTAAATCCTTTTTAAAATAAATCGGATTGCACGGTCTTTAGTGAAATGCGACTATTTCAGATTTAACTTTTATTAGATTTAAAAAATTACCTTCTCTTCCAGTCATCTAACTAATGAAAGAGCATGCCTTAAAGCATAATTACTTTTGTGCTAATTTATATCTTTTATTCATTAAGAAATTGTACTGATGAGCATTTTTGAGGATTATCCTTTGCAAAATAAAGTACTTTAAATGGGAGACGATTGATGCCACAGTTTTTGTGAAAGTATTGTTTAAATTAAAGGTTCCGTGAATGAAGCATCTCAGAACAAATACATTTGTTTTCTAAAATATAATACTTCAGATAATGATCTGTTGAAATGTCAGAAAACTTTAATGATTTTATTTATTAACTTTTTTTATTATTATTTGTGTTATTTATATCCCTTTGTTAACACAGTATTTAAATTTTGAAGATCTTAAATATTTTTTATTTATTTTTATAATTAGTTGAAATTATTAATTATTATCAAAAATAACTATGAGATAATTTGACAGCTTTTTGAAAATAACTGAAAATATGTTTGAGATAATTATGCGAATTTTAAAAATTGAATGGAATTTTTAAAATATTCCGAAATCTATAAAATGTATTTTTTACTTTGGATTGGAAAAAGATATGAAGGTTTAGAGCTTGTTAGAGGGATAACGAAACTTCCTATATACATGCGAAAACAAAATATTCTTGAAATTCCCAAATATGAATAAACAAGAAGAATATATATTTTCCCCATATGTTAACATGGGATTTCCTTTTTCCCCAGATAAATCCCTTTAAAATAAGTAGTTGCTTTAGCCTTCCTATATTGAGAGTTAAAGCAACAATTAATCGCATTCTATTTAAATAATTTCTATTTATCTCCATTTATTACATTGAAATTCTGGTTGAACATCATTTAGTATATGTCTTTTTGGGCCTACGTGGCCGAGTGGTTAAGAGGCTACTTCATTCAAATGAAAAGACCCGTTCGCTAATGCTAATCCTATGGGAGAAATTTATAAAAATATCTTGGTTGCATTTCAATATTTTAGATGATTCTTTTTGCATTGGATAACTCAGATTGATCTGAATGGAGGTCGTTTTTTAGTTTTTCGAATTTGGTTGCAGATATTTTTTATGGGGTTGCTTTCGCTTTCTAAACCGGTTCCAAAAATGAAAGCGTCCTTGTAAAAAATAACTGTAAACAAAATGAAAAAAGTAACTAACGTCATGCATACAGATCGATCTCAGATATCCAAAGCCAAAAAATCATTTAAAAATATTGAAATGAAACCGAGATATCTGTATAAATTTCTTCCATAGGATTAGCATTAGTGAATGGGTCTTTTCATTTGACTGAAGTAGCCCCTTATGGCACAGCGCTGTTAACGCTTGAGAGTGCAGGATGTTTGTATGTTCGACTCCCGCTGGTTCCGTTGCACACTCTTTGCGGAGCTCCCAGATGTAATTTCCTTGTATTGTCACGTGCTACGTACATTGACGATGATTTAAAAGCGGTTTTTCATGTCAAGCACTAAAGTCAGATGTATATTTTCAATAAATAATATGTAGTACAATATTTATTATTGTTATCGAAATTTACAAGAAGATATAAACTAGCAAAGTTCTCTAAGTTTTATTGAATAATTTATTGAAAAGAAGATTTTTAACTTTTAACTGTAAGCTAAAAATACTCGTAAATCAAAATTTATGCCGAAGCATTTTCTCTTCTTCTTCTTTTTCTTTTTCTTTCTAAATGGGGCAGTACAGAGCGATCAAAATCTCTTTTTCATTGCCAACTTACGCTGAAATTTAGACATCAGAAACACAAAACTATGTCGGAATTTCAAACTTTCTCCTAAAACGTGATTCTTAATAAAATAAAAAAGTAAAGAGGGTACAAAACCAAAGAACCTCCATTAGATGAAGAAAGAGCCACAAGAAGAGGAGGAATTTCCACCGCAGAATGTTTTGAATTTTTATGAACTGCGAATCTTTCTCTCAGACGACAATAGATGGCGCAGTTATTGATTTGCTAGTTTTTCTTGCTGCGGTTCAGCCATCTTGTTATGGGAACAAAGTCGTTGTAGGAGCGCAGGAGGGGGAAATAATGTTTTGTTTCGGACAATAGGAGCAGAGATGATGAATTCTCTTGGACCGTGGTTTTATTTATCTATTTATTTATTATTATTATACATTTTTATTTTTTTCAGGCCATTGACAGCAAAAAACAAGAATTAATATTAAGGGACATTACAGTGGGAATATTTTGTTAGATTCTGTATGAAAAATCCAAGAATATTTCTTGGCAGAACTTTGTAATCGGTGCGTATTTTTTACAGAACAGAATGCAAAAATATTTTTTGACTAATTTATTTCTTAGGCTAAACATCATTTTAATTTAATAAAAGAAACACAAGCATAGATTATTATTAAGTTAGTATGGAAATTCAGAATGAATTATTTTAAAAATAAGAAATAACACATTTTTAGTGACATATTGCACTAATTCTCTCTCTCTCTCTCTCTTTCTCTTTTTTTTTTTTACTTTATAGCACAGATAAAACTAATGTTAAACTTACGAGATGAAATTAAATTATGATACAGAATATACTATTTTAAATGTAATTACTAACAACGTCCAACAGAGCCAAAAAAGATAGTAAAACTATTTCAGGGTAATACCAACGAAAATCGTCAGCGTTTTCTTACGTCAAAACTTTTTATTCCAAAAGATTATTATTTCAATGATACATAAAATTAAATTGACGAAAAATATTATCACATATTCATAAAGCATGAACACAAAGAATATTTTAATGACCAAATGCAGTTACATATGAAAAATTATGTTATTAATCAAATAACGATTAAAATTAACTAAAAATTAATATTAAAATTTTATGAAAAGCTCTTAATTAATTAGAAGCAGTAGCTTAACTATTTAGAAATTGACTGACTTATTAATTATTTTTTATAAATTCGTTAAAATTTAAATATTAATTATTATCTGATTAATAATGTTTTGAGCTTCAAATATGGAATGTTGTTTGTGTTATCAAAAGAATTTTTTGAGTTATACTTTATGCATATGTAATAATATTTTTCGTCATGCTCTTAAATCATAAGTTATTAGATGGGAAAAACATAACAACGAATTGTGGACACTCTGTATATTATAATATGTAATGAAAAGAATGTTAAAATTAACTGAAATTCATATAACTTAATTTCCTATATTTCTCTAATCATTAACATTTAAGGATATATCTCGGCTGGAATTTTCTGAAACTGGAATATTTTTTATAATATAGTTCTTTCGAATACGTATTCTTTTAAGTCACTTTCCAACAATCATTTTTACTTTTTTTTTATACTGAAATGTTATTACTCCAATAGGTAGTATTATTTTTTTTTCTGAAAGGAAATTAAATTTATCTAAAGATGTGAAGTCATTTTCAAAATGTTCTTGCATGGTTTTGAAACGGAAATACAAACACAGAAATAAACTTTCAAATAATATAACTTTATAACACTTAATTTCAGCAATTTAATATTTGCTAAAAATGATACAAATACATTTTTAAAAAATCCTTTTTTACACAGATTTGACATGTTTCATTGCCCTGACGGCAAAATTCTGAAGAGTTAGAATGATGCGAATGTTTTCAAAAAATTCAAACTATTCGTGCGAAAATATTTGTATCGTCTTAAGAATGTTGACGTCAAAATGTAAGTAAATAAAGGTATATTTTAATGATTTTTATACTGTTTTTACATTAAATATCATTTAAAAATAAATCTAGTGGTATGAAATTTCGATATTAAAGTATTAAAACTTCAATTAATTCTTAAGACCTTTCTGCAGTTTCACTGAAAATTTTAGAAAGATAAATGAAATCATCTGACGTGCATATAATTGTGAACTTCTGTCCACACACTGTGAACACTCTGTGTTCACATTGACACTGACACAATCACACATTTGACACATTCTCACATTAACACACTGACACATTCACACTGATTCCGGCCTGGGCAATTGTTCGCTCAGTTGGAAATATTCAATTCGTATGATAAATTTACCAATCAATTTGATTGTGTTAAAATTATAGTATATCTACGTACCTATCGTTATATGGAGTTCCTCTCTACCTGTGATTTATTCTGTCGAGCTGTTTAAATGACAGACTAGATGTTATGACCAATAAAGTTATCTGAGCAAGAATGCCCCTCAGTTATTGCTCAGTTAGCTTAAACGGCGTTGGCCCTGTAAACCAAGGATATGGATTCAATTCCCAGATTGGGAAATTTTTGGCTCAGTTAGAAATACTCAATTCGTTACATAAAGATAGTTCTGAAAGAAGAACACAACAACTTAAAATTAATTTACATGTTATACCAAGATATTTTTCCAGCTACAACATCTCCCACTTCACCTCTTCCCCATTCCCACGAAAAATAAATAAATAAATAAAATAAAGAAAAAGAAAAAACCACTTAGTTTTATAGGTTAAAGAGGAGAAAATGAATTGTGTTTTCGCGGCAGTAAAGTTTAGAAATGTTTTACGTGGCGATTCCGTTTGCGCCACGTTGATTTGAAACGGCAAAATTTCAGTGAAATAAAAAAAAAGATAATCTTAGTGCCCTGATTAGTATGGACACACTTGAATCAATAAAACAGTAATTTTCAAAAATTTCTCTAATTTGTTTTCAAAATTTTCACAAACTTTGGTCTATTTATTCGTTTGATTTTTAATTCAATATAATTTAAAAAGTTTTCACTTTTTTTTTTTTCTTCACGATTTACAAAGAAGTGTAATTTAAGAAATTCATATTATATTCATGAAATTTTTTTATTAAAAAAAAATGCTCTTTTAAATTCTTGTTTTGTTTATATGAGGAAAAAAAATTCAAAAGTGCATACAAAATGATATGCTTGCAGACATAAACACATCATGCTTATTGTCTTATGAGAGATATGCATATTATTGAAATAATCCTTTAATACTTTGAGAATCATCTTCCGAATAGAATTATTTGGAATGGTTTAATGATTTTCAAAAGCAAAGGCCGAGGCCAGAGAGGCCTTCTCCCTCTTATGCGCTTAGAGAAGGAGAGGAGATGCAGAAGTTAATTGCGTGTCTAAGGTTGCCTTGAATGTGTGACAGCTGCACCTGTCGGACTATTCAGCTTGCCTTTGCACTAACCACTGCAACTTTTGATGCTGTGATTTCAGTCACAGGAAAGCAAGAAAAGGATGATTTTATGCGAAATTGGGAGTCTTATTAGCGGATTATCTAATCAATGGTTTTTCTATGAATGTTTGCGTGCTAGTTTTAATTTCAAGAAAATTTATTTTTATAAATATGTTCAAAAATGTTTTTAAAGGGACTTCGTACTCAGAAAAGAATATATATATATATATATATATATATATATATATATATATATATATATATATATATATATATATATATATATATATATATATATATATATATAATATAGTTCCAATTTTAAAAAAAGCAAAATTTTAGATGGTACTATGCAGTTGTTAATACTAAATAATATAATCTATTTATTTATTTATTTATATTTTATTATTACTATTATTATTATTATTATTATTATTATTATTTACAAAATTTGAAAGGCTTTAATTTTAAACAACTGAATTTTAAATTATGTACTAATATGTATTTTTTGACCTGATTTTTGTTACCGTAAAATGGGGTGAATCGGAACACTTTTCAACTTTAACGTTAAGAAAAAAAAAAAAAAAAAAAAAAAAAACAATAGCTGATTTTTTTTTTTTACTAGAAACTTCGGTATTTTTATGTTCTTTACTTTTTAAGCAAAAACCTAGCATTTTTTACTGTTTATACACTATATTGCCATTGATTATGGGACACTTACGATTTTAGACATTTTACTAAATATCTAGAAAAATACATGAGGAATTATCTCGAAACTCTTAGTGTATAAATATAATAGTATAAGTCATACATCACCGTGAAGATTTTTTCCCGAAACTCCAAAGGGGACCGTCAACAAATTAAAAAAGAATGAATATCTTTTGAATAACCCTGTCAAAACTAATGTAGCAAAAGCGCCCAAACTCTAGATTATGATTGAATGCCTTATTGTAATACACTGTGTTCATTTTTATGCAAATAGCATGCATACTCGCAGAGTAATTAAGGTTTTTATAAAAATGATCCCAAAATTTTCCAAGTTTTTTCCTTATAATTTTCAGAGTTCTTAATATAAAATATTATTTTTTTCAGAAAATATGACAAACAACATTGCACACAGTACCCTGTAATCAGAATTAAAAAATAATGAAAATTGTATAAAAAATGAGTTGGTCTACTAAATAATTTTTTACTGCGCATGCGTCAACGATATCAAAATTTCATTTGCATATTATGTTAGCTAAATGTATAAAGCAACTTTTGTGAAAGTCACAAAATCATAACTTGAAAATTCTGACAATAATCGTCAATTGAATAAGTCAAAAATCCGTTATTCTCAAAATGAAGCAAAAACAAGAGGGGTTGTATCCATATATTCATTGATTAGTGTCAATATAGAATACACAATATGGGATGTACTACTGCATTTGGATAAAATCCCTCATTTTTTTGCTTCATTTTGGAAACAACGGATTTTGTCCTTTTTCTATAGACGATTGCTTTCAGAATTTTCAAGCTATGATTTTGAGACTTTTACAAAAGTTGCTCTATACATTTAGCTAACATAATATGCAAATGAAATTTTGATATCTTTGACGCATGCGCAGTAAAAAATTATATAGTAAATCTACTCATTTTTCATACAATTTTTATTATTTTTTAATTCTGATTACAGGGTACTGTGTGCAATGTTGTTTGTCATATTTTCTAAAAAAAATATTATTTTATATTAAGAACTCTGAAAATTATAATGGAAAAACTTGGAAAAATTTGGAACCATCTTTATAAAAACCTTAATTACTCTGCGAGTGTGCATGCTATTTGCATAAAAATGAACACAGTGTATTACAATAAGGCATTCAATCATAATCTAGAGTTTGAGCGCTTTTGCTACATTAGTTTTGACAGGGTTATTCAAAAGATATTCATTCTTTTTTAATTTGTTGACGGTCCCCTATAGCGTTTCAGTAAAAAATCTTCACGGAGATGTATGACGTATACTATTATATTTATACACTAAGAGTTTCGAGATGATTCCTCATGTATTTTTCTAGATATTTAGTAAAATGTCTAAAATCGCAAGTGTCCCATAATCAATGGCAATATAGTGTATATATGCATTTTACTTTTTTAATGATGTTCCGATTCACCCCGCAGATAGGAGTGAATCGGAAGAAATGTTATAATTTTTGTTTATTTTGATTCAAACTTTAATAAGGTAATAAAAATAGGTAATAATGATAAAGGAGGAATAGGAACACATAGTTACTATCAAACCAAGCCTTTATTTTATATACAAGTAAAGATATGTCTGTTTAAAAATCAGAAAACAGCTTTGAACTCAAGAAAAATTAAAATTTATTTTAAGAAATTGTTTTCGAATAGCAGAAGTAGAATTTAATACAAATTCAATCCTGTTCTGTGTTAACCTTTACTAGTAGTCATTGAGTAAGTGAATCTATTGAGTAGTCCCAATCTCTGCATATATTAATACGATCTACTAATGCACCCTCATCCCCAGTCCTTAGTTCTGTTTGCATCCCTCTCTTTTTTAATTGATTTTTCATTTTGAGATGTTTGTGTAATGTTGTGGATGTAAGAGAATAATTCTGTGCAGTTTTTCTAACTAACTTGGTATTTTTTAATTCTTTTATTGTGTGTTCCATATCTGTTGGATTGGGCTTTGACTTTGTTGTTTAACTAAGTAATTTCTTGGCACCTATAAACTCTTCAAGTAATTAGAATAAACAAAATATTGTTACAATACATATTCATACATATGTTTTCATATATTATATGAAACTATTACTGCATAGAAAAATAAACTATGAATAAACCATGCGTCTTCCGATTCACCCCATAAATCTCAAACTTCTAATGTTACAAGCCATTTTTCATTATGTAGTTTAGAAATAAGTAGAATTTAATACAGCATATCGTTTGAAGGTCTATCATTAATTAAAAATCCCTTCTCTTAGGTTTAGAATACGGAAAGATCTGTAGTTACTTACAAAGTTTTGAAGACGTTGAAAAAATGAGGTTTTTCAGGATCCACTTGAAGTTTTTTTTATATACCCCAGTAGTTGTGCCAACATGTCAAAACTGAATTTCCCAACTCTTAATGTTATTACCTTCTTATAAAAAAATTGGCAACTAAAAATATCATCACATATATTTATAATGAATTTATTTGTATGACCGGGAAGTTTCGTTCCTATTCACCCCATTTTACGGTAGTTTGTAAGTAAAAATATTTTGAACAGATTTAACGAACGTATTTTTGTATATTTTTTAAATAGAAATAGAGTTAAAGGAGAGGAAGGGGGTTGTTAACTAAATACAAACGGTAGAAAAAGCAAAGAAAGCGACCAGTTTTTATACATGTGATTTTTTTTAAACAGAAATTAGCAAAATATTAAATATCCGATCTTCAATTATTTCGTATATCATATGATGTTCAACAAGGAAAAAATTGTATTTCTTTATTTCGCAAAAATCCAATTATATTCAGGATATCTTTTTCTTAAATGAAAAAAAAAAAAAAAAAAAAAAAAAAACATATATATTCTCTTAAATTCTTTTTGAACTTATATAAAAAAATAATAATAATAATTTCATGAGTGCATATGAAACGGTATGACAGCAGACATAAACACATCATGCTTATTGTCTTATGAGGGGAATGCATTTTATTGAAATAATCCTTTAATTCTTTGGAAATGATCATCCAAGTAGAATTATTTGGAATGGTTTAATGATTTTCAAAAGCAGAGGCTTTCTCCCTCTTATACACCTAGGAGGGGGAGGGGGCAGAAGTTAATTGCGTCTCTAAAGCTGTCATGAATGTGTGACAGCTGCACCTGTCGGACTATTCAGCTTGCCTTTGGACTAACCACTGCATCTTTTGATGCTGTGATTTCAGCTCAGGTTTCAGTCACACAAAATGAAGAAAAGGCTGATTTTCTGGCATAGAATATGTAAAATTGCGATTCTATGTCGTTCGTATTATCTAATCAATAGCTTTCTGGAAGACTATTCAGCTTGCCTTTGGACTAACCACTGCATCTTTTGATGCTGTGATTTCAGCTCAGGTTTCAGTCACACAAAATGAAGAAAAGGCTGATTTTCTGGCATAGAATATGTAAAATTGCGATTCTATGTCGTTCGTATTATCTAATCAATAGCTTTCTGGAAGACTATTCAGCTTGCCTTTGGACTAACCACTGCATCTTTTGATGCTGTGATTTCAGCTCAGGTTTCAGTCACACAAAATGAAGAAAAGGCTGATTTTCTGGCATAGAATATGTAAAATTGCGATTCTATGTCGTTCGTATTATCTAATCAATAGCTTTCTGGAAATGTTTGAGTGCTTTTTTCAATTTAATGAAAAATTACTTGTTAAAATATGTACGAAAGTGTTTTTAAGGGAACTCCACTCATAAAATATTTTTCTTTCTTTTATCTGCCAACTTAAAACAAAATTTTTTTTAGATGGTACAATGCAAATGTTAATAGCAAATAATTTTATTTAAAAATTTAAAAATTAAAAATATTTCTCACAAAATTTAGAAAAAGTTCAATTTTAAATACATAATTTTAAAATTAAGCAGTATATTTTTTTAGCTAGTCAGTAAAGATATTTTGATCAGATTTAACGAACTTAATTTTTAAAATAGCAGTAGAATTAGACGGGAAGGGGGATATTAATTAAATGCAAAAGGTAAAAAAGCAAAAAACCTTTTTTTTTTTTTTTTTTTTTTTTTTTTTTTTTTTTTTTTTAACAAAAGTTATAAAGTATTAAATATCCGATCTTCAAATTTATTTTCAAAACCTTTTTCAAAATTTAGTTTATTTATTCGTATGATTATTAATTAAATATAATTAAACGGATTCTCATCAATTTTTTTATGATTTCCAAAGAAATATGTTTCGTGAAATCCAATTATATTCATGAGATTATTTTTTAATACAAAAACATATCTTTTTTTTTAATTCTTGTTCAATTTACATAAAAAAATAGAAAAAAACAGAAAAACACATATGAAACGTTATGCTAGCAGACAATAAACACATCATGCTTATTGTCTTATGAGAGAAATGCATTTTATTGAAACAATCCCTTAATTCATTGGAAATTAGCATCCAAGCAGAATTATTTGGAATGGTTTAATGATTTTCAAAAGCAGAGGCCGAGACAGAGAAGCTTTCTCTCTCTTATGCGCTTAGAGAGGGGGGAGGGGAGGGGCAGAAGTTAATTGCGTGTCTAAAGTTGCCTTGAATGTGTCACAGCTGCACCTGCCGGACTTATTTAGTTTGCCTTTGGACTAACCACTGCATCTTTTGATGCTGTGATTTCAGCTCAGGTCTCAGTCGCAGAAAGGCAAGAAAAGACTGATTTTCTGGCATAGAATATGCAAAATTGGAATTCTACGTCGTTTGGATTATCTAATCAATACACTTTCTGAGAATGTTTCCGTGCTAGTTTTAATATAATGAAAATTTGCATGCTATAAATATGTACAAAAGTATTTGTGATTGGATTTCGCACAAATAATAATATTTTTTTCTTTTAACCGCCAATTTAAAACAACATAAATTTTTAGATGGTACTATGCTAATGTTAATAACAAATAATTTAATCTAAAAAAACTTAAAAATTAAAAATATGTTCCACAAAATTTCAAAAAGATCAATTTTAAACACATAAATTTAAAATTACGAACGGGTACTTTTTTAGCTAGTCAGCAAGGTTATTTTGAACCGATTTACGAACGTATTTTTTAATTTTTTTTTATAGCAGTAGAGTTAGACGAGAGGGGGATATTAACTAAAAGCAAGCTGTAAAATAGCAAAGAAAATGACTAGATTGTGTGCATAAGATTTTTTTTTAACAGATGTTATAAAATATTACATATCCGATCTTCAATTATCCCTTTTATTCATATCTAAAAAAACTTTAACATTAAAAAAAATAAAATAAAATAAAAATCTAAAAAAAAGCTAATTTTTTCTCTGAGTCCTGAAGAATAAAAATCAATAAAACAATTATTTTCAAAAAATTCTCTAATTTATTTTCAAAATGCTCTCAAAATTTAGTTTATTTCTTCGTATTATTACTAATTAAATAAAGCTAACTGGAGTTTCAACTATTTTTTTATTTTTTTATTTTCAAAGAAATATTATCCATGCATCATGATAATTATATTCATCAGATATTTTTTAAATGAAAAAAAATCTCCTTTTAAATTCTTGTCCAATTTACATTAAAAAAAAATTATAATGCGCATATGGAACAATATGCAAGCAGACACATCATGCTTATTGTCTTATAAACGAAATTCATTTTATTGAAATAATCCTTTAATTCTGTAGAAATAATCATCCAAGCAGAATTATTTGAAATGGTTTAATGATTTTCAAAATCAGAGGCCGAAGTAGAAGAGGCCTTCTCCCTCTTATGGGCTTAGAAAAGGAAGAGGGAGGGGGGCGGCAGAAATTAATTGCGTGTGTAAGGTTGTCTTGAATGTGTGACAGCCGCACCTGTCGGACTATTCAGCTTGCCTTTGGACTAACTACTGCATCTTTTGATGCTGTGATTTCAGCTCACGTTTTCGTCACAAGAAAGCAGGAAAAGGCTGATTTTCTGGCTTAAAATATGGGAAATTCTATAGCATTCGGATTATCTAATCAATAACTTTCTAGGAATGTTTATTTGCTAGTTTTAATTTAATTAAAATTTGCATGCTTGCAAATGTTTTTAAGGGGATTCCGCCACAAAAAATTATTTTCCCCTTTTAACTGCCAACTTAAAATAATAATAACAATAAAAGTTTAGATGTTACTATGCAAATGCTAATTACAAACATTTTAATTTTAAAAGAATTTTATTTTATTTTATTTCATTTTATTTTATTTTATTTGAAAAGGTTTAATTTAAAACACCTTATTTTAAAATCATGTAGTATTAATTAATTAATTAATTAATTAATGTTTTTTTTTCTTGATAGTCAGGAAAGACATTTTGAACAGGTTTAAGGAACATATATTTTTTTTAAATATCAATAGAGTTAGAGGGGGGATATTAATTAAATGCAAGCGATAAAAAAGCAGAAAAAATAAATTTTTGTGCACTATTTCGTTTTTTAGCAGAAGTTATGAAAATTTTAAATATCTTATTTTCAATTACTTTTATATGCTATTATGTTTACTAGAAAAAAAATTCTATCCATTTTACACATACCTAGAAAATCTTTAACATTTTGAAAACATATTTCTCTTGAAAGGTGAAGATGATATTTGTTAAATCAAACGTAACTGCATATGTGCAGTCCTATATGCAGTGTCAGTTTGGAATTTTGTTAGGTTGCAGTCGAAAGTGCATCTTGGTATGTGATAAGATAAAAATAAGAGAATCGATATTTTTAGGAAGTTTATATATTTGTAGAGTGCTGAATCCCTTTAAGAATGTTTGTATGTAATTAGTTTGATATGATTGAAAATTTTAAAGAAAAATTTTGAGTGAAATTTCATTTAAAAAATGTAAATGAATAAACGATAATTTATAGAGACAATTAAAAATAAAAATTCAACTTTTAGAAAGACTTACATTCAACTAAAAATTTTACGGGTAAAGCATTTTAATCAAAAGTACAAAAAAATCTTTACTTAAATTTTAGTTTTATATGTTTATGGAATTCTCTAGAAAATATTTCTATCTAATTTCTAGATTTCTAGATTCATTTAATCAGAAAGGGAGTAGTTCAATAAGTTTATTTATTGTCATACTATTCTTTCATTGTGAAAAAGGAACCTGTTTTTATGAATTTATATCAGAATAGTCATAAAATACATTGTTTTAATTTTAAAAACACTTAATCCCTACTTTTATGGTAGAAGGAGAAATTTGGAAAAAAATAGGTCTCTCTTCTTTGTTTTGTGGAATCAGATTGGATGACAGTCTAATTGTGTGCCATAAGTGCTTTATATAAAAGTATCGTATAAATTTATTGATAATATATTTGTAAAAATTAAGAATAATTTATCTCATTAACCTTCTCGTAATTGTTTTATCAAAATTGATTCAAAAATTACGCAATTTACCCCTTCATAACTAGCGTCTTTAAAGGATTTCCTTTTTGGTTCTTATCACCAATTTTATTTTTATCCAATTGAATAGTGAAAAATATCCTGAATAAATAAAGTAAAATTTACAATAAAAAAATTAGTGGTGGCAATAATCAAGGAGAGTTAAACGGGAAAAAATGCATCTCCGTGGAAATCGCGGGATGTGCAAATTTTGCTACATTTGCGTTCCTTATGGGAATCACGAGATGCGAAGCGAGAGGGTTAGAAGTTATCATCAAAATAATAAATATAATAATAATCGCTTTGTAAATGCATAATTATAGGGAAATTATGGATTTACATTTCTGTACGGGGAATTTTTCTTCTTCAAGATTTGTATTTTAATGTCTTTTTCAGTAAAAATTTTTATATCTTTTAAGAAAATGTATTTCACATTTTAGAAGTTTCCCGTACTACTAATAACATCTAAATTAATTTTTTTAAACATTTTTATGCATTTTGTTTTAACCTGAATTTGGGTTTCTGAAAACGAATTCTGTTTCCGATCATTTATATGTGGATAGAGCAGTATTATCAAATAACAAGTTAGAATTGTTAGATTTGTATTTTAATGTCTTTTTAAGTAAAATTTTTTATATCTTTTAAGAAAACGTATTTCACATTTTAGAAGTTTCCCGTACTACTAATAACATCTAAATTAATTTTTTTAAACATTTTTATGCATTTTGTTTTAATCTGAATTTGGGTTTCTGAAAACGAATTCTGTTTCCGATCATTTATATGTGGATAGAACAATATTATCAAATAACAAGTTATAAAACTTATTCATATATAATTGCCGAGATTGTTTTCCTTTCAATATATAGCATTTCTTGCAATGTATAGTATTTAAAGGTAACTTTCTTCAAGAAACGTTTCCATTTCTGTATTTTATATTTTTTTATTCCTTAAAACTAAGAACTGGTAATTTATTTTGATCACTGAAGAATATCGAGAAAAATGTAGATGGTATGCTCATTAAGTTCGATTTCAACATTTAATGAAATCAATCAGTGAATTTATGAATTGACGATGATATAGCCACTTAACTAAATAAATATTTTTGAAAAAAAACTTTCAAATAATACTACTTTTTTCATGTCTTTTTCATATTTTACTATTTTTTTTTTCCAAAACAGAAATTTTTACGTAATTGAAACAGAATAATTCTCGTGTTAAATAAGACCAAATCTACAATAAAAATTTACTAGTAAGAATAATAAATCATTATTGGAAAACAAATGCTGCCCATATGATTACGGAAAAATCACAGAAGTGGTTAAAATAACTATTCGGTGTTAAAAGAAAATATTTTGGTGATATTAATTGGTGAAATAATTATTTTATGAAACGGTGTCTTCAAAATAATAAGTATTACTATAGTATCCCTTTATAAGCACCAAAATAAATGAATGTTCTCTTTACAAGTCAGTTCCTAGAATCTTTTGACGCTATTTTATTCAAAAACAAATGCCTTTTCAGTGCATAAATTTATATATATTTCAAAGAAACTATCTTACACATTTAAAAGTTTCCTGTGGTACCAAAACTATTTAAAGAATATTATTATTTATGTTTGATGCATTTTTTTAAGCTGAATCTGTTCTTCTAAAAACGAAACTTTTATTTAAAATCCTGTTATCGGTTGCTTACCTGCGGATAAAGCAATATTGCTAAAAAACAAGTTTAAAAGCTAGTTCTAAGCGCTGCAGTTCATACGCGACTGCGAAGCTTGTTAGCCTTCCTGCGTATACAGATTTGTCGCTGGGAAACTGGATTTAAAGGCAACTCTCTTGATGTTGCGTTTTCGTTTATAGATTTTTGTGTGTGTGCGTTTGATATTCAGAATTGATACGTTTCTTTAGTAACTGCCTATTATTGAAAAAAGAAACAGATAATCTGATCTTTATGTTTCTGTTCACCACAACATTGAAAACAACAAAAATGAATGAATAAATTATATTAATTAATTCATAATAATTATTTGACTTTAAAAAATTTTCCAATTACTAATTGGATTTGCAAATACAGAAAGGTTGTTTTTTATGTAGATAACTGATTAAAATTAAATTTTATGTAAGTTTTTTTATATATTGACAGTTCAAAAATGAAGTATTTTGTACGTATTTTAAAAATTTTAAATATTTATACACAAAATAATAAAACACATAACAATTTAAAATGGTTGTTGTAGGTATTCCTCATTTTTTAAGCTAGGAAAGTCATTGGAAATTAGTAATATTATATCTCAAATAAGAATTTAAGTTCTCTAACAAAATTAATTATATAACAATAAAGTGTGCACTGTTGAAAATTTTCAGCATTCTCTCCAGTCATTTGACCGTTTTTTGAAAAAAAAGGTTATATAACAGTATTTTAACAATATTTTGACTATAAAATGAGCAAAAGTATGATCATAATAGTGCAAAAAGACGGTTTTGAAACCGTTTTCGATAAAAAACGGTCAAATGCCTGGACAGAATGCTGCAAAATTTTAAAAGCATGTAAATTTCCTAAATAAATACAGCAAAGTTTATTATCAGATAATACTAGTCCTCAAATGTAAGAACCTCTACTCAGCTTGCTTTCACTAAAACACATTTCAAAATTTTAAAGCTGGATAATTTATGTATATATAAATTTATTATGTTTCGAATTTAATTAATTAAACTTATTGCAAAAAATATTTTAAACAAATCATTAGTTATATAATAATTGTACATTTCATCAAAATATAAAAATTATAACAAATAAAAAATTATTAAAAAAAAGTTTATATTAAACATTTTTCTTCCACATTTTTTTATAAATTTATTATATCTCAAATGAAATAAATGAAAATTATTGCGTAAAACTCTCTAAAACAGCTCATCAAATATGCTAATAATGTATATTTTATCAAAATATGAAAATTAAAACACATAAAAAATTTTGAAAGAAAGTTTATATTAAACAAATTTTTATTGCTAAAATTTTTTAAGATACTCCTTCGTTTGTAATTTTTAAAATGCAATGTTGTAATAAAAAAATGCAATTTAAAATGCGATATTGTATTAAAATGAATGTAAGATATACTAAAAAATATATATATATATTTTTTATTCATGTAACTATGTCACTCCTTGAGCAATTGTTCTTACTTTAAAGTTATACTATTTGATTTATAACTCTCTGGAATCAACCTATTATCCATTTTATTTTGATTAAATATTTTGAATTCAGTCTTCTTCATATTTAATTCTGTCGCTAAAGTGTATAAGCCTTCTCTCTTAATCAATTAAAATAATTTTAAATACCATAAAATCTTTTCATAAATGTTAAATGCATCGCTACGGAATCAAGAGGTACTTTTCTTTTAATCTTAAACGGGTTACTTTTGAAATTGACATATCTTTGTTAGAATAAGTGGGCGACTTTAATAAGCTTAAATGTCGCGTTTTCATTGTGCAGTGTTGTAAAAATACACTTTATAATATATTTTCGGAAAGATTTCAGTATGATATACTTAAAATAACGTAATCACATTAATGCTGTATTTAGGCTTAATAATACTTATTTCAATACACTGTTCAGCTAACTGTAGAAAAATTTTCGAAAGATGAATTGTAAGACTTAATTAAAGTTTCAATAAAACACAATCTGTATTGGAAGTTCACGTAATCCTTAAAAGATTTCTTAATATTTCCACATTAATTTTTTTACAATATGTTGTTTTACTACGTAACTGATTGTGGCATATAATAAATTTAAATATGCCTATAATTAACATACATACTTTGTATATTTTAATGAGGGCGAAATTACTTTACATTTAAATAAAAGAAAGTGTTTTCATTTTGTTTCTGGTCTTTATAACAGTTACAATGTTGTAAAAATAATTCATTTTAAAAAATAGTTTTTTCTCAACGTATTAAAAAATTTAAGAGTAACATAGTGTGAACTATTTTTTAAAAATTAATTTCGGTTTCTGAATTTATTAGGCATATTTTGATGTGACTGTATCATTCCGTCTAATTACATTACACAGCATTCATGTACTAAATAATTTTTGATAAGTTATTAGAAATATGACATACCCCAACCAATTGTATGAAGAATATTGCATTTCCCTGTGAACGCTTGTCTAGTCGCGCAGCCTAGCAATGATGATAAGAGATATAATGATCTCGAAGACTCAATGGACACCCTATATATTAAACATCCTGATCTTGTTTTCTAAGTTTCATTAAAATTCATTGTATTATATACGTAGTAAAATCTACATCATTGCATTTTAAAATTTACATTTATATGGATAACTACACATATTTCTCTACAAATTTGTACAGCATATAAACTAAGAAAACACAAGTATGTCTTAAATTAGAGACTCCAACTTTCTTTTTATGTAAAATTTACATTTTCACTCACTATTTATTTTTTGTCTAAAACATGAGAAACCTTTTATTAGATAAGCTTTTATTTTTACTTAAATTCTATTCACCATTCAACAATAAGAACTTTAAAAAATGCTGATATTCATTATTTTTTTAATTCTGTTTCATAATCGGTTATGAATTCGAAAGCATTTCTGGAAATGAATCTGCTTCCGTTTCAAAAAGCTGTAACGATCTCTAAAGAGGAAACTCCATTATAACAAAGGTATCCCCATTCTCTGACTATGTTAAGAGAGCTTTTGGTGGTAGAGTTAATTGCATGTCTAAGGGCCCCTTGAATGTGTGACAGCTGCACCTGGCGACCCCATTCAGGGTCCGTAAAATGGCTGCCACACTCCCCTATGACTATCATGCCACTTGCTAATAAGCAGTAGCTACAGTAGCACGAAAGGAGCATTGACTAACCAATCAAGTGAATCAGGGTATAAAGAGAGGGCAAAAATTTCATTTTAGACCCTCAGCAACTGTTTGGATTATCGAATGTTTCTTTTCGTTTGTAATGAATATTTAAAACTACTTTTTATCCCTAAATTGTACATTATTTATATAAGTTAAAATATTATATACATACATTTGTAAAATAAGGATAAAAATTCGCGTTGTTTTACTGTATTTTTAAAAGAAAATAGTACAAATTTTTGAAAAAATTGAATTTTTATTGTCTATCTATATACAAGAAAAAGCACGCTTTATCAGTTTAAGCACTGCCAATCTTTTAACTGCCCATAAAATTTTAGTACAATATCACATTATGAAAACATAATATAATTTTTATAATTTAATATTTTTCAAATTTATGTATAATATATATATATATAAGTATATGCATTTCTGTATACAGCAAAACATGTGAAACCGACACCTGATGTTTACGGAAATTATTTCATAGTTCTGATTAAAAAAATTTGATACAAACATATCTGGTACGACAAAAACATATCGAAAATGGTATTTTTTTCTGTCTTTTACCGATTCAGTTTTCTCAAATTTACTGAATTTTTAAAACTTTGCGGACTTTAATTTAGGAAAATTTGTTTTAAATATAGTCCATAACATCGTAACTAAAGCTGATATATTTGACGCTGTTAAATTGAATGGTGATGACAAACATAGATTTCCCCACATATATATTAATGCAATTATAAAAAGGAGTTTCCCAATTTTATCTGTCAAGCCATCTTCAGGGGTTTTGATCATCGTTTCGGAGTTCATAGTGGACACATCACGAAGTCAATGGTTGAATGAATCACATTTTTCCTATTTATACACAGTACAAAAATGCGCATTAGAAAAAAATAATTAAAAAATCAAACTGTATATATAGACATCTCTTCAGAAAAAAAAAGAATGAATAAAATATGTATATTTTAAAAAATATATTATAGTAAAAATAAAATAAATAATCTAATATAAATTTATTGAATAATTGTTTTTTTCTTTTTTTACGTAGCATGAAAATTAAACAAAAAAAAAAAAGTTTCATTCTGAAATCAAAATTCAAACTCATATATTTGGATAGTGCTCAGCAAAAAGATGAAGAAATTACACTTAATATTAATATTTAGTATTTTTCATCAAACAAAGTAAAAATTCAAATATAAATTTATTAATTTTTTTTTATTTTTACAAAGTATGAAGATGTTTATTTAAAAAAAGATTTTATTAAGAAATAAAAAAGCTTATGTATACCAGTTTTCAGAAAAAGAATGAAAAAATTGTTCTCAACTTTATATAAAACGAATATGAAGATTAGTCTTCAGAAAAGTAATGGAAAAATTATTCTTAACATTAATACTTTACATTATAATAATGACAAACTAGATATTAAATTATAAATTCGTTAAATCTTTTTTTCTATTTTTATATGCTATGAAAATACGCATTGGAAAGAAAGTCTAATTGAGAAATCAAACCGCGTATGCAATCAAGTCTTAAAGGAAGAAATGAGAGAAGTATTCAGAACTTTAATACGTTATATTACAATAAAAACAAACTAAATATTAAGTTATAAATTTGTTAAATATGTTTTCCTATTTTTACATAGCATGATAATAAGCTTTAGAAAAATATGTAATTAAGTTATCAAACTGGATAGTCTTCACAAAATGAATGAAAAAGCTGCTTTTAACTTTAATATTTTATATTATTAAACAAACTAAATGTTCAATTGAAAAATTATTATATCATTTTTCATATTTTACCGAGCATGAAAATGCTATTTAAAAAAGGTTTCATTAAGAAACCAAAATGCATATGTATACCAATTTTTACAAAAAGAATACAAAATTGCTCTCAATTCCAATAATTTACATAAGAAGTATATGTACATTAGCCTGTAGAAGAATAATGAAAAAAATATTCTCAACTTAAATACTTCGTATTATATTAAAAACAAGTTAAATAAAAAATTATAAATTTGTTAAATCATTTTCTCTATTTTAACATAACATTAAAATACGCATTAAAGAAAGTGTAATTAACAAATCAAACCGCATATGCAGACCAGGCTTCAGAAAAAGAACTCAAATAATAGACTCTACTTTAGATTATAATAAAAACTAACTAAATTTTAAATTATAAATTTGTTA
Source organism: Maratus speculifer (assembly GCA_964019185.1). Lineage (NCBI taxonomy): Eukaryota > Metazoa > Arthropoda > Arachnida > Araneae > Salticidae > Maratus > Maratus speculifer. The sequence goes on along the minus strand of OZ025289.1, from coordinate 103,638,591 downwards.
AAACATTTTTCTTATTTATACATATCATGAAAATACGCATTAAAAATATTTATTATGAAATCAAAACGCATATCTGAATAGTCTTCATAAAAAAAATGGAAAAGTTACTCTCAACTTTAATAATTTTTATTATTAAATAGAAAATAAATAAATAATCAAATATATATTTGTTAAATATTTTTTTTCTATGATCAAGCAGCATGAAAATGTTCATCTAAAAAAGAGTTCATTAACGAATTAAAATGTATATGTATACATGTTTTCAGATGAAGAATGAAAAAAAAATCTTAACTTTAATACTTTATATTTTAATAAAAACAAACTAAATAATCAATTACAAATTTGTTTGTTAAATCATTTTTGTTATTTCTACATGTCATGAAAATATCATTAAAATGGTTTTAATATATAACGTAAAAATCTCTGAGAAGATATTAAAACAATTTAAGCTTTTGAAAAGTTTTTGTTTAACTAAATATTTTATATTATTTTAAATTTATCTTAGCTATCTCTTTTCTTAACATAAGCGCTCTCGTAAACAATAGACATGAATTTTCTGACATTTTAAAACAACATTCACAGCATAATTCTAAACATAAAAGTTATTCATTGTCCTCGACATTTTGAAAAAAATAAATCCATCTTCTTACCTTACACGTTACACATTTTAATAACAGCTTTCCCGGGAAATATCACAGAATTTAATGAAACTTAGGAAGATTCAATTATCTGGCATAATTACATTTTTTTCCCCAGTAATGTTATGAAAGAAATAAAGGAGCTTTTCAGGGAAGATTTTGAAAATATCTGAAATATATTTGACAATATATAAATCTCAATATTTTGGAAAAGTGGAAAATAATTGATTTAAATCAAATCTGGGCCTTTTGTTCAAAATACTTTAATGATTCTATTGTTATGTTAGAAAATTATTAGAGTCGTTTGAAAATAAATTTATAATTGATAGGAAAATCAATAAAAAGAATTAAGATGGTTTCCCGTTTCAAATCTGCCGGATGAAGTAAGTGTCTTGCAGAATTTAACAATCATTTCAATTAATTAAACGATTTCAGTTCCCTTTTTTTTAATAATTAAGATTAAATTAAGCTCCAGTATGCTAGCTGGTAATGATGTAATATATATTAAATTATAAAATTAGATTAATGAAATACGATCGTAACTTTTAAATGTTTCTGAAGATTTTGACAATTTGTTATGGAAATGTCTAATGAATTTCCATTTTTACAAGATTAATTGAATGACTTACTGCAGCTATGTAATACAATAATTTAAATGACACAAATTCTGAAATCTTATTAATTAAGAACTTTATTATTTTTTCGTTAAAATTTATTTGATGTCCCAGACTCAGTGTTAATAAAAATTTCAGCTTCTGCATACTGATGCAAACAAGGTGATAGAGTTATTGCATTTAAAAAATTTAATATATGCAAATAACATTGGAAATTAATTAATTTTATTTTATTTCTTGAAAATTCTTCACAATAGAAGAGTCTGAAAAGAACACAACTATTGAATTTTATACATAACTACTTTTGAAGAATCATATTGGCCGTATTCAATTACAGAACTTCTGCGATTTCGTAGTGTTTATATTTATACATGAAAATAGTTATATAAAAATTTCAGTTTTGGGGCTTCCCTGGGAACACTGACAATAGAATATACGTCTGAATATACGTATATATATCACAAAAAATTTTCGTTTTTTAACTAATTTCTTATTAGCAAATGAACTTAGTATACATTAGTTATTTCTTAGATGTATGTATGTATATACATAAATGTTGTTACTCAGTTCGCAAAAGGCACTGCATAATATAAAATTAAAAATGTTGTTTCACAGATAAATATTATTAAATATATTTTAAAAATGACAGAACACTTCTGGAATTTAAAAAAATTAGAGAGTAAAGCATTTCTCCATTATTCTAATAATATTGTTCTTTTATATATTTTTAAAATTTGACTACTCTTTAAAAGTCGCCACATTTATTCGATTTATCTTATTAGTCCCATACAGATTTTTTTAATGATATGAATTACATAGCAAAAAATATTCTACCATAAAATCAATATTCGAGAAAAACTGCGATTATTAAATTTTCATATTTCTTTTGTATTCTGCTTTTATTTGATCAAAGGATTAAAATATAGGCAAAAACTTCAAATATTTATAAAGTATATGAATAGACACAATCTACACATTTTGTAAGAATAAAATTCTCAAAAAAAACCAAACTTTTAAAATTCATAAAGCATCTGCATGGAAACTTTCTACATTTATCGGGAAATTGTTCTATATATGATTAGAATTATTTCAAAAGTATAAGTTTATAAATGCTTTATATTAACTAGTTTCAATCATCGACGAATTTCATAATAAAAAAGTAAATAAATAGAAATTCTGTTAATAAACACTATACAAAGCTTATTTAAAAATTTGTGTTATTTTTGTTTTGTTTTGTTGTTTTGTCAATAGCAGAAAATACGATAACTTTATTAAGACCGTATGAAAATTTCTAAAACTTAAAAATAAAAAAAAGACATGGCATTACTTATTAATGAAAAAATAACTTTTGAAACATACGAAAATTGAGAAAAATTTTAAATGAATATTTTTAGTTAATAATAATCTGGAATAATGAATATCGATTTCTAATGGAAAATAACGCTGCCGTTAAGTTATAATTTCTTTAAAAAAATAGCGTTAATAATGTTCCATATCCTTTTTTTTTTTTTTTCAAAATATACTTTTTAAATTTATCTATTTTATTTTAATGAAACGTTAAATATACGAAAAATAAAATTAGATGAATTTACCGATCAGTTTGATTGTGTTAAAATAATAGTACATTTACTCAACAGTTGACAGTAATTCAGATTAAAAAAGTTTTAAATATCAACTCTTAATCAGCTCTTAGCACTCACACAAGATAAACAAAAACGACACAAAATACTTTTAGTCAGTTACTCTATGATTTTAACAATATTTTCACAAAATCAAGATTTCTAAAAAAAATAAACATTAATAATATTTTTTATCCTTTTTTTAATTATGCTTTTCAAATTTATCTTTTTTACTTTAATGAAACGTAAAATATAAGGAAAATAAAATTAGAAAATGCAAAAAATACAAAAATTTCTCTAGATTTAGTAAACTAATGTAACACAAAAATAATTAACTTTAAAACTACTTTAAACCTTTTGCTCAATCGTCGACAGTAATTTAGATTCAAAAAGTCTTAAAAATCAATTCTTTTAATCATCTCTTAGCACTCATGCAAGATAAACAAAAACGACACAAACGTCTTTTAGCTAGTTACTTCATGATTTTACTAATACTCCCGCAAAGTCAAATTAAAAAAATAATAATAAACATTAATAATACTTTTTTATTCTTTTTAAATTATACTTTTTAATTTTTTTTTTACTTTAATGAAACGTAAAATAAAATAAAAATAAAAAATGTAAAACGCAAAAAAAAACATAAATTTCTCTATATTTCGGTAATTAATGTAATACAGGAAAATTTATTTCAAAATGATTAACTTTAAAAGTACTTTAAACCATTTACTCAACCGTCGACAGTAATTCAGATTTCTTAAATATCAACTCTTTTATCCAACTTTTAACAGTCACACAAGATAAACAAAAACGACACAAAAACCTTTTAGACAGTTACTTTATGGGTAATTCCATGCATGCCTGTAACGTGAATTACCAGCTACGATTTTTTAAACCAATCTTTTCGTTTCAAAAAATGTTACTTTTTATCGGGGATACCTCATTAATTGAATAAAGCCAAGAACACTTTTAAAAAATAATGGCGGACAACAATTTCGCAGTTATAATCTTGGTAACTCACATTACAAACCTCGTGGAATGTCCCTTATGATTTTGATAATACTTCCGCAAAGTCAAATTTTTTAAAAATATAAACATTAATAATATTTTTTATCTTTTTTTTATTATACTTCTTTACTTTAATGAAAGGTAAAACATTAGAAAAATAAAACTTGAAGAAGCAAAAAATACATAAATTTCTCTATATTTTGTAAATTAATGTAACACAGAAAACATCATTTCAAAATAATTAACTTTAAAACTACTTTAAACCTTTTACTCAACCGTCATTCAAAAAGTCTTAAATATCAACTCTTTTAATCAGCTCTTAGCATCCACACAAGTTAAACAAAAACGACACTAAATCCTTTTAGCCAGTTACTTTATGATTTTTTTGTCAATGGGCAGAAAATACAATTACCTTCTGAAATACCAGCTACAATTTTGGATTCGATTTTATTTTACGTAAAAATACTTTCCTTTTTTTGAGCCTCCGGGCCATTTCCTGTTTAACTCTTTGATTTGTATCTCGTTAGCAGCTTTTCAAACTCTGAAACTGAAAATTTTCTTAAAGCAACATTGCAAATAAAGTAGAAAAATAAAGAGGTTCAAGGCAGACATGATTTAAACATGGAACAGCTTGATTTTTTTTCTTTTTAAATCTTTGTTAACATCGAATGCTTGATGATTGGAAATAAGGTTGTTTAAGTTAACCGCTGTATATTTTACTTTTGAATGTTTACTTAACATATATTCTCACTTCACTTCTGGTCCAATAAATTAAGAAATGGGTGTAACATATATCGCATTTTTTATGTGTCTGAATCCTAATTATATGAATAATATGAATACATATTAAGTAATAGGAAATTTGCGTTAAACGAATTTTTTAAAAAAGTGAAAGAAACGTTCATTATCACAATTTAAAAAAAAAAAATAAAGATAGTACTTAACACATATTTAATTTCTGACAGAATAAGAACATTGATGCAAAATTTATTGCGATTTCTTTTACTTGTTACGTGAAACTTAAAGGTGCGAATAATGTATTAGAATATTTGTATATGTGGTAATGTATATATGTGGTGTATTAGAATATTGTATAAGAATATTTTAACGAACCGAAAATTTGCTGTTAATGAATTAAAGAATGAAAAAGAAATCATCATTAATAGAATTAAAGCTTCTGAAAAAAAAAATATATTATTTCAGTTGTTTATGAAATGTTTCCAAGTATTATAAGTGTTAATGAATGAAAGTTTGAAATTTTATAAGGTATGAACTATTTAAGTCATTTTTAGGTGCTTTCGTAATTATATAAATACATAGCCCCTATTGTCGTCGTCTAATCCGTCCGTCTGTCGGCATATAACAGACAAAAGTTATCCAATCGAATGTTTTGAATTTTAATATATATAATCGTTGCAAAATTTTGGCGAGTCATTTCACATTTTATGAAAATCTCATCAAGGCCTAAATAAATATTAATAAAAGTTTTCTTCATTCAGTTAAAGCTTATATACAATTAATTTAACGATACCCCATGGTAGGTAAGGATTCTAGATTGCCGTAATGATTATGTCATACACTGAGAAAAAAATATTCCGCCTTTCCTTAGAATGAATAGTTAGTCACTTTCTGATTACCTAAACTAAAACTATAGGTGGCCAAACTATCTGGATAGGTTTTACAACTAAGCTGAATAGACGAAATGATCTAGCATTTTTTGTCTCTTGTTTATTAACTGATGAAACGATATTGAATCGTTTCAGTAACTAGAAATATTTGCTTGATTTTAGGAAAAGTTCATAAACTAGAGTTGTAGTCACTATATCAAAGCTCTTGTGTTTGCAACTATTTGTAGAGATTTTTAAATAATTTTGAGAACGAGAACATAGAAAAACGCTCGTGAATTCTAGTAAGGAGCTCTAGAGCTCTGTAGCAAAGGGAGATAGAATTTATGAGGATGACATGGAACTATTTTATCTAGAGCCACATTTTAGATTCTAGATGCCAGAACTGCCTTTTTTTCAGTGTAGTAACGATAAAGTATTAATATTTAGGTATTTTTGAATTTAAATACATAATCTCAAATATTCGTGACCTTTTGGATAAAAATTCAACAGCTATTGCACCATCATTTGAATATTTATAACACCATTAATAGTACTAACGTATCTCATTCACCGAATTTGATGTGAAATTTCCGATTTGTTTACTTTATAATTATTACTTATAATTATTAATTTGTGTTCTTTAATCTTAAAAGTTGTGCTAATATTACACAAGTATTGCAATTTAAGATCTAAATTTACTAAGTAAAGAGCTAAAAAATCGTTAATCTGATGATGGTTACCATATTAACATTTATAGATGATTATGAACTAAATTATGTAATTCTTAATAGGTTATCCAGACATTTTTTTCAATAAATTTTATAGAGTAAAATTCAATGGGGTCTTTCATATGTCCATAGGTTGTTAGTTTTAGTTTAATATTAATAGTGTTGCATTTACTCAAATTTTTCATGATAAAATTTCATAACTGGATTTAATAAATAAACAAGTTGGATGTGCCAATCCCAAAACTTTCTTCTATCTCATACGTACATTTTAATATTTTAAAAAAATAGTTACTCATTTTAATGTTTTAATAATTTTAATTCAATACTATACGAACTTTGGTCTTCATCTTAAATTTCTGCTTCAATCAATTAATCGGAATAAAAACGAATTTCCGTCTCTACACGAGCTAATGAGCAATAGAATGATAGACAGGTTTTTTTAATTAAGGGAGAACCTATTTGTTTTACCAAAAAATAATTATATACAAAAATTTTAGTTCAGTTCTAGGACTAACTTTATACACTTTTAGGTGGTGCAATATTGAAAATGGCATAAAATTGACTATTGCAGCACCCCCTTCCGGCGGATTTTTTTCAAATTCAGGGAGGACCAACTAGCCATAGCCATACACTTACAGAAAAAATTTGGTTCAATTCGATGCATAACTTCATATACTTTTGGTCGGTACAATATTGAAAATGGCACAAAAATCGCGATTGCAGTGCCCCTTTCCGGCGGATTTTTTTCAAATTCAGGGAGAACCAATTAGCCATAGTCATAGATTTACACAAAACAGTTGGTTCAATTCGATGCAGAACTTCATATACTTTTGGCCGGTACAATATTGAAAATGGCACAAAAATCGCGATTGCAGCGCCCCCTTCCGGTGTAATATTTCAAACTGAAGGAGGACCTGCTTACCACAGCCAGAAACATTCACAAAAGGTTTGGTTCATTTCTATGCATAACTTCATACAATTTTTGATGGTAGAATGGCGGCACACACAGACACACGGACACACGGACAGACAGACATTTTGTAAAAATAGGTTTTTTGGAATCTCTGACCCCTAAAACGTGTAAATCCGTCGAAAAATGGAAGTCGAAAAAAATTTCGATTACAATACTTTCTTCTATTGAAGATAGAAGAAAGTAAAAAGCGATTGATTAAATAATAGGAATCCCCTTCTGTTACATTGGGCTTCCTTTACTTCTAAGTCTTAAGGCTCAACACTAGGCACTGTAAAGGACCCGGATGATAATGTAAAGTCTATGGGGCGTTCTTTTTAAATATTTCGCCCAAATTTTAATATTTTTACATATTTTTTTGCAAAAGATACCTGAGAACGATCTACAATCGGCCTAGTTTTTAATTTTTCAGTTTTGGTTTCAGATTTTTTTTAAATTACTTTAACTTTTGAAAGCGGTTTAAACCGGTTCTGAAATTTAAACTATCGTAATATAAAAAATGTAAAAACTAGGCCAGTTGAGAATCGTATTCAGCTATCTTTTGCAAAAAAATCATGAAAAAATATTAAAATTTGAGCGAGATATTTGAAAAGAACGCTCTCATTGACTTTACATTATCATCCGGGTCTTTTTCTGTGCCTAGTGTGGGGTCTTACGCGGGCTTTATTAACTGAGATTTAAGTATTCATATATTTTTAGCCATGAACTCGATGAGGTAATGGTTTACGCTAACCGTTTCCTGCTGCATATTTATTCACGTGTATGTTTATGGAGAAAGAGAAAGAGTAGGTGTTAGAAGAAGAGAGTGGAATTTAGAGATAAACTGATGACATAAACCAGTACAGAGAGGAGTAAATTCCTTACTCACTTATAATGAACAGCAACTTGAAAAGTTACTTTTTGAAAATGCCAGAAAACAGAAATTGTGAAAGAGATTTTTGGTGGTCTCTTCTGATTTTGAATTGCTTTAAAAGTATGACATATTACATGATTTTACAAAAGAAATAATATTGTTAAACCTTCGATAAATTCTAAGAAGTAACTATTTCATTTTAACATTAAAAAAACATGCTTTTAAACAACAGCAGTAAATGAAATTAATATTATCGTGTTAATTCTTAAACTATCAAGCTCGATGTAACCCATTAGCTTAATTCTAAATGTCACCGAAATGCATGCATTTTTTTTAAATTAATGTAATATTACGGATTTAATACAGTTTCGAAAAGATTGGATGACGATTAATATTCTAAAACTTTATATTAATATACATATTTATTTCTTTTAAATTATGCAAGAAAAATAATATTTTTTAAAATAAAAAACTGCATTGTGTTATAACTTTTATTCTTATTATCTTTGTATTAAAATAGATTCTCTTTTAATTGAAATTAAACAACATAAAAGCGAATTCCAAGTCATGAAATTATGAAACCAAATTAACAGGCATTAATTAAATGTTTATAAATTAATATTCTTAGTAATAAATATAATAAATCTTTATGTATAATAACTAAAATGTTTATTATTATTTACATAAATGTTTATTAAAGAATGAATGAGTGACATTAATAAATGAAAAATAAATATTTATTAAAAAAAAAAAAAAAAAAAAAAACAGTTTAATACTTATTGCACATAACCTTAAAAAATTGACTTAATACTTATTTCCTTCAATGAGTAAATTGACGCAGTAAGAGTACAAAAATTTAACTTTCTTCGTTTGTTTATGTAATACGAAAATTTGTTTCAAAGATGTTTAATAGAGAACATTCGAAGAGAAAGTTATTTAAGAGCTTCGCGTAATGCTTCTGCATAAATGCAACCTCCTTTAATTTAGCTTTTCATCTGTACGCACCGCTGGAGACATCAAGACTTCTGAAACAACACGTCTTTTAATCATTCAAGTATGTCGTCTTTTCTCAACAATATAAATAAAAACAAAACAAAACATACTTCAAGTAAAACTCTAATTTGTCGCCTTGAGTCATGAAAAACATCCAGAAGCGTCGAGTTATAGAAGCTAGATGGAAAAAAATAACAATGAAATGCAGACACACAAAAAAAAGAAAAATGTAGCCAAGTCGAAGGAACTAAAATGCTTTCTTGGAGAATAAAGGAATGATGTTTAGAAATTGGATTCTGACAGTCCAAAACAAAGGTAAAGAGAAAATATTTGTATCAGGAATATGAATGAATATCACCTTGTGATGCTGCTACACCTGTGAAAGAAATATTATCGCTTAAATGCCAAAAGTTATCTGAATATGTTATTCAAAGTTGTGATTGATAATTAAAAAAAAATAGATGGGGGTTGTTGTGCTTAATCCATTTGGTAGGTCTCCCTACCTAGCTGAAAATGACAATAAAAATATTATTTTGCCAATGTTTAAGACTATGAAGGAATTCGCGATAAACAATGAGATAAAAAGAGCTATCATGCAATATTTTTAGTGTACATAATCTTCTGCTTTGTATTCCTTTTATCAATTAAAGTCAGAATTTTTATTAACAATGATAAATATAATAAGTCTATTATTAATTACATTGAGACAAGAAACATTTCATTACATAATTTTTCTGGTTCAGATTACGTTCATTTGATTAAAAGGAAGTTTAAAAGTTACCTGAATCTGTTAATAGTATTACATTTTAAAGTGCGATTTGTTAATTTATTTGTAATTAAACAGAAAGGCAAAAATAATATATAACATCATATAGCTTATCTTTAATGAGAGAGAAATACACCACAGTATCACCTTATAATTCTACTCTTCATGTGAAAAAGTTTTATACTTTAAATACACTTAATCAACAAGTGTGATTAGTAATGAAAAATATCTTTTATGCAATATCTTGGAATATGGAAAAAAATAACTTCCACGATAATTAGACTCAATTGATACAGTATTAACCTGAATCATATTAAGGTATATAATATGACATTATGCTTTGCAGTGTTACTTCTCACTACACTTAATTATAATACAAAAAATAGAACTATCATATTAAAAATTGAATAGATAACAGCTTAATCATACAATGTCTTATTTTTTTTATGTTGATGGAAAAACAGATGGTAAAACCTTGGGTGTAATTTATTTTTTGACTTTCGATTTTGCTCCAGTAACTCAAAAAAGTCAAATAAATCTAGCATGCAATTTGCAAAATTCAATCATTATTCAAAGATTTTAAATATCAAATTTGGTATTTGATAATCTTCAATCTCACCCACTATGCATAACAAATTTAATTATGTGAAATCTGTTAAATCGTATGTCTCAAATGCAGGAAAACTCAAAATTAAAAAATGATTTGTGGTGGCCTCCACGGATTTTTAATTTCTGTAAAAATGTGGCGCGTAACATGATTTTAGATTAGAAAAAAAGATTTATAGGTAAAATTTAATGATAGACTTGCATCTACTGTGCTTACAATCATCTGGTATGAAAACTGCTCAAATCGTGTCCACTACATTCAAAATGCAAAAACGCCAATATTATTTTGGCAATGTTCATGTACACAATAAAAAAGATAGTTAAATTCGAATTCTGTTCAAATTGGTTATTATTTATAAATTTTATCCATTTCTTTTACAGCTTAATTAGACATACATTTTTATTATTTAATTAAATGAAAAATATTAAAAACCTTAACAGTAGATATCTGCAAAGAAATTCTGTAATTTTTTTTTATTTGTTTTTATTAAAATACTATTTAAAACATTTTCCATTAATATTTCCAGAATAGATAAATTTTATCTATAGGTTCCAAACACAAAACTATATGGAAACCATTTATACAATTTAAATTTTACTCGCTAATTAATAACTTCTAATTTCTCCTTCTATCACGTAGCACAAACTCAGGTTCATTCAAATGGAGTTTTCGAAAGATTAACTGATTGAGATGTTCATCAAAGTGATAAAAATGTGATCGAAATGTTACGTTTAAATATTGCATCTTCAAATGTTAATTAGTGATAAAATGAAAGAACACATCTATCATACAAACAAAAGTTACAAATTTAAGTCAGCCTATAACGTGACGGGAAGCAGACACTCAATTAAATTAATTGTTGTTTGTATGCAGAATTAGTCGTCCTGCTCAACTCTTCTTTGTCCACACTGATATTCGTTGATTCAACGATGCTGGCAGATGAGGAGTTTTAAAGTATCAGGCCAAATATGTCTTTTAAACGGAAATAAGAATATTTTCGAGGAAGAAATTTAAATTCATTTAAATGACAAGAAACTTAAGTCTATTCTTTTGAATCTAGCAGTAAATTTAAATGTCATTAAATTAGCATAATATATTTTCTAATCGCACAAATTTATTATATATTTAAGATTCTAAGACTTTCCGAAGGTAAATCGAAATGTAAATGAACCTCAGAAATTTCCAATTTTTGCATAGTCTTTAAAAAAGACCTATAAATTATCAACTATACATAAATGCGTTTAAAATTATTTGATTCATAAATAAAACCATACATTTATCTGTAAAAAAGATTATTTCTTTATTGAATTTTAGGATTTATGTATGGATTTATTCGCTGAAATATAATGCATATTTAATTGAAAAATCTAATTATGTGCCTTGTAGGAATTTTTTAAACCACTAGTACTAAAACATTCGGCATGAGATAATTAATGTCAAGTTAAGGTAGCCCAGAAACTACACAAAAAAATTGCAAATTAATTCAGTTCTCTAAAGCAACTTCATTCCACTGGAATATTTTATATTAACTAATCCGCAATGCGTATTGAAGCTATAAAAATTTGATCTTCACATTTTGAAAAACCGAAATGTACGTTAAATACGGCACCATCACATTTTAATTAGTATGAAATTGACAGAATATAATAATACACAAGTTTGAATACTCGTCTTATAAAAAAAAATCAAACTTTGGAAAATTGAAAAAAAGAACTTATTGGTTTTTACAATGCATTAAGATTTTAACTGCCAGTAATGCAAGATTAAAACTAGTTTTTTTTTTTTCAAATTGTAGCGGTTTTTAATGCACGTTTACAATAGATTAATAGGAAAAAACACGAGATTATTTTTCCAATTTCAAATGAGGTGAGTTTTAAAACGTATATCCTCATAAATATCATGCAAACTAGATTGACAGATCTGAATCAGTTTTTTGTGTGATGGGAACATAACACTAAGTTTAATTAAATACTGTTTGGATGCAGAGCTAGTCATCTTGATCAATTCTTCATAGTCCACATTGATACCCGATGAAACAACTCTGCTGACAACTGAAGAGACTTAAAGTATCAAGCAAAAATGCCATTTAAAGGCAAGTTTGCGAATATTTTTAACAGCAAATTTAAATTTGTTTAACTAAATAAAATCATAAAATGCAATCCACCATGTTTGTTGGAAGTCATCTAGAATTACAAACATGGATTTGTTATAATTATTTTTTCCTTTATTTTCATTTTTATCTGTTTTATTTAATTTTTTCATCATTAATGGAATTTAAATATGATTTAATTTGCATTGTTCTAATGGTTATTTTTACATGTTTGCTGTGTATTTCAGCGTCTAAGATAGCCACAAAATTATTAACTCGAAGAGTGAATATTTGTATTATTTGTTGTTTTAGCTATATATTAGTCTAATGATACAAATCCTCTATTATAAACTTTGTATAAGTTGATTTAAGTTTATGAGAAAAATTACAAAATAAATATAATATATGTGTGTAATGAAGATGACTTATTTATTCAATTTAACAATTTTATGAATCAATTTACATACCAGAATATACAGAATGAAAAAGACCAAAGTTTAATTATTTGCTTCATAAAAACCGCACTTAAAGCAATGTATTATAAGAAATAAATGAGACAATTTATCGGTTAGACCAAACGAAAAATTAGGTGAATTAATTTGTTATACAACCTAATTCCTTTCACCAATCAATAGTTTCAAACTTTTCCTTCTATTACAGGGTGACAAAACACATTCATCCTAACGGCCTTTTCGTAAGATTAACTCATAAGCAATGTTCATCGAAGTGATAAAAATTGGATCTTACTCTCCACGACAATCAACTGAAATGTGCGATTAAATATTGCATCTTCGCATGCTAATTAGTAAGAAAATGAAAGGACACATCTATCATGCAATCTAGAGTGACAGATCTAAGCCAGCCCATTACGTGACGGAAAACAGACACTCAATTTAATTAATTGTTGTTTGCATGCAGAGTTAGCCCATCCTGCTCAACTCTTCCTAGTCTACACTGATACCCGTTGAGTCAACTCTGCTGACAGCTGAAGAGTTTTAAAGTATCAAGACAAATATGTCATCTAAATGAGAGAATACAAATGTTTTTGTCACAGATTTAAATTTGTTTAAATGAATGTAATTAGAAAAGTGGAATTCGCCATGATTCATTTAGAAGACATCTAAAACTACAAATATGACTTTTTTTAATTTTTTTCCATCATACGTAAAATTTAAATATAATTTTTAACTCACATCATTCTAATGATTATTTGTACATGTTTACAGTCCATTTTAGATTATAAGAAAACCAAAAAATAATTAATTATTTCAAAGCGTAAGTATCTGAATTATTTGTTTTAGCTTATATCGGATGTCCCAAAAATGACTGATGGATTTTAAAATTCAATAACTTGCAAACGGTGACAGCTATTTAATAAAAAAATTGCGGGAGGGTTATGTATAATGTCAGGAGTTTTTTTACCATAATTGTTTATTTCAGTTCGAATTTCAAACAATAGGTGGCGCTGACGGCGATTGAAGGCCAGATCGACGCTTCACTCAGCACTGATCACCTGGCCTTCAATCGCCGTCAGCGCCACCTATTGTTTGAAATAAATCCGAACTAAAATAAATAATTACGGTAAAAAAACTTCTGACATTATACATAACCTTCCTGTAATTTTTTTTTTTTAAATAGCTGTCACCGTTTGCAAGTTATTGAATTTTAAAATTCATCAGTCATTTTTGGGACACCCGGTATATTATTCCTATGATACAACTCCTCAATTATAAACTATGTATAAGTTGATTTCCGTTTATGAGCAAAATTACAAAATATAAAAAACATGTATGTGTTATGAAGATGGCTTATTTATTCAATTTAATGATTTTACATATCGATTTTTATACCAGAATATACTGAATGAAAAAGACCAAAGCCTAATTATTTGTCTAATAAAAATCTTACTTAAAACAATGCTTTTTTTTATAAATGACATTTTAGAAAATTTTTCTACTTAAGTTAGAGCAAACAAACAAAAAAAAAAAAAAAAAAAAAAAAAAAAAAAAAAGGTTAATTATACAATCTAATTCCTTTCACTAATAAATAGTTTCAAACTCTTTCTTCCATTATGGAGCATCAAAATACATTCGTTCCCACGTTTTTTCGTAAGATTAACTGATAAGCAATGTTCATCGAAGTGACAAAAATTGGATCTTACTCTCCACGACAATCAACTGAATTGTGCGTTTAAATATTGCATCTTCGCATGTTAATTAGCAAGAAAATGAATGTACACATCTATCATGCAAACCAGATAGACAGATCTAAGCCAGCCCGTTACGTGACGGGAAACAGACACTCAATTTAATTAATTGGTGTTTGCATGCAGAGTTAGCCTATCCTGCTTAACTCTCTTTTTAGTCTTCACTGATCCCGTTGAGTCTACTCTGCTGACAGCTGAAGAGTTTTAAATTAGCCAGAAAGTAATTAATTCAAAATGTAAATATTCGAATTATTTGTTGTTTTAGCTTATATATTAGTCCAATGATACTACTCCTCGTTTTTAAACTTTGTATAAGTTGATTTAGGTTCATGAGCAGAATTACAAAATATATAAAACGTGTGTGTAATAAAGGTGACTTATTTATTCAATTTAGCAATTTTACATATCAAATACCAAATATAATGAATGAAAAAGTCTAGTTATTCGTTTCATAAAAATCGCATCTAAAACAATGTATTCAAAGAATGAAATTAGACAATTTATCTCCTTATGTTAGAGCAAATAAAAAGTTAGGTGAATTAAATTATTATACAGTCTCATTCCTTTCACCAATCAATAGTTTCAAACTTTCTTTCTATTTTGGGGCATCAAAACATACCCATTCCAACGGCTTTTTTGTAAGATTAACTGATAAGGAATGCTTATCGAAGTGATAAAAATTGGATCTTACTCTCCACGACAATCAACTGAAATATGCGTTTAAATATTGCATCTTCGCATGTTAATTAGTAACAAAATGAAAAGACACGTCTATCATGCAAACCAGAGTGACAGATCTAAGCCAGCCCATTACGTGACGGGAAACAGACGCTCAATTTAATTAATTGGTGTTTGCATGCAGAGTTAGCCCATCCTGCTCAACTCTCTTCTTAGTCTACACTGATACCCACTGAGTCAACTCTGCTGACAGCTGAAGAGTTTTAAAGTATCAAGGCGAATATGTCATCCAAAATGAGAGAATACGAATGTTTTTTGTAGAAGACTTTAAATTCGCTTAAATGAATGTAATTACGAAAGTGGCATTCGCCATGTTTCATTTGGAAGATGTATAATGTTACTGATTATATTATGTAAAGAAAGAAAAAAAACCTCAATTTTATTTTTACTAGGAAAAATATGAAATAATTTAGATTTCATAAAATAACATCTAGAGTATGAATGAAGAGTACAATTAATGAAAGTTTTATGGGTTAAAATTGGTTGAAATCATCATGTTTATACCTTTTAAAAAAAGTCTTTTAAAATATTCATTGAATATCTTTTTTAAATGCTTCTAGAGAATGTGTTAGAATTGAAATATTTATTGAATAATTCATCTTACCTTTTTTTTTTCTATCTTGAATACTTGCTCAATACAGAGCTACATAATGTTTATTATAATACAACGAATCACCACTTTTCACAATCAGTCATCCAAAACTTCAGATTATATCACGAAGAAAAATCAAATGAAACAATTGATTTTGATTAAACAGAAATCTATATCATGAATGCATTTACAGCAGAAATAAAAGTACAACTAATAGAGCTTTTATAAGCACAATATGGTGGGTGGTAAAAATATCCGTTCAGTTGGTCTCTTTTTACTGTTATATTTTCCAGACTTTACTACATATAATACTAAATGAAAATTGTATGTTAAAGCACTGTAATAAATATGAATTAATTATTCAATTTAACAATTTAACATACCGATTTATGAAATAAAATATACTGAACGAAAAATATAAAATCTAAATATTTATTTCATTAAAATTGTACTTAAAATAGTGTTAAAAAATGTCATTATAGAATTTATCTGTCTACATTAGAGCAAACAAAATATAGGCGAATTAAATCATTACAAAATCTAATTCCTTTCACCTGTCAATCGCTTCAAAATTTTCCTTCTATTATGGGGTATCAAAACACATTCATTCCAACGGCTTTTTCGTAAGATTAACTGATAAGCAACGTTTTCGAAATGATAAAAATTGGATCTCTTACTTTTCATGACAATCAACTAAAATGTGCGTTTAAATATTGCATCTTCGCATGTATATTAGTAATAAAATGAAAGAACACGTCTATCATGCAAACCCGAGTGACAGATCTAAGCAAGCCCATTACGTGACGGGAAACAGGCACTTAATTTAATTAATTGGTGTCTGCATACAGAGTTAGTCCATCCTGCTCAACTCTTCTTACTCTACACTGATACCCTTTGAGTCAACTCTGCTGACAGCTGAAGAGTTTTAAAGTATGAAGGCAAATATGGTCATCCGAAATGAGAGAATACGAATGTTTTTCTATAGAAGTTTTAAAATGCGTTTAAATGAATGTAATTAGAAAAGTCGATTTCACAATGTTTCATATGGAAGATGTCTAAAACAACAAATATGACTTTGTTTTAATTACATTTTCTCATTTTGATTTTTTTTCTGTTTTATTCTTTTTTTTCACCATACGTAAAATTTAAATATAATTTAACTTGCATTGTTCTAATGGTTATTTGTACATGTTCACTATCTATTTCAGCTTCTAAGATAGCCAGAAAATATTTAACCCAAAGTGTAAATATATGCATTATTTGTTGTTTTAGCTTATACATTAGTCCAATGATACAACTCCTCAATTATAAACTTTGTATAAGTTGATATAGGTTTATGAGTAGAATTACAAAATATATAAATCATGTATGTGTATAAAAGATAACTTATTTATTCAATTTAAAGATTTTGCATAGCGATTTGTATACCAGAATATACTGAATGAAAAAAATGTCTATTTTTCTAATATAAATCGTACTCAAAACAATGTTTTAAAAATGGCATTAGACAATTTATCTTTTTCAGCTAGATCAAACAAAAAAATTAGGTGAATTAAATCGTCTCATAATCTAGTTCCTTTCACCATTCAATAGTTTCAAACTTTTCCTCTTATTATGGGGCATCAACACACCTTCATTCCAAAGGCTTTTTCGAAAGATTAACTGATAAGCATTGTTCACCGAAGTGATAAAAATTTTATCTCACTCTCCACGATAATCAACTGAAATGAGCGTTTAAATATTGCATATTCGCATGCTAATTAGTAAGAAAATGAAAGGACACATCTATCATGCAATCCAGAGTGACAGATCTAAGCCAGCCCATTACGTGACGGGAAACAGACACTCAATTTAATTAATTGGTGTGTTTGCATGCAGAGTTAGCCCATCCTGCTCAACTTTCTTCTTAGTCCACACTGATACCCGCTGAGTCAACTCTGCTGACAGCTGAAGAGTTTTAAAGTATCAAGGCAAATATGTCATCTAAATTAGAGAATACGAATGTTTTTGTAGAAAATTTAATTTCGCTTTAAATGAATGTAATTAGAAAAGTGGAATTCGCCATGTTTCATTTGGAAGATGTATAATGTTACTGATTATGTTATGTAAAGAAACAAAGAACTGCGACTTTATTTTTTATTAGGGGAAAAAGGGGATAATTTGGATTTCATTAAAAAGAAATTTTACTTCTAGACTACGAATGATGTGTACAATTAATGAAAGTTTCATTTGTTCAAATCATCCTGTATCATAATCATCATATATTATTCCAATGATACAAATCATCAATAATAAACTTCGTGTAAGTTTATTTATGTTTATGAGCAGAATTATAAAATAAATAGAACATGTAAAAGTAATAAAGGTGACTTATTTATTCAATTTAACATTTTATAGTATCAAATACAAAATATACGGAATGAAAAAGTCTAATTATTTGATTCATAAAAATTATATTTTAAAAAATATTTTAAAATGACATTAGACAATTTATCTTTTTAAGTTAAATCAAACAAAAAAATTAGGTGAATTAAAACGTAACATAATCTAATTCCTTTCACCAATCAATAGTTTAGAACTTTTCCATCTATTACAGGGTGACAAAACACATTCATTCCAACGGCTTTACTGTAAGATTAACTGATAAGCAATGTTCACCGAAGTGATAAAAATTGGATCGTACTCTCCACGACAATTAACTGAAATGTGCGTTTAAATATTGCATCTTCGCATGCCAATTAGCAAGAAAATAAAAGGACACATCTATCATGCAAACCAGAGTGACAGATCTCAGCCAGCCTATTACGTGCCGGAAAACAGACACTCAATTTAATTAATTGGTGTTTGCATACAGAGTTAGCCTATTCTGGTCAACTCTCTTCTTAGTCTACACTGATGCCCTCTGAGTCAACTCTGCTGGCAGCTGAAGAGTTTTAAAGTATCAAGGCAAATATGTCATCTGAATGAGAGAATACGAATGCTTTTGTAGAAGATTTAAATTCGCTTAAGTGAATGTAATTAGAAGAGTGGAATTCAGCATGTTTCATTTGGAAGATGGCTAAAACTAAAAATATGACTTTGTTTTAATTATTTTTTTGTTTTATTCTTTTTTTTTTTTCATCATACGTAAAATTTAAATATAATTGAACTTGCTTTGTTCTAATGGTTATTTGTATATCTAAACTGTCTATTTCAGCTTCTAAGATAGCCAGAAAATAATTAATTAAAAGTGTAAGTATATAAGTTACTTGTTGTTTTAGCTTATATATTAGTCCAATGTTACAACTCCCCAATTATAAACTTTGTATATGTGGATTTCGGTTTATGAGTAGAATTACAAAATATGTAAATTACGTATGTGTAATAAAGATAACTTATTTATTCAATTTGATGATTTTACATAACTTTTTTCATGCCAGAATATACTGAATGAAAAAAACCAAAGTCTAATTATTTGTCTAATAAAAATCTTACTTAAAACAATGTTTTAAAAAAATCATCTCCTTAAGTTAGAGGAAACAAAGAATTACATGAATTAAATCGTTGCATAATCTAATTATTTTCACCAATCAAAACTTTCAGACTTTCCCTTTTATTATGGAGCATCAAATACATTCGTTCCAACGGCTTTTTCCTAAAATTAACTGATAAGTAATGTTCACCGAAGTGATAAAAGTTGGATCTTACTCTCCACGACAATCAACTGAAATGTGCGTATAAATATTGCATCTTCGTATGCTAATTATTAAGAAAATGAAAGGACACATCTATCATGCAAACCCGAGTGACAGATCTAAGCCAGCCCATTACGTGACGGGAAACAGACACTCAATCTAATTAATTGGTGTGTTTGCATGCAGAGTTAGCCCATCCTGCTCAACTCTCTTCTTAGTATACACTGATACCCGTTGAGTCAACTCTGCTGACAGCAGAAGAGTTTTAAAGTATCAAGGCAAATATGTCATCGAAATAAGAGAATACGAATGTCTTTGTAGAAGATTTAAAATTAGTTTAAAATGAATGTAATTCGAAAAGTGGAATTAGCCATGTTTCTTTTGGAAGATGTATAATGTTACTGATTATATTATGTAAAGAAAGAAAAAACTGGAATCTTATTTTTACTAGAGAAAAAAAAATCGATGATTTGAATTTGATTAAAAAGAAATTTTACATCTAGACCAAGAATGAAGTGTAAAATTAATGAAAGTTTTATCTGTTAAAATTAGTTGAAATCGTCATTGTTATACTTTTTGAAAAAATCTTTTAAAATATCCGTTGAATATATTTTTTAATGCTTCCAGCGAATATTTCAAAATTGAAATATTTATTAAATGATTCTTCTTACTTTTTTTTTAACTTGAAAATTGATATTTGTTCAAGACAGAGCTTTAGAATATGTGTTATAAAACAAAAAATTGCCACTTTTTATTATGCGTCATCCAAAATTTCATATTATATCACAAATAAAGAACGAATGAAATAATTGATTTTCATTAAACAGAAATTTTTCATTATAAATACACTTTTAGATGAAAAAACGTATAATTAATAATGCTTTAATTTATTAAAACTCAATATGGTGGTAAAAATATCAGTTTAGTTCGACTATATTTATTGTTAAGCTTCCAGCTTTCACTACATGTAATACTAAATGATAATTGTCTATTAAAGCACTGAATCTTGAGCTTTTAAAGATATTGAGAATACAATTTCGTAAAGCATCATATTAGAAAAGTATTTACGTTGAGACATATATATTTTATTTTTTCTTTTATTAAATAAATTTAAAAATTAAATTTTAATTATTAAAAACCTTTCAAACTATATTGTCATACACTATTGTTCCTTGATATGCATTAGTTCAGAATTTTTTAAATGTCAAATCAAGGAAAGGTAATTTGACAGCGGCCACTTTATGGCCTTATTTTTCGAAAAAGAATGCTTTAAGGTTGGTAATTGGAATTTATATACAGGATCTTTTTGTATAGAACGATAAAATATCTCGAAGAAGGTTTCCTTAAAATAATGTTACTATTTTTTTTAATTTATTGCAAAATAGACTCTTAAAAAATAAAAAGAAAAAGGTTGCATCAAATTTTTTAGACCCGAGTGCATTTAAACCAAACTACTTCGATTTTTAGCTTTTCACTTTCATTGGATTAATCTATGATTTGAATAAAAATCTGTTAAAAGCATTATAAAGAAATATTTTATAAAGAGTTTTTGACAAGTTTTGGGAAGTATGTAAATCTTACAGCGAGAGACAATTCTAGCGTTTAATAAAAAAAAAAAAAGTTAAAAGAATAGGTATTAGTAATTTTA
Source organism: Maratus speculifer (assembly GCA_964019185.1). Taxonomy (NCBI): domain Eukaryota; kingdom Metazoa; phylum Arthropoda; class Arachnida; order Araneae; family Salticidae; genus Maratus; species Maratus speculifer. The sequence goes on along the minus strand of OZ025289.1, from coordinate 103,617,244 downwards.
TTAACATTCGCTTTCCCTGAAAATTTCTTAATAAGTTGGATACCGATGAAGGAAATACAGTAGAACCCCGATAATTCGGATTAACTGGGACCAGACCCAATCCGGATTATCGGAATCCGGATTATCCGGAGAGTAAGAAAAAAATGGAATAAAATAAATTATACTTACAGAAATCACCTTTATATTAAACTTATTGTATAATTACAGACAGTAAAAATGTTTACTTTGCTTAATTCTTCCGAAAAGATTTCAGAAAAAGGTTTTTTTAAATTCAGAATACGATGATGAAACAAATTAATGTTATGGAAATTAGCCAATCGCTTCTCAAACTTGAAAAAAAAAATGACCAAACTGATCCGTATTATCCGGAGATCCGGATTAACGGGGTCCGAATTTACGGGGTTCTACTGTACTGTGTTTGAAAAATATGAGACTAACAAGGAAACCACTTTTGGTATTGCTTGCACCTAGTATTGAGACTTGGTGCATTTTAAAGCCTCATATTCAGAAGTTTGAGAACCGAAAAAAAATTTTTGTTAAAATTATAGTTTTTTGCCCACCATAGTTTTTGCAACATAAACTTCTGAAAATGATATATTTGCTGCCACTTACTAGACTATTAACAAAGTTTTTCTTTTCTTTTTTATGATAAGCATTTAAATATATAAATTAGTTAATAATGCACATAAAATATTGAAAAAAATTAAAATTCCTCCAAAAATCTACTAATTTGGTTTTGAAAAATTACGACATTATTTTCGCAGATTTTTCGGGCTAAAACTGTGAGTATTTTCAAAAATAGTTTATTCCGGCAACCCTAGCCCAATGTCGTAGCATCAAAATAAGGCAAACGAAATCGTTGTAGTGCAATATTTGACGTCTTATCTCACTTTGGTCGTGAAATAAATAAGTAAAAATCCAATAATTATAAAAATTAAAGCATAAGAAATTGCATAAAATATGATTTTAGCAAATTTTTTTTTTTATCGGTTCTCTAACTATTATATATAGAGCTACAAAATGCACCAGGTCTCGGTGCTCGATACTAGATGTGAGCAACATCAAAAGTAGTTCCTGTTAGTGTTGCGATGCGATATAAATATGAATTAAAAATGTCGATTACTTTAGCAGACTGTAGTTTATTATTAAAATGCGTTCTGAGAGCAGTGACTGCCTTGGCGGCGTCCATAACAAACTGGAGGGAAACATCTGTGGGCGGGGGTATATACTTACGTCATTCGACGTCATAACAACAAAGGTGGCGCCAACAGTTCCCTTGTAAGTGATGTTTCATTATATTTTTGGTAAACTACGCTTTGAATATATTTGATTTTATGTTGTATTTGGTTATTTTATTCTCGATGTATCTGCCATTATTTTATAGACTGTATGAAATTTAACTATAAGTATTTTCTTTGTTTTTTAAGCATATTATTAAGATTTAATTGACTGGTTTTAATTATATTATCGTCACATTGCAAATTAATTTAAATTTTGTTTTCATTGATTATACATTTTTTAAATGTCATTGATCATCATATGTGCCATTGATCATATGTTTTTTAAATATTTGTGGCTTTTTTTTTACTTGCATTATTATAACAGTTTATACTTTATCTTATTAAATTGGCTTCTTTTCAAGAATTTGGAATGTTTATTTTAGCTATAGTGTTTTTTGACTTAGTTAACGGATTTTATTCATATATTTTATCACTATATTTTTCCCTTAAATTGTATTTCTTTCTCTAATGTTGTTTTAGGGCATACTTTTACATTAAAACTGTATGTTTTTACATTTTTCTTACTTAACAATTTATTTTTTAGTTAACTTTTTTCTTGGTGCACACAACATGCCTTTATGGGACTTTGCGCCATTAAGCCTCAACCCACCAACATAGAAAAAAGAAAGATTTTAAGGAAATTGTACTAGTAATCAGGACGGCAGTACAATTCACTGGTTTTTAACTGAAAAATTCCCGTAAATTCCACAAAATTTTCTAAAAAAAAGGAACATTTTTCGGAATTTACGGAAAAATTTCCAGTAAAAAACAGTAACTAATATTGGCGTACCGATTACCAGTACAATTTCGATAAAATCGTCCATTTTATTTTTTTATTTTATTCATTTATTTATTTTACAGTGAATTAACCGGTAAAAATTTTCAGTCGCGTAGCAACTATAACCGAGAAATTAATAATAATAAAAAATCTTTAAATGTTAGTAATAGGTCAATATTCATAATTAATTCCTTATTTTTGTGTTAGGTAAAGCTATAAAAATAGATGACAGAATTCTTGATAGATTAGTAATATTTATCATTAAGATACATGCAAAATGCATATAGCAAAGTTATTCTGATCAGTCCTTCGAAATTATTCATCACACTCCACATTATCTTCTTCACAAACTGTTTCGTAGAGCAGGAAACAATCAATCATGCAAGTCAGTGACATATCTAAGCCTACTTAGTTTGTGCAACAAGAGAGACACTCCAGCAAATTAATTATGCTTCATAGAGTCACCAGTGCCGCTTTCTCTTCATTAAATCAATCGACTCACAAAAACAAGCATGATATCGTTTGTAACAGAAAGCAATTTGTCATGGATGAGGCAGTTAACCAGTTCTTTGAACGTTATCAAATTTGCATTATGGAGAATCATTTTGCATATTTTGAGGAATCATTGGTTATAACCAGTGACTTTAATTTTTGTAAAATTATATAAGAATTTTATTCATAAATTTGTTAAATAACAAAAATTCCTATATTATATTTTTGGTGAATAAATATGGTTTAAAAAAATCGCTATAAGAAAAAGCAATTTGTCATGGATCAGACAGTTAGTTAGATCTTTGAACGTTATAAAATTTGCATTATAGAACATGATTTTGTGTATTTTGAAAAATCAGTGGTTGTAACTTGTGCTCCTAATTTTGGTAAAATTGTGTAAGAATTTGAAATATAAATTTTATAAATAATAAAAAACCCGAGATTAAATTTCTTTGTTAGATAAGCATGGTTGAAAAAAACTTTATCTGTGATTATATTTCTTTGCTTTAAAAATCGTCATCACAGAAAGCAATTTGTCATGGATCAGACAAATAACTAGTCCTTTGAACGTTATCAAATTTCCGTTATGGAAAATTATTTTGTATATTTTGAAGAATCGTTGGTTATAATCAGTGCTTCTAATTTTGATAAAATTGTATAAGAATTTGAAATATAATTGCTATAAATACCAAAAATCCAAAAATTTTATTTCTTTGTTACATAAACATATTAATATAAGAAAAATAAAAAACTTTATCTGTGATTATATTTCTTGACTTTAAAAAATAATATTGCTAAATTTTACACGATTACATTTTAATTATGAATTTCATATAACATTAAAATACTGCAGTATTTAAAATAATTATAAATCTAATTCGCATTTAATAAAATTATTTACATTAAGTTCATTCTCCCAGCAATATTCATTAATCGATTTTATTTAGCATTAAATTATCGAAAATTCCCAGACAGCTATTTATCATAATTGCTACGAAAATTGTTTTGCATTTTGCATGCTTCAAGAAGATAAGCAAAACTTGGAATTGAAAGTTCGACTATCAGGAAAATTTCTAAATTGACAGGATTTTACAATAATAATTTTGATTTTTTTAATAATGAAAATTTTTAATGTTTTCTTTCAAAGAACTGATAAATTTACTAAAAAGATTTTAGCGAACAAATCTCGCATTTGGGAATTTCAACACTATCTAAACAATGGTATATTTGTTTTCCTTTTTTTATCAATTTATTGATAATACATCACAGGGATAAATTAAAAGAAAAATGTGGTCCTTTAAAGGGCACTTCACAAGATTTCTATTTCAAAGCGGTATTTTCACAACTTTTTCATCTTAAAACAGACCCCTTCACTAAACTTTTCCCTTTAAAATGGGTTGATTGGTTGAGTTTATGACGGCCTATTATCAATACGAGGGATATAGACCCTAAGAGCATTTAAAAACGGAACTCTTCTTAAAATTCTCCATCTTAAAAATAACCCTTCAACAAAAAAAAAAAAAAAAAAAAAAAAAAAAAAAAAAAAAAACCCTCTTATTTGACCCTTTTACAAGATTAATTATTAAACTATTAAATCTGGGATCTGACACTTTTACTTTTAAAAGAAAATGTGTAGTCTTACAAATATATAAACCATCACCTGGATCTAACGATCATTTCACATCCATAAAAAGAGTAGATTTTTCACAAATGTAAAAAACAGTTCGGATTTTGATGAAAACATGATCCTAGGAGAAAATTCTGTACAGCTCCCTACATCTTTTGTATATTAATCCCACTGCCAATTCGTTGAAATAAGAATTTTAAATATTTGTAAACATTTTATTATTATAGAAAAAAGAAATTCTAACTTTTAACAAATAAATCTTCATATGTAAATTATTTGAAGTACAATGCCTGCACAGTCAAACACGTTGAGGTTTTTAGAAATTCTAATATGCTAACTATGCATTTGATTAAGTAAAGAATTATAAATGATTCTTTAATTTTATCTATAAAATTCTTTACGATGTCTCCCGATGTTAAGAATAGGAACAACAGTGGTAATATTCACCCTGTTGGTAAGTAAATATTGGAACTCAACCATTATAGTCGTGTTGAATTTTAAAATGCGTGTTTTATTACATAACTTAAAATAATATAATTTTATTTTTAATATATAATTAATTTTTCCCTTACCTCCTCGCCATATTATATATATATATATGTATATGTAATAAATAAAAAAAAATGCGCCATTTTGCCGCCCTGAGTTTTAATTCTAACGTTTATGGGACATACTTTTATTCTCAGTTTTCGTAATATATTAATATTTTAACAGCTAAAGTTATTTTATCTTATTTTATTTAACTTAGTAATAATCTATTTGTTGTTTTCTTAAAAAGAGCGGGAGTGTTACTGCGAAATCTTTCTTTCAGTGTACAAATTCATTTTCTTTTTTGGAACATTTATCGAGACTTTAATTTTGTTTTATTAAATCGTCTGCTGGAGAATGTTCATGCGCCTTTTTACGTGTTAGCAGGTTGTGTTATTACGCGCTTAGATAGTAAGTTCTTACAAGAAAACACGCCCAGATACTAATAAGAGATGGTGATTTGGGGTGTCTTTGCGTTGAACATAACCCTAATGGGTCTTTAAACTGCTTACGTGGACAAGGGGAGGGGCTAGTTTTGGCTTGGATTCTGGGAAACTCATTTTACGATATGAGAGGGTTAGAATGCAGCTAACCTTTCAAATATTAGGATGCCCGTCTGATTTTGCCATAATTTAGAACATCAAGATGATGTAGACTTTAGAGCGAGTGGTCTAGTGTTAAATGTGTGGAATGGTGACGGGTGGAATAACTTTATGGCTTGTTCTAAATTAATAAGGATTAGAAACTGATTGACTTGTTTTTTATATTGGGAGAAACACCTAAATGCAACAAATCCATTGCTCACCATGACGACCGCTAACCCTGTTTATGATTTTCAAGTGAATAGTCTTGTTATACAGCAAAGAGGGTATTCCACAATAACTGATACATTTAAACAGAAAATCGTCATATCATAACATATATATATATACCCGCTGAAATAGATTTACTAATTATTTTTATTGGTACAAATTTAATAATAATAATAATAATAATAATAATTATTATTATTATTATTATTATTATTATTATTATTATTATTATCATTACTATTATTATTAGTTTGTAAAAGTTTCTTCTTTGGTCAAATAATCTAAACGTTAAGAATTTTAACAAATATATAATATCCTACATATATAATAAAATAACAATTGATGCGACGCCCATTGTTTACAAAAAATCTAAAAATATGCACAATTTTTGTTCTTGGAAACAGCCTCTTTCATTCATATAAGATAAGTCTGTCTTAGCCCTCAGTTTTTTATATGAGAAAAAAATATCTAAATTAACAACTACACAGAGTACTATCATATTTATCTAAATGTGTCGGTATTTATTATGAGAAATTATAATTAGATTTTTTTTAAAGTTTCATAAATAATTGCAACAGGATTTAAAACTATTTGTTTTATCAGACATAACACAAAAACAAACTTAGTTAAATTAGTGTAACATAGTCTAACGAAATGCATCCTGTAATTACCAGTCTAGTTTGGATGATAACATAACATTAGCTAAATATGTATGAAGTTTTTTAAAACACAAAACTGAAGTTGGTCACTTCGTGAAAGCTGTATGGTGATTCTTTGGTGTTAAACTTATTCGGTTTTTTCTTCAAGTTTTATCATCGATGGCAATTTTTTCAAATAAAAAATGGCAGATTACTTTCGTAATATTACGGAGTTTAATAACTTATGTACTGCTTATGTAAATAAACTGGTTCACATTGAATTAATAATACATTTCCATTTCCAGTGTTTGAACTTTATAAAATTATTTTTACAATATAAAATAAATAGAGAAATTGAAAAATTTATATAATTTCTAATAAACATGTTTTAATTTAATACTATTAATTAAAAAAGGAAATATATCTTTTTATTTCCTTTTACATTAGATAGATTTGTCCTTAAAAATCATTCAATTAAGTTCTGAAAAAATGTAACACCAAATTCTAGTTTAACTTTGGTAACATTAAAAAAAGGAGAAAAATTTAAACATTGTAAAAATAAACCAAATCCACTTTTTAAATCCCGCGAATACCTTATCTTTCTAAAATGCAACATTCGTCCTCAAAGTATGACCCGCTATCACCATTATTTAGAATTTATTTTAAAAAGAAACATAATATAACATCATATATGTCAGGATCTAACATCATCGAAGAAAATAGCAGGAAATAGTAAAAGTAAAATAAAATAATAATAATGGAGAGCTAGCTTCACTTTGTTACAAAATACCCATTTTTTATTTTTATAAAATAGAAATATATCCACATGTTTCATTTAAACATTTATCAGAAAAATAGTAAGCACTATTTTAAATAATCTAACTTGATAAAAATATTTGCAACGAAAAACTATTATATCCATGAATCCATTAATACTTTATTTTTCTAAAATATAAACATTCAAACATTCAGCCACTAAATACGGTATGCTATCTTAATTATTATGAATGCATTTTGTAATGAAATATAAATAATGTAATACGTAATTCACAATCTCACACCATCGAAGAAATTATTATCAAATGCTAAAGAAAAATGATAATAAAATGATGTCTTCCCACTATGGAACATCGCCAAAGAACCCCAAGAAAAGTGGCGAGTTAGGAGAGCTGTAACAGTCAACAATTAAGCTCAGCTTAATTTGATTTCCACGCAAAATGTCTTAATTATAGCCTCTTGTTTCATTTAACATCGAACTAACTGAATTAGTGGTAAAATTAGGAAAATGATATCTTCCAAAAGATGAAGAGTCAACAAACAATATGAAGGAAAGCTTGCTTCGACAATTTTCTTTACTCTTCTTCGTGGAATTGCGTAATCAGACGTTGTTTCCGTACAACATAATTGGTTAAGCCTGTACAATGATAGTGGTTATGGCGCGTCAGAAAATAAATAAGGAAATATATAACGTTGAAATCAATTTACCATATTTCTATAACTCCTTATTTCTCTTTGAAAATTCTATTAAAGAAACTTTATTTTCATTTCTTATCTGAGTCAATATTTACTTTATTAAATACTACACAACATACATTAAATCTATTATTAAATTTGAAATACAGATAAAGCTTTTGTAAATTAAAATAATAATAATAATAATTCCAGAATAGCACCTTAGATTGAAATATCAAATTAAATTTCAAATTATTTTTTTTTTTTTTTTACTTTGTCCTTTTTTTCTTCACTTAATTGTTTTGTGTTATAATAGTTTATACGCTTTAATTTTACTGTACATTAAAAAAATTAAAGAGAATTTTTCTGAAAGAAACATTATGAAATCGCTTTTCTTATTAGTTAGAAATTTAAAAAAAAAGAAAAATATTTTTATCATATCATATTAAATTTAATAACGGTTTCCAAAGTTTTTAATAATAACTGAAATCGAAAACTTTTATTTTTAAATTTTTAGTGTAAAAAGATTCAAAAATTAATTTAAGTACAAATATAATTTTTACAGACAAATTATACAGACGATTTTTTAAACCTATATAGGCTGTTTATACTATTAATTAGTTTTTTAAATACATTTTTAAGGCATATTGTACATTATTTTGAATAAACATTTTTTCCAAACAAAGTAATCAACATTTTTAATTTAAGTTCATTTATTTCTTCTATAAAAAATATTGCTCGAAACGCACAAAATGCTTATCATATAAATAAAAACTATGCAAAACTCCATTAAAAAAAATATTTAAGTTTAAACAGAATATCTGTTTTTCTAATCCTATAATTTTACATAAGACTAAAAATACGATTACCCATAGATTCTCTAAAATTTCACAGAAATTTTTTTCACATTGTAGCTCGATAATGAAATATGTTTGAGTTTTAAGAGGATATTTTAGTCATCTGAAAGGACTCGTTCTCTAACGCTAATCCTATAGAAAACATTTTTCAAGTTATCTTGTTTGCATTTCAGTATTTTATAACAATTCTTTTTGCATTGATTAACTGGGATTGATGTAAACAAAAGGTGTTTTTCTATTTTTTTATTTTGTTTACAATTATTTTTAATTACGATACTTTAGTTATCGGAACTGGTTTTATAAGTGGAAGTATGCTCTTGAAAAATATCTTCAAATTAAATCGGGAGAATAAAAAAGGATAGATGTCGATATCAATATTAGCTATCAAATGCAAAATTAAAATGCAAGCGAGCTATCTTAAAAGAACTCTTCCATAGGAACACCATTAGTGAACGAGTCTTTCCAGGTGATTGAAGTAGCCTCTTAAAAGAAAAAATACATGAACTAAAATATATGAAACTCATATTTAAACTCTTCCCTGCATCGTATGCAACATCATACTCAAAACTTTATAATTCTCATCAACGGTGCTCTTAAATCAAAAAGAGCAATTTTGTGACATAAGTTTTTAATTTTTTTTTTGTTCCAAAATGCAAGAAACTAGCAGGTGTTGTAATTCAGAAACTGTCTTATTGCACTCAATTTTCTGGGTTTTTTTTTCTTTTTTTTCTTTTAGTTGCAATGGATCTTTCATAACAAGTCTTCAAAGTTGACGTTTTTAAACACATTTCCCGACAAAAACAGAAAAACCGGTCGAAATACTGAAGAAAAACGGGTGGCCACGTGATCGAAATCGCTTATAATTCTATACTTAATTTAGTTATCATAAAATGGAAAACTAAGTTCGATTCGAAATCGCTTCCATAAACAAGCCTTCCAATTTTATATCTTCCCTTTCAAAAATGATTTTGTAAATGTGTCAAAACCTTTTTGCGCTTGCTGAGTGAAGAAGTTGAGTGAAGACTTTAAGTGTCACAAATTTGGCCAATATGATCGCGGTAACTGATTAAGAAAAATACGAATAATGAAAAAACACTTATTTTGTCCATTTAAGATGACTGCATTTGACAAAAATTAGAATTTGTTCTTCGGAAACAAAGAAAGTTTCGATTAAAATATTAACGTTTTAGGTGCCTGGTGTCCCTATTCGGGGAACTATATTCTTTACTTGTTAACTTCTAACTCTAACTCTTAATTGCTAACTTCTTTAGCTTCTAGCTAAAATGTCTGATTTTTTTCACACTTTTGAGTCGAAAGCAAACGAATAAATGGCTGCATCTAAGCTGAATCCCTCGCAAAATAAATGTAATTTTCACCTGAGTTTGCAGAATGCCTAAAAATGTCCAAAAGACACTGTTGCCAAGAAAATGACAAATTTTCATAAGTATTTAACATAAGTCATAACATAACATTTTTCATAAGTATTATCTTTTTTCAATAATTTTTTTGAAGATTTGTCGATATTTATTCGTTTAAATGTCTTAAATTTGTGCTTGCGTTGATTTAAGCTAATGGTTATTAAATTAATATTTTACGGGGGTTTGTAGTTTTAAAAACTTATTTTTGAAACTTATAATTACGAAGCGCCTAAAGGATGATATTCAGAAACGATATTTCTTGTGTCATTTACAATGTAATTTTGTTTCGAAAATTTAAAGCAAAATTTATTTTAATAGCTATTAATTTATTAATATTATTTTTTCTGAATACTTAAAAATATTATTATAAAGCAAGTTGCTGAGTATTAAAGAGATATTTTTAATTAATTTAAGCTCATGTAATTTCAAAATGTAGCAACATAATATTTTAAAAACTTATTTGTGCATATAGGTTACATGCCATAAAATATAAAATTTTAGCTGAAAATTTTAAATTCACTTTTTTTACTATTTTTCCCTTGTTCGACCAATATATCGATTTCAAATTATTTTTTTCATAAAAATAGAAAAAAATATCGTGCTTTGAAGGGTTAATACTTTTAAGATTTATTTTTTACCCATAAGAGTAATTTTTATTAACACTGATGTATAAATATACAACCTGTAATTTTTTAGATGTGGATTATTAGAAAAATAATAAAAATCTATACAGATGCTCTATCTACCATATCACAACAACACAATACAGTGATATTGATAGAATTGTGACAAATAATATAAAGTTAGCGAATGTTATATAAAAATACACATAATCTAGGATATCTTACTTTTTGAAAATTGGTTAAAAAATAAATAGTTAAAAATTAAAAAAAAAATTAATGAATTTTTATAAATTTGAAAAATTATCCAAGATTATCCTTGACTATAATTTTAATATTAAAAGATCTGCTTTGAGTTTTCATGCGTTTATATTAGTAATCACAACATTGTTTATGCTTTTAACTTAATGTTAACTTTCATAATTTACTTTAATACATTATTATGCTAGAAAAAATATCGCTATTTATACTGTTAAAAATGTTAAAGTGGGCTTCCCTATACACTCAAAAGATTTTATTTTACAATATCATACGTTTATTTTAGTTTATGTATGTTATTACTTTTATGAACTCTGCTTTATCTAAATGCTTTTATATTTTACATAGTATTAGCATTAAAATGCTAGTACATAGCTACCTACTTTGCACACTTATCAGACTACATAATAATGATTTCAATCTTGTATTCCGTGCAATTTGGCAGCAAAATCTTAGCTACGATTCGTATACTGCATGAAAGACAGGGTTTTTTATGTCAGTTATATGCAATGTCTGGGCGTGGTATGCCTAGACGAAATTCAAATGTTGTTCAGTCAAACGAAATATTAAATATCCTGATAATCATACAGGCTCTTGAGCTTATTGGATCTGTTATTGTTCAAATATGCTCACAATTCCAACGTTTTTTTTATTATATTGATTCTAAAAAAATAATAATTTATGATTTTTATAATATTCTGAACCATTCAATTTTTGACAAAAATTTTAATTTTTAATTTCGCTTCTTAAAATTGTCAAAATTTTACTTTAGGCAGTAAAATTATTAATACTTTTTATTACTTTCACTTTTATATAGACTAACACAAGGCATACATAGCCTAACACAAGATTTCAAATCCCCAATCACTCGCTAGCCCTCGACAGAACCTGATTATCGCGATAGAAACTTCTACCTGTTTTTCCGATTAAAAATTTTTGCCAAACTTATTTCTACTTTTAAATAAACTGACGATTAGAATCACATTTATGAAAGTTATACCCTCCAGTAATCAGGCTTTCAAAAATTTTAGCTGGAGAACAAAATTTCAAACACGACTCTAATGTAACATTTATATTTTGTATAATGCTTCCATATTCCCTCTTTACCACACTCATCAAGAACATCATTAATGATTTCAATATTGTATTCAGTGTGGTTCCATGTAAAATCTCTGCAGAAATTTATATGCCAACTTATGTGCTGATTGAAAGAAATGTTTTTTCCCTTTCGTGTAAGCCAGTGTCATGTCTGGGCGTGATGTGCCTGGAAATATTCCCAATCTGTGAAAGGAAGTGAAATATTAAGTATCTAGAATCTAGATCGTAATATGAGCTCTTAAACTTCTTCCATATGTTGTGCGAATCTACACTGTTAAAAAAAAAAAAAATCTGTAAAGTTACTAAACGTTTTCTTGGAAATGGGGATTCCTAGAATTTTTTATGTAATGATAACCGAAAAAATTCACAGAATCGATAACATGATTTTTTGCTGTTATCGTTGCAAAAAAAGTTCTAGGAATTCCAGTTTTCTAGAAAAAGCTTAATATCTTTACAATTTATTTTTCGGTGCATACCTATTTATTTATTTTTTTTATGTTTTTATTTTAAAACTTTGTGGCTATAATTAAAATTTTCCTTACAATAATACTTCGAATCGTGCAAATTTTGAAGAAAATGGCAAATTATTTTTAATCTTTCACATTAAAGAAGTGGGGGAGGGGATGCTTCTATAAAGCTGAAAATAAAATTTTTTAAACATTCCCTTTCTCGAATAGTAATAAAGCTTGTAGTTTCAGAGTTTTTTAATATTCATCATCTTTTAAAGAGCATTAAAATTTTAATAAATTAAAATTTTAATAAATTATAATGTTGTGGCCCGAGTTCCATGAGTGGTTTCCCTTTTAATCAGACGCAATCCAATAGATCGTCATTCGTTATAATTAATTTTACTTAAGGATTTTGAATGTAGATAAAATTATCTGGAGCTTCAAATACTTTGAGGCCAAAAAGTTGAAAACAAAATGGCAGTGATTTGGAAAAAAAAAGTCTGTTTCTAATCCCTTTTTGTTCTTTTAAAAGTGTTATTTTTTTTAATATAAAAATAGCTGTAAATAGTCCATGCTCCAATAAATTATATTATAATGTTTAAAATAAAAAAAAAAATAGCAATATAGGTTTAATAGTTTTTCCTTTCTCATCCTACCTTCGTTCAAAAAATGAATTTGCATTTATACTACTCCAAAAAGTGTAAACCTTTCGACGCGTTGGTCAGGTCGTTTTTCAAGGATAATCTATTATAAGCAAGAGATGTAGGTAAAATAACTAATTAAATTAACACTTAAAAGAAGTCGATTTTTCAAATGAAAAAAGCACCCCCACCTTTAATTATTTTTCTTATTATTATTATTATTATTATTATTTATTATTATTATTATTATTATTACTATTTATTATTATTATTATTATTACTATTTATTATTATTATTTTTATTGTTGTTATTATTATTGTTATTATTATTATTATTATTATCATTACAAGATTTATTTTAGTTTATAAAAATTATTCACACTTTTTGTTGCTTAAGCTTTTAATTTTGGATATCCTAAAATCATATTTATATCTTATGCAATGTTACCATGAAAATGGCAGAACTTAACTTCCTTCTTATCACACTCATCAAGCTGTCTAACAATGGTTTCAATCTCGTATTCCATGCGAGTTGGTTGCAGAATCTCAGCAGTAATTTGTATGCTGAATGAAGGAAAGTTTTTTTTCCTGCCAGCCATGTGCTATGTCTAGCCGTGACGTGCCTAGAAAAATTCCCATGTTGTTCAGTAAAATGAAATATTAAGTATCCAGATGGTCATACATAGGCTCTTAAGCTTATTGAATGTGTTGTTGTGCGTATTCAATAATGTTTCAACCATTGCATTTGTTTCACGTATTAATTCTAAATCTTATTGCTTGAATCAAAATGACTTCTTACCAGTAATACTCTAAATTTTTTTTAAGTTTAGAGAAAAATCTTAACCCTTTATGCCCCGACAGTATTTTAAAGTACCATTAAATTAACTTCTTATAAAATTCATTTAATACATAGATTAGTAGTAATGTAGTTTAAAATAAGTTAGGAATTTACTTTTTCGTGTTCCAAAAACATTATTGGTTGCACAAAACAAAAAGTATTTTTAAAGTATTTTTTTTTTATTTGCTTTATTTTAGCTTTCTTGATGTTAAAAATTGGAGATGTAAGGATTTAAATTCGGAAATATTTTTATATTTCTATTGAAGCGTATTAAATTTATAAATTTCTCAATTCTACTTAAGAAATACTTTAAATTAAAGATTTAACTAAAGATATAAATATTGTACAATATTCCTATAAATAAGAATTTAATTTATTAATTTTGATTAGCAAAATACTTCTAACAATTTTTTTAATAAATATTTGCTAAATTATTGTCTATATTTACTAGTATAGATTTAAAAATTCACGAAAGATCCTTTAGAATACGAAATTTTCACAAATTCATAAAGGGGAATCCAAATTTTGAAGAAAACTTCTAATCCAAATTTTAAATTGATTAGGCTTAATTATGATTGAAGTTAGCAAAGTTTTCTGTTCATTTCTAATTTAAAATCATTGCTTAACTGAATGTGTATTTACTAATTGAAATTAAGAAAAAGCTTGGATAATTTTCTATGGTAATAATGTTCATAAAAATGAAAATTGGATGGAACAGAACGAAATGGATTAAACCTAGATTTGTATTCAATGTATATAATTTTTTATTTATGCCAGAATCTTTATATGAATAAATGTTATTAAAAATTAATTAAAATAATTAATTGAAATAATTAATTGAAAATAATTTTTATTACTTATTAAATTTTCATCTTTGTTTAAGCAGAGTACTTTTACAATAGTATCAGTTTTTTATGACACATTATTTTAATTTATTATTATTATTTAGTTTGCATTTCAAATTTGATTTTTAAACAAAATACTCTTATATAGTACGACAAGTACGACAAGTAAACTATAAAATTTGAATAATTAATAATCTATAATACATTTGTAAATTAGAAAATGTCCTGTTTATAAGAAAACGTATAAATTTTCTACACAGTAATTAATTATTATCAAAGTTTAAAATTCATTTCTAGGATAACCCATACAAATTTAGCAATTTCCAAAGGAAATATATATACTTAAAAAATGAAATTTCTTTCAGAACAACTCGACTGTTTTAATTTTATTTTTTTCCGCTTTACCATAATACATGCATTTTTATTGATTCGATCTGCAGATAAAATATATTATCATATTTTTTAAGCATCATTTGTATTTCTATCACAATTCATATTCATTTTAGAGCCGCTTATCACATAAACCTTTTAAAAGTGACACTCAATCAGATGAAAAAAATTCATTTCCCTCTCAAAACTAATGTATAAAAATAACAAAATTATAAAGCAACATTTCTAGCTTTTAAAATTGCATACTTAGCTTTCTTAAATACGTTAATTAAGTTTTTCTTTTAAAAAAATATTTAGCAATACAAAATATTTTAAATTTAATATTTTTATTCATAAAATTGCTAGTTTATAAAATAGTTAAGCAGTACACCATCCATCATATCTGACATCTCTCTCATGTATTATGAATCAAAAAATCTCCATAAGGAAGTAAACGCCCTTGTTTCATTTACCTGGATTAATGCACGCTATCTGTCATTTGAAGCAGTGTAACAAGATATAATTTTCAAGATGCAATAGTTTTATATAACTTTTATTCTGATAAATAATAAATACAACTTCAGATTTGTTTTCATTATTTTACGAAAATACAATATTTTTATCTTTGAATTCTTGAATCAAATTTAAAATAACGTATTAATTTTGTACTTGTTTAGTAAAAATTGTTCAAGAAATGTATAAAAAATTATAATGCAATGTATAATAAATTATAATGGAATTAAATTTTTATATTTGAGTTAATATCACACGGATTGGTTGTTTAAATTTATAATGTTAAAAAAAAGCGACTTTAGGGGTTTTTTTTCCATTTTATAAAAATGCAATATTTTTATTTTAAAATTCGTGAATTAAATTTAAAACAACGTTATAATTTCATACGTGTTTAGTAAAAATTCTTCAACAAATCTATAAAAAATTATAATGCAATGCATAATAAATTATAACGAATTAAATTTTTATATTTGAGTTAATCCGATATGGATTGGTTGTTTAAATTTATAATGTTAAAAAAAAAAATTAACATGCAACTTCAGAGTTGTTTTGATCCTTTTATAAAAAAAAAAAAAAAATGTTTTTATCTTTAAATTAATGAATTAATTTAAAAGTAATATTATAATTTCGTGCGTGATAAAAAAAAATTCAACAAATCTATAAAAAATTATAATGCAATGTATAAAAAATTGTAATGGAATTAAAATTTTTATTTGAGTTAATCCCACAAGGATTTGTTCTTTAAATTTAAAATGTTGCAACGTTCCTAGAAAACAATTAAGTAATATTAAAATAAAACACACTACGGCTAAAAATATACGTTATTGACAAAACACCAACCAAAAATTAGTTACAGTCAATATGAAATTTCGACGTTGTTTGTAAAATGAAGGAACGTCAAGTACTTGAGGGGAGGGGAGGGGTATGGTATCTGACTTTCTTTTTCATTTTTGGTTAGCATCAAAATTGTAGAAAATAAGAGGCAATATTGTCACATTATGTTTTTATTTATTTTTACAGAGATAAAATTTTTTGCAGGTGCAAAAAGAAGGTACGTGAAGGTACGTGACGTGTGGTATAGATGTGGTATACAAATCCATGTGTTGACTGTGTACTGACCACGTCAATCCACGTGTCGTCAGTGATTCAGATAATTTCATACAAACAATATTAACTTTTGATATTAGTGTTCATACATTTTGAATACAAATTTTTAATAGATTTTTTTCGTTATATATAAATGCAGAAAAATATTGAAAATTTGTGAATTTATGAATTTCGTGTTTTAAAAATTAATTAGAAATTTCCTTATTATTCAAATTGGTGTCGGATTCCCTAGAAATTCCAAGGAGATGCAACACGTTTTGTGCAACCGACTGATGCGGTAGTAGGTTGTCACTAAACTAAAAATTATCAGCCTATAAATCAACTATAGACATCTTAAAAATTTTTGGAATTCTCCACTTACAATTTCAAGGTGAATATAACATCTGAGAATAGTTACAATATGGATGGTTTGAGTTAATGTTGAAACCATTAATTAAACTTTTCTTGATTGAACCGATGTCTTTTTGAAGCAAACGGGTATAAAAAATATACCGTGTTTGTTAATTTTAAGAATAGAGAATAATGTTCTAAACCAGGAAATACTGTCTGCAACAGCGTATTTTATTCCTTGAACCTATAAGTCTTCAGTTCCGAAGCTTAAATAATAATACACATACTTAGTCATTGTTTGTTTGTTTTTCAAACAAAATGACATTGGAAATGACAGAAAAATATCATTTCTGAAATTGATCTATTAGGCGCTTAGTAATTTAGGCTAAAAAATATTAATCTAAAACTAAAATCCTCCTTAAATCATCAATATAGTAACCATTAATTTAAACTGACGCAATCACAAATTTAAAAGCTAAAATAAATATATAACCTACAAATCCTCAAAAAAAAGAAAAAAGAAAGAAAATGAACAAGATTTAAGTTAAAATCTTATGAAAATTTATCGCTTTCTTACACTGTTAAAACTAATGGTGACACATTGCACCTTTTAGGGGTGAAAGGCTTGTCTCACTGGTGACACCCCTAGAGGAGCTAAAATGGCACCCTTAACTAGGGTGAAAGGATGGCACCCCTAATCCAGGGTGTTTCAGGGGGTGAAAGGACGGCACCTCAGAGAAGAATAATGGCACCCCTTATCCACAGTGTTCAATAGAGTGAAACGATGGCACCACAGGGGAGAATAATCTCACCCTTTATCCAGGGTGCCCCCAGAGGTGAAATGATGGCATCTCAGGGGAGAGTAATGGCACCCCTTAACCAGGGTGCCCCAGGGGGTGAAAAGATGGCGCCTCAGGGGAGAGTAATGGCACCCCTTATCCAGGGTGCCCCAGAGGGTGAAAGGATCGCATCTGAGGGGAGAGTAATGGCACCCCTCATCCAGGGAACCTTAAGGGGTGAAAGAATGGCATCTCATGGGAGAATAATGATACCACTTATCCAGAGTGCCCCAGAGGGTGAACGGATGAAACACATAATCCAGTGTGCCCTGTGGCATCCTACAAGCAATAGCACTCACAATCTATGGCCCACAGTTGCAACCCCCCTCCCCCCACCCTGCTTGTCAAGAAATTTTATTGGTTTGAATCATGAAATACAAAGTGTTTACCCATTTTTAGATTGAATTCTGCAGAGAAAATTATCATTATCAGTCAATATTTTGAGTCTTTTTTTTTCTTTTAGATTGATGGAATATTATATTTTTAAACTCATTATCAGATGTCCAAAGAAAAATTGTAGCATATTTTTGTAACTCAGAGAGGGATAATATGAACTACAAAAATAATCATAGAAAGACAGAGAATTCAAATTGTACTTTCATTTACATGGAGAGTATTTTAAGAAAAATTCAAAATTTTAACTTTTATACAGTCTTTGCATTTCAAAATCACCAATCATAAGTCATCACTATTGCATTGTTAGTCATACCCAAAAGGTTTTGTTAGAATAAATCGCAAAATTTACACAACCTCTACACCTATTTTCTGCCTCTAAAAATCACTGAGTTAGAGTCAAATATTGTGACTTTGTCATGCAATTTGAAGCCTGATTTTCAATTTTATGTTTTGAAGTTCTTGTAAAATGAAATAAATAATGATTTTTGACTGTCTCTATCTCATATGTTTGGATTAATCTTTTTGGGTATGTTTAAGAAAGGGTCAGTAAATATTTTTGTGATTGGGCATTTTTAGATGCAGGAACATTATAAAAATTTGATGTTTTTTGACTCCCAAAATAAGAGAAAGTACAAATTGAATTACTATCTTCATATGAATATTTTTATAATTTTCTTATATTTTCAGAAGTAATCCGTAACCATCTTTTTTGACACATAGTATATTGCTTGACATGTATTTTCATTATTTTATATACAGGGCAACTGAAAAGTATGGGGACACAGAAAAATGCTATATCCTGTAAAATATATGCCATAATTTAATAATAAAAAAGTAAAAGAAATAACAATATTTTAACAAATTGTTCACTGGCTTGATATTTATTTTTTACACAAGTTTGAAAACGAAAAATCACCGAATTGACAGTCCGCTGCAGATAATTCTGATTTAAATCATTCTATGCCTTGATAATTTCGCATCACATACAATGCAAACTGGGGAGTTTCTATTTCTAGCTTTTCTACAGAAGTCAAGTGAGTTAAGATCTGATTGTTCGAAGGCAATACACCTGTTATTAAATATCTACGCAGATGGGTGTTGAAGATCAATGTTGTTTTTGCTCCATGTGAAGGCCGCAATACGGCTGGAAGTTCCATTAAAATTATTTTGCTTCCATGAGGCGAACACTTCGTTGAACATATTAGTTACTGATCATTTTGACGGTCGTGAACTTTTCGGAGGATTAAGATTTTCATATAATAGAAGAAATGCTACAAAATTTTAAAATAAGCGTTTCTCAGATTTTAGTTGTGAAATATTAATGTCAAACAACGCACCGATATTTTTTCAGCTACGCTGCTGTATCTAATTAAAAAAATGTAAAACACAAATTAGAAAAGAATATGTAATAAATGCTGTGTAACTTTTAAATTAGTAAAAATACTTCATATTCTTTAAAATTCTTCCAGAAAGTTAGCCATCAAGCTATGAAATGAATTATAGAAAATAAGTTCATTTTATAGTTGTGGTAAAATCACAGATGAAATAGAGTAAAAAAAAAATCATTTTTACAATATATGTAGTACTTACATTTATAGTGAACTTATGCAAATCCATATTTTATAGCATATATCCACACAGGATTAGAAATTAAGAACTGTATGTAAGGTGTCAAAATAATGCCTACAATTTTTTTTTGATGTGCCAACTGCATTTCATATTTTCTTATTTCTTTTCACAACCATGTTAATACTAATAATATTGCATTGCATATTTAATTTTAATGTATTGAAGGGAAGTGGGGAGGAAACTTTATATATTAAACACTTTTTCTTACTAAACAAAATAAAAACTGACTTTCCATAAGTATGAAACCTGATTAAACTACAATATTTGGATTCTGGAAAAACTTATTCTTTTTATAAAGCTAATATGCGTACAAAACAGATAATCAAGCAAATATGTCCACAGAGAGAAAATATGAGCTTTAGATATAACTAGGGATAAGCTAATTTTTAAAAAATCCGAGACTAACAGTACATCAGAAAATAAAAAGTTAGCAAATAAATGAATCTTTGGTTGCCAATTACGGTGTGGCATTTAAAACATTTCCAAATCACACTTTTTTTTGTTTGTTTGTTTGAGGAAGGGAATACAAAAATTTTAAAACGATTTTAATACAGTTTCTTATTTTAGGAACATATAAGGATGCAGAAATATCTCATAATAAAAGAAAATCTTGTTTACAGGGGTGTAATATCCAAGGACCAGTTTTATCAGTCATTGGTGAAATTGAAGTTAACTTAGAGGTTATTGAAAGGTTCAAAATTCTTAAGACATGTGCTAATGTCATGGTGCAGAGGGAGGGGGATGTATGCTAAAATACAAATGAAAGCATTTGCTAAACAAAAATTAAAGTTAAAGAAAGCTAGTTATCAAGATTTGACGACTAGGAATAATTTTTCTATAATTTAGTTTCATTTGACGGCTAACGGCTGCTGATTTCTAGTCCTGTATCCACATCAAAAAACTTTCTGCCAAATTGTTTTTGTGTTTTGACTTATTGCATCTGAAATTTTAATCTAAAGAGTAATTATAATGAAAGGAATAAAACACTGAATTAAAAAAAAACAACCTTTTAGTTCAAATAATCTTTTTATTGTAAACACCAAGAATATATTAAATATTATTAAACAAAGACGTAACATTATGTGGAACTGATGACACTGAGAAAATTTTGAAGACATAAGTATCTAATAAAAATAATAAAAATTTAAATTGGCTTTTGCTATAGTTAACGTTAAACAACCAAAATAATGCATACCACAAAGTAACTAAGCTTATAAAATTATCAGTTTTGGTAATTAACTGTTTATATAAAATTAATACATAGCATGAGTAATTTAACAAGTTGCTTGAGTTGCGGAGCACAGTAACAGGTTGAAACACAGAAATTTCTGCACCTTCTTCATGATAAAGAGTCGGAAACTTTTCTTGTATCAATCATGGTAATGTAAGTACTATAAATGTAAGTTCATTATCTGAAATAATAATAATAACACATTAAGGAAAACACACAACAAGACAGTCGAATTAAAATGTAACATCAAAGTACAGCAAAAATCATAGATGAACAAAAAAAGAAAGAATAAAATTTAAATAAAATTTAAATTATAGCTCACAAGGCTATCAAAGCCTGACAGCTAATGTGCCCGCAGGTTCTGTATGTAACGTGATAACTCTTTATATAAATATCAGATTTGCTTTAAATTTTATATGTGGGTTCATTCTGATAAGGTTCTTCACTGATTAGCATTGGAGGTTCATTGGTTAAATATGAAGGGGGGGAGAAGAGAGTGAAACCATCCTTAATTTATATAAATATGCAGAAATCATGCAGAATTATCACATTTTCTTCAAATTTTGTTAATAGGTTCACTCTGATAAGGCACTTCCCTGATTAGTTTTAGGGGCTCATTGGTTAAGTATAAAGAGGGATGGCAGTTAATCCACTGTCATATAACTTACAGTTGATTTATTTTATTTTTGGAAAGGCAATATTCTTTGAAATAAGAGTATAATATACAGTTGTATGTATAGCCTGCGAGCTCAATGCCATCAGTTTAACTGGGCACTTTCCTCTTTATTGCCTATTTTCGGACAGAACGAGAAAATTACATGACCAACTCATACTTGTCATTCAGATATTCTTTTCCTGTATTATCATTAAGAGTTACAAACTATTTACATTATTAACCCTATTTACAAAACATATCTTGCAACAAAGTGTCTATTCCAGATTAGCAACGAATTTCCCTAACATGTACAGGTATTCCATACCAGTAATAATAATAAAAAAAATGAGGAATTTTATTTAAATTTATTAGTTATAATTTATTAGCCCCTATTATGTATCCTATATTGACACTAATCAATGAATATATGGATACAACCCCTCCTGTTTTTCCTTCATTTTGGGAATAACGAATTTTCAACGTATTCTATTGACGATTATTTTCAAAATTTTCAAGATGTGATTTTGAGACTTTCACAAAAGTTGTTCTATACATTTGGCTAACATAATATGCAAATGAAATTTTGATATCTTTGACGCATGCGCAGTGAAAAATTATTTAGTAAACCTACTCAATATTGGAACAATTTTTATTATTTTTTAATTCTGATTACGTATTGTGTGCAATGTTGTTTGTCACATTTTCTGAAAAGAATGTTACTTTATATTAAGAACTCTCCAAATTATAAGCAAAAATCTTAAGTAAATTTTAGACTGTTTTTCGGATTCGTAGAAAACCTTAATTTTTCTACGAGTATACATGCTATCGACATAAAAATGAACGCAGTTTATTACAATAAGCCACTTAATCA
Organism: Maratus speculifer; assembly: GCA_964019185.1. Lineage (NCBI taxonomy): Eukaryota > Metazoa > Arthropoda > Arachnida > Araneae > Salticidae > Maratus > Maratus speculifer. Next base: position 103,594,673 of record OZ025289.1, on the reverse strand, counting down.
TAATCTACAGTTTGGGCGCTTTTGCTACATTAGTTTTGACAGGTTATTTATCCAAAAGATATCCAAAAGGTATTCATTCTTTTTTAATTTGTTGACGGTCCCCTATTGGAGTTTCTGAATAAAACCTTCAGGGAAATATATGACTTGTACTACACTATCTGGCCATTGATTATCGTCCACTTGCGATTTTAGACATTTTGTTAAATATCTAGAAAAATACATGAGGAATTATCCTGAAACTCTCAGTGTATACACATAATAGTACAGGTCATATATTTCCGTGAAGATTTTTTCCAGAAACCTTATAAGAGACCGTCAACAAATTAAAAAATAATGAATATCATTTGGATAACCCTGTCAAAACTAATGCAGCAGAAGCGCTAAAACTGTAGATTGTGATTAAGTGGCTTATTGTTATAAACTGTGTTCATTTTTATGTCGATAGTGCTAGGATGTAGGGAAATTTTTCAGATTTTTTTTTTTTTTTTCAGAAAAAAAATTCAGATCATTATTTTAAGAAAAATTAATTAATTAATACTCATTTCAAAAAAAAAATAATAATAATTTTAATCTTCCATAATTTCATTAATATATCCTATAAATCCAATATTTTCATTTAATACATCGCAGCTTCCCTATTTGACATAATAGCAATATACAAAATAATATTTTTCTAAATTATTTTATTATTAATTATTCATTCTTAAAATTATATTAATCAGTCCTAGTTTTAAATATAGATCATTATCATGTAATTGCCCAGTCTTTTAATCGTATAATACGTAATTTATGCTATTTCAAAATTTAAGATAATTTCCGTATTTTTTATGTGACGATCGCTAATTTTTCCTTTTTGAGCATCGCCATTTTCTTTACTGATACCTCCTAGATGCTGGACATGAGTCATCGGGGCTTAGAATGTTCTACGACATTCCGGAAGCGTCGTTTTGGTACAAATTTCCCGCTGAAATCTCAGCGTCCATCCCTTGATGACGCATGTTTGTTCCAGATCATTCCTAGCGTCGGGTGATGCGAGATTCTGATTGGCTGAGCGCACGCGCGCTGCCGTGAGAGGGAGGAAGATTTTCTGATTTATTTGACACTTTGAGAGAGAGCAGCGTTAGCGAAAGACGTCCGTGGCCAACACCCCCTATAGTCAAGGCCTTCACACCGTTTCAAAATGGCCGATCGCGATGTCCGACTTCCCACGTCCATAATATGAATGTATATGGAATGTAATATGAATGTAATAATCCTCACACAAAGTTGCATTTCTTGTAATTTTCAAAATTTTTAGCAATAGTGTTTACTTTTTCAGTTAATTGAATGTGTAATCAAGTAAATAATTGTCATTTCCTATAAATATAAGTTGTAAATTAAGAGGGTTACTTATTGTTTAAAAAATATACTAAAAAGGACTTAAAATACAAATTTTTATAAGAGGCGAAACTGCATTAGATTTGAGCTTTGGATTTTTAAATAGATGTGATTTAATTTAGAAATAGAATATTTCTTTTACATTATCAATATCACACTATTTTAAATAAGTAGGATAAAAAAAAAAAAAAAAAAAAAAAAAAAAAAAAAAAAAAATCTATATTAAAACATTAAATGAACTTATACATTGAAGAAAAGAAAGAATGAAAATAATAGAAAGAAAAGAGAAAAAAAAAACTCAGCAAAAAAACTTAAGGTTAAAATTATAACAGTACATCATTTTTTCTAAAAAATATATTAAAATTTATATTGTAAATTAGCTTCATAATCCTGAAGCTAAATTCGTTTACATAACTGGAATTTGATGACTTGATTAAAAAAAAAAAAAAAAAGAATTGGGAAAAAAATGTACTAAATAATATGTTGTGTGAGAAGAGTTTTTTCATTTCAAATACACCCCCCCCCCCACACACACACACACACACTTTTCACACTCACTCCCATGTGTCTTATTTGTTTACTTTTTTCTTATTTGATGAGAATTATTTAAAGACAGAATGCTAAGTTTTATCTCATTTACTTATGTCATTGTCTTAATATCATTATTATGTAATAATTTCTGTTATACATATGTAAGATATAAAATGTTTTTTATTAAATCAAAACAAATAATAATAAATAAGTAAGGTATATTTTATTTGCTTTCTAGCTTTAACCTTTTTTATTATTCAGTATTTCCTTGTAAGATTGTTTAATCTTATAAATTAATATTAAATATAATATCAAGTGGCATTGGAACAAAGAAAAAAAAAAGATGCAACAACTTATCAATTTATAAACTATTTTTAAATTAATATTACTATTCTAAATTATTATTATTATTAAAGAAAGCATCTGTTCCTTATTAATTTATAAATTATTTTTAAATTACAATTATTATTATAAATTATTATTATTAATATTATTGAAAAAAATCTGTCAATTGCCAATCTATAAATTATTAAAGTATAAATTTTAAAGTATTATTATTATTAAGGAAAAAATGTGTTCAGTATCAATCTATAAATTATTTTAAAATTATAATTATTATAAATTATTATTAAAGAAAAAAATCTATTCCTTATCAATCTATAAATTATCTTTAAATTGCTATTGTTATTATACATTACTATTATTATTATTATTAAAGAAAGCATCTGTTTCTTATTAATTTATAAATTATTTTTAAATTACAATTATTATTATAAATTATTATTGAAAAAAATCTGTCAATTGCCAATCTATAAATTATGAAAATATACATTTTAAAGAATTATTATTATTAAGGAAAAAAATGTGTTCAGTATCAATCTATAAATTATTTTAAAATTATTATTATTATAAATTATTATTAAAGAACAAAAATCTATTCCTTATCAATCTATAAATTATCTTTAAATTGCTATTATTATTATACTTTACTATTATTATTATTATTAAAGAAAGTGTCTGTTCTTGATCAATTTATAAATTAGTTTTAAATTACTATTATTATTATTACTAAAAAATATCTACTAATATTAAAGAAAAAAAAAATCTGTTTCCATAAAAATAACTTTCAAATTAAGAGTACAGAAAAGTATAGTAGAAAGAAGGAAAAGATAATTGTCAAAATATCAAAAGCAATTTAACAGCTGAAGCTAATTAATATGCTAATGAAAGCTGTAATAGCAATAAACAAACTCTTTGAATATTTTATGAATTAATTTAAACAGCGCACCCAGATTACTTATAGTAAACTATTTTTAAACTGATAGCGAGAAAAATTATATAATTTAATAAGTAAATTCGGATTCAAACTAATAAACTGGAATTTAGAAAAATACTTAATAAACAAAGAAATAAACAATTGCTAAAGGGCAGTAATTTTCTGATAAAGATATATTACATATAAATAATAACAAAATCCCGTGAGGAAATACTGAAAGTTAAAATCAACAGGATAAAAATTCAGATGAGAAGCAAAATTATGTTTTTTTTTTTATAATTATTTTAAACAAAATACTAATTCACCATAGATGTAAATGATTTGAAAGCCACTGTTGCAATACATATAGCTAGAAAACTAAATCGGTAATCACTAATCTTACAAGTGTGTTTAACAGAAATTACCTTTAAAGCTTTGTTAAAACAGTGACATAAGGAAAAAAAGATAACACTTACTTTTAGTCTTTATAATATCCAAATTTTGTACAACGCAAAACAAAATAGAAAATGGCGAAACGCCAGAATTGAAACATGCCGTACTAGCGCTGGACTGACCTGACGCACACTGACTAGGTATTTGCGAATAAAGGTCACCGGTAAAAGGGGAGTCGGACCTTCGGACTGTAGGGGCAGCCATATTGAAACTTCTGGAATTCGCTGCGGAGGCCTTGACTATAGGGGGTGTTGCCGTGGCCCGGCGCTGCCCTCTCGAGGGTTAGCGTCGGGACAGAAGAGTCTCCTTTTTTTAGGATTACGCGACAAAAGAATGATTCTAACAAGCGCCTTGCTGAGGGGCATCTGACAGATAGATCTTTTTTTGTTAAGTTTTGAGAGAATAAGATCTCTAATTGCGAATGTTGCAGCAATGTTATTATCCTTTTTAAAAGCCCCCGCACTGTGTATTTTTATTGCATTTTTGGCATACAGTTTCCCTCCAACTCCAGTAAAAGACTTTAGTTATCGTAAATTCCATATGTACACAACAGGATTTACCAAAGTGTTAGTGTCTATCAGTGTGACGGTGCTAGTAGTCCCTCCAGCCAATTGAGGCTACGTAAATACCGGGAACTTCAAGAGCTGTCAACGTGATCTTGCTGCGGAATTTGATCGACGTACTTCATCCTTTCCGGCGGTAATGTGTAGAGAGTCATCGTGAGAACCAGCGATTCTTAGTCTCCAATTTGAAGTGTGGAGTTCTGCTATTGTGGAAAAGCCTTTGCCGTCTTCGATCATCGAAAATCTTCATAGATTAAACTGTTCCCGTAGTGCACATAATTTGGACTGTCTACCCGATCTACATGACAAGAGACTTTCCTCTTATCGGAACTGTATGATGATTCAGCACCTCAAAATCCAATAATGTATTTTTTTTCTTTCAAAGTTAGTACGTGGCCACGGAAAAATATATTCATCATTATAATTAATAAATCTTAAGTTGCTGCAAATAAGTGTCTTCCTTTCTCCATGTGCTTTTTTTGGCACAACGCAATGTCGCACTTACGTTCACGCGCTGCTGGTTGTATTTGAGGAGTTGTTTACCGGTAATATTATTGTTTTGGGCCGACTTGTTCGTTTCCACAAGTTTTGGCTGCCAAATATTGCTTGGATAGCGATTCCCCAAATACAACGTATAGCAGATAGCATGTATACTCGTAGATAAATTAAGGTTTTTATAAAAATACTCCCCATTTTTCCAAGATTTTTGCTTATAATTTGCAGAGTTCTTAATATAAAATTAGTTCTTAATATTAGTTCTCAATATTATGTGCAATGTTGTTTGTCACATTTTCAGAAAATATTATTTTATATTAAGAACTCTGCAAATTATAAGCAAAAATCTTGGAAAAATTTGGAAGTATTTTTATAAAAACCTTCATTTCTCTACGAGTATACATGCTACCGACATAAAAATGAACACAGTTTATAACAATAAGCCACTTAATCACAATCTACAGTTTGAGCGCTTTTGACGCATTAGTTTTGACAGGGTTATCCAAAAGATATTCATACATTTTTTAATTTGTTGGCGGTCCCCTATAAAGTTACTGGAAAAAATCTTCACGGAAATAGAAGACCTGTACTGTATTGTTTATACACTGAGAGTTTCAGGATAATTCCTCATGTATTTTTCTAGATATCTTGCAAAATGTCTAAAATCGCAAGTGGACGATAATCACTGGCCAAGTAGTGTATTATATTTATACACTAAGATTTTCCGGATAATTCCTCATACATTTTTCTAGATATTTAACAAAATGTCTAAAATCGCAAGTGGACGGTCATCTCTGGCCATATAGTGCATATCAGGAGCTTTAAGGAACTGGCTAATTCTTTATTTTCCCTTTTGCTATATGGGGGAAAGTCGGGTGGAATGGGACTGTAGATTTTTCTCTTTGTGCATTATTCTAAACATTTCATCGATCGCATACAAGATGAAGCAATGGTAATCCATTCTTCAGTTTACAAAAAATATTGATATGCATAGACTTGCAAATGTATGAAAGAAAAAATTATTTCAAAAATCCAATTTAAATTACATTTATTTGCACTCAATATATTAAAGGCTTATTTATCTATAAATGTAATAGTTTCCCTATTTATGGAACATTGTTATACTGTATATTATCCATAATTTAAACTAACCCTAAAGCAGCATTTTTGTTTGAACAAGAAGTTTAACACAAACAAGGAAGTGGCGAGGAATGGGACATGCCAGAAAAGTTATGAATGGGACGCGCCCAGTTCCTTTTTTTTAATTAATAATAATGCGAATTGCTAGCATGCAAATTTCTTAGAAGATAATATATTAATTGTAACATTGATAATATATGCATTCATACTTCAAAATGTAAATAAATTGATGATTATTTAAGGCGCAACTCTAGGCACAGAAAAAGACCCGGATGATAATGCAAAGTCTATGGGGGCGTTCTTTTCAAATATTTCGTCGAAATTTTAATATTTTTACGTGATTGTTTTGCACAAAATTGCTGAGGGTGATCCGCAACCGGCGTAGTTTTTACTTTTTCAGTTTTGGTTTCAGATTTTTTTTAAAAATTACTTTAACTTACGGAATTGGTTTAAACCGTTCTGAAATTGAAACTATCGTTATACAAAAAATATAAAAGCAAAATCGAAAAAATTAAAAACTAGGCCGGTTATGGATCATCCTCAGCTGTCTTGCTCAAAAGAATCATGTAAAAATATTAAAATTTGAGTTAGGTATTTCAAAAGAACGCTCCTACACACTTTTACATTATCATCTTTACATTCTGAGCCTAGTTTGGGGCCTTAATGACACCTATGACAGAGAATCCTGAATTTTCATTCCAGTCATGAAGATACTGGAATTTTATATTGTGGCATATACATTATCAACTTACAACCTTTGTTTGATTGTTTATATTACCGACACTATAGGTTATTTTGTGCCTTATAGCTTTTTTTTTATTATTGCTGTCCCATAACTCTTAATGAGGAGGTATGAGACACATTTTGAAACTTACGTTCTCTTTAAAATAAAATAGTATTTGCACGTTATGTTTCTATATTGTTCAGGGGGATTAATAAATAAAGAATACTGCCCAGTTAAACTGATGGCATTGAGCTTACAGGCTACAAATACTAATTGTACATTAAAGCCTTATATTTTCAAGGGTTAATTCCGTTCGAAAAAAATTAAGAAGGGGAAACAGCTCTCCCCTTTCCTCTTTTTTTATACTTAATCATTGAACCTCCTATACTATCAAAGACATGCTTTATCATATAAAAAATCTATATCCAAAATTCAGAGCAAATGAAATAATTCTTAATAAAAACCCATTTAGAATTTATATAATTTAAAAGGAGTTATCCCCCTCTTTTATACTTAACCATTAAACTTCCAAAACTATTTAGAGATTTGAACGAAATCTGAAAATTCTGCTTGAAAAACCCATTTATATAAATAAAGGGGGGGGGCATTAGAACCCCTGTTTCCCCTATTTATACTTATTCAATGAACACCTAATAACAGTCACGGAATCGCCTCATCAGAATGATCCTAATCTAAATTTTGAACAAAAACTTAATTCTGCATGAAAATCCCATTTATATCAACTAAGGGGAGGGGCATCAGTCCCCCGTTCCCCCCTTATACATATCGAATTAACTCCAAAAACTAATCAGGGAAGCACCTTGTCAGGATATACCTACATACAAAATTTCAAGTGGATCGGATATTTTTTTCATGAGCTATCGCGTTACGCACGAACGTACATACAGAACGGAAGGGCACATAAGCTCTCAGGCTATGATAGCCTGTGCGATAAAAAGTGTTTTACCTTGCATGCTATAAATTGAATTTTTTTTGTATATATATATATAATTCTTACTTTTGTAAAAAAAGTCCCATACCACCCCACTCTCCCCAATAGAGATATTATATATTAATACACCAATTACACGAAAATAGAATTTTTATCAATAGTATTAAAATACAGTTTAAGGGCTAACAGTTTATTTTATATCCTTAGGTTTTTACCACGTTCTCCCCAGGTTTTTACCGGTAAAAAGCCAACCCTGTTTATTGGCCTTGTTTCAGAACGAGTGGAATGAAAGATTGTTAAAAATTATGTCATTAGAAAAATGTTTAAGATTTATAAATAACAGTGCAAAAATCGCCTTTAAAACACGAGATCATCATCACCTGCGGAAAATTTTCACATTTGTGTAAAATTACGATATAAGTTTTTATTCATTGTTATATTTTTTGAACACACACTATTTCTGTAAACTATTCTGAAAGTTCAGTGGAGTAAATACAGATTGTTTTCCTTTTATAATTTGAATGTTCATGACTACAAATTTGTCATATCGGATGATGTTGATGATTGTGAAAGGGGGGGGGGACTGATTACGGTCTAATCAAACTTAAATTACTATTATTGGAAAAAAAATATTTTATTTTATTCAACCATAAAATTCTGCTACTAAATAAAGTTTAATGCGAAAGAATACTTTCGAAAAAAAAATGGGTGTAAATCTGCATAGCCGATAATCAGAGCATAAGGTTTATTAAATTCAATACCCTAACATTTTCTCACCTTTTTGAAAGAAAATGAAACCAAACGTATGAAAATATGAAGAATTGGGAGTAAGAAAACATAGTGGTAAACCCAAGATACCGCTAAATTCGGGTTTTGAGGCATTTCCCACCAAGGTAAGACTTGGCTGACTAATAACGTTTTAATTTGCAAATCGAGGTTTTTTCCATGATTTTTATACTTAAATGAGACTAAATGATTGTCCGTGCTACCGCGTCCCGATCTAATCTTATTATGAAGATTATTTTTCAAATAATGGTGGTTAATAAGGAAAATATTAATAATGAAAAACCTGTAAATAAGTTTTGATTACTTTAAGATTTGCAAGTATTCAATTGTCTTAAATGAAAAAATTACCCCCCCCCTCTCAAATAAAGACAAATCAGGTATACTGAAACAATATTAGAGAAGTTACGCGAGGCTGCAATATGGTGTGAATTAGCCTTTACAGGAGGGGTTCGGATAGCATCTATCCGACAATATATGCAAAGCCGGCCAGATGCTGTCCGAGATCCCGTGTAAAGGTTCAAATTAAAACTTCGCGAATAAAATTAATTGCTTATTTTAACTGTATATAGACGCAAAAACATATTTTAACCTTAACTGCTCTGACAAAAATTGTTACATAACTACTGTGAGCTGTCTGTCAGACCATTTAATCTGAAGATGAATAAAATGTTACATAAATTCTCAGAATGCGATTTATGTATTAAACTTTATGTACAAGAATATCATAAATCAAAATCAGCTATTCAAAAGTATTTAGAGGTAGTAATAAGACTCCAAACTAAAAAAAATTGACCAGTATCTATAGTTAAACTAAAAATTACAAGTTAAACTGTGAAACTTGAAAAACCCACGGTGTCTGAGACCACTAACAGCAGTTAAGGGTTAAATCTAAACAGTTGAGTTTAAACACAAGGTAAAATAGTCATAGAATATTCCGATTGCAACAAGATTCGTCTATAATAACTGATTTGTAATGAAAAAATACGTAAATATTTTTACAATATTTCATTTCGCTCTTTCTAATTATGCGCCTTTAGGATTCCCGTGCCTAGAGCAGTTTGATCCAATTGCTCCTCGGTAGCTAAGGCCTAGATAAATCATTTAAAAATATTGACAGGTAAACGAGAAATTGTAAAATAACTATCTCATAGGTTTAACATTAGCAAGCGGGTATTTTGGTGAGAGTGTAGCTTGTAGATTCACATAATAAACTTTACAATCAATCATACTAACAAAAAAAATCTAATTTACTGTTTTTTTATGACATTACTTATAGGGATGTACGATAAATTAACGTAACAATAAAATAAAATAAAATAAAGTTAAATCTTACCTTTAATCAGACTTTGCCCGGTTCACTGGTCAAGCAAATCGGATCGTTAAGTCCTCATTGTTGTTTCATTGTAGCTCAGTGGTTAGTCCTCAATTAATATCGCCAATTTACACACTGGCATGTTTTGATTTGCTCACACCCGTAAACTTTACTTGCCGACACCGAAAGCAGAAAGACACGCGTCATAGCGCATGCGCAAGTTGCCAGTCACCCGATGAGGTGGTTACGAAGTGCATGGCACCTTATTTAGCTCCCATCATCCAGTAACAGAGCTGTCGTCACCCCAACCGCATATTCAAGCTCCTATGACACCCTAGGGTTCCAAATGGCACCGCCTTTTCACCTCCGGGTCCCAAATGGCACCGGTTTGTCACCTTTATTTTTAACAGTGTAGTTACACTGTCTTTTGGACATTTTTAGGCAAACTTAGATGAAAATAACCTTTATTTCATGAGGGATTCGGCTTATATGCAGACACTTATTCGATTGCTCTCAACACGCACACACACACACACGCACGAATCAGCTGTTAAGAAGTGATGTAAAAAAGTAAAAAAAAAAAAATAAAAAATAAAAAAAAATAAAAAAAATCAGACATTTTAGGTTTTATAAGCAACAGAATATAGGTCCACGAATGGGGTTCCAGAGACCGAAGAGGCTATGTATATAAAATAGATAGATGGATAAGCAGATAATAGATAGATAGATAGATATGCATACACATGCATTCATATGCACTGATATAATATATATGCACTGAATGTCCGAAATATGACTAGACTATTGCGAAAGTAAATAATTAAATAAACGGTTAACTGAAAAATATACATCATTTGCTGAATTTGTATTAGGAAGTGTGCCATTTTTATAATAAAATTGCAGCAAATTACGTATGCGTATTTACATGCGAATTCTCTGTTATTCCTTCAAAAGAAGCTAGTCATTTTATAAAAAGCCTGTATATGCGAATATCACAAAACCAATCATGCATGAAAGCTGTCACAAAAGCATTCATGGCACTCTAAGGATAGTTTTCATTCAACTCTTAAAACTGTATTTAATCATTTCAAAGAATGACTCGAGTAGGATTCGGTAAAAGACAAATCGTAATCGCAAGTTCCCTAGAATCTCCAAAATTTTGCTGCAAATGAGTTGTTTACCCAACTGTACTGATTAGTATATCAGAAAGTAATGCTCGAATAATCAAATGATGCAGCATCCTTTTCTTATATAATTTGTGCTACTCATTATACGGGACAAGAGATGGGGAGCTAATTTGAATTTGTCATTAGAATCAGATTATTCCAGTACCAGAAATTACCAACAATTGCAACACTGTTTAACTGTCGCAACTCACAATTTATTACAAATTTATAAACATAAGGCTGGGTGTGATGACTACAACCAAATCGCAACTCCGTGTTAACTTCTTCTCGTATTAAACATGCTTTTCATATCCATCAAAATACTATACAAAATCTGCTGATAAAGTTATTTGACAAAGCAAAATGTCACCTAGATGAATCGTGAGTATCTGAGAGCAATACAGTTATGCTTTAAATGAAGGCGCAATTTAGTATCATTTATTCAAACAATACAGCATTTGGAAATGAAACAGTTCACAACATCATTGAAAAACAATTACATATTTTTAAACTGGCATGTTATCAGTTTCTGATATATTTTGTTTGTAGAGTAATGTAACACAGGCATCACTTGTTTAGTGCTGTTTTTAATTAGTAAGGTTAACATTTTTTAGCTTCATCCTCTATAAGTTCAGGCAAAATTTAGATTAATACGCAAAGCAGGAAATGTGGATTATTTTTTTCCGAAAGATGTTATGGAATTTTTAAAAATCATAATTGCAGAAATTTTCAAAAAAGAAACAATATTAATGATATCTAAGAAGCTTTTCAAAAATTATAAATCCTCATGTAGCATTTGATAAAAATAGGCTCAGATATCAATGAAATCATGCAAGTAGATATGTTATGTTAAAAAAAATTGTATTGCCGTAAGATAAATTCAAAAGAGATGGAAAAACTGTGTAATTGACTATTAATATACTTTCACTTCAAAATGTATGTAAGTTTAAAGCAACCAAATTGTATATCAATATGTTTTTAAAAAATTAAGGAATTAACGTAATAATATGTGTGCGAATATAAAAACTAAAAAATTGTAGTAATATAGATTTAAATTTAAAATTTATATTTCATCGACTTTTGATTGTTATGTATTAAACCAATTAAATAATTAACTTTTCTTAAAATTTCAAATCCAAACGTAACAAAGATTTTCTAACAATATTGTTAGAAAATCCTTGTTACGTTTGAATGCTATTAATAGCATTAAATAAATATATTAAATAAATATAATGCTATTAATAGCATTAGTACTTGAAAACCAATATCATAGTACGTTATTGCCTAATCTATTAATACATAGTGGGTTTTTGAGAAAGTTTGCTGTGAATTTATTGAAGGTTTTCTTATTTAATGCGTATATTACGATTAGGACGGCAATATCGTGAAATTAATTAACAGCACTAATCAAAAGAAATTTGAGTGACACGTACAATAAGAAAATGGTAAACTTATTAATTTAAATCAACATCTAATGTCCATGATTGTTTAAGAACTTATTAGCAGCAGAGTAGTCTTTTAGAGAATAGAAAGAGAAAAGATTGAAAATAAAGACACTTTTATTGTTACATAATCATTTCAACATCGTTATCGTTGATAGTGTTTTACATAAGAACCTTTTTTAACTTGTTAATTAAAATTATTAATTTTTTAAATAAAAGTAAAGAAGCATATTTTTTTAATAACAACATACATAAACTGTTACAGAATATACAATATAACAATTTTTTCTGATTTTAAAATTGATTGTTTTAAAAATTCTAACATTCAAATTATTTGAAAACTATTACTGAAACTGTCATAAAAAATATCTTACATAAAACTAGAACTTATATTGTTAAAATTTTGAAGAAAATTGCTCCAGTCTTTAAATCATTTTTACAGAATATGGTTAGAAATGGCAAAATAAAATATGACTTTATAATATAGCAAAACAAACCATTATTTTTAAAAACAGTCCAATGGACGGATAGTCTGCTACGTATATTTAAAAATATACATTGCTTAAGATGTGCAACAAACTGTCCAGACATCGCTGTTTTTAGAGTAAAGGGTTACATAACTGTAATTTAACGCTATTCCTACACGCTGTTTAAAAAATTGGTTGAAATCAAGTTAAATCAGGATAAAGTAACCGTTTTGTATAAAAATGATCAGATGACTGAACAGTTTGCCGAAAACTTTAAACATTGAACATCAAAATGCAAAGCATCTAAATCATCTGCTATTTACATCTCAGATAAACATTCTTTAAAATACATGCATTTATTTTTACAGGGTTTAATTTCAATAATATCCATTCTAATTGAGTATTGAAACTATGTATGTTTCAACATAAATAGGGATTAGCTATAGATTTATTAAAACTGTAACTAAAATTACAGCAAATTGTGCAGTATTCTGATCATTTTTGCATAATGGTTACTTAATTGTAATTTTAATCGATCCTGACCATTGAGAACGTTGCGTAATAGTGTAAATTAACAGTTATTTATTTTTTTAAATGGTTGCATTTTTGGCTAATTCACTGAAAGTGTTTGGCAGTGCAAAATTATCTGCTAATTTATAACTATATGTACCTATATCAAGATAATCCTATTTGTGTTAAAAAAAAAAAAAAAAAAAAAAAAATATTTGAATCGCTTGTGTAAAGTTGAGTTCAGATTCCTTGCCTATTTTCTATATCACTCATAACTGCTAATTAATGCAAAATTGATCGGTTTATAATGCACGGCAAAAAAAATGAGAAATGCGTTTCTTTATTTTAATTATTTTCTTACGTTGATTTCAGAACTGTCTATTTTTTAGATTAAAAAATCTAACTAACTGTGAATGTTAACAAAAATGTTTACAAATACTATAATATATTAATTTTTTGAATTTTAAATCAGAACCTATTTTTAAATGCAAAACAAGTCATTCATCTATTATTCATCTCCCGAATAACTATACTTAAATGCATAAAAATCTCTTTGTCTACAGTTCAATTTGAATAATATTCATTGCAACAGAACATTGAAAACCATAACTGTTTCAACCGAACAAAGATTGGCCACACCGATACCTAGGAGAACCTACTATTAAAAAAAAAAAATCCGGAATGTCTGTCTTTAATTATTTTAATTGTTTTCTTCCGTTGATTTCAGAACTGTCTATTGTGTAGTTTTAAAAACCTAAACTAACGATGGATATCTACAAAAATGTATACAAATACCATAATATATTTATTTTTGCATTTTAAATCAGTTCCTATTTTCAAATGCAAATGTAATATGTAATTCATCTATTATTCATCTTCCGAATAACTATAATTTTAATGCATAAAAATCTATTTCTCTACAGTTCAATTTCAATAATATCCATTGCAATAGAATATTGAAAACCACAGCTGTTTCAACCGAAGAAAGATTGGCCATACCGGTCCCCAGGAGAATCCACCATCGCCTTCTTTGAGGCAATCCCCTTAAATCGAACCTAGAGGCAGAATCGATCATGTGTAATTATAGGGATTGTCTGATGCCGTCAGTTGTAATGTGATCGGAAAATAAGGAAGTACCCGATCACTTTGAGGCTCTTCACTAGCAAAGAAATTTTTTGAGATTCATTGCCTTGTGTAAAAGTGTAATTGAATGATACTTGAGAAGAAATTTTGAATGTCTTCGTTTATATTTAAAGTATCTTAGAAGATTTTTCAAATGTTTACCGAAGATTTTCTATGGCAGAATGTGATATTATTTGAAACCTATTTCGGATGTTGAAAATCAATATTAATGCAGAAGACTATATTTTATTTTATTTTATTTTTAACTGAAAATTCCTTGTTTTATACTTAGATTATTTTGAAAGAATTTTATTATGTTATAGGATACTTACATTGTTAAACTTGATATCTAAATAAACATCCTTCCATATCAAGAATTTGATTTTCTTCTTCCCTTTTTATTCACAGAATAATATTTGACTTTTTGAGAGTTTGAGATGTCTTTGTTTCTATCTAAAAACCTTTGTAAATAGTTTTAAAATATTATCGCGAACTTCTTATGTTAAATGTAAAAAATAAGTTCAAGCCATATTTATTGTTTTTAATAGCTTAAACAATTTTCAATTATATTTAACGAATTTTGAAGGAAATATATATCAGGAATTTTTAATTATAAAATTTCATTTTACAGGTCTATACTTATTTTATTATTTCATGTTGCGCTTTATTTTTTTCTGTTGTGTTTATTTTTCAGTACAATTTTCTGCATTTCTCACAGCTGAATAAATATATTATATAAAAATTTTGAAAGAGCTTTTAAATAATTTTCATAATCTATTTGTTATAAGATCCTATGTATTTTTAAATCTACTTTATATAAGAAATGCTCTTCAATTTTGATTTTGTGTGTGCATTTTCACAGTGGACTATCATATTTATTAAAATTTGAAAATGCTCATGCACTGTGAAAAAACTGCAGCAGAGATTACTGCAGCAGAGATCCAAACAGTGCCCATAGAAAAAGGACTTTTTTCTATATCAACGAACTTTGCAATTACTTTAAAGGTTTTTGCCCGTAAAACAGAAAAAATTACAAAAGTTGACCTTTTATGCGAAAAGTGAACATATACCGTAAATTTACTGGATAATTCATGGTAAAGTACCATAAATTTACATTTTTTTACAGTGTATTATTTTATCAAATATTTTTATTTGATAAACTTGATATTATATTTATCTCCTATCCAATGGCAAAATCAATGTTTAAACACATATTATATTTACTGATAAAATACGACTTTATTTTTTACTAGCTGTTTAAATTTAAAAGGTTTTAGTTTTATTTTTTTTTCTTCATTTTTCTGTTCTCTTTTAATGAACCACTAAAAAGTTTAAATAAACATAAAAGATTCTATTAGTTTTCCTTTAGAGCTAAATTTACTTTATTACATACAGCAGCACCAAAGTTATTTTTACAATCAGTTTTTTAAACTAAATAATATAAAATTCTTTTGAATGCAGCATTTTGTTCCTTTTTAATGTAAATGCATCAGAAATCCAGCTTATCAATTTATATTCTAAATGCCTTAAATGCATTTTTATTTTTTGAAACTTCTATTCAGCAGGAAGTTATCAAGTATGTAGAAAATGTTAATATATTATAGGGAAATTTCTTTCTTTAATTTCTTTTCAAAATAGGAATTCGTCTGTCGTTTCCTTTTAAAAGAATTACAAACAACATAAAACAGATTCAAATTTTGCTATATGTAAAGATAAAACTTATGTATGACTAAACGATTCATTTTGACAGGAATGCTTGAGCAGAGTAATTTAAAAGCAATAAAACATTCTACATATGTTAGTTATTTTTAGTTTTATTAAAATATTATAAATAAATACAATGTTTTTGAGAAAATCCTGAATCTGTACAACTAATGAACTTTTCAATAACAAGGAAAATATTTTGGTAATGAAAACAGTTTTAAATATTAAATATTCTTCTTTTTCATTTATCCAAAAATAATTACGGGCATAAAGTTTTGTAAACTATTTTGAATAAAGTCTCCCTACATTTAAAAATATAATTAATTAGCAAAATTCAGTGCTAATAAAAGGTAAGGTCAAATTTTATTTAATAATACTTAATATTTTTACTTTCTTCTATCCTCAATAGAAGAAAGTATTGTAATCGAAATTTTTTTCGTCTTCCGGTTTCCCACGGATTTACACGTTTTAGTTGTCAGAGATAAAAAAAAAAAACATGTTTTTACAAAATGTCTGTCTGTTCCTGTGTCTGTGTGTGTTTTTGTGTGTCTGTGTGTGTCCGTATGTCGCCATTCTACCATCAAAACGAGTATGAAGTTATGCATAGAACTGAACCAAATTTTTTGTGAATGTTTTTCGCTATGGCAAGCAGGTCCTCCTTCAGTTTTGAAATATTCCGCCGAAAGGGGGGGGGGTGCTGCAATCACGATGTTTGTGACATTTTCAATATTGCACCGACCAAAAGTATATGAAGTTATGCATTGAATCGACCAAATTTTGTGTGTCAGTGTAAAACTATGGCTAGTTGGTCCTCCCTGAATTTGAAAAAAAAACGCCGGAAGGGGGCGCTGCAATCGCGATTTTTGTGCCATTTTCAATATTGTAGCGACCAAAAGTATATGAAGTTACCATCGAATTGAACCAAATTTTTTGTGTAAGTGTATGTCTATGGCTAATTGGTCCTTCTTGAATTTGAAAAAAATCCGCCAGAAGGGGGCGCTGCAATCGCTATTTTTGTGTCATTTTCAATATTGTACTGACCAAAAGTATATGAAGTTATGCATCGAATTGAACTAAATTTTTCGTGTAAGTGTATAACTATGGCTAGATGGTTCTCCCTGAATTTGAAAAAAATCCGCCGTAAGGGGGGGTAATAGCGAATTTTATGCCATTTTCAATATTGCACCACCTAAAAGTGTACGAAGTTAGTTCTAGAACTGAACTAAATTTTTTGTATATGATTATTTTTTGGTAAGGCAAATAGGTCCTCCTTGAATTTGAAAAAAAAAAAAAAATCTGCCTTTCATTCTATTGTCCATCGACTCGAGCAGAGACGGAATTCGTTTTTACTCCGATTAATTAACTGAAGCAGAAATTTAAGATGAAAATCAAAGTTGGTATGGTATTGAATTAAAATTATTAAAGCATTAAAATGAGTAACTATTTTTTTAAAAATATTAAAATGTACGTATGAGATAGAAGAAAGTTTTGGGATTGGCACATCCAGCGAGTTTTTCTTGTATTGAAACATTTTATTTTAACAAACCAAACACATAAGCTTGCAATCGCATTCAAATTTAGTTCAACAGTTAAAGCAAAAAATTCAGAAAAATACAATGAGGTAAAAAAGGGGTAACTTATAAAACTGTTTAAAAATTTTTAACTGATTAAATGTTTTATTACAAATATCTTAATTACTTATAAGGTGAAATCCCCTGTAATTGGTACTTTATTCCTTCACTGCACCGTGTATTAAATCTGGCACATACCTAAAAATACTTATAATTCTCATTTATGTGCTATGAATTTAGTGGTGTGATTCGATAGTGAATATGATCTCTGTAACTAATAAAGAACATTCCAACGAATCAAAAAAATATTTATTTTGTCCACGTCAGATGTTTGCATGTGACAAAAAATTAAAATTGTTCTATCAACCTATTATAACCAAATTTAACTTTATTATTTTTATTGAATACTTAAAAATATTAATATAAAGAAGGTTGTAGAGTATTAAGAAGGTAAAATTAATTAATTAAAGCACATATAATTGCAAAATGTAGCAATGCAATATTTTAAAATCCTAATTGTGTATATATGCATCATAAAATATCAAATTTTAGATGAAAATTTGAAATTTATTTTGTTTTACTATTTTTCTCATTCTTAGACCTTTATATAGATTTCAAATATTTTTTTCCCCTAAAAATAGAAAAAATCGTGCAGTAAAGGGTGAAGGGTTCTTTCTTGTTGAAATCCTTATTCCAAAGTTTTAAACCTATTTTGTTCTCATTTTTATTTTTGAAAGTAGAGAAGTGATACATTAAAAAAAAAATGTTGCCAAATTTTCAAAAACAACATGTACTTCTTATTATTAAAAAACATTATTCTTTTCATAAATGTATTCAAAAACTCAAGTAACTGACACGATCCCTATTATGAAAACCAATAACTGGAACACAAGTTACAATAGCCTAGGTTGCTAATTACAAAAATGCTTATTTACAAAAGTAATGTTTATTTGATTTAGATTTTCTACTGAAGTGTCAGTGAATGATTAGATATCAATAAGGAGTTTCATCGTAATATAAACTAATAATGCAGATGTTTCTTAGTTAAGAAATTCAAAAAGATATACATTTATTGTTTCTTTTTTCTACCTAACATATTTTAAAACTACCATTGTATTAAATATTATCAATATGAAAATGTCAAAATTAATATTATATATGAATATATAAAACCCATTGTAGGCAAAATGTTAATATTTAAAACAGCAACACACTTTCCAAATATTTTCTGTACCAAATAAAAAAAATATATATACAACCACTTTACAAGTTATTAAGAATATAGTTACAAGTTAGTTAATAGTTATTATAGTTAATATTGGTACAAATACTTTAATTTAAATGTTCTAACAATAAATAAAAAATGTGATAAAACCTTCGTAATAAAGAAATATAATAAAGATATTATTTCATTATCTCATCATAATAAGCTTTAAATCAGCAATTTTGGTAAATATTATAATTTCTGAAATCTAATGTTATCTCTGATGCCAAATCATTCAGTACAGGATATGTATAACAGCATAATTTTTCCTAAATGTTTTCTGCTTAAGTAAGAAAATTATACCAGTCAGAAGTACTTCAACATAAGTGCTCTAATCTTTTGTCTCCCAAATGAAGAAAATCATATTAATCATATTTTCAGAATCAGTGTTCTACTAATAACTAAAAAATGTAATAAAACTTACGTAGTAAGGATATATAATTATTTTAATTTCCTAATAAATTTTAAAACAACAATTTAATTAAATATTACCAATTCCGAAATCTAATATCTGAATATTTAAAATTCATTCAAAGCAGAATATGTATAACAGCAATGCTCTTTCCAAATTTTTTCTGCTCGAAATAAAGAAATAAAAATTGTTCAGCACAATTTTTCTAATAATAGATAAAAAGTGTGATAAAGCCTAGTAAAGATATATAATTATTCTTTCAATCTCTGTTCTAAATTTACTTTAAAACTATAACTCAATTAAATATTATCAATTGAGAAATCTGAACAATAATATAATCTCGAAATACGTCAAACTCATTTAAAACAAAATACGTAGCAGAGTAATTCTCTCCTCAAATATTTTCTGCCCCAAGTAAAGAAAATTATACCGGTTCGAAGTACTCCCAACATAAGTGTTTTGCGATATTTCTACAGATAGTCCCTAGACTCTCCAGAGTAATTGGAAGGATGTCCCACAGTAGAGAAATTCGATAGAGACTGATATCCAGGCCAGTTCGAGAGATGGACTTCATCGCTTGCAATTAGGTCGGAGAACCAATAGCATTAATTGCTTTAGAGTGAACGAGGAGGCTGTAAGGGGGGGACGGGAGGGGGGAGTATATTGGGATGACTCTGTCAGAAAATAGGGTTGGATGGTGGTAACTTGCATATTGACTGAAATAACGACGAGTCTCATTTACGTTCAAATTAGCCATCGAATACGTCGATAATTTTAGGGTTAAATGCATAATTTTAAAGCTTTCGGAATTGAGTAATCCAGTGCTAATGGAGATGGCTAATTCCATTAATAGAAATAAAAGTTTTCAATAAGCGTTTATGTTTCTTCCCCAAAATACATGTATTCACGGAGATCAAGTAAATGTGTTTGCGTGTGGAGATTTGAATTGCTTATAAACATATGCAATTAAGATTATTCATAATTCATTAGTCTATTTAATATTCAGATTTTATGTGTTTTGACTTTTTAAAATGAAAATAGGTGCATAAGAAATTAAAATATGTATCAGAACCTGGGAAGCATAACATGGAACCAACGAAATTTACCAACATCGAAATTTGTACATACATGTAAAAATGTTAAAAATTAAGGGAATTTTCACATTTGATTAATTATTTCCAAAACTACTGGGCATATTTAACTGAAATTAGGCATATAAAGTTCGTTGAAAAAAAGTAGACACCCCTATATTCTTAAAACGAAAGAGCTGATTTGACTTCTCATGAAAGAGCTGTAATTTTTTCGATCATAAAAGAGTTGTTTTTCAACCGATTAAATCCTCTTGAACTAAATTGGTTGTTTAAATAGCTCAACTTCATTTAAATTGGTTAAAACTCGAGTTATTTCAATTCTTTTTTGAGAAGCTGCCTTTCAACATTGAGATGAGTGGATTTCAGCTCAACTTGAGATATTTTGTGGCTGACTTTTTAAGAGTGTAAGAACTGTGCAACAAATTACAATGGAAGAAATTTATAGGTGCCAAGCGACTATAAATAAAGGCTACTTTGAATACTGATTGCATTAATATGCGTACTTTTTGTAATAACTGTCACTCACATTTAACATATGTTCAAAATTAGAAGGATGGTGTTCGGAATGGGCTAGGTATATATTTTCCTCGTAATATTTTCATATTGCTGTACAAATAAGGTATATATTTCGGAATATTTCAAGCATAAAATAGAAACCTCGTCCAATTTCTTAAATCTAGTGTTAATGAAGTGCCTATAAATGTTCCCCAAAATTTGCAAAATGATTGGTCTGAAAGAATGATTTTTTTTTAACTATAAAAGCAGAAAATACCTAAATAAATGAAAAATGGAGATAGTATACATTTAAAAACACGCTTTTATATGTTAACAGATAATATAAAATTTACGGTTGTGCGTTGAGAAACGAATATAGACATTTTGCGAAAATAGTTTAAATAAAGTTTCGTATTATTTCCAGTTGCCTTATCTAAAAATGATTCAGAGCAAACATTATATAGGGTGTCTCAAATTTATCTTTTCAACTTTGATCATCCACATAACCTAAATGAAATAAATAACAAAGTTCGGTTTTGTGTGCGTATAACAGCAGTTTTATTTGTACTAAAACGAATGTTTTTGCTTTCAGTGAGTTCAGTGAGTTTTTGTTATCAAGAGAGATCCATACCTGGTGATGGCTGCTCTGCAAGAAAGGGACTAGTGTGCGACCCGGCTCATAGAAACGAAGTCATATAAATGTCATAATAAATGTCACATAAAAGTTCAAATAAATTTCGGAACAAAATGCGTTATCCACCATCTAGGCCCTCAATACGCGCGCGACACAAGACGTTTGTGAAGATCGGCAGGTATATAGTAGTAGGTTAAATACCGTTTAGACTTAGTTCGTGCAACTAATAATGCTTATATGGAACTCTTCTAGGATCGCGTAAAACTTTTGAAATTGCTGTTCATTTCACAATAAACATAATTTCGTATCTAATTTCCTTTACGTTTTATGGAGGATCAACGTTGTAAAGATAAATTTTAGACACTATGAATATTTTTTAATAAACTGACTTGCTAATGCTTTCTACAAAAAAAAAAACAAAAAAAAAAAACAATGAATTGTTTCTAATTGAGTTCCGTGACCATGTCAAATAAATGAAGTGTAACGGGAATTTTTTGCGAAAAACATTGAAATACAATAAAAAAGTTGGCCGTAATTTTCAAGATAAAAATTTAATGCTTATGTAGAAGAGTGTTTAAAAAAGAATTTTTATTTTTCTGTTTTTTTTAATACTTTTCCAACTAATGATACTCGGTTGTATTAGTATTACACATTGTTACATAGTTCTATATACTTCCAATATAGGTGGTACATTGGCGCTCCATTTTCACGATTTTAAGTTAGCCGTACGTTAACCGCTGCTACAACAAGTGTAAATTTAATACTATAAAATAATCAAGTATCATAATCTATTTGATACCAAATATCATCAAACTATTATCTAAGTTATTAAATTAATAGTTATTTAGTTCTTGTTAATTGTTAATAATTTCCGAGTGAATCAAAGTTGAGCGGTTTAGAACCAAAGTCTATCCAATCAAGGCTATAGTTCAGCCGTTGAGGTAGAATTGAATTCGTGTTCTACATGCACAATACTTTGCTTACCTCTATAATAACTCAAGTCTTATGTTAAAAACCTTAGAAACAAATCACTTTAGTATTCTGTGATTCTGAATCTCTTAAGAAGTGTGGAACATTTAAAACGAAAATAAGATCTAAAAGTGACCTGTATGGGTTGTAATAATTCCACATGTCTGGATATGAAAAATTTAACACACATTAAAAGGAATATATGCTAACAGTTAGCGTTCTGAAAAAGAGTCTAGATGCACATACAGATTTTTAATTTAGGGTAAAATTAAGTAATTTAATTTTAAGTAATTTAATTAAGTAATTTAATTAAGTAATTAAGTAATTAAATTTTAAGTAAATGGTCAGCTTATATTGCAAGCAGGATTTATCATAACTGAATCGTCAGAGTTAGCCTATTTTCGTTGTTGTTGGACCAAAATATATATTTAAAATGACTTACAATGGGAAAACATAAACATTAGTTTTTGAAATACAATGAATAAGAAAAAAAAAATGAATTTTTCTTTATTAAAAATCGTTACAATTTTATTATTTTTTTTTCTCTAATAAACTAAATAGCAAATCACTATTTTAATCTTTAAGGTATGTTTCTTAAGTCAAAACTTCATGATTTTTTTAATACTTTCAAAGGTAACTGGCCCCTCAATTTTAACTCCAAATATATCTAGATAATATATTATATAATTGATCGACGATGATTCAAAGCGCCTCATTTTTTACTACTCTTATTTCCTCCATTCTGAAGCTGGAAGTTTATTAATTACACTAAGTATTATATAATTGTCTTTAGTTCAACACATTTGTTAAAAATTTTTTAAACAAAATCAGAGTACTTTTCAGTTTTTTAAATAATTATGTTGTAGTTATTTTGTTTTAGTTTGGTGATGTTTCTGCTGATCGTACTATAAATAAAAAATTATAATCAAATAAAAAAAAGTATTGATACAAATATATAGACTTTCTGGCAACATATTAAATAGAGATTTGATAAGTTCTTTTGTTAGTTATAAAAAACGAATATGTAAAACAAAATCTGTAAAGTTACTGCCAATTTTCAATTAATTTCTTTTATTGCCAATATTCAGTGTTTCCTAGAATTTCCTATGTAACAACTTCAACAAAAATGCATGTAACAGTTACACGTTTGTACTGTAAGGTTACTAAGAGTTTTTTTTAGAAAACTGGGGTGTCTAGAATTTTTTTATGTAACTGCAACCCGAGTTACAGATAAAAGTTTTTTTTTTTTAGATTTACATCTTTTTCTGTACAATGTAAAGATAAAATTTTAGTAAGCATACAGATTTCTGTAAATTTAGATCTGTAAAATTACAGTTTTTTTTTTGGCAGTGTAATCAAACTATAAAAATTCAAGATGTTAAAGGAAATTTTATAGTTACAGCCTCTTTTAAAATTTTGCAATAATACATTTTCATTATATACGAACATAAATTTTCAAGAATCACACGAAGGGAAACACACTTCTGTTAAAGAAATAATGGTATGTTCAAAATTTTTACGAATAAGAAATTTAAATAATTGAACTTTCAATCTGTTTTTGACATATTCATATTTGTGCTATTACTCGTATAGAAACAAATTAAGAATAACTAACAAAACGCAAATTAAGAACCAGATAACTATATTTAACATATTATCATTGACTAAATTTCCATATTAAATATTTTTTCTTGACTTAATCATTAAATTCTTAAGACAGTCTTTTTTCTATAGAAAAAAAAAAATGAGAATTAGATGATACCTAAATCTTCACGAAATATTCGTCGATAAAGAACGTCACAATTGGGATATTCTTTTTTCTTGCCATTATGTAAAGTAAGTTGTCTTGGGGTCATAATACCACATTAAAAATCTTCCAATTTTCACGGTTTAGTTTTAGATTTTTTTTCAAACATATATAGGGCTTGATGCAACAACTTATTGATTATGCATACAAGAAATATTATATTATTCGATATGTATTCATAAAATGTACACTGTTAAAACTAATGGTGACACATTGCACCTTTTAGGGGTGAAAGGCTTGTCTCACTGGTGACACCCCTAGAGGAGCTAAAATGGCACCCTTAACTAGGGTGAAAGGATGGCACCCCTAATCCAGGGTGTTTCAGGGGGTGAAAGGACGGTACCTCAGAGAAGAATAATGGCACCCCTTATCCACAGTGTTCAATAGAGTGAAACGATGGCACCACAGGGGAGAATAATCTCACCCTTTATCCAGGGTGCCCCCAGAGGTGAAATGATGGCATCTCAGGGGAGAGTAATGGCACCCCTTAACCAGGGTGCCCCAGGGGGTGAAAAGATGGCGCCTCAGGGGAGAGTAATGGCACCCCTTATCCAGGGTGCCCCAGAGGGTGAAAGGATCGCATCTGAGGGGAGAGTAATGGCACCCCTCATCCAGGGAACCTTAAGGGGTGAAAGAATGGCATCTCATGGGAGAATAATGATACCACTTATCCAGAGTGCCCCAGAGGGTGAACGGATGAAACACATAATCCAGTGTGCCCTGTGGCATCCTACAAGCAATAGCACTCACAATCTATGGCCCACAGTTGCAACCCCCCTCCCCCCACCCTGCTTGTCAAGAAATTTTATTGGTTTGAATCATGAAATACAAAGTGTTTACCCATTTTTAGATTGAATTCTGCAGAGAAAATTATCATTATCAGTCAATATTTTGAGTCTTTTTTTTTCTTTTAGATTGATGGAATATTATATTTTTAAACTCATTATCAGATGTCCAAAGAAAAATTGTAGCATATTTTTGTAACTCAGAGAGGGATAATATGAACTACAAAAATAATCATAGAAAGACAGAGAATTCAAATTGTACTTTCATTTACATGGAGAGTATTTTAAGAAAAATTCAAAATTTTAACTTTTATACAGTCTTTGCATTTCAAAATCACCAATCATAAGTCATCACTATTGCATTGTTAGTCATACCCAAAAGGTTTTGTTAGAATAAATCGCAAAATTTACACAACCTCTACACCTATTTTCTGCCTCTAAAAATCACTGAGTTAGAGTCAAATATTGTGACTTTGTCATGCAATTTGAAGCCTGATTTTCAATTTTATGTTTTGAAGTTCTTGTAAAATGAAATAAATAATGATTTTTGACTGTCTCTATCTCATATGTTTGGATTAATCTTTTTGGGTATGTTTAAGAAAGGGTCAGTAAATATTTTTGTGATTGGGCATTTTTAGATGCAGGAACATTATAAAAATTTGATGTTTTTTGACTCCCAAAATAAGAGAAAGTACAAATTGAATTACTATCTTCATATGAATATTTTTATAATTTTCTTATATTTTCAGAAGTAATCCGTAACCATCTTTTTTGACACATAGTATATTGCTTGACATGTATTTTCATTATTTTATATACAGGGCAACTGAAAAGTATGGGGACACAGAAAAATGCTATATCCTGTAAAATATATGCCATAATTTAATAATAAAAAAGTAAAAGAAATAACAATATTTTAACAAATTGTTCACTGGCTTGATATTTATTTTTTACACAAGTTTGAAAACGAAAAATCACCGAATTGACAGTCCGCTGCAGATAATTCTGATTTAAATCATTCTATGCCTTGATAATTTCGCATCACATACAATGCAAACTGGGGAGTTTCTATTTCTAGCTTTTCTACAGAAGTCAAGTGAGTTAAGATCTGATTGTTCGAAGGCAATACACCTGTTATTAAATATCTACGCAGATGGGTGTTGAAGATCAATGTTGTTTTTGCTCCATGTGAAGGCCGCAATACGGCTGGAAGTTCCATTAAAATTATTTTGCTTCCATGAGGCGAACACTTCGTTGAACATATTAGTTACTGATCATTTTGACGGTCGTGAACTTTTCGGAGGATTAAGATTTTCATATAATAGAAGAAATGCTACAAAATTTTAAAATAAGCGTTTCTCAGATTTTAGTTGTGAAATATTAATGTCAAACAACGCACCGATATTTTTTCAGCTACGCTGCTGTATCTAATTAAAAAAATGTAAAACACAAATTAGAAAAGAATATGTAATAAATGCTGTGTAACTTTTAAATTAGTAAAAATACTTCATATTCTTTAAAATTCTTCCAGAAAGTTAGCCATCAAGCTATGAAATGAATTATAGAAAATAAGTTCATTTTATAGTTGTGGTAAAATCACAGATGAAATAGAGTAAAAAAAAAATCATTTTTACAATATATGTAGTACTTACATTTATAGTGAACTTATGCAAATCCATATTTTATAGCATATATCCACACAGGATTAGAAATTAAGAACTGTATGTAAGGTGTCAAAATAATGCCTACAATTTTTTTTTGATGTGCCAACTGCATTTCATATTTTCTTATTTCTTTTCACAACCATGTTAATACTAATAATATTGCATTGCATATTTAATTTTAATGTATTGAAGGGAAGTGGGGAGGAAACTTTATATATTAAACACTTTTTCTTACTAAACAAAATAAAAACTGACTTTCCATAAGTATGAAACCTGATTAAACTACAATATTTGGATTCTGGAAAAACTTATTCTTTTTATAAAGCTAATATGCGTACAAAACAGATAATCAAGCAAATATGTCCACAGAGAGAAAATATGAGCTTTAGATATAACTAGGGATAAGCTAATTTTTAAAAAATCCGAGACTAACAGTACATCAGAAAATAAAAAGTTAGCAAATAAATGAATCTTTGGTTGCCAATTACGGTGTGGCATTTAAAACATTTCCAAATCACACTTTTTTTTGTTTGTTTGTTTGAGGAAGGGAATACAAAAATTTTAAAACGATTTTAATACAGTTTCTTATTTTAGGAACATATAAGGATGCAGAAATATCTCATAATAAAAGAAAATCTTGTTTACAGGGGTGTAATATCCAAGGACCAGTTTTATCAGTCATTGGTGAAATTGAAGTTAACTTAGAGGTTATTGAAAGGTTCAAAATTCTTAAGACATGTGCTAATGTCATGGTGCAGAGGGAGGGGGATGTATGCTAAAATACAAATGAAAGCATTTGCTAAACAAAAATTAAAGTTAAAGAAAGCTAGTTATCAAGATTTGACGACTAGGAATAATTTTTCTATAATTTAGTTTCATTTGACGGCTAACGGCTGCTGATTTCTAGTCCTGTATCCACATCAAAAAACTTTCTGCCAAATTGTTTTTGTGTTTTGACTTATTGCATCTGAAATTTTAATCTAAAGAGTAATTATAATGAAAGGAATAAAACACTGAATTAAAAAAAAACAACCTTTTAGTTCAAATAATCTTTTTATTGTAAACACCAAGAATATATTAAATATTATTAAACAAAGACGTAACATTATGTGGAACTGATGACACTGAGAAAATTTTGAAGACATAAGTATCTAATAAAAATAATAAAAATTTAAATTGGCTTTTGCTATAGTTAACGTTAAACAACCAAAATAATGCATACCACAAAGTAACTAAGCTTATAAAATTATCAGTTTTGGTAATTAACTGTTTATATAAAATTAATACATAGCATGAGTAATTTAACAAGTTGCTTGAGTTGCGGAGCACAGTAACAGGTTGAAACACAGAAATTTCTGCACCTTCTTCATGATAAAGAGTCGGAAACTTTTCTTGTATCAATCATGGTAATGTAAGTACTATAAATGTAAGTTCATTATCTGAAATAATAATAATAACACATTAAGGAAAACACACAACAAGACAGTCGAATTAAAATGTAACATCAAAGTACAGCAAAAATCATAGATGAACAAAAAAAGAAAGAATAAAATTTAAATAAAATTTAAATTATAGCTCACAAGGCTATCAAAGCCTGACAGCTAATGTGCCCGCAGGTTCTGTATGTAACGTGATAACTCTTTATATAAATATCAGATTTGCTTTAAATTTTATATGTGGGTTCATTCTGATAAGGTTCTTCACTGATTAGCATTGGAGGTTCATTGGTTAAATATGAAGGGGGGGAGAAGAGAGTGAAACCATCCTTAATTTATATAAATATGCAGAAATCATGCAGAATTATCACATTTTCTTCAAATTTTGTTAATAGGTTCACTCTGATAAGGCACTTCCCTGATTAGTTTTAGGGGCTCATTGGTTAAGTATAAAGAGGGATGGCAGTTAATCCACTGTCATATAACTTACAGTTGATTTATTTTATTTTTGGAAAGGCAATATTCTTTGAAATAAGAGTATAATATACAGTTGTATGTATAGCCTGCGAGCTCAATGCCATCAGTTTAACTGGGCACTTTCCTCTTTATTGCCTATTTTCGGACAGAACGAGAAAATTACATGACCAACTCATACTTGTCATTCAGATATTCTTTTCCTGTATTATCATTAAGAGTTACAAACTATTTACATTATTAACCCTATTTACAAAACATATCTTGCAACAAAGTGTCTATTCCAGATTAGCAACGAATTTCCCTAACATGTACAGGTATTCCATACCAGTAATAATAATAAAAAAAATGAGGAATTTTATTTAAATTTATTAGTTATAATTTATTAGCCCCTATTATGTATCCTATATTGACACTAATCAATGAATATATGGATACAACCCCTCCTGTTTTTCCTTCATTTTGGGAATAACGAATTTTCAACGTATTCTATTGACGATTATTTTCAAAATTTTCAAGATGTGATTTTGAGACTTTCACAAAAGTTGTTCTATACATTTGGCTAACATAATATGCAAATGAAATTTTGATATCTTTGACGCATGCGCAGTGAAAAATTATTTAGTAAACCTACTCAATATTGGAACAATTTTTATTATTTTTTAATTCTGATTACGTATTGTGTGCAATGTTGTTTGTCACATTTTCTGAAAAGAATGTTACTTTATATTAAGAACTCTCCAAATTATAAGCAAAAATCTTAAGTAAATTTTAGACTGTTTTTCGGATTCGTAGAAAACCTTAATTTTTCTACGAGTATACATGCTATCGACATAAAAATGAACGCAGTTTATTACAATAAGCCACTTAATCATAATCTACAGTTTGGGCGCTTTTGCTACATTAGTTTTGACAGGTTATTTATCCAAAAGATATCCAAAAGGTATTCATTCTTTTTTAATTTGTTGACGGTCCCCTATTGGAGTTTCTGAATAAAACCTTCAGGGAAATATATGACTTGTACTACACTATCTGGCCATTGATTATCGTCCACTTGCGATTTTAGACATTTTGTTAAATATCTAGAAAAATACATGAGGAATTATCCTGAAACTCTCAGTGTATACACATAATAGTACAGGTCATATATTTCCGTGAAGATTTTTTCCAGAAACCTTATAAGAGACCGTCAACAAATTAAAAAATAATGAATATCATTTGGATAACCCTGTCAAAACTAATGCAGCAGAAGCGCTAAAACTGTAGATTGTGATTAAGTGGCTTATTGTTATAAACTGTGTTCATTTTTATGTCGATAGTGCTAGGATGTAGGGAAATTTTTCAGATTTTTTTTTTTTTTTTCAGAAAAAAAATTCAGATCATTATTTTAAGAAAAATTAATTAATTAATACTCATTTCAAAAAAAAAATAATAATAATTTTAATCTTCCATAATTTCATTAATATATCCTATAAATCCAATATTTTCATTTAATACATCGCAGCTTCCCTATTTGACATAATAGCAATATACAAAATAATATTTTTCTAAATTATTTTATTATTAATTATTCATTCTTAAAATTATATTAATCAGTCCTAGTTTTAAATATAGATCATTATCATGTAATTGCCCAGTCTTTTAATCGTATAATACGTAATTTATGCTATTTCAAAATTTAAGATAATTTCCGTATTTTTTATGTGACGATCGCTAATTTTTCCTTTTTGAGCATCGCCATTTTCTTTACTGATACCTCCTAGATGCTGGACATGAGTCATCGGGGCTTAGAATGTTCTACGACATTCCGGAAGCGTCGTTTTGGTACAAATTTCCCGCTGAAATCTCAGCGTCCATCCCTTGATGACGCATGTTTGTTCCAGATCATTCCTAGCGTCGGGTGATGCGAGATTGTGATTGGCTGAGCGCACGCGCGCTGCCGTGAGAGGGAGGAAGATTTTCTGATTTATTTGACACTTTGAGAGAGAGCAGCGTTAGCGAAAGACGTCCGTGGCCAACACCCCCTATAGTCAAGGCCTTCACACCGTTTCAAAATGGCCGATCGCGATGTCCGACTTCCCACGTCCATAATATGAATGTATATGGAATGTAATATGAATGTAATAATCCTCACACAAAGTTGCATTTCTTGTAATTTTCAAAATTTTTAGCAATAGTGTTTACTTTTTCAGTTAATTGAATGTGTAATCAAGTAAATAATTGTCATTTCCTATAAATATAAGTTGTAAATTAAGAGGGTTACTTATTGTTTAAAAAATATACTAAAAAGGACTTAAAATACAAATTTTTATAAGAGGCGAAACTGCATTAGATTTGAGCTTTGGATTTTTAAATAGATGTGATTTAATTTAGAAATAGAATATTTCTTTTACATTATCAATATCACACTATTTTAAATAAGTAGGATAAAAAAAAAAAAAAAAAAAAAAAAAAAAAAAAAAAAATCTATATTAAAACATTAAATGAACTTATACATTGAAGAAAAGAAAGAATGAAAATAATAGAAAGAAAAGAGAAAAAAAAAACTCAGCAAAAAAACTTAAGGTTAAAATTATAACAGTACATCATTTTTTCTAAAAAATATATTAAAATTTATATTGTAAATTAGCTTCATAATCCTGAAGCTAAATTCGTTTACATAACTGGAATTTGATGACTTGATTAAAAAAAAAAAAAAAAAGAATTGGGAAAAAAATGTACTAAATAATATGTTGTGTGAGAAGAGTTTTTTCATTTCAAATACACCCCCCCCCCCCCCCACACACACACACACACACTTTTCACACTCACTCCCATGTGTCTTATTTGTTTACTTTTTTCTTATTTGATGAGAATTATTTAAAGACAGAATGCTAAGTGTTATCTCATTTACTTATGTCATTGTCTTAATATCATTATTATGTAATAATTTCTGTTATACATATGTAAGATATAAAATGTTTTTTATTAAATCAAAACAAATAATAATAAATAAGTAAGGTATATTTTATTTGCTTTCTAGCTTTAACCTTTTTTATTATTCAGTATTTCCTTGTAAGATTGTTTAATCTTATAAATTAATATTAAATATAATATCAAGTGGCATTGGAACAAAGAAAAAAAAAGATGCAACAACTTATCAATTTATAAACTATTTTTAAATTAATATTACTATTCTAAATTATTATTATTATTAAAGAAAGCATCTGTTCCTTATTAATTTATAAATTATTTTTAAATTACAATTATTATTATAAATTATTATTATTAATATTATTGAAAAAAATCTGTCAATTGCCAATCTATAAATTATTAAAGTATAAATTTTAAAGTATTATTATTATTAAGGAAAAAATGTGTTCAGTATCAATCTATAAATTATTTTAAAATTATAATTATTATAAATTATTATTAAAGAAAAAAATCTATTCCTTATCAATCTATAAATTATCTTTAAATTGCTATTGTTATTATACATTACTATTATTATTATTATTAAAGAAAGCATCTGTTTCTTATTAATTTATAAATTATTTTTAAATTACAATTATTATTATAAATTATTATTGAAAAAAATCTGTCAATTGCCAATCTATAAATTATGAAAATATACATTTTAAAGAATTATTATTATTAAGGAAAAAAATGTGTTCAGTATCAATCTATAAATTATTTTAAAATTATTATTATTATAAATTATTATTAAAGAACAAAAATCTATTCCTTATCAATCTATAAATTATCTTTAAATTGCTATTATTATTATACTTTACTATTATTATTATTATTAAAGAAAGTGTCTGTTCTTGATCAATTTATAAATTAGTTTTAAATTACTATTATTATTATTACTAAAAAATATCTACTAATATTAAAGAAAAAAAAAATCTGTTTCCATAAAAATAACTTTCAAATTAAGAGTACAGAAAAGTATAGTAGAAAGAAGGAAAAGATAATTGTCAAAATATCAAAAGCAATTTAACAGCTGAAGCTAATTAATATGCTAATGAAAGCTGTAATAGCAATAAACAAACTCTTTGAATATTTTATGAATTAATTTAAACAGCGCACCCAGATTACTTATAGTAAACTATTTTTAAACTGATAGCGAGAAAAATTATATAATTTAATAAGTAAATTCGGATTCAAACTAATAAACTGGAATTTAGAAAAATACTTAATAAACAAAGAAATAAACAATTGCTAAAGGGCAGTAATTTTCTGATAAAGATATATTACATATAAATAATAACAAAATCCCGTGAGGAAATACTGAAAGTTAAAATCAACAGGATAAAAATTCAGATGAGAAGCAAAATTATGTTTTTTTTTTTATAATTATTTTAAACAAAATACTAATTCACCATAGATGTAAATGATTTGAAAGCCACTGTTGCAATACATATAGCTAGAAAACTAAATCGGTAATCACTAATCTTACAAGTGTGTTTAACAGAAATTACCTTTAAAGCTTTGTTAAAACAGTGACATAAGGAAAAAAAGATAACACTTACTTTTAGTCTTTATAATATCCAAATTTTGTACAACGCAAAACAAAATAGAAAATGGCGAAACGCCAGAATTGAAACATGCCGTACTAGCGCTGGACTGACCTGACGCACACTGACTAGGTATTTGCGAATAAAGGTCACCGGTAAAAGGGGAGTCGGACCTTCGGACTGTAGGGGCAGCCATATTGAAACTTCTGGAATTCGCTGCGGAGGCCTTGACTATAGGGGGTGTTGCCGTGGCCCGGCGCTGCCCTCTCGAGGGTTAGCGTCGGGACAGAAGAGTCTCCTTTTTTTAGGATTACGCGACAAAAGAA
The DNA here is from genome assembly GCA_964019185.1 of Maratus speculifer. Lineage (NCBI taxonomy): Eukaryota > Metazoa > Arthropoda > Arachnida > Araneae > Salticidae > Maratus > Maratus speculifer. Next base: position 103,561,247 of record OZ025289.1, on the reverse strand, counting down.
TGATTCTAACAAGCGCCTTGCTGAGGGGCATCTGACAGATAGATCTTTTTTTGTTAAGTTTTGAGAGAATAAGATCTCTAATTGCGAATGTTGCAGCAATGTTATTATCCTTTTTAAAAGCCCCCGCACTGTGTATTTTTATTGCATTTTTGGCATACAGTTTCCCTCCAACTCCAGTAAAAGACTTTAGTTATCGTAAATTCCATATGTACACAACAGGATTTACCAAAGTGTTAGTGTCTATCAGTGTGACGGTGCTAGTAGTCCCTCCAGCCAATTGAGGCTACGTAAATACCGGGAACTTCAAGAGCTGTCAACGTGATCTTGCTGCGGAATTTGATCGACGTACTTCATCCTTTCCGGCGGTAATGTGTAGAGAGTCATCGTGAGAACCAGCGATTCTTAGTCTCCAATTTGAAGTGTGGAGTTCTGCTATTGTGGAAAAGCCTTTGCCGTCTTCGATCATCGAAAATCTTCATAGATTAAACTGTTCCCGTAGTGCACATAATTTGGACTGTCTACCCGATCTACATGACAAGAGACTTTCCTCTTATCGGAACTGTATGATGATTCAGCACCTCAAAATCCAATAATGTATTTTTTTTCTTTCAAAGTTAGTACGTGGCCACGGAAAAATATATTCATCATTATAATTAATAAATCTTAAGTTGCTGCAAATAAGTGTCTTCCTTTCTCCATGTGCTTTTTTTGGCACAACGCAATGTCGCACTTACGTTCACGCGCTGCTGGTTGTATTTGAGGAGTTGTTTACCGGTAATATTATTGTTTTGGGCCGACTTGTTCGTTTCCACAAGTTTTGGCTGCCAAATATTGCTTGGATAGCGATTCCCCAAATACAACGTATAGCAGATAGCATGTATACTCGTAGATAAATTAAGGTTTTTATAAAAATACTCCCCATTTTTCCAAGATTTTTGCTTATAATTTGCAGAGTTCTTAATATAAAATTAGTTCTTAATATTAGTTCTCAATATTATGTGCAATGTTGTTTGTCACATTTTCAGAAAATATTATTTTATATTAAGAACTCTGCAAATTATAAGCAAAAATCTTGGAAAAATTTGGAAGTATTTTTATAAAAACCTTCATTTCTCTACGAGTATACATGCTACCGACATAAAAATGAACACAGTTTATAACAATAAGCCACTTAATCACAATCTACAGTTTGAGCGCTTTTGACGCATTAGTTTTGACAGGGTTATCCAAAAGATATTCATACATTTTTTAATTTGTTGGCGGTCCCCTATAAAGTTACTGGAAAAAATCTTCACGGAAATAGAAGACCTGTACTGTATTGTTTATACACTGAGAGTTTCAGGATAATTCCTCATGTATTTTTCTAGATATCTTGCAAAATGTCTAAAATCGCAAGTGGACGATAATCACTGGCCAAGTAGTGTATTATATTTATACACTAAGATTTTCCGGATAATTCCTCATACATTTTTCTAGATATTTAACAAAATGTCTAAAATCGCAAGTGGACGGTCATCTCTGGCCATATAGTGCATATCAGGAGCTTTAAGGAACTGGCTAATTCTTTATTTTCCCTTTTGCTATATGGGGGAAAGTCGGGTGGAATGGGACTGTAGATTTTTCTCTTTGTGCATTATTCTAAACATTTCATCGATCGCATACAAGATGAAGCAATGGTAATCCATTCTTCAGTTTACAAAAAATATTGATATGCATAGACTTGCAAATGTATGAAAGAAAAAATTATTTCAAAAATCCAATTTAAATTACATTTATTTGCACTCAATATATTAAAGGCTTATTTATCTATAAATGTAATAGTTTCCCTATTTATGGAACATTGTTATACTGTATATTATCCATAATTTAAACTAACCCTAAAGCAGCATTTTTGTTTGAACAAGAAGTTTAACACAAACAAGGAAGTGGCGAGGAATGGGACATGCCAGAAAAGTTATGAATGGGACGCGCCCAGTTCCTTTTTTTTAATTAATAATAATGCGAATTGCTAGCATGCAAATTTCTTAGAAGATAATATATTAATTGTAACATTGATAATATATGCATTCATACTTCAAAATGTAAATAAATTGATGATTATTTAAGGCGCAACTCTAGGCACAGAAAAAGACCCGGATGATAATGCAAAGTCTATGGGGGCGTTCTTTTCAAATATTTCGTCGAAATTTTAATATTTTTACGTGATTGTTTTGCACAAAATTGCTGAGGGTGATCCGCAACCGGCGTAGTTTTTACTTTTTCAGTTTTGGTTTCAGATTTTTTTTAAAAATTACTTTAACTTACGGAATTGGTTTAAACCGTTCTGAAATTGAAACTATCGTTATACAAAAAATATAAAAGCAAAATCGAAAAAATTAAAAACTAGGCCGGTTATGGATCATCCTCAGCTGTCTTGCTCAAAAGAATCATGTAAAAATATTAAAATTTGAGTTAGGTATTTCAAAAGAACGCTCCTACACACTTTTACATTATCATCTTTACATTCTGAGCCTAGTTTGGGGCCTTAATGACACCTATGACAGAGAATCCTGAATTTTCATTCCAGTCATGAAGATACTGGAATTTTATATTGTGGCATATACATTATCAACTTACAACCTTTGTTTGATTGTTTATATTACCGACACTATAGGTTATTTTGTGCCTTATAGCTTTTTTTTTATTATTGCTGTCCCATAACTCTTAATGAGGAGGTATGAGACACATTTTGAAACTTACGTTCTCTTTAAAATAAAATAGTATTTGCACGTTATGTTTCTATATTGTTCAGGGGGATTAATAAATAAAGAATACTGCCCAGTTAAACTGATGGCATTGAGCTTACAGGCTACAAATACTAATTGTACATTAAAGCCTTATATTTTCAAGGGTTAATTCCGTTCGAAAAAAATTAAGAAGGGGAAACAGCTCTCCCCTTTCCTCTTTTTTTATACTTAATCATTGAACCTCCTATACTATCAAAGACATGCTTTATCATATAAAAAATCTATATCCAAAATTCAGAGCAAATGAAATAATTCTTAATAAAAACCCATTTAGAATTTATATAATTTAAAAGGAGTTATCCCCCTCTTTTATACTTAACCATTAAACTTCCAAAACTATTTAGAGATTTGAACGAAATCTGAAAATTCTGCTTGAAAAACCCATTTATATAAATAAAGGGGGGGGGGCATTAGAACCCCTGTTTCCCCTATTTATACTTATTCAATGAACACCTAATAACAGTCACGGAATCGCCTCATCAGAATGATCCTAATCTAAATTTTGAACAAAAACTTAATTCTGCATGAAAATCCCATTTATATCAACTAAGGGGAGGGGCATCAGTCCCCCGTTCCCCCCTTATACATATCGAATTAACTCCAAAAACTAATCAGGGAAGCACCTTGTCAGGATATACCTACATACAAAATTTCAAGTGGATCGGATATTTTTTTCATGAGCTATCGCGTTACGCACGAACGTACATACAGAACGGAAGGGCACATAAGCTCTCAGGCTATGATAGCCTGTGCGATAAAAAGTGTTTTACCTTGCATGCTATAAATTGAATTTTTTTTGTATATATATATATAATTCTTACTTTTGTAAAAAAAGTCCCATACCACCCCACTCTCCCCAATAGAGATATTATATATTAATACACCAATTACACGAAAATAGAATTTTTATCAATAGTATTAAAATACAGTTTAAGGGCTAACAGTTTATTTTATATCCTTAGGTTTTTACCACGTTCTCCCCAGGTTTTTACCGGTAAAAAGCCAACCCTGTTTATTGGCCTTGTTTCAGAACGAGTGGAATGAAAGATTGTTAAAAATTATGTCATTAGAAAAATGTTTAAGATTTATAAATAACAGTGCAAAAATCGCCTTTAAAACACGAGATCATCATCACCTGCGGAAAATTTTCACATTTGTGTAAAATTACGATATAAGTTTTTATTCATTGTTATATTTTTTGAACACACACTATTTCTGTAAACTATTCTGAAAGTTCAGTGGAGTAAATACAGATTGTTTTCCTTTTATAATTTGAATGTTCATGACTACAAATTTGTCATATCGGATGATGTTGATGATTGTGAAAGGGGGGGGGGACTGATTACGGTCTAATCAAACTTAAATTACTATTATTGGAAAAAAAATATTTTATTTTATTCAACCATAAAATTCTGCTACTAAATAAAGTTTAATGCGAAAGAATACTTTCGAAAAAAAAATGGGTGTAAATCTGCATAGCCGATAATCAGAGCATAAGGTTTATTAAATTCAATACCCTAACATTTTCTCACCTTTTTGAAAGAAAATGAAACCAAACGTATGAAAATATGAAGAATTGGGAGTAAGAAAACATAGTGGTAAACCCAAGATACCGCTAAATTCGGGTTTTGAGGCATTTCCCACCAAGGTAAGACTTGGCTGACTAATAACGTTTTAATTTGCAAATCGAGGTTTTTTCCATGATTTTTATACTTAAATGAGACTAAATGATTGTCCGTGCTACCGCGTCCCGATCTAATCTTATTATGAAGATTATTTTTCAAATAATGGTGGTTAATAAGGAAAATATTAATAATGAAAAACCTGTAAATAAGTTTTGATTACTTTAAGATTTGCAAGTATTCAATTGTCTTAAATGAAAAAATTACCCCCCCCCCTCTCAAATAAAGACAAATCAGGTATACTGAAACAATATTAGAGAAGTTACGCGAGGCTGCAATATGGTGTGAATTAGCCTTTACAGGAGGGGTTCGGATAGCATCTATCCGACAATATATGCAAAGCCGGCCAGATGCTGTCCGAGATCCCGTGTAAAGGTTCAAATTAAAACTTCGCGAATAAAATTAATTGCTTATTTTAACTGTATATAGACGCAAAAACATATTTTAACCTTAACTGCTCTGACAAAAATTGTTACATAACTACTGTGAGCTGTCTGTCAGACCATTTAATCTGAAGATGAATAAAATGTTACATAAATTCTCAGAATGCGATTTATGTATTAAACTTTATGTACAAGAATATCATAAATCAAAATCAGCTATTCAAAAGTATTTAGAGGTAGTAATAAGACTCCAAACTAAAAAAAATTGACCAGTATCTATAGTTAAACTAAAAATTACAAGTTAAACTGTGAAACTTGAAAAACCCACGGTGTCTGAGACCACTAACAGCAGTTAAGGGTTAAATCTAAACAGTTGAGTTTAAACACAAGGTAAAATAGTCATAGAATATTCCGATTGCAACAAGATTCGTCTATAATAACTGATTTGTAATGAAAAAATACGTAAATATTTTTACAATATTTCATTTCGCTCTTTCTAATTATGCGCCTTTAGGATTCCCGTGCCTAGAGCAGTTTGATCCAATTGCTCCTCGGTAGCTAAGGCCTAGATAAATCATTTAAAAATATTGACAGGTAAACGAGAAATTGTAAAATAACTATCTCATAGGTTTAACATTAGCAAGCGGGTATTTTGGTGAGAGTGTAGCTTGTAGATTCACATAATAAACTTAACAATCAATCATACTAACAAAAAAAATCTAATTTACTGTTTTTTTATGACATTACTTATAGGGATGTACGATAAATTAACGTAACAATAAAATAAAATAAAATAAAGTTAAATCTTACCTTTAATCAGACTTTGCCCGGTTCACTGGTCAAGCAAATCGGATCGTTAAGTCCTCATTGTTGTTTCATTGTAGCTCAGTGGTTAGTCCTCAATTAATATCGCCAATTTACACACTGGCATGTTTTGATTTGCTCACACCCGTAAACTTTACTTGCCGACACCGAAAGCAGAAAGACACGCGTCATAGCGCATGCGCAAGTTGCCAGTCACCCGATGAGGTGGTTACGAAGTGCATGGCACCTTATTTAGCTCCCATCATCCAGTAACAGAGCTGTCGTCACCCCAACCGCATATTCAAGCTCCTATGACACCCTAGGGTTCCAAATGGCACCGCCTTTTCACCTCCGGGTCCCAAATGGCACCGGTTTGTCACCTTTATTTTTAACAGTGTAGTAGCGTGATTTCTTGACTAGTGCTATTTGGCGTTACCCACCTATTTGGATAAAACGTCATGCAAACATAACCATAAAATAAGATGTAATAATGCCATTTAAATTGTCCAATTCTAAAGACATAAACTCTTAGCCCTAGAAATCGACAAATTTCTCTTATTTACCATTAATTGAGATATCAGGAGTATATTATTATTATTAAATTCCCTTCTGATGTAGTTCCAACATTTAAAAGAATCAACCGGAGTTATAAAGTCAGTGGATGACGCTATTATGCCATTATAATTATTGCACAGTATATTTTACTTTTATGCGTAACTTTTTTTATTGACAAATTCCTACAGTAGAAACAAATAAAAAATACGCAACGATTGAAGAAAAAATTATCGTATTAACATGTTTCTGATAAAATTAGTTTCTACAAAAAATGCAACTTATCAAAAGAGGTCAGATACATCTGTTATAAAGAGTTTACATCTAATCTTAATTTTTTTGTTGGTAAAATTAGAACTTAACTTCGAAATCTGATTACATCTGTAGGCCGAGCCGGTAGGATTTTATTTTATTGACCAAACTAAATTCCAATCAAGATAAAATAAATATTTTTATCGAATCATTGATCTTAGTAGTTAATCATGTTCTTTGGTACATAACGGTACCTTCATTTTTGTTTTTTAGCTGACACGGATTAACATTATTGTATGTAAAATGTACATGAAATAAGGCATAAAACCACAAAGAATGTAAATAAAATCTATTATTCTAGACTACGAATATTTTAAAATCCATTAAAATTCCCGTTAATTATCTTCCCTTTACATAAAACGAATATCATGCAACCAACCCTCCCGTAATTTTTTTTCCAACTGACACGGAAAAACATTACTGTATGTAAAATTTACATGAAATGCTACCTAAGACCATAAAAAAATGTAAAATAAATCTATGATTATAGCTTACGAATATTTAAAAATCCATTCAAATGAAAACCATTAATTATCGTTCCTCTAAATAAAACGAATATTATGCAACCAACCTTCCCACCGTCATCCGAGTAAAAATATTGATTTTGTTCTGAGAAATAGTACATAGGAAAATATTAAGTTGCTCAGAAGAATTACAAAATATATTTATTGTACAACTATAGATATATTTTCAAAATATCATTTAGTATTTCAATAATTTTTCTTATTTAACTTATAAGCTGGATTCCTTCATCACCAGCACTGTTGATATCACAATGGAGCTTCAAAACTTTCAAAATCAACGGTTGATACAATGTATTTTTGTTAAATTGAGTATAACACTCCAGGTCATTTCGTGAATTTATTAAATAAACTAATTAAATAAATAAATAACCCTTTTTCTTTTTCCATTTCAAACATTTGCAACTAATATTTATCATGTTGTAAAGAGCTCTCATAAAAGTATGTAAGGAAATATGAAATTACGCATTCTGTGATAACTTATTCATAAATTTATAAATCATTAGACCAAAACATAAGGTATCCTGGGGTAATAATGCCACGTTAAGGTTTTACCAATTTTCACTGCTCAGTTTTATATTGTATTTTTCAAACAAATGTATGATTTGATACAGCAACTCATTGACTATCTATATAAAAAAAATAATTTAACAGATTCATAAAATGTAATGGCGGAATTACCCACCTATATGGGTAATAACGCTATGCAAACAAAACTATTAAATAAAATGGAATAATCGCATGTAGATTGCCCAATTCTAAAAATACAAACTCTACAAACTTAGAAATTGAAAAATTGCATTCTAAGCTATTGAAAATGTTCAATTTTTTGTGAAAGTGTAAGAAACATAAAGGTGTGGTGTGGGGGGATGAGGCAAAAGAATATCAGACCGTCAGCTTCTTTTTGCTTAAAAAGGACCGTTTAAATAGAATTTTTAGAAATATTGCACAGTTTTAACTGTGTTTATTTGAATCAGTATTTAGGGCGTAGCTCGGCCACTGTAGGGAATCAACCGGGGTATTAATGCCAAGGATTGGCGTTATTACCCCGGTATAGTTATTGTGCAGTACATTTTAATTATAAATTATCTCGAGAAGATATCCAAAATCTTCAACAACATTTTGAAAGTACATGAAATGCACTACAAATTTAGGTAATTAAAAAAGTATTTCCAGGTAAAAAAAAAATAGTCTTCATATCACAAAACGTATCTCGCAAATTTTAGATCAAGCGTTAATTTTAGTTGCTTGTAAAAACAATAAAACCTACAAATGGAACAAATTAACTTGAAGCTATTTTTTGCAATTCATATGACTCAAAACCCTTCTGCGCAGAGCACATGGGTGTCATTTACCAGATTATTTCATAATTATGCATAATATTAGCACTTGGCATTATTACCCCGCCTGGCGTTATTACACCAGACCACCTTACTAATATAAATTTTAAAAAACTCATTTCATCATAAAAAGAAACAATACAATAAAAATATCTTTAGTTTATTGTTCTGAACAATCAATATTATAAATTCCAAAATATTTATAGTTCAAATGGAGTTAAAATAAATTTTAATGCCTTTACTTTACGCAATAAACATGAGATACACATATTTAAAAAACATTAATTTGAAAATGTATATAGTTTATTTGTAGAGTTGGTGATTTTTTACCGTTACTTGAACAACATTTTGAGAAATTTCAACTCTGTGCTATAGATTTTCGATTCAAGCGTTAAACATCCTACTTTGTACTTAAGTCGTGTTAATTGCACACAAATTCTGGGTGAATTCATGGGTGTAAAATTCAATTGTCTGAGTTTAAAACTACATACAAGTACTACTTTTTTTGAACAGTACAAAAATAACCCTGTTTTTTAGTACCAACCAGCACCAAAAAATTTAATTCAAAATTTTCGGCAAATTTTGGTCGTACAAGAATTTTTTTTAAAATTGTTATAGTTTAGATAATAAATTCTAAACTATGTCTATGTTTAGGGACCGATAACAATTTAAATAGTGTAACTTAAAAAAACTGTTTAAAAAATAAAATTTGATATGGTAAAAAAAAAGTAAAGAAAAACAACATTTTTTCGCAATGGTATCTCCATCACTAATAGTTTAGGGAATTGATGTTATAGAAGAGTTGATACGTTTACAATTAATTATAAAATTTAAAACAATGTTATGTATTTCAAACAAAATTCAGATTTCTTTAAGATATACATTTATATAATTTAACAAACGGAGCATAGATGTAATTTGCTTCTTTTCTAACTATTTCTAAACATTTCAGTGAAAATTCTTCGACTCATTTAATTACACGCCATAACTTGCCAAAATCTTTATTAACAGTACATAAGAAAGCGTATATCTCACCCGGTGACTGAACAAATATGATAAATTATACAAAGCATAACTTTTACGTGTCATGATGCAACCGATCAATAGATTTGTAATTCAGGCGGAAGACATCCTATTTTGTGTGTTAGCAATACTAATCACGGATATATACAACAAAATTTTCAAGGCTGAAACTTACAAACCAGTTGTATTTTATCGACTTATATTGAATTTTATCCAATAGATAGTTACTTTACTATACGTTTGTATTAGTCTTTGAATTACCAATGAGCTAAATGTAAGAAAATCTTGTCTTCTGTTATCAAGATTGCTAAGGTAAATAAATTTTAGGAGAGAAAACGACTGAAGGATACATATTCTAGTAAGATGTTCTTTAATTGATAGTTTTAAAATATTCTTTTTACACTATTTCATTTTTAAAAAATCACTCTTGGGAAAAAAAATTTAATTTTTTTTAACGTTTATAAGAATTATAAATATTTAAAAAGTACCAAGGTCATAAAGATTACCCTCTTTTTTTTTCGAAAATTTTGAAGCAAGTATTTTAAATGAAAATTTTGACATTTTACAGACATACACATACCTTAAATTTATTAGAAAATTAGAAAAAGATCCTGATAAAACACTTACAAGCCCTATGCAGTTATTAGAAGAAGTTATAAAATAGATTACTTTCCTTTTTTTCGTTTGCGATAATAATAATAATAATAATAATAATAATAATAATAATAATAATAATAATAATAATAATATTATTATTATTATTATTAATAATAATATCCAACACTATTAGTTTAGGAATTAGATGTCAGAGAAAAGTTGATACTTTTACAATTAATAATAAAATTTTAAAAATTGTTATTTAATTCAAACGAATTCAGATTTCTTTAAGGATAAATGTAATTTGAGTCTTTTTTAACTATTTCTAAACATTTCAGCGAAAAATTCTTCGACTCATTCAATTACGCGCCATAACTTGTCAAGCAAAAACTTTATTAAGAGCAGATAAGAAAGAGTACATCTCGCCCGGTGACTGAAGAAGTATGATAAATTAAACAAAGCATAACTTTTACATGTCATGATGCAACCGATCAATAGGTTTCCGATTCAGGCGGAAAGCACCCTACTTTGTGTGTTGGCAATACTGATCACGTACCGATTCTGGATTACTTCAGGGATATATACATGAAAATTTTCAGGGCTGAAACTTACAACCAATACTATTTTATCGGGTTATATTGATTTTTCTCCAATAGATGTTTTACTATTCGTTGTGTTATTCTTTGAATTAAGAATAAGCTATATATAGGAAAATTTTGTCTTCTGTTATCAAGATTGCTAAGGTAACTTAATTTGAGGAGAGAAAGCGCCTGAAGTAATGTATTTGCTAGTAAGATGACCTTTAATTTATAATTTAAAATATACTTCTAGTACAATTATATATAACAAAAATCACTTTTATGAAAAAATAAATCTAAAAACTTTATAATCATCTTTATACTTTAGTCGTGCTAATCGCATACTAATTCTGGACTAATTTATGGATGTAAAATTTAACTGTCAGAGCTACAAGCTGCACACAAGTAAAATTTTCTGTTTCAATAGTACAAAAAATATCTGTTTATTAGTATCAATAAGCGTTAAAAAATTATAAGATTAAAATTTTTCGACAAACTTTGGTTGTACAAAAAAAAAAAAAAAAAAAAAAAAAGGATTTGAATAATATATTCTTAATTAAGTTGTATATGTTTTAGGGACCGATAAGATTTTAAATATCGTTCCTTAAAAGAAAATGTTTAAAAAAACTTGAAATGGTAAAAAAAATGGCAATTGTAACTTTATTTCCAACACTGGCATTGTTGGAATGAGAAGATTTGATAATTTTATAATTAATTATAAAAATTAAAACAATGTTATTTTATTCAAACAAAATTAAGATTTGTTTCAGATTTACCCTTATCTAATTTAACAAACGGAGTCTAAATATAATTTGCTTCTTTTTTAACTATTTCTAAACTTTTCAGCGAAAAATTTTCGGCTCATTAAATTGCACGCCATAACTTGTCAAGCAAAATCTTTATTAACAGCAGATAAGAAAGTGTGCATCTTGCCCGGTGACTGAACAAATATGATAAATAAACAAAGCATAACTTTTACGTGTCAGGATGCAACCGATCAATAGATGTGTGATTCAGGCAGAAGTCATCCTACTTTGTGTGTTGGCAATACTGATCACGTATCAATTCTGGATTACTTCAGGGATATGTACGACAAAATTTTCAGGGATGAAACTTACAAACCAGTACTATTTTATCGAGTTATATTGAATTTTCTCCAATAGATAGTTACTTTACTATGCGTTTGTATTATTATTTGAATTACGAATCAGCTATATATAGGAAAATCTTGTCTTTTGTTATCAATGTTTCTAAGGTAAATAAATCTGATGAGAGAAAGCGCCTGAAGTGATATAGGTTATAGTTAAATGTTCTTTAATTAATAGTTCTTTTTTTAACACAATTTCACTTAAAAAATCACATTTGGAAAAAAAAATATCTAAAAACTTTATACTAAATGTTTTCACGCTTATAAGAATTATTAATATTTAAAAGATAACAAGGGCATAAAAATTACCAACTTTTTTTCCAAAATTTACAAGTTTTTAAGTGAAAATTTTGAAATTTCGAAATTAAAAACACATCTTAAATTTATTAGAAAAATTTCCTAATAAGACGCTTAACAAGCACTATGCAATATTATTAATTGCAATTATTAAACAGATTTATTTTTTATTGTATAACAATAATAATCATCATTACGATTATTATTGTTATATGATTATATCTAAATTGGAGTTAAGTTAAATTGGATGATATCTTCTTAAGCAAATTGTACATATTGTTAGAGACCGATGTGAATTCAAATTGCGTAACATTGCGTAATCAAAATAATTGTTAAATCGTTGAATAATTTTTTTCTTCTTCCACCCCCTTTTTGTTTTGGTTTTTATTTATTTATTTATTTATTTATTTATTTTGTTTGCTGCAGTAAGAATTGGTCCTATAAATTTTTATATTTATTCAACGACTTAGAGCTTCAGAAAAATGTATTTAACACAATATGGGAGGAATAATTGATATAGATGCTGCTAGACTTCAACTGTCCATCAACGCTTACTTGATTTCCGATGTTGATGAAGACTTCAATCGCAAAAATTTGAAAAACTTTGACGCGAGCAACTTACCACCATGCAAGAGTGTGCTTTTGCAGGCATTTTCGATGAGCTAATTGCATCGCTAGTCTCTATAATAATGCTCATAATAAGGAACTAGATATTTTTAGTCCTGAAAACAATGGGTGAACATTGGGAGATAATGAATATCATTTCAACTGGTTTGATGGGGACCAACTACCAGGCTTTGTAAGTGAATAGCTTCAAGAAGAATCAGGTATTCTACTTTCAATTTAATTATTTATATAAACTTGTAATTGTTTGATTCTTAATTACATACATATTTTTTATAGAAAATGAAATTAATGATGATAATGATAAAGATATTCAATACTAACATTGGATTGATGATGAATTATGAAACTTCAAAGATGACGATAATGAAGATTATAAAAATACATCATACTTTCTCATTAATAAAGTAATGAGTAATATTTAAATGAATTATTTTGAAATTTTTTATTTACAAATTTTAATGTTTTTTGCCTTAATATAAGACGTCAATAAACTATTATTATAGTTAATTGATTGCTGTTGAGAATTATCAATTTCCTCAATATTTCAAAAAAAAAAAAAAAAAAAAAAAAAAAAAAAAAAAAAAAACACTCTTTATAAATTAATAACGATTTGTTGTTAATTTCGATTACGATTTCAAATGTATTCACATTTTGGTATGCTATAATTATTTTTTAAATTAAGGGTTAAAATATTACTTAATTATTACTGAAGACTTCCATTAGACCAATAATAACATAAGTTTTATGAAGCTATGCTATAAAACTGTCTAATTATCACGTTCGCGCTCATACTCATAGCGACACTTTATGTATGTCTGGCTAGATGTTTGGCCCATGCAATCGATCTGGCTGCTTACATAAAGTATTGCAGTAGTTCCCTGAGTATCATTATATAAAAATCAAGACTGAGAAAATAAGAAAAGTTTGTAGTGTTTTTACCTACTTTTGGTACTTGGTACTTGTAAATTGGCCGTCGGTCTAAGCTAGCAGGTATCACTACGCTCATAGCAAGTACTAACACTAATTTATATATTTTTTTGTGAGAAAATAAGTAACATCTGGGGGCCCTGGGATCTTGCTCTATAAAATTTAAAACAATGTTATATTTAATTCAAACAAAGTTCAGATTTCTTAAAAATTCCCCTTATCTTATATAACAAACAGAGCATAAATGTGATTTACTTCTTTTCTATCTATTTCTAAACATTTCAGCGAAAAATTCTTCGCCTCATTCAATTACACGCCATAACTTATCAAGCAAAATCTTTATTAACGATAGACAAGAAAGTGTACACATCACTCGGTGACTGAACAAATGTGATAAATTAAACAAAGCATAACTTTTACGTGTCATGATGCAACCGATCAATAGATTTGTGATTCAGGCGGAAGACATCCTACTTTGTGTGTTAGCAATACTAATCACGGATTCTGGATTATTTCAGGGATATATACAACAAAATATCCAGGGTCAAAACTTATAAACAAGTACTATTTTGTTGGGCTAAATTGAATTTTATCCAATAGATAGTTACTTTACTGTACGTTTGTATTATTCTTTGAACTACGAATGACCTGTATATAGGTAAATCTTGTCTTCTGTTATCAAGATTGCTAAGATAAATAAATTTGAGAAGAGAAAGCGTTTGAAGTAATATGTTTCCTAATAAGATGTTCTTTAATTAATAGTTTTCAAAAAATATTTAACACAATTTTATTTTAAAAAAAATCACTTTTGGAAAAAAAAACTTTTTTTTTTTTTTTTTTTTTTTTTTTTTTTTTTTTTTTTTTACGTTTATAAGAATTATAAAAATTTGAAAAGTGCCAAGGGCATAAAGATTAAACTCTTTTTTTTAACTGCAAATGTTTTAAATGAAAATTTTGACATTTTAGAGGCATACACATACCTTAAATTGATTAGAAAATTGGAAAAAACATCCTAATAAAACACTTACAAGCCCTATGCAGTTATTAGAAGAAATTATAAAATAGATTTTTTTTTTCGTTTTTTTCCCTTTGCGATAATTTCAATTTTATAAAATTGATTTTTTTATAGTTATAGTCTGGATAATATATTTTTAAATATGTCGTCTACAATTTAGGAATGTATAAGAATTTGAATAGCGTAACCTTAAAAGAACTATTAATTTAGGAATTAGATTTCAGAGAATAGTTGATACTTTTACAATTAATAATAAAATTTAAAACAATGTTACTTAATATAAACCAAATTTCGATTTCTTTAAGGATTCGTTATCTAATTTAACAAACGGAGCATAAATGTAATTTATTTTTTTTCTAACTATTTCTAAACATTTCAGCGAAAAATTCTTCGACTTATTCAATTTCACGCCATAACTCATCAAGCGAAATCTTTATTAACAGCAGATAAGAATGTGTACATCTCGCCCGGTGACTGAACAAATATGATAAATTAAACAAAGTATAACTTTTATGTGTCATGATGCAACCTCTCAATAGATTTGTGATTCAGGCGGAAGACATCCTACTTTGTGTGTTGGCAATACTGATCACGTACCGATTCTGGATTACTTCTGGGATATATACAACAACATTTTCAGGTCCGAAACTTACAAACCAGTACTATTTTATTGAATTATATTGAATTGTATACAATTGATAGTTACTTTACTATACTTTCATATTATTCTTTGAATTACGAATGAGCTGTATATAGGTAAATCTTGTTTTCTGTTATCAAGATTGCTAAGGTAAATAAATTTGAGGAGAGAAAGCATTTGAAGTAATGTATTTTCTAGTAAGATGTTCTCTAATTAATAGTTTTTATATCATCTTTTAACAAAATTTCATAAAAAAATGACTTTTGGAAAAAATAAGTTTAAAAACGTTGTGCTTAATGTGTTTACTCTTATAAGTATTATAAATATTAAAAAAGAATCAAGGGAAAAGAGATTATGCACTCTTTTTTCTAAAACAGCAAACCTTGAAAATGAAAATTTTTAAGTTTTAAAAGTATCGACATACCTTAATTTTATCAGAAAAAGATCTAGATAAAACACTTACAAGCACTATGCAATTATTAGTAGCAATTAATAAAATACTTTTTTAATTACGATAATTTAAATTTTGGACACCTTGCCAAAAATACATAAAATAGTAAAACTTTTGCTTAGAAGAACGAAAAGAAATTCTTTGAGACAATTTTTTATTGTGCATAAATGTCGAAGTGCTTTATTTGAAATCATTATTGAAATTCACATGAGGATACAGGGAATACTAAAATTTAAAAAAAAAAAAACTGTATGTGCAATTGTTGGATGTTGTTTTTTCAATTGGAACTCCATCTAAAATATTAATAGTTTAAGAATTGGACGTTAGAGAATAGTTGATACATTTACAATTAATTATAAAATTTTAAATAATTTTATTTAATACAAACATAATTCCGATTTCTTTAAGATTTACCCTTACCTAATTTAACAAATAGAGCATAAGTGTAATTTGCTTCTTTCCTAACTATTTCTAAACATTTCAGCGACAAATTCTTCGACTCATTTAATTACACGCCATAGCATGTCAAGCAAAATCTTTATTAACAGCAGATAAGATAGTGTACATCTTGCCCGGTGACAGAACAAATAAGATAAATTAAACAAAGCATAACATTTACGTGTCATGATGCAACCGATCAATAGATTTTCGATTCAGGTGGAAGACATCCTACTTTGTGTGTTAGCACCACTTATCACATACCAATTCTGGATTACTTCAGGGATATATCCAACAAAATTTTCAGAGCTGAAACTTAGAGACCAAAACTATTTTATATTAAATTTTATCCAATAGATAGTTACTTTACTATGCGTTTGTACTATTTTTTGAATTAAGAATGAGCTGTATATAGGAAAATTTTGTCTTCTGTTATCAAGATTGCTAAGCTAATTAAATTTGAGGAGAGAAAGGGCCTGAAGTGATATATTTTCCAGTAAAATGTTATGCAATCAATACTTTTCATATTTTTTTAACACAATTCCATAAAAAATCCATTTTGAAAAAAAAAAAATCTGAAAACTTTGTACTTAAAGTTTTCATATGCTTATAGAATAATAAAATTTTAAAATGTACCAAGGGCATTAGGATTACACAATTTGTTTTCTAAAACAGCAAGTTTTTTAAATGAAATTTTTGAAGTTTGAAAAGTATATACATATCTTAATCTCATTAGAAAAAAATCTAAATAAAACACTTGCAATCACCATGCAATTATTAGTAGCAGTTATTAAATACATTTTTTTATTACGATAATTTAAATTTTGGATACCTTTCCAAAAATACACAAAAAAGTAAAGCTTTTGTTTAGACGCACGAGAAGAAATTCTTTGAGACAATTTTTTATTGTTCATAAAAGTGAATAAATGTCACACTGCTTTATTTCACAATCATTATTATAATTCACATGACTGTACATGAAATACTAAAATAAAAAATAAAAAATGTATACCCGATTACTGGATGTTGTTTTTCAATTGGAACTTTATCTCCAACAGTAATAGTTTAGGCATTAGATCTTAGAGAAGATTTGGTACTTTTACAATTAGTTATAAAATTTAAATATTGTTTTTTAATTCAAACACAATTACGATTTGTTTAAGATTCAACCTTATCTAATTTAACAAAAGAGCATAAATGTAATTTTCTTCTTTTCTATCTATTTCTAAACATTTAAAAGAAAAATTCTTCGACTCATTCAATTACACGCCATAACTTGTCAGAAAAGTCTTTATTAAGAGCAGATAAGAAAGAGTACATCTCGCCCGGTGACTGAGCAAATATGATAAATTAAACAAAGCATAACTTTTACGTGACATGATGCAAGCGATCAATAAATTTGCGAATCAGTCGGAAAACATCCTACTTTGTGTGTTGGCAATACTGATCACATACCGATTCTGGATTATTTTAGGAATGTATTCAACAAAATTTTCAGGCTGAAAGTCACAAACCAGTACTATCTTTTCGGGCTATATTGAATTTTACCCAATATATAGTTAATTTACTATATGTTTGTATTATTCTTTGAGTTAAGAATGAGATATATATCCGAAAATCTTGTCTTCTGTTATCAAGATTACTAAGGTAAATACATTTGAGTAAAGGAAGCAAATTAAGTAATACATTTTAAATTAAGATATTGTTTAATTAACAGTTTTCATATTTTCTTTTAACACAAATATAAAAGATATTCACTTTTCTAAAAATGAAATAAAATAAAATAAAATAATAATAATAATTATTATTATTATTATTATTTTAACGTGACAAGAATTATAAATATTTAAAAAGTACCAAGGGCATAAAGATAATTCTCTTCCTTTTTTTTCAAAATTTGCAAGTTTTTTAAAAGAAAATTTTGAAGTTTGTAAAATAAACACATATCTTAAATTTATTAGAAAAATATCCTGATAAAACACTTAACAAGCATTATGCAATATTATTAGTAGTAATTATTAAATAGATTTATTTTTTATTGTATAACAAAACAATAATAGTTATCATTACGATTAATATTGTTATACAATTATATCTAAATTGGAGTTAAGTTAAGTTGGATAATATCTTCTTATGTAATTCGTATATTTTGTTGAGCACCGATCTGAATTTAAATAGTGTAACTACAAAAAACGGTTTAAAAAATAAAATTTAATATCGTAAAAAAACAAAATTAAAAAATAAAATAAAATAAAATTTTTGTCAACTGGAACTTTATCTCCAACAGTAATAGTTTAGGGATTAGATCAGAAAAGAATTGATATTTTTACAATTAATTGTGAAATTTTAAATAATGCTATTTTATTCAAACAAAATTCCGATTTGTTTAAGTTTTACGCTTATCTAATTTAACAAACGGAGCATAAATGTAATTTGCTTCTTTTCTAACTATTTATAAACATTTCAGCGAAAAATTCTTCGACTCATTCAAATACACGCCATAAATTGTCAAGCAAAATCTTTAATAGCAGCAGATAAGAGAGAGTACATCTCGCCCGGTGACTGAACAAATATGATAAATTAAACAAAGCATAACTTTTAGGTGTCATGATGCAACCGATCAATAGGTTAGCGATTCAGGCAAAAGGCATCCTACTTTGTGTGTTCTCTGGCAATACAGATCACGTACCAATTCTGGATTACTTCAGGGATATACACAACAAAATTTTCAGTGCTGAAACATACAAACCTGTACTATTTTATAGGGTTATATTGAATTTTCTCCAATAGATAGTTACTTTACTATACGTTTGTATTATCTTTGAATTACGAATGAGCTATATATAGGAAAAATGTGTCTTCTGCTATCGAAATTGTTAAGGTAAATAAATTTGAGAAGAGAAATTGTCTGAAGTGGTATATTTTCCAATAAGATGTACTTTAATTAATAGTTTTCATATTTTCTTTTAGGATATTTTTTTAAATAACTTACTTATATATATATATATATTGTATATATATATATATATATATATATATATATATATATATGTAAATTTTAAACTTTTTTTTTACGTTTATAAGAATTCTAAATATTTAAAAAGTTCGAAGAACATAAAGATTACCCACTTTTATTTTTTTTTTTAAACTGCAAGTGTTTCTAATAAAAATGTTGATATTTTAAAAGAATACACGTATCATAAATTTATTAGAAAATTAGAAAAAAGATCCTGATAAACCATTTGCAGGCAATGCAATTATTAGTAGCAATTATTATATATATATATTTTATGACAACTTAAATTTTGGATATCTTGCTAAAAATACATAAAAAGGAAAAGCTTTTGCTTAGACGCAAGAAGGAGAAATTCTTTGAAACTTTTTTTTTTCTTGTGCATAAAATGTGCTAAACATCAATTTTTTCCCACATTTATAGTTGAAATTCTCATAAAGTTACATGAAATACATAAATATATAAAAGAAACGGCAAACTTCAATAAATGTCAAATGATCGAAACATTTAATCATTTATACATATCTTTCTAACAGTTATTTTCTGTATGTCCTTTATATCCCTTGTAAATTATGCATTGTTTCATTGTAATCCTCGATCAGGGATAGGTAAAAGCTGTTTGCATTTGTGATAATATTAATGATACAAATCGGAAAGCACTGAAAACGATATTGCGAACTCCAAAATACTACTTTCTAACAACATTCTTAACTTTTTCTTAAAGTTTTTTTTTTTTTTTTTTTTTTTTTGGTATGTGTGTGTGTGTGTGTTTTCGAATCCAAATATTTAGAGCGATAAGTATTACAAATATTCATTTCGGAAATTACTCTGATATACAATTTTTTTTTCACAATCATTATTAAAATTAATATAAGGTCCCATACAATACTAAATTATTAATAAAAATGCATATGTAAACGCTGTGACGCAGTTTTTCATCCCAACTTTTCACGATAAATGTGACTGATTTCTGAAATTTCTTTTCTCTAGAACCAAATATACATTTTTAGATACAATTGTTTTGAGGAGAATATATCTTTCTTTTTTGTTCTTTTTTTTTTCAGAGGGTATCGTTGTCTTTTATTCATGGTAGATAAAATATGTAGATAAAACGCATCAGCTATATAAGTAGTATTATATTATAATGTTATACTAATAAGTATTAAAATATTACTATCTATTTTATAACTGTGATTTTATAAATTCAAGAGAATATATTTATTTCTAGTACATCAAAATAAATCAGATGATTAGAAAATTAATCATATATATTGATTGCTGGCTGGTTTTGGTTCACTGGCTGATATTTTAGAAACCCATAATGAAGTTAATCAAAAGCAATTAGTAAATTACTCACTTATTTCATCAACATTTTACTTTTATAAATGAAAATATTTTACGAAATGTTATATTATTTTTTGCTTTAAAAGAGCATATAATCTATATTTAAAATTTGACAACTAATAGTTATTTTAACAATAGATTATCTAACACAATAACTGAAAAAACATTGGGAACATATTTTAAATTTATTATTGTAGTTAAAAATGCATTACTTTGTATCTAGCTTAATTTTCATTAAATCATCATTGAAACTATTAATATTGCATTGACATTTCCCAAATGTTTAAAAGATTTTTCAAACAAAATCTAATCCAAAGTGTTCTCCATTTTTAATATGGTTAAAACATTTCATAAAATTAAAAAAACTTTTTCTTTAATTCATTGAGGTATAATTTATGCATGAGGAGAAAAAAATGTTGCTTAAAGGTGTCAGTTTTTTTTATGCATATGTTTTAAAATATAAAAACATTTAAAGAAGTTTGGTGCTAAAAAATTTCGCGTTATAGGAATTATTCTTGTGCAAAATGAATTGCAATTTATACCGAGAAAAAAAAATATATAAAAGATAAAAAAGAAAAAAAAGTAAAAAAAAAAAATGAAATCCTACTGTGGAGTGGAAGTCTTTTTTGCTCCTCATCCGTAGGGATAATTAGTTAAAAAAATGCTCACGTCACTTTTTGCTTCCACAGACACTTTTTATATCTGTCAAGCATTCATTGAACTACTAATATAGAGCTGGATATCCCTGAACAGATAAAAAAAAATCGCATAATTTCTCGAGCGACAATTTGCAATTCCCAGAAATGAATAGAAAGTATTCCATTTTTTAGCTGTTCAATAAGTCCATGTAAATACTATGAAAGTAACATATATATATATATGTATATATAGAGAGAGAGAATTATATATTTATAATTTTTATAAATGCATTTTTATTAAATAAATGATGAACATATTATTATGAGAAATAATCTATAATGCATAGTAAGTTACATAACATATCTTAAAATTTATAATAGCATACCACTTATAACCTAGCTTATAAATTTTTTCAACCCAAATATTTTTAATTGCTGTTTTATACCTGTTACACAATTAATATTATTCAAAGTGTACGTTTTTGAAAGGAGGGGGGGCGTAAATGTTTATTTTGGTATTTATAATTAAAAACACAAAAATGTTGCTTTCTACTTTTTTAATGTAATTTATATCAAGCTGGACTCAAAGAAAGGTTTTATACATTTCAGGATCCTTTACATATTAAAATCATTTGATAACCAATATTTTAATTATTCATTTAATATAGCAACTTATAGCCAATTATTCAATATATTCTAGAATCGGGAGAATTCTTCCTCTAAACGAACAGTTACTGTTGAATTTTAAAAGATTTGTTAAAGATAGTAAGTTTTTATGCGCTGCTTTTAATAATAACATGAATATCTACGTCGGTTAATTGCTTGAATCTATTAATCATAACACTTATTTAGTGTTCACTAAAATGCTTTAAAGCGCAGCTCGAATTAAAATGTGCAAAGTTAAGTTCTTTCATAATTATTTTCTTAACGTTCAGTAATCTCAAGTAAGTTACTTAAAAGTTTTTGAAAAGAAATGAGTATTTTTAGCTTTTATAGTTATAATAATAATTTTAAATAAAAAATTTTCTGATATTTTTTCCCTATATAACAGCGTCTTATGTGCTCTCCATTATGCGTAATTCAGTTACATGAAAACTAATGTTAGTTTACATTGAATTAAAACGGACGTATTTCCAATATAATAAATGATCATATATAAGAAATAATCTATAATGCCTTTTAAGTTATATATCTTACAAATTATAATACAATACCAGCTATAATCTAACTTATAAAATTTTTCAATCCAGATATTTTGTATTTGCTGTTTTATATGTGTTACACAATTAATGTAATAAAAGGTGATTTTTTGGGGGGAGAGGGACAGAGACATAAAAATTTGATTTAATATTTATAATTAAAAGCACAAAAATGTTGCTTTTTTAATTGTATTTTATAATGAGCTAGATTCAAAAAAAAAATTTATACATCTCAAAATACTTTACATATTAAAGTCATTTAATAACGAACATTTTAATTATTCATTTAAAATAGCACCTTGTAACCAATTATTCACTGAGTTAAATTGTTCTGTATATTCTGGACTGGAAAAAATATTTCTCTAAACGTACATTCCCTGTTATTTTTAATAAGATTTGTTAAAGATAATAAGTTTTTATGCTCAGCTTCTATTTATAACATGAACGTCTACGTCGGTTAATTGCCTTCAACCTATTAATCATGACACTTATTTAGTGTTCACTAAAATGCTTTAAAGCACAGCTCGAATTTAAATGCGCGAACAAAGTTATGCTCTTTCATATTTATTTTCTTAACGTTCAGTAATCTCACGTGAATTACATAAAAGTCTTCTGAAAGAAAAAGGTAGGTCTAGCTCGTACAGTTATAATAATAATTAAAAAAAAAATTGTTAATTTTCTCCCTGTACAACAGCGTTCAATGTATTCTCCATTATATTTAATTTAATTACATGAAAACTAATAATAGTTTACTTTCAACTAAAACGGACTAATTTCAAATATAATAAACGTAAATATTTTTATTAAATTTATACATAATATATAACTGTTATTTATCATTTATATATATTTCCGTTTTATACTTTCTGTCTAATGTAAAAGCTTGATAATTTACGAAAGTGAAAACAGTTTTACACAAGAAATTTTTGTTAATTTATTTTATCACTAGCAGACCCGCCCGGCGTTGCCCGGGTCCGTATTAACAATACTAAACGAACTTGAAATTTGTATGATTTGTATGAGCATTAACTCGAAACATGCAGAAACGCATTGTCTGAAGTACGTGGCCACTGACTGTGTGAAAAATCGGTTTAAAAAACAGCTAATGTTAAGCTCTAAAAATACTCAAAAATGTGGGAGGGAATATGTATCCAACGACTGCGTGATTTTCGTGTTAAAGTGTTGATATTTATCAAAAATCACTGTTAAGTCACGTAACTAATTATTTTTTTTTTCACATAGAAATCCCAAGTGAAATGTTTTGTATTTCAAACTAATTATATCACTCTTAAATCCGACTATACCATGAATGAAATCGATACTCGCTCGTAGTTAAAGTGTTGGTATGTAGTATTATAATTTCAGAGCCATTTAACAAAAGTAAGTGTTATTTTTAATCAAATCATGCATAATGTCCACTCTATGGATAAATTCCTAACCGTAAACTTTTTTACCGTAACCATAACCTGCCTGTAACCTAACTTTGACTTAACAGTACCTTACCGTAAATTAAATATAACATAAATGTAACCTAGCCTTCACTTTATTGTAACATATTTTTATTCTAACCATAAAACAAATGCGATTTAACTTTAACCTAACTTTAACTTAACCGTGACCTAACTGTAAACTAACGGGATATTAAATATATTCAAAGTTTGGTTGATTGGTTGGTTGATTTTTGTCGTCCGATTATCTACGCTAATGAGATATAGGACCAGAGGGAGTGCTCTCCGTGGGGGCCTTTCTAAGGGAACCTAACCCGTATTTACGCAAGGTTCGAAGAAAACCACGGAAAACTCCGAACGGTTAGGCCGACAGCCGCGATTGGGTTCGAACCCAGCACCTGCCGTCTACCAGTTGAGACGTCCGAACCTCTCGGCCACTGGTGGGGCAAATATAATCAAAGACTTACCGTAATGTAATTGCAACCTAAATGTTACCAAACCATATATTGGTTTCATGTCCATGAAAATTATTTTGTCTTGTTCAGATCTGGTTGTGATTCATTAGAACATTTTTGCCGGGTTCAGATTTTAGGTATTTTTTGATATTGAGTTATAATGTTCGGGTCGTATTCATGTCCATGGAAATTATTTTGCCTTGCTCGGATACAATTATGGTTCTTTGGAATATTTTTATCAAGAACAGATTTGTTTCAATTCAGATTTCGGCTTTTTCTTCAAATGGAATTTTTGGGTTAGGGTTTTCTTGCGTGTTCACGGAAATTATGCTGCCTTGTTCGAATAAGAACATGCTTCACTGGACTATTTTTTTTCAAGTTCAGATTTGGTTCAGTTCAGATTTCGTGATTTTTTTCAAAGAATTTTTTTAGGTTCAGATTCGGTTCAGATGAATGGAAATTTTTTGTCTTATTCAGATCCGGTTACGATTCTTTGGAATATTTTTTATCAGGTTCCGATTTGGTTCGATTCAAATTTCAGGTATTTTTTCAAATAGGTTTTTATGTTCGGATCTCGTTCATGTCTACGGAAATTATTTTGTCATACTCGAATCCAGTTATGATTCTTTCGAATATTTTGGTCGAATTTAGATGTAGTTTGGGTCAAATTTCAGTTTTTTTCAAATCGAATTTTTTAGGTTCGAGTTGGATTTATGTCCATAGAAATTATTTCGTCTTGCTTGGATTGGATTATAGTTCTTTGGAATATTTTTGTCAGGTCCAGATTTGGTTCAATTCAGATTTCGAGTTTTTTCTTCAAATATAACTGTTGAGTTCGGGTCTTCTTGCATTTTCACGGAAATAATTCTGTCTTGTTCGAATAAGGACATGTTTCACTGGGATATTTCTGCCAAATTCAGATTTCGTTCAGTTTGCGATTTTTTCAAAGAAATTTTTTGGGTTGGATTGTGTTCATGTCCATGGAAATATTTTGTCTTGTTTGGATCCGGTTGCGTTTGTTTGAAATAGTTTTGTCAGATTCAGATTTGATTCGATTAAAATTTCAGGTATTTTTTTGAATGGGAGTTTTAGGTTCGTATCGGGTTCATATCCACGGAAATTATTTTGTCTTACTCGAATCCGGTTATGGTTCTTTCGAATACTTTGGTCAGATTTAGATGTGGTTTGGGTCAAAGTTTAGGATTTTTCAAACGAAGTTTTTTAGGTTTGAGTCGGGTTTATGACCATGGAAAGTATTTTGTCTTGCTGGGATCGGGTTATAGTTCTCTGGAATATTTTTATCGGTTTCAGATTTCGTTCGAGTCATATTTTGGGTTTTTTTAAAGAAAATATTTAGGTTCGGGTCAGATTTCGTGCCCACGAAAATTATTTTTCCTTGTTTGAATCGGGTTATGCTTCACTTGAGCATTTTTGCGGGATTCAGATTTGGTTCGGGTCAATTATCAAATCCATAGTTTTTCCCAAACAGAATTTTTAGGTCAGGGTCGGGTTTATACTCACGGAAATTTTGTGTATCACGGATCGGAGTGTGGTCTGTTTTTTTTTTTTTTTTTTTTTTTTTTTTTTTTTTTTCTGCTTGGAATCGGGTTATGTTTAAATTAGTCTAAACATTAAGGTTATAATCAGTTTTGCTACTATATTTTTTATGGCTATTTCTGATAGATAATTTACTTAGTTATTTGATAATTTATTATGGTGAATGAATCGTTTGCGGATACAAACAATTGTACGCCAAACAACTATTTTATTTTTGCTTTAAAAACAAATTAAAGCCATATTACAATTTTAAATTGAATAGAACACATTTAAATTTAATCAATGATTAAAAAAATAAACTCATAGAAAAGTGTTGTGTAATGTTTTTTTACTGCAACACAGCTAATGACTCATACATTCTAATGTTCGAAATGCCAAAAATATGCGTACAACCATATAGTGAAAAGAAATTAATAGAGTGGCAGTATAATGTCTTGGGGTGACGCAAAAAATGTAACTCTAAAATCCGCGACATTAAGTCCAAATAAGCACCAACAAAATCATGTGCTTTCAAACTCCGATCAATTCAAACTGGTTTAAAACAGTATTTCTTTGCTTTTGTTTTTTACCTTTTAAACTGTTATTGAATAGATGACTAAAATTTCGTTTAAAAAATAACGCTTTGTGCCATTATTGCCTGTAATACACGATCGGAATGCATGAAAGATACAGTTAGATCAATCACAGGCAAGAATTATTTGATTATTTTTATCATATGACTTTGAAATATCAATATAGAAGCATCATTTAAGACTTCGCTTGAAAAATCAACATTCTTTCGTTAATGTCTTAAAATCGTCTGCACTCTGAAATCTAGATTTTAGATTAATATTATTATTTAAGTGTTCATGCATGATTTTAAAAGAATCTTTTCATCACTATATTTTATATATTGACATGGAATTATAAATATGTTGTTAAATCATAAACATTTTTCATCTACGTTATAAAGTATTAAAAATATCTGAAAAAAAGAGAAAACTTTTAGTAATACAATTTTTTACTTCAAATCATATGTTTTCAATATTTTATTTAATTTTATTTTGACATTTAATTACTTTTAATTTTCCAATTTCAATTATTTTAAAAGCAAACATTTATTTTAATAAATAATATAATAGAAAAAAAAACATTTAAAAAAATTACGATTTCTTCGTAAAATATGCTTCAGCTGTAATTCATTTTTTCCAATCCGTCTTATTAATACAAAATTCCTTCCTCGTGCTTTATTTTGAGACATTAAAATTTCAGCGATAAATGGTTTCTTCTTGCAAACCTTACTTTTTTTCGGTTTACTTCGCCACCACCTATCTTTTTCCGCCATGGCGTACAGCAGCTGTGATAAAAAAAAAATCCTCATTTAAACTGACAGTTTGCCAGTCTATGAATTTTAAAGGTCAGTCTCAGTTTTTAAAATTATTTCTGCGAAAATTTTATGCAACCAACCAACCATAAGAGAATGAAAAGGAAAAAAGCTAAAAAAGAGCGATTTTTTATGAGAGTGAGGTTTGGAATTTAATTAATTACTCAGTTAATAAATAGAATTTTGAAATTCTGAGCGTCAGGTGCATCAGGAGAGATATTGGGCTACTCTCAGAAAAATTTTGAGCTTCGTACGTACCATAGTTTTCGCTAACTATCACAGACACACACACACACACACACACACACACACACACACAGAGCGATTTGTTATTTTATTAATATAGATTATTTTTATGTCATATTTTCGTACGGTCATAATTCGAAGTGCATTTTTATGGGAAAGGGGGGGGGGTATAAAAGTTTCTGTCAGGTTCTGATGCCACCTCGGATAAAGAATGGAATTTCTACTATGTCTCTATTTCAATATTTCGTATTGTATGGTTGTGTACAGAATTTCCAAGGTGACATTCCTTCTTCGTGGAAAGGGGAATTGCCAGCTAATCCTTTGCAGGTGGTGAACAAGAGAAAGAGAAGATTGCTCAGAGGCATGTCCATCTGTCAGTCAATAAACGTCAATATAATAAACGAAGTATGCGGATGATGAGCAGAGTAGCAACATGTCACTAGGCAAGAAAGGGTGGGGGAATGTGCTCAATGAGGAAGCTCCAGAGAGGGTTGACATTCGTGTGACCCAGTGAGTTGAGAAGGGCATGTTTGTCTCACAGAAGTCAGTCCGTTCCTGGGTCTCGTACCTAGAAGGTGTATGCCAGAGGTTCTGGTAAAGTGTGCTCTGTGTTGTAGAGCGTAAGGCAGTGCGTTTTCTGGTGAGCAAAGGACACAGATGTCCTAGTGTTTAGTGCTCTGGGCTAAGAAGTGCAGGCCTATTATACTTGTGTTGGGAGACTCAAGGTTGAGCTCCGATAAAGTGAATTTAACGTGTATTGAGTGTGAGGTGGAAAGTGTAATTGGAATAGTACACAGCCAAACTTTACTGTATCTAATTTAATGTTGAACCGGATCACCTATATCCGAGTTGTAATTGTATATATTTGCAAATAGCGTATTTAGTGTGTACATATATTCTTAATAAACTGATAATTCAGTTACTTGACAGCGTAAGTCTTCATTTACACAAACCTCACAGTGGGTGACCGATATCACCTAGTAATATCGGTGGTGGCAGCTATATCTACCACGGACATTCTTCAAAGTTGTGTGGACTGAGAGGAACGTCCGACAGTTTGATTTGATATTTCTAATTAAATGCACAAAAATTTTACTTTTTTACTTTTTTTAATATAATTTATAATAAGCTTGATAATAAAAAATTATACATCTGAAAGTACTTTAAATATGAAATTCATTTGACAACTAATATTTTAATTATTCATTTAATATAGTGCCTTCTAACCAATTATTTTGCGAATTAAATTGTTCTGTGTATTCTGAACTGAGGAGAATTCTTCCTCAAAACAAACGTTTCCTGTTATGTTTAAAAAGATTTGTTAAATATAATAAGTTTTTATGCGCTGCTTCTATTTATAACATGAACGTCTACGTCGGTTAATTACTTGAACCTATTAATCATGGCACTTATTTAGTACCCACTAAAATGCTTTAAAACGCAGCTTTAATTTAAATGTACAAACAAAGTTAAATTCTTTCATATTTGTTTTCTTAACGTTCAGTAATCTCAAGTAAATTACCTAAAAATCCTTTGAAAGAAAAGATAATCCTAGCTTTTATAGTTATAATAATTTTAAAAAACATTTTTCTCTATATAATAACGTCTTATGTATTCTCACTTACATTTAATATTATTACATGAAAACTAGCATTACTTTACATTGAACAAAGACTGAAGTAATATAATGAACGTAAATATTTTACTAACACTTTCAATACGGGTGTACTATTAATAATACGTGTCTTTTAGTCGAGTATTATTTTATTTTAACAAATATTTTTGTTACTGTATGAATCAGTATGAATTTATGCATTTACTATGCATCTATATATATAATATATTTTATAATTTATAATACAATACCATGTATAATCTAACCTATAAAACTTATGAATCGAAATACTTTGTAGTGGCTGTTTTATACATGTTACACTTAATATAATTCAAATTCTGTTTTAATAGTGGGGGTGGGACATAAAAGTTTGATATTTTTAATTAAAAGCACAAAAATTTTCTTAACATACATTTTCTTAAGTACATTTTCTAAAATGTAATTTATAATAAACTGGATTTAAAGAAAGATTTTATGCATCTCAAATTACTTTACATATTAAAGTCAGTTGATAACTGTTATTTTAAATATTCATTTTAAATAACCTTGTAACCAATTATTCAACGAGTTAAATTGCTCTGTATATTCTGGAGTGGAGAAAATTCGTTTTCTAAACAAACATTTCCTGTTATGTTTAAAAAGATTTGCTAAAGATAATAATTTTTCATACGTTGCTTCTATTTATAACGTAAACGTCTACGTTGGTTAATTGCCTTCGACATATTAATCATGGCAATTATTTAGTGCTCACTAAAATGCTTTAAAGCGCAGCTCGAGTTTAAATGTGCAAACAAAGTTCTTTCACATTTATTTTTTTAACTTTCAGTAATATCAAGTGAATTACCAAAAAGTCTTCTGAAAGAAAAGGTACTTCTAGCTTGTATAGTTATAATAATATTTTAAATAACATATTTTTCTGTTAATTTTCTCCCTGTATAACAGCGTCCAATGTGTTCTCCATTATATTTAATTTAAATACATGCAAAACTTATATTAGTTTATATTGAACTAAAACAGACATATTTCAAATATAATAAACGTAAATATTTTTATTTAATTTCTATATATTATATAACCGTTATATGTAATTTATATATATTGCCGTTTTATACTTGCTATCTAATGTAAAACTTGGTAATTTGACGAAAGTTAAAAAAGTTTTACACAAAATATTTCTAAATATATTTTGTCATATTTTCATACGTTCGTAATTCAAAGGGCATTTTTATGGAGGGGGGAGGCATAAAAATTGATATTTCTAATATTTTGATATTTATAATTAAAAGCACGAAAATATTTTTTATTTTTTTCAATGTAATTTTTAATAAGCTTGATTCAAAAAAAGATTTTATGCATCTCAAAATACTTTACATATTAAAGCCATTTGATAGCTAGTATTTTAATTATTCATTTATTACAATACCTTACAACCAATTATACAATGAGTTAAATTGTTCTGTATATTCTGGACCGAGGAGAATTCTTCTTCTAAACAAACATTTCCTGTTATGTTTAAAAAGATTTGTTAGAGATAATAAGCTTTCATGCACGCTTCCATTTATAACATGAACATCTACGTCGGTTAATTGCCTTCCACCTATTAATCATGGCACTTATTTAGTGCTCACTAAAATGCTTTAAAAGCGCAGCTCGAATTTAAATGTGCAAACAAAGTTAAGTTCTTTCATGTTTATTTTCTTAACGTTCCCAAGTGAGTTACCTAAAAATCTTCTGAAAGAAAAAGGTACTTCGTGCTTGTATAGTTATAAAATAATAATTTTAAATAACATTTTTTTCTGTTAATTTTCTCTATATATAATACCTTCTTATGTGCTCTCCATTATATTTAATTTAATTTCATAAAAACTAACTTTAGTTTACATTGAACTAAAACGGGAATATTTCAAATACAATGCACGTAAATATTTTTATAAATTTATATGCATTATAAGATATTACCGTAACATATAATTTATATATATAACCCTTTTAAACTTGTTTTCTAATGTAAAAATTGCGTTAATTTGACGAAAGTGAAAAACTTTTTGCACCAGAAACTTTTGTTAATATAATTTATTATTATTATTTATTATATGTCATATTTCTATATGTTCATAATTCAAATTACAATAGTTTTTTTTTGGGGGGGGGGGCGGGTGGGAGGAGCATAAAAGTTTAATTTGATATTTGTAATTAAAAACGCAAAAATGTTACTTTTTACTTTTTTTTAATGTAATTTAAAATAAGTTGAATTCAAAGAAAGATTTTATACATGTCAAAATACTTTACATATTAAAGTCGTTTGATAACAAATATTTTAATTATTCATATAATATAGTATCTTGTAACTAATTATTCAATGAGTTAAATTGTTCTGTATATCATGGACTGGGAAAAATGCTTCCTCTAAACAAAGATTTCCTATCATGTTTAAACAGATTTGTTAACGATGATAAAATTTCATGCGCTGTTTCTATTTATAACATGAACGTCTACGTCGGTTAATTGCCTTCCACCTATTAATCACAGCGCTTATTTAGGGCTCACTAAAATGCTTTAAAGCGCAGCTCGAATTTAAATTTGCAAACAAAGTTAAGTTCTTTCATGTTTATTTTCTTAAAGTTCAGTAATCTCAAGTGACTTACCTAAAAATCTTCTGAATGAAAAAGGTACTTTTAGCTTGTACAGTTACAATAATAATTTTAAATAACATTTTTTTTCGTTAATTTTCTCTCTATTTAATAGCGACTATTATATTATATCTATATTTGATTTGATAACATGAAAACTAACATTAACCCATTTTCGGCCAAAGGTTCGTATACGAAACATTTCGATAAATATTTTTTTTTAACACTCTGACATATTTTTTTCAAGAATTTTATTTTTCTTCTATTTTTTAAGGCTTTTGAAGACATCCATAAAATATTAGTAATTCAATTGGAGTAAACACTTTCTCTTAAAAAATTTTCAAAATACGCTAGAGTTTTAATTTGAAACGCCTTTGACAAATTCGACTTTTTTAAAATATATTATTATTCCAATTGAAATGAATTATATGTTTTTAAAATAGATTAAAGTTGCAAATTCTGTATATGAAATAAGAATAAAACAAAAGTCATAAAAATATTATTCATATTCATATTATTCATTATAAGAAATAATATTTTATATTATTATATAAAATATTATTTCTTATATAAAATATTATTTTTCATGCACGAATCTTTTTTTGTGTCTTAATGTATGTAATTTAAGCACATTTCAATAAAAATAATGCTACATTTTATAAAATTTCTGTGCTTGGCCTAAAATGGGTTAATTTACATTGAACTAAAATTGACATATTTTCAATAAAATAAACGTGAATATATCTCGTAAATTTTACATTTTCCTCATAAAAACTAAACTGTTCAAATTTTTTGCATTTTTACTTTACTTCTATACAGCTGAATGTTTTTTGCTTTAAAACAAAACAAATAAATGTCAGCACTGATGAATATTGCCTCATAAAATAAATATTATTCTCATCCGAGTTTCGAAAATACCTTCAAGCCATTGTGGCCAAGAAAGTGAGAAAGATTCATGATTATTTAACTTAAATCCTTTAAAATGAAAGTTTTTGAGGTTTTGCTGATCATTTACTTGTTTGAAGCCCTTAATTTTGTTAGTGCGTAAATTTATATTACTGATAATTAAACTGATGTTTTAAGGGTATTATTACTTTCATATCGATATTTGTAAACCTAAATTACCAGTCCCTTAAGGTACGGATTTCATAAAAATGATTCTTTCTGCCATCTATGTTGTCATTTCGATTATGCAAAAGCAATAAATGTATATTTGCAGAGTTAGTTTATGCTCAGGTCTGTGGAGGTTAAATCAGGAAACGGTCATAAAGTGTGCGATTTGGATTGAAATGTTTTTCACGATAAAAAAGTGTGCTTCAAGCGAAAGTAATTAGTTCCATATAACGAAAATAGATGCCGCTACTTGTCTATATTTTTCTTTTAAACAGGCATTTTTTTCTGATTTTTAGATTAATATTGATGCTGTGACACAAAAATGATGTTTCCCAGCTTAAAGAATAGTAATTCTGTTACACAGAGTCAAAACAATTATGATAATTAGAACAAAAAATAATTGTTTGAAAAAAAGTGGTTCCATCTATGATCTAAACTTTGAACTAAATACTTTTATACACTTAAAAACTTTTCATCTTGAGAAGTATTTTAATCCAACCGCCATCCTGTATGGCAATTACTTGATTAAATTGAACTGATAATACTGAATATTAAATTATCCCTGGAAAATTTCAGACAAATTGTATTTTTTGAGGATTTATATTTAAATTAATGCCAAGAAACACGTCTTTTGAAATTTTAATGATTGTGTAATGAATCAAATTTCTGAAAATGCGAACTTCACTTTCGACTTATTACTTTGTTATTATTCATTTGGTGATTGATTATCCTAACCCTATAAAATTAAATTAATTTTTAATACAGTAAAACCTCCATAACGGACACTCCCGAATAGCGGACACCTCTATTTAACGGACAGTTTTCCAATCCCCACTCCCAAAACTTAATTTTTTGTATGTTGAACCTCTAAATAACGGACATTCCGAATAGCGGACACTTTATTCCGCGATAAAGGATGAAAAAGTATTTTCTAAACAGAAAAAAATGAAAAAAAAGTAAAAAAGCCTCTGAATTTATCAGGACAATGTGTCACAAATTTTGTGATCACAGTTAATTGTAAATAAAGATCTGGGGAAAATTCCCCCCCCCCCTCAACGTTCAGTGCTAAAATCAGGGGTTGCCAGGGAGAAATAATCTCCCAGACTATTGAAATGTCATCCAAGAACATTTTGAGATTTTATGCTTTTAAAGATCAAAAAGTGCAATCCCTCCCTCCTCTCCTGGAACTCTACAATTTCTAATAACATTTCACAGAAAAACAAATTAGTAAATATAATCGCAAGCAAAAATAAACTTTTGTAACAGATTTTTCTAACAATAATATAATAAACAGTGGATAAAAGTGTGCACAATTTTATTTCAATTTTTTTATTAAAAATAATTTTAATTTCTGATTAATAATATATTAGAGGTTTTAGGACACATAAAAGTAAATTAATGAAACATTAAGTATTTCTAAGCGGTTTTTGAATTTTTGAGGTTTTCCCAATAGCGGACACCTCCGAATAGCGGACATTTTCTGCAATCCCGAGGTGTCCGTTATTTAGAGGTTTTATTGTAAAACATTAAAAACTTACATGAGCATATTTTTTTAAAGCTGATATTATTCAATTGCTTTCTGTATATATATATATAAGTTATCTAAAACACATAACCGACAAATCTATTGCACTTTTTTTCAATGGGAAAGACTTAGAACCTCATCACTCCCTCATCAGCCCCTACTGAATGCAAGTAAATATGTAAAAAAAAATAATTATTACTGATTTATAAGTATTTAGATATAGTTAAAGCCCACTAAGCATAACCTCAATTCAGATAATGGTAAAAAAATAAACAGTCATTTTGTTGGAATTCTCCACTCCCTCACAATCACTTCCTCATAACTCTTATTTTAGGTTATTTGGAGATGATCACCCATATACCTCTCATAGCGTATGTTTTCTTGAGACATGTGGTTAGTTTAAATCATCCCCGATACTGGCTTCATCATTATTTTTGAACAGCTGAATCTCTTGACAATGTCATGGTTAAAAATAGTGTCTAAACTTTCACATGAAAATAACGTAGACTATTGATTGCATATTATAATCTTTGTATTATGCTTGATTTAATTTAACGCTCGTTTAGATTGTAAATTGAAAAAAATCTGCAATATTAATTCTGTTTGTGTTTTGAATATAAATATGGGAAAAACAAAAAATCTATTAATAAGACCAGGCTGTCTAAGTCTGTTATAATTATGGGACACTTTTTTTATCGTATGTTATATTTACAAAAGCTAATTAAACATTATCGAATCAAAATTTGTAGGAAACTGTAGAATCTATCAAAGAATAAAGAAAGAGATAAAGAAAGTTCAGTGGAGTAAAGGTAATTGAAATTAGCGGTATTGTTGTTCCAAAGGCCATGCGCGTAAATAGAACAGACACAATATATTATATTATAAGGATCATTCTTTACTTCATTCGTTTTTTCTTTAATATTAGCAAAATATCTATTAAGTAAAGCCAAATCACGTATTTATAAAATTATTACACTATTTAAAGTATAAATTCCTATTAAAGCCACTTTAAATGAAATTTCGTTTTAAATTCGCTTCTACAAAACAAAAATGTGACAAGAATATGCATGTTATAAAATTATAAAATATGTGTTAATATTGTACAGTAAAACTCATTAAATGTTAATTTTTGTTTAAAACAGTTTATTGTGACCAAAAACCTTATAGTTCGCTTATTTGGCACACGCACTTTATTATATTTCCCATCGCACTTTTGAATTATGATTTTCGACACACGTCCATAAAAAATAAAAATTCTTTATAGCCATCAGCTCTGTTTGATAGAAAACTCAGCTGCTATCTCTTTTATAATGTAAATAAAATGTGTCATTTATCATTTCCTGTCAACCTGTAGGGATTTCTTTGGATGAATTTTCCTAGAATGTAAAAAAAATGTTGCATTGAAATGTCGTATCAGAGAAGTTTGAAAACTTTTAAATACAGCTTACCGTATCTCGACCTAAAACTTACATGAGAATGTAAATAATTTTTCGCATATTAAATGGTACGTGATATGGAGGAGTAAACAAATTAATCTCCATTTTTTTTTTATTATTAAAGAATCTTTATAGCAACTTTTTGCGTGATTAATGATTAATAATACAAAAATTAGTTTATTATGTTTAATAAATTGCCCTTCAGGTAACTTATAGAATGTCTAGTACTAATGAATATGTGAAAGAAAAGATGTTAAGGATTTTTTGCAATAAACTTTAGCACGCAAATTAAATTTAAAAAATTGGATATGTTATTAAACCGTCAGAAACTGGTAGAAATTAATGTTTTAGTAAAAAGTTAAAAAAAAAGCATAGAACTTTTTAAAATTTATTTTAATCTCTTCAGTCTTTGGGTCCCCACTCGGAGACTTTTCCAATTTAATTCAATTTAAATATTTTTCAATAATTTTTTTAAGGATTTGTAAAGTATTTACTTATTTAAAGCCTTTATTGCGTTATTTTAGATTAATGATTATTAAATAGATGTTTTAAGGGGACTTTTATTTTTAGATCTATATTTTTTAACCCTTTTAGTGCCAAGGAGCGCCATCGCGCTGCTCTGAAAAGTGCCAATGAGCACCGTCGCGCTGCTCTGTCGTCGTGCTGTATCTGAAAATTCACTTGTGTCCGACATTTTGAAATTAAAATTAGAAATATTAAAAAAATAATAATCACGATGTTTACACAAAAATATGCGATCGAAGATAGTTAGTATGCAATATAATGAATAAAAATACGAACACGGTAACATGGCCGTCACTATGTTTATCCAATGTTCGAAATTATATCACAACAAAAAAAACAAAGATATTTTTTCACAGCTTAGAAAAAACTGCAGAAATAAAATAATAATGTATTTCATTCACAATTTATCGTTTGCAATTAGAAAACTTTTTGAATTTTGGAATTTCTGTTGCTAGGCGACAGTGAATTAAATAAATTTAAATAGCACTTTATCAAACACTGCGCGCGCCAAAAGTGAACTGGAAAGTGAAAAGGAGCGCTATCGCGACGCTGGCATTTTTCACAACTAGCGAGAGCAGGGTGAAGGCGCTCGTTGGCACTAAAAGGGTTAATCTAAATTACAAAGCGCCTAAAAGATTAATTTCAGACAAGATGTTTTTCTTTCATTTACAATGACAGATTTTTTGGAAAAAACTAATGAATAAGTATTTGTTTTATTGTTTTAGTTTTGAAGCTGAATAGGTAATCGCATTTAAGAACACTACATATAAAAAATTTTATGCTACAAAACAATTACAATAGTGCATTTGCAACACAATTCTTAAAATGTTTAAAGAAAATAGATTACTTTTTAAAAAGAAGTCTTAATACAACGCAATGTAAAAAAGACTTTATAAGATAACATAGTAAAATGCAAAGCCATAACTCGCTTTTTTTTTTATATAAAATAAATTATTATTCTAACTTTTACGACTCAGACTAATATAAACCATATATCTATAATATAACTATTCAGTTAAGCACTGCCAGATTTAGCATGAATGATTTTTTTTCTTTTACACGAATGCATTTTGTATATATTTGTATCTAATCCTGATTTGCTACTTAAAAAACACACAAAAAAAAAAAAAAAAAAAAAAACACAATTTTGACTAAATGTGACACAAGACCGAAACGATTCTGCACCATTGATAAACTGTTCAGGTTGAGTTTTAAAAAATAATGCAGCTTTTGAGATTTTAATAAAAAAAATAACATATTATTATTTCAACGAAAATCCAATCGATTTTTTGGTATATCATCTTCGATTATCAAAATTCTGAACAATTTATTTATATGACAATTTCTAGCTTTATCATGATGATCTGTCAAAAGATTTTCCATGGTCTTTCTTCTCATAATTAGACAGTCATTGCAAAAAATTTAAAAAATACTCGCAAACAACAAAAAAATTACAAAAATTCATTTTAACGTAAAAGTGTCCGGTAATAATAATAATAACAATAATAAAGGATTGAATTTAAAATTATGATTCATATCCAAACTTTATCAAGAAATTGATTTAATAAACATTGAATATGTATGGCATAGCATAGAATAATCATTCTTTAATTAGATAATACTATATCCGCCCATAAGAATTATATATATACATATATATATACATATAGATAGATAGATAGATATATAGATATATATATATATATACATATACAGGGTGTTTCAAAAATGACCGGTACATTTGAAAAATCAATAAAAACTAAACGGGCAGTGATAGAAATACACCGTTTGTTGCAATATGCTTGGGACAAAGTAAATTTTCAGGAAGACAAACTTTCGAAATTAGTTACAATTTTCAACAACAGATGGCGCAGCAATCTGGAAAAAATCTAAAGTACGATATTTACATACGGGAATAAACCATTTTTTCACAGCAAAATTGCAATCTGTGAACAGCACATGCTTACAGCAGAAATATAACTCACAGAATAACGAACTCACAGACTTATTTTCTTCTATATCTTTCAAATCGCCTACAGCGCCATCTGTTGTTGAAAATTGTAACTAATTTGGAAAGTTCGTCTGCCTGTTGTCCCAAGCAGAGTTGGGCAAAATACATCGAAAAATCATTTTCGATACAAAATACAAAATACATTAGTTTTAGAATCTAAAATACAAAATACAAAATACTTTTCAAATTGAAAAAGTTCAAAATACAAAATACATGTATTTTGAAAATACATTCAAAATACAAAATACATTTGAAAATTAAAAAAAAAAGAAAGAAAAGAAAATGTCTATGAGATTAGATGTTTGCACGGGCCGTGTCCCACAAAGTTTGCTGGCCAATTTTAATCCCGACACTCGTGTCCGGCCTGACCGGATCTGTTTTTCAGTCGTTCCGGGCCTGTCCGGGTCGGGTTTATTATTATTATTATTATTATTTTTTTTTTTTTTCAGAAAGATAGACTTAGACGGACCTCGTCATCGCTCTTTCGGGTCCCGGCTTTGTTTTTTTCTGCAGATTCGGGCCGGCCTGACTAATTCCTTCCAGATGGGATCGGCATTGGGTTTCATTCTTCCTAGAGAACTAATTGCGGTAGTCAAAAATATTAGTATAGATCCCGATCCAGCCCGTATGAAAATCATTGGCTCATTCCGTCTCGGTCAGCCTATGGGAAAAATCAGCAAAACATGGCCTGACCCCAACAATTTTTTTTTTTTTTTTAATGTACGTATTTTTCAATTGCTATAATTTTACCATCAAAATTATTATTCTTCTTTATGAATAGTAAGTATACTTCTGGATAATAAAATTAAAGCACAGCAAAGGGAACTTTGAAAATGAATCTGTCTATAAATTCTATCTTAAACAGGAAATGTATTGATTCATGCAAAATAAATTTAATAACAAGAAAAAAGAATATGATACATTTACAACAAGCTACGTTCCTCGTTCCTGCTAAGAAATAAACCTGTCTATAATCTATTTTTTCTCCTATCCTGTGCGAATCATTTTCAGAAGATTTTACTGTATAGCATTTTTCGATTTTTAAGTTTCCAAAGGATAAAATGATATTAAGACTGCACTCATCTGTTCTGCTCAACAAGTGCAAATGTTTTGACACATTTACAAATCCATTTTTTAACGGAAAGTTATAAAATTGGAATTCTTGACTATGGAAGCAATTTGGAATCGAACTGAATTTTCCATTTTTGTATCAATAAATTATCTGTTGAGTTATAATGAACTTCAAAAATATAAATCCGTCGACAATCTGAACTCGAATTTTTTCAGGAATCCAATACTTTTTTGTTGTAAAGATACAGAAAAGTAAAAAAAAAAAAAAAAAAAAAAAAAAAAAAAAAAAAAAAAAAAATGCGAGTGAGTAAAATTCGAAAAGGCAGTTCAATAGTTATTCTTGGACGTATACATAAACACATATATGTAAAAGAATTGTACTGCCTAGTTAGTAGGTTAAATATCCATTAATATGTATAATAATAAATACATAATTCGGTTTTTTAAAAATATAATTCGTTAATGCCTCAAATACTACTACGCAAATACAATTATGCTTCTCATGAATAATAAATAAGAAATAATTTAAAAAGGAATATTAAATAAACATGTTAAATATTTTCGTTTAAATCTTGGAAATATCATAATGTCTAGAAATACAACGTTTGGGGTATCATGATACCAAATAAGTTTATTAAATTAATTTTTTTAATGTCATGTTTTTTATGTTTAATAAATGTCTTCTATCGATGCATCATTCTTCGTCATGGTCTGTTTTGAAAACCCTCCAATCCTGAATGAGTCATTACATTAAAAATTAAAGGGCGGCGAAGAAAAAACTGCGCCCCTGGCATTTGGCGCACCCCCCTCCTACCCAAAACTTCTCCTTGTAATAGGCCAAAAATAACGTTGGTACTATAAATTTGGCGCCCCCTTTAATTTCCGCAGTATGCAGTGGCGTAGCTAAGGGGGGGCAAGGGGGGCGTCCGCCACGGGCGCCGAGGCCTAGGGGCGCCAAATTGAGAGAAATTGTTATATATCTATATTGGGGTGGGGGCACAAAATTTCTTGCTGGCCCCGGGCGCCAAAAAACATAGCTACGCTACTGGCAGTATGGACAACAGCCCTCTACTCCCCCCCTTTCTCACGGTAACGGTATAAAATTAAAAATCTTACCATTAGATGTGTTTTAAAGTTGATTGTTGTTTTAAAAGTTCGGTCTTTCTAGGTTATCTCGTCGACCAAAAAATTATCGCCAAACTATAAGATTAAATGCCAATAATGGATGATCGTGAATGTCACATTCAATGACATTAAATAAGATTCACATGTTTAAAATGTCATTAAGTGTGTGAGGGAGTGACCTTTGCATAAAGGCACTCTAGTATTTCTGAGATCGTGACGTCAATAATTTAACATGTGTAAGCGTAAAAGCGACATCTATCCTCTCTTTTACTTTAACTTTCTAGAGTATGTATGTCTCTTTCGGGTTCTGCAGTTAGCTCGCGGTTATTAGTAATATGTTAATGTGAAGTATCTCAGTTTGCAGCATATAAAAGCTTGGAGTTTGAGTATGTGGAGTGTATCTCTGGCATTAGCCAGCGTGTGGAGTATCTCTGGCATTAGCCAGCGAGTGGAGTATCTCTGGCATCGACATTAGATAGCGAAGTGAATCACTGGCGATTAGCCAGCCGAGTGTTCTGGAGATTTTAGTCAGCAAAGTGCTAGCAGATTGAAAGTAGCAGCGAGCCTCCAGTGAGTTGTAAAGGAGTTTCGGTATTCGACTTGAGAGTTGGCCGTGGTAAGAAGTTTCATAGTAATTACATTTTGATTATTTGAAAGTGAATAAAGAATTACACACAGCCACGGGCTGTCTAATTAAGTTTTATCTAGCAGCTTAGCCAAGAGATAGTGAGAAGTATTAGAAGGTGCCACGATTGAGCTAGTCCGAAGCCTGTGAGTATGCTTTTAGTCTTTTCATAGTATTCTCAGTTGTAAAAAATTAAGACTTGCTCCACTTCCCTTGAGCTCTTATCATTTTAATAAACTGTGTTGTTTTATCTTAATTACTGAGTATGTCTGCATTTAACCCCCACCACGACCAATCAATCGTTACAAATGACACCCAACGTGTGTTTAACGTTACAAGTGATTTTAGTTTCTTTTTTTTATTCGAATTTTTATTAATATTCCATTAATTATTTGTTTTTTCGTTTTTTAAAATAAAAATTATGTCAATATGTATAATTTGGCTATTAGTTTTGGCGATTTGTATAATTTGGCGAAATTGGTCGACGGGATAATAGAGAAGTACCAAAAGTTTCACTTGTAATGATAGATCTTGTTTTACGCATTTGTCATGCTACTTTAACAACTGCCATTATTATCAACATAAATTATTTTTTAAAAATTTCCCATATAGTATAACGTAGAGGTCTGCACGGGCCGGGCTCGGGCCGATTTCCACTAATGGCATTCGGGCCGGGCCGGGCTCGGGCCTTACTTCTGAAGACTCGGGCCGGGCCGGGCCAGGCCTAGTCACTAATCCTTTCGGGCCGGGCCTAGTCACTAATCCTTTCGGGCCGGGCCTAGTCACTAATCCTTTCGGACCGGGCCTAGTCACTAATCTTTTCGGGCCGGGCTGGGCTGGGCTCGGGCCTTAATTTTTTTGCTGGAATATCGGACCGGGCCTAACTTTTTTT
The DNA here is from genome assembly GCA_964019185.1 of Maratus speculifer. NCBI lineage: Eukaryota > Metazoa > Arthropoda > Arachnida > Araneae > Salticidae > Maratus > Maratus speculifer. The sequence goes on along the minus strand of OZ025289.1, from coordinate 103,519,296 downwards.
TTTTTCCGTACAAAGCCGAGACTGATTCCATTCTTCCTAGTTTTCATGGACCAAAATAATCAGTTCCTATTGAATCTTCCTATATGAAAATCCTTTTCTCGACTTTTTATAAATCAGTAATATTTGGCTTTGTCCAAAAATTTCTGCAAAAAAAGCATATATTTTTAAGCCGTCATTATTCTACAATTAAACATTAGAATTTATTCCTTTTAAAGAATCGTTGATTACTAGGCGTTTTAAAATAGAATTAAACACACACACACACACACCAAAAAAAAAAACATGATTATGAAGGATTTTTTTTTAAAACTGAAAACTGAAAGTTTCTTTTAAAATGTTCATTCATGCAAAATGAATACAACAATACGGGAGAAAAAAATATATTAAACATTTACATCTGTTAAGAAGGGAATGCATTTTTTTTTTTTCGTTCCAAAGCAATTTCGTCTTTGGAAATTTTACCATGTACCGCTTTTTCGATTTTTTGTCTCCATTACAGGGAATATGGATTAATAATATTAGTGATAACTGAAACATTTACATACATTAAACAAAGATTCATTTAAAAGCATAAATATCGCAACCTACGGGACTTCTGCATAAATGGAGATTATAAACATGGAAAAAAAAAGACTAATATAATTTTTTTTGGTCAGAATTCTTCCATAAGATTAAAGATCAATGCTCTGTAGAAATTCACTTGAGCCGGGCCGGGTTCGGGCCGAAATTTAAAATTCTTTCTGGACCGGGCCGAGCTCGGGCCGAAATTTTAACTTTCGGGCCGGGCCGGGTCGGGCCATTATTTTTTTCGTTCTGGCCGGGCCGGGCTCGGGCCGAATTTTTAACTTTCGGGCCGGGCCGGGTCGGCCCAATATTTCTTTCGTTCGGGCCGGGCCCGGGCCTGGAAATTTCGGCCCGTGCAGACCTCTAGTATAATGCAACGTGCTCTGTTGCAATGGCAATACAGTAATTCTTTTGATACATTATCATTTGAAGCTAGAAAAATATCAGGCATTCTTTCTCAAAACATACATTAAATTACATTTATTTTCTATTATTACATTACTTTTTTTTATATGGTATTTTAAAAAACACTAGACACAGCAAAAATCTAAATAATTCTTCCTGTTTATCACACAGTTTTTGTCGTTCGCTAAGAAACGTTATAATTATAAAATCTAGAACTTTAGAATTGTAACAGTTCAGCAAAAATGCCTAAGTAAAACTAATCCTTATCGTATCAGTATTTGTAAAGTATGTTTGCCTTAACTTTCAGAAACGAACTCTACAAGACAAAACAAAACAGAAAGATCGTATTATTCTTTTATGAATTTTACATCTGCGGTTTCAAGGAAACAGCTGGAAACCTACAGAAATGTATTTTGAATATGAAATGTATTTTCAAAATACAAAATACTTGAAAAAATCATTTCAAAATACATTACCAAAATACTTTCGTTTAATGAGGTAAAAATACAAAATACAAAATACAAATGTATTTTGAAAATGTATTTCAAATACATGTATTTTCGATATTGCCCATCTCTGGTCCCAAGCATACTGCAACAAACGGTGTATTTGTATGGCTGCTCGTTTAATTTTTATTGATTTTTCAAATATAGCGGTCATTTTTGAAACACCCTGTATATATAAATACTTTTAGAAATAAAACCAAAGTAACTCAGATATTACCATAATAACAATACAAACCCGCAGTGTGACAGCGATCATTTTAACAATTTAGATGGTTTTTTTGTACAACTACAAATTTAATAGAAATAAATAAATTAAATCAATTACAGTTAAAATTACATGTAAAATACAGAAATCCATACCAGGTAGAATAATATACAAGGTGATGGAAAAGATATTATAAAGCGCTAATGATAATAACATATTTCATGCTAAATATGCATACAAGAAAATAATATGTTTTAGATATGGTATATTGTTTACATTTAGCTGCATAAATAAATATTAAAAATTAAAATTATATTTTTAAATAATTCCTGTAGAAAGGAACAACGAGCTTTTTCTGGCCTAAAACACTGAAAACGCATACAATTTTGCCTTGCATTTGGGTAAAAAAATGGGATTTTTTTAGACTTCTTAAAAAATATTTTAAACTTAGGTTAAATGAAAAAAGTCCACGTAAAATTTAGATATTATATTTTTATATTTATACTACCCCTTGTGAATCAAATGTTGTATTTAACAGCAGTAGTTGATTTATATATTTTTTCTTCTGAAAAAGGATTTGGTCGTCATCGGTTTATTGCTTGAGGTAATTGCCATAACCACTTTTTTTGACTCTGTAATATATGCATTAACAGATTCAATAAAGAATAAATGCTTGTGTTATATGTTATTTTTTCTGATGTAGTTGAACAAATGAATTTTAACTAATAATATTTTCCTATGACTATGAAAAAATATAATATTCTGTTTAGAGATGTGAAATAAATAAATAAATAAAAATTACAAAGAAACACGAATTTAGTATTTAATCTAAAATGCTTTGTATACAGATGTACCTATAAGTATAGTATATTTTTTACAGAAGCAATACATGAATCATGCAACAATATTTAGTCTAAAATCCTTTGTATACACATGTACCTATATGTAAATATTTTTTACACAAGTAATACATAAATCATGTAACAAAATAGTAGTTCATGTTTGAAAGATTTATGAGAGCTACAGCTGGAAGAATTTCATTTAAATTGTCATTATGGCACTTTGCCATCATTATAAAACTATGAATTGTGAAACATGTATTTTTGTTTAAAATTTATGTATTTGAATTTTTCTTTATGCAAGCATGTTTGTAAATAACTCGTTATAATTATGTGATAAAAATTTCTAGCTGAATCTTTTGAATTTTGAAGGTCAATTTTATTACGCTTAAGTTGCAAATCCTTTTCAGTAAACATCAAAGCGATTTTTTTACTATATCTGAGCCTGTAGTAATAACGTAACTTGTTAAATAAAATATCCCGACCAACCAAGTTTTTACATATATATGCTGCTAAATCATTTTTGCCCTCGTAATTATGTTAATTTAAACGTAATGACCAAATGTGATTTGGTAGATGCTCTTCTTTGAAAGCTCTGAAAATTATTTGAAATATTTTTTACCAATAGATGTATCAATATTAATTCAAAGGGATCAAAAATATCATTTATCGAAGCACTTTTAGTACGGCATGGCATTCAGAATGCATCGCAAATGGAGCATGGATGAATATAAAACAGAAATAGATGAATTATTTAAATAACTTCGGCATTATGCTATACTCTCAAAACCAGACTTGAGCACGTTCTCCCTCTTTCCATTGAGGACGATATTTTATGATGCACGCCATTTATAAATATCCCTCCCCAGAAAACCCTCCTTTACTTTTTTTTTATGAAAAGTACAAAAAAATACCTGTGATGATCTGGATTCAGATCAGACTAAAGTAGCATGAATATACAAGGGTGCAAAGACAGTTACTTAGCATGTTCTGCCAAGTGAGGGAAACCTTATAGTTTCCATTTAAACATGAAGCCGGGGTTGAGATCTCCATTTAGTAAAAAATGGAGAAAGTTTTTTGCTCCTTTCTCATCCAGACACACGCGCGCACCCAGAAAAAAATCTGGATTTTTTTTTCTTCCTCTTATTCGTCAGAATTGGATAAAAAATGAATCTTTTTATCTCAATTCCTTTATATAATTCAATTATTTGAAGGACTCAGGCATATTTAATAGAAATCGTTACTTAATTAAAAATAGCAATAAAAAAATGGGCAAAATATTTCTGATCTGTAAGATATGAAAGATTTATTAACGAATAGCGAAATAGTGTTAAGGGCGAACAAAAAGCTAGAATTGTTTCATCAAACACTGCCTTTCTGTCTTTTTTTATTTAATAATGCTAAGAATTGCCTTTTTATACTATTAATACGAATTATAGTTAAGAAAGAAAAGTGAAGAAAATGTCTGTAGCGGAGTTTTATGCTAATGCACAAATTTACTAGGTTACTGTAAAAATAACGCATTTTTCCTTAATTGGAAAAGCATAGCGTTTTTAAATAAAAAGAAAAAATAGGAAGATCAATAAAAAAAAAACAATAAAAGGAGTGATGTGCAAATAACAAAAGGATTTAATTAAATCTAGATACACATTTAAAAAAATATTTATCAAAAATAATTCTAAAATTTGATAATGAAGTTAAATCCAATCTTCGAAGCATTAATTAATCGTAAAATATAAACATAATAAAAGCTAATAAGAGATTATAAATACCGTTATTTCTAATTCACAGCTTATATAATGAGCGAAAAAATATAATTTGGATAAAAAATAAAAAGGATTTTATATCAAATGCAATAAGTATTTTGAACAATGACATAGAATTATTATTATTATAATTCATGGGATGTTATAAAAATAACATTAATATTTTATTTCTAAAAGATACAATTTATACATTACTAGCTATTTAACCCGTTCTATGCACGATAGATGTGTCGCACGAGAAATTCGATTTATAAAAATATTTTTCTACTTTTATGTGAGAGTAATGAAATGAAATGAAATGAAATTTAATTTATAAAATTAATTTGAATTAAATGAAGTTTGATGTTTGATGAAATTTTAATTTAAATGAATTTAAATGAAATTTAATTTTATCATGTTTTTCTATGGCAGTAGATGATGAAACAATATCTTCAGAATATCTTCAGATTTTGAAAACTTTTGTCGATGTTTGAGATAAAATTTTTCTCTTTGTTATTATTATTTTTTAATTAATTAAATGGTCGCTCAAGTGAATGGTCGCCTATTTTTTGAATGAGATGTAAAAGAATTTTCGCAATACGCGCTACAGTTTCTGCGTCGTGGCGTGCATAATATGTATATCTAATATTGCAGTAAACATTTAAAATTGGTTCGAAATCGCGCGATTACTATTGAACCCCCCCCCCCCCCCCAAAAAAAAACGAAAGAAAAAAATCACCAAAAATATAAAATAAAAAAATCTTATTAAAATTATAAATCCCCCCCCCCCAATTGTTCATGGACACCTTGCCATCAACCCGTGTATCAAATTTCATAGCCATGCACCCTGTCTTTTTTTAAGATTTTGAAGTTACCTAGGTAGGCGCACGAATTTTAATACAGAGTGTCAAGCAAATAAGACCCTGATTTCAAAATTAAATTTCTCAAAATCAAAGATCGATAGAAATATGTAGTAAACATTTTGTTAATTAGGTAAGCTGTAAAAATCTTATATAGACATTTGGAACGGTGAATATTTTGAACAGACTGTTCTGGTTGCAGAGAATGCTTAATTTGACATTTTTCTTTTTTTAGACTGATTGTAGGGAACGAGTTTTTTCGGCTTACAGTGCCATATTTTAATGATTTTTGAAATTAAAGTTTTAAAATTCGAAATTTCAAAAATTCAGTTTGAAAAATCGTTAAAATATTGCACTGTACGTCGAAAAACAATCGCTACAAGTGATCTAAAACAAGAAAAATGTCATATCAAGCATTATTTGCAATCAGAACACAGTCTTTTCAAAATATTCACCGTTCGAAACTTCTGTGTAACATTTTTACAGCTTACCTAATAAACAAACCGTTTACCGCATAATTCTATCGATCTTTGTTTTTGCGAAATTCAATTTTGAATTCAGGGGCTTATTTTCTGGTCACCCTATATGTATCGCACCCTTGTCCTCGCTAGAAACGTGTCATAACTCAAAAAAGCTTTTTTTTTCTTCAGGAAATGCGAAAAACTCTTCCAGGCTGTTGTTGGCTCAATGAGCATATTATAGACACAACTGTTTCCGGCTTTATTAATATTAATTGCACTATCTTTTAATTTGGATGATTGGTAGAGAAGTGTAAATCACCATGAATGGCAGCCGTAACTAAAAAAGTCCAATTTTTGTGTAGTGAGACTTTTGTAGCAAGGGTTCCATACATATTCAGATTGAAGGTAGACGGAAAATATCGTTCCTTAAAAAAATTAGTAGATAATAAACTCAAATATTTATGTATACATTATACTTGTACCTTTAAGAAAAAAGATAATCACAGGAAGTAGGGTTGTCAGATTAGCGTCTCTTTTGTATCCGTACCACAAATTCCGAAAACTATTTTTGACAGAGAGTTTATGAGTAGCTAATATCTTCTTGTCTTAGAATTTACGAATATGATTTCTGAATTTCTAAACAAAAAAATGGTGTCAAACTAGCAACCCTGATAGGAAATGCTGAAAATGTCCATTCTTATATTTTTAAATGAATAATAATAAAAAAACATATACCTTTCTCTAAAATCAATATGTTTTGAAGTTACCTTCTTGTGAGTCTCTATAATACTTTTTTTTTTTTTACAAAAAACTTGCGAGAAATGTATGATTTTATTATTTTAAAAACAAACCCAAATAAAAGACCTTTACTTATTTCTAATTTTAAATTCATTAAAAAATAACTGAATAAATATAGAAATCAAATTTACTTTACATCTTTATAAGATATTTTAATACCATAATAGCTATCGAAGCAGGTTATATTCACTAGTACCCCCAGTACAACAGAAACCGGCTCTCAAAGCATAAAATCTGAAATTCTAATTTTAGAAGTGAGAACGCCTACTTTCATTAATTCTTTACTTTTCAAATGCAGTTCACAGAATGTAAAAGGATTTATGATAAGAAGATCATTATTTTTGCTATATGTGGTAGTTTTGTTCTTTCCAAAGAAATTTAACATTAATCCAGAAACATAATTCATAAAGTCCGCATAAAAAATAAAAGAAGAAAGAAGTAGACAAAAAAAGGAATAAAATACTATTAGAAAAAGATGATTGATATTATGAAAATGAGAAATGTTTAGCACCTTTCTACTTCTTAAAATTCACTTCTTGTATGGATAATTTATGAATTTTGAAAAAAAAATCAGCTCTAATAAATAAATCTTAATTTTTAAATATTGATTTAAACATTCAGAAAAGTTGAAAAGTTAAAAATATCAAGTAAAAATTTAATTACAATTTTTTATTGAGTCTTCGAAGAAATAATAGAAATCTCCTGAGACTAAATTATCCATATAAGAAAAGAAAAGAAAGAAAAAAAAACCTTATCGTTTCAATTTTGAGAGCTGTACAACTTGGTTAATAAAAAACATGACTGAAGAATATACTTGTTCAAAGGAGTGAAATAACCTTGGCTAGTGTAATCGTACAAATGAATATTTACTTTCGATTCATGGGATAAACGTGTATTGCCGGTAAAGCAATTTCTTAAAAATTTGACAAATGTTATAACTGAAAAAGGAAAGGGCTTGTAGTGCATATACTTACACTGTTAAAAAATGGACAATTTTAAGGAAGTTGTACTGGTAATCGGGACTCCAGTACAATTTACTGTCTTTTAACGAAAAAATTCCGGAAAATTCCAAAAAAAAAATTTCGAAAAAATGGAAAATTTTCTGAAATTTTCGGAAAGTTTTCCGTAAAAAATTTTAATTGCATTGGTGTCCCGATTAGCAGCGCAATTTCCGTAATAAAACCTGTTATGTTTTACAGTGTACGTACTGTGAAGATGCATCTGCCATTACTTACTGTTGTATTGTGATCAAAACAAGTCAATATGACTACAGGCTTGTCTTGTATTTATGCGTTTTTGTTCAAAGTACTCATACTAAAGTTATTCTATTGTTTTGGTTCCAAGACGCGGTGAAAATCCTGCGCGAAAGATTGAAATAACCTTATCTAACGTGAACGTTCAAATAAATGGATCGTTACTTTCAATTCTTGTGATAGACGTGTATGCCGGGAAACCAATTTCTTAGAACCTTTACAAATGTTTTGACTGAAAAAGTAAGGGGCTTGTAGGGAGTGTGCTTGCGTCTTATTTGAAGATTCATCTGTCATTACTTATTGTTGTATCAAAATGGTCAAAATGATGTGTTTTGAAAAGATAAGACAACAGGCGTCAATAAAATTGCAGGCTTGTCCTGGATTTATGCGACTTTGTTCTAAATATTCACATAAAGTTAGAGTTATTCTATTGATTTGGTTCCAAGACTCATTGAAAGTTCAGAGCGATTGAGGGAAATAACCTTAGCTAGCTCAAACGTTGACATGAATTTCTCTTTTCTTCCCATTTCTTTCTCTAACAGACCAAGAGGCGGCAGCCCAGATAATCACCTCATAGAGTTCACGGATGAAATCCTAGGATTAGATAAATTTCGATTCGCATATTAAAACGCAATCGGCTAAGTCATACCTTAGTGGAAAACATCTAAAAACGTGATTTTAGCGATTGACTCATACGTTTAACATTATGTTTTCCTGCTTCAAATCCTCCATTTTTTCATACTTCTGGGTGCAGGAAAGCACAATGGTAAGCCTACGAGTCAACCATTAAAGTCAGGTTTATAGGATTTTTTCCACCAAGAAATGACTTGGCAGACCGATTCCATTTTAATATGCGAATTAAGATTTAACTAATCTTATATTTTTATTTTTGAACTCAATGAGGCAATTGTCTGTGCTGCTGTCTTCCCAGACATAACTTTTGATGGTCGTGTAGCAGTGGGAAAACATTTTTCTAAAAGTTTACAAATGTTCTTATTGAATAATAAGTAGCCTGCAGATTGTATTCTTGCGTCTTTGAAGGTGACATCATGTCAATACTTATAATTGTTTTAAATCAAAAATGCGTCAATAAGTCTTTATATGCTTGTCAAGGATCCGTGCGTGTTTATTCGAAGGTTCAAAGGATGATTTGTGAATCCCCACTTCATTGAAGTCGTCAAAGGGACCGATGTAAAAGATGACTTTCAAAATGCTAGTTTAGAAACAAAAATGCAAATAAGAATTCATTCTTTGAACTCATTGATATAATTTGAAAATGATCTTATTTCTTTATCTATTTATAGTGGATTTATAGTGTCGATGTTGTTAGTCTATTTATAGTGTCTTTATCTATTTATAGTGAATGGGTCTCTCTGAGGTATTATAGGAAAAAAAGCATCATTTTCAAAAGAAAATAATTGTATTAAATAAAGCAACAAATCTTTACTGAATTTCTTACATAATGCAGTGGAAATAATGTACGTACATTCGTTGTATGTATAGTTCTTTGATTGCAAGACTGACAAAGGAACCTTCTTTCGTGTTTTTCGACGAGAGACTTGGTGCATTTTAAAGCTGTAAGTTTGAGATTCGAAAAAAAAAATGTCTGTTAAAGTCATATATTTTTATTTTGCAGCAGCTCAACTTTCTGAAAATGCTTTCATGACGACTTATCGAACTAATAACATAGTTTTTTTTGTTAATTTTTTAAACGTTTAAAAATATAAATTAGTTAAAAATAAATATAAAATATAGAAAGAAACGATTTCAGATTCCTTCAAAAACCTACGAGTTTGGTTTTCAAAAATTGCGACATTATATTCACATTTTTGGCGGGTAAAAAGTTGGCGTTTTTCAAAAGTAGAGTTTTGTGGCAGCCGTAATCGAATGTCATATCCCCAAAATAAGGAAAGCAAAAAATGTGTAGAGACATATTTGGCGGCTAAACTCACTTTTTGAGTGAAATAAACAAGTAAAAATCTGATAATAATTAAAAAAATATAAAATATGATTTAACAGAGAATTTTTATCGGTTCTCTAACTTTTATTTATAGACCCACAAAATGCACTTGGAAATGCACCAATAAAAATCATGTGCGAATAAGTGAAATAAACTTAGCTAGCGTAAATGTTAAAATAAATAGCTTTATACTTTTAATTTTTTAACATACGATAGACGTGTATCCCCGGGAAAGCACTTTTATAGAAACTTTGCAAATGTCCTGATGAATATGAAAGAGAGTGTAGCGTGTGCGCTTGCGGCTTTAAATTTATTATTAGAAATCCTTACATTTATATTGATGATCAAAACCTCGTGAATAAGACTTTACAGTCTTGTTCAAAATGTATGCTTCTTTTTTTAAGTTGGGATTGTAGTAATGCTTTGTTTGCAAGACTAGGTAATATAAAAGTAACATAACTAATTATTTTAGGTGAAAAGTGTTATGAGTAATTCAAGTATAAGGCATACAAAATTAAAACAAGATCTGCAAGTGTTGATGGATCCATCTTCCCTTCTTCCAATTTTCTACATTTAAAACTTGTTTTAATAGAAAATTTGATTATTAATTACTTAACAGCAAAATGGGATAAGAGTGCAAATCAGTCAGCGGCCGAATTCCCCTTGGTCAAGTTAACTCTATGCGCGTTTGATGCATTCTTATATTCAAAACATCTCCTAGGGGAATTAATATTTTCTTAGTTATCAAAATATTTCAAAATATTTCAAAATTTTATGTTCAATTTAATATTTTATATTTAAAAAACTGATGAACAGAAAGCAAAATTTTAACACTCGATAGAAAATTCTGCATAGATTTTAGAAATATTTTGAAAACTAAGAAAAAATAGAGACGTCCTTCAAGAAGAGAACACTGAAAAACGAAGCTGAAAATATTAACTTCCCGGTGAGATATTTTGATTACGTAAATGCATAAAAGGGCCGCAGACTTAACATTATCGGGGAGAATTCGGCAGATGATTTACTAACACTCTAAAGCAGACAGAGAATGACGCAAGTCATACATTAAAAAATTGTTCAACGATAATGCTTTTTTAATTAGTAATTAAAAAATTGAGAAAAATACATATATTATTTACACTGCATTGAATTTGGAATTCACCAAAGATTACTTGCTTTATTTGATCTAATTAATTTCACCTGAAAAAGGTACTATTCTTTTTACAATACCTTTATAGAGAACCTTCCATAGCTAAAAATATATAAAGAAATAATACCTTTTTCAAATGGTATCAATGAGTTGAAAGAATGAATTCTTATTTACATTTTTTTTTCAAAAGTAGCGTTTTGAAAGCCATCTTTTACGCCGGTCCCTTTCACGACATAATTCTATGTTACACTTCAATGGAGTGGGATTCGCAAATCTCGCTTTGACCCTTTCAAAAGAAAAAGCTTAGAGAATAGGGGAACAGGGGAAGAGTTGACTGAAATATGGGAGGAATCCATTTAGAATAGTTGCCGACATATTTTCAGCTTGATAAATGTCGACCTCAAGCTCAACTCAAGTCGATTCCCGCCTACAAACACACGCATATGTCAGAGTTTATGATGAATCGATAGGTACTCTAAGTGTCACTTGAACTTTTCTGGTTTTGGGGAAGATATTTTACATCGTAGTCAATTAATTCAAACTATAGACAATCAAAAATCAATATCGATAACCCGTTGGTTTTTAAATACATTTAAAAAAACACAGTCGTAGTATACTATTTTTAATAAAAGGCATTTAACACTTTTGAGGCTTTTTCTGACTTTTGATGCACTGCTGAAATTAATGCAAATGATTTTTCGTAATAGGTAATTTTATTTTGTCTTCAACAAAATCAGCTGATAGTTAATAAAAACCTCCCACAAAACTCTGTTATGGCATTTGACATCATTCAACAAATATCTTTGACTCTCTTGCTTAGATATAATGAATTTAAATTATCTAAGTGTAATAATAGTTTTTAAATAATTTTCAAATGTACAGTTATTGAATAGGAAAATGCATAAAATATACATGATTTTATGGCAGTAATATTCATAAAAAAGATAAAAAAGATCATATCAATAAATTTTTCAAAGGTAACGCGTTAAGACAGTATAAGAATTTCGGCGATATTTATTCATATTGTAATGAATAAATATTTAAATATTTTTAATTCTTCTAAATAAAAAGTAACTTTCCTTTTAACAAAATTGCTTTCTCCTTAAATCAACACAATTAATCTTTAAGTTATAATTTTACAAAAAGCATGTTTTTTATTATCCTGTTTTACAAAAACATTTGCAAAAACAGAATACAAACTTGCTCATTAAAATTGAAATGAACTTGAATAAGCTTAAATTTGAGAAAAAATAATCGATTATTATTTGATAAATTCTTGCATAAAAAAACGCCACACATTTTCAAAATGTATTGTATTCCTTTTCTGAACAAAAGTAAGTTTCCAGATGAAATGTTATAAATAGATCTTGTATGAATTATTACCTTGATTTATAGTATTAAAAAAAGTTGCAAAGTAAGCAAATTTGTCTAGAACGAAAAAGGAGTAAGTTTCAGCTGAGCTATGTTAGATTTTTAGGAGTTTTCTCACTTCTGGATTTCGTAATAAGGACACTCCTGAGTGATTCAAAAAGTTTTATTTCAATCAATACATGGATGGAAAGGAAGAATGACATCGATGTCATTATACATCTGTCCATTTTAGCAAGGATGTCCATTGGTAAAGATACTGTGAGGGAGGGCTACAACAGAGCAAAAAAGAACTCTTCTTTTAGTCTAGCTGGAATAAAATGTTGGAATTTTATCCAACATATGCCGATATCGTAACTCAAAAAAATACACTCATGTTTCACTTTGCTTTTCATATATTGTGAAATTATTATTTTCATATATTTCATACATCTTACATTTGCATTGTCATATCTTTTATATCATTTCTACATTAATTTTGATTATATCTTTTTTATTCCAATTAATTCTTTGCACCATTTACATTTAAAGTATATATGATTCTTAATATAGAGAAAGTTCCTGGTCGTTTCATTTATAATGATATTTTGCTCATATATGTATTGCTGCAGCAATTAATGTAAAAAATAAAATAGCCGAAACAGTCATTCTTGGTAAAATAACTTGTGATCAATGTTTTTTTATTTCAAAGGTATTTTAGATATACATATATAGAAAGATATGCATATGTATGAACTGTTAAAAATACAAAATGATCACTGTCTGTTTTTGAAAAATACACAGTGATGTGATTCTTTTCTGAGAAATATTTAAATGAGTAATCTTACAAAGATATTGTAGAATGTCGATAAAACTTTTGCCTACAAAATAATTCTATTCAATTTTAAACATCAAAAGTCTGTATCAAGTATTTGTTGAAACTTCAAAAGCTTCAATATTTAAAAGTAAAAAAATTATGCAATAATTCTTCTGGGAATTTTATGCAATATTAATGAACAACAAACTTCTATAATTTCTTATACCATGTCGATAGCGTTTCTCTTTTTTATAGATAATCACTAATCAGTGTCCAGTTCAATACAAGCCTAACGGATATATTTAACCACAATCAGTTTCGAACTCCACAAAAAAAAAGCATATTTATTGGACGCGTAGTTTTTCCGAACACCTAAATGTCTGTACATCTGCATGACATGAGATTTACAAGAATATCATGTAATTTCTGGTGCAATCTTTCCCAAAGGACAGAGAAAACGAACAGTTTATTATCTTGTTATCAAAATTTTTAAAGCGTTCTCCCAATCCTTTATCAGTTTAATGTAATTAAGATTAACATATCGATTAATGATGTAAGTATTGTATGTGCTTTTAATGCGTATGTATATGCAAATACTATATATTTTACAGTAATTACACATAAAAAGGGTTTAAATATTGTTATTTAAGTTCTTTAGTTAAAAGTTTCAAAATAAAATATATTGCACATTATGAAAAAAAGTTTAGACGCTTTAATTTTCTATAATATTAAAATACACATGCTGTCTTATTTCCATGATTGGATAAGTTTAAATGATTTAACTCTTTTCAAAATGCAATTGTTAATACAAATGCAATGTACAAATGGTATATTTATAAAGCATCATAGATAACAAATTATTTTTTTAACTAATGATATTTAACAAAAAAATATGACTTATTAAATCTCAGATTTCAACTTCTAATTCATGACCAACTGCAGTACTGTCCAAAGAATATCATGTTTTTAGAGCAAAAACTTGGGCAGAGTTTATGACGCCAGATAATATAATCTCTGCCGACCAATCAACCAAAAAGCCTTCTTGGAGAGTGAGAAACAAATAAAAGTGTTTTCAATCAAATGAGGCGTCCGAAAATCATACGATGTAAAATCAGGAACTTCGTTATAAAACGAGAGAAATAAACAAAAATTTTCTCTGTCGGTGATGAAATTGGCCGTAATTAAATAAGGCATAATTTATTATTTAACTTTAGGGTTAAGAAAAAGCTTTAAAGTTGGCAGTTATGATAAATTATTGATGTAATTGTGCAAAAATATGTGCAAAGAATTCTCAAAAATTACATTAAATTCTGTTGAAAATTATGGCCCTTGGAAGCAACTAATAAATTACGCAATTGTACCTTACTTTTTCATAGTTCTGCTTCCGTTCAATATTTAAGATCTTTTGTATGGCTGTAATATATGAAATGAGCAATTTCGTGTATGTGAAACTATTTATTCTCTGAGCCATAGTTTACTAGTTGTAGAAGAAATTCGACATCTTATTTTGTTATTTTCGTATTCCAGAAGTCATACTCTGTTGTTTTGCATAGCTAGAAAACTATTTCTAAATCCAGAGACGCTGCAAAATTTTCAATTTCTACTGTTTTATAGGTTTTAAATCAAGTTGATTTCAATTCTAAAATTTAAATTTGCTCTTATACATTTTATTTGAGACGTCATTCGATGATTCTCAAATTGTCAGAATATTTCGTTTTAAAAAGGGTGTCTATTCTACGAGAATATTATCGAATAGATTAAGCAAACTAAAAGAATTTCCATCGAATAATTTATGTCATCCAATAACAATAGGACGTGAATAGGGCCGGGCGTCGTGAATAGGACGTCAGAGTTATTCACGGACATGTTTTTGCTTTAAAATATAGATTAAAAAGGACACTTGTATTCCTTTCAATCTCCAATTTTTTCGTGTGCCATAAAAATTTAACAGTTGATTCGAAAGTGCAGACAGATTTAAAAAAAAGGTTGAGAACACCTGATGTAGAGATAACACACATATATAAACACATTCGCATGCACTCACACACGAATTGATTAACTTTAACGCTCCCCTTATAACTTTACTTAATATAAAGCTTTATGTCTCAATTCCTGATCGTAAATTAATTCTTCATCTAAGAGCTCTTTATGTTCATACATTGCACAGGATGCCAATAACATTATTTACCAACCTAGAAAGGATTTTAAGTATAAGCGTGTTGGCAATAAATCTTCTGATATCGTTGTTGGTTAATTTCGACGAACCTAGCACGTAAACTGGAAGGACCCCCTAGTGCTTTTGCTGCGTGATCTGACCTTTTTTACAGCCTGGCGTCACGTGATCACCAACAGCCCCAAAGGAATATAAATTTCGTTTTAATCGAGCCTCGCCTCTTAACGAGTGTTTAAATATTTAATGATTTGTTGTAATTTTTCCCGCTAGCACTGAATAAGAAAATTTTACTGTTTATGAAGATACTTAGCGCCGATGTAATAAGATAATACCGTTCACGCCACGCTTTAACTAAGATGAAAATTACCAGAAAAATGGCGAAAATAGACATTAATGAAAGATTTTGCTGATTTTTTTAATGCTATTATTATACTAATAGGAAATGCATTTATGAGTCTTAACATTTTTAATACCTGGAAAATTGGCTATTTTCACCTTTTTGCATATTTATATTAAACTTGATTTCTTTTTGTAAACGAAGATGGGATTTGTAATTAATTTTCTACTGACTACTTGAAATGCTTTAATTAGAAAATATTACGCACATAGGTGCACTCATATTCTGATGACTTTATAACATTTTAATAAAAATAGAACTTAATTATGCACTAATTTTAAATAATTTTTGTGATTGCCGTGCGCATGGAATAAACCTACAAATACCCTTTTGTTTTACAACAATATACACTGTAAAAAAAATTCAAGAGGTTACTAAAATTTTTTTAGTAAATTTGTATTCCACAGAATTTTTTAGTAACCATTACAAACTTTTTTTGCAAGCGAAACAGCATTTCTTTTGTAAGCTGAACAAAAGAATTTTTTTTATAACTAACTTAAAAATTTTTAGTATGAGCCACCAAGCAAATTTTAGTAATTGCTCCAAAATTATTTTTAATAACCATTACGTGGGCTCGAAGGGCAGGAGCTTCCTTCGAACTCCATCCAGACTTCTGAAGCGGAAGATTTTCGGCAAAACCGCAATAGGTGGCAGCACCAAACATTGCTACTGCTCCGTTAGGATATACATAATCCCTTTATTAACGAGTACATACACTGCATACATTCGGGGCGTACTTGGCAGTGGCCAGTATCGAACCCGGGACCTTTTAGCCTGGAGCCCGTTACTATAACCACTATGCTATCAAGGCCACACCAAGTGAGTTTTAGTAATAGCTATTAAAAATATAAAATTATTAACTCTATTCGTTACTAACTTTTTTCTAGTAATTCTTACAGATTTTCTTGTAACCGACTAAGATTACTAAAAATTTTTTAGTAATTACAAGGATCACTAAAGTTTTTTTAGTAGATCGACACTTTTTTTTACAGTGTACTACATGTTACAACTTTTTTTTTTTTTTTTTGCCACAAATATTTTATTAACTTTAAATTGCTTCATATATAAATAAATATGTTCAGTATAATAAAGTGATGATCTACTTTTAAAAGTAAAAACATAAATATATTTAAAAAATCATAAAATATTAATCAATAAACCTCAAAATTTACTTCAATAAACCAATTCTTTTCATTCCTTTCAAAATAAAAAATAAAATAAATCAAATTCAATTTAGTCTCTATTTTTAAAAAAACTAACATCAGAAAAAAAATAACTAACTGTATTTTGTTAAAAATATCTTTGATCGTTTCAATAACAATTTCTTAAATTAAATTTCAAAACAACAAACATCATACGTTTAAAAAATATAATCTTCAAAATTATTATTAAAACGCACATTTTTAAACTTTTTCTTGGGAAAAAAAATTAACTGGAAATATGTTCTTGAAGCAATTTTGATAGCCAACATATGGCAATCAAAAAACCTTAGAATGTACGTTATGAAGCGACTGCTATAGTATAGATGTCTTTTAAAAAGTTTTCGTCTTATATTGTAACACGTAATTCAGTTTTTTCTATGTCTTTTGCCGTTTATCCAAGCTGAAATTCTAAAAGAATGAAAATAAGTTGCGCATCTACGTTTAAAAAAAAAAGAATTTGCAGCGTCGAATTTTCAAAGTTATAGTTAAGTTTTTTTTTTAATTCTTTACAAAATATTTCAGATTTTTTAAACGTGTCAGCGTTGAAGTTTTGTATATTTTACTTTATCTTTCAGTTTAAATTTTTGTTGGATGCTCCTCTTTATACCTTTATTGAGTTTTTAAATTGATTTATCATAATGTTTGTAATGATTTTTTTGTTTTAACACTTGGTAAGCTTGAAAATTAAAACTAAAACATAAACTTGAATAATTAACAACAATCCCAAAAACACAACAATTTTAATAGGCTTAATTTTTAATCTTTTTAAAAATTGAGAATTGTATTTAAATTGTTTAAAAATGTAAGACCATTTACTAAATTCGCTTTAAACGAATATAAATCAATACATATGATTATTTTGATTGAATATAATTGAAAGAATGAAAGATAGCACAAGCAAATAAGAAAATAAAAATGACAACTACATAACTACATGCTATAAAGAATAAACAGCGTGACGTATAAATTTTATACTTGTAAACAAAATTATTTTTTTAATATTAATATGAAAGTCATTTTTTAATTGTATATATATTTCTTGTACAAGACAGTGTTTCAGATGAAATGCTGTATTTCAAGAAAGATGTTTAAACAGTTATACATTAGATTAACATTATTACCACCCAAAATAAAGGTATTATAGCAGAATTTTATTTTAAAAACATGCATCGATGTCATGAAATTATCCGTGATTTTTAAGATAGGCATTGAATGCTTTCAAAAGAGCATAAAAATAGAAAAAAAACCTGTGTTTGTTTTTATACACCGTTAAAAAGAAAAATTCTGCAAAGTTACTATCTATTTCTAGGAAATTGTGATTTCTCGAGATTTTTATGTAACTGTAACAGCAAAAATTAATGTAATTGGTACATGAATTTTTGCTGTTACCACCACATAAAAAATTCCAGGAATCTCAGTTTCCTAAAAATAGTTTTGTAACTATACCGATTTTTCGGTACTATTTGATTATTTCGTTGACCGATTTCACCAAATTATACAAATCGTTAAATTATTCACCAAATTATACAAAATGAAATATTTTTTATATTAAATTACGAAAGAAAAAGTAGTAAATTAGTAAAACATTTATTAAAATACAAATTAAAAGTTAAATAAAAAACCACTTGATGATGTAACAAACACGTGTATCGTGTTTAATGGTAATTTTCTGTGACATTTACCATCATCTATTTTTGGCATTCAATCTTATAGTTTGGCAATAATTTTTTGATCGACGGGTTAGTAAAATAGTACATTTTTTTTCACGGCGCACTTATTTATTCTTTGATGTATGGCGATTTTATAGGCATGTAAAAGAAATCAATAAATATTGACAATGATATTCTAACTTGTGATCTAAATAATGTAACCAGCTCTCAAGCCTTCCAATGAGCATTACTTATTTCAAATAATCTTATTTAATTGCAAAAAGCAGTTATTATATCTAGAAAAGATTTATAATAAGAAATGATGATATTCAAATTTCGCTTAGCAGCTGTAAGTCTAATATGGAAAATTTGATTTATAAAAAAATACTCAGATCCACCCACCCAATTGATTTTTTTCTTAAAATTTCCTGGATTTTTCTATCTACAGATAGCAATATCAAGAAAGTCAATAACGTAAATTTTATATGCATGTAAAAGCAATCAATGAACATTGACAAAGAATATTCTAACTTGTGATCTTATTAGGTTAGCCAGTTCTCAAGCCTTTCAATGAGCATCACTGATTCGAATAATCTTATTTAATAGCAAAAAGCGGTTATTAAATCTAGAGAATATTTATAATAAGAAACGATGATAACTTTGCTTAGCAGCTGTAAGACTAATGTGGAAAATTTGAATTATAAAAGAAATACTCAGACCCACCCACCCTATCGATTTTTTTCGGCAAATTTCCCGGATCCCTCTATCTATAGATAGCAATACCAACAAAGTCACTAATGTATCCCGTATTGCCAAAACATCGGCTCCCCTCCAGCTTCTACTCTATATCTTTTATCTCAGATAGGAAATTTTATGCCTCCCTATCGACTAGCACATTTTCTTCTATATGATCTACTGCCACATCCTCTTCTACTGCCCTCTTCCGGATTGAAAAATCGTACGTGCTTGATTTTGATTTTCCAGAGTTCCAAGGGTAATCCTACCTGGCCGTCTTCATCATCGTTCCACGATGTATCCCTCTACTGCGTTCTTTTTTTATCGAACATCTACTATATATCGAACAAAATTAAATAAATTTTTTTCCTACCCCTCAAATCATGAACATTAGACGTATATCTTCTTTCTGTCTATCTCGGTCTCCCTCTTTTTTTCTTTTTTTTTTTCTTTTTTCGTTAAAGGAAATGGTGGATGAACGAAAATCCTAGGAGATAAAGTGTTTCTATAATTTCATTTCTGAAGAACTATTTGCCATTTATCAACGCTAAAATTTCACTTGCTGGTTGTTTAAATGGTCGGTATTTTAGAGAGTGGTGGATATCATACGTGTATGAGATTATTAAACAAAAAATGTGAAAAGCGAAAAAAAAAAGAATTGGTGTTACGGCAAATTTTTTTCTTGTACAATATATTTTTCATGTATGTAAAAAAATACGTGAAAATAAGTCAAAAATAATTACGTTGGGCAGATACTACACTCAAGTATAAGTGTATGTGGGGGGGGGGAGGTGTGCACTCACATCTCTTTAATGAATTAGTTTTTTTATTCTAAGGAGAAGTTCTCTTCAGTAAACTAGAAATTTTTATACTTTAGGTTTGTTTACAACTCTAAAGTGACTATTTTATGAAACATTAAAAAGTTGTTATGCAATGAATTGCGTGTTTTACTCGTGAATGTATAAAACTTACAAATTCCATACATATTCTTCCAAAAAAAAAAAAAAAAGCTTTTTTTTGTAAAGGTAAGGGTTATATTTCGAAAATTTTGTCAAAATAGCTTGTCGTAATTTATTAATCTATGAAAATACCATACAAACACGAATAAAAATTATATAACCTGTTTCGAGTTACCCACTATTCTGAAGAACGTTCTGTGGCCTTACACACCTCAGAAACCCATATATATGATACACCAACAAATAACTGGGCACCAGTGATAGCAAAGGAAAACGAATATTTTATTCCCCACCGATAATTGAGAAAGCTTCTAGAACCGGAGATTACAGGTAGTATCCCCTGAGGCACACTCTCAACCGATCGTTGTATGACGGCTATTTTCGGTATTTTCTTCCATTCGATTTGGAGAAGATCCATCTGTTTCGTGACCGATGCCGAACGGTGGAGTGACCCCTTCAGTCGATGCTCCAACTCATACCAGAACTGCAAAAAAAAGGTTATAGTATTTCAGCAAAACCCAGTCCTGTTGCGGGACCCGATTACCACTATACCAAAGTATGGTTTTCCTCGCAATATGATAAGTGACATTGTCAGCCTGAAAGTAACATAGATTCACCCCATACAACTGACATAGTGTAGAAACACATGGTTATCCAAGATGGTGCAATTAATTTTGGTGTGGAGGCTACGAAGAATTGTAACCACGAACTTCCAATTTTGAGAGTCGTGAGTACATTTCGACAGTTACCGATCTTTTTTCATTTGCCACTCATGTAGGCTACTGTACATTTTGGATACTGAAACTCGCTGGGTTTGACACCTATAAATCGGCCATTTCTGTAATACCCGACAATTACACCTTTCTTGAACATCGAGACATCGTAACTTTGTGGCATCTTGCATGTGACTGCTTGCATTGTTGTTCCCGCATACGTTATTTAACAGTGGCGGCTGTGAAACGTGCCAGGTTCTGCAAAAAGCTATTCTCAATAGTGTCAGTAGAACTATTTGTCATTTATCAGCCCTGAAATTTTACAAGCTAATTCTTCAGATGGGCCATATTTTAAGGAATGGTGATATGGCCAAAATAAAGGACTTGGGAGGAAATAATATTATTACAATTTCCATCTTGCATAATAGGAATTTAATTTACTTATTTATTTAAATTTTAGTTGAAGGAATTTTCAATTTTTTATTATTCTTGAGTCAACTGCGATAAAATAAAATAAATTCGCTAAAATATTCTTCAAATGGACAGTATATTTAACAGTGATGGATATTACGGGCGTCTAAATAGACCAAAATACACTCGGGTATCTTAAAAGAACCAAAATATTAAAGAAAATAATAATTATAATATATAAACTTGCAAAATAGGAATTTAATCAATTTATTTATTTTTAATTGAAAATGTTTTGGACAGTATATTAAACATGAGTCAGTTACGATAAAGTATACTAAAATCGCTAAAATATTCTTTAAACGGACAATTTTTTAAATAGTGATAGCTATTTTGAGTGTCTAAATATCTTAAAGAAACGGAAATAATGAACGTGGGGAAAATAATAATTACTACTTCTCATTTTTCAAAACAAGAATTTAATCGATTTATTATTAGTTGTAGGAACTTTGAACAGTCGACTGCTATAAAATATTCTAAAACCACTAAGATCGCCTTTAAATGGACAATGTTTTTAATAGTGGTGATTCAAATACGTTAAAGAAACTAAAATAATGCGCACTGAAAAATAATATCATAACTATTTCTTTTCTTATATAACGTAATTTTAAGCTATTTAATTTTTAGTTGAAAGAGCTTTGAACGTTTTATTAAACGTGACTCAAAACCAATAAATTATATTAAAGTATTGAAAACTTCTACTTATATTAATGCAAGATAAAATTATTTGATGTACAAACGGAAAATTTTATGTAAGATTTATGAAATAGCATTTTTGAACCAAATTGTATAACTCAAGAATTATAGAGCTCTTATTTTTATATTATATTAATAAGATTACATTAATAAGTTAGAATGAGAAAATTTTAAAAATATAGAGTGATTATATTCGAGTAGTCAATTTGTTATTTATTTTTTATTTCAAATAAATGTTTTGTTCTGTTTGAAGAGTGATAAGCTTCACTGTAAGAGAAAAAAAAGCGTTCGCTGCCAGTGTTATTTCCTTAATTTCACGCATTGTTTTCATTTCTATGAGATCGTTTACGGTGTTTGTAGAAAAATTATGGATTTTATTCTAAATTTGAAAGGTAATGCTAAATTTTTATTTTCTGTAGAGATATGTGATTTCTTCTTATTTTTACGCATCAAAAGAAAATCATCCTTAAGAAAACATTACGTGTACTGACAAAATATAAAAATTATTTTAAATTGTAGAAAAAAATCCTTAACGAAAATGAGAAAATTAACTAGACTTTTATCACTTTTATTTATTAAATATTTTCTTAAATCCATATTAATTTTTGACACTTTCGAAAAAACGATTCATTAGGAAATTCCATAAAAATACAAAAATTGTTCCAAAGACCAACAATTTTTCCCCCTTAACTATAAAGAATAAAGATAAATCTTTCTAAGCCCACAAAATTTTCTAAACTTGTAGCAAGTTTACAGAAAATCTGTGCTATTAAACGCAACGTTATAAAATTAAAAAATAATAGAGCTATATTTATAGATAATTATTTTTAAAAATCTATTACAATAATACACCTTTCTTATTCTTCTGACATCGAAAAAGTAATCCATCCTAGCTTGTCTAAAAATCTATAAGAATTCAACCTCGCATTTGTGTCAAAAGAGAAAAAAACTATACCATCCTATAATTTTTTTTTGTCATTTCGAAACCGTATTATATTTATGCAGAATAGTTGATGTAGAATTTTTTTCAAAAATTCCAAACCTATTTTTAAATTTTTCCTTAAAATACATCCCAACATTCGGAACTTTCTTAACGTCTATCTTCTACAAATAAAATAAAAGTACTACTTCGAAAAATATAAAGGAATATTTACAAGTTTTTAAAAAATCATCTTTAATTTCCTAATGCTTTGAAAATCTTTTAATTTTAATTTGTTTAAATATTTTTATATAAAATTTCAAAGCATTTTCTTGTTGTCAAGTCAAAGAAATTATTTTTCAACCAATGCTACTTCGCATTTTCTTTCTTAAAAAGCAAAACATTGTAAAAAATTAGATATAAAAATATCGCAAAATTTCATAAAATCTAAGGAACCATTTTTCTTTAAATTATTAAATTTTTTTCTTCATCCAAATTTCCTAATTCTGTCGTCATAAGATAAAGGAAAATCCATTTTTCTAAAACTTGCTTTTATTTTTGGTTTCACACAGCTTTCTAAAAGTTTTGTACAGTAACATAATTCTTAACATAATTCTTAGTAATACTAAAATGTCCACGAAATCTATAACTGTGAATTCACAGATACTTAAACGTAAAAAGCTACAATAATACCATTTTTTCAAACTAAACTGTTAAATTCGATGTTTTTAATGCGTATTTCTACCAGAAAAGCCCACTTATTCAGGTAAAAAATCCCTTTTTTGTGAATATTACTTGGAATCTCTGCTGCTTTAATTGCACATCTGCAATTTTTTACAATGTAGTTTTCGTCATTTTATCAGTAAGTTTTCTTATAAAAGTCAATATTGCATGTTTAATTTTTCTATGAATGATTTTTGGTGTTCTTGTTCGTATTAAATATAAATATAGATAATAACGATACTATTTCTGAACAACGTGTTTTTTTTTTTTTTTTTTTTTTTTTTTTTTTTTTTTTGCATAGTAGAATTATTGCAAAAGTATGAATACTGCACATATAGTAGAAAATAATGTTACTCACAAACTTAAAACTAAATCCTCAGGTATAATGAGATTTATACAATACATGAGTTCATGTAAGTGGTCACGAATTTGTTAAATTTGAAATCAATAGAAGAAATATTCACATCTAACCAGTATTTTACACAGTTACAACTTTTTGTAAACACACAGATAAAAGAAACGAGACTCTCCGTAAATTTACGCCAGCTTTCGGTTAAATGTATATTATGAAGTTATCATTTTACCGACATTTCCCTTATATTATATCCAATTCTCTGTAGATATTTCGTATTTATCTAAAGACATTTTTATCTTTGTTAAAACTTATAAATCAAAAAACAAACTTATAAAATTATTTTGGAAATTTATTAGAAAAAAAAAGAAAAATTAATTTTTTTATTAGAATAATTAAAAAAGGGAAAAGTCATTTCCGTGTTAGTCGGGATTTTTATCGATTTTTCCCCGCTGAATTATAAAAGATATATTTTGAACCGAACAACAGAAGCTTCTATAGTCCAGGCAGTAGGATGTTTTTCTATTGTCAAGAAACTTGGGATTCGAACTCCAAGACGGCTAGAAATAAATTGTGTAAAAATTATATGATACAACATTTCAAAACTATTCGAAAAATTCAAATTCTTTCAAAATCACTGAAGGCTGAGTGATTTACAGATTTTGAAATCTAAATTAGATTATTATCATTAAAATAATTTTACATAGTCTTGTGTTTTTATAAGGATTTTAATTTACAGAGTCTATTGCAAATTTACCGAACAATTTCTCTGTTATTTAACAGAATGTCTGTTTTTCTAATCTCTGTAATTTTGCATAAGACTTAAGATAATGGATTTTCCATATACTCTCTATAGTTTCGCAGAATTATTTTAACAGTTTACAGAAAATGTATTACAGAATGTGTAACTTAGTGTTTTTTCTCCACAAATCAAAGAGACAATCCATCATAGATTGTCTAAAAAAATCTATAAAAACTCAACATCCCTCTTTGTACTGTAAAAAAATATAGCATGGTACGATATTTTTTCTGCTCACGAAACAACAATAGATTCGCCTAGAATAGTAGGTATAGAATTTCTTTCAAACATTCCGAATCTATTTCTCCCTGCTTCCTCAGCATATGTGCCAGCATTCGGGACCTCCTCTACGACTGTCTTCTCAAATCGGAATCTAGATATTTTGATGTGGCAAAATAGCATATCTTTTTGACTCTTCCAATGTTCCAAGATTCACAGATTTCAAAAATAAAATTTACCTAAAAAAGGAAAATGTTTAAAAATGCCAAAGTACATTTGCCAACGAATAGACAGCTCTTTCTTTTCGTTATTGTTTTAAAAGAAAAGGGTATTTTCAGAGGTAAAACTCGTGTTTGTGTTTGCGTTTGTTACTTTTCGTATACATTTATAATCAATATTATTTATTAAATTATTGATTAATATTTATAAAATAGTAATATTAACATCAAGTTTTTATAATTGTTTTTTTTAATAAAAATTCATTTTGTTATTTTAACTTAATAAAAAGTATTCTTTTAAGTCGATTATTTTGGGCCATAGATTTCTTCCGAATTTCCCTAAAATCTTTTGTAATGAACATTACATATTATTACTAAAAAATGGTTTGGATAATCAACTGCAACTCAATTATTCATAATTCTATTACAATTAGACTCATAATTTAATAATACATACCAATATTTATGATTTAGTAACACATGATTTAATAACATTTGAATAAGTATCTGTTACAACTTTTCTATCTTTGTCAAATGTAAATATTTCTTCATGATATATTATTTATAATTTATTTTATAATGCATTATAATTATATGGTTAAACTAAGGATTTTGAAGTATAAATTAATTATAAATTGAAACTGTTTTATCAACTTAGACGTTTGTGCCATATCAATACATCAGTAGACAATATTCTTGTGTTAAATGTGTTAAATAATGGCAGCAATTTATTTTGTAAGTTGTATGTTTTTAGCTTTTACATTCCTCTAAATTTATCATTCTCTTTGCACCATTAAGAGGCAGTGACATTTTTTCTTTCACACCGAGAAAATGTTTTTAGTAATATAAATTCTATTATTGTTATTGTTTTTGAAATTCGAATACGAATTTTTCAACAAATTTAAAAACAATAATTTTACAAATAAAAACTTAAAATTTTTCTTTTAGAATTACATCACAATTTAAAAAGTCCTTCCGGCAATGCCGGGAGGATGAGGTAGCTTTCATATACTTATATATATATTTATTTATTTTAAGGTAAGTTACATTGTTCAAAAATACTAAGCTGAAATTAGTGGAAAAAATCTTATAAAATTAGTGATTTTATAAGATTGAATACTAGTTTTGCCAAGACTGAATATTAATAGAAATTTTTAGAAATTAGTCATCTTTTATTCAACCTGGTTTTATTTTAAGCGATATAGAGAGTCACCAAATTCCACGATATCATAAAATGTATGCCATTTTAAAGCAACATTGTGGATCGTTCAGATCAGACCGTTTCAAAATGTCAGCCATAAGCAAAATTCAAAGTGCTATAACTCAATCATTTTTTAAGGTATAGACAAAATAAAAAGTGTTCTGGAATCGCTGTTTTAAGTTCTAACACGTAAAAGAAAAGTATTTTTCAACTTTTAATTTTTTCGCATTTAATTTTAAATTTTTAAAAAATTTAAAATGGCCACCATTTTGAAACAAAATGGTGGATGATGCTGGCCAACGAACTCGGTCGAGACATTTGTATGTACTATGTACATACCAAGTTTCATTGAAATCGGTTCATAAATACGCGAGTTATCACGTGACAAAAATCAGATCGTTTCAAAATGTCAGACATAAGAAAAATTCAAAGTGCTATAATTCAATCATTTTGTAAGATATAGACAAAATAAAAAGTGTTCTGGAATCGTTCTTTTACGTTCTAACGCGTAAAAGAAAAATATTTTTCAAATTTTGATTTTTTCGCATTTAATTTAAAATTTTTAAATTTTTAAAATTTTTAAAATGGCCACCATTTTGAATTAAAATGGCGGATGATGCTGGCCAACGAACTCGGTCGAGACATTTGTATGTACTATGTACATACCAAGTTTCATTGAAATCGGTTCATAAATACGTGAGTTATCACGTGACAAAAATCAGATCGTTTCAAAATGTCAGACATAAGAAAAATTCAAAGTGCTATAACTCAATCATTTTGTAAGATATAGACAAAATAAAAAGTGTTCTGGAATCGTTGTTTTACGTTCTAACGCGTAAACGGAAAATATTTTTCAAATTTTGATTTTTTCGCATTTAATTTTAAATTTTAAAATTTTTAAACTTTTTAAAATGGCCACCATTTTGAAACAAAATGGCGGATGATGCTGGCCAACGAACTCGGTCGAGACATTTGTATGTACTATGTGCATACCAAGTTTCATTGAAATCGGTTCATAAATACGCGTGTTATCACGTGACAAAAATCAGATCGTTTCAAAATGTCAGCCATAAGAAAAATTCAAAGTGCTATAACTCAATCATTTTTTAAGATATAGACAAAATAAAAAGTGTCCTGGAATCTTTGTTTTAAGTTCTAACACGTAAAAGTAAAATGTTTTTCAAATTTTGATTTTTTCGCATTTAATTTAAAATTTTAAAAATTTTAAAAATTTTAAAATGGCCACCATTTTGAAACAAAATGGCGGATGATGCTGGCCAACGAACTCGGTCGAGGCATTTGTATGTACTATGTACATACCAAGTTTCATCGAAATCGGTTCATAAATACGCGTGTTATCACGTGACAAAAATCAGATCGTTTCAAAATGTCAGCCATAAGAAAAATTCAAAGTGCTATAACTCAATCATTTTTTAAGATATAGACAAAATAAAAAGGGTTCTGGAATCTTTGTTTTAAGTTCTAACACGTAAAAGAAAAATATTTTTCAACTTTTAATTTTTTCACATTTAATTTTAAACTTTAAATTTTTTTAAAATTTTAAAATGGCCGCCATTTTGAAACAAAATGGCTATGATGTTGACCAACGAACTCGGTCGAGACATTTGTATGTACTATGTACATACCAAGTTTCATTCAAATCGGTTCATAAATACGTTAGTTATCGCATGACAAAAATCAGATATATATATATATATATATATATATATGGTTATATATATATATATATATATATATGTCAACATTTGAACGGAGGGTGGTTTTAGGGTCTGGGGGTCATGATCGGTGAAAATATACCAAAATTTTCCGGAAGTGCTTTCCTCCGGAAGGCTGCAATAGGTAGCTTTTTACTTTTTGTAATGAAAGCTACCTAAATGTATGTGAAAAAAAATTGAATTTTACACACTTTTACAAGATTAAATATATAATATAAAATCCGAAATTTGGAAAACGTGTTTTATATTACATTGAAATCTTTAAGCACTTGCAATAATTTAAACTGTATTTTATGTCCAGTCAATTTTAAAAGATTTACTTAAAATTCATTAAAATTAATTTTTAAGAAATTTAAAATTCAATAGTCAAAATAGCATATTTAAAATCTAGTATTAAAAGTTTTAAATTTCTACCAACATAATCCTTCATTTAATTGGAATAAATACATTAAATGTGGTTAAATCTTTACTTACATTCGCATGTAACGACCCCTTTCAAGAAGGTGCGAAGGTAGCGACGGTAACCATGACAACTCATCCGCATTTCATCTCAGATTTCTGTTCAGTTTTTTAGAATCCTCCCCCCTTCTTTTCCTTAACTACGGTTGCAATTCCCAAGCGTTACGTACTCACTGCTCTTAGCTCGGGGAGGGCCCCGCACACATGGCCATTAGTGGGCCCCTCACAGGCACACGTGACGCTGGCCCCCGACTTCTCTTTTCGTTTCATCCCTACATTTTCTCTCCCATAATAAGAGAAGGCCACGGATGAAAATTTAAGATTGTTCAAATCCAATCGAATGATTGCAGCGGCTTTCCCCTCCATTTATTTATTTACTTTTCTTTTACCTTAGGGGAATAGCCGAGTTCTTAATTTAATAGTTTGTCCGCCCTTTATACAAGCCTGAAATCAAAGAGCTGAGTTGAAGATGCTTTTTATTTCTCCAAACAAGTTTAACGAGCCTTAATATTTAAAAAAATTGTATAGTGAAGGTATGAGTTTTGAAATGTCGAGTTCCACAAATTGTTGCACGCAAAGTGATATTTTCAAGAAAATTCTAAAGACCAATTTATTTTTTCTTTTGAAAAAGCAAATTATATTTTAAATATTTACTGCATTAAAAAGTCTATAAAAAATTATTTCACCATCTTTATTTTTTGAATTAAAACAATATTTAAATAATGGTTTCTATTAAACTCATTTAAAATGCATGCCATTAAAGATTTTTTTTCTTTTACTTTCCAATATTTTTAATATTTCACATAAATATGTGTAAAAACTTTTTGATAATGAAAAAATATACATAATTATTATTCTTTTTAGTTTAAAACGTTCTTATTTTAAAACTTTT
This sequence comes from Maratus speculifer, assembly GCA_964019185.1. NCBI lineage: Eukaryota > Metazoa > Arthropoda > Arachnida > Araneae > Salticidae > Maratus > Maratus speculifer. Next base: position 103,489,876 of record OZ025289.1, on the reverse strand, counting down.
TAATATATATTGCTTTTAATTGTAGAATTTTATCATTGTCAAAAGCAAGAATATATTGGGTTGTGAATTCTAAGTACATTTATTTCTCGGAACGAGTTATTTAAACTAAGTATTTAAAATGCTGTGTAGCGAAGGTATGAGCTGATAACCTTTATTAGTATTATCGAAACATTTATTAGTATAAATTACTGCATAAAAAATATGAGACATTTTCAAGAATCGTACTTAAATTTGACATAAATTTTAAAACATTTTTATTATATATTTATATAACATATTTATAAAAGATATTTATTATGCAACGCAAAAACAGAACCATGGTAAAAATGTTTCTAATTTTTTTTTCAAATAATGCGATATGTTATCTATGCTATTATTAGATTTCCATACAGCTCATAGAGTTAAAGGTTTTTTTAACCTTAAAAGCGGTTTATTATTTTTCACCTAAATACATAAATTTAACTTAAAAACTGAATCTTATAAAAAAATTATCAGTGTATAATGTAATTTAAATTCTTGCCCGCATTCAGAAGTTTTAATGACAGGCTTTACGCATTTCAAATGTTGTATTATGCATAGAAACTTTGGTAATTTTATGAAATTTTATTAATCATTTTTATACTAATTCATATTTTTAATTGTTCATACATTTCAGGAGAAAAATAACAGATTGTTTTTTGTAACAAAACATTTGCGTTATTTAATATAAACAATTCTGTGTATAATTATGCCAACCATTACTTTACGAAATTTCTAGTATTCGATTTCCTGAAATCCATTGAATCTTTTGAAGCTTACAAACCTTGTAATATTTAATCAAGCTTGGAGAAACGTCTCGATCTGTTTTTAATCACATGATTTTTATAAAATGTAAATCATGATGATTTTAATTTCTCGGAACGAATTTAATGAGCCTGGATATTTAAACAACGGCGAAGCGAAAATATGAATGTCAGAACATCGAGTTGACTAAATTATTGCCTTTAAAATTTACTTTTGAAAAGCTTTGAAACATTTCATTTTGTTTTTAATTTTTTAAATAAAAAAACTATTATATTTTAAATATTTACTACTGAGATAAACATTATAAATCTTCTTTTTTCACTGTTATTTTTAAAAATATAATATACAATACATATTCTTACATAAAATTCATACATAAATGATAGAATAAAAGAAAATTGAATCTTCAGAAATTTAGAATCACAATTTTCAGAAATTTTTTTCTGAAAATTGTTCATTCATTTTGGTATGAAAAAGAATGTTTAATGCTACACATTTTAGTTTCGAACGTTCTCCATACCATAAAAATAATTACTTTCTTACATACAGTTACAAAATCAACATTTTAATTTCAACTTCTAAATGATATATTTCTACTTTACTTTCGTGAAATGATCAAAACATTTTAATATTTCAATAAATAGGGACTAATTGGGTTTTAAGTAGATATTATATTAATAAAAATATGTAATTTATGCATTAAAATTTTTTTTCCTAATATTTAAATAACTTTTCTTATCAGTGACTTAACAAAAGTTATAGTTTTTGAAAATATTTAAATATTTGTATTTTATTGCGACCTCCCCCTCATAAAGTCAGAATTACTTCAAATACATTGTTTTGCATAGAAGCACACGAAATATTTAAAGTTTAAAAGTACATTATATTTGCATGAATTAAACCTTTTATCATTGCAACATGGTAACATTAGATCAAATTGTATAAATGAAAATTGCATGAATGTGAATCTTAAATGTTATTCCAATGAGTCCTATACGTATATTTTTATGAATACTGTGGGAAATAAATTAAAGAAATCAAGGGCGCAATATAGTAATAAATTTATTTGTATGTGTTGTATTTTTCTCTTAACGATTTGAATCATTTATTGTCAGTCATAGGTGTTACATTGCTTCTATAAAAATAATAAAAATACAAGTATGTTATATTTATCGTTGTTTATGCTTTAATTCAGTGCTAATGCAAATGCTGTGTAATAATAATGCTACAAAGAGAGAGATTGTCAACACCTTGTGTCAATTTGCTGGCGTAGTACTCGTATATGCAATTTTTTTACATGTCAGCATATACCGTGTGTTAGAGGAAAAACAAATATAGAACAATGCGTTTCAACAAAGTTGAGAATTTTTTGTGACAAATAAGAACAGTAAAAGTTGCATAAAATATTTTGTAAATTATACTACTTAAAGTTATAAAATATTTTGAACTATTACATGATGGATGATTAAAATTTAATTAAATGAGATGTGAATAAACTACAAATGCTTTGCTATATTCTTGTTCAAGCATTTACAGGGCTCGCACAGTTCTACCACTAAATTTTAAGAATATTTTCAAAGTGTTTCACTGTAGAAAAATATCGTAAAATCTGTGAATGAAGGTGGGGATTGCGAATGTTGTGGTTTAAAAATTAAATGTAAATTTTCTTATTTTTAATAGTAGAGCCAGAGTCCTTGGAAATTCCAAGGAGTGTACGAACCTTGATTTACAATAAAATAAAGACTTAAAGGTAATAAAGAAGTGATATACGTTTATATTTTTTACGTCTATGTTAATTTGACCATCATAACAAAAATAAAACAAAATAAATAAATAGGTGATTTACTATTTTATAATAAGGCAGCTGTTTGTTCTGTAATGGAAAAAAATAGATTTTTCTTTTTAAATTATATTTTATTCATTTTTTATTCATTGTCAGTGTTTTTTTAATATGTTTATTTAACTGTAAAATTAAAGTTATAATAACAGATATGAGTTGTGATTTATTTATTTATATCTAATTACATATATTTAAGACTGACTAAATATTTAGAACTCTAAACGAAAAATATTCATTTTTAACTTTATCTTAAAATTGTAAATGCGGTCATTGTTATGCTAGAATAAAATAAAAAAATCTTTTAGGGGCAATTACTTAAACAATAAGCGATACTTAGTCTCTCATGAATATATTTTATATATTTTTAGCGACCGGTTCAAAAAACGATCATAAACTATCTTTGCGTGATATGAGGAACTAATACGTTTCTTTTTATGAATACTCTGAGAAGTAAATTGAAGACGTTGACAGCATAATACGGCAATGCATTTATTTGTTTGAGTTGTATTTTTCTTTTAACGAATAGAGTCACTTTGTGTCACTCACAGGCCGTTACATTGTTTCTATAAAAATAATGAGAAGGCAAGTATCCTATACTTATCAATGTTTACGCTTTAACTCACCGCTAATGTAAAAGCTGTGTAGTAATAATGCTACAGAACGAAATGGCATCGATGCTTTATATCAATTTGTAGGCAAAAGTAATTTCTCTGTCTGTGCATTTATTTGTATATCATTTGGTCGAAAAGAAACAGAGCAGTGATTTTTATCGGGAAAGAACAGTCTATGTTACAAATATGAAATGCAAGACTTGAATTAAAGATTAAAAGTGATAACAATAAAGTAAGGATATGTTTTATATTTTGTACATCCATGGAAACATTTTAACAGAAATTTAGAGTAAGGAAAAAATGTAGAAGTTGAATTTAAAGAAATTTATGTTAATATAAAAGTTAGACTCGACATTAAAAAAATAAGTTACATTTTTATAAGAAAGTTAAATTGTATTCGAAATATTAAGAATATGTTGAATATATATATATATATATATATATATATATATATATATATATATATATATATATATATATATATATATATATATATATATATATATATATATATATATATATATATATATATATATATATATATATGCGTGTGTGTGTATCTCTCTTTATATATATATATGTGTAACCAGGAATGACGGTTGTTTCTGGAGCTTATTACATGAAATGATTGACTTCTCAAAATCTAGATTTTAGAGAAGGTAATGACAGATGATAAAACAATTTGAAGAAAACTACATATTTGGAAACGAATAGGACTGCTGTTTGAATAATTTAAAGAAAATTATAACTTTCATGCTTTTGTCAAGTCACGAGTGGAATGTAACATGCAGGGACTCAAACAGTATGTTTAAATGTTGTATTTTTGCTAAAAGGTGATCAAAAAATTTATTTCGTTTTTAGGTGAAAGAAAAGAAATAGCAAAATGTATTGAAAATAATACAATTTATTCATCAAAATAACCGCACTCACATACATTAACTTTTTCCCAACGGGAAACAAGCTTATAATTTCTATTTTTATAAAACCCACGATCTTTAGAGTCGAAACATTTTCTCGAACTTTCTAATTGAATTTTTAAAAAAGGGTGGATTTAACACCTTTACGCTCTCTCAAGAATAAACGCATATAGAGTTTTTTAAACTTGTGATTTTGACATGTTGTTTTTATGGTAATTTTTAATCACTTAATTGATAAATATTCTTGAAAAACTTTTAAATAATGCATATTTTTTATGTCTTTTACAGAATGCCTTTTATCACCGGTTTATTAAAAGCAGAAGTTATTGTTTTATTGAATCAGAAAAATTCTCACATTAAATAATGCAAAATTTACAATAAAAAATTACTGGTGAGAACAATAAATTATTCTTGAAATATGGATGCCCTTACTGGTACGGGCAAATCATGATTGGGAAAAACGCGTTGCAAATATGACGCACGGGCAAATCAAAGAAATGTTTAAAATGTTTTTTTACTATGCATTACAACTATATGCACCAGTTCATAAATTTTAAGCAATTTTTTTCACTATTTAAATGTTATAAACACGCAAACAAACCTATTTAAATTCATTTAAAACTCAAAAATGCGAGATATACTAACAACATTACTTCTTTTTTTTTTAATTTTCGAATATTTCCATTGTTATGATAACTGAAAACAAAATAGGACTACTAATAAAACAATTAAGGATATTTAATCTGTAGTTTTACAATTTGTATATTTTTTTTTTCACAGATACAAAACTAATCATAAATTACTTTTGCCAAGACAAATAAATTTCGTTTTATGAATGTTCCGAGTGGAAAATAAACTGAACACACTAACACGGTGAAATATGCCAATACATTTATCTGTTCTGTATTTTTCTTCTAACGAATTGAAACATATATGGTCTCTCACAGGCAGATACGTTGTTTCTAAAAAAATACTGAGACGATAAATATCCTACACATACTTATCCCAAATGTTTAATCACTGCTAATGTAAAAGCTGTGTAGCAGTAGTATTACAAACGCAACGTACGGATACCGTTATTTTTCATGGGGTTTACCAGAATTATTTTAGAGAAAAATAAATCTAGTTCAAACATGCGAAATTTCGCTTTTTTTTAATGGGAAATCTTCTATAAGAAAATACTGGTACCAAAAAATTTCCTGGTCATGAAATTCCAGGATCCGTACGAACCCTGGCAAATGTTATCCAATGCTTATATCAGCTTATGGGAACAGGAAATACTATCTTTTCGTATGTTCAAATCCACTATTCAATTTTCAATATACAAGAATATCATTTTCACCAAAACAGAAGGGTTTTTGCTGTGAATATGGAGAGTAAAAGTACACAAAATTTTGTAATATGATTTTGCATAATAGTAATAAAATTCAAATAAATCAATAGAGTAACTGCTTTATACACAGATACCCAAGTATTTATTGAATATTAAAAAGCGTATTTGTAATAAAAGTTTACTCTATATTATCTTTAAACGATTTCTGGTTTCTGGAAAGAAAAGAAACTGATAAAAAAATAAGAAGAACACAGCGAAAGTATTAGAAACTAGTTGCTAAGCGAGAATCCATTTGTTAAAAATTTTATACAGAACTAAAGCAAACATAAAGCAACAATATTTCCCTGTTTTTTAAAGAGTGGCGCCGTAATTATTAAAATAATTAAAAAACTGTTAATAAAATGGCAAACAAATTTTGTTATTTATTGATTTTAAAGGATGATTGAGACAAGATAATCGATAAGTATGAAACTTTTTAAAATATTATAAGATAAAACGAGTAAATAAAGAGTTCCTCTAGGTGTTATTGGTCCTACTTGAATCATAATAATGTTGCATTTTATAATGATTGTTATTTCCATTACATTATGGAATTCTACACACAAACTTTTCTTTATAATATGTTGATTCTAAGATTTGTATCTGAAGCGCAGCACATCAGTTTACCTCACGTGAAGTAAATGCTAAGAGAACACTAAATTCCAAAAAAATATTGGAAGAAAGATAAATTGTAGAATAATAAAATGCCACTCAGTTATATTACAGATTCTTTGGCGATTGAAATTTGCAAAGTTTTATTCATTTGTTTTTTTAAGTCATATAGAGTATATCGTAAGTATGAAATATGTTGTAAGTCTAAGAATTTTTTAATCAAAAACTCCTTCGATGCAATTTTTATTTAAGTTGGTAATTCTATTTGCAATCTCTTACTAGGTCAGTTTCGCCTCTAAAACCTTGAAATTATGTTTAAAAAAACTGACAGACTGACGATTATGGTAAATATGCATGTTGAAATTTCTGATGATATTTCTTTTTCTTGAGGCTTATGTTTTGCAAGCTTGCACTTAGCATACGCAACGCCTCATATATTTAAAACTTAGAAAATGAAGTAATTGTACTTGACAGCTCATTTTGAAATTTTGAAGGCACTATGCCAACGAAAAATACTAAATAAAATTTTATAGCAATTAGCAAAGCGATAAGTAAAATTTAGCTTTCGTGAGAGTTCATGGTAACTTTTCAGTGACAGTTTTAAAAAACGATCATAAGATATCCTTGCGTGACACTTGAAATATTTTTCCTTTTAATGAATTCAGCAACTGAGCATGTTAATAGTCTAAAGTGGTAATAGCTGTTGGTGTTTTTTTTTCTCTCATAATGAAATGAACCATTTAATGCCACTCTCATAATGCTAAATTGTTTCTGAAAAAATAATGAAAAGACAAGTATATTATATTTAATCAATGTTTACACACCATTAATGTAAAAATTGTGTACTAATAGTGTCATCGAAGCATTGTGATCACCTTAATCCATTTGCAAGTGCAGGAATTATTTATTTACTTATTTGTTTATTACATAAACAAAATACGCTTTTTAAATATGAAAATTTTTGAATACTTTTCATAAGGGCTGAATAATTATCTTTAATATTACGAAAGATAAAACTTATATAAGGTTTCCAAATGACACAAAAAAAATAATTGACACAATTGGTATGATTTTCTTTTTTAAATATCGATATGTAAGTAAAACTGTTAAACATAACTTAAAATCAGAAAACTTCTGTAATTAAAATTTGAAAATACACTATATGGCCAAAACTCTTGACCCATTTCCCATTTAGACATTTTGAAAATATCTAAAAAAAATACTTGGCGTATTTTTCAAAGATTTCGGGAATATAAAGAAAATACTTGCACTCAAACTTATCAGCCCAAATTTGGTCACAAGAGCAATTAGGAAACCAACAAATGGAATAAAAAAGGCATTTGTGATGACCCTGCAATATAAAATACTTAAAATAATCCGTAGCTATTTTTTATGAGTTTCTAAATCTTGTACAGTATGTATGTTCTTTTGTATGAGAATAGCACGTATATTCATAACGATATACAGATTTTTTTTTTTCAATAAGTCTCACATATTTTTTTGTTTACAGAATGCATAGTCTTCAACCAAATTTACTGTTATTTTTTTAAAAATGAAAAAGTTGAGTCAATCAGGGTAATTTTGCTCCACCTTTACGAAATTTTTATCCATTCAGCCATGGAGGAATCTTGACGAATTATTTTCAATGAGCAGCTAAACTCACACTAGTGCTGCTATCTATATTTTGAAATCAAAACTTTGCCGTTAACGCAAGCGATGTAGAAGATTAAATCTTTTTTCTCTCATGGCCCAAAATTACCCTAATAGGTCAAAGTTACCCTTATTGACTGTATAGTAGAAACAACATACTGCAATTAGAATGTAAATGTATTCAATATTTGATGAAATATAATCCTTTGTATGATAGATATTTTTTAACCTGTACCTGAGTGAATGATCAAAAAAGGTTTTTTACATAATGTCGTAATAAACTATGCATGAAAAAAACTTTGACCTCCACTTTTGTTCCTTGAAATATTGACTATAGATATACATTATAAATAATGAAGTTTAAGGAAAGAAGCACAGAAACAATGAAACAATTTACAAATTTATGGGGATTCATTTTGAAAAAATACAAATTAAAAGTTTATGCAGATCCGTACAGTAAAAATTTCCAATAGGTAAAATGTGGCTCATGCACTAGTTAAGGTCAAATAAGAAATTTCAGTAGTTTGGTATAAAATGTCCAAAAGACATGAAAATACATAAATGCTGACTTAAACCACTTTTCGATGCCTGAGTTCGCAAAGGAGAAATATTATGTCCGATGATTGCGTTTCAGAGGCCATACACGAATTTTAGAAAAAAAAAAAGAAAGAAAGGTTTACACTGAATTAACAACATTTACATTTTAACTTGGACATTAAACATGGACCAATCAGAAAACGAATAAAATCCGGACATCATAAAGATTCAGATATGGGTCAGATATCTCTAGAGTGAGAGCAAAAACATTTTCCAAATAGTTAATAAAAATGGTTCTATATGCAATGTATAGTGTTATTTACATTTCAAAAGCAATGAATGTAAATTATTAAGGTTATTTTAGTAAGAAGTGAGAAAAGGATGGAATCACAAACGTGACACGTTGCTCATTGTTTTTGATCTAGATAAATATTTTGAAAGTTAAATAAGTATATTTAAAAGTCAGAAAAAAATAAATTCATTCAAATTTTAATCTATTTCATTTTGCTTTAAGATCATCGATGAATAAGGATTGTTATTATTATGCTAATGTGAAACATTAAATGTAGAACAATTAATAAAGAAACATAAATTATTTTTCTTTTGTATAAACGTAAACTTCGTAAATTTTTGACGACAGTTCCAGAAAATAAAACTTTTTTTTTTTTTTTTTTTTTTTTTTTTGACAAACTGAGCACATTGACAATGCTCCCACATATTTTAGTTTTGTACACATATGTGATTTAATCTAAAAAATATAATTATTTTTATATTAGTTGGATGATTAAAATGTTTAAATAAACAATGACAGTTACATAAAAAAATTTTCAATGATACTGCTTATAAATAAAAAAAAAAGAGTGTAAATTTTAAGAAATGGAATGAATTACTATTTTGTACATAAAAATCTGAAATCTATATAAAACCATCAATTAAAATTCAAATAAAGAAAGTTTTGAAATTAGAATTTCATATAGGCATAGCTGCCAACTTTCAACCAATCTTCCGTAATACTAGGATTAGTTTGATCCAGGTTAATGTCATTTCAAACCAGAAAATATATTTCATGAATTTTTATTTATTTAATTTCAAAATTGTTAGTGGAATATACTTTAGTTCATTTCTTTGAAAAATTTCTGGTTCGAAACTCATTAAACCAGGGTCAAATTAACGCATATATTACGGATAATCTATGTCAGGTTGGCACCTATGCATAGGTTAATTTAAGATGGCAAATAGTCTTTAAGATAAAAAAGGCGATTTTCTATTTTTATTTATTGATTTATTTATTTTTATTTTTATTTATTTATTTGGCTAAAATGTTAGGAATGTTACGGAAAATAAATAATTTTTAGTAGCGATGAATTTATGATAAAAATCTTCGCAAAAAACTTCGCTTATGATAAAAAATGTCGCAATATTTCTTCCTTTAATGCAAATAAATATATTTAAAGATAAATGCATAGATTTAAAATTCACAAAAGAGAAGCGGATAAATGTTTTTCCCCTTATTCCGAAATTATGAATGCTGACTTTGTTATATAAATGTAACATATTATTTATAATTTAAGAGCAACTAATAAAATAATGAAAATTATTATTTTTTGTGACAGTAAAAATTTTTAGTGACAATTAAAAAGACTCGAATATTTTTGCGTGACATCAGAAAATAATTTTCTTTTTATTGAATACACGAACTCAGCTTATTGACAGTGTCATAAGGCAATAGTTGTTTGTTTTGTATTTCTCTCCTAACGAATTCTACCTTATAATGCCAGCCACAGAGTACTACAATTGTTTCTTTAAAAAAATATGAAAATGCAAGTATACTATATAAAATCAATATTTACTCATCACTAATGTAAAAGATGTATACAAACAATGGATTACAAACAAATATCATGAATGTTTTATCTAAATGCAGTAATTGGTACTTTTTCTCTTTAAAAATAATTCGCTCATTAAAAAAAAAAAAAAAAAAAAAAAAAACACTGGTTTAACTCACTAGGTTTAAATTAATACTATAACTGTCATAGAATATACATGCGAATTTCTTTGAGGGACATTAAACTTAATTCACAAAAATAAATCGAAATAAATCTTACAGCTTTTTTTTTACATAGTGGTATCCTCATAAAATTTTAACCTTGTCAGAAGTACTGTTATTCCAGATATGCGCAACCATAAAAGGGAGTTATTATTATCATTATTATTATTATTATTATTATTATTATTATTATTATTATTATTATTATTATGTAAGAAGCAACAATTTTTACAAAACCTTCAATTTTGTAAACTCAATTTCAGATCGTTTCAGCGATTTCATTCCCGATCAAATCCCCAAGAGTTAATCATGTTAATTTTATTAAAAAATGTCAATAGATGGCTCCGTTTCATTGATAATCATCCAGTACAGTTTTCATACAGTTTTTTAATCCTCATGCTGTAAACTGTGAAACACTTTGCATACGCACTTACTAAATCAGCCTAAGATATATACTTCCTTAGTCAGAAAGAAATAATGTTCACATGGCGGTGTATTGACGAAAATATTAAGAAAAATTTAAGCTAAAGATAATATTTGGTCGTGCAATTGAGCATAAAAAAGCTTTCAATTATGAAGTATTGTAAAAAATTTATATAATAAGAAAATACAATAAAAATTATTTCAAAAATAATGTTAATAAAGTATTATTTTCTAAAATTTTATGATAAAACCAAGTGACATTTATACATATATACCACAAATATTTTACAGTACTTTAGTTATTTGAGGCACATATCCTTAACATCAAATAATTCCTTTAATAATAAAAATTTAGAAAAATAGCATACCTTCACATTGCAATATTTGAAGTAAAATTGAATTAATCCAATTAATCCAAGATATATACAATATTGAAACAACATACCTGAAAACAGAAAAAAAGTCTATTAAGAAACATGAAAAAATGTTTAGATGAAATAGATTATTTAAACAAATAATTTATTTCGTTAACAAAAGTTTTATTTAACTATATATTTCACTGAAAAATATAGTTTAATATTACAATTTAAGTTTTAAATTATAAATATTTGCAATACAATGAAATCAATAAATTGCTGAACAATTTACTTCAAAATAGTAATCTTCTTGATGAAATAATAAGCTATAATGCATACATGCAGCAGTAAATTTACGTATATTGTTTTATTTATTTTCCTCGAATCTATGCGAAATAATATTTAAAACAATATATAAAATAAAATTCATTTATATCATACAACACAATCTTATCGCAACAAACACGCACATAGAAACTAATAAGTATTTTATAAACTATAAGTATTTTTTTTTTTTTGACATTAAAATCACAAAAATTGCATTTTGTTAAAAATCGGGATTTTCAGAGAAATTATCATAAAATCATTTTTAAAATTTTAAGCATTTTGATACTTCTTTTCAAAATTTCCGTGATAACATTCTAAATTATTCTTAATGTTCTTTTGAATTGAGTATTCGTGTAAGAATCCCAATTATACTCCTTTAGGCGTATATACATACTGATGCATTTCATAATCATACACATATTTTATTTTTCTTAAAGCAGTAAGAAAGAATTATAAACATGCACATTACTTTAGTGTGAAAACTAAGGCGCTCTTATGCTTAATACATTTTAAAAATAACATTTTGAAGGGAATCTAACTTTACCCAAGATAAAAGACGTTTTTATCTAACACTAAAATCAAGAAAAATTGCATTCTGTCAAAAAGCAAAATTTTCAGAGAAACAGACATTTGAAATGTTAAACACTTTGACACTTATCCGCTAAATTTCCGTGATAACATTTTAAATTAATCTTAATGTTCGTCTAAATTCAGTATGCGTGTAACAGTTCCTAATTATACTCAAATAGACGCCTATAGACACTGGGAGAATTCATAATTAGACACATTTTATATTTCTTAAAACAGTAAGAAAGAGTTATAAACATGCACATTAATTTGATGTGGAAAACTGGGGTGCTCTTATACGTCATAAATTTAGGAAGATAGCATTTCTAAATGAATTTTACATGACACAAGATAAAAATTTACAAATAAAAATATTTAATTATTCATATATTTGAAAATAACTTATGAAACTGGAAATCAGTTGTTTTCTTTAGTTATTTAATATAAGTATTTTTTTATTTGTTAAGTTTTTTTGTTTGAGACATTTTTAACAAATAAGAGAATGGGATGCTCATAACCGAAGTGGATAAAGTTCAATATTTAGAAAGTAGCACAGATTATTGGTCCACCGTTTGCAATTTATAGAAATCGCTGGAAAATGATTGGAAAGTAATAAGAGAGACCGGTCTTATTTGTAACAAATCAGAGAAGAATTTTGAAATTATAACGGTTAACTGTTGAAAATTTGGAAGCAAATAATTTTTGGAGAAAATTTTGGATGTGTTGACGGTTGGAGCATTGTTGTGACTTTAGTGGCAAATGGTTTGTTTTGAAGAACTTTGAAGGTGCTGATGAATGGGGGACTGTTGGAACTTTGGTGGCAAAGGATTTGTTTAAAATTATTTAAAGTACTAACAGTTATTGGGACTTTAAGGGAAAATAGCTTTTTGAGAAGAATTTTGAAGAATTAACAGTTTGAGCATTGTCAAGACTTTGGTGGGAAATATATTCTTGAGAAGAATTTTGATATACTAACGGTTGAAGCACTTTTAGAATTTTGGTGGCAAATGACTTGTTTACCAGAATTTTAAAGTACTAATGGTTAAAGCATTCTTCGAGCTTTCATGAAAAATGGCTTGTTAATAAGAACTTTGAAATTATAATAGTGAAAGTACTATTCTGACTTTGGTAGCAAATGAATCAGAAGCCAAAATGGATAGTTCTGACTATAAGCGAAGGTGAGCCTAGAATTAACCAAAATTTAGCCAACATTATCCCAACCATTTTATGCTGTATAGCTTTGCTCAACCAATTTAAATATGAATTCCTATTTTATTCTATACACAATTATTTGTTTGGTACTATTAACCTCTAAGCACACGTTCAGGAGTAGATTTCACCTCAATCAATTTTTTCTCTTTTTCAAAAGAAGGATATTGTTTTTTAACATGATTCTTATTCTGACACATATTTGAAGCACAAGGCCGATAAAGAATTCATTTGGGCGAAAGAATGTCGTACCTTTGTTCTATAACATGGAATTTCTTACGGGTTATCACACACTCAGAAAATTTTAATGAAAAAGTAACATAAAATCTACTTGTACACATTGATAAAAATATATTAAATGCATTTAATATAAATTTGTTGAAATAACTCATGTTTTAAGGTTTAATAAATCGTTTGCATATTTTCTAAGAGAGAAATTTATTTTTACAGAAAATGCTATATAATCTGTACATAAATGATGAAATTTTTTTTCACCTAAGAAAAAGTATAACAGAGGCATTTTTACAATACAGAGCAGTAAATTTGTATTTAAACGTGTTTTGGCAAAAATCTAATAGGAGATAAATGTGATGAAACTATACCATGCTTGTGCTAATGATACAAAACTATGCGAAAAATACCCTATCATGAAAAATGCTATAAAATTTCCTCAAAGTTATGGATTTAAGCTACACGCCTGATTACATAAGTAGATAGCACAATACTTTGTGCTATGCATTCTGATATTTCTAATCATAAAGATGCGTTCATGAAACTAATTTACTTATATTTTGAAATTCTCAGGTTGTGGGTTCTAAAAGCAATTGCTATTCTGATTATTTGGCAATTTAACACTTAATTTAATTGTAATTACTTTTAAAGAAAAGTCCTTTTTGGAAGAAAAATCTAAAGAGACACAGATGTAGATATTTCAGACCACCATTTAAAAACTATCGATAACTAAATGTGCTGCAAAAATACCAAAATAATCTTAAAAATAGTAAAATTGTGAAGCAAATTTTAAAACAACTACCGAAGCATGTTAGCGCTTTGACTGGCAGATGATTACAACTTTGTAATTGAAAATATATATTACATTAAATCTGGAAGAATCTGAAATTACAATCAAATGAAACTTTTACAGTAATATAGTTCTTAGGAACATTTATAATTCCACAACCGCCAAAATGTAATGCTTCGTTCCACAGAAAACCGACTGAAGATAAAGTATTATGAACGACTTTTATATCTCACTCTGCTAGCAGAGCTGTTTGAAACTCCATTTTAATTAATCGTCTGATTTGAATTGTCAGATTGAAATCTCAGTTTTTACTTAACAATTCTGTTACAATATCGCCAAAATTAAAAAAATAATAATCATTGTTTAATAGGATCATTAAATAACTGTTTAATCATAAAGTGAAATGCTTTTCATCTCAAACTTTTAACATATATCCTGAACCATGAGATTTACATTGCAAGTTAAACATCTTCCATTCAAATATCGCCATTTAACTCTCAATCTCAAACTCATACAGAAAGTTATATTTTGTTTCTTTTCTGATATACATCTAATTTCACGCTCTAACTAGACTTATTGCGATCCAAAGAGAAGTAGAAAGTAAACTTTCCTGGACTAAATACATTTCTGTTTTCAGAGTAATCAAGTCTTAAGAAAGCTTCAAAACTTCTGAACTCTACTGGCGAGTTTTAATTGCCTCTCATTAGAGAGAACTTCTTACGTATATCCATCTCAATGTAAACGTTTTGTAGGGCCAATGCGCATAATGAACGGAATTCGTTAAAGTCAAAGTTGGAGTTATTTAAGAAAAGGTTTGTGACATGTATCGTTTAATTTATATAAGTATGGAGAATGCAACTGAAAAGATAAATCTTCAATTTACAGGATTAATATTTTAAGAAATGAAGCTAATATGAAGAAACATTTCAAATTTCAGAAATGCTACGTGTTATCTTTCAATAATGAATTTTGTGACAAGTTTAGCAAGAACTTGAGATACAATAATGTCGAAATTTTATAATATTTTAAAGTATACCAAATGCTATAACATTATTTTAAGAGTGTTAATATTAAAAGAACACTGTTAAAAGAATACATAGTCAAAATATTGAGCGGATTTTACTATTTTTTAATCATTAAAATTGTAATCTCATTTATTAAATTAACTTTAAAATAAGTCCGTGTTACATTTTCTATTACAGTTCTTTTGAAATTGCTATTTAAATTTTGTTGCAAATATTATCATAATTGTCTGATAGTATAGGAGTAATAAATGGATATTGATAATTAAAGAAATAAGCAGTCAGAGGTTTTAAAGATTTTTGGCAATTTTGTTTCAATAAATATATTTAATGTATAAATATAATATATATATAACATATGAAAATTAACATTGTCATATTAACTAGATGAAAAGGCTGCAAGATCATCTGTTCTGAGTATGAAAATACTAAATACACTAATATCTATAAATTAAAGGACAAACACAAAATTCTAAATTTTCAAACTTAAACGTTAATTCTGATTAAGCAAAATAAATGAAAGGTGTAGTAATAGGTACTATATTAATAGACAGTCGATGTGATGCCCAAGTGATGTTACAAATTATCGCATTTACCACAGAGAACCAAAATGGGATATATTTCTTTTATTTCATTATTTCATTCAAGTAACATTTGTGACAAATCACCAAAAGGCATCGTAATAAAGTCATTTTGTGGCCGCGATTTCGAGATTCCATTGTAAAGACACTACGATATTATAATGTTACGAATCACCATATGACGACACAATGAAATGACATAAATATGTTATAGGAAGTCATTAAATATTTCCTATAATTATAAGTGTTTGCATTAATTTCAATTAATGATTACGCTGCAAAATCATTTTTTCTGTAGAGTAACTCTATAATAGATGGCCATAGAGGAGAGATGGTCAGTCTAACCTCTCCTCTATGGCCATCTCTTCTAAATATTTACAAAACTTGAGCATAAATATGAACATAGACTTTGTTCCCAGGAAATAATTAATTGATTGCGTTTTGCGACTGTAGTTTTCGATTATAAAAAAAAGTAAAATTTCAGTGTTTATTTAATTTAACTATTGGATATTTTTGTCGATTTATGAGTATTTCAAATTTTGTTCATTTGGATTTTATTCACTCATTTTCCATGATATAATAGCATCTTTACGAAATGATATATATTTTTGATGACTAAATATATGGAATATGTTTCTTTTTTCTATTTTTACTTCACCTTTTCTTTCTTGTATTATATGGAAATCTTTCTTCGGCCATCTACCCTTTTAATTTTATTATTTTTCGACATTTTTGTTTTCAGTATTTAATTATTTTTATTTCAAATATAATGAGAATGTATGTAAAAGTTTCAAATTTAAGCATAAATATTTCTAATATTAGCATTCTAAGAATTTTTTTCTATATTTAAGAAGAATGGCTATCTATCTTAGATTTAACCTATATAAAAGTAGTAAATATTTCGATGTTCAGAAATCAAGAGTCAAACTCAAATTCAAGTTTTGGAACACAAATTTTAATTGTGAGTAGTCAAAAGAAAGTGATATAAACGAAAGTTTTAAGAAGTAGGTATTACACTAATAGCCCAGCATGTTAATGTAACACAGCTTTAATGTTACAAATTAGTCGCTATCTCCGTGATTAAGCAAAATGGCGTAGCTTTCATTCTGCCTACTATTACGTTTAAGTTACATGTGTGAGGAATCACCAAGTGACATTTCAATGAAGTCGCTTTCTGTCTCTCATAGGATTATCATCTGGAGATTCCACTATCAAGCCACAGCAACCTTAGATTGTTATGAGTCACGAAATGAGGACACAATGAAGTTACATGAAAATGTCACACGAATTTATAATGTTTTTCATATTATCTTAAATGTGAATTATTTAGTATCTATCAAATGAATGTGCTACTTCACTAAGAAACCCCCATAATTGTTATTTTTGACGACAAAATGAAGTGACATTAAGATGTCACACAAATTCATAATGTTTTTCATATTATCAAAAATGTATGAATTCTTTATTATCTGTTAAATGAATGAGCTACTTCACTAAGAAACCCTCATAATTGTTATTTTGTTACGACAGAATGAAATGACATGAAAACATCATACGAATTCATAATGTTTTTTATATTATCATAAATGTGCATTCTTTATTATACCTATTAAATAAATATGCTACTTCACTAAGAAACCCTCATAGCTGTTATTTTGAAACGGGTTATTGAAGTCGCTGATCTGTTCGTCATTCGAAGATTTCAATGTGAAATTACAATGAGGTTCTAACCAGGTAACAAAGTACATTTCAACAAATCGTGTGGAAACACCTTAAAAAGTTCTTAAAATTGTACGTAAAAACATGATCAGATGTATTGTTTTTAATTAAATTATCATACAGTAAAATTATCTTTTGTGTACGGTAAAATACTAAATGTACAGGGTAGAATAATTACTCATTCTAAAGTTTTATATTAAAAAATATCGGAAATTTTTTTATTAATATTATTTGCGAACATTATAATTCAACATGGCTTACTGTAATGTGTTCATTTCGTCGTTAAAAAAAAATCCCAGTCTTTAATCCTTGTGCACAAAAGTTCACCATAGAGTCCAATCTAATCAACCAACTATGAACGAGTCAAAAAATGACAAACGATTACATTTTTTTCGTATTAATTAATTCCATTTTATATAACGAAACCATTATTTTAAATTGTAATTTTTTCATAGGAGAGTCAAAAGTATCACTCTAAAATTAGGCACCTTGCTTATTTATTAAACAGAAAATTGATTTTTAACATACTTGATAAATAAACAAAAATTTTATTATTTTTTCTCTTTCATAATACTTTATTTAAACGATTAAGTTTTAAATTTTCTGTTAAAATCTGGAATATATCATACATTGTTACCTATTCAAAATCTCCTAAGGAATCTATTTTGTAAAGCAAATTTAATAAGATATTTTGTAAGATAATTTATATAATAATGAAGTACTAAAATAAAAATTTGAAATCCACCATTGCTAAAAATATTAGCTTTTTGTGAAAATCTGGTTTTTTTTCATACAGCTGTTCATAAAACAAAACTTATAGTACACAAGAGCATTACGTTTAAATTTACTTACACTTCGTTACCGCAAATAGAAATTTCATAATATTTATCAGGATTCCCAAATTCATTGGATTTCCTATTATGTAATTCTTAAATTCTTTAATTCTTAAATTAAATATAATTACATGGAATCATCAATTTATTAAACATATTACTAAATTATATAATAATGCTATATATTAAAACTAATAAAATGTAAATCTTCAAGAAGAACATTTTTTTCATTAAAAATCTCCTATACAATCGATTAACATAAATAAATAAATAAATAAAAACTGTCTTTTCTAATGTAAATTAAATATAATAGTTACATTAATAATGAATTGGTTATTGAATTAAGAAGCTTGACGGATTTATAAGACCCAGTTTATCATATTTAAATTATTAAATACTTAAAAATAACAATTAAATAAATCCATCTGATCATTAAATTTATTAAATATCTTTTTTTAAATATAAAATAGTGCATCATATTTAAATTAATAAATTGTAAACCTTCTAAAAGAACATTCTTTTCATTCAAAATCTCCTACGCAATCGATTTTTTTTATAAAAAACTGAAAAAAACTGCCTTTTGTAATGTAAATTAAATATAATAGTTACATTAATAATGAATGGGTTATTGAAATAAGAAGTTTGAGAACCACCATTACTAAGAAAAATCAAAGTAAAGTAACTTTTCGGTAGAAATCTTTTTCTTTCCATACAACTGTTCATTATACAAAAGTTTCGTACATCAGAGCATTTTATGATTAATTTTCTCTCTCTTACTTCCACATACACTAATTGAGATTTCATCGGATTCATAAGTCCCAATGTATCATATTTTTTATGCATTTCACTTCTTGAAAAGATCCTGGAAAAGACTGAAAACTTTCGTATTCTAGACAGTTCTCAGAGAAATTTTCGTTAAATCTACTTTTCAAAACTATTTCTATTGAATTCAGCGTACATATGCAAATTGTTCCGCAGAAAAGACGGTAAAAGGAGATAAAAGGAGCTGATGGCTTTTTATCACGCACAGAAAATTACTTTCACTTCTTTTCTTGAGTCCATTTTTTAGTGGTTGTAAACATTTCAAGTATTTTTTTGAAATCTTTATTCTGTTCCGCCAGCGTTCTCTATGATAGATTTTCAGCTGAAACGGAAGCTTAGCGTTCCATGGCATTTGATATAGGAATGATCAGCCATTTAAAAAATATATATATAAAGGAATATATATATAAAAAAAGAGATTTCTCGCATTTTGAATACCTTGCTAAAAATAGAAGTAGATCACATATTATATATAACATTTTTGGTAAAATGAAAGAAATAGCTACAAATCAGTTTCAATTTGATTGTAAACTTGATGTCGTCTTGTATATATATATATATATATATACATATATTTATACTTATAAAATTCGCACAACATCAAAGCATAAATCATTTAGATTTATGCATATTATAAATATATATTTTTATATATACATAAACTCTATTTAAAGTAGAAAACATTAAAACAGCACTTATTTGATAAGCTCTACAGCAGCAAATTACCGTATAAATTATATTTTATAATTTTTGATATGCCAAGTACAGGGTGATAGAAAAGTCGTGTAACAATTGAAAAATATTTTGTTTACTAAAATGCAAATATAAATTGAAAGAGTAACAATTCTGAGACACAAAACTGAAATTCTGGCCTTTAATAGTATTGTGAAGTAGTGTTATGTACAAAAAATTTCAAGAAAGAGATTTGACTACAAGCTGAGAATGTGATAGTCAATATGTAAAAACAATACTTCTAAACTATTGTAACCTGCTATGTGTTTGTTCATAACTACAAAATATTAAACTAATGGTTGATGATGCAAAGTTACAAAGATCATCTTCAAATTCTGTTTAAATCGTGGTTTAAATAATTCACTTTGTATGCTAAGCCAATGCACTATTTGTCCAGATGAACAAAACGTACTGGAAATGCTATTCGTCCATTTCAATGGCCACGAAAATATTTTGGTTGATTGACCGTTTTTAAAAAAATCTGAATTTTTTTGTACAACAATCCTAATATGAGGGAAGTTCAAAAAGACTATTATTTTAATTTTAATATTTTTCGTTTGAGCATGGTGGCCATCTTTGTTTCATCGTGTGCAGCTATTTCCTCACATTGAAGTTTGATATCTCTTGTGTGGCACGAGATAAAAGTCTGAAATTCTCTCCTTTAATAGTATTGTGTAGTAGTGTTATGTACAAAAAATTTCAAGAAGAAGATTTGACTATAAGCTGAGATACGGTGATTAAAAAATGTTAAGAAATGCTATTACGAGTACATTAGGAGAAATTAGATTAGTCTCTTTTATTACAATATTTACACAGAAAATATCGTTTGTTGAAAACAGTTAAATAATAAACATTTAATTTACAAAGATGCTATATATGCTCAACAAAGAGCTTAACACTATTTACGAGAGATGTTATGAGTTTGACCAGTTACTGTTGTCAGTCCATTAGGCTGTTCTTTCTCAAAACTTTATTTAAAGCC
This sequence comes from Maratus speculifer, assembly GCA_964019185.1. Lineage (NCBI taxonomy): Eukaryota > Metazoa > Arthropoda > Arachnida > Araneae > Salticidae > Maratus > Maratus speculifer. The sequence goes on along the minus strand of OZ025289.1, from coordinate 103,468,913 downwards.
ACCCAAGTCTTGTCATCCCTTGTTAACTTGAATGAAATTCTCTAGGTTTAATAATTGAAACCATGTCAACTCGATCAGTTGCAACCCATTGTCTGTAATTTACTTTTCCTGAAATGTGTAAAAATTGTTGCAATAGCATTTGTAGTAGGTTTGTTCCTCTGGACAAATAATGCATTTAGCTTAGCATACATTCTGAATTGTTTAAATCACACAGACGCATTTGAAGAAGATATTTATAATTAACATTTAACTTTGTACCATAAATAGTTAATTTAAAATTTTGGAGGTATGAACAATTACATAGTAGGTTACAATAGTTCTACAGTATTGTTTTCACATATTGTCCATGTCACATCTCAGCTTGTAGTCAAATCTCCTTCTTGAAAGTTTTTGTACATAACACTACTACACAATACTATCAAAGGCCAGAATTTCAGATTTTTATCTCGTGCCCCACTAGAGATATCAAAGCGTAAAAAGTGCAATTTTTGAAATTTTCGACAAATTTTGGAATTTTTTTCGCAAAGAGAAATCAGCTCCCAGATCTGGGACTTGGTGTATGAGTACACGCACTTTTGAACTATTTGTAGAAAAAATTGTGTAAGGTTGACAGTCTTGTTGAACAATTATATAGTAGGTTACAATAATTTGGCAGTATTGTTTTCACATATTGTCCATGTCATATCTCAGCGAGTTTTAACTCCTGTCGTATCGTGGGTGAGAAATTTCGCTATGCAATGCCTTGTTCTAGAGCATCCCAAACATGTTTAGTAGAGTTGAGGTCCGGAGACCACATGGGCCAATTCATACGGCAATTTTTTCTCCATCAAGAAACCCATCAACATCGTGAGCTTTGCGTGGCTTCACACTGTCGTCCATAAACATGGAGTTCGAGCCTACAGCATGCTTGAGCAACGTCATATAGGCTTCAAGGACCTCATCCCTAACGCCCGGCGTCCAGATGTGTATGATGTCCTTTTCAGTGCATTAAACACGAGAACCCAGTTGTTGTGGCGCCAAGGCATAGCTCTTGCACACAACAAAAATGAGGAAGGCTTCTTTTCAGTAATGTGTAAAGATGCAACACTCAGGGTTTTTCTTGTCAATTTTTCATGTAGAGACAGTGGAGAGAGAACGTGGTAAATATTATCCTTCCTACATAAAAGAAATCCACAGATTTGGTGGAAAAGGAATTCTTGTCTGGAACGGCATACAGCATAAGATTGATCTGTCATGCATCACTACACATCTTCAATGCTGGTACTGTCAATGCAATATGGATAATTACTATATGGATGAGATCCTTGAAAACTATGTCAGGTTGTTCCGTTGGCCCGGACTTATATTTATGGATGATAATCTAAAGCCACACAGAGTATACATCATTGGTGATTTTCTTAAAGAAGATAATATTGTCCCTAAGAATTGTATCTTGATCAAGGTCTCCTCGACCTTGATCTCATTTAACATGTTTCGGATGGTGTAGGAAGAGATATTGCACTGCGTAACCCTCATCCAGGGACCTGCCAATAGTTAAAAACTGCGCTTTTGAAAGAATGGATTTTGTTGCCACAAGCATTTATTAACACCCTGATAAATAGTATGACAGCTCGTTGTGAGGCTTGTATAGCAGTGCAGAGTGGTCACACTCCATATTAGATATATTTTTCCAGAGATAAATTCTTTGTCTCCGATTCAAGATTTAATACATTTTTATAAATGTTTTGTTTCTTAATTTACAGTTAAAATCTTTTCCATATTATTATGTTGCTATATTCTTTCTCCTATTGTAATATACCTCTATGCCGAATTTCGTGGCAACACAGTGCCACGAAATAGTTCATCCATTTTGACAGATTTTATGTTTGTGACCTTAATTTTGGAAATCAGTGTATAGGAATTATTGTTGTTAGTTTGCATTATAGAACGTGATAAGATATTCAAATTTGGAGTTTTTGTTAATGTAAGCTAATTATAAATCCATCATCAGCGAAGATGGAAAAATGAAGTGCCAACTGTATGCCTGGTAATGCTTGGCATATTTAGATCCTGAGTAAGAGGAAAGAATTATTTAAATATCACAGTTGAAGACAGGTATAAACGGGGGAAAACATGGTGGAAATTCTTTGAAAATCCACAGTTGCAGTTTGGCATAAATGAGGAAATAATTAAACTCAGCACTCGTAAATGAAAGGTGAATAAATATGATCTAACTATCCGTGACTTCCAACTTTTACCTCCAGTTCATAAATCTTTGTTTTAATATACACAATTTATTGCATTACATGAAAGTATTTATTTCAGTGGGTAAAAAATGCAGATAGTATATGTATGACGCATATTCTATACATGTATATAGATCATTTTTCCCCTTGCTGAAAAACTCTTTCTTTTTATGATTAAAATCAAAGTGATGTATAAAGCGTGTTTTGTATTTTGCTTTGTTCATAGTTGAAACTTCGTTTTTTTCATCCAAAGCTGGGTAATATGATATCCCTTAGCAAGGCCGCAGGCATGAGGGGAAGGGTTTGCCGATTTGAAACTCATTTTAGTTTTTCTATCCCCTCACAAACAAAATGTGAAAGGAAAATTTTTATTCATTTTTAAAATTAAGCGTGAAAGATAAGAATGTGTTCCGCATTTTATAAAATGTATAAAGTAATTGAAATATATTGAATTACTGGTTCTGTGAAATATAACCTTTATTATATAAGCCTTCTTAAAGCGGTGAAATGATGACAATATTCTCTTTGAATTATTTAAGGGAATCGAAGGACACATTTAAAGATAATTTTTATATATTAAGTTAATATTTGGATTTTTTTATGATTTACCATATTATTTGTAAATAAAATCACTTTATAAAACTACTTATGTTTTTATTTAAAATTTAAAATCTATTAAAAAAGTGGGGTGGTTTAAAATTATTATAACTCAAAATGTTATACATATATATTATTTTTTTTTACATTTAAATAAACAGAAATATCTAAATTTCAATTTTAATTCAACATTTTTAAAACTATTATTAAAAAACGTCAAAAATATTTAAAGTAGACATTTCAAAAAATGTCATTTTTTTTTAAAATAAATCATATTTTCAAAATTAAATGGTTTTTTTTTTCAAATTTTCTGAAACAATATTAAAGTTAAAAAACAAAAAGCAAACAAGACATGCTCCTAGTGTGAAGACTTTATCTTTAACGGTACTTGAGAAAAATGCATTTTCAGATGAAAATACTTCTATAACTTAAAACTAAATTTTGAAAACAAACCAAATAATAATAATAATATTTCCTCTTCTAATTAAAATAGAAAATTTAAACGTCATTATAAGCATAAACCACAAGGAAATTTTTAATATAGTAATTTTTTTTAATAAAATGTGAAGGTTTTTGTGTCTCAATCGCCTTTTTAAATTCAAAATACAATGAACTTTTAAACAATCAGAGTTTAACAAATATTTCACTTGTTGAGTTTAGTGAAACATAAAATTTTGTACCTAAAATTGCTATTTTATAAAAATACTTTTCCAACATTATTATTTTTTAAAAGTACTGATGTTTTGTTTTCAATTATAATATTCTTTTATTATGTTTGTTAGCATTTTGTTTTGTCGTTTATGGATACATCATGCATACTTTAATTTCAAATGTTTTTAGTCCATTCCTAATTGCACGTGTACATATTATGTCACATCCTTGCTACAAAAGTGTCACACCTCAAAAATTGAACTTTTGAGTCATGGCTGCCATTCTACGTGGTTTTTATTCCTCTGTAAATCATTTAAAGTGTTGAAGATCTTGCACTTAAAATCCAATAGAATAAAATCCAATGAAAAGCAATATTTTCAATCAAATAAATATACAAAGTGACTATTACAAAGATAAATATACAAAATGAGATTTAACAGAATTTTCGTTCTAAAAGTGCAGTTGTTTTTGTTTATTTTCTAATGATAATGATTTTTCTTAGATAAAGTAATTTTTTAATAAAATGCAGTTCCGCAATAAAAAAAATAATTTTGGTTATTTTGGGGTTAAATATTGCTCCAATATCACATTTTTTGTAAATAATTTTAAGTATCATTATTAGTTAAATACACTTGAAATAGCTCCTTTCTTAATAATATTGCTTTTACATTGAAAATATTCGCAAGAAAATGGCAAAAATATTTGTTGTTAATATTGGTACAATATTAGATAAAAGTAAACATTCCTTTTTTGGCAATATTTCATTCAAATACACCAATATTAGGTAAAATATCGTCAATATATAATAGATTAGCCGAATAGTGGTTATGTTTTACAAGAATCACAAAGTAGCTACATTTACGCATGATTTTTAAATTGTTATTTACTTATTTAGGATGCTTACTATTTAACTTCATCCCTCTATTAAGAGGATGCAGTAAAAATTAATCTTCGAAATCTCTCAAACGTACCAGAACCCTTCGCAATGTATTACAGATGATGAAGATTCTGTCGAAACTAATGACGAATGAAAAGCAATATTTTCACTCAAATAAATATACAAAAGTGACGATCTCCTGCCACTTAAATTTAATCCTGCCCGAAAGCGATGGGACGTACTTATTCAGGGAAAAGATTCAATAAAAGTTCTTGATATGCATGAAACTCCAAACACAGAAGGGTACGGTTTGTTTCAGAATCGCTTTAAACAGCGACTTCGTTAATGAGAGGCAATTAGCGGACGCAAGTTGAGGGCTCGGGAAGAGAAGCTCTGCAAGAATAGGGGGATATGCCACGTTGATGTACAAGAGTGTTTAGGTTCTACAAAGTACAGAGTACTTAGTGTTTACTTCCTCCTCGGGTGGAAGCAAAGGATATCAAAATCTTGGAATAAATTACCATTCAAGGAGGATATGTTAGTTAATTCGCAGGAGGCATAATAAGAAGTTTTAAATTAAAATCCATCTAAAGAATGACGTGTTAAATATAAAAGATTATACTAGAATCTGCAGGCGCTTAAAAGAAAAGTAAAGTTAGGTGTTTAATAGAATACATTTTTCAGTTATTACATGCGAAAAATAATTATGATCAATTAATATTTAAAAAATGTTAAATGTTTCATAATTAATTATAATTAATATGATTTATTTAATAATAAATTATAATATACTGTAATAATAAATTATTATATAATATTTAATTAATTACAATTCGAGAAGGATAGGTTGGTTAATTCGCGGTAGACGTACTAAGGAGTTTTAAATTAAAATCTATATAAAGAATGACGTGATAAATATAAAAGATTATTCTGGAATCTGTTTAAAGAAACATAAAATTTCTTGTTTAATAGAACATATTTTTCAATCAATATATCGAAAAATACTTATGGTCAATTAATATTAAAAAATATTAAATATTTATTAATTCATTATAATTAATTAATTAATTGAATAATATATTATAATATAATACAGAATAAATTAGCATGTACTATTTAATAAATTAAAGTTCGAAGAGGACATGTTATTTAATTCGCAGGAGGCATAATAAGAAGTTTTTATTTAAAATTCATCTAAAGAATGACGTGCTAAATATAAAAGATTATTCTAGAATCTTTTGTAGACGATTGAAAATGAAGTAATGTTTAGTGCATCTATTTTTTAATTATCACATGCAAAAAACACATATAATCAATTAATATTTGAAAAATGTTAAATATTTAATAATTAATTATAATTGATATGTTATTTAATTACAAATTATAATAAGATATAGAAATAAATTATCAAAATCATGATTCAAGCATAGATTATAAAATACTTTCCAACGCATTCAGAATTATGTAACATAAGTGCACAGTTTAACAAGTTGAAATATGATGCCCCTTTACGAAGGGGCTGTGACAGCATCTGTCCGGACTTGCATGTATTCTCAGGTATAGACACTGAACGCCCCTGCGTAAAGATTAATTCGACAGTATGTAAATACATAAAACAACTGAAATTTTTGCAATTCTTATTTACAGTCAGAAAATTATCTGAATTCTCAGAAGCAGCGCTATATATGATACAAAGATTTGTATAAATTATCTACATGCATGCCAACATTTAGTTCAGTTAAGAAATACATATACTTCAGTTGAAAACTCTCCTTCAGCAATTTCCGATAATAAGAAGAATGGTACGTGAATTTTTTTGTGCAGCCCTGTGTATGAAGTGTGGAATTTATATGCAATATGCAAGAAAATTAGTTAAATTTAAAAGCGCATGCCGAAATTGAAAACGGACTTCCAGCAGTTATTACTGAAAGACAACATTTAACCAATTTCTTTTGAGTGTCTTGTTTTAATGCACTACAATTGTTATGAAGACTTTGTTCTATCGTAATAATTTTTTATATGAAAAGTAGTGATTTACATTCGTTTCTAATCATTTGAACTAGCGTAATGTCATTAAAATACTCTGCAAATGATTTTTACCATTATACAATAATGTAATACAATTCCTTTGAAAGAATCTGCAAATGAACTATTAAACCCACATACTCTATATACAATACCAAATATGCCTAATTGACCCTAAATAAGCAAATGAAGCATGGTCAGATAGACAGACAAACCGAATGCATAAACACTTTTTAACTTTATAGGAATGTGTTGAAAATGATAGATGTATAAACTTATATTTTGATACATTTTATAGTTCATTTCAGAATATATTTGTTATAGAATTCTCATATTCTATAAATATTTTTACAGGTAATAAAATATATAATCAGGCAACCTATCTCTTTATCTCTCTTTATTGCTTTTATTAATATTCAACTGATAGGAGAACATTTTTATATATTATATAATTTAACAAACCATTAAAATAGATAATTTTTTAATTAATCATATAAGATAAATATTGTTCAAATAGCTATTTCACATGAAATATTAATCTTGGCATATATAATTATTGTCTTTCTCCCATTAAAATGTATTTGCAGTTAGCGGTAAAATAATCACTTATTCTACCTATAGATTAAATAAAAGCTCTTGATGGGCACTCAGATCTAAATAAGAGAGTACGGAAGACAATTTATTTTGAAATTCCTTTTAGCAGCAGCAGAGTTAATGAGAAGTAATTAGCAGATAGTAGTTGGGTGAAGGTAAGATTTCCCTAAGTGTCAGTAAGAAAATGCTCTTTAATCATTTTCTACAGCCAAATATAATAATTGATTGGTTTTTATTGTATTGAACAGCTACTTAGAAAGAGTAAATAGTGGGCATTCCATTAAAATATCTTACATTATATAATTTTGGAATGCGGCTGCAAAATATTTAGTAGTTGTTAAAGTACTATGATTGAAATTTCTGTTTTATTACTGTTGTAAGAATTTGTTGTGGTGAAAAAGAAAAAAAGCTGTAGTAATATATTCTTTGACTAATTAAAAACTAATACACTGAATGATATAAGATTTCTTTTATTACAAATTAAAATTGATATGGTTTTGATAAACTATAAAATATATACAGGGTTTCCATAGAATAAGACCCTGATTTCAAAATTAATTTTCTCAAAAACGAATTTTGAAATTTCAAATATTTAATTCCAAAAATCGTTAAAATATGGCAATATAAGCCAAAAAACTCGTTTTTTGCAAGGAATCTAATAGAAAAAAAATGACAAGTCAAGCATTCTTTGCAATTAGAACACAATATTTTCAAAATACTCACCATTCGAAACTTCTATATAATATTTTTATAGCTTACCTAATAAACAAACCGTTTACCGCATAATTCTATGTATCTTTGTTTTCGAGAAATTTATTTTTAAAATCAAAGTCTTATCCCCTGGGCACCCTGTATATATAGGGTGTCCACTCCATATTTAAATACGTGGTAAGTGATTTTATTTATATTCTAAAGTAGTAATTAGCAGATGCTAAGTGGGTGAAGGTAAAATTTCCCTACATGTCAGTAAGAAAATGCTCCTTAATCATCTTCTAAAACCAAATATAATAATTGATTGATTTTATCGTATTGGACAGCTACCACAAAGAGTAAATAGTGGGCATTCCGTTAAAATATCTTACTTTATATAATTTTAGAACGTAACCGCAAAATTTCTAGTAATTTTTAAAGTACTTAGAGGAAAATTTCTATTTTATTGTTTTTTTTTAAGAATCTATAGTGATGAAAAGGAAAAAAAAAATGTGTAGCAACATATTTTTTGACTAATTCGAAAATAATAAATTTGAGAATATAAGAGTTTTTTATTTCAAACTAAAATTATGATGTCTTTGATACACTATAAAAAATATATAAATTCGTGGTTAGTGATTATATTCTTTAAGCTTTCATTAGAGTTTTAGGTAGCTTTCATTACAAAAAGTAAAAAGCTACCTATTGCAGCCGTCCGGAGGAAAGCACTTCCGGAAAATTTTGGTATATTTTCACCGATCATGACCCCCAGACCCCAAAACCACCCTCCGTTCAAATGCTGACATATATATATATATATATATATGTCAATATATATATATATATATATATATATATATATATATATATATATATATATATATATATATATATATATATATATATATATATATATATGTCAGCATTTGACTAATATATATATATATATATATATATATATATATATATATATATACATATATATCTGATTTTTGTCATGCGATAACTAACGTATTTATGAACTGATTTGAATGAAACTTGGTATGTACATACAAATGTCTCGACCGAGTTAGTTGGTCAGCATCATCCGCCATTTTGTTTCAAAATGGCGGCCATTTTAAATTTTTTTAAAAAATTTAAAATTTAAAATTAAATGCGAAAAAATTAAAAGTTGAAAAATATTTTTCTTTTACGTGTTAGAACTTAAAACAAAAATTCCAGAACACTTTTTATTTTGTCTATATCTTAAAAAATGATTGAGTTATAGCACTTTGAATTTTTCTTATGGCTGACATTTTGAAACGATCTGATTTTTGTCACGTAATAACACGCGTATTTATGAACCGATTTCAATGAAACTTGGTATGAACTTAGTACATACAAATGTATCGACCGAGTTCGTTGGTCAGCATCATCCGCCATTTTGTTTCAAAATGGCGGCCATTTTATATAATTTTTAAAAATTTAAAATTTAAAATAAAATGCGAAAAAATTAAAAATTGAAAAATATTTTTCTTTTACGTGTTAGAACTTAAAACAACGATTCCAGAACACTTTTTATTTTGTCTTTATCTTAAAAAATGATTGAGTTATAGCACTTTGAATTTTTCTTATGGCTGACATTTTGAAACGGTCTTATCTGAACGCTCCATCATGTTGCTTTAAAATGGCATACACTTCATGATATCGTGGAATTTATTGACTCTCTAAATCACTTAAAATAAAACCAGGTTGAATAAAAGATGACTAATTTCTACAAATTTCTGATGATATTCGGTCTTGACAAAAACTAGTATTCAATCTTATAAAATCACTAGTTTTATAAGATTATTTCCACTAATTTGAGCTTAGTATTTTTGAACAATGTAACTTACTTTAAAATAAATAAATAAATATATAAGTATATGAAAGCTACCTTGCCGGAAGGACATTTTTTTTTACACTTTTGATTTTTACTTTTAAATTTTTTCCAGGTATATTTTTAAAAGTATATATAGGCAATCACGTTTTGGTATGATATCATGTTTAATTTTTTTCATATTTTTTCTCATTAACTTCATTTTGGCTGAGTTTCACTTCACAGAAAAAAATATCAATAGGTTTTACAAAATGACACAGCTTCCTCATTTTTACGAACAGAAATTTATTTCTGTTTGAAGTAAATCGAATGTAAATTGCAGAATTACAAAACATTACATACATTCCAAAAAGTTGTCAAAAACTCAAACGTAAAAAAAATTAATCCACTATCTCAATTATCCAATTAAAGGGACACCAATGTATCCTGACTAATCCAAATTCGCAATTTGTGCATATAAAAATTATTAAAAAATTACAACACAAAGTAGCCATACCGTCATGTGTGGTACCGTGATGTATACAAATTTTCTGTACAATTAATCAGCAGTCTGATAAAAAATCGTTAAAATTGTTTTTTTCTTTTACTTTTCCAGTTTTTGAGTTTGTATGATTATTAAAAACGGAATAAATAAGATAAAACATTAAGATAAAGTCACCGATTTTTTTTTCAAGGAATAATTTCTATGACCGAAAAATTATTATTATTATTATATTATTTTCATTCCTTTTCATAAAATCTGTTTTACAAAATACAATTTTCATTGTAGCTATCTTCAAATTCGTAATAACACCCCAAAAAAATTATCTAAAACTCAATTTCGTCCTCAAATTAGCGTTTAAAAATGAAAAGCTTATTCAATGGAATGATACCATGTATTAAAAAAACTTATTTGTCTTCTTTATTTAAAGGAAATTCTCATTAAGAGAAAAAAAGTCACGTAAGAAAGAGACAGGTGTAAATGCTGTCTAAACCAATTCAAGTACCGAAATTTTGAAGTCGAAATAAAACTGATAATTCCAGAATATTAATTATCCATCATTTTATGATTCATGAATAATTTTCATACTTCTGAAAAATGACCAATATCACAATGTAAAAGTTCTGTCTACGTTCCAACCGCAAAAATATTTTGTTCAATTATAATAATGTGCACTGTCTAGTTATATAAGTATTGACTTACGTTATTCAAAAGTAAAACTCTCTGCAACATCTTATCCTCTTCAGACCCTAGGGTTTATTGTTATGCAGTTTTTAACTTCAGTTATGGATTTATATTAAGAAACTGAAAACTAAAAAAGATTGATATGCAAAATAATAATAATAATAATAATAATAACAACAACAATAATAATAATAATAATAATTATTATTATTATTATTATTATTATTATTATTATTATTATTATTATTATTATTATTATTATTATTTGCTCATAAAATTTGATGATACACGGGGACTCAATAAGCACATTTTTTGACAATTTCTTGAAATTTTTATTTCATTTTATTATTATTATTATTGTATTGATAAAACAATCAAAAAATGAAATAATTATACATTTAATAATTCTTTTGTTACTCTTCTTTGTAATTCTTTTGGACTGTGTAAATATTACCTGAAAAAAATTTATTTCTTTATTTATTTATTTTATATACATTTTGTACATTTCTGCAAGAAGCGTTTTTAATATAACACAAATCTCGTTAAAAAACCTATAAGAAACAATTTGCTATTTTGCTTAGTTCTCAAATCTGTTAGGCTCCTTAAACCAATTTATTAATTTTCAACATTATTTATATAATTTTGAGTTCCATTGTAGATGTTGCGTGAAGAAGTAAATCTGTAATCGTAAGAAACAAAACCAGATAAGTAGTAATATTTAAACTAATTAACCAATAATATTCAAACCAATTAACCTTTGAAATTTAGCAATGGCACTAAAACTGTAGTAATTTTTTAATCGATAATTCCGTACATCTTTCAGTAAAAGTCGTTAAAAGAAATTAATTAGCAGAATTTATTTCGAGAGTATCTTAAGTTAAACATCGTAATTAATTCTTTAAATCTGCTTTTACGAAGTATGATTTATATAGTTTGATATTGACTGATAAAATCCTATTTATATTACAATTGCTTAATTTTTAATTTAATGCCTTAACTGATTTGACCTTACGCCATTCGGGCAAGACGAATTTGCTTAATTCATCATTTAAAGCTTTTTGACACTACAATTAAAAAAAAAAAAATAATAATAATTTCATACTATTTAGAGGCGGAAATGTTTAGACTAAATGTTACGAATATTTTAGTTTTAAAAAAGTGGTGAGAATCCGTTATTTTTAATTTATTGAACGGAAAAGAAAGCGCCAGTTAAGAGGATAAACTTTTTTGTAAAAATAGAACCAGTAGTGACTGTTGGTGTCGCTAAGTACTGCGAAGGTTTATATCCTATTATTATTTGTATACTTATTTCATCCGGCCGTATAACAATTTTGGTTTCCATACATAATTGGGTAATTTATTTTAAACTAAATATATTTTTTTATTATTTATACATTCATTTACTTAATAACGAGACAAACGTATAATTACATAATGACTGAAGCTATCTCTTTTCAAAAGCATCAAAGCCAACTACCGGAAGAGAGAAATTCATAATTCATTTTTAAAGAATGAAAAATTATTTTATTAAATTACTTTTACAGTAAAAAATATTTTCCTTTAATCTTTCTATCCAAAACAGTATGATCTTACACAAGAATATAATATTTACTGTTTTGTTTAATGTTTATTTTATTGCTATCCATGTCGAATTCAACACGAGTTTTAAAGATTTTAAGCCTTATTTGCCGCAAATTAGTTAATTGAATTATTGCATATATGCTATAAAGAGCCTTTGTATTAAAAACTTTATTTGATTAGAGTATAGCAGGAAAAATAATATGCAGGTTAAATAAATTAAAATAGCCCTTTTTTATTTATAAACACTGAGTTTTAATCTCCTTATGTCCTGGAAATAATTTTTTTTTAATAATTTACATCTCAATTATGTGTACAGTAAAATCTTATTGTATTGAATCTCCGAGAAGCACTCATTCGCTATATTGAAGATTTTGTTAAAATGAATATTTTTATAATGGAATGGAATAATAAGACTTTCTTAACAAACAAAATAAATTCCTTATACTGAAAAAATCGTTAAAGTGACATTTGTTGTACAAAATTCTAATACTAATGGCAAAGGAATATTTTTTCAAAAACAAAATATAATTACACTCTTAGTTTATTTTATTACTGCAATTATTTTCTTTCTAGTGTGTTATAGAGCTATTAATATACTCTTATTTATTTGAACAACGTGATTATTTCCTTTCCAATGCTTTGTAGATATAGTAATGTGTTTTCAAAGCTGGTGCATATCTTATTCATTAACTAGAAAATAATTACAATTTAAAACTTGGCACATTAAGAAGAAACGAAGCAACATTAAGTCTTTGAATAAACAAATGACAGCTATTAAAGGGCTCAAAAGCAAAAGTACAGGGAAAGGATAGTATTGTTCTACGTCTAAGGGACCTTTTTTTCCACAGAAGGAAAAATATCCTTATAAAAGAGAATCCTTTTATTGCGAAACCCATTCTATATCGTAGACAAAACAAATTAGCAAAATATTGTGACAGCGACATAGATAAGTCTACTGCAAGCGAAAAGGAGAACCTTTTATACTGGCCGTTAAACACACCATCACATTTCCAGTTCATAAAGCAGATCTCGGAAGGGTTTTTTTTTTCCTCTTCCACACATTAAAAGTCTTCTGTGGAGTACTGCCATTAAATTCTGAGTAACTATGCGAAGAATGCCCCGCCAACAAGAGCACAAAAGGATGCAAGTCCTGATGGACTTCCGTCCTGTGCAAAAAGTAAGTTTTCTTTCTTTAGGACGCACTTTTTTCAGGGTTATAAAACTGCTGAGGGACCCCCCCCCCCTTCTGTTTTTTGGTACTAGAGTTAGTTCATTGTTGTAAGTAATGTAGCCATGTATGTTCAGGTATAAAAGAAAATAATTAACTTTTATTTGAGTGCATCAGTTAATTGCAGGAGTATTTAAGACTGAGACGTAAAGACGGTGCAACAAACAGCTGGATGCTTTCTGCATTATTTTGCGAGAAATATCATTTTTGGGTAGATTTTTTATGCTTATTTCATCAGCGTATTTTTCAATGTGTTTCATGAAATGCATTTTGTATACAAGGATCCTAAAATAAACTGAAAGTTTTTTTTTAAATTCAACACTAAGTAAATGGTGACTGCTATCAAGGTTACTCTCAAGGCTCGATTTAGACCATCAATTGACCCCGAAGAAAGGGTCATTTTGGAAGAAAAGGACTTCTATATATCCACAGAAATTGCTTTATAATTACGTTTAAGTGGCGATACTAAACCTAATATATATTGCATATATACATACATTTAAATTTACTACCAGATACTGTTCACACACATATATATACAGGGTATCACAAACAAGATAGTCATAACTTTAAGAAAAATATTTGTAAGAAATTAGTAGAAAAACATGCTGGATTAGCTGGCAAGAACGCATTTGTAAACTTTTACTTTACTTATTTATGTATTCATAAGATGTTTTTAAAAAAATGTAACGAATTGGTCATCAAAAATTACTTTAATTTCCCTAGTTAAGAGGAAAGCATCAATAATGAATTTCCCATTAAAACAATGAATACAAAGTTAATATAATACAGTTTTAATCTATAATTTTCTGATGATACAGCTTGTGTTATGCTTTGGGAGTAAACAAGGATGCGGAATAGGTAACTTGTGAGTAAAAAAGATCGAACCATACTAACTTCTTAAATCATTGAAAATGTTTTAGTTTAGAAATAATTTTTGTCACTTTTCGAAAATTTAAATTGTTTAGCAACATGTCATAGATCTTGATTACTGCCAATTGGTTCCCTTAAATTGGGGCTGATATATATTTGCAAGATTACTCTACACTGTAAAAAAAAAAAAAAAAAAAAAAACGGACGATTTTACGGAAGTAAGGTACCCTGGGGTAATAACGCCAGACGGGGTAATAACGCCAAGTGCTAATATTTCGAATAATTATGAAATAATCTGGTAAATGACACCCATGTGTTCTGCGCAGAAGGGTTTTGAGTCATATAAATCGCAAAAAACAGCTTCAAGTTAATTTGTTTCATTTTTAGGTCTTATTGTTTTTACAAGCAGCTAAAATTAACGCTTGATCTAAAATTTGCGAGATACGTTTTGTGATGTGAAGACTATTTTTTTTATCCGGAAATACTTTGTTAATTGCATAAATTTTTAGTACATTTCATGGCCTTTCAAAATGTTGTTGAAGATTTTGGATATCTTCTCGAGATAATTTGTAATTTAAAATGTACAGCGCAATAACTATAACGGGGTAATAACGCCAATCCTTGCAATTTTTACCCCGGTTGATTCCCTACAGTGGCAGAGCTACATCCTAAATACTGATTCAAATAAACACAGTTAAAACTGTGCAATGTTTCCAATAATTCTATTTAAACGCTCCTTTTTAATCAAAAAGAAGCTCACGGTCTGATATTCTTTTGCCTCATCCCCCCCCCCCCCCTCCCCACACCACACCTTTATTTTTCTTACACTTTCACGAAAAAAGGAACATTTTCAATAGCTTAGGATGCAATTTGTCAATTTCTAGAGCTGAGAGTTTGTATTTTTAGAATTGGGCAATCTACATGCAATTAATCCAACTTATTTCATTGTTTTGTTTGCATGGCGTTATTACCCATATAGGTGGGTAATAACGCCAAATAGCATTGGTCAAGAAATCACGCCATTACATTTTATGTATTCATATCTGTTAAATTATTTTTTTTATATAGATAGTCAATGAGTTGCTGTATCAAATCATATATTTGTTTGAAAAATACAAACTAAAACTGAGCCGTGAAAATTGCTAGAACCTTAACGTGGCGTTATTACCCCAGGGTACCTTATTACTGGTAATCTGGACGCCAGTATAATTTACTGTTAAAATAACGGGAAAATTTCCGTAAATATTCCTTTTTTTCCGAGTTTTTTCCAGAATTTTCGGAAATTTTTCCGTTAAAAAACAGTAAATATTACTGGCGTCTAGATTACCAGTAATACTTCCGTAAAATCGTCCTTTTTTTTTTTTTTTTTTTTTTTTTTTTTTTTTTACAGTGTAAAGCTATTTTTAAGTCATCATTTTATTGTCTTTCTTTATTAAATTTGGGTATATTTGGTATTTTGCAGAATACTTCTTAGTCAATATACATTATCGTAAGCTATAATTATTTATATATATGTAATATAGACTTTAATTACAAACATGTTTTTACCATTTTCATCATTCATACAAAAGTGCAGGAAATCTTCATGATTTAAATCTTTATTACACGTTTTATTTTAATTCAGAAAAATACTTTAAAACTAAACCAAATTCAATTGAAGTATACCTTTTATGTTTCTATTTCATGTGAAAACATGCACTACTTATTATTGATCCAGTAAATTATGGACACGATGGAATGTAAAAACCTTCTGTTGGAATCTGAGACTAATCTTTTTTATTAGGAGTTGGAATAAGAATACATAAAAAGGTATACGAAAGGTAATCGTGGGCTTAATTAAAAAATAAGTTTCATGTGATACATATGCTAAAAACTAATATAAAGCTGATCAACTACACAAAGCAATGAAAAGACAATAAAAGAAACTAATTATTTGTTACAAATTTATCCTGTTATAAATAAATAATAATTTTAAACATAAGAATAAGTCTATAAAAATAAACATTTGAATAAACCTAATTTCTCGGATTTATATACAATCCGAAAATCACATTTCGCATATAAATTCTTATCTAGATTGAAAAGCATACAAAGAAAATTACAATGCTACTTATAAAAATATCTCTGTTTGAATTAAAGGATTGCATTTAATCAACGTTTAGAATAATTAAACAGCTACTTGCGCAATGGTTGTAAAAGCTGTGTCTTTTATTTTGTAAGAATTTCGAAATATTTCAGAATAAGTATTTATGCATGTATAATAGAAGACTGTTTTATGTATCCAATAACATACACATTGATTTCTTAGTGTCATTTACGTATGTAGTTTAATATTTGACCATGATACATGGATTTTCTGTAACATTGATTCTGAGATGTTTAATATAAATGGTATTACTATGCAATATTTAGCTCATTTAACGCATATAAAATCATAATGAAACTAATAATATTGAATCTGAAGCATATCTAAATCTAAAAAAATAATGTAAATGAATGTAAATTTTCTTTAAAAAATAATCATATTTTCAATTTTTTATGCATAGAGAAATCATGAATTTTCCTTTTAACATTTATAATCATAATCATAGCAACTAACTTTTAATGTATTTTTTATCTACTTTTTTATGTTGTATTGTTGTGTAATATTATAGAAGTATTTGTTTTAACAGAAGTAGTGATATTGAATCTAACAAATTTTTTCTAACCTCAGTATATTAATGATTATCAACCGGTCGGAATTTTTCTCAAAACTCGATAACATTTTACAAATACACTAAATATTTAACCAGTAGCTTTAAGCACTGATTCTTTATCTAAACTTCATAAAAAATGCTTTAATATTTATTGTTACCAGTATTTTAAATTGCATTCTTATATCACAGTGTTTGCTTCAAAAAAGGCAAGAGAGAGATAAACAATTTAAAAGTTCTGAATTTGTTTCTTTTACTTATAACCTATACCAAACTCCATTTAAATCTAAACAATCCAACATAACAATTTTATGACTTAAATATATATACTTAAATATGTTACTTACTGAAATAAAATGTTTATATGGATAAATAACTTGCACAGTATACGTATAAAAATATATGTAATTAGCTGGTATAGCAACCAGGCGTGTAGCATTTGCAATGAGTGATATATTTTTAATTTTCAGGGAGTAAAAGTATATGTTGTAGGGAGTAAATGTAAATGCACTATTAGTTAATAAAGATATAGGTTTCCCAAATTCACTAAAATATCTTGAAACAAAATACATTACTAAATTAGCAAAAAAGCCTACCTACAAGATTATTTTTGGAATTTCAAAAAAGTGACATTTTTTTTAGCTTTCGACATTACTATCAGCATATCGTTATAACTTACTACTAAAATTCGACACAGTATTATTTTTAAAAAAATAAGCTGAAAATTTCATATAGTACTAACATGATGGTAATAATATCTAATTTCAATAAAAGATACGTTCTTTAAATAAATTTCTATCAAAATTAGTTAAAACAGCAACAAAAATGATAATGGAACAACATTTTGAAATATGAGCCTTTTATTTAGGTATAACATGTTATTTTCATTTTCAAAGAGAACTTGGAGAATAATTATAGTTGAATAAACATCTATAGTATGTGTTATCTTATCGCCATAATTAAACTCGAACGATGTCCTAATTACGTGTAGTAGTTGGCTTACAATTATGTAACATTACACCACATACATCGCGTATAACATATGTATTATATTATATATGTGTTATAGTATACATATCTGTAAGTTCGTATGTAGTTTAGTGTTAACTATGATAATTATGAGACGTATGCACTGGAGTAAATTACCGGAGTAAATTGCTTTCAGATTAATTCACGAAGATATTTTTTTAAATTAAAAGTTACTTAATCGTTATTGAAAGTAACTTACATTAAATAATACGAATGAAATCTTAACGAATTGTATCATAACGTATACAAATTATTTTTTTCTAGAGTTGAATATATGCATGCATGTTAAAATCAATTTGATAAATTTGGCTACTATTAATAATAATCGTACCTTTTGGTGAATTTGATAAATATTGCATATTAATCATATTTACCCTTTATTATAATTAATTACCAATAAAGTTCAGTCAATATGATTAATTAAATATAGTAACGAATATATCCTTTACTAAAACTTGTATAAAAAACAGTATATAAGTACAGACTGTTTATAATTAAAATTCCATTTTTAAATGATCATAAAAAGAAAACTATTGGACCAAATGTTATAAAAATTGGTAACTGCTTAAAGAAGGTCATGCGAATTTATTTTCCGCCAAAAAAAAAGAAGTGCAAATAATCACCACCACACCGAGAAATGGCACTGTATGGAATACTGTTAATTGAGATAAAAGTCGGAATCTAGCTTACCCTTTTGTTACACGGGTTTAACATTTTTAGTACACTTAAGAAACATCAACCTACATTGTACCCTTAAGAAATATTACCATTTAAAGGCTTTTAAAGAAACAATAAGCAAGTGCACCATATTTGTAATAAAATCCGTTCGTGTTCTTGAAAGCTCGAACCACAAGTTAGGGACCACAAAATTTGAGGTAGCAAATTAGTCGGATACGCATGCGGAAATCATTTCAGCCAATCGTTTTCTTACAGATGGCTAATTTTTTAATTTCTGAAGCCCAAATTTGGACTTAAGACACGAAGGTGTCGTTTAAAAAGATTTTAATCGTTTCTAAAATGAAACTATGGGATTATGCAAAATCGCAATTGCTTGTAATTGGTTTACGGCAGAAAGAAGAAAATTAGATTTATAGAAATGAGTCTTTATACGACATTTGATTTGTCAGATAAGATTGTCAGACAAATTTCTCATAGTTACGAGTCGAAAATGTCTCTAATCATGCAAGATCGTGTCTTTCCTCTTTAAAAAGTAGTATGGATGTGATAGCAATGAATGGCGTAAGGTATCGTTCAGTAAGAGGAATACGCCAAGGGCCATTGACATAGCAGAATTTCAGAAAAAATGATAGCAAAGACATGTAATAGAAAAACCACAAATTATGAGACAAAAAGCACACACACTGCGTGTTGTCCCATGTCGAATGGGCGTACTGTGGTGTACAGTATACGAAATTGCCCGTAAAGTGCTACAGTTCTACACATTAGAAAATCAAACATGTTCAAGAACTTCAATATAATGATCCTGCTGCAAATGAATTTTTCATTTTCAAATTCCTTGCACGGATGAAAATGAATGAACATTGGCAATGGAACATTTTGTAAACAACTGAGTCCCAATTATACTTAAATGGCCAAGTCAAAATCCATAACTACTGGGTGTGGACCAAAGAAATCCCTCATGTTTATACCCGGTTCCATAGCAGCCTCTCAAAGTCACCATTCGGTGTGGTATGACAGGAAGTTTCATAACTTTATCATTTTTTTTTGAAGCTGTACCTGTTACATGCACTGTGACTCCAGCTCTCTTAGCGTCAATGTTATGACGCTTCGTCACATCTGAACTCCAGCAATTTTCATTTAAGACTCCACAATTTTTATGCAGGACAGGGCCTCACCGCACATCGTTACTTAGGCAACACAGGCTCCACGATTTTTAAGTAGGATGGATCATCATCACACTCATTTAATTAAGCAATATTTAACGAATGAACAGATTAAGCATATTTGGGGCCAAAACTTCCGTACTTCTTGGCCACTACGGTCACCAGACTTCAATCCCTGTGATTATTGGCTATGGAGTTATGTCAAAAGCACTGCTTACTGTGATAATCTAAAAATTTTAACGAAATTGAAAGATGGGAGACACCGACTTGTTCATAACATTCCTTCTGATATGCCCAGAACTACTGTTGAGAATGCAGTAATACGATTTCATTCGCATTCAGAAAATGGTAGACGCTACATTGAACATGTTTTGTAACACGTTTCCAAAACAATTAAACACATTTTAAACCGATGTCTTCATCTCTTATTTTGTTTAAAGAGGTTCAGGGGTTGAAAAATTTTCAAAAATCGATTTTTTATGATCTCGTTTGATTATTCAATTAATTCTTAACTCAATGCAAAAAACCGCATAAAAATATTTGCATTTTTAACGGAGTTGTAAGCATTTATATATCAACATTTTCATAGCCCCACCCATATAATTTCAACTTTGCTTGTTTTTATTTAACAGCTTGTTTTATGGAATATTTTTTTTATACGCATATAACATCATTATCTATAGAATGAATTATAGATATAAACATCACTTAAAAAAAAACATTATTAAAAAATCTCTCAAATATGAAAATTAAAAAAACCCCTAAAAAATACAACTTTTTTCATTAAAAATACTCAAAACATTGATCTAAAATATATTAATTCATTCTATAGATAATAATGTTATATGCATGCAAAAAAAATAATAATAAAATAAGCCATTCCATCAAATAGTTTTTTTTTTTTAAATCTTGGTGTTAGTCGTCAAAAATCATGTTTTGAGAAAACGCGACTTAAAGTTGAAATTATATGAGTGCGGCTATGAAAGTGTTGATACATAAATGCTTATAACTCCCTTAAAAATGCAAATATCTTTATGCGTTTTTTTTGCATTGAGTTAAGAATCAATTGAATAATCAAACTAGATCATAAAAAAATCGATTATTTGAAAAGTTTTCAACCCCTGAGCCCCCTTAACAGTATTGCAACAGCGCCATTTCGGCCATGGTAGTAAATATTTAAACCTTTTTTTTTGCCTGGAAATAAATTTTTATAACGTATTTTAAACTATTACCAAGCTTGACAACATTTGGTCATATGGTTTACCTTTTCAAAGTTGAACTTTAATTAGAAATACGCTATGTAAATCAAAAACATATAGCATATTTTAAAAGTATATTAAAAAAAACCTTTTTAAAAAATAATTTAAATTATACGTAAAATTGCCTAAAAAAAATCTAAAAACCATAACTAAATATACAAAAAATTGTAATATGTGTTAGAAAAATTAAATTAGAGATTTTTTTTAAAAATCTTTTCCCCTTAACTAAAATATTTGACGACTTTTCCATTCCGGCAACTGTGTGTCGCGAGTGCTTCATATATTGCACATTGGATCGACGCGCCTTTATCAGTGTATCACAAAAATACATCACAACTGCAAAAGCAAAGGACATTATAATATATTTTACAATTTAGAAAATATAAAACAAATCAGATATTGCAAGCATTTTTTTTTCTTTGTTTAAACATTCTTAACAAAAATTAATTTTAACAGATGTCATATATTTTAATGCATCCATGAGGTCAAATCAATATAACTGTGAATGGTCCCTCATATATATAAATGACTCTCTCAGTTGTACAACTTTTCTTTTTGGTGTCTTAAACATCATATAATTAAAAGGTCACGAAAGCGTAAAAGAAGACAAAAACTGGATCACAATTTACCTCCTATTGCTTGCAGTGCCATCTATCTCTGGTATTTTAAACTAAAACCGACAATCGCAGTGATAAAATCTCCTGACAACTCACATAAACCCCTGAATTTTAGGATAACCTGTATATACATACACATAGATTTTATAATCTAAAAATTTTATAATATAAATCAACATTTTTTACATGTAGTCTGTTTAAGAAAAGAAAGAAAAAATGTTTTTTTTTTTCAAAAATGATATCCGATATTTAGCACTATATGATACATCATATATATTTAACAAGGTTTACATTTATAATATATTGCATAAGATCCTGCAAACGTTCACAATACTTTGGAGCAAAAACAACAGTTCCCTCAAATAACAATGACAAAACACACATCAAAAATAAATTTTGAATTTCAGGGGGGGGGGGGCTATCAAACAATATACATGTTTGTAACCAAGTAATAGTTTAAATATATGATTACATACGCAGAAATGAAAGTTTAAGATTCTACTTTTTTTCACACATTTTCTCTTTCTTTAAAAAAATGAACTTAAACATATAATCTAAAACAGACATTACTTTATACTATCTAAGTTGGAAGTACAAAGACATATATAGGTGTAGAATAAAACATTGTTGAACTAAAATTTAAGCGAGAATTAATCTTAGAACAGTCAAACTTTTAATCAGAAAGAGTGCAGTTGCAAAGGTATTGAAATTTTAACAAGTGTTATAGCAGACGCGAGCACAAAATTAATGAAGCTGCTATAAAGTGAAATGTCAGTTATCTAAAACTCATTTGAAAACTTACTAATTGCTCTGAAATTTTAACATCGCCCTCTGTATCTTGAGAAACTGAAAATATTCAAAAGAAAACGTTCTATTTTATATTAATAACTATGTAACGCGAAGAATAGACCCTATCAGAAAATTAGGCATTTTTATTTTATAATAATTTTAGCTTGGTAGTAAGTAATATAGGACCTGATTAGAGAAAAAAGTACATGAAGGACAAACTTCACATCTAAAATTAACAAGTCTAAAATTGCACATCAGGCGTGCAAATGAGGTGCGTTTTTACTATAACGAAGTTAAAAAAATATTCAGATCTTGGTGGAATAGTATACACTATTTCGGATGCAGTATAAAAGCCGTAAATTTTTGTGAGTCTCTGTATATACTATCTGATTTCCATTATACAGGAAGAAATTTGTAATAGCGTCAGTTACGTATATCAATTTCATAAAATGTTAAATAGTTTAACATAATTAAAACGCATCCAAAGCAATGTTCCCCTTATTACCATTATAAATGGAATACTTTTGTATGGCCCCGTAAATCAATGGCAAACATTCTTCGCACCACAGATTGTAAAGTATAAAAAACAGCTCAAAATTAGCCAACTCTATTGTCGGTAATTTTCAGAATTTCCGTGATATTTAATTGTCCTTTTTTTTAAAATTACTCATCAAATTATGGGTAAAATGAAACAAAAACATTGTTTGCGTATGCATGTATTAAAACTATTCCATACAACTGATCATATGTCATAAAACATTTAACATATTAAAATTCCATTTGCACAATATTAATTCTCCTATATTTTGATAATTTTTCTGAAACTGGCATTAGATTTGGTTGGAAATCGTACATGATAAAAGCGAAAATCCCATCATATTTTATTATTTATTTATTTTATTTTTTTAATTGCTACAACTCCATGAATATATTTGCTATATCTTTTCACCAATTAATTTTAAATGCAAAAATGTATGATATTCTGTATTGAAAACCATCAAAACTGTTTATTACTGTCTATTAATTTGGAGTGTTTAAATGACTCAATTTACCGATAATCAATTATTATATATATAAATAACTGTTGTAATGTTAGTCAAGCTTTACTAAAATAAATTTTTAAAATTTTTAAAACACATAAACCCAATTTACATCAAGATAACAATCTTTAAAAATAACAACAAACGTTACATATACTAAGTGAAAGCAATAATAGAAAGCTTAATGATTTAGAATACTTTTTCTTATTAACAACAAATTATAAAAGAAAGAAAGTAGGTAAAAGAAGAATGTCTTGGAACAATATTTAAAAATGCTTTATGTGTTAAATTTGCTGCAAATATGCATTTAAATATGCTTAATATTATACAATACAATTTAAAAAAGCAAAGATAAAAGTTTTCAAGCAACAAAATATACAGCGTTACACAATATTTAACTTGTGCTAGTGAGCTAAATCTTAAAATAAGTTTACTCAAACTTATATCCATAAGTCATTTCAACGAGGAAAGTTTAATAATCCCGGTGTATTTTAATCTTTTTCTTCTATTTCATTACCCGGAAAGGTGGCAAAAGACCTTAGAACTTCTTTAACTCCACTAAAATGTAGCTCAAGATACAAGAAACGCAGAAAGAGTTACTCGATTAATGACTTTAATATTTCTTTCCCGAAAATCCGACCATATTACACCCAGTAAGAAATAATCACACAGCATCATGGTTGGTCGCATTCTCCTTTCATATATGTCCACTGAACTCCCTCAAAATAAGGCGAAAATTTACCCGGAAACACCGCCTCTTCCCCCTTTAACTATAGTGATTTTAATCGGCTGCAGAACGTGCCTTAATCCACGATGCAACCCATTTCGTCCGAAAAGGAGAGGGAGGGTGGTAAAAACCCGGAGGGGGAGAAAATTGAGCGTGAAGGTTTAATCCCACTTTGGAAAACAATCTCCAGAGAAATCTGGAAAATAATTCGCGTCGCTTCTTTTTACTCCCCCTTATGTCTGAGGGGGTGAGATTTCTGACGCCCCTGAAATCATTTCCAGCTCCCGTTCTCTTTTTCAAAAAGAGTCAAGACTCTTTGCCGAAATGCTGTCAGTAAATTTGTCAGTCGCGAAACCTCCAAGTGGTTTTAAATAAGAGAGTTTGTCAGTGGGTTTTCAATGGGATCATTTTCTGTAAATCCTTCATCTTCAGTGCAAAAACAAAAGAAACTCTTGAAAGCAAATTCTTTAAGCAGATTTGCTTAGCCCAGTTTTGCTCTGGGATGATGAAATGCTTAATAGTTTGATAATTTTATAGCTATCCAAAATCAATTAACGTTTATTCTGTGAGAAAGAAATATGGCTGGCAAAAAAAAAAAAAAAAACAAAGTAATTAATGGGGCTTTTGTCAGAGAAAGAAAATGAAGAATGCGAGCGTCTCTGAATTTTTGAGTGATAACATTTGAGATGTCACGGAGTTATGCCATGAGCAAAATGTGATAAATGATATAAAAAATAATGCTTTGCTCATGGAAAGTTGAAGCAACCAGTTCCGTTTCCATTTATTATTCTTGAAAAATACAGTTCTCTCTTCTTTTCTTTTATCTCTTGTTAATTTTTAATTTTTCTATGCATGGTAATAATGTCTCCCAAAATCTTTCTTTTCTTAAAACTATTCTCGAGTTCTTTACATTTGTTGTTTGCAATATATATCATTCTTGAAGCAACATTAATTTTTCTCCGTTGAGACATGTTGATCATAATCCAATGCAGATAATGTAGACATTTTCATTACGGACGTAGTTTCATTTCATCATTATTTATTAATTGCGAAATTTGAAAATAAACTTTAAATTCATTTCGGAATATTTTTACTGTTAGATTCAACTGGTAAATTCAAGTCATTTGAAAGAAAAACTACTTAAAAATATTTAAAAGTAAACTATTAAATATAAAAAAGCATTAATGAAGTGTTTAAAATATTTGAGTTTATGATGATTAAGATTCATATTTTAAAAGATTTTGACCTTATTGAAACTAATACATTTATTTTTAATTATGGGAAATATTTATAATTGAAGTATAATTAATATTGTTTCAATTAAACAGAACATAGTGTATAGAAAAGCTTTAAATTGTAACACTGATTTTTCTTAGTCACGTAAACATTTATATTAATGAGTTTTATCGTATGTTAAATATTAGAAATTTTATTTAATTTTAATCTAAACCTTTATTCTTCTTTACAAAATTAAAATCTCAAAGAAAATTACAATTTTTGAAATTTTAGTTCTCCCATAGTATTAGAACCTTTCTTTCTTTTAATAAAAACGCTTATAAAATCGAGATTTTCTTTAACATTCTCAGCCCCCATAAACTTATATATCCAATCACTTATCTGTAAATTTCAATGCAATTGACATACTGTTTAAATTCTCATATTTATACAGGTGTAAAGCAGTTTTAAAAGAATGGGTAACGATTAATACTCTCAAGGATTATATTTATATACGTAATTAAGTTTTTCATGGGACATTCGAAAGATCTTCTTTTAGCATTAAAAAATAATAAAGTGAAAACACCTTTGAAATTTTGTCCTTTTCCTGGGCAATCAGAGAGTTAAGCACAATTAATTTATTTCGTAATTATTATATCATCTTATGCCCATGAAAGATAACTAGATTTGCAATATTCAGCATTAAATAAATAAAGTAAAAAAGCCATCGGTGACCGGTATAATAATTATTTCCAACTTGTCTCATGCTTATTCAATGTTTATCTTTGAGCTTTCCATCATTACAAAACAACAGTACCACTGCTCAAATAAGTGATTTTTACTCTCTTTATTTTAAAAACGAAAATAAAGGGCAAAAAAAAAATGTGCATCACGAGCATTTAGTAAACGAAGATGTCAACGAAAGCAATAAAAAAAAAGCACTTTATTGGAATAAAGTAAAACATTTTGTAAAATCACCATAAAATGAAAAATAAAGTAGGACGTGTTTCGATCCACAACAAAAACAGGTCGTCATTAGCTAAACCAACACGTGACAGTAAAGGCACAGGTCGAGCTCTTTTTGTTATAGCTCGAAACGCGTTCTACTTTATTTTTTATTTTATGTTGATTTTACAAAGTGTTTTACTTTATTTATTAATTATCGCCAGTGTTTACGGTGTTTTTTCACACTATATTGGATTTTAAAAGATGAAAAAATGTATCTTTTATTTCTATAATTTTTATAATTTTTAAACCTTAAGAATGTCCTAAAGTTGATCCAATAGGAAATTTTCTAAAATTACCCATGTGACACCCTGTTTTCGATACACCAAGACAAGTAGGCAATCATTTAATACTTCCGAGCAGTACCAGCAAAGAAGTCACCACAATAATCTTTTTTTGAAAGCAATTCAGAGACAGCATAACGAAGTTTATTTTTACCTTGAGAAATGACCAAGGATGTGTGAAAGTGTAAATTTCTTCATCTTGAAAAAATTGCGGAAGTGCTCGAACTGAAAAATTTCACGAGACGAAACACTACTTCAAAATTATTGTTGACATTTTTTTTTTATTGAAAATAGACAATTTTATTTCTAACTAATCAAAATCAATATAAAATATATACCGGGTGTCCCAAAAATGACTGATGGATTTTAAAAGTCAATAGCTTGCAAACGGTGACAGCTATTTAAGAAATTTTTGCAGGAGGGTTATGAATAATGTCAGGAGTTTTTTTACAGTAATTTTTTGTTTTAGTTCGAATTTCAAACAATAGGTGTCGCTGACGGCGATTGAAGGCCAAGTGATCAGTGCTGAGTGAAGCGTCGAACTGGCCTTCAATCGCCGTCAGCGCCACCTATTGTTTGAAATTCGAACTAAAACAAAAAATTAAGGTAAAAAGACGCCTGACGTTATACATAACCCTCCTGCAAAAATTTCTTAAATAGCTGTCACCGTTTGCAAGTTATTGAATTTTAAAAACCATCAGTCAATTTTGGGACACCCGGTATATAAGATTCTAAATAATGGTAAAGGGTTACAGAGAACACAAAGCTATATAGTGTCTCCGAAAGGCCTAAATTCTGCATGCTTCCATATCTGCATCTTCTGTACATCAAAAGATTAAATTAAAAAAGATGGGATATGTAGCCTGTCATATTCATTTAGTCCATAAGTTGATAGTCATCTGCCTTCCGTGAGTCGTTCATTTGGAGAGTAACTATATCTATAACTTCACAGCCATGGTATGGGTGTTGGTTCATCACAATGATGTTAAGTGCATCACTGCACATTCTATGTACTTTTTCGAATAACTTTTAACTGGAACGGAAATAAAAAAAAATTTCAGGGACTATAACAATATGTTTTAGTAAATGCGCGAACCGAAGCGATGTTCAGCATAATTTCATGAACGGGAACAATATTTCTCATAGGTTCACGATTATATTTTGGTATTGTTCCGGATATGCTCCGGTACATTTTGTAGCCTGAATTGCGGGGATTTAAAATATTCTCGAAAATAATACATATATATACAAATTAAAATAAAAACATATTATGTGATTAAAAAAACATCACAATTAAAAAATAAATACAGTGCAATATCACAGTATAAAGTACATTAATAAATTGACAATGTCCATAGATCGCAAACAAATCGCCGCATCGCAAACGTGTATAAACAAAAGAAAAAAAATATAAAAAAAAAAAAATACAAAACATATTTTAAGTATGTTTGTAATCTCGAAAACAATGATTCTGAGCTCAGATTATTAAAATGTATATTGCCAAAATATTTATAAAGAGATTATTTCTATCTGTGTGCAGACGCATGTATTTCCTACACCATGCAAAGTAATAAAAGTGAGGATTAATCTCTCAGCGGGGTCCTGAATTCATTGCCTTAGGGAAAGAGATGTGTAAACTTTTCCCTCAAGGTAAACTCGTGATATTGACTGTATGCTTTTTTTCTTTTATTTTACCTCTGTTAGCTAAAAATTATTGCTTTTTTCATCATCTCTTAATATTTTGAATGTCTTTTTTTTCCCCCATGATTTCAAATTTATGATATACGTAGTTTGTAAAACTCATAAAAACTCTCACTATTTAAAAATGTCTATGGAATGTTTGTTGAATGAATTGAATTAATAAAATTTTTATGTAAAACCATTTAAGATTAAAACCAAATCCACTGAATTTAAGCGATCGGGAGCTATTAGCTGAAATATAGGCATTAAAAATAATCTAATTTAACTTTTAGTCCTCTGATTAGCTTAGCTTTTAACGACATAATTCAACATTTAAAGGAAGTTTTCCACATTACCTGCATATTACATTCTATAAATTATTATTTTATAAGTTAGACATTAAATGAGCCATTTGTTTTGAGAATGAGACAAGTGAAAAAACACCGTAAACACTGGCGATAATTAATAAATAAAGTAAAACACTTTGTAAAATCACCATAAAAGGAAAAATAAAGTAGGACGCGTTTCCAGTTACAACAATAACAGTTCGTCATCAGCTAAACCAACACGTGTCCATAAGGGCACAGAATCGAGATAAAGTGAAAGAAAGAGGGAGGGGATTACAAAGAGTACGACA
This sequence comes from Maratus speculifer, assembly GCA_964019185.1. Lineage (NCBI taxonomy): Eukaryota > Metazoa > Arthropoda > Arachnida > Araneae > Salticidae > Maratus > Maratus speculifer. Next base: position 103,439,730 of record OZ025289.1, on the reverse strand, counting down.
AGTTACGCTAGCTGAAATAGCGCAGGTGGAAGGGAAAAGTGATGCCAAAAAAATTATTTAATTAATTAATAAAAATAAAAAAGAGCGAGAAAATGTGAAAAAAAACAATAAACGAAAATAAGTTAGATAAAATAAAAAAATATAAATAATAATAATAAGTAAAATAAATAATAAAAAGTATAAATAAATAAATAAAATAAATGAGTAAAAATTAATAAATAAATAAATAAATATAAATAATAATAATAAGTAAAATAAATAATAAAAATGTATAAATGAATAAATAAAATAAATGAGTAAAAATTAATTAATAAATAAATAAATAAAATAAATGAGTAAAAATTAATTAATAAATAAATAAATAAATTAAAACAAGAAAAATTAATAAATATATTTAAAAAGTATATTAAAAATACAGATGAGACAAGTGTATTTTTTGAAAAAAAAATAGAGCTGGATATTATTTTAAATTAGCATAAAATTTGTATTTTTAATCAATTCACAAATAAACATTTAAAAATAAACGTAAATTTGTTACTAGTAATTTATTTGGAAAACGTTATTTTAAATGTGTTGATTCTGAAAGTGGGAGAAGCCCACTAAATTGAATAGAATATTGTTTAAGTTGCATAATATTATAGAGGTGACAATCTTTCTTTCATTATGAATACTTAAAAGTTTCACTATCTAAATTAAGAATAGCGTCGCGCGAATCTGATTGGTAAGGAACAAAAACGTCACGCGAAAAGATCCAATGAGAATAATTCTGCAAAAATTTCTGTTAAAAATGCGTAATGAGCTCAAATACAAGGAGTAAACAAATATCCTAGGGTGAGAAAGAACTTGAAATAAAAATATGTAAAACAGAAAAAAAACTAAAAGCTTTATATTGAAATAAATTGAGTAAAATAATAATTAATTTAAGGAAATTTATTAGAACTAGTGATAGATATTATTAAAGAATAAGAAATTAGTGAATATACCAATAATTCAGCGTAATAAAAAGAAAAAAAAATATCGCAAAGGAAAAATTAATAATATAACATATATAATGTGTTTATACTCTTGGTTTTTTTATTTGAACTTTTCGTAATTCATTTCATATAACTACAATAAGACAGGCTGCCTCGGTGCATCCCACGTTTTTTTTTTTTTTTTTTTTTTTTTTTTTTTTTTTGCTAAAATGACGTGATGGGTTTCATCACGTGACTTCAGCGGTTTGTAAAAAATATACGCGGAATGAAAATCTTTTTCGATAGCTTTATCGTCTATTTTATTTCGCTAGCTTCTTCGTTAGCATCTTTTTCGATAATTTATGTATTATTTTTCTTCTGCCTGGTTATTATAGTGATTTCAAAACATTTGATCATTATCATATGTTTCAATGATTTAATTCCACAGAAAGTTTATACATGTATTAATATAATATAATTATATCCTATTGTGAGAAATCAGCATTTTCAATAAATAGTTGCATTTGAAAGTGCGATTTTTTACTGGCGGATTCACAAAAACATGAGCTACCATGTTTCTCAGCTACCATGGATAACCATTCAATTTACATGATATAAGAATACTACTGCCTAGGTAAATCATAATGGGGATAAAAAAGGGCAATTAAATTATTATTATTTTTTCGCTTTAAAATAATTAAAATTTAATTTTTAATGAAGCCCAATTTTCTTTCTTTCAATATAATATATATATATATATATATATATATATATATATATATATATATATATATATATATATATATATATATATATATATATATATATATATATATATATCAAACAGATGATACATTACAAAATTTGTGCTACTTTGTATGAAAAAGTTTTCTTTCGTTACCTGCTAACTTTTATAAAATCGACCTAAATCGTGTGTACGCAACTGTTAGAGCTACTTGGAGTCTATCCAAAAATAGCTTAAAACTTTTTTCAGGTCAGATAATGCTGGCTGTTGCACAGTATATCAGTATTTTTACATTCAAAATGCAAAAATTAATATAGTTCTTTGTAAAATATAAAGTAATTAAGGGAAATTTTAATATGCACCACCAGCAATTAATCTTCAAAATTTTATTTGTTTTCGTACGTGTATACAAATTAAAACTCTTTTGTGAGTTAATATGAGCAGCTTTGTTTAAATTAGCATTACAAATTTAAGAATCTCTATGTATTGTTTTTATACCGTGAATGATAGTTAATGAAAAATGGTGCAAAAATGTTTTTAACTTTAACTATACATTCTTTTTTTTATTTATAGCTAATAATATGGTTGGAGGGTACCAATTATGATAATTTTAGGTGATCTCAGCAGTGCTTTATAAAAAAAAAGTGCCCCAATATATTAAAAGTTATAATTAAAGCTTCTCTTATAATTAAATGTGACTTACAATTGAGCTCACTAATTACCTTCAACTTCGCTTGCTTCGACATATTTCTTAATGCTTCTAATATGTTTTTGATTTAACTATGCTTTAATTATGTCAACACATTTTCTACTAAAAATACAAAAAAGCTATATGTAAGCTTTTTTTTCTTTCTTTTTTTCTTTTTTTTAAATTCCAGATTTTATTTCTTTTAAAATATCCAAATAAAACAGATGCGTGTGATGATGCTTTGCAAATTTTGTGCTACTTTGTATGTGTGCCTCTGTCTGTCGCTGTCTGCTAACTTTTACAAAATCGACCCAAAACGTGTATGTGTAAGAGTTAGGGCTATTTAAAATAAAAATTATGTCACTTTATACACTCTTAAAACGAAAGAGCTGATTTGGCTTCTCATGAAAGAGCTGTAATTTTTTCGATCATAAAAGAGTTGTTTTTCAAACGATTAAATCTTCTTGATGTAAATTGGTTATTTAAATAGCTCAACTTCATTTAAATTGGTTAAAACTCGAGTTATTTCAACTCTTTTTTGAGAAGCTGCTTTTCAACATTGAGATGAGTGGATTTCAGATCAACTTGAACTATTTTGTGGCTGACTTTTTAAGAGAGTACAATTTGGCAGACTGTTAGGAGTGTATATATATTTGTAAAGTTTGGCGAAATTGGTCGACAGAATAACAAAGTAGTACCAAAAAACCCCATTAATTTGTAACTAATAAACTGTTTGGGAAGTAACCAGTATGATAACTTTAGATTATAAAAATAGAGATTTCTGAGAAATGTGACTCCAATTAATTAAAAGTTATAATTAACGTTTCTCTTACAATTAAATGAGACTTATAACCGAGATTACTAATCACCCCTAACTTAGTTTGCTTCCAGATATTACTTAATGCTTCGAGTATGTTTTTGATTTTACCACACTTTAATTAAAACATTTTCTACTAAAAATACAAAAAAAGCTATCCATAAGATGTTAGATTTATTTTTCTTTCTTTTGCCTGTGAATATAAAAATCCACAGAAATTATACAAATGCATATGAATACGATTTATAATTTTAATATTATACAAACGTGAGAAAACTAAACAAAAAATAAAAAATAAAATAAAATAAGGAATTAAAATGAAAAAAGAAGGATAAAAACTGATGTTTGTTAAAGCTTCAAGCTGGTAATAATTCATTTGGATGTGTTTAAATTCGGATGCCTTTATTAAACGCTGGAATTGCTATTTTCTTTAAACCATTAGATTTAAAATGATATATATATATATATATATATATATATGTATTACAAATTTAAAATTTTTTCGCCAAAACTAACCTTTATACTATCTTAATTTTCTTATAATAATGTTCTGTACTTACTTCAAATTATTAAATTAAAATCTTCTTTCTAGATCTAATCTGTTAATCTGTATGCAGACGATATAAATTCTTAATTTGCCTTAAAAAACATTATTCCAATATGCGTAAATTTAAAAAGATGGCTCTAAATTAAAAATATTCTTAATTAAAACTTTATTTCTTAATATACCATATAAAACTGATTTCTTCTGTTTTTATCAACCCTTTTTAAGAAAGTCTTATTAAATTTATTCCAAAACCATACCTTTCAAAAAATATCATTATTTTATTTTATCTATTTATTTATTTTTCCTACGTCAACCTTTGATGTGTGCATATTAATAAATTCATTTCTTTTCTTTTTCTCTTAAAATTAATCATTTATAAAAATCGTCTGCCTAAGATATTTAAAATTCTGAGTCAATTATAAATTGGTTAAATAATATATTTTTTAAAATAAATTTATCGTTTGTGGAAAATAATCTCGTAGCTGGACAAGAATTCTGTTTACATAAAAGAATGATGGTTTGAGGTTACAGAATGTTCCAGAACTTTCTTTTTAGTTTAAAAGGTGGAAGTCTCGAGATGAAAAAGAAGATTTCTTGGGTTGCTTCTTCGATGAGGACAGCTCGCTGAAATAATGATGGAATTTTTGCAAAAGGAGCTTTTCCTTCCTCATTATTACGAATTTAATAAATGAATTTACAGCAGCCCATGACTAATTATTGGATCTTCTACATTTAATTATTTTATTTTGTTTTTTCCCTCGCTTACCATGACTGTGTGTTTCTTTTTAACCAGTGGAAATAATTCGAGTTCTCCTTAAATCGTCACATATATATACTTTTTTCTATAAATTAATATGTGCCTGGAAAATGGATTGTTTTTCACCACTTAATGGTAATCACGCGTGGAGAGGTGAGGCGCCATTCCGGCGCGCAAAAAAAGAAAAAAAAAATGTAGTCACCCAATATTTTTGTAACGAGAAGCTACCTAGAATATTCCATGATTGAGGAAGTAAAATGCTGCTTCCTCGAACTATAATTTTAAAATATTTATATTTTTTATTTATTATAAAATATATTTAATTATCCTTAAATATTTATATTTAAGTATAAAGTATATTTAAGTATATTATTAAATATATAATATAAATATATAATTAAACTTAAATAATATATAATTATTTAAGTATATTATTACATTTAAGTATATTTAGTAAGTATATTTAAGTATAATATTTAACATTTATGTGAATAGTCCTTATCTATGTGTATGTGTGTGTAAATAAACAAGAAAAAGTTAATCCTGAGTATAATTTAAAATTCATGTGTACAAAGTTATAATTTTCTCGGATTCAAATTTCAAGAAATTGCAAATTTTTCGAACTCAAATAAACAATACCACTCATTATTTCATTGATGCTATAAATGAAGTAAAATTTCGTTCCGTTTAAAATATCCAAATCAAATAAATGCGTACGATGATGCGTTACAAATTTTGTGCTTCTTTGTATGAGAAACTCTCCCTGTCGTTGCCTGCTAATTTTTACAAAATCGATCCAAAACGTGTGTGTTTAAGAGTTAGGGCTGTTTGGAGTCAGTCCAAAAATAGATTAAAACTTTTTTTAAGGTTAGATAACGCTGGCTGTTGCGCAGTATTTCAGTACTTTTGCTTGCAAAATACAAAATTAATATAGTTCTTCGTAAAATATAAAGTAATTAAGCGAAATTTTCATATACAGTACCAGCAATTAATCTTCAAAATTTTATTTATTTTGTTCAAGCTATTCATATTAAAATTCTTTTGTGATTTAATATGAGTCGCTTTGTTTAAATTATCATTACAAATTAAAAATTTTCTCGGAATTGTTTTTTAAACATGAACTGATAGTTTACGTTTTTTCTACTTTTTACTTTATATTTTTTAACCTTTATTGTACACTAATCGTAATATGTACATTAATACTAAAAAAAGAAAAGAAAAAAGTAATTTACAATTAAGAATATGTTTGAGAAGTACCCATTATGATAAATTTAAATGATATAATCAGAGCTTTATATAAAAAAAAAAATTCGCCCAATTAATTAAGAGTTATAATTAAAGTTTCTCTTATAATTAAATGGGACTCACAACTGAGCTTACTAATTACCCTCAACTTAGTTTGCTTCCAGACATTACTTAATGTTTCTAGTATGTCTTTTGATTTTATCATGCTTTAATTAACACATTTTCTACTAAAAATACAATAAAGCTATCTGTAAACTGTTGGATTTTTTTTTTTTTTTTTTTTTTTTTTTTGCGTGTGTGTAAAAAAATGAAAAAAATAAAATAAAATAAAATCTTCAAATTTCTAAAAATGCGAATGAAAAACAAATTAACATTAGCATAAATTTAAACATAAAAAAAACCTAAACAAAAAAGAAAAGGAAAAAGAAAACATAAATGAATTTAGATAAAAACTGATGTGTCTTAAAGATGGTAATCTTTCATTTGGTTGTATTTAAACAAGAAATTTAACGAAAACTTTTTGAAGATACTTTTATTATACGCTGAAACTGTAATTTTCTTATAAATTATTGTGTATCTAGAAAATGAATTATTTTGCACCAAATGTTATTTTAATTGAGATTGCATGATTTATGAACATATAAATTCACTTTTGACTACGATGCATTAAATTATGGTTGTTTTTACCATTCTGTTTCATTAGTGTTGTTTGAATGCATCGAACGACTACCTTTTAAAACAAAATAATAATAATCTAAATATTTTAATCAATAAGTCATTCAAAATGTTTATTAATAAAAGATTTTAAATTGTGATTAATTTAATGATAATTTCAAATATTAATAACCTGAATACATTTAATCAATAACTAATTCACTACAATGGTTAATGAAGTAGTTTAAGTTGTGTTAAATCAATTGACGAGAAATTAATTTTTAATTAATTTTACCAGTTTAAAAATTTAATACACTAAATTTTGTATATTTGTATTGAACTATTAATAGTAATTAAACTTCTCATTATAAAATGGATAGTTAAAATAATTATTTATTGCTAAAGATACGGCAAAAAAGGTAATCTACATATTAAGATTAAATTTTCGAAGAACTTCTTTATGCTTGAAATGAATGTAAATGTGGTTGTCTTTTCGGAATTACTATAACAGAGTTGACGTATATTGCTGACAAAAATATATTTATAAATATATTAAAATGCACACATATACACACAGAAAAATTTATCTCTATACCGCGGATGCAAAAACGCTCGTCTGCCAACGTACGGTTAACGCTTGCGGATTCAATTTTTGGTGGTTGCTTTGCATATTTTTCAAGAATATAAGTTTTTCTTTAGTGTGGGAATTAATCAAAAGTTGTCGAAGATACTTTAATAAACGTTGGAGCTATGATTTTTTAATACATTAAATGTAAAATGATAATTTTTTATGGATTAATTTGTACTATAAAATGAATTGTTTTGCATTAAACATTATTCCAATTCATATTATATGATTTGTGGTCATATAAACTTTTTTTTAACAATGATACATCGAATTATTGTTGTTTTTCAGATTATCGACGAAGGTTTACATCCGTACATTGAAATTGTCAAGCAAGCAAGTCTGATACATGTTCTCAATACAAAGGTGCAAAAATTTTATATCAGCAATAGATTATGAAACCCTTTCCAAGCATAACAGGATATTGTTAATTTTTTTTCATACAACGAAGTAGATATCTAAATAAATAATTTAAAATGTACTTAACGCTGCAAGAACCAATTTTCAATAATTGTTGTCTATATCTGTTAATATGGGCTAATTCTTTCCCATAAGAGTCCATTTCAAAAGTTTAGGCAGACACTAAAAAATAATATTTTATGATAGGGAGCGAAATATTATAAATATCAAAAATTACGATAAAATCTCAAAATGTCATTAAAAAGAAACATAGTACTGACAAGTATTGATACAACAGTGGTGACTTCAACACTATATACTTTATACTTTTCTATTTTTGTTGCAAAAATATTTCTCAAAAATTTAGGACATTATTTAAACGTTAACACATGATAATTTGAACTAAGCGACCGTCACAATCTAATAATTGTTTTCATACGATTACTTGCATCATTTTCTTATCAATGAGAATGGTTGTATTGAAAGATTAAAAGCATAATAATTATTTTATCTGAGATGTATAACAGAGAGCGCTTAGATTCCTTCGGTACTTTAGACCTGAAGACTGCAGAAATTTCAAAAAAGGAAATTGTAAAGATTTTTAATCGAAAAATAAGACTGTTATGGAAGTTTTTAGAATTTAAAAAGATCAAACCAATATACCAACTTCTTGCTGGAAATATTAATTTCGAACAAAAACTGAGGTGCAGACTGTGACATGTAACAAGTGTTCAGGCTACTGTAAATGACTTTTACTCATAGTTCATAAAAAAAATGAAATTCTTTTTCATGTTTTTGCAAATGACTCTAAATGCTACGCATAATATGTCCCACAGAAACAATTTGGCAATACAACTTCGTGATTCATACCTATTTCACTATATTAGAAACACCGTCACATCCTTAAAATGAAATGCAAGAGATTTTCCTATGTAGAGGAACATTTAATGTAACGAAATTCCTTTTGTATCCCTGTGAACAGACAATAAATGCCAAACACTTCACTTTTAAAACGCAAATTTTATGGAGAATCCAAAAATCATGCAAAAGTAATATGCTATTCGCAGTATATTTATGAGAGTTAAAGTACGACCAGATAGACGGAAGTCATAAATAGTTCTCAATTAATAAAAGTACATACAAATAATATATATACATCAAACAATAAGTACAATAAATCAAATTGAAGTGAAAAATTAGCCAGATACAGGAACGGAACCCGAGACCACAGCATTCCAGGTTGTTGCTCTAACCACTATATAATCCATCCGATGCCTGAGTCTGCAATTTCCCACTAATAAACATAATTGTGGAAAATCATTAGTCATCATTAAGATAGCCTAGGATGACGGGACAACGATTATTAGATTTACTATTCCATCGATCTACAATATATATTAAAAAAGCATACACACACAAATAACGCCTGCATTTAAGTAATAAAGGTACATAAATAAAAATAATTTACAGACCTATAAACAATAAATACAATAAACCGAACTGGAGTGAAAAAAAAAGCCAAAGCCAGGAATCGAACACGGAACTAAAAACTCCCCGCTATTGCTCTAACTTTTCAATTATGTTGAAAAGTGTTTAAAAGAAAAGAAAAGAAATAATTAATGAGTATTGTCAAAATTTAGCAAATTATAATTTTGTACAAAACTTTATGCAGATTTTACTCTTGTCTTTTAAAATGTGTTTAATGAAATATGATGTACACGTTTAAATAAATGTTAAAGTAATTTTTTGAGAGTGGTATTCCCTACCAGAGTTTATAACATTACAAATCATGCACCATTACATTAGGATAGTAATTAAAACAGAATGAAAATTTGTACTTATTTAAATATTTAAGTATAATTATGTATATAACTCAAAATACTAATCATTGAGTTCATTTTACATCCTTTAAAGGTTCAAGAAAGGTTTTTTCTTTTGTTTCTGGATTGTTAAAATAAATAATTTTTATGATAAATTTTCAATTATTTATTTATTATATCTATTTTTTATGTTCATTAAAATTAGACCTTAATACTATTAAAATGTTTTCATTATCTTTCAATATTTAACCCATTCGTGTAAAAAAAAAAAAAGTATTGCAATAATATTAGACCTAATATCTCCTAAAAACTAAACGCGTGTTCTCGTTATTAATAATAATAATAAAACAATGATAAAAGGTTACACTGTCACATTTTTAAAACATTTAAATATTTTAATGAAAAGAAAACGAAAATAATATCATACAAAAATTGTCATCATAAAACAGCACTTTAGTAATAAAACATTAAAAATATCTTTTCCGCACATTACATTTTTTAAGACTCTAATAAACAAATTTATTTTAATATAGTTTCCTTAAAATTATGTATTTTTAAGTAATAAATACATTTTCATCCATCTAAAAACATTTTAAGAAATCAGTTTTGCATTTTTCTGTACTTCAAGTGTCTATATTTTATAGGAAAAACTGTTGCGTTTTTTAATTGAATCTTTTTTTAAAGAATTCGTTAAGTAAATGTTTAACGCATCTTTTTATTTATTTATTATTTATAATATGGCTTGACAGAAAAACAACTGTAAAGACGTTGATTATTTTTTCCTTTCCTTATATTTTTAAAATAAATATTTATCTAATCTCGGTTATATGAAGTTATATAACTAACAAAAGCATATCGTTAAACTCTTTGCATTTCGCCAATAAGAAAAAAAAAAAAAAAAGGACACGCGTTACATTGTTTTTAGGATTTAATTTAAACTTTAAATACATAATTATTTAAGCTCACGGACATATTTTGCTTAAATGAAAACATATCGTTTAAGATTGTTCTTGGCTTTACATTATTCTTAAATGTTTAAATGTATGAATTATACTTGAAAAACGTTGTTACACATTATTAAGATATCAGATTTTTTATACACTTTTAAGACTTCTGATGCACAGTATTTTAGTTTAAATAACACTTTGTTATAGCATTAAACTTTTATCTTCTATTTCCGAAAAAAAAACATGAATAAATCAAGACGTTTTTAATTTTTATTTGTAAAACTTATTCATGAACAAGTCAATATTTTGTCCAGATTTCAAGCTTTATATAATAGTTATTTTGATTTTAATATGATGTTATGTAAAAACAACTATACAACCAGTCAGATTTGCTGTATTTTTTTTATATTTCTTTATGTTACATAAATGAACATTCAGTCATAAAAACGTTTATGAATTTATAAGCCATTATTTCTAAGTTTTTATATTCAAGAAATTTTAATCATCCAAATACAAAATTACTAAACAATAGCATTTTCTTTGTTACAGTTTTTTTTATTATTGTATAAAATACCCCTAGTAATATTAATTTATGGCCACTATTATTTAAATAATCTACAGTTATTTTAATTGTTAACTGAAGATATGTTACATATTTGTGGTTTCTATTTAGAGTTACATTATTTAAAAATCTAAATGCATAAAACAAATTGAAAAAACATGTGATAATCTGTTATTAATTTTTTTTTTTTTTATACAATTTTAAGACTATAGGCCTGGCAAGTCTCCGGATATTCGAATACCAGATTATAGCAGATACTACAGAAATTTGCCCTTTATTTAATCGAAAAATTCTGCCATCAAATAAAAGAAAATCCCAATACTAATAGAATAGAATCTAGAGACTCGTCAGCTCTGTAAGATATTTGACTTAATGCTTCTTGTTTACGTAATAATATGTTACATACGTAACATAATACCCCCATACGTAACCCCCCCCCCCCGCATAAAATGTTAACTTTATGTATGCATAACCTAAAAATTTGAATTCTTCGAAAAAAAAACTTTACTTGTAAAACTGTTTGTAAAGTATCTTAACCCGTGAAGTAAAAAAGTATGTACAAAAATATCTCTTCTAAATAACTAAAAGGTGTCATCGAAAAAGCATGGTATTTTATGTTAACAATATCATTAAAAAAATAATTAATTCAGTATAAACGCGCAATTATTGTCTCTATTAGTTATAGAAACCTGACGAACTGTTATTAATCTATAACATCGGGCAAAAATGTTAAAATATTTCTTTTCATCTATTGCGCTTAAATATTTGAGGTACTGCGTAATTACAGATTTTATGCGTTTTCTTTTTTAAACGTACATATTTATTCATTTTTGTTTGATTTATTTGAAAGCTTTTATAGAATTTAATACATAAATAATACATTAAATTAAATTAGTATTACGTAAGTATTAGTATTAGTATTACGTATTACGTAATATTAAATTAGTAAATTAGTATTAGTATATACATTAAGTTAAATTAGTATTATTATTTAATAAACGACATTTTCTGGTTGTGCCTAAGGTTTAACACAAAACATGTATTAAAAATTCGTTAATTTAAAAATTGCATTACACAAACTTTTAGCAATTATAAGTCAATATTTCAACCAGATTTATACTAAATAATACTTTTTTTTAGTGAACTTAGTATTATTATTTAATAAACGACATTTCTTGGTTGAAAAAATTTTAAGCCACACCATATATTAAAAATTAGTTAATTTTAAAAATGCATTACACGCACTTTCAGCAATTATAAGTCAACATTTCAATCAGATTTCACCACACACGAAACTTTAAGAAACCAAATAAAAAATAGCTGAAAAGTCCGATACTCTGTTAAACTTCCTTTTTTTTTATCTAGCGTAAAATCCTCCAGTGCTATCAAAGTTTCAGCGGAGAATATCATTAGAGTTTGAAGGAAATTGTAAATTTCCCAAGAGTATCCTACAAAAGGAATTCTCTTAGTCGGGAGCTCAGGGGAAACGGGAAGCAAGTGCTTTTCTATTGGGAAACATTAGTGTTTTAGGCTTGCTGTGCCGATTAGATAAAACTGGAGAATTGGTCATTCCCCTGCCAGAATCTCATTTTTCGGTGCCTCATGTTTATTCGAAAAGATAGAATGAGGACTGTGACTCACGTCATCAAATAGGATGTAGATAAAATTTCATTCTGGTGTCATCAAGATGATGAAAGACGCTGAAAGTAATTATGTTCAAGATTTAATAATTCCGAATTCAAAAAGATTTTAAACTTTTGTAAAAAGAAGCTACTAAATTGATGAAAAGATGTGATATTGTATGGATGATATAGAAGTATTATAAAAATTGTAATGTATAAAAAATAAAAGCTGATCTGAATTATAGTTAATGGGTTGTAGTCTTAAAATAAAGTTTTTTATCCCACAAAATACTCGCGTTTTCAAAAGAATGTAGATAAAATTTCGTTCTGGTATCATCAAAGTGATGAAAGAATCTGAAAAATTTTTTTAAAATTCCGAAAACAAAAAGATTTTAAAATTTTGGGAATAAAAATACATGAAATTGACGAAAAAAGTGCGATATCGTGTGATGATATAGAAGTATTATTAAAATTGTTATGTATAAAACATGAAAGCTATTCTGAAATATAGTTAACGTGTTCTAATTTTAGAAATAAATCCTTTTCTTTTGGATGTAGATAAAATTTCATTGTGGTGTCATCAATGGGATGAAAGAATTTGAAAGTAGTTATGTTCAAGATTTAAAAATTCCGAATTCAAAAAGATTTTAAACGTTTTGGAAGAAAAAAGACAGTAAATTGAATAAAAAATGCGATAATATGTGGATGATATAGAATCATGATAAAAATTATTGTGTATAAAACATGAAATCCATTCTGAAATATAGTTAATGGATTGTAGTTTAAGAAATAAGTGCTTTTTTGCATGTAGATAACATTTCGTTCTGTGGAGTCAAATCACTGTATTAATAACAGTGTCTTGATGGAAATTTACACCTTGTTATTAAATTCAAAATGTACAAATAAATACTTAAAAGGTGTTTCAAAAATAGATATTAAATAATAATTAATAAATGTATAATATCTATTTTTGAAACATCTTTTAAGTATTTGTTTGTATATTTTGAATTTCGTTCTGTTGTCATCAAATTGATGAAAGAATCTGTAAGTAATTATGTTCTAGATTTAAAAATTCTGCATTAAAAAATATTTTTAACTTTTCGGAAAAAAAAGAAAAGAAATTGATGAAAAAATGCGATAAAGTATGGATAATATTGAAACATTATAAAAATTGTTATGTATAAAACAAGAAAGTTATTTTGAAATGTAGTTACACTCTTAAAATGAAAGAGTGGATTTGGCTTCTCAAAAAATAGCTGTAATTTATTGGATTGTGTATGAGTTAAACTACAGAAATTTATGCATATTTGTTTCTTTTTGGTGAATTTAACACATAATATAATTAATGATTATGATGACAAATGAATAACAGAATAAAAAGCATGCCAAAGGATTTTTTTCCTTGTGTTCAAATGCAATCCACGTGTGTTCACAACTGCCCCATTAGTAGGGCACACGTGAACAAATTTTTTAACTTATAAAACTATTAAAAAATTAAGAAAAACTAAAAAGATGCTTTAAAAAACTACCAGACGTAAAAAAAGTTATGTTTACTATATTCAGAAGTTTTTGTTTATAGAAATTAACAAATTTATGCCTAAAATCTACATTTATGTGAATTGTTCACATGTGCCCCAGTCTCCCCTATACATAAATTTCTTAATTAATCTCATTTAAGTACTGATTTAATTTTTAATAATAAATAAACTATCATTTTTATGAGACAAACAAGCAATAGTTGTTTATGACTAAATCATATAGTCAATAGAAAGAAAACAAAATTTATATAAAACATGAAATTATTCAAACTAAATTTACTAACTCTGTGATTTTTACTAACAACCAGAAATGCCTCAAGAGATTCTAAAATTCAGTTAAAAGAACAATCATATATACTGTCAAAAGTAATGTGCGCTTTAATACCCTCTGGTATTATGTCTTACATTTTTTTCTAGCAAAAACAAGTTTATTAAATAAATATTTTTCAACTTAAACCAGCTTTTTTAGCATTCCGCTGTATTTACAAGTCATCGCTTAACTTATCAACACTGTCAACTTTTTATTCGTTCGCATTTAAATGGAGCTCCAATTTAGCATTGAACGCGAAAAGATTTTTTGAAGGAAGTAATTTAATAGCTTTTCTCTTGATTTTGTCATATAAAGATAGATTTTTAGTTAGAAAAAAGGAAGTTTCAGAAATTGTTTGGTCTTTTCTTGAGGCTTCTCTACGTATCTATAAAAATTTTAATTTATCCTGTCATAAACGCAGAAATACTTTTGCCTACAGCCCGATATTTCTAAATTAAGGTGGCGAAGAAATAGCATTCAGGATATTTTAATTTATTGTGCTATTCCGCAATGTATTTTACTTACCCATCATACGTATTATAGGATAAAAGTCTTGTAATCGTTTTGAAAATTGAAAAAAAAACATTTTTGATGGATTTAAACGTTTCAGACACTGAAGATTCCGAAAAACATAATTAAAAAATTGCTTTTCATCGGTCTGTGTGTCTGTCCATAAAAGCTCTATCTCCCAAACAATTTGAAATTTGGTGTTTACTTAGTATGTAATAATGGATAAAAAAAAGCCTATTGAATATCAGTAACCTCGGTTATCCGGAACTATTTATTTCGGACACTCGAAATAACATTTTTCTGATGAAAGGTATGTAAAAAAAATTATTTTAAGGACATGATGTAAAAAAAAAAAAAAAAAAAAAAAAAAAAAAAAAAAAAAAAAAAAAAACGTAGTTTTGCATTAAAAAAATGTCGATCGGATAATTTATTGCTGAGATATTTGTAATTCTATTTTCCATACTTGGCAACTTTTCATTACCTTGTGTTTCATCCTTCGTTCCAACTTCAATTCAAATATATATTTTAGTTGGAAATGAGATGTTTAATCCGACGTAGTAAACTGTTAGTGAATATGATTACATTTTTGGAGTTATAAGGATTTCTCTTTTACACAATTCGGCACAACTTGACTATCTCGTTGCTCAAAAAAAGTCGCCAAGTCCGTCACCAACTTAGTAATATTCATCAAATCTGACGACAAAAAACTCGCTAAAAGTGAAGCCAACTTGGCCTATTTCCGGTATTTCGCCAAATTCCCGTGGACTTTCATTGTAATCAATAGGACCCCATTTTGTTAAAAATATTTAAATATAAGTTTTATAATTTTATTTTGGAATTGTAATGCATTTTATAAGTAGTTTACACATGTTCTTTTTTCATCTTAAATACTATGCATAGCCATGATACGTAAATATTACGGTGACATTCGACGGCCAGTTTAACTTTGTAACTCAGCGTTCCAATTCAAGGAACACCCAATTTTATTCCGAAATGCTATAATGATACCAGAATTCTAATTTAAATATTTTCCGTTTATTATGTATGATTTTCTCTACCAGTAAAATTCGATAGAGATTTCTCGCTCGTTTAATCATAAGATTTCGACGATTAAATAAGACAATATTTACTATACATTTTTTGTGGTAGGAAAAATGCGTAAAAGTTGGCAGTTATGTTTTTCTTATTTTTATATAAATTCGTACGGAAATTCCGGTGCCAAGAAGTCATTTCATCATTTTCTCAATGAAAATTTCTGCGCCTTAAAAGGTTTAAAGAAAGGTCTTTGTAAATGAAACTACACTATAACTGCTAATAATCTATACTTTGCGAGTGCGATTTCAATACAGCAAAACTTCCATAACGAACACTCCCGAATAGCGGACATTTAGCAGACGCTTTTCCGATCTCCAACATATACATGTTTGTACATTTTTATCTGACAATAGCAAACACCTCCAAATAGCGGACAGTTTCACTGCTCCTTAGGTATCCGCTATTCAGAGGTTTTACTGTATTTTCATGGATTTACTGCATAAAAATATAATAAATACTATATCCTTATTAAAAATGACAAATTTACTCATCTTTATGTGTATTTTTTTTTGCCTTTAGTCTCCTGGTAAATTATTTTAAATTATATTATGTAACTTAAACTTTAATTTACTTTTTTTTTAAACTATATTATGTAATTTAAATTATATTATGTACCTGCAAATATTTTTCATTAACAAAAATACTGCAACAGTACATCACTGTATTTGTATCATTGTAGTGATCGTGAAGTATTTTTCCCCATAACAATGTATGCTATAAAGTGCTTTAAACGATGATTGATGACATTTCTTAAAAATCATTAAACTTCTACATAAAGAATTCGAACAAAAAAATAAAAAATGGTAATGAATAGAAATATCCAAGCACATCACTATTAAATTCATTCATGAACAAATCTGAGATCTTAACGCATAAATGTCTTTCCGTATAAAAATATGCGCATATTTTATTCTTTTTTATCGTTCGCTTAAAATTTAATCTCTTCCCTACCCTCTACAACCCCTTCTCATGGACAGCCTCATTTCACTTCAAATCAGTTTACAAACATTTACTATCGCCAAATGCTTTCTACAGCTTCGACCCATATGCAAACAAGGCACGATAAAACTGGGAAAATTCAAGCCCTAAAACAGGAACAGCCTCTTTTTTCGACCATTTTCTACTCCAAAGAAGACCACAAGCGCTTAACTGCTCCAATAAGAGCTGCTTAGGTTAATCCGCAGAGGACCAATTAACAATCTTTTTTTCTCCCCTTTTCTGCTTTTTTCGCTGAGAATTTCCCTAATCCTGCAACAAAGAGTTCCAAAGATTTCTCTTGGTGGCCATTAGAATCTTTATTTTGTGGGAAAAAATGTCCTCTAGGACGACCTACTTAGCATTTTGTAAAACAAAGTTTATTCTTTCCAGATCGATCGACAATACGCGTTCCGGCAATTCGATTAGTACGTTCGTAGATGCGGAATTTTTATCGTTTACCTTCATTTTAGCATAAAATGAAGAATTTGTGCCAGATGAGGGATATGTTTTCGAACAGGTAACGAAAAGAACAGAAAGAAAGAGGATAAAGAGCTGAGCAATCAGCAGATAATTTTTGTTTTTTGAGCACGTCAAGTTGATTGTATGCAAATTTTTGATTAATTGCCGTGCATTGAAAAAGTAGAGTAAATTTTCGAATCGGTAATTTTCTCCGTTATGAAGTTTACTAAGCTTTATAAAAGAAAATAACTAAGACTACGATGGAAAGTTTTATTAAAAAGTTGGTGCTAATTATTTTTCAGCAATTAACGAGAAATTAATGAAAATTTGTGATAAAAAATTAATATTAAAAATATTAATGGATTCGTAGAAAGTTAGAGATAAAGTTGAAATACATAAATAAAATACATTCAAAGAGTAACTTCTATAATTAGTATGACAATTATAAATATTTATGTATTATTAAATATATATATATATATATATATATATATATATATACTTTTATAAATACATCCAAAGTTATTCAGACAATACCAATAAAAGAACCAATGAAACCAGTATTTTTACATTCATATTATTAAAAACAGTTGAAGTTTGAAGAGAAATAGAAGGTAGTTTACCAAATTACTAAGTATATATATATATACTATTTATTATAGGCTCTGGCGTATTTAAAAATTTGATGTTGCAAACATTAAAGTTTCATTAATGTGCAAGTTATGAGGAGATAAGCGACTGTTATAGCACACTAAAGTAATATGGGGAAGAACAAGACCGGATATACAAAATTTCGCCTTAATAAATACATAACACGCTTATCCGAATGTACCGTTCCATCAATCGGTTGAAAAATACAAGAAAATGTTGACCTTCACGAATAAGGAAAAATCTGATGCGCATTTTATCAACGGAACTGGAAATGAAAAGGATTTAGAAGCTCATCTATTGTATGAGAATTATTTCCCAACACGCGGTCATCGCAATCGTTCTTTTTTTGTTCTTTGCTTCGTATAACAAAATCAAATTCGTCGCCCTCTAGCACTTTTGCATTTTATTTCCGACCATACATTCTTTGATGAAATTGGTTTCTTTGGATGTGATATATCATCTCCTAAAGTTTCCCCCATTTTTTATGAAATAGTATACATGCATGTATTATTTGCTGATACTGAAATGCTATACATAAAGGAATACTTATGATAACAAGTAATCAGTAATATAATGATAACCTGGATCATCATGAATGTATTAACACAGGCTTCTTTATGAGAGGGTTAATAGTAAATTTCTGCCACTAAATAAAGAGAATCTTTTCATTTGGTAACAGTGGGGAAAAAAAGTTTGGCAGCTATTCTAAACAGTCATATCGATTTGCTGTCAAAAGCACAATATGATATTCAAACCTGCACTTATATACATTTCTTTCTTTTTTTTCTTTTATACGTTCAAATTAGAATATTAATCAAATTAATGCTCACTGCGGGTAATATTACTTATATAAGGAGAAGAGACGACTTTCAATTAAACTGTCTTTGAAAAAGTAATATATACGGTGAAATTAATTTCCTCTTTCACTCCGTTCCGAAAATAATCTCCTATTTCAGAATTAGAATTTCATCAGATCTTTAAATGTTTACTTGTTTACCAATAACAAAGAGACTTGTTTCTTTTCTGGAGAGAAGGAAAGGTTTTAGGAAATAAAGAACACTTAATGTCTCTTGAACAAAAATAATAGGATTATTCTTTGAGACGGTAATCTCGTCAGTATCTTCAAAGTTTTCTGTCATTTTGTTATTTCTTATAAATTGACAATTGTTGCTTAGCAATAAATTTTTTGTTTCGATTTTAAACTGCAGCCAAAGATATAGGAATAGTATTTCCATGCGCATGAGTACTTTTAGACGTTGAATTATGCTCGAAAACTTACAAGTTTAAAAATATATGTTTTTCAGCGCAAATTGATAATAATTACTCGACAGCGTTTGGATGTCAGCAATTCGAATTTAAAACTTATCGATGTCCATTTCAAAGTAAATGTGATCTTAAAATATATAATTGAAACAATTTAGCTCTAGTAATAAATGATATTTGCACTACAGAAAATATACGCTTTAAAACTCAATTTCAATGTACTCTCTCTCTCAAAAAACATGCTTTGAGTATTACCATAAATAAATTCAATCATACTTAATTTTCATTATCCAGCATTTGGATATCCGACAGATACATATGAACCATACAGGAACAGACATTGACTGCACCCTCCTCGCTACTGTTCACCTGATTTAAATCCATATTGTTTCTTTAGGTGAGGACGCTTGAAAGAGGAGGTGTATCAGCAAAATTCTCAAACTCTTACCGACATTGCATTACGTCTCTAACGCATGTCACTCCATTTCAATTGACCTATTGCCCGGTGAATATACAAAGTTTGTTTTGTGACTCCACTATCTTATTCCTGCAATGCCGGCTATAGTGAAAATATTTTTATTTAATTTTTCAGACGCCAGAGCCACATAGCTGTGAAATTTGGAACTAACTAAACACAATATATATTTTTTAAATATCGCTTTTCTAATAACGGTGCAGAAAACAATGCACCTTTTCTAAATCATTTTATTGTTATTATTATTATTTATTTTATTTACTATTATTTAAGTTAAAAATTGATCAGCCATTTAGTGAAAACCTTGTATAAACCAAATCTGTCACATCCATGAAATAAGGCAGAGTTCTTTCAAAAACATACTTTTTGAATTATTTAAAACAGTTAATCAAAAAAAATCATTTTAAATGCATACAAATTATTTTTTGGTTATTAAAACATCGATTTTTATTTAAATGAGAAGGATTGGTTTTCCCGACTGTTTCATTAAGCTAAACTAGCGCAATAAAAATGATTTATCCACATTTATATTGATTAAACCAATTAAAACCCTTAACAGATCGCATATTAATCATGTTTTCTTCACGCCTGAACAATTTAGAAGTCTTTTTTCTCATTGATAATTAATGTTGTTTTTTAGTCTAATGTATGCATCGCATAAAACTGTCCTATTATCCTGGGGATATGTAAATTCGATCCATGTGTTACATCTTACAGCAATTAAAAGTTTGTCCTGCAATAACCTCATTAAACGAACTTGATTACTACGTAGGCGAGTGTTCAAAACTCATTTATGAATTTCCACTTAAACCAATTTCGATACTTAATTAAAACATATTAAGATTCCCAAATTAATTTATGCATTGCTGTAAATTTATGCATTAAGTCATTATTAAGAGTAAAAAACACGACACGGAGTCGAATTACAAGTGATAAATTTCGTGAAAAGTTGAGAATAGTTTCTGCAGGAGAAATTTGAAAGTTTGCATTAAAAAAAAAAAAAGAATAGTAAAAAGGGTCATTTAATATTTTTTCGACTTTACAAGAAATTTAAACATAATATAAATGTAGAACATGTAATTTAATATTAGTATTGTTAAAAATCTTATAAGTAATACATTTTATTTAGGGGTTTCATTTCACATTTACTTTGGAATAAAATATTTTATGACTTTGGTTTTTCTGTCTTTTCGTACTCAAACTTTTGCGAATTACAACTGACAAAGTTTGTGAAAGCTCGAGAATGATTTCTACAGGAAAAGTTCTAAAGTTTGGATTTTTTAATTTTTAGTAAAAAGGTTCATTTGAATATATTTTCTACTTTATGAGAAATTGAAACATAATACACACGTAGAACACATAATGTAATCTTAATATTGTTTAAAATCATATAATGCATTTATTTTTCTGGTAGATTCATTTCTTTTTTACTTTTACTAAAAATATATTTTGACTGGTCCACTTGTCTTTTCGAACTCATACTTTAGTAAATAAGATTTAAAATTCCCCAAATTTATGTATGCTACTGATGTACAATGCACTAATGTCCTGTTAAGAATTGTTTGCATAGTATTTGTGGTTTTTTACAACGATACATAAAACAATTTGGATATATTAAAATGCATAAGAAAGACAAGGACATGTTGGTTATAGGAACACGTTGACCCATCCGCGGTATTTTTCAAACTATCAAGTCGATAGCGCTGCTATTTAATTGACTTGATGTTTGTATTGATATGCCTTTTTTACCGCAACAATTTCAGCAGTAAAGAAGCAATGGAAAAAAACTCAATTCAAATTTACATTCGAATATATATTTTTTTAATTATCATACACACACACACACACACATATATATATATATATATATATATATATATATATATAATAATTGCTTTTTCTTTTTCGTTTGTTTTCGTAATGGAAATGTTATAGAAAGTTATCAAAGTTATCAAAATAATAAACAATACAACAACATTAAATAAATATGCTCCAGACAGTAGGATATTGATTTTTTAAATAACTATTCGCATCGTTATCCCAACAGGATATAGAGAATAAAATGCAGCAAAATTCTAGATTGTGCGTAAATAAATTATCTCTTAATTTTAAATAATAAAACTGATTAAATAAAAATCCTCCCAAACGCAACATATTTGGAATGCTACAAATCCATTCATACGTATGTAATCGGAACTTATTCTTCTGATATACACTAACAGACGTAAGAAACATACTTAATGATTAAATTCTATATTTACCGCCATATCCGCAAACCGTTTTAAATTGATTTGATTAGAAAGCAAATTGCTATCGAATTCAATTAGTCAATTTTCGAAATAAACTGAGGTTGCCAACTGGTTAGAAGTTAGAAAAGATTAATAACTGCGTTTATGTTTTCGGAATTACCAGACTTTAATATTTTGACTTAAGTATGTGTATGCAATTTAAAATATTAAGACATAAATTTAGAAGTTGCTGAATAAATTCCGGTGCTTCAAAGCTCCTTATTCGTTTTTCGATAAACTTCAGTGCCAAAAACTGTGCCGAGAGCGTAAGACATTTCTTTTGCAAATTAATCAATAATAGAAATATGTGATAATGAAGTTATATTTTGCTCGTCAGTTGAATGTTACATAAGTGTAAATATTTCATATCCCAAATTGCAATCGAAGAGCTTTTAAAGAAGTTTTTAATTGGGGTAACAAGTGACAGTTAGAGGAAAATAGAGTAACTAGAACGAAAATGCTTAATTAATATGCGGAACAATTTTTGGAACAAATTAAGTTTAAAAACTTTGAGCTGATGGATGTTGCATTCGGAATGTTTTATAACAACTCGAATTTTGTATAGATGTATTGTACTTTCTTATATATTTTGCTGAGTTATTATTTTTTTTCAGAATTTATTTAAAATTCAGGGTGTACGTGATACACGATATCTTAAAATTTGAATAGCCTCTGCCTTCTTATAGTTTCCTAAACTGTTAGTTTTAGATTTATTTCTAAATTCAAAAACATTTAAAATGTTGTTCTTTCACTATTTACGAATAATGATTTCAGAAAATGTCTTCGATTATAGGTAAACAAATACATTTAAATTAAAACAAAAAATATTTTTAAAGTTAAAAATTTTAATTTTTATACTCCATCTCAGTCTTATAAGTTAAATTAAAAAATATTTCGCTATACTAAACAAACAAACAAACAAAACCTATAAAATTTTATTTTTGTTGTTCACTATTCCATCTTTGAGCAAGCATTCCTATCTCGATTTCTATGGGGCCAGATTTCAACACGCTTGGCTCATTCAACTTAGTTTTTGATTAATTCTTGCTTAACTGAGCGCTGTCTTAATAATTTATATTACCTATAGCTTTTGGAAATTAATTCTGAATTAGATAAACATCTTAGTTATAACTTCTTGCAGTATTAAAGTTAATTAATGAGTAGTGATTACCATTATTTTTGAATAATGATTTCAGCAAATTTCTTCAATTATCGTTTTATAATTTAGGTACCATTCCATATTTTTGACCAAGAATTTCAAAAATATCAATTAATCAGTTAGAGAAAATACTTCACCTTTCCTCCCGCCTCCCTCTTCATTGATTTTTTCTTAACTGAGCGCTATCTTAATAAACCAATTCTTATTAGTCATATATTTTCTAATTTTATTGAAAGTTTCACTAATGTCTTAGTCATTAACATCGCGCCGTTTTAAAGTTAATTTATAAATAGTGGTTACAGTTTTTCCGAATAGTGATTTCAGCAAATTTCCGAAATAATTTTTCTAGCTCATGTACTGCTGCCAAATTTTAATCAAGTACTCCAATAGTCTTAATTAACCATTTGCCAAAAAAGAGCTTGCATATCCCTTGCCCCTTCACCCTCTTTGGATTTTTATCTTATTGGAACCCACACTCCCACATTGATATACCTCCAGGTATGTTGAATAGCATAGTCTCTTTGGTATAGATGTTGATTTAGAACACAAGTGTTTTCTCTTACTCTGTAATATAAGGCAAACAGATTTTGGATTTTAGGCATATTTAGTACTATTATTACGGGCCCGCGCAACACCAGGCAACTGCTCTAGTTACTAATAAACACTGTGGAGATTTTTTTAAAGTTTTCTAGGGCAATTCAAATTAGCAACAATCTTTTTCTGCAACGTGATATTTTTTAACAGTAGAAATGAATGCAAATTTATCCATAACACAGTTAGAAAACAAACACTGAAAAACTAATATATCATAAAACATTTACTATATTTTGTTTACATATCATGGCCTTAACTTTTTTTTAATTGCATGTAAAAAAAAAATAAAAAAAAACTATCATTAATGAATCATGATTAGAGGAAATATTTAGTGTATTTATAGCTGTTTATAATAAATAGATTATCCCTTTCTTTTTTAGATTTGTTTTTGTTGACTGAGTACGAGTTAAAATTATTGCAGTTTGCAGCAATGCACCACAAATTTGAAAACTATAATTAGATTAATTTACTGAGCTGTGTGTGGGGGGAGAGGCATTGTAAACATATGCTTAATTATTACAAATTCTGATTGCCAGATTCTACACTTCACGATCTCTCGAAACTTTTAGTGAATGTTAATTCCAATATCGGTCGACTGATCTCTGGGTCCTAAGGCAGGCACAACTCGACCTAAGGTTCACTGATATAAACATTTGATCCTGCTTTCATGCAGAACAGATTAGCAAAGGTTACATAATTTGCATAAAAGTACAGTAAAAATTAATAACTACAGATACCAAGACCGACAAACGTATTTAGCTAAAGTAAAACAAATTATCAATGTCAATTTTGCACACACTGGTTAAAATGGACAGAATGAAACTCTAGACTCCCTTTATAAGGAAGTTCCAAGTCAACTATAAATTTTCTTAGAAATTCATAAATGCCAACTAATTTAAGAAATGAACTACTTATGTATAATTATTTATTAATGCATATTTAAAAATGTAAACATTTTGGAATTAAAACTAAATTTTGAGTTTCAGTTCTTTATATTAAAAAAATGAATTAAAATTAACTGTTATTGGCGAAAAGAAATTAAATACATTCATGCATTACGATAATCTTAAAAGTCAAAGTTGCATAGAGTATATATGATTTTATATATGAAAAGTTTTTATTGAGGAAAAAATTACTATCCTCAATTTTGTTGTTTTTACAATAAAGTAATTTTATTTTGGTATTTATAACTAGTACTACAAAAGTGCTCATCCAATGATTTTTAACTATTTAGATGTCTTTTACTACTTTCTGCGTATTTTATGATATAAGTTGTTTATTTCCTTATTTTGGAAACTATTTTAACGAAAAAAGGCTGCAGTCCTTTCATTTTATTTGTAAGCACGTTAGATTACATTTCTTTTGAATGCGCACTTGAAACACAAATTATTTTTTAGAAAATGCGATAATAGAATGAAGACACAATTAACAGCTTTAATGAAACGAATTTTAAAAGTTTGGGAAAACTAATTGAACGTACCATAAATGCCTTTTTCTTATAAATAATAATTTGCATCTTATAATAATTGTCAGATATTAAATAAGAATTTTTTAATGGAAAGTGTAAATGAATACAAGATTATTTCTAATAAAATACATAATTTATGTCCTCTGATTAATAAATAATCCAACTAAATCCAATCTTTTTAAAATTTATTAAGTACGGAAAATATTAAACACACAGCTTCTTGAAAGTTAAATAATTTTATATTACTTAAACCCTGCATTTTTTTATGTTTCATCACAACCCTATAAATGACGTTTTATGTCATTAATAGATAAAGGAACCCAAAGGAGAATCTATATCACTAATGGCCCATTAAAGCACTAATTAGAGAAAACTATACTAATTATAGATAACTGCTTATTCAAAACTTTTGCTTAAACGGATAATAATCTGTTCAGTAGCTCAGTAATTTTAAATACTGCATATGTTTTTGAGATAAAACTAATCAAGACGGTTTTTTGATGAATAAATCATGGGTGTTTTTGTTTTGATGGTAATTTTATTCATTATTTTTATAAAATAATGAAAAAAATCTGTTGTTGAACAGCAAAGTTAAATTAAAGGATATCATATAAATAGTTAATCAATTGACAGAAACATGGATTTTAAAGCAGGGGGTTAATGTTTCTAAAACACATGGTTTATTATGTTCAACAGATAAGCAAAAAAGCTAATTATCGCTTTTTATTAAACATATTTTAATGTTTATTAACACGATAAAAGTAGAAGATTAGCTTATAATGATTTTTTGCTACATGATATAAAAATACAGGGAGTCTCATAAGGAACTAAATATTTTTAAAAACTCATGATTTTTAAATTATTTAAGAAATAAGGGCCATTTTATCATTTAACTCATAAATTTTATACAGATAACTTTAAAAAATTATTCAAGCTTTCATCAACAGAGAGCGATTTATTTACTCAAATTGCAAGAATGATAAAATTAGCTGACATAAAAGCTTTTCATTTTTAACTTTTTATTTTATTTCAAGAGTGGACATTGGTCAATACATTTTTCTGGGAAAATACTAAAATTGCTTTTAAAAAAAACTTGGAAATTTTTCTATAAGAAAATACTAGTATTTTCGATAAAAAACATTTTGATTTGTTGGTGACTACTCTGCTCTTTTAGCTCCTAAAATGCGATAAATTTTGTTATTTCATATTCTAAAGTTAATTTGATCATTCTTCCAGTTTCACACAGAACAGCACCGTTTATTGGCAGAAATTTAAACTCATATATCTTTACGTAAAAGTATTGGTTACCCTAAAAAAAGAAAGTCACTTGCAACAACTTTATGCTTAATGAATCACTCAATTTAAAATTTTGTTAATTCTTTATGAAACGCCAGATAAAAGCGCATGTTCAGAATAAACAAACAAAAATGTATTATCATTACAAAACATGATAAAGGAATTTAATTAATATACAGTGTTTATAATGTAAAGTTGTAAAAATTAACACTAAGTGTTGAATTTAATTTCATATAGTTTTAATGCAAAAGTTCAAAAATATTATAATTTGTCGATTTAATAAATTGAAACCCAGTGGCGTAGTAGTCAGAGAATCTAACTGCCACACCGCAGGTCGTGAGTTCGACTCCCAACTGGGCACGGTTGGGACATTCATTCTTTCGGTGTCGATAAAATGAGTACCAAGATTCTTCGTAAACTAAACATGGAAGGTCTCGCGTTTGGTTGATCACCTGGCTGGGACATATGCTGTATAGCACCTCGGAACCCAGATTCTAGTAAACTGGGAAGGGCGCTGTCGGCACTGATCCTTCATGAATTGTAATGCCACAAAGTTTATAGTTATTTTTTAGATTTAATATATTAGAATTTGAAAATTATTTCAAACATTCAGAAGTCAGTATCATACAGTTATCGGAATCATCATTATTGTAAAATCGCCCTACTAGGGGTCGAGAGGTTCTGACCTCTCAACTGGTAGACGGCAGGTGCTGGCTTCGAACCCAATCGCGGCCGTCGGCCTTACTTTTTCGGTTTTCTTCGAACCTTGGATTTCCATGCGTAAATACGGGTTAGGTTACCTTAGAAAGACCCCCCACAGAGAGCATTTCACCCCTTTAGGGGTGGCCCTATATCTAAACCTATATTCTAACCCTATATTCTAACCCTATGTCCCATGTGTATATAATCGACCGACATAAATAAACCAAACCAAATCATTATTGTAAAATCAAAATTTTAATAAATGTAAATTTCGAGAATTATACCTGATTTGTTTTCAAGAGTATTTAACACCTCGTGATTACTTAAGGTGAGATTATGTATATCCATTGTCAATAGTTTATATTAATAAGCAAACAGGTGAGGACTTCGAAGCCAACATTTTTATTGCTACTCATGAGCCACTAAACATTCGACGTCTAGAATGCACATCATTAGAAAAACTGTAGTGAGCTTATACCATTTTCAAACAGTTATGCCAAGTTCTGATGTTTTGGATAAAATTATGTTTAACCGCTTCCCTGATTTTCCCGTACGTCATACGGGCAGCGTATTTTTGACTTTTTGAGTGGTAAATGTTTATTGAAAATTTTGCATTATTTAATCTGAACATTTTTCTCATTTAATTAGGCAAAAATGTCCGTTTTGAAAACCGGTGATAAAAAGTTCTTTTAAAAATATTGATCAGGTAAAGGTTAAATTAAAATTCAATCGAATGTTTTATTTATTACAATCTTAAGTTCTAAAAATGCCTTTTCTTATCTAGTAATGAAGATGCTGTAACTAAGCCAATTTGAATATATTCATTATTGGCCAAAATTCGTTTTAAACATAGCGGTATAGATTTAACTACTACAGAAGCTGCTACAAGGTAGATTAAACCCAATACTTTACCTTTTAAAACTATAAAAGTAATCAAAAACAAAGTTGCAAATTCATATAAACCTATGCACTCTGTATATATGAGCACTTAAGAAATCAAGGGGTTCAAGTGACAAAAATTCGATTTAGAGTAAATTGAGTTCAAAGACAATTAACTTTAAAATAGAACATCAATAATAATTGACTGAATTGAAATAGGAAAGTGCTGCTTATTTCTTCGTGATCTTTGAACTCTTACTTGAATAACTGTAAAAAAAGTATAATACAAATTTCTTTAAATTTTATAGTTAATCAATATTAATAATTATTTGGCAAAATGGGTTGATCTCTTTAACGCAGAACATAATTAGAAAATCACTTATATTTCATTACCGGAAAAGAAAAAAAAGACATATTTTAAGATCGTCTGTGCACTTTGTTCAATTTTGCCACTTTTATCCCTTGGTTTCTGGGGTCCTCATATGTTTTCAACAAGGATGACAAAGCAAGTAATAAGTTTTTGAGCACTATTCCTACTGAGTTTGATCAGGTGATTTATTGATATGATTTTACTGTTTTGCCAATAGAACAAAGAACATTGACTGTAGCCCTTTAAAATACAGCCTCATAAGTTTATTAAGGCTTTCAAGTAATAAAAATCTTCAAGTAAAGTCATAAAAATAATAATAATAACATTCAAAATTATATCTCATGTCTCTCACTTCTATAAATTAGAAACAAGCATTATCTACCGGATGTTTCGCTGAGTTCAAAAATTTCTCGAACTGAAGTACCACTTTTCCCTATTATTATTATTAGCCTTACTTGATGAGAAAAACTCTCTGAGAATAATAAAAGCCGTGTTTATTATTTACAAATGATAGTATTAAATTTCCAACACTTCACCGTGTAACTAACTATTAAAACATTCTTTATACATTAGAACTTTTAATATTTATAACAATTGTTATAAAAAGAACTCTATTTGATCTTTAAAAAATGCATTAAATAAAACTTTAATATAATTTATCTTGAAATTCCTTTCTCCCTTTTAACTTAAAATTCACGAAAACAAAGTAAAACATTATGAAAACTTTCTTTTGTAAGAAAGATCAGCTTTGTAGTCTAAAAAAAGGAACGAAAACCTTTCATTCTGATGTAAAAAGCTTTAAATAAAAATATCCCGGAAATTTCCACAAGCAAAAAGATTTCAAAGAAATAAACTAAAGAAAAATTTATTTACGTTTATCGATAAATATATTTGTGGTAGAATCTTTAGATTTTTTAACCGTATATATATGTATATATATATATATATATACACTGCTCAAAACAATTAAAGGATATTGCAATTTTAGGTGGATTTTGTATCTGGGAAACTTTTTAGCTGATTAGGATGAGCGAAGCGAATCCTCTACTAGCCCACTCAAATTACATTTTGTCGTACGCTTTACAAAAAAACTATTCAGTATTTTGATTTGAAATTAAACATATATATAAATTATGATCTGTAGATTTGCACAATATAATTTTTTTTACAGAATAACTTTTTAAAAAATTATTATTTTAATTAATTTATTTTACATGTTTTTCCATTACGGACGCATTTTTAGAAATAAGAAATAAAGCATGCATATTTTCAGAACAATAAATAATTCATGGAGTTAACAATTGTAGATAGAATCATGATTAATTAAATAAATAAAATGTATTTTCTTTATTCCGACAAAATCATTTACGCTGATGTCACGTACGCATATTAAAATTATATTGTGTTTTATTTATTTATTTATTTTTTCGTAAAGTGGCAACAAAAAAATTGTAAACAAATAAAATTAATTGTTAAATTCATTATGTAAAGAGTTATTTGAATTCGAAGATTGAAAATTAAACCAAATGAAACATATATATTATTATTTTGGTATATGTAGTACTATTTTTAAATAGTTTGCCGTTTAAAAACAATTTATAGAATGTATTAGTTCTATTATAAAAGATGCCAAGGAAACATATACTTACTGGATGAAAAGAATGCGAATATGATCTATATATTTAAAACACCTGGCTGTTTTTTTGGTCATCAACCCTGAGCTTTCTACTGGCCCGATTTTGATAATTATTTTTTTAAATGAAAGCTGTTTATGTGTAGATGTGCCCATTCTGACTAAATTTTAATTTATTTCAATTTTTATATTTTATTTTTAATTTTAAAAGCTTTTTCATGACATTTCTTCAAAACAGTGGCAACAGGTTAAGCTTTTCTCAAAATTTATTTTCTTTCATTATTTTCCTCCAATCAGGAGCTTGATCTCATCGGGGAATGTATAATCGCATTTCGAAAATAAATAAATAAATAAATAAATAAATAAATAAATATAGTTTTTCGTAAAATTAATCAGAATAAAATGATTGCACATAATTATTCCCTGCAATACACAGATTATTTACTGAGTAATATTATTAAGTATTATGTAAGTAAAATTACAGAAGATAAACTTTAATAAAATATCTAAAGTGAAATTTTGTCGATGGAGAAAATGTCGTCATACAGAAACCAGATAAATTTATTATGAATATAATATACATTGTTATAGCTGTGTCAGTGATGATGTCATATTCACTGACTTTAATTCCTACATCTAAATAAAGTGAACTTCTATTAATTTAAAGGTCCGTGGTGTACACACATGAAAATATTTCTATAAACTGCGCCATTTCTATTTAATTATAATGAATATTTTTTGAAACTAAAGAATTCTTAAATAACTGCATAAATCACGCTTTTATTTAAGAAAAGGTGAGTATTTCTAAAGGTGTAAATGATGTCATATTAGAAAAAAAAAGAATAAAATCTGTGATATGCCGGTATTATTATATTTCTATCTTATATAATATCAAAAAATAATTAAAATCATTTCATTGTATTAAGTTATTGTTTAAAAAAAATTATGCATTTCAGCAACAAATACAAAAATTTTATTCTTTTTAATAACAGAGGTATCGTCTTTTTTTTTTTTTTCGTCGCCATAACAATAACATTAATTTTTACAAATTCATGGAGGATGCAAACCAGTAAATAAATTAAATTTATTGCAAGTACTGTAAATATGTAGTGGGTTGGTTAGGCAGTTTAGTAAGTCCCTGTTTCTATTATAAAATGTTTCATTGATATTATAATTATTGTACAGTTATCAAGCGATATTTAAACGGAGAAAAAATAAACTATGCAGATATTTTTGAAATCACCTTCCAAGGTATAATATTAACTTCCTAAATAATTTGGCATTTAAATAATATTTAAGGTTTAGAAATCGCATTAAAAAAGATTTGTAGCTGAAGTTAAGTACAACATAACAATTTAAGAGTTGTTTTCCTTATTTTTTGTTATTTTCTGAAGTTTGTCTATCTTCATCATGAAAAGCTATGTTATCCCTATTTTAAGAGGTGGCAATTGTTTATTTCGCTCAGTATTTTACTGTCTATATAAGATTGATATATATCATACTTAATATATATTTTCTTTTCCGTCGAGGTTCGACGGGTGCAGCTAGTATAGCTTTAAAGCAAGAGGTTAGATATCAGCGTAAAAAACGACGGCATAGATGTCATATACACACCATATCGGCGCGATTTTTCCGACGTCAATTTGGCAAAAACCTGGTTTTCGAATACCAGTTACCATATATATATTTTTAAAAGGGAATAACAATAAATTTTAAAAAGTTTAATTAATACCTGTGGAACAAAACAATTTATATAATTAAAAAAAGAAAATAAAAGTAAATAAACAATTTATTAATAAATAAACAATATCCGGGTTACCATGTCAAGCAAAATAACTACACTTTGTCGCCAATTAAGTACTCCGGTGCATATATGACACTGGAGTTTGAAAAAAATAGCTCCAATGTAGTGCGTAATATGATATCTGTGCCAAAAGGACGACATGACGAATCTTTTCTGAAAAAGAATGCATGTGCTCGGAAAAATGCTTTAAATTTCGAAGATGCACAAAAAAATTTTAAATAAAATTTTTGAAAATTTTTTCATGATCGTTGGCTTGGCATTCACTCTGACGGATCTCAAAAGACTTGCCATAAATGTACAGTAAATAATGAACTAAATATTTTTTCTTTAGCTAATAATATGGATCCTGGTCCACATCCCTAAATATTAAAGGGCTTAACTTTCTTCGAGGAGAAATGAATTGCCCAAGTTCGTCCAGTTTTTACTGTTTATCGCATCAAAGGTGGTCAGCTTGAATACAGTGGGCAAATTATTAATTTTCATCAAGATATTATAGGATTTTGTACTTTATCACCTCATTCCATAGACACTATAACACAATACATTTTTGGGTACTACTTGATTATCCCGTCGACCAAAAATATAATGCCAAATTTCAGGATTAAATGCCAATAATGGATTATCATAAATGTCACATTGCATGACATTAAACATAATACACGTGATTGTTATGTCATCAAGTGATTTTTAATTCGGGTACTATTTGGTTATACCGTCGACCAATTTCGTCAAATAATACAAATAGCCAAACTATTAGCACAATTGCACAAATTGACGCTTTTTTTAAATATCGAAAAATCAAATAAATTAGTAAAACATTAATAAAAATCCAAATAAAAAGTCGAATTAAGGTACTACTTGATTATCCCGTCAATCAATTTTGCCAAATTATACAAATCGCCAAACAATTGGCCATATTAAACAAATTGACATAATTTTTATTTTAAATAACGAAAGAACAAATACATTAATGAAACATTACTAAGAATACAAATAAAACTTCATAATAAAAATAACTTGATGGCATAACGAACAACTGATACGAGTTTAATGTTATGTGAATGTGATATTTATTACCATCATCATTAGCATTTAATCTTTTAGCTTGGTCGTACCTATTTGATCGACAGGATAATCAAGTAGTACCAAATAATATAAAAAAAGGGTTTTTTTTAAATCAAAAATTAGTTATTTTTTGATAAATAACTAATGAAATAATGCTTCGCGAATCCAAACAAAGCATGGCTTTTGCTAGTTAATACATGGTCGACAGACATAGTAGGTTATATGAGAATAAATTACACATGTTTGGCAGAAAAAAATGCATTTTATTGCGCATTTGTGTACAAAAAGAAAAAAACACAATTAGTGCATATGAGAAAAAAAGAATAAGAAAAGTTGTTTTCTTCAAAGAAAATCATTTTCAGTAGGGGGTATGGTTTCCACGGGCGGCCAGCAACGTTGAACACCTTTGAAGCATGGACTCAATGAGGCTATTAATGACAAGTTGGGGTATTCTGCCCCACTCTTCCAGAAGAACTCTTTCCAGTTCTCGGAGAGTTTGTGGGGGTTGTTGGCAGCCAGAAACTCGTCTTCCTAGAGCGTTCCAAACGTGCTCGATTGGATTCATGTCTGGAGAACACGCTGGCCATTCCATTCGAACGATTCCTTCCTCGAAAAGGAAATCCTCCACCAGGTTTGCACCATGTGGCCTGCAGTTATCGTCCATTAAACTGAAGTTATCTCCGACTGCTGCAGCGTAAGGGACTACAATAGGTCTGAGGATCTCATCCCTATATCGGCGACCAGTCAGAGCTCCATCTCGAATGATGTAGAGGTCAGTGCGCCCGTCAATGGAGATGCCACCATGCACCAACACTCCTCCACCGCCAAATCTGACACTTTCGTGCACGAACGCAGGATTATTCTTACTGCCACGGTACCTCCAGATGAAAATACGCCTATTATCCGGATGCACAGAAAAACGGGACTCGTCAGAAAACAGAATATTGCTCCATTCATTTCTCCTCCAGTTGATATGCTCGGTTGCCCACTCCCTGCGGTCGAGACGATGCCTTGATGTTAATCTAATGCATACCATCGGTCGGCGAACATACAGACCTACAGCATGGAGCCGGTTTCGGACAGTCTGAGTTGAAATTGTGGTGCCTGTAGCCGAGCGAAGCTGTTGTTGGAGAAGAGTAGCTTTCATGTTTCGGTGTCTCCGAGCTGTTAACGCTAAATACCGATCTTCATTGGGCGTTGTTGCCCATCTACGACCTTGCCCTGGTCTTCGGCCTGCACATCCACTCTCCAAAAAACGGTTCCAGATCCTGGAAATGACACTTTGTGACACTCCAATGGTTTGCACTACTTCGGCTTGAGTTTGGCCCCCTTCTAACCTACCAACGATTCTCCAAGCTTCTGAATCTGTCAAATGACTTCGCTGAGACATCGTACTCATCGAAACAAAGTAATCACTGAATGCCGATCATCCTTGTCTTCATTCTCGTTTATCCAGTTGAAAGTCAAGTTTCATTCGTTGCCGCTGAAGCGACGTTTTTGACGTCGACCTCAAAATTTGGATACTCTACAGTTTGAAAACCAGAAAAATTTGCATTTGTGATTCTCTTCTGCTATTTTCGGCAAAAAAATTTCGTTTATATCTTTATTTTATATAAAACTTCAAATATCCTTTAATTGTTTTGAGCAGTGTATATATATTTTAACATGCAGGGTGTTTATTTTTTTTTTTAAGTTGAGAAAGTAAAACACTGTAACAAAAGAACGACTGATCCAAATAACGTGAAATTTCAACAATACGCTGCTCAAGCAATAGGAATTTTCATAAACGTAGAACAAAAGAGATTAAAAAAACTTAAAGTCAAATTGACAGAGCGCACTTTATATTAGATGAGCTTGTGAACGACACACGCGCATCGGCGATTAAAAAAAAATTGTTAAGCACGCTTATCACGTGGTTTTTATTCTACAGATATCCTCGCAACGTCTGTGCTATTGATGTTCAAAGCGTTGACAACACACTGAAAATCTTTTGCATTGCGCAGTTCCTTATGAATGTTTTATTTCGTCCTGTTTTTGTGAAGATGTTTGCAGTCCCTTTTCTCAATTACAGCATTATTTATGCTTTTGATATGCGTAACAAAGTTTTCTTTTTCTCAAAGTTCCGCTTATTGTTTTCTAGAATTCAGTAATTTGGAATCGAAACTACAAACATCTTCTCAAAAACAAAACGAAAGCGCAAGAGTGAGCTGTACACCGTTTTACCATCAATGTCACAGGCATTGTGAGGATATCTATACAAAAAGAAACACAAGGCACGCGTGCTTCGCATTTTTATCGTGTTTCGTGCGCAAAATCATCTCCTTTTATTAGCGCATGTTCAGTGCTCTCTGTTGGCTTGAATTTTTTTTAAACCATACCTAAAAATTTCCATTGCTTTGGCAGCAAATTGCTGATATTTCAGATCATTTTGATCAGTGGTTCTTTTATTATGAGGTTTTACTTTCACTACTGAAAAAAGCACCCTCTATTGTATACAGCCATGGAAAAAGTTATAAGGACACATTGAAAAATTAATAATAAGTTTTAAAGTAATCATCAGTTGAAATTAAAATCAAACATAATTTACTACTCTTAATTAGCAAACATTCAGGGCATATTAATATGATATTAAATTAAAATAAAATTTTAAACCACCGATTAATGAAAATGCATAATACGAAACATGGAATAAAATATAAGGACAAAACTAAATATATATGAAAATAAAATAATATTTTACAAAATCACCATTTCATTTCAAAGACCTTTATTAATCGTGCAGACGTTGATTCAGACAGTCCAATTAAAATTTTTTAGAAAGGTTTTTCCACTCTAATTTGATGAATGATGTCAAATCGTCTAAATTTGCATATTTTGTACCATACTTATATATTTTTCTAACTAAAATTGTCTTGTCGAAACAAATAATCAAACCAGACATAAGGGATAACAATTTTAAGATATTAAAAACCGAGTCGGTTCAACTTATATGTACGTAAGAGTTTATGCATAAGCTGCATTAGTTGTAATACATAAGAATGATAAAACTGTGAAATATATAAGAATTTGTAGGCACAGTTTTTAATACTTTATTTTGCCGTGCATGAAATTGTCTTTCTATATATAAATATATACAAGATGAGATTTATCACTAACAATCAAATGCCATCATATTTACGATAACAAATTTTAGCTGTCCAAATGTGTTGTTTTAAATTATTACAGTTTTGGAAATAGTTCTTATCAACTATTTCAGGCAAACCATTTTTTGTATTATTTAACTGATTAAATATTGAGATTAGGTAAGGCGGAGTTTTCTGTGAAACGTTACTGGTTTCCAGTTGTAACACATTTGAACAATAAAAAAATATGTGTAATGAATATAGTAGCATTCGTTAATTAAGTGTTACAGGTGCCATCTATATTATAAAGGCCAAACGTATCTGTGCGTAACGCATACGTCATTTTGCGAATGGCAACACTTACCCTTGCCATTTCGGTTTGAAATTTTCACTACTGCAAATTTTACACTTTCAAACATCGTACATTTTTAATTTTTATACCGTCGTATAGAGAAAAAAAATGTACTTTTAAATGCAATTTGTTTAAAAGCTGTATCTGAATTTATTTTTCAGATATTAATTTTTTATAGTTTTTAGTACCAATTTTGTTATTGTGGCATCAGAATCACCCCATTTTCTCTTAAAATTGAAAAAAAAAATAGAAATTAAAATGCGCAACACTTTTCAATGCAATTTCGGTTTATCAATTTTCGGTACTGCAAATTTTACACCACTAAACACCGTACATTTTAAATTTTTACAGGTCGTATAGAGAAAAAAATGTACTTATGAATGCAATTTGTTTCAAAACTGTATCTCAATTTATTTTTAAGATATTAATTTATTTATTTTTTTATTTTTAGTACCGATTTTGTAATGGTGGCAAAATAATCACTCCATTTTCACTTAAAATTGAAAAGAAACAAGTTGGAAATTGCACGTGAACTTAGCAAATGAGGTGCGTTCGTACGATAACGAAGTTTTAAAAATATAGTAGAGATATAGATCTCTACTATATATAGAGTATATAGATCTTGCTGATATAGTAGAGCGTACTTCGGATCCATTATAGTAGTCGAAATCTTTGTGTTTCTGTAAATATTCAGGATGTAATTTTTATTACACCTCAGCAACGTATATCTTATTCATAAAATGTTAAATAGTTCAATATAATTAAAACACACCCCAAACAATGTTTCCCCGTATAGCATTATGTAGTGGGATACATTTGTGTAGCCCTGTAATTTAATAATAAAATTATTTGCATCACACATTGTATGGAATGCATATTTTAGTATATATTTCATAGGTTCATGCCAATTCTATTATGTTCGAAGGAGTGTAACATCATTCAAATGCATTCGAAACTTTTTTCCCATTGACCGTAATGTAATGGAATAATTTTGATTGTCCCTGTAAATGATCTATGCATCCGACTTTCATAACATTTAAAATGGCTCGACAAAATTACGTAATAATTATATGTTTTAAATTTCAAACGATTAAAATGCATTTGAAACTTTTTTCTCCATTGACCGTATTGTAACGGAATCCTTTATGATTGTCCCTGTAATTGATCTATGCATTCGATTTTCAAAACATTTAAAATGACTCGACAGAATTACGCAATAATTATATGTTTTAAATTTTAAACGATTAAAATGCATTTTAAACTTTTTCCCCATCGACCGTAATGTAACGGAATCCTTTTGATTGTCCCTGTAACTGATCTATCCATCCGATTTTCATAAAATTTGAAATGACTCGACAAAATTATGTTATAATTATGTATTTTAAATTTCAAACGATTCGATTGTGTAGTTTTTGCGTTATTATATGCGGACAGATGGACAGACAGACGGACAGACAGACGAACGGACTGAGCGACAACAATAGGTGCTACGTATTTACATAATTACGAACGCACCTAAAAATTGAAACTAAAATGTGTATATAATTTGATAAATATCGTCTGTAATAAAATCCAGTGAATTTCAGTTTTGTTTCGTTTAATAATTTGGATAATTGAGTTTTATAGTATTTTGTGAATTTTATCTTAAAATAATATTTGTTTGAGAGTTAGACTGACAAATATAAGATGCATTTTTCACTGTAACTATTAATAATTTTGTAGATTTATTATAAATCATTGAACAATTCTTTGTTAAAGATTTTCTTTCGTCGAATTTCGACGGGTTCCACCTCGTATTAATAATTTCCAATCTTTTGGATCTCACAAACCACTAATTTCATAATCTAAAATCCCACGGCCTCTAATACGATTTTATTTAAAAGCATATATGCATCTGTAATAATGTTTATTAAACATATATTTTACTTGTACAAAAATATTCAATTAAATAAAAACGTAAAGAATCGAAATTAAAATTTTATTTTTAGTTCAAAAATTCCAAATATACATACATTTTGAAGGAATCATGACTGGAGATGTTAAAATGACAATTTCTCTATATGGAATACTTAATCTTAGTATAGGCCTTTGTTTTTAAGTAATTTATTATCTAATAGCAATCTAAAGGCTATTTATAACACATAAAATGGATTTTTTAAGACACTGTATGGTTTGAATAATAATTTAAAAAATATATAGCTGTTTTTCAAATATATAAAAGTAATATTTATTGACACAATTGCTCGCTGTATAACTGAAAATTTTTAAAAGGAACCATTTGAAATTTTACAAATATGCAAAAGTAATATTTGATTTATTATTAATTAATTACAAAATTGTAAATGTTGTCCAGATTTATCAGTGGATCATCAAAACTTTCTCGTGGACCACTAGATAATATGTGATTTATTATTAATTAATTATAAAATTGTAAAAATTGTCCAGATTTTTCTATAGATCACCAAAACTTTCTCGTGCATCACTAGTGATCCACGGACCACAGTTTGGGGAACTCTGAATGAAACGTGTCAATCTGCGTGAATTAAAAACTATATTTTTAAAAGGAATGTATTTCAGTTAAGAATTAAAGAAGCGTATTCCTGTAATTTTTATTGAAGAGTAAGATAGGGTAAATTTACATGCGATAATCTTGTTTTCACTCATAAATATTTCTTACTACAAACTCACAAATAAGATTTGGGTGAAAGGTTTAACTTGAAAAATATTTCTTCTTGATAAATGCTTCAATTTTAGATACTCCATCTTGTTAAATGCATTAATTTTAAACACTTCATCTTGTGAAATGCTTTAATCTCCTAATGGCAATCTGAATCCTATTTTCTCTTCAGGTAATCAATAAAATAATAAAATAATGTAATAAAAGTAATATTTATTAACATAATGAATGAAATTTTTTAAACGAAACATTTAAAATTCCCTAAATATTGAAAGATAACGTTTGATTTATTATTAACTAATTATAAAATAGTAAAAATTGTCCAGAATTATCTGTGAATTACCAATACTTTCTTGTGCATCACTAATGATCCACAGACCACAAGTTGTTGATCTCTGAAATAAAACGTGCCAATCTGCGTGAATTAAAAATTATATTGTTAATAGGAATGTAATTCAATTAAGAATTAAATGAGCGTATTCCTGTAACTTTTATTCAAGAGTAAGATAGGGTAAATTTACATAAGATAATCATATTTTTACACTTAAATACTTCTAAAAAAAACCTCAATAATAAGATATGGGTGAAAGATGCAACTTGTAAAATACTTCATCTTGTTAGATGCTTCACTTTTCAAACTCTTCATCTTGTAAAATGTTTTATCTTTTAAAGACTACAATTTTAAATTCTTCACTTTTTTTAATACTTCATTACACCACGTGTGAAGACAATTTCTTTCTTTGTATTTAAATGCAAAGTTATGGTTTCATGACCGTTTTAGTTTGAATTAAAAACGCCAAACTGATTAAATCTGTTTAAGTTAAGTAACATTCTAACTGTTACAATCAAAACTTTCCTTACAATCTCTTATCCTTTTCATTTCATTCCTATGAAGCCTAATTTTCTTCATACAGGACCCAGTGCATTTATGATACTCAATATTATCTAACTTCTAAACTTTTAAACGTTAGAAATTAGATCCCAAAACAAACTTATAAACAGGCTACGGAAAGTTTTCTTTTTTGTGTGAATTTGATAAATAATTAGATAAAATAATAATAAACGTTCATTTCACGTGTAAGTGTTTGCCAATAAATGCGTAAGATATCTGGCAACTTGGCTAATGCACTTTTTAAATTCTTCATCACCCCACACGTGAAGCCAATTTCTTTCTTTGCAGATAAGTACAACTTTGCGATTTAAGAAGCGTATTAATTTAAATGCGGAATTGCCAAATAGCGTGAAATCCACTTAGCTAAATAGCATCCTAACTGTTTCAACTAAGACTTCTCATTTAATCTCTTATCTTTTACTTGGCATTCCTATGAAGCCAAATATCCACCCCTACATTTTTATTATTGAAACAAAGTATTGAAATGCTATCCAAATCGCCGAACAACATAATTAAATTTTCGAAAAAGCGGGGCTTCCCTCACAGCACCCCCACGACACTGGGACCCGTAACAGGCTTATGACTGCCTAGCAGTAAGATGGTACATATTCTCCTTTCGACTTTAGTCAGCTGATTTTTATCAGCGGTTCGATCCCAATTCAGACAGTTTTATGACAATCTGAATCAAATACCGTGGCTATAAATGGATTACAGCAAGAGACATGTGGATGTTTTTGTCATTGTTTAGGCGTTGTATATCGTGGACTCCCCGCCGTGAGTCATTTTTGATCGAGGAGAAATATAGATGGAGAAATAAAAGTTTACTCGATCGGACGATTTGTGAAGTAATTTATCATAATCAAATGTCAGTTAGTGCGAGTTACAAACTAGAGGGATTTTCAGGAACCGATGTTCCCGGTGAAAGATTAAACGAGAATGCTACTGCAAATGTATTTTTGTAGTGGTGAAAGACATTTTGTGAATATAACCATTTAGGGATGTATGCGGGAAGTCAGTGCGGGGAGCAATGATGCGGAGTGATAAGGCGATCGTTTAGGGTTGAATGTATTGAAAGGTCAAGGGGAATTTTTTTGTGACATTTATGGGTTGGCTTTTAAATTTAGTAAATTCTAGATTTTTCAAAAAGTATTTTAGCCATTGAATTGATGAGGTAACGCAACATTTAGTAAATTTGTTTCTTGCAAAAATTTTTTTTTTTGTATAAGAACAATGTTTTTATAGAAAAAATTTATTTTTCTGTTAAGTAATTAATTTTTTTGGATTGCCGTGACGGTGGTAACTTTCATTTGAAAAATTTCATAAATAATTACAATTTAAATTTCTATGATATTTTCACTCTAGAAATAATTGCTCGTCATATGCATACATCAAATGTCACACTTTTATTTTTATTTTTTATAAATATCTGATTGTCTCTAATTATTTTTCCAATTCATGCTGATGATGTATTTTGCACCGTTTAATAATACCAAAACTAATAAATAAATAAATAAATAAATTATTTGCACATTTGTCAAAAATATGCCATACATATAATAAAATATTGGTATTAATAAAATATTTTTATAAAACGATATTGCGCCAATAAAGGTATTAAAATAGTACTTTTTAAAGCATGCCCAAGAAATTTTTTTCATTTTAATAAAACTTTAAAATTTTAATTTATTTAATATCAATATTTTTCCCCTTTTATTTCACAAAATCTTTTTTTCACAGGACAGTTCTTGTTAATGATTAGAGCTATTTTTAATTCCAAGCTATTCAACTAAGCGAATTTACATCAATTGAAGCAAAAGCAACTAATTTTCACAGCTAATTAAAACTAACTTTTCACCATCTGTTCTTAATCATGTTCTTTTTTTTTTCAAAATAAGTTACGTAAAAGACTGTCAAAATCAGGGATGGCATTAGTAGTAAAACATCACTAACAAGCATCAGAATCCACTTTGCACATTTGCTTCAACGCCTTTATCAAGAATATTTTCGAAAGAAGCAAACAAACTTTAACCAAGTCCTAGCGTATCCCTCACACCAGCATCAATTTTACCTTCCCGAACTGTCTTCCAACAGCCCCCCCCCCCTTCCCTTCTACCTCCGAAGTTGGCCCAAGTCAAAGTAAACAACTTAAAGTCATTCATTATATTACCTATCGGGACATGACGTTCGGATATATCGGATAACATACGCTATTTTTTTTTTATATTTTTTTCGGATTGTTTTACAAAGTCAAAGCATCGCCTAGTGATTATAGTAAGAATGTCATTCATTATGTCGTTATCTTTATTATGATGTCTATCAGAACCTACCACCCAAGTACATTAGAAACCCCATGCCACAACCTTATAAAATTTTACAGGTAAGCTTTTTTGCTGAGGTTGTGTTTTTTTTGTTTAATTACTTCTATTGCCTCTACATAACACGCTATTATATCTGCATCATATATGTATATAATTTTAAATTAAAAAAATCTTCCTATGAAATTCTACATTTCATGCATTTTTCAGTAAGAGTTTTTACATTCATCATTTTATTAGCGTGTCATACTTAAAATACTGTTATGGAATGTTCAAATTGGGGGAAGTAATATAGATTATTGACAAACATATTTAGAGATTATTAAACATTCACAAATATATTTAGGAAAAAAGTATAGTGGCTAATTAAGTTACTTCAAAAAGAAAAAAAAACTTCGTATGTAGTTTTTGTGTGGAGCATCTTGTAAAAACTTTCATAACATTGAACTAAAAAATACATTGCTTTTAATTTTAAGTGTTATATATTCATAGGTATCGTCGAAAATGCTGTGCAAAAGTAGCCCTCCCTTCCAATCTATTTCTGAAACTACTAAAATTAAAATTATAAAAATTAGAGATAGTAGGCGTTAATTTAAATCTTGCAAAAAAACTACAGTGATTACCCTAAGGTCACATACTTTTTGAAGAAAGTGCATTTTTCCGTTGCACACAAATTTCGATTTTCCAGCATTTAGCAAAAGTGATACATATCGTAGCAAAGTTATAAAAACAATTTTGATAGCTATTTTCGAAAACAAATGTCCGTAAATTTGCCGAAATATTAACCCTTAAAGACACGAGCGGTTTGGACATACAGAATGATAGGCGCGGCATACTCTATGTACCATGGACTTTTACAGTCTAGATTAAAACTTTTAAATGATATATTTGAATTATGCAATGCTCAGCAGCAGTATAAAAGCAATAAATGCCAAGTTGTTAAAAAGAGACTAATTTAATTAGAATTAATTACATAAATGTCATAGGAATCGCAACTAGTTTGTATTGAGTGGACCTCTCGATATGCCTCCCATGTCTTTAAATGTTAATTAAAAATCTATCAGGAAAAGCACAGCACAGACCGAGGTGGAGTTGCAATTTTGCGACCTGCTTTCGAAACGCGTTTAGCATCATGCCAATTTTAAATTTTTAACAAGGGTTTTGTTCTAGCTAGACTTAAAAAAGAAAATATTAATACTACGCTGAATTTAGTTTTATGAAATGCAAAATAAAAAGTAAATCTGCACTATTTTTATTGTCAATACCGATTTAAATTCTAAAAAAAAAAAAAAAAAAAAAAAAAAAAAAAAGATTAGAATAAGATTAAAAAAGAATTACGCAAATTAGCAATATTTGATATTATTTAGACTTCATATCTCTTTTAATATCCATTCATACTTTTTTACTATTACTACTATGCTCAAACCTAATAATTTTTTCAAGGTCTAAACAACGTTTGTTAAATATTACAGTTAATATTTCATACATTTATTGTACCCTCTAATTTCGAATTATACCCGTACTTAATCATTTATTGTTTGTCCTTTTAAAAAATTCTATGTCCCTTTTTTCTTCCTGATTTTTTAAAATATTTGATTGTTTATTTATTTCATTTATTTATTTTATTTATTTGTTTACTTTTTGCTGTTTTTAAGAATTTTGTCAATTTTTTAAGTTTTTATGATTCAACAACGGAGATAAGATATTTCTTTTCAATGCAAGAAATAAAATATATATTCTTTACTCTCTATTCTTCATTATTATTATTATTATTATTATTATTATTATTATTATTATTATTATTATTATTATTATTATTATTATTATTATTACTAGCTAACCCGCCCGGCGTTGCCCGGGTCCGTATTAACAATATTAAACGAACTTGAAATTTGTATTATTTTATCATTAACTCGAAACTTGCAGAAATGCATTGTCAGAAATACGTGGCCACTGACTGTTGTTTTTTAAAAAGAACTAATCTATCGCTTCACCGGTAAAAAATAT
The DNA here is from genome assembly GCA_964019185.1 of Maratus speculifer. NCBI lineage: Eukaryota > Metazoa > Arthropoda > Arachnida > Araneae > Salticidae > Maratus > Maratus speculifer. The sequence continues at coordinate 103,395,447 of OZ025289.1, read as the reverse complement.
TAATTATTTTATCATATGTGTTTTAAATATCAATATAGAAAATTATTTTAACGTTTTGCTTGAAAATATAACATTCTTTTGTTAATATCTTAAAATCGTCTGCAGTCAGAAATCTATATTTTAGATTAATATTTACGAGTTGGCGCATTGCCAAGATTTGCTTCCTCTGGACCGAGTTGGCGCATTGCCAAGATTTGCTTTCCCTGTGCCTCAATTAATTATTCAATTAATTATCCTCGGAATTCCTTTTATTTATAGAGATTATTATTGTTATTATTATTATTATTATTATTATTATTATTATTATTATTATTATTATTATTATTATTATTATTATTATTATTATTATTATAATTAGCGTTATTATTTTGCCAAAAGTACTCAACAAATCGAATTTTCACCAGATGAATTAGAAGCAATTGATGACTTGAGTGGAAGATGATGTTAAGTAAAGGAATTTAGGATTCCAGAAAATTGAAGTGTAATTTTTTGTGTTGTAATTTAGCTATTTATTCAGTTATTTTTTAATAAAATATGCTTGAGTGTTAATCTGTTAATAGATGATACTAAACTCTATTAAAAAAGAATATTAACGTTTACTTGTTAAATATTATAAATTATTTTCATATTTTAAATTATTAAATATAAAAATAATAAACATTATAAAATACGGCCTCATATCTTCAATACTAGATAGAATTTTAGTGTTTCATTTTTATCATCCAATATAATACCTTATAACTCTTTTATTTATAATTTTTTTTTTAAATGAGCTAATGTATCATAACATGTTCTTCTACTGAGCTGTTCAGCTGCATTCTGAACTGCATGAAGCCGAATTTTCATCAATTCTCACTTAACCCTTTTACCAATTTAAAATTGGTAAAAGATCACCAATGTCAGAGGTCGACCTTTTCGGATTTTTTTACCGATTGCTCGGGATTGCTTTACTAAGTCAAAGCGCCACCATTGAGATCATATTAAGAAAGTAATTCATTATGTTGTTATCTATGTTATCATATACTAAACCTGTCGTCCGAACATTTCGGAAACTCCGTGCTTCAACATATATTTCAATGTTAATAGGTGATACTAAACTCTTCTAGAAAAGTTTATTAACCTTTACTTATTAAATATTAGAAATTCATTTCACCCTTTAATTATTAAATATAAAAATACTAAATATTTTAAAATACAACCGCATATATTCAATACTAAATAGATTTTTAGTGTTATCATTTAATATAATAACTCGTAACGCTTTCATTTATAAAATAAAACTATTTTTCAGCAAATGTATCATAACACGTTCTTCCACTAAGCTCTTCAATTGTTTTCTGAACTAGCATGAAGTCAAATTTTCACAAATTTTCACTTAACCCTTTTACCAACTAAAGATTGGTAAAGGATCGCCAATGTCAGAGGTCGACTTTATCGGATCACATATAGAATTTTTTTACCGATTGTTTGGGATTGCTTTACGAAGTCAAAGCGTCACCACCGATGTGATCATATTAAGAAAGTCATTCATTATGTTGTTATCTATATTATCATATACTATCGGAACCTGTCATCCGAACATATCGGAAACCCCGTGCCTCAACATTATCAAATATTACGGGTAGGCTTCTTTGCCTCACCTTCCCTTTTATCTTAATCGCTCAATAATACTTCAGTAGCCACCCCGTAACAGGCTTATCCGCCAGGTGTCATTGCTCTCTCTTATGCAGTCGTCAGCAGATTCTTATCTCACTTTCCATCTCTAATAACCCCATTTATAATAATCCCAAATCAAAAAGTCTATTTTTTTAATGGATTATGGCGTTGTTATGGAATTTTCGAAAACGATTTCAGAGTTTTGTGTATCGCAAGGGAATTCCCTGCTATTGAGTCATTTCATTGAAAATGTACTAATAATAGAGGGGGGAATCTGGTATTGTCAAGAACCTTTTTCTCGTTGAGTCATTTATCATAATTAAATCGTCAGTAAAGTGAATAGAAGCCGTCATGTCATTGGGGTTGATTCTGAAAAGTATACATTTAATGAAAGCTTTGAAACTTTTAAAATAGAAAAAAAAATCCGTTTTCTTTCTTGTTTGCAGGTTTAATTCAGAGATTGTTCAGTTAATGGTTTGCTATTGTGAAACCTTTTTTTATTTAATAGCTTGAAAAAGTCAATTCCCAAATAGCTTTAGCTGCATTCAGTTTTTGATTTCGATAAAATTATAACATATCTAAATCTAACAATAAATAAAATTTTCTTTTGTGGGTTTTTTTTTTCAGCAATACAAATGAAAAAGAAATTATTTAACAATCGCGCTTAGAATACATTCCCCACTCCCTCCTCAAAATAAATAAATTAAAGTAATTTAACTTAATTTATCAGTTGTATCATAATATTAACGTCTGGCATACAATAGTTTAGACGTTGAAAAAAAAAAGAGATTATTTTTTTAAACAGTGGGTATGTTCTCAAGGCAGAGAGTATATCCTAGATTGTATATACTAAAGCTATCTTGAGAAACAAATGGTATACGGTAATGCTTTAAAAAAGCAAGAAGGTATACGAGGTATACCGGCGTGTGCTCCTCACTACATCTATAATTTTATAACATCATAAAAAAGGCATGAAAATGCTTCAATATGCTACTTGATCAAAGACCAAAATATATCCATTATTTTTTTTTAATAATTTAAAGTTTTCTAATTTTTAGAAAAACTACAAGAGCAAATAATTTCGCAAAATTATTTTATTTTAAAATTATGGTTATTTTATAGTTTATTCAATTTATTCAATTAATTATTTATTTCCATATGTGATACTACTATTTCAATTTTCTATTGATGTCTATATCTACTTCACGAAGAAGCGTTGTCAAATCATATGAAAAAAATATTTGTATATTCACTAAAAGTCAGAATACACTTTTTTAACAATTTATTTATCAACTAGCGGCCTTCGCCCGCTACGCTGGTCGGTTTATCTAAAGAAATCTTGAAGAAGTAGTTAGATAAGGTTCAGACATACATTAAAAAAAAAAAAAAAGCAAGTCGATCATTCAAAAAACGTTGGGAAATATCAAATATTTACTGTAATTTTTTAAGAAAAACAAAGTTTCGAAAAAAAAAATTAAATCGAAAAAAAAATTACACTGACATATTAATGCAAGGAAATTTTCCCAGAGAGAAAATTCGCCTTGAATACAATATTTCAAATTCTTTTAATTGCTTATAGGCGTTAATGCCAACATAGTGAAAAAAAATTCCATGCTGGGAATCGAACCCGGGCCATCAGTATGGCGCACTGACGTTCTACCGACTAAACCACATGGAACGACAGCCAGCTTGAAACTTTCTCATACTTAAGTAGACTGGCGAAAACATAACGATAGCGCGTTTTAAAATCGCACAGTGACATCTATTGGATTTTATATGTACTAAAAAACGTTATGTACTAAAAAACGTGAGCAGCGCACCTAATAGTTTCTTTTGTTTCTTTTTGTTACTTTTTTGTCTGTTGTCCGATTTTGATGAAACAAAGCCTATACACTGCCCGGGAGTGTGCATTCTTCATTAGTGAAAACCGCATAAAAATCCATTCAGTAGTTACGAAGATAACCTCGAACAAACAGACAGACAGACAGACAGACAGACAGACAGACAAAAAATTCAAAAAAATTTTTTTTTGTGTTTCATTGGTTTTCTTTTATCGCCCTGACTCCATTTTTGTCAATTATCTTCAATGTACAGACACACCGGGTCCTACTGTTTTATTATATGTATAGATTAAAGTTATATAGAAATTTTAATCAGATTTGATATAATTTAATAAGTGAAAATAATATACTTTTTTTTTATTGACACGAAGAATTTTTAATGTAATCCTGTTATTTGGAAAAGTTTTGAAAGATTTTATAATACTATAATTACTAAAATTATTGTATCTCAATTTCCTGTTAGCAATAAATCTTTTGTTTGAAAAATGCCATTAATAAAAATTAGAATGTGTTTTCAGCAAAGCGAAACTATACATAAACTCACATACCTTAATAAAATATTAATAGAAGTTTTTAGAACATTTTGACAAAAAATTGTAACCATTGCTTCTCAATGTCGCAGCTAAACAACTTTAGATTTTATTATATAAAAACATTTAATTGTTGGCACTTAGTGTTAGAAAAATAATTATAAATCATTTACGAAACTTCATTTGAAAAATTACTTGTAATCCAACTTTTTTTAAAAAATCCCAATAGAAAAAGTTGTTCTTGTTTTGTGATTGTTTTCCAAAATATTCATCATTGAAACACTATAAATTATTTTTTAACTAATGAAAAAAATTATTTAACAATTTTTTATCAAGGTATTACTAGCATGCAAATAGTGTAAATAATGCAAGTTAAGTAAGTCTTTTTAAAAAGATTTTAGAATGAGTAAATTAGTTTTATTTCTGTATGCTTTTAAGCATTAGAATATAAAGTATCAAGCATATTAAAAATAGCTATAATTAGATAAGAGCAAATAATCAATAAAAATAAAAAAATAAATAATGTACTTTTTTATATTTTTGTCCAGTATATATGCATACATGCATGTAAAATTTCATGTTATATTATTATCACTAAATATTTAATTTTTGAAATTTCATCAGAAAAATATTTTTCCTTTGAGTTTTTAGATAATTTTAATTTAGCACAGAATGATCTGAGAATAAATATATTTTAAAGAGAAGCTTTTGCGAAACTGTACATTTATAATGTAGATATTTACAAAAATGTGTGTAAAATTTCTATTACGTAAACTTCATTTATGCTGTTATAATTTTATTTACAGTATATTTCTTTAACACAAATTGTATGCATTTAAAATTGTATAACAATGTATACATTATTTTTTTATTTGTTTTCATTTAATTTCTTTTCATATACTATCTTATTTAAATAGCGGCTTTGTTTTATTAAAAATAATAAAAAAATTAAAAAGGTAGCATATAAAATTATGTCACTATTACATAAAAAAATTTGCACAATTAGTAATTTTTCTCAATATACCAGCTAATTTTAACACATAAAACAGCATTTTCTAAAAATACCTCTGAATTACACTAATGCATATGAATTATTTTTAGGAATTATAAATATAGGCTGTCAAGTCAAATAAAAATATAATTTTTTATTTGAGAAATTTTCGTAAACATAATAAAGACACGTCGTGCTGTAACACTGAACATAGCGCGAATATTTTAAGAAGTCATAATTAAAGAAATTATGAAGTTTTGATATGTGTTGCATATTAATAGACAAGCCTTTGAATACTGAAAAATATTTGGAAATATTTAAATACTTGTAACACAGTTTTAAAAAATTGTCAAAAATGTGATCTAAGTATCTGAAAATACTTTCTAAGTTATCGGGCTGATGTAAAGTATTATTATTTATATTATCTGCAGATTTTCTTTTTAAATAATGCATATATTTAAAGGAAACCAAGACAATCTTATTGTATAAAATCCTACTAATTATGTGCTTTCAAATTATCTCAAGCAATTCAAAAAATTACCATAAAGTCAATATGAGTTAACTTGACAAAAATTTCAACCATACTATTTTTTTATAATATGATAATTTTTAAATTACTTTGTTATCTCCACCCTTAAGTTATGCTCTACATTATACAACATCAATAAATTTCACCCTCGATGCCATTTTCTACATGCCCATGAAAGAATATATCGCGCATGGGGTGATTGAATATGAGTCATAGTGCGATATGTATCGAATAAAATTTATCCGACCCTATATGGGGCAATCTGTAAAGCAATTTATTCAAACAATTCGAGCAATCTTTTCTGAAATAAGCATAAAATAAGGATAAGCATACCATGAGGATATCTTTTGTCGTCAAATACATCTAATATTCAGAAGTATTATACAAGTTTAATGGCTTGTCGAATGTTTAATTAACATTTCATCAGAAGGATTTCACCAGTAATTATTATTTCATTCATAATAATTTCAAACAACGGGGCGCATTTCTCTTTTCCACCGACAGTGGTATTGCAAATCTAAGGTGTTTCAAATATAAATATTAAGAGACATGTTAGAAGAACAATTATAAATATCAGTAGCAAAAGATGAACTTTGATTTCGATGCTATTTCTTGAGAAATAAGTTTCGGAAAATGCTATAACATCATAAAAATTGTGATAGCATGTCCGATGAGAGAATAAGGTATCTTAACCAAATCATGGAATTTTCAGTAAAATAATTATAACATAAAGTTAAGCACACCACGGAGATATATTTTATAGACAAATAGATCTGTTAGCCAGACATGTGGTATGTTTGATTCACATTTTCGCAGAAGCACTTAAACTTTTTTGCATATGGGGGTACAAAAAGCTTTTAAAATACTCGATTTTTAACAGCAATAGTAAGTGACATAAATTAGAAGAGGAATTAAAAATATCAGTATCAAAATTTGACTTTAGTGACATTTTTGAGGAACAATCACAATTGTAGTAAAAATTATGGACGCATATCCGTTGCAAGGTTAAATGATGTTAATCGATTTTTAAAAATTAAACGATACAGAACTTACGGCTTCCAAAAGTCTGTTTTTTAAATATCAGTATTTTTTAAACAAAAATCTTCCTGGCAAATTTCTAGGATACTTGAAACACAAATATACCACAAGTACTGTTGTTTTTAAATACAGCTATTAAAAGATGACCAATAAAATCGCTGAATGCGTAATGATTTTTAAATATTTGTTATTTTTTTTTAATCCATTCTAGTGATTTTAAGTAAATATGATAATATGAACTTAAATAAGTAACCGCATAGAAGAAAAATTTCTTGCGATTCGGCTATTTTCCGGATTCAATAAATAATAATAATTTTAAAATGCATAATATTTTTCTCTGCAGATATCCACTACACATTTATCGTTTACATTTCTATAAAGTCACCTTTAATCTTTAAAATGTACACAATGAATTTTTATTTCATGCCGTTATCAGTGTCCCTTTGTTTCAAAGCAGTTAGTGTACCAATATTTCTTTGTGCTGCCTGTATATTCGTAAATATTTTCAAAATTTGTACAAAATACTTTTTCTGCGTTGGGGATTTACATTCTGCCAGTATTGACTATCATTTGCAGTAAATATTTTTAAATTAAATTACCAACATTCTCAATACAAATATTTTTTTCATTGTTTGCATTTTATTATTAATGTTTTCAATGTAAATACAATATTTCTAACGAAGTTACATTTCTAATATAAAACTTTCGTCAATACAGGGATTTTATGGACACTATTTCTACTTAAAGGAAAATCTGTGTAATTTTGAAAATCAACAGAGCCTACACTGGTTATTATTATACGGCTAATCCAATGAAATAGGCTTTACTATTAAGCGCAACTATTTCCAAAGAGAAACTTATATTATAACAGAAAGTACCCAGAAACGGTATAAATTTTGCCATTAAGTAAGCTAATAAGTACCATTCTGAAATAGTGCTCGTCAAAGTACGCCTTCTGTATTAATTTAGACTTTTCAGAATTTAGAAAAAATTTCTAAATTTTTTTTTTAACAATTGGACATAATAATAACAGCATTTTCTCTGTATTGCAACACATTACTTTTTTTTATGGCAGATCATCTTTGTTACCGATATTATATTGTTTTTAAAATTTGACATAATTCTGCTAAGAATCTGCTGTATATTTAAAAGTTTCATTTATGAATACAGAAATGAAACACCTTTCATGATTTTCATTCGATCCAGGGGTAAATTTTATATTTGAAAAGAACCAATGCTCATGTTTTTTGAATTGTTAAAAATAAAATTACAGGTTCCCTCAATTATCTTCACTAAGAAATAAACTGGATGCAGTATAACAAAAGTTTACAGTGTAGATACTTATGCGGATATTTCATTCTTAAAGAAGATAGGAATTACCAATCTTAAGCACAGTAAAAGTAGTACTTAGATACTATTGTACTCATAGAAAATGAAAAGAATTGGAGGGATTAGTTTATAACATTTTTCTCAAGTGCCCATTCCCGTTTTGTGTACTTGCTTTTACACACTTTTACAAACTATTGGCTGGTAAATTTAAACTTGAATTCAACAATCACAAATATCAAAACCTAGTTTTGCATGAACCTTTCTTTATTAAGAAAATGATCAACAAAAGATAATTGCAATGCAAATAATAAAAATCACAAACAAATATAAAGTAAATCTTGAGTTACAAAGTATTAATTCATTTTTTATAATTTTATTATGTAATCTGCACGCCTGAGAATTATTTATTTTGAATGTCGTGACCTTTACAGAATACACCGGAAAACACTTAAAAAATAATTTCAATCTTAAAAGCAAATTTGAGTTTAATTCGTTGCAATATTTAATTTTTAAACTTGTATTTTGTTTTGATACGCTTTAATTTACATCGTATCAAAGCTCACATCATAAAGGAATTATCTGAAGTGATTTTAATTAAACATACCTTAATAAATAAATTGAAGCGTGAATAAAGTTACTTTGTCAGGATTTCGTTTTATTAACAAACTTGAATAAATGTAAAATTTAAAACATAAAAAAAAAGAAATACATAAGCGCATTCAATTAGACTTTCACTACAAATAATTAAATCAATTTTTTTTCTTTTGATATATCACGAAATCTACCCCATGGCTTATAATATGCTGTCTCTAGCAAACATCATGGCATTTGACGAGTCTTTAAGGCAGCATTTTATTTATGAAAAGACGCAAATGAAAGTGTTCAGTGTTTCAAAGAACGTCTTTTCAAGGAAACGGGAAGATGCTTTGTATAGAAGCAGCAAAAAAGAGGGAAAGAAAGGAAAATTTAATAAAAAAACATGTGAGTTCTAAAACTAATTAGGCATTTAATTCATACACTTCTGAGATAATTTTCATTTTGATGTGCTGGATTTTTTATACACTTTGTATTAACGTTGTAGCTGGTTTATTGGAAGTTTAGATTGAGAAAAAAAAATCTCTGTAATGTCAGGTTATTCTTTACCAATTCTACGATAAATCAGATTTTTTTTCTACTGCACTTATGTTTTGATAATACAAGATTGTACATACGTCTTTTATTATAGTTGATGGTGTAATTAAGAAAAGAAAGACACTTTCAAACTTACAAAACGCTTATTTCGCTTGATTTTGTGAAACATCACGTTCCAAACAAGAAACTTAATGTAGTTTTTCTATAAAACAAAATGAAAAAAAAAATGTATTTTTGCATTCTTACATCTACCGATCGTACCTTCTGGTACATATTGTTTTACTGAAGAAAGTTTTAAGATTTGATTGAAGAAGGGATTCGTTTTTCTCCATTGACATGCACAGTGGAATAAAAATTCAATTCTACCCTTGAACTTGAGTTTTAATGAAACAGTTCTATTCCAATCGCATAACTGTGCCTTTATTCGGAAATTTTGATTTAACTCTAAGGAGGCTGACACAAGCAAAATTGATTTAGCATTGTAAATGTTTAAGTTTTAACAGTGTAATTAAAAAGAAGGAAAAATGAAATTTTAAGTATTTAAAATTAAAATTAATTAATTAAATTATTTAAAATTTTATTATAAATCCAGATTCCTGTTAAAAATAGTGTAGTTTTTTTAAAATTTAATTCGATTTTTTTCATAAAACAAAAAATGATTTCAAAATGACGGTAAAAAAAAAAAAAATCTTTTTTCTGTTTTGTCATTTTGATTTTACAGGGATGCAAAAATTGTCATATACTTCATGTGAGTTAAGGCCGTATGAGATACATTTATATAAAAGTTAGGCACATAGTACTTCATATCATGTGTTCAACATACGTTTTCAAACAATATGCAAAATATGTTTATAAATAGTGTTTGTGCCTCATAAAAAGTTATTTTCATAGGCACAACCAATAAAAATTGCAAATCCAATAACAAATATACTGTTGTTCCACAGCATGACATTGAAATTCACAATTTTACAAAACTTAACCTTGCAAAGCTTACCAAAACTTACCTTAAGATTACAAAACTTAAACTTAAAAATTAATGTAAGAAAAATTTCAATTTCATAATGGCGAGAACATCGTTTCTGTAAGTAGATCAGTTCATTAATTTAGAAAAGCATGATTTTCTTTGTAATATAAAAAAGATAACTTTTTAATGCATGATCAATTGCCTCTTACATCATTATGACGCAAATAATGATTTAAATAACAGCAGAAAGTTTTATGCTTATAAAAAATTAAATATATTTTTTAATCAGTTAATGATTGCCTTTTTTTCATTAAATATTTAAACTTGTGACTAATTCATATTTTTTTAAAGTAAAAAAAAAAAAAAAAAAAAAAAAAAAAAAAAAAAAAAAAAAAAACGAAAACGAAAATTTTTTTCAAAGGATTATGAATGATAAGAATAAGAAGTACAATAATCTATAATGTATACACTTCCATATATTTCCTTATATTTTATCACTGAACCTTTATTGTAGCAATTGTCATAACCCTCATTGTAATCAATGAAATAACTATTCTTGTAAACATTTTTTTAAACAATTTTTACTAAAATAACTATAGCAACTATAAACTAATATAAACTAACTACATTCCAAGCATTCTTGTGATAATAATAATAAAAACAACAGCAACAATAAGAATACAATAAGTTGCTGTTAAAATGCCTTTCACTCTCACTAAAAAAGAAAACAATACCCGCAACAGAAATATATCAACAACAACAGCAACAAAAATCACGTGAAACATTGCAATAAAAAGTAATTCATCATTCTTTTTTTATGGATTGCAATACGTAAATAGTAATTGTAGCATATTCTCTACTATATGAATGTAAAACATCATCTAAATTTTCATTGTCAAAGCAATGCTTATTCCTATTTATTATATATTATTGCAAGTTATTGAAGTACAATTAAATAAAGAAATTAGAAATTACGTAATCAATCTTATTTTCTTGTTTCTCAAAAATTATTTCATAATGTGTTTTTGTTGAAAATTCTGAAATTTCTTCGCACACATTATCAATTACAGTTAAATAAAAAATTCATTAATCATATTTTTAAAGAGATTAATAACAACAAAAACACTAATAATAATAATAATAATAATAATAATAATAATAATAATAATAATAATAATAATAATAATAATAATAATAATAATAATAATAACTAATAATAGCAATAATAAGAATAATAGTGATTAATAATAGCAACAACAATAATAATATTAATAATAACTGCTACTAATACTAATATTACTACTAATAATAGTAATAGTAGTACAAAAAAATAACTTTTATCAGGTATTTCAAGCTGAGTTTTAAAAATAAGGATGTATGGAAAATTTTAATGTAAAACAAAATGAATCTTGGATTACTAAATTAAGTAAGGCAACTTGACTGCAATTAGTACGCGTTTTCTGTAATATCAATTTAAAAATGGCATTTAAATTTTCATTGTTAAATAATGCTTATAACCAGTTCATACCTGTTTCATTTGAAAGTTTTTAAAATACTGCTGAATAACAAGATTAGAATTTAAATATTCACCTTATTTCGCTTTCTTTCTCAAAAAGCATTTCATAATGTGCTTTGTTTTCGTTTAACCTGTTTCCAAATTTTTACGCATATCATAAATCATCATCCTTTTAAAGTGAACCAAAAATCCATTAATCATATTTTCAAACTGTGTTTAGGTACTTACACTAAGAATTTCTACTTCTGTAACAAGACAGTTTCAAAATTCTATACTCTATATTCAATTTGTATTTCCTTAATAAATTTTACACCATATCGACAAAATTAGATTAAATTACTTTGAAATAAGTTCAAAGATGCACAATACGATGAATAAATAAAGCACTTTAGCTGAGAATAAAAGGAATTCAACAACTAAAACTTAATCAAATTAAACGCGAAGTATTAAATTTAGAAATGCTCTTCGCAATCTAACTTAATAAAAGTGTGAGACAGTTTATCTCATCAAATAACAGCAATTTAAATAAACTAGTCAACGCTTCGTCAGTCCTGTTGAAAAAGGGGGAAAGAAAAACAGAAAATAGCAACTACACGTATTTGAAAGAACATATCAAAATTTTATAAGCTAAACTTAATTTATCATGTGTTTCTAATCACAATCAAAGATAAGGTAATTCATTTTATACTTCTTAAGTGCAGCTTAAATATATTATAAAACTAATGGAGAATATTTGTCGCTCTATGATACATATTATTTAGTTATTTATTTGTTTTCATTTAAGCAGAAAAAGACTAAAAACAAATTAAAGGCTAATTTACGAGATAAAAGTTACAAAACATTCTATTTTATTTTATTTGTTTTTAAGTATAAATGCATCTTTGTAAACTATTGCAGTAATTTTGAAAACATTTATCAAAATGTTTTTAGGAACTTTTATGTATACTGATAAAGTGTGTGTGTAAGTGTGTAAGTGTTGGGAAATAAAGGAAGAATTTTTTTTATCATTATATTTCTTTATACCTTATTTGAGCTTTGATTTTGAGAATTCGGCAAGTTCATTCTTTAAAAACTGATTAGTTAATGACAAATCTTGTTAAAATTAATAAAAAGTTTATGCTTTTAAGCAATTCGCATATATACATTTGTTATACTATCACTATACATTTGTTATTAGTTATTTGTAGTTTTCGTGATACTTGAAATGCCTTGATTTTTTAAAGTAACGCAATTCTACGACTTTTAATATAACTATTATTTTTTTTTATTGCATAATAATCTAAAGCACAATCACAGTTTCATCATAAATACTTTAAAAATATCTTCACAATCTAAATTAAGGCATATAATTGTATGCATTCAACTTAGAGGCTGTATGTATATAATGTTATCACTTGGTGGAGCAGGAGACGTCTGCTACTTGATATTCTATGATATCTTGGGGGATGATCAGTTGCCCGTAATATCGTTACTATTTTTGATTCAAAAATTTTTTGGTAACTTTTTTCTTACATAAACACAGTCTATTACATTTTAACTCACAGGGTATCAAAGTCTGACAACTTATGTGCCCACCAATTCTGTAAGTACGTACATTTGTATGTTTATAACGCGATGGCTAATGATAAACTTGTCGTTAGAGGTCACCGCAATATTTCCCCAATCATGAATATTCATATTAATATAAAATATGAGAATAAAACCAAGTAACAGGGTATTGCGTAAAAGAAGCATCCGTATAACTCTCCAAAATGATAATTATATTAACTAAAAATTTACTGCTTTAGATTAAGAGTTCTATTTTTAATTAAAATATATTTTTTAATTGAAATTTGAATGAAATGCAGGGTCATGAAAAATCGAAGAGTGTGGAAAACAACAATTATACAAATATTACAAATATCGCGACAACTTATTACCCGATCAATGCCATTCTTTATGCAAAATTTATGTTTTTTTATTATCTTTTATATTCATTTCTTAAAATAAAAAAAATTCGAAAATTTTTATGTACCTTTCATCAGAACGAATATTTTGAGTGTCCGAAAAAATAGTTCCGGATAATCGAGGTTACTGATATTAAATAGACTTCGTCACATTTATACATATTACGTGCAAACTAAATATCAAGTCTCTATCTCAATTTATTCTGGAGATAGAGCGTTTACAGACACACAGATAGGCGTACGGCATTTTTTTTCTAAAAATATGTTTTTCGGAATTTTTAGTATCTGAAACGTGTAAATTTGTCGAAAACAAATTTCGATTTTCAAAATGATTTTAAGACTTACACTATACTACGTATGATGGGTAAGAAAAATATCCGATTTGCTTTGAATTTCGGATATAAATTTATTCTGATAAGGTACATCTCTGATTCGTTTTGCTAGTTCATTAGGGCACTCAGCGCCCTCATAGGAGTATGCGCAATCATCTTTCTTTTCAAATGGTGGTGTTATTACATCAATGCCACTTTCCTTTGAACGACCCACATATTATTCCATATTAAATTTACATGAAATATATAACTAGCTTATTACTGTTTGAAAATATTCTTAAACTTCAAAAGCAATCCAATAAATATCTAGTCATAACAACAACAACAAAAAAAAAAAAAAAAAAAAAAACGAAATCTCATATCGAATTTTACTTCGATTTATGAAACACCTTAGTAAAATAAAAATTTTAGTTTTCAATCATTAAAGTTTTTTGTGCTAAATTAGCCAATAAATGATTCGAAACGGAGACTGTTCAAAACACCATTTTTAGGGCATTGAATTTCCATTTATTTTTCATACTGCATTTTGCGCCAAACAATAAAATATAATTGATCGATTCGTCTTATATTTTAAATGCTGTTTAAATATTTAAAAGATTCGTGCAGTTCTAATTTCCTTTTATACGGGGTTTAGAACTGTTTTTCTGGATAATCATCTGAATTACTGATATTAAAATAAACAAATGGGTAAGTGTGATCGCAGACCGTACAGACAGTTTTGTTTTGCATTTTTTTTTCAAAACAATTTATGCTTCCATTAATAAATCCAAATTGTTAATTTATAAGTTCTTACGTAGATGGTAGCATCAGTAAATTTAAAATTATTATGAAAAAAAGTTATTTATTTTAATGAAATTAAAAATGTTCAAATCAAATTATGTTAATCAATCCTAAATTTCAAATTTTGTGAAGATCCGAAATGAAAAATTTAACGGCGATATAAATAAAATTCTAAATATCTAAAAGCAAAATAAAAAAAATTTGAACGAAATTTAAAAAGTTGAATCATTAATAAATCGCAATAGTTTTTAAAATAGATCAAAAATTGAATTACAAAAAATACTATAAATATCAAATGAGCGAAATCCTAATAATATAAACATTAAAATTGGTAAAAAATACGAGATTTTTATAAAAATGAAATCGATCTTAATGGGAATTTTTCACATTCTAGCTTCGGGTTTCCAACTAAGAACTTTCTGTTTATTAGAAAGATGTTTTACTCGCAAGATATGATGTCCACATGCAAAACGTTTTTTATTCGTTATTCCATATTAAATTTACATGAAATAACACAGCGGAAAAAATATATAACTAGCCTATTACTGTTTGAAAGTAATTTTAAACTTGAAAAGCAATCGACTAAACATTTAGCCATAATGAAAAATGGAATTTCTAAATTGACGTCTCATATAGAATTCTACTTCGATTTATGAAACACGTTAGTGAATTAAAAATTTTAGTTTTTCAATCATTAAAGTTCTTTGTGCTAAAAATTAGCCAATAAATGATTTGGAAAGGGAAACTGTTCAAAACCTCATTTTTAGTACACTGAGTTTCCATTTTTTTTTTTCATACAGCATTTTACGCCAAACAATAGTATAAAATTGAGCGATTCGTTTTATATTTTAAATGCTGGTTAAATATTTAAAAGATTATTGCAGTTCTAATTTCCTTTTATACGACGTGATTAGGCGGTGTTTGGAATAGTTTTTTTTTTTTTTTTTTTTTTTTTTTTAATCATCTGAATGACTGATATTAAAATAAACAATTAGGTAAGCGTGATTACAGACCACACAGGAGGTTTCGTTTTATATATTTTTTTCAAAACAATTTATGCTTCAATTAATAAATCCAAATTGTTAGTTTATAATTATTAAGCCGATTCGCTAAATATAAAATATAAGATTCACTAAATATATAAATCCTAAATTTAAAATTTTGTGAAAATCCGAAATAAAAATTTAGCAGAGATATAAATAAAATTCTAAATTTCGAAAAACAAAACAAAAAATTTTAATTGAAATTTAAAAAGCTGAATCATTAATAAATCGCAATAGTTTTTAAAATTGATCAAAAATTGAATTACAAAAAATACTCTAAATATCAATTGAGCGAAATCCTAATAATATAAACATTAAAACTGGCAAAAAAAAAAACAAAAAAAACACGAGATTTTTTTAAAAATGTATTCCATTTTAATGTGAAATTTTCACATTTCAGCGTCGGCTTTCCAACTAAGAACCTTCTGTTTATTAGAAAGATGCTTTACTCGCAAGCTATGATGTCTACATGCAAAACGTTTTTTATTCGTTATTCCATATTATATTTACATGAAATAACACCGCAAACAAACATATAACTAACCTATTACTGTTTGAAAATATTTTTAAAGTTGAAAAGCAATCCAATAAACATCAAACCATAACAAAAAAAAAAAAAAAAAATTAATTGGCGTTTTATGTATAATTCTACTTCGGTTTATAAAACACGTTAGTAAAATAAATATTTTAGTTTTTCAACCATTAAAGTTCTTTGTGCTAAAAATTAGTCAATAAATGATTTGAAAAGGTAAACTATTCAAAATATCACTTTTAGTACACTGAATTTCCATTTATTTTTCATACAGCATTTTACGCCAAACAATAACATATAATTGAGCGATTCGTTTTACATTTTAAAAGCTGTTTAAATATTTTAAAAGATTCGTGCAAATCTTATTTCCTTTTATACGGTGTGATTGGGTGGTGTCTAGAATTGTTTTTCTTGAAAATCATCTCAATGACTGATATTAAAATAAAGAAATGGGTACGCGTGATCACAAACCACACAGACGGTTTCCTTTTTCTTTTCCCAAAACAATTTATGCTTTAATTAATAAATTCAAATTGTTAACTTGTAGTTATTAAGTTCTTACATAGATGCAGCATGTAGTAAGTTTAATAATAAATTTAAGATTAGAGTTTAAGATATTGAGTAAATTTAAATTAGAGCTACCTTTGAGGTAATAACACACAACACATTACACGACAAATCATAAATTTTTGAAAAAGTCTGTTATTTTAATTAAATTAATTTTTTTCGATGTCATCCGTTCATTTTTGAGATTTGAATTTTAAAAGCGAACCTTAATTTCAACGTTTTATATGTAGGTATCATAACTTGAGAGTAAAGTATCTTTCTGGCAAACAGAAGATTCTTAATTGAAGCCCCTGCAATAGAATGTAAAATTTTCACATTAAGATGGATTTAATTTTTAAAAAATCGCATTTTTTTGCCAATTTAAATGTTTATATTGTTAGGATTTTGTTCATCCGACATTTATAGTATTTTTTGTAATTCAATTTTTGATCTATTTTAAAAATTATCCCGATTTATTAATGGTTCAGCTTTTTATTTTATTTTTATTTATTTATTTATTTATTTATTTTAGAAGTTTAGAATTTCATTTATATTTCCGCTAAAATTTTCATATCAATATGAAACATGAAAAAAAAAAAAAGATAAAGAAAAAAGAATGATGTTTTGATTAAGTATGCGTTTCCGGAATACATATAATAAAACTTTCAAGAACAGGTTGATGAAAAAAGAGAAAAAGTCAAATTTACTAGAAATTTTAACACGTTCGCTGCCGCTTACGGGAAAATGTGATGATAGTTAATGCCGCTCTGTAGAAGTGGGTTTTTCCCACAAGCCGATTTACTTTTTATAACAAAGAATCACATAAATTCTCAATTATATAAATATTAAATATAAATTCTCAATTCACCATAACAAATATTTATTCCGATACACATAAATATAAGAAAATGGCTTTGAATTAAATATATTCTTAAGTAAACTTTATTTATTAATACATTTGCAGCCGATTTTGCGCTAGCGCGTGACTGGCTATTGAACATCACCCCACATCACGCGTTGGCGCTATATCACGCGCTGGCGCGGCATCGGCTGCAAATGAGTTAATAAATAAAGTTTACTTAAGAATATATTTAATTCAAAGCCATTTTCTTATATTTATGTGTATCGGAATAAATATTTGTTAAGGTGAATTGAGAATTTATATAGTTTTTATAAAGATTAATGGATTAGATCTAATAATAACATTTTAATTGTATAAGCCGGAATTAATACGAAATTTTATTAAAAGGAAGGTTAATTTTGTCCAAAAAATTACTTTTATAACACCCAGACAAATATACATATGTGTATATATATATATATATATATAAACAAAATGTATTTGATTGATGCATGTTTGATACTCTAAAATTTCTTTCCCAGTGAAAGCCATGGAAGAAAATCGATATCGAAATATTTTTTACTCCTTTAACATAGCATCATCTCCACGCAGACTAAAGAGCATTCGATGCATATCAGTTGCTGACACAAAATCTAAAAAAAAATCTTTACATCTATGCAAAGCTGCGGAGGATATTCTGTTGCACAAGTGGGAAGATGTATCGAAATGATAGTGCTCGTCTCTTTTCTACATGTAGGAGAAAAACCACTCAGAATTTCAAGAGGACAACCCTTTATCTGATATTTGAGCAACAGGCATTATGACAAAGAACTGAGTTCAATTTATGGAACTCATGTGTTTTCTTTTTTATTGACCTTCATAAGTCAATTTTTTTCATAATTTTCAGTATCATCTTAGCGCAATTTACAATCCGTGTCTCATTAAATTTAATTTATTGATTAATTTTCGTTCTGTTTTTTCTAGATTTATAAACCAAATTTTCCAGTTTTTATTGTTTTTTATAAGTCTGTAAGGGTTTTATTTTATAAATATAACATTGTATAATTTTAGGAATATTTTTAAAGCGCTTGTCTTGTTATATTTATTATTACATTCAATATCTTTTTTTCTTGGCTAGTAATTCCAATTTGTATTCAGTTTTACAAGTCACTAAGAGATTTCATAAATTTGGATATCTTCTTCACATTATCATTTATAATGTAAACTTTTAAATACAGTGAGTTCTGTTTTCTCTGAATTTGAAAATTTCTAAATTTCCTACATAGCAAATTCTAAGTATTTAATTTTTTCCCTTTAATAATTCGAGCAGATTTTATATAGATTATACTGAAAAAAGTATTTTAATTTAGCTATTATCTATCTAATGGTTCACGAAAATATAATGTGACTTATTCCATCATTATGAAGTCTTTGAAACTAAGAGATTTCACAAACTTAAAGAAGCGTTTCCGAAACTAGATTCTTTAATGTCTTAAAATTTTTCGAAGCTTTCCCAAATACTTTTTAGAGTACATTAATCAGTTTCGTTTATCCAGAATATCCCTTTAAGACCTGGCATACACAATTGTGTAGGTGATCCTACAGGAAAATTAAAAAAAAAAACGTTTTTCTCCTTATGTGAGAATTAAATCGAGCCTACACCTACAGAATTGCGAGGAATGTTTTTTAGGTGCGTTAGTAATTACGTAAATACGTATCACCTATAGTTGTCGTTCGGTCCGTCCATCTGTCTGTTCGTCCGATTATAAAAGAGCGCAAAAACTATCCAACCGAATCGTTTGATATTTAAAATATATAATTCTTGCATAATTTTGTCAAGTCATTTCAAATGTTATTAAAACTGGATGTATAGTTGAATTACAGAGACAATCAAAAGTAGTCCAAAAAATAGTCTAAAGGTAATTTTAATGATGTTAAACGCGTTCGAGCATAATGAAATTGATATGCATCTATGTAGAATATACTGAAATGCACATTCTGTACAACCTGTGGTGTAAAGAATATTTGCTATTAATTTACTAGGTCACACAAAAGTTTTCGCTCACATAATCCCTTACAATACATACAGCGATAAACATTGTTTGCGGCGCGTTTTAATTATATTAAGCTATTTCACATTTTATGAAATTCATATTCGTTGTTCAGGTATACTACAAGTTATTGCCTGTATAATAGAATGTATATAGTATTTATAGAGACACACAAAAGATGTCGGCTACAATGTGGTATCCGAAGTATTGTATATAATTCGATCAATATCTGAATATTTTAAAAACTTCGCATAGTATGAACGCTTCTCATTTATTACGCTTGGCGTACAATTTTTTACTTGTTTTTAACTTTTTTTTACAATCAGCTATGATCCTATTAATTAGGGGAAACCACCACAACTTTTCATTTTATTAAAAATTTTCAGATCTTCAAGAGTTACATTTTTTTTTTCAGAATCTATTTTTTCGCCAGTAAGCTTTTTCAACAGCATAGCTGAATTTATGAGTGGAAGAATAATAAAATAACATTAATTTTAATGTTGCTACAAATGCAATTAATTTAAATACTTATTTTAAATCTGTTAATTCATGTTGGTTTTAAAATATTGAAACATTTGTTTAAAAATTAATGGCAACTGAAAAACATATATATTCCACGCTGAGGAAAATGATTAACAAACTAGAAATGTTACTTGAAAACATTTCCCAAAATTTCGGAAAACACACTTTTCATTAATGTATGCTTTTTTTAGATTTCGGAAACACATTACACTGGGTATTTCTATAAGAAAAAAGACACTTCTTTTATTCACGGTTGGCACAGATAAGGTTAATACTATGTTTTTGAATACCTTAAGAAAGTTAAGAGGAAGGTTAAACAGCCTTTGTCTATTTTCATAGTGCAGATATGCTGAGTAAAAAAAAAATGAGTAGATATTTCTTTCTATAACATATGGTTTTTACAGAATGATATATTCAAATTTTAAATTAGTATTGCGTTATTCAATAAATAATTCAAGAGGATAATCTTTTATCTTATATATGAGAAACGTGTATTACGAAAAAGAACACAATTTAAGTTACAGAATTTGTAGATTTTTTTTTTTTTTTTTTTACTATTCTTCATATAAGACTCTAACATTTTTTTTCTTTTTCATAGATTCGCATGTCATCTCAACAATAACATTTACAATATCAGCCTTGTTAATTTTGCGACTTCATTCAAGAATTTAAAGAATTTACGTGGTTTTTTTACTTTTATAAATCTAGAACTTTCTTCATAATTTCTATACATAATGCAAATTTTGCATCTTGAAAATAGCAGTTATAATATCTACCCTATTAGTTTTTCATTACATTTAGAAGTGTAAAGAGATTGATCATTTTTCTTTATATTGATATTATGAGCTCCTAAGCATTTTTTGCATGATACCTTCTAATCAATAGCATTTATAATGTCTGATTTTTTAATTATGTGATTACATTAAATAAATTACACAGTTAAGAATGTGCTTTGTTATTTTTTATCGTTATCGGTCACTATGAGTGTTCTTTATTACTTCGGATGTTATATTCTCAGAAGTAACATTGAAAATATCTAGCTTGTTTATTTTGTTATTAAATCAGCAATTTGCAAAGCCTATGATGTTCTCTTTTATTCATTGAGATTAATAGTTAGTACCTAAAAGCTCTTTCATAATTTTGTATATCTTCTTTGTAATTTTTATAATTTATATTTGTCATGTTCATTTTGATATTAAATTCAGCTCTAGTTTCTCAATGTTTGTACATGAAATTTTACAATTTCAATGCAGAATATAGGGGAAGATGGGGATACTTGAGCCATTTTTTGAATTTTAATTTTTTATATTTTTTTAGAATAAAATAAAATATTGAAAATGAAAATTTGATATTTTTCCTTCAACTAAAAACCACTTTCAATAAATTTTGAACTATTTTTCTATGTATAATAAATGTTTATTTTTTGTTTTACATCATGGCTCAAGTATCCCCATGGCGGGGATACTTGAGCTATAGTGAAGGGATACTTGAGCCACTACGGAAAAATACCTACAAAAGTAATTTTTTTCGCTTTATTTTTGCACAAACATTTTACAGAATGATAAATTATGAAACGTAAAGTCTTTCAAAACCAATTGAGAAAACAAAGCTAGTAATACGATCATTTTTTGTCGTTAAAACTGGTTATCGAAAAATAATTTGAACTTGAGTTATAACGACGGTAGAAACATCCTCAGTTCAGAGCCATTTAAATTTGGAATTGCAATTCTTCGGACAAATTTCATTTTCAAAATATTAAGCACTTATCCAACAAATATTTTTACAGTTTTCTTTCTGGCATATTTTATTAGTAACCAACCATCAATAGAAGGTTTTCTTTCACATCATCAGCATCATTGACAGAATTTTCCACTAATGATATTGTCGAACTCATGCTTTTAGTTTAGTAGCTGTCGGAAATTAAGCAAGATATATCATTCTACTATTTCAAACACTTTTTTGATTTCACAGGAAAAGATTTTGTCTTCCTCTTTGGCTCCATGTAGGTATGTTTGAACTGGGATTTTTGTTGCTTTTCTTGTTTTTGTGCACTCTTTTTACCAATTTTTCTTCAATTTTCTTAGTTAAAAAAAAGTTACAGCAACAGAGGTTACGATTTCAATATAAAATACTAATCTTAATATGTTATATTAAAAAATAAATATCTTAATATGTTGGACCTAACTAATTAAAGTATTAGAGATTATAGCCTGTAAAACCGTTTTAAAAAGTTATTTTCATTTAATGAAAGTTAAATTGAAAACTATGTTTATATTTATCTAGACAGGCTATTTTGTTAGTCAAATCGAAAAATAAAATAGACATTTTCATTTAAAAAATATACATTTTTAAACATTTTTAGGTCGTTATGTTTTAAGAAAAAAAAAATAAAATGAAAAATTATTCTCCCTTTTCTCCAGAAAAATATCTATTAGTGAATATAAGGATGGAATTTTATTTTTTGTTTGTTTCACCCATGTTTAATTTCTAGTGGGGATGGTTCAGACATGGCTCAAGTATCCCCACTCTCATTGGCTCAAGTATCCCCACTATCACAATTTTTGTTTCCCAGAGTTTTACTAAATAAAGCATGCAGCAATTAGAACTATTTTAGACTCAAAATACAATTGAAATTATGCTTATTGAATGTATGTATATAGTTGCAACTTTAAACAAAACTTTGATTACAAAAAAACAAAAAAAAACATTCACCCAAATATTTACTTCAGATAGGGAAAAGACAACTATTGATCACTATACTTTCAAAATGGTACCAAGATGTGTGATTTCTTTTTTACGTGTTCAGAACTATAAATATGTTATCATATTGGCAGTTTTAGAAAGAAAAATTAACCAACTGTAGAGATAATAGGGGTGGCTCAAGTATCCCCTATGCTCAAGTATCCCCTATGCTCAAGTATCCCCACTCTCCCCTATTTATTTGTTTATTATTATTTTGTCATTAAGTGTGTTAGGGTAGCTATTTCAGAAATTACAATACAAGCTTGATTATGAAAAATGTTTAAAACATTTTTTTATATTTTCCGAGTACATTTAAATATTCTATAATGAAATCGAAAACTTTTGAGAAAAAAATCATTTGACAGGTTTGCCTTTAAAGGTAAGATTCTGCTTAAAAATGAACTATATAATTAAATATTGATGAATTTGAAACTATTTAAGGATATACATCAAAAATACTAAAGTAAATGCTTTGCGAATCGCATCTGATGGTGATAGAATAAACTGATATGAGATTTTTAAACTTCAATCAAAATGATATGTTAAAGAGGTATAATTTCATTTAAAAAAGACAATGTTATTAATGTATTTCTTGTTAAGTTTATTTTAAGTTTAATATTTTTCCAATAATTGCCATACATTAAAATTCCTTTCGTTGATTTCATTTAAAGAAATCAGAAATTTAATATGAAAATAGAATTTTGAAAAAAAATAGAAGCTTCACTCTCTTTTCAAATTCGTAACTTTGACACTTTGATTATCTAGAAAATTTTATATAATGTATGTACTTAATATGAACTTTTTATTTAGTGATAATATACCTAAACATAAGATGTAAATAAATGCTCTTTTATACAAACTGTTAACCTGCATTTTATGAAAGAAAAAATACTTATGTCAAATTACACGTTCAAAAACACCACAAAGCGATGGTGTTTCGTTAAATAAATACAGTCAAACACGTAAACAGCCAAACATGTACAAATTCATTAAAAAATCAATGCTGGTTTCGACTGATATTTTAAATATGAAAACTTAATCATATAACAATTAATTTTTTATAGTGTTTCTTAACCTTCTTTATTTCTGTTCAGATTAGAAATCATTTCCATCAATTTCCTCCGGTCCTACAAACGGCCGAGAAATTCTGCTCTCAAAACAGGTACAAGAAGTACTAGGTTCTAACCTAATGACGTTCGTCGGTGTAATCGTTCGTAGTTCTCATCGAACCTTGGATATCCTTGCGTAAATGCGTATTAGGTTTCCCTTAGAAAGACCAACACGAAAGGCATTCATATGAAGTGTATGCTATTAAACATGGTGCAATAAACTGTAAGCATGTAGTGATATCCAGAGCATTTTGAGTTCTGATTCAAGCGGGACACCTGGCAACACTAATTTTAAAAATTTTAGAAATGCTAAAAGTAATGAACATTTTGTAACTTTGTTGGTTGAGTGTTTTTCGACAATCACAAATCTTTCTAAACGGACAATCACAAATCTTTCTAAAAGCACAGTTTTAAAAAAACTGTATGGTTTTGCTAAAATTGTGGTTAAATCTTGGACAACTTTCTAGTTTTAAACACTTACCAACATAGCTGCCAAATGTTTATGGTTTTTGTTTTTCCAGTATTTTTGTGCTCTAACTCTTATAAATATACTTCGACTCCCACATAATCAACTTATGATATTGAGGTTTATCATCATGATCTGTGAAGTGCGTAATATTTTTAGTTCGTCCACAGTAACAATTAAAAAATTGAATGCATTATCATCTAGTATACTAAGTACATTTTAATGATATTACACTACTGTGAACGTTGAATTATTATAAACTATTGATACAAACTAAAACATATTTCCTATGCAAAATGCTATACAAAACAATTATCATTCATTTCCTTTGACATGTGAAGAAAATCACTTGCATTATTCTCAATAGATAGTGATTGCTTGACATGCACTTTAATGTATTTTATTGAAGCACACGATAGACTATTTCACAAATTAAACAGAGCATGTCGTATTTAATGTTTATTCGTAAGGGCTAAAATAATCAAATAGGTAATCTTCTAAGATCTAGGATTGCAAGAAATGCGTTTTTAGAAGTGTACAGCATTTTTCAAGTTTAACTAAGTTTAACTATTAAAAAAGTTTTCCTAATCAGACATTTTTTTCTTTTTATGTAAAATAAAGTTTTTATTACAATATTTTGACAGTTTTGGAAATTATTATATAATCAATGTCTGATGCATGAATTTTTTTTTTCATTTTGGTTTTTTCAATCAAGTAGAAGCAAAAATTTTATGAAATAATCTATAGTAGCACCAATATTCAGTCAATATTGACCATATCTTGACGCAAGATTGATATGAAATATTGCTCCAGTGTTGGGTGTTTACAATTTACTATGAATTAATGCCACCGAGTAATAAAATAATTAAAAGATATTCTCATTTAAATTATGTTTATTTGATTTTTTCTATTTATTATTATTTTTTAAATGGTATGTTGACACTTATGAATTAATACTAGAACCACCATGGCGACATGTTGACCGCTACCGAATGAAAATAGTTTGATTCGAACCAATAATATCCTTCTAAAATAAATTCAATTTGTACCCCATCGAAATAGGTTAAATAAATAAAAAATTTAGTGTGTAATATTTTTAGAACACTTGGGTAAAATTTCCATCGGTTTTAGCGTTAAAGTTTGATACAGATAAAAAAAAAACCTTTTCGTTTTATGAAAACAGAAAATCGATATAGTTTCCTTCAAATATTCCTTAATATTGTTTATGAATGTTGGATGGAGATCTTAGCTTATAATATTCAATCCATTCCATTAAATTTACAAACAGCTCTTATCATGATTAATGTAGCAATTGTTAAACGAGAATGTTGATTCAAATTTTACAGACGGTAAAGGTTACCGTATTATTAGAAGTAGGGTAATTGGAGTTGGAGTACAAGTAAAAACGTGTTGAACTTCAGAAATTTTGAAGAGGATTGTCACCCAAGAACGAAAGCTTAGAAGTATAATAGAGGAATATCAGTTAGATGCTTTTAACATTTTTAGAGTATCGTTTCCTTTGTTGCGGAACACGTGCCCAAACTCTTAAAATAATAACATTGAAATGAATAAAACTTAAATGTGCCGTACACTTGTCTTAGAAAGTAGTTTCTTTTTTTACCTCATTGAATTACCATTTCAGGTTATGTTGAGGTTAGCACTTCCAGAGTTTCTGAAAACGTGTTCAAAGGTCAATGGATTCTTTTTTTCGTCGCCCAAGGGCTATGGGAGAGAGTTTCAGGCTTATGGCAATTGCGATAAGATAAAGCATTAAATCCAACAAACGCAAACTTCCTTGAGATATTTCCTAGACTCATCGATTTTTCATCGATTAAATTTCCTCAGCGGTGGAGTGAAGGTAATCTTAAAGAAAGATTAATTGATACTTGAATATGCGATTGGTCAGGGAAAGGGGCGGGATCATGTTAAATATTTAAGGAGGAGCTCGTATGGTTTTAACAGATTTTTGTTGGCTTCAGCAGTATTTTTCTCATTTTCTTTCGTTCTGTAGCGTTTTATACAGCGGAAAACTTCAGCTTTTGTGCTGAAACACCGATTAAATTTTGATATAAGTACTTTTACATTGTTTAAGAATGGGAAAAGGATAAAACTTGAACATTGCCCGCCTTCTGCTGTAATCATATATTCAATTTACAAGTCGGAGGGCGTTTTCAAAAAAGCACGATTTTCGAAATGAGCTCTAATGTTTCGATATGTAATGTAATCTGCAAAGATTAAGTTTGTAAGTTACCAAAGAACTATCTAGCTCTACGGCGAAAAGGTTATATATATATTAATTAAAGTATTTGTTAGAAATTCTGCTTTTCCCTCTGGAGAATTTCCAAAAAATAACAGAGATGCCTGATGATTAAAACAATGAATGATAATTACTCCTTTTAAAAGACTGTCAAAATTATTATCTTTGATTGTTACTATTTATGAATAATAACCATCGTATTATTTAAAGCAATGTTTCTTCACTTTTTGTTTTCTGGTTGGTTACACGCTAAAATTATCAGAATTATTTGTGGCACACCTTCTTATAAATAATAAAAATGCCGCTAAATTTTTTATGTACAATTTTACACTATTTAATGTTAAAAATATTTAGACCAAGTATTATGATTATTTTAGCCTAAAAAAGTGGTGTTTACTCCATAATTTCAATTTAATGTAATAAAAAATAAAAATAAAATTATGTATTTATTAATTTTATTCATCGAAAGGGCTGAGCCTATTTTCTTGCGCAAATTCAATCAAAACGAGGTTCCATATTCACAGACATGTTCGCAACGTCAACTTTTAAAAGTCGATCTCGCTTTATGCACAAAAATAAAATTATGTATTTATTAATTTTATTCATCGAAAGGGCTGAGCCTATTTTTTTGCGCAAATTCAATCAAAACGAGGTTCCATATTCACAGACATGTTCGCATCGTCAACTTTTAAAAGTCGATCTCGCTTTATGCACATGATTTTTGTCAATGCTGGAAATCCAAATTACCAGAGTCATGAAAATGCAGTAGGTAGAAGAAATTTACTGATTTGCCCGTACGTCGTAGGAGCAAGAAAAGTATGCTTAGTCCGACACTTGAAGCCTTTTGACACCACTAAATTTTTTATAGACAATTTCAGACTATTCATTGTAAAAAAGGTTTTGACTAAGTATTATGATTATTTTAGCCTAAAAAGAGTGGTTTTTGCTCCATAATTTCAATTTAATGTAATAAAAAATAAAAATAAAATTACGCATTTATTAATTTTATTCATCGAAAGGGCTGAGCCTATTTTCTTGCGCAAATTCAATCAAAACGAGGTTCCATATTCACAGACATGTTCGCATCGTCAACTTTTAAAAGTCGATCTCGCTTTATGCACATGATTTTTGTCAATGCTGGAAATCCAAATTACCAGAGTCATGAAAATGCAGTAGGTAGAAGAAATTTACTGATTTGCCCGTACGTCGTAGGAGCAAGAAAAGTATGCTTAGTCCGACACTTGAAGCCTTTTTACACCACTAAATTTTTTATAGACAATTTCAGACTATTCATTGTAAAAAAGGTTTTGACTAAGTATTATGATTATTTTAGCCTAAAAAGAGTGGTTTTTACTCCATAATTTCAATTTAATGTAATAAAAAATAAAAATAAAATTACGCATTTATTAATTTTATTCATCGAAAGGGCTGAGCCTATTTTCTTGCGCAAATTCAATCAAAACGAGGTTCCATATTCACAGACATGTTCGCATCGTCAACTTTTAAAAGTCGATCTCGCTTTATGCACATGATTTTTGTCAATGCTGGAAATCCAAATTACCAGAGTGATGAAAATGCAGTAGGTAGAAGAAATTTACTGATTTGCCCGTACGTCGTAGGAGCAAGAAAAGTATGCTTAGTCCGACACTTGAAGCCTTTTGACACCACTAAATTTTTTATAGACAATTTCAGACTATTCATTGTAAAAAAGGTTTTGACTAAGTATTATGATTATTTTAGCCTAAAAAGAGTGGTTTTTACTCCATAATTTCAATTTAATGTAATAAAAAATAAAAATAAAATTACGCATTTATTAATTTTATTCATCGAAAGGGCTGAGCCTATTTTCTTGCGCAAATTCAATCAAAACGAGGTTCCATATTCACAGACATGTTCGCATCGTCAACTTTTAAAAGGCGATCTCGCTTTATGCACATGATTTTTGTCAATGCTGGAAATCCAAATTACCAGAGTCATGAAAATGCAGCAGGTAGAAGAAATTTACTGATTTGCCCGTACGTCGTAAGAGCAAGCGAAGCATGCTTAGTCCGACACTTGAAGCCTTTTGACACCACTAAATTTATTATAGACAATTTCAGACTATTCATTGTAAAAAAGGTTTTGACTAAGTATTATGATTATTTTAGCCTAAAAAGAGTGGTGTTTACTCCACAATTTCAATTTAATGTAATAAAAAATAAAAATAAAATTATGTATTTATTAATTTTATTCATCGAAAGGGCTGAGCCTATTTTCTTGCGCAAATTCAGTCAAAACGAGGTTCCATATTCACAGACATGTTCGCATCGTCAACTTTTAAAAGTCGATCTCGCTTTATGCACATGATTTTTGTCAATGCTGGAAATCCAAATTACCAGAGTCATGAAAATGCAGTAGGTAGAAGAAATTTACTGATTTGCCCGTACGTCATATGAGCAAGAAAAGTATGCTTAGTCCGACACTTGAAGCCTTTTGACACCACTAAATTTTTTATAGACAATTTCAGACTATTCATTGTAAAAAAAGGTTTTGACTAAGTATTATGATTATTTTAGCCTAAAAAAGTGGTGTTTACTCCATAA
The DNA here is from genome assembly GCA_964019185.1 of Maratus speculifer. Classification (NCBI taxonomy): domain Eukaryota; kingdom Metazoa; phylum Arthropoda; class Arachnida; order Araneae; family Salticidae; genus Maratus; species Maratus speculifer. The sequence continues at coordinate 103,366,173 of OZ025289.1, read as the reverse complement.
TTTCAATTTATTGCACGTAAAAAAGAAAATGAGTTAGTTAATAATTACGAATATGATTGTTGGATAAAAATTTTTGACAGAAAGCCAAAACTCATCCAACTTCTTATCGGAGGATGTTGAACGGTAAAACTTATCGTTTCAGAAATCTGTGAGCTGTTCTTTTTATTTTATTTTTTGTCATATTTCTTGTCTTGCAAATTACAAATGTGACTGTTAATGTAACGGAAGGAGTAATCAATGAATACAGCATTTTATAAATAAATCGTGTCATGTTGTTGATACGACACCATGAAATTTTTCGTCTAAAACCTTTGAGAAGAAAATTTGTCAATCTATCGTGGCACACTAATATGCCTTGGCACACAGGTTGATAAACACATATTTAATAACAGAAACTATAGAATAAAATAAGGTGAAGATTACTATTCTGAAATAATAATATTCCCCCCTACCCCCCCCCAAAAAAAAAAAATCATACGACACTTGATTTATATCTTAAAAGAAAATTTCTTCTAATAATCACAAGCACATAAGATTCTTCGTATGGTTTTTAAAAGTCAGTTGTGAATTTGAAATGTAAATTACAAATTTCTTTTTATATGAATCAATGTATCAATGTTTTATAGGATCTTTTTTCCCCCTACATAAAATAAATCAGAGCAAATACTATAACACGATCGTTCTGTATACATTGGATTCAGTTGCAAATTAAAAAAAAAGTTTTGATTCTTAAATATTATTAATTTCAATTGCGTGATAAACGAAAAAATTTACATTTTTTGTGATTTTTATTTATTATATCGTACAAAACAAACTTATAGCTATTCAAGGTCGATAGATATTTGTATTAATAATTTATTGTAGAGATTTTTGTGGCATGTGACATTTACTGATTTAAACTGGCTTATATTTTGTAACAGTGCAAAATTAGATCCACTTGGAATTTCACTGAAATGACTATCTTATGAAATTAAATTAAAATGTGTTATTAAAAAAAAACATGTACAAAGGCAAAATATTTGCATCTCAAAAAAACTCCATAGAATTGCAGAAAAGAAAGAAAAATTTCTAATTAGGCGATTCGTTCAAAATTAGTTGTATTATTTGTGATAGTCAGAAAGGGTTAAATAAAAAACAAAATTTTATTTAACCCTTTCGTGGGTGATTAGATGTATATGTCCCACTTTGTATAAATTACGAAATGCAACAATGGAACTAGAAATTTTAAACTGAATTTTACGCATACAATGTATTTGAAGTAGAAGCTTTCGCTTATTATGATACAAACATGTTCATAAAACCTGGGGTCAATCAATCATCTCAACATTTTGTATTTTGTACATGAAAGGATTAATTAAAAAAAAAAAAGATGAATTTCTCTATAGGAAAATTATCAAATAAATTTTTTTCGCAAAGAAAAAAGAAAAAAATGCGTGTGACATTTAGGAAATGCGTATCATAGATTCGCTCAGTGTTGCCTGTGGGCTGTTTCTTTTAACCACTTACTGATCAATATTTAGGAGAAAAAAACTACTTTCAAATAATGTTTATTTTTTATGTCTTTTACATAATGTTTAATCTTTTATTACCTCTTTTTCTAAACAGAAATTTTTGTCTTATTGAATCAGAAAAATGTTCGGTTTAAGTAATACAAAATTTACGATAAAATTTTACTTGTGAGAATCACAGTTCACGATGGGAGTATGGACACCCGTATGTGGAACAGAGTACGGACAGAGCCTCAACTCGGCTTGATAAGAGCGCCCTCAGTGGATCACTTAAATAACTAAACCATAGCGTTGGCGATTTTTATCCTCGTGATTTCTGTTTAACTGTAACCATATTCTGGCTTGGCACTTCTTGCTGAATGCTGATTTGATTATCTTTGCACACGTGCTTATGCTATTTGATCTTAGATTTCCGCGCTTATATTGATTCATAATTATTACTGTTATTGTTCTTGAATTTTCAAGTTTAAATTATTAGGTCGTTATGTTAAGAAGAGACACATGTATTGTTTGCAAGACGAATACTTCAAAGTTATTTCATATTAAAATAATTCTTTCATAAATTTCAAAACAAGAAGCAACAAGCCGTCGCTGTATTTTTTTTTCTTTTTACCCTTATCATTTGTCGCCAAAGAAGCGATGTTTCGCCGAATTAGCAACCTCTCTTATGTTATGATCGTAGTTTCAGAGTGGTTCACTCGTGTCGCTACTGTCTATGCGTAATCCCATGTTAAACAAGTTGCCATTACAGAGTATGAAAGTTGATTCTCTGTTTCGTACTCTGTGGTATGTGGTATGGGCAAATCCTGATTGAGAAAAGCACGTTTCCCGTACAACGCATGGCCAAAACAGGGAAGCGGTAAAATTCAGATTTCTTTACCGTCACTATTTTTCGAAAAAGTAACATATTACTTTAACATACCACACGCTTTAATTAATCTGTCATTAAATATAGCGAATTTCAACAGTTTAAAAAGTGGTGTCAATAAAGAAATCTAACTTTAAAAAAAATAACCCACAGGTAATACTGGGATCGCAAAATCTGAGGTTCTAGAAAATGCATATAATGTTCTTTTTCGAAACATATTTGTTTGACTTAGAAAAAACGGAACGAATGGTGACTAAACTAAAGATATTATGATAAAATTGAAAAGAAAAAAAAATGTTATCGGTATCTTTCTAAACAAAGACGGCTTATTTAAAGTGTAACGTTTCGGAGCTCTACTAGAAGAGCAACAACCCAGAACGTGTCTAAGCAGCAGAGTCTTTGGATCAGTCTCCATAGCTACAGATAAAGAGCGTAATTTTGGATTATTTCCGATAAGACAAGATAAAGCAGAGAATTTGGGAAATCCGGGACTTTAATAACTAATTGCAAGTTAGGTATAGGCGTTGCTAGGATGGGATTGGAAGAACTGAAAAACGACTCAACAGACCGTTCATGTAGGAAGATGAAATGGGATCATTATTTTTGTCAACAATAAAAGTGTCAGTGAATATTTGTAATGCATTATTTTACTTATTTGAGGCATATGTCACTGAAATCACATCGGTGTGTTTGATGAAATTTATTTCAAAATAAAAGAACGCAATTTGCATTTTTTTTCCCACCAAAACTATAAAAGTTCTGCTATATATCCCTGTAGATATTTGTGTTGCTTAAAAATATTAAGCAAACTGGCTTAAGAAAATAATGGCAAAATTTTTTTATTAAAAACATCATTATAAACATGAAATTCCTTAGGTCGTTGTAAAGGAATTAGTAGTTCAAATGCAAAATCTTGGGCTATGAATATGACAAGTTTTACTGGTCTTATTAATCGTCTTTCTCGCTTTCAATATAGTAGCACGTGCTGTTTGCGCCTGAAGAAGAAATTCCAAGTTTTTCTGTAAACCTTAATGCATTTCCTATTTTTTATGGTTTTATTAAAAAGTACTTTTTTTTCTTATTTGTGTTATTGTAGACGATATATTTAAGTGCCATAACAAAATCCTAACATCCATTGAAGAATTAAGCATAAGTTAAAAGAAAAAATATAGGAATTATTATTTTTTTCTTTTAGTTGGATTTCCGTTCTCATCGCTGTTGAAATTAAAAGGTTTGTATGTGTGATTAATCTTCCATTTACTTTTTCATATTTCTGAACACCAGTATTTGTATAAAGAAAATTTGACTATATGTAAAGTTTCAAACTTAAAAAGTACAAGAAGGTTAGTTTGGTTGATAAGCTAATTATTAAACAAATGAAATTAAGAGTTCCAAACTTTTAAAGCCTTCATTTCTAAATATTTTGGCAGAATGAATTCCCATTTGATCTTCGAATTAAATTTTCTCGTAGAATTATAAATATAATGTAAAAAACCGGAAGCCAATATTGAAAATTTTAAAGTTTTAACGATTTCTATATGTAGACGAGCTCAAACTAAAATTTAAATGTAGCAATGCTTAACAGACGTTTTTTTAATTGATTCATACATCACAATTTTACACTATTATTTGGATCAAACTTAATAATTTTTTTTTTTCGTGGTTTTAACATTGTTTCAAAGATTTTTCAAGCATTAAATCATTTATTTATATTTCTTATAACCTCTATCCTCTCTTAATCTAATTTTTTTCCCTGATAACGGATAAGATAACATTAAAATATTTTTAAAATTCAAATTTTTTTTGTTGCCTATTATAAAAGAACATCGTGTTTCCGAACTTAATAATAATAATAATAACTAGTTGTTGGGGGCCACCGTAATACTTACCCATCATGGATATGTATATGAAAGTAAAACATGTGAAACTATTTATACAATGCATTGCAATTCATAAACAAAATTTAAATATTGTTAATATACATAGTAATACTATACTAAAGAACTGCTGATGCACCAATTTCGACAAATTATATAAAACGCCAAACTACTCATGTAGTACCGAACTGCGTAAAAGAAACATCCTTATAACTCCAAAAATAATAATTCCATTAACTAAAAATTAACTGCGTCGGATTAAGCGTCTCATTTCCAATTAAAATATACTTTTGAATTGAAATTTGAATGAAATACAGGGTCATGAAAAATCGAAGAATGTGGGAAACAAGATTACAAACATCTCGGCAACTAATAATCTGATCGACTTCGATCTATATGCAAAATGTGTGTTATTTTATTGCCTTTTACGTCCATTCCTTAGAACAAAAAAATTCGAAAATTTGTGTATACCTTTCATCAGAACGAATTTTTCGAGAGTCCGAAAAAAATAGTTCCGGATAATCGAGGTTGCTGATATTAAATAGGGTTCGTCCCATTCTTACATACTAACTACATACAAAATTTCAAATCTCGATCTCAATTTTTTCGGAGATAGAGCGTTTACAGACAGACAGACGGACAGACAGACAGACAGACAGACGGACGGCAAATTTTTTTTTTTTCTAAAAATATGTTTTTCGGAATCTCCACTATCTAAAACTTCTAAATCCGTCAAAAAAAAATTTCGATTTTCAAAACGATTGCAAGACTTACCCTATACTACGTATGATGGGTAAGTAATAATAATAATAATAATAATAATAATAATGATAAAACAGAAGAATGAAATAAAATTCAATTAAAACCGATTTTTTAATAAAATATGTGGAGCGTTACCTATCCAAATCAAGGTAAATTTGAATTTGAATTTTTTTTTTCCTCAAATCCAATATTTTTGGCATGTGCGCTTCCTGCTAAGTGACATAGAAGCTTAAATTCTCTTATTATACTGTAATTTGTATATCTTGATAACCTTTACATATTTTAAGTAAGTGCCTATCTGTTTATTTATTTATTTAAGGTTTGCCATGGATTTTGTGTTTTTTGGTTTTAATGTCTAAAAATAATATTTTTATCTATAATCTTTATTATTTTTGGCTGAATTTAAAGTACGTCTTGTTTCGAGATTAAAAGTAGTGAAGTTGCGTGAAGAAAAAAGTAAATAGAATGTTTTTAAAGAATACGACGGCTGGTATTTTCAGCGCACTATCTTCTTTCGACGAAATAAAATAGATGATTTTAAAAGATCTTTAAAAATTGTGAAATAACCAACGGCGTAATTATATATGCTAAATATTGTCGAATTTAAGCTAAATGTTTATTATGGAAATAGATATTAATGTGCTTTTGTTTATTCTTGTCTATTCGTTTTCAAGAGAACTAAGCAAAATAAAATGTTTTTAAAGAATATGACAGCTGTTATTCACAGTGCAGACTATTCTTTAGACAAAATAAAATAGAAGATTTGAAGAGATCTTTAAAAACTGTGAAATAATGAGCGACGTAATGATAGAATCTAAAGATTTCCGAATTTAAGCTAAATGTTTATTATGGAAATGGAAATTAATGTGCTTTTGTTTGTTCCTGTCTATTTACCTTCAAGAGAAAGAAGCAAATGAGAATGTTTTTAAAGAATACGACAGCTATTATTTTCAGCGCATAATCTTCTTTCGATGAAATAAAATAGAAGATTTGAAGAGATCTTTAAAAACTATGAAACAAATCAAGGACGTAATGATATAAACTAAAGATAGCCGAATTTCAGCTAAAAGTTTATTATGGAAAGAGAAATTATATATACTTTTGTTTTTTCCTGTCTATTCGCCTTCAATGACTATCGTGTTCGTAATAAAACGGAGTTATATTCTTGGATATGAGGCTTCGTGCCTCATAAATATATAATAGTAAGTGGATTTATACGTCTAATACATTTTTTTATTATCCTGCACGCAGCAGATGTAGTATGCCATAGAAAATACTTAATTACTATATCTTAATTAAACGGAATCCTAATTACGTATTATTAAAATTATTTTAAGAAATACATAAACAAAGATTTGTACAATTTATTAAAAATATTTAATTTGAAGAAACATTTACAGTTTCAAAAGACTTTATAAAAAAGTGTTGTTAAAATCAAGCAATATCGAACTACTAAAGGTGATCTCCCTGTTTAAGAAACTGACAATCTATACTTGTCTTGAAAACGCCTTTGATGAATTTAAAAAAATGCAAGCTAAAATTTTATTTTTATTCATAGTTTATCTGCCAAAACCTGTCTGCATGCCGAAAAATGAAACAATAAAATCCCAATTTAAAGAGCTTTACAATAGCCTCTCACGGCGTGAATTACTGCAGAGGAAGGATTTTGAAACTTGCACTTTCACTCGCCAGAACGTGACCAGAGGTCAGTGAGTGTGTTCGGTGGAGTCTCCATAGAAACGGATAAGGGGAACGTTTTCAGTTCATGTGCAGCGAGATAAGATAAGCAGGGTATAGCAGCCAATCTTAGCCCTTAATAACTTGCTATGAAACCCACGGTCTGTAACCAAGATAACTAAAGGTGTTATAAAGAAAAAATTCTATAAATATAAATGGACTTGGAGGGATGTAGAAAATCTGACAATCTTGTTATATTATATGAATACTAAATCATAAGGTAAAAAGAAAAAAAATGTGAAATTGGAAGACTTTCAAAAACGAAGTTAAAGAGGAGTATCCTTCAAATAAAGTTGTAGAGTTTCTAAATATGACATTTTTTTTTTCAAAAAAAAAAAAAAAAAAAAAAAAGGAAATAAGTGTTATTAATATTGTCTAACAAGCGTTTTTTGAAAAGAAAATTCTAAAGTATTTATTTTCTTGAGTAAAAAGATTATATATTGATGTAAAAATAATAGCAATAGTAGCAATAAAAATGGCTTTAGTAATAATAATAATAACAATTGTGAAATTAATAGTAATAATAAAAACAATAAGAGTTCACAATATTAAATCACACAGTTAAAAAAAGGAGAATTCCGAGGGCTTCAAAAAGTAAGAGAAAGTAGATTACCATTCGTAAAGAAAATTAAGGCATCTAAGTGTGATCATGGCACTGTAAAATTTAAATAATAAAAAAAAACAATTTTTGGAGGGAGAGGAGGGGGGGGGGAATCTAAAATATACTGACCGTAACACGTGTACATTAAAGTTCGATTTAATATTACTTAATTCATAATATCTTCTGTTTTCTAATTGAAAAATACTTTTATCCTAAACTTACCTTTGCATAACTTAAACGCGTTTGAAAAACTTCGGAATAATTTATTGAAATATTGGTATATTTTTAATGTATTTGGTTAAAATCGTTGTTATCAGAAAAAATCATTTAATATATCACGAAAAAAATGGTGCGATTCATGCAACGCTTAAACACCGACTTAAAGCACGAATAGCCAAAAAAATTATATCATGTACAGCAGATTAAAAGCTTTCTATATGCTGTATAAATGCTTTTAAAATGCTGCTACAGAAAGGGAGAATACGAAAACAGCAGTTGCAATAACAAACCTTTTTTTGCGATAAACTCTAAAATTATTCACAATCATTGCAGAAATCTGAATATTAAATTCTAAATCCTTCGACGCATTTAAATTATATTGACCTACGCTGTTGAAAATTTCTGTAAAAACGCACGAAGTTCCCCGTAAGAGATTCTCGCCGAAGAGTTTAGGTGTTTGATACAAATTGTTGGAAGAAATTAATGTTTGTGTATTGATATGTATGGTATTTTGTAAAGGAAGACAATTCATTTTAATCTACATCTATAGAATAGAAATTTTCCGTTTAGGAGTCGCTCAAGTAATACCTAAGCAAAAAGGGGGGGGGGGTGCAGTGTCTGCTTATTTTTGGCGACAAGGGGGAGAAGGGGGCATGCGAATTCTTATGTAAGCTCGTGACATCAAAAAAAATTATAATTTAACAACAAAATCAAAAAAGCAGGATTTGAACAAGTGTCCGTGATTTGGATAAGATGGTGAACGATTTGAGAAAAATATATGGAGCAAATGAGGACGGGAAACGAGAAACATTCCAGCTCACCACTACATTGAAAACGTAATAATAGTCAATGCATTCAAAGATACTGGACACCAGTCAGAAATTTCAACACCAAAAACATAATATTCCTATGATTCCTGTTTAAAAAATTTAGTTATTTATCTAAATAAGTTAGGACCTGCTGTATTTCTTAAAGATTTTTTTCGTTTGTTCAATACTATAAATAACAATACATTAAAAGCTATTTTGAATTTTGTGAAATTTTTAATGCAATAAGTAACACTATATTTAATAAATTTTATTTTCCTTCGATACCTTGACCCCTATATATCTATTTATGTAAATTTGCTGAATTAATGTTATTTATCGCTAACTGTAATTTTTTATGGTAAACAGTGTTGATGTTAGAATGTCATAAAACCTTAAGTAAGCAAAGGTGAAAGGGGGAGATTTAAAAAATAATTAAAAATATACTTACCTGAACGACCCCTTATTGATAAAAAATTTTAACATTAAATTTCTCATTTACTATTATTATCAATAAAAAAATGCTTCTTTCTACTGTAACAAACATTTAACTGCGGGTTACAATTAACTTACGGCATGCTTAGCAACATTATAATCGTCTTCGAGTTTGTTTCATGTAAAATTACAAAGGCTTCTTTATTTTAAGCCATGTAAATTTACAGAATCTTCGTATTTTTCTAGCCTCAATGCATACAGACTGTAATAAATTTATCGAACGTTTTCTAAAATTTTCAACATGGTAACGAATTTTAGCTCTCTGTATATTTTCACGAAATTTACCATAAATATTTATCAGAAAAATCTTTGTTATTTCACACACACACACAGACAAAAAGAATGTTTTAATATCCATTTTGACTTAACAGTTTTCCATTTACAGACTTTAATGACATGCATGGTTTAAAAAATTGCCTTTAATGATTCTATTTAAATAAAAATGCTCTGCAGTATTTTGCAATCTGCATTTATGGAATGATCGCAGAATACATCAGAGGAAGAAACAAAAAAAATATTACTTTAGTTGCAATATTTCTTTGATGATAAAAATATTTTAAGGATTTGTTAAAATTCATTTCCTTTATTAAAAAAATGCATTTATTAATTTTGCAAGAATTCATGATTTATGCCAGCTTTACTCAACCGTTTTTTCACGCGGGTCGCAAACATGCGTGTCAGATTTTAGGCGGGCCGCAATCTATATATATAAAACAAGAGATATCTGTCTGTCTGCGTGCCTGCCGGACTGCGGGTAACGCCGAAACTATAACACCCAGGTCTCTGAAATGTTTGTCATGTATGCATGCTAACACCGAAAAGTGCACTTCGCAGCCGAATTTTTAAATTTCAATTTAGATTTTTTTTTAAATTGAAACTTACTAGGTAAGAGGATATTTGCAGCTTTCCACCAATCCACGGCAACGAAACAGCTAAGTTCGCGAATATTTGCAGCTAGTCTTTAATTCGAGGCAACGAAACAGCCAGCTAATAATAACAGGCGGTAAATATGGGATTTAATAACCGCATTTTACGGCTAATAACTTTTGTTTTATCGTCACTCCACGGCTTTCATAGAAAACTATTACTTCATTGTAATATGGAGCATTCTCATTGGTTAAAATAGAGAAGTTCTATAAAAGCGGTGGAGTGACAATGCAGCAAAAGTTTAAAATTTTTAACAGTGTAACAACAAAATGCACTCACATTTGTTAATTTTTCCTGTTTTGAAGATTTTTTTCCTAATTGATTTGCAATCGATCTTCAAAATCCATTCATGGCACGATCCAAAAAAAGTATTAAAATTTAGTAATTACTACTTTTGTGTTTTCTTGGGGTTCGTTCAAACGTGCAAGGCACGTCGCACATGTTCTAAGAAGATTTTGCATAGAGTAGCCTTGATTGAAGAAAGGAATTTTAAAATAATTCGATTAATGCATTAATTTTGTGGTTCAAAATAGCTAAAATCAATTACTATATTTCTTTATCCTTCTAATAATGGTTTTCGTAACATAAATACATATCTGTGTTCATCCAGATCAAATTTAAAATATTCTAAAATTTAAAATATTCTCCAGATAAAATTTAAACTTTTTTTTTCTATCTTAGTATGAATGAAGATTTTAAATATTCGCAATTTATTTGAAAACATGCATGGTCCCGAGCAACACCGGGCGGATCTAGTATACTTATAAAACAGTAATTAAAATAACATAAGTAGTCTAAGAATGCAATATAAAAAAAGTTACCATTATCATTTTGTGTTGCGGAATAAATATCACCAAAAAATTTAACATCACTGTTTCCAAATAACAAATTCGTAGTAGATTTCTATTGCAAATATTCTAGAAATATGTCGCAAAATTATGCTGTTTGAAATTGATATTGTAAAATTTTTTCAGTGCTATTTTTTATTCTGCGAGAAAAATTCAAACATAAAAAGTAGTTATTACCTATATAATACATAAGAAATGTAATATTATAACAATGCTGAATTTCTAAGAAATTAAAAAAAAAATCCATCTTTTCTCAATGACAAAAAAATAATTGTAGAAATACATAGTTAAAATTTAATGTAGCATTGCATTTGATTCTTGCTGTAGATTAAAAAATATGTACATAATTGTAGGACAAAAAAGACTTACATGCAAAAAGACCTTTTTACAAAGAAAACGATTAGTAACACAATTTTCACTTAATTTTTTTTATCTTATATATAATTATATTTCAATGAAAATATGTAAAACAACGCTAAAAATGATAAATACTTTGTTATGTGTATCACAATTAATTGCATAAATATGGATTAATGATTATGTGTCTCGGGTCGCACATAAAATGTCGCCGGGCTGCATGTGGTCCGCAGGATATTGTGTTTGATTTATACGAGTTAGGAGAATGAATGATGTAATACTTACGATAGCATTTGATATCTATTACTTTAGGAAATTAATGGTAAAAAAATAGTTTCATTTTAAATCTAAATTAAAAAAATAAAAAGCGAAAGTATCAAAAGTTCAGAATTGGTGATTTGCATATAAATTATTCTAAATTTATAGAACTTGTGATAAAGAAAACCAACAACTAATATAAGCAATACGTGAAAAGACGTTCGTCAAATCGCAATCTAATATTTGAGAAATGTTTTTTATTATTTTTTTAAATCCTAAAATATCGCAGCTTGTGTCTTATTTTATTTTATTTATTTTTTTATTTTTTTAGTTTCTTTTGCACTCGTTATGGGTAGTTTCCTTTCTTGCACCCAACGGATCAATATATTTTATGTGATCTACACACGTTTTTCCGTGATCTAAATTCTTAAGTTTCAAACTTTCTTTTCTACAACTGATGCTTAAACACTCCCCTCCCCTTTTTCTTCTTTCTAAAGTTTTTTGAAAAATAAATTTTAATGTGCATGTAGGATTTTACTAGTGAAGCTTTGTAAAATCTCCACTTCAAATACTATTCATAGAATCCGAATATTAACTCAGCTAAAGTTTTTCCATACATAGTTTTCGACTTCTGTCAGTAAGACAATAAAAAAATCATACATTTTTAATTTACACTAGAGCGTCGATTACCGGAATTCCAATTAACCGAACTTCCATTTTTATCCGAACAGCGTACTTCTCTTATTTTTTTTAAAGCGAACTTTCAAATTGCCTAACAATCCATTTCTCTCAAAATTTATTTTAACCGAACTTCGAACTATCTAAGTACTCCTTTTTTCCGTCAGGATTTAGCATGTACAGTCCTTCCCGATTAATGTATCGTTGGGAGTAGTATTAGCGAAAAAAATTTGAAGAAAATGAAAACGAATGTTCTTAAAATACCACAGATCCATCACACAATGAAGCATATGAATGTTTGAAAACAAATGTAAAATGGTTCGAACGGTAGAAGCACAGTGGTCCTATTCAATTAATGTATTTAAGAATAATTCCAGATATATCAGTATTGAAAAGAATGTCTTCTTTGAAGCAAGCAGTAATCGTAAGCTTTTTTGCTTAAATTATAATCTCTGGATTTCAGAAGGTTAGGAAGTCTTTGGTAGTACCTGACACGAGCTCTTGTGAGTTGGACTTTTTTCCTAAGTTGAAGGAAATCCTCCGAGGTCATCCAATTTCCTGATATAATAACTGTTCTCCAATCATGAGGGAGCTTCGTCACTGTCATCAACAAATAACATTCTGCCACTAATATTCTTTCGATTTCACATTTCTTTCGGCATTGCTTTCGACATTTGATAAAATATATTAATATTTACAATTGGTTATATTAAAGGAATGTAAAGCAACTGTACTAACGTCACTAGTTTATTTACAACCCTAGTATGAATATCTGAGGCAGCAATAATAGTAATGATAAATTTGTTTACGACTTCTGTACAGTTACGACTATTTTTCATTAAAAATTCGTTTGAAAAAACTAACTGTTTTTCTACAATTACTGTGTGTCTATAACTAATTGGTTCAAACATATAGTACGCCTAAAATCCGCAAACTAGATTTTCGTATGTATGAAAAATACACCATACTATTTTTCAAAATATAATAAAGAAAATAGAAATTGGAAATATATTTACTATCGAAAAAAATTTCCCTGAACTTTTTTAATGTTCACAATAAGAAATTTTAAACTCGCGCTACAGTAGTATACTATTTCCAAAAAAAGTAATATTTCGATTTTTTTTTCCTATTTCCAATTTTAATTTACTTGATTCCGAACAATTTCTGTCAGACTGAGCATGATTGCTTAACGTGAAACATTAAAATATAATATCACTGTTACATCTTAGATTGGTTCAGCCTAGAGACCAGCCTGGAGACAAAATCTCAAAAACATAGATTGAAAAAAAATAAATTAAAAATTAAAAAAAATTCTAGGCTTTGTCAACAAAAAATAAGTTATAAATCAAATTTCAAATATTTTTTTCAATAACTAACTACTAAGCGAAAAACAAATGTTTATTTACTGAATTGTAATTTAATTTTCAGCAGTAAGCAAAATTTCCCTCGAGAAATGATTTCTTAATGCAAAAAATTAATTTTGTGCATTGAAAAAGTTAAAAATGGACACAGCTAAAAAAATTAATAATAACAATTATTTAATTCCACGTAATCTTATCAAAAAAGAATATGTCTTTTTTTGCCTAAATTTTAATTCAAGGTTTTCATTATTTTTAACATATTTATTTTAAAACAGTTTTGTTAATTTATTAATAAAATTTTCTTAAATGATGATCGAATTAAAATACAAATTAAAAACTCTATGATTTTTTGTGAACGTTCTTTTCTTATTTTTCTGCATTCATGTAGAATTCATTAGCGTATTTGTTTTAATTTATTCAAAATTACTTTTAACCAAAATAAAATTTCTATGAAGCTCTTTACTAAATATTTATCATTAACAAAACAATTTCACTGATAATCTATTTGCAAAATTGCATGTGCTTATTTTTTAAAAAGTTTTTGTAAAAATCAATTTTTAAGTAAAAAATAATTTTGAAATACAGATTCTTTTAGACACTTTTAATTTATTGAGAAACACCGAAAATACTGGCGATAAATATATACCAATAAATAAAAACTTTGTTAAATCACCATAAAAAGATAAATTGAACAAATTCCACTCTGTCCGTTGTGACACGTGTTTGGAACAGCTGATGACGAGCAGTAATTTTGCAGCTCGAAACGCGTCCTGTTCAATTTATCTTTTTATGGTGATTTAACAAACTTTTAATTTAGTTTCTTTCTGACATTTGTCATTTAAATATAGCTTATTCACCATAAAAAAAAGATTATTAGTATTTTTTCATTTTTGCCTTCATATTTTTTGGTATCAGTTAATTTATGTGCTGTTGTGATAGATGTTTTATAAATTCAAATACCGACAGTAATATTAGAAATAAATATTTTTATATGATTGCTATGCATAGGTGTCAACCTCCTAATTTTTTAATAACGCTATTTACCTGCAAACATACTTACTTTACACAATCACACAATGTACGCAATTAAAAAAAGCAAATATTTTTTTGTAAAATTCTATTTTTATCCAAAAAATTGAGAGGTTGGCAAGTATTATTGTACTTTTTTACGCATGATTAATATTCAGTGTACACTTGTGTAAACACATTCGTACCACACGTTCAAACGTATAATTCCGAAATACTAACACAATTTCCTTAGGATCATCTATCATGTGCAAATTACAATAATAACAACAATATTTCTTTTACGGCTACTACTTCTACTACACTGTAAAAAAAAATCTGTGAAGGTACTAAACATTTTCTAGGAAACTGGGATTCCAAGAACTTTTCATGTAACGATAACAGGAAAAATTCATGTAATCGATTCTGAAACTTGATTTTTTGCTGCTACCGTTACAGGAAAAGTTCTTGGAATCCCAGTTTCCTAGAAAAGGTTTAGTACCTTTGCAGATTTTTTTTTACAGTGTACTACTACTACTACTACTACTACTACTACTACTACTACTACTACTACTAATAATAATAATAATAATAATAATAATAATAATAATAATAATAATAATAATAATAATAATAATAATAATAATAATAATAATATACATTATTTCTGCTGTCAACACCCATTTTTCTGAATTGATAGGTGCGTCAAGGATCAACGAGATATTAATTTGCGATTTTTTGCTGACTTCTGGAATTATATATATGCCGAATTTCCCTTATAATTTAGATTAAGTATCATGATGCATATTATTTCTGATGTCAGCATATCACTTTTTGCGCACATACAAAAGCAAAGTGGTGAATAAGGTGTAATAGCAAGGAAAGTATTTGAAAAAGCATTTGACAGAGTACACAATTATATTTCGTTTAAACAGATCGGAATTGATTAAAAAAAAAAAAAATCTGAATTAATTATAAATTAAGGAAAAATGTCATATTGCCAGTAGTTTTCTTTCATAAAAGATAAATATGGTTCATTTTTTCTGTAAACTTTTATATAATACAATAAAATACCCTTTTTACGCCGAAAATGCTACAAATTTTACATATCTGATTTATATATACTATTCACTAATTATTTTTAGAATATTTCTTTGAGTATTTTTTTCAGTTGAAAAGAAAATAAATAATGAAGCACTTAAATATTAGAAAATACACATCAAAACACACTAAAAATTCTTTTTAAAATTTAAAATCTCTGTTTCCCCCCAAAAATGTATTCAAAAAGTATTATTGTAAATATTTCTGAAGGCATAAATATTCCAATTAATTAATAATCAGCTAAGTTTTTCATAACATGCAAAATAATATTTCTACCTATTTAAAGATATTTCTTTTCAATCAGCGTGTAATTATAAAAAATAATCGTATTTATATTAGTGCATTTTGCAAAAACATTAACTTAATTTTTTTAATCAATATCCTATAAATGACGAAAGATTATAATAACTAACAGGATCCACCACTAATGTACTTTATACGCATATATAAAAACACTTTTTATCAGACTAATTTTCATTAAAAGTTGGAACCATTAGAGAAATGCATATTAAAAAAAAATATTTTCTTGTTTACACGTATCTATGAAATGAAACAAAAACCTCCAAATAGAAAAACATTTAAAACATTATTTAAAATGAAACGTTTTACAATTTTTAAAAAAAATCACGTGTTCAACTAAAATACAGCATTAAACTGGAGACCAGCGAAAATAAATAATAACCAGAAGAAATTAGATTTTTTGAGATTGGTTTGTCTTGATTTCTACCACAGAATATGCATCTAATTCTGCTTTTGCATGGTAGATATAAAATTTTAGGGAACAATTATGGTTACAGAATAAGTTAATGTACGAATTTTTTACTAATATTATTTTAATTAGATTCCGCGGATAAATAAAACAAAGATTTTTATTAAAAGCAATAGTATTCAGTATCCATAAATTTTAAAATCCTTAAAGCCCCCTAAAAAAAAAGATTTTGTGTAAATAAATACCTATTAAACGTCTAGTATTTTATATCAGTATATAAAACAATGTTAAATCAATGAAAATTTACTGTAATTGTAGTCAGTAAACTGACATTTAATTTAAGTTCATTATTTTAGTAATACTTTCGTGACACTAATCCATAATTACTTGCACTTGAACGAGATAGTGAAAAATAGTACCTGGAGAAGTAACCCCATATCCCAGTCTAGAATTGTGGAATACGAAAATTCAAACCTTAACTAGTACATCCATCCAGCAGGAGGCAGGCAGGGGTACAGCATTTGAAAATGTCGCACATTATAAATAAAATGTTTGGATTGAAATCACAGTTTTATCGAGTAATATAATTGTAAGAAATGAAAAAAAGTATTTCAGTTCAAAAACAAAAAGAATGAAAAGAAACAGCCCGTACGTAAATAAAGTATATTAAATTGAATAATGAATTTGGAAAGGATATAAAGAAATGAATATTTCACGATACATTTTTCCACATTCAGATACACACACACACACACACACACACACACATATATATATATATATATATATATATATGTATATTGTATGCTAATAATCATAAAGTATAATTAATAAAAATTCATTTGATCAATCTAAGTCAATAGTTTTTGTTGCTGTTGTTAGTGATTATTGCTTTGTGCAAGTAACAAAAATTTATTATGGTATATAAGTTTGAAGAATAAAAAGGTTATATTTTATTACTTTACATATGTGCCGTTTAATAACGTATTAGAAGATATTTCTTTGTTACTACTATTATTATAATTATTATGGGAAATTTCGGACGATTCTAATCAGATTGTATTCAATGACAATAATAATAATATTAGTAATAGTAATAATAATAATAATAATAATTATATGCATAAATATTAAATTAAATAGTTTCAGTTTTTGAGTAATCATTTATATATAATCTAAAAAAATAAAAGGATTAAAAACTTTTGCTTTATAATTTTAATTTTAAAAAAATATTTCAACCACATTCAAAATTAAATTCCATTGCTTGTTAGATTTTTACAAAACCTTCGGTAATAAAAAACACGCACTAATCAAAAATAGTTTTAATTGCAATTTAAACAAATGAAACCAAGTAATTAGCTAGCACTCGTCACTAAAAATAAATTTCTCAAGGTTTTCAGGTTTTTTTCTTTTAATTATTTATTTATTTGCATTAATCAGATTTTTATCTTTTACCTGTTTGATTTTCTGCTAGTTGTCAATTCTTCTACTATCCGAATAAAAACAAGACTTTTTTTCTTATCATTGACAACTAACATTAATTACGATTTTTCAATTTAGTTTTCTCATTAGGCATTCTTTCTGTGCTTACAACTAAATAAAATCATTTAAATTAGGAAGTTAATTACAGATATCGGGAATATGCAATTTTAATTAGTATTTGTTAGTTTTGGTTGAAAAAAAAGCATTTGAGGCATGCAGGAAAAAACTGCAGTTGAGACTAAAACAATAAAAATTCTTTAATGAAAAAGAATTTAAAGAAATTGTCTGGATTTTAGGTTAATGAATAATTCAAAAATGTAAATTAAATTATGTCCGTATGTGTTTTTCAATATATGGAAGTTTGCAATAAATATAATCATTTAAAAAAAATCATTAAAATGCTACAGTTCAAGAAATATTGGATTAAGATACAATATATATATAAGGTGAACTTAGAGTTTAACATTACTAAAAAATTGTACTAAAGTAATAATATCCAGACAAACATGAAATTAAGTCAAGAAATCTAACATATTCTGAATGCAGTTATAACTATGTCAGTGAAAAACAATTTGAAGAAAAGTAAAATGTCAGTGAGAAAAATAGTAAATATTTAATTTAGCTATCAAAATGCGTATGTAAATTACCTGAGATGAACTTCGCCATTGTTTTTCATGCTTGCAATACAATGGAAGTCTAAAGTTTCTAAATATAGGCTGCAAATCCCATATCGGTTAACCAAATGTCTCATAAATTGAATTAATGCTTGCTTTAAGTAGCTACTATTTTTTTTCTTCAGTCATTAGATAGTGCCTGTGCGGTAGTCATGGACATAGTTATGATATAATATATTTACGAATATTACAAAATTTTTTACACGTCTAAACCATATATAAGTATTCTGATATTCTTCAGACGAGTAAAGACAAATAATAAAAACAATCGCATATTGTTGTTATTGTCAATTGTTGAAATAAAAAAGCAGGTAAGAGATTAAATCAAAGATTGATTTTTGATTATTAGTATACAGTCACAGATTGTTAACAGTGATTATTATTTATACCGTCATATCTGCCAACTTGTACGGATTTTTCATACCCCTAAAATTTTACAGAAGACTAGCGGCTTTCGCCTGCTACACTGGTCGGTTTATCTAAAGAAAATTTGAAGAACACGAAATATATCTGTGAATTGGGTAATGACTTTTAAAGTAAAAATAATTTTTTTTAAAACAGAAATAAAACTCAAAAATCCCCTGAAATATTTTGATTTCAGAAGAAAAGCAACTCGCTTTTGACATGATGCGCAAAACACTCTTCAGTAGATTTCTTGTAATTATTTCGTTTCGACACCGCATTCATGGAAAATAATTAAAAAAAAATATTCAACCAATTCTTTAAAATTTTTTAATATTATTAAATCATGTTCAAATAAAGACATAAAAAAATTGAGTGAAAATACCAAAAAATTGGTGAGATATAAAATGTTTAACCTTAATCGCTTATCTATCATTTTCCAACCAAACATTCAACCGGTTCTTTTTTTTTTTTTTTTTTTTTTTTTTTTTTTCTGTCTACAAATAGTTAGCCAATGTTTAGACATACATTAAAAAAAGCAAGTCGACAGTGCAATAGCATTGTGAGTTATAAAATATTTACTTTATAAACTGTATAATAATAATTTTACGAAAAAAAAAATTATATATATATATATATATATATATATATATATATATATATATATATATATATATATATATATATATATATATATATATATATATATATATATATATATTGTCACTCTCAGAAAAGAGTGAGAATCTAGAATCCGACATCTTTTTTTTTGTCAGATTTTCTTAGAACCCTCAGGATTAGAATTAAAAAATGCATTGAAAATATTGAAAAAAAAAGCACTAAAAATCGATGATTTGTAAAAAAATTCGAAAAAATTGTAAATAATAAAAAAACAATTAAACCGTTAATTCCAAAACAAGAAAATTATATTTAAAAATCTCATTGTTTTTTGTTTGACTCTGTTAGAACGCCCGCGATAGCAATTTAAAAAAGAGAAAAAACATTCTCCTTTATCATTCGTTGTCGGTTGACTTCGGCAGGGATCTTTTTCGACCTGTGCGAACACTGTACAAAATACAGGGGTAAAGTAATAAAAATTTTGACTTTTTAATTAATAACTTACCAGTTAATTGGAATTTCGGGATGTGAATGGGCAACTCGGGATCCCGGGATTTTTTCTCTTCAATTCAAAACAAACGCGACGTTTCTCCGTTTCCGGGATCAGAGAAAATAGCGTCGCACACATACAACATACATACGGTCGGATTTTAATAGTGTAGATATAGCTAATCGAATCCTAGAAATCCAAGTTATTTTAGCGTTTAATTAAATCAAAATTTTTCATTGAAATTTAGAGGTAAGAAAAATCTGTACAAGCTGGCAGCCATGTTCAGTAATAAAGGATTACTAAAATCTTACCTGGATAATATAAGATTTTTTTGTTATTTTCATAATCGGTTCCTGGTATGGAGAGGATACATTCGAAAAGAATGGGGTCCCTAGATACAAGGTCCCGGTCCCTAATTTCCCGGGAAACTTGAACGTGATAGGCGCCAGTGGTCGAATGTGAATGCACGACTGTCTTGACCCCGGACACGAGACTGGGCGATTTCTCCTCCAGGTCCAGCTGGAGGAGTGTGATCTTGGGCATGGGGAAGACGCCGTCCGCCTCGCATGTGAAGTTCACTGTCTCGGAAGACATCTTGGTGAAGTTGAAGTCGAAACTGCGTGGCGGAGCTGTAAACAAACAAACAAAAAAATATTGAAAGCTTTTAAAACACAGTTATCGTTAAGTATGCACGACAGAAATAAAATTACGACAACAGGTAATACAATCTTGAATCTAAAATCCATCAGGAATTTCAAACCTAAATCGTCGCGTCCTATACAGTCATATTCATATTACACGCGACGACTAAGCAGTTAAGAACCTCATTCATTTACTTGCTTGTTTTATGCCATTGAGTGCAAAAAAAAGCTGATTACTTACAACGTGGCTACATTTGTACGTTGTTTTAATTGTTATTATTTAGGGCTTTATAAAAATAACGATTCATTTCTATGAAAATATTAATCTATCGATTTTATTCACGGGTGTTTGAAGAGATGATCTCTTTAGAAAAAAATAAACATCATCTCCTGGATACTGGGGGATAAACACATGGAGAGCTGCGACAGTTATACCATCAAAAATCCCGAAAACAGCCACCAACAAGAACCAATATAAATCTACTTGTGAAAGTGAGCTTTTTTCAAAAGCCTCATAGTTCTCGTCGCTTTTCACCCAGGACGTTTTTCATCTTCCACGCCACCTGTTCGTCTATATTTGTTCAAAAATATCTTGATATTTGCTCTTATTGGTGGCTGTTTTCCCTATTTAGGATGGTACAGTTGAAGCACCTCTTCATTTGTTTTATCACCCAGTTTCCAGGAAACGATAGCTATTCATTCTTCCAAGATAGTTAAACAGCTATCGTTTCAAACACTTGTGAAATTTAATTGCCTTGAGAGTGGTATTTAAAGCTACCTTAATTACTTTATCCCTTGGTCCTATTTCTAGGAAAATCTGTACTGTTCTAGCAACAATGTTTTGCATTATAACACTAGTTTACAAAATTAAACTTTTGGCCTGTTGCCGCGAATTCTGTGGTTGATAATGTTCACTTATGACTTGTTTTTGTCAAATCTAACCGAAAAATCTTTTGAGCAGCTCGAGTTACTTTGTTTTTTATGTTTATCATTTAAGCATATATATTAATCGATAATAGGCGTATTTTACTGTTTTAAGATTAGTTTCTCAAGTTTTTGCGTCACGATTAGTTCTAGAATACGCTGTTCAAACAAACCAGACCATTTTTGTTATATTTGCGGGAAATATGTGTTTAAAAATTGTAGAAAAGTTATATCAGACATGGTAAAAAATGCCTATTTTGAGTATTTTGCGATGTTCTTGGATAAAAATCAGAAGTCTTGGAACACCATGTATTTGCCGAGAACCACGAAATCATCTCGAAGACAGTTATTTTTATAGTGTGAACATAAACGGTTTAACACACTAAAAATCGAGCTAAATGGCAGTATCCAAGTACTAGGGTTGTTCAACGTCCAGTGCAGCGTTTACATGATTCTTCAGAATCTGAAAATATATCTGAACCATTAGAACAAGATAATGAAGGACCAAGCTCATCACAAAATGTTGCGGATTTTGAAGGTATGTCAAATGAGCCAAAATGCTTTTCCCAAAATGAGTTAGATGATCTTGCAAGAGATTTAAATCTTTCTAAACAAGCTTCAGAATTGTTAACATCAAGACTAAAAGAAAAAAATGCATTCTTCAGATACTAAAATAAGTTTTTCGGAAATAAAAAATCTGAAAATTATAGAGAACTTGTAGAAGATTTTCTACTTCAATTAATAAATATAGGGTGCAATATGAGCATAAAACTCCTCTTTCTCAGTAGACACTAGGACAGATTTCCGGAAAATTTAGGAGATATGAGCAAAGAGCAGGGAGAACGTGTGCTTCAGGACTTACGCGTCATGGAAGAGTTCTATCAGGGTTTCTGGGATATGAATATGATGTTTGACTATTGTTGGTCTCTGATACGTCATTTTCCAAAGTCTACACATCGGAGAAGAGCTTTAAAACGAAGTTTTTTAGAACTCGATGATTAATTATTCTTTTAGTAAAGTTTTTTTTTTTTTTTTTCTAGTAAATACACGTTTTTTCTGTTTAATACCTGCATAGCTAAAACTCAGAAATTAGAGCTGATTAAAATATTCTAATTATATTTTTGAAAATAGCATATCATATGTAGTCAGCAACAGCAAAACATTTTTCGGCAACAGATGTACTGTAAACTAGTGTAATCGCTAAATTTGAGGTCAATCAATAGCATCGTTTAGAAGCCATCGTGTTCCCTGATATAAATACATAAATTATATCTACTAAATTTTATTATAATGCATGTTAAGAATGTAAAAACAGAATGTATATGGAATAATTGGTACTTTTCGGTTAGCCGTGTGCCAGTGTTACATATATATATGTATCGATATATATATATATATATATATATATGTATATGTATATGCATATATATACACATACATGTACATATGACATTTTGAATCACAGGTTTCTATCATGTTGAACTCACAAATCAATTCCTTCACAACAGCGTAAAATACATCTAACTTTCGTAGACACCACCTCCGCATAAAAGAAGATAAAAAATAATTCGATTGGTTATTTTCAACATAATGTCCCGTAAAATGCGATGAATGGGCCTTATTAACCCCTTTGGCAGCCGAGAGTATGATTTGAAAATGGGAGTAATGTTTTAAAATGCCTTAAGAAATCCCCCCCTGAAATAAAGAAGCAGGGTAGAGCTTTAATTACTTTATTGCTGTCAAATGGAGAGAAAACGTTTCACTAATTTTGGACTCGTATCTGAGCTTTATTACCTATCCACAATAGCATAGAAAATTAACATAATAATGAGGGAGAAAAAAATATGAGAGAAGACTATTATCAATATGATCACTAATTCTCTCGGTACAATCACTATTCTAAATATGAAAGAAGACTATTCTCTCACAAAACAAAAGAAACGCAAAAAGATAAAATTTTGGCTCTCAATTCAAAGTAATATCGTTATATATCAAAGTGAACACAAACACCGGATTTTAAAAGAAAGTACAGTGTTGCCAGTTAAATTTTGAGAAAACAAGAAACTTTACCATTGCGAAAAAAAAAGGGTGAAAAAAATTAGTTCTCGCAGTCTGTTGGATAATATGATACGTAATCAGGGTTTTGGCTTGTCGCTCGCATAAAATTGTGTGATACCAAATATTTTTTTTTTTTTTTTAACAAAAAGAAAAAAATAAGGCAATGGGATTTTATAACATGTTGCTTTTAACAGATTAAGCTTTTGTTTAGAATGTGAAAAGAGAAAAATTGCGTAGATTAAAGATATGTGATTAAAATACAATAAATATGTTAAGATATTATCGAAAGATATGGAAAAATTCAGATTTATAAGAATGTGGAAATAATTAACGGCAATTTTTTTTATTATTGCATACATGCATATATAAGTGTATATATATATATATATATACACGTTCGTATTTATACATGCATATGTATTTACCGGGTGTCCCAAAAATGACTGATGGATTTTAAAATTCAATAACTTGCAAACGGTGACAGCTATTTAAAAATTTTTTGCAGGAGGGTTACGTATAATGTGAGGAGTTTTTTACCGTAATTTTTGATTTTAGTGCGAATTTCAAACAATAAGTGGCGTTGACGGCGATTGAAGGCCAGGTCGACGCTTCACTCAGCACTGATCACCTGGCCTTCAATCGCCGTCAGCACCACCTGTTGTTTGAAATTCGAACTAAAATAAAAAATTACGGTAAAAAAAACTCCTCACATTATACGTAACCCTGCTGCAAAAATTTTTTAAATAGCTGTCACCGTTTGCAAGTTATTGAATTTTAAAATCCATTAGTCATTTTTGGGACACCCGGTATGTATAAATATGTATATATAACTCTAGAGCCCTACTAACCGAAAAGTACCGAATAATCAAAAGACTTCCACGAATTTATTATTAAATAGTAAACTTCTTGGGTAATATACTTCTTCTTGAGATAGTTCTTGGATTTATCTTTTCTTCTTCGGAAAGAAAATTGTATAATAATAAGAAAAGTGCATTTCAGAATACATTCTCAAATAATGATAATAAACAATGATTGGATGTATGAGTAATTATGTGAGAAAAAAGTCTTTTGACTCAAATTTTTATCAATTGGCGAAAAGCTCATTCACGCCAGATAATTTCATTTCAGCTGAAATGTTATAAATAAATGTTTTAATCACATTTTAAATTATTTTATATTAGAGACTTTTCTATACAAATTTTTTGGTACTGGTTTGTTTATGAGAATTTGTATACAATATAACACACTGATGACGTTAATATTCAACATGATCATTTAACTCTTTTATAATTACTTACCTTTGAATTTTGCTTAAAAACCCGAAACATAAACAAACTCAGAGTCAAATTAAAATAGCAAAATTAATAAATATTAATAAATTTCGAGCGCTTTTCTACTTTCTAAAGAAGAAAACATTGCAATCGACATTTTTATCGACTTCCGGTTTTTGACGGATTTATATGTTTCAGAAGTCAGAGATTCTGAGAAACATGTTTATAAAAATGTCTGTCTGTCCGTCCATATGTCCTCTTTGTATGATCGGAAAGTGTATGAAATTATACATAGAATTGAACCAATTTTTCGGTGCATATTTTTAGTTAGGGCAAGCAGTTCCTCATTAAATTCAGAAAGATTCTGACAAAAGAGGGTGCTATAACAACAATTTTTGTAACATTTTCATTATTGTACAATCGAAAAATATATGAGGAGCCCAGAAGCCAAGGGGTATAAGTGACAAAATTGAAAAAAAAAAAAAGAAATAAGTGCACAGACGATCTGTAAATATGCCTTTTTCTTTCCAGGTAAAGAAATATAAGTGATTTTCTACGTATGTGCTGCGTTATAAAGATAAACCACTTTTGCCGAATAATAATCAATATTGATTCATTCTAAACTAAATGAAAATTGTACTCTACTTTTTTTACAGTTATGGAAATAAGAAGTAAAAGACAATAATAAAACAAGCGGCAGTTTCCTATTTCAACTCTGCTCACTATTATTGATGTTCAAATTTGACATGAATTATCTTTAAGAGCCCTTATTTTGAAAATCAGGCAAAGTGTGATAGTCGTATTTTTTTATTTGCCTGATTTTTTTATATGTTGCAGTAAATTTTATTTAATGAATAGTGTGAAATTTTGTGAAATTAAATAGTGTGAAAGCAATGTCCACGATCACATTTTTCCCCTATGAAAAATCCCCTCTTTCGTCTTTTCCTTAAGAGTAAATGAAATATCCCTTTTTTCTCGCCTCTTCCGAAAGAGAAGCGGGATATTTCATTTTCTCTTAGGGGAAATGTGATGATAGACATTGTTTTTCCTATAAATTTTGTCATTTTTTTACTAAAAAATATCACGAGGCCCCACTTCTTTTTCTTTTCCATGTTTTTATACATATGTTCAACTATTGCGTGAAACATTTTTTTCATTCAACTGTGGCGCTTTTTTGAAAAAAAAAAAAACTACGTTAAATATTGCAGATTTTGGAAAATTTCAACATTTAACAGGTTATAGCTACTAACAGCAACAATATCTCCGTGCAATACTATACTATTTAGCTTGCCCTAGTAGAGCACTTTCATATTCTATGAGAAAAACTTTAGGGTATTATAGCTTAAATAAGATATAAAGAGCGGAAAATGGACAAAAACGTCATTTTGACTGTACTTTGTGTTAACATAACAATGTAAAATAACAATGCCCCATGGAAACAAATAAATTTTAATAACCAGGTAGTGTTATACTATATGTTTATGCCAAAAGAATTTTGGGATGTTGTTGCTTGCCAGAGATATACCACTCCAAACATATTGGTATTTCATTTTTCATAAAAATGGCAATCACAGCCTCGAACTTTGATATTTTCTATAGGAAAGAAAAAAAAATTCTGGGCTTCAAAACTGCAGTTAAATCATTAAATATGATTTACTTCAACATAAAAAAATATCAAGGCAATTAAAAAATACAACTATCAAAACATCACTTTTTTGTCTGAATTTCAAACTAAGGGCTTTTAAACTGAATTTACTCCAAATCGAATTTTTGTCACCTGTACCACTTGGCCTCTAAGGTCGTCATTTGAAGTTATGCATAGAGTTGAACCCATGTCTTGTGATTGTTTTTGGCTATGGCCAGCTTGTACTGAATGAATTTGGTAACAATGCGTCTCAAGTGCGTAATAATTAGACCTCAAGGGATGTTGTAATAGAGATTTTTTTTTCATTTTCCATATTTCTACTGTACATTAGATGTTCATGTTCGATGGGGGAATTCGTATCCAGCTGACCCTCTATTTCTTAAACTAATTATTTTTATTTAGTTCACACTCTCCAGTTTTTTTATATTAACACTTTAAAGTATTGAACTAAAATAATAAAAGTAATTTTTGACCCAATAGCTTTTTTTTTTTTTTTTCGAAAGAACAAATTTATTTTTTTTCTTCTTTTTGCCAAATGCAGCCATCTGACATGGAAAAAATGGGTATTATTTCATTCTTTGGACCTTTCTTGATCACATTGGCTTAATATGAAACATACTGAGAATTATAATGTTTTTAAGTATGTGCCAGATGTAAAGCATGGTGTAGTGAAGGGTTAAGATGAAAGTCAAAGTTGGTGTAATAATAAAATATTAAGATGCACAACATGTGTTGTTTATTTTTGTCTTTATTTAAATAATGCAGTAAACTTTCATGTATGTTTTGTTAAATATCTTAAAGGGCTAAATAATTCTAGAGCAGCATTAAAGTAACATTGATGTTGAAAGAAGACTTCACAAGAAAATTGGCGATTGGCAACCCTTTTTTTACCTTTTATCTTCCTTGTACGGATAACATGTAATTACCTAATTATGTGTTGGCTAAGATTTTCTGCTTAAAAAGTGTTTTTTATTTAATCGCTGAACACTCCTTGAAAATGTATTTCTAGTTATGACATTATTAAACTTTGAGGAACAAGCAGTCGCGTTTGTGTAAGGTTGAACTTCCGTCGGAAATTTGGAAAACGTTTATTGCTAAATAAAGAAAAACAATTTTTCAACGCTTTCTCTTCTAAGTTATAAAAGTAAGACTTAATTAAAAGTTTCTAGCGCGATTCTTAGTTAAATTTAGGTGGAATATAATACATATCCCACCTCCCCTCAAGGAATTACAGAAGTAATGAAAGTGTTGATATTTAATCAACTGTTGTCTTTATAAGCAGATACTTTTTACAAATTTTATTTTTCATGCTTCCTCATGCCTTTTTCACTTGTGACACTTAAATGCTGCAATACATTTGTATTTACTATGACTTGTAGAAAGTGTGTAGTGATATTTTATTTTCGCAATTTACTGTAAGTCTAAAAATTTAGGAGTCTAGTATGAAAAATGTCAAGGAGTTAGTGTTACAATATTCCATGCAAAATTCAGTGTGAGGTATTATGTAGAAAAATAAACATAAACATTAAAAGTGTATATATATATTCTTTAATTTATACATTAAATCTTCTCTTATTTAGACATTTTTTTCCTTTATACTTTAAAATTTCTATGATAGATTCTCCGTGAAAACTAAACGATTTATAATATATATTGGAATAATCGCGCACTACTGTTCATTAAATTTATAAAGAGTTTGACTAATTAAATATTTTATAGTACATATCATTACACAATTCGATAAATGTTTATGAACTCTGACCTTTTTTTCTAGCTAATTAAAAAATGTAAAAGAAAAAAAAAACCTTTAATATTAAACTCAATAATCTTTAGAAAAAAATAAAATGAAATAAAAAATAAGAGTTTTCTTTGGACGCTTTTATTTATTAACAAAAATAAAAGCGTAAAGCATTTTCTTTTGCTTTTTGTTAATTAAGATTATTCTTATTTTTTTATTTTATTAAATAATTATAAACAATTTTGTGGAGGAGAAATTACTCATTACGCAAAAATTAATTAAAAGACTGAAAATATATCGAAAGGGCTTTGAACTGAACGGGTAAAATCATTTATTATTTTTTCATTTTTAGAATAATCGATTAAATTCATTTAAAATGTTAAATATTTATAATATGTCTGTTGCTAGATTCACTTAAAAAATTAAAGCACTTTTTTCATCTTAGTATATTTCTAATAAATGTTTTATAAAATGGATTTATATATATTTAAAAAATTGAATTCTGTGATTTTCTAGTAGATTAAATAATATTTTATTCGGGAAATATTTCTGCGTATACTAGGTGTTTCCATTTTAATGTTTATCAACATTTTAAATTTAGTTTTTCATTATTTTAAAATAATAGTAAATTTATGACTATAAATTAAAATTAAAATTATATTTTATAAAATAAAATCACAGTTCAGATGAAATTTTTAGACTATGAAAGTTATTAGAATTCAAAATATTATAGTGAATAAATTTAATAATCACTGTCTAGCATATTAAAAAAATCATAATCAAAACTCAAAATCCATGAGCTATGTCTGATATACATTGAAATAAAAGTCTGTTCTATTGTAACTGATTTAGTTCAAATGAAGATGAAATTCTAATGTCTAATATACGGGGTTTTTTGGGGGGTTTTTTATTTCTAAAATTTAAATTATGATTAGTTTCGGATGTACTTTTGTCTCCCTTTAAATTCTAAAGTAGAAGGGATAACCGAGCTATGTTCTATCAAAAAAAGCTTTGTACTCAACTCGATATAATATTCTCACTGTATCACTCAATTTGTATTATTGCCATAGAGCACGTTTGCACGTTTTCCATAACAGTATCATTTACAAATGCAATCAATAGAGAAGCTATATATGTACACGTTTGTAAATTTTATAGATTTACATATTTTAAACCGCAGGTAATTTTGTATTTAAACTCTTTGATTTCCAGAAAAACAAAATATAAATAAATATTCAGAAAGAATGAATGAATATATGTAAATTAATGTTTATTTCTTTAAATGACATGTTATTTCCCATTTTGAAATTTTTTTCACCGATTCTATAGGGTTAAAATGTTCTATTGGTATTAAAAATGTTTTATTATCATATTTTACTTAACAGTTTCCTTTCCGGTTTCATTTCAAATTGTATATAAATTGTGGAGCATCAATTATTCAAACACTGGTCAGTCGAACGTGCTCCAGTAATAAGTGAAATTCAAATTTCCGGGCGATGCACCGCAGGAGTTCAGCAAGCGGCCTTCAACAATGTTGAGGGTACCCTTTAAGCGTCCTAACCGGATTTTTCCGTCACATAATCTTTGAAATCAAGGGCTGATTAATTACAAAACTGATATTAATGTTATTTTTTGCAGTGCATAAGATAAATAAATGTGTAAGGTAGTCATATACAAATTTCCATAAAAATAATTTTCAAAGGTATTATGTTATGAATCATTAAACATAAAGGAAAAATTAGGCCAGACGCTTAAAAGGTTAAAGATGTGACCAGAATGGTACGCAGTACAAGTTGATGACGAACAAATTGAAAAAGGACATATAATGAGAAAGTTTTTCAGTGCCTAGAGACAGACTTGAAGTAGGTGAAGCAACAAGAAGAGTGAAATACTGTACAACTGCTTTCCTTAAGCCTATAAAAAATTTAGCAAAAAAAAAAAAAAAAAAAAAAAAAAAAACTAAGCAAAAGGAAAATTTGGACTTTTTTTCTCAAAATGTCGACCTACAGCCTTTACTTTTGATTTTCTTCCGATTTTTTCTTTTTTTAATGAAGTTAATCGGGTAATTATTTGCCGAGATATTTGTAATCATATTTTCCACACTCTTTGATTTGTTATGACTCTGTATTTCATTCAGATTTCAATTCAAATATATATTTTAATTGGAAATTAGATGCTTCATCCGATGCAGTAAGCTGTTAGTTAATATGATTATTATTTTTTTAGATATATGGATGCTTCTTTTATGGAATTCGGCACTACTTAATTGAGCTGTCTACCAAAAAACTATCGCCAAACTATAATATTAAATGCTATCGTAAATGCGCCATTCACTTGTAACTAAACACGTTACACGTGCTTGTTACGTGATCAATTGATATTTAATTCGACATTATACTAGTATTTTTATTAATATTTTGCTAATTTATTTGTTTTTCCGTTATTTAAAATAACAATTATCCCAATTTGTGCAATTTATCAGCAGTTTGTTGATTTATATAATTTGTCGAAAATGGTCTACGGGATAATCAAGCACGCCAGTAATAGAACACTACTATGTATTAAAAATATTTAAATGTATGTGCGTTTATTCATTTATTTATTGAATTGAGATGCATTTTATAAACAGTTTACGCATGTTTTATTTTAATATTTTATATTATGCATATCCATGATGAGTAAATTTTACGGCGGCTTTTAACTACTAGTTTTGTTATAAATTCAATAATTATTTTATCATATATTGTTTTCAAATTTGCCAAATTAATTTAAAGCATGCTGCTTATAATGCTCAAATTAAATTAGCAATCCTTTCTTATAAATTTTTTTAAAATAAATATTTTATCATTAGTATTACTTAAGTCCGATTTTCCAATATATTTTTCCGATATATATTATCATCTGAAAACAAAAGTGGGAATATTTAGAACTTTAAAATTTTTCTTAACAGTGTAATGATGCAATTGAGCCATTATCATCCGCATGCATTTGAAAAAATTCCAGTTATAATACCGATCCGAATGTTCTACTTTATAAGCTGCCGTACGTAAGAAAATAGAATATTTCCAAAGAAGAATTTTGAGACAGAAAAATGACTACATTAATTATTTTTCTTCATATTATTATTACTATATTTTTCGATAATTTTTATGGTCATTTAATTGACTATTTTTTGAATTATAAAATCTGATAATAATTTTTATTGCTTTTTTCCCTTTTAAATTTAGTAATTATTTTTCTATAAATTGTTAGAAAATCAGTTCGATTAATTTACAGGCAATACTCTTTATAATGCGGATCTCAAATTTTAAATTGCCTAAGCTTGTACAAAATTTCTGTATTTTATTTTTCAAAACGGAATATTTTATTATTTTTCTTAATTAAGTCCAAACTTCCAATATTTTTTGCCAATATATATTATCGTCTGATATCAAAAAAGGAAAAATTCTGGTGCTTCTTATTAAAAAAATATGTTATAGAATAAGGTTGGTTAACTGTAACTATTGTTTAACGTTTCTTGTCTGCTTCAATTAAAAAAAAAAATTCTAGTAACTATGCCAACACCAATCTTGTTTTTCACATGCTACCTTATGTAAAAAAAATAGAACAATGTCAGAGAAGAATTTCCAGAAACTAAAAAGACGATATTAAAATAATATTCTAAACGCACAGTCTTTTATTTTTCCTCAGACGAAAACTTGGTTTTCCTCTCTGAACTTAGTCCGTGTTTGAAAAAATATAAAATAAAAAATAGAATCCAGCAGGCCTTTCTCTAAATGTTTGCGCGCCAAGAGATAAGAATAAATATTTCTTAGTACGCAGAAAGATTTCATGTTTTTTTCTTCCAACATTCTGGTTTTAAGCTAAGCCTCGAATAAAAAGGAACCCGCATTTTGTTTTGTGGCCCGGGGCCCAAAAAGAAACTTCCTTCTTTACCAATAATCTCCATTTTCAGAATTCTTCTTAGCCTTGAAAGCAGTGTATGCTACGAGAGTAAAGGGAGTTTTTTAAGTAACAAAATATATAAAAATAAGAAAAAGGACTAAAAACTAAATTTCCTTACTCTATTCTACTTTGGGCACTCGTTTTCGCACTTTATTTTTGTCTTATTTATGAACTAAAACACAAATAGCAAAAAGCACACTTTCTCTTCCGTTTTTCTAAATTTATTTATTCCTTTCATTTTTGCTTTTGGTTATTTGTTTTAAGCATAAGATTAATGAAACGTTATTTACATATTGTTAAAAGAGAAATTTTCCCCTGAAGGAAAATCCGTTAATGCTGGTAAACTTTTTAAATATGCTTTTTTTTTTCTTTTTTACTTTTTACACCCGCGAATGAAATTTTCTGTCACAGCAAAACGAAACCGGCAAAATGACTAGGATCAAGGTGGGATAATGATGCTTATTGATTTTTGCAGGCTAGCAGCATGATTAAAGACAGTGGCGTTAAAGAGCGGCACAACACTTTGCCCTGCTTTGGGATTAGGTTTGGACGGGAGGCCAAAAGATAAGAAACTGACAGATACGAAAATAATAACGTGCATTAACAGTGATAATGAAAATAAAATAAGACGCGCTTAAATTCTTCAAACTCATTTTTGTACGTCTTTTTCTCCCACCCTTGTATTTATCCATTAGATGAGTAGCTGAAAGGTTTTCTGCCCTGCGCTTAAGAGCGTCGTAATCTAATGCATTTATATTAGTTTAATGAAGGTTCGATAAAATGATTTAGTATCAAATTAGACAGTCGATAATTAGATTTTCAAAGAAACTTTTTTAAAAACTTTGAGTTTCGAAACAAATTACTCTGTTTCAAGCATAAGGTAATCAGATAACTAATTAACTTTAAAATTATTTTTCTCATTGTTATCAACTTACATTATTTTCTCAATAAAAATCAAGGAACGCAATTTGTCAGTGTCATTTACTAACACCAAATATGATGTATAAAATTTTTCTAATCGAATGTTGTGTGTTACACTTGAAAATCAATACTTAAGAACACAAATGTTTTATATTCAATATTTAGAAAATAAGATAAAACTATTTTAGACTTTTTTACGGTTATTATGATTCAAGGATCTCAAATATGGTGTTGAAAACGGGTATTGCCATTTGAAAAAGGAAATTTGGTACAACTGTTAATCTGTAGACGAACTTAAGACAAAATCAACGCCATAAAATGATAAAGAACTTTATATTTAAAAGATTTATAACTACCCTTCTTGCTTTATGTGCCTTCTTGCTATTCAAAAATTATGGTATCTACCGTTTAGCAGATACAAGCTCCCAAAAGTTATTTTGCTCTTTTTTTTGTTGTTTGTTTGTTTACTTGTTTTTAAGGAAGAAATAAAAGCTTGTTAAAGAGCAAACCCCACAGCTTTCTTCTATCTCGTACATGTTAGTGATTGAATTTAAACCTAGTTTAAGTCTAAAATTACACTTATATTGGATATTTGCGTGATTCAATATGATGTTTCTTTTATCTCCTCTGACTGATTGACGCTTACATTATCTCCTCCTGTACCCTCTTCGCTGCTGTGAGGCCGCGGCACTCTGAGCAACTACTTTAGAAAGCACAACAGCACAAAAGTGACTGCAAATATAAAGACTCCATAACCATTTATATTTTGAATTATGTGCTGTAATCTGTGTTCCATGCATCTTAAAAAATACTTCAACGCTTTAAAAGGCTTCAATGTTCATTTATGATTTAAAATTTGAAATTTATTTCGTCATCAAATAGTTTTTGCATTCACCGTTTTAATTACACTGTTAAAAATTTGAAACTTTTGCTGCATCGTCACTGCACCGCTTTTATGGAATATCTCTATTTTAACCAATGAGAATGCTCCATTACTCAGCGAAATAATCGTTTTCTATAAAAGCGGTGGAGTGACGGTGTAGCAAAAGTTTAAATTTTTTAACAGCGTATTTTAAAGTTTCTTCTCTTCTTTTCAATTTTCATTTCTAAATATACCTTTCATTTTATAATACAGTGTTTGAAAGTATTATTATTAGGGCTTTTTAAAATTTGACGAAAAAACAATTTTTTAAAATCAATTTTTTGAAAATATGAATTAAATCTCGGGTCAAATAATGAAATTTAAATTTTTAAGTTAAAGAAAGAATAAAAAGTTTGACAATTTTTTAAAAAGGGATTCGACTGGTGACGACATAATCAAATGAAGTAAATGCCCTACTAAAGATGATTAAATGGCTATGCTACAGTTTTTGACATTAAAAAACTTACTTAACGGAATTATCTCATATTTTGTATTAAATAGTGCTTAATAAAATTATTCAATCTAAAAAACTATTTCCTTCAGAGCGTTTATCATACATTTAAGGAAAGCTGGAATTCGGTGAATTAAATTTTATTTCTTTAAATTATTAAAATTCTTTAGTTTATTACCTAATTTTATTAAACATTAAATTAATCTGCAGAAAGTTTTTGATCCAATTGTTACATGCTCAGAATGCTTTTGGTTTTATACAAGTCTGCTAATAAGAATGTGCATACTTTCATTACAATATAATCTCCATCGTATTCAATCATATTAGTTTATTTCATGCTTAAAACCCGGAAAATGAAAAGTTTAATGTTAATAAATAAAATCGAAATATCAGCTCATGTAGAAAGAATTGACATTTTATTGAATTAAATTACTGGTTCAAAAAATGCAAGGGCAACAATATTAAAAAATTACCCGTTCTGTTGGTAGGGTAGTTAAACACCCTTTAAAACAAACTACGTAACTCCTTTTTTTCCACGAACTTATTGCGATTGTTTACATGTCCGCCATTTGTTAAATAGAAAAGAGAAATTATTGTATTTTTGGTTGAAATCTGAATTCTAAATATTATAACCAAAAAATATTATTCATTGCATTGTTTAAGTTTTCCGTAAATTCTCAAACCAACGAGTTACCATTCTTTCTGTGCAGTCAATATACCTGAAAAAAAAATCAATCGAAAGTTTTGTTCGTAGTGCTTGCATAAATTAAGAGAAATATGTGAACATATTAACTTTAGCGGCAATTATCCGGGATGCTCTGAAAAGTTACACCAATAATAATGTAATTGATTTTTAAACATTTACGTTAAATAATTAAAGTTAAAAAAACTTTGCTACATACACCATAAATATTATAAACAAATAATTATGCAAATTTAGACTAAATCAAAATTTATATTTCGCAATTTAAACATATACTACAATATCAAAAAAATCTAACAACACCTTTCAGTGCATATGGCATATTTTATAATTGGCTTTATTTGATATACATAGTTTTTATTTTTACACAAATGTAACTCACAAAGAAGGTGTCTATACTGGGCATACTCAAAATTTTTTGAAAAAAAAAATAATAATTAAAGTACTTATGTATGTAATAAAGGATCAGTCAAATTTACCGGCGAAATTGCATTAGAAAGTCTGTAAAAAATATACTTTCAAATATTTGGCGTGAAAAGATGAAAGTGTCACGCGATTTGGCGAGCAGCATTTTTCACAGCCAAAAAGAAACGATATTAATGCAACTGAAAGTTTTTGAATTTTCAGAATGCGTGTAAATTTTATTTAATGAAACTAAACAGAAATAATGAGAGAGTTTAATATATTATATCCATATATACACTGTATAAAATATATGTTACTTTTTCTATTTATTTAATTTACCACTAGAAAAAATATTTTCATTGATAAAAAATTCATATTGAGAAATAATATTTGCATGCATTTTAAACGTATTCGTAAATAAAAGCCAGATGTTTCCATAGAAATAAAATCGAATCGACAATGCTGAATTGGACTTTGAGCTTGAAACAATTTTAATTAATTTAAATTATGAATTTCCTGTTAAATAGTCCATTTTGATCGTTAAATTTAAATATAAATACATATAAATATCGATATATCAAAATTATATATAAAACGAACTAAAACTGACAAAACAAAAGTTATTTGAATTAAATTTATCCAAATAGGGACGTTGTATGGTATAACGTTTTTACGGATATTGTATGGAGTTTCCACCTAAAAATTGTTTATAAACATATATATCCACATGTAAAGAACATTCTGTAATTTTTTCAGAATTTTCTAACTATGCCCATATGAAGACCTCCGGTGTCAGCAAATGCATTAAAAATAACTGGAAATCTAAATAAAACAAAGAAATTCATCTTACCGTAAACGACCATAACTTGGTCTTCGGCGTCTTGACTGAGCATAGAGACCACATGACACGAATACCTTCCACTAAGGTCTGTTGTTGGTCGCATAATATTTAGCGCCCTATATCGCGTGTGCTGGCTGGACGGCGACACCGCATAGTCCATATTTAGACGCCCCTGTAATCGGGGCGATGCCGCCCTTAACCCTAACTCGGGTATCCACTGATATATGGGCTGAGGATCGTCGTTAAGGAACCATTTGACCACAAGCCTTTTGTCGTCTTGCTCTGAATAATTATATTCACAGTCCAACACAACTGAATCTTCTGTACCATTCTGTACCCACCTAGGCATTGATAACCGCGTTATTTCCACACCTAGAAAAAAAAAGAAATGAAAGTAATTAATACAAAATGTTGAAATAAACTTTAGAAAAATTAAGTATTGCTATAAAATTGAAATTATACCATATTATAAAAATGAAAACAATCTTTCATTCTTTTAGAGTTTTAAATATCAATGTAACTCTCTCGATAAGCGTTTTATTGTTGTTATAAACATCCACGAAAGTTTTTTACTAATTTGGAAGAATTTCATAGTTAATAATTTAAAATGTTATTATTTTATTTTATTTTATTTTATTTTATTTTTACTTTTACCGTTCACAAATAAATTAAAAAAGTCATTATTTGAAAATGTTTCAAAAGTTTTCTGTTACATACAAGCATTATAAATATGATAAGTATAAAAATTTTAAATGTCTTTTAATAAAATTTTCCGAGTGTTCTTAAATAAGCTGTTCTTAAAAATATTTATGACAACTATATAATAATTTAAAATATTGTGTTATCTACTAATTAAAAACATTATTTCTTTTTCTTTATTTTTTTCTTTTGTTTTCAAATAAATAAGAAAATGACAAACAATCAATATTGCAAAATGCCAAAAGAAAAAAAAGATACTTTTAGGTTTTAAAAATGTTGAAGTTAAAATAGTTTTGAACAAAAATTATCATTAAGGTCTTTTAATTAAACTTTCTGTGTCTATTTAGATAAGCTTTTGTGTGTTGTCGAGAACATGAATGGGCACTATATAATAATGTAATGTAGTTTGCTGCATAAAAATTTTAAACATTATTCCTTTATTTACATAGATAAACAGTTTATCTCTCACTCTGTTGTCTTACGGACGCGAATTTGTTCAGCTGATGACGAGCTGCTGTTGTTGCTCGAAATGCGTCCTGCTTTGTTATTTTCGTTTAATGGTGACTTATACAAAGTGTATTATCTTAATTATATTAATTTTATATCAATCTTCATAAATTCCAGAACTTATTGATGAACTTTAAGAACTCTTACAAAAATTGAATCGTCCAATTAAGATTTATAATTGATAATAATTTCCTTTTTAGCTTATTCATTATGTATTTTCATTTAAAAACTGAATTTATAAAATATTTTACCCCAAAATGTTGAATTAGCTTATAAATTATAAGTGCAACACAGCGAGTACCTACGCAGCTAGCCTTAAAAATAGAATTTTCAGTAGTATACATATGTATATGTGTTTGTTTTTCTAAAAGTAAAAAAAGGTAAATAAGTAAACTTAAATCAATTTGCGTTTGGGAAATGTGGTTTTTAAAGTTATAGACCTACTTCTAGGGAAAGTACGAAAAATAATAACAAAAAGTGTGGTTTTTTTAAAAATTTTGAAATATTTTTAAAATATTTTTTTTCAGAAAATTATTTTTAAAATATTGTTATAAAACTGTTTTTTTTTTATTTTATTTTATTTTTTTTTGTCTTGATTAAATAATTTTCCTTATTAAAAAGTATAATATGCCAAAAAAGATATCATAAAATTCTCCAATGAAAAATAGTTTAAAGAATACTTAATCTCCTTAAGATCCTCTTATTACTAATAATAACTGTTTTTAAGCTAAACAATAGTCTTAAAATTATTTTTTAAATGTAGTTTATTTTAAATACTTATTGAATTCATAATACAGAATACCTTTTTGGAGAATTGTTATTGGAGATAAACAATGGAAACATAATGTAAACGATAAAAAATAATATTTAAAGTCCGCTGTCTTTATGATATTGGTAATGAAACATTCAAATTTTGAAACCTTTTTTCAGTAAGCATAACTGCACGCTAGAATCTGATAACAGTCTTTTTTATAGTACTCTACCGACCAGAAATCCATTAGAGTATGTATAATACTTACATGTGTAAGGATTCACTGGCACATAAGTTATTATTAAAACTCTGTTGCACAGAGTGACCTTGAAATCAGATTAATTATTCACTATTAAGCTTTTTTTACACATTATGGTTTCCACTCAGTGATCACGGAATAGATAACTTTATTAAAATTTTAATTCCAATAAATCAATAGCTAACACTTCGAGTCCAATTATGTTTTTAATTATGAGAAATAATAGTAATAGTAGTAATTCTCAGAACAAAATAATAGTAAATGAAAATACATTAGTATGAAAACGCCAAAAGCAGATAAGATTAACATCACTATATTAATAATAATAATTTTCAGTTCACCATTATTTCACAAAAAATGAAAGGGTTTTGAAGTTTTTTATGAAGGTTAACCTCATTATTAATAAATAAAATCACATAAATAATCACAATAAAACTAAAAAATTTAAATTCTAAAAATTGTGAAAAAAAAAAGTATGGTAAACTAAAAAATGAATGAAAAAGTCGTTTGCATAGCAATAATTGCTTGAAAGCTAGATTTTGAAAACAAACCAAAACATAAAAATTAATATTTTTTCTGTTCTAAATAATACATAATCATGATTTAAACGTCATTTAAAAAAAAAAAAAAAAAAAAAAAAAAAAAAAAAAAAAAAAAAAAAAAAAAGATTTTTGTGTTCTACACTTTTTTAAATGTAAAACAGAACTTTTCTGCTTTAAGAAAAGTAGATGCTGAAAGAAGAAAAATTTAAGTTCACTAAAATCTAATGGGCATGTCAGTAATTAATTCATGTTCTGTTAAAATAGACGCAGCATACATTTCGCAGAAGTTTAGAAAAAGTTACTGATTGAATACCGATCAATAGAATATATGTTGAAAATTCTATGTTTTTAAATTGAAAAGTGTAATACATGAATTAAAAATGCAGTTGTTAACATTCTAAAATTTTAAGTGGGTCCTTCAACCGCCGTAAGATTTCTTAAAATTGCTTTATTCATTCTCTAGTTTTTAGCATTCTCATATTTGTTGAATGATTGATTCTTCCAGTTTTCTCAAAAACTATTTACGTACTGGTGTAAGACAAACTTCAAATTGTAACTAGGAAAATCATTTACAAATCTAAATTAAATTTTAATATTGCCATACGCTACCTTTAATTTGATATATAATTATGATCTCGAGTACTGAAATAGTGGCTAGTAAAGTGATTTCTCCATTTGATCCCTATTCATTCCAAAAACTATTTTTTAAACAATGTTATCC
This sequence comes from Maratus speculifer, assembly GCA_964019185.1. Classification (NCBI taxonomy): domain Eukaryota; kingdom Metazoa; phylum Arthropoda; class Arachnida; order Araneae; family Salticidae; genus Maratus; species Maratus speculifer. Next base: position 103,326,446 of record OZ025289.1, on the reverse strand, counting down.
TCTTAAAAAAGAAAAAAAATGAGTTTACGCTATAAACAAAGTGTATACGCTAGAGTCATGGGTAGAGTAGATGTTCTACCCATATCTGACGAACAGAGAGTTTTTTAAGCTTTTTAAAAATAACCAGAAGATATATGGCGCATGCGTCTATATATTCTCCAGAACATCTCTTTTTTATGTACAGGAAAGAGAGAAACATCATATTGTAGCCAAAATGATTTTCTGTCGGTGATAAGTTTAATGTTTATTATGAAACTATTTTTGTATCCATTTTGGACAAACATTCAAACAAAAAACATAAATTTAGCTTTTTACTATACATCGTTTAAGTATAAGAATGAACTTAGGAACTAGAAATTTTCTACAAAAATTACTGTCAGACAATTTGATTTTACATATATTTTAATACGAGTAAGCATTTAATTCTCTTAGTACCATTGGGGTCTTATATGACTCCAGTTATTTTCTTTTATGAAACTTTTAATGTTTCAAACCAGAAAAAATGAAAGATTTATACTTAATATATTAAGTCAAATAGTCCATCTACTATGAAGAAGTTACATATAATAAAACTAAGAATCCCAGAAAATATTAAAAGTGATTTGAGTATTAGTTACCTTAAAGTTCTAGGAGGTTTAAAAAAAAAAAACACATGTTTGAAATTAATTTTAAACGACAACGTTTTAAGTTTTCCTTTTTTTTCCATAATAGTGAATCGTAAATAAAATGATAATGGTAAAAGTAAACGCGTACTATCATTGATGTAGGCAAATAATAATAATAATAGCAGCAACCGACAAATCAAAATAATTGTAAATGAAAAGGTCAATAGATGCTTTTATCAAAACAATAAAAGCAGATAAATCTAATAGGATTAAGAAGTAATTTTCATTCCAACTTTATTTTACGAAAAATTGGATCTAAAGAATTGCTAAATAGTTTTAAAAACTAAAACACACGGTTTTATATCAGGTCGATGATGGTCAAAATTAATTTTTTTTTTTTCATAGTTACGGTTTTCATATGCGTTTCAGTGATTGTCATGTATCTAGGGTGTCAGATGATTGTTTTTTCAGATTGCTTTTTATCCGCTTATCCGGCGTTTTTTATTTAGATCCTTTTAAGCGGCAGTTTTTCAAATTATTGAATTATTATCGGTTTTTAATAAGTAATGCAAAGTTTCAATTAAGTATGATGTCTCAAAGTGGGTGAAAATAACGTTCAATGACTCCGTTACATAAAACATTCATACATACAGGTGAAACTAATAAAAGCGTGTTAAAAAGAAACTTTTAGTTCTTGGAATTGTAAAATTCCTGCAATTTTTTCCAGTGAGATACAATTTATAAAGTATGATTAATTTTTTACCAGTTTCTTATTAAATGCTTATACTATTAAAAATTTGCTAGTGAATTGTTCAATCATTCAACCCTTTTTATAAATAAAGTTTATTTGACCATATTATGAAACTATCGGAAAAATTCTGTAAATTTTTAACGTTTATTTTAAAATGCTATTCTAAAAAATGCAACTAACGCTGTCACCGTAACTGACAATGAAATTTTTGTGACTAGAGGTTTTTCTTCGTTAATATTAAGAGAGTTATTGCATACAAAAGTATGTAAATCGGTGGTATTATAGAGAAATATTTGATAAACTCACTGGAGCAGACAATTTATTAATCAATTAATTATTTTAAGCGATATTTAATGCTAAAATTAGTCAAAATCGTTTCGTAAAAAGAGTTTTATAGGAAAAAAAAACTATGCATAGTTATTTAATAATTTGTAGATCATTTTAAACATTAGAAGTTCTCGGTGTGCAGAATACATTTATTTATTTTATTTGTTTTATTATTATTATTATTCGAGTCATTTTATGAGGAGATGTTTCCATTTTAAATTCAAATTTGCAGTATTTCAATAGATATTTTTTGCATATTTTAGATAATATTTTTTTTATTTGTTGTTATTACCAGCTATTAAAAAAGCACAAAAATAAAAGTTCCTTCAAATTAAAAATTTATTGACACGTGTCTATTATAAGTAGAAAAAACTTTCGAATTAAAATCAGATGAATATTTCCTATTAAGAGCAGAATATTTACACGTGAATTTTAAGATAAAAATAAAATTGTAAAATAATATATTCATTAATATGCATTCAAAATCATAAATGGAGAAAAAAAGTCAGATTTTAAAAGGAAAATAAAACAGTGCAAATAACATTTCCTTTCTAACGGCAAATATATTTTTCAGTGAATATTTCAAAAAGAAAAAAAAAGTTTGGTGAGAATTATATCAGACATAAAACAATACATTTAAGAGTCACTTATTAAAAATCATTATCTTATAGCAATGTTAAAAATATACTGGGAAATTAAGACTCTGTTGACTAAATTAATTTTATATTAGTTGATTATGAAATGTTTAAATAATCCTATTTAATCAAATGCGAAAAAAACTATTAACAAGTGCTCATTCGGCTTTAAACCCCCTAGGTAAAACGGAAAAAAAATGAATACCCGTTTATAGGGCGCTCGCCACTTTATTATTATTATAATTTTGTTTTCTGTAAATTTTTTAAAGCCAATCGAATTAACTAATTTTAAGAGGCGTGACAGGGATTGACGAGTGTAGCTCGAATGGAGAGCCCTTTAATAAAAAAATATTTCTTCCGTATTTTAGTTTCAATGACTTAATGTATTTGAGTTTAAACAATTAATCACTTATAAAATTAATCTTAATTCACAAATGTGATAGGTATTTAAGCTCTTACAACTACTAATTACTCAATATTAAAAAAATATATAGTAATTTTCTACATATAAACAATTTTAAATCATCAAAGTCGAAATTTTTTTTCATAACAATTAAAAAAAGTTCAAAGAAACAATAAAATCAACCGTTTCTTTTGCTTTCCCTTCTAATGATTTATTTAATTTCAATATGGATAAGTAACATAATTTATATTCTTTAAAGACATCTTTGGAAGAGTTCAAATGAACTAGCTAGTTCATTATTTTAATAACCATAACAACGATTATTGACAGGACAGGTGTTATAAGACAAATATTATCGTTTTAAAATTACATTTTTTTAACAAAACTGTGTAAAATTTATGAATTATCCAATAATTAACAATATTTGTTAATAATTCTATTACTTATTATTAATATAATAATTTGAAAAAAGTACTAGTATATGCAAAATTTTACTAACCTACAAATTTATTATATAAAATATTTTAACATTCAGGTTATTTAAAATTATAACACTACTTCAAAATAATTTAAACACCACACTGCATCTGTACGGAAGAAAGACAGGGATATCAGTAACTTGTTCTTTTTAAACATTTCCAGTTCCAGATATGTTTTTTTTTTTTTTTTGGTTGGGGGGGGGGGCACTGTGTCATTTGTACTAATTAGTTCAATCACGCACTTTGAAGAAAAAATTGCATAAACTTAACAACATCGTTCTTTTTAAACGTGCCCAGTTCAAACCATTTTCCTTTGCAAGATAATTTATTTCAACTAGTTTATTTGTGAATGACACATCTTTCTATTTTATTCATATCAATGAGAAAATCATGTCATGAATCCATTTTTATATTTGTAATTAGCATTTTTGAATAAAGATTACAAGTATAATAAAACAAAGAATAATAATGTAATACATACAATCAATTTTAAAACGTGAAACATGATAAAATATTTTAAATTGAGTCAGCTCATTATGGTTAAAAAATCTTGAAATTATACCAGATGAATAAATGGTCAATTCTCATTATTATTTTGTTGCCATAATATTTTCAGTTATCGATTCTCTTTATTCGTTATTTTTCCCAAAAAATAGCGAAAGTGTTCATAGAATTGATTGAAACAACAAATTTCTCTTTATTTTACTTTTATCAAACAAAGAATCATCGTGTGAATCTTGATTCACGATTTTGATTTGTGTTTGAGTTTTATCAAATACCAATTCTTATGATATTGAAACATAAATTATAATTTTATATATCTAAACAATTTTAGTATTCAAGTACTGTAAAATTATTCAAAATCGAATATATCATTTCATTATATGCAATGACCACTTGAATTAATCTTATACTAAATAATTCTGTTTTCTACCAAGCTTCAATTATCGATTCTTAATTTCCTTTATATCTTATAACAATTATGAGAATGCAGAAATAACCTATGGAAAAAATAATTTCTTTTGTATTTTACTTCGAAAAACTTATTTCATGTGAGTCCGATCAAATACCCCTTATTGTAAAATAATAATAAAAAAATTAGTAGTTTTAAACATATAAACAATTTTAAGGTCCGAAAATCAATGAAATTATTTAAAATTGAACCCATCATTTCATTACATATGACAACCTCTTGAAAAAGTACTCGTACTAAATGAATAAAAGACCCATTCTCATTATTCTTAATGTTCACTATCTCTCACTATAATTAGGGAAAATGTTCAGAGAACCTATGGAAACAATGTTTTATTATTATTATTATTATTATTATTATTATTATTATTATTATTATTATTATTATTATTATTATTATTATTTCTAACGACTTAATTTATATGAGTCCGGTCAAATACCAATTATTGTAACATAAAAACAAACATTATCAGTTTCATACAAATAAACAACTTGAAGATATCAAAAAACCCATCATTTCATTAAATATAATAACCTGTTGAAACAATATTCGCACTAAATGAATAAAGGACCCATTCTCATTATTCATTTATTTTCCTACCAAGCTTCAACTATCGATTCTAAATGTCCGTTATCCCTCACAACAATTAGTGAAAGTGTTCATATAACCTATGGAAACAATGATTTATTTTGTATTTTACTTCTAACTACTTAATTTATGTGAATCCGATCAAATACCACTTAATGTAACATAAAAACAAACATTAGTAGTTTTATACATATAAACAATTTGAATATTTCAAAATCTATAATTTAAACCATCATTTCATTATATATAATAACCTCTTGAAACAATACCCGAACTAAATGAATAAAGAACCTATTCTCATTATTCATTTATTTCGATACCAAGTTTCAACTATCGATTCTGAATGTCCATTATCTCTCAGAGCAATTAGTGAAAACATTCATAGAACCTATGAAAACAATAATTTCTTTTGTATTTTACTTTTAACGACTTAATTTATGTGAGTCCGAACAAATATCAATTATTGTAACATAAAGACAAACACTATCAGCTTCATACAAATAAACAATTTGAATATCACAAAATCAATGAAATTATTTAAAACATGACCCATCATTTCATTATACATATAACCTCTTGAAACAATACCTACGCTAAATGAATAAAGGACGAATTCGCATTATTCATTTATTCCCTCACCAAGATTCAACTATCGATTCTTAATTTTCACTATCTCTTTCAACAATTAGTGAAAGTGGTCATACAACCTATGGAACAGTAATTTCTTTTGTACTTTACTTCTAATGACTTAATTTATGTAAGCCTGATCAAATATCAATTATTGTAACATAAACACAAACAGTAGTTTTATACACATAAACAATTTGAATATCTCAAAATCTATAACTTAACCCATCATTTCAATATATATAATAACCTCCTGAAACAATACCCGCACTAAATGAATAAAGGACCCATTCTCATGATTAATTTATTTCTCCACCAAGCTTCAACTATCGATTCTTAATGTCCATTATTTCTCACAACAATTAGTGAAAGTGTTCATAGAACTTATGGAAACAACAATTTCTTCTGTATTTTACTTCGAATGCGTTGATTTATGTGAGCCCGATCAAATACCAATTATTGTAACATAAAAACAAAAATTATCAGTTTTATACATATAGACAATTTAGAGATCTCGAAATCTATAAAATTATTTAAAAGGTAATTTATCATTTCGCCATATACAATAACCTCTTGAAACAATACCTACGCTAAATGAATAAAGGACCAATTCGCATTATTAATTTGTTCCATCACCAAGATTCAACTATCGATTCTTAATTTCCATTATCTCTTTCAACAATTAGTGAAAGTGATCATACAACCTATGGAACAATAATTTCTTTTGTACTTTACTTCTAATGACTTAATTTATGTAAGCCCGATCAAATACCAATTATTGTAACATAAAAACAAACAATGTAGTTTTATACATATAAACAATTTGAATATCTCAAAATCTATAACTTAACCCATCATTTCAATATATATAATAACCTCCAGAAACAATACCCGCACTAAATGAATAAAGGACCCATTCTCATTATTCATTTATTTCTCCACCAAGCTTCAACTATCGATTCTTAATGTCCATTATCTCTCACAACAATTAGTGAAAGTGTTCATAGAACCTATGGAAACAACAATTTCTTCTGTATTTTACTTCTAATGACTTAATTCATTTGAGTCCTATCAAATAAAGAGCTTAATGTAATGAGTGTTTAATACCCGTTACGCATGAAGTATGCGCTTTAATGCTGTGAATATTACACTTTTACTGCTTTGTTCGCAAATTGAGAAGTATTTTGTCGTGTGTTTTATATTTCTAACGTTTTCAGAAGAGTAAATGAGCAAGCTGTTTAAAATTTAGGAATTATACATTCTATCCTAATAACACCAATCATAATAGGTAAAAGTAAGGAAGAATATTTAAAAGGAGCAACTACGAGATACATTATAAAGAAACTAAGCAAAAGCCATTAAAATATAATGGTTGGTAAATACTTAAAAGTAAGTTGTTCAATGGTAATTTTGCATGGTTGTATTTATTGAAAAGTACCTTCATTCAATTAATTTATATCGTTCAATTAATTGTTGAATCATATAAAAAACAGAGTCAATTAGCCATTGATTTATAAATGTAGCTAATTTAATTATCCGTTGATTCAATTAAGCGAATAGTTCAAAAATTTACTGATTGAAATAAGGGGTTAATTAAATTAATATTTGATTTATATATTTAATATTTCTAAAGAGTAAAGAGAAGGAACAGAGATGCAATATGTCGTAAAAACTGTTTTCCATACCAATCCTATAATCTCTCAATCAGGAATGCCCTCTTACGGCTTAAATAAAATAAATACGTGGAACAGGGGCCGAATTTTTTGACGATATCCGTTCATTTCATTAAATGAAAAAGTTATTCGCTTATGTTTAAGCATTTTAAACGATAACAATTTCTAACAGTAAAAAAAAAACACAAAAAAATACAAGTTTAAATTGACAAGAATGACAAAACACGTGGTTGTACTTGGGACGAATGTAAAGAGTTTTAGGATTACATTTTCGGCGTCACACCCAGTAAACCTAACTTGATCTCTTTTCGTTCTCTTTCCTCTGTGGATACGACCATCTGATTCATTTAAAAATTATTTAATATATGCAGCGTATTCGTAATAACCATTAATTGTCATAAGAAACTGGTCTAATTAACATTTAACATACATTTATATGGATAATTGAATTACCACAGATTCATGTACATAGGTCAGTCATTTAATCATTGATTCTTATAATTAGTTTTTTTATGCGCCATAGGATTATACAAACTGGCGAATTAATTAACCGTTGAGACATAAAATAATGATTTAGTTAACTTATGCTATTTTTAAAAAAATATTGGAGCGCCAAGTCAGTGAATAAGTCAAAAATCACGTTTATTATTATTATTATTACTATTATTTTATATTATCTAAATGAAAACGTATAAGCAGCATTTATTACAAAATGAATTAAATATTTCTTTGATTTATTTTTTATCCAAGGGAATTAAAAATTTTTGCGTGAAAAGTTTTTTCATTTCATATAGTGAAATTTTTAATTACGCAGAAAATAAATAATAGCGATATCATAATCAATGCAAAACCAAAATAATTACCCATTTACAAATCTTTAAATGAGAAAACAGCAAAAGGGAAAACCCTTTTGCCCTATTTTCTAATTAATTTTTGTTAGTGAAAGATTTATTAAGTTTTATTTAGTTAAATTAACGTGAAGTCTTTAAATGAAACGTAAATATTAACTAAATGTATAACCAAAAAATAAATTGTTTTTTATGTAATCTAGATTTAGATTATTAATTCAAAACTAATTTCCGGAGTCAAAAGTAACATAATTATTCATTTAAAAGCTTGTCGAGAACCGATTACCTGAAAATACGTAGGCAATGGTTAAAAATTCTTTTAATCAATCTCATTAACACTATACAGGCTGCTGACGCATTTATACGTCATTTTTAACCTATCTACGAGAAATTCTATGTTCTCCTCAAGAAGTTTAAATAATTCTTTTTAATTTTTATAATGGGAGATAGTTTGTGAATAAAATTAATTGAAATGAGTATTAAAAATTTTCTGGTGTGATATCGAAATTTCTGAAAAAAAAAATGCCAGATTTGGCAACTGTGTTTATGGCCTATAAAGTAAAGTGTACTGGGGTAATAAGGCCACGTTAAGGTTCTACAAATTCTTAAGGATTTATTTTATTTATTTATTTATTTATTTATTTATTTATTTATTTATTTATTTATTGCAAACAAATATAAGATTTGGTACAGCAACTTATTGATTGTGTATATAAATAAGAATATTTCAGCAGATATGTATTCATAAAATGTAGTGGGGTGATTTCGTGACCATTGCTTTTTGAGGTAACGTCATTCACCCAAAATCATAAGATAAGATAGAATAATGGCACGTAAATTGACTAATTTTAAGGATACAAATCCTAGAAATTAACATTGCCCTTTCGCACCATTAATTGCGATATCAGGATGCAGTAACACTCGTTTGATATTTTATTAATCTGACATGGAAAAAAAATAGAAGCATTTAAAACACACAAATTTCTCTTTGTCCTTTTTGGTTTTCAAAAATGACAATAAAGCTCTCTCTCACATAAAATAAAATAAAAATAAAAACACTTTGGATGTAGTTCTGGTTTTTGTAAAAAATCAACAGGATTTATAACCCCCATGTGCATGGAGTGATTACGCCGCTACACTTACTGCACAATATATTTCAAATTACAAGTTACCTCGAGAATATATTCAAAATTTCTCACAACATTTTGAAAGTAAATTAAATACACTATATTTTTTTTCCAGAGATAAGGTTTACAAAAGAAAAAAAATAACTTTTACGATTTTTTTTGTGATTCAGATGAACAAGAGTGCTTCTGCGTACAATCCGTACTACCATCTCCCGGATTCCTTCATAAGTATGCGTAATATTAGTACTTTCAATTATAACACCAAGATATCTTATTAATATACCACTGATTATATTTTCAGTTAATTTTAAAGTTACCGCGCCAAGTATAAAATATTTTTATAGCAGTATAAATTTATACTTTCAGTGTACTTTTTAAAAATACGTTTTCAGTTGCAAATTTGTTACATTGTAATCTAACATCTTAAAAGTTAACACATTTAAAATATACAAAGCAAGATGTAAAGAAATGCCTAACTCAGCCGTTTTAAAATTATTTAGAGAGGTTTTGAATTGCCTGCTGAAAAAGTATTTTTCTGAATTAGTCTTATTAATTAATATCAACAAATCATATTTTTAGACACATTTTACATCAGTTTGCGACAGTAAATTATATATATAACCCCCCCCCCGGAATACGAAAATTATTTCAACTGCGTCCACGTTAGGCTTAAGTATTCCGAGCCGCTCACAAATATCCTAATTGTTCAATTTATGGAACTATACATGCGAAAGATTTATTCATTACTAATTTTCTTTAAAACCTACAAAAACTATTTAATTATAATGTTTAAGTTCTAAATAAAACAACCAGCGATTGCGGAAAAAACAAACGTTAAATTACGAGAAAAACAAACAATGTAAGCAAATTAATATTGTTGCCATTCAAGAATGACAAATTCCGTGAATGAATCTTTAGAATGACTCCATTGTAACATCATGACTCACGAACGATTGGGCGCGTTCGGGAGCTACTCGCGCTGAGCGCGCGCGCTCAAGAGACAGGCACATGGAGAGGATCTTACAGCGGATATAGTACTCGGTAGTGTGCGCTCATTAACAGATTAAGAACAGACCATGGATTCGATTAATGAAGGTGCTAATTATAAAGATAATCTCTTACAAACAACGGTGAGTTTCATGGCCGAATGAATAGAGCGTTGAACTCGAAACCAGAGATTGTGGGATCGAATCTTTCGCGTCTAAGCGTACTCCAAGCAAAAACTCCTGAGCTCGCGCGCGCAGCGCGTGTGTCTCCCGAACATATAGACCATTGTTTACTCTTTATTATTGACATTTGTTTTCGATCTTATAAAGTGTTTTCTTTTAAATATTAGATAAAAAATGAGTCAAAACACGAAATTTTCTTATACATTTTAGATATTTTTATTATTTTCTCTCAGTATTTTTATATATTTTTTGGCTTTAGTTTCACAATATAATCTTTTATAATTGATTTTTTGCCTTACTTTATTCTTTTAAAATTTATATATTTACAATTTGTTCATTACAATCCCCCCAACCACCAGATAGTTTGGTTATAGTTTTAATGCAAATTTCTCTTAAAATTTTCTTTTTTTTATAGATTTTTTCCCCATGTTTAATCGCTGTATTTTAAAAAATTGTTTAAGCCTAAAGTGGCTGATTGACCACAGTTGTAATTTTTTATCATCCTTTTAAAAATGCAAACACGTCATTTTGACGGACTGTCTTCTAGTAAATAAATAAATAAGAAAAGAGAAGAAAAGAAACAAAAAGAAACAAAAAAATAAAAAAAGTCGTCAAAATTATATATTTTATAATGAATTTTAATAAATAATTTTTCAGTTTAACCAGTAACGGAGTTTAGAAAACTCCAGGAGAGCAATCAGTCGGTTTAAAGGAGCCGAAAAATGCTTGTACAAAAAACTGTAGTTATTAAAAGAAAAAAAATCTGCAGTAGCCAATAAAGTAGGGCACAGCATTTAAAATTTCCCCTGGTGCTCAAAACACACCTACGTCACTCGCTTCAGTAGAGTTTTATGTAATACTTCACATCTTGAAAAAAATTATAACCTTTAAAATTCCCAACAGGGTACTTAACTCTGCCGTGACCATTCTTGATATTTCTTTTTATGTGTACTTTCTTTCTTACATCATAGCAAAATTACATACTCAAAACTGAAAAAAAATGCATTTAATAACTTTTTAATATCCTGTAATAAATATAAAACTATAAATTAAACATCATATTAAATATTTAACTCACGTAAATCTAATCACTATATTAAAAAATAATTCCGTTAATTTTTTTTTTCATCTTTCCTTTGTATTGCGAACACGTTGTTTTATGATATGACGTCATCCAAATGAAATGGAAGTTGAAGCGTGCCAAATCTGATTGTAGTTTAATGAAATTTTTCGTTGAATCTCATTTGAAACTAATTCTTTAAAAATCCTTATCCGATTGTCACGCACCCAAGTTTCCCATTTTATGTAAAGATTAGCTTGATCTATACCGCCCTGCACGCCACCCTTTCGCCTCAAAAAATAAGAGAAAACGAGCAAGTTTTGATATTGTTCAAGAAAATGTTTAAGCAATCAAGATGTTTGAATGTGCCTTCGAAAAAATCCGTTAAATATAGCGTGATAAATTTTTATGATTCGTGCAAGAGATATATATAATTCTACTTAAAATGTTTACTAAAAAATGTCACATTTGAGTGATCATGCGGAAAAAAAAAACTCGTAAGCAATTAAAGATTCAAGTGGGACTAAATAAATAGGATAAAAGATAAAATGCATCTTATTGTAAATTTAAATGTGTGTTTTTTCAAATGAAATCTAAAGTTTGTTTTTCTAGATTATCAGAAGACGACTTTAAGAGAATTCTCTAAAACCACTGGAAGATATTGAAGGTAAAGAAACTGTAAATAATTTCTTAGATATTGTACTTTATTTGTGCAAGACAATAAAAGATGCAAGAAAATTAAGTTATTAGAAAAAAAAGTACATGTAATAGTTACATCATAAAAAATTTTATGTTTTACAGTAAAAGCTCCATAACGGACACTCCCGAATAGTGTACACCTCTATTTAACGGACAATTTACCGATCCCCACTTCCAAAATCTAAATTTTTGTATGTTTAACCTCTGAATAACGGACATTTCGAATAGCGGACAGTAATTTTTGCGATAAAGCATGAGAAATTGTTTTTTAACGAAGAAAAAAAGTAAAAAACCTCTAAATTTGTCAGGGCAATGTGTTGAAATTTTGTGATAACAGATAAAGGTTAAAGAGTGGACCGGGTCGCACCCAGGGCTTACCTCCCACGTCCAGTATTAAATTCAGGAAATGGTCCGAGGAACATTACCTCCCGAAGCTTCACAATACTCCTAATCCTTTTCGGAAGATTTGAGATTTTATGCTTTTAAGAAGTGGCAAAATGCAATCAAAAATGACACTTTTTTTTTAGATGATTTAGGAAAATTAAAACTATTGACATGATTAAAACTTCATATAAAAAAAAGTAATTTTTATATGCTAAAGAAAATTACTAAATACATTTTTTTCGTAAGAATGTAATAAACAGTGTATAAAGCAATGTACCATTTTATTTCAATTTTATTGCTTAAAAAATAATTTTAATTTCTGATTAATCATTTAATTAAAATTTTAGGACATATGAAATCTTAGCAATTTTTGAATCTCCGAGGTTTTTTCCCAATAGCGGACACCTCCGAATAGCGGACAGTTTCAGCGCTCCCGAGTTGTCTGTTATTTGGAGATTTTTCTGAATTACAGTTTTCAAGAAACAAATATATATATTAGATATATTAAAAATTCCACGCATACAATTCCATCTGATTTAAACTTTAAACCCAATTTCTTTGGATGTTATATGCTAATGTAAGCATTATATTCCAAACAAAGACTCCAAATAAATAATCACTTCGTTTAAATTAAAACTCTGTGCCAAATAGAAAAAATATATATTCCAATTTTTATACTGCTTTCCTTTTTGTATCATTTGAACATGAAAACTGCCATTTTTAAGTCATTCTGTTTCTGAAATACTACATTTTCTACAAACATAATGCCAAATGAAATAAAAATATGCAATTTTTTGAATAATCTGCATGCACTAATTATTTATAACATTGATAAATCTTTTTCATTACATTAAAAATGTCACTGGTCACACTTCACACTAGTCAAATTTCACTTTTTGCATTTTAGAACAAAAAAATTAAGCGAATTTGAAGCAACATCATGAGTTTCACCATTTTGGTGACTTTGAACAGTACTACATTCATTATCAACATCGTTACAACAGAATTTACATTCTGTTTATTCTTTACAAAAATTTTTCGTCTCGTCATGTTTGTTTAAAATATTTTCTGTATATTTTTCTTATATAACATTTAACTATTGGAGTTAAGCAAATATGTTGCTGTAATATTGAGATTTTGTCAATATTAACAAATAATTTAATTTCAAAGTAAATAAAATTCAATTCCCTCCATACCCGCAAGATAGCAAGATCGACTTCTGTTGATTCCATCATAAACACTTTAGGACATTTCCGGCCGTAATCTTCAATTATGTACATTTAATTGCCTGTATTTCACTGAAAGAATATAAGGAATATAGATGTCATGCAAACAAGCCTAATATATGTTTTTAATGAAATAAACAGAAAATGAAAAAAGATCGAGACTTTATTTTGTATTGCATAAACTATAAGCTCAAAATTCTGTTAAAAATTTGCAATAACAGCTTTAATTAAAATTAAATAATTAATATAATAACTGTTTACTTTCAAAATAGGCCGAAATAATTGTAGAGATACATAAAAGCCGTCGCCGTAATCGACATACAGAACTACATGTAAGAATACGGAGCAACAGGACACTACGAGCCGAGTATGTCATATATGTGTGTAGATTTATTCAAGATGCATTTATGCATAGTAAAAGCCTCGCTTTTTACAATTATGTCAATGACCAGGTACCAGGTCATCGTTTACTTCTTTTCCTTCCTATTTCAAAGTATTAATATCAAAAGAAATAAAAATTAATTTAGATCCTAGTTATTTGTTGTATTCATAGTAAAATAGTTGCATCATTTCAAAATTTGGATTTTTTTTTCATTACTTTTGGAGGTATTAAATATTTTTATGACTTTTATCAATAACTAGTTTACCCGAGTACCCAAGTGTTTTTTCTCTGAAAAAATACAGAAAATTGATAGATAATTTATATTTAAATAAAAAAACCTGGAATTAGTTCGAAAATAAGAGTTAGGCACTTTTTTAGGTAAAAAATGTTTCATTTTACATGAAATTGTTTGAACAAGATTTACCATAGCAAAAGGTTTATGTATGCGCACTATATACGGGCTTTCCTCATAGTTTACTTGATTTTCTAGGTTTTTTGTACTGTTTTTGAGACACTAACAACCATATCTGACTCCAACAACTTTTTCATTCCGGTTTCATCCCGGTTCAATGTCTTTGGGCAAAATTATTTCAATGTTCTTTCAATTCCCGATTTTGCCAAAAAATGTCTCATAGCCTATACATCGCTGTAAAGCTTAAGTTTGATTTTATTCCTGCAAAGACTGGCGTTCACTCTCTGTTTTTTGGCTAACCATATTATTATTAACAGTTTCTACAATATAAGCAGAAAATGCTGTTATATCCACAATATGAAAAAAATATCAAGTGGCTATGTGGTTGTACGTCTTTGTGTTGCATATCAACTTAATAATTTATCCATTATATCCACTCTATGATTTATTTAATTATAAAACTGAATAATTTCCGGTATTTTTTTCGGTTACTTGATGGTTTTATTGTGATGCATAGAAGATGCATAGAATTACAAATTTCTTGTAATATTTTGAAGTATACGAACAAAAATTCGAATAATTGCGTCCTGATAAAATCCATTTTCTGTGGATAAAACTTACGCGATTTACATAACCTCATTTCTTGTGGTATATAAGGTTTGGTTTATTTCAAACAGTCAACCATTTTGAGCTTCCAATATAATAAATGCTTGGCCAAAGAAAATAAGAAAAAAAGTTGCCCATGGTGATGTTTCATGTAGCATTCTTCCAGGGTGGGCAAGACTTTCACAAATGTTTAATATTGGTTTATTTCTGTACTTGTCTGTACTTGTTTTTCCATTGCATAATTGGCTGCTGAGTGGTCAGTATTTTGCTTTTCACAATGATCCCTTAATTAACAAGTTTAGAAAGAAACTATATTGCAAATATTGCTTTTCTTTGATACGGTTATAACTGCTCGTCAACCATTAAGATTTCAGTCGATTTGCATTTTCAATAGGCAATTTTTAATTTAAGTGTTCTGGTGCTCAAATGGAATGAATCTAAGAATATTCGAATATTCCAGAATCGGTTTACACTCATACTTGCCCTATATAAGGAATATAAATTTGTTTTTTTACATTTATGATATGTAATCTTTGAATTTATCAGTCCAAATCCTCTTTTCCAAACACTGGACAGTCACATTATATGAAATATGGGTATTTTATGCGCTTGTTGACCGGGAACGTTCATTGACTGCTAGCAATTTGCTAATAATTGCATTTTACAACAACAATTGTTAAGCGATTATTAAATGCTTCGAATTAAAATACATTTTAAGTAACGATAGGAAATTTAAAAAAAATACTCCAGCATTTTGATAAAGAAAATGGAAATATTTTATGTTACGTATATTTATGAAATACCAATCTGAATTACTATACTTGTTGGAAGTGACGGTCAAAGTTGAATAAATTTTCTCCGACATGGAGGAAACTATCTGAGTCGGAATTCTACCCTTGGTACATACTTGAAAGCACCATTGCTGTAACCAAACCAATGAGCAACTCAGACGATATCGAGCCAGCCAAATATTATTCACATGTTGGTTTCAGATCCAATGGTAGCAGCAGGTGAATGAATAGATTCAGACTGAGTATTGTCCGTGTAAATCAGTAGTTATAACGTATGAAAAAAATCTAGAACTCGAATTTTGGCCTAGACACTTTTTCATCCTCTGTTGAGGGAAATTTATTCAATTTTAACTTTCACCTTCAACGAAAGCCTGCTATTTTTATTTAGCAAAATTGTCTTAGTGGTACCTAAATTTCTAGGAACAACTGTATAAAGAAAGAAAGAAATTATTGAAAAAATAATTAACTTAACATTGAGCTTAATAATAAATATTTGGTATAGAAATGAATTTGGAAATGAACTAAATACTTTCTCCGAAATCGAAATTACGCCATCACATTCAAATTATTGAACAAATTTTAATTAGCCATACAAAATGTATCACTTCCACATGATTCCATAATTACGTACTTTTATATTTAATTGTGTACAGCAAAATGTGAGCATTTCAGATGTTCACAATCAATATCTTTGTTCCCAATAGAGCCGTCTTAAACTATGTTTCAATAATTCATATGCATATATTAAATAGGTATCAACTGAAAAGCTTGCATAACTAAATCTCTTTATCGGTAAAAATGCTGTTTAAGCATTTAGACCGTGAAATATAATAATATGCCTCGAGATTTAAATAAAATATTCATGAGTTTAAGATACAAAGGAAGCCTTATAAATCATTTTCGTGGGTTATTTTATTTGAAGAAGCTAAATTATGCTCCTTGTGCCGAAAGGTACATAAACGATATATTTTAAGACAAAAAAAAAAAGAATTGAAATATTAATGTGTTAATGAATGAACTTCAAACATTTTGTCGCTTGTCCTCTGAATTTTTCTCAAATTCTCTTTAGAGGTAAATGTATTCTCTTTGGAATACTTAATGCTGCTGTTGCTTGGATTTTCACTCAATAGTTATTAATTTTAACACTAGTTTAGATTGGAAATTTTCGCCTATTTTGTAAATTACATGAATTACTATTATTACATAATTAGAAAAGATTTAAGACGTAGTTTCTATTAATATTCTTAGTACAGTGTTTGAAAGCAAAAGGATAATTTTTATTTGATCTAGATTTCTCTGCTTTGAAGTAACTCAAAATTATGAAAGACATACCAGAGAAATATTATTTTACAGTTTCTTTTTAATAGAATAAAATCCGAGAAGCAGATATTTTAATTAGAAAACCTCACTTATTTCTATTATAATCTACGGAGTTTATTTAGAATATTATTAGTTTATTGTTTAATTTATTAATACATAGTTAGATATTTCTTGCTTAAGTTTTCTGAGTAATTTTAAATTAATTTTAAATTTAAAGAGGACCAAAAGTGAAATTATTAAATTTATTTAAACAAATTAGTAGGATGTAGCAATCCTAAAATTTTTTCTATATTGTGCATGTTAATACTTGAAAAGTTGCTATCATAGAACCAAAATTAAATGAAAATCTAATGCTCATCGTAAGGATTCTAAAGTCACGAAACTCCGTGCATTTGTTATTGAAACAGGACTATTGCGGATATCGGGAAAAATGCAACATGTAAGCGCCACTTGTAGGGCTATTTATACCAAAACGCAAACAGCATTATTATTTATCAAGCTATACCTAAATCTGAAGTTTGATGAAAAAATCCTTGCATTAATCTTTGAAATAAAGCTATTGTAGGTATCGGAAAAGTTCAGCATAGTAGCGGCATTCGTTGGTTTTGATATCAAAACATAATAAGAGCTAGTTCACACCGCCGATTTATTGAATTGAAGTTTGACAAAAATCCGTGCATTAATTCTTGTGATAGAGCCAGTGCGTAAATCATGAATTGCAATTTAGCAGCGTCACCTATTGAACGATTTACACCAAATTTTAAAAAACATCAATTATGTCAAGGACTAACTTAATCTGAAATTTGATGGAAATTCTTGCATTGGTTACAGAAATAGAGCTGTTGTGTAAATCAAAAACAATGCAACGCCACCTATAGAGTGATTTACATTAAATACTAATCAGCATAAATCTATATTAGAGACTACTTGAATATAAATTTATATTAAATTCCATGCTTTAGTTCTTGAGATAAATCGCCCATAAAAATTTTGCGATATCACAGACTCCTAGACGGACACTTTGACATATTTTTTGG
This sequence comes from Maratus speculifer, assembly GCA_964019185.1. Taxonomy (NCBI): domain Eukaryota; kingdom Metazoa; phylum Arthropoda; class Arachnida; order Araneae; family Salticidae; genus Maratus; species Maratus speculifer. The sequence continues at coordinate 103,308,324 of OZ025289.1, read as the reverse complement.
AATCTCTGATCTTTAGAATGTGTAAATCCAACATAAACCAGAATTCGTAAATTTTGACGAATCCAATGCTGTCTTCTTTTAAAGATAAAAGAAAATAAAAATGCATACAAGTTTTTACGTTGTTATCTGGAAAGCATATGTCTGTTGAAATAAAATGTAATTTTCAGTTATCTCTTGACGCATTCCCAAGTTATTCTAATGAAACGAGCAAAATTTCACATATTTTTTTACACATATAATTCATATATTCATACTTACGAAAATAAAATAATTTGATAAACAGAATACACAAGTTTTATAAATTTGAAAACGGTTAAAATGGATACTACAGTATTTGATGCAAACTTTAAAACTTTCAGGAAAGTCAAGTGATAGATCCACTGTATGATTCCTAACTTTGATTATAGCTGTTGAGTGAAGACATAAATGTGAGATCAGATAAAAATGTCAAATTTATTTGGAAAAATCGTACAATCTCCATATTTTCCATAAACTTTTAAAAATTTGCAGCAAACTCTCTAGTCATTTAACCTTTTTCATAGATAACGGTTACTTGACCATTTTATGTTGCGTTCTAAGTTTCATAACTTATATAAATGACTATTCCAAAAATCTGAATACAAAATATTGCAATGTTATGCAGCCTTAGTTTTAAAGATAAAGATGGAAATTCCTCTTTATTGTAATTTTTATGGTGGCTTATCTCTGACTACATTTGATAATTGACCTTTATCGGAACTCAGTTACATATTAGTATTTAAAAAAAGAACCTAGAAACCCAAAGAACCTTTGAGTATGTTAACTCTTTCAGTTCTATTTTTCTTTCCACCTTCCAAAAAAATTATAATAATAATAATTTTACATTAATATTATTACCAGCAGTTGTTTAAATAACAAAATTTAAAGAGACAAAATTTAAAGAGTTTTTTTTTTTTTTTTTTTTTTTTTTTTTTTTTTTTTTTTTAACAGATATTTACTTATATACTCAGTGATTAAAAGTAAATGGACGGTACTCAGAGGATCTACTGAAGGTTTTCGTGAAACAAAAGTTGAAATTTCACCACTAGATGGCGTTTTAATGCTGCTAAAAGGATTTGCAAATGAGTAGCTAATGTAAATTTGCTATAAAAGTGGTACGCTTGGTTAAAAAACCACGTGCATTATTAGTAAAACCTTTTTATCCGAATGAAAACAATGCATCGGCAGCATTTCGGGTTCATCGGAAGATAAGAAACTTTAGGAGAGGACCTCTGTACTCAAATGCTGTCGTAAAGACATGATTCGTAAATTTGAAGAAACCGGTTGTCTGGAATCTTTACCGGAAAAGGACAACCTGCAACTGAACTGACGATTGTTGAAGAAGTTGCAATTGAAACAGTTAAAGCACACTGTAAAAAAAAAACATTTACGGTACTTAACCCTGAATTATCCAGTAAATTTACGGAATATGTCATTTTTTCACATAAACGATTAATTCCCGTATTATTTTGTATTTTACGGCCCAAAACCGTTAATGTAGTAGCAAAATCCGTTGACATAGGAATAAAGTCCGTTTTTTTACAAACATTGTCTGGAATCTCTGCTGTAGTAAATCTCAGCTGCAGATTTCTTACAGTGCACCTGCAAGTTTTTCAAACGATGCACTAAGATACCGCTAAAAATTACGAGCTCTGGAAGTTTTGTGATCAACCATGTGCATGATTTTATGCAGATTTGTGAAGTACTACTCTTACAAGATGCATTTCGTGCAACACTTGAAACCGCAAAATCACTCTGCACGTCTTGTTTTTACCTTGTTTTTTGTGAAGAATATACAAGTAGAAGAGCATTGGTCATCGTATGTCATGGACAGACAATGTTCATTTTCTCTTTTATAGAGCTATGAGCATACAGAAGTCGGATATGGAATTTCACCAATCCTCATGCGGTACAACGACAATTGCTACATTTTCCATTCGTCACGGCATGGTGTGGATTCTTGGCGAATTTCATTTTGGGCCCGTACGTATTCCAGTTATGCTTTTGTTAGTTGCACAGTCGCAAGAAACCGAAGGAGCAGACACCTGGAGAATCATGTTATCCCAGCATCAAGACAAACAGGCTGTTTTGCCACCACAATCTTCCTTGAAGACAGAACAATTGCTCATATGGCTAGAGGTGTAACCAATATGATTCAAGCTCATTTACCTGACAAACGTGTTATCTCGAGTAATTTTCCGATTGCCTGACAAGCAAGGACAGAAGATCTGAACCCTTGTGACTTCTGGCTGTGGAGATCAGGCTCAAAGATCGTATTTATCAATTTCGCGTATTTAATGCAGCGACCTTTAATGTTAACATCGTACACCATATCTAACTTCCTACTTATATGTTGCGTGCGGCTATTGATAAAGAGATGGTACGATTTCAACATAATGTTGATAACCCCGAGACTACCGTCCATTCGAATGTTTATATATATTTATGTGTGTATATATTGAATTAAATTTTGACTGTATGATTAATCGGGTAATTTATAAATCACTTTTAGGTTTATCCTGAAACTAATCAGAAATTAATCGTACTTAATGTGTCTATTTGGTATTACCCTTGACAACGAGCCAAATACCACATTTCCCATGCTTCGTAATTGTTCCAATATACCCAACCCCTCTTGATTTGTTTCAGTTTGTAATTTTATGGGTTATTCTATATTCATTAAAGATGTTAAACAGTTAATCGATATTAGTTAATAGATGGTAAATAGATTTAATCACATTATCTCCCGATATTATGTATGTAACACCGTTTTTAATGTCTGATAATAGATTACCTTTCGCATTTCGGTGAATTGTTAATGCAATACTTTCAATATTAGGGTAAGACTTACATTTAAATAATAATGATTTCCATTCTGATTATTATAATTTTTAAAAATCTATAGCAAAGAATTAAATTGTGAAAACAATAAAAGTAGTCAACACATTAATGCTCTTTTTTTTTAATTAAACAGAAAAGACAACTGATACTTTATATTTGTATTAAACATATAGACTTTGGCAGTAATACTAATGAATTCTAGCAAAAATTTTATGCATTAAAAAAAACCCCTCTTGTCTGCCAGATTTAACAATAGAATTTGAATAAGCTTAACAAATTAAGACGATCCAATAAATACCCCGTAATTAAAGTCATATCAAAAATTATTTTGTTTATTAAAGTTTAAAAAAATGCTTATTGTTATTTTTTTCCCCTTTTCTATAAGTTTATTCAAATTCCTCAGCTGTTTTGCCAATATGTACTTTGAATCAGCCCCGTCGTATTCATATTTATACACTCCGAAGCAAGCGCTGGATGCATATGAATCCGAGTACAGAGCTAATTTATCTTCCATTGTGTCCTTAATTCAGATGGCATAGAATTTTAATCGCATTCATTTTGGGTCCCGTCAATCGCTGCAACACAACGCATTTGCTATTCCGTAATGAATGAATTAAGCCAGCTCAAAATCTGTTTCAGCCCTATTCAATGCATTAATTAGGGGATTCGCACTTCTTCAGTCGCACAGTAAAATGATGCCAATGTCTGCTGCCGTTCAAGCATCGCCCATTCTCCGCATGCTGAAAATTCTTCCCACTACATTTAAAACGCAAAGTCTTTACAATGATATAGATCAGTGAGTTTTAGAGTCTAAACCATAGCTTTATTTTTCAAAGACTGTTTCATCAGATACCAAATTTATTAGATCTGTGATAGTTGGTAATTTCTTTTTTACACGTATATTTTGAATTTCCTTTCCTCTATTAGACTTCGAACTTTTGATTTTACGAATAATATTTATTTAAACAATATTTTAAAATATTTATTTAAACAACAAACAATATTTATTTGTTTTTAATCATTTCAGATCGGATTATTTTTTTAAAAATTTGTAACTTATTACTTTATTTTAATAAATATAATTGTATATCAAATGGTAAAAAATAAGGTTTATTAAAATTTAATGTGTCAGTAACTATTCTAAAAACTATTTAGACTATCTAACTATTTATAAAGGTACTGATAAACACTTTATTACAGCAACAAAATCAAACAATCATAACAAGATTTCGGTAATTGGCTTTTATCAGAAATTATTGTCTTGGATAAAAGCTGCTATTTTAAAATTTAAAAACTAAAACACACGTTCGAAATAAAAACATAAGCAAATATGCATAAAGCTTATTTTAATATATTTTTTACTAGATGCTGAAAAAAATGACGTCAAAATAATCAATGTAAAATAAATATCATTATTACTTCCGAATAAAAAACAAAAAAAAAATATGCATATGAAGAAGTACTGTTATTAAACAGTCAGGCGCAAATATACTTAAAAGAATAAATTTTATGTATGTCATCGAAATAAAAGTCATAGTTAATCAAAAAAGGAACAAAATTAACACAATAATATAAGAATTTCTAAGCTGGATTAATTTCATTTTCTTACACTATATTTAAATCTACGAGCAGTTTAGCTGGAAGTTTTGTTCAAAGTACAGACACACAACAATAGAATATACTACAAACATTTGCCTTATATATACTGCGGCTATAATCAACACCGCTAAAATAAACGATAATTTTTTTGAAAAAAAAAAGAAGAAGAATACTTTATAACTCTGATATGTTTATATCGTTTTAAATGAAAATAAAAAGGTAACAATGAATCACATTTAAGTAAATAGCAGAAGTAAGGAAAAGTTGGTTGGAGGCGTCATGGTCATGTTTTGCACACCTGTGTTACACAGACTAAAGCGAAGGGATATATTTTAAATGCTTAAAAAGAGTAAAAAATAAATAATAAAAATAAACAAATCAGTAAAAAAAAAAAAAAAAAAAAAAAAAAAAAACTGTCTGCCATAAAAGGGCTAGGATCATCATATTTATTTGTGTTTTTTCTCTCTTGAATTATAAATTCTCTAGATTAAATTCGGATTTTTACAAATTGTAGAAAATTTGAGCTGATAATATATGGAGTAACAAATATATGTAGTATTTATATTTATGAAGGATTTCAGTGAGATTCATTTCTAGATTTTAGAGTGCACCAACGTCTTGATACTTCAATGTTTTCAACAAATGATAGGAATAATTTTGATGTAATTCAACTTCTATTCCATCTCTATATTAAAATGATAAATTGTATCAAATAAAATCTATTTCATGAAACCCGAGATTTGAGATCCTATAAATTAAAGAACTTTACATTATTGCACAGGTGTTGATCGACCACAAAGTCAATTACAACTCGTAAAACAATGAATTTTCCAATGAATTACACATTTTTCTTGTTACGATTTATTTTTGACATATCGCTAAATGAAAATGGCAATAAGTTTTTCAATTCAGAAAATTTGATGGATGTGTCTAAATTAAAAATCTTTTTAGTTTTTTAATTAAATTGCAAGCAAGAGAATATTTTTTTAAGTGTTTCTATACCTGTAAAAGTGTCAAACAATTTATGATAGTGAATTTTTTTAATATTTGAGTAAGTAATTAAATGTTTTTAAAAGACTACATTTTATGCTTGTAATTTTTTGTAGCATCTGTGCCAAAAGTGTTATATTAATATTGATTATATGTGTGTAAAGTACACAGAACCAACTCTTTTAGTCAATTGAATTACATATTCCTACAGATATGCGAACTGAGCGCATCGATTATAATTGGTTCAAAATTTGAATTCAAATTTGATCGGATAAATGAAATCGTAGCCTATGAATAGTAACCTAAATAAAAGCTTTGGGAAAATATCACGATTAAAGCTATTCATTGGGTGGCTAATTCTCCAGAAAAGTCATTAATTGGTGTGTTATGTCAGACAGATTCATTAGTTTTAACATCAGTTACAAGATAAAAATTAATCGTTGGGAGACACCATAAAGCTTACCCATCATGAATATGCATGGTATAAAATATGAAAATAAAACCCGTGTAAACTATTTATAAAATGCATCTCTATTGCAAAAATAAAATTCAAACGTCTATTTAAATATTTTTAATACATAATAATGCTCTATTACGGAATTGCGGGTACAACTTGATTATCCCATCGACCCTTTCAACAAATTATATAAATCACCAAACTACTCGTACATTATACAGATTGGCTTAATTTTCATATCAAAATATGAAAATAAAGCACGTATAAACTATTTATAAAATGCATCGCAATCTCAAAAGTAAAATCCAAACGTCTATTTAAATATTTTTTATATATAATAATGCTGTATTACGGAATTGCGGGCACTATCCGACTATCCCATCGACCCATTTCGATAAATTATGTAAATCGCCAAACCATTCGTAAACTTTACAGATTGGAATAATTTTCCTTTTAAATAAGGAAAGAACAAATAAACTAGTAAAAGATTAATAAAAATACAAATTAAACGACAAATTAAAAATTATTTATGATATACAAACAAATGTAACAAATTTAATGTCAATCGCATGTGACATTTACGAAAAGCCATTATTAGTACTTAATCTTATAATTTGGCGATAGTTTTCTTGTCAACGTAATAATCATGTAATAAAAAAAATTCTTATAAACCTATTGACTAACAGTTTACTGACTCGAATAAAGTGTCTCATTTCCATTTAAAATACATTTTGAATTAAAATTTGAATGAAATGCAGGGTCATAAAAAATCGAAGACTGTGAAAAATATGATTATAAATATCTAAACAACTAATTATCCGATCGATTTCATCCTTTTTCCAATATATATATATTTTTTATTGTCTTTTACAGCCACTGTGTACAAAAAATCAAGAAATCTTATGCTTCCATCAGAACGAATATTTCGAGAGTTCGAAAAAAATAGTTCCGGATAATCAAAGTTATACTGATGTTCAATAGGTTTCTTTCCATCATCTTATACTAGATACACACCAAATTTTAAGTCTTTATCTCAATTTTTTCGGGAGATAGAGCGTTTACAGACGGACTAGCATGAAGACAAACAAACGGACGACATTTTTTTTTTCTCTAAAAATATGTTTTTCGGAATCTCTAGTATCTGAAATATGCAAATCCGTCAAAAAAATTGCGATTATCAAAACAATTGCAAGACTTACCGTACACAACGTACGATAGGTAAGTAATAGCAGAAGAAAATATGCCTTTTTGCAATAATAATAATTTATTCCATTGTCATTCGTATCACTTTATATAAAATTTCCCATGCGATGAAATGTGCCAAACCTTTTTTATACCAATATATTTTTAAAACTTTACTGAATAATTAAATCTGATTTCAAAAATGCATTTTGTATCTCTGTGCAGTTTTGTAGCCTCCATACAAGAAAAGTTAAATTAATATTTTTTCATGTGTCATAGTGTAACACTACCAATGTTTTTTATTAACTGAATTGTTGCGTGTATATTATTATTAATATGTGAACTGAGTACACGAATTTTAACCATTTCATAACACCTGAATTCCAATTTAATTAGATAAGTAAAATAGAAGGTTTGGAATATTTCTGTAATTGAAGGTTTCAGCAAATTCTGATCATCATATCTATTCATTGGGGTGACTAATTCTTACAGAAATTCTCATAAATGATGGAATTATATCAAATAGATTCATTAGTTTTAATATCAATTACTAGATAAAAATAGAGGAAGAAATCTTCTCTCGTTGCCATCTTAATATTTTATTTCACTGTGATTCATATCATTACATATAAATGTCTCTGTACTATTAAAAGTTTCAAATCTTTTTTATGATACTGACATATAATACTTTAACCATTTAACTGATCAATACTTTTTTAAAAAAAAACTTTCAAATAACATCTATCCTTTCTTATATCTTTTACAGAATTTTTTAAATTTTATCACTCGTTTTTCAAAACAGAAATTTTTGCTTAATTGAATCAGAAAAAATGCTCGGTTTAAATAATACAAAATGTACAATAAAATTTACTGGTGAGAATAATGAATTCTGATTGGAGCATGGATACCCGGTACGTGATACGGGTAAATCATTATTGGCAAAAACACGTTGCCCGCAAGACGTACAGGCAAAACAGGGAAATGGTTAATAACAGTTTAAATACAATTTAAAAAATGCACTCTGTGTAATTATGCATTTTTATAGTATCTAATCCAAAAATATCAGAACATTGATTTTATAAATAAAATAAAAACCCTAACAATGTTTTTTTATTGTCTGAATGATGTGTTCTTATAAATGTGGGACTTGAGTACATGGATTACATCTTTTATGAAGCATCTGTATTTCAATTTAATCAGATTAATGAAATAATAGGCTTCGAATAAAATCCTAAATGAAAGCCCTAGCTAAATATGGCAGTTTATTTCATTCATTAGGGTGAATAACTATTAAGAAAACATATTAATTGATGGCTTATGTCAGATGGATTCATTAGTTTTAACATCAATTACAAGATAAAAGTGGAGGAAGAAAATATCTCTAATTGCCATCCTAATATTTTATCTAATCGCGATTCATATAATTTTATATAAATGTTTCTATACTATTAAATGTTCCAAATATTTTTATGATACTGTGGTGTTTTTAATATTTTAATGAAAGTTTAAATCTAATTTTAAAAATGCAGTTTCTGTGCTTGTGCATTTTTATAGCATCTATGACAAAAATGTCAGAATATTGCTTTTATACATACAATAACAACACTAACAATGTTTTCTGTTGACTGAATCATATGTACTTATAAATGTAGGACTTGAATACATAGATTTGAATCTTTTATACAATATCTGTATTTCAAATTAATCAGATAAATGAAATAATATGATTCAAATAAAACCTTAAATGAAAGCCTCAATATCAGCAAAATATAGCCATTGATTCAATTCATTAGGATGGCTAACTCTTCAAAAAAGTCATTAATTGATGCCTTATGTCAGATGGATTCATTAGTTTTAACATCAATTCTAAGATAAAAGTAGAGGAAAAGGAAGCTGCTATCATTGCCATCATAATATTTTATCTAATTGCGATTCATATCATTTTATATAAATGTTTCTGTACTATTAAATGTTCCACATATTTTTATGATACTGGGATGTTTTTAATATTTTAATGAAAGTTTAAATCTAATTTAAAAATGCACTTTCTGTGTTTGTACATTTTTATAGCATCTATGACAAAAATGTCAGAATATTGCTTTTATACGTACAATAATAATACTAAAAATATTTTTTATTAACTGAATCATACGTTCTTATAAATGTGGGACTTGAATACATGGGTTTGAATCTTTTATACAACATCTGTATTTCAAATTAATCAGATAAATGAAGTAATAGGCTTCAAATGAAACCCTAAATGAAAGCTCTAGCAAAATGTGGCCATTAATTCTATTCATTAGGGTGACAAACTCTTCAGAAAAGTCATTAATTGATGGCTTATGTCAGATGGATTCATTAATTTTAACATCAATTACAAGATAAAAATAGAGGAAGAAAATATCTCTTATTGCCATCGTAATATTTTATCTAATTGCGATTTATATCACAATTAATTGCATGGACAACATTGTGGGTTTATTATGTAATCGATATCTTCATGTACAATAAAAAAAAAAAATTACAAATAGTTGCTTATAAAAGTAGTTAAAATAAAAAATAATATTATTTGTTCTGAATAACATTGTATTCATAATACAACAAACTTGTATATTCATATATTCATCAATTCATAATACAGTAATATAGCATCCAATGGTCTGGTACATTAGGTAATCTGGTACGACTTTCGGAAAAATATATTATTTGTTTAAGAAGCCTGATGTCTATAATAATTTAATGGAACTAAATAATGAAAAATTACGTAACAAACCATTACAAAAGCAGTTTTATTCCCTATTTCTGATTTTGGTTTACAATGAACACTTATGGGCTGATTTAGAGGCTTTTGGTGAATTCCCAAAACTTTATTTTATGGATAAGGTGAGTTTTAAAACTACCGTCCTCATATGTTATAATTTACATCGTTAAGTAATTTTTTTTTATTACCAATATGTTTAAAGACTAAAAAATATGCTTTACTGTCATTTTTTGTTTAATTCTTAATTCTAAACATTATTCCCGAGATTCATTCTGCAATCATGTTGCATGAGTCAGGTATCAGATGTGCCGGATTACAGAATGTTTACTGTATTACTGTATCAATTTTATGATAGAAATACCAAAATTTAAATTATTTTTCAGCTTGTTATTAAATACAATACCTGTTCACACTGAGAAAGTTAAGTCACTTAACTTGGAGTTTTTTAAAGCGGTCGTACCCGGAATCAAGATTCTCACTTGAGCAAGTAAGTTTCTGAAACTCACTTAAACCTTTGACATTCTCGTAATTATGAGTTTAGTGGAAATCTGCTTTCTGAATATTTAATTATTATTATAATCCTATAAATAATTATAAACCATTTCAAGTTGTTATATATTTACCCCAACTGCTTAACACGTGTTTTTTTTTTTTTTTTTTTTTTTTTTTTTTTTTTTTTTTTTATCAAAGGTCGAAAATGGAAAATGTTGAACCTGTTATTTCTTCCCGCAAAAGAAATTGGAAGCATGACAAAATTAATTTTTTAATTGAAATATGGCAGAATAATTGCTGTGTAAACAAAAAGAAAATAGAAGTTGCAGTTGCAAATTTCAGAACTTATGCGCATACCCAGATGTCAGTTTCGCCAAGTTAAGTCACTTACAATGTTTAATTAAAGCGAACAGGTGAAGCCTAATTCCGGGGATCCCAGTCCAAAAAATTTAAGTGACTTAGAGTTAAGTGACTCTAAGTCACTATCTTAGTGCGAACAGGGTATAACTACCTTTCATATTATTTCATTATTATCTGCGGAATTCGAATAATTCACATTGGTTGCTTAAGGGGGCTCAGGGGTTGAAAACTTTTCAAAAAATCGATTTTTTTATGATCTAATTTGATTATTCATTTAATTCTTAACTCAATACAAAAAACCGCATAAAAATATTTAAATTTTTAACGGAGTTATAAGCATTTATGTATCAACACTTTCATAGCCGCATCCATATAATTTCAACTTTAAGTCGCGTTTTCTCAAAACTTAATTTTTGATGACTACCACCAAGATTTAAAAAAACTATTTGATGGTATGGCTTAAATTTTTTTTGCATGCATATAACATCATTATCTAGATTATGAATTAATATATTTTAGATAGTTTAATATTTTTAGTATTTTTAGTGGAAAAAAGTTGTATTTTTTAGGGTTTTTTAAATTTTCAACTTTCAGAGATTTTTTAATGCTGTTTTTATTAAGTGATAGTTATATCCTTAATTCATAACCTAGATTATGATGTTATATACATGCAAAAAAAATTAGGCAATTCCATCAAATAGGTTTTTTTAAATCTTGGTGTTAGTCGTCAAAAATCAAGTTTTGAGAAAACACGACTTAAAGTTGAAATTATATGGATGCGGCTATGTAAGTATGGATACATAAATGCTTATAACTCCGTTAAAAATGCTAATATTTTCTTGCGGTTTTTTGCATTGAGTTAACAATTAACTGAATAATCAAACTAGATCATAAAAAATCGATTTTTTGAAAAGTTTTCATCCCCTGAGCCCCCTTAAGTGAGTTCAAAAATCAGGTTGTAATTAAAACAACATCGCAGAAACTTTTTTACTTTCAGTACCTTTTATAACATATATAGTTTTGTCTTTGAAAGAAACCGAAATTATAAACAACTTTAACACAATTAAAGAGTGTTTGAGACTTTGGTCATATAAATGAGGTATTAAATTTAAATACAGGTTATGAAATCAAGATTGCCCAAAGTATGCACTGCATAGCCATATTCTCGCTTGAAGTACATAGTTTAGAAGTACATACCCGAAGAATTATACCTCCACATTTTACAGTTTTCGAGAAAAATACTGAGTAAAAGTAAAACGTCTTCACCGGTGAGGAGGAATAATTATTTAATAAACACATAAATAGACTATATACAAACGTTCATACATTATGGTCGATTAAATATAGCTCTGATATAATGAGACAACGAAATAGACAACTGAAGTAGATGATTATAATAATCGAATAAAACACCTCAGGTTGTGTCTCTCAAAATGTCTCAAAGTTGATATATACTAAGTAATATATTTAAACGCTTATTAATTAGTTTACTGACTTCCAATAATATTGTTCATGTTTCGAATAAACTTTTTTCCTGGCAAAGGATATGATGTTATAATTTTCTTTCGCATTTTTTAAGAAAACTTAAGTCGTTGAGGTAGAGTTTTTTAATATTTTTTTCTGAACTCTAAGGGAGGAATCTAGCTCTTTAGAATTTAAATGGTCTTAATGGATACCTTGTAGATAAAAAAGCATTATTATAGCATATAAACATGGTGCATTTTGGACTCATATTTATTTTAGAAATATTTCTAAGCATGATAATTTGAGTATATATTTTTGTATATACGTAGTATTTGTTTAAAATGCATTTAAATTAATTACACTGAGAAAAAAAATATGCCGAATAGTTAGTCGCTTTCTAAATACCTAAACTAGAAATATAGATGTCCAAACTATGCGAGTAGGGTAAACAACTAAGCTGAATAGGCGAAATGACTTGACATTTCTAGTCTCTTCTTTTCTAGGAGACGAAACGACATTGAACCGTTTCAGTAGCGAGAAATTATCGCTTGATTTTAGGAATGATTTCTTAAGCTATAATTATAGTTACTAAATCAAATCTCTTGCGTTTGCATCTATTTGAAGAGATTTTTAGATAAATTTGACAACAAAAATATCGGAAAACGCACTTGAATTCTAGTAAGAGACTCTGGAACTCTCTAAGAAATGGAACTAAAATTTATAAGGATGACATGGAACTATTTTTTCTAGAGCCATTACTTAGATTCTATATGCTAGAACCATATTTTTTTCTCAGTGTAAAACGAATTTAAGCTAATCAAAATTAGTTTATGCAAATAAAGTTCACTCTAGTCATAAACTTTATTAAAAATCGTTGGTATAACGCTTATAGATATTTTTCAGAAACACAAAGCACGCTGCGTGGCAATATTTGAAATTTTTAAGGTGTATGGAACCACTATTTAATATTAGAAAAATGTAATTTACGATTTATAAGAATGTAATTTATGTAATTTAAGATAATTTTTGTAATTTAAGATTTATAATAACCACAACGTATAATGTAAGAATCAGGATTATTTTCACGTTTGTTTCTTGAATTTAAGATTTCTGCTATAAATAAACAGAAAAGTTCTATAAAACAAATTTTGTAAAACTGTATGCAATTAAAAAGATCGTATATAAATTACCATTTATGGACGAAAATGGTATAATTTTTTTTATTTATCTTATTTCATTTTCTTTATATTATATTTATATTGTGTCGGAAAAAGTATTTCATAATCTATTTACGACGACTTATATTACTTTAGTTTTAAATTATTTTTTATTATTTTTTTAAAAAGCTCTTTTTTATGAAAATATGAAACAAAACAGCAAAATGCATCATTAATAACATATCTTTTCATTTTAGACTTCCTTGAACATTTTTAATGATTAGTTGATAATTATGTAAGCATTGCGTTATTTTTAGTTAATCGAATTGTTTTCTACAACATTTCAGATAATACATTCTACAATAATTCTGATCAATACACAATTGTTATCTATTTACACTCCTTTTTCATACTTTCGTGTCAGCAATATTTGTAAGATGTATTAAACTTGCAGACTGCTGAAAGTACAATAATTGAATTTTATCTTACAATGGTTAGTTAATTGCTTATAGGACAATATGACCGTCTAACAGACTGGAGGCATTGCCTTTGTCCCTTTTTAAGTTATTAGATTAGAAACATTTTTATAAATTCCGTATAATGCTTAGTGGAATGATTGGTTTCTCATTACTGTATTTTGTGGTGCATAGTTCGACTTTTTAAACGATTAAAATACTAAGAAAATTAAGTAATCAACTTATACAATGGATAAAAAACTATGCATTCAACGATTTCCTGGATCTTGCGTTAATGTCATCTTCAAGTAATATTTGCATGAATTTAACGGGGTCCAGGACACATTTTAAAGTAATTTATATTTCATGATATAAAATTTTGAATTTATTTGTGATGACTAAACATATAATTTGTAAACAAAATCTAATCATAAAACTTTTCATATTTATTTTAAATTTTAAATTTATAAAAAAAGTGGGGCAATTTAAAATTGTTATAACAAAAATTGTTCTACTTGGCTATCTCGTCGATCAAAAAATTGTCGCCAAATTACAGGATTAAATGCCAATAATGAAGATCATAAATCTCACATTCAATGACATTAGACACAAAATATGTGTTTAAATCGTCATCAAGTGATTTTTTTTTCGACTTTTTGTTTGCATTTTTATTATTGTTCTACTAATTTACTTGTTCTTTCGTTACTTAAAATAAAAATTATGTCAATATGCATAATTTGGCTGTTAGTTTGGCGATTCGTGTAATTTAGCAAAACTGGTCGTTGGTATAACCAAGGAGTGCCTCAAAATATTACATGTAGAATTTAATTTTTTTTTCCCATTTAAATAAACAGAAATATCTAAAATTTAATTTTGATTCAGAATTTTTAAAAGTATTAATTAAAAAAATATGTAAAGCAAAATAAATAAATAAATTAATAAATAAATAAATAAATAAATAAAAAAGAAAAAAAAAGAAAAGAAAAATGTTGTAACATATTTGAAAAATCATATTTTCAAAAGTAAATATTTTTTTTTATTTGCTGAATCAAAATTAAAAAAAATAAATCAAAAAAGATGTACTCCAAGTTTGAAGCATTTATTTTTAATGATTCTTGAGTTATAACTATTTAAATCTGTGAAATTGTGAAAAAACTCATTATGAAGGAAAATGCAAATTTAACAAGAAGTCATTTCTGTGAAAATCATTGCTTGAAAGCTAGATTTTTGAAAATTATCCAAAATGAAAAAAATAATAATTCCTCTTCTCAATAAGATAGAAACATGATTTTAACATCTTTGTAAGGGAAAAAAAAAAAGGTAATTTTTAATGCAAATTTTTAAGGCATTATTTATTATTTTTCTATAAAATTTCAAGATTTTTGTGTCCCGTAACCCCTTAATGTTATGTAGTAGAAACTAATTATGAAAGCACTGGACTGACTGCATTAAAAAGAGAGAAATTAAAATGGATCTTGATCCAAATAAGTCAAATTCCTCTTTAAGTAATACAACGGAGTCATCTAAAAAGATAACATTTTAACAGTAAGCTAAAAGTTTGATTGCTTAATCCTGCATTTTATACGAAAGTACAAGAAATTTATTTATGTATGTATATTTTAAATGTAAAGAAAACGCATCGAATATGCCAATCAAACAAATGAAGCATGTAGATTATTACAGCGACCAATTAGGATTGTGTATCACAATTGTTCAAACACATATCGCATAGGCATTTACTATGGCGGAATGTCTAATATTATTAATATGCAGCCTATCAACATCATAAATATGAGTATGTGTATTCGTGAGAATATTTATGATAGGATATATATATTCGTAATCATGCGCATACATGCGGTATACACATGAATTTCGATCAGTGTGATAAATTATGTCAGACGCAATGACTTCTACGAGAGTTACATATTCATAATGAAGTTCAGAAACTGATATTATATCTAGTATTGTGACAAATAGTTTTAAAACTTATTAGTATTTTCCAATCCAGAAATTCCATTCCATGCTAATTAATGTTATTATTCTTTGGAATGGGGAGGAGGTTATCTCGGTAAAATTTAACATATCGTATTTTAAAATATAATTGTTCAAAGTAACATGTCATATCGAAAAATCGGAATCTTATTTCTCGAATCAAAACGAAGCGTTTGTAACACTAACTTTTTTATGTTCTGCTGAAATTTATCTTCCCGGAGAACTTATTTTGCTTCCAAATTAATCATTTAAAATTCTAACAACAAGAATAACAACAAAACTATCAAGTGTTCATTTTTATACAATAGAAATTTCATGAAAGGTCTCTTTTTAATTAAAATTTAGGGTTAAATTTTAAAATTAAGGTGATTTTTTTTTATTTTTACTTGTAGACAGGGAGGCGGCAGCACAGACAATCACCTCACCAAGTTTATGGATAAAATTCCAGAATTCGCTAAAACTCGATTCGCATATTAAAATGCAATCGGTCTGCTAAAACATATTTTAGTTTAAAAGACCTGAAAACCCGATTTTATCTGCTGCCTCGTAGTTTTACAATTGTGCATTCCTGCATCCAATAGTATGAAATCATGGAGGCCTAGAAGCAGGAAAACACAATAGTAAACCTATTAGTCAACTGTAAAAATAGCGTTTCCAGGTGTTTTCCACCAAGATATGAATTGGCAGACCGATTGCGTTTTAATTTGCGAATAGAGTTTTACTAATTATGAAATTTCAGTCATAAACTCGATGAACTAATTATCTACTCATCTTCCTCCCGTCTATTAGCTTCAGAAACAATCTAAAACAAAAGTGCATCGTAAAATAGAACGAGCAACACTTTCTCTAAAGTGCCTCCATAAGACAGAGTAATAACTTACGCCCACATACCCAGATTAAAATTTTAGCAAAAAGTATGAGCATTTTATTCCAGAGCTTGGATATGTGTGGGCGAGTTAAATAGACAAATGGCAAAAATAAGCTATCAAACACTAGCTTGGCGATAAATGCAGGTTCGCCAAGATGTTTATAAATTATTTTTTACTTAAAATGTTCCTGAGGAAATCAAATATTATAGCCTGTATGCCGACATTCATAGAAGCAACCTAGTTTCTTTAGAAATTAGTTAACATTTTTACATCATCGAAAACTTTTAAAATTTGCTACATTATTACCAACTATTTTTTTTAATTATTAATAAATACATAATTCGACAAAATTTAGTTAGTCAACTATTATTATTATTAATTTAATCTTCTATTTCTCATACATGTGCATAGAAAAAATAATTAGTAACCCTTTTCAGAAGAAAAATTACTAACAACAAAGCACGCAATAATAGAAAGTTTATTGTTTTTAAATTCACTTTTTTGGCGTTTAATTTTTTTACTACTTTCTTGCAATATGCTTTGTGAGTATCACAGAAAACCATCATAGTTAATTTTCAAAAGGGTAAATTTTTGTTTCTTACTTAGTTTCAGAAACAGTCTGAAACAAAAGTGCACCATAGAATCGAATCACAAGGCCAGAAAACTAATCTGAAGTTTCTCTACTAATTACTTCTTTTTTTTTCATTGTCTAAAACCTATCTTTTAAAGCCAATGAAACAGCACAAAGTTTCATTTGAAAGTTGAAAGCGGTTGCGTATATTCTTTAATGAAAACTAAGGCTGCGGACAGCTTTCTGTTTATACCTGTTTCTGTTTATTTTTCGGTAATTACATTTCGCCTTTTCAGCAGCAAAAGTTTGTATTTAAATGAAAGTGCTTGTTAGCTGGAGAGTTCGTAATTCTTCAAAGTGGGCTAATTAGAATTTGTGTTACCCACTGGAGTTCACAGATGCTTTTTTAAGGATAATTCGATAAGAAAAGCAGAGGTTAAAAAAATCTGTTTTGTTCTAATAAATACACATGTTTTTATTTTTTTAATTACATTTTAGCATGCATGGAAATTCGAAATAGCAAACCACATTTAATAGTTAAGAAATAATTGATGTAAAATAGCAGCATACGTGTATTACATGTATGAAAAAATATTAAAAAACAAGGAAACAATTACGAAAAAAACCCATTTACCATTAAGACGGAAAGTACAAAAATGCTATTGAATTTTTTAAAAAATCCCATTTGAGACAACTGATTAAACTTTAATGTGAATGACATTGCAATTTGAAAATCTAATGGCCATATTTTTTTCAAACATTTCTGTTACAAACAAATCATAAAACATATTATATGACTTTTGTGACCGTATGTTATTCGTGAATATCAGTTTCACAGTTCAGGTTTTAAATCCCTAATTTTTCAACATTTTAAGTGCAACGTGTTTCTTAACATTTCATTTTGGTTTTATATATTTTGGCAAATAAAGGAAAAATAATGTAGAATGCACTAAAATGATATTTCTCAGATGTTCTAAGATGATTTTAATACTCTGTTATAGTGTTAACCCATTATATCACTGCATTGTATATCGGCAACCTATCCAAAAGTCAATGATACTTATAAAGTGGGTTTTTAAAGACAATTTTATTTAGTGCTGGTTTCCTTCAAACATAGCAGTTATTCTAAATTGCACATAGAATTTCTAAACAGGCGGAAAATACTAAAATAATTTTTCTGCTGAAATGTGATTAATATGATGACTATTGAAGAAGTTTATGCATCGTTACAGATAAAATAAACTTTGTAAAATTAAAACTACTGCAGACCCTTTTAGAAATATCAAAAAACATCTTTTCGAGATTTAAAGAAACATTTACAAAAGTGGTATTTTCCCCCGCTACTGAAATTTGAAACATTTCTGGTAAATTTTTGAAGAGTCTTAGTCAGTTTTCTTACTCTAGAAAATATGTTTTTCGGATTCTGTCAATTCCCAATTAAACATTTTCAGCTGCGTAATGTATAGTAAAAATATTTTATTAATTTCAGTGTTAATGTCACTGCTAATAATTTTGATTGTCTCTTTAAAATTTAAATTGTAATTTTAAATTTTACCGAATGGGCATGAAATAGATTAATTCTTACTACTCTAAATGTTTCTGAAATTCTTTTGCAAGAAAAGATACCTTGTTTTCATTAATGCTTTTTTTAATTTGAAATATATATTAATTTGTGGAATTTCTAATTCAAAATCATTTCAGAATCGTGAGTAGATCAGAAAGGATTTCAGTGGAGCATCGATTATCCGAACCATAGTTAACAGTAGCACCGGATAACACAAAGCTTTATAGAAGGCGAAATTCAAATTTTAGGGACATGCAATACAGGTGTTCAGTTCTGTATTCGCTGTTCACGCTCTTTTTTTTAACAAGAGAAGCCTGTGTAACCCGTTCTACAAGGTGAAATTCAAATTTCTGTGCCATACACTACAACAGTTCCATACACGATCGCCAAAGATTTCGGGAATAAACATGCTATTACTACTTTCAAGGCAACAGAAAATTGTTTGCTTGCCAAGAATGGACTATGTCGTCAGTGGCTTGTGAGTTTCCTACAGTGTGACATACAAAATGTGCAGTCTATCGTGTCGTACATAATAAAATCCAAATAAACGTGTTGTTCTCGGCGTTAGAAATAATCATAAAATAATAGATTAGTAAAAGAATTGCTGGATCAAGTTTAGCTCGTGAGCATAGAGTTAGAAAAGGAACAATATGAAATATTAAAAAAAATGATGATGTCATTACAAAATTTGCGAGTGTGATTTATAGTGAAGATGGAAGCTTGCGCAGAAAAACAAAGATATTGGCAGAAAATCAGAATACACTGTATTTTGCACATGGTGAATGTAGATCGTAGCCAAAGGCAACGGAAAAGCTTTTTTATTTGGGAAAAAACTATTGAAATGAACAAGAAACTAAAAAGTAACACCCGCTTTAAAGGGATGTCTAGCTGACTTATATGTTTTAAATACAGGCATGGAATTAGAGGTTAAACATTCAAGATGGAAAACTGCCGGTTGTCACTGAATCGACTGAATTTTTCAAAGGTTCTTTTAAAAAATGATTGATAAGGAGGACTAGAAAAAAGTCAATCTGTACAATGCATACGAAAAGGTTTTGTATTGTAAGAAAATGGAAACAGAATTCCTACTTTTTAAGAAAGATCTACGAATGCGTGGTTTCAAAGCACGGAAATCCCGCACTACATTAATGTTACTGGATCACACCAGTTTCCTTTGCTACCCATAAGAAAATCTAAAATCTGCTGAACTTTAAAGGAATAAAAATTGCCAGTTATTTATGAGATCCAAATGAACTCGTGGTTGGACATAAGGCTTTTTGCAGAATGGTATGGAGGCATACTTATTATTGAAGTTAAAAAAGCACCAACATCGCTTCTCAGTGATGATTTTTTATAAGTTGGTAACATCTCAAATCGATCATCAAATCTTTCAGAGGAAAGAAAACAACGGCAAATTTAAAGATGATTTTTTCCTTGTGAATTCTGCATCAGTCAGGGGATTATCAAAAACCTCAGACATTATTACAGAAAGGAACTGTTGTGCATAGCTCTAATAGGGTAGGGAAATGAAAAAAGTTTTCAATAACTACACAAAAAAATCTATTGAAGGAGGCTGTATATATGACAGCAGATGCTTGGACCTTCAACAAAAACCCTTATTAAAGCTTGGAATAAGCTCCTTCAATCATATTGCTGTACCACAGTACCTGAAGTGCATCCAAATATGTTTTTAACAATGCACAATTTCTATATTAGTACTGATTCTTGATGCACTCCAAGCTGAATGTCCCATTGTATTTAAACTCTGTGTGTTAAAAATTATCAGTGGTGTGTATAATTGAAATTCTACAGCTAAAATTGCATGAAAGTAAAAATAAATCATCTAAAATATAACAGAATAATATATTTAAAAAATACGAGAATTGGTAGTTAAAAGTTTGCACATAATTTGACTTAAACATTGCGTAAATACTTTAAAATCATTTTTCTTATTTTACTATTTAACATTGATTAAATAAATAAACTATAAATAAATGTACATTTTCATACTACAAACAATTCCTCCAATTTCTGTAAATAATTACTGTGAAATAATAGTTTCGTTTATTTGCCACAAGAGCTATAGCCATATCCGACGTGTTAAATACGCCCTCTCAGAATATATTTAGTTCATCTTTCCATTAGCTTGGCGAGATTGCTGATGTCGGAAAGTTAGAGCGGAAATTGAAGTGGAGAACAGCGATTGTGATTCATGGTTGTCTTTTAGTTAATCAAGAGATTCTTTTGTGAATCGGAAAAATTTCTGCCAGATAATATACAGCTCATATTCAAAATATTAGAATAATTACCTTTTTTTTAGAAATTTAAAATATCGTTTGGTAATTTAATGTCTTTTAATGAAAATATGCAAACGATATTTTTATTAAGAACTTATTGTTTATTAAACTTACTTGTTATCTTAAATTTAATATCATTTTTGAAAAAATTAATTGCAAAAAAAATTATTTTGAAAAGTCAAAATATTAGAATATTTATTCAAGTGGTTCAAAATATTAGAATATTTCACATTAATTCTCCTTTAATTATTACCAATTCTTAACTGGTGGCATCATTGATTAAATTCAGACTATTTTATTTAAAATCAGTATTCTTTTTTGCAGTTTGTTTCTTTTTCGTCTTAAAATGGGCCGTGTGAGTGATATTCCTGAATCTACTAAACTTCGTATGGTTGATTTGTATCGGCACGGTAAAAATCAATGTTTTATAGCGAATTATTTACATTGTTCGCAGTCGAGCGTTAGTAAAATACTAACACAATATTCAAAAAATGGAAAATTTCAAAATAATCGCCGAAGTGGTGGCCGAAAACCAAAAACATCTGCTAGAGATGACAGGAAACTGAAGCGTATAGTTAAGAAAAACCGTTTTAAAAGTGTGCGATTCTTGCACCGAAAATGGAAAGAAGAAGGAGTTGAAGTTTCTACATCGACAACATTAAGACGTCTCCATAAATTTAAATTTGAATCTCGTGTACCGAAAACAAAACCTCTCATGACTGCAAGACAAAAGCGTATAAGATTGAATTGGTGTAAATCAAGACGTTTATGGAGCAATGAAGATTGGAAAAATATATTATTTAGTGATGAAAGTATGTTTTGTGTTTCATATGGTAATCAAGATATTCGAGTTTGGAGAATGAAGCAAGAAGCATTTGATAAAGAATGCCTTAAACGTTCCGTAAAATTTGCTGCTAGTGTCATGGTTTGGGGTTGTATGAGTGCAGAAGGACCTGGAAAGTTATGCATCGTCTACGAAAAGGTTAACTCTGTGATATATCAAGAAATTTTAGAATATTACATGATTCCATCATCAGAAGATTTATTTGAAGATGATTTCATCTTTCAACAAGATTTAGCGTCCCCGCATACCTCGGTGTCAACTAAGAATTGGTTCCGCCAACGCAACATTAAGGTACTTCCTTGGCCACCAAATTCACCAGATCTTAATCCCATCGAAAACTTATGGTGTATAATGAAGAAAAAACTTCAAGAAAATCCTCCTTCAAGTAAAACTGAGTTAGTGGCACGTATAAAGTCTATTTGGGCTAATATTGATAGAAATGTTTGTAAACACCTTGTATATAGTATGCAAGATCGATTGTACGCTGTTATGAAAGCTAAAGGGGATGCTACAAAATATTAACTACCATTTACTTCATATTCATAAGGTAATATTGTTGCGTAAAATAAAATATTCTAATATTTTGAACCAATCTAAATTTTATTCTAATATTCTGGTGTGTTTAAGGAAGCTGTATACCTAATTTATTGTGCTGTATTTTATATTTTATAAATGTTAAAATCTTATCTAAACATTCCAGATTTAATTTATAAGAAATTTAATTGCATTTACTTAGTATAAAAAATAAATAAATGACAAATAATTTTTTCTTATTACTTTTTCTCAATTATTCTAATATTTTGAATATGAGCTGTATTTGCGAATCAGAAATTTCTTCCAGATAATATTTACGTGATGAGATGTTCCGCAAATATATATATATATATATATTGATGTAATGTACGAGGTATGGTCATTGCTACATTAATTTCTAGTTATTTCAAATTATTAGTATATTGCAAATAGTAATTTTTCAGATAAACAAAAGATTGGGCATATAACAATAAACCAGTTATTTTCGCGTTTATGATTTAGTAAATGTTTTCAGCCGATTGAAAATTTTTAATAATTCATTACTTTTTAAGTCGAAACAAATTATAAACTGGCATGTTTAGTTACATACTACGCTGTTAAAATTATTTCTGTGCAATTGCAGAGAATCTAATCGTAATCCATCATCTTAAGATTTATGTAAAATTACCGAGATTATAAAATCAGAGTCTGGTAAGAAACCGATAAATTATTCGGTAAATTCTCAGTTGACTTTGCAGGTTTACTTCGATAATAATCCACAGAACTCTGTAAATTTATTTTTTAAAGGTAACATTTTCAGAAACCAGAGTATTTTACAACTTCGGAGAATTAGAATTTTTGAGTGAATTTGAACTGCTGTACCAATTTATTTTTACCTTATTTATTTCTAGTCAGCCCGAGATATGATCCCGAATATGCTGGACTGGCTTTGGAGACGAACCTCTTACTGATTGTGCTATAGGAGCTGTTACTACTGCATGCTAAGAATGTCCATTTGCAATTCAGCAGGGAAATATTTTTATTTTAATTTTTTTTAATAACATCAAATTTCATGTATATGGTGACAGAAAGAAGTGGATTATGATTATATCAAAAAAAATTCCCACTAACTCCGGAAACATGATTTTTTCCTGTCTAAAATATTATATGAATAAGTTTTTTAAACTAAGTTTTCTTCTTTAATATTTCAGATAAAACTTAAAAGAATAAATTCTGGTAAAATTATAAAAGTATGTATTTTGAATTACAGATTATAAAAAAGATAAACATATCTAAGTAAAGACATGGGAATGATTGCAGGGAATTTGAAATAAGAAAAGAAAAATGTCTGTTAAATGATTTCCAAAGAATTCAATTGCATGCTTTTACCCGCGAATTATTGTAAATTTACAGAGAGTGTCGGCTTTTTCTGCGTTTTTACAGAATTTTTTAACATTCTAGAAAAGTACTGCATTAGAGACATGAAAGCATTTTAACATTTACACATTTCATTAATTATTTTTCGTGACAATTGAGCTATTATGATTTAAACCGAATTAGTTATAAGAAAAAATTTTATTTTACAAACAAGCTTTTATTACACTGTACTAAAAAGGAAAAAATGTTGAAGGACAATTGATTAAAATAAGTACCCAATTTTAAAAGAAATAAATTACATTTTCGGTGAATTTTTCATTGGTTTGTTTAAAAAAAGTGGACATACATTTTTTAATTCAGCTTCCTGGCGTGAAAAGTATCGATCAATGTCGGCATGAGAATCGAACCCACAACCATTCACATCTTGCGCAAAGAAAGATGACACATTTTTTAATTATGCTACATTTTACTTTCAGCAATCACATTCCTGATGATATTTGGATATGTTAAGTAAGTCTAATTAAGTTTAAAAGTTAAAATGGCTGTTTGAATACTTCACCTCTTTTTAAAGTGTTTTAATCAGTGATTTTAGCAGAGTTTTCTGAGAAACCCATAGTGCTCATAAAAAAAGAAAAAAATGGGGAAATGTCATTTGTTTAAATAGTTTCTGAATAACAACATCTTCCAGTTTCATGCATTTCTGAACAAAATTGGTCTAAAACTCATGTCATAAATGCGCCTTTTTGAATTCGAGAAAATATTTGAAAACGATTATGTGAATTAAAAAACTAAAGCAACATAAATAATACACACTAAACAATAACAATTTAACCGTTATTTTCAGCACTTTTTCCTATACTCACCACGCAATCTACGTATATCAATTTCGCCGGCAACAGCATTTTTATTCTGCTTTTAAATGATTGCGCCATAACTTAATTTTCTAAATGATACCTATTTTCTGAGAAATGTATGTAAAAGAAATATTATTTATTCTAGTACTTCACGTTCTTAGAAGAAAAATAGGAATAATACACCTATGAATATATTCAATTCGACGCAACTATTTTTTTTTTTTTTTTTGTAATATTGGACATAGCTGTTTCAAAACATTTCTACGAGACTAACTCGCGCAGAGACTTCAGGAAACAGTAGAATCGGGAATCATGTGTGAAACACAACCATGAATCACAATCGCAGTTCCTCCGTTTCAATTTCCGTTTTCGTTTTCCGACTCTGGCGGTCTGTCTCTCCCAGTAACGGGAAAATGGATAGAATTTATATTTCCAACACGTAAGATTTTGCTTCAGCTATTAATATACATAGTTGTAAGGTAAGCTCTGAGAGTTATTATTCACTTGTGAAATATAGTAGATAAGAAAGTTACGAGCATCCAATATAGGACCCTGTTTATTTCTTCCTCTACTAATGCATAAAGTTTTCATTCCTTACGAAGATTGCTCATTTTATTAGGTTTAGTATTTCTCATTGGAAGGATAAAGACAACAAATTTCAATTTTTCGAACTTCAACAAGTTCAAAACATTCCGAAGAAGAAGAATGCTTTACTGAATTGTGTGTTAATAATTAAGAACGTACACCAGTTTCGAGTAGTCAACAGAAACTATATTGCTAAGCATTGGCAGTTTTTTTTTTACAAGTATAACTTTTCTAGTTTAATATTTTTTAAATGATTATTTTGAATTGTATGTCTAAGGTAGATCTCTAACGCAAAGATATATTTGTACATTATCGATTTTGATTGAAGATTGAATTACGGAAATTTCAATTTGAATTATAAAAAAAGGACTATGGTTGGTTCAAAAACTATGCGTGCAAAACAACAGCAAAAACAACAATAATAAAATTAATAATAAACTGCGACTTAAATTGAATATGTAGAAACACACCACGTTATTCATTCATATCAGATATGTTTTTAAATTGAATTATTCTTAAAATTGTTTGAATACAAACCGAAAATTTGTGATGGAAATTTCCTTTTTATATATATTTATATATTAGCTAGCAAATATCATTGCGTGACTAGCTAAAGCTCGTAATGTAATCCACAATTGAAGCATTCTGCTTTATTTTAAGTAAAGAATATTGGCAAATACTAAAAGATACATTTTTATTGTAAAAATTAGGTTTAAAAGGAAGGCTATACCGATTTTCACCAACACATCATTAACAAATAAACAATAAGGTGGTAAAAGTACATAATTCGATATTTATATATAAACACACTGAGAGAAAAACAAAGAAACTCAAAGAAATAGTAACACAAATTGGGATGTTAGGAGTGTGTAACTAAATGGAGATCAGAGACTTAAGTTAAATTTTGAGTACCATTTGATTTACTGAGATTTTTTGAAAAGTAAAAAATATCATTTATTGTAAAAACATATGTATATGCTTTATATGCATATTTATGTATATATATGTGGGAATATTGAGTGATTAGCTTATGATTTAAGAAAAACTAACATTCTTGAAAAAAAAAGGAAAATTCTTGAAAGGTTTAATAGACATAAAATATGCAAGTAACATTCAATGATAACAGTAGAACTGAATAATATTTAAAAGAAATAAGCTTCCCTGAGCTTTTGATTAAAAATCCATCCAACTCGCCATTGCTGAAATCTATAGAACACCTCGTTCTTTCCACGCATCATCACACGAGTCTCATTTTGGATATCACGTTCATTAAATCATTGAGTTTATTATCATTTATTGCTGGATACTTTATTCTTTAATCCCACATATATATATATACATTTGTCGTAATTTTAACATTTTTTTTACTATACGTTATTTTATAAAATGAAAACAATAGTGAGAGAAATTTCCAATATAGATCAAATAAAAAAGTTTCTGTTCCTTATTTAAAAATTTTCTCAGTTATATAAGTTGATTTATATTTTTATACATTCAACTTATCTCTTTCAAAACGCTAACAAAAACTTGGAAAGATGAAAAAGATTGAATTTAACTCGTTTTCTTGACAATATGTTGCTTAATAAAATGAAAACAATGGGGAAAAATTTCCAAAATTTGAAGTTCGAATAAAAATATACAAATTTCAGCACTTAATTTAAAATTTCTGAGAATTAAATATCACTTATAATTTTATACAACGAGCTAATCTGATTATAAAATGTGAAAACAAACTTAGCTGGGCAAAAAAAAGGGTGGATTTAACTGGTGTTGTCCATTGTATGTCGCTTTATAAAAAAAAACGATAGCGAATACAATTTTCTAAAATTGGAAATTCAAGGTACAAAACGCTACAGTACATAATTTAAATTTTCGGGGAATTATATAAGATCCTTTACATCTTTATACATTGAACTAATATGCTTTGAAAGATGCTGAAACAAGCTTTAGTAATCCAAAATGATCGAATTAAACTATTTTTATTTTTACTACTTATTGCTTTATAAAATGGAAGCCATAATAAATTAAATTTGCAAAATTTGAATTTAGGATAAAAATACGAAATGTTCTAGTACCTATTTAAAAATCTGGAAGTTACATAAGGTAATTTGTATCTATATGCATTGAATTAATCTGCATTTTAAAGGTTCACAAGATCTTAGGTAGGATAAAAACATTGAGTTTGACTAGTTTTTTTGTCTATTTATTTTTTTATGAAATGGAAACAATAGTAAAAGAAATTTCTAAAATTTTAAGTTCGAAGAAAAATACAAAAAAGCTTAGTAAGTACATAGTTAAAAAATTTCTGAATCACGTTATATCATTTATATCTTTATTTTTTTATGAAATTGAAACAATAGTAAAAGAAATTTATAAAATTTTAAGTTCGAAGAAAAATAAAAAAGTCTTAGTATGTAGTTAAAAAAATTCTGAATTACATAATATCATTTATATCTTTATCCATTGAATTAATCTGTTTTTAAAATGCTGACATGAACTTTGATAGACCAAAAGCACTTTTTTGTATTTATTCATTAGACCACAGATTACTTTACCCTTTTTATTTTATTTTATTTAACTGGGAAAAATAACTGATTAACAAAACCACATAATCTCTCATTCATATAAGTGGATTTAAATTTATATCTTTTATTTCCCACCATTCTGGAATTTTTTTTTTTCTCTGTATTGTCAAGTATGAAACTAGTAGAATCCAACTTAAGTTTTTAATATGGGATATACTATTAGGCTTCATATATCTCTTTCCTCGTGAGATATATTTTAAATAGTATTTTCGGGTTATAAGCCATACCGGAAAGTAAATTATGAAGCATTTATCAAATATTTAAATACTTAATTCAAATAAATAAAATTAGGCAATTTTGAATGTTAAAAATAGGAGTTTTACTTTCTTGCCTTTACATAAAAATAATTTTTTCCTTTAAAAGAGCTTTTCATTTTTTCTTTGAAAGAAAATGTATAGTTTCACCTTAAAGACACTGTTGCCAGATTGGGAACAAAAAAGTCCCAATTTTGTTTGCTTGTCACCGCTTTTTTAAATAGAAATATTCGGTCTATTTGAAACCATCTGAAAAACCTTGTAAAATAGGGCAAATTATACTATTTTAAAAAAGGGGTGACATTCAAATAATCTGAATTAAAATTCCTTATTCTAGCAACACTGTTTAAAGATGATGTCCCTTAAATGCATACTTAAATATATTAGTCACTTACTGAATACTGATTAAGGAACAAGAATTTAAAGTTGAATTATTTTAAGAAGATGAGTTTTTCTTAACTTTCAATTTAAAAGAATCAAAAATAGATATTTATTAATTATCCATATGTGATTGTCAAACTAGATAAGTAATATTCGAATGAATCACTTAATACTACATACGCTGTAAAATAAATACTCCTTTTTTATAAAAAAGTACAAAATTTACTATAATCACAAATGAAAATGTTTGATAACCATTCCAAGTCACCCATTATTCGGAAAAATGATTGGTTATTTTTAAAATCCTTAGAAAATAAATTATTTGTAAAATTTAAAGAAGGATGTATAAAAATAAATTTTTATTAGCTGCCTATACTTTTCGGAAATGCTTGCGCGTAGCTTTTACTATGCAATAACCAGTTTCCTCTACCACAAAAACCGGTTTTTTAGATACTATCAGGCCTCAACTAAATTTTTCATCGATATAACTGAAATTGTGCAAGTAATTGTAACGAAACAGTGTTAATTTTAATGTTACTGATGATCATTCTATACATTTTTTCAGTTAAACACGTCTGATGAACATGGAAATATCTCCTTGAGACTTCACAGCATAAAAAAAACTATTTTTTTTGAGGGGGGGAGTAAAGAGGATTTATTAGTGCACTCTAAAAGGCACTCGGAAACGCAGTCGAAAACTATGGGCAGCTAAGAAAAATTCATTTTTCTAAATTCTTCTTTAAATTTCAAAGATAAATTCTTTTGTTAGGTTTCGAAAGTTAAAGAGGTGCTTTTTGGAATTTTGGGGTGACTTGCAAGATACTATTGTATATTTTCGCTCGTAATAATAGTGCATTTTTGTAAATTAAGAAATATTTGCCTTTTTTTCCAGTGTATGTTTAATATCTTAAATAAAATATAACTCATTATAACGAATAATGTTCCGTCTTTAACAATATATATATGTGTGTGTGTGTGTGTGAGTTTTAAAGTAACATTCCCTGTTTAAAGACTTTTATAACTAAAATTTCTGAAAGTTCCGACTGCACAAAATATTTTGAGATTTATAAATTTCTAATGGCATAAAAAGATAGATTTAGTGAAAACAATCACACTTTTTATAGAATGGTTGCCGGTAAGGTAACTTTTGGAAATGCATCACAATGCAGTTATTAAAGTCATGTTAAGTACATTTGATAAGAAGTACGCGTATAATCATTCCTTAATTTTTTTATATAAGAAAAAACTTCCCTGATCTTTGAGAAAAAAATTAAGCATGACAAAAAGTAAACAAAACATAAAAACTAGAAATGAAATACACAAAATCAGTCACATTTCTTCAGTCTTCATAAATTACAATACTCTTTTTTTGGGGGGGGCTTCAATTTAGGTTAAACAACTGCTATGGTGTTCATCATTTGTTAAATTATGAAGGGTTTTTTTTTGGGGGGGGGGGTGGGGAATAGCTACTAATATTCTGACCAATAATAGTTATTTAGTCAGTAATGATATTTCAGTGGATTTTTATTACAATCTTTATCACTATTCCCAAATACCCACCTTCCTTTTATTAAATAAACAGGCATTAGAAATCAAAAATAGTGATAGACATTTTTAAAATATACGCTAAATTGTCAAAATTGTAAACTAGCGAATACTAGTCCATACTAGAATCAGGGACTAGTTCTTATCTTTGTCTACGAATTCGCGTTTTAAGCGAATTTCCTTCCTTTGCCTTCGCGCGTTTTCATATAAATAACCGTTTGCGTATTTAAATATTTACCTTATGTTCAAGTTATGGAAAAAAAAAATACCCGTATTAAACGGAATCGTGTTTTAAACATGAGTGCCTTGACTGAGCTCCAGTGTAGTTAGTACATATTTGCTACAACAAAAGTACAGGAAGTATTGATTACATTACATACAATTCTATCACAATTTTTTCAAAAAATTTTAATTTTTGAAATTTTTTAGAAATTTGAAGGGATGTGTGTTTTGCTTGGTATATAATTTTAGCAAAAAAAAAAATTATTTTACTCTGTCTTCAAAAATCTGTCAATAAATAATGTTATTTTATTCTGTTTATTCGTCGCCAATTAGGGCGAGCTATTTTATAACTGTACATTCTAGTTCAGACATTTTATTTATATAATGAGTGCTTTAGCTAAAAAAAAAATTACTTATTAAAACCCTTATGGAGGGCATAACTTAGAAATTACATGATTTTTTTTATTTTTTTTATTTTATTTTATTTTACTTTTGTTATTTGTAATTTATATTTGTATTTTGGTAACTTGTTACTTACGTGTAATAACATGCATTTGAGATCATGAAGTATGCGTTTGTTTTGATTTGTTATCATAGGGCGGTTATAAAATTTTAATAACACTTTTAGTTAATGATTCTTGCAATGTGCTTGACTGGCGTGTTTTTTGAAGCAAGTACATAATTTAAAATGATCATTTTCGATCAATTTTTGTATATAACTAAGGAGAGACATTATATCATTATGTCCAACAGTAACATAAATTCATTTTTAATTATTTTTTTAGTGGTTAAGTAATAAAAGTTTACTTAAATATAATGTTCTCCGAACAAAATAAAATCATACATTAAAGAGCATGCAATCATGCATCAATGCAACATCCTTCAGTATAGCAAACTTTTGAAAAACGGGAAATAAAATATTCACATATAAATTCTACTTTTATTTTTATTAACTAAACCAAATAACATTTTTCTTGATAAATATAAGAAATATCCATTTAGTTGTTGAAATAAAAATGTAAATAGTTAAAACAAGATCATTTTTTATTTCGTACTATCATGTAATCAACTGCAATTATAAATTAACCTATTTTACATTTATTGGTAAACAAATAGCTTAAAAAATAAAAATAAAAATGTTTTTCACCTTTAAAATAAGTTATTTAATTCTTACGGCATAGAAACACTATCACACTATATCTGTAAAAGGTAATCGATGAAGTTGAAAATAAGAATTGGAATCGAAACAACGAGACTAACGACCATGTTTCATATGACTTGGCCTTTCTCCTGCAATCTTACTTTTCCCTTAAATTCTTTCAATATCTAAGAAATCCGGTGTTGCGTAAAGACTTTTTGGAACCTATGTAACGAAATATGGAGCATGTTTGTCAAAATGCTGCTATACGAATATGAGAAATCCGATAATAAAAGTATTGGATAGTAGAGAAGGGAGAAGGAAGATAGAAAGAAAAAAAAATGGATTTTTGAAAGTAGAGAAATCAAAATATTGTAGGACATCATAAATGTATGAGATGCTAAGATGAAACTTTTGTTTATGTAGCATTTGTTAAATTAAAGTAATGACAATTTTAAAATATTGGAGAATAATGAAGTAGGATTTCACTGTAGCTGATATAAGAAACAGGATTTCGAAACAAAATGCATTTCTAAAATATAATTATATGAAAATGTTACTTTTCTCATTAATTCTATTTCTTGATAATTTTAGTTTTGTCCAAAGTTTATGGAAATGCTTGCAGTTTGAAATCATTTAATATATTTTCGTTTTGTAAAAATGCAGAAGAACTGAGTTAGCGTATATTATTAAATAAATGTGATTTTATAAGTATGGAAATACATGATTTTATATTAGAATAAACAGAAATGAAGATCTGAGTATAAGGAGATGATACGTAGCAAAATTTAGAATTCGGGAAAATTGAAGTGAGATTTTTTTTTTGTTATAATTTAGTTGTTTGCTTAATTCCTTCTTGCAAATGAACCATTTTAGTTAATGCTAGCACATAGCTACGAGAAATGGTGCATTTTGCAAATTTATGTTTAAAAGTTAGAGAACAAGCAAAATGCCCCTGTTAAATTAATATTTACTGGGAGTAAATATACATTACATATAGAATTAAATCAGATTACGCCTTATTTGATAATTGAGAGCATAGAACAAGAATTAGGTATTTTTTATGCAGACAATTATTGTATAAAAAGTAAATATAGTTCTACTAAAAACTTTCAAAATCATTAAAAACTACTTTTTTTATGAAATACAAAATAAGCAAACTATTTCCTTTTGAAGTCAAATGAAATGAAGTTTCTAATGTTAAAAATAAATTGTTTTTGTATTGAATGCGTTTTTTTTGAAAAAGTAATCATAAAGTAAATTAATTTTTTTATAGAATTGGAAAATTTACTGTATCTGATTAGGTCGGACACTACAATTTCTACTGAGTTATTCTGAACATTTCAAGCAACTCTTCACACAAGATAAGGCGGTATGGCATTTGGCTAAGGTTACATAAAAACTCTGTTAAAAAAAAAAAAAAAAAAAAAAAAAAAAAAAAAAAAAGAGCCTTTTTTTTTTTTTTTTTTTTTTTTTTTTTTTTTTTTTTTTTTTTTGCCAAAAATGTGAATGTAATTTTGTAATTTCAAAAAATCATATTCATAGGTTCATGAAAGATTTTTTAAATTTCTTCCAATATTTTCTATTTATTATTGATAAATTTGTATTTTTAAATGCTTTACTTTAATTATTTTGAAAAGCCTGATAAGCGGTCTTGAAATGTTTAATTTTAAAGGTCATTTTCATAAAGTTATTCCGCTGAAATTTTTTTTTTATCGATTTTCTAACTTTGTAATACAAAGCTTTAAAATACACCAGGTCTTAATTTTAGGTGCGAACAGCACAAAGAGATTTTCCCGTGTTAACAGAATTTAATTGAATATTAATAGTAAAACAAAACTCTCTTAGAAAAGATTATTAACATATATTAACCATTAAAATTATCACCATTTAAATTATTAAAATTAAAAATATTCAATATTAAAATATATTGTCTCATATCTTCTATACTGAGTCGAATTTTAGTGTTAATGTTTTAGATTTACTACATGATATAATACATCATATCGCTTTCAGTCAAAAGTTAAAACAATGAAAAAAATTATCAAAATATGCTCTTCGACCGAGCTGTTCAATTAAAAAAAATTGTAATAGAATTGATAAAGAAATTGGGGTAATAAATAACCAATTTAGTTATAATAGAACCAATTTGTATTAGATGGGTACATATTAATTCCCTTATAGGAGTTAAAGTCTGACCAATATCAAAAATCGTTCATCTGCAACTACATAGAAAAATGGTGGGGTATCTAAAGAATCCATGTAGAAGATATATTGCCTAAGGAAATTGAACTTGTGAACAGAGACCACAATTCATGGCTCCGCACTTTCCAGTTAGAATCAAAATATCACGAATTCTTTGTCAGACCCGCTGACACTCGCTGTTACTCAGCGAGGCGAAAAAGCTGCTAAAAGCTGAAGGTAAGGATGGGGAAGAATATTTGTCAAAATACAACCAGAGAAATGAGAAATTTTGCGTTGGAAAAAGCTCAAAAGGCATGAAAGAATGCTATCATTCATCCTGAATGGAACATATAAAAATTTATTTGCGGAAATTAATCATGACTGATAGATGCATTCATAGATATAAGAGAAATGGTACAGTTGTTATATATTTAAGATACAGAACTTGAATGTCTTAAAACACACACACACACGTAATTATTTTTTACTTTTTCAATAATTTTGAGTATTTAAAAAAATATGGTTAATGTTGGTCTCACTGCAGTTCAATGTTGAACTTAAAGTACGGTTTGAAAAAAAATAACTGCATATTTAATTGAAATTCTAAAAATGTTCTTAATTTTTTTTAATTTTTTCTTAATTTTTTCTTTTTAAAAAAAAATATTGTTAATTTTGCCCAAATTTTTGATAAATATCTTCAAGTGTGTGTTATATAAGAGTGCGATTGTATTTTTTGATACAACTAATATTACATTTAACATACATACTTTTTTACTGAATATATCATATAAAACTATGAAGTCTAACATATCATTATATATATTAAAAAAACCTAAGCTTAATTTTATGCACAGATTTGTCAAATATACAGTGGTGGTCAAAAGGTTTCGAACAGTTAGTTTCTTTGATTTGTTTACCAGAAGGTTTCCGCGAAGAAGACTCGCAATTGCTTCAAAAGTTATGAATATATGAATGTTATCTAACGACATGATCATTTTGCTTGGATAGTGAGAATAAATGATGCAAAAAGGGCAGAATTCGAAATTCGCGTGTGCTAAAGTTTCCGGCCATTCGTCATTCCTTAGATTTTTTCTATGATTAAAGTGTTTTGGCCGTGTGTGTGAGTGAATCAATCTAAAGAGCGTAGTTTAAATTCATAAAAGAAAAGCTCAACAATTATTGCGCCTAAATTTGTTATCATTTAGTTGCTAAATGGCCAATCATCTCATGAAATTGCGGCAAAGTTATCGATCAGTAAATCTACTGTGAACTATATTTAAAAAACTATATAAAGGTGGCCATGATCTTCAGAATTTTCTGAGATTTGGG
Organism: Maratus speculifer; assembly: GCA_964019185.1. Classification (NCBI taxonomy): domain Eukaryota; kingdom Metazoa; phylum Arthropoda; class Arachnida; order Araneae; family Salticidae; genus Maratus; species Maratus speculifer. The sequence goes on along the minus strand of OZ025289.1, from coordinate 103,273,441 downwards.
AGACCACAGAAAATGACTATTCTTGTGAACAGAATTATCGGGATAAAAGCAATTGATGACCCTTTTAAAAATTCCGTTGCAGTATCCCATGATTTACGGAATGAAGATGTTTCTGAAATATGCTATTCTACCATGTCAAGGTGCTGACGAGATGTAGAACTTTATGGAACAGTCAGTGTTAAAAAACCTTTTATAAGTAAAAATATCAACGTACTTAACTAGCGTTTTCCAAGGAACACAAGTATGGTCAAGTAAAAACTGTAAAAAAAAAAAAAGGTCTTTTTTTATGAAATGAAGTTCAGACTTTTTGGGATTGACAGCATAGACTACACCCAATGACCTAACAAGAAATTATATGATTCGACATACATTATTCCTGCTAAAGTACTAATTGAGAATGTTTTTGATCAATGTTATTTTCTATTACAATACCATTTTTTTCCCTAACTTAATAGGTGGCCGGAAAGTTTTGAGAACATGCGTTTTCATTTACTTTTAATTTTGTCGATTAAATTTATTTACATTTATTTGTTGTTCCATAAATGATTTTTAACTATTATGTCAATAAAATGTATAAGTATCACTTTGTTATTCCTCTTCATATGAGTATACATACAAATAAACTTGTTAACGTAAACAGCTTCTTTAATTGCTAAAATTTGTAACTTAAAGCTTTAAAAGCAATAAAAATAGGTTTATTCGACTGTTTACATTTTTCGACATTAACCTAGTCATTTTCAAAATAAATAACTAAAAATATTCTAAAATTGCTCGGTCTGTCACACAACATGATTCTGTCTAAACTATTATCAATCTATCATAAGAGAAATCATAGAGATCGTAACACGTAAAAATTCAATATATAACGATGCATCACCAAATTTAAAGCTCGAAAATAAAATAAATATCTAAGAAAAATTAAAATAATGATAATAATAACGTGCTTATTTTTTAAGAAAAGATGGTGTTTTGTTCGAAATATTTAAGGGATACGAAAATAAAATAAACATCCAAGTAAAGTTAAAATAATAATAATAATAATGTGCATATTTTTTAAGAAAATATGGCGTTTATCAACCATATAAATTTTTTAATGGTTTAGATATAACCGACTCTTGTAGTCAGTCATATAAATATATTTATACTGTTTTTAAAGTTTTAATTTATATATTTTTGGAATTAAAATTAATATATTTTATAAGGTGTTAGTTTTGTTTATATCAGTTTTATATTTTTTAAATAAGATATTTAAGCTGAAAAAATACTTATATATATATAAAAATCATTTTTACCGCTATTTTTAAGTATTTCAAAACTGATTTCTCCATAAAACTCTGTAACTAAGCAAATTTTCTCTTATTTATTTAAAATTCGTCACAGTTCACGAAAACTTAATAGAAAGCACAAATTTAAGAAGGCATCTGAGTGTAAATATTCATAAAATGCTTTAATTTATAAATACAAATCTGTTCCTTATGCATTCATACAATTGAAACATACACAGATACATGCGTATACACTGTAAAAAAAAAAAAAAAAAAAAAAAAAAAAAAAAAAAAAAAAAAAAAAATTCTGTAGCCCTACAGATGTAAAGTTGCCGAAATCTGTATGTTTACTAGCATTTTATCAGTGCACTGTACAGGAAAAGATGTAAATCTACAAAACTAATTCTTGTAAAGCTACAGGAAACTGTGACAACTTACAAATGAAAACTACTAAAATTACAGTTATTTTATTAAAATTTTATCTGTAATCTGGATTGCAGTTACATAAAAAACTTTTAGGAATCCCAATTTCCTAAAAAATTATTTGTAAACTTACAAAACTTTTAATTTCCAGTGTAAATCTGTAACTGTTACATGAATTTTTGCTGTTGCCGTTATCTTGGAATCCCAGTTTCCTAGAAAACTTTTAGTAACTTTACAGATTTTTTTACAGTGTATATGCATATACATTTAAACAAAGGTATTCAAACCCGCATGTATTTATAAAATAACTAATAAACAATATTTTGAGTTCTTTTCTACAAAATCCATTAAAAAACACTCTGCCATAGTTACTAATATAATAATAATACAATAAAAGAATTAAAAAAGTACTGAAAGAAGACACTTTTATAACATCGAATGTTTATAGTAAAAATTAAGTCTAATACCATATTTGCAAATCATGATACTCCAAAATATGTTCTTTGCCGTTCATAAATGTGGCATAGGACCAGACTATAGAAAATTCACCGCCTTTATAAATTCCTAGTATAAAATAAAAACTGCAGAACTTATGTAATTTTTTTCTTTTTAAGAAATTGAACATAAAAACATTTTTATAATACTGTAAATGTTACTTTTATGTTATTGTAACAAACAGATATTTGCTGTTGAGTTACGTGGTAATGCATTTAAAAGGAATTCATATTTGACTTTTTTTAATACTTAAAATTTTTCATCAACAAATAATTAAACATGAATTAAACTTAATCTCATGATTGATAACAAAGTGCTAAAAAATGAAACTATTTTAGCGTCATGGGAATTAAACAACTGCACATAACTGCACACGCAACTCTGCCTTTGCTAAAATTTGAATTTAAAATTTCCTATTGACATACATAAACAAGTTAATGTAAATATAAGCGTGATAAAGTAGACTTCATGTAAGAAGTTTTTAATGCATAATTTGTCCGTTGTTTTGAAAAATTCAACGTTATTTGCTTAAAATTGGGAACAGAATACATGCGTATATAAACGAATTGTATTTTTGTCTCTTTTTACATAACGACCATAGTTACAATTTTTTTATTTGGTTGTTTAATATTAGTTGGAGCGTTTTATCGAGAATAATTTGTCACAAAAGCATGCTTTTTGTAACCAGACTTTGTTTTTATCCACGACTAACTTTAAACGACATTATTACCAACATTGGAAATGTTTCAAGTTTAAATACAAAATAGTCTTGCGTGTCTTAATAACATATTCAATTTTGGTGAAGATAGGACAATTTTAAAACAGTTAGAGCATAGACAAAAAAAATTACCAATCAAGAGAAAAAAAATAGGTAGATGAATATGCAATTTTTCAATTTTCGTGAAATTTATACGATTTTCATTAAAGAGGCCATTTTCAAAATAAAAATAATTATTTATAATAAGGATTGAGTTTAAATGATGCATTTAGTCAGGTATAAAAATATACATTGTTCATGAAATGCATAACCTTTTTTGCTTAAATTCGGTTGAAAAATAAACGAATCTATATCTTAATTTACATGAACCAACTACAAAACAACATACAATTGCATAACCTCTTTTTTTATTATTTTTTAAACGATACTCTAGACTGATTTATATTAGCTACAAAATAACATCTAGTAGCATAACCTCTTTTGCTTAAATTTATTTTGAAAATAAACAACTCTCTAAGTTCTAGACTGATTTATATGCACTACAAAATAATATCCGATTGCATAACCTCTTTTGATTAATTTGATTTAAAAATAAAGGACACTCTAGTGTAATTTATAGAAGCTGAAAAATAGAATACAAATGGAGTGAAAAATATTCTGCTTTACGACATCAGAGGATAAATAAATTTGTGAAGGCTTCCTAAGAATGCATCTGGAAAATATATGGCCTGAAGAAATTGAACCTTAGAAGTAAGACCACCATTTATAATTCTCTGTCTTTTCTTTCAGAATCGAAATCCCATGCTTTGTTTATAATACCCTATGATACTTGGACTCATATGCATACATAAACACATAAAAACATACATATTTGAGTGTGTGTTGACACAAGTTGATTCTTAAGTATTAATTTTGTTTTTCTCGCCAGAATCCATTTGAAAAGTAAAGTAGCATGATTATTAATTTTTAAACAAATATGCTACGAAAATTTATTATAATTAAATAAATAAATTCAAAGTAACATGTTTTAAAGAAAGAAGTTTCCCAACATGTTTTAAAGAACGGTTAAAAATTCAATTTTAGGACATGAAAAATGAATAAAGATTATGAAGTTTTCATAAGAATTCATTTCTGTTGAAAATATAACCTGGCGACAGAGACCACGATTTACAGTTATCTGTCCCTTCTTTGAGAATCGAATTGTTGGCTCGTCTATGTAATAACATGGTGATAATGTATTGCATATTAGCCATACACATAGAAATACAAATTCAAAAATATTCACACATTTGTGTGCATGTAGGTCTGTATAAACTTAGCATTAAATAATATTTTTATATTTATTCTTAAGAATGTGCTTTAAGCATCAAGTGGCTTATTTGTAGAATCTTATGACAACTATAGTATGCTGATTTATATGAACAACAGTTCAACTTCCAAAAATAGTACCAAATATTTTGTTGTAGGACATCAAAAGAAAAAATAAAAATACGAATAAAATTTATGAGAAAAAATCTGCCTGTTAAACTGTCTGAAAAAAATAAACAAAGGTCATGTTTCATATTTCCCTGTACCTCCTTTCAGAAGAGAAATTTCGGATAATCTTCTAATTATCAGGTGATTATGTAATCATATATGTAGATACCTAAATGCAAACATATAGAGGTGCTAATTAGTTATGCAGTCGACCATTTTCGCCGAATTATATGAATCACCAAACGAATAACCAAATGATGAATTTTGACATAATTTTTATTTTAAATAACAAAAAAACGAATAATTAGAAAAATATTAATGAAAAGTTGAAAAACATTTTACATAATTTTTAAACAGGTGTATTGTATTTAATGTCACTGAATGTGGCATTCACAATCATCCATTATTGGCTTTTAATCTTATTGCTTGGCGATGACTTTTTCGTCGATGGGATAACCAAGTTATACACATTTAAATATTTATGTGTTTCTGCGTATCCGTGAACATCAAGTAAATTTTTTTAATTATAGCATTTTGTTTATAAAAAAAGGGGGTGTGAATGGCACTTAAAAAATAAAATTTCATGCTTAACTTATTAGAGCTACGATGTGACTTCCAAAAAAACTTAAAAAACAATCAATTTTATAACGTCAGAGAAAACAAGTCTTTAAACTTTACAACAAAATTGTCGAATGACGTGCGTTTTTACTATAACTAATCATTTAAATATTCAAATCTTGATTCAATAACAATTGCAGTCTTATGCAAAAATGAATGAATATAAAATTTGTTATATTTATATGCATTAAATTGAGTAATACGAAAACTATATGATTTTATCTTAAATAAAACGTGATCACCATGGCATCCTACTTATTATAGAATATTAATAAATTAATTACGTATGAAAGGACTGTTTATTTATATCTTTCACAGTTCTGATTCGAATTTCGTGAAGTTTTAAATACAGAAAAAACCCCATTATCCAAAAATCATGGGACCAAGGCATTTTCGGTTAACCGGAGTTCATAAGGATAAACGGGAACCCCGGTTATGAATGAATGTTTGATTAGAAATGCTTGAATAACCGGAAGGCTTTTTATGTAATAAAAAGTTGTTTGATGAAAAGCTGTGTAATAAAAATGTTGTGGCACGATATTTAAAGCACACTAAATTTGAAAAATAAAAGAAAATTACAACTTTTTTGGTAAATGAACTGTCATATGTACCTATCTAATGAAGTGCCCCAAATTACGAAATGGACTAAATAAGTAAGTTGACTTTGTTTATTTCTTAAAGAATATGCTTTTTAACACTATTTTCAACAGTGTGACCTTTGAATGTTTTGATTTTTACTTATTTTTCTTTTAATTTTCAACGGTAATCTATATTAAAACAACACTTCAATGTATAAAAAATGATTCAGAATTGTTTTGATCTAAAATTTACAAATAAAATAGTAATCGTAAATCAAAATATGTTGAAAGATGTCATTTGGCATAGGTAAAGACAACATTAACATTAAAATTTTCACATTTTAAAATAGACTTTAAGAAATTGTAAGGTATTTCGGTTAAGCCGAGTTTTGGATAATCGGGATAGCCGGGGTTCTACTGTAACTGCACACAATTCCGCAATGATTACATAAATTAAATATCAAACAATTCTGTTGAGTAGTTTTTGAGTTGTTACATACGAACAGGCAAAACGGCGACTTTAGTTTTTATGTTAGCACTCATATACATTTCTGGCCATGAAAATTGCAGCACCTGAACGGAATGACGTAAAGAACGCCGAAATCACATTAAAAGAAGAAGAGGCTGGAGCATGAATATGACTAATATTTCAGCTTTATTTAGACGACGCAGGCGGGAAATACGACATCTGAGAAACTGGATATTATTTAGTGATATAGCACTGTATGTCACAAATAACTGGTCATTCATACGCATATATACATGTATATATGTGTTGCTGTTGTGGGTGCATAAAGCAATTATTAAATAATATTTTCTATTTTATGCTTTGTAATTTCTTTAAAAAAACAAGCAGCATATTCATCAATTGGAAAAACAACTATACTATGCCAATTTATTTTACAAACCACATAATTTCCAAAAGGACTAAAAAATTATTCAGTTTACTATAACAGAGGGAGAAAATGCGTGGTTTCCTAAAAATCCATCTGGAAGATATATTGCCCGGGGAAATTGAACCTTGGAACAGAGACCACGATTCATAGTTTTCTGTCTCTCTGTTTTTTAAATTTATTTTTTATTTTTTCAGAATCGAAATGTCGTATATTCTTTGTAATACTCGGTGATACTGTGTGTTAGCCAGCGAGGTGGAAAAGCTTCTAAAAACCGGTGATATAGGGAATGGGGCGAATATTTGTCAAAATACAAGCGGAGAAATGAAGAATTTTATCTTTGTAAAAGTTAGAGATACGTGGAAAGGTGTTATCTTTGGTACTCGGTAGCGCGTTCTGAAAAAGTTACAACAAATGAGTGAATAAAATTTAAGTTAATGTGATTTTCGAAATTTTAATCGTATTTCCCTGTTATTTGCATTATTTAATATTCAAGTATGTTTTATGATTTGCATGTGTATTAAGAGGACGTAGTACCTTGAAATTGGTCAAAATGTCGTTTTTCTTTCTTTCTCTTTTTCTTTTTTATCAACTGAAAGCTCCTTTAAATGTGAATATTTTCACATCTCAATTTTATTTATACGACAAATATATTGCGATATATTGTAAATTTTGTTAATAGATCAATCTCAATTAAACAAAAGAACAATTTTTACCGGTTTTTCTCCTTGTGCATATTTTTGTAGCTTCCTTGTTCGATCAATACTAAGGCTTTTTTGCTAATTTAGATAGAGGTTAGATTTTTTTCCACGGTGCATTTGCTATATTTAAATTTTTGTGCATGGATTAACATTCAAGTTTATAGTTATTTTTTAAATACTTAAACTGAGAGTTTGTTGAATTTTCTTCAGTTTTTACAATACAGAGAGAAAAAAAAATAGAATAAATGTAAAATCCCATATATTTAAAAACCCATGCAATTTTTATAGTACATTCTAATGAATGTGTGAAAAATATTAAAGCAAAAATATTCATATTTATAAAAGTAGTAAAAAAAATTAAGAACATTTATTTTTTCAATTTAATTTTATAAAATGTGCTGTTCTACAAGATTTAAAAAATATATATATTTATTTTTTAGCATTAAGTACTGTGACACCACATATTACTGCAGTATTATTCAAAATTGAAGAGATGATTCCACAGATTTTATGTTCCCGCAAATGTCTACGTTAATTTTAAATTTAAAAAGAGGGTTTTTATTTTGTGTCAACTAATAATAATTCAAGAAATATTTCACACAAATAAACGTAAAAGATTTTTTACGCAGTGAAGAGAAAAATAAAGATTGGCACAGTTATTGTCACACTCCAAATGGTAAAAGGAAAACAAGTGGAAGAATTTCTTTAAAAACAATTTCTATTTTTTTTAACTTTAATCTTTTAAAAACTAGAAACTTGAGCAGACATAGAAAAGTCATGCATCTGGAATAAATAAAAAATTTAGGGAAAGTGTACCATTTTTTACCATTTTTTTCACTTTTTTCATAAATCACCCATATATCTTTTTTTTTACCGTGGAAACATTTATTGTTTAATTAATAGCATTGCAACTTCCACAATTCTAAGTAATGTAAACGAAGTCGCAGGTAACAGCTAAATATTGCTTTAGCATATCCAACTTAGAATTCTTGTCTACAGATGAAAATATTTATTTTCTTGTTATAATTCTTCCAATATTTCACTATTATGCCAAAAATTAAATAGTTTGCGGATCAAGAATTGTTGTCAGGACAGGTTTTAATTAAAGATAATGAAACCCACATGATTTTTTAATCTTTTTACTAATATGCATATATATATATATATATATGTTATGGTCAATTTGGATAATTGGTTATTATTAATAGTAACTGGTTATTATTATTTATAACTAGATAATATCCAAATAAACCTGTTAATATGACAAATTTATGAGAATTTACGAAATTATTATTTTAAACTGTGTATTCTTTCTCGTCTTATTAATAGAACACTTCTTGTGACTGATTATTATTGTCTATTAACAATAACTTTTGTTATTAGATTCAAACAGTTATGGTAGTACATATTTTTGTAAAGTATATATTCGTTACTAAATTAACTTCACCGCTATTTTTTAATGATAACCGGTAAATTTGATTAATATGAAACATTTATCAATTTTACCAAAAGACGTGGTTATTTTTAATAATAACTGGTTATTATTAATAATCACCGAATTTATCAAATTAACCGTAATATATACATATAGGTACATAATAAAATTTTGTAATTGCTATAATGATGAAATCATAGAAAATAAAAGATAAATTACAAATAACAATAAAAAATAACAAATAATGACATCCAAGATTTCACAGATTAGAGAACAAAAAAGTATGAGGGAAAAAATCCAAAAACAGAATGTAAAAGTTTTGTAACAAGAAAATGCAAAGGTACATTCGGCAACACTTTTTTCAAGGAATAAATTCCACAAAATAGGTAAATTGGAATCGATTTTTGATTGAGTATAGCATGAAGTAAAGATTTTTTTTTCTCTCGAATTGGAACAATAAAAATATTATAAAAAGGAAATGAAAACTAACATTCGTAAATACTTTTTCAAGAGCAAAATTTCACAAAATAAGTAAATAGCAGTCGTTTTTTGTTTCAGTATTGTAAATCGCAGACATTCTTTCCCTCAAATTACCTGATAAAGTATGACATCCCATGTAAAAGTATTTGAACATTAAGGAAACACAGTATCTTGAAATATCTCAAAATTTCGATTTTATTTTTTTAACATTAACTGAAAGCTGCTTTAATTGTGAATATTTTGACACTGGATTTATTAACTATACGACAATTATATCGCGAGCTATTGTAAATTTTGTTAATAGATCCAGCGCAATAACCCTTACAAATGAAAACTTATTTTTCACCATGTTCGTATTTTTATAACTTGCTTGTTCGAGAAACAGTAAAGCTTTTTTGCTAATTTAAATTTAGGTTTATATATGTATATTTATATAAACTTAAATTGTTTATGTTTATATATATATATATTTGTTCTTTATAGGGTTTTGAAATTTTTGTGTATGGATTAATATTTAACTTCATTTTTTTTTTTTTTTAATCGAGAGTTTCTTGATTTTCCTTCCCTTTTTTTATACTCACGTGAGAAAAAAAACTCATTTTAAATGTAAAAATCTCATACATCTGAAAGTCCCCACAGAGTTTTATATAGTATATTCTAATGAATGTAGAAAAAAAATTAAAGCCTAAATATTCATATTCATAAAAGTAATAAGAATTCTTTTAAAAGTTCCTTTTTTAAGAAATTAAAATTTCTTAATTTATATAATTAAAGCTGTTTTAATTATTTTCATAGTGTGAACTGCAAATTAGTAAAATGTTTCCTAATATATTATATTACTTTCTTTAAATACTGGATAAGTATTAAATACTTAAAATGTGAAGTGTTTATAAGTACGTATTATTATCTTATTAATAGTAATTCCAGTATTCAGATTTGATTTATTTTATCAGATTAAAAAAATTCTAATCAAATACTACATTGTTATAACAAGTACAATTAAGAAAATATCCCTATAAAACTATTTAGAGAGCGTTTGATATTTTTCGGAGAAACCATGGGATAGACAAAATTCATAATACATTTAGCAGAGTATCTGCATTTTACATATTTCTTTTATTCCTTAATGATGTAATATTTATATCTCAAAAATGTAGTTTTATTACTTTTCTTATGTACATTTGATTTTAAAGATTCAGTTTTGGATATGTGTGTTTTATAAAAGTTGTGAAATTGATTCGTTTAAAATAATTATTTTTTACCTACACAATCTTTACAAAAACTAATAAACGATCAATATAAAGAATTAACGAGCTAATAAATGAAAACTTTCTAGAAGATCATTTTAAAAAAAATAGCTTATCCGTAAAAGTTCATTTTATTTTTTGCATCATTTTTTGCGCACACATGATAAATTTATGTAAATTTATTTTATAAAGTAAAATTCATTTAAATAAAAACTTATCATTACATTTTAAAAGAAACGTTTTCTGTGATTAAATATATTATTTAACCTTTGCATACATTTTTTAAAAAGTTAAAATCTAATTACTTATTAAAACTACTTTTCTTACATTTTAAATACATACATGCGCCATACTGATTTTTTTTTTTTTAATCTAATCACAATTTTAGCAAAAAAAAAAAAAAAAAAAAAAACATATTCTTAAAAATGTCTAAAGAAACACTTTTAGTAAGTTTTATTCATTCAAACCATTTCTTTAAAAAAATATATTACAATGGATAAATTATCTTAGAAATTCATCATAATAGAAACTAAAATAACCATTTTCTTTTTTGAAAAAGTACAATTCTTTCACTTAAATTTCTAAAATCTGTAAAAAAGCTTTCAAATTGAACATTTTTATAAGAAAAACTTTATTCTCCTTATCTTAGAAATGCATAAATTTTCAAAAAAGTCATTAGTGTCCACTGTTAATTTGTATAATCATTAATATGTTGAACGAGAGCGTTTCTTTGTTACATTTAAGAAAATGTAATTTTACATATTTTTCAATATAAAGTAAAACATCCGCAACATTTTTTCAATCAAACAATACCCTATTGTGATAATAAAAATCAGAAACATGAAATTAAGCTCCAAAATATTCGATATTATGACAAAATAATGCTGTTCCATTATGTTTTAATTGTACTTTTAACCCATTTATTGTTCAATATTTGTTTGGATCTTTCTAAAAAAAGATTTTTAATGAATTCATTTAATTACTTCTGATTTTCATTATTTTTCTTCAGATTAGTATTTATAATCGGAAAATCTGATAGGCGACCCTATTTGTCTAATTAATGCCATGCATAAAGAACACAATTTAATAGGATTATGAACCAACACTTAAAGAAGTTAGCATTAATATATTTTTTTCCCATGAAATAAATTTTGCAGATAATCACAGCCTGTGTCTGCAATCAAATTAAATGTAATCTTAGATGGAAATCCCCAATTGTCATTCCTGCTAAATTCAATTCTGCAAATGAATTAAAGTGTTGAAAGAAAAAAAATAAACATTATTTACGGATAATTAATAGTTAATTAAAGATGATAAGTGTATAAAACTTCGAAAACGATATTGCAAAGGTAGGATATTTTTAAAACATACCTTTTTTTAAATATAATACAAAAACGAAAGAAATTCAGAAGCATTTTTTTCTAAATAAACGAAAATTATTTATTAGAACGTTGAACTTTTAAGAACATCATTAGTATAACGCTAATTACTCTTTTCCACGGAATTATAAAATATTGTTTGTAAACTGAATGAAAATCTTTTTATAAATTTTTAAACACAAAAGTTATTTAAAAATTGCGATGCTAATTTAGATGTATCATTTTGATGTGGATATTTTTAAAATAACTGTGAGAAAGAATAAATAAGAATAAGTGGAAATTTATATGGAAATAAGAGTAGAACTGAAAACGATACGCTTGTAAATGAGATTATTTTCATAATTAATAATAAAAAGTAAGATATGCATAAAATTTACGTCCTTTACAGTCGAATTCTAGTACTATATAAAGATATTTTTACGCAAAATTTGTAAAATTTTTTTTTTTTTTTTTTTTTTTTTGTTAATTTTAACAGTTTGAATTTTATGAGAATATTTCTTAAATAACTATAGAAATGAATAATTAAGAATAAGTTGAAATGCATATGTATATAAACAAATAAGCGTAGAACTGAAAATTCTACACTTGTCAATGAGATTATTTTATTAATAATAAATAGTACTGATGTGTATTAAATTTACGCCTTTTACACCCTAAATAATTTATTTTCTTTTACTATCTAAAGATATTTTTACGGAAAATTTGTAAAATGATTTTTTTTTTGTTTTGTTAATTTTAATAGTCTGAATTTAATGAGAATATTTTACAAAATAACTATAGAAATGAATAAATAAGAATAAGTGGAAAGGCATATGAATATGAATAAATAAGCGTGGAACTGAAAACGCTACACTTTCCAATGAGATTATTTTCATAATTAATAAAAAATAGTGCTGATGTGTATTAAATTTACGTCTTTTACAGTCCTAAATAGTATATTTATCTTATACTATCTAAAGATATTTTTACGTAGAATTTTAAAATGCTTTTTTGTTAAATATCAACAGCCTGAATTTGATGAGAATATTTTGAAAATAACTATGGAAAAGAATAAATAAAAATAAGTGGAAACGTGTATGGAAATAAATAAATAAGTGGAAACGTGTATGGAAATGAATAAATAAGCGTGGAGCTGAAAACGCTACACTTGTCAATGACGTTATTTCCAAATTTATAAATAATTATTAGTGATTTCTATAAAATTTAAGCCTTTTAAAAGCATAAGTTGTTATTTTTTTTTCCTTTTACTATCTTAACATATTTTTATACAAAATTTGTAAAATAATTTTATTCTTTTGTTAATTTTAATAGTCAATTTTATCAGAATATTTTTAAAAATAACTGTGGAAATGAATAAATAAGAATATGTGGAAATGCATATGAATATGAATAAATCAGCGTGGAGATAAAAACGCTACACTTGTCAATGACATTATTTTCATAATTGACAATAAATAGTACTGATGTGTATCAAATTTAAGTATTTTACAATCATAACTAGTTACACTTTTTCTTTTACTATCTAAAAATATTTTTACGCAAAATTTGTAAAATTATTATTATTATTATTATTATTTTGTTGTTAATTTGAATAGTTTGAATTTTATGAGAGTATTTTTTAAATAACTATACAAATGAATAAATAAGAAAAACTGGAAATGCATATAGAAATGAATAAATAAGCATGGAGCTGAAAACGTTACGCTTGTCAGTGAGATTATTTTCATAATTAACAATAAGTATTACTGATGTGTATTAAATTTAGGTCTTTTACAGCCCTAAATAGTTACATTTTTTTCTTCTATTTTCGAAGGATATTTTTACGCAGAATTTGTAAAATGCTTTTTTTATTAATTCCAACAGTCTGAATTTGAAAAGAATATTTTTAAAATAACTATAGAAATGAATAAATGAGAATAAGTAGAGATGTATATAAAAATGACTAAGTAAATATGTGTACAGCTGAAAATGCTACAGTTGTCAATGAGATCATTTTCATAATTTCAAATAATAGTACTTATGTGTGGTGAATTTAAGTCTTTTACAGTCATATTCAAGCAAAAAATAAGAACTTCTACTTTTTAAAGATATTTTTACGCAGAATTTGAAAAATTATTATTATTATTATTATTATTATTATTATTTTGTTAATTTCAAAAGTCGGAATTTAAATTAATTTGTTTAGTACTGGAAAACCTAGTAACTCTTTTCAGTACTATTAACATGGAAAAAGATGAAAACTTATTATCATTTTTCTACAAGTTATTTTAATTGTCAGTACATTTATAGAGTTAGATATTTTATCGAAATAAACTGTGTAAATTTCTATGTAGCTAAAAAATAATGTAATTTGTTTCTTTTATTGGATTATTTTGTTTTGCATGAGTCCTTATTTATAAATATATGGAATGAAAATAATTTCAAAATAAACAGTCATTAGTCTAAGTCTAATTACTGTTTTCCACAGGCTTATAAAATATTCTTTGTAAACTGAATGGAAATCTTTTTATAAATTTTTTAATACAAAAGTTATTTAAAAATTGAAATGCTAATTTAGATGGATCATTTTGATGAGAATATTTTAAAAAAAACTATGGAGATTATAATAAATAAAAATATGTGGAAATGTATATAGAAATGAATAAATAAGAATAAATGGAAATATACATGGAAATGAATGAAGAAGTATGGAGCATTAAACGCTACACTTGTCAATAAGATTATTTCATAATTATAAATAAATAGTACCGGAGCGTAATAAATTTACGTCTTTTACAGTGGTATTCTAATAAAAAAATTTCTTCAACTATCTAAAGATATTTTTACACAGAATTTGTATTATTATTATTATTATTACTATTATTATTATTATTGTTGTTGTTGTTAATTCCAACAGTTTGAATTTATATTAAATCTTATAATAACTTTAAACTGGGAAAATATGAAATCATATCGCTTTTCTAAAAAGTATTTGAATTGGGAGTATCTTAAAAGAGTTTGATATTTTACCGAAATAAACCGTATAAAAGCTAGAAAAAAATGTATTTTGTTTCTATTGTTAAATTATTTTGTTTGATATGAGTATTTATTTATGAGTGTACGGCCTGAAAATAATTTCAAAATAAATAGTCATTAGTCTAACGATAATTACTGTTTTCCAGGGAAATGTAAAACATTGTTTGTAAACTGAATGGAAATACTTTAATAAATTTTTAAACATAAAAGTTATTTAAAAATTAGCATGCTAATTTAGATGGATCATTTTGATGAGAATAGTTAAAAAATAACTATGGAAATGAATAAATAAAAATAAGTGAAAATGTGGATAGAAATGAATAAATAAGAATATGTTGAAATGGAAATGGAAATGAATGAATAAGCGTGGAGCTGAAACGCTACACTTGTTAATGACATTATTTTCGTAATTATAAATAAATAGTACCGGTGTGCAATAAATTTACGTCCTTTACAGTGGTATTCTAATAAAAAAATTCTTCAACTATCTAGATATTTTTTCACAGAATTTGTAAAATTATTTTTTTCTTTTTGTTAATTCTAACAGTTTGAATTTAAAATAAATTTAATAATAACTTTAAACCGGGAAAATATGAAATCATATCAATTTTCTCAAAAGTATTTGAATTGGGAGTATCTTAATAGAGTTTGATATTTTATCGAAAGAAACCGTATAGAAGCTAGAAAAATAATGTATTTTGTTTCTATTGTTAAACGATTTTGTTTTATATGAGTGTCTATTTATATGTGTACGGCATGAAAATTATTTCAAAATAACAGTAAAATAAATACCCAATAACCTAACAGTAATTACTGTATTCCACAGAAATATAAAATATTGTTTGTAAACTGAATGAAAACCTTTTTATAAATTTTAAACATAAAAGTTGTTTAAAAATTGGGATGATAATTTAGTGGACCATTTTGGTGGGGGTATTTTAAAAATAACTACGGAAACGAATAAATAAGAATAAGTGGAAGTGAATAAATAAGCTTAGATCTGAAAACGCTACACTTGTCAAAGAGATTATTTTTATAATTATAAATAATTAGTACTGATGGGTATTAAATTTACGTGTCTTGCAGTCTTATTGTAGTAGCTTTTTTCTCCTTTTACTATCTAAAAATATATTTACGCATAATTTGTAAGATGATTTTTTTTTGGTTAATTCCAACAGTCTGAATTCGATGAGAAATTTTTTTAAATAACTACAGAAATTAATAAATAAGAATGTGTGGAAATGTGTCTGGAAATGATTAAACAAGAGTGAACTGAAAACGCTACACTTGTCAATGAAATTATTTTCATAATTATAAATAAATAGTAGTGATGTGTATTACATTTACGTCTTTTATAGTCTTATAATAGTAACTTTTTTCTTGTTCTACTATCTAGAGATATTTTTACGCAGAATTTGTAATTTTTTTCTTATTTTTTTCTTATTTCCAATAGTCTGAATTTAAATTAATTCTTTTATAAACTTTAATCTGAGAAAAGATGAAAACATATTGTTTTTCTCAAAGTTATTTGAATTGTGACTATCTTTATAGAGTTAGATATTTTTCGGTATAAACCATATAAACTTGTCAATGAGATTATTTTCATAATTATAAATAATTAGTATAGATGTGTATTAAATTTACGTCTCTTACAGTCGTAACTAGTAACATTTCTTTTTATTTTACTATCTAAAGATATTTTTAAGCATAGTTTGTAAAACGATTTTTTTTGTTGTTGTTGTTAATTCCAACAGTCTGAATTTATTGAATTTCTTTTAAAATAACTATAGAAATGAATAAATAAGAATGAGTGGGAATGTGTATAGAAATGAAGAAATAAGTGAGGAGCTGAAAACATCGCACTTGTCGATGAGATTATTTTCATATTTATAAATAAAAAGTACTTACGGTTATTAAATTTACGTCTTTTATAGTCTTACTCTAGTAACTTTTTTCTTCTTCTACTATCTAAAGATATTTTTACGCAGAAGTGGTTAAAATGATTATTTTTCATTATTTCAAATAGATTGAATTTAAATTAATTCTTTTAGAAACTTTAACCTGGGAAATGATGAAAACATAACGTTTTTCGCAAAGTTATTTGAATTGTGAGTATCTTAATAGAGTTAGATATATTTCGAAATAAATCTTATAAACTTGTATGTAATTAGTAAAATAATTAATTAATTAATTTATTTATTTATTTATTTTTTAATAATTGAATAATTTTTTTTGTATGATAGTCCTTATTTATAAGTGTGCGGCATGAAAATAATTTGAAAATAAAGTAAAATAAAACTCTTCATAATAAAAAAAACAGTATTCTTTTAGTGGGACTCATTATTGCACGGATATTTCGTTTATCGCGAAAAAAATCTAATGACATACTAACATGTCAAAATTGAATAAAATATTCACTATTAAATATACATTCATTTTATTAAAACTTTATTTTCTTTTAACTTGTAAAGATAGTAACCCATATAAGGAAAAATAATCTGTGAGATTTTTCAGGTACTTGATGATTAAATTTGCTTCCTTGTTAAAGGGATTAATTTCGATGCTTATCTAAAAGATCTATTAAAATGAGACAGAAAATAGGACTTTGAAATAACTTTATCTTTAACTATTTAAATTTAGTTCTGACAATTCTGACAAAAAAAAAGACAAAAAAAAAAAAAAAAAAAAAAAAATAGAGATTGACACATATTTCCATTTCATTTCACTAACAATATCTTGAGTTCAATATTAACTAGTTGGATGTGTCAATCCCAAAACTTTCTTCTATCTCATAAGTACATTTTAATATTAAAAAAAAACATGGTGACCCCAAAGTTACCCACTATCGAATTTTCTCGAACATTTGACCTGGCCTAATGAGATTCTGTAGCCGAAAAGCCTAAAAAGCAAAATTTAATTAATATTCTGAGAAAATGATCTTAGTAGTGCCTCATGTTGGATAATTTATACTAAAACCTAATAAGCATCTATTTATGTCAAGACCTAACAGAATCTGAAATTTGATCGAATTTCGTCCATTAGTTCTTCAGTTATAGTTATAACAAAAAATTTGCAAAACGTAGAATATCAACACCATATCTTGGACAATTTATGCCAAAACGTAGAAAAGCGTCTAATTATGTTATGGTGTAAAAGAATCTGAAGTTTGATGAAATTCTGTGCATTAGTTCTTGAGATATAGCTAGTTTAAAAAAACCGTGTAAAATATAGCACAGCAGCGCCATCAGTTGAAGGATTTATAACAAAACGTAATCATCGTGTAATTATGTTATATGTCATTTTGTAACAAATTCTGAAGTTTGATGAAATTCTGTGCATTGGTTGTTGAGATATAGCTATAGGAAAAATCGTGCAAAATGCAGCATAGCTGCACCACCTGTTGCAAGGTTAATACCAAAATGTAATCAGCGTCTAATTATGTTATATATTCTAGTGTAACATAATCTAAAATTTGATGAAGTTCTCAGCATTAGTTCTTGAGATATAGCTATCGCAAAAATCGCGCAAAATGTAGCATAGCAGCGCCACCTATAGGTCAGTTCACACCAAAACCTTATCAGCGGCTATGTATCTCAAGGTATCGCGGAATCTGAAGTTTGGTGAAATTCTGTGCATTAGTTCTTGAGATATAGCTATCATGAAAATCATGAAAAACGTGGTATAGCAGCGCCACCTGCTGGACAATTTACACCAAAACTTAATCAGCGTCTATGTATATCAAGGGGTCACCGAATCTGAAGTTTGGTGAAATTATCTGCATTAGTTCTTGAGATATAGCAATCTTGAAAATCATGAAAAACGTAGTATAGCAGCGCCACCTGCAGGCCAATTTTCACCAAAAACCAATAGGCACTAATTCATATCAAGGTCTAACTGAATATAAAATTTTATTAAATTTCGAGCATTAGTTCTTGAGATAGAGCGCCCACAAATTTTTTGTCACATACAGACAGACAGACAGACAGACAGACAGACAGACAGACGGACAGACTCACAGACAGACATTTTCTAAAAATAGTCAAAACGTGTTCAGGACCTTCTAAAACGTATAAATCCGTCGAAAACCGGAAGTCGAAAATTTTCATGAATCCAATACTTTCTTCTTGTAAAGATAGAAGAAAGTAAAAATGTGTTTGCTTCTTTGCTAAGGTTTTGAAATTTTGTGATTCTTTTAACTAGAATTTTTACACATCAGACATTTCTAGAAAATTTTCTATTTTTCTCCCAAAAAGAATGAAAAAAGAAAAAGAAAAAACAATTTTGGGAATTTACAGAATTTTTTCCAGCAAAAAACGTGAATTGTACTGCTTCCCAATTGCCAGTACAATCTCCGTAAAATTATGCGTCTTTTTTTTACGCGCATTACATTTTACAGCAGTAGCGCGATATTTTGAAAAATATTTTGTGATCTCAAAACATGTTGAGTAAAATGACACAATTTCTCTCTCCCCCTCCCAAAAAACTGACGATTTTATGGAAATGCTACTGGTAATCTGAACTCCAGTACAATTTACTGTTTTTTAATGGTAAATTTTCCGTAAATTCCAGAAAAATTTCCGAATTTCCCTAGAATTTACGGAAATTTTTCCGTTAAAAAACAGTAAATTCTATCGGCTACTAGATTACCAGTAGTATTTCGATAAAACCGTTCGTTTTTTACAGTGTAGAGACAGAGACGGGAGAAGAGCGAGTAACTAAAGATGATAATTTGAATTTAAATTATGTATTTCTATCTTAACTACAAATTATAATTTAATAAATAAGTTTATTCAGTTATGTTCATTTAAGTTTTTCCTTACAAATACATTAATATTTGTTATAAATACCATAAAATGTGCTAGCTATTGAAAGTTCAAAAACTGAATGCCAAGAAAAACATATAAATTTTAGTCACTTAAATGTTTTATCAGTTAAAAAAATTAAAAAAGAGGACGCAAAAAATGAAGGAAATTCGTTTTAAAGATTTCTGGATACTCAGCTTTTGTCTTCTTAACAGTAATGTTAAGTCTATGTGTGTTTGATTCATTTTTACATTCAAAGTATCTCTTCAGGAAATTAATATTTTTAACCTCTTTTTTCAATGTTCTTTAGTTAAAGGATTTCTTTTTTTTTTTCATGGTTCTTAAAATATTTCTAAAATGTGCATAAAATTTAGTATTTAATTTTTGAAAAACTCATAAACTGGAAGCAAAATTTTAATACTTTTTATAAAATTTAGATGTATTTTTAAAACTAAGAAAAGGAAAGACATCCCTAAAGAAGAGCGCACAGGAAAAGGAAGTAAAAAATACTAAATTCCTCAGAAGATATTTTGATTATAAGAAGGCCACAAACTCCTATAGACTAACTTTAAGGAAGGGAATTCAGAAGAGGAGTATCCAACAACCTTGAGAGAAATCGAACTATATATTGCTAAAGGGATTTTCAGCGCTCATATAAACTTAAGGCCCCACCAGTGGCCGAGAGGTTCTGACCTCAAACTGGTAGACGGTAGGTGCTGGGTTCGAACCCAATCGCGACCATCGGCCAAACCGTTCGGAGTTTTCCTTGTTTTTCTTCGAACTTTGCGTAAATACGGGTTAGGTTCCCTTAGAAAGACCCCCACGGAGGGCATCCCACCCCTTAGGGCCTATATCCCATGGTGTAGATGGTTGGCCGACATGCACACAACAACATATAAACTTAACTGATGTCCTTGAAGTTTTTCAAATTATTTGAGAACTTCCATAAAACTATGTTACATTTCAATGAAAAAAAATAAATATACTTCAAATAAATAAGTAAATAAATCAATAAATGAGGAAATAAATCAAAATATATTGGTTGAAAATGGGTAGGGGGAAGGGATCAAATTATTGGGTGGGCTCGCGCCCCATGTACTCGTGTCAGTTTTGCGCCGCTGTTCTACAGCAAGAATATTGAGGTGCATCTTAATAATACTTATCATTATCAATGTGTTTTAAATAATGTATCATTAAAATACACTTAGAAGATTATTTTCGCAACTGAGAATTATGTAATGGCAATATTTTAATGTCCGTGCAAATGATCTGTAAATTCTATATACTTTATTTTAAATAGGGGATATGCGTATACTTTACTTCCTTACAAAAATTACATGGCAAACCGAACATATTTAACCGAGATAAAGTCCGGACAGACTGTCAGACAGACGGCCAGACAAGTAAAAGTCATAAAAACTTACCAATTAAGTTTCAATATGTTTATGAATTTGGTTTGTCTGCTCGTGATTCTTTCTAAATTCAAATTGAAGATTTATACAATGCTGATGAATCAATAACATAATCAGACATGTTTCTTACAGGTCAATAAATATTGATAATTGTAAAGAAATAAAAGTTTACATTTTTAATTTTAAAATCGATTCTAGAATTTTTAAATTCTTGAATTCAAAAAGCTATTGAATTTGTTTTCCTGTATCTATGTTTTTTTTTTTTTTTTTTTTGCTAAGATGTAAATGAACACACGCTTAATTTTCTACCTTTTCCTCCATCTTTTAAATTTAATTTTACCTCCACCGAATCATTCCTTATATCTCAATTAATGGACAAAAATGAGAAACAAAGTCCTTGAGCCTTTTCTTTATTAGAATAATTCAGCTCAGCCCGACGCATTTTAAAAACAAATATTCCACTCATCATTGTAATAATAATTAAAAAAATGCAAAATTTTCTCAACAAAATTACGTTTGCCCTAATTTTAAATTGCCCGAACACTTATCTTAATGAAAATACTTATTTGAAGATTACCTTCCAAAGCGCAGGACCCTGTCTGTTTTATTTATCCGCCTTAATTAACCATTCATTGTAAGTAATAATTTCCATTCTCAAATATTTCCAACAAATTATTGATTCCCACGTGACAGCCTCAGAGTTTGATATTGGATTATTCTTAATTTTGTTAAATATGTATTTTTTTCCCTTAAAAGATTGCTTTCGGTGAAGGAAAAAAAAGAGAAAGAAATGTCCGTAGACTTATTTAAGAAAGTGGTTTTTTCCATTAGATTTTTCCCATTAAAAATTTATATCTTCTTGTAAGGTAATTATTAGGAAAGTTATTATGCTACTGATAAAGGGAAAATCTCATAAGCATTGTTGGATGAAACAAAGCATGATCTTAATAATCTCAGTATAATTGAATTCAATTTTATTAATAAATTAAATTGTTCTTAGCAGAAACTTCACAGCGTCTTTGTGAATCGTTATGTAGACGATATTTAAATCATGCAATTTTACTCAATTCGTCACCTTTTTCTTCATTACCAACATCCAAGACATTTTTATTTATTTTTATTTATTTATTTATTTATTTATTTTGAGAAGTTTTAAATACTTTTAACTTTTAAAATCCCAAAGAACCCGCTATTGGGAGATCCCACTTTTACGATGGTCATAGTATTACAGATCGAAATAGAGCAATTTTCTATTCAAAAATACTGGTGCCTTATTGAGTGTGCAAAAGTCTTGAATGTGCATATCATTACATTTGCATAGCAAATTTATCCAAATCCTTTGATATGCCTTGGTTGTCCTGGCTTATTACATTTAATCTCAAAATTTCGGCAATTTTATTAACGGAAAAAAATTTGTCAGAAATAGGCATGGCAGAAAAGGAATTTTATAATAAAAATTTTAATTATTTATATCATTTCTAGATATAAATTTCACTTACTCAATTGGAAAGGAAATTTTTAATTTCTGAGAAACTGATTTTTTAAATTTTAGTTTTCTTCAAAATAAATGAACATTATTTAACGTTTCACATAATATCATGATGATATATGAGAAATGATAGCTAGAATTATTTAACCATATTATTTTAGAATACGCCGAAGCATAGTTTAGATGGATCAGTTTAACAAATAAGTAACTGAGACACGTTTGAAACACAAATGGCATTCTTTGTACACATATACTAAGACCTTTTCAAATGCAAGAATATTTTCTCATCCAAACAACGAAAAAATGAAAATATTTCAACAACGACAAAAAATGGCTACTAAAACTATAATAAATAGTTAAAAATTATTATTTCTGTCAAATATCTTGATGAAGATTTAAGATGTAATAATTGTGTGTTATGCACATTTATATGCGTGTTTATATGTGTCTGCGTGTACATATTAAGAAACATAATGGACAGCAATACATAACGTATTTTATTATAATGATAAGTATATGCCTTACTTATTTCATTTAATTTCAGCGAATAAAGAAAATGTTTTTAATTCAGTCTTAATTTCCATGTTCCATAATTAATAATAGGTAGTAATTATAGAACCAAATTCCAAGTCCGAAATTTAATTGAAGCTTTAAAAATGCATAATGAAATGTTTATAATTTTTCGTTAATATTAATAAAAGTTGTTATTCATTCAATGTAAAAATTAAACAACATTTACTCTTTAAAGGACGAGATATGTCCTTTTTTTATTTCGATGTCATAAAGTTTCTTTAGTCTTGTTTTACAGAAAATGTATAAAATAATATATTTATTACTAAGAAGGGATGTAATGTAATCAAACTTGATTAATTATTTTTATTAAAATAATTAACATTTTGATAAAAATAGAATGATAAGATAATTTTCTAAGAAAGTAATTAATTTTCCCTAGATGTATAAGACATCATTTTCTACTGCACTTGGCATTCAAAAAATTTTTTGAGCTGATTAATTAATCATCATTTTTGCTTTTAATCATCATTATAATCTATGTAGAAATTACATGATTAATAAAGAAGCAATATAAAAATAAAAAAATATGGAGATTCTAAGTTATTTCTGATCCCTTTACATTCTATATTCTTGATATTAATGTTTGCTTTGGAAACATAAAATATTATTAGAATTTTTCATAATTGCCTCTTTGCGAATTTTCTTTCAAATCTCCTCGTAATTTAATTCATCTAACAATATCATATTAAAATCTAGAGAGACGCCAAACAGGACAAATCAATAAATTCAACTTTTTGAAATATGGTCGGTAGACTAACTGCCTCAAAAAATACAGCGCTTTCTAACGAAAATATGCGTATTTATATTTAACTAGTACTGAACATAATTGAAAATGCTTGGTATTTTTAAATATATAATTTTTGAATGTTATGCTGAAAGATAAGATGTTATGGAAAATCGAATATCTGTACTTAAACATCTTTTTACAAATTTCTTTGAGACAATTTAATTATTAAATCGTACGAGATTTCCCCCCAAATGCAAATTATGTAGATGTACTGGAAGTTTTACTTACATTTTAGAATTATAAACTAATTTTATGAAACTTTAATTAATTTAAAAATTGTAAGGCAAAAACCGTGACAATATGCTTGACGGACATACATTGGATTTCAGCAAAAGTTCATGCCCAATTTCTGATACACTGAGTTTCTTAGTGTCTCCAAGTTGTTTAAAATGACAAAATGCAATCGAATAATCAACATTTAGTCTCTCAGCAATGTGTTTAGTAGTGATTTGTCGATTATTATTCACTAAATCAAGTATAAAGTCGTTATCAATTACAGAAGGTCGTCTAGAACAAATTTTAATGTTTTAATAGAAATTAGTATTTTGTAATCAACAAAATCATATTTTAACTGTCCTAAGAATTGGAACATGATTTAAATAAACATTTTGAATTTTTTTGTAACATCTCCAATGCTCACTACAAAGTGTCATTTCAAACGAAGTAGCGTATTTGAAGGATTTAAAAAGCAATTATTAATAATAATTATTCGATGACCACGGAATTGCTGGTCAGAAATACTGAAAAATTTAAATAAAAATCATTTTTAACAACTATATTATTATTACCTTTGTCATATTATAAGTAAAGCGTCAAACTTTTTAAATTTTTATTGTGTATTTGATGATTGAATAAACTATCGGTCTTCTTATCCGTATAGACGCCGAACTAATATCGCAATGTAATTATAGTTTTGTTTTCCCTATATTACAGTTTTAAATGTTTTAATTTATGCATACTAATTTAGAAAATACCAAAAAAATATTTTTATAATTTTTTTGGCTATTTTCATTTTAGTGTTCGTATTTTGGAAAGTGTTTATTGATTGACAACCTACGCAAATATAACAAATTATTTTCCGTTATATGCTATTGTATATTGTTCTTGAGTATTTTCTCGAATTCCAAAAACATTTAGATTCTTAGTGGTCCCATGTGAGTAATATAGAGAGAACGATAAAAGCAAATAATATATTTTTTATGCAAAATAATGAATTTACATATTCCTTAACACCTGTGATAAATGCTTAAATATAAATATTTTCTTTTCAAAAGTTCAAATCAACCTTATATTTTATAGGAAAACTAAGGACATCGTTATTATGTTGGAAAATATATGTTTTGTATTACAAATAATGTAATGTTCTTATTTGGCAACATTGGCGTTTAAATGGTTAACTATATGAAATTTGTAACATGCTGTTAAATACTCTGAAACTTTGTGTGGCTGGAAATTAAATACCTTTTTTGCTCTTCTCAAAGATACAAATATAAAAGATTCAAATATTCTGTTTTTAGTTTTTTTAATACTCGTTCACTGCTAAATATTTTTATCTTTTAAATTCTTTTATGTTTTCAAATTTATATCAACGCTTTACATAAAAATACATGAAAATATAACAACAGAATTACCAATGTTCTCCTTTTCAACAAAGTAGTGAAGTGGATCATTTTAAAATCATACATACCTGTAAAAAGAAAAAGAAATATATATATATTGTTTTGAAATATGCTTTATAATGAATATTGATATTGTAAAATTAAAATAATTTATAAAATGATACATATTACGTGCAAAAATATGTATTGCAAATAATTTTATGAAAAAGTGTTTTATTATGTAAATCAAAGCTAATTTTATAATATCAAAATGATAATAGGCAGTATAACAGAAAAAGTCCTTATTTATTACAAATTACACATAAGAACTTTTTCATAACTATAGTTACTTATTGTTTAAATAAAATTTCAATAACTTTCATTTGAATTTATTGTTGTTTAAGTATATTATTGACAAAAGAAAATTGAATATTGATTTTGTCCGTTATGATTTATTTAAACGAAATTAACACCGTAATTTACTTTAATTTTGAATATCAATTAAATATAAAAGAATTCTCTACTCTAAATCGTTTTATAAAACATTTAATTTTTATTTATAAAAAATTCATATATCTAAAAAGAAATTTTAAAATAAAATTTTGAGCCATACATTCATTCATACATTCAACATTGTTCTATAGTTGAATATTTACAACGTTAATTTTTATTGATCAGAATCGTTAAAAAAATTGAGAAATTTTCTAACCTAATTCATTTAAAAATTAACTGTCAAGAAACTGTTGTTCTAAAACATTACGTATTCATATCTATGTAATTTGATTTTATGATTTTTTTAGAATTCGTAAATTAATCAAGGATTAATAAGCTATCTCTGATTTACAGGATGGTTTTAAAATTAAGATTTAACATGATTTATGGCTCTTGACTTATAGATGAATGATTTCCTCGAAATTAATCGGAAGTTTAATTAACTAGGAATCTGATAACCTGAGAAGAATATTAATATAATTTGATTGACGTCTAACATCATTATATTGTTATTTACATTGTAATTCCTTAATCGTGCTGTAATAAATACTTTATCTTCTGAATTCCCTCCCAAAAAAAAATATATACCTCTAATATTGCAATAAAGACGTCTAACATCATTATATTGTTATTTACATTGTAATTCCTTAATCGTGCTGTAATAAATACTTTATCTTCTGAATTCCCTCCCAAAAAAATATATATTTCTAATATTGCAATAAAATTTAAAACTCAAAAACATTCAAACAAAGCTCATTTTTACTTGAAGTTTAAAAACATATGGGTAAGTGTGATAGCAAAACGCACAGAGAATTTCGTATGATATTCATATAATTTGATATGGATATACCGGGTGATCCAGAAGTTTCGGGAGTTTTGAAAAGTTAATAATTAGGAAACTATGTATAATACAAAGGTTCTGTTTTCAGATATATGCTCAGTAACATATGGGATTTTTGTTTAGAATGAATTTTTTTAAATATATATAGTTACCATTTTTAGCAACAGGTGGCGCTGTTGTATAAGACTGAATGTACCTATACCATGCGTTATATAGACACATGAGTTCATTGCGAAACTTCTTTTCTATGATATTGATGAGATTTCGTTTTAAGGGTGGTTTATGTTCAAACATTTTTTGTAAGGCAAATGAAATTGCATTGTAAGGGAAATTTGATACAAAATTTAAAGAGCAACTGCAGTGTTTAGACATTGTCTAGACTATGTTTAGACACATCTTTGCATGTCGCGTTGTTTTCATATCGTACAATACGTCAAGTTAAAACTGCAAAAGAATCGATGGCCATTGCAAATGTGAAATGCTATGGTAAGAAAGGTTTGAGAAAAAGGCTCATTGGAAGATCGTAATAGAAACAAGAGATCCCAAATGTCTGTTACAATCGTATATTAGGTAGGATTCTATGCCAATACTCTGTAGAAATCACCAATTCATGGTTAGTGCAGTAAACTTGTGATATCACGATGAACTGAAATTTCTTCTGGAATTTCTTTCTGCTCTGAGGATACTGTGCACCCTGTTTTGCATCGGCTCACGGCGGTACTTATAAGCCATGAGCGTCATGATTAAACTTTGTAACCCTTGGACACTAATTCGTTCTTTTAAATGAGCTGTATCATACTATAAAAACAATACCATCAATTTTAGCGCCACCTGCTGCCAAAAAGTGAAACTAACATAATATGTTTTTTTCATCGAAAAAACAAATCCCACAAGTTTCTCAGCATTTCTGTGAAAACCGCATACTTCTATCGTTTATGGTTTTCTAATTATTAGTATTTCAAAAGTCCCGGGACTTCTGGATCACCCGGTATTTTGATGTAATTAATATTCATATAATTTGATTGACGTCTAACATCATTATACTGTTATTCACGCCGTAATTCCTTATCGTGCTGTAATAAATACTATAACTTCAGAAAAAAATTACTTTATAGTTGCAATAAAATTTAAAACACAAAAATAGTCAAACTAAGCTCACTCTTACTAGAAGTGGTGAAAACATATGGATAAGAGTGATCGCAAAACGTACAGATTGTTTCGTATAATATGTCTCTCTAATTAATAAATCCAAACTGTTAATTTATAATACATTTATATTTATAAATTTTTACATAGAAGATAGAAACACAAATTTATTTTAAAAATAATTATAAAATAAAGTCATTTATTTTAATCATATAAAAATTGTTCAAGTCAATTTTTTTTAAATAAAATCCAAAATTCCAATTTTTTTGAAAATCCGAAAAAAATAGCTGAGATATAAATAAAATTTTAATTTCTAAAAGTGACAAATATTGTTTAAACTATATTTAAAAAGCTGAATCATTAATAAATCTCAATAGTTTTTAAAATAGAAAGAAAATTCCAAAAAATACTATAAATGTCAGATGAACAAACTCCTAATAACATAAACCGTTTCCTAAACATACGAACATTTCTTTTAATTTAGTCCACCTTAATAAATAAAATTTCACCTTCCAGCACCGGGTTTCGATCTAAGAACTCTCTCTTTACTACCGTGTGGCTTTATCTCAAATCTATGATTTCTCTACGAAAAGCGTTCAAATTAAAGTTTTCTTTTAAAATTTGCATCGCAAAAATGAACGGATGACATTGAAAAAAGTAGTTTAATTAAAATAATTGACTTTTTAAGAATTTTATGATTTATAGTGTGACATCAGGTAAACAGCTGTAAAAACTTTGCCTTACAAAGTTTTCGCGTAAGCACTCTGTGACGGACAGACAGAGGAGAACGAAGTTAGTGGTTTTGTCAGTTGAATGAAATCTTAAAAAACACTTAAGAGTGTTAATTTACACAATCATTTAAAAAAAAGAGCTCAAATGATAAGGGTGATAATTGATACAATCATTATGAAAAAAAAAAGCTCAAGTGATAAATGTGATAATTGACACAATCATCATTTGAAAAAAGAGCACTAAAGTTCAAAATAACTGTTTTCGCATGCCATCACATGCCTCTTTTATCAATTAAAATATCTGTGAATGTTAAGTTTTTATCAAATGTTCATTTAACCGATAATATAGGATCGCTGATTATCTTTAATCATATAATTATTTTATTTATTTTCATTATGTCAAGGGCAACTTTTGTCATCTAAGCTCTTCAAATGCATCCTTTTATTAAGTGCGTTCGTTATTATACATATAGCGACGTCATAGAGTCGTCGTCTGGACCGTGCATTTGTCTTCCCATAATATAATTATACAGAAAATACCAAGCCAATTGTTTTAAAATTTAGTATATATAATCGCTGCAGAATTTTGTAGAGTCATTTAAAATTTTCTGAACTTAGACTAAAAGCTTAAAAATATATCAATAAAAGTTTTCTTCATTCTGTTAAATCCTATTACACGTAATCTATTCAGTGATATCAGAAGATCGGTAATGATTCTAGATTGTTGTGTGATTACGCCCGATTTAAGATATAGTTATATTATTTCCGTATTACTGAATTCAATATATATAATCGTAATAAAGTTTGTATTCATGCATTTTTGTATAAGAGGACAACAGATATTGCACCAAGATCTGAATATTTATTTAAGAAAAGTTATAGCTGGAACATACCTCATGTGCCACTGTTGGTGTACAATTTCCACTTTTTATTATAACCATAAATTTTAACTCATAATTCAGCTTCAACATTTAAATTTATAAGTTTCTCAAGTTTCTACAATGCAATATTCAAAATGAAAATTTGGAAATTTATTAACAATATAAGATGTCACTAAACAAAACGGATTTAAACAATGATTATTTACAGCGTTAATTTTTATTGATCCAAGTCCTTTAAACAATCAATTTTTAAACCCTCTCCTCTTCAAAAATTAACCGTCCATCAACTGCTGTTCTGAAACCTTACATATTCATATCCCGGTCATTTGATTTAATGAATTTTGCAAGAATTTGCAAAATAATGCGAGAGCAATAAGCTATTCTCAATTTAGAAGGATGATTCTAGACTCCGATTCTACTCGATTTATGATTCTTGACTCGTAGATGAGTGATAACTTCTAAATTGATCAGAATTTCATTGAATTAGTAATTCGAAAATCTCATAAAATAATTGTGTTTTTTTTTTAATATTTCTTTTATCATATTATAGTATTACTGTTGACGTACAGTTTCCACTTATTATTATTATTATTACAAGTTTTAATACATAATTCAAATTTAATGTTTAAATTTATAAGTTTCTCAAGTTTCTATAATGCAATACTCAAAACAAAGTTTTTAAAATTTACTAAAAATACAAGATGTCATTAAATAAAATGGATTTAAACAATGAATATTTACAACGTTAATTTGTATTGATCCAAGTCCTTAAAACAATCAATTTTTAAACCCTCTTCTCTTCAAAATTAACCGTCCAGCAACTGCTGTTCTGAAACCTTACACATTCATATCCCGGTCATTTGATTTAATGAATTTTGGAATAATTCGCAAAATAATGCGAGAGCAATAAGCTATTCTCAATTTAAAAGGATGATTCTAAATTTCGATTTTAGACGATTTATGATTCTTGACTCGTAGATGAGTGATAACTTCTAAATTGATCAGAATTTCATTGAATTAGAAATTCGATGATAACCTTGAAATACTCATATGTAAAGAAAGTAATTGTGATATTTTAAAACAATGTAATTTTTTACTTTAGTGGTATCAACAACAGTTACGAAGTTACATGAAAAACAGCTGATATTGCTTTTTCTCTGGAATAACTGGAACATTCTAAATAGTTTTAAATTAATTTTAACAATATCTTATCTAAGAGTAGTATCCTGAGATTATCCATAAAGATAAAATATGCAATTGTTATGGGATTTCAAAAACAACAACAAAATCGAAACCTAATTTCTGTAATAAATTTTACCATAGAAAAACTGTTTTCGGGTTCTGGTCGAGTATTGGATAAACGTAAGTTTTTTCGTACGATTCGATTGACTGCCTGCACTGGTAGAGGTCTGCACTGAACAAGCCTAGCCTGAGACTTACAAGCTATATTTTGGTTTATAACATGTCTATTGATAAACAGAACCTTTTCATAAAATTTTATTTCAATATTTAAAAAAACTTTTAAAGAAATGATGTATTTTGTAAACGTTCTCATTAAAAACGCAGTTTTCCAGGAAAAGTAAACTAAGATTTTGATTGAGCTTAAAAAATTATGAATAAAGTATATAATTTTAAAACCCACCCTGTTTGTAAGTGTTTATATATTTGTGTATGTGATAAATATCTGTGTATTAGAATACATTCTTCTTTCTGTGGCTCTTTCTTGGCTCTACTCTGTGAGTTTCTTTCTCTAATTCTTCTTTCTGTACTCCCGGTTTCAGAAAATTCATTCCTGGTTTATATTTTAGTCGATAATTTTGCTTTTTATTATCGATGAACCAAAAGTAAAGCATTCTTGGAATCCTAAATGTTTAAACTTTTATTTACAATAATAAAAAAGAAATCGAAAAATTTCGCAAAAACAGCAATTTGAGGGTAGGGGCATACCTTAAGTTGGTTCTTATTTTTTTTAACTCTCGAAAACGAAACTTTGACACATTTTCTGACTAATTTATATCAGTAAATGAATATCATTGAAAACTCTGACAATTGAAGGGATTTGGAGTTGTATAATGGATAGTATTTTTTTTTATAAATAAATAACTTGTCGAGATATAAGTGATTCTTGCAGGTGGCTGCAGTTTTTCAGCTTTCCCATGCTATCGCTTCCAGAAATTCGACTCAAACGCTTATTTCGAAAGTTTTTCTTGAAAAATATATTGCGTTTATCATGAAACGGATAACGTCATTCGAGTACGTAGTTTGTGAATAAGAACACCTGCAATCTTATGCGTTTCCGAAAGGAAATGAATTTAAAAATGTATCAGAAAGAAGCTCTTTTGGATTTGTAGTATATGCAGTAATAATCAACCAATTAATGTAAAACAAAATAAAGTTATTTTAAATGACTGATAAATTTCTTCTATTCAAAAGCAAAACACATTTTCTTATTTATTAAAATCTATTTAATTTTTCATTTATCTTTTTTATCTGTTATTATTTAATGTAGACCAATAACCACAATTGTTGACTGTGAAATGTAAAAATATTTCCTCAATTAATATATTTATATCAGTTAACTAACATATTAGCAGATCGAAAACCCTGAATCTCCTTAAAAATTAATCACTTTCAAAAGCTCGCGGAATTTTAATCCCTCTCATTTACACTTACGCCATTTAATTCTATGAATTTTACTAAGCACTCGCCAAGTTTTGAAAGATTAATAAGCTTTCAAGCACATCGGCAATGATTCAAAGTCCTAACTCGCCATGATTTATTGCTTCATTGGAAAATGAGCGATGGGGCATGAGTCGATCTCTAAAGGTTTGACTTTCTTTGAATCGCAAGGAAAGAATCGAATCACGAACGGTTTTCTGACAAAAGCAGATTCATTATTGATATTTCACACAGCCATCTCCAGATTTCTTTTTTCAACTTTTCGAACAAAGAAAGAAACACTTTATTGATTTTTTTTCTCTTAAATTTTACAATTGCCATCTGCTGTGTTTCAAATATATAAGTTTCATTTATGACTTCTGTTTGAATCTTATTTAAATTAATGTCTTACATTTAACTTGTTTTAGATTTTTTATGTATGAATTAATGGTAATAATGATAACAATTATACATTATTTATGTTATTTATACTAAGAATGCGTATAATATTGCTTTGTTTGCACCCGCATTAAAGAATAGTCCCAATGTAGGCCGTGCATGTCGTAAGAGGCGACTAAAAGGGGTTGGTTGAATAGCTGACACCCTTTTCCCGTTAAAAAAAAAAAAAAAAAAAAAAAAAAATTGTTGCAAAGTTTTTTAATACAGATGTTAGATGGACCGATTTGATGGAATATTTTTCTCTTTGAATTTTTCTACAATCACCTCTAATATCTTTAGGAACTAAGCTTAAAATTTATAAAATTGCTATAAAACTTATTGTAATTTATAGAGAGAGACAGTGACCATAACTGAAAAAGACGATAATTGACTTCTTACTTGAGAAAGGCAGATCGTAAAACGAATTTTTGGACCAATTAAGGATAGCAACGCTTAGTGTATCAGATCAGATTTGGAAATTGAAGAACTATATAATTGAAAAAACACATTTAAACAACCATTACAATAAGAATAATGCAATGTTTTGGCCATTTAATTCGAATGAGGAATTATAGAAGCACGGAGAAGATATATAATGGAAAATTAAATGGGAAAAATTTGTTAGTAGATGCAGGAAAAGATTTATAGAAGAGGTAGAAAAAGACATAGCACAAATCCAAAGTATAAATTATAAATTAAGGGTCTAAGACCGGAAGGTCTGGCGAGGTATATTAAAAGAGGTCGAAATCTTTCATGGATCGTAGCACCATGGATGATGATGAGAATGATACACATAATATACACAAATTATTATTTACAGACTAAATGAACATCTTTTAATAACTCAAGGATTGCAGGTTTTTTAAATTGTACAACAAATCACACTTTGATCTTCAAATTTTCCTAGGTAAGAATTAATTTACTTATTTTTTATATATATAGGAGATAAATACATGTATTCCAGTTTATGAGTTTTTTCTATTATTTATATTCCATAAAAGTCGAATTGTTGAAAGAACGTAAGAAGGAACGAGTGATCTAAAATTTGTTAAGTAAACTTTATGATGTGAAGACTATATAATCATTTGAAAATACTTTGTTTATTACATGAATTTTTAGTGTATTTCATGTACTTTGAAAATGTTCGAAGAGATTTAAGATGTGTTTGCGAGGTAGCTTGTAGTTTAAATTATACTGCTCAAGATGTATACGGGGATAATAATGCTATATATTAATGTTATTATAACATTTTATTGTTTTCAGTGGCGGAACAATATTTTCAATTCTATTTCATTTTATGCACGAGAGACCATTATTGCCATTGTTGAAAACGAAAAAGCATAAAAAGAAATTTGTATGCCCTAAATGAGACTATTTTTTTATGTTAGACGAATAAAATATCATATGATTAATACTGAATCCTGGCATCGCAATTAATGGCAAGTAAAAGCAATTTGTCTATTTCTAGAGCTGTAGATTGTGTAACTTTATAATTAGTTAATTTGTATGCCGTTATTTTATTTTATTTTATAGTTTTGTTTGCATCGCTTTATTACACATATAAGTGGGTGATAAGCTAAATAGCATTGTTGAAAAAATATCGCCACTGCATTTTATGAAAACATATTTGCTAAAATATGTTTTCTTGTATAGGGGAAGGTGGTATACCTCGGTCCTATTTCGGCTTTTTAATTTTTAATTTTTTAAAAAATTGCCAAAACTAAAAAAGAAAATATTTTATAAAACTTTATGATGTTATACACTACATATATTTCTCTGAAATTTTTATATAAATAATTTCCATGAAAATTTTTGAATTAAAAATAAAAAGATAATAGGACCGAGGTACACCACTAGTGGTTACCTTGGTCCCATTACTAAGAATGAAAAAAAACTTGTTTTTAGCGAATAAAATCAACATTTATTAATCAAAAAGCTACATATATAAATTTTTGATACCTTTCATTGTTTATTAGGTTTAAAAAAATAAGAAGATCTAAATAAACATAAAACCTCAGACCTATTATACTTATGATCACAAAAGACATTAAAACTTATTTATATTAGTTATTGTATTTATTTTTAGCCAAGATTGTAATTAGATAAATCATTTCCAAATGTTAACTTCTTGAGCTGATTTTTAGATTCATTAGACAATACTTAGTGTACCTTGGAGCCAGTCGAAAGTACACCAGTTTTATTAGGTTCAAGGTACACTACTTGACACTGAAAAACAAAATTAACTATCATGATGTTAAGCTTTATTATGCATAATACTCATTTAAAAAATTAGGTATGTTTTAGCATAAAAATCACATAGAAATTTAAAAAAAAATTTACTTTTGAAAGGTAAATTTCCTTTTTTTTAAATTGTACGATTAATTGAGTTTCTAAACAAATGCCAAGAACTTAAATGAGACCTCTGGTGACAAACATTTAATATACAAATATTCTTGTTCAATGATCTAAACAAGTAAAGCTAGAATTACTTAGGTTCGAGGTAGACATATGTCCAAAGTACACACTCTCCCCTAGTCAATAAGTTGTTTCATGAAATCCTACATTTGTTTAAATTTATAGATGTAAATCTTAGCAGTAAATAATGGTAAAATCTTAACGTGGCGTCATTATCCCAGGACACTTCATACGGAAAATTTTGTCGGAATAGTCTTGTAATGAAGATAAAAAAATCCCTGTCGGCTGAGCCTATAGGCGGAGGTAGATTTCGAAGAGTGCTCATTTCAACAAAAAAATATATGATTAGAGATAAACCCAGTTTAATAACTTCATTTGGCCGTTTATGAAAAATTTTTAATTTCATTTTTCTGCAAAAACTGGTTTTATCAGAATCATCTTAAGAAAAATTCAGCTCAAATGCCCATTTTGACAACATATTTTGAAATAGATTCTGAATTTATTAAAAAATCAACCAAAACAGTATATTATACAGTTCCTAAATAACAGA
The DNA here is from genome assembly GCA_964019185.1 of Maratus speculifer. Classification (NCBI taxonomy): domain Eukaryota; kingdom Metazoa; phylum Arthropoda; class Arachnida; order Araneae; family Salticidae; genus Maratus; species Maratus speculifer. The sequence goes on along the minus strand of OZ025289.1, from coordinate 103,237,905 downwards.
AAACTGTCAGTTGAATGCATTTGAGAAAAAAAATTGAATTTAAAAATGAGTCATAAAATAACCGATTTGTTGTTTGAATACATCCTTAATTCTTTAATCATGATTGCTTAGGGAAATTTTGTGCGAAATACTCACTTTGACAGCATTTTTAAAAATATATTCTATCTTTATCAAAAAACTGGCCAATGCGTCACAGTATATAGTTCTTAAATAAGAGGATCTGTAAATTGGATGCGTTTGAGAGCGAAAATGGATTTTAAAACGAGTCATAAAAAACGCAATTTGCTATGTGAAAACTTCCTTAAATTTTTAAATCACGAAGACTTCGGGAAATTCCGTTCAAAATACCCTTTTTGGTAGACTTTTTTCAAAATATATTCTGTCTTTATCAAAAAACCGATGAATGCATCACATTATATAGTTCCTAAATAAGAGGATCTGTAAATTGGATGCATTTAAGAGCAAAAATGGATTTAAAAACGAGTCAGAAAAAAAGCAATTTCTTATTTGAACACTTCCTTAAATTTTCAGTCACGATGATTTCGGAAATTTCTGTTCAAAATACCCTTTTTGGTAGCCTTTTTTGAAATATATTCCGTCTTTATCAAAAAACTGACCAATGCATCACATTATATAGTTCCTAAATAATAGGATCTGTAAATTGGATCCGTTTGAGAACAAAAATTGATTTAAAAACGAGTCAGAAAAAAACGCAATTTCTTATTTGAATACTTCCTTCAATTTTCAGTCCCGATGACTTTCGGAAATTCTGTTCAAAATACCCTTTTTGGTAGCCTTTTTTGAAATATATTCTGTCTTTATCAGAAAATTGACCAATGCGTCACTTTATACAGTTTCTAAATACGAGGATCTACCATTTGGATGCGTTTAAAATCAAAAATGAATTTAAAAATGAGTCAGGATATAAGCAATTTGGATTTGAGGTTTTTTCTCCAACTCCTATTTTTGTTTAATTTCTTTTTGCTATACGAATTGGTCCTATGAAAAACTTGTCAATATAAAAGTTGTAGATATTTTTGAGAAGATGTAAAATAAATTTAATCTTATTTGATATCTTAAAAATTGAAGGAGTTATGGATTTTTCTCTTTTTTCAGCGCCCTTTTTCTTTTCGTTTTTAATTTTTTTCATCGGTAAAAGTTGGTCCTATCAAAAACTTGTAAATACAAAAGTTTTAGATAATTTTAAGAACATTTACAAAAAATTTTGTTGGACTTGATATCTTGAAAATTGATGAAGTTATGATTTTTTTTCTCTCAAAATCCCTGTTTTTTTCGCCCCTTGAGCCCACTTCTAAATTTATCAAAAATCTGTCATGCATATACTTTTGGACCATTTTTAAGAAGTAATATAAACTTTAAACCGATTCGATATCTACTTTAATTAAGAAGTTATAGCGTTTTTTCGGTTTTCGCAAAAACGCCCCCTATTCCGACCCCTTTGGTCCGATTTTGTCCATTAACGAACTTAGCCAAGATTTTAACTTCTTTGATTTTACGTACCAGTTTGGAGGAGATTGGTGAAGAATTATAGAAGTTATCGTGTCCATAAAAAAGTGAGATATATATATAGATAGATAGATAGATAGATAGATAGATAAACTGGTGCGATTGCAATAGGTAGTATTTCTTACGAAATCTACCTAAAAATATGCATATGTGCAGGAACTGTTCCATCCAAATCCAAACGCTTACGAGGTGGATGCAAGTTTCCTCTGTGATGACATTAGACAAAACGAAATAATAAAATGTAGTGAAATCCGGTTTCATCAAAAGCAGTATGATTGGAATGTTCTTGTCATGAATATTAACATGCGACTGACTAATTAACGAGATTAAAGCGCGATTCTGGCATTAGCTTCTGATAAAGACTTATCCACTTCTTTTCTTGTTTCTCTGTTCACGACGACACGGAAGAAATAGAGCTATATCCCAGAGTGGTTCTGGTCAAACTGGTAATTTCTATATTATTCGTAATCGCAACGGTAATACCACCCTTAATAAAATATAGAATTAAGAGACAATTATATTCCTTAGTCAAATATAACTATTTTTTTATTTGTACTGTAGACAACTTATAAAACTGCAAAATTCTCTCATAAAACTTTATACTATAAAAATATTAATTAGTCACAGTTGAATGTATAGTATGTATTAATTAATGTTTAAAATATAAATTCGTTTCAATATAAAAGAATACTAAAGCAGCTTACAGTGTGATAGATTTTAACCCAATTTGTCATCAGCGCAATCAGGAAAATTTTTAAAACAGAAATGCTTCAGGCTAAGAGTTTTACAAGATGTTATACATTTTTATAAGATCTTTTAAAACATTTCTGTTTGCATTAACTTCTCTAATTTGATTAAAGTTTTTATTAAGATGAAAGTAAGTTTAATAATAAAATTTAAAGAGGAGACGTATAATAAGATGCTGAATAAGTTATCATTAATGACAATAATTAAATGATAAAAATGATTTTATTGAAGGATTTCTGATTCTGAACTAATCAGTTATCCTTGCATTAAATACGATAATAATTATAGTGAAACAAAGCAGTAACTTCTTTAAATGAAAAATTTAATATCTGTTTTGTGTACTTTGTTATTATCTTAACGTGCGAGTACTACTTGAATTGGGGCAACAATGGTGACAATTTATTTATTCCGTCAAAATGCATACAGATCACAAAAATCTTAAATATATAAATGAAAAGGTACACGGGTAGCATTATTAGAGTAATGTGATATTTTTAAAGTATGCAAGTTATGTAAAATTGAAGGTAAAATAAAGATGAGATTTATTTTAAAAAAATCCAATTTTTACTATCTTATTTTCCAAAATATAAGATTTATCCTGTAACAAGAAAAAAATATATATCTTTTCTTAAAAAGCTGGTTTATTCTTAGGTTTAATGCAGATTTGTAGTTTTATTCATCAGAAAATCAGTATCAATGCATAAGAAAAGCAATGAACACCAGCATATCATAGATGAGTTAATAAAAGTAGTTAATGAAAAACATATTGCAATTTTATGATCCACAAATTTATTTTCGAAAGTTGTCTGCATCCACAGAACACTTTCAATGACGTTATCTCCTTAAAATATTTTCACATCGTTAGGTATGATTCGATTAAAGCATTGTTTTATAGAAATCTATACTTAAGTCCATCTTCCAGTCATCTTTCAAAAATTTATACTGAGATGTGATTCCTTCATTTTCTGTGTTAATTCAAAATCGCCTGATGTCAAACAGCGAAATATGATATATATATGCTCATAATTCAAAACTTTCATGTTGAATAACATTTAAGGTTGGACATATCTTCCCGTGAACTTTGTGAGATAAGGCTGATTGTTACAAACACTCTTTTAAGTGTCAAATGTTTAAGTTATCTTGTTCTTGTCAATGTTCACTAAATTATTCCTCAATTTTAGTAAATATTATTTTTAGTCCTAGAAATCATGTTTTATTCGTTAAATCTCCCTAAAAATCTATAAAGCGAGAGAAATTCTGTTCATTGCTAGCAAACATACGTTTAATACGAAAATTCGAATCAATTTTGTAAATGAGGACCCAAAATTTCTATAAGTTATTGCATCAAATTTAATTTTAAAAAAGGTTCTAATTTAAAAATAAATAACAATTGCATTTCTTATTCATTCAGAAGTATTCATAACTTATTTTTTATGCTTTTTTTTGTTGTTGTAAACGATTGTTATGAATATTACGGTATTTTTATGCGAAGAAATTTTTTTTTTTCAGATTTTTCGATGTGAGTTGGAGATGATTGTTATGAATATTACGGTATTTTTGTGCGAAGAATTTTTTTTTTTCAGATTTTTCGATGTGAGTTGGAGACCTTCCTTGTAAGTCTTATTTTTTATATTTTAGGGAAATGTCCACAAAGTAGCTCAGCGTTAGAATATAAAAAGGATTTTGGAAAGCAGCGTTCGTGCGAGTTCTGGAATTTCAAGACTAGCAAGTTTTTTCAATGCCAGTATTTTCTTATATAAAATCGCTCTTTAAATAACTCGTAATTTCGCGCGTTTGAATTAATTAATTTCTTTAATAAAAAACAAGATTGATATTTGACCTGGAAAATAACGGTAACTGTATGAGCCCTGGTAAGAAAGATTAAAGAACAATTCTAATTTTATTGCAATTTTTAATTGGATAATATAAACATAAATTTTGTAATTTAGCTTATTTGTAAAATGAATGATTAAATAAATATCTTCCATGGTTGAAAAGCAAGATTAATTGCTGCACAGTAGCCTATATAGTTTAAAACTTAAAATTATTATTATTATTTTTATTTATTTATTTGTTCACACACAATGTAAATTCAAACACAAAATGTAAAAATTTTGAAAACTGTTTTTAAACACACGTTACATTTATGCCTTTTACTATGTATTTTTTAATCAAGGAGTCATTATTATTCATTGGAAAATCACAATATTTTGAGATAATGTAATTGATTAGTTAGAAATACCATTCTGTAAATGTAAATTTAATAAATAATGAATCATACATCAATATTTGACATATTTCGTTTAATATTTTAGCAATTTAACAAAATTTAAAAAGAAATCATGCTTTCTTTTAAACGTATGCTTTCTTAAAAACAATGCATAACAAAGCTCTTAATTTATCAGTGTAAAGCTAAAACTTATTGTACGAATATCTAAAATTAAATCCTCGACCAAAACGTGCATTGTTCGCGGTAATTTCATTCTTTAAAAATTGAAGACGTGATCGTTTTTATTTTTGCACTTTCTACTTTTGAATCTTCAAATAAAACATTACAACATGTTTTTCTTATGTTTTTTTAAGCTTACTTTCCTGCAAATCTAATGGAAGAATTAATGATAATATGACGTAAAAATAGAAATCATATTCGCTTGGAAAGTTGAAGCCTTTCCATTTATCTAACATGATAAAAAACAAAATTAAATTGTTCATTTTCACATTAATGGTCGTAAATCAACCTTATCATGCAGATAAAAGCAGTCGACTCTTTTCCTTTTCAAAAAGTCAAAAATTAAGAAAAAAAATGAAATAAACAGTTTAATCCCCATTTGAATTTTGTGTCTATCGAAATCTGTTAGATAGAAACTGGTTTTCTGTCTGTAAAAATGCTTCATTGATTCATTTTTAAGTTTTAATCTTCTTCGATATTACGATAAAGGGTCAAAAATCGATCCAGGTTTTTTGACTTTTTATGCTGATTTAAAAATCGCAATCTAATTAAATAAATATGCTTTGGGGAAAAGGGATTAAAAAGGATTGTTTGTTTGAGGAACACGAAGAAAAAAAAAGGCGCATTTTAAGGCGTTACGCTAATGGAATTCTAAAGATAAACTGTAAAAATGGGATGAAAACAGGCTTTATTGGAGTTTATTCATTGAAGAATGTTGATAAGTGTAGCACAAAAGGAATATATATATTTTTTCTTTTCAAATTGCTGTGAAAAAAGTCTGCATTTTTATAGAATTTCATTAAGCCATGTTTTAAGAATCATAAATAAAATAAATGCATTTGTAAAAAGGTGAAATAAATTTATTTACTTTATTTTACAATATAACTATTTAACGTGTTTCTTTATTAGATTTAAAAATTGAGAAAGTGACATAGAATATATTAAAAATACTGCTTTTTATGCACTGTATAATATTTATTTTTATAAAAATCTCAATTATGACTTACTTTTTTTATCTGGGGTGGTAACTGCATAAATATTATAATTGATTTTTTTTTAATATGCATAGCCTGGACTGATTAATAAATCCTAAATATATAATATTCCATCGACAGTTCCTTTTTTTAATGTTCAAAAAGTCCTTAAATAAATACAATAATTTTTGTCTTTGATATTAATTTCAGTTTTTCCTTTTCTTTGATATTAATTCAATTTACACTTTTTGAGCGTGATGACCGAGAAGAAAACAAATTTTTTTCTTTTATTGAATAAATGAGAAGTTAATATCGTTTAACATATTTTTATTATCTTACAATACATTTAGGTTAAACAGGAATTTTTATCATTGAAACTATAGGTTTAAGGTAACTGAAATGCCACGCTCAAAGCCCGCGATAAAAGCTATGCAATAGCTTAATAAATTACCAAACAAAATTTGGCCGCACTACGAAAATTAGATCGCAAGTTATAAGCATTTTAAATTTTTCGAGCCTCACAGTAGGGGGTCTCCTGTCACCAAAAATTAACACTGTCTCAGAATAAATTACGAGACAAAATTTGGCCGCGCTACGAAAATTAGATCGCGAGTTATAAGCATTTTAACTTTTTCGACCCTCACCGTGGGGGGTCTCCTGTCAACAAAAAATAGCACTGTCTCATAATAAATTACCAAACAAAATTTTGCCAAGCTACGAAAATTAGATAGCGAGTTATAAGCATTTTAAATTTTTCGACCCCCACCGTGGGGGGTCTCCTGTCACCAAAATTAACATTGTCTCATAATAAATTACCAAACAAAATTTGGCCGCGCTACGAAAATTAAATCGCGAGTTATAAGCATTTTAAATTTTTCGACCCTCACCGTGGGGTCTCCTGTCACCAAAAGTAACAATGTCTCATAATAAATTACCAAACAAAATTTGGCCGCGCTACGAAAATTAAATCGCGAGTTATAAGCATTTTAAATATTTCGACCCTCACCATGGGGGGTCTCCTGTCACCAAAAGTAACACTGTCTCATAATAAATTACCAAAAACAATTTGGCCGCGCTACAAAAATTAGATCGCGAGCTATAAGCATTTTAAATTTTTCGACCCTCATCATGGGGGGGTCTCCTGTCACCAAAAATTAACACTGTCTCATAATGAATTGCCAAACAAAATTTGGCCGCGCTACGAAAATTAGATCGTGAGTTATAAGCATTTTAAAATTTTCAAACCCTCGCCGTGGGGGGTCTCCTGTCACCAAAAAAAAAAAATATATACTGCATTTGTGATAATAATAAAATGTATGTATATAGAGTACTCACTCATTTTCTTTCACTATTTTTCATCACTTTCATCATTAATAAATGCACTTTGTTTATTCATATTTAAAACACTTTATACACAAATTTTACGCGTACAGCTATTCCCCAGCAACTGCTATTCACTGTTGTACTAAAGTATTGTGTCTAAAGGAGATAGAAAAAACCTAACACTCCAGCTAACATCGTTTCAGTTCGGCAGACTTCGGCACGGTGCCGAAGTCTGCCGAACTGAAACGACGTTAGCTGAAGTGTTAGGTTTTACTCATTACGGAAGTGTTAGGTTTTTTTCTCGTTATGGAATTTTTAGATTCGGTCGCCGCGCTCAAAGCCCGCGATAAAAGCTATGCAATAGCTTAAAAAATAGTTTGCAACAAAAAATTTTCACATAAATATTCTGTAAATTTAATTATTGTTAAATAACATCTTCATCTATTTCTTCAATTTTTTCTAGTGAATGAAACGTAATTTTTCAAATGCCACGCGCAGATGAAATTAGAGTCTTGGAGTTTTAGAAATATAATCGCATTTCAGCTCTCATGACATAAGGCTTTTCACATCATTTATATCAGTGTAAAATAAAACTATAACAATAAAACCGGTTTAATAAAATCTACAAGAATCTATAAAAATAAAATAATTTAGTTACTAATCTTTTCTAGTACCATTTAATTTATGATTTAAGTTAAACATTTAAATTGTATTGCAATATCCTGAACTCAGCGAATCTGAAAATTCACGTTAATCCAAATCAATTTTATTTCAAAAATTACCTTGGATAGATGCTTCAAAAGTTTAACTTGCGAAATTTTCCAGATTACAGGATGAATTTCCAGAAAAAGAATGTAGAAATTATAACTAAACCAAAAAATGGGAATAAAGCATGTTTTGTTTTCCCTAAACACTATGGATAGACTATTTTTTTATATAATGCAAAAAATACAACATATGTACAAGAATATAAAATGAAAATGTGCACGGTAGGCATACTGGCAAAGCCGTCTTAAAAGTTTTTAAATATAAGTCTGTTGTCAGTTATTATACAATTCTTTCCTAAAATGCAAAAAAATATTTTATTCAAATGATAAAAAATTATTTTGCCTTTCAACAGTTTGAATTCGCAAATTACCAACACAGATGTTTTTGTCCCTCCCTCCTCCCGTTTATAATGGTTACCTAATTCTTCACCCTGAAGTTCTATTGGATTGTTATAAATATCAGGATTATTTAAACAAGAAATACTTTTTTTTTTTTTTTTTTTTTTTGGCGAAAGTTGGCCCGGGTATTTACTAAACCGGACCTTAGTATGCTAGATTAGAGGATGTTTATTGTACAACTGAGTACTCACAATGACATGAACTTAGAATGATTACATAACATTATAATTTATAAAATATACTTTTGTATATTTGTTTATGTTTAAGTCTTTTAGAAAGAATGCAAATAATGAATATGATGTCTTTTTATATAAACATTTTAATAACAATTTTAATTTTCTTAAGAAAGGTGTTATTTTAAAAATAAAATACATTGACATGTTTCGGAACCGTCATAAGTTCCATAGTCATAATATAAATAAAACAAAATTTCAAAATATTCCTCGGACAATACAAATGACACGCGACAATGAGATATAAATAACAAAAAAAAAAAAAAAATTTTTTTGCAATAGAGCGCGTGTTTTTTTTTTTTTTTTTTTTTTTTTTTTTTGTTATTTATATCTCATTGTCGCGTGTCATTTGTATTGTCCGAGGAATATTTTGAAATTTTGTTTTATTTATATTATGACTATGGAACTTATGACGGTTCCGAAACATGTCAATGTATTTTATTTTTAAAATAACACCTTTCTTAAGAAAATTAAAATTGTTATTAAAATGAATATGATGTCTTTACAAGGACTACCGTGTGGAGTTTGAATCTCAAACTAAGCATTGACATTTCAAGTAAATTGGATTCTATATTAAACGACACTCTGCGTAGCTTTAGTCATCATGTTGAAGGGACAAAGGTAGCACCTCCAAGAAACCAAAACAAAACAATGATGGAATAAAACATATTACAAAATGTTATTAATTAACTATTGTCACAATGTATATTAAGTAATTAAAATATATTTATAAGGACTGTATGCGTATATGATTGGTAAAGAATTGAAAAGAAATTTCTCAGTGAAGATCCTTTAAAAATAAAAGCAATGGTAACGAAAAATAAATTTTGTTTCATATCGATGTTACAAAAATTTCATCTAATATTACGATAATAACCAATAACTACATCTTTGATCACAGAAAACAAATATTTCAGATACTTCAACGAACTGAACTCAATCCGAATGCAGTCGATAAACAGGCAATGCTGGTGGATTTTTAAGTGTAAAATGGGATTAAAACATACTTTTTAGTGTTAAAACTTAAAAAAATCTTTAACGGTTAAAATCAGAATAATTTGCAAAAAATTAAGTTTTTTTTTCAAAATGTATAACATTTATGGATAAACTGTAAAAGGATAAAATAAAACAGCCTATGTAATAAAAAACAGAAATTTAATGTTCAGTCCACATCTAAACTAAAACGCTAAAAATTTTCCGTATTATTCTTTTTAATAGTAGCAATTTCCCAATAAAGATATTGCTAAAATGGTAGAAATGGTAACGGGAACTACATTCTATTTGACAAGGATAATATTGCAGAAATCTTCACCTAGCCTCACGAAAATATCCTATAATTCCATCTTTGATGATAGCAAACGTATATTTATGGAACTTCAATGAATTGAACTCAAACTGACTGTAGTCGATAAATAAGCAATGTTGCTATATTTTTAAATGATAAATGTATTGGATTAAAAGATATTTTTTGGCGTTCAATGTTTCAAAATTTATAAATTTTAAAGATTGTAAATGGAAAAATGATTGTAAATGATTGCAATGAAAAGTTTCCGTGTTTTCAAAATTTAACATCCGTGCATAACCACAAAGTAAAAAAAACTTATGTTATAAAAAACAGAAATTTAATGATCAATCAACATCTAAACTAAAATGCTCGAAATTTGCTAGGTTATTTTTTTTTATAGTACTTATTTTTTTCAGGTTATTTTTTTTAATTATATGTCAAATATTTAATGTTAATGCAGACGAAAAAGTATTTGCCCATTAGTTTTGAAATATATATATTTTTAATTATTATTATTTTAAGCTGTTTAATTATTGCATGTCTATAATATTTGTTACAGGCACACTTATTCTTGCTGATGTTGTTATAGATAAATGAATGTTGATAGATAATGATAGTATAGATAATAAAGGTTATAAGATAAATGAATGAAAATAGTTAATTAATGTTATACATATCTGAATGATAATAAATAATACATATTACAGATAAATTAAAGCTAACATATAATGAAATTACAGAATAATGAATGTTATACATATCGAATGTTAAAATCGACTTTTTTACTTTCCGCACGCATATTGTATTAGAAGATATTGTAATCATGGTAAAAACACGACAATAGAAATATTCGTATATTTTTACATTTTGGGTATCCTTGAATTCATTTCTGCCACAAAAAAGTATGTGCATATATTTTTTTAAGTATAGTTTTCCTTTATTTAATATGTTTAGTTATTGCAAATTTATAATATTTGTGACAGTCATACCATCTCACTTGTCGCTTTTGAGGTTGTTGTTGATAAAGATAAATGAATATTAATAGATAATGAATGTTATAGATAAATAAATATTAACAGATAATTAACGTTATAGATAAACGAATGTTAATAAATAATGAAAATATAGATAACCAAAGTTATAGATTATAGTGTTAAAATCGATTTTTTTTATTACTTTCTGCGTACCTGTAGGATTAAGAGGTATATTGTAAACATTATAAAAACACGATTATAAAAATATTGAAAAATTTTTGCATTTTGAAAATTACTGAATCTGTTTCTGCCATTTGAAAACGCAAGGCAATGTGTGTATGCACCCGTTTATGTTTGAGTTTTTTACTTTTTCTAGTATATTTAAATAAATTAAAATAAAATAAAATGACATAAATATGTAAATTTAATTTCATTAGTTCTTTTAATTAAAAGGTCTTAATTTGAACATAGTTAAAAGGAAAATTCTTTGAAAACTACGGAGTTTTTTATGTATGAAAGCATATTGGAAGTATTTAATCATTTTCATAAATAGAAACACTTCAACATTTCAAAATTGAGACTTGATTATAATTTATACTGCTTATTTGAAAGTACAGTATTCTGCAAAGTATTTAAAACACCAAGGGGATTCATTCCAATTTATTTTTCTTTTTTAACGAAATTACGAAAATAGACTGTGTAATCATCGTAGAGTTTAATAATTACTTATTAAAAATTAAATAAAATTGTAAGGATAAGAAAGACTTAATGCTGAATTTAAACAAGTGAGAAAATGTGGTCGCAGATCGCTCTGATGATTTCGTTTAATATGTCATTTAAGACACTTTATCCTTAAAGTTATAAATCAAAAATACTAATTTATAATTTTTAAAATTTTTCATAAATCACAGTATTTATATTTTTTTCATATTCAGTCAATATATTTGTATTTAATTAAACAACGATTTTTATTTCTGTATACATTACATGTTTTCCCAATCCATAGCAGCTCCAAAAAAAGTTAAAAGTATTTTATTTTGAAATAATACCTAAATATACCCCAAAAACACATGAAATTTTTTTAAATAATTAAAAAATTTTTGAATTCTTTTTTCAATTATTAGACCTGTTTGAGAAACATATTATAGAATAAGTATAAAGGTGAAAGTACTTTTAAAAACAAAACAAACTAAATTTATTATACAAGTTGTTTATTTAAATAGCAATAAAATATTATAAACGCTGAAATTGGCAAAAATATGAAATTTCTTTGATGATGAAATCCATCTTATAATGAAAATTTCAACTCTCAGCACCGGCGTTTGAACTAAGAACATCATATTTAATAGCAAAATAATTTACCTCCATGCTACAAAGTCAACACGAAAAACGTTGAAATTAAGGATCTCTTTTAACAGTTAAATCACAAAATTAGTGGAGGAAATAGAAAAAACTAATGTAATTAAACTAACAGACTTTTTCAAAATTTTATAATTTGCTGTTTCTCGGACTTACATAGTTTTTGTGACGAATAGACAGACAATGGGGTGAGGCGAATAGGATTTTGTCCGATAAACGAAATCGTAAAAATAGCAATAGCTCATGAAACGATTATTTGATAACACGATATTAACAATTCTATCAATATATAAAAAGATCCTGTAAAATTTTGCCAATATTTGAATAATTGGTTTTAGTTTGATCATTTATTTGTTTGCTTTTAAATGATAGATATTAGGATTACTTACTATACTTATAAAGTTAATTTACATGACTCTTCTTTAAAAAATAACTAACGATTTAAACAGCTTTGAACGATTTTACACAATCTAACGATATTATGTATATTCCATAATGTTTGGTTTAACGCAATTTTTTAAATGAGATTTTGTCTAAAATATTAAATATGAACTAAACTTTAAATATAAATAATTTAAAATTTCATCGATTGAAATTAGATTTACTTTCCCATATTCAAAGATCTTATACTTTATTGATTTCGAAATTGTAAATGGCTTTATTATGTTCAAAGTTCTATTTGCTTTACTCATTTCGAAATCGAAACCGTAAACAATAGTGTTGTTGTTTACCTAATTATTACTTTTAATTTAAAGTTTAATAAGATTTTCTCGAAATAAATTATCAACTACATTTTAAATGTAAAGAATTTAAAATATGATCGATTGAATTTTTTTTTAAATCTCACATTCAAAGACCTTTCTATTGTATTATTATTTTCGAAATAGTAAATGACTTTATTTTATTTAAGTTTTAAAAATAATGCCGTTACGTTATTCTAATGATAAACAAATGTGTTGTTGTTTAACTAATTATTGATTTTGATGTAAAATTTTCAATGATATTTTACAACATTATATATAAACTAAATATTAAATCGAAAGAATTTAAAATTTGTTTGATTTAAATTAGATTTTTGCTTTCATATTCAAAGACTTTTCTACTCTATTATTGATTTCGAAATCGAAAATGACTGTATTCTATTGAAATTTAAAATTTCTTTGATAAACAATATGTTTATAAATTATTGTTAATAAGTGTGGTTGTTTAAGAAAATATTGCTTCCAATTTAAAAGTTTTAATGAAATTTTGTCTAAATTATTAGGTGTGAAATAAATTTTAAATCGACTGTCTACTTTATTATTGATTTCGAAAATGTAAATAGCTTTATTGTATTTAAGTTCAATGCTGTTTCACTAATTATTCCTACTTATTTATTCATGAGTTTTTGGAAATGCAGTTCACGTCATAAAAAATTGCTTCACTGATCAATCAGTCAGTTTTTCTTGTGCACATTTAATTTATGGAATTTTCAAATAGGATATTTTTAAAAAAGATAAAAACTGACCTTCCTACTCTAATTGGAGTATAAATATACTGGGAGTTCCATGACGTATTGAGCGATTAGTGCGTTAAAAAGCAAAACACATAATGAATAGTTTCATGCAGATACTACAAATTTAAAAGTCATTAGAGAGCAAATCTATGCATATATATGCGATATGCACGGCACGCAAGAAGTGTTCAAACAAAACAATATTTTGCTTATCAGAGGATGATGGAAAAACGATAACAATCAAATGCTTGGAAAAATAGAAAAAATAATGATTCAATAATAGAAGGAATAATAAATATGGCGTTTTAGAGAAGTAGATAAAAATGCGTTTTTTAGCTTAAGAAAAATTAATGATATATTGTGGATTCTTTTTCGTTTTCAACTATTAAATATAAATTAAATATTCATTATGCACAAAAGCAGAATTTTTACGCAGACTTAGCAAAGCGAATAAATAATGATGAGAAAAATTGATTTTTATCTGCAAACCTCAAAAGAAAGCTTCACAAAACGTTTCTTTAAGTATACAATGTTTCACCATGAATATATTTCACTGATATTGTGATACATATCATATCTGCAAAATGTCATGAATATTCTATTGCCTTTTACTACTTAATAAAGAGTACATAAAAGATTTATAAATATATAAAAATGATGTTTGTAAAAATATAAGAAAGGTTAACGTATTTTATGTGCAAATTATCTCATTGTTAGATTTTTTTTATATCAGAATGTGAGATGTAATATCGTTAAAAAAGGACTATAAATGGAATTTTAAATTTGAATTTTCAAAGTACTTTTCATTTACTCATTAAATATTAATTTTTTTATATAATGTATAATTTAATATTAATGACGCATAACAACTAAACATTATAAAAAATTAATGCTTTACAAATTATGTATTATTAGTTCTAATATGAAAGTTTAAGATAGTATTTTATTCTTTTACTATTCTTCATGCAAGCAAAAAAGAATTTTAATGCATATGCAATAAAAAAGATATTATCTATTTCATAAAAAAGAATCCTTTTGTTCATTATTATTATTATTAATATTATTATTATTCATTTATTGATTTTTGTTATTTAAAACGTTTGTGTCAAAAAAGCTTAAAAAGTTAAGCAATTAAACAATAAAAGTTTGATTTATCATATTAAGAATTTCGTGACTTTATTTAGGAAAAATTCATAAATTAATATCGTCCCTGCATGTACTATAGTAAAATTATTGAATTCACAATTAGTCAAACATAAATAAAAAATGTTACACAATCAAGAAAATTTAACATTTAGAGTAAAAAAAAAAAAAAAAAAAAAAGTTGAATATCACTAAATTTTTTTAAACAATTTAAAACAAGATTTTTTGTTGTTGTTTATTGTTTCTCACTTCCAGGCAATATTAACGCTCTTATTCACCAACTTCTTCGACCCCGAGTTACATCGAAAACCTCGGTTGAACGCTCAAACAGTATTCATCTTTAATCCTGATTGGACGTCTTCTTGATAATGTCCAATCAAATGTTATCATGAATTTCATTTGAGCGTTCGACCGAGGTTTACTAGGTTGAGGTAGATGGTGAATAAGAGCATTAAAGAATTACACGACCCATTGTCACAATTTTTATCTTTCAAAAAGAAAACAAAGCAGCATTTGTGAAATGCATATCTATCGCTAACAGAACAAACTTAATAATATATTTATTATTTACTTTTTATGATAAAAATAAATGTTTAAATACATGCTGTATTACAACAACGAAATTTCCAGCAAAAATATTTTTCATTAGCAAACTATTCAGACAGTTATATACACTCCTGGACAAAAGTATAAACTCAGAAAATTTGTAATTTGTTTAGATCATAATATAAATAAACTTAACTTTAAATTAATAAAATAAAGATGAATATTTTTAATAAGACATCTAAATTCAATATAACTGATAAATAAAATGAAGCGAATAATTTAAATAAGAAAATACATTACTTAAAAAAATAACATTATGAGAAACCTGGACAAAATTATAAACTCAAAGTTATGAATTTCTCTATTCTGGCATATTTGATATAAATAAATGCACTTTATGATAAGAAACTAATAAATGCAGTCATTATGGATCAATACATGTCAATACATCAATACATATTTTAATTTTTCTCATAAAATAACATTATGTCAAACCTGGACAAAATTATAAACTCAAAGCTGTGAATTTCTATTATAAATAAATGCATTTTGTGATAATAAACTTATAAATAGAGTTATTAGGGATGAATATATTTCAATACATGAATGCATTTTTAAGATTTTCTTTCAAAAAAGATGAGTAATATAGTACAGTCTGAGTATAGTACATGTGTAAACTGAAAACATAAAATTATAGAGTTTAAGAAGTGAACGTACTTTTGAATCCTGGTGCAAAGTATTAACACATACATTGAAAAATGTGTTTAATCGCCATTTTTCCGAATGACTTCGAATATGCAATTTTCCAACTACTCCATAGAGTACTGGTTCCAGGCTGAAAATATAGCTACTTTTAAATCATTTGTGTTTTGATATTGACGTCCGTCGCGTTAGACTCTTCGATCCATTGCATCCCAATAATTTTCAATGAAGTTTAGATCAGGGTTGCTGGCTGGCCAATTCAAGACATTTACATGCCAGCGCTGCAGCCACTCTTTTGTATTTTTTGCTGTGTGTATTTCTACATTATCTTGCTGAAATACCCAGTTTACTCCAGCGATCAATGGTCCATATGGCAAAAGATTATCTGCCAGCATTAACTCGCAGTCTTTTGCTGTTTGTTTTCCATTAAGAAAAGTCAAAGCAGTTTTACCATTCTGAAAAGAACCAGCTCACACCATTACAGACCTTTAATAAAATCATGGAGAGAATTGAAAATATGAATAAATGTCGTTTGCCTTAATACAAATGTGAAAAATACTTTCTTTGAATTAGTTTCTTATCACAGAACACATTTATTATTTAGATATTAAATACCAGAGTATAGAAATTCATACCTTGAGTTTATAATTTTGTCCAGGTCTCACATAATGTTATTTTATGGGAAAAATTAAAACATGTATTGATATATTGAAATGTATTCATCCATAATGACTCCATTTATTTGTTTTTTATCATAAAATGCAGTTATTTATATGAAATGTGCCAGAATATTGAAATTCGTAACTTTGAGTTTATATTTTTGTCCAGGACTCACATAATGTTATTTTTTAAAAGTTATGTATTTTCTTATTTAAATTACTTACTCCATTTTATTTATAAATTATATTAAATTTAGATGTCTTATTATAAATATTAATCATTAATTTATTAATATAAAGCTAAGCTTATTTTATTATGATGTAAACAAACTAAAAAAATTCTGAGTTTATAATTTTGACCAGGAGTGTACATATTTATTGTATATACATATGCACATATGTATGAAGTGCTTATGTAAGTACATTAATTATTTTTACTTTCTTCTATCTTCAGCATTTTAATCATAATTTTTTTCGACTTTCAGTTTTCGCTGAATTTACACGTTTTAGGAGTTAAAGGTCCCCAAAAATTTGTTTACACAAAATTTCTGTCTGGTCGTGTGTCGGTATTGTACCATTAAAAAAGTATGAAGGTAAGCATAAAATCGAACCAATTTTTGTGTATGTTTTTGACTGTGACAAGCGGATATTCCTCTAATTTTCAAATATTTTGCAGAAGATGGCACTGTAACGAGGATTTTTGTGCCATTTTCAATATTATACAATCAAAAAATATATAAAGTTGTGCATAGAACTGAACTAAATTTTTTTGTATAATTTTGAATATGGCAAGAAAAGGATACCTGAATTTGAAAGAAATCTGGCGGAAGGAATTCCTATTTTCATTATTTTAATATCCAAAAGAGTATAAAGTTATGAATAGAATTGACCCCTAATTTTGTATAGATTTTTTATCTGTGGCCAGCAGGTCTTTGAAACTATTTGAAAAACTTCCGACTGAAGAAAGCACTACAGTTGAGATGTCTGTGCCATTTTCTTTGTTGTAATATTGAAAAATGCATAAAGTTATGCATAAGAAATGAACCCCTTTTTTCAAAACCTATATTTGGCTATGGGCGGCATATCTCTTTTGAAATAATTCGTGAGAAAGAGCACTGTGATACTGATTTTTGTACGTTTTCTCAATTTTCATAGTTCTACTGTCCATCGGCTCGTGCAGAGTCGGGAACTTGCGTTTCGGCTTTTTGCGAACAACTGAAAGCTACAAAATAAGAAAAATCTATTGATTTTAATAAATATTATGGTCTAGATTAACTTTTTTTCTACTCCGGTTAATTAAGTGAAGCAGAAATTTAAAGTAAATATCAAAGTTGGTATAGTATGGAACTAATAATATTGATATATTGAAATGTGATGTTTATCTAATTTTTGAAATATTAAAATTTATTAGATAGAAAAAATTGCATTATTATAATTACTGGACTGCATTATTATCAATTGATGTAAATTGAAATTGATAAACTTAAACATTAAAAAATTACTCATATGCATTAACACTAGTTTTTGTTAAGTAAGCAGCTTTGTCACTTTTAAATTATCGTTGAATATAGCGTAAAAAAGTAAGGTGCTTTCTTTAATGGTTACATAGAAAAAAGAATCTATTATAGTGGTATATTTTTACTTTTCACTAACATTATGTGAAATAATTTAGTTAAAGCTATGCATATGCTGTTATTTCTAATTTAACTTAGGTTCTGTTAAATTCATTTATATCTTAAAAAATCATATTTTGCAAAGAGATAATCTTTATTGTTTCATAAATAGTTCAAGTATTCTTATTTTTGTGCCAGAAAAAGTGTACCTGACTTTCAATTAATTAGAAAAACTTCATAAAATAATGAATGAGGTTAAGTTACAATAATGCACTTAAAATATTACAAATAATCGCGTGAAACTATTTGCATATATTTTTGTCAATGTACTAAATTTTTCTAACATTAATCAGGATAAATTGGAAAATAAAAGTACTATAACGTCCCTTTTGTGTGATTGTTTGTTTTTCTTCAAATACATTTATAAATTTGCATCTTGTTGTGAAGCATTTTCATTGATATATATTTCGCAATGCTTTATTACAACATATATAAAGTGTTTCATTGACCTTTGTTGATTAAATTATTTTAATTTCTTTCAATAATTAAATTACAAGTCATGATCTATATCTTAAATTATGCAGCTCTAAATAATTTGAATGGCCGTCCAAAAACATTGCCAAAAGCACAATAGATCATGTAACACACCATAAAAGTCCTGATACGTACAATAGCTATTCCACCCTCTGTCCTTAGGGCATAAAAATATATTTATGCTCACACGCTCAAGGGAGTCCTATAGTTTATACAAGATTACATAAAGCAAAATACTAGGCAATTAGAGTAAAGTGTATCATTAAAATACTCACTGAAGTGTAACGATATCTGCTGTAGCAATTTATATTTTAATACGTTATGAGTTTCATAATTATGTCTACCAGATTTTAATGACCTAAATAGTTAAGCTTGCGATATTTTAAATCAAAGGCTATTTCATATTAAAACTGTCCGAATCTTTTCTAACATAAGAAAATGTATTATTTTATTATTTTAATAAATTTTTTATTGGCAGCGAACATGCGTTATAAATGTCAGAGTTAATAATTTGCCACACAATTTATTTATAATTACTTTAATTCTAACATATTTCATAGATATCAGTCAAAATGCTTTCTGGCCATCGGACTGTTTTTAAAATTAACAAAGAGAATTTTTTTTAATGATGTTTTCACAAGAATGTGTATTTTTATGTCTTAAAGTATTATTATCGCATTATTTTTTCAATTAGATTTCAAAAATTTTATCGGATTTCGTCAGTATATCACCCTTTTCAGTTGCTCGTCGCTTTTTAATTCATTATTAAATAAAAATAATAATTGTCTTTTTTTAAACAAACCTTTAGACATATAAGGATGTTATTCAATTTTTAATTAAATAGAGACATATAAAATTAATTACATCTAAAATGCTAATAAACATTGAAAAGTTTAATTAAAATAGGAATGAATTTAGTATCATGCGTCAAAAAATTGAAAGTGGATTCTTTTTACTCTAGACTCAAAATATCGCCAGGAAAAACGAAAAACAAGTAAAAATCGTGTAAAAATAAACCAAAAAATAAAAGCCTCAGGCTCGAGTATATTCGAACTCCATATTCGTCTGTCCTGACCTGTCTGTTCTACATATGATAGACTTCTTTGCCGTCCATCGTCAAATGACAAATATATTATCAGGCAACATATTTATTTTATTATTATAGATAATAATAATAATTTGATTTTATTGATAGAATTATTTTCTGTATTTAAAAGGAATTCTTAATTACTTTTTTTTCATTTAACCAAAAATTAAAAAACGATATTTAAGATGTCTCACCTCTTTTAAAATATACGTTGCCACTGGAAAAGTAATGTGGTTTCAAGTTTTAATAATTTTTAAATACTTATTAAAATTACATCAAACTTTATAATATATTTACACTATATTTAAAGATTTATAAAGTATAAAAATAAATGCTTATATTGCTTATAATATAAAATACAATTCAGTTAAAATTGGAAATTTTTCACGAGATATCTCACATTCCGCACAATAACCTAATTTAGAAGAGATGTAGTAACACAAAACTTTTCTTTAAATGAGCATTAAACTATACTCCATACATATAAAAAAATAATGTCATATAACTGCTTCACAAAAGGCTGTTAAAATTCAATTAAATTTTAAAAAAAGAAAAAAAATTGAAAAAATAATGAATTAAGGATTAAAAATAATAAATTTTTATTTATCTCAATAATATAAATTCATTCTATAAAACATAGCTTAAAGCTCATTTTAATGTAAGATGTATGTTTATATATCTATTTTAAATTAAGTGTGCGTATTATGGAATATGGCATATCAAGCGAAAACGTTTTGCAATATTAACTTAACTGTACTTTTTACTGTCTTATAAGTGTTTATTATTGCATTCTATAAAATGTTAAATCTGCATAAAATCTGTGTATTACCATTATTTTATTTAATCTTAATAATTATTGATAATGCTATGAGAATTTGAATTTACATCACATTTTCATTTACGTCGGAGATTTTAAAAGATATGAGTTTCCTTAAAATATTATAAGACAAGAGAAAAAAATAATTGAACGAGACATGAAATGTGCAATACACATCGTGGGAAAATATGGCAACAGATTTACGCATCTCAAAAAGTACAAAATGCAAACAAAAAGCATATTATATTGCAAAAAGCAATTTCCTTTCTTTTATTATTTAGATAACTGCTTTATATGATAATATTATTGATTTTTTTTTGCGAAAAGTATAAAAAGCTTTCTTAAGTACCTATTAAAAATATTTTATTCATACAGCTTTCGCTTATTTTTTATACTTCTGCTTTTCTTAAAAAAAAATCGATTTTAAGACATAATCCGATTTATAGTTGCCATTTTCAAATAAATGAGCTTCAAAGTGAATTTTAGTCAATCCTTCGAAACTAATAACATTCGGCTTAGTGCCATAATACTCTCTCTATTACCATGGTTACCATAAAACCATAAACAAATAATGTATAATATCTCTGATCATAATTCTGGAAAGGTCTTTGTTTACATTTTTAGGATTTTTATTTATTTATTATGTGTGAAATTTATTATTCCACTTATATTATTGTAATAAAAGATGTATTATAAATAAATGAAAAAAAATCACCTTCAATATTTTCTTTATACTCGATAAAATATTTTTCTTGTTCATTATAAACCGTTTATGATGTACTGAAAAAGTTTAATTTCGTTTACCATTAATCATTCTGACTTTAACGATAACTGCAATTCAAATTTTATGAGCATTTATTACTACAACAAAATTGTAAAATGGAATCGTAGAAATTTTATGAAAGTTGGTTTAATGTTTTTTAAGGTCAATTTATTTGTAATTTCATATTTTAAAAAGGCTACCTCTATATTTAAGCATTTCTTTCTATGAAATATAGTTCATTGATCCATGTGTACCAGCACCAATTTTTTTCCTGAATATTATGTCCAAAAGGAAAAGAGTTATTTATTGATTAAAACCCATTTTATAGCAATACAATTTTCTCAGTTTTGAAAATGACTTTCGATTAATGTTATTATAGATTTTTTGCTTTACGCCAAAAAGTGACTGATGATGTTAATATTTATAGGAACAATATAATATTAAACTGTAAATTACTAAACAAGACAAATGTTTTTAAATCTAGAAAAATATAATGCAGCCACAATCGCAAATATACAATAATCTCTTCCGAATAACAAGCGATGTCAAAAGGCATTAATTGTCTATAAATACCTCAGAAACCATAGATTTTCAAAATTTAACGAAGCTTTCACAAAAACGAAGTTTCTACTACTGCCACTCATTTTCAGAAAATCGTTTTTCGAACCGAGTGTCTGAGTTGTTATTATAATGTATTATTTAGTTCCCTCAACGTGAAATATAGATTTTTTAGATCCTATCCACTCCCAAGTGGGTGAATTTCACATGAACTGCCAGTTTGATGTCCTGATGTTTAAATCTAAATTTCATATTAATAAATTTATTTTTTGATATTCTAAAATCAGGTAGTAGCACATCTTTTTATGCTTAATTCAATGCATTCATTAGATTTTTTCAGAGTTGTGAAATGGTGATCTTTTTTTTGTACTTTAGTTAGCAAGTAATGGGAATTTACTTGTCCTGAATAAAAAACTCTCAAATTTTCAATCTTTTTTTATGCTTCCAAACATTTTAAAATTTTTATATATGGATTAAAAGTAAAATATCCTGTGTTAATTAAACAAATAGATAGTTTATATATTTAAAATTAGTATCTAAGAGTTAAAAATTTAAATGTATTTTGTGTCCGCATATGCAGAACATGAGTGTTACTTTAGGGAAGTTAATATTATTTGTTTTCAAAATATTTGTATATTGCAGTTGGCAACGGTAATGAGAAAACGATGTTGTTTCTTCTTTACAGTGCGCTTATTTAGAACGCGATAATTTTGTTCTATAATTGCTATTTATTAGAATGTTCATTTCAACATGGTGAGTATTTTTATTTTCTTACAGGAGCGTTACCCATTTATTTATTATTATTTTTTAGCGTATAAAAATGTTAAGTTCGGGAATGCTGTATTTTTTATTCAGGAATCAATAGACCCAACTAAAATTTCAATAAAACAGTTAGAATTTATTTTAGTGAAGAATCCCTTAATAAATGTCATGAGTGTTACCGTACATGAGTGTTACCTTACATGAGTGTTACTTGGAAAAAGTAACACTCATGAGAAAAGAAGTTAAGTAATTCTAAAACTATAAATCACGTGTAAGATTTAAGTTATGATTATAATAGATTCATGATTCAGGGATATATTTTGTCATATTATGCATATTTATAATTATTTAAAAAATGTAACAGGATTTTCATGTCTGCACACGTGTTTTGTAAGTGCTATTTAAGATTCAAATTTTAATTCTTAATAAATAATTTTCAAAGGGCTATCTGTTTTACACAAATCATAGTTTAAACTTTTAAAAATCTTTTTTATGCATATTGTTACAAAAAATCTGTTTACTGCAAGATGAGTCTTATCGCTTGTCATGAGTTTTACCACTTTTCATGAATGTTACTGTAACTAAGAATCAGAATTTTATTAATGCATTTGTTACTTCACTGAAATTAATTGTTTTGTCTATTAGAACTTTCTAATTCTTTATTATAACTGCAATGAAAATAATTAATTTTTAATTAAATTTGTTTTTAATCAGACGTTATACCCTTTATTTAAGAAGCAAAGTAACACTCATGGCATAAACAACTATTAAAATGCTTTAAATTTATGAAATAAATAAATACTAATACATTTTTGATTTATTAATACGTATGTAAGAACCTTAAGCATTTTTTAAATTAATTATTGATGCAAAAAAAATCAGAATGTTTTATAGAGGTCACACTTATGAGAAAAATAGTGACTGGGCAAGACATTTCTTGAAATTTTCTAAATATAAATAAAAAAACTCGCAAATAATCTACTGCTTAGAATGTTGTAAACTATAAGCAACTCATACCTGAGAAATTTTTTATATTTAAACCAAATTATTTTTTCAAATTTTGTTTCACCTAATACGGCAATACATTTGAAAACCAATGAAGTAAACAATTTCATCTTCAGCAAAAATGTTTTAAAAACAAACATGACACATTTTTAGATTTAACATTACTCAAACGAAAATAATATTGTCTAAAATATAGATAAGAACTACATTGATAAAGCTTATAAATTCTTTTGTTTAGATCTGCATGTGTTTCGTCGCTCAGACGATGACATTTTCAAGATTTTTGTTGATACAAATATTTTCGTAAAAATGTTTTAAGTTACAAAGATTTTGCAATGATCTTTAGGGAGTCTCTGTATGATCAATTAAATGTATATCGATTTGAATAAATAGGTATTTATATACCTTACAAATTTTCGTTTCGGTTTAATTTTCAAAACCATCCTCGGGAGTCAAACTTTCTAAAAACACAAATCGGCAGGAAACAGTCTACTTGCTACGTCATCAGAATTATGTTGAAACTGAAGAATGTTTTGGAAGGTTAAACCAAAATTTAAAGTTTTATTTTATTTCTGTGATCTTATTCTTGCATAATGTATAAATTTATGAATAAATTATACATTTTATAGCAACTTATATTTTCTTTATTATTTAATTTTATAATACAAAGTTTTCAATCGTTGGTTAATTTGTATTTTCCTATTTAGTTAGTTTTTACATAGTCATAGATTAAGAAATATTCGTCTCCTATACGATGTGTAGGTTGTAGAGTATAAAAATATAATAACATTTATAGCGTTAATCAGAACTAAAAAATAATAAAAAATCGCATTAACATGGCATTTTAAGAAAAATATTGCATTAAAAATACTTTATCCTTTTAAAAATTTCGTCACGAAAAGCCAAAAACGATTAATGTAAATTCATTCATGGTATTTAACGATTATAATTATAGTCTTCATTATTACCGAGAAACTTCTACCAGCCAAACATGACTTCCGCTGAACGAAATAATGTTTTTCTCTCCTATTTAAACATACAAATTTAAATCATTTATCAGACTTCTTTCATAATTTATTAGCATTCTAAAGAAAGAACATAATCATTATCTTTTGCAGAGCAAAGGAGACGATCCATTAAATAGCGACTTCATTTGAATCAACAATAATTATCAAAGCCTTTTATTTAAGCAATACGTTTGCTTTGTAGAAAGCAAATCATTTGTGTTAGCTATTTTTAGGAATCTATTTGAACATCTGTTCTATTTCCGCTCCTAAAACGAACATCTATATAAACTAGTCGCATTCAGCGGAAATAAATAATTAATTATGATCATTAATTAACCATAAAAGTAATTCGTTGCATTATCTAGCATAATGTCTTTTCCTCTGGAACTGATCAAAATATATTACAATAGTTACTGTTTTGTCTTTTACTGCGCTGCGTAATACCTTTTTCATCTTATTCATTGGAAATTATTTTTGTCATAACATAACTTTTTAATTGCATTAAGGAATTTTCAAACTTCTGCATGGCAAAATGCTTCCTTTTTGTTTACGAACTGAAATATTCTATATTTAATTCCATGTCCAATAAAACTTTATTTCAATATTTTTTTAATAATTTTTGATTTTACGAAAGAATATTTTTTTCCGGCTCTATATTCAAATTTATAAACTCAAATTTTAATGAAATATTTCCCAATTATGTCTATTTCAATTTGTGAATCATCTTAAAACTTGTAATTATTAAGAACACTTTATCATGCGTTAGGCAATCGTATTAACCAGAATAAAAGCATACTTTCGGTATGATAAATGTAAAATTAATCCATATATGACAAATACAAAAACCGTAGCATGTTACTTTTTTAAACCCCCTAAGACGAACATCTTTATCTACTAGTTGCATTCAGAATGATTAAATAATTATGAGCATTAACAAAACTTTATTTCAATAAATTTGTTTATAATAGTTAACTTTACGAGTGAATATTTTTAGCCCTACATTCACATTGATAAACTCATATTTTTAATGAAATATTTCCACAGTATCTCAGTTTCAATTTATAAATCATCTTCAAGCTTGCAATTATTATAAAAATTTTATCATGCGCCACACAATCATATTAACCAGAATAAAAGTATAATTTTCGGTATAATAACTGTGAAAGTAATACATTATCACATATACAAAAAATGTAGTATATTACTTTACGAAACCTCCAAAAACGAACATTTATTTAAACTCGTCAAATTCAGTGGAAATAAATAATTAATTATAATCATTAATTAACCATAAAAGTAGCTCATTGTATTATCCTGTAAAATGTCTTTTCTACTGGATCTAATCAAAATGTATTAAAATAGTTACTGTTTTGTTTTTTATTGCACTGCGTAATACCTTTTTCATCTTATTTATTAGAAATTATTTTTGTCATACACAATTTTTAATTGCATTATGGAATTTTCAAATATTTGCATAGCAAAACGTTTCCTTTTTGTTTATGAAGCAAAATATCCTAGATTTAATTCCATGTGTAACAAAACTTCATTTCAATATTTTTTTTACAATAATTGATTTTACGAATGAATTTATATAGTTTTACATTCACTTTTATAATCTCACATTTTGAATAAAATATTTTCAAATTATCTCTATTTCAATTTATGAATCATCTTAAAGCTTGCAATTATTATGAACAATTTATCATGTGTCAGGTAATCATATTAAGGGGTCTCAGGACTCTTAAAATCGGAAAAATTGAAAAAAAAATGAGACCATCTTCAATATTTAATAAATTAAAATGTTTCTGATATAAAAACACAGTTTTTATTAAGATCAAAGACATGAGTACGTTCTTTCATTTTATGCTTTTAAAAAATTGCCAGGAGCAGAATTAGTATTTACAGAGCGCTCCAAACTGTCAAACATTTGACGAGCAGAAAATTGACATTAAATTACACACACTATTGCAAAATAAATATTGCAAATAGAATGGAAATTTTGGTGTCTACTTATACATAAGATTGTAATAATTATCTTGAACCTAAAAGAATTATGTTTAAAGCATTTTTCTATTTTTAATACAAAGTTGTATTTAACTGATAGAAAATTTTGAAAATTTCAACAAGATAATCATCTAAAAAATAAATTTTTTGAACGATAAAAAGGAAATTTTAGGTTTAAGGTATGCAGATTAACATGAAATATATATTTTGAGAATTTTATGTAAAAATACATTCAAGATTTTGAGATATCGTGCGCGCTATGACCAAAAATGTCATTTGGAGAAAAATAAGGGCAAAGTTTCGGAAACGACGCTTCAGCTACTGATCTGGTAAAATTCCAAAATCCATAACTTTTGTTCTAATGAGAATTTTTTCAAAGCAATTATATAAAAATGTTCAGAAAAGATAGCAGTTTAACATATAAAAAATTGAAATTTCAAAAATTTGGAAGCTTTAAGAGTCCCATGACCCCTTAACCAGAATAAAAGCATACTATTCGGTAAGATAACTGTAAAAGTAATCTATATATATGAGGAATACAAAAGAGGAAAAAAATAGAATATTACTTTCCGAAATTATCAAAAATGAACTTTTATGTAAACTCGTCAAATTTTTTAAGAGTAATTTCGAAAATTTGGAAGCTTTAAGAGTCTTGTGACCCTTTAACCAGAACAAAAGCATACTTTTCGGTATGATAACTGTAAAAGTAATCCATATGTCCGAAATACAAAAAAGAAAAAAAAATAGAACATTACTTTTCGAAATTATTAAAAATGAACCTTTATTTATACTCGTCAAATTCAGTAGAAATAAATAATTAATTATGATCATTAATTAACCATCAAAGAAGGAATTTGCTTCAATCATGCGTCTGTCGGTCATATTAACTGAAAAAAAAGAATACTTTTTGATATGATAAATGCATGTAATATAAATACAACAAAAGTAACACTTTACTTTCCAAAACCTCCTTAAATGAACATTTATTTTAATTAGCCGCACTGAGAGGAAATAAATAATTAAATATGATCATTAATTAACCATAAAAGTAATTCATTGCATTATCTAATATAATGTCCTTCATTCTGGAACTAAACAAAATATATTACTGTAATTACTGTGTTGTCTTTTATTGCGCATTGTAATACTTTTCTCACCTTATCCATTGAAAAATGTTTTTGTTATAATTATTGGTTTGGATTAAAAAATTTTCATAGCAATGAACATTTGCATCGCAAAATGTTTTTAATTTTTGTACATGAAAGAATATATCCTTCAATGTTTTTATTCTGTATTTAACTAAAATTTATTACAATGAATTTATTAATATTAGATTTTACGAATAAATACTTTTAGTGCTTCTTTCACTTGTATTAAGTCATGATTTTCTAAGCACCAATATTTCTTTTTATGAATCATACCAGAAACTTGCATTAATTATGAACACTTTATCATGCGTCAAGCAATAACATTAACTAGAATAAAAACATATTTCTCGATATGATAGATGTAAAAGTAATTCATATATTACAAATACAAAAAAATAATAATGTAATAAATGTAATAAATGTAAGAGTAAAGTGTGTAACGTAAGTGCAACAAAAGTTACTGGATATGTGAGTCGATTGAATTGAGAGCATGAAGAATGGTGTAAATATCAAAAAGATAATCAACTAAAACAAAAGTATCGTCAACGTAGGTCATCCGAAATTTTAAATTTAATAGATTAATTATTTTTCCCTCAAAGTAATGCATATAAAAGATACAGATAATTGATACTTGAATATTATCCATACTTAAGCCGTCATATTGTTTAGAAAAATTCTTATGAGATTCAAAAGTAATAGATTAATAATGCAGACTTAAAAATATTTTTAAATATTACATTTATTGACAAATGAAATAATTAAGGCATGTCTTTTTATTCTAACGATTTAAAAAAATAATGTCTTAATAAAAACTTGAAAATAGCTGTAAAGATTATGCAACATTAAAATGCAGAAAATTTAGTGTTAAAGTTTTCAAAGAAAAGTGGAAAATAGCTAGCAGATTTGATCCATTTAAATTGACAAAAGAGTCCGTTTTAGCTAATTTTAAATAAATATTAATTAAATGTAGCACTTCCTTAATTGCGCATACTTATGTATTTGTTATGCAATCTTTTCATTTACGATAGCATGTAAATGCACCACAAAATAAATTTTTACTCATACGGCACAACCACCTACCCATCTTTTCTTTAAAAATCTCAAACATTATGAAAATAACCATATCGTAAACTATCGATATTTTGCGGCCATAATATTTCGATTTTACAGTCGGCTCTAATTGCCATTTCGCTTAGAAATGACTTTTACGATCTCTAAAAAGAAGTTAACTGAGAACAGATGCTGCCAAAACATTCCATAAAAATTCGTAACGTGTGTCATATTCGTCAGATGTCTAAGCAAGTCTCTTGGGAAAGCGTTGAGATATTTACAACGCCCGGACCACTGAGGTAATTCATTGAGGAAGTGTATCATGAAATTGAAAAGACAGCAATTACCAACTCATAGACGTGATTAAACCCCGAACGACTGAGATAAAATACATTCGCACATACCTTTATGGCTCAAGTCATCTACAATTATCGTAATGGAAGAAAAGTAGTATTACTAAAAAAAGTAAGTTACAGATCAAGCTATTTTGTTAACATATTCTGGTTAACACATGCATAGGGAAATGACATTATTATACCTTGTCTTTATTTCAATAGATATATAATGTTGGCGATTTTATAATTTATCATTATTTCTTTCAAAAAAAAGAGGGAAATCTATCGAAGGATTTTATAACGCATTAAATAGAGGAAAATTATATAAATAAATTTGAGAAAGATGTGAAAATACTTTTGTATGTTTAATGCTTGAATTTTAATGTAAACGAATAGTAAATAACAGCAGACAGTTTATAATGAAAATAAAAATTATTTAATTTATCCTTGATAATGGGTGAGTATGTTTTTATTTTTAAAAAGCTTTAGATACCCTGATAAGTTTTTTTAGTATACATGTGTATCATATATATTTTATGGTTCCCATATCAATTGTCATTTATCATTTATCATTCTTAATTATATGTTATAAATTGTAAATTGCATCAGAAATTTTAAATAATGATAAAGAGGAATATAAGGAACACAAATAAAGTGTATAAAGGGGTTACTATTACTCAAAAAAGTTGGTTCAATTTTTAATACATAGAACGACCCCTATTTTTAAAATTACTTCCATATCTTGAAAAAGACATTATTCCTTGTCTCAAATACTAAGAGTGTCATATTATCGTAAACAGTCTATAAATAATTGCAGCTGTATTTTTTTTTACATTGATTCCATACTTGGATTAATATTTAAACAACTAAAACTCTTTTTTATTTCATTATCCAAAATCTAATACTACCATCGAGCTTAAAATAAAAAGAAACAGGTATTGCATTTTTTGTCCATACGGGTGACAATTTGTCTACAGCTAAAAAGTACCATTAATTAAAAAGTTAAACACCTCGACCTATTCAGAAACCTTATTAGATTTTTTCCGCTTTTTTTTTTTCCTTTTTCTGTGTTAGTATGCTACGAGCGGATTCCGCTAAGATAAAATATTATAATTAAAATTATTTGTGGATTGTTTTTATCATCTTCTGATTTTCTTTTTTACAAATATTTTTTATTGTATAAGAATAACAATTATTCTTCAAATGATATTAAAATTTTTAAGTATGATATTCAGTATTTGAGTCATTCTAAGAGAAATGGACAAAAAGTCCTGCACGTAGTGCCTACATAAATACTTTTATTTATTAACTTAATATCTTACTCACTTACTTACTAACTACTACTCTAACTCAACTTATTAAGCTGCTCAAATATAAACTATTCATTAAAAAGCAAACAAAATCTTATATTTTTATATTGGGATAGTTGTTTTAATTGAGGATGCATTCGCATTGTTAAAATAACAGCAATATTATAGGTGGAAAAGCTGTTTCACGCATGATTTAAAATAACCTTTTAATGGGTTTAAGTTTCCACATTTTAAACCTTTGACCTTGGAAAGCTGCCAAATTTTAATAAGTAAATTATGAAAATAATTAACAATAAAAATGTCTACATTTGAAATCTTAGGCATAAGCATCTGCCCCTAAAATCTGTCCATTTCCATAAAAAACTAGCAAAAAATTTAGTCCGCGACAATTACATAAATAACTATATTTATAACTTATAAGTTATTAAAACATAGATGTAGAGAGTTTTATAATTTGTATCATTTAAATTTTAAATAGTTACTTCATTAAAACGAATATCTACAACTTAAACATTTATATATAAACTAAGTAATAAAATGCGCAGATAAATAAGAGAATTTGTAAGAAACTCACATTTAATTATTAAAGATTGTTAATTATTAGGTTCATTCAACATTATTACAATTAATCAAGAAACATAATATCAGGTGAATAAATTAACGTATATTTGTATACGCTTTCTATGTTTGTAGAGCCAGTAAATCCGCAAAGATGGGGAAATTTGAAACGACGCTTAGATTTCTACTAATAGCAAAGGAAACTAGAGACATTAGCGTTAGATCCACACGGTTTTATATATTGCAGTCTTTATCGCTTGAAACCACCTACGAGCAGAGAATAAGATTTTCTGCATCATTATGAAGAATCAAGTTTCTAAGTCAATGCTTCGGAGAGTTATGGATGTTAGACTTTGAATTAAAGCCTGGGTTTCGATTGCAAGACGCATTTCAGAAATTTGATCACAAAGGGGCATCTTATATATATAAGGAGAAAGCTATTGATTTATCTGGTTTCAAGTTTACAGTCATTGATTAATTTCTGTTATTATTTCGATGGCAGTAGTAGAGAGTGGAAAAAGACCACACTAAAATAAGATGACCATTTTATAAAAATATTTCATGAAAACACAGAGATTTCTAAAACATATTATATCTTTTTAATAAAATAACAAATTTTTACTGATATTTATGTTTGCATGATGCGGATTTGAAAAAAAAAATAATTTAAATATTTTTTGAAAAATAAAAAGTGTCAGAGAACAAAGGAAAGGAAAGAAAAGCAAAATCACACGTGTAAACCATAAATGCTTATAGCATAATTAGTCAAGAATAAGCAAACCACAATGTGTATTCAGGAGTTTTCAGTTTCTGTTTCGTACACTTGCTCAAAAATTGCATAAGTGTTCATGATTGTTTTTTCGAATTTCGAGGGAAACTTGATGCTAACTTTCTATTGTCGCAAAAGCCCTCACATAGTTATTATGTTTGAATGACAACCGTGTGTATATGGGCACGGTTAAACCTAGTTTGTTGTTTAAAAATTAATCTACTTAGTTATTCTTTTAGATTCATCTTGCAGTTTTTAGAATCATATTGTTACAATGTTTCATTATATAGATGATCTGAAAAAATTATAAATATTTGAGTCCACTATCTACAGGGACACATGTTAGCTACTAGAATGATTGATTAACGATGCCAAAGGTCACGTTAATAGCTCATATTCATGTTGTTTGAGAGATTAATATAAACTTTTAATTTTTAAACTTTTAATAGATTTCTAAAACATATTATATCTTTTTAATAAAATAACAAATTTTTACTGATATTTATGTTTGCATGATGCGGATTTGAAAAAAAAAATAATTTAAATATTTTTTGAAAAATAAAAAGTGTCAGAGAACAAAGGAAAGGAAAGAAAAGCAAAATCACACGTGTAAACCATAAATGCTTATAGCATAATTAGTCAAGAATAAGCAAACCACAATGTGTATTCAGGAGTTTTCAGTTTCTGTTTCGTACACTTGCTCAAAAATTGCATAAGTGTTCATGATTGTTTTTTCGAATTTCGAGGGAAACTTGATGCTAACTTTCTATTGTCGCAAAAGCCCTCACATAGTTATTATGTTTGAATGACAACCGTGTGTATATGGGCACGGTTAAACCTAGTTTGTTGTTTAAAAATTAATCTACTTAGTTATTCTTTTAGATTCATCTTGCAGTTTTTAGAATCATATTGTTACAATGTTTCATTATATAGATGATCTGAAAAAATTATAAATATTTGAGTCCACTATCTACAGGGACACATGTTAGCTACTAGAATGATTGATTAACGATGCCAAAGGTCACGTTAATAGCTCATATTCATGTTGTTTGAGAGATTAATATAAACTTTTAATTTTTAAACTTTTAATAGATTTCTAAAACATATTATATCTTTTTAATAAAATAACAAATTTTTACTGATATTTATGTTTGCATGATGCGGATTTAAAAAAAAAAATAATTTAAATATTTTTTGAAAAATAAAAAGTGTCAGAGAACAAAGGAAAGGAAAGAAAAGCAAAATCACACGTGTAAACCATAAATGCTTATAGCATAATTAGTCAAGAATAAGCAAACCACAATGTGTATTCAGGAGTTTTCAGTTTCTGTTTCGTACACTTGCTCAAAAATTGCATAAGTGTTCATGATTGTTTTTTCGAATTTCGAGGGAAACTTGATGCTAACTTTCTATTGTCGCAAAAGCCCTCACATAGTTATTATGTTTGAATGACAACCGTGTGTATATGGGCACGGTTAAACCTAGTTTGTTGTTTAAAAATTAATCTACTTAGTTATTCTTTTAGATTCATCTTGCAGTTTTTAGAATCATATTGTTACAATGTTTCATTATATCGATGATCTGAAAAAATTATAAATATTTGAGTCCACTATCTACAGGGACACATGTTAGCTACTAGAATGATTGATTAACGATGCCAAAGGTCACGTTAATAGCTCATATTCATGTTGTTTGAGAGATTAATATAAACTTTTAATTTTTAAACTTTTAATAGATTTCTAAAACATATTATATCTTTTTAATAAAATAACAAATTTTTACTGATATTTATGTTTGCATGATGCGGATTTGAAAAAAAAAAATAATTTAAATATTTTTTGAAAAATAAAAAGTGTCAGAGAACAAAGGAAAGGAAAGAAAAGCAAAATCACACGTGTAAACCATAAATGCTTATAGCATAATTAGTCAAGAATAAGCAAACCACAATGTGTATTCAGGAGTTTTCAGTTTCTGTTTCGTACACTTGCTCAAAAATTGCATAAGTGTTCATGATTGTTTTTTCGAATTTCGAGGGAAACTTGATGCTAACTTTCTATTGTCGCAAAAGCCCTCACATAGTTATTATGTTTGAATGACAACCGTGTGTATATGGGCACGGTTAAACCTAGTTTGTTGTTTAAAAATTAATCTACTTAGTTATTCTTTTAGATTCATCTTGCAGTTTTTAGAATCATATTGTTACAATGTTTCATTATATAGATGATCTGAAAAAATTATAAATATTTGAGTCCACTATCTACAGGGACACATGTTAGCTACTAGAATGATTGATTAACGATGCCAAAGGTCACGTTAATAGCTCATATTCATGTTGTTTGAGAGATTAATATAAACTTTTAAAGACACCCATGTACAAAAAAAGAAAAAAACATTTTGGAAGAAAAGGCAGTTGATTGCTAGTTATATATATTTTTTTATAACCAATCTGACAGGATAAAAATTAAGCAAACAGTAGGTCTACAATACATCCAATCTACAGTAACAACTGTATCATACAATAGGTACTTTAATTTACCGGTGTCATTTTTTTAAAACATCTTTTTTCACTATTCAAAAGTTTTTTTGCAGGCATCTCATTTGCATGCAGTATCTTTTAAAATGAATATTGCCAAATAACACTCGTATACTTAACACCAACAATGATGTACAAGACATACGTTCGAACATTTTATGTTTTTTAAAGCTGTTTTATGCACTTTTCCTGATGGTATATGTTATTTAAACTGCAAAAATATATATTTTAAAAACTAACAAAAATAAGTATTTAAATAAAGTTCATGTTTATCGATTCAAAATAAAGGTTATTTAAACATGTTATATGTGAACAGACAGCTTCGCGCATAAAATTCTTTTTAATTTTAAGTTGTAAACGATTTTGAAAATTTACTTTGTACGCTTTTATATTTTGTAAAGTACATTGTGTATCTGAAATGCAAAGATACATAAACGTAATGTCTTATTAAGACTGTAATTCTAAACACAGATCCATATGTTTGAATGTGTGACACCAATTTAAATTCATCTCTCTGATTCTGTCAAAGTTTAGGCAAAATGTCATTTACCTTTAAAATTAAAATTTCTCTAACAGCTGTTACAGAATAATAAAGCAAAGTATGTCACTTGCTTTTATCCTAACAACACATATTAAATAGGAATTAAAAATGCATATACCAAAAGAATATTTGAATTTAAAATTCATTTAGATGATATTGTTTTGCTGTTTTTAATCTTTATATTTTCAAATATGTCTCCACAAATTATGACATCAATTCAAATTCATCTGCCTAATTTTATCAACATTTCACAGAAATGTCATTTTCCTTTATATCTAAAATTTCTCCCAGAACTGTTACGGGATCATTATGCAGAATATGTCACTTCATTAGACCCTTGCAAACCATAGACGCGAATGTTATAACTATCGTGCTTGCATGTACAACATGCCTGAGGAATCCGTAGTCTATTATTGTAATGCCATTACGCTTTAACTATGTAATATGAATCTGTGGTGTTTGGGCGAAAACATCTGAAATGGAACTGAAGGAAAGTTTTCAATTAAGAGTTGCATAATGGCAACAGGACTGAGATATACATGCAATTTATTTGATAGGAGACGCACATCCTGGAGAAGTATTTGAATACTGTTACAGAGTAATGTAATCTGAAATTCACAAGAATAGCGACACACATTTACAAACACACATCTACTTGTAAATACACAATTATTCTAAATAAAAATTATTTTCTCGAAATACTGATAACTAAAATAAAATGGTATATTTAGATAAAAATCTGAACAATAAATAATATTATAAATTAATTTTAACATATCAAATATTTTACTAAGCAAATAAAAGTTTATGCCTAGATTTAGAATTTCAGTTTTTTTAGTCTCTTTATGAATTGAGTGAAAGTATTATATAAACATAAATATATATAAAACTGTTATCTAAAGTTAGGGCAAGTACAAGCACATGTTAATGTACTTAAATCCATTGTGTTTCACTCCATTTTTTCAGTTTCTTATATGAGGAATAAAAAAAGATCTCTCTTTAAAAATAAACCCTTTCATCCAATTACTCCAAACAGCCAACTACACAAATTACCTTCTACCCCTCCCTCACCCTATAAAGGAGAACTCAGATAAAATATAAACAAGCTAAATCAGATGTCTATGTTATCTAACGTGTAATCTATCTGTGTACTCTATTATTTGGATGTACATGCCTCCGTGAAATGAGTAATTGGGGATGATGAGAGCCCACAGATATTTTCTAATGTAGGTTCACCCATTCTTTCGTATTTAAGAGTATTCCCGTAAGCACGATCATATAACTTTTTTATATCCTTAAAGACCCCATTGAAATATATTATAACCATAAAACTTTTTAAATTTTTATTATTAGAAAAACATTATATAATTTCATGCATAAAATGTGATCATTGCATCATGCATAAAATGTGACGGAGGTAAGAGACACTGGGAATAGTTGTCACATGGATTGGCCGTCAAAAAACTAGTTACTTCACTCATATAGCTTGTACCAGCTCATAAATTCATCGATGTCTTTGATGATATGAGCTGTGGTTATTATTTGATTTTTGCATTACTCTCTAGTTTCATAACTGCCTTCAAACTACATTACTGTTTTCAAAATATTTATATTTACTGTTGGTTCTTTCCATGCTGACCGAGTATTTATTGTATATATTATTATAAATTTTGATTCAATATTATTAATACATTATAATATTCGAAACTTTTATGCGGCATCATATTTGAGGAAAATAACTGTATAACACTTTAAAGATTAAAAATAACGACCAGTTTTTCAAACAGGATTTCTCCTCACAGCATGCATAGGATAAATTAATTGCGTAAAACAAACTGATAGTATGACACTGATATCTAACAGACAAATTTCATAAACTGTATGTAAAAATCACTTCAAAGCATTCATATTTACTTTTAATATTAAAAAAAATAAAGGCAAAAAATACTTTTATTTATTTACCTTCGACATGTTTCATTGAATCCGATGCAACATTCACACGAATAAATATAGTACAAATATTTTTGCAAAAATTTTTTAATTGAAAAACTAGTAAGCATAAATCAGGCAATTACGAGCATAATATAATTAAATCCAATGCTAAAAAGGAATGTTTGTGAAAGAGAATTATTTTATATTATTATTTATAGCATATCATTCTAAACTTTAGGAAGCTCTATGGAGGCTGAATCACGACATATATTCTCACTGCGTAAGAAGATCTCTATTGATTCTCAGATAATGAATGGCAAATAAAATCTTGATGGATAAATATTTATATTGCTTTTTAATATCAATTTGTAAAAGTTCTTTGTTTCATAATTTAGCTAAAGATGTAGTTTTCTTGTTGTATTCATTGTCTGCTACCCGTTCTTTGATTCTAGTTTTGACTTTTTGTTTGTCATTCCTATATAAAATTGAACAGTTCCATCTTCTTTGATGAAAGGTATTCCACATATGCCTGAGTATTATTTTGGTATTGATTTATAATTACATTAATATAGTATGAAAAAAAAATGTTAGCATAGTATGAAAGATATATTAACATATTATGTCAAAGATTAGACCCAGTAAATCTAAGTCAATTATATTAATAAATATACTTTCGGATTAATTTAATAGAAAATTTTAAATGCTACATTAAAATGTAAATAACTTTATTTATATGTATTTCCATATAAATTCATACATGTGGTGCGTTATGATCAAATGCTTATTTAAAATCCGTTCTCGAATGATTTACATAAATAAGTATATAAAATAAGATATTTGAATAGTTTTTAATATTAAATACGCATTTCACTAATTGGAAATTTTAAACTTTATTCAAAATTAGAAATGAACTGCATGCACATTTATAACAAAGCCATGAGAATGCCTAAGGAAATAAATCTGTTATTTTAAAGATAATTTTCCGTTTGATTCAAGTTACTAAATCATAAGTGAAGAAATAAATAAAATAATTATTGCGAAGCACATTTTAGCTGAATCATAATTACCTTCATTTTATTAATTCGGGAAAAAGAGTTTTTTTTAATTCATTAAGTGCCATAAGTAATTTTTAATTTGCCCGGACAATATTACATGGATCAATTAAAAAAGTTTATTGTTAATTTTACATGACGAAAGCTAAGAACCTAGTTTTAACTCTACATTTTAAGCCTTTTAATAAATATAACTGAAGTGAAATAATTTTGGAATGATTTACTTAATTTTCCATCTCATCTTAAATGTAAATGCTAACTACAAATGTTTTTTTCTTTAAATTATTAATGCTTTACATCTTCTTCTACATATTGATATATTAATAATCTAATTAAGAATGATTGAATCTCTGATTCTCCCGTTATGGATAATTGGTATATATGTTTTAAGGGCAATACATGACAATAAGTAATTTTCTTTTATTTGAAATTTTTAATATATTGTAACAGAAGATATATCACATTTTTGTATTTTAAAAAAATTCTGAAGTGATAGGACAAGAAATTTCTTTTACATAATACATCCTTAGTGTGTGTGTGTGTGTGTGTGTTTTATATACAGCAAGGAACATCCTGCTTATGTGTCTTATTCGGCATGTAGTTATTTCATAATCTATCATGTAGTATAATAGCTCTTGAAAGATATTCAGATCAATGTTTGTACAATCTGCCGAAATGTCTTGTATTAATTTAGTTCAATTTCAGCAATATATCTAGAAATGCAAGTTGTCGGTGCTATTTTTGACAGCCGATTATCTGCCCGAAGGCTATAGAAGCCCTGTATCCTCAGTAGATTTTTTCTAAAGTAAACCGAAGACGTATTACCCAAGGTTTCCTAAGATTCAAAGAAAACCATGGAAAACTCGGAACAGTTAAGCCGACAGGAACAATTCTGTTCAAACAGAGCATCCCCGTCTACCAGTTTCGAGAGCAGAACTTTTGAGCAATTGCTGAGGCTAAAGATGCATGACTTTTTTACTGTTCTTGAAGAAGATTACTGAAAGCTTTTTTCTGTAAAGAGGCGTGTTCCTTTTGAAAGCATTTAAAAAAACTGAAATTACGATGCATTGATTTAAATTCCAATAGATGAGATGGTCAGTTTATTTTCATCAGGCATTACATCAGATAGATAAAAAAAATAATGTTTTAATCAAAAAATGAGGCATTCTCGTATTCAGCGTACTCTGCATTCTGCAGTTTCACACCTTTGTTTGGTTGTGGTGTTTACAAAAAGCACTCGAACATGTAAGAGTATAAGAGAATGATGAAATATTCTAAAGGCACATGCACACATCGCAAATTTCTGTCCAAGCTATGCAACCGCCATTACAGAATTTCAAGAATTTGCTTTAGATGAGTAAGGTAAAAATTAACTTTCCGATTATGCCAGTCTTGCAAAGCCATAACGAGTGACGGGTTCGTTAAATTTTTGTTTGACCACTTTCTAACAATCTAATTTTACTGTTCGATGAAATGTGACTCAGAAGGAATATTATGATATACCAAGATAAGATAGGTAAATTTTAAACTAGGTTTAAAGAATGAACTTCTAAAAGTTACATCAAATACGTTGCTGAAAATTTAGAATATACATAATGAATTCGTCCTGGAATTTTAGTGCATTTCATTACTAAATTCAAAGTTTTATGTTTCCAAATTATTTAAAGCGTAATAGTGAAATAAAGTGAAGGTGTTTAGGCATAATGGTTGAGATGAAACTGATTTTGTGCTGTTACTGAAACGAGATTGTTCAATCATAACCTGTATTTTTGCGAACTTTTCACTGTTTTAAGTAATTGATTTCTGATATTTTCTGATTAGTCAATCTCGCTTCACTAACAGCGCGAAATCTACCTGGATATCATCTTTAATGTATATGTTTGACACAAATAGATAAATATGCGGCTTTAGCACCAAAAACAAATTTATTATAAATTTCGCGCCAAAAGTTTTTTGACGTAAAGTAACATGATAAAAAGAGAGGAAAAAAAAACATGGACATGAAATTATTTTCCCTATACATATTAAGAGCGATTTTGAATTAAAAACAAAATAAAACGTTTTAAATTAATCGAAAATATTTTTACAGCGGCTATTCTACTTTTTAAAACTACTTCAATATTGTAAATATATTTTTACTAATCAATCGCAATAAACATTTATTTAACGTACCTACAAGAAAAGAAAAAGCTTTTCAAGAAACTTCTGATCATTATTTCTGGCAATCTCTCATGTAATGAGCCTTTGAATAAGAAAAGTAATGACGGTGACGATGAGGGATTCAACTAATGGTGACGACTGTGTAAGGGATTTCGTACCTCATTTTGAGCTTCAAGTCTTTTTTTTTTTTTTTCCTTCTCTTCGACTAAATGCGTATATACTATTTAGACTCTTTTAAAAGAGTGTTATAAGTGCATTTTAAATTCTTAAAAGATTTTAAGATATTTTTGAGAAATGAAAGCAATTTATTATTTTAAGAATCCCAGGGTGTATTTTTTTTGTTTTTTTGTTTTTTTGTTCATTTGTTTAATAAAATGTCAATAAAAAGCAATTTACCTTTTTTAATCTGATATTTTGTAATAATTTAATTAAAGAAGGTCATTTTACCCTTTCGTATTGGCATAAATAAAGTTTGTTGCATATCCAAAAAATTCATCGTGGTATGAAAGCACTCAGTAGCGCGGGAAGTAACTTGTAGTAAACGTCAGCATCGGCGTATATCAATTTCATAAAATGTCAAACTATTTAATATAATTAAAACTTGGCCCAAACAATGATTATTTCTACACCACTATTTAATGGAATATTTTTGTGTGGCCTTATAAATTAATAATAAATATTCTTTGCACCACCGATTGTACAGAATGCATATTTTAGTATATACTTCATAGATGCATATCAATATTATGTTCAAAAGAGTATAACATCATTAAAAGGAACTTGAAACTATTTTTTCTCTTTCACCGTAATGGAACAGAATACTTTTGACTGTACCTATTATTAAACTATACATCCGATTTTCACAAAATTTGAAATGACATGACAAATTTATGCGACAATTATATGTTTTAAATTTCCAGCGATTCAGTTGGGTAGTTATTGCGATATGCGAATGGACGGACTGGAATAAGTCTACTATAAGTGCTGAGTATTTACATAATTACGAACGCATCTAAAAACTGTAAGTTTCATTCATATAGAATCCATAATTTATTCAGTTTACACTAATAAATTATAGCAGTTAATTGTAAAGTAAGTATGTCTATATTTTGAATCGTTAATGCCACCTTTTATTTCCTATCACTCCAAAATAAGAACTAAGTAAAACAAACAGCCCAAAACATGTATGAATGTTTAAAAAAGGCACGCAGTTATTCCCGATCTTCTAAAGCTACGCCATGAGTGTAGTAGTTAAGATTACAAAAAGTAAATGAATAAAAACAAAGAAGGTTAGAAACACTGCATCCTCCATTTAAGAAACGACGGTAAGTGAGAATGGGTTGTGCACTGTAAAGGCCATTGTAATGCATTTTTCGTAATTTTAACTATTTCACTTATGATGGAGTTTTAAAAATTGCGAACAGCTTTCTAACGTTTTAAAATCTATATTTCATTTGTGTTTTTTTTTTTTTCAGGTTTTATAATTTTTTTTCTTATAAGGTCACAGAGTTCAACCGTTCATTTTTAACAGAGAAAGATACTACATACAGCGTAGATAACAAAATGACTTCAGTACATATGTATAAGGATATCTTTAGGCTCTGAAGCAATTAGATTACATCTTTTGCTTTACTCAAAATAAAAACTGTCATTTTAAACTATTAAGTTCATTCATATTTTAGGGATATTGTAGGATCGTGAACAATATCAATAAAATCTTCATTATTATACAATATCCTCAAAATATGGATTATCTTACATTAACTCCCAAAACTAGATTAATTTAATTACTTGTTCATTTTGAACTGAACATTTCACTATGATTTATGATTTGAAAGGACACCATTTTACATTTTTTATTCTATTTTATATTAAAATGACGAGTGAAAGTGCACTTACTACGTTTTAAAATTTTAATTTTTTTGTATTATATATTTAATAACATAGAAAACACTTTTCTGTAATTTTTCACTTAATTAATCTTTATTTTAGTTCACTTAAAACATTATATAATTTATACTTTATGTTAACGATATAATTCTAAATTTAATTTAATGATAATGAAAAAAAAATCTGCGTAGAGGTTTTGGCAATCTTTTAAAAAACACCATTGAAAGCAGTAAAATATTATTATTTTTATAAATAATACTATCCTTTCAAAAGTTTTAGGAAAAATGGGCTCATTTGTAAGAACTGTTCTTTAACTAAAATTAAAAAAAAAAAAAAAAAAAAAAACTCTAACAGTAAATTTCGTACCATTTTTCTAATTAATTTGACAGAGAGGATTTTCTTTTTAGTTGTTAAGTGCTTAAATCACACAGAAATATTTCACAAACTTTTATTACCACATTATTATAAATGCTACACTAAAAATGTTTTTCTAACTAGATGGTCACTGTTTCTCCCTAGAAACTAGATGTACATATTCAGAAGAAACTATTTCAATATTAAGCAAACTCTCACTTAAAAAAAAATGTTTTTAAATTTCCATATATCTAAAATAACATTCACATGATAAAGCATTCAAAAATATAATGCTACCTGACGTTATCGCAAAAGACTAGGCAAAATTCTTATGCTTAAAAGTCCTCCACAACTTAATGCTTAAAACATATGCACAAAATTTTACAGATACATATTCACTTATTGTCAGCATGAAAAAGTAAATGTTTTTTCGCAATATCCTGTTGTATAAGCAAGCATTAAGATACTTAGAGTTCTTTTCTTGTATTTCTATGAGATTTTCTGTTGGAAGACGAGTAACTCATCAAAGAATGATAGCCAAATATTTTGCTCAAATCCATACCATGAAATGGCCATTATTACGGTTCTCGAGGGTTTAAGAATATTTATGAGCATAAAACCTAGCATAGCAAATAGCTCTTTTTTTATCCTAGAACACGAAAAAACAATTACAGTAAGATAAATTTGTGTTTTTTGTCAGTGTTTTATATATTTTTTCTTTTTAAATTTTATTTTCTGCATAAAAGAAAATTATGAATATAAAGTCAATGGAACAATATTCGAAAAATACTTCCATTTTTTTTAAAGACATTTGAAAAACTTTCAAAATTTTATATTTTCTGCTTTTTTTAAAAAAAATGACAGGGTTTAATATTTTAAAATATTAAATTTTGTTCTTAAAAATACAAAAAAATATTAAAGCTGTAAAACAACAATTTACTGTCAACTTATTGAACAAAATCTCTTTCACAAAACCTCGTTCTTTTATATACATTTAAATGGAACTCTTTTTCCATCGCCCTTCTTTAATTTTATTTTTATTTTTATCCAAGCGTAAAAGAAAATTACGGTTTCAAAATCACTGGAACATAGATTTCAAAATTTTAAATATCTTAAAAACATTAGAAAAAATTCAATATTTTTTTAATTTTTCTAAAGTGACCATTAAACAACTTCATTATACATTTAATTTTATTTAAGATATTTAAGAATTTCATTTAACATACAATTGTAAGTAACTCATTCAGTAAAGCTATTTATTGATTTATTTAAAAATAAAAACCGAGCTGTATGTCTTACGAGTAGTAAATTTTTTAAAAGTGTGTAATGAAGTTTGATAGTTGTTATGTTAACAGTAAAATATTAAATACTTAAAATATTATGCTTAAATCGTGTACAATAAAATATAAAAGCTATGTATTGTTCATTTACTGTCAACAAAGTTACTTACATAAAAACCTGTTGTAT
Organism: Maratus speculifer; assembly: GCA_964019185.1. Classification (NCBI taxonomy): domain Eukaryota; kingdom Metazoa; phylum Arthropoda; class Arachnida; order Araneae; family Salticidae; genus Maratus; species Maratus speculifer. The sequence goes on along the minus strand of OZ025289.1, from coordinate 103,194,074 downwards.
CGGAAAGCATTATAACAGCAATTTTCTTTCCTTGTATTTCTAGGAGATTTTCTAGTGGGAAACGACTAACTCATCAAAAGAGGATAGACAGATATTCTGCTAAAATCCATATCACGAAAAACGGCCATTATTATGGTATTGGAGATTTAAGAATATTTAAGAGCATAAATACTTGTCTTAGGAAAAGTCTTTCGCCAAGAACACGAAGAAATTATTACAGAAAGACGAAGATGTTTTTTCCATCATCATTATCTATGGCTTTTTTCACATTTGTTCACATACATATCTATGCTTTTTTTTAAACTTTCATTCTCATTCTACACTTATATATACACTGTTACACTTATATATATATATATATATATATATATGCAAGAATGAAAATTATGCACGTAAAATAACTTTATCACAATTTTGAAAATTCTTTTATTTTGAAAAAATATAAAAACGTAAATTCAAAACTTTAATATTTTAGGATATTTTCTCAAAAGGTTAGCCATAATATGTACAGATACGCGAAATTTTATGCTCTAAAAATATGCAATATTAGTTAGCTACGCGTCAAAATGCTAAGTAGATTTTTTTTTTTTTTTTTGATTTGTTGATAGGTGGAGAAATGATTTACACCAATAAAGGATATTCAAATATTTTGCTAAACTCCATACCACGAAAACGGCTATTGTCAATATCACTACGATTTGCAAATAACTTTTGAATTAAAAACACTACCAGTCTTATACAGAATATAAAGGTGCGTGTTTTCAATATCGTTTTTTATCATTTTATTTTTAATTTCAATCCGTGCATAAATGCAAATTAAGTACTTAAAATCATTGGATTATTGTTTTAAGGTTTTTGAAAATTAAAAAACATTTTTTTCAAATTTTTCTGAAAACTTTTTATATCCAAAGTCCCTAACCCTTTTTTTACCCAAAGCCCGTTATTTTTATGCTTAAGCATACAAAATAACACATTAAAATTGCACTTTTTTTTATTGACGACATACTAAACAGAATCTCTTTGACAAAATCCTATTGTACTAAAAAACAATATAACAGTAATGTTTTTTTCTTGTATTTTCATTTTCTTAGAGATGACGTGAGTGTTCTTATATGTATTATGCAAAACTAATAATGTGCGGTTTTGAAAAGTCTCGTCATTAACTTCAAAACGTAGTATATGACATCTGACTAAAAGTGTAAGCAGCATATTTTTCTAATTTGATTTAAAATGGATAGTTTTGTACCAAATAATTGTCATTTGTGGAAATATTGTTAATCTTTTATAATTTAAAGAAAATTGCTGCTGAAATTCATTGTTTACTTTTAGAACCTTAAGTATATGTTTTTTTCTAAAAGCATGGGTAGAAGATAGTTCATGCAATTTAAAGAAGGTTTATTCCATGTTGATAATGTAGAAACTTTAAGCATTATTAGATGAGCACGCCACACAAACGCAACAAGGCTATTGATCAATCACTGTCAAAAAATGACTACGAATAAATATGTAATGATTTAAATCAGCACATAATGTTAACCAAAAATTATAATTTATTTATGCATGTACCCAATATTTTTCAGCAGGAAATAACCTTTAAATAATGCAGCCAATATTCTATAGTAAACCTTGACATGGAAAATAGCTATTATTAATACTTTCGAGTATTTAAAAATATTTAGGAATATAGATCCCCACCGTACAAATAGCCCTTACCCCAAGACCACGAAGAGAAGATTATAAACAGAAAATGTACCTTTTCATTATTGTACTTTATGTCATTTCTAACTAATTGCATTCTACATATGAATGAAAATTAAGAACTTATAACATATTATTTTTAAATTTTTTTTTCGCTTCAAAACGATGACATGTTGTTTGTATGATGACATATCGTTATAAGTGAATAAAACTTACATATTTACATACGTTTATATGTATGTGTTTAGTACCAGTACAAAAAGGTATGTAATTTTAAAGTGATTAAAAACAAAACTACAATATATACAGGTAGGCTTTCGTACCGTGGTGAAAAGTAAGAACTGTTCAAAATATTAGATAATTGTATTGTATGTCACAAATTAAAGTAATTAGAAGCCCCTCCTAAATCTATAGATATATTTGAGACATATTAATTATACAAGGAAACCAGACTGCTACGTGAAGATGATGAATCGGAATTTGGATTTTAATAGTCAGCCGTAATTTAAAAGTTTATGCGAAGTTCTACCACATACGCAAATAATGAAAATTATGCCTTAAACGAATTTTGTATATGATTCTCAAACTTAGGTAGCCCGGCATCGAACATATATAAAGCGGACTATATTTAAAATTGGAAGGAATTCCATCTAATTGGAATATTAACCTAAAGCGACTATACCAATTAATTTGGCGACAATGAGGAAAATATAGTAATTAAATAGTTTTAGGGGAATATAGAATAAAAAGCTTTTAAATCCGAAAAGGAAGTCAAACGCAATTCATAGTGAATTCAGTATGCCTGGTAATTTAGTAAACATGCTTATCTGTGCGCATTATGAGTGTCTTTGTAGCCTTTCCAAATCTTTAACATGACTCTTTTAGCTACTTTTAAAATTTTAAATGCCGCAGCCAAAGGTGCATGCTTTTTCTGTATCAAAGATTAATCCCTTTAGACTACGTAATGACATTAACACTGAGTTAGCAAAAAACCACCATTTATTGAAATTCTATTAACAGAATTAACATGAAGCAGCTTTTTATGATTGTTCCTTTAATGATTTTTCTCTCCAGTTTAAAGTCGACTGTTCACTGACAAAACTTTTATAAATAGAGACTACAATATGAAATGATTTTAGGTGCATTTTTTACGTGTAAAAAAGCTCATTTTTTTAAAAGAAAAGGAATGTAATCAATTCCGATGTTAGTGTAAGTTTTTGGCTCTTCCTTTCTTCTACATTGTTTTTATGCTCTTCTTGAGATTACTTTAGACTGTTTCTATCTAATTTGAATATAGTTGTTTAGGTTCCAAATATTTTCCAATAACTTTGATAAAAACACAAACACTTTATAACAATTTAAAATATAGGACCACAATGAAAACAAATACATAAAAAAATGCGGTTAATTGCGACTATGTGACATCGTTTTTGCAACAAAAACTTAAATATAAAGAAATACATAGATAAAACAAAATAAAAACACTAATTTATTTTAGAAACACAAACAACAAAAAATAACTTTAAAGATAATATTATTTACTAGGGAACTGCAAGAAGTGTAAGTCACCGATTTTGACGGAAGTGATATCATTGGAACGATCTCATCGAGTGCAGTAAAAATCTCAATGGAATTACCCGTCACAAATGAGCTGTTTTCGAGATATCCGACAATTTATGTCACGTAGCTAGTGCACACTTAATGGGGGACCGCAAAAAATTTTATTCTCATTTTTAACGAAAGTGGTATCGTTGAAAAGATATCATCGTAAGTATTAAAAAACTCAATGGAATCACCCTTTGGAAATGAGACGTTTTCGAGATATCCGACAATTTGTGTCATATTGCTAATGCACACTCCTGGGAAACTGCATTAAGCGACATAAATTGTTGAATATTTCAGAAACGGCCCCTTTCAGATGGTTACTTCCATTGACTTTTTTACTTCTTACAATGATATCTTTGCAACAACACCATTTTCATCAAAATCGAGAAAACAATTTTTTGCGGTCCCCGATTAAGTGTGCACTAGAACAATATGTACTAGCTACGTGACATAAATTATCGGATATCTCGAAAACGGCTCATTTCCGACGGGTAGTTCCATTGAGTTTTTTAATCCTCACGATGATATCTTTCCAACGATATTGCTTTCGTTAAAATCGAGACTAAAATTTTTTGAAGTCCCCCATTAAGTATGCACTAATTACGTGACATAAATTGAGGACATCTCGAAAACGACGTTTTGCGACGGTAATTGAGTTTTTTACTTATATCGATGAGATCTTTCCAACGATACCACTTTCGTCAAAATCGGTGACTTACACTTCTTGCAGTTCCCTAGTTAGTCAAAAAGCATTTTGATTATTGTATATTTATAAATATATATATGTGTATATGTATGTATCTATATCTATATCTATATATATACACATATATATATATATATATACATATATATATATACGTATATATATATATATATATATATATATATATATGTATATATATACGTATATATATATATATATATATATATATATATATATATATATATATATATAGTAAGACATATATTCATTACTTTAAAGACAGACTGCTCATTAGATTTTATCAAAATAATTTATTGCATATTTTTTAAAATACGCATTAATTAACTACAAAATGTTTGATATTTCGTATTATAGGGCATACATTCTTTTGTATAGAAATCCTCTTACTGATTATATCTACTAAAACACCAATAAATTTTTAACATATTAATTAACCACAAACTGCTTTATCTTGTGCCTTATAGTTTTAGATTTAGAATTACGGATTATAAATTAATGTGTTTAAAAAATATTTTAGTGATTACATTTTGGTAAAACAAGTTAATTCATGCATTAATCAATCTAAATACATTTTATTTGTCACTTATTTTTTAATTACAGGACAGAAATTCATTTGTTTAGAAAATAGCTTGATAGCTATATTTTAATTTAAAAAAAACAACTTTAAGTCAATTTTTAAAAAATAAATTAGTTTGGCTATTTTCTTTTACTTCTGATTATAAAGCGAAAGCAGTATAATTATTTTCCCAATTTCATAGTCGAAACTGTTTCGTCCAACTATATTTCACTATCGCCCGCTGATTAAAAACAAACATTTAGATTTACAATGTATTTTTGTTTAAATGAATTATTTCACAATAATATTTAATATTACTTATTCTGATATTTATAAAAATCTGAATTTAATTAGATATTCTCAGAATAAATTGAAGCATTTTCTGTGCTTAAATATTTTAAAATTTCTAGACAATTCTGCACAACTGAAAACAAGCGTCCCTTAAGACAAAGTATTTATGTTCTTGTAGCCTTAAGCAAGAATCAATAGATACATTACATTTTCCATTAAATGAAATTACAATTACCCAGCAATTTGAGGATTCTAGATTAAAATATTTTGCTACATTGCGATAGCTACAATGCACAAGTAATATTTTAAGGGAAATTATTGTGGAGTTTTAAAAATTGCATTATGTCAAAAAAGTAAGAGAAAATTAATTTTATTTTATTATTTCTTTAAAAACACGATACACCCCGTTAATCGCACCAGCATATATATGTATAACAAATAGATCGCATAAAAAATTGTGCCAGTTTCATTAACACTTGTTTATACACATAGTAACTACGATTTTAAAAGTAGAATTGGATTTTTAAATCTATTAATTCGTTCTTTTTCTACAAAAAATTGTTTGAAAAGCATCTCTTTGTAATAGTGAAATAGAATATAATTATGTAAAAAATATCCTTTTGATACTTTGTATAATAAAGAGTTAAAATTTATTTATTATATTTATTATTTATAATTATATTTATAATTATATATGCATATGTTATTTATAATTATATTTATTATTGAGTATGTGTTGCATGTGTTCTTTTTAAATGACAAATTTCTTTAAAAATAAATTTACATTTATATACAAATAATTTTAAAGAAATGTTTAGAATGTTTTTATAAGATACAAATTTTCGAAAATTAACAATCATATTGCTAGCGCAATTTAATACTAGCTATATGATTATAATAACAATAGTGTAATCATATCATTACAGCTACTTTCTTTATAAGTAGATAAATTTTGATTATACATATAACTTTTATGTTACATACGACTATTTTTCTCCTTTTTTAGTTCGCGTATTTTTCTTATTTAACTTAAATTAAAATTAATTCAAAATAGGAATAGTAATGTTTATATGAGACGCAATTTTATTTTATTTATTTACTAATCTGTTAATAATAAATAACATACTTTTTTGTTTATTTAATGATTTCATCTTGAAAATATTTTCTAAATGTTTAAAACATAAATGTAGGAGAAATATTTTTTATCTATTTATGTACTTACGTTTCGAAAACTCATCAGTACATATTACAACCTCCAGTAGTAATATGACTGAAAATATATTAAATGTATATTATTTAAACCTATATTATATAAATTTAATTTGATACTATAAAAAAAAAGTAAATTTTGTGTCTTAACAGTTATAACTTTGGTAAAACTTTTTTTTTTTTTTTAGTTATTTAGCATTATTTTAGTTAACTGAGTTATTGATCATATTTGTGAAGAAAAAAAATTAAATAAAAAAGTATAATTTTCAAAATGTTCTCAACAATAATTTGTTAATGTATCTACTATACTTCAGAAATTAATATAAATGTGAAACAGATTTAAAATTTTGTAATAGTGATTGAAGCAAGAAGAAACATTTAAAGGACCAGTTATTGGCGATTTCAGTATACTTTCAGCAATTATCTGGATATCTGGACCATTGACAATATCTTGATTTTAACTGTGTAAGCGTTATAAAATTTCAAACTAAATATTGTATTCTTTTAAATGTTTTCAAAAATCAAACTTTTAGACTTTGCAAACACTTTTTTCGAGATTATAATTTACATGTGTTATTAAGACACTATCCATAATATTTAATTTATATAATAGAATAATTTAGACGTGCTATATTAATTTTTTACAAGCTATATTTTTATAACTTCGAGTTGGAGTTTGTGGGATTTTTTTTCTAAAAATCATATTATTTTAATATCAAATAAGAATAAAATTAAATTCTTAATATTAAATTACTTGGTTGTTTAAAATATGTCTGTGTTTAATTACCTTTATGCACATTTAAATTTTCATAAATATTTATCACTCAAAATTTGAAAATGTCAAAGTGAAGGAGATATATTCAAGAATTACATTTTTAATTCAAATAAAACAGCCTTTGTTTATTTCTTTTTTCCTCTTTTGTTTGACATACAAACATAAATTTATTTTCTCAAAATATTAAAAGCTAATAATTTATTTTCAATAGATTATTTCATCATCAAACATTATATTGCTTATTTTTAAACATCACTGCTTCATGGTGTAATAATAGTGATCAATATTTACTTTTTATAGAATTGTTTTAAATCATTAATAGTTTAAAAATCCTTTTTTAATTAATAAAATGAGAATCAAAAATACTGTAGCATATTATATACTAGTTTATTAAATAAAGTAAAAAATATAAATCCGTGAAATGAAAATTAATTGTACAATAACTTATTGTGATAATGCTTATGCGTAGAAATAATAATAAAAATAATAATAATTTTAAACTGATAAGCCACAAGACTCGAAAACACATACTTAACATGTTCTTATCTATATAACAACTTAATGCTATAAAGCTAAATAACACAAAAAAAATATTTTCTCGGTAAAAAAAATTCTTGAAGACAAATCCAACATATTTTATTATTCATATTCGTAAAAAAATTAATTGAAATCTATCATTTATTTCGTTATTAAGCACGTATAGCGAAAAGAAAAAAAACAAACGCCAATTAATTTACTTTTTTTATAAGCAACATTTTTTTTTATAAAATTCAAGTTCTGAAACCTCACGAAAGAAAGGTTTATAAATAATGGGGAAGATTCTTATTTTATTTATTTTTTTAATTAATTATTTTTATCGCGGTTATAGTTTTAATAGAAACTAAACTATAATTTGTTATGTTTGATCAGAACTAAAAAAAACTACAGCAAACTTGTTTAATCAATCTGAATTTCTAATTATCAAGGGATTTTTTTTTTCATCCTTATTGGAAATATAAAACGATTTTTTTTTTCAGATATGTGTCCAGTTTATCTTAGTACTTTCGCATTATTTTACTAGAAGAAGGGAATAAATACAAATTCATTTGCAAACAAGGTTTAGTTATTAAAAAATGCACGTTTGAAATGAAAATATTTTTAGATGTTTTTTATTAAAAAAATAGTAATACTTATTTAATAAAAAATAGATTCATATTTTAGCAATATGTTTAAAAGAATTTTCTGTCAACATACGGGGTTCCGAAAAATCATTCTTTCCCTGGGAAAAAGGATGTTATGACATATAAGAGTTCAAATTTTACCTTAGTCAAGTTTTTCATGCTCTAATGCACTAGTGTCAGTGTCAAGAACTCTACTGGCTATGCTGATAAGACAGACACAGGATAGGGAAAGTTCGAAAAGTCTTACCATCAGGGAAGAAAATAATTTTCGGACCCCCTGTATGTTTTTAAAAGTAGTTTTTATCTTATTTTGTTACATAAATTTGATAATAAATATTATACATAGTAAAAATGGTACCTTAAATTAATATTATTTAAAAATTAAAAATGTATGAATCCTGAATTTTGCTCCTGATTATGAAATCAGTAGCAATTCATTTTCCTGCTTAATCAAAACTTTTTCTTTTACGATTAATTTTTATTTACTGCGTAAAATATCACTAGATTTGCTGGTGTACCACATGAGCTTTTACTTTAATTCGTTTATTGTTTCCTACTGGCAAGTTTTTGTACGAGGAACAAAAAACAATTAAGAATTTACCAATAAGTTCCAAATACTCCTGAAGCACTAATAATAGATGCCAGTAGAAAGATTTGCAAAAAAATATTATCAAGAAATATATTTTTGGATTTTTGCTAATAGATGGGAAAGCGGCGGCACAAACAGTCATTTCATCACTGCTGAAGTTTCAGAATTAGTTAAAACTCGATTCACATACTAAAACGGAATCGGTCGTCCAAGTCATGTCTTGGTGGAAAACACCCGCAAAACCAATTTTAGCGATTAACTCGTAGGTTTACCATTGTGTTTTTCTTCACCTTAACAGTATATAAACCTGGAGGACTGGAAGCAGGATAAACTTCTGCGTGTTTCAACATAACAGTGGCACTGCAGCATGAGCCTCATTCGTTATCAAATGGACTTTCTCACTGTTAGTAGAGAGTGTACCTATCCCATCTCACTTGATCATTATAAATCGAATAACTCGTTTAGAGTAATTGGCTTGGCCTTTTATTCGACACTAACATTTTAGCCTACAAATCATGAGAACTCTTGTTCAAATATCTTCAGCATAAAGTAGCATTTCATATTAAGATACTAAACACAAACAATGGTTGTTTACGTAATTAAAACACATTGTAAAATATCACTTTATGTATATAAAAATATCTGAAATAAATGAGGGGTTTTTTAGTTCACTGAAACTTTTGCTACAAAAATGACAGAGTTTTTGGTAATAGTAAAATGATGAATTAAGAGACATACAGTCCGCTATTTCCTTCAAAAATATATGTAATAGAAGCCAGTAAACCTACACGTGACCTTTCTGAAAAGTATCCCTTTTTGACTAAAAACATTATATAGATAACTTAACGTAATTTTAACCCTAATTCGCTTCAAAGAAGGCTCTTTGTGCCCCCAGAAACTTAGCTTACCGTTCTTTCCACTACCGAAAACACGTTTAGAAGGCTTTATTTGAAATGGGGCTTTATTCCGCCTTAGTGCTCTTCATATCTCATCTCTATTCTCAAAACCAGGTACTTTCAGTGGAACTTAAAATTTCGGAAACAGGCAGAAATTGCAAAGATGCATGCATCAAGTGTAAAAGGTTTGTTCAACGACTGGAATTCCATGTTTCACCAAGAAAATTTGAATCAGATGCGTTGAATGAATTGGAGCATTGATGAACCTTACATCACCTGGTGAATTTTGCGAATTATTCCGCTTTGAGAGTTACCAAGATTTGACAAGATTTGATGCAATACATTTGCTCAATTTGTTCATTTATTATGATAGAGACATCCGTCGAACATGTATGGCAGCACCTCACTCACCGCTATTGCTGGTATTAGCGGAAAAAACGGAACTGGACTGAAGCATTGCTATTCAAAAATTTCTACTTCATAACAAAAGTAAATAATGTAATTTTGTGTGTTATTTAATGAGCGACTTTTAGTGATGAATTAAAATAAAATTTCATCTATCAAATTTCTGATATGAAATTGAAATGTAAATTTTGAGGCCAAAATTAAAATTGGAGGCCAAACTGGTAACCCTGACATCATGAATTTCTCAAATAAAATCTTGGTTTGCGTGCAAAACTTGCTTCATACAGGATTGGAAGTCACTCGGATTTTTTATGGCTCATATTTACAAATATATTCATATATATTGCTTCTCCTAGACTGTAATGTTATAATTCTTTCCTTTATATAATAATTAATGACCATATAGTTCTGTAATACAGTCCCCACATTACCCTCCCCTTTTAAAGACTGACCGAGACGAAGATCAACCGCAAAATTATAATAAAGATTGTTGAAATGGCAACCCCATTCCCTCGTACACATTACCCTTGATATTTATTCAAGTGATTTTGGATAAGTGATGAATCTCCATAAAATTCTGAATTCAGACACTACATTGATCGTTATGGTGCTATAAATATTTGATACTCAAAAACATTTAAAGCATCTCGAGGAAGCACTTAGAATAAATACCACAAACTGTATATACCAAGCAAAGAAGTCCCAAAAGAAAACTTTCCAGTGAACTACTGAGGATGTCAGATCTCACGCTAACTTTGAAAAAATGCAATATTAGCTGATGGACAATCAAAATTGCTACAAAAAGTCAGTATTGCTTAGATGGGGATCAAATGTCACCTTGTCTCCAGCTAAGGAGTGCATAAAATATCGTCTTTTCGCTGTGTTGTGAACACTTTTGATATTTTTATGATTGCAAATTTTGAATACATGGAAATTTCAGTTTCTGAAGCCTTTTTCGTGAATTTTTGAAACTACATTAGAATATTTACATAATCATTTAAAAAAATTTAGATGAATTTTGCCAATTATTATTAATTATTTTAAGTTAAATTTATAGGTTTTTATATAATATTTATCAATGTGATTTTGAAAAAAAATAATTTAAATTACGGATTTAAATTATTTTTTAGAATTTTGTAGAATTAAGAAATGTAGAAATATGATGGTCATATAATGGTTATATAGAAAAATGTCTTAATTGAAACTTTCTCCCTACAATCTTTTAAAGTCAAGAAAGCTAGAAAGGTGCAATTGAAAAAAAATCAACCTTTTATTTTATTTATTTATTTTGAAACAGCAATGCTTTTAGAAAAAGATAAAGTATTTATATCTTATTCTAATTTGCATTTCTGCAAATATTGACTTGTATTAAGTTTATTACAATTTATTTTAATGGTACTTAAAAGTACTTTCTTGGCATAAAAGATAGTGTGTAGCGCTATGTACTCCATCAAATTTTATTATATTCGTGAATAAAGAATTTTTTGATGTGACTTCGGCAGTCAATTTTAAAATACGTCACAATATATATAAATTCAATATTTATTTACTTATTTATCTATTTATTTGTATCCAGTCAGATATTTCTCTAGAAATGTTTTAATAGCGTACGAATAAATGAAATTTAATTCATAATAGATAACCTTTAAAGTATACTGCCTCTACATTATAAAACAAAAATATTTAAATCACTAATCCTGGCGTCATAACTGAGATAGCTCCGCCTTAAGATTTTATTTTCATGGTGTACCTCTTCGCTTTTAACTATTACAAAATTTCAATTTTCACGCAATTGAATAGAACATAAATTATATTTTAATTATAACATTTTCGAACATTAAATAAAAATTATTTTATACACTAAAGTATTTCATTTAATTTATTGGTACAATAAAGCGCATTTTAAGTATTTTGAATAACTTACGCTGAAATAGCAATCCAAACAAAGTCGAATGAATTTTAAGAAATAGATCGGAATTCGTTCTAAAAAATTACTTTGGATTTTTATTCATGAATTGAAAGAAACTAGTAACTTTTTTTACGTAATATTTGCCAGTTTACCATATTAAGATTGTTGTACTGGCGACAATTTTCTAAAAAAAAGTATTTAAACTTATTTTAATAACACTATTTTTAAAACTATTTTAATAAAACTTATTTTAATAAACCATATTGCAAATATGGGTTTGTTTAATCTGCAAAAATTTTATATCGTTTCCATAGTAAGTTCCAGAAGCGTTATAATTCTCCCAGACATTTTAATTAGTATTGTTGCAGGCGCAAATCGCATCTTCTTTAAACAATTCTTTATAGCTATTTTCCAGATTTTAGATAATATACTGAATATTTTGATTGCTATGGTGAATTCACGTAAATTCAAATGAATTATTGAGTAAATGCTTAGTTCGTTTATTGTATTGCATTAAACTTATAATAGTTAAATACAACTAAAGAGCAGCAACATTATTAGAAAGCTTAATTGTTGTTATGTCTTTATTATTAACAAATAAATAATATTTCTACATAAATTAAGGATTTATTAGAAAATTTAAAAGATGATTCTTGATTTTTTTTTTTTTTTTTTTTTTTTGTCATAATGTCTGTTTATGTAGTACCATAATTTTGTTTCCTTTTTATTTTTGTAATGTGTACTTAAAAGGCGACTTTTTATTTTTTTTCTATATAAATAGCATCATAGTATAGTATCACGCCATCATACAAATGAACTTAACATGTTTATATAACTTATTAATATTTCTTTTTAATAAAAAAATGCATTTACTTTCTGTATTTGCACTTTTGCTTTATGATTATTTTTTAATTATTTAGAAAATTTAAACCTATTCTTTAAATACTGTTTCAGAGTTTAACAGGTAATAATTTAAGCGTAGTAAAAATGTTTGAAAGTTTTAAATATTTAAGAAAATGTTTTAAGTTTTAAAGCATTTAGTAATAATAATAATAATAATAAATACTTGTTTTATTATCTTTGCGCCGTTTTCTGTTCTTTTATTTTAAACATATATTTCATTCTTTAAAATATAAAAAAAATAAAATGAAGACGAAAATATGGTTCTTCAGTCATCAGCGCAAGTTGAGTGAAAATATTATATGCAGTGTAGTTTGCTTAGCATGAATCTTCAGTGCTGTTTCACCATACGATTTTCTATATTGCCCATTCACTGCGCTTACTGTAACCTATAATTTCAAATAATGATTATCTTTTCATTTAATGTACGTTGGTGATCCCTGATTGTAGTTTTTTTTCTTTTTCTTTTGCGTCTGTCTAATTTCATTATTTTTCACTCGACTGTTCATAAATTATGGCTTTCTAAGTATTTCTTCTTTATTATGGTTAGATTGTATTTATATGGATAACACATCCCCTAATAAAAACTATTCTATTTTTTTATTTAAAAAATACTTTCAATTAAAAAATATTCATATTCACAGAAGCCCTTTTTCTTTAAAAATACAATTTCCTCTCCCCCTTTTTTTGATTATGGATGATGCTCGAACTACTCGAAGTGGATTTTTTTTTCTGTACCACTGTTAGTCTGAAAGACAAAATTCAATACCTAATCAATCACTACTGCTGCAGTTTGATCCAAAAAAAAAAAAAAATGAAAGAAAAATCTTTTGCTACATGATAACATATTAAAGATATGATAAATGAAAATAAATAAATGCGATCACTCTTTTATGCTACAGTTTTTTAATCTTAAAGATGGCTTTTCTTTAAGATTTCTATCTATTCTTTTCCTACTTTTTCAAAGTATACACATTTGGACAATTCTTTTTATGTTTTAAAATAACAGATACTGCAGGATTTTTTTTAAAGAAACGAAATGTCATTTTATTTCAAACAGCCGGATGCAACAGAAGTTTAAAGAAAAAAGCAAAAAAATTAACGATGTACAAAAGTTTTTTCCCTCAGTTTCGATTAATTTATTTATTTAAATTTTTCCCTTGAATAAAAGGCATTAATGTATTTGACTCGATTTTCACTTTTGGTAATAACTGAAAGTAATAAAAAAAGTTAATGTTTGTAAAAAGAATTATTATGATAGAAAAGTTTTAAGAAAAAAAAAAGAAGCAACGAAGAATTCAGCTTTATCGATCTCATCATGTTTTTCAAAATTAATAAAAACAAGAAGGTCAACATTTTTGAAAGAATAATTTACTGTAATTTTTCTTTTTATACTGAAAGATTTAAAAAGAATTAAGGAAAGATTTTTGATGCATTGAAACCTTTTGATTTTTACTCAGATACCAATAAAGTTGTATTTATCAATTATTAAAAATTATTATATGTTGATTAGTAGAATTTAGAATGATTTTTCGGATTAAAAAAACACAAAATAGAGTTATATATACATATATATACATACATTGATATTGATTTTTTTAATTAAATACAACGGCCGAAATACGTTCAAAATAGCTGATTCATGCAAAAAATATAGCTAATAAAATTACAAGAGTAATATTAGTTTAAATGAAAATTAAATTTACAATTAATTTTATTGAAAAAAAATTACTTGGATGAAATTTTTATATGCTAAGTGAGCATAGTGAATTTAAATAACAATTTTAAATTTATATTTTTAAAAATATCAATAATGTATTTACAAATACGGAGGAATTTTGCTACATATGAAATATCAAGATTTATATTATAACAAAATAATAATATATAAAATGATAAAATTATCCACACTAAAAGATTAAAATTTAAACTGAATTTCATAAGAAAATATATTTTTCTGTTTAAATTTAAAATATATATATATATATATTTATTATTAAAAACTCATATCTATCTAAAACTGTAGAATTAATTTTCTTAATAAATTCTTAAAACTATTACCTTTGTAGATTATGTAATATAAATGAATGAAATAATTTTCTTTGTAAAAATAAGTAGTACAATATATTTTTAAATATATATATATATAATGTTTGAAAATATATAAATTCCAGGCCTGCAATAAAGTAATTTGCTATTTTCATTTCAGGATTCAGTCTATAAACTATCTTAATGCATATTTCGTTATAAAATTATCTTATAAAAAAAAGGGAAAAATCTATGTTGTAAGAAAAATTTTCAAAATGTCTTCTTACATTTGTTGTAATTTGAAATAAATGTAGAAAAATTTAGTGTATGCAGTCTTGTAAAATAAATAAATAAATAAGTATTATTTTACATGAAGTTGACTTAAAATGATATATAATAAATATTCCGAGGCATAATTAAACAGAAACTAGAAATTTTGAAAAAAAAATTCTGTTAAAAAGAATAATCCCTACATTTTTCAATTTATTAAAAAACAGATATTTTGAAAGTGATTGTAGTTAAATTGATTTCATATAACAAATTTTTTTTATCTCATCATGTACAATGTGGCATGGAACCTGCACAGACTGATATCATAATTCACAATATCACAAATAGAACTTATATTCTTTATTCCTGATCGATTCAATAGTAGTAGATTATAAAGAAATTTGATATTAACAAAAATATATATAGGAATGTATTTCTCATTCTCTATTCTGCTATTTTATTACATATAAGTTAACTGAAATCAACGTTAATATTTTATAATAAAAATCTATGAAAAAAACCTATACTGATTATTATAGAATTGATCTTATATCTGGCAGAATTATTTTCCTTAAAAATATGTTGCATTCAGACTTGTCTGCAACCCTGGAATTTAGGTTTTGAATAATTCAGTCAACATAGGCATGGCATCTAAAAATGCAAAGCGACGTTTTATTGAATAAAAGGCTTTTTTAGTCGACTGCAAGGGAAAAAATGCAACTAACTACCTTAAGAAGGAAGAGAGTCTAGAAAAATATTCTACGAATATCATTTCGTAATATTATTAAGGAAGAAGAAGAAATCAGGCTTCTTCCTGTGTATTCCAGAGAAAACTACAGTGTACAGTCTCTCTACTCGCAAATAGAGTGCATTGGTAGATTTTCCGCTATTTTCCGTCACATGAGAATACCGAAAGAAACGGAAAAAGGAATCATTTAATAAGCAAAGGGAATACACATAAGTTTCAGCTTTACCTGTTTGATATTTCAAAATTTATTTATGCGATGGTAATTCGAATATACGAATTTAAGGAAAAGAATCAATATTTTCCTGTCCTGATTCTAAGAAATATACCGAATTAATTTTATTAAGACGCATAATTTCTGATGCGAGAGAGTAAATTTTGTTTGCTTGCAAATATCATTGCATGAACTGCAAGCATTATATTTACAGGTTCTGTATCAAACCTGTTTCTAAAATTTATGCAATTAAATAAATATTTCATTCTTAGCATAGTTTTAAACATATTTAAACTACATTAATTAAATTAGAATAAATAAAAGAAATTTGATAATCTTATCTATGACACAGTGGATGCAGTGAAATATTCAACAATATATTAAATTAGTTTGTAACACAATTAATTAATTGGTAAATAAATCATAAGTGTTGTAAATTTCGAATTGGGTGAAAAAATTCAGGATAGGGCTTGAACCAGAGATATCTTGGCTGAAGAAGCCAAAACTCTACCATCTCAACCTACCCGGATGAATCTGGACTAATTTACTTAATAACTGGAACCATCCTGGACTAGTTATGTGGTGTATTTAACTGTAACCGCAACTTAAGTAAAAATGTAAATAGAATGTTTTTATGTAAGCGGCAGTTGTGTTCTATGCCGATTGTGTGTATCTGTGATCGTCTGCTGTAAATAATGTGTCCGTATTAAATAAGTTCTTTTAGTAAGATGAAAGTTTTATTCTTCCAAAATATATATCTCTTGCTAATGATATTAAATCGATATTTAGTTCACATATTTAAATAATATGTGATATCTGGCGACGATGTATGGAATGAAAAAGTATCGGATTCACGCACATTAGATGTCGAAGACTGCCAAGGTAAAAAATTCTTTTTGTATTTATCTTTAAAGAAGATTTAAAATGGAGCAGTTGGTTCAAAGTCTAATAGAACAAAATAAAATTTTATTAGAGAAATTAACCTCTTTTGCCGATCCGAAAACGCAAGAAGCTAAAGTTTCAGTTCAATTTGAAAAATTTGATGAGACAGATGAAGCTTTTGATTCTTTTTTAGAACGCTTCGAAGCTTTCATGGATATTCAGAATGTTCCGGATGGCAAACGTGGGAAAGTTTTTATTTCTAGTTTGTCAGCAAAATTATATAATTTGTTGAAAAACCTGCTAGCTCCTGACAATCCTTCCGATAAAGATTACCTTATTCTAAAAAATACATTAAAAGCTCATCTCACTCCGACGCCGCTTATAATTCCTAGTAGGCATGTTTTCCTAAATCGTAAGCAACGGGAGGGGGAAAGTGTCAGTGCTTTTATGGCTGAACTTCGCTCCTTGGCAATTCCTTGTCAATATAAACAAGAAATGTTGAACACGATGTTACGGGATGTTTTCGTAAGCGGGCTAAGGGATAGAGCAATATTAGATAGACTTTTTGAGGAAGATGATATAGATATTGAGAATACGTTGAAAATTGCTTTAGCTATGGAGAAAGCTATGAAAGGGGCAAATGAAATAATGGGTAAATCTTTAGAAATTAAAGAATTTAGCGTGAGGAAAAATAATGAGCAGTCAAAATTTGTTTCGCAAAAGAAAAACTTTAGAAGACAAAATTTTTCGGGAAAGAAAGAAAAAACGAGCTGTACACGGTGTACAGCAACGGATCACGATAAATATTCCTGCAGATTTAAATTAGCTAAGTGTCATTTTTGCCAAAAAATCGGGCACATTCGAAAAGCTTGTTTTGCAGCGAAAAAAAAGTTAAAAGGGAATACGGTAAAACAAAAGCAGGTAGATACCCTGTATTCTAGTGAAAATGTTATCCCAATGTATTCCTTTGATTTGAACTCGCTGAAAGAGGAGGAGCAAAGAAAACCTCCAATTATGTTAACAGTAAATATTGAAAATAAACCTGTGAGTATGGAACTTGATACTGGAGGGGCCGTCTCGGTAATGAGCATAAAAAAATTTCGTGAGATTTCGAAAAAAAGAATTCAACCCACAAAAGTAGTTTTTAAAACATACAAAGGTGAAATAATTGTACCTTTGGGTTTTGTCACTGTTGATGTTGGATACAAAAATCAAAAATTTAAATTAAATTTGTATATTGTTAAGGAAAGTTTGGATACAATTTTTGGCCGCGAATGGCTATATAGTATAAATTTAGACTGGAATTCTATAAAAGCAGTAAGAACGTCTTATGACTATAATTTGAGTAAATTGTTAGAAGAGTATAAAGAGCTTTTTGACGATAAGTTAGGGGAAATTAATAATTATGAAGTAAAATTGGAACTTAAATCTGATGCAGTGCCAAAATTTTGTAGAGCTAGACCTGTACCCTTTTCTTTAAAAGATAGGATTGAACAAGAAATTGATAGGCTTGAAAAGGAAGGCATCATAGAGAGAGTAGAGACCTCTGATTGGGCAACACCAGTTGTCCCGGTTGTAAAAACAGATGGGTCTATACGCCTATGTGCAGATTATTCTGTTACCGTAAACCAAAATATTATGGTACAACAACATCCTTTACCAAAATTAGAGGAAATTTTTTCAAGCTTAAATGGGGGTAAACATTTTTCAAAAAATCGATTTTAAACATGCATATTTACAAATGAAAGTACATCCGGATAGTCAAAAGATCTTAACGATAAATACACATAAGGGTTTGTATGTATGTAAAAGACTTATGTATGGTTTAAATTCTGCTCCGGCAATTTGGCAACGATATATTGATGGTCTTTTCCAGGGGATGGAAGGAATCAAAGTTTTTATGGATGATGTTAGAGTGACTGGATCAGATGATAAATCACACTTAGAGGCCTTAAGAAATTTTTTTCAGAAATGTAAAGACCATGGGCTGAAATTAAATTTAGATAAGAGTAAATTTTTTCAAAAAGAAATTCAATTTTTAGGGCACAAAATCGATGCAAACGGTATACATAAGACTGATGAGAAAATTTCTGCGATTTCAAAAGCTCCTAGACCCACTAACGTACAGGAAGTACAAAGTTTTTTAGGGCTTGTTAACTTTTATGGAAAATTTTGTCCTAATTTGGCTACAATAGCGAATCCTTTGTATAAACTAACACAGAAAGGTGTGAAATGGGTTTGGTCAAAGGATTGTCAGGAGGCTTTTGAAAAAATTAAAACTGAAATTTGTTCTCCGCGTGTCCTAATGCATTATGATCCATCACTGCCATTGATATTGGCAACTGACGCATCTCCTGTAGGAGTAGGGGCGGTTCTTTCCCACTCTTTACCTGATGGAACGGAAAGACCAATAGCTTTCGCATCCAGAACCCTCACAAGAACTGAGCAAAAATACGCTCAGATTGATAAAGAAGCACTAGCAATTGTGTGGGGTGTCAAGAAATTTTATCTTTACCTAAAAGGGAGACGATTTACATTATTAACTGACCACCAACCTTTAGTAGCCATCTTCGGATCGAAGAAAGGTCTTCCAATTCTGGCAGCCACAAGATTGTTACATTATTCTTTAGTATTACAATCTTTCCAGTTTGACATTAAGTATCGTAATACAAAACAACATGGTAACGCTGACTTTCTGTCTAGGCTGCCGTACACCTCTGAACAGCTAGACGTTAAAGATGAAATTGATCTATTTCAGTTAGCACAAATAGAAACTCTTCCTATCACAGCTAGAGACTTAGCCAAAGAAACTCTGTTGGATGCAGACCTCTCCCCATTGCTTAATATTTTACAGAATGGAGGAATTTTAAGAGGGAGAGAAGCAGAATATAGTCTACAAGATGGTTGTGTCATGTTAGGCCAGCGTGTGTGCGTTCCCAAAAAGTATCAGGCTCAGGTGCTTGAAGAGTTACATCATGGTCATCTGGGTGCTGTTAAGATGAAAGCTATCGCTAGATCGTATGTTTATTGGAAGAATATCGATAAGGATATAGAAAATTGCTCAAAAAATTGTGTAGACTGTGCTCGGTACAAAACTGACCCACAGAGAGTAAAGGTGCATTGCTGGGAGTATCCTAGTGCACCGTGGCAACGTATTCACATAGATTTTGCTGGACCTATCTTTGAATATATGTTCCTGATTATAGTAGATGCACATTCCAAATGGTTGGAAGCTTATCCAATGAAATCCACCACAGCAACCAAAACCATCGAATGCTTAAGAGATTGTTTCGCTCGATTTGGATTGCCACTCATGCTGGTAAGTGACAACGGTCCACAGTTTACATCATTTGAATTTGAGATGTTTATGCGTAATAACGGCATTAAACACAAGACCACTGCGCCATTTAAACCATCTAGCAATGGGCAGGCCGAAAGATACGTCTTTACAGTCAAACAATCTCTAAGAGCAATGCAAAATTATAGTGGCACAATACAACAAAAATTAAGTACGTTCCTTATGCAATACAGAAAAGCTCCGAACCTCACGACACTTCATAGTCCAGCCATGCTTATGTTGAAGAGAGAGATTCGGACGAGAATCGATCTGCTGCGTCCTGATCTTAAACGCAGAGTGGAAGAAAAAGTTCGTAAAGGAACTTATGAATTCTCGGATAGAGGATTCCAAATTGGCGACAATGTCGCTGTACGAAATTACCGGCAAGGCGACAAGAGATGGAGGTTTGGAAAAGTTGTTAGAAAAGATGGACAACTACATTACACGGTCGATGTAAATGGCCAATTGTGGCGTAGACATGTAGATCAAATACGGGATGGAGGAGACATACAGGAAAAAGAAAGCGAGCTCCGAAGATCGTTTTCAAAACCTGCCATTCCTGTGCAAAATGCTGATGTTCCGACAACTAGTGCTGAGTTAGCACAATCACCCACTAGTGTGGAGGCGGAGACGACTGATGCAACATCAGTCTCAGTTACTACACAAGGCATGCTCCACTCAGTGTCCACGGTTCAACTCCAACACCACAACCAGTTCGCCGATCTACTAGAATCCGGAGACCTCCTCAGCGATTGGACTTGTAGTAGAAGTTTAGGAAGGGAGGAGATGTGGTGTATTTAACTGTAACCGCAACTTAAGTAAAAATGTAAATAGAATGTTTTTATGTAAGCGGCAGTTGTGTTCTATGCCGATTGTGTGTATCTGTGATCGTCTGCTGTAAATAATGTGTCCGTATTAAATAAGTTCTTTTAGTAAGATGAAAGTTTTATTCTTCCAAAGTATATATCTCTTGCTAATGATATTAAATCGATATTTAGTTCACATATTTAAATAATATGTGATAAGTTAAATCAATTAATCTTTAACAATCACAGTATCTGATCGTATACCTGGATCAGCTCAAAGCAGTAAACCAAATATTATAACTGAAACTGCAGTAAACACAGTAGATGGATTAATTTTTAACATTATTATTCAGTTTATAAATAAATCATAAGAGTTGTACATTTCCAAGTGAGTGAAAACAAATCAGTCCAAGATTTAAACTAGGATATCTTGGCTGATGCCGCCAAAGCTATACCATCTCAACCATGCTGAACGAATCTGGAAGACAAATTAACCCAACTAATCTTTCACAATCACAGAATCTGATTACGGTCCTGGATCAGATCAAAAGAATAAATAGTACATTATAATTAAAACCGCAATAACTGCAGTAGATAAATTTATTTTTAACTCAATTATTTAGTTGATTAATAAATCATAGCAGTTGTAAATTTCCAAGAGGCTAGAAAAGAATCCGGGCAATGATCTGAATGCGGAATATCTTGGCTAAAGCCGCCAAACCTGTACCATCTCAACCATCCCGAACGAATCTGGAGGACAAATTAACCCAACTAATCTTCAACAATCACACAATCTGATCATATGTACTGATCAACTCAAAAGAATAAAACGGAGATTATAATTGAAACCGCAGTAAACAAAGTTAGATTGAGTAAATTTTAACACAATTATTCAGTTGGTAAATAAATCATAACAGTTGTAAATTTTCAAGTGGGTGAAAAAAAAATCCGGGCCTGGATTCGACACAGGATGTCTTGGGTGAATCCCCCATCTCAACCATCCCAGACGAATTTTGCCAGTAATTAACCAAACTAATCTTTAACAATCCCAAAATCTGGTCATATGTCTGGATCAGCTCAAAAGAAAAAATCGAAGATTATAATTGAAACCGCAGTAAACATAATATGTAGATTAATTTTAACACAATTATTTAGTTGGTAAATAAATCATAACAGATGTAAATTTTCTAGTGGGTGAGAAAAATCCGTTCAAGTATTTGAAACAGGGATATCTTGGCTGAAGCACTCAATGCTCTGTCATCTGAGCCATTATGGACGAATCTGGCGGACTAATTTACACAACAAATCTTTCCCGAGTACAGCATCTGGTCTGAACTCTAAATACGCTCAACAGAATAAACCGGAGGTTACTTTTGGCAGCATGCATAGTTATATTACACTAATTGTTAAAGCAATTATTTAATGGGTAAATAAATCTTAACTAGTGTAAATTTTCAAGTTGGTGCATCCTGACTTGGACTTTTTAAACGCGAATTTCATTCCATATGAATTAATTTAATGTATGCTACCGAAAAATAGAATTTGTTTTAAATAATCAATTTTGAAAATTTCTAATTTGTAATAATAATGCAGAAATTTCAAAAGAAATTTAAGATAAATAATGTGCAAAAATCTTACCAGAATTTTATATTTTGCAATAATATTATTTTATATATTTGAAAAACTTTCAAAAAGCATGATATAACAATGGTAAATTACATCATTTAATATAATATTTTCTTATCGATGTTAATATAGATATACAAATAAAACTCTTAAGAAATATATATTATGACCTATATTAATATTTTTGTGAGTCAAAAAAATTTTTTTTGTGTCAAACTCAAATAAAGTGTCCAAAGCAGGTGTTATTTCAAAAATGAAAGTTTGAATAACTACAAAATAAGTCCCACTCTTAATCAATAAGAACTTTATACGATTTATAATGGCATCATTTTTTTTATTCTTTTGTTATTAACTGGAGTTATAGTCATCAATCCAATTTGCGAGTTTAGCTGTTCAATTTCTGGCCGTAACAATTTTTAACATATATGTGCGGTTAAAATAAGTTACACCAATTAATTTAAAAAAAATCAGAAACGGAATGAAATCGAATTCTTTAATGTTTTATGAATACACACCATGAACTATAATTCATAATAATTTCCACGCTTATTAAATGATCCATCTTAACGAGATACAAAATTTTCTATTGTCATATCGTTGAGCTATGCCACATTTAATGATATCCAGGGGCACCAATTATGTGACAGTGTAAAAAATCTGAAAATACTGGCATGCAAAAAAATATATCTGATGAAAAAGTGTCTATTATCACTAGACATAGAGGGAGTGTCGACTACTGTGAACTGAATTGAGAAGTCTTTCGATAAACTGCCGTACAAAAATTTGTTATTTTAGATCACGATTATCAAGAACATTAATGTAACCCATAATCGAGCGTTTACATTTCTGTCTTTTGTAATGCTAGTTTATTTTAACTAAATTAAACTAAACTAAACTAACTAAATTTATTTTCTGACTAATCCATTCATATTCATCATTGACATAAAAGTTATTATTTTTTTATACTCTATACTATTTTTGAAAGATTTTTATTTTTAATAGCAATTTATGCATTGTTAAACAATTTCACCTAGATATTGAAAACAAAATACCTTCAGAACATTCTTTATTAATAAATATTAACAAAAAAGGAATTATAATTTTCAGTTCAACACCAACTAGACTAATAAATTCAGAGCAGTGCTTGCATTACTTAAAAGTTTTTTTCCGAAGTAGGTAAAGAGCTTCCAATAAAATATTTTTCTAAAACGTGCTATACCTTGTTAAGAGTGAATAACTGAAACACTAAAATTTCCATTTTTTCTGCATTTGTTCACATATCATATTCCTTCATCCCCACTCCCTATAAAGTATTTCTTATCCAATATATCACACGCACTTATAAAATTCAGTTGAAAATTTATTCAATGAAACTTTCCTCATTGATTTAAATAAAAGAAAACTATTTACAAGTATCATGAATAGTACAAAATGTTGAAAGATTCTATAAATTTCACATTGTAATGTTATTAAAATAAGAAGGAAACGATGAGATTTTCACAAATCAGAACTTTCTCTCTTTTCGTTTACTTGTCGACGATGCTTATTTGTTAGCAAACAGCCAGGCATTAGTTTCAACACTTTTCTTTTAGATATGTGTAACAGAATAAAATAGGAAAAATATTTAATAAGCAATGAAATGTAAGAGTCTGAATGTTTCCTTGGATGGTTGATATTTTTGAATTTTAGATGTACGCATTGGAATAAAAGTTGCAATTTTCGGAAAGATAAGATAAGAATTTTTGTACGATGAGTTCATTTCTTTTCGATGTTAAAGAATGCATTAATTCACAAGAATAAGTTATTTATCAGAATGAAAAACTCCAGATGTCAGAAAATGTATTATAATGAACGGGTTTGTATTTCAATGTGAATGAAAAAAAAATAGATAATTTACTAAGAAAATGTGTACAGAAATAAGTATCATAAACAAAAAGAAGAAAATAATTGCCAATTTGGAATTTCGTAATTATATTAGATGCATAGAAATGTGATGCCTTGCATATGCAACAAATGTGATCTTTCGATTTTTTACTGTAAAAAGAAATTAAGATCTAATTTTATTTCATATTCACAGAATGGTTTTTATCATATATATTTTTAATTTCTAATTTTAAGTACGACATTTTATTTATAAATTGATTGTTTATATAGAAATTTATAGTGCAGAATATCTTTAAAGACATGTTGAGCTAATTTTATTTACAATCTGTGTTAACTGAAAATGACAAAAGTTATACTTTCAAATAAACGTGATTTTGATTGGATTGTAATATCACTTTTAATGAAATTTTTTTAAAATTAATTAATTTAAAAAATAATGAAGTATACTAGATTACATTTTTAAGAAATTGAAGTAATAAAAGCAAAATGATTAATTGGTTATAGAAACTTTGAAGAAAATCTTGGTTGATATTCTATTATATAGGAGACATACACTGTAAAAAAAGGGTCGATCTACTAAAAAAATTTTAGTGATCCCTGCAATTACTAAAAATGTTTTTGTAATCTTACTCGGTTACAAGAAAATCTGTGAGAATTACTCGAAAAAAGCTAGCAACGAATAGAGTTAATAGTTGTATATTTTTAATAGTTATTACTAAAACTCGCTTGGTGTGGCCGTGATAGCCTAGTGATCATAGCACTGAACTTCAGGCTCAAAGGTCCCGGGTTCGATGCTGGACACCACCAAATACGCACCGAATGCATGCAGTTAAAGTACTCGTTAAATAAAGGGATTATGAAAATCCTGTCGTAGGAGTTAACTGGGTAATGATCTCTGGACTTTCCCTCCCCTTTAGAAACATGTCAAAATAGAGCAGGTAGCAATGTTTGGTGCTGCCATCTATTGCGGCCCTGCCGAATATCTGTCTTCTTACCCACTGGATGCAGATCGAAGGAAGTTCCTGCCCTTCGGGCACACGTAATGGTTACTAAAATAATTTTGGAGCTGTTACTAAAATTTGCTTGGTGGCTCATACTAAAAAGTTTTAAGTTAGTTATACAAAAAATTCTTTAGTTCAGTTTACAAAATAAATGTTTGTTTCACTTGCAAAAAAAAGTTTGTAATGGTTTCTAAAGAATTCTGTGGAATACGAATTTACTAAAAAATTTTTAGTACCCTCTTGATTTTTTTTTTTTTTTTTTTTTTTTTTTTTTTTTTTTTTTTCACAGTGTAGCGAGGTTGCAATTATCACCTTACTATAATGTTAATCTATTTTATCGAAACATACTTGTGTACGTGAGTAGCACTAAGTTTTGTAATGTGAGTTATTGTGGTTTAGATAAAATATTTCAATTTAAGTTCAATTAACGACATTCATGACCAATTTATGATGTCTTGTGGATATCGCCGAATAACAATAACCCACCCCGTGCGGTGTTTTAAAGTCATGAAAACGCTTTCTTACACCGTTGATCGCGAGCTGAGTATGAATCTTGATTGCTATCCAAATTAGCCGGTATAAATGAATAACAGTCACGATTTTCTCAGTGAAAATACATGAATTCAAATTTTTAGAAACTGAAATTTCCACATTTTTTTTTTCGTTGTTCAATTATTAAGAAGTTTTTTTTTTAATTAATTCTAGAAATGGAACTCAAATTATTTTTAAATGAAAACTTTTTCTACTTGATTTTTAAAAAAGTAATACTTCAGTTTTTTTAAGTGCAGGTTTCCCATTGGACAATTACTGAATACGAATTTTTTCAAATAGTAATTTTCTTTTTTGATATTTTTTCGCTGAAATTTTGTATAAACCTTCCCAAAAGGTAATCTTTGCACGAAATATTGTGAAAATTTAGAACTTAAAATATCTTATGCTGGTATTTAAAAAATTGACCACTAAGTGCTTTAAATAGTACAAGTTCATAATCTAGGGATCTGTTGTATGAATTTTAGATTATAATGTTATCTATATAAGAATTAATTGGAGAAAATCTCACAAATCCGAAATTCCACTCATCTTATTTATTCGTCGAGAATTCTTATTTTTTAACAAATAACAAGTATTAACAACACGACTTATTTTACCGATACATATTAAAGTAGAAGACTGCAGAAAATTTTTATTCAATAAGATATGGAAATGCGAAAGTCTGAGTGTTTCCTTGGATGATTTATATTATTGAAATTTGGATAGTCTCATAGGAATTAATGTTGTTATTTCGTGAAGGATTTCAATGCGATGCGTTCGTTTCTTTTTGATATTGAAGGCTATATTAATTTGCAAGAATTATTCATCATTAATCAAAAACTCCAGATATTAAAAAATTCAGTATAATGAATATGTTTGTTGCTTTTCCATGTGAATGGTAGTATTGTTTTTTTTTAAATTAATAGTTAAAATTTGTTGCGTTACTTTGTATGAAAATGTGTAGTTTAATGAGTAGCATCTACTTATATATATATATATATATATATGTGTGTGTATATATATGTATATATATATATATATATATATATGACGACCTCAGAAGCCAAGGGGTACAAGTGACAAAATGTCGATTTGGAGTAAATTGAGTTTAAAGATAATTGATGTTAAATTGTAACATCAATAACAATTGACTAAATTAAAATAGGAAACTTCTGCTTGTTGCATTCTGGTCTTTGAACTCTCATTTCAATAACTGTAAAAAAAATAGAGTACAATTTTTTTAAATATATAATTAATCAATATTGTTTGTTTTTCGAAAAAAGTGGTTTATCTCTATAACTCAGCAAATAATAAGAAAATGACCTATATTTCTTTGCCTGAAATGAAAAAAGCATATTTCCAGGTAGTCTCTGCACTTAGTTTATTTTTTTGCAGTTTTGTCACTTATACCCCTCTCATTATTATCTCATACCATTCTCATATATAACTTGAGTTCTGGTGAATAAGTTTGTATTGAATGCACACTGTTAGTCAGATTATTTTTCAGGAAAGCTTTTAACATATCATTGTGCATTGATTAGTTATAGAATTATAGAATATAAATTTATAATTAGGTGTACTCGATTAAGAAAGAAAAGGCGTTTAAAAAAGATTCTGCTGAAAGAATTTCAATGAAAATTGTAGTGTTAGTTGAGGAAATTATCCAAGATGGTTTTAGCATATTGCATCTCTTTCTATATATCTTTATCAAATCCTACTACACATTATCAATTAAAAGATTCGGTCCTTAACAGCTCAAACGTTGCCCATACTTTGGAAAATATAATACCATAGTGGTACTATATGGTTTTCATCACTGCGAAGGATATTATATCTAAAATACTTATTCATTTAAAACACGAGGTAAAATTAAAAATGGATTAAATTTAATTAATGGTTCTTTTTGAGAAATCAACGAGCATCGCGGGGGACGTGTGCTACTATCTCAATAAATTAGGCATTTGCCTTGTTACATAAAAAAAATACAGTGTGGTTTCAGTATATTGTAAAATTTTACAGTTCTTTAAAAACTCAAAATTTTCTCTGATAATCTAAATGTCCTTAACAACCCAAATTTTGTCTGACACATTGAAAATTTGACGATGCAAGAACATTCAAACCGCTTTCAACAACCCGAAAGGATATTCAAGGTAAATATGCACATTGCTTTGAAAAAAAAAAGTCGAATTAAAAAAAAAAATTGTGTTTGACTCCGTCTTTTTTTTTCTTTTTTTCGGGCAAAGTCTACTAGTATCTTAATAAGTTAGGTATTCAAATTGCACAAGTAAATGCACAAGTAAATTTGAATTCAAAGTTAGCTTTAAAAATCTGTTTACAGTTATCTGTAAATGAATTATATTTACACAGGACAATTTG
The DNA here is from genome assembly GCA_964019185.1 of Maratus speculifer. Taxonomy (NCBI): domain Eukaryota; kingdom Metazoa; phylum Arthropoda; class Arachnida; order Araneae; family Salticidae; genus Maratus; species Maratus speculifer. The sequence goes on along the minus strand of OZ025289.1, from coordinate 103,165,654 downwards.
ATTACTGTATGCCTCTACTGAAGTTAAGAAAATTCAATGAACAAAAATGAACGAAGAGACGACGGAATATAACTAATCATTACAATTTCGGTTTCTGTTGTTTTTATTAATGTCATTATATGATTAAGGCTAGAATAAATTTAATATGCCTTAGCAACATTGTTTGAAATCTTTTTTTACTTAAGCGCATTTTAATCTGGATTTACTTGAAAAATATTTTTCAAGTAAATTTAAGTTTATTTCTCTGCTTGTACAGTAACATATATTCAATCAGCAATTCAGTTGACTATATAATTTTTTAATGACATTTTATTGACTTGAATTTAAAAGAATTAAAAATTTTATTTTTTAAATAAGAAAATAAGTATTGGTAAAGCTCTTAGATAACTTTTTAAAACATTTTTTAGACTAAGTCACAAGAGTCAATCTGCATTTTCCTACTTTTGTTGAGTTATCTAGTTCTTGGTCGAAATATATTTCTGTTGTTTTTATTAATGTCATTATATGATTACGTATAGAATAAATTTAATTTGCCATGGCAACATTGTTTGAAATCTTTTTTTTAACTAAGCGCATTTTATTTTGGATTTACTTGAAAAATATTTTTACCGCCTCTGCTTGTAGAGTAAAATAATTTCAATCAACAATTCAGTTGACTCTATAATTTTTTTTTCTTTTTTTGCTTAAGGTGAAAATTATTATTTATAAAATAAATAAATAAATAAATAAATAAATAAATAAATAAAAACTTTAGGAATTATCCAATGAATCAGTAAAATTTAATTTAAGCACTTTGTTACAATAAAATTTCTAAATAACTCAAATAAAATAATAATACTTCTAGATTTTATGAATAGTACAAGATGACAATAAGTTGAAATATAGTGAATGTTTCATTGTGTAATGTTGTTAAAATAAAGACGTAAAAATGACGTTTTCACGATTCATATCTTCTCAACCTGTTATTTATTTGTCTGGAATATTTACGTATAAACAAATAATTTTATATTTATTAGTAATTATCTACATCACTTTTATCGATTTCGTTTATTGCCGATAAAATCCAACAATTCCATTTTAAAAACAATGAAAATGTGAGAATCTGATCGCTTCTTTAGAAAGTTAATACTGGTGAATTTTAGAAGCGTACTTGGAAAAAAGTGTGAAAAGAAATGTAACATTTAGCTCAATATATGCTTTTTTCGATGAAATGCATTAAATTACAAAAAGAGGTTATTTATCAGTTAAAAAATAACACTGGATGGGGATAATGTAATATAATCAACATGTTAGAATTTCTATTGAATGAGACAATAGCTAATTGAATTCTGGTTAAAAAAGTTACATGAATGTTTATTGTATTTTGTGCTAAAAACAGATAGTATTTATCAAAAGAACAAAAAACATTAATTTTGAAATTTTGCAAAGATTTGTGGCAAAAAGACAAAGAAAATCACAGAATTAAATAATTTGCTATAACCTCAATATGCAAAAACATATTTATATATAAAAAAAAACTCATAAGTAAATTATCTAAATTTTGATTTTTCATTGAATGAGGGCATAATATTTCAAGAAATGACTATAATAATACCGATTGTAATAATACGGAAATATCTAATACATTACATTTGAAATGAATTATATGACATTACAATAATCTTAAAACTGATTGAGACAGTTTAAACTTATATTTACCTATTCATGCACGCTAAATATTGTATAGTATTTAAACAAAGAAATCCATACTTCAAGAGAAATATAAAATGTTTACCTGTAAAAAAATAAAAAACAAATGTGAGCTGTTTGTATATTTATTTTAATAAATTTTAAACCAACATTAAAACACACTTATAATATTGCATGCATGCATATATGCACATATATATAAATGGAAATATTCAAGACTAGCATTAGATAGTACTCATGTTTTACAAAAGGTATGTGAAAACAGACTTTTTCTTTAAATTTGTTTGCCTCATTTAAAAAGTCTAGTTTTGAGTTTCATACATTTAAAATATTTTACGAAAAAATTTCTGGTAAAGTCCACTATTATCCATTTGGTATGGGTCAAAACTGCACTTCACATTTGTTTTAGTGTTTATGTGTTTGTTTCTTTTTTTAGAACCCCTAAAGTTCAAAGTCATGTACAAAACAAATAAGCCAAATATTTTCTGAAGTGAAGATAAAAGCTCTTTGACAGAATCGAATTGGAATTGAGAAGGGATGCTTTCCATAAAAACCAGCAAGCGTTTGAAATAACACCAGATTTTTTTCTTTTGTAAATAATTGCTGTACCCATATTATACTATATTTTTATGAAATTGCCTTCACAATAGACTCAAAAATTTAGATATATTATTTTACCGAGTATTTAAATAAACTATCATTATACAAAACTTGCAGTTCTTCGCAATTAAACCAATTCTTATCCTCACAACTATAATCCCGTATTCTTTATCAGATAGTAATAAAATTCTGCAGTATTCTTCTGTTGTGAGAATGTTGAAATTATTAAGTGACACCGGAAATTATGAAGAAATTTATTTAAAAATAAATAAAGAGTTTTTTTTTTAAATACATACATTATAACAATAAAATTTTATACCGAAAATTCCGGTGAGAATGGTGCATTTGTAGATTCAAAAAACCGCAGTTTTCTCAAAAAAATCTTTATAAATTTTTTTTATCAAAAAACCGCAGAGTTTTCTGGATGAACTAATAAGTTTTCGTTTAGTTGCTATAAATAAACAACTAAGAAGTAATTTTCTGTAGTATCAAAGGTCATTTAAAAAATTTGTAAAATCTGAAACAATTTTTGCAATTGTATCCATTTTCTTTTCATTTTCATCTAATATAGAAACTAAAATAAATATGAATGATTTTTCAATCTTCAGTTTCTTTTTAACGAGCTATTATTATTCTGCAATCACAACAATTAGAAATGCATATATTATTATTTTGACTTCAGATTCATCTAAAAGATTAAACGAGCTTGTGTTAATATTCTTTAGATTTGAAATATCGGGAATAAATAACGAATTGCGGCATTGTGTGCAAAATGAAATGTTTATGTTGACAAATAATTGAACAAAAAATAAATTGCATTTCTTTTTTTTTAGAATACATCAGTTTTTTCACATATATTCATTATTAAAAAGATTGCAATAAATATTTACCAATCTGTAACAGTTTTTAAACGATATGTAAAAAAAAACATTAATTAATGAGCTTAAAATTAAAAAAAAGCATCTTTCGCATTAAATTGTTTAAACCCAACATTTTGTTGATACTCAGGAAGCCCTCGAAATTCATTTTTAAAGTCTTGAAAAAAATGAGCCTTAAAAAAGTCATTTTCTATTCAATAAGAATCGAGTTTGGGTTCAATAAAGACCATGAATATAAAAAATTTTAAGAGCCCATTGAGAGAAAAAATGACGAGGGTTAGAAAAGAGGTCAGGTAAAGAAGAGATAAATATTCAGAAATTTCAATTCGTCTTCTAATTTTGCTTTGTTCACATCGGTATGTGGATACTCTTGGTTTTGACTTTTACAACAAAAGGATATTATTTAGCTTTCCAGTTATGACATTTTTTTTTTAATAGAATTTTTTTTTTAAAAAGGAAAAGAAGAAGCAATTTATTTAAGACATTATTTTAGTGGCTGAAATAACTTGTTAAATCAGACTCTTTATTTAAAAGTTAAAATATTTTGTTCGAATCGTATTTCTTTATTCCCATTATAAAATATGTCTAAATGATGACCATAGTTTTTTTTTTATTTAAGTATTTTTTTTAATTCAAAGATGTCATGTGAAAAGAATTGAACAAATATCAAGAATGAATGAAACAAAAGATTGCATTTAATGTGTTTTGTTTTTATGAAATTTGATCATTCTTAATGAGATTTATGAGCACGTGACTTTAGATAATATTTGTCAGTAAGTACGCAATATTATATTACAGAAGCAATATACGGACATTTATAATAGAATTAATTTAAATACTTCTATCTGCGTGCTATTCTATTATTAAATGAACTAACAGTTTTGATTCTCATTGAGTATTTTTTTTATTTCGCCTATAGTTTCGATTTTAAAGCGCAGAAATTTGCATTGAGTACAGGTGAAATGCTTTCATTAAACTTTTCCGATGAGATAAGTGCATAAAAAATAAACTAAACAAAACTACAATTAATTGGTAAATACAATTTTTTTAGTCTTTAAAAAGCTAGTTTTTATGAATGCTTTACAAAAAATCAAATACTAAAAAAATGTAAAATCAATGAAGGTCTCTTTTATTAATAGCCACAAATTCAACGTGGCAAGAAAAAATAACTTCAACATAAACTATTGCATTATAAGATGCTAAGATTGAATTCTGAGAACTTCAATGATTTGCCCTCATTGATTAATTATATCGACTTTCAAACCGCGAAATATTAATACCATATTCAGTAATCCTTTAAACTTTTTAAATACTATTCACATAAATTTTATGTAAAAAATGAATCTTAAGGGGTTGTTCAACTTCTATGGCCTAAAATTGGGATTTTCGGTAATTTTAAGGTGCGTTTCCGGTTACAAAGCAGAGAAACATCACCTTCGTACATTTTGCATTTAATTTACCGTCATTTCGAGTACATATTTAATTTATGTACGTAAAAATAAAAATGAATAACACGCAGTATGCAACGAAGAGTATTTTCAGGTGTACACCGTGAATATTCAATCAAGTAAACGTTTTTCTAGGATCACAATCATATGAAATAAAATTGATTGCCAAATTATAAAAGCACATTGCTTAAACAAATATTTACTTTCATAAGTTGATTTTTGAAAAAAATCACTAGAACAATATAAATAGTTATTTGCTTTCTTTTTTAACCCTTAACGAGTTCAAAAAATAATTAATCAATTTAAACTGTTCCTTTTAGGAGTGTAATCGCCATCCAAAACGATTATCTTTCTTTCATTTCTTTCTTTGCTTTTTAAAAGAAGGAAATGCGTCGAATAGTTCTGGAGAAAAAAGGTCAACTAATCTGAAAAATATGGTTTAGAGCAAAACAAGATTAAAGTTTTTATAACAATTTTTTTAATGAGCGAAAAAGTTTATAAGTAACTGGAATATCGCGGAACTCCTTTAGCGCAGCTGCCTGCATCATTAGGGATTTCACGAAATACAAAATCGTTATCGATGTATACTAATATAGAATGATGACGTTTTTGCGTTTATTTGTAAGGTGTAAACCCTAGAATAATGGAATAATGCTATTCAGAAATAATGGTAGCAAACTGATAATTACAATCCCTATTACAACATGGCTACAATTTATGTCGATATACCATTCTTACAGGATGCAATGGCGGAAAACTTTCTAAAAACGTGATTTTCTTATTGGAGGCCTTAAACTTGAAAACTTTTTCGCATTGTAGTTACTTATATAATAGACATGTACGCTAAGAATCGTTTCTAAATAAAATGTATTTAAAAAGAGGTGAAATGCACTTAAAACATTCTAACAAAGTTCTAAATTACAATATCTATGCAATCTGATAAAGTACCAAACCGATTTGAAAAGTAATGATGGCAAATTATGCTGACATTCCTGTATCCACATAGGCTATAGTTTATGCCGATGTTGCCACTCTTACGGGTGCAATGGCGGAAAACGTTCTAAAAATGGCATTTTTGCATTACGGAAGGACCTAGGAACATACAGTATCGCATTCTAGATACTTTTACAATATACATGCACACTAAGAACAGTTTCTAAAACTAAAATTAAATTTTAAAAAGTTAAATCAGCGAAAAGCGTTCTAAAAAACATCTAAATTATGATTTCTATGCAATCACTAGCAATAGGAAACCGATTTCAAAAGTAGCAGTGCCAATCTGATGGTGAAAGGCAACAGTTTATGTTGGTACCACTACTCCCCGGGAGAAAAAAAAAGTTCTAAATTTCGATTTTTGTGATACTGAAGGAGCTAGAAACTTGAAATTTGGCATAGTAGTTATAAGTTGAAAATGCTCTTTAGCAATTTTATTCCACACCTTTTATTTTTTTTATATTTTTACATTTGCGTGAAAAGCGTTTTAAGAATGTGCTAAATTACAATTTCTTGCAATCTCAGAAAGTATCAAACCGATTTCAAAAGTAATGCTTGAACATTTATGTGGCAATCCTTGCTTCAACATAGGCTATATTTTATGTCTGTGCCATTACATTCTGGGGGTTGCAGGAGCAAAAAAGATCTAAATTTTGATTTCTGTATAAGCTAGAAACTGGAAATTTGGCATAATGGTTACTTATATGATGTACTTTCTAAGAAAAGTTAAAAAAAAATTCAAAATTTTAAAAAGTGTGAAAATCTGCGAAAAGCATTGTAAATATATTCTAAAGCGCATTTTTTATGGAATTCTTCAAGATAGAAGCTTATATGTTTGATATTTAGGAAATGTAAATATTTTCTAGAAACAGTTTCTAAAAAATTAAAATTTTAAAAGGATGTAATGAACTAAAAGCATTCTAAAAATGTTCTAAGTAACGACGTATATGGTACGTCAGGAATTCCATAGTTAATGAGCGAAACGCAAGCCGGCTTTTTCGAATATGTAAACAATCTGCTCGAGAGAGGGTGAAAAAACAAAACGCATCGATAAAAGTAAATATTCTTAACTTTATGAAAGATTTTAGATGCTTACTTAAGCTTTAAAATATACAGATGTGTAATAGTATAAAAGCACCTCATATGCCTCATTTGATATACAATTTCCGACTTTCTATACTTTGTGCTGGGTATACTATTCTCTGTAAGATTTTTAAACATGTATTCTATTATTATTATTGTTTTTTGTGCGTATGTTTATACTTAAATTTACGAGCTACTAATTCAATAACAATGTATTTCAACGAATATCAATATTGTCCAAACATTTCTACAGTCTTGATTAGCCTGGCGATAAAATATAGTAATTGGCAAAAAATAAACTGAACCTCAAAATTGAAGTCAAGAGAAAAAATAATGAGTTTAACAGTAATTAACAGCTTATAGCATGCTATTAAAAGAATGAAATATAAATATGTTGAATGAGAATTGTATCACAAAAGATTCCTGATACAACTAGATTTCTGGGATGATATTAATTGCTAGAATTTCATCAACAATATTCATTAGCATTTATAGCAAAAAGTATCCTTGATTATTAAATCCATCTTTAATTATTTGTATTAATAGTGTAAGATTTTTAGAACTATTGTTATCTACAATTAATTAAACATGATCTGCATTTGAAAAATAATTAGCAAGAACTTAATTAGAGAAAAAATCATCTTTAAAAAATACATAACATTTGCATTTTTCATATCACATCCTGAAATTATTATTACACTGGTCAATGATCGTATTTTTTGTTAATCTTGTCTTTTAGACTGCCTCTTTTTCAAATTGGGAACTTTTAAATACTTTATTTAGTTCATTTCTGCTTTAAACGGAATTAATTACCCGATACTTTTATTCCAAAACTTTGTAATGGAACCTTTTCCCCATTTTTCGATAAATTCAATTTTTTTTCAAAAAATACTGTCAAAGATGACGAAATAGGGACACAACTGCCGTCCTTAAGCAACAACTTCTTATAACTCAATCTGTTATTCATTGCTGCTGTTCATTGCTGTTATTCATTGCAAAAAAAATGAAAATGCAGCTCGATGAAAAATCCGTTTAACAACGAGTCGATAAGTGTTATGCTTTTATTTTTAAAATTGGGCTAAGAATTGTTTCAGCAAGTTTCTCATTGTTGAGCGGGATTTTTTTTCCTTAAAAGCTAACTGTAAAAAATGTATGCATCGATTCTTTTGAAAGTCTGTGGCAGCATGTTGCCTTCCACTTTATGGAATAATTTACATTTTCTAATGGTGCAATTTAAATTTGTACAACTGGTGTAATACTGCACATTAGTATTACGTAACACTAATTTTATTGGTTAAAATATTCGACAAAATGGAGATTGCAAAGCTGATACCGATTTCATGAAAAAATTTTACATTAATGTTTTACAGTACCCTTTACAAAAATAGCTAAAATTTGCTAATCATGGAGCTCAGAATGAGCAAAGTTTGTTATTGACAAACTTCACAAATTACACACTGCTAGTCATAAAAAAAACTGTAGCTGTTGTGATGTTACTATGGTGCATCAGGACTCTATTTTGTAATATTTAAGGGGATCCAGGACACAATTTAAAATAATTTTTATTTATTGAGTTAAAATTTTGAAATTTTTTGTGACGGTTAACCATATTATTTGTCGACAAAATCACATGATAAAACTTCTCATAGGTTTAAAAAAAATTATTAAAATTAAAATTTATGAAAAAGTGTGAGGTAATTCAAAATCGTTACAAGTTAATAATTTTTTCGTAGAAATACAATGCTTTTATATTTAAATAAACATAAATATCTGAATTTTAATATAGATTCGGCATTTTAAGATAAAAAAAATATTTAACATAAAAATTTAAAAAAAGTGATGTAACTTTAATTTTTAAAAAATCATTTTTTCAAAAGCAAATACTTTTTTCAAATTTGCTGAGTCAAAATTAAAGTAAAACAATAAAAAAAGACATATTCCAAGTTTGAAACATTTATCTTTAACGGTTCTCGAGTTATAACCATACAAATCCGAAAAATAGAGAAAAAAACCCATCATGGAGAAAAACGTATTTTCAAAACAGCTCATTTCATGACAATCATTGCTTGAGAGATAGTGTTTGAAAACATACCAAAAATATTAGTATTTCTTCTTCTAATTAAGGTAGAAACATGATTTTAACATCATTTTAAGCATGGAAAAAGAGAAAAAAATTTAATTAAAAAACTTTGAAGATTTTGCGTCCTGAACCCTCTAATCTAATTATATGTTGATTTTTCATGGTTCTCACAAATATTCTTTTTTATTTTACTTAATTTAAAAAAATGAGAATTTATTTCTTAATTATTACCTGATTTTTGGGGAGAATTTCTTACAAAATTTATTAAATAGTTGCCATTTATATATAAAAAAAAAAAAAAATCGCTCACAATGCAAGTTTCACAAAAAAAAAAAAAAAAATATTTTATAAATACGAGGAGTGAAACACAAAAGTAACTTAAATATTTCTAAAGTAATAACATTATTAAGTTCTTTCTTGATTATTAAATCCAATCCACTTAAGACGTTCCTCCCACATACAATATCACCATATAATAAGATTTTTCGTACGCATTTAATTTTGTCTAATAAGTCTGAAGAACGGAACATTGTAAGCAAGCAATATTAAAGAAAAAAAAGCGTCCGTGATTAAAAGTATAAAAAATACAGAATAAGAATTTAAAGTGCCGAAAAAAAATATAGCGACATTTTCCAACCGTTTATCCGTGCTTTGTCTTTAATACATCTGATGCCATTGTAATAAAGCTCTTTGGAGAATGCCGTTAAAAAATATGATCTAAATATTCATGGTACAATGAAAAAAAGTTATCCAATTTTCGATAAAGAGAGTGCTTATGTTTAATAAGATACAAACAAATAAAAAAGGGCAAGCCTTTGGGCAAATAAAAAAAAAATAAAAAAATTGAGATCCTGAAAGTAAGGGAATTGAAAAAAAAAAATGATAAAAGAATGGAAGCATAAGGAGATTAATACGCGAAATTCTTCCTTTTTTTCAAAATTATTGAATACGGAACTTTTTTACGCAGAAAATTTCAATGTTATTGGCAGATACGCCTTTAAAAGATGCGGTTACACAAAAACAATCTATTTTTTTAAATACCTAGTACCAACGTAATTGCTTCGTAATAAAAGCAGTTCGTGTGTGCATGATCATTTTTTCTAATTTCTTGTTGTGAATACAAACACATTTTTTTCTTGTATACACAAGGTAATTTAGAAAATGGGATATTGAATTCACTCTTATCGTTTTTTGCACGATTTTTTTCTTTGTTTCTTTGTTTTTATGTTTTTATACTCATTTTGAAGAACATTCGTTAACCATTTTAAAAGCTGATTTGTACTTTACAACAAAAGTAAGATTGTGATAAAACGTCAAATGTCCATCCTCGTCTATATATACACATATACTTATTATAAGTCATATAATGTACATTTTAAGTTACATAAATTATGTTAATTAGCATATCTTTGATTCCAATAGTGAACTATCGAATTAAACTTTTGGGATTGCTTGGGACAAAAGCTATATCAACAGGTAATTTTAATATAAAAAAAGAAAGTTTTTCTTTCTCAATACACGACGTGCAGGAAACATTAATATTACTAGCATTTCAGTGTTTTTTTTTATTTATTGACCGATAATCGGCATATTTCAGCGTGAGTAGTTTTCATTTACACAGCGGATATTGCGAAATCGCTTTATTATACACGTTCAATTTAATCTACGTTGTTGCCAATATTATCGATGTTGGTACCATTCTTAGATATGGCTTGTAAAATACGCACATTGCGCATGCTTGAACTGGACAATTTTTATTAAACGAAGGAAAACCATATTTCCAGAACATTGCAATATGTGCCTCAACAAATTTAATTAGACAAGCAATGAAAGTTAATAAATATTAGTTTAACGACAATGGCATTGTAGCGAGTTTTAACAGCATCTCTAAAAGAGCAGTTGTATTTAAACAAACTATTTTTTAAATACGTGTTATCAAAAAAATTGTTTCCTATTAGAACCATTTGTATTTCCAGCATCAGTTTCTTCTATTTCTTCTATTTTCTTTTTTGATTGCCAACACTTTTTGCTGTTTTCTATCTATAGGAGAAAAAAATTTTCATCAGATTTATTTTTATTTCTAGATTTTAATTGATTTGAACATTTAAAAATACAGGCAATCCAATAAATGAAATCAGTTCCAGCTTTGTCGACTTTTTCTTGCTTGACTGATGCATATATGTTAGTACATAGATTATTGTAAGCTTCATTAGTACTAATTTAAATTTCAGTAGATTCCACCGAAAAAAGTGTTAAAAGTGTTCATTAAATGAAATATATCAAAAGGCGAAGTGGTCTACAGACAAAGCAGCAGCGAACACTCACTTACTATACAATTTTCAATAAAATAATAGTTTTCAGAAAATATTAGTATTTTGGCAAAAACGTTTAAAAAATATATATGTGTAAACTGCGCTATTATTAAATTCAAAATAGCTTGTTAAATCAAAATTATTGAGATTTATAATGCTAAAGACAAAAATTTAAAGTATCAAATAATTCCCAACCCAATATTAAGACGGCCATTTCGAGAAACATTGAAACATTTACATCTGATATACAGTCAACTCTCGTTAATTTGAACTCATCGGGACCACAAGAAATGTTCGAATTATGGAAAACATGCTTAATATGGTACTATTACAAAGGTATTAATGTTATAGTGCTTTTTAAACTTATTTCGTCTGTTATCATTAGAATATGATTTAATATTAAATTAGACTGTATAAATACATAAACTAATTAAAAGATTAGAAACAAGCACGATGGAAGAAAAATTTAAAGCGTCACTGATGGACAGACGGGGCTCTAAGAAAGTGGATATCAAAGGCATTCTATTGTATGTATACTCGTTCGGAACAATTTTTACAAAAATCAAAGAAAGGAAGTTATTCAAATGATCTGAAATCCGTGAGAAAGAAAAAAAAAATAAAAAATCGGAATTTTCGTTAGTTCGAATTAAACGAAGTCAAGAGAAAATGAGTTCGAATTAATGAAAACTTTAACGTTATTCTGCAATTGAAAATTTCGGGACTTCATGTTTAGTTCAAATTAAGCGATGATTCGAATTATCCGATTTCGAATTAACGAGAGTCAACTGTATTTCAATCTAGTTGGAAAATATCATTATATCATTCTCCTTGAACAATGAAAATATTGAAGACCAGAATCATAAGAAATGGCAATCAAAATATATAACAAAAATATTTTTTTTTAGATATTTAAGAAATGGCATAATTTTCTGCATAACGATTTACTCGTCTATACCGCGCATGCGTGTATAACGCGCACTCAGTACTTTAGAATGAAAAAAGCGATTTTTTGTATCTAGTATATAACGCACACCATAAATTTGTCATGGAAGGGAATGAATGATCAAATAAATGTCAGTAAAAAAAATAGAAACAAATGTTACGTCAGACTATAAAAGAAGTCGAAATTCTTTCTTTTAGACATCGTGTAGGGCGTGAATGTCATAATATGGTGACGTCACTTGCGAACTAAATACTTGAGAACGTCTACATTGCAAATAATAGTAATAACAATAACAATAACAATAACAATAACAATAATAATAATAATAATAATAATAATAATAATAATAATAATAATAATAGTAATAATTCTACAAATGTAATGTTGCAAAAATCTGTGTTTTTGCTAAAATTTTACCGGTACACTGTGCAAATAAAAAAAATGAGAGAGAGAGAGACAAAAAGCTATAGAAATATGTACCTTTACAAATGAATCTAGTAAAATTATACTAATCTTACTAAAATTTTATCTCTGATTTAGGTCGCAGTTAGATAAAAAAGTTCTAAGCTTCCCTGTTACCTAAAAAAAATTCTTAAGAATTTTTTAGCCTTAGAGATTTTTTTTTAATTTATAGTACAAATCTTCTATCTATTACATGAATTTTTTCTGTTACCATTTCATAAGAAGAAGAAGTAGCGGCAATGAGGATTGCTAGGCATTATTTAACCCTTTAAAGTTCACTACAACTTTATTTTTAAAAATTACTGAAATAACTTCAAAAATGGTTTTTAGACATGTAGCTGATAATAAATATGCATTCAAAAAAATTTTTGATTTTTTTAATTTCAAGAAATCTGTGGTTTCCTACGGAGACCAATGAACAGTAAAGGTCTATTTATCTTTCCCGAATATACCAATTCAAAAAAACTATTTAAAATAAAAACAGCAAATTAAAAAATATAGTACAAATACACTGAAATGCTAATATAAACAAGAATTTAATTTATTATTATTATTATTATTATTATTATTATTTTACAGAAGTTTTAAAAAATTGCAAAATTTTTACACTAATTTTATTAAAAGTTTAGATTTTTAACATAGAATTATGTATACATATAAAATTATTTGCATTTATAAAAAAAGAAATATATATTTTATATAAGTTATTACTTATACTTTTGCCAAGAAATGAACATACAAAAGAAATAAACAAATCACAAAAAATCAAAAAGTTGCCATAATAATAAAAGTGATGATTATAAGAAAAGTAATATGTAAATATCTTAATAAGAAATTATATATATATATATATATATATATATATATATATGTACGTTGGAATTTGCTTCCCAAAACATCCAATTAGTAATATTGCTGTACTAAGCATTTTCCCATGAGAACCGAGTGACTTCTCCACATTTGTTTATCTGCTGACGATCAAGTTTTATCCAATTAGCCCGATAGCAAAGAAAAGGAAAATACATCAGATTCGTTGTGGGAGTGATACAGGGCAGACGGCCCAAAATCTCTCCGCTTTACGTCCCAGCGCACCGGCCGACGAATGCGCCCCGGACTTACTCGGAATGGCCTAAGCTTCCCCTTTACCCTGATATGCTGTAAATAGATTTATTTAACCCAGAATTCCAATAAACTCTTGTTAAATTGCTAAGTAATGACTCTTACAATTATGATCTACATAACTCACATGGGGGCCGGCCTATGAATCCTGTATTAAGTGGCCTTAGACCGTGCTAAGCTGAACTGCAACTTTCAGCGTCAGATCACCTGTTTTAAGCTGCTCTGCATCTTTCGGCATACGGCTTCAGCGCCTGTTTCTGCCCGCACTCTATTTGTTTTTCAAGAAATCACTGATCGGATATTGCGAACTGTGCTGCTTCTTCTCCATAGTATAGCGCTCCTGGAATCTAACGGATTGTTGTCTACGCCTGTTGCGGACATCCATCTCTGTGAATTCGACGGCGGACCTGACCTCTCTCTCTGCACCTGTTCGCTACAAGTGGCGAAAATCGGCTCCTTCCCGGCTGTAATAGATGTGTGTTTAAACAGTGGTTCTTCACAGTCTCAGCGGCGCGCGATATTGTTTTTTTTCTCTTTCTTTTTTTCATTTACACGGAATATAAATGCTCCTCCGGCTCTCATTAAGAGCGGGTTTTTTTTAATTGGATACACTATATGCAAGGTAAGCGATTACCATTTTGATTATTTTTTATTACGGTGCAATTGATTAAATATATTTTATACGAAATGCAGTTAGCCGACATATCTTTTATTCGGAGCCAGATTAAATCGGCCAGAACTGATAAAATTAAACTGCTACACCAGCTAATTTTTTCATCCGACGAACACCGTCAGAACCGCCAAAATTTACGATTATTTTCCGGGTTTCCTTTTGCAACCCAAACTCCAGAATATGACGCGAAATTAAAGGAGATTTCCGACACTTTTGATAAGATACAGTTAATTACTGTAACGAACCTGCTAAATCTCGATATTTCGGGAGAAATTCCTGAGTTAGCTAAGCGCATAGTAGATTCTTTAATAGACATCTCTAAATTGAAATCTTCATTTGACAATGCCTCGAATTCTGAATCAGATGAACCCAAAAATACTTCTCATATCAGTACAGAGACAGCTAACTTCGCATACGAAGACAGTGATACACAAACCGAAGCATTTCACCCTACACAACAACATTCCATTTCTTTTCACGACTTAGAGCATCTTATAACACCCTTTAGTGGTGCAAAACACGAGGATATCAAAGTTTGGATTGATCGTTTTGAAAAGCTAGCGAACTCTTCTAAACTTTCCCATTTTCAAAAATTCTTGTTCGCGGAACGTACGCTTTCGGGGATCGCATTACTATACGTTCGGGGTGAACCTAACATTTCCTCATATCCCTCACTCAAACAAACGCTTTTGCGCGAATTTTCGAAATCCATTTCCCCCGCAGAAATTCATAGGTTACTCTCGGTGCGACATAAGAAGAATTCCGAGTCATTAATGGAATACTTCTTAAAAATGAAGGAGTTAGCTCAAAGAGCGAATATTGATGACATATCTGTCATCCATTACATCATCCAAGGTATCCCAGATCCACCGGCTAACAAATCTGTTTTGTACGGATGCTCGCATTTAGCCGATTTTAAACAAAAACTTCTCATATATGACGAAATTTCTGCTTCCGACTCGCATCCTAAACCTAAAATTCATCACAATACACATAACCGTGTCCCTCCCCCTCCCACCCCTACCCCCCCCCCCCGAAAGAAAGAACGCATAAGCTGGTCTGTTTTAACTGTAATCAAATTGGACATGTTAGCTCAGTATGCAATAAGAAAAATCTAGGCCCTAGGTGCCATGCTTGCTCCCATTTTGGCCATGTCTCTTCCAAATGCAATGAGCGCTTTACTAAGCCTCCGAAACCGCCTGAGACCAACCCCCCTTCCCGCGCGGTCACTTCCGGAAAAAATCGACAGGTTCATACCGTCGAACTCACTCGCTCTTCCCACAGTATGCAAAAATCGGTCAAAATCGCTGATTTAGACATTACTTTTCTCGTGGACACGGGCAGCCCAGTTACGCTTGCCCGCGAGGATATTTATCGGTTATTAGGATCACCACCCCTGGCACTAGTACCCCTTAAATTTACCGGATTCGGTAGTGGCGATGTTCGCCCCAATGGCTCTTTTTCTACCGATATTGAGATAGACAGTTGAGTCTTTCCCGCTAATGTTTACGTTATCCCTTTTGCTCATATGTCCCACCCTTTTATCTTAGGAACAGACGTTATAAGTCAAGGTACACTTGTATGTAATGAGAGTGGTATATCTCTGACAAAACAACCCCAATCAGATATTTTTATTAATCTCATTAATGTCAGTGATGATATCCCTGATGTAGACTTAGTTCATATAACTGATCGCGCAGTTCGCGAGGAAGTAGCTGATTTAATCAAATATTACCGTCCCACCAAATCGAAATCTACTAATTTAAAAATGTCTATCGTATTGACCGATGATAAACCAGTCTGTCAGCGACCGCGTCGAATGTCCATAGCTGAGAAGGAAATTGTCCGGAATCAGATTCAGCAGTGGCTACATGACAGAATAATCCGACCCTCTTCCAGTGATTACGCCAGCCCTATCGTGTTAGTCAAGAAAAAAGATAATTCCACACGCTTGTGCATAGATTATCGTACCCTCAATAAAAAAATTGTTAAAGATCGTTTTCCCCTCCCCCTTATTGACGATGTTCTCGATCAACTGAAACAAGCAAAAGTCTTCACAACACTTGACCTCAAAAATGGATTTTTCCATGTAGATATCGACCCCCATAGCACCAAGTACACAGTGTTTATTACCCATGACGGTCTCTACGAATTTCTCAAAGCCCTTTTTGGCCTTACGTCCAGCCCTGCCGTTTTTTCAAGATTCCTAGCTTGTGTTTTCCGCACACTATTAACGAACGGTACTTTGATTCAATATATGGACGATTTTATAATCCCCTCAGAAACCGAAGCCGAAAACCTACAGAAACTTCGACAAGTCTTACAGACTGCGGCCGACCATGGTTTAGAAATCAACTTTAAAAAGTGTCAGTTTCTACAGCGAAAAATCGAATTCTTAGGTCATATCATTCAAAACAATATTATTGCGCCTTCCCCGTCAAAAATTAAAGCGGTCCTACACTTTCCGGAACCAACAAATTTCAGACAACTCCAGTCACGCCTTGGTTTGACAGGTTACTTCCGAAAATTTATTCCTAACTATGCTTCTATCGCTCGACCCCTCAGGGATCTCTTACGCAAAACATCGAACTTCGAGTTCGGACAGGAACAAAAACACGCGCTCCATAGCTTACGGCATACACTCACGAGCGCCCCGCTGCTACATATTTTCATTCCCGGTTCTGATTTAGAGGTACATACAGATGCTAGTAAGCTTGGATTTGGTGCTGTTCTCTTACAAAAAGCGGACGATGGTCATTATCACCCGATTCAGTACATGAATAAAAAAACATCCCCCCAAGAAGAAAAACTTAGTAGTTATGAGCTAGAGGTGCTAGCGATAATAGAGGCACTTAAAAAATTCCGCGTCTATCTCCATGGGATACAGTTTCGAATTATTACGGACTGTCAAGCGTTTCAGAAAACTCTGGACAAAAAAGATTTGACACCGAAAATAGCTCGCTGGGCTCTCTTCCTCCAGGAATTTGACTTTGAAATAAAACATCGGCCAGCGACTAAGATGCCGCATGTAGACGCTCTCAGCCGCTATCCTGTATTAAATATAACTTATGATGAATTAACTCTTAAAATTATGAGAGCGCAGGAACAAGACCCATTTCTTGCTGGTCTTAAAACTGCAGCGACGGACACACCAATTACTGATTTTGTTGTACGTAATAATATTTTATATAAAATATTAAATGATCGTGATTTATTGGTGGTCCCCGAGGCTATGCAAATTAATGTACTTCGGGATATCCACACAAAGGGTCATTACTTTGCTAAGAAAACGGAAGGAATAGCGTCTCAAACTTTTTTCATTCCTAATATATCGGAATTATCACGTACAGTAAGTAACTAATTGTATCCCTTTCATCTTAGCTACAAAAAAATTAGGGAAACAAGAAGGATTTTTACACCCGATTCCTAAGGGTGACCACGCTTTAGACACTTACCATTGTGATTTTTTAGGACCACTCCCTTCCACAAATAAAAACTATCAGCACATTTTCCTCGTCGTCGACGCTTTCACGAAATTTTTATGGTTATACCCCGTTAAATCAGTGTCTGCCAAAGACGCCCTGGATAAACTCAAGCTGCAACAAGTCACATTTGGAAATCCTAGACGAATAATTACGGACAAAGGTCCTGCCTTCACGTCTGCTGACTTTAAAAATTATTGCGACATAGAAGGTATAGATTTTCACCCGATTACAACCGGCATTTGCCGCGGAAACGGCCAAATTGAAAGATATATTCAATCCAATATTCCTGTTCTCACCAAACTCTCTTTAGACGATCCGAAAAAGTGGTATAAACATGTACCTGCCGTCCAACGAATTTTAAACAGTACAACTTCCTCGGTAACTAAATATTCCCCATTTGAATTACTAATGGGCGTTACTATGAAAACCAAAGATGACTTACGAATAAAACAGCTCTTGGAGCTCGAAAATGTAGAAATGATCATGGATCATAAAAAACAGTTACAAGAGAATGCCAAACTTAATATTTTGAAGCAACAGGAAATTAACAGAAAACAATTCAATAAACGACGTAAAACGCCATCCATATATCAAATAAACGATTTAGTAGCAATTAAGCGTACTCACTTCGGCAGTGGATTAAAGTTACGAATCAAATTCCTCGGACCATATAAAATTACTGCTATTAAACCAAATGATCGATACAGCGTCATGAAAATTGGGAATCATGAAGGCCCCATTATAACAGAAACATCAGTCGACTATATGAAACCTTGGTGCATGACGCAATAGAGTCATACTGGCCTGGAAACGAAACTTTCTCAGCGCCCGCAAGCTATCAATCAACCACACCCCCCTTTTTTGATAGCTGCGGAGAGCTAAGACTCTTTCAACTAGTTCGTTTTTTTTCTCCCCTGCGTAACGTCTTTTGCTTATTACGGTGAACATTATCAAGATTTGTTGTGAAATATGCATTTTTTTTAAATCTTTCACCGCTTGTTTACGAATATTACTGTGTATTACTCAAGAAATCATATTTTTCTCCATTTTTCTTTATCTTGTGAGCCAGCGTTCTTCTCAAAGTTTGTGTAAATATGCTCAGTGCACCACCTGCTTCATATAAGTGCACCAATTTTATTTTTGTGTTGTTCTCCAGTTACGTAAACTGTGAATTTACTGTGAAATCAATCATTGTGTGCATCTGTAAAGTGAATTGCCAAGTTACACAGTTTTCTCATCTAATAGTGCTGTTTTGAAACTACAATTTTTATTAGAGGCACAATTTCTTTTTTTTTAAAAGCATTATTTTTTTTTTTCGTTTGTGAAATATGCTCCACGATTATAAACCTTTTTTTTTCTCTCTGCACGACCATGTTGGTGACAATATGCCAATGTTATCATCACATTTTTTTTATTTTATCACTCGTCCTTTCGCTGACATCACTTTTGACTATTGACTATAGACAACTTTGGACAGTTTCACCAGGACTGCCAACGCTTTTTGAAAAGAAACTATAGTTATTATCTCCACACTTTTACATCATCATATTGTTGTAATATATATTATCTGATTGTTATGTATATTATTATCTTTTGATTATTGTGTATTTTATTATGTAATTTCTTTCCTGTATATTGTAATATTGTGCCTCCCCGTCCCCAATTTTTTTTCTCTCCCTTGTTTTCTTTTTTTTTCTCTCTCTTTTCAGTTATAGTCTAAATTTTATTGTCGTGGCACGGATAACTTTAAACTCGGAACAACGGAGGAAAATTGTTTTTTTTTTTTACCCGCCGCCCAGACGGGGCAAGAAGCGGTAGAATTTTTTTTTAAATGTTATATGGGTCGTGTGGCTGCGTTTTTTCAGACGGAAATTTCGCAGAACGTCACAAGAACAGACGGTTCTTGTTGCCTCTTGTGAGAGTAGCATTCAAGCAGACGGCTTGATACGCACAGACGGTGTTATGGCTACTCGCGCTGTTTTGTTTTGGTTTCGTTTTCCTTCCGTTCGCAACTTGTTTTGTTTCCGTGTACCACTTAAACTTAATTTAACTTTAATTAATTCTGTATAGCCGAATTTTGAAAAATTCACCGTTTTTTTTTCTCTCAGTTTGACAATAATTTAAATTTTAAATTATTTTTTTTTCTAATATTTTTTTTTTCTCTTTGTGTTTTTTTTTTTTTTAAACATGTGCGAGGGCGCACTGTCGTCGATGGCCGAGTGTACGTTGCAGTTTGCTTCCCAAAACATCCAATTAGTAATATTGCTGTACTAAGCATTCTCCCATGAGAACCGAGTGACTCCTCCACATTTGTTTATCTGCTGACAATCAAGTTTTATCCAATTAGCCCGATAGCAAAGAAAAGGAAAATACATCAGATTCTTTGTGGGAGTGATACAGGGCAGACGGACCAAAATCTCTCCGCTTTACGTCCCAGCGCACCGGCCGAAGAATGCGCCCCGGACTTACTCGGAATGGCCTAAGCTTCCCTCTTTACCCTGATATGCTGTAAATAGATTTATTTAACCCAGAATTCCAATAAACTCTTGTTAAATTGTTAAGTAATGACTCTTACAATTATGATCTACATAACTCACATATATATATATATACATATATATATATATATATATATATATATATATATATATATGATCAGCCCTTGAACTTTATCATGCTTTCATCAATTGACTGCTTTTGTCCAAGTTTTAGAACATTTAGAAAAGTTTCTGATAAACAGTGAATCAATGGTCTCTTTATATAGCTTGTCAAAAAAATTTCTGTTTTCTGGGGTCGTAGGCTTTTATCATTCAAACGCAAATTTCTTAAAATCCAAATAAATTTTCTAACTTTTATCAGTCGAGAAATAAAATCATCGTGCAAAATCTCATTTTTGGACCAAAAATCTCTGTAGCTGGGAAATGTTTTAATTCCCATTATAATATTTTTCGGAAAAAAAATTATCTCCTATTATTAATCCTCTGGAGTCACTGGAATAATAGCACCACCTTTTTGGGTTCCATACAAATTAGTTTGATAAACTATAGTTCCTATGAATCTTATGGAGAATATAGGGAAAAAGATGGAAATAAGTGTTGGAACTGCTAGAGATGTTATGTCTTCTGATAGCCTACTTTCTGCGATAAATTCCATGTTTCGTTTATTTTCTTGACCTTTATTTTTCCATAATATTTTTGAACTTCTGAAAGGCCCTGGAACATTTCTTTCATCAATATTTGCATCATCATCAACATCAGATTTTTACTTGAATCTGAGTGTTCACTGATATAATCCTCTGCATCACTCTCGAATGATGTATTTGATTCATCATTTGAAGGTAAATTTTTGAATAATAATTTGAATAATAAGCATCTACAATATTTAATCTTTTTTTTTTTGGCATTTTATGTTTTAAAAATAAAATTGTATCCAAAAACATTTAAAAGTAGAAGGTCATAAAAATTCCATAAAATTTTAATATAAAAAGAGAAATCACCGACTTTAAAGAGAAGAGAATCAAAAATAAAATGTTTTAAGCATTTCCATTTCTTCCATTATCCCCTAAAAAGAATAAACAGAAGTAACAAGTAATTCAGGGCTGCTATAGTCATCCAACTAAAAAATTATTATCGTGCTTTTATTCTCAGTTACATAAACAAAGCGAAACATCGTTTCACCTGCCACTCCTTCACCTGCCCACCAAATCCGACACTTACTGGAGTTTGGTTTCCTGGAGAAACCAATCATATCCTATAACATTTTGACCCATCTATTTTTATTTATCTAAATAATTGAGTGTTTTAATTTACAACTAGGAAGAAGTAGAATACATCCACAAGCCATAATTAAATTTTGATAATAATTTCCTTTTAAAAGAATGAATGGAATTCATGAAACATAAAGTGACATACATATTTTGTTTCGTTTGAAGTCGAAAGTCTTATGATTTATTTTGGTGCTCGAATCTAGCTAAAAGAGAATGTTTTAAAGTTTCAATTAATCGCAATTCAGTAGAAAAAATACGTAAAATAAGTTTTAGAATAAAGTCTGAATGTGTGGTTTCCGTAGAAAACCAATGAACGTTAAAGGGTTAAATAATGTTACTACCGCTATTGTATAAAAAAGTGCAAGGAGTGAAATACAGATGCAGGAATACTTCTATTCAGTAAGAAGCCACTTTTAATTTCTTCTATGAATGCATTTCTTGATTCATAGTTACATCGTTTGATTAAATAAAGCAGTAAAAAAATATATTCCGTGTAAAACGCGCAGCCAGGATTTTTACCCTAAATTTTGGAAGAAAAAGTGTGCGTTATACACATGTAATTACTAGTTTTTTGATTGCTTAGCATGTCTATATATACGTGTGTATGCAGGCTATCGTAGCATGCTTGGATACCTGACTACAGAAGAAGTCACAAAAAAAATATGTTGGTTTAATGAGATATATCAATTGGAGAGCTGATCTACAACCAAAACGTCTGCAAAAACTGTCATATGAGAGAATTTTAAATAAAATAATAGCTTTAAAAGAACATCAGCATTATGACAAATGCGTTTAAAAAAATAAAAATACGCATATCTAATTGCATTGAAAGTGTGCAATATTGTGAAACGCAAAAATTCTGTTAAATCTCCATTATTGAACTTTGTGCTGTTAAAGTCATAAAATTGAACTGTTAGTATTGTATCAAATGTTTCAAAAATAATATACATACATATATATATATTGCATGTATATATATATATATATATATATATTGCATATATATGTATATGCAAAAACTGCATTGAAATTATGCTAGATTATAAAATGCACAACATTCTGTTAAATCCCCATTACTGAACTTTATGATGCTAAAGTCATAAACATAAACTATCAAATATTTCCCGTATCTATATTAAGAAGGATATTTCAAGAAATATTGATCCATTCACATATGATACATTTCAATCTAGTCGGAAATCTCATTACAGAATTCTCCTCGAATAATGAAAAGATGAAGACCAGCATCATAAGGAATGGCAAACAAAAGATATAACAAAAATTCTTCTTTTTCGATAGATTTAGAATATATGCACGCAAAATGATATTATTTCTTGCTGCATATATCCGTTAGTTTTCTATTCAAATGCATGCTGGAAAACCAAAAGTAAATCTAATTTAGGCTGCAGTTTTCCCTTATTTATTTTATCTATTTCATAATATAGATTTTTGCATTATACCTTGATCTGCGATACAAATATCATAAAATAAGTTTTATTTCATCTTTCATCTAAATGCAAGGAGAAATTCTTATGAATTTTGAGTATGTTTTCACTAAAGGACTAAAGGTAGTCTCCAATGCACCGTTCCATCACTCTTCTGGCCGAATGGCTTTTATAATTTTCTTTTTTCGTTTTCATCATTCTTTTTATTTCTTTCTATTTTGTTTCAAATTGTGAGATTGTCTTTTGTTAACTAGTAACGAATATACTAAGAATGATTATTTATAAGGATATGGTTTAGATTTAAAATTCAAAACTTAATGAAGTGGCTTCAGAATATAAATATTATTAAGCCGAAATAGATAGAGACAGACTTTTGAATATGTTTCAAAAATGCCAATGTAAGTTGTTAATAATTCAGTTAATAATTCAATTAGATATTTTTATCCACTATTAGTAAATGCTGCACACATGGTTTAGATTAAAATTTCAAAACTTCATGAAAATATGCATGAAAATTGTTAATGACAGTTTTTTTTTTAATTCTGTAATAATGACAGTTTAACTGCTTTATTATAAAAATATATTTTATTTTTTTAGACTTTCTTTAATTAGGTTTAACATTATTTCCATAAGAAAGTTATTTTTACAAAAACATATGTATATGTTTCATTGTCTATTTTGTAGTTCTCTATATCGTTAATAACCTCTAAAAATAAATAAACTGCGGCCACATTACTTCGTAAAGGCAATAAAAATTATTTATAGTTTAACATTAAGGTTTATTTTTTTTATTTATAACTAAAATAGGTTTTAAGTATTGATTCGTTAAAAATTTACGAACAGTCAATAAATATGCATGTTTGAATTGCTATGTGATTGGAATAATTGATGTTTTTAATTAATATTAAATTAATTAATTAATGTTCAATAATATAGAAACTAGGTAATATTTATGCCGCTATGAGTGCTATATTTCTTTACATATTATTATTATTATATCCTGCATTACATTAAATTTATTCTTAATTTTACATATATGGAACGGAAATCAAATAAGTTTAGATTTCAAAATCTTTGTTGTAACATTTCTCAAAATATCTACCCCATGAAGGGATATAGAGCTCTACACATAATTGTTAATTACGGAAGGGAGATAACTAGAGAAGCATGTCTAGATACGAGATATTTTCAGGAACAAGATATTTCTATGAGATGTAGGATAACCAGAACTGAAATAAGTGAAATATATTGTATTATCAGAGAAATTTTCATGTAATTGCTTCAGATATAGGCATTAAAAGAAAAACGATGATTGTAATAATATAGTAGTCATATAACAATAATGACGCAGTCTGCTTTAAATTGAAAATATTTCAAATTATAAATTGGTACAGTAAAGGGAATATCTGGGAATGTCTATTTGAATGCATGTTGAAATGCAAGTTTAAATTGCTATATGATTGGAATAATTTGATATTGTTAATGAATATTAAATTAAATTAATTAAAGTTAAAAAGATTAGCTAATATTTATACTTTAGAAATTAGCTAATATTTATACTTTAATGAGTGCGATAATTCGTTACACATTATCTTTATTTTATTATATTCTGCATTACATTAAAATTATTCCTAATTTTACTCATGTGGAACGAAAATCAAAAGAATTTTGATTTCAAATTCTTACAATTTGATTTCAAAGTTCTTATATATGTGAAGATAGCTACCCTATGCATAGATATAGAACATCTACACCAAATTGTTAATTATCGAAGGGAGATAACTGTACAAGAATGTCTAGATACGAGATATTTCAGAAATGGGATATTTCTGTAGGATGTAGAATCAGACCTGAAATAAGTCAAATATATTTTATCAGTAATGGAATTTTCATATTACTCAAGATATAGACATTAAGAGGGCAGGGGAACTTTGACACAATCTTTTCAATTTTGAATAATATTGTAATATGTGTGGTAGCACAATATTTAATACTAAAAATTAAATAAAAGTTTTAAAAAAATTGTAAAACAGCTTATTTTAATAAAATGTAATTTTTTAAAAATCCCTGCAATTTTTATAAATATGACTATTTTGGCTTCAATTTTTTTCCGACATTTATTAGAATATATTACATAAAACTCTGTATGG
Source organism: Maratus speculifer (assembly GCA_964019185.1). NCBI lineage: Eukaryota > Metazoa > Arthropoda > Arachnida > Araneae > Salticidae > Maratus > Maratus speculifer. Next base: position 103,140,528 of record OZ025289.1, on the reverse strand, counting down.
ATTTTTAGATGCGTGTGATTTTACATTTTATATTATTTTTTTCTCTCTTGCTTATTAAAAAGTGACATAAATTCCACAAACTCTCGTTTTAAATATTTTTTAAAACACAATTATGAACCTGAATGTTAAATCCATAAACAAAAATGTTAAATATGATCATGGAGAACAAGTAAAAAAACATTCAAACCTCTACCTAAATTAGAAGATAAGCCTTAGAGTTTATAGAACAAGATAATTACTTAAATCTACTCACGGTAAAAAAGCAGTTTTTAAAAGTCAGTAGAAAAAAGTATCAGTCAGTAAAAAAAGTTTTCTTTTGCTGGGTATTTGCTATAGGTCTATTAACAAAAAAAAAAAAAAAAAAACCAGCAAAATTAGATGTAATAAAAAAATTACATCTAATTTTACCGCAATTTTTGCGGCAAACACATAGCAAAATTACTGCCAACAGTTTTTGCCGTAAATTTAACGGATTTTTTTACAGTTCCGTGTGCTTTAGATTGAAAATACTATCGTATATTTCTTTAATTGCTTTAGATTGTATAAATTGCTTTAGATTGTACAATTAAGGGAATGGTCATTTCAATTTTCATGAAAATCGGATGCATAGTTCAATTACAGGGGCAATCAAAAATATTCTCTTACATTACGATCAATGAAAAAAATATATTTCAAGTGTATTTTAATGGTGTTACAATATTTCGTTCATAATACAATTCATATGCATGTATGAAGTTTAAACTAAAATTACATTTTGTACAAACTGTGACACAAGGAATATTTTTTATTAATATCCAGGAACACACAAAAGTATTCTATAACATAATGGTATAGGGGGAAACATTGTTTGGGGTTGAATTATTTCACATTTCATGAAATTGATATACGTTGCTGAGGTTTACTGCAACCTAATTCTTGTATAATAGAAAGCATTTTGTGTTTAAAGGGACACACAAAAGATTTGGGAAACTGTATTGTGTCCGAAGTATTGTATTTTTCAAAAAATTTCATTATAGTACGAACGCACCTCATTTGTTACATCTAAGTGCAATTTACGACTTGTTTTGCTTTTAACTATAACTATTTTTTTCATCATAAATCAGTTCTTTATTGTAAATACGTAGCCAAAAAAGGGACACAAACTAATAACAAACAAAACATAAATTCCAAAAGTACGGAGAACATGCTTCCAGTAAAATATTGGAAATTGTACACCAAACGTGCAAATGAGATGCTATCGCACTATAACTAGTTTTATAAATATTCAAATCATGGTGCAAGACCTGTTGCAATCTTAGGCAAAAATGCATTAATACAAAGTTTCTTAGGGTTATGTATATTAAATTCTGTAATACGGAAATAATATGACTCCATCTTAGTGAGGACATAATCACCATGGCAGCCTGGAATTATTATCTATCATGGAATATCACTAAACAATTGCATATAATATGATTTAATAGAATGACAAATAAAACTTTTATTAATATGTTTTTGGGGTTTTTTTTCGATTTTCATAAAATTTTAAAATTACTCGACAAAATTTTGCAATGTTTATATATATCACGGGCAGACAGACGGACGGATAAGACGACGACTGTAGTGCTATATTTTTCTATAATTACGAAAAAACCTAGAAAAGATTAAAAATAATAAAACAAGAAAAACAAGGGGAAAAAAAGAAAAGAAGTGTAAAGTAAAAAAGAAAACATGCTGAATACAATTTATAAAAAGACTATCTTTCTTCAATATAGTTTAATCAAAATCATCTATTTTTTATATTCATTTGTTTTGCAATAAAATAAAACTACCGAAAAATAATGAGTATAATACAAATAAAAATTGTTTCTAAGATAGAATTAGTTTTGAATAAATTACACATGACTGTTTGTCTTAATAATAAATAAAAACTTAAAAAAAATAATAATTAAAAATATATTCTCGTGTTAATTTTTTTGTACAAAAATCATCCGCAGGTGCCACCGTGTCATTAAGATAATTAATAGAAGATAAATCGCAATCTGTTAACGTTTGTTAAAATTATTTTTATTCTAAAACATTTTTGAACAGTTTAAAAATAACGCACTCGTATTTTGTTTAATTAAAACATAGAAATAATCTAACAAAATCCCCAGTAAGTAAGAAAGTATTAAATATTTTGCTGGCACAAATTGACGCGATTTAAGTTTTTCGTTGTCAAAAAAAGAAGATTTTGAAGATTATGTGAATTATTTAATTAATACTTCACTAAAAATAAATAATTGTAATACATATAAATTTTCGATATATCTAAGACAAACAATATTTTGAATTTTCGATTAAAAATTGAATTATTTGTACAATAATATTACAAGCCATATTTAAGGAATAAGAAAGATGTGAAATAACATTGTGGTTTAGAAACATTGGAATTAATTTATATGCTTCACTTTTTTAAATTATTTATTTATATTCTACTAAAATGGAAAAAAAATAACATGTAAAAAATAATAAGAAACCTTTTATTATTTCATGACAAAATTACACTTAAAAAAACTCAATTATTTAAATAGGTAAAGTTATGGTACAAATTTAGTTTTTTTTTTTTTTTTTTTTTTTTTTTTTTTTTTTTTTTTTATGAGCGAAAAATGCTTGGATTTTCTATTTCATAAAATACCATCCATTTTCTTCCGTCAAGCTTTGTCATAAAATTTGAAATGGCTTGACAAAATTATGCAGCAATTACATATTTTAAATTTAAGCTATTTAGTTTAGTAGTTTTTTTTGCTCTGCCACATGCGGTCTGACAGACAGACCGACAGACGGACTGAGCGAAGACTATAGATGCTACGTATTTACATATTTATGAACGCATCTATAAAAGGTTGTGTATGATGTCTCAAGAGTCCTTTTGCTGAGAAAATAATTGAGGGATATCGAGAAAGGAAATACCCTTCCCTAGTTAACTACAATAATGCGCAAAAAATCTTGAGTTCAATAGATTGATTTATAACACGATTATTCAATCGGTAAACTTCGGTAAAAATCTGTTTACTTCTCTTATTATTGATTTACCGATTGCAATCTGTTAACATTTGTTAAAATTATATTTATTCTAAAACATTTTTCTTGTTATAAATTAATCTATTATACTTTCGTATGCAGCGTTTTCTTCAGTTCCGTATATTATCCTTCGATTTATTCTGTTGAGCTGGTCCATACTATCAGACCAGATCGTGTGATCTTCAATGGCGTCAGTATTCGTCCAAGATGGCTCAGTTGGAAGAGCATTGGCGGCTTCAGCCAATACAACCCTGGTTCGAATCCTGCTCGACTTTTTTCCCCCACTTGGAAATTTTACTTCTGTTATCTTGAGTTCAAATATCACTTTTCTACCTCAACTGTGCCTATTAAGTCGAAGCTGCATATTTTGCTTAGAGCTTTCAAAATTTGATAGGATGTCTATTTCTAGTCACAAGTCTATTTTCAGGTGCTCATCTCAGCTGGTACTGAAACCTAATGCATTTTTAAATCCTGTGTTCTGAAGCTTAGGAATAAATAAAAAATTTCTGTTAAAATCATATTTTTTTTTATTTTACAACCGCATGACTATCTGAAAATTCAATTTTCGAGAACACTTATCGGACTGTTAACATTCAAGTTCTTTAAGAAAAAGCATTTAAAAATATAAATTAGAGAATAATAAATATAAAATATTAGAAAAAGTTTAAAAATTGTTTTAAGAACTTATGAAGTTGATTTTGAAAAATCGCAATATTATATTTTCATTTGTGTGTGTGTGTGTCTGTGTGGATTGGAAGTTAATTTAAAAGTAGGCTTTTTTGCAACTCTGGCCGATTTCAATAGCTGTTTGTCTTATTTGAGGAGGGGTTTGGACTTCAGTAGAAACTTAATTTCCGATCTAATTAGCCACAGTTAATTTATTAAATATCGTATAAAAACTTTAATTTTTTTATGATTACTTTTACCAAAAGACACATATAATACAACAAGATTTCATTAAAAATGTTCGAAACTTTATTCCACTCGACTTCTAAAAAAAAAAAAAAAAGCAATTTGATTTTTTTTTTTTTTTTTTTTTTTTTTTTTTTTGTATTTCATTGAAAAATAGTTTCTATAATACTTAAAGCTTTTACAGAAATACATTTACTATTTATATACTTATCCTCTGCATAAAACAAAACCCAACTCTTGTTTCTTATGCTGTCATGTATCAAATAAATCCCTATCTGATTTAATTTTAATATATATAGTATATTTCCAAACGGGATAAAGCGGGCGGAAAATGTACAACACCATATTTGGCGACTTCATATTTGGCGACTTCATATTTGGCGACTCACTTTTGGCGGGAAATAAACAAATGAAAGTCTAATAATAAAAAATTGTGAGTGCAAAAAATACATAAAATATGATTTGAGAAATTGGATCGGATCTCTAAGGGTTCTAATCATGGTGCGAGCAGCAACTGGTTCCCTTATCAGTAGCATGATAGAACAAAAAGCGGCACCACAAACAATCACCTCATCCAGTTCATGGATGAAAATCTACGATCAATTAGATTCCGATTTGCATATAAAAACGCAATCGGTCTGCCAATTTATATATCAATGGAAAACCCTTAAAAATCCGATTTTAACAGTTAAATCATAGGTTTACCATTGTACTTTCCTGCACCTAATAGTATGAAAACATGCCGCAATGCGGGCAGGAAATCAAAAGAATAAACCTATAAGTCAATCGTCAAAATCGGATTTTTATGTGTTTTCCTCCAAGATATAACTTAACAGACCGATTTCGTTTTAATATGCGAATAGGGATTTGACTAATCCTAGATTTTCAACCGAAAACTCGATGATTTGATTGTATATGCTGTCGCCTCCCAATCTTCACGTCATTATTAAAACTGACAAAATCTTTTTGTACTTCTGTAACTAATTTAAATGAGTTTAGAAATCAATAATATTATTTCAAAGTCAAATACACCACATAATTTGTTTTACACTAGGTTATGTTTTTAGCACAAGTAAAATTCATTTTCTCACAGAAGTTGGATTAATTATTATTTTTATATTTTTCTTCATAGTTTAATATAATTACACGTTTCCGAATAAAAAAACGCCTTCGTAATACTTTATTTCGCTTATTTTTCGCAAGGCTAATCATGTTAAAGAACAGACAAACTTAAACCTCTAATATTTTACAGTTAGAATAAAAAGAAATCAATGTAAACATTTTTCAGAGCGAAAAAGTTAAAATCTTCTGCATTAAATCATGTCTGACAATCAACAAAACTCTTTACCTTTTTTCATTTCAAAATCTAATAACTTGATTTTTAATTCTTTCAGTAATATGCAAACCTTGAACCGCACTCGAATATTTTCAACGAAATTTGAGCTTTAAAAATAAGACTTTTCCATCCTCTCGAGTGTTTCTATATCAATCTGTTTTATGCACGGAATAAATGGCATGTTCTTTTTAAATAGAGGTTTTCCATTTTTGCCAAACATGAAATAGGTTCTCCAACGCGAAACTCGGTATCACGTGAAAAAAGAAAACAAAGGCTGGATAAACAAGGAAAACAGATAAGGGTAGAGGAAAAAAAGGGAAAAAGGGATCTAGAAATCCTCTTTTGATTTCAGTTCTGGGAATTATTAAAAATTACTGACCTTTAAAAATCAGCGTAGCAGTACTTCATCTGTTCAAACTCTGGAGTAATTAAGTACTTAAGCACTTTTTAAAGTTGAAAGATACAGTTGAAAGGAATTTTATTCGTTAATCACATATGGAAGCGTTATCGCCGGTATTCCATACTGGAGACCAGCACATTGTGAGGGTTTAATTATGCGTAAATTTCTTTAAAAACTTTATAGTACAAGAACTTAAATATTTATACGAGTTTTAAATAGATTTATAGCAGAATGGAGGTAGTAATCGCGATTTAAAAAAAAATAAATTTTTCTAAATTTGCTCTGCATGATTATTATTATTATTTTGCATCATTAAACTCGGAAATTTTGAATGGTAATAGTAAGATTATTCTCCCGTTTTAAATTTCTTTAATCAAGTACATACATAAACATTTTTCTTAATATTTGTTTTTAATTAAAGTAAACATACTACATTTAAATTATGGATTTTTGGTGTACATTAAAAATCTCTGAAAACAAATTCCATTTATAATAAAAGTCTCCTTTTAATGAATTTTTTCACATATCCGATGAAAATAATATCACACAATTATACTTGATTAAAAAAAATGGCTTCATTGTAATTTGTTCCAGAACTCTCGTAGCAGATGTTATATATTATTGGAAGGAGCTATGTAGCAACTTGTCTACAATTGATTCTCTTGCTCGACTTATTATTTTCGTTGATGAGTTTTGTTTTTGAATATTTTTATCAATCCAAAAATATTCGGCAGAGAAATCTTGGTATAATATAAAACACGGCCAATATTAGTTGACGTATGAGTTTCGGTTCTTTATGAAGACATTTGTTCGAAAGTTTGTTATAAAGATAATCATAAATTGGTTGAATGTAGTTAGTTTCCTTTAATGATGGGATTTTTTTCCTAACCTCTGTTAAATTAGATATTTTGTTTTCATGTAAAGTAGTAAATCCCTTCATTTGCATATGCCTTTGCTGTAGTATTTTATAATATAACATGATAATGCATAATGCGAGTCTTTTCTGTTTTCTTTCTAGCACCTGATTCCATTGTAATTGTTTCTTTGTATTTTAATTGCAAATTTTTTAGTAATTCTTTGTATAGAATAGCGTCTTATAAAGTATTCGTATAGCCAAAGAGAGGATAACTTGTTGGTGAATGACTTATACAGGAGTACGTTTTGAATAACATGTGTCCAGTAGATTTTCTCAGTATATTTACGATTCAGTAGTCTTTGTATGTGTTAAATGATCTACTGAATGACGCGATTTATTTCGCTGGACTCTTCAAGTGCCGAGATAAACATTTTTAAAGAAAATTTTTGCTACAATAAAAACATTTCTGAAACAATATTTGCAGCATGAGAACTCTCTGCACAGGTGCATCACACTAATCATATATTGGTATATATATTAGTCAGTAGTTAATCTATATTTCAATCATCAAATTTTTACCATTTTACATATAATTTCCAAAACAATTAATGTCTTTCTGTTTTGCCTTTTATTGCACAAATCATTAACATTTGCAATAAAATACCAATGTAATAAATACGAAATTCAGATTTTATAATTGTGCTTTCACTTTTGCACATCAACATTTATATGAACAAAGCAATTTCTTTACAACAGAGACAATGGATTTATAATTTTAACCATAACGTAATAACGATTTAAGTTAATTTTAACTATTATTGTAATATAAAACTAATTGCCATAATTTTAATGAATATGTTTATTCAATTATTATTTCAATAATCATAATTTTACTATTTTGCATCCAGTTTGCAAAAAATATTTGTCTTCTTTTTCCGCCTTTTATTGCACAAATCATTAATATTTGCAATAAAACACACTAATCTATTAAATAAAAAAATCAGATAAAATAACTCTTTTTTCACTTTTTGCATACCAGTTTATATCAACAAAAACATTTAATTACAGCAGATACAATGGCTTCCAATTTTAAACAAAAGGCAATAAAGGTTTAAACTAATTTTAATGAATATATTATTCTAATATAAAACTAATTGCCGTAACTTTATCGAATAACTTTATTCAAATTTGACAAAAGTTTAAAACTGTAATCATTTCAACTACCGAGATAAATCGATTAGAACTGCTGTCTTTACAGGAATTGGGCAAATATCTGTCACATTTGTTTCCTTTCAGTTCTAAAATCCGGATAAAATATCATGATCGCAGGGAAAACCCATTTCCGCAAGCCTGAGAAAGCCGGAAATCAAAATTTTAGAAGACATTGATAGCAGTCTTTGGATATAGTTTATCCCTATCTATATGCTGAAAATGGATTGGTTTGATCTGCTTCTACATGAATTTTTATACTGATAATCGCATGAATTGGATAAGGATGAATTTATACCAAAAAATATAGGTCAGAAATTTAGTAACATTTTAAATTTAATAGCTCTTTTTTTGTATGTTTATAGAAATGTGCAGATATTTATCTCATTAGAAATTATGGTTTGATATTTATCCAAACTTTGGCCAGATTATGGCAGTACTTTCATGTGTTCTGTTAAATGCACAGGTTAATTCAAAAGTCATAAAATAATTTGAAAAATACAGACAGTACGGTATGACATTCACAAAAAAAATAAATGAAAGAGAGAGAGAGCAAGAGAGAGAGAAAAAGAAAAAAAACACGGGATTTTTTTTTTTTTTTTTTTTTTTTTTTTTGCATATTGTCAGAATGTCTCAATTATTTACCTCTACAATTGTAATCTGTGGTGATACGAAAGTTACGATCTGCTGATATTTAAGTCATCATGCGATAGAAATTATTTCAGAAATTATTTTTCATGTTCTACAGTGTACCTGCTGTGACTAATAGATTTAATCTGTAAAATTAATCTTCTAATCTGAGTTGCAATATGAAAAGTGCTACATCAGAGTAGAAACTGTAATTACAAACACAATCGGGTTTTTTCCAAAATTCTTTTTTCTTTGGTGGGGGTGGGGGTTGTAAATGGATGTATATAACTGAAAAGATTATCTAAGATTATTAAATTTAAATCCTTTATTATTAATAAACACTAAAAAATCGTTTACAGAATTAACTGTGCTCCAAATTACGGTCACTAAAATTTAAAAAACGGCTGTAAATCAGATTATAAAAAAAATCTTTTTTATTATTATTATCAACTTTTTGTAAATTTCTTTATGATTGAATATTAAAAATAGCTGAAAATGTATTTAAAATTTGAAAAATATAAATTTGTTATGCTGCATATCACAATCTATCTAAAATTACTGTTGAGATTTAGTGAAACGATCTAAAACATTCGATATTTCCTTTTATAATCGTAGATTTTGCTTTTGAAAGATCCTTTCTTATCGGGTGCATATTAGATATTTCGAATTTCAAGGTTCAAACAAAATCTTCAATTTTCTAATTTTAATTGGTTTGTCTGTGTAAGTGACAAATCCGTCACTCAGTGACTCAAAAAAAACTCTCTTATAGGTATTGATAATTCTCCTAAGAGAATTAATATATACCTATAAAAAGGTTTAAGATTCAAGAGAATTTAGGTACACAAAGGACACTATGGATATTGTTCATTGTTTAATTTGACACGGTTATGAACCGAACCCAAACATTCTACTTGAATTCAACTCAAAATTCGATCCGAAAATGAACAAAAACAAAAGAAACACCCATTCAAAACCCGATCATAATCAAACAAAATTATTTTAGACATCCTGAAACCGACAGATTTCAACCTGAACCTGATTCAAAATCCAATTTAAATAAAAATCAATTCTTTTCTAAAAGAATTATTAAAAATTAAAATAAAATATCATTTTTTTACGTTATATTTAACCCGATGCAAGACTTTACTGTGAGGAGAGCAAACTAACTTATAACAAGCTGGATAATATCTATACATTATATTTGGAAAGATTCTCATCACAAATTCCAGATGGATTATTTCTATTCAAATACCGAAATACACACATTTCGTTTTATGATTATTTCAATAAAATGCTTATGTAAATAAGAAAATCTTTCTTTAATCACTGTAACCGTCTTCAATAAATATTTATTGGCACGCCGTTTTTAGCTATGCTTTACATAAACATTTCAACATTTATATATCTTAATTTACAATGTGTCTTCTGCCTGAAGCCTTTTCACTTACCAGATTTTAGCGAGTAAATATGTTTAACACTTATCTGCCACTCTCAACAATGGTGGAGAGAGATAATAAACCTACATTCTAAAGAATTATTTTCCGCATAAAAACGTTTTCCCATTATTGCGTCTTTTCAAGCATTTTTATCTTTTACGTTGCCGCGTATGTCATTTATCATGCGGAGGCTCTTCAATATTCTGAAATGTTATATTAATATATGCCCAGGAACAAATGTTTCGCTAATGGCTGCATTATTGTAGTTTTCTAATGCATACGTATATATCATAAGCGGGTAAAAAGGAAAGCGAATGTATTCTTGTATTATGTTTGAAATTATTTCATTATTCGCAATGAAAATGTGAATTTTAAGTTAAAAAAAAAAGAAAATTTGATTTAAATTAAAATTTTTATGTAATAATAAAATGAATGTTATTTTAATATTTCTGTTTGTATGAATTTTCATTAGATTTACGTAAATAATTATGCTGTACATGAAAATGTACGATTTAATAGATTGGAATAAGTTTTTAAACAAAGATAAAGACTGGGTGCATATGTTTTGTTTTTTACCAGAAAAAAGTATGACCTAGGACGCATCTAAAAAGCTATAAGTTGTTCATTTTATAGAATAAAATAATAAAATAACAAAATGCTTGAAATAAATTGCAGATTATTTTTAAAAAAATCTGCAAGTTGTTTTATTTAGATTGAAAGTCTGCTAACAACAGAACAATTCTGAAAATTTCAAAATACATATGTTTTTTATATTTTTGAAGAATAAATATTTTTAAATAGCTGTACGTGCATGACTGATTACAGTATTTTCTCTATTTTGGCATGTTGTAAAAAAGTGCATATATATGTGCATAGAGCAGAAAATAGCATAGCATAGTGCAGAATACTATAAAGTATTGATCCATATGCTATATATTACTGCTTGCTTAAAATTGACGCGGTAGAGAGATTTTATTTAAAATTAAAATCTGTCTTTTTTATACAGTTTTTGTTTAGTAAAATACACAAACAATAATTTTATTTCTTTTATTCATAATAGTTAAATTTGTTTAACAGATTTTTTTTTTCGAATTTTAGATTAAATTAATAAAAGAAATATAATATAACTAATGTCATTAAATTCAGTTTGGTGAAATTCAGTGGTTTTTTAATAAATATGTTGCATACTTTCGAATCCTTTAACATTATTGTTTTTATATAATTTTGATATATAGTTTAATTTTCATTTTAGTTTTCTACTAGAAATATTTTCTTCAAATAGAAATTATTCACCTAATGAGAAGACTCAACTTACATAAATTATACAAACATAAGCACATGCAAATAAATTCAAAATATCAGAAATTTCTTTAAAACATTTGGAAGCATAAAAAATAGTGCATCCGGTTTTAAAGTAGTGTCAAACATCAAACATCATGATACATTTAAATTTAAAATATCTTTTTGCTCATCTTATTTTGAGGGGGGGGGGGGATATTTGTGCTTGATTGCGTTGTTACATAGCAATCTGTTATCGTTACAGTGTAAATGTCATTATGTGTTAACTGCCGTAGAAGCAGGCTCCTTTCGTAGAATATCTGACTTTCTAGCGAAAGCCAATTCGACAGGTTCCTAGCTGCGTCCCGAATATCCAACTCCCCAGAGGAATGGGAAAAATTGAGAAAATGACACCGGACAAATTTAAAAGGAAAATTATACGAATTAAATACATTGAAAAGCGGGAAGGGTTGAGCTTAGAGGGATGAAGCTACTTTGATACTATATTTTACAATTATTTCTGTAAATGAAATTCTTTTGCTTTAAAGTCTAATGAAATCTATTTTTACAGTATATTTTTTAGTAGTTTTTAAATACTAAATTCCCATTTTGCCCTTTATGTTTAATATGTTGTGTTATGTTATTATGTTTTGTCCATTTGCCATTTAAATTACTTCTGTTTTATATTTCAATGAGAAAAAACAATTAATGTCATCGAAATAAATGAATAATGCTAAAACCTAATTGTAGTTAAATATCAAAATCTGATCCATCAAACTTACAAAACTTTTATTTGTAAAATAGAAACTGTGTATTTTATACTTTCAGCATTTGATACATTAATGCATTTTAAAATAATTAAATCTCAACAAAAGATTGTTGAGAGTTTGATATTTTATCTTTTAGGATATTCAGCTATTATTTTCAGATTTATAATTTTCTATTAATCAATTTTTTATAAACTAAAACATGTTAAAATCGAACACGAATTATTCAATGAATATATAAGTGAATATATAAGTGATATTATGAACATATAAGTGAAGCTATTTAAACACGTAAAGTAAAGAATTTCTGTTGAACAGTGTTTTTCTGTATAGTTTCCAGATATCTGTTGTTACTACTTATGAACTCGTAAATTCTTTGGTTGGATTGTTTAACTTATTCCCAAAATAAACCAACTGAAAAAACTGATTTTTTTTTATTTTTATTAGGTTAAAGGAAATTTATCTCTATTGACTGCTAAAAAAAGAAAAGAAAAAAAAAACATATATATACAATTTTAATTCTTTAAGTACTAGAATATGTGTCTGAAACAATTTTGGATTGTTTAAATTATTGGTGTTACTTTTTAACAAAACCATACGTAGATTAACGTCTGTCTTTCTATAAACCATGCTTTTCCACACGCAGTACATAATAGCGTTCCAACTAATTCACTCATTATTAAAAAATTAGTTCTTTTTTTTTTCTTTTTTTGAAGAGAGGGTGTGGTATGAAACTCTTTAATGTTAAACAATAGATAATAAAATTTTCCTCCGAGATTTTAATGTTGAAGAAATAAAAAAAATGTCCATATCGATTCCCGAACAAGTATTATTTTTGTTTTTATCGTTTAATTATAATGATAATAAAATCATTGTTTTGAAAATTTAATTGCTTTATGTAATGTGTATCTTTTTTCTACTTTAAATTATTCTACTAATCACAATCGACCATAGTCATGCAATCTACGCTTTAAAATGAAGATACCCACATCATTTAATAGATTTTTTATGCGTAAAAAATGAAGATAGACAAAAATATACTTTTTTAGTGGGAAAAATCTGAATACATTTTATTGATTCCTTACTACGAAAATAAAATGAAATAAAGTTTATTTTTTTCTTTTTGCTTTACAAAGCAAAATCTAAATATATTAGTTTAAATATTATACATTATCATTTTTAATAATGTTTCTGTGTTTAAAGCAAGCGATATCCGTCTCGACAGATTCCAGAATAGGAAACCCATTTTTTATCTTGTTGGTTAGACTTTATTTCATCTTCCCATTTTATGGCACAGTTCATAAAATAGAAATACTTATTTCCTGATATTGTTGAAAAGAGAAGATCAAGGTTCTAGATTCTTGTCACTGGGGATTTAAATGGATGTTGGACATTTACAACTGTTCTAAAAAAAGTTAAGCCAAAGGATAGAAATATCTTCATTTTTTTTTTTCACTTTTAGGAGTTTTATAAGAAATGTTTAGATGGGTATTGAGACCTTTATATGGAGTTTAAATGAGGCCTATATATTACAAAGCAATGCTTTTTCGCAAGTAGAATTATTATGGTACATTCGTTGCTTAAAAGGAAAACATTTAATACATTAAATAAAATAAAATATTGCTATTAATACTGTTTGTGTTATTGTACTGATGCTATTTCAATAAAATTAAGTATTTTATGCTGTATAAAAATGTATACATTTTTTACAAATTGATTTATTTTTTAATAGTTTGTAAAAGATATACAACAAAACTGCAAGAAGAAGTAAAATGCATAATATAATACTCACTCAAAAATCATTACATTTATTTAAAAAAAATTTTGTATGAAAAGTTATACAATTATGAAATAACAGTAAAAAATGTTTTAAGAAAATGTTCTTAACATAGCTGTTACATAAATGAATTTCTAATTACGTTATTTAAAGATACAATATTTCTTCAAAAAATTAATATCCATTGTATTATATGAGTAAGAAAGGAGTTAAAGAAATCCAAAATAGAAAAAAAATAAGTGGTATATCTGCCACTATACATCCCATTAACACATAGTACAGCTACATTTAGCAAAATTAATAATTGATAAACTATGTAAAATCCAGAAATCATTTTATGAGTACTGCAATGAAATAAATCATAGGCATATATAATAAGCATTGTCTGTTTGAGACACATAGTTTTTCGCATCTTATTTTCAGTTTTCCTTTCTAGAATATACGAACGCATAGTTAAAATCATTTCTGCACAAATATTTTTTATATTCGTTTATTTTAAAGTTTAGAACTTTAACAAAGCCATTTAATATTAATCTTAATATTATTTCATTTATACTTTAATGAGACAGACAGAAAATTAAAAAATACAAAAGACAGTTACGTGTTAAGGTATCACTATGGATTTGGCATGATTATACTTCTCATTCTTGTAAGAAAATTCATTCACTCTTCTATTGTCGGAACATCTATCCCATCTCTTCCATTTTCACCCAGAAATTCACATAATGGGGATACCTATATCCGGGATCTTCTGAAAAAGGGAAATCAAAATTCCTGAATCATGTCGTTGGGGATTTAAATGGGTACAGGATTTTTCACAGTCTTCTATTTCGAAGTTAACTAAATGGAAGTAAAGAGCATCAGGGGAGTTTTTGGCTATGCTCTTTAGCAGCAGATATCTTTGAAGAATATTTTCTGGAGTTTATTTTATTTTCTCGCCTGATAAACTTATCAACAATTATTTTTCATGTAAACTTTAGCATGAAATATTTACAAACATGATTTTTTAAAGAATATATATTTGTACAAATAGGTTAAACAATGCATGATTTTCTATCGATTTTTTTTTCAGATAACAATTTGGAATTTGTGTTAGAAATAAACATTTACCTTTTTTTCAATTATTTTTTTATAATAGCACAAGAACTTAAAAGAAATTAAAATACTACATACACTTATGATAAGTGGCATATTATTAAAATGTTCTCTTCGTGTTTTAGAAAATTCCTTCACTTTTCTACTGTCGATACATCTGTCCAATCTTTCCCATTTTTTATCCAAAATTTATGTAATAGGATCAGTCTAAACAGTTTCTGGATCCAAAAAAAAAAAATCTTCTGACAATCCAAGATCCTCCGAAACACTCACAATTTACAAAAGTGTTTCTTTTGTCATCAAAAAACTCAAAAATAATAGATTACAAAAAATTAAAAGAGGCATTTTTGAAACAAAAGGATATTTTGCTGTCTGTTTACAAAATTAAAGAAAGGAGGGGAAAAAACAATCTTTACAATGTATTTAGCAGTTTTCTGTGTTGTTTTTTCACATACTAACAATTCTTAAAGAAATATTTTCAGCTTTTTAAGCAAAAATTATTCATGCAAGAATAATAAAATAAAGTTAATTTTAATATTTATGTTAGTGCAGCAAATTTACCATGTTTGTCAGCGTTTTCTTCAGAAACGACAGACCTATTTGAAAAACCGATATTTCGTATAAAAAAACTGATTAATGCATTAAAAACCTACTCAGAAACTTTTAAAATTGAATTTACAGGGTGGCTCAGAACTATGTATCAAAAAGCAGGTAAAGAGGACCTAGAAGAACTGATTTCGTATCAGAATGTGGTTGCAAAAATCAACTCGTTATGGCAGCAGAGATGTTGATTTCAGTCGATAAAAGCATTTCGCTGATTTGAATTTTTATTCCTGGCAGAGATTTCAAACGAAAATAATGCATCATTATACCAATGATGGATCCACGAATGAATGCGGACTTTGCCGAAATGCATTTTATGTATGAGGCTGCATAAGGAAAAGGTTCACCAACATTGCACGTCTGACAGTTCAAAACTCTCTTGAAGGATTATCCTCCACTGCGCGTAATACTGCCGCGATGTCTTCCAATGCCTGAATCATATCTCGAAGCATAAAACAATCTACTCACACATAACCCCAATAAAAACGCTGAACTTCTTAGCAAAAATTGCTCCATATACACCCTCCAAACAGCCGCTGGATTGTTTTGCACAGAAGTTAAATGTATATAAGCAAGCTACTCATTTGTGTAAAAACGGAAGTTCTGCATAATCCGTGCGGAGAATGACTTTTCAAGCAAGCTAAGTACGTTTATACACTGAATTCAACAGAGCTTTCTACTGCATTAACGCTGCATTTCCGCACATACATTCCCGCATGAAATTCGCTTCTTTAGATCCCCTCTACTTGCCTTTACATTTTGTACATATAATTCTGAGCCATCTTGTATATGAAAAAAAAAATTCTTTAATATTTTAAAGTTCAAAAATCTGATCATTTTTAAAGAGGAGCGAACGCATTTTTCTAATTGTGGATTTGTTGGAAGAAATTATATTTTATTTTCGTAAAGTTTAGCTGTATCGAGAAATATATCTCTTTCTGAACAGTGGGAGTTTACTGCACCCAAAGCCATGTTGGGGTTTGACAGCGGTTGGGAATAAAGAAATAAATTTTTTCATTACAGGTCGAGTTAAATCAATTATTTTTGGATCGGTTCAAACTTGGATTGGGTTCTGACTTTTGTGTGTTGAGTTCGGTAGCTTTTCTTCCCTTTTTTACAAAATAAATGTCCAAAATACAGTTTTAAAAAATTATGGTAAAATTTGCATATTTAAATGTTTATATATATGTTAATTTTATTGTTAAAGAGTGAAATTAGAAATATATTTACACAGTATATTTGTATATTGCAAAAAAATATGTGATTGAACTAAGTCATGTTCTCATCAAGTTTTTGGTTTATTTTAATTGTAATTTTTGGGTTAAGGTTATTCTGGTCCATGCAAGACTCTAATATGAATATAAATTAATGATACAATATGAAACAAAATTACGGGAGGAATAATTTTGCGTGGGTCACATTTTTTCTTATAAATTATTTATTTATGTAACAACAAGCGGATTATAGATAAAATTCAAAAAACATTTACGATATTTGTACATCACTCACAAATACTCATTGCTTTTGAGAAACTTAATTCACTTTTCTATTGTAGAAAAATCTGTTCAATCTGCCCCTTTTCCATCGCGAAATTCATAAAATGTTGATGCCTATATCCTTTATCTTTTTTAAAAAGGGAACTTAAATATTCAGAAGCATGCTTATTTTTATTTAAATTGGTACAAGATTTTCCACAGCTGTATCTCTCGATCTTAATTAAATGTAAGAAAAGTGTCCCAGGGGGTAGATTTTGGTATTGGAATTTAACGGTAAAAGTTCTTAAAGAATCTTTTCTGGTGTTTATTTTTATCACACATGGTAACCTTCTCAATAGTTATTTTTGATTAATAGTTCTAATAAAAATATTCATAAAAAAAACCATTTTAAAGAAAAGATATTTGTGTATACAAAAAGACAATCTGTGATTTTCTCTGAAAAATTCTTCATACAACATTACTTCAATGATAAATAAACCGTCTTTGTAATAAAAATAATTTGCCCTGAATAATTATGTTATTTTAAACAATTAATGTGATTTTGATAGTGTGCATTAAGATGAATGTGAAGAAATCTGAAAAAAAAATTACTCTGTACAGCTAGTTAGCAATAAATAACCACAGGTTGCTGTGTAAAATTGAAAGATATTGTAATTACTATAGATGCAAGAAATGCTTCACTTTTGCGAAAAGATTACAAAAATTAATGATACAATATTGAAACTAAATCACGAGAAAAAATTTCTGTCGATTAAGTTTTAGTTATAAATTATCTATATATGAAACGAAACAACAAGCGAGTTAAAGAAAACTAAAATTGTAAAAAACATTTACGATACTTATAACTCACTCACAAATCCTCATTGCTTTTAAGAAACTTCATTCACTTTTCTAATGTGAGAAAATCTGTCCCTTTCTTCCACATATTCATCACGAAATTCATATAATGGAAATACCTATATCCGACATCTTCCCAAAAAAGGGAAATCAAAACTTCTAAATCATGTTGTTTAGGATTTAAATGGGTACAAGATTTTCCACAGTTCTTTCATTCGATCTCAACTGAAAGAAAGAGAAGTGTCCCAGGGGGGAGATTTTGATATTGCAATTTAACGGTAAAAGTTTTTAAAGAATCTTTTATCGCATTTATTTTTATCACGCTCGGTAACCTTCTTATTCGTTATTTAATTCATAAATTTAATAAAAATATTCAGAAAAATAAACATTCTAAAGAAAAGATGTGTGGGCATACATATATGATAATCCGTGATTTTCTCTGAAAAATTCCTGATAGAAGATTCTGATACAACATTACTTCAATGATAAATGAATTAACTTTGTGGCAAAAATAATTTGCTTTGAATAGTTATGTTATTTTAAGCAAGTAATGAGACTCTGATATTGTACATTAAGACAAATGTGAAGAAATCTTTAAAAAAATATTCTGTATAGCTAGTAATCAATAAATAACCACAGCTTGTGGTGTAAAATTGAATAAGTTTTTAAATACTATAGATACGTAAAATCCTTCATTGTTGCAAAAAGATTACAAAAATTTACGGTACAATATTATAAAAAAAATACTGGAAGACAAATTTTCTATCGGCTACATTTTTGTTATAAATTATATATTTAGGTAATGAAACTAAAGGAAACTAAAATTGTAAAAACATTTACGATATCTGTATCGCACTCACAAATTGCTTGCGAAAAACTTCTATCACTTTTCTATTGTGGAAAATCTGTCCCATCTCCCACATTTCCATCACCAAATTCAAATAATGGGGATACCTATATCCGTTATCTTATCCAAAAAAGGAAAATCAAAATTTCCAAATCATGTTGTTTGAGATTTAAATGGGTTCATTCGATCTTAACTGAATGGATGAGAAGTGTCTCAGAGGGAAGATTTTGGTGTTGCAATTTAATGGTAAAAGTTTTTCAAGTATCTTTTCTTGCATTTATTTTTATCACGCTTGGTAGCCTTCTCATTCGTTATTTTTGATTTATAATTTCAATAGAAATATTCAGAAACATAAGCATTTTAAAGAAAATATATCTGTGTATACAAAAAAGACAGTTGATGAATTATCTGAAAAATTCTCCATACAACTTTATGAATAAACTATGTTTGTGACAAAAATAATATGCCCTAAATAATTATGTCATCTTACTCAGTTAATGTGACTCTGTATTATATATTAAGGCAAAAAAAAGGTATTATGCATAGTTTGCAAACAAAAAATAGCCACTGCTTGTGATGTGAAATTAAATAATTACTATATAATACTTGCGAAATAAATATTTTGATAAAATAATTAAAATTGATTAAAACAAAAGATTTTTATGATATGATTTCCACAATATATCTCTCCTCCTTATTTTGTACCTTAAAATATCAGTAAAATCATTTACACCTTATTTCATGTTTTTTCCTTACCAAAACAATATAAAAGTTTAAAACCCTAAGCATATTTACGATAAGCGGTATCGCTGCCACTTAATCACATCATTTTAATGTGAATTCTTTCGCTTTTCTGTTCTCTAAACACCTGTCCCATCTCTCCCATTTCCATCCCGAAATTCTTATAATGAGGATACCTATATGTTGCGTCTTCTGAAAAACTAAAATATAACTTACTGAATTATATCATTGAGGATTTAAGTTGGTACAGGATTTTTTGCATCTCTGTTAGAAGTTAAGAATTTGGAAGGAAGGTGTATCGAAGTTTTGCTATGTAACGACAAAAGCTGTAGGAGAATATTTTCTCCTATTGATTTTCTTTCTCATGGCCTACCAATTCTAATGCTTTAGAAGAATTTTATTTTGAATATTTTATAAATACATATTTCTGATGACTTTTGTTTGAATTACGCAGAAACAAAAATTTTAAAGCACAAAATTTGAACATACAGATAAAACTATCAGCAATTCTGTATCGAATCCGAATGTCTTCTGCATAAAAGTATAATTACGAAAAAAGTGTTATAACCGAATGCAGAAGAAATTACTTTTGGAGAATTAATTACCTGTGGTGTTTTTAACATTCATTCTAAACATTAATTTACCATTCTTTTAAAGGAACAAAAAAAATTAAAGAAATCTAAATCACTAAAAATATTTACGATATGCGTTACTGCAATCACATGCACTCAAAAATTCTAACAAAAATCATCCTTTTTTCCACTATGCGAATATCTATACAATATCTTCCAATCCCCCGAAATCTATATTATAAAGGCCAAACGTATCTGTGCGTAACGCATACGTCATTTTTCGAATGGCAACACTTTCTGATGAAATTTCACTTTTGCAATTTCCATTAGTGCAATTTTTTTAACTCCTAGACATCGTACATTTTCAATCTTTACACCGTTGTGAAGGAAAAAATATGTACTTTTAAATGCAGTTTGTTTGAAAACCGTATCTTAATTTGTTTTTGAGATATTAATTTTTTTGTAGTTTTTAATTTAATTTTTCTGGAAGTGGCAACTTGAGTATTCCATTTCTGTGCAAAGCATTACCAACTAGATATAACGGCTTGCGCATTTCGATAAAAACCGCCGAAAAAGTGAAGCTGGATTCAGCTTCAAACTCTGAACCATTTCATTGGATCACGTGGCACAAACCCTTTAATTAATTAGCATATATTATTAGCACCCTCATAAATTAGCATTTTATGAGCTGATTTCTGTTCTGAACACATGGTCATTGTTTTGGTTCAGAGTTTGCCCGATTGGTCAGAGTAACTCTGGCAAAGTATATCTTCTGGCGGGAGATTTCATATATTAATCTCAAATAAATGGGCCTTATAGATATAGTTGGCCATGGTGCAAAGTAAAGGATAAATAGCCATAAAGTAAAAAGTAATAGAGAGGACTTATGTGTGGTGGCTGGGAGTGGTGCAAAAAACGTAACCCTGAGAAATCTGCTACATTAAGCCCAAACACAACCGCGTGTTTTCGCAAAAAAGAACACTTTCAATGACAAGTCTGGGAAAACTTTTACTACTATAGTTTTTGTTTATAATAAAATAAAATGCAACTTTAGAATGCGTAAATTTAAGAAAATCATTTTTATTCAGAGAAAAAATGCAGGACTGCTGTCAAAGGATTTAGTACCTGTTCAATGTGAATTTTTTTCCCTCCGGGTTGAATTTTTTTCCGTCGAGTTAGACAAGCAAACAAAGATGGTCTTGGCAATAATTCCAGGTTTAAAGTAATGTCCGGTTCCCCAAAATTTTGCCCAATTGTTTAAGACATTCAATTATAATTATATTAAAATAACATTATTCGCTTAATGTAATTTTTTATAAATTTCAGTTAGACTTGCTTTAGCAGACGATTTTTTTAGTTCTTTTTGTTACCTGTCATTTTACCAAAATTATTTAATTATTCTTTCTTTTTGAAATAATTATATTTTTTATGTTATTTATTTTTTACTTTATTTTTAGAACCATTTTTATTTTCCAAATATATTTTCAGAAAAGAAAAAAATCATTTTTCACATAGAAAATTGATCTGAAATAGAAAAAGAACGATGTAAATGACGAAATGAGATTTCATAATTCACTAATATCCAATGTTTAAAATGTAACTGAAAGTTTGGTTTGGCATGATTTGTAAAAATCAAGGTTTGCGTAATTCACGGAAAATATGGCATCTTCTTTGCACGTTGAAGTGACGGAGTGCAATGTTTGTGTATTTTAATGTTTATTCTTTTAGTTTGTGTTGAGTATTTTGATTTATAAAAGGAATTTTAAATTTGTCATATAGTTAACTTTGAAGCAAACTTTTTCGAAAAGATGTACGTGCAGTCATTTCTTTTCTTTTAACATTTTAGTATGCGCGTAAGATTTTTCGGTACCACTTAATTATCCCGTCGACCAAAAAACTATCGCCAAAATATAAGATTATATGCCAATAATGGATGATTGTGAATGTCATATTGAATTATATTAAACACGATACACATGTTTAAAATGTTATCAAAGTTTTAATACTACTTTTTATTTGTATTTTTATTCATGTTTTACTAATTTATTTGTTTTCCCGTTATTTAAAATAAACATTATATCAACATACATAGCATAACTATTAGTTTGGCATTTTTTTTTAATTTGACGAAAATTGTCGATGGGATAATCAAGTAGTACCGATTTTTCATAGGAGCAAAATCTATATTGTAACGAACAAATGTGTCCGTATGTAGTACTGATGTTATTTTGCAAATGACAACATTTCAGGATAAAATGATTTGTTGCAACTTTTGTTACTGCGATTTTTTAATCTTTTAAACGTCGCAAATTTTAAATTTTTATTTCTTCATGTAGGAAAAGCAATCCACTTTCAAATGCAATTTGATTGAATACTGTATCTCATTTGACTCATTTATTACGAACTTATATTTTCAAGCATTTTTTTAAAATTCTCTATTACGTATCTCCATTAAGAAATAATGATACACAATTTACTCATAAATCTATAAATATTGTTCCTGATAATTTTCCATTATAAAATTAAAATTGCATGAGTAATAAAATAGAAGAATGGTTTAAAACTCAGATTACATGTAATAAAATAATTTAAAATTTTACGGTGCCAAATAAGAAAAAAAATACTTTGAAAATGCTTTGAATTTGTTTGAAAACTGTATTTCAGTTTACTGATTGGCTGTGGTTTAAAAAAAAATCAGGTGCGAGTTATTTTTAAATATATGTCTACCGAGGGAAACTCAATTACGATAGATTATTTGTCCTTAGAAATATTTAAAGAGTTCGGGATTTGTTTCCGGCTAATATACCATAGCAAAATTAAAATTTCTTTTATAAATAATAAAATAAAATAAATATAAATATAACAGACATGTAATTAAATTACATGCTCGAAACACTGAAATGACCAGAAACAAAACTGCTGCCGTAAGGAAATCTTTGTTAATAATTTCTGGCATGCGTCTAATACGGAAATGTGACTTTTGAAAAACTTCATAGCTTTATTTGATTCCATAATTAATATTTTTCATTTAACCCTTTAACCTAACCACATTAGCCTAATCATGTTTTTCCTCTATGTAATATTTTAATTCAAAGTTTGATTTAATATAATGTTGAGATTAATTTTTTTTTTTTTTTTTTTTTTTTTTTTTTATAAGATAAAAAAATATATGTAAAGTACAATACAATACAAAAATATGTAAAGTATCAAATATAAATCTTCATACCAGTATTTTTCACAGTATTAAAAATAATACTGTGAACAAAACATGAATGAAAAAATCAGCAAGACACTTAACCCTTTGAGGGAAAAAGCACTTCAATTCTTAAAATGCTGAAATGATTGATTGACACGAGAATTTAAAAACAAATTTGTTTTAAAATATTTAAAAGCGTTTCTTCACGTATTTGAGAAAAATAAAACTGCTATTTTAAATTATTGGCGTCAATGTGACGTTTTGAAATTAAAATTAAGTGGGAGAATTTTTATTCCACCCCCTTCAAGGGGTTCAAGGGTTAAAATGCTTTTTTGGAGTTAGTTAGCAATCTAATACTAATATTACATGCAGAAAATTCATTAAAGTTTTCAATAAAAAAAATGGTTTTTATCTTTGCTATGTAACCCGGGAAGCCTGGGTTTGATCTACTAGTTTATATAATAGGCATATCTGTATCTGGGTTTATCTGTAAAGGAAAATCAAAATTCCTGAATCACGCAATTTCGGGAATTAAATGGGCACAAGATTTTTCACAGTTCTATTTTTCGCAGTTAACTGAATGGGAAAAGTGTCTCGGGAGAGCTTCGGTGTTTTGGTTTTATAGTTAAAGATTTGTGAGAGTCTTTTTAAGAATTTTTTATTCTTTTGTGTATGACAACTTTGCTTATTTCTGACGGCCTTAACTTTAAATATTTTGTAGGAGCTTATATTGAATGATTCATTTAGAATATTCAGAAGCTTGAATATTTTATGAAAAAGACATTTGCATGCATTATTGCATCTATTAGTGAATGATCTATTAGTCAATCGAATGCGATTGATATAACGCTATAATCTTGAAAATGTGTTAAGCATATTCTGTTGGGATTCAAAAAAGGACTTTTAATACAACATTCTTGTGGTTTTTGTGACGTGTGAACAACGAGATATGTGTTTATTGTAAATATTGTAAATATGTTTATTGTAAATATCTGTTTGTTGTCCGTATGAGTGCTTTAATTCCGTTCAGTAATTTTAGAATATGAACTTTTAATAAGATGATTAATATTTTTTTTTTCCTACTTAATTTTTTTCTAGAACAAAACAAAATAAAGGAAACTAAAATAACAAAAACATCTATGCTATACTGCATATGAATCAAAAGTTATCGCTGTGTTTAAGATAATTTATTATATTTTTACTTTCGAAGCATCTGTTCCACCTCTCTCATTTATGTCCACAATTTTATGTAATAAAGATATCTATATCCGGGTACTTCTGAAAAAAGGAAATCAAAATTCTTGAACCATGTAGTTGTGGATTTAAATGGGTACATGACATTTCACTGTTCTGTCTTTCGGAGTTAACTAAATAGAAGGAAAGTGTCTCAGAGGAGCTTTCAGACTTACAATTTAACGACAAATATTTTTGAAGAATCTTTCCGTGGATTTAGTTTCTTATTCCCATGGGATAACTAAGTCAATAATTATTTTTTGCATCGACTTTTATATAAAATATTCAGAGACGTGAATGTTTTAAGAAGAATATTTGCATAAACGGATTGAGCAATCACGGATTTTTCATCGTGTATCTTTCATATAACAATGTAAATCTGGCACTTGTGGTAAAAGTAAGTCTTCATTAAAATATGTGTTAAAAATCGCTCTTAGGAAAATTTGTTCACTTTTTTACATTAGAACATCTGTTCCAGTCCTCTCATTTATGTCCCAAAATTCATATAGTAGGAATACATAAGTCCGGGGTCTTCTGAAAATGGGAAATCAAAATTTTTAAATCATGTCGTTTGGAATTTAAATGGGTACAGGTTTTTCACGGTTCTGCATGTCAAACTTAACTAAATACAAGGAGTCTCAGAGGAACTTTAAACTTCACAATTTAACGACAAATGCTTTTGAAGAATCTTTTCCTCGTATTATTTTCTTTTCTCGCATGATAACCTTGTCAATAATTTGTTTTTACATGGACTTTTATATAAAATATTCAGAAACGTAACTATTGTAAGAAAAGATATTTGCATAAACAGATTGAGTAATCCGTAATTTTTCATTAAAGATCTTTCACACAGCAATGTAAATCTCCCATTTGTGTTAAAAGTCAGTCATTGTTAAAATATTTGAGTTAAAACATTTTATTTACGAAAATATATTCAAAATTCGTGAAATATCAAAATTCGTGAATCATGTCGTTGGGGATTTAAATGGGTACAGGAATTTTCACAGTTCTGTCTTTTGACGTTAATTCACTTCTCTAATGTCGGAACATATTTCCTACCTTTCCATCCATGTCTCAAATTTCATATAATTGGGATATGCGTATCCAGAATCTTCTGAAAACGGAAATCAAAACTCTAGAATTATGTCGTTGCGAATTTAAATGGGTACCGGAGTTTTCACAGTACTATCTTTCGGAGTTAACTAAGAAAAGTTTTACAGGAGTTTTCAGTTTCATAATTAAACGGCAAACGCTTTTGAAGAATCGTTTCCTGGATTAATTTTTTTACCGCGTGATTACCTTGTCGATAAGTAGTTTATACATGGGCTTTTATATTAAATATTCAGAAACATGAATATTTTAAGAAAATATATGTACACAAATTGATAGAGCAATCCGTGTTCTTTCACTTTCACATAACAATGTAAATTTGGCATTTGTGTTAAAAGTAAATCATTCTTAAAATATTTGCGTTAAAACATCGTGTTCAGGTAAATCCGTTCACTTTTCGAATGTTGAAACATCTGTCCAAACTGTCTCGTTTATGTCCCAAAATTCATATAATATGGATATCTAGGTCCGGTATTTTCAGAAAACGAGAAATCAAAATTTCTGAATCATGTCGTTGGGGATTCAAGTGGGTACAGGATTTTTCACAGTTCTGTCTTTTGGAGTTAACTAAATGGAAGGAAAGCGTCTGAAGGGAGTTTTCAACTTTACAGTTTAACGGCAGATGTTTTTGAAGAAACTTTTCTCCCATTTATTTTCTTTTCCCGAGCGATAACCTTGTCAATAATTATTTTTGACGTAGACTTTTACATAAAATATTCAGAAACAGGAAGAATTTGAGGAACGATATTTGCATAAACAAATAAAATAATCCGCGATTTTCTATCAAATACCTTTCATTTAACTATGTAGATCTAGAATTTCTGTTAAAATTAAATGTAGTGGAAATAATTTTTGCTGATTTAACTAATGTTTTAGAAATTATATATGTATATATATTAGGGGGGGGGGATTATAAGAAACAAGTACAATATGCGCTACCTAATTAGGTTTTACATTATTAAAGGGTATTTAGATATTACATTATACGCAATGTGTGAGATATGCATTTAATGACTAGTAATGTCTCCAAAAACATTGTACTTAATGATATATTTTTTACGTATTTTACACATTTAAAATGCTTTTAATAATTATGCATCATCTTTTTTGCACGCACACACACATATATATATGTGTGTGTATATATGTATAACTTAATAAGGACAATTTCTTCTTTCTTTTTTTCAGAATTTAAACTTAAATGGGATCTATATGTAAATTATAATGAGTTACATAGTCAGATAACATGTCAGTACATTCCTTAAAGCAAATTTCATTTGATCATCTCGCATTTATTTTCATAACTGCTTCGTTATTTTAGTATTTGATGCTTCCGGCCTGAAAATCTATATCGTTATTTCTGTGCCATCGGCGAGACATCATCTTTTCATTTAATTTAAGAATTAATTACAGGAGTTTTTAATTATTTCGCTTCGCAGGATTCGTACGGTTAGCATTAGTTTCCATGTAAATTGTCAGTATTTTTATCGGAAAATAAATCTAGTTTAAACACGTGAATTTGTTTCTTTTTCTTAAGTAAAAATTTTCTATGTGAAAATATTTGTACCGACGAATATCTTGCTCTGAAAATTCCGGGATCCATACGAGCCCTGATCACTTTTTTTTCAGTTTAGTAACATGATATGAGAAATTTTCAAAACCTTTTTCCATATTTATTTTTTACCTCCTAATATCTAAAAAGTTTTGATTCAATAAAAATACTTTTTAGTTACTTTAGAGTTTAAAATAATATCAAAGCAGGCATTAAGGCAAATAATAACACATTTGTACGTGATTCCCTTCTCTTCTTAGTTCTTTATTTATTTATAACTGCTGTATATGTAACACAATGCTTAATTCATTGTACTAAAATCAATACTCGGTATAGAAGCTGTGAAAATTGATAAAGAATGAAAGCTAAAAAATATTCGTTTATATCCGGCAAATCACAACGTCACAATTTTGGGAAGATAGACATAAATGTGTTAGGTAAAAACAAAATTCCATTCAGAAAATTCTTAAATCAAAAATAATTGTCGTACCGAAGGATATGAAATAGTAATTTATTTGGTAGCTTATGAATTATGAAGATGAAATGTTTGGAACTGAAAACAATTTGGTGTGGGGGTAGATTTTTAAGTATAACTAAAAAACTACATGGCGGAAAAAACTGTAATATTTCATATTAAAAACTCCTAAATATTGACTTCAATTAAATATTTATAAATTTCAATGCATATTATTTTCGAATAATATGATAATTACGTAAATTGTATCGTTATAAGAATATAACTAGAAAAACTGACGTGATAGATAATTTTCAATTGCGTTTTATATTCATGTTAAAAGTGTTTATAAAATACCCATTGACTCACAATCTAAGAAATTTGCTTTGATTTGTGCAACTAAATAAAAATTAAATTTTAGGAAACCCATTGGATTAATAAAAATTCATTTAAGTATCCACTTCCAATTCCTATAGACTTATCTTTTTTCCCGACATGCATTGCTGTCAACTTTCCTATTTTCCGATCAACACGTGGAATCCCTGTTAATAAAGTATCTGTGGTATGATCAGAGGTCACATCGATCAAATTCAGCATTCTTAGTGGATTAATGAGCTGATTAGAGTTTCCTTCAGTATTAGTAATTGGGATGCATGCTTTTTTTATGACATGCTTTTTACCATTAGGACGTAGTTGCGTTTCTTTAGGATTAGTGGCACTTTAATTTAGCTTCCTTTTTTAAGATTTTTCCCCCGTTTTTGGAGACATATTAAATTTTTTCATTGTATAGGTTGATGCAAAAGCCGCAAAACATGTTCAAATTCAACAACTGGTAACAGTAACATGGACAGCAGTATTAGAATACATTCCTGCCGATAAAGAAATTACAAACTGCGAAACCCAAACAATTAGAAAAATCTCTAATAAAGAATATCCTCCGCCACAAACACACGCATATCAAAACTTCATCTGGCTCTTCTAGGGAGACGGAGAGAGCTTCGACTCAAACCCTTGATGAAAATAATTTGTAAATAAATTCCATTGAATTGGATTGCCAGACCTCCCATTTTAAAACTGTAGACTTGTTCTCTGCATGTGCTAAAGCTTGATTAGATCTCCGCAATGTTTATAACTTAAGGTCTATCATATTTCTTTGGTGGTTTTTATTATAGGATGGTATGAAAAATTGTTTGAAAAAGATTTTAAAATATATTCATCATCTAATCTGTCTGTCGAAATTTTCAACAATGAGTATGGTCATTACGACAGTGCTCTACCACACATCACCTTTTTGGAAGTTAGCATGGTCATTCACACAAAGACAGAAAGCGTTATTACAATATTTGTACTCATCTATTACACTATATTGCCATTGATTATGGGACACTTGCGATTTTAGACATTTTACTAAATATCTAGAAAAATACATGAGGAATCATCTCGAAACTCTTAGTGTATAAATATAATAGTATAAGTCATACATATCCGTGAAGATTTTTTCCCAAAACTCCAAAGGGAACCTTCAACAAATTAAAAAAGACTGAATATCTTTTGAATAACCCTGTCAAAACTAATGTAGCAAAAGCGCTCAAACTCTATATTGTGATTGAATGCCTTATTGTAATAAGCCTTGTTCATTTTTATGCAAATAGTTTTTTCCTTATAATTTTCAGAGTTCTTAATATAAAATATTATCTTTTTCAGAAAATATGACAAACAACATTCCACACAGTACCCTGTAATCAGAATTAAAAAATAATGAAAATTGTATAAAAAATGAGTTGGTTTACTAAATAATTTTTTACTGCGCATGCGTCAACGATATCAAAATTTCATTTGCATATTATGTTAGCTAAATGTATAGAGCAACTTTTGTGAAAGTCACAAAATCATAACTTGAAAATTCTGACAATAATCGTCAATTGAATAAGTCAAAAATCCGTTATTCTCAAAATGAAGCAAAAACAAGAGGGGTTGTATCCATATATTCATTGATTAGTGTCAATATAGAATACACAATATGGGATGTACTACTGCATTTGGATAAAATCCCTCATTTTTTTGCTTCATTTTGGAAAGAACGGATTTTGTCCTTTTTCTATAGACGATTACTTTCAGAATTTTCAAGCTATGATTTTGAGACTTTTACAAAAGTTGCTCTATACATTTAGCTAACATAATATGCAAATGAAATTTTGATATCTTTGACGCATACGCATTAAAAAATTATATAGTAAACCTACTCATTTTTCATACAATTTTTACTTTTTTTAAAATTCTGATTACATGGTACTGTGTGCAATGTTGTTTGTGATATTTTCTGAAAAAAATATTATTTTATATTAAGAACTCTGAAAATTATAATGGAAAAACTTGGACAAATTTGGGACCATTTTTATAAAAACCTTAATTACTCTGCGAGTGTGCATGCTATTTGCATAAAAATGAACACAGTGTATTACAATAAGGCATTCAATCATAATCTAGAGTTTGAGCGCTTTTGCTACATTAGTCTTGACAGGGTTATTCAAAAGATATTCATTCTTTTTTAATTTGTTGACGGTCCCCTATGGCGTTTCGGTAAAAAATCTTCACAGAGATGTATGACGTATACTATTATATTTATACACTAAGAGTTTCGAGATGATTCCTCATGTATTTTTCTAGATATTTAGTAAAATGTGTAAAATCGCAAGTGTCCCATAATCAATGGCAATATAGTGTATACGCGCCAAGTCGTGTTCACTGCATCAAAAGTATTAATTACGGTAACCCATAAATTACCTTCTTTTATTCTTGAGTTTAACTGTATAGTTAATATTATATTTAACCCTATTAATCAGGGACAGGAATATTTATATACCTATGCAATATCATATAACACACACACACACACATAAGTATAATTATATTCACGAATTTTTTTTATATTAATTGTGGTAGGTATAACCAGCTACTGTTTATAAAACGACCATCGTTAATTTCGTTTATTGCTAAAAACAGTCAAATTCATGTCGAATATTAAAAGAATGTATCGTAAATTATAGTTTCATACAAATTTAAATTGTTTTTATATTAGTTATCATTTAAAATATATATTAAATTACCATTTTAAACGGTTTCGATTGCAGTTGACAGCAATAAACAATTTTGCCAGTGACAATAAATTTTCACGATCTATATATATGGCATGGATAATAATACCTAATATTTCCCTTACAAATACGTATTTTTAAAGTAGAAAAAACATACTTTCTATATTTTTATTATTATTATTTTTATAACATAATCAATTTTTAATAATACCAACCTTAAAATAGTCAATATTCTGAAACAAAAAGCAAATCATAATATTGGTTTGTTTAAATTCTTCAGAGTAAACTTTTTAAAAACATAAAACTATCAATAATCTAAGCTACATTGTCCTACAAAAAATAATAATTTTACCACATAACGTCTAGTTCTGCTCAAAGCAATAAAAAATTCTTTGTGTTATAATATTAACATGAAAACATTCCTTTATTTAAGAAAGAAGGGATAAAATAAACAGCATTCACGTCAGGGGAAACAAAGAAAGAATCTGGATTTCTCGTTCACTGTAGCTGAAAGATTAAAAATATTTTATCTATTTTTTAAAGACTTCTTTTAAAAGCTGGAACATTTTATTTTGTTTAAAATTTCTTAGTATTCAAACATTTTTAAAATGCATGGAAGCTACTTTTAAAAACATTTTTGCCGTCAAAATTCAATAGAAAGTGCGTCATGAAGTTTATAGACTGACTTTTGAAATATATTATCTAAAGCAGAGGTTGTCACTTACGTTTTGTAAGAGAATAGTAAAATAAAATTTAAAAAATATAAAAAAAGGGTTTAATAAAACGGTGAGAAGTATTAAATAACTTTTCTTAATCTTGAAATGAAATTTTAATTTTTTTGGGGGGGAGGGGGGCTTAGGTTTGCTCAATAATTTATATAATTTTAGCAAACTAGTACATGTGAGCATACTATCGAATATATTTTTAATAAATAATTGAGTTTGTTAAGCATATAGAAAATTTGTTACTAATCAGATGGAAAATTTACACTGTTATAATTAAAGATGTAAAACTGTTACAGTCTGTTTTTAATTTTTTTAAATACGCATTTATTGTTATCAAAAAAGTTTTTGTAATTCAAGGTCCTGTAAATTTTATACTACTTAAGAAATAAAAACTGAAAAATACATAAATAACTAAAACTTGCAAATTAAAAAATTTAAATCGCGCTTTTTACGCGCTTACTAGAAAAGTTTTTCAATATGCTTTTCGAAAAAATTCTATGCTCATGTTCTTTCTTTTCACAAGATTACATATATATATATATATATATATATATATATATATATATATATATGGGTGATTCTCAAAATAGGGGACAATTTCAAATGTGAAATCTTAAAAAAATTACTGTTGCAAAATTTCTGAAAAAAAATAGGTCTTGTTAATATAGTATTAGGTATACTTTACATGTAGTCAGCAGAGCTAAATATTTAAAAATTAACTTTAAAAAAATAATTAGTATTTTTTGAGACATGCTATGGACTAAACAAATTGCATGGAATAAATATATTAAGAAATTTTTATTTTCTTCCTGTTTAAATATTTTTTTCTATATGTATTAGCCTTCCTTTTCAGCAAATGGTTTCCATTTTTACATATATATATATATATAAAGAGAATAAAAACATTACCAAAGAGCAAAGTTTGTTTACATGAGCAACATTCTGACACTAACAATGTAAGAAGCTGTCTTAGTGATTTTCTGAAAGATTTAATGCATATTTTAGGGATAATAAATGTAATACCTAAATTTACATGTAAAATTAAACTTTGTAAAAGATACAATGAAAGCAAGGGTTACATTTATGCACATAGGAGTCTTTAGCATGGACAGAAAAACCATGCTAATGACACTGATATTTGTCCATGCTAATGACAAATTTTAATTTAAATAAGATTATGAGCCATAATATAATCACAATGCAATAATCCTTTCTGTGGCTTTTTAAAACACAAAAGGCCTATGCAAATAAGTAAAATAAAAAATTTTAATTATAAAATAAACATGAAAATTATTATCCATTCTAATGACATACAATTGATGTACGCCCCTAATATTCAACTTCTATTCTTAAAATACAATACATGCTTCTATTTTCAGGCCGGGATAAAATGTCTACTTGTTGCCATGAAGAAACTTTATATTTTCAAACTATTCTCATATGTGAAAATGAAAATTTGATTATTAACCAGCTGTTATAGTATGACCTTGTTTTGAAAATAGAATATGGAGGACAAACTTTAATTCTTTTTTTATATACTATAATTTTATTTTTAAAAAGAAATTTATTGGATAAATCCTCTCCTTGATTAATTTAAAGAAAGAATAACATTTGTTTTATTTTATAAACATGATATCAACTCTTTAAAAAGCTAGTATATACAAGGCACAGCTGCTGTGGACATCCATGCTAATGACATTTTGAACATTTATTCTGTTATTTTAAGGTGTTTTTAACTAAAAAGTGAGTAATTCTTGAGTGCAAATAATGAATAATATTAAGATAAACATATCTAAATATAAAAACATGACAGAAAACCTCTCAATTTTTTTTATGCCGAAAGACATAAA
Source organism: Maratus speculifer (assembly GCA_964019185.1). Lineage (NCBI taxonomy): Eukaryota > Metazoa > Arthropoda > Arachnida > Araneae > Salticidae > Maratus > Maratus speculifer. The sequence goes on along the minus strand of OZ025289.1, from coordinate 103,107,479 downwards.
TTGTCCCCTATTTTGAGAATCACCCATATATATATATATATATATATATATATATATATATATATATATATATATATATATATATATATATATATATATATATACAAACATTTGCAACATTTATCAATAGCATCAGAATATCGTTAAAAAATTTCATTTCTTTTCATACAATGAAAGGGGCTATCTACAAAAATAATTTAAAGAAAACTTTAAATAAAAGCTCATGATTATTCTCTGTTCACCGTTATGTAATAGAACACTTTTATGTGTACCTGTAAAGTATCTTTAATTTCAATGACGAACACTCTATAGTGGCACTAACAACTTATAACAATAACGTGTCAATCCAAGACAATTTAAATTAAATTTAATAAGGCTAGATGATCCGACGGACAGAGAAACCGAATGCATAAACACATAAGTGGATTGTTTTTGAATAATAGCAACAGCTAAGAAAACAAACTACGATGACCACTGGTGACAACTGTAATCCCTGATGACCGTTGATACGGTTTATATAAGTATTATAGGTACAATTTACATAAACACTTATATTTTTGAAACATTAGCTTTATTTAAAACTGGTAAATCAAAATTTTATAAACGTGTTATTTTATCCACAAACTTCAGAATATTCATTTATTTTCAGCAAGAACTTAAATACATCTTTTTTTCAAAGGAATGGAAAAAAAAGAATTGCGTTTAAACCAATATCGCGTAAACTTTATCAGAGCATTTTACTTATGCAATAGTTTTTGAGACACAGAATGCAGTTGAAACAGGTGAATAAAAAAAAAATATTCTGTTTTTCTATGTGATATTTTATAAGCCTTTTCATGCATTTTTGATAAAGATTCAAGAAGCAATAATAATAACAGATTTATTGTCATTTTAAATCAATACCGCTTAAATCTTATTAGAGTATTTAATGTAAATGATAGTTTTGACAAATATGAATATATAAGAAAGTAAAGAATGGCATTTTTATAATAATATTCTACATCTTGTGATATCAGGACTTCAATTTATATTTGGTAAATATTTGGAACACAATTTTTGTTATACAATTGAATAATTTTCAGAAAATTAATATCAGAGCACTTTACACGAATAAAAGTTTTTAGATGCATGAATGGATAAATGAATTGAAATCTGTTTAATTATGATTTTTAGTAAATGCTTTTTTATCAGTGTTTTGACGTAGACATTTTAAAGACCTCCTTTATTATCCGTAAACATAAAAAAATAAAATATTATTTTTAACAAATATTGCGTAAATTGTACCAGAATACTTTAAATAAAGATGAATTTTGAGATACATGAATGAATCTGAAATTGATGAATTAAAATCTTTTGAATCGTCTTTTCTCCAACATATTTTATCAAATATTCTGCGATAACAATTTTAAAGGCCTCTATTATCATACTTAAAAAATAAAAAATGATTTTTTAAAACTATTATTTTATTACTTAAATGTTCTCAAATAATTTTGAATAAACAGTAATATTTCAGAATTATAAGTACATTTCAAACAGACAAATTAAAATCTTTATAAGATCATGCTATTGTATCAGAATTTTTCATTCAGTTTTAATAAACAATTAAACATACATTTTATAATACTTAAAATAAAAAGATATATGTATCTAATATTGCTTAAATGTCATCGTATCGAGTGTTTTATTTAGTGAGTAAATTAAAAACTTTATCTATAATTGAGTTATTCTCCATACTTTTTTATCCCAATTTTGACATTAATTTAATTAAATCTTCAAACATAACTATTATTTATAAAGGAAATACCTTTTATGTAGAAAGAAAAAAATGTTATTTTAAATCAATATTGCATAAATTTTGTTGCAGCTTTCACATAAACAATAGTTTTTGAGTAATTTGAATACGTGTAAAAATCATGTATAATAGCCGTTTATAGTTGTGTTTTTCTTCATTCTATTGCATCATAATTTTGAGAAACTTTTCTAAAACACTTTAAACAAATCTTTTATTATTCATTAAAATGAAAAAAAAAATTATTTTAATTCAATATCACATAAATGTTATCAGAGCATATTACACAAACAATAGTTTTTGACAATTATCAATACTTCTAAAACTGACGATTTAGAAACTTTAGAGTCGTTTTTTTACATGCTAATTCATCATAAATTTGCTACAGTTCTAGTTAATAAAGCATTTTTGCTTTGCTTTTTATCTTAATAGCATTTGTTTCCTACTGCCTGAAGCTTCTTTCACGGAAGAGTTTTGATTCAATTATTATGCATTTCTCTGATTGCTTGTAAAAAACAACATTAATTCAATTTAAGAAGTACAAAAGAATATTGTTAATGGGCATTTTCTGTGTTACACATCCGATCCACGGCATGACCGGTGGAAGCCGTCTTACTCAGAGAAATTGCTCTTGGCAAGCTAGGGTTCAAGACCTTTAATCAAAACATTAATTAATACTAAATGCTAATAAAGTTAAACATAGTTCCTTTTTCATTTTAATTTCCTTTTATCTTAGCTATATATATACGGTATTCCGAAAGTCACTGATTGGAATATAAATAAAATGCTATGCTATTTAATCAGTGGAGTCATTAATTTGGTCCTTTGAATAATTGAGATGTTAAAAGCATCCGAGCATTCATCTTTTAGGAGCTTGTTTTTGCTCCCGAAATTTGCCTCCTCAGCATTTATTGCAGTCTCAGTACATTCATCTTTTATGATGATACCTACTAATTACTTGAAATTGTTTTGTACAAATATGTTTTCTTATAAGCCTTTCGCGTAATTGATTTATGTTTAATATGTAGTCGCTGAAGATGAATGTTACTTTCATTAGAGGCAAGAGATAAGAGGAGAGGGGAAAAAAATCTCAGCCTGAATTTATCATCAAGACAGTCTAATATGGGTGGAGAAGCAAGAGCATTTTTCTTGGAGAATGACATATTGTACAGGATTATAAGTGAAATCATTATTAAAAGAAAATATAATAGTTATCCTCAATGATTATGGGAAATGTGCTGCGAGTTGATAGAAATGTACAATCAAGCATTTTTAACAGACTTCTAACAATAGAGAATAAATAGTTCCTATATTTTTTCCTTACTATTTGTCATCTTATAACTTTTGAATGCATGTTCGAGTCTTCATGATTTATTTTTCTTATTGGAAAGGACTCAATCTCTTGGTGCTCTTATTTCAATTTTATTGAGATAAAAAGAAAAAACTATGTACCTCTATCACCCCACGTATTTTGTTCACTTTATTGATGGCACTGGTTTTAAGTTTCGTATGAATTAGGCTATTAATACGAAATTTGAATATCTTTTAAGCTACACAGTATTACTTTATGTTTCCAAGTACGTTCGTAATTATATAAATACATATAGAATCGTCGTCGTCAGGTCAGTCCGTCTGTATGTCCGTCTATCCGCATACACCAGCACAAAAACTAACCAAGCAAATGACTTCGAATTTAATATATACAATTATTGCAAAATTTTCTCGAGTCATTTCAAATTTTATGAAAATTGACTCAAAACTTAAAAAGATACTAATGGAAGATTTCTTCAGTCTATTAAATCTATCGTACATAATTAATTCAAAGACATCCTATGATGGATAATGATTCTAGTTTGCATTGGTAATGACGTCCTATTGAATATGGAGTCCTATTACTCAATTTAATGAACGTAATTGTAATAAATTTTGCATTCATACACTTTTTGCATACAATTACAACAGCTATTGCACTAAGTTGTGAATATTTGTAAAACTTTTTATAGTACGATGATTTGTCAAGTTTCACATACAATTTCCGACTCATAAAAATAATCATCGTTTACATTACATGTCTCTTAATGACCAGACACTTTAAATTCTAAACCTTTTGTCGAACTTTTAAAAATATACTTGTCGAATTCTTCTCGAACTTCAGGGTAATAAAAATTGTGTTTGACTTCATATTTATCAACTTTCATTTAAAATGGAGGATTGTTAGGAGGCGATAAAAAATTAAAGAAAATTAGTAATACTTGGGATCATCCTATACACTAAAATGCACGAAATAATCTATCTCTGTCGAATACAAATATGGAGATACTCTACATCATGCCTTCTGATTTTTGTAAGAATATAATGTAATATATTCATGGAGTTAAAAAAAATTCTTTCATGATTTTAGCTTACATCATGTTGGGTTTTCAACCAAATTTAACACAATGTGTAAACAAATGTAGTAAAAATAATATAGTGCAATTAAAATATAAATATATGAATTTTTTATAATATATGAGTTGTTCAAGAAAGTAATTTTCAACTGAGCATGTGCGAAAGATAACAACGAATTATTAATGTAATTTAGTAGTAATAACTATGGAGCAACTCATAAAAAAATCCTGTCAAATATAATGAAAATTCCGAATGATATCGGTGATAGGAATGCGCTCATTTGTAATTCTATCTAAAATCAACTGAATGATAAAGGATTTGACACAAATTGTCAATTTTTATTAACTGATTTTTACAAAAAATGTTAGTATTTAATGAATATATGTGAAAAGATTTGGAACAAATGCTTCTATTTCGATACTTTTTCTTTATCATGGAATGGGTTCGTTATCGTAGTTATTGAAGAAAATCTAAAGTATCGATCAAAAAATGAAAATGAAAAAAAATTAAAATTGACAGTTAGTAGAAAATCGCCCATCATTCAGCTGCTTTTAGAGATAACTAAAAAACAGCTCACTCCGATATTTTTCTAAAATTCAAGATAATTGACTGTTATATATATATATAAATCGCTCCGTGGAGTTGACTATAAAACTGTGTAAAAAATATTTGTTATCGTTCGCACATGCGCAAATAAAAATTGTTTAATGCAATTACTCATAAAATATTTCATAAAATATTTAATAAATTTGCATTCCAATTGCACTGTATTGTTTTTAATACATTTTACCAATTTTTCTGAGACTGGAGTTAAATATGGTTGAAAACAATGCATGATATAAAGTAAAAAAAAATGCGAGAATCTTTTGAACTTTACAAATAAATCGCTATATCTCCATATATATATATACGTGCTATTTTAACACAAATCAGCGAACATGTTGTACAGTATTCACATATTCTGCAGCGATAGATCATATCGTGCAATCTAATAAGCATTATTATTTTTTTCATTGACTTTCTTAGGGCCCCCAATGTCCTTTTGATAAAATTGTCGTTGATAAATATTAATTAGAGCTTATTCTTTATAGGTCTAAAGTTCCAGGAAAATCTGACAAGTGTATTTTAAAATATTAAAAAAAATCTAAAATTGAAAGCGTCGGTGTGATCGCAATCTTTACCTATATTTTTAATGTAAGAATTTTTGTCACTTTTTGCCAATTATAACCATTTGGTACTATCTTAACAAATATCCTGATTACTCCAATGAAGCTCCCTCAAATAGGGGGAAAAGGGACTTTCGCCCCTGAATAAGTGAAGCCCTGTTTATCTGATGTATTCTATAATGAAACAGTCTGTTAATAAATATATAAGTACAAAGAGAATTTCCGAATACCATGTATGTATATCTAACGTTACTTTTTTTGTATGGAATATTGATTATCATCTGAATTTTTCATGATGAAATTTATCACTTACGTTTTTAATCTTCTTATCTTTCTTCATGATCATTATTCTTCAACGAAAAATCTGTGATTGTCAAGAAAAAGAACGAAAAAAATTGATTTCTCTATCGGATTATGATCCGAAATGAAGTGTCATTAATAGGCGATGAAATGAAGCTGAAAATAATTCTTTTATTCAGAGATTTTATTCATTTAAGCTTTTGAAATCAAGGAGATGCTGTCACCGAAAGAGTCAAACTAATTTTTTATACGGTTCCTTTTCAATATTCATCAAATTATCTTAATGACCAAAAATTAACCTTTAAAAGGACATTTCTTAAATATTTGGTCAGAAAGCAATTAAGGAAATTGCAATGAATTGGGATATTAATGAGTTATTTTTACAATTAAAAAGAGTTAGATTATTTAAAACGATCTTAATCGATAAATTTCTAATGATATACTCCGATTAATGAGCTGTTTTGTTTAAAACAATTATTAATCATGTAAAGAAATTTTTTAAGACATCAAAACGCAGATACATGCTAAATTTATTATAGCTGCTTTTATTTTTTTATTGCTCGATATTTTGCTTTACTCGTGTCATAAGCACATTATGAAATCAACATAAAATAATTGTTACTTGTGCATGCTGAAAACAAAAGGCGTGCATAAAATCACAAAATAACGAAACTGGCTACTTTCTGATACTTTTTTTTGTTCGCAAAAGCACCGGAATGGTAGATATTCTTATAAAAAAACTATAAACTAAACTGTTTCTAAGTTTAATCTGAGGAAAGACAAAAAAGTATTGAAAAAATACTATCAATGTTGACATTTTGAAAGAAATTACCTGCGATATCTAATGTCTGTTTAATAGGTTTAAAAATCTTCACGTTTTAAATACCAGATCTTAGAAAGCTGCCAGTTTTTAATAATAAATAAATAAGAGAAATAATAGATATTGAAAATTTAAATATTATAAATCCTAGACGAAAATAATCACCCCGTTTCCGAGCCATTCCGGAAAAACGGACAAAATATGCTGCGCATTTACCTGCACTTATACAGATACATATGTATATTGATTTATAAGTTGTTGAAACATAAATTGCATATTAAAAATAAAATACATTTTTAAATTATTTAATATATTAAATATTATTTAATATATTAAAAATAAAACAAAATAAAATGTTTTTATATTAGCATGGTTGTTTTAATTTGGTGATGTAATAACATTGTTAAAATAACAGAAATATGTAGAAAAGCTATTCCACACATAACAGGGAATAACTTTACGTTAGTATATTTATCCTTCAAAAATTTCAAAAATTATTTAATATTACCTATTATGAAAGAATTAAAAGTAGAAGATTATCTCATACGTTCAGTCCGCCCTACATCTTAATGACGCATATAATCATATGTATTAAATTTCTCTATAAATGAATACATTTTAGAACCAAAGAATACTAAACACTTAAAGTTATCGTGACAGGAAATTCTTGGAAAAATAACGAACATTCTAGATTTTCACATAGCATGGTTGTTTTTATTTGAGGATATAATAAGATCGTTAAAACAGCAGAAATATGTAGTAAAGCAGTTCCACATGTAGCATGCAACGAGGGTTAAAATTACTTAATATTTCAAATTAGGCAAATAATTAAAAAACAGCCATATGAAATGTTCAGTCCGTCCTACTTCTTAATGATGTATATAATCACTTTATTAAATTTGTCTAAAAATGTGAATACATTTTGGAAACAAAGAAAACTAATGACTTAAAGCTATCGTGACAGGAAATTCTTGGGATATTCGTAATGCTAAGCGGCTGTACATGATCTATTAGCCCTGCCGTAAATGTGACAAATTGCAACTCTAAACAAGTCATATATAAACGTTGACACAGGAAAATGTAGACTAATTACTTGGAATTATTGTTAGAAAGCAGAAAACAAAATATGCTACGCGATAAAAAATTTCTAAAATAATTTTTTGATTGAGCAAAAAATTACACGAATTATATTCGTCAGAAATAATATAAAATATAATTTAAAAAAATAATATAATAAAAAAAATATTGCATACTCTTAAATAAAAAAAAGTGTGAGATAAAGATGTAGTATAAAGTTAGATCCGTTACAATGTAAATAAGATCAAGATAAACTTTGTCAAAATAATTGACTGCACAAATGAAAGTTCTTATAATCTCTATTTAAGAATTCCAATTCTTGTTAAAAAATAGCTTTTCAACAGTATATAGTAAACGCTTTAAAACTTTGCACAAAATTTGATTAAGTAAATTTTATTTAGTTAAACAAGATAAATGTAGCTTCGGAATTCTGAAAAATGTCATCGATTAATCCGTATAAATAATGGACTAAATCTATTGAAAAATAAGCTGGTATTCAGTGACAATACTGCACTTTTTGTTAACAAGTTAGTGCTGAGTCCACGTTAGCAGATAAAATGAAATTAATTCCAGTTACATCTGAAGGGCTCATACAATTTTTAATTTTGACTGTCACTATTTCCAAAAAATAATTTTAATCTTATTTAAGCTTATAATTAGTGAATATTTTCCTTGTTCAAATACAGAAATTCAGAGGTTAAATAAGGTTAAGTTACTATTCAGAAATGCTAGTATTAATACATTGAAACAATGCGCTTCTACTATTAAAAAATGTTTATTACTTTTTGTAATCAATAATCTCGAAAGTAGAAAAAATACGACTCCTGATTTTTTTAAATTTTATCATTTGTGAAGTTAAAAAAAAAAAAAAAAAGTTTTAACATGTAAAACGTGTACAAAATATCTAACCTTGAAATGTTATTTACAAGCAAAATTTAATAAATATGCATTGTAGCCAATATTGTATACATAATCAGAAGCTGAAATCCAAAGTACTTTTTAAACAAATAATCAATAAGCTCTTGCATATTCCATAATGATTTATTTTTATTTTGAGTTTCCTTTAAACACGCTTAAAATTTTTCTATTGTTTTTCTTACATTATTATTCAGCAGTTTTCTTTTAATATTATCTGGTATTTTTCTTCTGTTGTTATAGATTATTTTTCTGTCATATTCTGTTAAATATCTATCATATGAATCATTGAATTGTTTCTAAAAATGTTTTATTCATATTAATATGTTTCAAGGTCCGTTTATATGTAAATTTTATAAGTATTTTGTTATATAAATTTCAGCAATTGTAATTAGAAATATTAATTTGATGTGCGTAAATACTGACACTTAAAAGCTTAAATTGCTTGGATTTGCCATTAAATAGGGCAAATATATTACTACAAGTCTAAGTGTCTTTACTCTAATTCTCCCTTAAAGTATATAAGTATATGAAATAATATTACTCATTTGAAAAAAAATGTATTTAAACATGAAACGCAAAAAATAAAGACAATTTTATCAGGAATAAAGTATTAATAATAATCTCAACGATGTACAAGTAATAAAGAAAGATTTAGATTGTGGAAAATTATAAATTGAAACTGCATTAAAAATAAAAATAAATAAAAACCTAGGAAAATTTAGAAAATTTCTTATTTTGTTTTTATTTAAGGGAAAAAATTTTACCCTATTAAATTTAGCGATTGCGTTCCATCACACTATTGCTTAAAATTACACACTTTCCAAATATATCGATTTTCCAAATAATACACTGAATTTCTTCACGCAATTTCATCTTATTACTATTGTTTTTATTATTTCCTCAAACTTGGTGATCTTTCGTTAAATGTCCTTATCATTAAATCTTTTCAAGAATATTTAAACTTTGTACCTCCCACTTTTCTTCGTTTGCCATTGTTTGTGAAAGAAATCAATAAAAGAGCAGCATTAAACAGAAATACCCTGCTAGTTTTCTTCGAAACTTTTACTTTGCCAATTAAATCGATTTTGTCATTTACCGTATGAAATACTATTACTTTAATTCCTGATAATCAGGTTCTTTAGCGTAAGAAATATCACAATAACTGGAACTTGATAAAGAAATTTAAACTTATCTTCACCTATTGCAAAAGAAGAAAATCAAATTATTTAGACGTAACAAATAACGCAATATAAAATTTGTAAAATTATGCTCATTTTGTAAAAACAATTATGATGCTTGAAAATAATCATGATGATATCTGTATTGATTCAGCTAGTGCAGCATTAAGCTCAATATACTCTGTTTTCTTAGTAATTAAATTCACACTTAGTAATTAAAGCAGATTTATTAGTAAAACAAAGATTATTTAATTACTGAAACTTGAATAACTTAAATTTTAGTATAACTAAAATTAAAATCTATTGTGATTTATCGTATTCCATTAGAAAGGAAGTAAATCTGGAAATTGCAGTTTTTAAAGAATAAGTTGCTTGATTTGTAAAATTGTTTGTACCTGAGTAACAATATTTATAAAATTTGTGTTTTAATACTATATATATATACCGGGTGATCCAAAAGTCAGGAAGAAATTTAAAAATGAATAATTCAAAAACTAATCAAGATACAAATATAAGGTTTGCACCGAACAGATGGAGAAGAAACCGGCTTTTGTGTAACAACGAAAAAAGAATAATTTTGTAGACAACCAACAAATAACGCCATAGTGTTTTATTGCACTAAGATAATGAAGAAATGTTGACAACTTTCAAGTCAAGTTACTTACAGTGAATTACTAAGACAGTAAATGTTCAATGTGCTGTCTATCATTCAGTATCATTCAGTATCATAAGTGCAGCTGTGGGATTAGGCACTACACCGATCGCAGGTTTCAGTAGCATTTCTTGCGTTATGGCAAACACATTTTGGTGGATGGCATCTTTCAGTGCTGCAAGTGATGACGTTGGTCGCAAACAGAACTATATTTTTTCGTTGCCACACAAAACCTAGTTTCTTTTCCATCCGTTTGGTGAAAACCGTATCTTTGTATATTGATTCGCTTTCGAATTATTCATTTTTAAAATTCGTCCTGACTTTTGGATCACTTGGTATATATATAAATGTATATATAGGCCAAATGTTTTTTTTTGTCTTTTTTTTTTTTTGGTCTAATAGCGTCTAAAAATATTTCAGTGATATTGAAATTGCCTGCAAATGTTCAGCGAAGAACAACACCGTTGCACCATTGTAGAAAAACATAGAGCGGTCTTTATGAGATACAATTGCATTTTACAGCTATACGCTTTTAAAAATTTAACTCTTGAGAATTAAGATAAAGATTGATATGGTCCATTATACGAATATTCTTCACAGTCCATTTTTGTAATGCTTTAAACCAAGAATTTTCCATGTGAGTGAATAAAAAAGGAAATTCATATTTGAGTATAAAGTAAAATATCTTTAATCTAAAGTGAGCATTGATAAATGTTTAGGTAGTTATGTTTTTAAATTAAAAGCAACAAAATTTGTATTTTTTCAACGGATTTTAAGTATATTTCTAAAAACAATTAATCAAAAAAAATTGTTAATAGGGTCATCAACGCATCAAATATTTCTTCCGCATAATGTTATTAGAAAGTTTGCAATTTATTTACTTTATACCATTTTAATGATTTGATTACTTGAAAAAGGGATCTCATAAATATTATAAAAGGGTTATTTAATTATTTCTTACATTTTATTAATCTGTACACGAAAACATATAACTTGTAATGCAAACACAAACATTAAGTTTGAATAAATATTTATACTTATATTTGTGTTAACATGGAATAAATATTTGATTAAAAAAACTCCGATTACATATTTTATGCAAATATTTCAATTTAGTACTTATTCGTGCATATAATTTCACTATATTGAAATACGTTTCAATTTTTCTGTATTTATTCCTACCCGATTCACGTTGTCATAATACTTTTTCATATCTGTTCCTGAAAATGTATGCTAAATACGTATTTGTTTACCTATTCAAATAATCAGCATTGTAAATCTTATTTACAAATATAACTTTTATTATTTAAGTAATTAAGAAATAATTTTGCAAAGAAATGCTTCTACATGATAATACAGATTCCTTTTTTAAGCGCAGTCGTAATTATGTAAATACGTAGCACCTGTAGTTGTCGTTCAATCCGTCCGTCTGTCCGCATATAACAACGGAAAAACTACTTAACCGAATCGGTTCAAATTTATAATATATTATTATTACATAATTTTGGCGATTCTTTTCAAATTTTATGAAAAGCGGATGTTTAGTTAAATTACAGAGACAAGCAAAAATATTCCATTACATTTTGGCCAATGGAAAAAATAGTTTCGACTGCATTTTATGAGTGTTACGCTCTACCCAGCATAATAAAACTAATACACATATTTGAATGAAGCATATACTAAAATATACAATCAGTACAATCTGTGGCACAAAGAATGTTTGTTATTAATTTACAAAGCTACACAAAAGTATCCCATTACATAGTGATATAGGAGAAACATTTTTTGTTCCGCGTTTTAATTATATTAACCTATTTAACATTTTGTAAAATTTATATACGATGCTGATGTTCACTGCAAGTTACTTCCTGTATAATAGAAAGCAGATATTATTTACAGGGGCATACAAAAGATTTCGGCTACTATACCATAATTGAAATACTGTATATTATTATTCCAAGATATGTATATTTTTAAATCATCGTTCTAGTATGAACGCACCTCATTTGCTACACCTGACGTGCAATTTACGAGTTGTTATTCCTTTGTAGAACCTTTATACGGCTATACAATTCACTAAAACGAATTATTGTACTTACAGTTTGAAACATTGTACTTGAATTATTGTGTGTGAAACACTTTGTGGTGAAAAAAAGATGCAAAGAAAATTGAAGCCTAAATAACAGCAGTCTAGCTGATAGGCACTTCTACTATGAGTTATTAACCAGACAATATACTCTTCTCAAACTTTTCATTTTGAACCTTCTCTTCAACGGTTTGAGAATTATTTATTTATTATTAACTAGTCTCGTATGGCCTCTAGTTTTGTCTAACTTTAATAATTTCCGTGCATGCTATTAAATATTACCTGACACGTGATTGAGCATTTCGTCGGAATCTCTAGAGATATAGTACGTGTGAACAAGAGTGTTCACAAATTCTCAATTCGAGAGGCAAAAAATTAATAAAATTTTTTTAAAGCGCTTTATAAAGTGAACTTTATGCATTTTATCAATAGATATTTGAAAACCCTACTTAAGATTTGACATATACCTTATTTTTAATATAAGCCATGAGTTTAAATATACTGTTTGTTTTAATTTTAAATAGTGAGACGTTTCTAAAATCACTGTTTAATAACGCGATCTGTGAAATTATTTATCAAAAGAATTTAAAATTTGGTACACAAGTTATTATTATTACGATATACATCATGCTCACAAATCTCATCTTCTTTAAAAGCGCTAATATAAATCGAATTTTATACTTTTTATCAACAAATATTTGAAAACCGTATTAGAGATATGCTTAGCTTATTTCTAATGTATGCCATGATTTTAGATATATTTTTTATTTTAATTTGAAATAGTGAAAATCAAGAATCTTCAAAAATCATAACGCGTTTCATAATACGTTGCATAACGTGTTTCATAATGTGTTTCATAACGTGTTTCATAACATGTTTCATAACGCGTTTCGTAATGCTTTTCATAACGCGTTCTGTGAAATTATTTATCCAAGGAATTTAAAATTTGGCTCACAATCTCTTTTTAAAGTGCACGTCATGCTGACAAAACTCATTTTCTTTTAAAACAAATTTTGAGTGCAAACGATATATACTTGAAAACAAAAATAGAAGTAACTATTAACAGTAAGATTCTCGCGAAGAACTTAATATTATCTGTGCAAAATTATATATAAGCGTTCCGCTGCTTCTGATTTATGCGTTAATCCTTCTTAAAACATTTTGGTCGGAAAAAACATGAAAAGAGAATTGAAACCTAAATAACAGTACTCTAGCTGGCTGCTAAGGATTTCGACTACGGGTTATTAACCACAAAACCCACTCATCGAAACGCTTTCTTTTTTCTTCTTGGGGTCTCTGTTTTGTGTCATCAGACTCTACGCTGCGTTATTGCTTTTCATAGAGTTATAAAGGGTTGTTTGGAAATTGTTTACTTATTATTAATCTGTTAAAGAAGAAACACGTGTAAAGATAAATAGATGCAGTTAAATAAATATTTATGTTCATGCTTCTATTAACACGAAGTAAATAGTCAGATAGAATTATAGAATAAGAGGATCTCGTGATTTGCGAATAGAAAGAAAGATTATTTAATAAATATTCATAGATGGTTATAGTATGTTTAGATTTTTTTTATAAGTATAGGATGGATAATTCTCTTTCTTAATATCTTCTTTGATCATTTTCAGCTGTATCAATTCAGAACAGTTGCATTTAGAAACTATAAAATAAATGAATGAATATGTTTTTTCAGTTGTTTACATTCTTTGTTAATATTTTATGACGCGAAAATTTGACTTTTTGTAATTAATCATAGACCGAGAGGTGGCAACACAGATGCACTGTAAAAAATGAACGACTTTATAGGAATTGTAATGGTAATCGGGACGCCAGTATAATTCACTGTTTTTAACGGAAAAGTTCCCGCAAATTCTTGAAATTTTTCCTGGATTTTATGGGAATTTTTACGATAACAAACAGCAAACTGTACTGGCATCCCGATTAACAGCAGAATCTCCATAAAATCGTCCGTTATTTTTACAGTGTGACCATCTCATCGACTTGGGGGCGGAAATTCCAGAATTAGTTAAAACTCAAAATTTATACTAAAGCTCAATTAGTCTGCTGAATCATAGCTTGGTGAAAAACACCTCAAAACTCTATTTTAATGGTTGCCTCATTGTGTTTTCCTGCTTCCAGTCATCTATGTTTCACAAGAATGTTGTTATGAGTGCAGAAAAACACAATTATAAACCTACAAGTTGACAACTAAAATCCGGTTTTCAGGTGTTTAACCAAGATATGACTTAGAAGGCAATTATGTTTTAATAAGCTAATCTAGCTTTAACACTCCATCGGGAGCGCTGTATCTGAGAGATACACGCGTAAGAAATTCGCCTTTTTTGAAAAGAAAAGGGAGTTTCACGACCTTGACCTTTACAGTATCTGTTCTTCCGGTTATTTCCGTGTCTGGAATGCAGTGGTTTCAAATTTTTGTCGATAGGAATTTCCGGTTTCGCGCTTTGTTAAATTTGATCAATTCGAATTAAAAATGTATTGCTTTGTTCCAATTCTATTATTTTTTCTGTATTGATTAAATTGAATATTTCACATAATATGTTATTTTGTTTTTAAAATATGCTCGTATGTTACCCATCATTATGCTATTGTATTTTAAAATTTTCATTGTATGTAAATTGTATTTTGTACTTAATTTAAATATAGCGCAAAAAAAAAAAAAAAAAAAAAAAAAAAAATGGCGAGGACAGGTCCAGGTGTAGGGGAGGTGGAGTCTGGATCTAAAAAGAAAAATAATATTTTAAAACTCATTTTTAAACAATATATGATGCTGAAATACAAAATGTATCTGTCAGATACAACGAGCCTGATAATGCAGCTTTTGCGGCGCTCCCGACGGAGTGTTCAGTAATTCTTGAATTTCAGCTTCCAACTCGATGAGGATTCTATCCTGTCTATGCTGCCGCCTCTCAATTTATTACTTGAATGTTTTAAATTGCTCTTTATGCTTATATTGCTTTGCTTATATAGTTACAGATATCAGATGTTACATCCCAATTGAACTTCGGTTGACGGTAATAATTTTCCGAAAAAAAAAACATTCTAATGAAAATGCAACGACGTGTACTTTGTTTTGTGGGAAATGTTGCAAAATCTCAAACAATTCTGAGAAAATAAGTAATCGAGCAATAAGCTTTCAAGCAATCGATTATAATCAACTGGTAATTTTAGTCCAAAATGTTAAGCTCCAATTACATGCTGCTGGCACGTACAATGAAAATTTATACCACTATTTTTTAAATTATCACATTTACAAAAAATATGAGAACGCATATTTAAGATTTTATTGTAGTATATTTTCGTTTTCTGAAAGTTATGACCATCCATTCAAATGAAGTGAGGATAGAAACTCCCGTTTTTTTTATAAATACAAACTTTCATGCTCATTATAATTTGATAATTTTCATCTTTTTTATACTTATTATCTTTCCTCTAAATATTTCGATAGAATTAGGCAGCACCTTGTATATGCATTCTTTATCTCAGGAAGGGTAAGCCCAAAAGTGCCGTACAATGTGATACAGTATAATGGATGGGATTCGACGTTGTATCGTTAAATTTTAATAACACCAATACAGATAGTCGGATAATTTTAATAACAATTGACGTTTTTTTTTTTTTTTTTTTTTTTTTTTTTTTTTTCAAAAATATTGAAAATAAATTCTATTTAAATTTTTATGATATGATACAATTAGAGAAAATATGAAACTAACATATTTTACATAGAAATTGTTTAAAGTGACTTAAAAATCCGATTTATAAATGTTGCCTAGTCATTATACTTATTTCCTGTTTAAACAATAATGATATCAAAACTTAAAATGTATAAATAAATGTGTTTCTAATACCTTTTTGGCATTTTTCTTCATTTTTTACAGATAAATTTAAAGATTCTGTTAACTCACATGCAAAATCTGAGTAAAACTACTTCAGAATTAAAAATCAATATGAAAAAGAAATCTGACAAAAACAAAAATTAATAATGCGTTCGAAAAATAAACGATTACTAATAATATTTGCACCTCGGTGAAATGAGGCATGTTCAATTATGCTGTTAGAAAACCACACAGCTGAAATTTCCTGGTAAAATATTATCCTTTTCGAAAAGTAGAAAAATAAAATAACTTTAGCCGTTTTAGTCATTGCCATTGATACGATCTAGTTATAAACTTTAAATGATGTACAAATAACTGTAGTATTGATGTAATTTTTAAATTCTAAGGTTTTCCTTCATATAAAGTTTGTGCCATAAGTACAGCTATAGTATGTTGAGAGTGATCCTATCAAATGAACTTCTGAATATAAAATAGATACCATTGAAAAATAACTAATAGTGTCAAATATTCTCCTAAAACGATAAAAAATTCAAATCATTAAGCTTTTGAAAGCTTTATTATAATCGTATCAATACAGAAAGTATTACGTACATTTAATGAACGGTATGTCACACAAAATGAAGGGAGAAATTAAAAAAAATCTTCAACTAAATACTCTTTATATTTCAAATTATTAGATTTTCCAAATAAACTAGCCAAACATTCCAAGACATTTTAGCTATTTAAAAGTATTAGAAATTTATAAAGTTAATTTTCTGAAAAATGAAAGAATTAAAGGATCATACATTGGTATGACCAATTCAAAGAAGAGATCAAGTTTGGATACTTGTAGTGATATGTTACATTCGATAATTGCCAACAGATGGCGATGATTAAATATTTGCATGCAGTTATACCAGGAAATTTTGAATGAATTTTTTTCATTCTCATTCTCATCACTTTTTTATGTTTATATCAACTTAACAGATTTTTACATTTTTGACTTTTTCTATTACTAAAGTAGTTTTAATTTTATTGCTATACATCTGTCATAAACTTCTATAAATTTATCAGTAATTAAAGCTTTATGTATAGTAATAACTTCTAAGTCATCAGGTATTTCTATATGGGTGATTCTCAAAATAGGGGACAATTTCAAAAGTGAAATCTTAAAAAAATTACTGTTAGCAAAATTTCTGAAAAAATAGGTGTTATTAATATAGTATTAGGTATACTTTTTTCATGTAGTCAGCAGAGCTAATTATTTAAAAATTAACTTTAAAAAATAATTAATATTTTTTGAGCCATGCTAATGACAAAACAAATTGCATGGAATAAATATATTAAGAAATTTTTATTTTCTTCCTGTTTAAATATTTTTTTCTATATTTATTAGCCTTCCTTTTCAGCAAATGGTTTCCATTTTTACATAGATACATATAAGGAGAATAAAAACATTACCAAAGAGCAAACTTTGTTTACATGAGTAACATTCTGACACTAACAATGTAAGAAGCTGTCTTAGTGATTTTCTGACAGATTTAATGCATATTTTTGAGATAATAAAAGTAATACCTAAATTTATATGTAAAATTAAACTTTATAAAAGATACAATATAAGCAAGGGTTACATTTATGCACATAGGAGTCTTTAGCATGGACAGAAAAACCATGCTAATGACACTGATATTTGTCCATGCTAATGACAAATTTTAATTTAAATAAGATTATGAGCCATAATATAATCACAAAGCAATAGTCATTTCTGGGGCTTTTTAAAACACAAAAGTCCTATGCAAATAAGTAAAATAAAAATTTTAATTATAAAATAAACATGAAAATTATTATCCATTCTAATGACATACAATTGATGTACTCCCTAATATTCAACTTAAATTCTTAAAATACAATACATGCTTCTATTTTCAGGCTGGGGTAAAATGGCTACTTGTTGCCATGGAGAAACTTTATATTTTCAAACTATTGTCATATGTGAAAATAAAATTTTGATTAATAACCAGCTGTTATAGTATGACCTTGTTTTGAAAATAGAATATGGAGGACAAACTTTAATTCTTTTTTTATGTACAATAATTTTATTTTTAAAAAGAAATTAATTGGATACATCCTCCCTTTGATTAATTTAAAGAAAGAATAATATTTGTTTTATTTTATAAACATGACATTAACTCTTGAAAAAGCTAGTACATACAAGGCACAGCTGCTGTGGACATCCATGCTAATAACATTGTGAACATTTATTCTGTTATTTTAAGGTGTTTTTAACTAAAAAGTGAGTAATTCTTGAGTGCAAATAATGAATGATATTAAGACAAACATATCTAAATATAAAAACATGACAGAAAACATCTCAATTTTTTTTATATGCCGAAAGACATAAATTGTCCCCTATTTTGAGAATCACCCATATCATAGTCATTTAACTTTTTTGTTGAAGTGTAAATGTGACAGAAATCTTAACTGCGAAACGCAGAGATCATTTCACAGTCACAGCATTTAAACAAATCAACACCTATTCTATTCACTGAATGCAATCGAGAAGTGTCATAAAAAATGTTTTTTTTTTTTTTTTTTTTTTTTTTTTTAAATGGTTTTTTTCTGAGTACAGTATGCAGCGTGTATTGCCCAAATTATTTGAGATAAGTAAAGAGAAAATTGGATCTATCATACATAATTTTTTAATGATATATACATAATTTTTAATAATTAATAATGATATAATTATTTTGTAATACCATCATTGTCTTATTTAAGATATAGAAAAAAGCATTTAAAAAAAATCAGGTGGATTTGTGATTGTCATTTTTCTCTTATAAATTTATTTACATCTTATCAAACACTATTTGGAAATGAAAAGTGGAATCAGTGTTGGCAATATTCCAAGAATAAAAGAACAATTTTACACCATATTCATGACATGCACGAGGATTTTATAATTGAGATATGTATGTCAAAGGAAAAGTTAGGATATTTTAAGAAAAGAAAACATTTAGTAAATTCTCGGAACCAAACATGACAAAACAAAATTTTACATTATTAATTTCAAATTAACCACTTGTACTAGCCAGACATGCCACACTTATTGACAATATTTTTTGGCAATTAATTGAAATGTTACCAAGTGTCACATTATAATTTTCGTAATAGTAAGCACCGTCTTAGACAGGGAGGCGATAGCACTCTCAATCACCATATAGAGTTCACGGATGAAAAATTTAGGATAGTTAAATTTGAATTCGCATATTAAAACGCAATTGGTCTGCCACGTCATACCTTGATCAAAAACATTTAAAAAACCAGATTTTAGCGATTCATTCATAGACTTACCATTTTGTTTTCCTTTATCTAAAAGTAAGAAAATATGGAAGATTGGGAGCAGAAAAACATAACGATTAATCTGTGAGTCAATCGCAAAATGCCGTTTTTATTATATTTTGAATCAAGATATAACTTGGCAGACCGATAGCGTTTTAATATACATATAGAGATTGAACTAATCCTAGATTGTCATCCGTGAGCTCGATGTGGTGATTCTCTGTGCTACCGACTCCCAGTCTATCTAGTTCATTCACCTAATTTCTTTCATCATTTAACCTCCTCAGTCCTGAGACAAATTTTACGTACACTACAAAAGCAGTTTAAAATTATTATACAACATCTCCAAAGATGCATCAGTCTACATCCCTAAAATTTTCATGCTTTCCTACCACAATTTTAAAACAAAAATATTTATTTTAGAATTTCTTTGCTGATTTTACATGAATCTAACACGAAGATTTTTATATCTAAAATACTGGTATACAAGTGCGAAATTTTTAGGGGCGCTGCGAGCCCTGAGTCTATATAGCGATGCTTCTACATGCACGCATCTATCTAAAAAGTCTGGATGTAATTTTAACAATTATAGAAGCATTTAAATCAAATTAAAGGTGTTTTTTTATTGTCATGTCCAGGCGACATTAGGACTGAGTAGGATAAAGCAAAAATTACTCCTAAAAATAGTAGTACGCGACTTTGCAGCTATGTAACTATTTCCCTAAAATCATGTGTGTGGCATGTATTTCCAGTACATCTAGTTAAAGGGAAATTCGAAGTATTGATATAAATAAACACAGTGATAAAGACTCTATCAAGAATACGCAGTGCTCGAGATAAGTCTAAACAGCAGTACACTATTTGGACAGACATTTTAAAATTACAAATAATTATAATTGATATGTTGCATCTTACCATTAAATTAGTGAGACTCATATTCGTATAAATGTCAGGAAATGTTAACGACCATAGATTTACATACCTAAAAAAGAAAGGTGAATTATTACTTTTATTGAAAATAATACATTAATAGACACATATTTAAATACTTTTTCTTATTTTAATCTCATCACGAAAGTAAATATTGCAATCAGTTTGTGTTCTGACATCTTCAAATGTGCTTATGGATTAGTTTTTTCGTCTGTCTATTTGTGTTCAGAATCACGTAATTATAATTGGATTGTCAAGTGATTTTTGTGTCTTAATAAGGGCATTTATAAATTTTTTAGAAATACTTATAATTCTGGTAAAAAAGGGCCCAAAATACTTTAGTTAATATTATGTTCAAATGGTGAAAAATATTTTGCGGTATAATTTATTCACATTACGTTGTTTCAAACATAGGAAATTATAAAAATACCTTTTGGTACAAGAAATATGCATGCTTGGAAAATAAACAAGTATGATAGAATTTTTAAGTAAAAACTATTTTCATCAAGTTATGTCCTTTGCGTAATATACAGAGTATCTGTCACTCAGACAAGCGAGATGAATTGCCGAGTATTAAATTGATTATGTAACCATTAATAAACAAACTGCTTATGTCAAGAGGTAAAAAGTATGAAAACTAAAAGAAAGATAATGAAGGCCAGAAAGTACTGATGAATATTTTACCTCTCTTACCATATATATTTGCGTCAATTTCACCAAGGATCTAATTATAATAAACTATTTTTGTTCTGTCTTGCAAAAAGTATGACAATCAGGGATGTACTGGAGCGTAAACGGGGGTATAAGCCGTATACCCTTTGGATTTTTGAAAGGAATAGCGTATACCCTCTCTTTCTAAAGAAAGCAGTAGTATACATACTCTAGGGTATACTCACTGCCTTGAGCGTATACCCTCAGATTAGAGCGTATAACTTCTGTTTCTTTTGCGACTACACCCCTGATGACAATATATTTATTCAAGATCCATAGTATTCTAAGTAGCTAAAGTGTTATATTATTTGTCTTTATATTATTAAAATTATTTATTTTCTGTTTCAAATAAATATTAATTATTAAATGCTAAACAATTTACCAAAGGGTATCCATAAATACTTGTATTGTATAAGGTAAAATGCGTTGTAAAACTTCTGCTTCGAAATAGACTATTTATGTAATTGTCTTTAATGTAATGGACGAAGAAGTTTGAAATATATTCATTATGCGTTAAAAGATATGAATGTACTTCTGGTGCTCATTACTCTGCTCAGTAACCTATGTACTATTAAAATATCTTTAATTTCCTTTCGGACATTCCAAAAGGGAAAAGGAGGAGTGTCCAATTTACTGAGGAATTCGAACAATCATTCGGATGAACTGCTTCTTCTTGATTCACTAAACTTGATCAATCATTAAGTATACGGCGATAATTTCGTATCTGAATACTGACTACATAAAACTAGATGCAAATATTTTCTTTATGCGAAGGTCAGGTTTAAAGTTTTCTTCGGAAATGCACTTGAAATGGAGTATTTTGTAAATCAACAACGCTTTTCAATGGTATTTAATTGGGATAAAATGATTATATTAACAAATACACCTGGATTGTTTAAGGGAACATTAATTTGATTTAAGTCTTGAAGTAAGTTTAATTATTTATATTTTATTTATAATTTTTGACATGTGAAGAATAAAAGTTTTTTCTTCTTTTTTAAGAATAAAATTAAATTATAATTCTAATGTTATAATAAAAGTTAACTTACTTAGTGTGTCTCATCTCTTTATATATATATATAAATATATCTTTAAAATGTGATGTAAAAAGATTCAGCGCCCTGATACTTAATAATTCTTTTCCTAATCTAATTAGCATCCAATATTTATATCAAAGATAATAAAGTCATCATCTATTTCTAAAAAAATTTCGGTGTCCAAATTCTTGGTAACAATTTTCTTATTATAATTTGTATTACTTTAAAATTTTATGGAGAGCCGAATGATTTTTTCAATACATAAAGCAAATGGAGATGACAAATACACATTGAAAATAAAATGCCATGGACTAAAATTTTTACCAAAAAATTGCATGTATCTTTTGTTTGATGTATAATGACAGTGATCCAATACTTAACATTGATTATCTAACTGAGTTTTGCCGTCGCAGTGCATTTTGTAAAGATAAAAACAATTCCTTAAAGAAATTCAACAAATATGAAAAATAAAGCTAAAAGAATATGGCCCAAGATTTTTTTAGACCTAAAGGCCCTTATTTAGGCCCAAGATTACATTTAAGCCCAAGAAATGAAAGTCATTCTTTTTTTGACAAATAATTTCTGCATAACTTATTTTGATTTCCCTATTACAATCATATCATATCATATCCTACAATTGTTCCCAACATTTTTTTTCTCAAAAGTATAAAAACAGAATAAAGTGCTTCAAGTGAAAATGTTAATGTTAGAAACACCATTTTTTTAAAGCATTTCTCACTATTTTGGTTCCATTTCCCTCCAATTTTCGTATTGGCTGTTACTTGCAATTCTCTGTTTTCCTATTGATCAATAAATCTTCAACATGAATCTCCCATCTCTCCTATTTATGTGAGTAAATTTCCGCCATCAGAAATAAATCCATCATGTGAGTAAATTTTCACCAAAATACCGTACTGACTACGGTAAGCTATGTACTACCGAAACCGGCATGCTTAAAATTTAAAATAAATATTGCTTTTAACATTGAAAGCTTAAATTTCTATTAAATGTCACCAAACACCATCTCAATAATTATTAAATGTCATACATGCATACACTTACTCAAATAACAACAAATTTCTCGAAGAAAAAATACTAAGCATCAACTGTATGATTTAAATTCAGAAACATTGAAAGAGAAATGTAAATTTAGAGGCATAAATTGTGATTAGAATTGATCACAAATACTGGTTTCGTAGGCATATTTTATAATTAACTATTGGTTAATTATTTCGGTTAAGAGAAAAAACGAATGAATATTCATATAATGTGTATTTATCATGATAAATACGCATTATAATTAAATGCTATCCATATACGCCCATGCATAAGGAAAAAAAAGCTCCTAATGTTTTTCTTGAACAGTTCAGTATCCCGATACTAAATAACGACTTCCTTATTACAATTATACCCTCCAATCTTCCCAACAAAAAAGACTATTTCTGCACAAAAGAAGAAAGAAAGTGCAAAAGAATTTTGCTCATCTAGAGCAACTCCCGTCGTTTCGGATTATTAACTGCAGAAAACCAACTCATCGCAGACACTCTCCTTTCTGCACCATCCTGTTTTGTGTCTGCAAAAGACCGACTCTCATCTGTTTTCTCACATTATGCAACGCAATAAAAAGAGTGTTTACTGCTTCTTTATTTATCACTTTATCTGGAGGAAAAACACAGCAGAAAATGTATGATTTTAATAAAAGAACTCTAGCAGAGAGATTTAAATTAATTTGGAGGCATAAATTATGGCAAGAATGCATGATAAACTTTTGGTGTTTTCGAGCATTTTTGTTTTCTTTACGCTATTATTTAATTATGTCATCATTATTTACAGTAGATTTTATAAATCAATTTCATTTAATTTTATAAATTCCATTGGTTTTAAATAATAAAAAGTAATAAATATATACTGTAACAAATGAAAATGTTAAAAAAAATCGATTTCTTAAAGCTAAAAATATGCGAATCTATAAATTAGAGCTCATTCTAATTCATTCCAATTCCATTTTTTTAAGCTATGCTTTAAAAACTGCCCGCACTAACGCACACCTTGAAAAGATTAAAAATGAACTTATATTACAAGTATGAAGTGTTACATCCACATAATTCCGTAACTATTTCTGAAATGACTTACCATTTAATATCCAAAGATAAAATTTATCAAAAAAATCAAATTATGGTGCCAAAATTAGTTGTTAGTACTATAAATTGTACATTTTGTCAAAAATTTAATTTGTAGTCGATCCCCTAAGCATAATTTAGGAACAGCACTAATAATTAGACATTCTTACCAGTGGTATTGGTACCAGTGACATTTTCACATGATGATTTTCGACAGTTAGTTTAGGAAGCGGGTAAAACTTTCCCACGAATGTACTATAACTATAAGGTAATTTCAAAAAAATAATTTTGTGTTTTTGTTGATTTTACTCTTTGTGTTTATTCGTTATACATTTTATGAAACATTTAGTGCTAATTTTCTATAAGCATTCTTTTCTTTTTTTGTGGGGAATGGAATTGTTAGCGTAAACATCAGTAAAAATTAAAAATTTACCTACCACTTTACGTGTAGGACAGCTTTAAACCATATTACTGCTGTTTTAACAGTGATATTATATCCTGAATTTAAATCCTAGCATAATATGAAACTATAAAATAATTTGTTATTTTAATGCATGGTTTATGTTTCAACAGTCATAGACATAGGTATTTACAAGTGTGTCAGAACATTTTGTCCGCTTTTCCTACATAGGCTATGGAAACTGACAAATTGTTTAGGTTTACGGTTTAGAACTCAGGTGTTTTTGAACCTATTGGAAACGGGTAGATTACTTATGAAGAGAGGGCCAACTTTGCTAATTACAGATTTTGATTAATTTAATATATATTGAAATGTAGAGACCCATTAGTCTCAGGTTCAAAGGATTTTATACAATACCCCTTAGTTCTTAAAAAACAGGAGGATCCAATATTATAACACAACTTAAATAGTTACTTTATAACGAAAGGACGATGTTGATCATAGCTCAATTGGTACGGCGTTTGTTCGTTGTCCCTCAGACTCGAATTCGATATCGGAATACACTACATTTTATTTTTTCATTTTTAGTTTTATAAATATACATGTAATTATCATTTAGTAATCTCAATTAAAATTTTTAATTTCTTATATTAAGTACAATGTTAATACATTTAAACTTTAATTTAACATTTTTTATTCCATTT
Source organism: Maratus speculifer (assembly GCA_964019185.1). Classification (NCBI taxonomy): domain Eukaryota; kingdom Metazoa; phylum Arthropoda; class Arachnida; order Araneae; family Salticidae; genus Maratus; species Maratus speculifer. The sequence continues at coordinate 103,082,034 of OZ025289.1, read as the reverse complement.
TTGACCATTATTTTGCATCATTCAAAGACATAGGTTTTTTTTTTTTTTTTTTTTTTTTAATTGGATATATTATTGAAAAATAAAAAATCCAAAATCATTATGGAAACAGTTATAACTCACTCTAGTATGATAAAATAAATCATGAAATAAAACAAAAATAAAAGCCGAAAGGATATATATGTGAAAGCAAAACATTTCCAAATGCAAGCATATGAAATACAAATTTCAAAATCTGTAATATGCAAAAAATAGTTGTAAATTAATTTTTATCCTAATTTTTAATATATATATTTTTATTATTTTTTAAAATGAGTAATATTTTTTGCGTATTATCTCCCCTTGATAAGGCGATACATAAATGAAGTTTCTTTGAAATTACAGATTAGCCCAGTTGATAATTAACATTGCATCGACAAAGAATTTATTAAATATATTTTAAAACAATAAAAAGAAATATGTTTCATACAACATTTTAATTATAAATAAAAAATAGGTTAAAATTATAATGGATACATAATCTTATAGTTTTTAATTGACAGTGAAATTATTAAATGGCAATTGAAATACATTTATAAAATAACACAGAAAACACTAGAAAATTAGACGTAGCGCTTTCCGATATCGAGCCCGAGCCCGCAGAACATAGAGAAAATGCCGTATCAATTGAGCTATGATCAATTTTATCATGCGTTGCAAAGTAAGTTTTCTTATAATATTAGACCAGTCTGAAATAATGAGTGATGTACCAAATCCGTTGAACCTGATGGTTTTCTCTCTTTTTGTTAGATCTATTGTTTATTATCTGGACATGTTTAACCCTATTAAAGATCCAGTTTATGTCACGCATGGGACAACTTTGCATTGATTTACTGCTGTTTGAACAATGCTATTGTATCCCCACTTTAGAAAAATATTTGCATATATGCACATCTAGAATTATTTGTCATTTTTAATGTATTATTTTTATTTTAACAAGTTAATAAATATAGGTATTTATGCAAGTTTTACGTGCAGGACATTTTTCTCGTTATTTAATTCGATTATTCTTTCATAATGACAAAAAAAACACATTTAAAATAAAATGTCATTTACATATGGTTTTATCTAAGTATAAAAACACATAATATTTATAATAAACAAGCTCACTGTCAGAATATTTAATATATTACATATCATAATTATGCCTTCCAATCCTCCCAACAAAAATATCATATTTATTCAAATAAGAAAGAAACTACTAAAAGAATTTTGTCCTTACAGAGCAGCTCCCGTCGTTTTGGATTATTAACTCCAGAAAACTAACTCATCACGGGCATTCTGCTTTCTGCACCACTTTGTTTCGTGTCTGCAAAAGACCCACTCTCATCTGTTTTCCAGCATTATGCAATGCAATAAAAGAGTGTTCACTGCCTCTTTATTTATCACTTTTCTAGAGAAAACACAGCATAAAATGTATGTTTTTAATAAAAGAACACCAGCCGGAAGATTTAAATTAATTTAGAAACATAAATTACGGCGAGAAGGCGTAGTGAACTCCTGGTACTTCCAAATATTTTTATTTATTTATTTATTGGTTTGTTTCATTGACCGTTCGTTTTTGTCCAAAATATCGCAGATTGTGTGAAAATAAAAGTTAAAAACATATTCTATTAATTCTGCACATACCAAGGGATTCGGAAATCGTTGTACAAAATTTAAGGGGAAATGGAGAATATTAATAAAAACAAATGCTGTATGGTAAATCAGTATTATAACTTATTCATCAAAATAAAATATATGTTATCTCATTTGAATCTAAACCTGGATTTTTGATCATCAGTTTAACTAACGTATTTGCATTTTTTAAGTGTGCAAAGTTTTACTATGTAACAAGAAGAGGTAAAATGGATATTATTCAACTAGAATCTCCTTATTTCCGAATTTCATATTTACAAAATTTTTCTTAATGCCTTTTTCTGTCTCGCAATCAAAGTATATCTGTTAAAAGATCTCTCCCCCCCCCTCCTATTTTTCTGAAAAATGGTTAAAAAATGAGAGATAATTATTAGAGTGCGGCACCAAGTATTTTTGACTAAATTAATAGAATATGCCCTTGTATTTAAAATACATAAAAACTGTTTGCTGTTCTATGCTCTACACCCTCCCCACCACACACACTTCAAGTATCAAAGTTTGTACCATGAGTGCCGATTAAAAGAAACATTTCTAAAGATTTAAAAAATATATTAATAAAAACAATTGAACATGATAAAGACAATGATAAAAACAAAGGTTTTCTTTTCGCTACCAGTTTCGTCCAACCAAAATATCAATTTTTTGGATGCTGTTTTACCCAATTAAAAATTTTTAGATTAGTTATTAAAAACCGAGTTAAAAATGTAAAATCTTCTGGGAATCATTTCTGGACAATCATTTTCTTCAATTAAATCATTGACAAAAATAAACGTTTATTTTATAAATGCCTTTTGAACCAACTTGAAAAAACGTGTTTTGTCATATTTATAAAAATAAAGAAGGCTTTCTGAAATTGTAGGTAATTGAGAGGAGATTATTGTATAGTTCATGTTTAATTATATTTTTCTAGATTAACAAAAATTTGTCATTTTTAGAGTGCACTGTAGTATTATGTTGAAATTTTACCCAATGTTACTTCCTTTTCATTCGAGTAAAAGTAATTTGAAATCACATATATTCACTTTGATCTGACTGTTGACTTTTGCAGTTTTGACCTATAGCAACAAATTTTTAGCTGATCCAATCTTCCAAACAATCATACCTCGTGTATAGTTTATAGAATCTGAGTCGATTGCAAAGACAGAATGATGGTAGTAAGAGAAATTTTCTTCTAGTGCATTCTTCGCCGCTGGTTACGCAGAACTGTAGCTGTGATTAATAGAGAGCGCAATATCATATGCTTCGGCATATTAGTTATTTAAATTGAATTAGCTTTATGTATATTATTTCTGCATGACCATTACAAATTATCTTTGGTATATTTTGGTAATTATTTTTTTTTAATTTTCTTAAAACTCGAAACCTGTAACAACTTATTATGGCAGAATGTAAAAATATCACAGAATTGTATTGGCTTATGTGTATATATAGTGTATATATATATATATATATATATATATATATATATATATATATATATATATATATATATATATATATATATATATATATATATATATATATATATATATATATATATATATATTACAACATTATATAAATAGTTAAATGTCGAAATACTTCTCTCAAGCACAAACAAAGTTTTTTTTTTTTTTTTTACTTCACATGTCACTAGGCTTTTTTCAAACCAGACACTACCTGTTTTAAGGATGCTGTTTTTTCCCAATTAAACATTTTTAGCTTGGTAATGAAATTTATACATGCAAATGTAACAAGACATATTTAATATTAATGTGAATTTCAATCTTATTAATTTTTTAATGCTTGCTTGTAAAGCATGTTTACAGAACATGAAAATAATACTTGATTAATAATGATAAAATCAATAAAATTTATATTCCGAGTTCAATAAAATTCTTGTAAAATCTTCTCGGAGACGTTTCTGAAAAAGCAATCAGAAAAAAACCCATATATTTTATAAATGACTATTTAAATCAAAAAAGTGTTTTATTGTGTTTATAAAAATAATGAAAGATTTTTGGAAATTGTAGGTAATTGAGAAGAAATTATTGTATAGTTAATGTTAAATCATACTTTTCTTGAGTAAGAAACTTTTGTGTTTTTTTAGAGTGTATTGAAGTATTATTTTGAATTTTTACCAAATGTTACTTCCTTTTAACTCGAGTAAAAGTAAATTGGAATCACATATTTCAATTCATTTCGATCTGAATGTTGACTTTTGCAGTTTTGACCTGTGGTAAAATATTTGTAGCTGATCCAATCTTCTACTCAATCATACCTCGTGCATAGTTTATAGAATCTGAGCCGATTGCAAAGATAGAATGATGATGATAGTAAGGAAAATGCTCTTCAAGCGCATTTCGCTGCTGGTTATGCAGAACTGTAGCTGTGATTAATAGAGAGCGCGATATCATATGCTTCGGCATATTAATTATCTAAATTGAATTAGCTTTATGTATATTATTTCTGTATGACCTTTACAAATTATCTTCGCTATATTTTGATTATTAATTTCTTAAAGTTATCTCAAAATTCGAAACCTGTAACAATTTATTATAACAAAATGCAAAAATATCACAGATTTGTATTAGCTTACTTGTATATATATACAGATGGGTACAAAATAATACGAAAACCTGAGAAAAAGTATGACGTATTTCACACCTGCAGTACGGCCGCGCCACCTGCAACAGAAGTCTGCCACCTCGTGAGCGTGAAGAGGAAGGTATCAGTCTCTCAACAGCAGTCACCTGTGTTGCATGCTTCAATCGAATTGTATATAATAAGTTGAAATGTCAGACCTGTCAGAGTTCCAAAGACGGATGATTTTTGGAGTGCGTATAAGTGGAGCATCGGTTATAGAAACAGCAAATCTTTAAGGGGTTACAAGCAGTACGGTACAGCAGTTACGACAGCGTACACGAAAAAAGGTAAGACGACGTCTTCAAAGCGCAACAGTGGCCGAAAGTCCAACCTTGCTGACAGGCATGGACTAGTCTTGAAGCCCATAATAGCCTGAAAGCACAAGCAAGCGTCATCCGAGATAACATCCGAAATGAACAGACATCTCCAGTATCCCATTTCAGTAAAAACTGTCAAAAAGGAATTCCATTCTGCGAGCATTAATGGCAGAGTGCAATTCCAAAACACTTGATGACAGCAACTATTGCTTTCAAGGGACTTCAATGGTGCAGAGATCTCAAACGGTGCTCCCCACAGAAGTGGACACATGAATTATTGTCAGATGAATCGTTATTCGCCCTATTTTAGACGACTGGACGCGTTTATGTCTGGAGAACACCCAGAGAAGCGTTTAAACCTGAATGACTGATGCTGAATTTGAAGCATTCGGGTGGCTCCATTATGGTCTGAGGTTCGATATCTTGGCGCGATTCTGGGCCACTTGTTATTCTGCATGGGAGGATCAAATCCAATTTTTATCTAACCAGCAAGGGGATCGCATTTACCCTTTTGTCCAGACTTTATTCCGTGGAGAGCGACCGCTTTTTCAAGACGACAATGCCCCTATCCACACTGCAGGGTGTGTTTAACTTTGATTCGAAGAGCTTGACGATGAAGTTGAACATCTTCCTGGCCCCCTCAGTCTCCGGATTTAAATATTATTAAACATATATTGAAAGATTTGGAGTTCAAACTTCGTTCTCAATTTCTTCCTCCATCCAGTCTTTCAGAATTAAAGACCATTATGCAAGAGTGGTGGCTTAATATACTTTCAAATATTGTCCATGACCTTTATACATCTATAAAAGGTAACATTAAGTCTGTACTTCAGTCAAAGGGTTGACCAAACCCCTACTACTAAAGATTTTCCATTATTTCACAAGTGTTCGTATTATTTTGTCCCCCATCTGTACATATTAGAACTTTATATTAACCTTTAAAGGTCAAAATACTTCTCTCAAGCACAAAGTTTTTTTTATGTCATAAGTAGGTTATTGGGTATCAATGACTTTTTTCAAACTAGACTACTTGCTTTAAGGATGCTGTTTTTTCCAAATTAAACATTTTTAGCTTGGCGATTAAATTAATATATTCAAGGGTAAAAAATTTAATATTATTTAATATTAATGTTAATGTCAATGTTGTTAATTTATAATGCTTGCCTGCAACGCATGTTTTTAGAACATGAAGATTTTACTTGATTAATAATGATAAATTCCGTAAATTTATAATCCGGGTTCAAAAAAATATTGTAAAATTTTCTCGGAAATATTTCTGAAAATCAAATCAGAAAAAGCCATTTATTTTATAAGTGACTATTTAAACCAACTCGAAAAAAAAATTATTTTATTGTTTTTATAAAAATAAAGAATGATGTTGGAAATTGTGGGTAATTTAGAAGAAATTGCTGCATAGTTTATGTTAAATTGTAATATTCTTGATTAACAAATATTTGTCTTTTTTTAGAATGCACTGAAGTATTATATTGAATTTTTACCAAATGTTACTTCATTTTCATTCGAGTAAAGGTAATTTGATATCACATGTTTCAATTCACTTCGATCTGACTGTTGACTTTAGCAGTTTTGACCTATGGTAACATATTTGTAGCTGATCCAATCTTCTACTCAATTATACCCCGTGCATAGTTTATAGAATCTGAGTCGATAGCGAAGATAGAATGACGATAGTAAGAGAAATGCTCTTCAAGCGCATTCCGCTGCTGGTTACGCAGGACTCTAGCTGTGATTAAATGAGAGCGCAATATCATATGCTTCGGCATATTAGGTATTTAAATTAAATTAGCTTTATGTATATTATTTCTGTATGACCATTACAAATTGTCTTCGTTATCTTTTGTTAATTCTTTTTTTAAAAGGTTATCTTGAAAATTCCAAATCTGTAACAGATTAAATTTGTTATGACAGAATGCAAAAAATCATAAAATTGTATTAGCTTATACACACACACGCACACACACACATATATATATATATATATATATTACAACATTCTATTACCCTTAAAGATCGAAATACTCCTTCTAGGCACAAACAAAGTTTAAAACAAAACCTTTATATGTCACTATGTGACCGAAATTTAAGGCAAAATGCATGTATAAATGAATATAAAAAACCGAAAATTTTAATTAAAAGTACTCGTGTCAATGTGCCATTTGAGGATTAAAATTAAACACCGCAACAGTAACGGCCTTAATCTCATTGGATTAAATAATTTTTTTTAACAATATCCAACACAGTTCAAACGTGTTTAGAAATTTAAGTGAGTCTATCCATCAGGCTGTCTTCCAGAGCTCTAATTCGCGTAAATATACCCATGTAGCGTTGTAAATGATATATGTTCTTGGCGTTTATTATAACCTATTTGTTATTGAAAATAAATTATGTTTGTAGCTTGTATAGCTCATTTACAATGGCATTTAAAAGAACACTACAAGATTCTCAAAATTATTAACACAGAAATAATTCGATTAGAAATAAATAAAACTTTGACGAAATAAAAACAACATATCTACCAAAATCGAAAGAAATCTTTACATTTAATTGCAACATCAATATTAATTATTAATAATAATACATCATTATTAATAATAATCTTAAGCAAGTCACAAAAAACCTGAATGACACTACAAGATAACCGCAGTTACTGAATCAGAATTTAAAAGATTAAAACAAGTCGAATTGTTTCAAAGATTAATACAAACGTTAAAAATCTAAAGGAATAATGGTACTTCACCATGCGCATTGATATTAATTTTAATAAAACAACACAAAATAAAACACATATTTCAAAGTTTTTACTGCCTACTTACATTCTTTTATCCTCCAATTCTTTGTGTCTTATCGGAACAGATTTTTCTTATTTTTTCTATGCATGCTTTGGAGAATAGATTAATTAATTTTCTCTTCTTAAAATTAATAAAAGTTATTAACATAAAAATGGAACAGGTGACACGTAAAATGCATTTTTTATTTATTATTGCATTAATCATTAATCGAATATTAATGGATGATTGAACAGTTTGAAAACTTATAAAATAAAACGCAAGCAATCTTAATTTAAAAATAATAAAATTTTTTAATTAACAATTGAATTTTTAAATTACTAAATTGCAATTTTTGAATTACTAGATTAAATTTGACGGAGATTTCTATTAACAGAATTTTAAATTTTATTTACTATTGTTTAAAATTTTCACAGATGGACTTTAATTTTGACAACTATTTTAATATATATATATATTTGATGAACTACTATTTACGCAAGTTAATAATACAAAATTTATAAAACTATTAAATATTATTAAACAGAAACGGCGTTCTTTTAAATTTATGAACTAAAAAAAACTAAGAATTTTAAAGAAATCATAATTTTTCAGTACATGCATCGATATTAAATTTAATAAAGAAACAACAAAAACATATTTTAAAATTTAATTAATGGATAACTTTTGTTTATAGCATCCCACCTTTCATATCCTATCTGATTAGATATTTCATAGTTTGATCATGCCTTCTAACATTAGTTTAATATTGTTGTACCTTTAAAGTCATCAAAATATAATAATGCATCAGAGAAAAAAGTGAAAAGATAAATAATTAAATTTTTCGGCAAAGAATCATTAATTATTATATTAATTCTGTAGATTAAAGATTAAAATTTTTGTTGAAATATAAAATCATCTATTGTTTAAATATGTTTTCACATATCACCTGAAAATAAATAAATTTCTAAAAAAAAAAAAAAAAAAAAAAAAAAAAAAAAAAAAAAAAAAAACATTTAATATTGAACAGTTAATAAAATTCAATAAGCTTAATAAAATCAATTGCTGTAAGTATAATAAGTATTAAGATTTTATTATGCTATATTAATGTGCTTTTTTGTTGGTTTTGTTAAAATCTTACTTAAATCTTTTTTTATTGTTATTGTTCTGATTCAGGCGTAATATGTGTATAGTTATTTTAATTTCAAAAATGCTTGATTTACTTGCGAATCATAACTCATTACAACCCAATCAAATCCTTAATTTTTTTTTTAAGATTATCAAGATTCATAAATAAAACAGAAGTTGTTCGTTATATCTTATATTATATAAAGCACATATACCTTAACAATACGGTAAACTTTCATAATGCAAAACAAGATTTTATCTGAAGAAACTTTGATTTCCACAATTTTGTAAAATGGGTAAATTGCTAATATATGTAATTTTTTTTTTTTTTTTTTTTTTTTTTTTTTTTTTTTTTTTTTTGAAAAACGAAAGATGTTTTAAAAAGTTAAAAGGAATTGTGATACTACACACATTAATATAAATTTTAAAAAGCAACAACAAAAATATATTTTACATTCTTTTATTGCCTTCTTTTATAAAAATAATTATCCCACTGTTCATATCTTACTTTGGTCACGGCTTTTAAATAAATTCACTAATTGCGTCTGTTTAAAGCTATTGTAATCTATTAATGCACAAATGACACAAAAAATAAGACGGATTTTTTTTTCAATCATTAACACGTTGAATGCCACGCAAGTCACTGGTCACTGGACACTAAGCTTTCCGTTCAGGCCGCTTCTGTCACCGGTGACTGACAGCTTAAAATATGGTATAAAACTAAAAAATATATAATGCTGTAAGTAATAATTGAAAATTTATATAAATCTTTTCTTACATTTTGTTTATTACTGGACTAAATTTGTTAATAATTACTTAAATCAATGAATTTTTTTTGTTGTTTTATATCACGTTTTACACTATCAGTCTTCAGTGATTGACATTTCCAAAACAGAAAGTTCAGTGGCACTCAACCTATTAATTATTGCATTAAATTCTTTCAGATTCATAAAGAAAACAATAATGATTTAATATTTTCTATACAATTTAATATAAATAATATAAATGTAATATAAATAATATAATGAATAATTAAAAATGTAAAGTATTAAGGATTGAAGTTTTTTAATATCTTTTTAAATATTTTTTGTAATTTATTTTTAATTTACACTTAGTGTAATTTTAAGTTTAGTAATTTCTATTTTACATAAAGTAAATTTCGTTTAACAAAACAATAAACTTACATGACATGACAAAATATTTTATCAGAAGAATTTTTACAACTGTAATAAAATGAGTGATACGTTTATAAAACAAAAATGTAAATGAACAGTACAGGGTTCTTAAAAGTATTATTTATTAACAAATAGATTATGTGTCTCTAAATTTATAGAATTATTATAAAACAAAAAATCTTAGATTTTTAAAGTAATGGTGATACTTCGCTAGACACATCGTTATTAATTTTAATCAAGCAGCAACAAACAAAAACACATATTTCAAACTTTTTACTACCTGTTTACTTTTGTTTATCATCCCATAGTTCCTTTCTTATCTGAAGACATATTTCTTATTTTGGGTCATAAATTGCAAAATAGATTCATTAATTTTGCCTTTTTAAAGCCAATAAAAAATTATTAACGTAAAAATGGAAGAATAAGTGACAAGACGGAAAATTCAATTTTTATTTATGCAATCATTAATTATTGCATTAAGTTCTTACTTTTTTTCTGCCGAGATAGTTTTAAAATTAGGAATTTTTTTTCTTCTCTTAAAATAGCTTTCATTTTAACATGCGAAGGAAAAGGAAAAAATTAAAAAATGAGAATAGAACTGAGCTTTACAAAATTGAAAATCAATTTTTGTATCAGAAGTTTTAACTTTTTTTTAAATATTTTGTCTAAAAACTTCAAATCAGCGATTTTTTTGTATTTTAGTATAAAACTGAAACTTTTTAAGAAATATTTTTTGATAAATGGTTTAATGCCTTTAAATAAATCTTTAGTTTGTAACCTCGTGGTTTCTTTTTCCATAAAAGGTTTATTTTAAAATGTATTTTGTAATTTAAATAAAATAATTTCTTTCAAACAGTTTAATTTTAAGATAAAAAAGATGCGCTGTTATGTAAATATAAAAAAAACAATATTTTTATTCTCTAATTTACATATTTATGTTCTGCTGAAAATAGCAGTGAAACCAAGGAATTTAAAAAATTACATTTCATAAAAGTGTTCTAAAAGAAACAATAATTTATTAATCAGTGTGTCTATTTTTATGGTACCCCAATTGGAAATATGACATTTCGGTTCCGATACTTCGATCGCGCTGTTTCAGTTCGATCTTGCGGTCTCTTGACATTTGAATCAGTTGCCATTTTGTCCCTTTCTCCAACAAGCTGAAATTTTGAGTACATGAAAAACTAGTCGGATGTGGTAATCTGGAAACTTTCTTCTACCTTATGCATGTTAATACTTCCACAGTGCCAAAATTATTTGGCAATCTATGAATATCGTGAGGATTCTAAAGGATGAAATTTCGTACATTAGATCTTGAAATAGAATAATTTAGGATATTGGGAAAATTTCAACATAAAAGAGGAATCTGTTGTATGATTTACATTAAAAAATAACCAGCCATAATATTTATTAAGGCATACCTGAATCTGAAGTTTGATTAAAATTCGTGCCTTAGTATGAGAGATAGAGCTATTGCAGGAATTTGAAAAAAATCAGCATAGTAGTGACACCTATTGGGCGAATGATACCAAAACGTAAACACAACCAATTCATTTCAAGGATTAATTGAATCTAAAGTTGGATGAAAATCCGCGCATTATTTTTTTTATATAGAGCCATTGTGAAAATCGGGTAAATGCAGCATAGAAGAACTACCTATTAAGCGATTTACACCAAAATGTGGACAACATCAGTTCATGTCAAGGACTAATTAAATCTGATGTTTGATCGAAATCCGTACATAAGTTCTTGAAAAAAAGCTATTGCAGCAAACGGGAAAAACGCAGCATAGCAACGCCACCTGCTGAACGACTTACATCAAAATACATACCAACATCAACGCATGTGACGAACGAATATAATCTGTCGAAATCCATGTTTGATCGAAATCCATGAATTAGTTCTTGAGATGTAGCTGATGCGTAAATCTCAAATATACAGCATAGCAGCGCCGCCTGCTGACAGATTTATACCGAAAACTAATCAGCATCAAGTTACATAAGGAACTATCTGAATATAAATTTCTATTAAATTCCGTGCATTAGTTCGTGAGATAAAGCTCCCACAAGATTTATTTTACATACAGATAGATAGACTAACAGACAGACAGACATTTTGTAAAAAATATGTTTTGCGAGTTCTCTGACTCCTGAACCATGTAAAACCGTCAAAAACCAGAATTCGAAAGTTATCACGAATGCAATACTTTCTTGTAAAGATAGATGAAAGTAATAACGTAGTTTTACAGGGAAATTGTCGGGGTTTTTTAAATCAAAGACCCTCTCCCCTAAATTTTGATGCAGCACAAGGAAAAAGCCTCGATAATTACAAACGCTTATAACTCAGATCCAAATTTTCGCAGCTTACACTAATTTCGCATGGTAATCGTATTCTTTTTAAGAAAACAACGGTGTTTAGGGTAGGGGGTAAGCTTGGTAACTACTTTAACAAAAAAGTTATGGAAAAATTGTAGAAATTGCGCTATTACGTCTAAATTAACATCAACAGCAACAAGGACTATTCTTCAAAGTACAGACCGTGATAGTCCATGACTTTCATCCATTGCTAGAATCCGGATATGCTGGGAGTACATGGTGGCTCTTTTGAATCGAAAAACTCTTGACATGCTTCTTTAAAGGCCTTTGAAAATGTGTTGCATTGACGAAAGAGGCAGTAATCGAATAGAATCACGTCTGGACCGAAATTCCTGAACTCCTACAGATATACCACTTAGTACTCCTATATACGATACACATTCTGGTAACTACCGCCATTTTATGAACTATGATTCATGAGTAACAAACAATTTGAATTTAATCTTGCATTAAAAGCTATATTCCTATGCAACTGAAACTATTAAGTTCATATTTAAAGCATATATGTTAACATTAACAAAACATTTTGAAGAAAGAATGATTTGAACAATGTGGCTAAGTTATCAAAACTGAGAATCTACGGGTAATCTATTACATTAAGTCTTATTAAAAATTACAGAGATTAGAAAAAAGAGATTCCTGTTAAATAACAGATAAATTATTCAGTAAATTTTCAGTAGACTCTGTAAATTCACATCGTTAAAAATATACAAGACTCAAAAAATTTATTTTTAATAATAATAATAATTTAATTTTGTTTCCAAAATCAGTAAATCACTTAATTTTCAGTGAGCCTGAAATAATTCAAATTTTTCAAGTAATTTGTAACTGCTGTATTATTTATTTTTTACAGAATTTGTCTCTAGCCGTCCTCGCTTTTTCTCGCGAATTCCTCCCTTTTTACAGAAATTTTTAACATTGTGAATAAAAAATAGCATCAGAAAGCATAAAAAGTGTTTTTAATTTAAAAAACAAACAAACATATTATTAGGCAGAAACATAACCGTTTTCTTTGGGCTTACTTTAAATAAATATAAGCCAATAAAGATTAAGAAATGGGCAGTAAAATTTCTAAGAATCCAAATTAACACAATTACTTCTGACATTATTAACGAATTCTAACATAGGAGGCAGATATCAATTTTTTAAGACAACCATTTATCAAATATCTTTATTTAAAAAAGTATAGTTAGGTTATTGAATGGAAATACATTCTAAGTAATATCAATAAGAAACAACATCCATTACAAGATAACGAGTTTTCGAACACCCTTAGAATGCAATTTGTTTCTGAATATTAATTTTGGATTATGAATTATAACTCTGCTAAGAAACCATCTGAACAACCTTTACAGCTTCAGATAAGAACTTCGTGTAAAGAAAAGATAAAGCATTGCTAATACCTGTTTAATTATTATTTTAAGTATGATAGAAAATATTATTGCAATCGAAACTGTTATAACATTTGAATAATTTCCATCTGCTGCTTAAATCATTAATAAATTATTTTCCTGGCGAAAAGCTGACGTTTTATAAAATTCCCGTTGATTTATATTTATATTCAATAAATCCCTTAACTAAACCAGGAAAATGAGGTAAACATTCGATGGATTCTGTAGAATTTGTTTACTGTTGCTCCTTATAGTTAATAAAATTAATAGACTGATTACAAAATTTTAATACGATTTTAGTTACTATGACTTATTTCACTAATAAATAGATGTTGATGTGTTTGTTTTAATTTGTTTCTACTTTACTGATGAGTATAAAATTGATTTCCTCTTTGAACATCTGTTAAGCGAAATTCAGTTGGAATATTTAAAATTTAATAACACTTTATTTTGGAATATTAATATTATGTGTAATTTTAATGAATATAAATGCATATTAATTTTTATTTTTAAAATTCATTTAAGCGATGTTTCATAACTTTAGTTTCATACGTTGAAGAATTAAATGAAATAATATATTTCGCGTATACTTAAGAATTTGTGTTTTACAAAGTCTACAATTTACTTTTCTCTGAATAAAAATTTGCTTATTTGGAACATAATTACAGTAGATCTATCATTAGAAATAATACATTACAGTCACCGCAAAGAAATCTTGACAGTTGCGATTTTAGACGTTTCATTAAATATCTAACAATATACACGAGGAATAACTCCGAAATTCCTGATGTATAAACAAAATAGTACTAGCCATATATTTTCACGAAGAATTTTCTCCGAAATCCAACAGGGGACCGCCAACAATTTGAAAAAAATGAAGATCTTTTGGATAACCCTGTGAAAACTAATGAAGCAAAAGGGTCCAAACTGCAGATTATGATTAAGTGGCTTATTGTAATAAACCGTGTTTATTTTTATGAATATAGCATGTAAACTCGTAGAGAAATTATGGTTTTTATAAAAACGGTCCCAAAATTTTCCAAGTTTTTCGCTTATAATTTGCAGAGTTCTTCATCAAACTCAATGCTCTTTTTAGAAAATATAACAATCAACATTGTACATAACACCCTGTAATCAGAGTTAAAAAAAAGTAAAAATAGTATGATAAATGAGCAGGTATACTAAATAATTTTTTACTGCGCATGCGTCAACGCTATTAAAATTTCATTTTCATATTATGTTAGTTAAATGTATAGAGCAACTTATGTAAAAGTCTCAAAAACATAGCTTGAAAACTCTGAAAATTATCGTTAATAGAATATCATCAAAATCCATTATTCCCAAAATGAAGCAAAAAGATGAGGGGCTGTATCCATATTCCATTGATTTGTACCTACACAATATTGCACGTAATACTAATATTTGGAAACAGCTTCTTATCTTTTTGCGTTATTTTGGGAATAACGGATTTTACACCATGTTCTATTGGCGATAATTTTCAGAGTTTCTAAGCTATGTTTTTGAGACTTTCACAAAAGTTGTTCTAAACATATAACTAGCATGATATGCAAATGAAATTTTAATAGCATTGATGCATGCGCAGTAAAACATTATCTACTAAACCTTATCATTTATCATAGAATTTTTACTTTTTAAAAATTCTGATAACAAGGTTTTATGTACAATGTTGATTGTCATATTTTCTGAAAAGAACATTGAGCTTGATGAAGAACTCTAAAAATTATAAGCGAAAAACTTCAAAAAATTTGGAACTGTTTTTATAAAAACCTTAATTTCTCTATGAGTTTACATGCTATATTCATAAAAATAAACACGGTTTATTACAATAAGCCACTTAATCATAATCTGCAGTTTGAACTCTTTTGCTTCATTAGTTTTGACAGGGTTATCCAAAAGATCTTCGTTCTTTCTCCATTTGTTGACGGTCCCCTGTTGGATTTCGGGGAAAGCTGTTCGTAAAAATTTATGACTAATAATTTTGTTTTATACATCTGGAATTTCGGAGTTATTCCTCACGTATATTTTTAGATATTTAACAAAACGTCTAAAATCGCAAGTGTCAAGATTTTGTTTGCGGTGAATGTATTGTAGAAGACATTTAAAGCTTTCAAAAATGCGGAGATGCTTTCGCTGTTATTAATGGAAATTAAAAAGATTATTTTTAGGAATATGTCTGATTGTTTTATCACGAATAAAACATCAAAGGTAAATACATATTTTGCAGTGAATAATGGTATAAATACTGCGGTATAATAAACTGCTTGCAAACGACATTTACAAAACATAGGTAATATTTTAAAGTGAGATGAATTTACAAAATATCCCACACACATGCATATATCATTCACTAAGCATGTTTTTGATTAATTAGTGCGACTTGAACACATTGTAAAAAATATAGTAAAGTAACAATATTGGAAAAAAACAAGTACGTAGGGGGTAGGATAACGTTTTTTCATCGTGTTGTCATATTTTACTGCAATTGGACTGATGTAGTACGGGCATTTCCTACATATTAATTTAACTCTCGATTAATAATTTATTTCATATCAACAAGTGGGTACTTTTCGGACAAATATATATTTTCAAGTTTATTGTTGTAATTTTTGTACCCCAAAGTGCAAGACTTTGTTGATTTACGATAAATTTTATTAATCCTCCGCTAAGATATATTCAAAACGTAAAAAATATAAAATGTTCAAGGAAGACCTGTGTGCCATTCCGAAAAACATATACATGAAATTTGGTTAAACTCTTTTTACACTTTATACACTTTTCGGTGGAGCAAAGTAGACATACACACGCAAATACGAACAGACAGACAATTTTGTGTTGCAAGGAAAAAAGAAAACATGCATTTTGGACTGTCTGACTCCTGAAGCATGTACAGAATCAAAAACCGAAAGTCAAAACAATTTTCGATTTCAATACTTTCTCATTTAGAAAGAAGAAAGTAAAAAGCAAAGAGTTCAAATAAAATAAAATAAGTTGAATTTGCCAAACTTGTAATGTGAGAAAGAAAGAAGACAAAATAAGAATAGAAAATTTAATCCTTTTTATGTAAAAAAAAAAAAAATGTTTTAGTGGAAACATAATCTTTGTGAAAAAAGATTTTAGATCAATTTATGCAAATTACAGCAAAAAAACTCAAAAAAAATCTTTTTTCAGTATAAATCTTTTGTAAAAATACAACAAGCTCACTAAGTTCAAAATATTACTGTGTTAAGATAAATTCCTATTTCGGAAACATTGACTAGATTTTTTTTTCTTTTTTACTTTTTGCAATAACACACGTATCAAGGGACAGAAAAAAACACGGAGCACTATTTCTTCTACAGACTTGATATTTTGACGCATTTTATGAAAAACGATGTCATAGTTCTAGAAAAACATTCCTCTAAGGGGTATTAAAAGCGGGCATCCGATCTTCCCTTAACTGTCACATAAAAAGAAAGCGTATCAGAAATAGTAAAATTTGAAGAAATATATTTGCGGCATTTATGCTTTCGTCGTGGCAACTTTTAAACACGCTACAGTTATTCCATTCAAAGCCAATTTCTTCTGCCAGTCGCTGATTCCTACTGAGAGATGAAAGAGGCATTTAGATTTAAAAGAATATATTGTGGGTAATATTTATGGTTTTCGAAAGGTAATATACGAAGGAAACGTCTTATATTTTTGAAACCATTAAAATAACGCATTATTTTGCTCTGCAGTTTCGGGTTAATGTCTTGAAAGTGTGTAATTTAACTGTAAATATGAAACACACGTAAATAAAAGATATGCTTATTTTAAATGAGTTACTTTAAGGTACACAATTGCAACAATTCTAAACTAACGTTTTAGAAGTTGTTTAATATATTTTTGTAAAACGAGCAGTTTTTTATTTAAAACGTACTATTTATTGATGCATAATTTGTACATTTGACATTTTGTGCAATTTATAAGTTCATTTTTAAAACTCAGATAATTTTTGGGATAACATACGTGTATTTGTGTTTAGAAAGCATATTTTAAAAACATACGAAAACTTTGTTTTTAATTATTTTAGGATATATGATGTTACAATTAACTAAAGATATAAAAACAAAATTAGTTTTCAAATATTTTGAACATATGAAATCTAACTTTTAAATAATATAAGAATGTAGTTTTTTTTAACTAAATATATGAATAAAAAACAACTTCTCTTAAATAAAATTATTTTGACAAATAAAAAGAAAAAAATCACCATTTCTACGTATAATGAAACTTATATATTTTCTTTGTGTTTCAGTAATGCAACTGCTGCAATTTCAAAAAAATACATAAATAAATAAATAAATAAAATGAACAACTTTGTTTTTCTGTCAATAATAATACATAAATGATTTTAAATGTTTACAAACCTCACAAATAATATTTTTTCAAATCGTTGTTTCGAAATCAACAGGAAATTAACTGAAATTGGAATCAATGTAATATAAAAGAATATTGTTTTAATTACGTCCACTAATAAATATATTAAAATATTATACATTCTAAAACGAAAAAGTCAATAATGTACACTAAAATATTTATTTGCTTAAAAGAGGTCATTTTACTAAAAACACATTAAAATATATTAAAATTTGTATGAACATATTTCGACTCATTTATTGAGTCATCATCAGAATGCATAATAGAAAAACTATAAACACTATGTATACGAGAACCGGAAAAAAGTCATTGAATATAAATAAACGCACAACGCCTTCCAAAATTTCGATATTGCCTGTGTCTTAAGATGGGGCGAACCCGCAAGTTGTCCAAAAACTCAATCCATATATTCGGGATGCGAAAAGTTAATATAGCATTGCAAACACTTGATCCTCTTAAATAAATCTCAATAGATTCCCTTATAAATAATTGTAAATAAAAATTTGATCTGGAAATTAATCTACTCTCATTAAAAAGCATTTTAATGCTCTCAAAATTATAATGCGCAGCATCATTTTGAGAAATTATTTCATATGAGTATCATTACGCTTGAGTATCATTTTCAGTATATCATTTTTTTATGACTCAACAGGATTATCATTTTAAATGTGTAAGTTCAAAGTTATTATTCTTTAATTAATATTTTTTAACAAAACATGCATTTCCAAAGTTTCGAAATTTTTGCCTATGCTTACGAAAACTATTTTTATCAATTCTAATTCAGGGTTTTTTTGATAACTTTGGGCGTCACTTGTTTTAGTCAGTTTTCCGAAATCAACTAACTACTTCCTGACACATTTCCGATTTAATTCCTGTTTGTAAATGCATGAGATTGAAATGTGCACTTTTCCAGAAACTATCAAATCGAAAATTTTTTATTTTCATTTTAAGATAAAGGTTGAAAATAATGTTAAAGTTTGTTTGCTTTTATCAAAGTCATGTTTTGAACCAATTACAAAGACGCGACAATCTGATAAAAGTTGTTATAGGAGAATAATCTAATATAAGTCCAAAATAAATTCATTTATCGAAAATTTAGAAAAAAAATATGCTTCAAATCATTTAAATAATCATCCATGTAATTTTCATTCTTCTACATTTAAAAATGTAAACTGTAATTTTCGCGAGGATTTTTTTCTTTTTTACAATGTCAGGCTGCAGGTCATTCATTTTCTGAATTTTTCTTCATAATGTTAAGTCTATGTACACATGACGGTTTCATATATTAGAAATATCGCCTCAGGACATTAATGTTTTCTTTTTTCAGCTTCTGTTTTCAGTGTTCTCTCCTTTAAACATTTTCCATTTTTTCTTAGTTTTCAAAATATTTCAAAAAGCTACGCTTAATTTTATAAGAAGTGTTAAAATTTTACTCCCGTTAGGTCAGTTTTTAAAGCATAAAATATTAAATTAAGCAAAGATTTAAAAAAATTGAGAACTAAAGAAAAAAAGGACATCCTTTAAAAAAAGAACACTAAAAAGGAAGTTAAAATTTTCAAATATCAATTTCCTGAGGAGATATTTTGAATAAAATATTCCTCAAACGCCCATAGACTTAATATTTTGGAGGAGAACTTGTAAACCGAGTGACCAGCAGCCTTAACAAAATTCCCAAAAAGTACTTTAACAATCAATTTTATATTAAAGAGTTACTACCCTCTACTCCCTTCACCTTAAGTAGAACTATCTCATACAGCCCTCTACTAGAAACACATCCCCATTGCAACCATTAAAAATCATTCACTTCGAAATTTCGTTAGATTATTCCTTCGAAAAATTGCAGGAACGTCTGAAGCATTAGTATGCAGTGTCTTTCCGGCATGGGGATAAATGCGTTATCAGTATGGTAATACACGAATCAAATACTTTTTTTCTATAAAAGGAGAAGATTTTTCTGAAAGGATGTGTCAAAATTTGCGTTTTTAATCAAATACAAAGACGCGACAATCCTATGAATGTTGTTTGAAGAATAACGCTATAAGTCCAGATAGAATTCTTTTATCGAACATTTAGAAATCAAATTTGATTCCAAATCATTTAGTCATCCGTGCAATTTTCATTATTTTACATTTAAAAATGTAAATTATAAATGCGTGTAAAATTTCTCAAAGATTTTTTTTAAAACCTAACCTTAACCAAGTTCCCAAAAAGTGCTTTAACGCACAATTTTACATTAAAGTATTACTACCCTCTACTTCCATTCACCTTAAATAGAACTATCCCATACGAACTTCTTCGAGAAACACATATCTTTGTTAAAATTAAAAATCATTCACTTCGAAATTTCATTAGATTACGCTTTGGAAAAATTGCAGGAAAATCTGAAGCAATTGTATATAGTTTCGTTCCGGCTGGGAGTAGATGCGTTATCACTATTGCAATACAAGAATCAAAGAAATTTTTTTCTATAAAAGTAGAAGATTTTTCAGAAAAGTATATCCAAGTTTGCATTTTGAACTAAATACACAGTCGCGACAATGCTATGAATGTGGTTATGAAGAATAATAGATATAAATCCAACATTTAGAAATCAAACTTAACCTCAATAAAATTTCCAAAAATATTTTAACACTCAATTTTGTATTAAAGTATTATACCCTCTACTCCCTTCACCTTAAGTTGAACTATCCCATACGGCCCTTTTCTAGAAACACATCCCGTTGCAACCATTAAAAATCATTCACTTCGAAATTTCATTAGATTACGCTTCGGAAAAATTGCAGGAACGTCTGAAGCAATCGTATATAGTCTCGTTCCGGCTTGGGGTAGATGCGTTATCAATATGGCCCCCGTTGATAAGCACCGGGAATGAATCCTATTTTTCAGTGCGAGAAGAGATTGCCATGCCATCTATCTCCGAGAATAGCTTTTCCTATTCTCTTCCCGGAATGATTCTTTGATCCATTTTTCGATCCTGAACATCTTGCAGGATTGCTATAATTTTCTACAAAGCATCGGGGGTATTTTTAACGTCGTGAGTTTTCATTTCTTTTTCGAAGTTTTTGTTTTTGTTGATGTTGTTTAAAAACAAACAATTGTCTGTGGAGTTGAATAAAAAGAAAACATGAGAAAATGTAGGAAGTTTTTATTAGTTTTACATGTGCCTAGAAAAAAGTTCGTTTATGAAGCCATTACTAGTATCTATATCTGTAGTATTTATCATATATGAAAGAATAGTGATATTAATAGTCTTACTTTTACATGTACTAATTTTACATGCATCTTAATAAATTACATTTACTAATCCATCACTGGTATTTATCTCTAAAGTCTACCTGAAATATGACCGAATATTGACTGTTTATTTTCTCATTTTTACTTTTACTACTTTTACATGCGTTTGGGAAAATTTCATTTACGAAGCCATATTTAGGTGCGTTCGTAATTATGTAAATACGTAGCACCTATAGTTGTCGTTCAGTCCGTCCGCATATAACAACGCAAAAACTACTCAACCGAATCTTTTTAAATTTTAAATATATAATTGTTACATAATTTTGTCGAGTCATTTAAAATTTTATGAGAATCAGATGGATAGATCAATTACAGGGACGATCAAAAGTATTCCGTTACATTGCGGTCAATGGGGAAAAATGTTTCAAATGCATTTTAATCGTTTGAAATTTAAATTACATACTTATTACATAATTTTGTCAAGTCATTTCAAATTTTTGGAAAATAGGATGCATAGATCAAATACAGGGACAACCAAAAGTACTCCGTTACATTACAGTCAATGGAAAAAAAGTTTCAAATACATTTAAATAATATTACACGCATTCGGACATAATAATATTGATATGCATCATAAAGTACATATTATAATATAGATTTTGCACAATCTGTTGTGCAAAGAACATTTGTTATTGATTTACAAGGCCACACAAAAGTATTCCATTACATAATGAGTATAGAGAGAACATTGTTTGGTGCGCATTTTAATTGTAATTAACTATTTACGATTTTATGAGATAGTGATATATGAGAGTGATATTTTTAAAGCTTCATTATCATACGAACGCACCTCATTTGCTACGCTTCACGTGCATTTTACAACTTGTTATATTTATCCCCATAGTCAGTATACAATGTAAAATAATAGTTATATTGTTTTCCTTAGTTTCATGCAATATCAGAACAAATTAAACTGTCATTAAAAAATCAAATCTAATACCCAAATTTCATTTTCATTGTATCTGAAGACATACACATCGTAGATATTGTAACATAATAAAAATTGTAAATAAATTAATATAATACATTCCAATAGTAGTTGTTATCCGTAATAAAATTTTAAAATCTTCTACATACTCATAGAACATTCTGATATAACTGTAGTTATAAAATGATTTATTTCACGAAAATTTGTCTTTTTTCCGTATTATCAAATATATATTTTCTAATATGCTAGTTTTCTTGCGTGTTGAAATTGACATTAACTATTAGAGAACATATCACGACAAAGTCAGATATGCAAACTTAACCTAGACCTCAAAAAAGCTTCGTGTTCACAAAAAATAAATGTGCACTACAAAATGTAGAATGTAATTTATAGAGAGATTTTTTCTTTCTGATTTTTTTTAAGTGCATTGACAAGTATTATCTTTTCCATATACAGATCCTCATTAATGATCCCACAAAAAATCATATTAATTAAACCTTCAGCTAAGTTATGTTGAGTTATACATTCCAGAAAAGTGCATGAATTGAAATAGAATATTATTGCAATATCCTATAACAAACTAATATTATAAAATTTTAAGAAGTATTATTAATTTTTTAAAAAGTTTGGATATTATAAGCGAGTTGTTATGAGGAGTTTTTGAAAAGAATATTGTTTATTAAGAATAATGTTTATTCATTTTACAAGCATTTTTCTAATCCCTAATTTTTCACTGGTTATAAATTCACCTTTTATAATCTAATTATTAAAATGCAATCCGATTCCTATATTTCATCTGTTATTTTATAAATTAATCACAGGTTTGCATTTTTTAAAATATTTTAGTAATAATTCAATGATTTTTTTTTTATATTAAGAAGTCATTTTCAGAATTATAATTTATTTTACTATATTTTTTATAGAGCATTCTAAAAATCATTCATGAATGCACAATTCGAAGAATTGTACATCTTGATCACAATAAAATTCATCAGAGACAACTTTTTTTAATCCTGTAAATTTCAAATTTGCAAAACATAAATTAAAAATATATATATATGTGCTTCTTCTATTTCATTTGTATCATTTTTTTATTTTTATATAATTAAAAATGAGTATAGAAGAATTTTTGGTTACAATCGAATTTAATTATTAAAAATTATCATATCTAAGATTGCTTCTATCAATATTGAAAATAAAAAATCTTTTTTAAATATATTTTTTTTCTTTTTCGATAACGCATGAGTGTGTTTCATTATATAAATATAGTTCCAGTCGAAAAGTATCCTGCATCAAAAGATATAAATATAATTATATAAATGCACATTTACAAAATCATACATTTAGACATTATCATTTTTAGCATTCATAAAAATGGTGAGCCTGCAATAGTAATTTAATTGGTCTTAATACGGTATCTATGATTATGAGAATACTAGAAATACACTTAACAGTGGTTCTTTAGTATACATACTTTATGTTACATACTTTACAGTGGTATTCCAGAAAGCATTTTTTTCAACTCAACAATGCCAGTTTTGTTTTCATATATTCGAAAATTTAAATGATAATGAAAAAAGCAGTATTAATTACGGATTAAAAATCAAAAATGGTTTTTTTTCCTAGAAATATGTTACATCTTAAACTGTAAGGAATTTCCGCTGCAATACGACGGTTATCTGATTGTCACACATAAAAAATCTTTTCAAAGTGCTTGCTATGTCAATATATTTTGAAAAATCTTTTCTATTTATCAAAAAATAAAAAATTCTTTTCGATAACAAATATACGTGAAAATAAAAATAACAAATTTACTAAATGTTGTACAAATTGTTGCAAAGTTTAAGTTAGGATAGTTACAATAAAAATAGAATAATTAACATTTCGAACTTCATCTCAGATCTTCATCAGGGAAACGATGTTATACTGCTTCCAAACAGAGTAAAATCGTCTTGATGTTTTAAAATTCATTATATTACTGTCAATTATTGCTTTAACCAATCATAAACCAGAAGATATGCATTGCCAACATTTATTCATGAAAAGTTAGATTAAACATGCAAATGATTTAACGAAGGATAATCCCGTGGCGTGATCTCACCTTGAAAGAATAAGATGAATAAAATTTGTAAAAGATTATTTTAACACACACATCCAAAGTTTAGGGATTTTGAATAAAATGTGGAATGAAATTCAATATCTAGTATATTGTACTGGTAGCAACTGAATATTTGGTTTAGTAGCCACTGGCTTCTAAAAAAATCTAAGAATCTGGGCCTATATTTGGAAACAATAGTATGTGTACCATTTAATATCAAGTTAATATTTATGGATTTTTAATCTATTTTTTATAAAGAATCCTGATTTGATAGTTCATAAACGGTTTATGCAAATCAAAGCATACCACGATGCAATAAAACACCTTTATCAAAGCCATTTCAAAAAAATGTATCCTGGCATCTTATAACATGTGGCACGCGCATGCAGCAAATTAAGATGAATCCGATGGCACCTTACCTGAACAAATCAAATCCCCTGTAAAAATAAGTCAAGCAAGAGCAACGTGTGGTCATGCCAAAATACATAAGCTCGTAAACACATGACTCTCAATCGGCATACGCAAGATCGTAGGCGTAATATACTCGAGTGTAAAGACTGAACTTATTCTCTTTATTTATGTTGCATTATTCTATTTATGTTATTTAGAAGCATTTGTTTGTTGTGATTTAAAAACTACTTGTTTCAAATAGTTTGTCATTTATTAGTGAAAAAACTCAGATCGATTCTTGGAAATGTCGCAAATATAAATTTCTCCAATTGCATTTGCCAAAACACGATCCTAGAAAAAATAACCTAATATATTATAACAACAGCAGCAACAAAAAAAGCAACATTCAAAAATATAAAATGATTTTACTAAACCCTTAAACTACCCAAATGAAATATATATCCTTAAAACTAAAGAAAAAAAAACTCTGCTTCGAATTCTTTAAAACAAGAATGAAATGAAAAATCCTAAACTACAATCTCCAAAGAGAGAAGAAAAAAATCATTCCTCTGTACACATACTTTAAAAAATGACCCAATTTCCATTTTCCTGCGATTATATGTTTTCAGAAAATAAAGGCTGCACCGGTTCAATATCGGCAGTAAGGTAAACACTAAGAAAAATCTGTATAGAGCTGAAATTTTTATTTATTTATTTTCATCAACATTGAGTCCCTCATAAGCTCAGCAACAGATTTTTCTTTTTACTTGAATGCACTTGTTTCTCCCCCTAATCTATCTTCTTTTTCTTTTGTCCTTTTACCTTTTAAGGAAAGTTTTAGCTGCATTTTTCTCCGCACCAAAGTGTAATTTTCAATTATTTGTAACGGCGAACATTTGTTATTGAAAATGCGCACGAACACTCGTGATTAATAATGTTTTTCCGGTTTATTTGCATAATAGGATTATTTGTTTGATTTAAGTTTATACTTTTCTTAAATGCAGATGAAAATGGGATAAAATTCTTGATTTTTTTTTTCTAGTGGAATAATACATCTAAGTATATATGTAAAGTAAAGCATACATAAAAAAATTGTACTAAGCTAACGTATGCATATATATTCATTAAGGTATTAAACTTTATATTGATTTATAAGATATTACATATTATGAGAGATCTGGAAGTAAAAATATATACTTTCAAATGAAATATATCAATATAAAACATAAGGCATGTTTCGAAGGAGTGATTCTTTCTTTTTCAGGCCAAGTCATGTGTGATACTTTCCAACCTCCGATATTTTCAAATCAAGGAAACATTATTTCAACAGCAAAAAGTCTTAAATTATCTGTGTCTTCAATTAAATGTGGTTGAAATTTGAAATCTACTTAATTTGATTCACTAAATAAATTTATGGTTGGAAGTATGTTTCTTTGTTTTTAATAAAAGCAGTAAGCTGATATGTATGTGTATGGTAATATCTCGCTTTTTTTATTTTAAGGGATTGACATATAATCTCAGAAATAAGACTTCGCTCTTTTAAAACAGCTAGCTAAAAATAATTCTTTTATTCTATCTAAAATAATGCTATATTTGTTGTCTAGTTATGATATTATTTTTCTATATATACATACGGTAAAAGTGATCGCAGCATTGACAAACAACGACAGATTGAGTGACGCAGCTTAATTTGAATAAAACTAGTGCGGAAACTTTGAAACCATAGATTCCAACACACATTTCGAAAAACTAGAATAAGATAATGTATAGAGCTCCTTATCGTGCAGATAAAAAAAATGTTTGACGTCACGTACATATACAAGGCCCTAAAGACACTACATAAGTGAGTTGTTCGTTCATGACAAACTTATATAACTGTACTGTAACCAAATTATTAGTAAACCAACTATAGTTTTAATGGTTATATATTATTACTGATCTATTGGCACCATTCACAATTTTTATTCAATGATTTCCAACAGTGTAAATAGTAGAAGTGGGGATGAGGTACACTTTTTTTCACTATACCAATAATGAAGTTTTGTCTAATTTGTTGAGATTTTTTATTTTAATTTTTGAATAGTGTTCTTTTCTTTTCTTTTTTTAAAATTTGTTTTACCTTCTGTAATTAAAACATACCGATAATATAGTAAGATGAAGTTAATTATAGAGTTTTAGAAATAAATATGCTGTATTTAATACTGAATCATTTTTTTAAAGATTTCTAACACTTTATTACTTTAAAATAAATCCTTAGATAATTCTAAATATAAGCAAACATTCCTTCAAACACAAATCTATTTAAAATCTCAAAGGGAGACAACTACATAGAAACAATATCTTTGTTAGTTGTTTCAGCATGCCACTTACTATTTTAATTACAACATTGAAGTTTTTATGTTCCATGATTGAACGTGGGTGTTAAATGAAATTGAAATACATCAAATTTATAAAATTTAATATAAATGCAACACATTTCTGCTCATTTGGATCTTGAGTAAACACAAGAATTGAGATTACATGAATTCTGATTTGCTACCGAGAAATATATGTATTTTTTGGGTGATTTACAAAGGTTTATTCATTTATAAGTTGAAACAATAATATTACAAATCAAACAGGAGAGTTTTTTATGTGCACTATTATTTTAATAACTAAAATATCACATTATTCTGGACAGAATGAATTAAATATAGGACTGGCAGTAATACACAGAGTATTTAGTACCGAGACTTTTTTACTTTATTACACTGATAATATCGATAGTATACACCGATAAAATACAGTGGTTTTTCAATATTTGAATAAATAAACTCTTAAATAATTTTATAGATTTAATTCTGAATCAAAATAATCATTTAAAGGCTCGTTAGCCTTTTACTACCCTTGGATATATCCGTAGACAATCCTGTTCGTAGTAAAACATCATTTCAAAAGACAAATCTAATTTGTTAAATTTCAAATGTAAAACTAAATAAGAAAAAAGAAAGTTTCATAAAAATAAAAAATGATAAGGTTTTTTATGATCAATAATCTCACGAGGTTCAGCTAATTATAGGATCACACATTTACAATTAAATATAGCGCTTTTAATATCAGAACAAATTACTTTGTTACAGGCTACTAACCCTTTGCTATCCTTGAATAAACCCCTGGATAATTCTATAGTTAATCAAACATTCGTACAAACACAAGCCTATTTAAATTCGCAAAGGAAGACAATTGCAGGGAAACCAATAAATCTATTAGCTGTTTCAGCCTATCACTTACTCTTTTCTTTACAGCATTCAGTTCGTTGTGTTTGCATCGTTAAATGTAGGATTTTAAATGAAAAGGAAACGAATCTAAGTTATCACATTTATTATAAATGTAATACTTTTCTGTTCATTTGATTCTTTATCTTGAGCAAACCCAGCAGTTGAAAGTACATCAATTCTGATTTGTTATTCAGAGAAGTATCTTTTTTATCGATTTGTTCTGGCAAACATTAAATATTTTCGAAGATTAATTGACCAGAGAATGTATTATTCAAATTCATTTTCTCCTAAATTAATCCTTGCATTTTTTTATGTCATGAGAGACTTTTCAGATAAATTTACAAATTAGTTGTACTTTTAAAGTGAGAAAAATCTTTTTAACAAAACAATTTAATAAATGTGTTTAATACACTGTTAAAAAAATTCTGAAATTCACAAATATTTTTTTCCTGAATTTAACAGAAAAAGTCCTTTTTCACAACAAAAGCGCATTTTCCGTTAAAAATCAGAAAACTCCAACATATTCCCTGGAAATAACGAAACGGATGGAAATGGAAACAGAAAACGGAGACACTCCGTTGTGTGGCCGAGTTGTCTAGGCACCACACCGCGAATCGCCTGCAATCGCAGATTGTGGGTTCGAATCTCACTGGCGGTATGAAATAATGAAAACTTAAAAAAATCCCTTTTGAATTACATTTTTTCCGTTTTTTTCTTAATTCTTATAATAAAATCTTTTAACTAATTAGCCAATAAATAAATAAATAAATAAATACTTTACGACAATTTCAAAAAATGTTGTCTACAATATTATTTTTGTAAAAAATGAATTTTTTTTTTCATTCATTCCAAAAAAAGCGAAAAAAAAAACGTTGGTTTTTAACAGTGATTTTTTTTTATTTAAACTAGTTGAAAAATTAAAATTGATTTTTAAAAATAATAAGTATTATGCATCATTCTAAAATAAAATAAAATAAACTGTTTACAAATATTCTAAGGAATATATTTGAAAGGAAATCTTTAAAAAGCACGACAGATTTTCCCACCAAAGCATATAAGACATACTTTGCACATTACGGCATCAGCAGCTTTGACTCAGTCAGTAAGGATTTGTTCCGCTGTCAAAAGGTCTCGAGTTCGATCCTCAGGGTGGCTTGAGGTAAATTATTCAAAAAAAAATTTAACTAATCAATTAAGCAAAATAATACAGCAGCTTAAAATCACTCAGAAATTTCGCATTATTTGTCGATTCATTAATTTTAAAAGTTACAATAAATTATTATCATTAAAAATCAAACTTTGTAACAGAAAGTTATCGCTTCTTCAAACGGAGTTTTCCTTTCTTTCATTTTTCACAATAGAAAATCTACTAACGGAACGGTACAAATTCAGCTACATTGCTGCCGGTACTTTCACCGTGAATACACAGATTTATTTTTAACAGTGTATAAATAGATGCTTAAGATGTTTTTCAATTCATTATTTGCTCTTAGTGTTTTTTTGCATTTTTTAAATATTGAATGTACTGAAATCGCTTTAAATATTTTAAATCAGTGATGATATAACTTCTTGCTTTTTAAGTGAATTCAGGATTTGACTTTTCAAATTTTAAATATAATGTATTTATCAAATCTGATTTTTGTCTGTCTACACAAAAATCATACACATATTTGCAAATATAAGTAAATTTTGCATACACATTTCTTCTGTTAAAAAATAAATATTTCATGTGTAATTAGGTTAAATTTATTACATTATTATATAAACATATTATAACTTATATATTATATCTTTATTATAAATTGATAGTCGAATATATAAGAACAATTAAACATTTTATATACGTTGATCACATAGATTGTATTAAAATGATAAGAAGTCCTTATGCGAATTTTTAAAGATCGAATAGCATTTTTTAAATATATCTAGTTATATCGAATTATGCATAAATCATTTTCGTATATTGATTTTTAAGTTAAAGGAATTTTTATATGATGCTACTTTTTTATATTTTTATGTAATTCTTTACTTTCAATGTGAATCATCACAATTTTGCCGACAACAATACGTTTAAATAATTGCATATGTCACTGGATATCCAAAAAACACATTACATCTTTACAGTTTAACCATCTTAACCGATGCAATTTAGTAATTAAAACACAATGCAAAAAAGGATGGATCAGAACTCCACTGTTAAAAAAAATTATATTGCACTTAATACAAATAAATTTTTAGGTGATAAAACGGGATCGTAGGCAATTTCTTCAATGAAAAATATTGAGTTTCTTTTAATTAAAACTTAGGTTTTTTTTTTCAATATCTTTGACAAATGTGTAGACGCTTAAAAGAAATTCTGAAAAATTCAAACATTAGTGTACGAGTCCCAAACAAACTGCATTGAATAGAAAATATTATTTAGATAAAACATTAATTCTTAAGCATGAAATTAATTTTAGGATTAGTATGTTAAATACGAGATATGTTGAATTTAATCGAAAATTGGTTTATGTCATTATTTTTCATTATTGATAATTATTTAATTACAAGTAATGTGAAAAGATTAAATAAAGGTTTATTTTTTATTAAACGAACGGAAATAAAGTTTGAAATGAACAAATATTACATGAGTAAAGAATAAGTTTTGAATTTTTTGTTATTTTACAATAAAGCGCAGAATATTAGATAATGAAAAAATAAGCTATGCATATTTATGCTCTATCGTAACCGTAAATTAGATCTTACGAAACTAAACGAATAGCGATTAGGCATTAAAAAAAACAGATGCTTAGCACATTTCAGTCTGGACTTAAATTGAGGGCGTATACACATACGTCCTGTTATTGTAATATGCATAAAATTTCATGACGTACGTCATCGGTACGTCGTTGCGATTAAGGCATTGATTACGATTGTTTTTACAACGGGCTTAAAATTACCAGCATAATTGGAAAATCAGGAAAATATGTAAATTCTATATGTTCATTGTAAAGTATGAAAATATTTAAATTTAAAAGACTGAGAGCTTGGTGCAATTTGATCTTTCTTCAACAATCTAGAACTCAATTTTGCAGAACTCTAATTATGATAGATTTGCATAACAATCGCAAACGGACATAAGTGCGCACATGTACTGACAAAAAAAAATCTTTCAACAATATATACAGAAAATAAAATATAAAATTGTGGCAAAACAGATATTTTCATTCCATTTAATGTATAACAAATGAAATGAACAATCCTAATTAATTTCGAAATCAGGAGCAATATTAAACACTTAACTCATCCTTATCTTTACGTACAATAAATTGAAAATATGGGTTAATACCACTTTTTTAAAGCTAAAATATTCGTAATATTTAGACTAAACATTTCTGAAACTAAATAGTAGTAAATTGTATTTAAAAAGTAGTGGTGTCAAAAAGCTTTAATTGATGAATCAAGCAAATTCTTCTTGCCCGTATGACGCATGGGCAAAACAGGGAAGCGGTTAAAATTTATTGCACCATAAGCCAAAATAGTCATTTAATATAACATACATTACTTGAATTGTATTTTATTATTACAAGGTAGAACCCGTCAAATTTTGACGAAAGAAATTGTTTAAGAAGGAACTGTTTCATTGACTTATAATAAACCTACAAAATTAGTTATGGTTTAAAATGTATTTTTCATTGGTAGGTCTAACTCTTATACAAACGATATTTATCGTCAAATTAACAAAATACTATTTTTATAAAACGCAGTTGTAGAAATTGTTAAAATTAAATTTTAATCGTATATGCAAGCAGTAAAAAATAATAAAGATATGTTATTATGATAAGTTATCAATTAAGGTTCTTATGCTAGTATTCCAAAATGAAGGAAATCAAAATTTATTCAACTTTGACTCAATCATAAAAAGTTTTTCCCTTGAAATCTAAACCCGACATCATTTTCATCATATCAAAATTTACAAATGCACATTTCGCATCTGTATTCACCTTTTCAAAAAATTGGCTTTTAATTTGCTCATTTTGATTCAAAACTTGAAGTTTCAAGGCTATTAACTGAAATAGATATTAGAATGTTGAAATTCTTTTACGTGTAAATCCAATTTTGTAAATGAAATCAAAATTCACCGGATTTTATAACAGAATATGTTTAAATTAATTTTTTCCCTTTTAATGAGAAAATGACAACATAAATATACAGCAATCAATTTTTTCCCTTTTTTCCTTTGCTTTTAATAGAAATGGAGTACTCCTGTTGCCACAATTAGAAAAAAAGTATTAAAATCTACAAAAAAAAATTAATATTTCAAAAACAAATTAAGATACAGCTTTCAAACAAATTACATATAAAAGTACATTTTTTCCCTACACGATGATGTAAAAATTGAAAAAAAGCTATACTTATAAGTCTAAACATTTTAGTAGCAAAAATTGAATACCGAAATTTCATTTGAAATTTGAAAGTGTTGCCATGCGCAAAATGACGTATGCGTTACGCACAGATACGTTTGGCCTTTATAATATAGATAGATTTAGCAGTGATAATATTAACAGTGATTAAGGGAAAAAAAGGTCCATCTATTATTTCCAAATTTAATGTTTAAAGTGTTACAAACAAAAAGGGTTCATTTTAGACTATTGCAAGAAACTATTTCAGATAATAAATAATGCCTAAAAATAAAATTTAAAAAAAATCTAGAAAAATAAAAAATGCTGCTAAACTTACTCGAAATAAAAAAAAAAAGGAATATAAGTGCAAGATGGAAAGATATTAGAATCTTCTTTACTCACGGAAAAATAGAATCAGTTCAAACCTCATCACAGGGAGTGATAATAAAAAAATATATATTTTATACTCTATTTTTTTCTTTCTTCAGGACTTTTTATTACTATTGATGCTGAAATATTGCTTGTATAAGAATTTTCGTTCTTGAAAGAATATAATCGTGAATGAATTGAAATTGGGTATTTTTTTAAAAGATACTTCCATAGAAAATTTTATTGTTTTAAATAGAAGAAAAGACTAAAAAAATATATTTTTTTCATTTTACATTTATGAGAATGAACAAAATAAATAGAAAATATAGAAAAAAATGTTTGAAACAAATGCATTTTTGTAAAACTTTGTGAAATTTTTCCATTTGTAAAACTTTTTTGGCTATTAGATCAAATATTTGTAGAATGAAGAAATACAATCATTTTATCGAAGATGAAAAATGAATGTGCAGTATAAAGACTGCTTATTCCAATCGTTAGCGATAACAAATTCTTTAATTGCTAGATTGCTGCGATTTCAAACCGGGCCATTTAAAAACGAAGTTCAACCAAAATGTTAATTTTTACAGCCAAAATATGCAGTTTTTATTAAGGTCTCATAAAATGATTTACTACGATTTTTCATAGGTTACAAAGTAAAGACTTTTCACCTTCGGACTTTTTTCTCTAATTTAATGATATTTCAATTATATATGTAAATTTTTTCGAGTATTTGTCTTGTGCAACTGCAGATGCACAACATGAACTTTCAGTCGGGAGACCATTTTCTCTAGTAACATTAGTCACAACTATAACTAGCAAATTTGGTCCTTTTATTGTGAGAGGGCATTAAATATTCTTCGGAACTTACATAAACATTTAGTTTAAAAGTTGATTTTCGAAAAATAATTCAACAAAGAAGATCACATTTCCATCTTTTTTAAAAAATTTTGCGAGCTGTAAAAAACATCTAATCTTGAAAAGTTATACTGTTCAGTGATATAAGATCGATAAAAAACACTCATTTGTTTTTAAATAAAAAGTGAAGCAAATCGCCCAGTAATTCTCTTTATAAATGGTCGTCCAATTTGAAAAACAGAATTCGAGAAAAACAAGTTTAAAATTTTGCAGTAGCATTATGTTCAAAAATGATAAACTTGGATTATAAACTTGTAAAAAGTAATAAACTTGTGTAGAAATAAACTCCTACCTTCCAGTGCAATTTTTTTTAAATATCGAAAATGAAAAAAAAAATATATTTTTTAAAAGAACTTTGCCGTAAGATTGGCATTAACGCGCAAGAATTTTCGTTTGGATTCAGTGAAATAGCCCCTTCCCCAGCCTTCATTAGAAAAAATGTAAAATCCAAGAAAAATATTAAAACAGTAGATTTTAACCACATTTCAAATAAGTGATATTTTAATTATATTTTAAGAATCAGCATGGTAAAGAATAAAATGAAAAAGTATAAGTAAGGATCAAGATGATTTATTAAATTTTTAATTATTCAGTTTATTTATTTATTCTTTTTTATGGTAAACTATTGTCACAATTATGTTAAATTAGCAAAATCCCAACTTTAGGATAATTTATCTTCTACAAAGAGTTGTTTAAATGAATGAATTCGACTGTTTCTGTAGTTCGGTAGCACATCTGAATGCCTGTAGTTCAACGGTACCCAACTAGAGTCTCTGCGTGTGAAGTTGTACTTATGTTGAAGCCCAAAATTCCATTTTATGTCAGGCCGAAACTCCCCCCCCCCACCACCACCACCACTCTTTTTCAAAAAAAAAATTTCAACCGATAATCTAACTCATTAATCAAAAATTATTTAACACCGACTTGAAACCCGGCTGATCCCGTCATATTTCAATTCGCATCTGACCCGAAATATTTTCAGCCATAACTCGAAATTAAAATAAATAAATAAATAAATTATGTTTGGATATCAGTTATGAAAAAAATACAGTTCTTTTTCTAATGCTATATTTATTTTTTATGTATTAAAAAATGAAGAATACATAATACTTAACATTTAAATATAATAAAACATTTGAATAACAAAAGTATACATAAAGCGGACTTGTCACTAATTTTCTATTTTCGGGTCTTTATGACTCTAATTTTCTTTCTAAGTGCCATATGTACTTTAGAATATTTCTTGTGGCTGCTTATATTTAGTTTTTACGCAAGTCGGATAAGCAGAATTTTCGAAAAAAGTTTTACTTTAAAGTTGGGATATTTTACATTAAAACTGCTACATATTATTTGTATTATGTAATTATAGGTGAAAAAATCAATTCTAAGTTTTTGAATATTTGACCGATAACTTTTCGACTGATCAAGACATAACCGTTAACCATAATTTTTAACACAACTCTACATCATCATGTTTAGCATTTATGCATTTCTATGTACAACGAGGAACTCTGACGCCCAGCATTACAGATTCACTATTGAGCCTTTCTGAACCTGATAGCCGTAAAAGAATTGCAAAATTCCCTTTGACTGTAATGATCAATGCCTGTATACAAATTCGTTATTTAAAGATATATATTCCGTATTCCTGAGTATTCAATCTTTGTCTCACTTCCCATTCAAACTATTGCCTTGGAATGACATGGATTTAATTGACAAATTTGGCCAAAATCTTATTTTATCTACTGAGTATTTTTTTTAACTTGCCCAAAACTTAATGCAATTTAGAACATTTGAAGAGTCAGAATGCAGCAGGAGTGAATCAGAGGAGTAATAACTCCACACAATGCGCCTGTGTTTGATGATGAAGACCAAACTAGTTTACAATGTCTTGTAAACATCGACATAGTAGATTAATTAAAATTGCATTTAAAGCAGCTTCATAAATAATGCTTTATAGCGTAGTGCTATGTCATTTGCATCTAAATCCACGGCCATCAGTTCAAGCCAAAAAAAAAAGAAATTTCAAAAAGTGGAAGGATTTTGTTTTTCAATATTTATTTAAGTTTAAAAAATGTTAATTTAAACATATTATTGACAAATTTAAAACCTGAGTTATTGTCAAATTTAAAATTGGAATTATTTACAAATTTAATACCGTAAATATTGATGAATTTGTGCATGTCAGTGGCTTTAGAAATTTCATTGAAACGATTTTGCCGAATTCGTTTATGTTTTCCGCACAATTTGATTTATTGCGCTTCCGGAAATTGAACAGAATATTCATTTATTTTTATTTATTATTGAAATGGACACTACAGACGAACCCATACATTTACAGTGCAAGAAAAAAAACTAACTAACACACACACACATATATACATACATAAATACATATGTTCAGAAAGTTGGTTCAGATCTATCGCGGTTTTGATTGGCACGTCCAATTTTGTCTAGTTACTTTTTATGTCTATGAAGCAATGATCGAAAGCGTCACGTAAATTGTACTTCCAATGCTCAGAAATTTATTATAATAGAATTTAACGAAGATTATGGATAACTTTAAAAACTTACATAAATAGCTTATGTATATTTATGTTAGACTTTTCTCTTTATAAAAATTTTAGAAATTATTTGATGAATTCTCAGCACATCTTAATATTTTTAATGCGTACTTTGCTGTCTTCAAAGTTTTTAATCTCTTTGTGTTTGTGTTTTATGTGATTTATATCTATGTATTTATGAAAGTTTTTTAAATTATCCATCATCTTCGTTAAAAAAAACTGTAGAAAAAATTGGACGTGCCAATCAAAACCGCGATAGATCTGAATCAACTTTCTTCTAACTATTTTTCAAAACATTGCTCAAAGCAGCTAGAGCTTTGTAATTCTAAGACAATTGAAAGGCTAAAAATATATTAAAAATTTTGCTTCAAAACTACCAAAACCCTTCAGCTGTGTATTTTAGCTTTTTACATTAGTACCTGCGTATGATACTTTCGTTAATCCATTTATTATAATTACATTAAGGTAAATGAAAGACATTTCGTAAAAAGAGCATGATATATTTTAGAAGATTAATTATGCACATCAAATTTTGATTGCGGTCCCATTTGACAAAGTAAAAGAAAAATCATGTATTCGTAAAATTTACGCCATCACGCTTGCTGAAAAATTAATTTGCCCGAAATATTATTTCAATACAGAATTGTATGAGAAATAAATTTTTATGCATAAATTTTGAAAGAAGCAATCATTTTGCAGTTTAAGAATAGCGGCCAAATTGCTAAATCAGGTACAAAATTACCTTTTCGGGACGCTTTTTTTTTTAGTTTCTAAAATAATATAAATAAAGATTGTTGTAAGCAACATATTTAAAATATTATCAAAGCACTTCTTTAAATTAAAACAGTTTTATTTTTGTATTGCAAAAAAAAAAAGCTTTAAGCAGAAATGTTGATGTTTCGTGCATTTTCAAATTTTATTTACTTAGTACACATTCAAAAATAAATGTTTTCAAATTTTATCTTTCGTTACATACATTTTAAGTTTAAATAAAAGTAGATTAAAGTAAAAAATATATAAAAGAGAATATGAAATTTCACCTGCAATGCAGTATAACAAATACAACTGGGGGCTATTGTCTTGAAAAAAAAATCACATACGCTTTTAAGGAATTTCAAGAGTTTTAATCCGACATTTCTTTTAATATAAAAAGCATTCGAGCTTTTAAAATATTTTCATTACATTCTTTTTATTCTTTGAAGCAAAATAACTTTAATACTAAAAAGAAGATAGATATTATTTTTTTAATACTTAAAACATTTCTCTTATTACAAATGTACTATGTAATGAAAAGAAAAAATAAAGATAACATATAGATTATGCTTATAAGTAATATGAGCACACTTCTGCTTTTTTACAACAAATGGATATCTAGGAAATAAGTATTCATAAAAAAAAGAAAAATATATTCATCGAATGATTCAGATTATTCGTCGATTGATTTAAATAACTTTGTAGAAAAAAATGATGCAACCGTTACTTATTTCAAAGAAGTCGGAAATTGCTCGTAAAACGTGCTTTTTACATACAACTTTTATACACAACTATAAAAATTTTGATTTACCAGCATTGCTCTTCGAAATAACCAGAAAAGCGTTTCTTTTGTTCCAGAGATTGCTTTACTGGAACAGTTGTAATATCTATCCGTTTGTAAAATATAAAAAAAATTAATACAATTTTTTAACTGTAAGTACTTGTTAATCATCTGAGATTTAAAGAATGATGAACCTAAATTGTATTTTAATCTCTTCGCTTCCTGGGTCCGCATGTGTAGATCTCTGTTTTTCCTTATTTTACTAATTATACTCGAACAGACAATAATTTCGATATCAGAATGCTGTATTTTGTTGTCTAAGATTAGAACTAATGTAAATAAATTAAAAATCTTGCTCTGAAGTTATAAGGAAGAAGAAATAAATCAGTAATAATCATTATAGTTCATTAATACCCAGTAGAAAAGACGCTAACACAATATATTTAAAGTATATGTATTCATATTATTTAAAGGTATACAATTAATACGAAATTTTAATATACAAACAAATGCAAACATATTAAACTCAGCTCCGTTTCATTATCATTATTTAAGTACATTAAAAAATTGGGGCAGAAAACAATTCATTTGTTATTTTTCATGCAAATGAGCTCAATTAGTGTTTAGGGGGTTATTTTGCGATTACTGTATTTTTAACAGTTTATTTTAATCTATTTATTTATTTAATTTACTATTCTAATTAGAAATAAACGAAGTCGCCGAATTTTTGTCCCTTTCTCAGTATATTATGTATCTTCATCAGAGTTCGACAAAGACAATTATTAGGCGCATAAATTCTCCGCAAACACCAATGCGATGACAAACTCTTGGAACACAATATCGCTTCTGCTTGAAGAAGCTAAAAGCTACTGTTCCTTAATATCACTCGTAAAATTCCTCATTTATTCTCAAAGTAATCAGTCGTCGGAGAACATGAGGGAGAATCGATATACTCATTGCACTTGTAAAGTCGTTTTCACTTCTGTGCACAACTACAAAAGTCTTGATTTACTGGCACTGCTCGTCAAATTGACCGGAAAGGTTCTCCTAATTATTTTGCTCCACAGCGTCTTTTAATGGGACCATCTGTAACAGGGCACGAATTTACAAACCTTGCAACTTTTCCACAGACTAGAGAAATTAGCTCCTATGGAGGCATACATTCTCTTGCTTCCAACAGCACTGCAACTTGAAAAATTTCTCATAGCATTTCCTTTAACTTTAAGCTAGCTTGAAATGCAGTCGAGTTTTAGGAAGAAAAATTGGGACCTGTCTGTACTTCAAGAATATATGTGAAAGATTAATTTTTAATGTACTATGATTAGTTTTAATATCTTTGAAATTATTCTTATATAAGTTTTTTAAGCAAGAAAAAATTCAATCAGAAAATATAATAAATGTGGCATCAAAATTTAGAAATGATATTTTCACATTCCTATGAATTGAAAATTATTTATAAATGGTAAATGATTTTATTATTAATAATTATCTATTTTTGAAAATTACTGACAGTATTTATTTTAACTTTAAGGTAGCTTACAGAGTAGTTATAGAAAGAAAATTTGGACATAGTGCTTTAAAGGATATTTACATAGTATAAATCGCTTTTATAGATAGTGTTTAATTTTAATTGCTTCGTTTAATTCAGCTCTATAAAATAGCAATAATAATAAGTTAAGCATTTATTATGATGTTAAATAATGTTATGCTTCACATAGACCAGTGGGTAGATTATAGCCTTAGATAAATAGATAAATAGGTTGGTAAACTGACAGATAGAGTAACAGATCGATCGATAGACAGGTAAATAGATACAGACGTAGGAATATATTGTATGGTAAATATACAAGCGTCTTTATACAAGTATATAAAATGCATAAAAATTATTTAATACTTAAGTAATACGCACATACAAAGAAAATACTATCACATACCAGAAAAATTATACTTATTCTAATTTGCTCTGCAATGTAGTATTATCATTTTATTTATAAGATCCCTTTGTTAGACATTTAGAAAATATCCATAAATTAAAACGAAAGAAAGAAATCCCAAATGCTCTTGATTTTAAGTTTTATAGATTTGTTCCATTGATTATAAATGCTAAAGTAATATGATTAGATAAAAAAAAAATTATCATTGCACTTTGTTTCATTGGAATAAAAATACTTTTATTTTAATTAAAAATAAGACTTAATAAGTTCTTCTATTGTTTCCAATTTTATTTTATTTTTATCGAACTTATAATTACAGTATTTATTTTGAACCAATACTTGATACTTACAATACAGTTTATCGTAACTGACTGTGAAAATTTCATTTCTGTCACTATGTAGAAATGTATTTGACAAATAACGGTTATTTTCATAAAACTCTGCTGCAACCTTACAAAGCAGCTTACACATTTCGATATAAAAACGAAAGGAAATTTTCCTTAGCTGTCAATCTTTTCTGTTGTTAAGTGTTCAATTATAGTTTACAGACATTCTGTCAATTACAGCTCAGCAAAACTTTCTGACAATCAGTTGTCGCAATTGTTGATATTTCTGTATTATTATACATGAAATTTGTCATGCCAACAATTTACGGCAGAATTACTGTCAAAGTGAACTAAGTCTATCACAATCAACGTTCAGAAAATGGACGTCAAAATATGGCAAACACAAGAATTTCTTTGAAGCTGTTTGAAAAGGCCTGCTTTTTCGGAAACAAGAATTATGACATAAACATTGTATTCTGTCAAATATAAAAACGTAGTATTTTATGAAGTGAAAAAATATATATTTGATTTATTCTTGCAAAAATTCTTCAATCTTCTAAACACAAAAAGTCCTGAATTGAAAAAAGATGTCAATGAATAAGTGCGTATTTTAGTCTTTTAATATATATTTATGTATACAGGGTGATTAAAAAATATGGACAAATTGATATGACATATCATGCATACGACAAGGATAAAAAATCACATAGAAACATGGGGCCGCAAAACACTTATTGAGACAAAAATACAGGGTGTTTCATCCTTACTCAATTTGGGTTGACGGTAATAAATTTCATAAAACTGAAGTATATTATAATAAAACATTTAAAAGACATTCTCACATTTGTTTTAAATGTGATAAGATCAAACAAAAGTGGTAGAAATTTGCATTATGTGCACCAGCAGTGTGTACTTGGCACCTCACATTTTGGACGGTGATAATCAGTTTATACGGTATCATCGATTGCTTGAGCAATATGTTTTTCCAGATATTTCGTAACGTTATCACATTTCGCACAAAATAAAGTACATGTCGTTGCATTTTCATCACAATATTTTTGATTTTCTAGAAATTATTACTTTCAAACGGGGTGTAGCTAGAATGAAACCCCTTGTATTTGTAGCTCAATAAGTAGTTTGCGACCCTATGTTCCTATGTGATTTTTTATCCTTGTTGTATAATTGATTCGTCATATCATTTTGTCCACTTTTTTTTTTTTTTTTTTTTTTTTGAATCACCTTGTAGATCATCATATGTATATCCGCGTTGCTATTCAATTCAAAATAACTTCAAAATGAGAAAATTCATTTAGAAACATGAATATAAAATTGTTTAATGTAAAATTCTCGTGTACAAGTTATGCAGTATTAGTTCTTCTGTTCTTTTTTCTCTTTGGTGGTAACATTTTTTAAACATCGAAAATACATAATCATGAAAACATTTAAATGCTTTTTATCTCTCTCTCTCTCCCGTTCTCTCTCTTTCTCTCTTTTTTTTTCTTTTTACAAAAATTATTATTTATACTTCAATTAAAGAAAAATATATCACAATA
The DNA here is from genome assembly GCA_964019185.1 of Maratus speculifer. Lineage (NCBI taxonomy): Eukaryota > Metazoa > Arthropoda > Arachnida > Araneae > Salticidae > Maratus > Maratus speculifer. The sequence continues at coordinate 103,040,600 of OZ025289.1, read as the reverse complement.
AAATAGACATTTAAGCTTGTATTTATATCTTTTGCAATGCATATTATTTTTAATGATGCCTACATTTTCTTATTAAATAGCGAATTAGCATGTATTCTTTATTCAACAAAATGTGATAACTGATAACTTTTGAGGTATTTATCATTATTTAGTAGGCAGCATGCGCACTGGTGTCGTAGAATAAGATTTGCCTTAATGTTTTAGTAATTTTTAATTATAGATCATAACATATTAATTGTCGACAAATTTTAATATAGATAAAACAGCGAAAAATGAAGGAAATATGGTTACATAATGACTGAGAAATTCATAAATATTATTTCTTATAATCATATTATCTAGATTTCTAATCTGTTTTTTAAAGATTAGTTAAAATTGTCAATTAAAGTACATTTTATTTAATTTGAATGTTGGTCAATGCGCTTTCATTTCATATAAAGAATATGTGGAAATCTTAAATAATTAGTAAAAGGTAAAATATGAGTAATTTATTTATGAAATTTTAAAACCACAAAACAATTTTGTGGTGAGTTATATCAAATGTTAAAGGCTGTAAAGCAATTTTCAGATAAGTTAGGCTGCTTTTGTTTGCTTCTCATAATTTCTAAGACATGGAAGCATTTACATTGAATATCTAACATCAAAGCTTTAAATTTACTAGATTTTGTGAGAGAATATATGATGTTAGACATACATTACTCACATCACAAACTTCATGACAAACCTAAATCCCAAATCGTTTCTTAATATAGTGTTTAAACTATTTCCAATGCACTTTTAAATAGGAGAAATATAATGACTTCCCATATTTATTTATTCTTATCCCCAGATAAACATTATCATTAAATATGCTAAAGGAGAACGAACATGGTTATTCATTTTTGAACAAAACGTTAATGCATTTTTTTCTAAACAGAAAAATAAATATGTACCCTCTTAAATTTTGAAATATGCATACAACACTGCTGTAACTGAATATGTTAACAAATCATTGGAAGCATAAAGACATAAGCTAAGTGGACAACCATTAGAATAGCATTTCAGGTGAATAGGGTTAGACCAGTAAATTGATATTTAAATGATAAGTTACGTTACAATGTAAGATAGTTATTGTGAAGGAATATTGAATTTTCAGTGAAGAGACCATAAATTGAATTTGAATTACAAAAAGCAGAAAATATCGAAATTAAGTTTTCCCTCCACTCTTAAATCAATATATTTACCAAGAAAATTGAAGAGATAAAACTAAGTTACGCTTTTATTGAATCAAAAATTGTAGGAAAAAGTACATCTTCATAACATTATTCCATTTCAAATTGCTGGAAAAAGAGCAAAATTCGCATTTTCCAATAGTTTAAGTAACGAGAAATGAATTGCACAAAAGCAAAAAGAATAATGCATTTTATTTCATTTAAAGGTAAATCACATACGAGAGTTCCTAGCATTCATCGTACATATTATTTTCTTTAAAAATGAATAAATGCAATTCTAATGTTGAAATAATTATAAATGAGCATTTGAAAGGAACTCAAGATAAATAGGAAAAAATCAATGGTTTGATTGTATTATATTATATGTATCATGGGACATAATGTGATTTTCTAAATGTAAGATAAAAAAAATCGTTTAAAAGTATATTTTATATGTCCCTACGCCTTTGTATACAATAGTCTTGCGCAAGTATTATAATGTACACAAAATAAAACTACTGTATATAAAAAAATCTTTATAAAAAAAAGCTGTTATGTTTCATTCGTTTTATTTCAAGAAACCGGTTAACATAATATGCAGTTGATCAGCATTACACATTTTCTGTTAAACGATAAAGTTTGTCATTTTATTGTTTTCCTTGTTGATGTCAGTGTAAATTAGTCAATTTAAGAATTTCGATTACTAATAATCTTTTTTTTTTTTTGTATAACGTGCAATTTATTATGTGTATTAATTACATATTATGTTTTATACTTCTTAAGCTAAACCAGGGAGGCTATGGTTAGATAAAAACACAGTCAATACAGATGATAAGTGCCAGTGTTTTTTTTAAAGATAAATTCAGTTTATATAATCTCTTTATATTATTTGTAGTATTTTTTGTAAGAAATTACTTGTAATTTTCTCTTTTTTTGACTGTGTTTTTCCGGGTTTTCCTTGACCACTCGCCAACCTGTAACGAATTAAATGCAACGATGATTTCTTATAAGGAATTTTTAACTAAACATTTTTATTAATATTTAAAAAGAAATAAAATAATAATAAAAATTAAGAAGAATTTTAAAGTAATTTGAGATATTTTACTACATGTATTTATCTATATACACGAATGTAAACGAATGCAACGAATTTATTTCTTAATTATAAAGTATTTTATAAAAACACTTCAATTTGAAAAGTATATATTTTGCAGTTAATATGCATAAAAATTATTATACTTAACTTCATGTACTTATAAATATACATAGGAATATGTTGGCTATTATATTTAACTATTATGAATATACAAATGAAATAAGTGACATAATTATATAATAGCTCATTAATTTTCTATATATTTTTTTAAAAACGTTCATATTTTAGAACATATATACGAATACATGATTTGAACTCAACAAACACTTAAACTAATTTGCAAAATCGAATTTAATTTATTCTGACTTCATTATTTAATCTATGTAGCGTTTCAAAGACGAAAAAATCCTTTTTTAAATTAAGTCTTGATATCCTTATAGAAAGATAGGAAGCAAACTTACTTTTGAATTTAAATTATAAATACTTTAAGAAGAAATATGCATTCAAATTTAACAAGTAATCTTATAAATATGTTACTATTTTATCTGTATAGTTATAATAGATAATAATTAATTGAACTTGTAAATTCGAATATTGTTGAGAAATACTTTTAAAAAGTTGCAAATTAAAGAAATTATGAGAAAATATAAAAATGTATTTTCAGTACCAGAAAATGTCGAAAATATATAGCTATATAATACTATAGTAAGACATAAATACCATACACAAGATTAAATTTCGTAATTTTCAAAAAATGGAGGCTTAAAAGTAAACGAATTTTAAAACTAGACAGAACAACCTTTTAAACTATAATAAAAATATTTGCATTTTTATTTTTATTATGCTTATAATTCTTATTAGAATTGCAACTGAAGCATGTCAAGTTATTTGTTTTTAATACATTTTGTAATACCTTTCTGTAACAACATAAATTGTTTATTAAAATGTATTAAAAAATCTTTTAAACTGCTTAAATTTAAAATTAGACCTTTTAAACCAACTGCTTTTAAATAAGTTATTAGTAAACACTGACAGAAAAATGGCATAATAAACATAGTAAGCAGTTTTAACTTGGAACTTGAACTATAAACCTAATTGCTTAAGAAATAGCTATTGTGAAAGATATCATCTATCATGACTATAAAAATATAAATTTACATTTGAAGCATTTAAAAAAAAATGGAACTTTTGACATATAAAAGCAACTGTTTAGGGCAGAACGTATTATGTAGTTATAAACTTTTTGGTAATTTTAACTCCCTAATCGTCCATGCGATGTCATATCTTATCATCTCACAAACCCTTTCTACTTTACCTATCGTTCTCAAAATCTAGAAATTATTTTAATTTTTGCAATTTTTTTTAACATTGCAGTGATGTACAGATATGTTTATGCACATTTATCCTTCAAATTACATTATTGAGATGAATGATGAGGAGAAATAATAATTAAAATGAAGCGAAATCAGTAAAATTTCACCCTTATATATGAAACAACTCTGTATAAAATAATACTTAAAAGAGATAATTTCTATTTAAAAGTATTTAAGAATAACTTTTTGTTACATTATCCCTCCAGCACTTGCTCTCGCACGAATTTCAGAGAAGGGAGTGAGGCAGAAATTCTTATCAACAAAACGGTTGCGCGATATTCTTCCTGTTTTTGTTTCTACGTTGGTTGTACTATTGTCCTTAGTGCATATGAAATATTTTACTCTGATGGTTGATGTATAATATCGAAGCCTAATGTCTCGGATGACTATATGCTCAATTTCAAAACCATAGCTGCGATATTAACAATTTTTAGAAGGAGGAGTGAAAGAAGTGGAGTAGGGTTGAAATGCTAGTTTGCAGGCTGATAGTTCTAGATTTGTGATAGTGGATGAGATATAGATACTGTCATTTGGGCTCGGAATCACAGTGATGTAGGCAAATCTCATAAATTGTTGCTAATATAGACCCATAAGCTCCAAACCAAATTTTCACCCTCGCACCCCACCCTTAAAAAAACTTTTTAAAAATAGATCCCTACCCTCTAAAAATGTGCTAATATTACAGCTACAGTTCTGAAACTGAGCATATACGCATCTAAGACATTAAACTTATATATTCCACATCAATTTTTGCAGTACAAATATTTCATATGCACTAGAGACATATCTGTTAAATCACATACGTAATAAACACAAGCAAGTATAATTTCAAGCACATTTTTGATCTAGTTCCTCGGACAGCGGATTATATATGCACATATGGTAAAAGAATAAGAAAGCAAATGCTCGGGTGATCAAAATTCAGAATTACATAATTCTATAATCGTTTAAGGATTTTAATAAAAACCTTTTTATTCATAAAAATAAATAACAGACTAAAAGGAGATAACAGACTAAAAAAGATAGCCGAGTGAAAAAAAAGGCAACAGACTTTTTTGATGTAAATAACGAGTTACAAATAGAAAGACAAAATTTCGGTTTGATAAAAATTATTAACGATATTAAACGATAAATATCTCCTACTCATAGAGATAGCATGAGTCAGACCCCATACCACTCCTAATTTGTTAACGTTATATATGGAAAGCCGTTTTGGGAAATAGTTTTCGATCAAAGTTAAAGTAACAATGGCATGAATATTTACAACATTTGATATGTTGATTTTAATTAGATTTAGACGTAAAAGTATTTGTTTAGAATTTAGCTATTTGTCAACGCTAATAGAACAACAACACAAAGAACAACCTTTGAAAAGTTTTGTTCAATTGAAACTGGATTTCTAAATTTAATTGTCAATAATTAACTATTGGTAAATGCTGAAAGAGCAACAACCGGATGAGCAACATTTGGAAAAAAATGGTCAGTGAACTACACACTTAAATCGAACTGTATAGGAACATTAACAATCAAGCAACGCTTAATAGGTAGAAATTTTTCCAAAGAGAAAATTCGCCTTCAATACAACATTTCAAATGAAAATAAAATTCAAATTCTTTAAATTGCTTATAGGCGTTAATACCAACCTAGTGTAAAAGATTCCATGCCGGGAATCGAACTCAGGCCATGAGTATAGCACATTGACATTCTACCGACTAAACCACATGGAACGACACCCATCCTGGAACTTCTCGCTATTACATTTTGGCAAGGCTACGTTCGCATCAGAAGATGGATTATATTCCGTGAGCCACTGATCTGGGCCAAACACAGAAATCAAATACACTCATGTCCATAAATAAAGAATAATCCAGAATCACATGGAAATAAAACTCTAAAGTAAAAATTTCACTTGCAGAATAATCACACACATCTTCAAGACTGATATGCAAATTTCAGAAAGCCACCACATGGCGCCAATATTACGTTACAATGATGAAAGTGTGAGGAAGGCGTATATAAGGAACGGTGATAAAGAAGTAAAACTGTTAACAAGCATTTTCTAAGCGTCTCAGGTCCAAAACAGGAGAGTTACGACGCAGGGGACACATGTGGATGATATTTTACGTTGTAGAATTATCGGCCGTCTGGAATGTGGGCGTACTCAGATGGAAGTATCCGAGGAACTTGGAATTGCCCAAAGTGTAATCTCTAGACTTTGGCTACGATTTCAAGATGATGGAAATGTCAGCAGACGTTACAGTGCAGGTCATCCCCAAATTACAACCATGAATGAAGACCGTTATTTGGCAATAACTACCAAAAGAAACAGAGAAAGCACAGCATCAGATTTGTCTCGTCAGCTATCTTCAGCTATAGGAACGACTGTTTCAAGGAAAACCGTGTACAGACGTTTGGGAAATATTGGTCTATATGTCACAGACTTGTTAGATGTGTTCCACTCATGGCAACTCACTGTCGCCTGCGGTTAGCCTGGAGTAGAGAACATGCAATGTGAACATCGTCAAAGTGGGCTTATGTAATGTTTTCCGATGAATCCAGGTTTAGCTTAAAATATGATTCACGTTGGACTTTCCTATGGACGCCAGGCACTCTTTACCACCAAGAGAGCATCTTTGAACGATATCGTTACGGTGGTGCAGAGTTGCTCGATTGGGGTGGAATTATACTGGGATCCAGAACGGATCTACATGTTCAAACCGGAACCATGACAGGCCAAATTTATCGGGACATCATTCTGGAAAACTTGTATGTTTGTTTAGGGATGCCATGGGCTCAGAATTTGTGTTTATGGATGATAACGCCCGTCCTCACCGAGCAAACATCGTAAATGAGTGCCTTCTAGCTGAGGATATCACGTGTATGGATTCGCTAGCACTTTTGCCCGACTTGAATCCGATAGAGCAAGTATGGGATATTCCTGTCCAATGGGTTGCAGCCCACCAACCATGTTCAACATGTGTGCCGGAAATTTGGAGAGTATTGCTTGCTGAGTGGATTAATCTTACCCAAAATCAGCTTTATAATTTGATACTCAGCATGCCTAGACATTGTACGGACTGTATTTCATCGTCTAGGAGACATACAATTTATTAACCATCATACCAACCATGTAATGTTAAGTTTTTTTAAGGGGAGTACTTCTTGTAATTGCTCTACGGAGCAACAATTGTAGATATTATGAATGTTATCATATATATATACAATCATTTTTGTTATTTTTCTTTTGTTTAATAAATGGGATTGATGAATAAGTCACGTTTGTTTTGTTTCCGTACCTTTATTTGTTAAAACTGGCATTATCCTTAATTTATGGACATGAGTGTAGAACCAGAAACGATGAATATATTAATACGTGGAAATTTTTCCAGAGAGAAAATTCGCCTCGAATACAACATTTCAAATGAAAATCAAATTTCAAATTCTTTAAATTGCTTATAGGCGATAATTGAACGAAATTTTATTTTTATTTGAAATGCTGTATTCAAAACGAATTTTCTCTCTGGAAAAATTTTCACGCATTAATATATTCAACTATGCTGGTTCTATTTGATTTCCGTGTTTGCCCCAGAACAGGGGTTTACGGAATATATTCCATCTTATGCTGCGAATGTAGCCTTGCCAACATGTAACAATGAAAAGTTCCTGACCGGATGTCGTTCCATGTGGTTTAGTCAGTAGAGCTTCAGTATGCTATACTGATGGCCCGGGTTCGATTCCCAACATGGAATCTTTTTCACCAGGTTGGCATTAACTTCTATAAGCAGTTTAAAGATTTTAAAATTTAATTTTCCTTCAATGCTCTTGGTCAAAACTACCTAAACAACATTTGAAACCGTTTAAAACAATTGGAATTAGACACATAAATTAAACTATTCTGAAATTATCGGATGGTCAACAATGTCAAAAACACAGGGCGAAAAACTATCTTTGAAAGTTTTTCTTCAATCGAAATTTAACTGAAACTAAGCGTCAAAGAATAGTTATTGATCAACGCTAGCCAAACAATAGAATGAAGAATAGTATTTGTAATTTTTTTCAATGAGAACAAGGCCCATAAAAGTAACTGCTTAGAAAATAGCATCGATCAATGCTAACACAACAACCGCATGAAAAAAATGAAATTATATTTCTAAAGCTAGCTGCTTTTCAATTGGCTATTGTGTAATGTCATGAAGGGAAACCCTGTATATTCTGTTCAGGTGCAGCAAACTGATAAATTTGTATACAATATTTTTAAAAATCTTTAAATATCTTTATTTATAAGGGAATATATAAATGAGAAAATATATCAGTCCAGGTCGTTTACAAATGTATAGTTTATCATAAAAAAGAGATAAAAGTTTTAAGTAGTTTGGAGTTATATTTTGAGAAATAATTTTGGCGTAAAGACCATAAAATGTTTCTATTACAAATAATATGGTTAACAAAACGCTACTTGAACATATTACAAATTTAAAAAGACAAGAAATAAAAAAAAGTTTGAGAACCAGGTTACTTCGTTTCAATATTTCGTTTCAACTCTCTATTTCTTAATGATTCTTGTAAACCGATTCTGCCGTGAACGCATCCTCGACAATTCTTAAATATAAAAAGCAATTCAAATGTACTAGTAATCCAAGCAGTATAATACCTTTAATACTTTTAAACTTCCTTTTACTTTTCTGAGAATTATTCTTTTATTCCGTATGACTTAATAATTGAGGACAGTTTTTGTAGTTTCAAGCCAATTTAAAAATTCATTCTTCTCTCTAAAGAAATTTTCTTTTCTTCTTTTTTTCTATCTTCTAAGTTTCTTAAAATAAAAAGTTTACGAAAATGAGTTAAATGTTGGCTACTCGAGATATTTTCTAATTTTTAATTTTTTTTAAAGAGAATAAGAATGTTTCCACATAGCCTAACTAAATGTGATTAGTTTTCTAAGAAAATGCTGTTAGAAATTGAGTAAATTTATCGTATTTACGCGTGTTTTAGTGCATATACAGTTATGAAATTTCTACAAAAATTATTAGCATTTTATAGCTTTTAGCCATGGACTGATAAAAAGGGGAATCGTCATTTTACGGCACGAAACTGAATGATGGTGTTTCAGTCATTTCGGTCTATGTAATGCGAGTAATTTTTTAGATTGGCGCTGATTTTTGAAATAAATCTAATGATTCGATAATGTCGGAAAAAAAAAAAAAAAAGTATGTTTCCAAAAAATAAAGAGGTATGTAAATTCCTATCTTTATCTACTTTATGTATTTCATAACATTTTACTAAGTGTGAGATATGTATCGAAAAATATAAATATAGATTTAACAATACTAGGTTCCCTGTAGGTCCGCCTGTAGATAAAATAGTAACAAGACATCATGTGGCCATCATTTGGTACCTTTGCTCTTATTACATTGGTAGAATAATTCATCCTACTTATCACTATAATCACCCAAGTTTACACGAAATTTCCATAATGCGAGTGAAAAAATACACCTTCTGGTACAGCTAACTAATCTCTTAATCTTTCCAAATTTCGCAAGAAACAGGTACACTCTGACTAACTATTTTCAATTCCATAATTATAAAAATTTGTGCATCTCAAAATCATCAAAGACATATAATGCCGCAAATGTTTATTGTTGTTACCCTATATAATTTTCAGAATCAAAAGTTTAAAAACAGGTTAAGATACCATTAAAAATTAAGTAATATATTATAGTTAAAAAATAAACAATGAATAGCTTAGAGTAAAATCCAAAAGAAAGAAAAGAATGTAAACATACGGGTGAGATCGGTAATATTTGAATAATTTATAACGGTGAATCGTAGTGTTAAACATATCGCACCCATTTTTAAAAACTGCTATAACTGAAAAACTTCGGTTTTCAGGAAAAACGAAAACTGCTAACAGGTAGCGGAAGGGTCAAGGGTTACCTTGCAAACACATCTGATACCTGATGGCTAGATTTTCAATGCACTATTTAAATTCTTAAATGACTGATAGAGACATAAAAAAATAAGTAGAATGGCATATATAACTTATAAAACCATGTCTTGGAGTTGTAGCACTGTTAAAGCTAAAGAGAGATGCATTAATCCTTTGCACTCGAGAGGTGACTCTCACTCACCGCTAGTGCTGTCACGTGTTCTCGTAAACCGAGACACCAAATACTTTGGATACCATTTATGTCTTACACTTAAAACTACATTATGTGCAAAATACTTAAATATTATAAAAAAGTATTTTATAAGGTATTAAATTACTTTTAATCCTTAGTACTTTCAACTGTAAACACAGCTATCGACCGAGAATATAAAATAAAATACAAATACAAATATTACATCATAATTTTCAAATTCATTTTTTACAGTTTTAAGTACTAAGTATTAAAAGTAATTTAACACATTTTAAAATATTTTTGTCATCTTTAAGTAATTTACACTTAGTGTAGTTCTAAATTTACCTTGCTGATTTATGTCTTACAGTTTAATTCGCCATCTTTTACCACATATTAATCGGACATTAGATAACGCGAAAAATATTAGTTTAAAATACTGTTGTCTAAAGCATTTGGAGCACCCATGAGCATTACGTGGAACACTAGTAGTCAGTGAGTGGTACTGACCACTAGGGTCAGTACCTCTAGAGTGCAAAAGGTTTATCAAACATATGTCAGTATCAATTTTCAAGAATAAAAAAAACAAAATTCGCGCTTCTTCAAAACAAATTCGAAATAGGTTTTAAGTGAATAGATTGAGATTATTATGAAATTTGTTAAATTTATATTTATTTAACATTTAGTTTATGCACATTATATATAGTAGTGCAGCCAAGACCCTCATCTCGGACGGCATTTTAAATATTATTAGTGGTAAAATGAATAAATCTGTTGTATTGTATATCCATAACATGATGTTTCGAATGACTAACACATAACAACCGACATAATTAAAAGCAAAAACATGATAATAAATTTAGTAGTTATATAAATTTAAAAGTTTTGTAAAAATGTATTTCTTTCTTTTTCCAAAAAATTAAAATAAAATATATTTTTAAAAAAAAGAAGAAGATTAGCAGTGACAGACATACCATTTTTCTGCCATTGCTCCTAATTTTTTTCTTTCATTAAATTTGCATTGAAATCAAGTGAACCATAATGCCTATTATAGAGACTTTAAACAATTGAATGGTAAACATTATATGCTTTTTATGTATTTATTTACCTATTTTATATATAATATTTTTTACCGTATAATAAAGTATTTTGTATCTATCATTAGTTTTGCATAATCTTCCTTTTGATAATCTAGTATGATATACTTTATTGAATCAGGAAAGTAAGAGATTGAACATCGTTGTGCAAATTAACTTTTTCTTCCAGTTTCATTTTACTTATTTTAGAAGTGTCAAAAATTAACAAATTTGTTCTATGCAATACCTATAAGATTCCGTGTAAAGTTTATTCGATGCAAAGAATACAAATATATTGCGATTGCTTCGAAATTAACAACTTTCGCCGTAATTTCTGCCCAGTAAGAATGAATTCTACACATTTATGCACAAGCACTTAAAAAATTGCTATTTCAGCATATATTGATTAACCTGTAAAATATGACATAATTTATGGATTTTTCTTCAGGATAAATTCTTTTCTTCTTTTTCCTCTTTACTAATACATTTTTAATGCTTGAAAGAAGCTGAAAAATTCACTATAACTGATGCTCAAAATATTATTTTTCTTTCTTTAGCGGATACATGTACACTTTTAAATATGTTCAAGAAGTATTTATAATTATCGAATTATCTATGCTCCGAAATAAAAACTGTATTTGATACAAGTGAAAATTATTGCTATATCAATAATAGTAGTGTTATAAGAATTTTGTGTTTCTCTAATGAAATCGTGTTCTTGTAGTGTGAAACATATGTAGAAGATTTCTTTTATTCCTACTAGCATTTCTAATAAAGCATCACAATATTTTTTATGCAAACGAAGATAAATATATCAAGTCAGCATTAAGAACAATAAATTTCCTCCTATACGCTGAAAGAACTTTATTATGTTAGAGCAAAATTCCTAGACTATGTGTAACAAACGTTCACAATATCGGAAATTTTATTTTTAGTTTTAAAAAATGCATTTGTTTCTATAGCTTCAGAAATATTTTATAGATTTCTGTAAATTAACGTACAAAATAAAGTATATTTTTTAATTAACTACTGTTCAATTGTTTCTAACTTAAAATAAAAAATAAATTTAAACACTTTAAATCTGTTAAAGCTACATCTGTAATATAATATACATGACTCTTGTATTGTAGAAATTTTCTTTAAAGTATTACTTAAGTGGATGTTTGAAAAGGATCTCTAAAATTTTCAAATTCGTAACATTTTTGTTCTGTAAGGTTTTGTTATAAATGAAATTTCTTATTTTTAAGAAGATTAAAGAAGATTTATATTTCTTTTATTTCTTATATTTAAGAAAATTCTTAAATGATATAATTTTGTTATATCATTTTTGTTATATCATTTCTGTTATTATTCATTTGCTGATTGAATAATCGTTTTATAAATTAATCTAACCTAAGAAACGTTTTTAAATCTAATCAACATTTACTATCACAACTGGGGCATATTTTACTTTCTAAATTTCTAAGGCTGTTTTTATATAGTAATACTTCAAAAACATTTCTTTCACGATTTATCGTTAGCAATATAATTTTAAAAATCTTAAATACGAAAATTGCCCATAAATTTCTGCTTCAGTGTATCAAGGATTTGACAATTCACAATGTCGTATATGCTATTTAACAACCAAATTTTTAAAGAAACATAAAAGCTGCACACGTTTGTTAAATTTTGATATAAAAAACTAGAAACAATTGAAAATTGAAAAATTTTGTGGTAAATTCAATGCGAAAGCTAAAGAATTGAGAGTCATTACGAGTATAAAATCAACAACAAAAATTTTGAAAAAAAAAAAGATTTGGGACTTTTTTGAAGCATTTTTACACTTTTTTACATTTAGTAAGAGAAAATAGTCATTACTTCTATTTTATAGAATAAGAGAATGACGTAGGTTGGAAAAAATGGAAAAGTGAGAAAAAAACAGACATTCGCGGTTGTAGTGAAGAATTAACTCTTTTCGAATATTCAATATAAATAAATGCATTTATCAGAGATTAAGACGTATCGCAAATTCAAAAACGGTTTATCACTTTTTATTTTGTATTTCCCATTCTGTACGCAAGATTAATGCTCGATTTCTTATAAAGGAAATTCTGGAAATATTAACAGTTCAGTTTGGTATTGTCCTAAAATTTATCACACTTAGCTCAAATGCTGGCTGGTAGAAAAAAATGAACAAGCAAAAATTTGACGAAACATGCATTGTTAAATTCTGCAGCTTTAGCTGTACAGTCATTTCCCTGCTTTTATAGAATATTTCTATTCTGACCAATAATAATACTCCTACTATAAGCAAGCAATATTTTTTTTAAACGTGAAGTGACTAGGCAGAAAAAGCTACAGATTCAAACAGTGTCAGCAATCATAAAAGAGAAGATTTTTGCTTTTAACTATTTCGTAACGAAGGTACATTGCACAATTTTTAATCTTTTATCACTTGTTATTAAAAATTAAAATTTCTTCACCATATAATGGCGAATTTACATTGGTTAAACAAGTTATTTTTAATTTCAGCACTTTAATCGATATGCATAAAACATTCTTACCGCAAAGAGGTTAAATTATAAGACAGGAGACATTAAAAAGTGAAATTATAGACCAGAAAGAGGAATGTTTGTTTTTCTGCTAGTAACTTATTTAAAACTTTATTTGTATATAAATATATAATCCCATAGTATTAACATGTGTGTTTAGTGCATTTCATTCTTCTTAAAATTAAGTGATGAAAATTATATATATCATAACAAATGTCGAAGGCACTTTTGTCAAAAAACAAGCTGTCAAAATTTAGCTGTCTATGCATCTTTAAAATGATCCTTGTGTTTTGATTATCATTCGAAACTCTTATTATGTCTATTATGTCTATTATCAATCTTTATACCTAATAAAATAAATATATCCATTCATTTTGGAATGTTGCATATAAATGTATTTCAAACCAATGAATGGGAACACAATTTTTAATATTTTAGCGAAAAAAAATAGCAAAGCAAAATATGCGTAAATTAAAAGTACATGTAGCAATTTGAACTAATTTTAATTAACAGTTAACTAACAGAAACAAACAGTTTTTAAAACTTTTGATTTCCGGTAATTTTTTCAAACTCTTATTGAATCTATAATACACAGTGCTTCTTTGACAAATGCCTGGTTGGAATAACGTAAATAATAAAAAAGAATTTTCTAATGTACTGTTTCGTTACAATTTAAGGAAAAGAAAAATTATATAAAATTTTTAAAAAATGTTTTAAGTACATTTAAAGAAGATCTCTAAAACATGCGTATTTTATGAAAGATTACCACATAAATACCTTACGACAATCACATACAAATGTCAAACAAGATAAATTTCATTTAAATAAGAAAAAAATAATTATTTAAATAAAATGGAAGTTGCGATATACGCCTAAAAAAAGTAAATCGAATTTACTTCTGTAAAAATAAACTTTTGTAACTTAACTTGCAGTTAGTTGCATTACAATGAACACGTGCAGAACCAAGCGACGAAACAAAGAACTCTTCAATATTATGCTACAAGTAACTAATTTGATCAATTTCTCAAATATTTACAACAACGAACTCTTAATCCAATTAATCTGAAGGTGCTATTTTACAGAAAATGTCTTAGAACAGCAGAAGGGGAATTTTAATTAATGCAGGATGACGCTTCCTTTATATGCCTTTAGGGAATGAATATCTTGCGCGGAAATTTTCTAACGAATAAAAGTGTTTATTTTGAACTAAAATTGAGATACAGCTTACCAAGGCATTTATCAAGCAATAAATTTCCAGAAAAATGTATTTCAGAATATATTTTTGCGCAATAAAATTAAGGAGGAATGTTTGTGTTCTGTTAGTTAGATGTTTTCCCTTAATAAATGAAAACATTTCCTAACGTTTATTTTTTTCATTTTAGTAATAATCTAATATCGCCACATAATCAACTTGTAAACTTTTACTACTATGTGCTTTAGCGTTACTCTTCTTTCTTTTTTAAAATTTACGATATTTACGAACACTGTAAGAAAGTGTGAAAATTTTGCTGATATGACAGAAACAATTGCGAGAATTCAACATAACATTGTAATTAAGAGGATGATTAACGAGTAAATAACAAATTACCATTTTAAATTCTATTCTTAAACTTTTTAAAACTTTCAAAACCCATTTATAAAAGGACTAATGAAACATAAACCGATAGTCATAAAAACAGTTATCATAAAAGAAAGCGCCTGTCATGAGATTAAATATTTGTAGAATATTGTTTGTCCTCAGAAAATATTGGAATTGTCTTTTAATTTAATTTCGGAAGGCTATTAGTTATTTGAACTTCGAATTCATTTGTCTTTCAAAGATTTCTGAAGATAATGCAAATATTTTAAGAATCGTGGCTGAATAAGAGGTAACACTGAGTATTTATAAACGTTTCTTCTGTACCAGGAAACTTTTCTGTGTATTATTTTATTATATCATCTAAGTTATTCTAAAATATTTTCAATCTCACTAATTTTTTATTTGTCCTACAGTAATTACATAATAATACATTAATAAAATTTTTATTTCCGAAACAATATTAATGAGCTTTAAATGCTGAAAATATGAAATTTATCCGAAAACAAATATTGTCCATATCATATTAATTGTTGTGCCTTTTTACTTTTTAAAAGTTTTATACGTAATTTGCATGATCATGCAACGGATATAGCACACACACACACACACACACACACACACACACATATATATATATATATATATATATATATATAACGCAGAGTGTTATTGCCTATAAATGATTTAAAAAAATATCAGTAACGTTTATTTTACATAGATAGGTGAAACCTTTTAAATTAGTAATAACGAAACATTCCTTTGCAAATTTAAACGTTTGTAGATAAACAAAATTTGTCAATAGTTCTGTCTGGAAAAGAATAATATTACAATAACGTGAAATTCACAAACATTTCTTAATTGAAACTTGAAAATGTTCTATGAATTATCATTCGGTTTCGGATAATGTACATTTTAAAGGCATTATTAAAACAAATTTAAGGCAGTTGTACAGTGAGATTTCGAATTCTTCTGACTAATGTTAATCTATGGGCACGAACTAATTTAAAATATCGTCTCAAAAATATAATATGAATGGAAATAAAAAAGTATCTAAATTTTTTTCTATAGATACATTATAATATTGAAAATAATGTGATATTTCGAATTGTATATCTTAAAAATGACAAACTAGAAAACTTTCTTGGCTGTTTGTAAGCTCACATTGAAATATTTAAAACAATTACAAAAAAATACTATATTTTATTTAAACTATTTGCAATTAAAAAATTTTAATAAATACAAAAATGTTACATTTTTAATAAAATTTTGAGTTTTTTTCTACTAATACTTTTAAAAAACATCATTTAAGAAAACAACAATACAAAATACTTTGGGAATAACAACACTAAGTAATATGACCGTTTGCGACATTACTTCTTTCAGCATTCAATCGTTAAAAGAAAAATATTTTTTCTCAGAAAATCTATTACACAAACATTTAGTTTTAGGTCAGCTGTCAACTTTACGACAGAAAAATCTTGCCATATTTATTTTCGCCTTTAGATGATAGACAGGCAATCCACATACTCATTCTTATTTTATAAAACTCACTTAATATTGTTCATGCTAAGCAAAAAAATAATAATGGATTTTTTATTATTAATATTATTATGCATAATTTATAAAATTCAAGATTTAATATATAACTAAAGAAAAAAGTTACGTTTGCCCCAAATTGATTAGCAATTTCAAAACCATACATTATAAATTTGGATTTTCGCTTTTCTTTATATTACTTTATTTTATCCATTTTCGTAATATTTTACACATGTACCGCCGCAGGCTGAGATGAAGGGAATCATTTGACTAACACTGGCAAACGATTGTCAATATTTATTGAGGCAATTTGCAATTCCCAATCACAGCAATGTTTATTAATTTTTCGCCAGATTTATAGGCAGAAAGTTATGATGGATATCATTTGAAAAATATACCAGAAGTTTTCGCGTTCAGGCAACATTTGAGTCAGCAGTTTTGTAGGCAGAAGGATTCACTGGACTTCATTAAAAAAACATATCATACTTTAATTAAAATTTTTAAAATAAAATATTTACAAAGTAGAAAATAAGAGCATTAAATCATCCTGGCCATTCATGATGCCATTCGAATGACTACCGAATCTAGCGTTGATAAAAATCAGCGGAGAAGAGTTTTTTCAATTCATCTGAATAATTTTCTTAGGATGAAAATGATCAAATATCAAAAAATGTTTTCTTTCACTTAGCCACATATATATAAGTATAAATTTTATGCAAATATGTTGTTTACTGAGTTCCTCAAATCTTCTAGTCTCAAATCTCATGGATAAGTTTTAACATAGCAATAGAAAGAAAATTAGAAAGAGCAATTAGAAAATATCTTAGTAGTAGGCCTAATCAGCAATAAGATCCTTCATAAGAAAAATTAATTGAAAAAGATTTTACGGATAAGGAGATTTAACGCCTTTCAAGCACTTTAAATACAAAGCTCGTAAAATGACAAAGTCAGCTAGAAAAATTGTACCTTCTTTACCATTTCAAATTTAGTTTGAAAAAAAGAAAAAAAACAAAAATACGAGAAAGAACAAATGGCAGAAGCAAAGAGACAGGTGAGTAAAGTAAAAATATCTGTAAAAGGTGAAAAGAAGCCTTATATGCGAACATAAAGTTTAAGTTAAAAGAAAAAAAGTAAAATTCACAACAAATGTAGTAACATTAAGTTGTTTCGAAACTCAAAAATACAGATTTTTCAAGCACAACACCTTGTCCGATACAGCCTTCAGGAGATCAGAAAGGTCAAATTGTAAGATTTATATAAAGTCAAAGAAAACCCCTTAAGAATCTTTCTGAGCGAAACTAGCATTTTGGAGTGTAGAATGTATCATGTTAAAGTTTTCATTAAAATAATAAACATTCAAATTTGACCATATTTTAAAAAAAATCTAAAACTTCTTAAGCGTGTGATACTATCTGTCTTTACGCTAGTAAATTTATCTTTTAAAACTAATTCCAGAAATAATATCAAGTAAAAAAAAGTTTTAATAAAGGAAAAAACGGACACATTCATGAGAATTCATGCATAGGGATGAAATGGAATTTATTATTTACTTGTCATTAACCGCGACACAATGCTTTTGCCGCCCATATCAATTAGTGTTAGATAAACCATAAGTATAATAGTTCGATTTCATGTTTCTAACTTTAATTTTTTCTTCTCTGCGACAGTAAAGTTACATGATATGGCTTTTTTATCGCTACTACTATCGCTTTTATTTTTCATAGCTTATTTTTTTTAAAGTATATATTTTTAAAAATTCAGAAATTCACTTAAATGATCAAGAAATAATCACTAGAAAGACATCATTTTTTCGCTTTCCAAATCTTCACAACTCTTATAAAAATGACTATTTCCAATAAAGTATAAGTTTATAATTTCATTAAAAAATAAACTTTGAATAACTAATTAAAACTGTTAGTTATTTTCCTTTTTACTACAGCAAGAAATAGCAGCATGAAGAGCAAATTCGACATAAATTAATTTTCAAAAAAATAAGCGGCTACTTACTAGCTTAAGTTGCAAATATATAAATATACAGAGTGCAATATGTTATCTATTGCCTGTCTTTAATTTCTTAACCATTGGTCGCAAACATATACTTCCAGTTATAAAAAGGTTTGAAATGAGATAAATATTCATAGTGTGGCATTGTTTAACATACAAAATTTGTTTATTTAAAAGAAGAACTTATGTATTCGTTGAATAAATATGTTTAGATGAACAGCTTTAAAACAAATTGTAATGAAAAAGATTCAAAATACGACTGTTTTAGTATCTAAAATTAAGCTTTTTTAAGAGCAGCATGAATTATTTCATTTAAAGCTCTACAAAATATGGCATAATTGCAACGCATATGGCTACTTAAATTAAACATAAAATGTTTTAAACTCAGAATAAAAAGATTTTCCAAAGTTTATTTTGCAATTTATTTGTTTATTTCCCAAAAGAACTTATATATAAGTTCAATAAATATGTTTAGATGAACAGCTTTAACGCAAACAGTAATGAAAAAATTTAAAGCACTAAGTTTTAGTAACTAAAATTAAGCTTTATCAAGAGCACGGATGAAGTATTTCATTTTAACATTTTTTATGAATCTTAACATAACTTATAATAATGCCAAGTTCTAAATGCTGGCCATTCGCATTTGAAGATAACAAATTAAAATGCAATTTCTAATTCCCTCAGAAATATTCATTATAATCACCAAATAATCCAACAATAAAAAATTTTACAGTTTTTAACAAACCAATAAGTAGTATCTCAGAAATACTTAATTTTAACGTTTTTATTTTATGAATCTTAACATAACTTATAAAAATGCCAAATTCAAAATACTGGCCATGCACATTTAAAGAAAAACAAATTAAAATACAATCTTTATTTTCACTCAGAAATATTCATTATAACCACCAAATAATGAAAGAATAAGTAATTTCATAGTTTTAAAGCAAACCAAAAAGAAGTAGCTAAGAAAAGAAAATCTAAAAATTAACTTCAGAATTCTTCCACATTTCAAGAATGAATCTTCAAAAGCTAACCATCAATCACATTTAAAAGAAAAGATTTTTCTACACTCTTACAATTCAATCATTTTTCTTTTTCTTATCTTTCCACTTCAAAAGTCCAGTTCTACAAATGAAGTATCTTAAATGGAAGTAAATTTTCTTTATTTTCTTTATTTTTTTTTTCCCTCTGCCTTAAACGCATGAACATTGTCACATGAAAAGTGACTGTCTGAAGCAGATGAAATTCTGTAATTTTTAATTTTTCATTAAAATATATTGAAGACATCCGGAAAAATTCTTGTAACATCTAAATTTTAAATGATATTGCTGAATTCAGATACTTTTGTAGATTTTTGCGGGTGTTTCGAAGAAGCGTGTTACATTTCGAAGTTTCTGTTGAATGTTGAGGTATTTTTAAATTTATGCGATTTTAAATACTATAAGTATCGAGATGAATATATCCATAAAATTCATATTTTAATTCTAAAATGTACATAAATATCGAGAAAGCTAAAAAGAAGAAAAGAAAAAAAGAAAAACCAAGAAAGGAAATCTTTCAGGATAAACTGAAATTGATGCAACTAATTAGTATTGAAAAATTATTGCAGAATGTTTTGACAGACGTTATATTAGTTACATATAAAATAAAGAAAATTATATAAATTCTAAAACTATAATAGAAATATTTCGTCCAAATTCTCAATAATCCAGAAAATTAAATAATAATATAAATTTCCTTAAATAGTGATATTTAATACGAAGTAACATTTAATCGCAATAAATGCTAAAATTAGTATATCACTTTAAATGTTTGTGAATTAATTATGTTTAGCTAATATTCCAACAGAAATATTTAATTACAAACATGGATAACTGTATGTATATTAAAATTAAAATTATTTTCATATGTATGTAATATTGTGCAAAAATAATTCAATATTGCGCCAATGCGCTCTTGTGTTAATTTTTCTGTTATTTATAAGTAAACTTTTTCCGAAAGATGCATTATAAATGTAGCACAATTTAAAAACTTTCCGCTTAAAATTTCTTCTCTTTATAAAGTTCTTAATTTTTAAAATGCTGAGTTGTTCAGAAATTAGCATACAAATCTTTGACAAATTGTTTTCAGCGTAGTTGCTGCGCAATTTTTTGTTAATTATTTAGCTTAAGTTAGAAAAAAAAATATTTGAAGTCATTAAACAATATTTCTTTGAGAAGAGTATAAATGTTATAAATGAATGCTAGAAAAAAGTGTTATTGTTGTAAAACAAATTCGAATATAGAAATTAGATTTTTCGATATCATTAAAAAGTATTTTATTTAGATTTAAACCTATAATTCTTTTTATATTTATTTTTAAATTAAAAGTTTTTATGGAATTCTTGTATTTTTGGTCAAAAATGGGCTATTAAATATTCAAAAAATTTTATTTAGAACAATCATTCTTAGCCCAAAAGTAAAATTTTTCTTTGCCTTAAATATATAGATTAATCAACTAGATTCTACATTTTAGAAACGTGCTTAAAAAATCCTGATAAAAAATTATACAATTGTTTAAAGCGAAAATACATTTTTGAAATTATTTTGTGTTACAAAGCTGCATCATTCGATTTAATAAAAAGGGACGTGTGTGAAGTATTTTACTTGCGGATAAAATCATAATAAACAGTTATAAATATTGTGGGCATTATTTATTATATTCTAGAGGGGAAAAACATAGTTTTAAAGAAAATCGCAATACCTAATTAATTTGGACGTATGCATGAACAAACTTTTTGAAAATAATAATTTTCTTTGTTTTGTTTTGTTTTAAACTTAATTAAAAAAATAGAAACTGATTTTATTGTATGAAATTCAAGGTATGTGTGTCTACTTTCGGAGCACTATTTTTGAAAAAATTGAAATTTTTATCAAACATGTTAATTTTTAGTTAAAGGAAGGAATATAACTATTAATTCATATACATACTTAAAAGAATTTCAATATTGTTGCAGCGTATATAGGGTTCTTTTGATCTTATGGTTAGACAACTTCAAACTCTTGCTTATAGAAAAGTAGAAAATAATTTATTTACAGAACTTCAGAACAACAGAGTCTTCGAAACTCACAAATATTTCTAGATATTCAAAAATAATTGTTCAAATCTATCGTATAAGTGCAGATATAAGTTCCAGAGACTCTTTATACAACGTCTCAACACTAAATCACATTCAAAATAACGTAAATAAGACTCAAGCAAACTCGCTTACGCCTTGTTCATTCAATGACTGACTGGTAAATAATAACAACACAGCTCGCATCCGGCTCTCCTATATATAGTCTCGCCGCATGCGGTAGAAATTTCTACAAACTTCTAGAAAAAACTGGAAAACCACGGAACAACATTCAATATATCAGTAGACCTAAGTGGGGGGGTTACCATAAATAGGGAAGGGTTACCATCGCCAACAATCGCCAAGTTTGTCGCCAACTTGGCGATATATCGCCAAATTTGGCGACCAAAATTAGTCGTCAAAAGTGACGCCAACTTGGCGATATCTTTACTATTTCGCCAATCTGCCGTAGACATACACTGAAAATAATATACAAGTTTGCTTGATAACAGAGACAATGTAACAAAAACTAATATTAGTAAAGAAATGGAGCTTAATAAGATTATTTACATTATTTTACAGTACAAACACTAACTATTTACAAAATTCGTAACACTGCCCCCTCCTCAAAGACTGCACGTCCCGGGCAGTGCAATCCCTGAGTTAGAGGAAAACACTTAAAATAAACAAACAAATAAATAAATAAAAAAATATTAATAACAATAATAATAAAACTTACATAAATAAGAACTAATTACTATTTACATATTTACAAAAAGTGACTTTCATGACCATGGTCTGAAATTCCAGTTTTGAATTTTTAATCACTTTGACCAAAATAAGGGGCTAGCCGGTTATAATGTACGACCTTGGGTTTGGTGTGTGGCGATTTTCGTATGCGTACGACGACGTCATTCAGCCTGTTGACGACTGTGTAAGGACCGTCCCAGTTTCTTTGTAGTTTTGGCGACAGTCCCTTACAACGTATCGGATTCCACAACCAAACTTTGTCACCTTCGTTGAACTCATGTCCAGTTGCCTTTGTGTCGTACCGTGTCTTCATCTTTTCTGATGCCAGTCCAATTCGGTTCCTCGCTAGACAATGAATCTCCTCAATCCGTGCCTGGAGTTCATCGACATATTCCTCAGGCGATGAAGGAGCATCAGGAGGACGGCCAAACAAAAGATCAGCAGGCAGACGAAGATCACGACCAAAGAGCATTTGAGAAGGGGAGTAACCAGTGGCCTCATGAGTGGCACTCCTGTAGGCAAGCAGGAAAAGAGGCAATTTCTTGTCCCAGTCCTGTTGGTCTCTAGACACCAGGAGAGAGAGGCTATTTAGGATGGTACGATTGAACCGCTCCACCATGCCGTCCGATTGAGGATGTAGAGGTGTAGTTCGAGTTTTTCCATGCCGAGTAGTCCGCACATTTCCTTAAACACAGCCGAATCAAAGTTTCTTCCTTGATCGGAATGGATTTGAAGAGGAACTCCGTATCTGGAAACCCAGAGTTGAACTAGTATCTCTGCTACGGTTACCGCCTCTTGATTAGGAATGGCATAGGCTTCAGGCCACTTAGTGAAGTAGTCCATGACAACGAGGATGTACTTATTGCCATCAGATGTTCTAGGAAGTGGACCCAGGATGTCTAGAGCAATTCGTTCGAAAGGAGCTCCTACATTATAACGTTGCAATCGCCCACGGGTTCGCCTCTTAGGACCTTTACGTGCTACACAGGTGTCACAAGTTCGACACTACTTCTCCACGTCACTGCGAACATTATTCCAGTAGAAACGCTCTCGGACCTTTTGCAGGGTCTTCATTACACCAAAATGACCTCATGTGGGACTACCATGCAGTTCTTGAAGGACCATAGAAATTCTCGACTTAGGGAGTAGTAGTTGCCATCTACATGTCTTTCCATCGTCAGACTCCCATTTTCGGTACAAGATGCCGTTCTTCAAATGTAAGGAATCCCATAGAGCCCAATAACATTTAGTCGTAGGATGGTAATGGGCCATGTCTTGCCAGGTGGGCTTCCTGTTGGACTCCTCTTTCAGCTCTAGAATTGGCTTAGTTTCAGGATCAGCGAGTTGATCTTTACGCAAGCTCTCGTCACTCCACGGATCTTGCGATGATGTAGACCCAGTTGTAACTTGTCTTACTATAGGACCTTTGACATTAAATTTCTTCTCAACCCGGTCGCAGTATCTACAATTCTCTAAGCAGGGTCTTCTTGAGAGAGCATCTGCATTTCCATGTGATGAGCCTTTTCGATGGCGTATCTCCATATCGTACTCTTGAACCTTTTGTATCCACCTGGCTATCTGGACTTCAGGGTTTTTAAAATTCAATAGCCAAGTTAGAGAAGCATGATCAGTTCGGATCAGGAATTTTCGACCGTAAAGATAGTGATGAAAATGGTCTATGGCTTTCACTGCAGCAAGAAGCTCTTTTCTTGTTACGCAGTAGTTTCGCTCTGCCTTTGACAAGCACTTGCTGAAATAGGCGATAACACGCTCCTGGCCGTCGATTTCCTGGGACAGTACAGCGCCAATACTTTCGTTACTTGCATCCGTATCAAGTATAAACTGTTTATCGATTTGAGGATGTGCCAGAATCGGAGTGGATGTTAAGGCCTCCTTAAGCTTTTCGAAAGCAGCGTCACATTCCTGTGTCCACATAAATTTTTGATTGGCTTCTGTTAATTTATGAAGTGGTCTTGCAATCATCGAGAAGCCTTTGACGAATTTTCTGTAATAGGTGCATAATCCTAGAAAACTTCGAAGCTGGTGAACATCTGCTGGACGATTCCAATTTTTCACAGCCGATATCTTCCCTGGATCAGTCCGAACACCTTCCGCCGAAATGATGTGTCCAAGGTAGGCGACTTCATTGCGAAACAAATTGCACTTCGAAGGGCTTAACTTCAAATTAGCTTCCTTTATATTTTGTAGCACCCGCCTGAGGTTGTTCAGATGTTCATCAAAAGATTTTCCTATGATTATGATATCATCTAAATAAACAAGACATGCTTCATATGACAGCCCCCGGAAAACCGTTTCCATAAGCCGGTCGAAAGTTGCAGGTGCGTTACACAGACCAAAAGGCATTACCTTGAACTGCCATAATCCTTGTCCCGTTGTAAAGGCGGTTTTCTCGCGGTCGTCCGGATGGATCTCTACCTGCCAGTAACCACTCTTCAGATCCAGAGTCAAGAACCAAGTGTTGCCCGCAAGTGTGCCGAGAGTGTCATCGATCCTTGGTAGAGGGTAACTATCCTTTTTAGTGACGTCATTCAGTCGGCGGTAGTCTACACAAAATCTTGTAGAACCATCCTTCTTTCTTACTAATACAATCGGAGACGCCCATGGACTTGTTGATGGTTCGATGACGTCATTTTCTTCCATATCCTTAATTAAATTCTGCACCTCTTCTTGTTTGGCAAAATGTAATCGTCAAGGGTGCTGTTTAATAGGAGAGTGATCTCCCGTGTCAATTCGGTGTTGTGCCATTTTAGTTCGTCCAAAGTCTTCAGATGTTAGGGAAAATAAACTTTGGAATTCTCTAATTAAACTTTCCGCAGCATCCCTTTGACTTGGATCTAAGTCCGTATTTTGTAACAAATCCTTGACTAAATTATCTGAAGATTTCTGAGAGTGATTGGAATTTTGACTTATGCACGTCACAGGAGCGCATGATGCTATCACCTCTCCTTTCTTGATAGTCCTCGTCTTATCACTGATGTTAGCAATTCTGACTGGAATGGTCTTCTTCGAGAGGTCCACTACAGATGAAGCCACCAATACTCCTGCTTGTATACTATTGTCTTCTGGATAATCTATATGGCCAAATCGGTAATTAGTTTCATTTTCAGTTACAGCTGGAACTAAAAATTCTGTTCTTGGATCTAGATTGATGTCTTCTTTGGCTATTACTGCTTGTTTACATTCAATTTCGTTATTTAATCCAAAAAGACTTATTTCTTCAAATTTTGAGAGTATTTTGTTATTTTTGAAATCAAGTTTGAAGCTAAATTTCTTCAGAAAATCTAGTCCGATTAAGCAAGGATCTGTTATGTCAGCCACATATGCCGTATGGTAATATTTCGTTCCACCAAAGTCGATGGTTAAATATGCCTATCTTGTCGCCCGTCACAGTTTGCAGGGTAACGCATGATGGAGTCCAGAGGAGTTTAGATTTCAATTTTCGAGCCAAATCTTCTCTTATTATTGTCACATTGGCTCCTGTATCGACAATCATTCCACTGAAACTCCACTCTCCAATTGCACTGAATTCCGTTAATAAAGCCTATCACATATAATTCATTATCACCGCCACTCATTTTTGATATCTGGAGGATCTTCAGATGGGGCTTTACATTCCCTGGCAACCTCCGCCCCGCGAGATGGCCAAAATTTAGTTTCCCTGCTGACTGTTTGAATTTATCTCACGTTCGTAGATTTTGGGCCAATTTCTTCGGAGATATCCTGTATCACCGCATCCCCAGCACGTGAGATTCTGTCTTCTTGAACTTGTTCTTCCGTATTTTAAAGCTTCAAGTTTTTGATTTATTTTCCTAATTTCTTTCAAGACGTCGTTTTCAGTGTCTGAGCTTTTGTTCACCGTTGCCCCTCGGACTGAATGACGATCTCTTCGGCTGGCTTGTGTAGCTGCTTCCAACTTTAAGGCATATAGTAGTGCAGCCTTTAAATCCCGTACATCTGCCATTCGTACCGCTCTCTGCACTTCTGGATCTTTTATTCCGTCTACAAAATATTGCAGTGAGAGCATTTCCCGTACATTTGTTGGACAGTCAATGAATGCTAAATTTGCAAGCCGTTCAATTTCCGAGGCAAACTCTTGAAGGGTTTCACTCGATTTTTGATGGCGGCTCTTCATTTGTATTCTCGTATAATCCTTGAAGAATTTTTCGCCGAATCTCATTTCAAGTGCACAACTTAGAGTCTCAAAATTGAGTTGCGTCATATCGGGCAATGTTTGCAGCACGTCGGCGGCTTCTCCTCTTAAAGATGCTGCCAGTTGACAAGCTTTCACCTCGTCACTCCATTTGTTCGCTTCGGCTACAATTGTGAATTGGGTCTTGTAAACTTGCCAGGATTTCTTTCCGTCGTATGTCGACAGCTTGATGTACACGGGAGAAGCAGGCGGATTTCTAAATTCTTCATAATTACCACTGGACGCTGAAAGCTTCTTCTCAAGATCTTGTACTTTTTTATTTAGCTTTTCATCTACTTCACCTAGTATTTTCTCTTCTACTTCCGCCATTTTCCTTTCCATTTTCTGTTCAACATTACTAACTTCATTCTGAATTTTCTCTTCTACTTCCTCTATTTTCTCTTCTACCGAGCCTATTCTTCTCTCTACCGACGAGAATTTTTCTTCTAAAGTTTTCTTCATTTCTTCTTTATTAATCTTTTTATCTTTAATCTTTTTATAATCTTATTAATCTGCCTTTATTAATCTTTTCAGTCACACCTTCTTGGCATTTGTCAATTTTATTTGTCAACTGTTCCATTCTTTCTTCGTTTTTATTCATTTTTTCCGCCAACTCTTCTTGGCCTTTATTAATCTTTTCAGTCACATCTTGGCATTTGTCAATTATATTTGTCAACTGTTCCATTCTTTCTTCGTTTTTATTCATTTTTTCCGCCAACTCTTCTTGGCCTTTATTCATCTTTTCCGCCAACTCCTCTTGGCCTTTATTCATCTTTTCCGCCAACTCCTCTTGGCCTTTATTCATCTTTTCCGCCAACTCCTCTTGGCCTTTATCCATTTTATTTGATAATCCATTAATAGCTTTCAACAACTCATTCAGTTGCTCTTCCGTTGCTTTCGTTTTCGCCATAAGATCCCAAATTCTGACATCAAATGTTGCAGCGTATATAGGGTTCTTTTGATCTTATGGTTAGACAACTTCAAACTCTTGCTTATAGAAAAGTAGAAAATAATTTATTTACAGAACTTCAGAACAACAGAGTCTTCGAAACTCACAAATATTTCTAGATATTCAAAAATAATTGTTCAAATCTATCGTATAAGTGCAGATATAAGTTCCAGAGACTCTTTATACAACGTCTCAACACTAAATCACATTCAAAATAACGTAAATAAGACTCAAGCAAACTCGCTTACGCCTTGTTCACTCAATGACTGACTGGTAAATAATAACAACACAGCTCGCATCCGGCTCTCCTATATATAGTCTCGCCGCATGCAGTAGAAATTTCTACAACCTTCTAGAAAAAACTGGAAAACCACGGAACAACATTCAATGTATCAGTAGACCTAAGTGGGGGGTTACCATAAATAGGGAAGGTTACCATCGCCAACAATCGCCAAGTTTGTCGCCAACTTGGCGATATATCGCCAAATTTGGCGACCAAAATTAGTCGTCAAAAGTGACGCCAACTTGGCGATATCTTTACTATTTCGCCAATCTGCCGTAGACATACACTGAAAATAATATACAAGTTTGCTTGATAACAGAGACAATGTAACAAAAACTAATATTAGTAAAGAAATGGAGCTTAATAAGATTATTTACATTATTTTACAGTACAAACACTAACTATTTACAAAATTCGTAACAATATTTTTTTCAAGTTTAGGCACTATATATTAAGGAATTACTAAAGAATTGCAATTATGAGAAACATTCTAAGACGAAATAAATTCAATCAATTTAATTTTTTTTCAACAGTACATGAGAAAACCATTTACGTGTGTTATGAAGCAAAAGATTTAAAATACCTCTTACATTTACTAGCATATACCAAATTTTGTACTCAAAATATGACTTTTCAGGCCTATTTTTCAATAAAAATAGCTCATAAATTAATATATTTTAACTTACAAGCTACTTCTAACATACCGACAGATAAACATAACCTTGAGACAAAATTTATTTTAATAAAAAAATAATGATATTTCTTGCAAATGTACACAATGAAAAATACCGTTTTCCAAATAATACAAATTAAGATTTTGATACGGCACAAAAAATTTGCATAAAGTTTTTAAAATTCACCCTATTTGTAGATGTTAACATATTTGTGCATGCAATAAATAACTTTGTATATTAAAATGTATTATTTACCTTCCTGTGACATTTTTAACGGACACTTCTTGTTTTAGAAAGTTCATTCCCAATTTATGTTTTGATGTATAACTTTGCTTCTTATTACGCTGAACTAAAAGTAGACGTTTTTTGAATGCTAAAATTTAAATTAATTTAAAGAAAATTGAACATTTTTCCCAAAACAGCAATTTTATAATAGGCACATACATTAATTTCATTCAGCGGTAAGCAAACTTGGGATATTTATGCATTAGTCATAATTACACTGATAGGGGTTGAAAATACGCTTTCCAAATTTGTGCTTCATTTGAAAAATTTTATTGGATTCTTATTCTTCGTATTTAATACAGGTCTTGAAAAACTCAATAAATTTACTTTAGAACTACAGTTCTTAGTACAAAATTAAAGCGTTTGCTCGTTTTAAATAAATATCTTATCCATGCGATATATTTTTTTCATACTAATTATAATAGTGTGAAAACATTTGTTCATAAATATATACATAAAAAACCTGCAGATAAAAAATAAAAGAATTCTTTAAAACGAAAGAGCATTTTTTGGAACAATTTATGTCACAAAATTTTACACAGTTTCATTTGAACCAATTAAAAGGAATGTACGTGACGTGTTTCATAAAACAAAGAAGATTTTTATCTTTTATTTTTTAACTTTTCTAATTTCTTCGGATACGCTTTAAAAAACTAAACAGTTTGAAACTGGCAAACTTTTGTTTGTAGTTTATTCTGTTGGGATCACAAAGGTTTTTTTTTCTTTCAATACAGAGTATTTAGAAAGCTTTTGTGTTGCTTTTCTCTTTCAGAAAAAGAAGAAGAAATTATTCAGATTAAAGAATTGCGTTGAAAAACTGGGAGTTGTAAGGAAATTGACACTTTTTTCTTTCATATAAAAAAATTACACTATGATGATGCATTTAAAATCTCAAATTTCATCGCTTATATAAAATTCATGTATAAATCTCAGCTTGTATATATCTCAAATTGTAAATCTCTGGATAATACACGTGAGATGTTAGCATTTTTATACAAATTTTATTTCTATCTCATATAAAACTAAGAATATATATAAAAGACACTATAATTGTTATACCCAGCCCTTAAATGTTCCATGTCCTCTATAAATTTTTTAAGTAAAATTTTCAATTTAAAAAGATTATCACAAGAATTAATACTCTGGAACTAAATCTTTCGAATTTTAAAAATTCCAAAAATCTACTTCCAAAAATCGTTAAAATATGGTACTGTACGCCGAAAAACTCGTTCTCTGCATGCAATCTAAAACAAGAAAAATGTGAAATCATGAATTTTTGCCATCAGAACACAATCTTTTTAAAATATTCACCATTCGAAAATTCTGTGGAATATTTTTACAGCTTACTAATAAACAAACCGTTTACCGCATAACTCTATCGATCTTTGTTTTTTATTTTTATTTTTTTTTAAATCAGGGTTTTATTTGCTGGACATCCTATATTTCAATACATTGTTAATCGTTCACAGAACGAAATCCATTTAGGGGCATGGTTTTGCAAGATTTGTGTATAATCCGCCGTCCGTACCGAGTTTTTACAATTTGTGAATACTTATCTAATATAGAAGTAGAAACATTTTATTATTTTATTCCTTAAGACACTTTTAAACGTAGTAATCTAAACATTGATATAAAAATATAGCTCTTAAGCAATATTAAGTATTCAAAATTAAGTTTCAAACCAGAAATTACTAATAAGAAATGCAAAAAAAAATTTGTTTTCTAGAGAGGGAGTGAGTACGTTTGCTTATCTCCCCTTTCAGTTAAGACAAAATCTGAGCATGCAATATATGCATGTATGTATAAGTGAATAAAATAAGATTTTTTTTAAATAAAACATAAGTTTCATCTAATTTTTTAACATGGGAGAGATGTGCCGTATGAGTCCCCCCCCCCCCTCAACCGATTAAGATGAGTTTTAAACTTTTGAAGGTAAAAAAAAAAACTATATAAGGAATTTTATTTTACAGAGAGAAAAGGGAAGGGAATTTCAGACAAAAAAATTTAATTCCTTGTGCTATTGATGTTAAACTGTTTTAAGTAACCTCAATAAAATAAAGTTTTCTTCAGTTATATACAATAAAATCTACTTACTTAAATTGTATTTAAATTTGGAAATCCGAAAAATGTAATAATCTTACATTGCTGTACTCTCCTTGTACAAGTGAACATGATATCACCAGTAATGAAGGCAAGACAGCTCAAGTACTCGTGATGATATATTTAAATATATATATATGTGTGTAAAAGAATGCTAAATAAATCTCTTGTTTAATATTCTACCAACTGCACCTCAATAGACCAAAATTTATTTTAAATAGCGGAAAATTCAAGTCAGTTCTGAAAATAACCCTTTCTATATTTTCTGGAAATTTTAGAGTTTAAATTTTAGAGAAAATTTCCGATCACCAACTCGTCTTTGAAGTTCTCTTCGGCGTGACACATTACAAATGGTTCAAGGAAAACACGTAAATTAAGAATTCCTGACACTTTCTTGGGAGTCCTTCTTGACGAATGGTGTATGCATCTGCTCTGGATGCCTTGAGAATCGACAGATTTTCGTACGCGAGTCCACCTCTACATGTGTCCATTAGATTCAAAGTTGTTGAGAATTTCGAAGTGATATTTTATTATTAAAAATTCTGCTATGTAAATGGAATAAAATTCATATCAGAATATGATCCGGTTTGTGAGGTTTCTCCTGCATATCACTTGAAATGGTCTTTTAAGAAACCAGAAAGATATCTGAATGGGTTAAATATTTTAATTTCTTTAAAATAAGCCTTTCTTATAAGGTTATTATTTAAAAATCCACTCAATAACACTTTCATTAAAAAAAATGTATTCGATTCTTTGGAAAAATTATTTGACCTTAAGCTTCGAAAAATATTAGGAAAAAAATACAAATATAATTGTATGTATCTGTTTTTTAATAAGATAATAAAGACACCAAATTAAACGTTTAGTTAAATGTTTTTGCATATGCGCAAACGCCTGACTTTTATTTATTTATATATATATTCGTATTGGGGGTGGAATATAATTATGCTTTAAAAAAATGCTTTAAAAAAAGATTTTTTTCTAATAAGAATGACAGAAATGTTGACATTGTAGTTATGCATATCAGTAGTAAAATTAATCTTTAATTCTGATATTATTATTGAGAACAAAATGCTAAACGTACCAAATCTGTCGTAAAATATGCAACAAGCCCACTAGAAATTTCAAAATTATCTAATGATGAAACATCATGTACTACACATATATCACGATGCATCTAATATTAATCTATCCTACATAAATTCTATGATATTTTCTAATTTTTGAGAGTATGAATGTTTTTTTTAAACTACACAAATCAAGAACGCACAAAAATTTAAAATGAAAGAAATTCGGGTTAATATCTATGCGTTGTATAGCCTATACATAGATCAAGCTCTTTACAGCTCTGGTAAATTTATATTTCTCTAAACACGAGGATGGTGATTCGTTGTTTAAAATTAAAGATGTTATCATGTGTATGAGATAAATTTCATCCAATTTTTTGTTAAAAAATTGTTTGCAATTCCTTTTTTTTCTGGAATTTTTCTTCAATCCAAAGAATATCTGATTTTACAAAAGAAAGGATCTCGATTTTCGTAGAATTTTAATTATTTTCTTAAGGGGGAGGGGGAGGGTCCGGGACACATTTTAAAATAATTTTTATTTATTGAGTTAAAATTTTGCTTTTTTCCGATAGTTAAATATATCATCTACAAACAAAATTACATAATAAAACTCCCCATAACGCATTTTTTTAATTCAAAATTTAAAAATTTACAAAAAGGAATGAAATTTAAATTCGTATTCGTTATAACTCAAAATATAATTTATATAATTTATTTTTTGACATTTAAATAAACAGAAATGTCTAAATTTTAATTTCATTCAGCATTTATTTAAATATTAATTAAAATATCTAAGTTTCACGCGTTTATCTTTTAACAGTTTTTGAGACATAATTATTTAGATCCAACAGATTAGAGATTTGTTGATCAAAATCTCATCATGCAGAAAAAAGCATTTTTAGTAGAAGTCATTTCATGATAACCATTGGTTCAAAGTTAGATTATGAAAATAGGTAGAAAAGATAAAAAATGATTAATTAAGATAGAAAAATAATTAAACATCATTTTAGGCATAAAAAAGAAAAAAAATTAATATAACATATTTTTTTTTTTATTTTACAAATTTTGAAGATTTTTGTGTTTCGGACCTCTTTAAATTATTTGTAAAAAAATTATGCAATATATGACTTTAGAAATTTTACATTTTATTATACTAAATGAATACTACTCAATTATTTGTTGATCAAAATATTCTTATATCTGTAGAAATGATCACGAAAACTCTTACTTTTCAGTCTCAGTATAGGGATGATGCGTTATATATCTTTAAAAAAAGTATATCGTTTAAAAAAAGACTCAGTATATAAATCAAATTAAGAAAAATCATATTTTGTACATGACTGATTATTTTATGCAAGATTATCGAAATTTAGTTTTCTCATTCAGATAACTGTGCATATATTTTAACTCTATGTTGATTATAATGCAATAGGAATTATATGTGCATTAACAACACTTGAATAACGTAAAATTATCTTGAAAATGATAAAGATAAAGTGCACTTAAAACTATTTCTAAAAATTCCGTAAAGTCCCAATGAACAGCACTGTATATTTTGTAAAACCTGATTAGGGTAAGAGGTGAAAGGTGTAAAAAGGCGTAAAAGGTGCTTGTGAAATCTATGTGAAAAAAATAAATCCGATAAAAGAAATAAACAAGCATTATACAGAAAATGTTTTAAGTTTTCTGATGCATAGTATTTATCTTTTTGATAAACTTTTACTCCTATAATGAAAACAAGTTAGAAAATGCATGTCAAATATAGAAAATGCATATACTATAAAAAAGTTTTAAGAATATTCAGATCTTGGTGTTATAGTATACAGTACTTTGGATACAATAGAAATCCGAAATCTTTTGTGTATCCCTGTAAATACTATCTTCTTTCTATTAACCAGAAAGTATCTTGTAGTAAACCTTAGTAACGTATATCAGTTTCATAAAATGTGAAATAGTTTAATATTATTAAAATGTGCTAAAAACAATGTTTTCCCCTATACCATTATGTAAAGCAATACTTTTGCACAGCCCTGTAAATGAATAACAAATATTTTTTGCATCACAGATTGTACTGAATGTATATTTTAGTATATACTTCTTAAATGCATATCAATGTTATTATATTCGAAAGAGTGTAACACCGTTAAAGTTCGCCTGAAACTACTTTTTCCGAATGACAGTAATGTAAAGGAATTCGTTTATTGTCCTTCTAATTAAACTATGCATCCGATTTTCATAAAATTTGAAATGCCTTGATAAAATTATGCAACAATTATACATTTTAAAATTAAAATTATTCGATTCATAGATTTTGCTCTGTTATACGCGGACAGACGGATTAAACGACGACTAAATGCTCTACGTATTTACATAATTACGAACGCACCTAAAAGACAGTGCTGTTGCGTTTAGGAATTTTTTCCTGCATACTAACGTGAAAAGTTTTTACTTTTACGCAGGGTTTGTTTATGTGTGGAACTAAAATGTCCCCTTAATTAAATATCACTTATATATGTGCTAAAAAGTATTATAATTTGAAGAAAGTTAATTTTGACAAATTGCAGAAAAGTAAAGCAGCAGCGCGCAGGCATGTATGGTAGTCTATTAATGAAAATAAACACACAAAAAAACAATCAGGATAAAAATTAGAGTAATTCTGCAAGAAGCATGTGAAATATTCCTCGTGCATATAATTATTATTTCAAATAAAGCTATGTAAGCATATGTAAAACACGGAGTAGCCCAAAATTGAATAAAATTTATTATTTAAAAAGTTGTTGTTGATAACTTTTCTTTTCCTATAATGAAAAAAAAAATGCAACGCTGTTGCATTTAAGGTTTTCTTCATCATAAACGTGATAGATATTTACTTTTACGCTGGGTTTGTTTATGTGTGGAACTAAAATGTTCTGTTAATTAAATGTCACCTATATATGTGCTATACTGTTCTGTTATTTGATGGAAGTTAATTTTGACAAACTGCAGAAAACATTCAGTGGGCAGGCATGTATGATAATCTAATAATAAAAACAAACACGCAAAAAACACTTAGGATAAAAGTTAAACTAATTTCGCAAGAAGCATGCATGATAATTCTCGTGAATACAATTACAACATTCATATAAAGCTAAATAAGCATATGTAAAACTCGGAATTATACAAAACTGAATAAAATTAATTATTTAAAAAGTAATGATTGCGTTACTCATATGTGACAAATTTCATTTTATCCGTGTTGCTATCGTCATTATCATCTGTGTTTTAAAAGTTTTGCTTACATTTTTTAACTTATAACTATCTGAAAAGAGTTGAAAATGTATCTAAAATTCTGTCAGGATGTATTTTCATTCCCTAGTAATGTTACTCTTACACAAAATCTCTTATATTACAAATGATAAAGTATTTTAAAGTCTGTTGTAAAGTTTTAAGTTATATTTTGCAATTCCCAGACTTTGTTATCATACTACTTTTGTGTTACGAACTTTAAAATTTTATATTAACTGTTTAAATTTTATCTTTATATGTACACAGTATCTATACAATGTATGGATATTTAAACCAAAATGTTTATCATTTGAATAAAAAACGAAGAAAAATATTTTTAAATTTTAATCAGAAAAAAATTATAGCCGTAATAACCAAATTCTTACTAATTTACTAATTTTGTTTCATTGAAATACTTTTTTTAATGTAACATAAATAGAGTATCCTTTATTCAATTTACTTCTAATACATTTATAAAAAACCTATTTTAAACATACAATGATACATATAACATATTAATGTAATGTTACATATAATAAAAGATATAATAGATTTGATGAACCATCTCCAAAACGAAAAATAAATTTCATTCTCGCTACATATTCTTTTTCCCTATAAAGTGATCATAACGAGTAAACAATTTATCAGAAATGTTAATCTAATTCACATCATAATAAATATTTAAAATTTATCTTTCGTTTTTATGTTACTTGTGCTTTTTGTTTTGAAAATGTTATTTATTTTGATAGCTAAAAATACCAGCTTTAGGGAAGATCAAAAAAATATTTTGCTTTTTAATATTCATGCTGTCAAATAGATTCTTTTTTTTCTGCGATTCTGTCTCAATAGTTTATGTCCAATTTTTTTGTTGTTGTTATTTTACATGTTTCCTTCTTATTTTTTATTTTTTATTTTTCATTCAGTATTTTTTCTCCATATTTTTATTTTTAAATAATTTTTTTCATTGATCTTGGAGTTAATGTTCAGAATTCCAACTATTGCTGACTTTTGTAAATGATTAAAAATTATATTTTTTAAAGTTATCTGAATAACAATTACACTTTCGCTTGAAATTTAATAGTGTTAGATTTTTTCTATTCATAATTAATCATATCCATTTATATTAAATATGTTGGAATATATTCCATATGATTCTGAAAGAAATTAATACTGATATTCTATCACAACAAAAAAAAGGCTTTAATACTGAAACAAAATTTTATTTGCGATCATATATTTTTGTATTAAAGTTTGTAACAATATTTTACCAAATGTTACATAATTTAGAGAAGATTATTATTAAGCATGATTTGTATAATTTTTTTTTTTTTTTTTTTTTTTGGAATTACAATATTTTGAAAACAAAATTTACTTATATTTCGATTTCATTCTGAAATCAAACATGACTACAAAAACCGTGTAAATTTAAATATTTAAACTTGCTTGTTTTTAACCCTTTAAGCGGCCTAACTGGGATTTTCCGTCACATAGTTTTTGGATTCAAAGGCTTATTTAACTCAAAATAGATATTAATGCTAATTTTTTGAATTGCATATGATAAATAAATATTTAATATTATAAAATACAAATCTCCATATCAATACTTTCCATAGATATTATATTATGAATCGTTAAACTTGCATGTAAAATTTTGCGGGACGCTTAAAGGGTTAAAAACAGTTGAGATTACTACCAAAAATTTCTAATACTGTCTTTTTAATAACATAAACTTGAAAATTTTCATATAAAAAATGGATATACAAGCGAACTATTTTCTTTTAACAACATTTTAAACTTCCAAACTCTTCTGAAGAAACTTTTATTATGATCTCATCGCAAATGTTGTGAGGGAGTGACCTTTAGTCATAAAGGCACTCTAGTGTTTCTGAGATCGTGACGTCAATAATTTAACATTTTGTAGGCGTAAAAGTGACATCTATCCTCTCTTTGACTTTAACTTTCTAGAGTGTGTGTGCTCTTTCGAATTCCGCAGTTAGCTCGCGGTTATTAGTATTATGTTAATGAGAAGTATCTCAGTTTGTCGCGTATAAAAGCTTGGGTGTGAGTTTGTGGGGTGTGTGTGTTCTGGCCTTGGCCAGCGTCTGTGTGTGTTTCTGGCCTTGGCCAGCAGCCAGCGTCTGTGTGTTTCTGGCCTTAGCCAGCAGCCAGCGTCTGTGTGTTTCTGGCCTTGGCCAGCAGCCAGCGTCTGTGTGTTCCTGGCAGTAGCCAGCAGCCAGCAGCCTCTGTGTGTGTTCCGCCATTGGACAACGAAGTTGATGATTGTTTAGTAAGGTGCTGACGATTAGAGAATAGCTACGGCCTCCAGGAAAGCGGAAAGGAGTTCAGATAGTGGATTAAAGATTCGGCCTTGGTAAGAAAGTTTAGAATCGTTCCGTTTTGATTATTTGAGCAAATAAAGAAATATCCACAGCCACGGGCTGTGAAATTAAGATTTGTTTAGTAGATCAGCCAGGAAATAGTGTCAAGTGTTAGACGGTGCCCCGGCTGAGCTAGACCGAAGCCTGTGAGTATGATTTTAGCTGTTCATAGTGTTCTCAGTGTGTGAAATTATAGACCTGCTCCACTTTCCTTTAGCCCTTATCATTTTAATAAACTGTGTTGTTTTAACCTAAATTAATGAGTATGTCTGCATATAACGTGACAAATGACACCCAGCATGAACATACCGTCACAAATGGCGCCCAACGAAATGTCGGACATTTTGAGATTGTGCCACGAGTGTATTTCACCGGTGAGGGTGATATTAGTGAATTTTTAGTGAAATTAGATGATTATATTTTGTTCAATAATATACCTGAGAAAAACAGGTAAGTAGTGCTCAAATGCTCGTTAAAGGGCGAAGCACTTTTGTGGTTAGAAAATATAGGAAAGTTTTTGATTACTGAGGAAGCGAAAAGATTTGAACAAACTGTAATTGAGTTAAAGAAGGCATTTCCTCCCATTAAAGATAAAAGTATTTTGAGAAAAGAGTTCTATTGTAATAAGCAGAATATATATGAGTCGGCGTCAAAATTTTATCTTCGTAAGCTTGAACTAAAAAATAAATTAGATTTGGATATTACATTTGAGGAATTGTTGGACATTGTCTTTCCTCTTTTTAATCCAAATATACAGGACTTTATTGAAGTTAGAGCACCGAAGAATTTTGCAGAAATGCACCAGATATTATCGAAGTATGAGTCTCGGCATAGCTCGGATCAACGGGATTTGCGTAACCCTCGGCAGAGACCTGTCACGGATAGTAATTTGAGAAATGAAGGGGAACGTAATTTTGTGAGAGGGGGACAGCGATTTCCGGATAGTAATGTGCGTAATAGAAGTGATGGATTTGGTCGTAATATGTCGAATACGAGTAATGGTAATAGGAATGGTGGTGGTGCTAATAATTTTAGAAGTGGTGAGAGAAATATGCATGGAAATAGACAGAATAGTGGTTATGATCGTAGTGGGGGAGTACGGGACAGGAATGTTTCTTCGCAAGTAAGGAGATTAACTTCGGATGAGAATTTTGAAGGTAGATCAGTGCAAAAGAGAGGTGTGAGGAGGTCGGGTCAGTTAAACTGGTAAGTGACTGTATTTCGGAAGGTATGCAGTCACAGGTCAGATCGAAAAAGCCTTCTGTGAGTTTAAATAAAATAACTATTAATCCGGTTGAGTTACCTGAAGTGTTAATTGTGTTAGATGGTATTGTCGTTAAAAGTGTCTTCGATACAGGGGCAGATAAGTCGTTCATTTCTTTTGATTGTTATCGGAAATATTTTTCGTATAAGAAGTTGAAAAGGTCAAGTCTGGTGGTTCAGTCAGCACAGGGAGTAGCTTGCGATAATAAAGGTTCAGTGGAATTGGAAGTTGAAATTCGTTCGGTTAAGACATGTTGGGAGTTTTGTGTGTTAGATGGATTAACAGTGCATTGTATAGTTGGTGTGGATTATATGAGGGATAGAGGAATTAGTTTGGATTTCTTTAAAAAGTCGTTAATCGTGAATAATGATGAGAATGTGAGTAAGAAAGAGCCTGTTTCAGTGTCAGTTAATTTGGAGGAGTCGGGTTTAAGTGTGGTTAAGAAAATGGAGGTTAATAAGTCTTTAGTCGATTGTGGTAAAGTTTTTTCAGATAAACCGAGTTTAACTAATGAAATTTATATTGGTTTTGACGCACTAGTTGCTAGTAAACCATTTCGTTATGATTTTATATTCAATATTTTTAAGTCTTTGTGTGAAAAGTTGCAGACTGAGGACGGTAGGGAACTTACTCAGTCTAATATGGCTGAACGTGTAAATCGTACATTAATTCAAATGATTTCTTCATATGTTGGTTCTCATCATGCAAATTGGGACCAGTTTCTTCAACATTTTGCGTACGCACTTCGTACGGCAGTTCACGAGTCAACGGGGAAAACGCCTGCTGAATTGTTTTTGGGTAGAAAAGTTATTACTCCATTCCAAAGGTTAGTTATGGTGTCAGATGCGGAAAGTCAGTACATGTGTCAGGATATTGAGAGGTTGGTTAAGGAAGCTCAGGTTCAAATGGGAAAAGCGCAAGAAAAGCAAGCTCAGTATTATAATATGCGTAGAAGGGAGTTAGAAGTGAAAGTTGGAGATTTTGTGTTAGTAGAAAAGCATTGGTTAAGTTCAAGTCGTCAAAAGAGAGTAGCTAAGTTTGGTCCGAAGTTTGTAGGTCCGTTCGAGGTTTTGGAAGTTCGAAATAATAATTTGGTTGTTGATGTCAATGGTGAAAGAATGACTGTTAATCTGGATCAGGTTAGAGTGTATAAGTTTAGAGAAAATGGTAGTGAAGGTTCTCATATGTCGAGTGGTGTTTCGCGAAATTCCCGATCCAATGAGTGTCCCGAGTCCAGCACTTCTTCGTCTAATTCTTTTCATCAATATTCAAGAAGAAAATTTGGTCAAACAGCTCCAAAGACTGTTATTGAGGGTCGAAAGCCTAGCAATCCGAGAGCAAAGTATAATAAAAATAAGAGAACTGTGTCAAATACATCGGACTCTGTGTGTCATAAAAGACAAAAAATTATAAATTGTCCAGTTCCTCCATCTATTAGACAACAACCTCACAAGCATAAATTAACTAATAGTTCACCATCTTCAGTGATTAATCCCCATAAAAGATTTCGTTTGGACACTCGTAAAACTGTTAAGCGAACTTTAAATGCCGAATCTTTGCCTAACAAGAAACAACGTGGGTCCGGAAAGAAACGTGGCCTTGGATCTTCGGTAACTTCGGGTGCGTCTAGAAAGAGGAGACAACTCTCAGATTACCGGCAGCAACAGTGTGAGCCTCGCCATGGAGTGAACCCAGCGAACCGGCCGGAGCAGAGTCGTCGAGTGGAACCTCCGAGTATTCCACGGCATCCATTCAGAACCAGGCTGCAGGCACGACAGTCAACTGTGGCGTCACCGTACAGTTCTGATGACGAGAGATCCTTCGTACAAGCCTTTTGGGACAGGAGGAGAAAGCCATCTTGCAGTATGAAGCCTGCCAGCAGCGAATCGTCTCTATGATTGGGTGATAATGTTCTTTATTAAATTTCTATTAGAGTGCATATATGTGGTAGCAATGTGAAGGAATAGAAAGCAGAGAGACTGTTTTATACTTTTGGCCATTTTTGGAATTTTTTGACGGACTCACGTTTAGTGCTTAATTGTGTTCAAAATTTGTTTGCAAAATTGTTAGTTTTATGTATGTTTGAAATTTTGGTCTTAACTGCTTTTTTAAAATTCTGGATCTATTGTTAAATGGTTATGTTATTTGTTTAAAATGTTATTATATTGTTATATTGTTCATGTGTTATAAAATGTATGTTAATGTATGTTTAAATTTTCAGAAAGTACAGATACTAGTTTGGGTTATTTTGTACACGCGCCGCGGTTCAGGCGCGCACGTGTTTTGCGGTCAAGAAGTCCTTGACACGCGTTTCTATCTCTGATACTAACATTTAATGAATTAACTTTCTTCTTATCGTTCGTGTTTTATGAGTTGCGTTTTGTACTTTAGTTGAGAATGGTTTCCGCAAGTTGCGAAGTTTTAAGCTGCATTTGAATTTGAAATTGTATTGTATTAAAATTGAATGTTAATGTGATTTTCTTGCAGGGAAGTATACTTTTTGTTATGTATTGATTCTGCTATTTTTTTTTTTTAGTTAATACAGATGAAGAGATTGATGACGTCATTTTGTAAATTTTTGATATTTTTTGCTTGTTGCATAAGCACAGCGATATGCCGCTGTACGTATGTGCCCCAATTATTGTTCAAGTGAAGTCTGAAGAAGTTTGGGAGTTAGTTCATTGGCTAATGGGGATGTAGGTATGACGTAGTAGCAGAATTATTTTAGTATGAAGTAAATGTAATTTTAGATGAAGTCGGAATTTGGATGAGGAAAGTTTTTGCGCATTGGGTTTTTTGGACTTGGTGCGAATTCTAGTATATTAAAAGTTATGGAGAAATTTTTGGGTAAAGTTATAGTTGCATTGCAATATTGAGGAAAATTTCGGAAGGTTAGTGTTTTGAGAAATTTTAGCACTCCCAGTGGAGTGGGTTGTTTT
Organism: Maratus speculifer; assembly: GCA_964019185.1. Lineage (NCBI taxonomy): Eukaryota > Metazoa > Arthropoda > Arachnida > Araneae > Salticidae > Maratus > Maratus speculifer. Next base: position 102,998,839 of record OZ025289.1, on the reverse strand, counting down.
GAGAGAAGTAATTAGTTTTGAAAGTTTTACGAGTTTTTGGAAGTTTTACGGAGGCTATTTGTAAGATAGAAGAATGATTGGATTGAATATGTGATTATTTGAGGCAAACTGAGTTTTTTTGGGTTGTGATGGGTTAAAGTTAATATTTTAAAAGTTATGTTTCGGCGTTAAATTTCACCCATCACTGTGTTTTATTACGGCCCTAAGTTTATAACAAGAAAAAGTTCTGGGCATGCATTTAGCCCAGCCCTTTTTCTCTGCGGAGTTCGAGGGGGGGTTGTGAGGGAGTGACCTTTAGTCATAAAGGCACTCTAGTGTTTCTGAGATCGTGACGTCAATAATTTAACATTTTGTAGGCGTAAAAGTGACATCTATCCTCTCTTTGACTTTAACTTTCTAGAGTGTGTGTGCTCTTTCGAATTCCGCAGTTAGCTCGCGGTTATTAGTATTATGTTAATGAAAAGTATCTCAGTTTGTCGCGTATAAAAGCTTGGGTGTGAGTTTGTGGGGTGTGTGTGTTCTGGCCTTGGCCAGCGTCTGTGTGTGTTTCTGGCCTTGGCCAGCAGCCAGCGTCTGTGTGTTTCTGGCCTTAGCCAGCAGCCAGCGTCTGTGTGTTTCTGGCCTTGGCCAGCAGCCAGCGTCTGTGTGTTCCTGGCAGTAGCCAGCAGCCAGCAGCCTCTGTGTGTGTTCCGCCATTGGACAACGAAGTTGATGATTGTTTAGTAAGGTGCTGACGATTAGAGAATAGCTACGGCCTCCAGGAAAGCGGAAAGGAGTTCAGATAGTGGATTAAAGATTCGGCCTTGGTAAGAAAGTTTAGAATCGTTCCGTTTTGATTATTTGAGCAAATAAAGAAATATCCACAGCCACGGGCTGTGAAATTAAGATTTGTTTAGTAGATTAGCCAGGAAATAGTGTCAAGTGTTAGACGGTGCCCCGGCTGAGCTAGACCGAAGCCTGTGAGTATGATTTTAGCTGTTCATAGTGTTCTCAGTGTGTGAAATTATAGACCTGCTCCACTTTCCTTTAGCCCTTATCATTTTAATAAACTGTGTTGTTTTAACCTAAATTAATGAGTATGTCTGCATATAACGTGACAAATGACACCCAGCATGAACATACCGTCACAATGTAATAAACAGTTTAAATAATGATTTACATTTAATGTTTAATTTATTTGTAACTTAAAATAATATTAAAAAATGTTTCAATAAAAGAAGAATAGACAAATAACGGTCATTACCTTAGCTATATTTCTTCGATTAACTAAAGGCTCATTTAGACAAAATTTTTCAAATTTCAATAATCACATACCTGAAAAGAAGAAATAAAATGCATTTTAGATAATGTATAAGTTTTTATTTTTTTTTCTAATGTCATTTTATTAAGTTGAGGAAAATGTTCTGGGAAACTTTTAATCTAATAATTATCAGAATTTGTATCGTATATATATGAGTACTAGCTGTATATGTATAGGAGTTGGGAAATTTCGATCCAGACATGGCTCCATCCGATTATGGATCTTTTAATCAATGCCATACATTTTAAAGGGCCGTCTATTTGAATCCTGTAAAGGCTCCGCTGCAGTGAAATTATCCGATCACTAAATCTCATGTTAACCTTTTTGAAAACTTTGAATAGTGAGGGCTCATTACCTCATATAATTATTAAAATACAGTTTTCACCATGAAAAAGTAAACGTCAGATGCTGATTATATGTGCGTTTTTAAAAATTGTCTCCGTAAATTTTATGTACATAAAAAATTCCTGTAAACTTTGAAATTTAAATTTGATTAAATTTTACCATCCTCTTAAAGATACTTAAAATTTGTGTACACAAGTTTTAAAAACGCACATCATTGGAATCTGACGTCTACTTCTGATTATGAAAACAGTATATTAATAATTACATTATGTAATGAGTCATCGCGCTTCAAAGTTTTCCCATAGATTAACTTAGGATTCCGTAATGGGGGAGTTTTACTGCGGCGACCCCTTAAAAAGTCTGAAGAAGCATGCCAAGAAGTTTACGATTCCAAGGAACTGCCATTGTACTTCCAGCAAACCCAGAATCAGACAGAATGATGGCAAAAAGTCATGGACTACCATGGCCTCTACTTTGAAGAACAGTCCTTGTTACTTTTGTCGTTAATTTTCACATAACAAAGCAACTTTCATAAATTTTCAAACTCCTTTTTGCTGAACCCAGTTTTACAGTAAAATTTCTTAATAACATATACCTTCAAACAGTGGAATTTTCCCCTATTCAGGTGGGAAAATTTGAAAAATAGGCAACGGGGTTAAGAAACCGTCAGCTAAACATAGCTAGATGTGCATTGTTTTGACAGTATCCGTCATGCAAATTTTACTGCACATTTATATAAAAACTTACTTATAAAATATCTTCTGAAGATTTTATTTTTGTTAAATACTATTTAGAATGCTATTTAGAATCTATGAACGGTGCTACAACATGTGAGTACTACATGATAAAGAACTTATTAGATGAAACGTTATGTTGCTTTCTTTCTAAACATCAATACGTTACAGCTTTTGCGATAAAACTACAACTAAATATGCAAATTTTAAAACACATTTATATTTATTCAAGAAGCTTAGGAAATGACGATAATATATTTTTTCAAGAATGATAAGCAATAACTGTTTTTAAGGAAACGTCTCTTTTTATGTATAGTTGGTTGTACATCAAATGAATGTCACTTCATAATCCACGTCTTAGAATACGTTGACATCTACACAAAGAAATTTCATTTTGGGATATTTCAACGTAAATTTCGAAAATGTCTGTTCGTGTAATTTTCAGTGGGATTTATTTTATTGCCAGAATAATGCTAACATAAAAGCATTTCACAAGAATGCATAAACATTTCTCAAATTTAGCGTTTGGTCGATCATATTTAGATGTTATAACATCACATACAGCTTCTCTACAGTTTTGAAGAGTAGCATTATTATAAATAATAAAAACAAAAAGTAAATACAAAATACTTATTCTACTATATTTCATGACATTTTATAACATCATCCTATATCATTGAAATTTTAGTTTCACAATCGCTTAAATTGGAATTTTCAGTTTTGTTAAAGTTTCGAAAAACTATTAATGTTTTTTTGTACACTACTGGCCATTAAGATTGCTACACCACGAAGAAATGCAGATAACAAAATGATATTTATTGGATAAATATATTATGAGAGAAATAATAAGTGATTAAATTTTCAAGAAATTTGGGTGCATGGATACTGAGAAATCAGTACCCAGAACAACCACCTCGGGCAGTAATAACAGCATTTACATGCCTGGGCATTAAGTCAAAGATATATTGGATGGCATTATACAGATGCCCATGTAGCTTCAACACGACGCGACAGTTCATCAACCGTAGTGAGTGGCGTATGGTTATGAGCTAGTCGATCAACAACCATTGGCCAGACGTTTTCTATTGGTGAGAGACCTGAGGAACATGCTGGCCAGGGCAACAGCCAAACATTTTCCATATCAAGAAAGGTCCGTAAAAATCCGGAAAATGCGGTCGGGCTTTATCCTTCTAAAACGTAATATTTCGCAGGTCTCGAATAAAGAGTAGAGACACGGGTCACAAAATATCAGAAATGTAACGAGCGCTGTTCAAAGTGCCGTCAATGCAAAAAAGAGATGGCCGAGACGTATATCCAATGGCACCCCATATCATATCACCAGGTGATGGGCCAGATATGACGATGACGAATGCACGCTGCCAATATTCATTTACCACGATACCACCAAACACGGATTCGGCCATCATGATGTTGTAAATGGGACCTGGATTCATCTGAAAAAACGACTCCTCACCATTTGTGCACCAAGGTCGTCCTTGATCACACCATTGAAGGAGCTCTTGTCTATGACACAGCGTCAAGGGAAGTCACAGCAATGGTCTCTTAGCTGAGAGTCCATGTTACTGCAAAAGTCGTCGAACTGTTCGTGCAGACAATTTTTGACTTGTAAATGACCCCATTTCTTGACTCAGGGCTCGGGACCTAGTAGCACGATCATTTACGGCCGTATGGATAACATGCATGTCTTCTCGGCTGCTAGTGATAGGGGGCCGTTGAGATCCCGTACAGAGGTCCGTATTAAGCTCTTGAATTTATCAATTCCATATTTCGCAATATCTCGTATAATCGAATAAATAATCAATTGGATCTCGACCAACGCGAGCAGCAATACTGCGATACGATAAACTGCAATCCAGGTAGGCTACAATTCGATCTTTAGCAAGGCCAGAAACATGCTGGTACGCATTTCTCCTTCTTACACGAGGCATCACAACAATTTTTCACCAGGCAACAATGCTCTAAGACAATTTCTGTGTGAGAAACCGGCTGAACAATTTCCTTATTTAAACACAATGTAGGTGTCGCTATCGGCACCTGCTTTGTCAGAGTGCGTTGAAAAGCTAATCATTTGCATTTCATAGAATCTTCTTCCTGTCGTGTAAATTTCACGTCTGTAGCATGTCGCCTTCAAGGTGTAGCAATTTTAGTGACCAGTAGTGTAGAAATATCAAATTTAAAAGAAATCATATTTTTTATTCATTATTGTCTTTTTAAATGATGATTATAGTTTAGCTATATTGTAAAGTGCTTTTTATTTTGAATTATGATCTTGTGTTATTTTTTTTCTGCCATCTCACATCTTTTTTATTTTGATAGTTTCTTTTTTGTTAATCAGTGAATTTAACATATGCATATTTTTGTATCGTTATATAATAAATGTAGATTTTAGATAATGTAATATAAATGCTTATTATTTAAACTACGCTATTGTGTAATTTTTCTCTCAAGATTGTATTATCATTATTATATTGATAACTTATTTTTGTTCATCAGTTATATGAATATAAGTATTTTTTCTGCCGTATTATAATGTATGCAGATCTTAAATAATGTACAATAGTTTCAACATAATATTTAATCACTTTACATAACAAAAAATAATAGAAATAAATAAATATTAAAGTCATTTTTATAAAATAATATTTTGGAATGCTAGATAAATAGCTATGCATTCCGTTATAATGTTTAAAACTCTTACGTAATAAAATATGTTTTAGATGATACAATTTTAGCCCTATATACTCCAATAGTATCCTACACTATTTTTATTTAAAAACTGTAAATGACTGTGAACATTCTAAAACATATTCATAAGAATTCGACGAGCTTCAGAAATGACGGTAATAGATTTTTTTTCCTAGAATGACAAACAGTAAATGGTTTTACGAAAACGTTTTTTCTCTTATGTAGGGTTGGTTGTACATCAAATAAATGTCACCCTGCCATCTACATCTTAGAAGACGCTGACACCTACACAAAGAAATTTCGTTTCGGAACATTTTAGCATAAATTTCAAAGATCTTATTTCATGTCATTTTCAGTGCGATTTATTTTATTTCCAGAATACTGCTAACATAAAAGCATTTCATACAAATACTTAATTCTTTCGCAACATTTTGCAATTTGTTGATCATGTTCAGATGTTATAGTATAGTATATAGCTATTACGAAGCTGTTAAAATTGACGTTATTATAAGTAATGAAAATAAAATTTAAATGCAAAATACCTGTCACAACAAAAGTCAACGTATATTATTATCCTATATTATTCAGACTTGTTTCATAATTTGTCAAAATGCATTTTATAATTTTGATATTATGTAAAAACAAATAAACATATTTAGTATAAAAATGTTTAAATAATCATCTTATTTGATTTTAGTATGGTTTTAAAATGATAATAATGGAATTTTCGTAAAATTCTCAGACGATAGAATTTAAAGTATTACGCTGAAAGGATTTAAATTATTATTGTAAAATATTATGTTGTGACATAATATTTTCCACTAAAGTTGTTAATATTTCAATATTATGTATTCGTTATTGAATTAAATAAACATTTTTTATGTTTGTGTGTGGTACTGATAACACATTAATGTAATGTTACATATAACGAAACATATAATTGATTTGGTAAACTATTTCCAAAATCGAAGAAGAAATTTCATTCTTGTCATTTTGTCTTTTCCCGATAAAGTGATCATAAAGAGTAAGCAATTTATCACAAATGTTAATCTAATTCACATCATAATAAAAATTTAAAATTTCTCTTTTTTTTTTTGTTTGTTTGTTCTTTTTTTTTTTTTTTTTTTTGAAAATATTATTTATTTTGATAACTAAACATACCAGTTTTAAGGGAGGCCAAAAAAATATTTTGATTTTTAATATTTATGTTGTCAAATAGATTATTTTTTTCGACGATTCTGTCTCGATAATTTATCTCCATTTTTTTTGTTGTTATTATTATTTTACATGCTTCCTTCTTATTTTTCATTTTTTCTTTTTCATTCAGTATTTTCAATTTTTTTCTCTGTATTTTTATTTATAATAATTTTTTTCATTGATCTTAGAATTAATGTTCAGAATTCCAACTATTGCTGACTTTTGTAAATGATTAAAAAATTTTTTAAGTTATATGAATAACCATTACACTTTCTCTTGAAATTTAATAATGCTAGAACTTTTCTATTCATAATTAATCATATCCATTTATATCAATGTTGGATTCCATATCATTCTGAAAGAAATTAATACAAATACTCTATCACAACCATAAAAGACTTAATACTTAAACAAATTTTTATTTGGTATCATATATTTTCGTATTAAAAATTGTAACATTATTTTACCAAATATTACATAATTTAAAAAAGATTATTATTAAACATTCTTTGATATAAAATGTGTTTTTTTTTTTTTTTTTTAGTTACAATATTTTGAAAACAAAATTTACCTATATTTCGATTTCATTCTGGTATCAAACAACCAAACATTACTACGAAATCTGAATGTAAATTCAAATATTCAAACCTGCTTGTTTTTAAGAAATGGTTGAAATTACTGCAATAAATTTGCACTACTGCCTTTTTAATGACATAAACAAAATAAAATTCATATTAAAAAATTCTTTCTTTTAATAGCATTTTAAACTTCCTAACTTTTTTGAAGGAACTTTTATTATGATCGCATCGCAAATGTAATAAGCAATTTAAACAATGATTTAAATTTAATGGTTAATTTAATTGTAGCTTTGAATAATGTTAAAAAATGTTTCAATAAAAGTAGAATATACAAATAATTTTTATTACCTTAATATATTTCTTCAATAAACTAAAGTTTAATTTAGAGAAGTTTTTTCAAATTTCAATAATCACATACCTGAAAGGAAGAAACAAAATTCATTTTAGATAACGTATAAGTTTTTAATTTTTCAATATCATTTATTTTAGGTTAAGCAAAAAGTTCTGGGACATTTTTTATCTAATAGTTACGATAACTTGTATCGTATATAAGAGTACTAGTTGTATATGTATAGAATTTCGGAAATTTAGATCCGGACATGGCTCCATCCGATTATGGCCCTACTGATCAATGAAATACTTTTTCAAGGGCAGTCTATTTGAATCCTGTAAAGGCTCCGCTGCAGTGAAACTCCCCGATCGCTAAATCTCATGTTAGCCTTTTTAAAAACTTTGAATAGTAAGGGCTCATTACCTCATATAATTATTAAAATACAGTTTTCACCATGAAAAAGTAAACGTCAGATGCTGATGATATATGCGTTTTTAAAAATTGTCTAAGTAATTTTTAAGTATATAAAAAATCCCTGTAAACTTTGAAATTTCAGTTTGATTAAATTTTATTATCCTCTTATAGATACTAAATTTTTGCGTAGACAAGTTTTAAAAACGCACATCATTGGCATCCGACATCTACATTCTGATGATGAAAACGGTATATGAATAATTTTATTAAGTAATGAGTCATCGCGCTTCAAAGTTTTCCCATAGGTTAACATGGAATTTCGTTATCGGGAAATTTTACTGCAGCGGCCCCTTAAAGAGGCTGAAGGAGCATGTCAAGAAGTTTTCGATTTCAAAGAACCCACGTGGTAATTCCAGCAAATCCAGAATCTGACAGAACGATGGCAAAAAGTCTACTGGACTATTATGGCCCCAACTTTGAAGAACAGTCCATACTGTTTTTGTTATTAATTTTCGCATAACAACGCAACTTTCACAAATTTTCCAGAACTTTTTGCTGAACCTACTATTGCAGTAAAATTTCTTAATAACATGTATCTTCAAACACTAGAATTTTGTCCCTATTCAGGTGTAAAAATGTGCAAAAAATAGGCAAAAGGGATTAAGAAACCGTCAGTTAAACAGAGGTGGGTGTGCATTGTTTTGAGAGTATCTGTCATACAAGTTTTACTGCACATTTATATAAAAACTCACTTATAAAATATCTTCTGAAGATTTTATTTTTATTAAATACTATTTAGAATGCTATTTAGAATCTATGAACGGTACTACAGCATGTGAGTACAACATAATAAAGAACTTTTTAGATGAAACTTTATGTGGCTTTCTTTCTAAACCGCAACAATATCCTACAGCTTTTGCAATAAAACTACAACTAAATACGCAAATTTTAAAACACATTTATATTTATTGAAGAAGCTTCACAAATGACGATAATATATTTTTTCAAGAATGGCAAACAATAACTCTTTTTATAAAAACGTCTTTTTTTATATTCAGTTGGTTGTACGTCAAATAGATGTCACTTTGTCATCTACGTCTTAGAATACGTTGACATCTACACAAAGAAATTTCATTTTGGGAAATTTTAACGTAAATTTCGAAAATGTCAGTTCATGCAATTTTCATTGCGATTTATTTTATTGCCATAATAATGCTAACATAAAAGCATTTCATAAGAATGTATAAACATTTCTCAAATTTGGCGTTTGGTCGATCATGTTTAGATGTTATAGCATCACATATAGCTTCTATACAGCTTTGAAAAGTAGCATTATTATAAGAAATAAAAACAAAAAGTAAATTCAATATACTTCTTCCAGTAAATTTCATAATAATTTAAACATCAATGTTATTTTCACACTAGCTTAAAGTGGAATTTCCAGTTTTGTTATTGTTTCGAAAAAATATTAAGGCTTTCTTATAAAAATATAAATTTTAAAAAACCATATTTTTATACTTTTCTTTTAAAATGATAATAATAGCTTCGTTATATTGTTAACGTTTTTTTTTTTTTTTTTTTTTTTTTTTTTTTTTTTAAATTATGATCTTCCCACATCTTTTCTATTTTGATAACCTACTTTTGTTAATCAACGAATTTAAAAAGTGCATATTTTTGTATCGTTGTTATAATACATGTAGATTTTAGATAATGTAATATTAGTGCTTATTTTTTGAATTACGATATTGTGTAATTTTTATTTTCCTCACAATCTTTTATTATTATTATATTGATAGTTTATTTTTGTTATTCAGTTACATTAATATCTGTATTGTTTGTGTCGTATTACAGTATATGAAGATTTTAAATAATGTACAATAGTTTTAACATAATATTTAAAACATTTTACACGAGAAAAATAATAGAAGCCAATAAATATTATGTTCATTTTTATAAAATACCATTTTAGAATGCTGAGTAAATGTTATACTTTACGTTATAACATTTAAAACTCTTAGATAATAAAGCATGTTTCAGTTGATACATTTTTAGCACCATAAACAGCAACAGTCCCTACACTATTTGCATTAAAAAACTGTAAATAACTGTGAACATTCTAAAAACATATTCATAAGAATTCAATGAACTTCAGAAATGACGGTAATGGATTTTTTTTCTCCAAGGATGACAAACAGTAAATGGTTTTACGAAAACGCTTTTTCTCTTATGTAGAGTTGGTTGTACATCAAATAAATGTCACCCTGCCATCTACATCTTAGAAGACGCTGACACCTACACAAAGAAATTTCGTTTCGGGACATTTTAGCATAAATTTCAAAGATGTTATTTCATGTAATTTTCAGTGCGATTTATTTTACTTCCAGAATACTGCTAGCATAAAAGCATTTCATACAAATGCATAAATCTTTCGCAACATTTTGCAATTTGTTGATCATGTTCAGATATTATAGTGTAGTATATAGTTATTACGAAGGTGCGAAAATTGACATTATTATAAGTAATGAAAATAAAATTTAAATTTAAAATATCTGTCACAACAAAAATCAAGGAACATTTTTATCCTATATTATTCAGACTTGTTTCATAATTTGTTAAAATGAATTTTATAATTTTGATATTATTTTTAAACAAATAAATATATTTTAGTATAAAAAATTAATGTTTAAATGATCACGGCTTGGAAGATTAAATGATGCAATCCTGCTTCTAGCAGGGGTCTCTGGACCATCGAAGGATTTTTTAAAACGCAAAGAAATGAAAGAATAATAACAATAGATGGGATTTCGGGGATAGAATTGCTTTGACCTATTAATGTTTTTTAGAATAAAATAAAATAAAGAAATGATATATTAAATGGTTGGAGTATAAATAATACATTAAATATTGGAAAAAGAAAGGAGAAAAGTTAAATATTAAAATAATTTGGAAATAATTAATTTAGAATTAAGGTGAAAAAAATCATTATTACATACATTTCGGTGACAGAATTCCCGTTTATTATTTCTATTTTAAGAATATTATTATTTCTATTTAAATAAGTTGCATGAATCTGTTTATGATTTCAACATTGCTTGAAAGCACGACAAGGAATTGCGCCGATATAAGGTACCCTGGGGTAATAACGCCACGTTAAGGTTTTACCAATTTTCACGGCTTAGTTTTAGATTGTATTTTTTAAACAAATATAGGATCTGATACAGCAACTCATTGACTATCTATATAAAATAAAATAATTTAACAGATATGTATTCATAAAATGTAATGGCGTTTTTTCTTGACCAATGCTATTTGGCGTTATTACCCACCTATATGGGTAATAACGCCATGCAAACAAAACTATGAAATAAGATTGAATAATTGCATGTAGATAGCCGAATTCGAAAAATACAAACTCTACAAACTTAGAAATTGACAAATTGCATTCTAAGCTATTGAAAATGTTCATTTTTTTGTGAAAGTGTAAGAAAAATAAAGGTGTGGTTTGGGAGGGGGGGATGAGGCAAAACAATATCAGACCGTGAGCTTCTTTTTGCTTAAAAAGGACCGCTTAATAGAAATATGAGAAACATTGCACAGTTTTAACTGTGTTTATTTGAATCTGTATTTAGGATGTAGCTCGGCCACTGTAGGGAATCAACTGGGGTATTAATATAAAGGATTGGCGTTATTACCCCGGTATAGTTATTGCGCAGTGCCTTTTAAATTACAAATTATCTCGAGAAGATATCCGAAATCTTCAACAACATTTTAAAAGTACATAAAATGCACTACAAATTTATGTAATTAACAAAGTATTTCCGGATAAAAAGATAGTCTTCACATCACAACACGTATCTCGCAAATTTTAGATCAAGCGTTAATTTCAGTTGTTTCTAAAAACAATAAGACCTAAAAATGAAACAAATTAACTTGAAGCTGTTTTTTGCGATTTATATGACTCAAAACCCTTCTGCGCAGAGCACATGGGTGTCATTTACCTGATTATTTCATAATTATGCAAAATATAAGCACTTGGCGTTATTACCCCGCCTGGCGTTATTACCCCAGGGTACCTTATTTAGTTTAATAAGAGCAATGTCTGATGAACCCTTCTTTCAGTTGCATTCATTCTAACAAAATAATAATAATAATAATAATAATAATAATAATAATAATAATAATAATAATAATAATAATAATAATAATAATAATAATAATAATAATAATAATAATAATAATAATAATTTAAAAGTGTCCCCAAGATACTAATAACCCTTTGAGACCCAACAGCTCCGATTTTAAAAAATATTCAGCTGTTGCAATATATTCTTTTAACATCCAAAAAGTAATTAAAAATTAGAACATAAAGCTAAAAAATGATTTTTCACCCTGTTAGTTATACTTATTACCAACATGAATTAAAATTCCCGAACTAAAAATTCAAATTAGCTATAATTGTACAGTTTATACAATACGCTCTGCAAAAGAGCTTTGGTAAAAAAAGCATGTGATAAATTTCTAGTTTAAAAATAATTTTAATCGTAAAAGTGAGATGGCATGTAACATTAAAAAAAAAAAGACGTGTGGCACTCGGGGACTGCCGCGGTAAAGCTATTGCATAGCATTTTTTTATCAACTTATGCAATCATAATTATTTATTTACTTTTTATTTATGCAGTTTTTTTGTCTTTGATATTAATTCAAGTTATACATTTTGAGCGTGATGACCGATAATAAAACATTTTTTTTCTTTTATTGGATAAATGATAAATTAATATTGTTTAAAATATTTTTATTATCTTACAATATATGTAGGTTAATCAGGAATTTTTATCATTAAAACTATACTTTTATGGTAGCTGAAATAAAAAACATAAGTTTGAGACTTGATATTCTCAAAATATCTGAAAAATACCGCTTTAATGTCTGCCGAAGTCTACCGAAGGATACCCTGCCGAAGTCTGCCAAACTGAAGCGACGTTAGCCGGAGTGTTAGGTTTTTTCTCGTTACGGAATTTCTAGATTCTTTCGCCGCGCTCAAAGCCCGCGATAAATGCTATGCAATACCTTAATAAATTACCAAACAAAATTTGGCCGCACTACGAAAATTAGATCGAGTTATAAGCATTATAAATTTTCCGATCCTCACTGTGGGGGTCTCCTGTCACCAAAAATTAACATTGTCTCATTAAAATTTACCAAACGAAATTTGGCCGCGCTACGAAAATTAGATCGCGAGTTATAAGCATTTTAAATTTTGCGACCTTCACCGTGGGGGGGGGGGGTCTCCTGTCACCAAAAGTAACACTATCTCATAATAAATTATCAAACAAAATTTGGCCGCGCTACGAAAATTAGATCGCGAGTTATAATCATTTTAAATTTTTCGACCCTCACCATGGGGGGATCTCCTGTCACTAAAATTAACATTCTCTCATTATAAATTACCAAACAAAATTTGGCCGCGCTACGAAAATTAAATCGCGAGTTATAATCATTTTAAATTTTTCGACCCTCACCGAGGGGGGGGGGGGTTTCCTGTCACCAAAAGTAACACCGTCTCATAATAAATTACCAAACAAAATTTGGCCGCCCTACGAAAATTATATCGCGTGTTATAAGCATTTTAAATTTTTCGACCCTCACCGTGGGGGGGGGGGGGGTCTCCTGTCACCAAAAGTAACACTGTCTCATAATAAATTACCAAACAAATTTTGGCCGCACTATGAAAATTAGACCGCGAGTTATAAGCATTTTAATATTTTCAACCCTCACCATGGGGGGATCTCCTGTCACCAAAAATTAACACTGTCTCATAATAAATTACAAAAAAAAAAAAAAAAAAAAAAAAAAAAAAAAAAAAAAAAAATTGGCAGTGCCACGAAAATTGATCGCGAGTTATAAACATTTTAAATTTTTCGACCCTCACCGTGGGGGGGGGGTCTCCTGTCACCAAAAATTAACACTCTCTCATAATAAACTACCGAACAAAATATGGCCGCGTTACGAAAGTTAGATCACGAGTTATAAGCATTTTAACTTTTTCGACCCTCACCGTGGGGGGTCTCCTGTTACCAAAATTTAACGCTGTTTCATAATAAATCATTAAACAAAATTTGGCCGCGCTACGAAAATTGATCGCGAGTTGTAAGTATTTTAAATTTTTCGACCCTCAAATTGGGGGGTTTCCTGTCTCCAAAAATTAACACTCTCTCATAAAAAATTACCAAACAAAATTTGGCCGCGCTACGAAAATTAGATCACGAGTTATAAGCATTTTATCTTTTTCGACCCTCACCGTGGGGGGTCTCCTGTCACCAAAATTTAACACTGTTTCATAATAAATCATTAAACAAAATTTGGCCGCGCTGCGAAAATTGATCGCAAGTTATAAGCATATTGAATTTTTCGACCCTCACCGTGGAGGGTCTCCTGTCACCAAAAATTAACACTCTCTCATAAAAAATTACCAAAGAAAATTTGGCCGTGCTACAAAAATTGATCGCGAGTTATAAACATTTTAAATTTTTCGACCCTCACCGTGGGTTGTCTCCTGTCACCAAAAATTAACACTCTCTCATAATAAATTACCGAACAAAATATGGCCGCGCTACGAAAGTTAGATCACGAGTTATATGCATTTCAACTTTTTCGACTCTCACCGTGAGGGGGGGGGGGGTCTCCTGTCACCAAAATTTAACACTGTTTCATAATAAATCATTAAACAAAATTTGGCCGCGCTACGAAAGTTGATCGCGAGTTATAAGCATTTTAAATTTTTCGACCCCCACCGTGGGGGGGGGGTCTCCTGTCACCAAAAGTAACACTGTCTCATAATAAATTACCAAACAAAATTTGGCCGCGCTACGAAAATTGATCGCGAGTTATAAGCATTTTAAATTTTTCGACCCTCACTGTGGGGGGTCTCCTGTCACCAAAAATTAACTCTCTCATAATAAATTACCAAACAAAATTTGGCCGCGATACGAAAATTAGATCGCGAGTTATAAGTATTTTAAATTTTTCGATCCTAACCATTGGGCGGGTCTCCAATCACCAAAAGCTACATTATCCTACCTTGTATTATTTTAAGACGATTTTTTTCTATACACATTCTATCAGGAATTTTTATCATTGAAACTATAGTTTTATGGTAACTGAAATAAGAAACATAAGTTTGAGATTTGATATCCTCTAAATATCTGAAAAATACCGCGTCAATGTCTGCCGAAGTTTACCGAAGGATACCATGCCGAAGTCTGCGGAGCTGAAACGACGTTAGCCGAGTGTTAGGTTTTTTTCTCGTTACGGAATTTCTAGATTCTTTCGCCGCGCTCAAAGCCCGCGATAAATGCTATGCAATACCTTAATAAATTACCAAACAAAATTTGGCCGCACTACGAAAATTAGATCGAGTTATAAGCATTATAAATTTTCCGATCCTCACTGTGGGGGTCTCCTGTCACCAAAAATTAACATTGTCTCATTAAAATTTACCAAACGAAATTTGGCCGCGCTACGAAAATTAGATCGCGAGTTATAAGCATTTTAAATTTTGCGACCTTCACCGTGGGGGGGGGGGGTCTCCTGTCACCAAAAGTAACACTATCTCATAATAAATTATCAAACAAAATTTGGCCGCGCTACGAAAATTAGATCGCGAGTTATAATCATTTTAAATTTTTCGACCCTCACCATGGGGGGATCTCCTGTCACTAAAATTAACATTCTCTCATTATAAATTACCAAACAAAATTTGGCCGCGCTACGAAAATTAAATCGCGAGTTATAATCATTTTAAATTTTTCGACCCTCACCGAGGGGGGGGGTTTCCTGTCACCAAAAGTAACACCGTCTCATAATAAATTACCAAACAAAATTTGGCCGCCCTACGAAAATTATATCGCGTGTTATAAGCATTTTAAATTTTTCGACCCTCACCGTGGGGGGGGGGGGGGTCTCCTGTCACCAAAAGTAACACTGTCTCATAATAAATTACCAAACAAATTTTGGCCGCACTATGAAAATTAGACCGCGAGTTATAAGCATTTTAATATTTTCAACCCTCACCATGGGGGGATCTCCTGTCACCAAAAATTAACACTGTCTCATAATAAATTACAAAAAAAAAAAAAAAAAAAAAAAAAAAAAAATTGGCAGTGCTACGAAAATTGATCGCGAGTTATAAACATTTTAAATTTTTCGACCCTCACCGTGGGGGGGGGTCTCCTGTCACCAAAAATTAACACTCTCTCATAATAAACTACCGAACAAAATATGGCCGCGTTACGAAAGTTAGATCACGAGTTATAAGCATTTTAACTTTTTCGACCCTCACCGTGGGGGGTCTCCTGTTACCAAAATTTAACGCTGTTTCATAATAAATCATTAAACAAAATTTGGCCGCGCTACGAAAATTGATCGCGAGTTGTAAGTATTTTAAATTTTTCGACCCTCAAATTGGGGGGTTTCCTGTCTCCAAAAATTAACACTCTCTCATAAAAAATTACCAAACAAAATTTGGCCGCGCTACGAAAATTAGATCACGAGTTATAAGCATTTTATCTTTTTCGACCCTCACCGTGGGGGGTCTCCTGTCACCAAAATTTAACACTGTTTCATAATAAATCATTAAACAAAATTTGGCCTCGCTGCGAAAATTGATCGCAAGTTATAAGCATATTGAATTTTTCGACCCTCACCGTGGAGGGTCTCCTGTCACCAAATATTAACACTCTCTCATAAAAAATTACCAAAGAAAATTTGGCCGCGCTACAAAAATTGATCGCGAGTTATAAACATTTTAAATTTTTCGACCCTCACCGTGGGTTGTCTCCTGTCACCAAAAATTAACACTCTCTCATAATAAATTACCGAACAAAATATGGCCGCGCTACGAAAGTTAGATCACGAGTTATATGCATTTCAACTTTTTCGACTCTCACCGTGAGGGGGGGGGTCTCCTGTCACCAAAATTTAACACTGTTTCATAATAAATCATTAAACAAAATTTGGCCGCGCTACGAAAGTTGATCGCGAGTTATAAGCATTTTAAATTTTTCGACCCTCACCGTGGGGGGGGGTCTCCTGTCACCAAAAGTAACATTGTCTCATAATAAATTACCAAACAAATTTTGGCCGCACTATGAAAATTAGACCGCGAGTTATAAGCATTTTAATATTTTCAACCCTCACCATGGGGGATCTCCTGTCACCAAAAATTAACACTGTCTCATAATAAATTACCAAAAAAAAAAAAAAATTTGGCAGTGCTACGAAAATTGATCGCGAGTTATAAACATTTTAAATTTTTCGACCCTCACCGTGGGGGGGGGTCTCCTGTCACCAAAAATTAACACTCTCTCATAATAAACTACCGAACAAAATATGGCCGCGTTACGAAAGTTAGATCACGAGTTATAAGCATTTTAACTTTTTCGACCCTCACCGTGGGGGGTCTCCTGTTACCAAAATTTAACGCTGTTTCATAATAAATCATTAAACAAAATTTGGCCGCGCTACGAAAATTGATCGCGAGTTGTAAGTATTTTAAATTTTTCGACCCTCAAATTGGGGGGTTTCCTGTCTCCAAAAATTAACACTCTCTCATAAAAAATTACCAAACAAAATTTGGCCGCGCTACGAAAATTATATCACGAGTTATAAGCATTTTATCTTTTTCGACCCTCACCGTGGGGGGTCTCCTGTCACCAAAATTTAACACTGTTTCATAATAAATCATTAAACAAAATTTGGCCGCGCTGCGAAAATTGATCGCAAGTTATAAGCATATTGAATTTTTCGACCCTCACCGTGGAGGGTCTCCTGTCACCAAAAATTAACACTCTCTCATAAAAAATTACCAAAGAAAATTTGGCCGTGCTACAAAAATTGATCGCGAGTTATAAACATTTTAAATTTTTCGACCCTCACCGTGGGTTGTCTCCTGTCACCAAAAATTAACACTCTCTCATAATAAATTACCGAACAAAATATGGCCGCGCTACGAAAGTTAGATCACGAGTTATATGCATTTCAACTTTTTCGACTCTCACCGTGAGGGGGGGGGGTCTCCTGTCACCAAAATTTAACACTGTTTCATAATAAATCATTAAACAAAATTTGGCCGCGCTACGAAAGTTGATCGCGAGTTATAAGCATTTTAAATTTTTCGACCCCCACCGTGGGGGGGGGGGTCTCCTGTCACCAAAAATTAACATTGTCTCATTAAAATTTACCAAACGAAATTTGGCCGCGCTACGAAAATTAGATCGCGAGTTATAAGCATTTTAAATTTTGCGACCTTCACCGTGGGGGGGGGGGTCTCCTGTCACCAAAAGTAACACTATCTCATAATAAATTATCAAACAAAATTTGGCCGCGCTACGAAAATTAGATCGCGAGTTATAATCATTTTAAATTTTTCGACCCTCACCATGGGGGGATCTCCTGTCACTAAAATTAACATTCTCTCATTATAAATTACCAAACAAAATTTGGCCGCGCTACGAAAATTAAATCGCGAGTTATAATCATTTTAAATTTTTCGACCCTCACCGAGGGGGGGGGGTTTCCTGTCACCAAAAGTAACACCGTCTCATAATAAATTACCAAACAAAATTTGGCCGCCCTACGAAAATTATATCGCGTGTTATAAGCATTTTAAATTTTTCGACCCTCACCGTGGGGGGGGGGGGTCTCCTGTCACCAAAAGTAACACTGTCTCATAATAAATTACCAAACAAATTTTGGCCGCACTATGAAAATTAGACCGCGAGTTATAAGCATTTTAATATTTTCAACCCTCACCATGGGGGGATCTCCTGTCACCAAAAATTAACACTGTCTCATAATAAATTACAAAAAAAAAAAAAAAAAAAAAATTGGCAGTGCTACGAAAATTGATCGCGAGTTATAAACATTTTAAATTTTTCGACCCTCACCGTGGGGGGGGGGGTCTCCTGTCACCAAAAATTAACACTCTCTCATAATAAACTACCGAACAAAATATGGCCGCGTTACGAAAGTTAGATCACGAGTTATAAGCATTTTAACTTTTTCGACCCTCACCGTGGGGGGTCTCCTGTTACCAAAATTTAACGCTGTCTCATAATAAATCATTAAACAAAATTTGGCCGCGCTACGAAAATTGATCGCGAGTTGTAAGTATTTTAAATTTTTCGACCCTCAAATTGGGGGGTTTCCTGTCTCCAAAAATTAACACTCTCTCATAAAAAATTACCAAACAAAATTTGGCCGCGCTACGAAAATTAGATCACGAGTTATAAGCATTTTATCTTTTTCGACCCTCACCGTGGGGGGGGGGTCTCCTGTCACCAAAAGTAACAATGTCTCATAATAAATTACCAAACAAATTTTGGCCGCACTATGAAAATTAGACCGCGAGTTATAAGCATTTTAATATTTTCAACCCTCACCATGGGGGATCTCCTGTCACCAAAAATTAACACTGTCTCATAATAAATTACCAAAAAAAAAAAAAAAAAAAAAAAAAAAAAAAATTTGGCAGTGCTACGAAAATTGATCGCGAGTTATAAACATTTTAAATTTTTCGACCCTCACCGTGGGGGGGGGGGGTCTCCTGTCACCAAAAATTAACACTCTCTCATAATAAACTACCGAACAAAATATGGCCGCGTTACGAAAGTTAGATCACGAGTTATAAGCATTTTAACTTTTTCGACCCTCACCGTGGGGGGTCTCCTGTTACCAAAATTTAACGCTGTTTCATAATAAATCATTAAACAAAATTTGGCCGCGCTACGAAAATTGATCGCGAGTTGTAAGTATTTTAAATTTTTCGACCCTCAAATTGGGGGGTTTCCTGTCTCCAAAAATTAACACTCTCTCATAAAAAATTACCAAACAAAATTTGGCCGCGCTACGAAAATTATATCACGAGTTATAAGCATTTTATCTTTTTCGACCCTCACCGTGGGGGGTCTCCTGTCACCAAAATTTAACACTGTTTCATAATAAATCATTAAACAAAATTTGGCCGCGCTGCGAAAATTGATCGCAAGTTATAAGCATATTGAATTTTTCGACCCTCACCGTGGAGGGTCTCCTGTCACCAAAAATTAACACTCTCTCATAAAAAATTACCAAAGAAAATTTGGCCGTGCTACAAAAATTGATCGCGAGTTATAAACATTTTAAATTTTTCGACCCTCACCGTGGGTTGTCTCCTGTCACCAAAAATTAACACTCTCTCATAATAAATTACCGAACAAAATATGGCCGCGCTACGAAAGTTAGATCACGAGTTATATGCATTTCAACTTTTTCGACTCTCACCGTGAGGGGGGGGGGGGTCTCCTGTCACCAAAATTTAACACTGTTTCATAATAAATCATTAAACAAAATTTGGCCGCGCTACGAAAGTTGATCGCGAGTTATAAGCATTTTAAATTTTTCGACCCCCACCGTGGGGGGGGGGGGTCTCCTGTCACCAAAAGTAACACTGTCTCATAATAAATTACCAAACAAAATTTGGCCGCGCTACGAAAATTGATCGCGAGTTATAAGCATTTTAAATTTTTCGACCCTCACTGTGGGGGGTCTCCTGTCACCAAAAATTAACACTCTCTCATAATAAATTACCAAACAAAATTTGGCCGCGATACGAAAATTAGATCGCGAGTTATAAGTATTTTAAATTTTTCGATCCTAACCATTGGGCGGGTCTCCAATCACCAAAAGCTACATTATCCTACCTTGTATTATTTTAAGACGATTTTTTTCTATACACATTCTATCAGGAATTTTTATCATTGAAACTATAGTTTTATGGTAACTGAAATAAGAAACATAAGTTTGAGATTTGATATCCTCTAAATATCTGAAAAATACCGCGTCAATGTCTGCCGAAGTTTACCGAAGGATACCATGCCGAAGTCTGCGGAGCTGAAACGACGTTAGCCGAGTGTTAGGTTTTTTCGTTACGGATGTGTTAGTATTTTTCGCGTTACGGAATTTATGGATTTGGTCGCCGCGCTCAAAGCCCGCGATAAAAGCTATGCAATAGCTTAATAATAGAACTTTATACAAAAAATGCTGCTTTTCGAGCAATTTGAAATTAAACACTGCAGAATGCTTTAAAATATTCACAACTATTTATAAAATCCCATTCCAACTATAAAAAAAATGCAAATTTATTATTCAAACGATTTATTTATGTATGCTTTCACAATGTATGTATTTAACAAACTGTTTATTTTCGAAATATATTAGTGAGATCAATAGTAAAAAAAACTACTTTTAAAAAGATAATAAAATAAAAGGAAATAAAGTAGTTTTCTGAGTTTGAAGTCAATTTTACGTTATTATATTTTGATTTTTAAGTCACGCTATCTTACATTTAGTAAAATTGTTATGCCAAAACTTTCGGCACATGTTTCCGATATTTTTAAAAATGTACATCACGTTGTAATCTTTCTGAAATAATTCTTTCCTAAAATGAGGAAATATTTATATGAAATATTTGTTGTGAACTAGTTTGTATGCCCGGTAGCGCAAAAGAGTAAAAAGCATATTGTATTAAAATGCAGATAAAAATTTACATTGTTAAAAATTCTAATATAAAAACTTTTTTAAAAATAAGCTAAGAGAGAAGCATTTACTTCTTGAATAAATATTAGTTTGGGTAGCTTTAAAAAACTCTTACATCAATTAGCAATGAAAAAAAATCGAGTTTTTTCTCCAATTTTTTTTATTTAAAAAAAAACTATTTTAACCTTCTTTTTTCTTTCTTTCTTTCTTATTTTCTTATTTTCTTTTTTCTCAATTCTACAGTCAATAGATTCTTAATAATCCTAATTTAAATATAGAAATAAAGGAATAAGAATTAAACTATACATAATGTATATGATAAAGGAGTTAGTTTTAATAATCACAGTTCTGAATGTTTTTCCTTTATCACAGGGGTCTGTATGTTACTTTAATTTCTACAATCGCCAAAGATTTTTTGCATTTTTTTAAAGTTTATTTATTTGCGGTTGTTGCTGGAGTTAAAGTATAATTCCATTTTTATAAATTAATGCATGTTTTTAATTGCATACAACTAAATATGGTTTAATATATTAAACAACTTCTTAAGTGAAATTTAAGGAACAGTAAATAAGAATACGGGGAATCAACAATAAAAGAACATACTAAATTTACATATTTTGCTTCTTATACCTTTAAATAAAAAGAAAGGAAAAAACGGTAACTATTTCGTTGTATGCTGAAGTGTTTAAATTCCTTATACAAATTATGGATAAAAAAATAATAATTACAGTACACTAAGCATTAAAAAAAATAAATTTATATAAAAGACGCTGAAATATACAAGGCAAATTCGCATACTAAAAACTAAAATGGTTTTTCAAATTTTTCTCTTAGTTTATTGGAAGAATATAAAATCAAGAAGCTCTACAAAGAAACGAATCTTATTAGTTTGTTTACTATATAAAAAAATTAGAAGGTCTTCGTTAATGAAAAGTTATTACTTTTTATGATGGCCTTTTAAATTAAAAAAAATTAATTGCAGATTAATTAACTGAAACACAAAACGAAAACGAAGGATTAAATTATGGAGTAAATGGACAATGTTTTACAAAATATTACCAACAATTTTATAATCTAATATTGTTTTAGTTTTTTCGATATATGATTTCCTGGTAATAGCTGGAAT
Source organism: Maratus speculifer (assembly GCA_964019185.1). Taxonomy (NCBI): domain Eukaryota; kingdom Metazoa; phylum Arthropoda; class Arachnida; order Araneae; family Salticidae; genus Maratus; species Maratus speculifer. Next base: position 102,976,536 of record OZ025289.1, on the reverse strand, counting down.
TTTCATTTTAGATTCCTTTAGTAAGATTTAATATTTAAAAAAAAAAAGAAAAGTTTTATACTAAGCAAGTAATTTTTTGTTAAAAATGATTATTTTTTTTTCATTAAGAAAAAATAATCTTTTTCTAAAGAAGAATATTCTATGAGAATTATTGTGATATTCACTTTTTAAAATGTGGTTCTAAATGTGGTTCTAAAAGAAATCTAAACAAGCGTGATAAGCAAGAGCAAAAACGCAAAAAAATAAAACAATAAACTAAAGTGATTTTTTTTACAAATATCGCACAATTTTAAGTAAAAAAAAAAAAAAAATGCTTTTCCTTTTAGTGATTCTGAAATATCCTTTGTGTTAGTCTACTATCTTTTGATTGTGGCATCTTTTAATGTAATTTACAAATTTTTCCAAAAATAATAAAATCAATATTTTAAGTTCATGCGTTGAGGCTTTTTTTTAAAGATGAATAATAAAAGTATAGGTAGAACCGCGCTTTACACTACCATCTCATTATTTAATTAAAATAAGAATGTATATATATGTATACATCTGTGTGTGTATGTATGTGTATATACATGATTATATATTTTTTTAAAAATCACAAATGTTTGAGGCTGTGCATATACAGGATGTTTCGCTACCAGACCGACAAACTCTAAGGGATGATAGTACACATGTAGACAAACGTTATTAAATGGGAAACCATCGGGCGCAAACGTCTTCTGTAGGAGCTAGGGGCCATTAAAGTTTAGGGTCCAAAACTTCAAACGATGATAAAAAACGGAAAAAAGAGTCGATTCGTTTGCGGTGTTCACTAAAATCATTCTTTATATTACGACTTTTTTAGAAAAATTTTTCAAAGGTTGCTTTCAAAAATTATCGATAGAGGGCGCTTTAGACTTTAGAGTAACGAACAACTACTTTTTACCGTTATTTTCGGCATGGGGTTGAAATTATTCTAAAGTTTAGAATTTAGCTTAAATTTTAAGTTTAAAATCGGAAAAATTCGGATCAGGTAACTAGCGAAAATTTAACTGTGAACAGAGGGGGATAAATTAAACGCTCACAAATATTGGACAAACAAAGCGATTTTATTGCGGTTTACGTGTATATCATTCCCTTGGTAATTATTTTATTCAAAACGACGTACAGCTTTGGTATCCTGATTTTTTGATAGAAGGCGCTTCCGACACATCTCCGACATTTCAATAGCATTACTCCTGGGTGTTTTACTACCAGACCAACATACTTCCAGGAGGTGTTAGGGGTGCAAAGACGATTCGGAATTACATAGGAATGTAACGTTGAAAATGATTTTTTCCGAGTTAAGGTTAAAGGAAGCAGAGAAAAAAAGGCAATAGAAACAGCAGAGAAAGAGCAACATGTTAATGTGACAGAAAGCAATTTATTTAAATGTTTTACAACAGTAAATGTTCGAAATTACAACCAGAAAGCGTTCGACATGCTTGACAGCGGTGTCGCATGGAATTCCGCACGCTTTGAAAGATTCCTGGCATCTCTGATAGCTTTCTGGCAAGCTACAGAAATACCAGATGCGAGGTCTTTAACTGATGGTGCGGGAGTCTCATACACCCAACTTTTCATTTGACCCCAGCAGAAGAAGTCGATACATGATAGGTCCGGCGATCTGACAGTCCACCACGACTTATCCACTGTTTCCCAGATGTTACTTTGAAGTGTCGGCAAATGGCATTGGTAAAATGTGGACGAGGCCCATCAGGCTGTTCCTCTTTCAAATACTTCATTCTGCTACCTTTGGAGCCGGTTCGCGAATGATCACTTCGAATTGATAGCTGCTCACACGCATTACCGTTTAGCGCCATCTACTGCAAGAAAACCGCAGCGCCATCTACCGTCGCTGTCAAACTTGCCGGACTACTTCTGGTCGTAATTCCGAACACCTTTTGTAGTAAAACCTTTAAATAAACTGTTTTCAGTCGCATTAATCTGTTGCTCATTCTCAGCTGTTTCTGTTGCTATCTTCTCTGCTTCCTTTAACCATAACTCGAAAAAAAGGCATTTCCAACGTTACATTCCTATGTGATTCCGAGTCTTCTTTGTTTCCCTAACACTTCCTGGAAGTAAGTTGGTCTGGTAGTAAAACACCCAGGAGTAATGCGATTGAAATGTCGGAGATGTGTCGAAAGCGCCATCTATCAAAAAATGAGGACACCAAAGATGTACGTCATTTTGAATAAAATAGTTACCCAGGAAATGACTTTCACGCAAACCGCAACAAAATCGATCAGTTTGTCCAATGTTTATGAGCGCTTAAAATCTCCTCCTCTGTTCACAGTTCAATTTTCGTTAGTTACCCGACCCCAATGTTTTCGATTTTGGACTTAAAATTTAAGTTAAAGTCTAAACTTTGGAAAAATTTTCAACCCCATGCAGAAAATAACGGTAAAAAGTAGTTGTTCGTTACTTTAAACTCTAAAGCGCCCTCTATCGATAATTTTTGAAAGTAACCTTTAAAATTTTTTTCTAAAGAAATCTTAATATAAAGAATGTTTTAGTGAAAACAGCAAACGAATCCACCCTTTTTTCCGTTTTTTATAATCGTTTGAAATTTTGGACCTTAAACTTTAATGGCCCCTAGTTCCTACGGAAGACGTTTGCGCCCCATGGTTTCCTATTTAATAATGTTTGTCTTCATGTGTACTATCATCCCTCAAAGTTTGTCGTCTGGTAGCGAAACACCCTGTATAACGTTATACTTTTAGGGGAAAGGTCTGGCACATATTAGTATTGTAAGATATATCGCATAAGGGGAAATTTGTCTTTTGATATCGATATCATATGTTATCCAATCAAAATTTTTTATTTTTATTCGTAACATGATCTTTGGTTCATAATAGTATGTTATTCTTTTTTTAGTCTGTTATCTATTTTTATGAAAATACAAATTATTATTAAAATCACTAAATTATTATAAATTACTTTATTCTGAAGCACAAAATCAACCAATGTATGGCGTTCCCGTTCTTCTTCATATCTGTATACATATATAACACGGTTCGAGAAACCATATGTGAAATATATTTAAAATAAAGCTTGTATATATATATATATACTAATAAATAAAGCAGAAACAAAAAGAATGTTGTTCACTAGTTTTGTCGATAAGAATTTTATCTGCATCCCATCACTTCTTCGTTCGGGGTAACTACGATAAGGCTTTATCAATTACGTTAGATAAATGTGTTTTTTAAGTCTGAATTGTCGTATTTCATTAAAATTTTCGACATAGGATCATTGTGATCAGGTGCCTCTATGATTAATTTTGAATGTTCATTAGTTAAGTATAAAGAAGGAAGGAAAGTACAAAGCTGGCAAATGGGACGGCTAATCCTCTTCTCCTTAATTTGTTTTTTGAGTACATTATTCCTTTAAAAAAAAGTCTGTAACATACAATTAAAGTGAATAACCTTGATCTCAATGCCATAAGTTTAACTGAGCAATATTCTTTTTATTATTGTAATGACCATGGAATAATTTTTCCTCAATCAAACGAGACTCAGACTTCCTCACAGATCAGAAATGTAAGCGATAATAATACATGTCACTGAACCGATTTCCGTATATTGCCTTTAGTCCCAAATGCTATATAAAGTAGAATGCTCCATCTTTTATGAATAAAACACAGAACAGCAGAAAACCTTTCCTGTGAGAGTGTTGAGTGAATTCAAAACAATCGTTTGAATGCAGTCTTAATTCTCTAACGAAATTGTTCTGTATTCCCCTTCAAGATGATACCAAAATTTGTTCAGAAAAAATATGTAAAAATGAAGAATAGGCCTTTTTAGCAAAAAAAGCAGCTGACATTATCCTATAAAATGTGATGGAATTACGAGAAATGTTAAAATGAATATCAGTCGCATCCAAATCATAAGTAAGGTAGACAGTTTCAATATTCTGAAAGTAATAAATGGCATCACTGACATAAATATCGAGTGGTTCTGGTGCTTTCCTTGATGTAAGGCATTTTTAGAAAAAGCACAGACATTCTGTTTCAAATTTTGCTAAAATATTATCATTATTGTTGTTTTAATGTGCAAAAATTTCAAATTGGACTTCATGTAAAACATCTTATACATTTAATTGATTAAACGGATTGCCATCCTGGTTTCCTATGCAAACATTACTTTCCTTGATAGATATATTATCACTACGTAGAATGATGAGTATCATTTCAATACAAAACTATATAAATTAAATTTTCGGTTACTCAATACTATCAGTTAAAAAAATTTATAGCTATTTTTAGTACTCCTTAAACTAAAAATAGCTTGAATGTAATAAAGCATTTGTATTCTTCCAGAAATATATCATTTTTTATGACTTAGATGTCTGGTTTACAAATAATTATTAAAAAAAATATGCAGTATTTATAAATCAAACATATATTTATCTACTCCCTATATGTTAAAATGTTTTTTTACTTTTACTGTATTTTTTCAACGCCAATACGTTAAGGTTAAGCTTCAACCATCCATAATGCTTCTCAAAACAAATACAACTACCTGTTCCTTATGTCCCTTAAGCATTTAACCCTGCCCCAATGTAATAAAAAGAGCTTTTATAGCACCCAGCGGAAATAGTCAACTTCCTGCAATCTCACATAGAACTGAACACACAGCACGCATTCTAAAGCAGGACAGCCATTTCAACAAAATGAAATTCCGCTGATCAAAATGCCATGGAGGCTCTTTATTGTTGCTTAATATTCTAATAACCTTTGTTATTTTCCTTTTAATTTTCGTTATTCCTTAATAGTATTCATTTTTTTCTAAACACAACTTCTTTTTAAAGGAATAAATAAGTTATTCCATCATAATTTTAAACTTCATTTAAAAAATTCGTCTTTGAGTTTTCGATTTTTTATTCTCATGATTCACCTTTTATTCGTTAATTTTGACTTTTACTATTTTTAAAATAGAGTATAAATAAAAAATTTTAATATAAAAAAGTTTTATATTATACATGCATCATAAACACAAATGATAAACATCCATTTATTCAATTTCTTGAAATTATTTGCTAGTAAAATTTAATATATTCATATAAATTATTAAAGGGTTTACAGATTAATAACCAAAAAAGTAAATCACATTATACGTTCTAAAGTAGGATAGCCATTTCAAAAAAACTAAATTTCACTGATCAAAATGCCATGGAGCATCTTTATTGGAGGTTGTTTAATATTCTGATATTAAACAACCTTATTTTTTTCTTTTAATTTTCGTTATTCCATAATAGTATTCATTTTCTGTTAATCACCGCTTCTTCCTAAAGAAATAAATAGGTTATTTCATCAAGATTTTAAGCTTCGTTTAAAAAAAAATTCATCGTTAAATTTTTTATCACTAATTCTTATGATTCACCTTTTTTTTCTTGATTTGGACTTTTACTGCTTTTAAAATAGGGTATAAATGGGAGATTTTAATATAAAAAAGATTTATATTATACATACATTATAAACACAACTGGATAAGCATCCATTTTTTTATTTTTGGAAAGTATTTACTAATAAAGTTTAATTTATTCATATAAATTATTAAAGGGTTTATAGATTAATTTAAAAAAAATCACTTCACGCATTCTACAGTAAGATAGCCATTTAAAAAAAAAACTAAATTTCACTGATCAAAATGCCATGGAGGATCTTAATTGTTGTTTAATACTCCGATATCTTTTGTTATTTTCCTTTAAATTTTCATTGTTCCTTAATAGTATTCTTTTTTTTTAATCAAAGCTTCTTTTTAAAGGAATAAACAAGTTATAATTTCTGAAAAATGTTTACTAGTGATCAATATATTTATAAAAATTATTAAATGTTTTACAGATTAATTATCAAAATAGAAATCCCACTGTTACTCACAGTTTTCATTTTAAATGCATAGCTAAAAGTTCAAAAACTCTTTTGCCTAAATTTTATCTGAAACATTGCTACTTGGATTTTCCAGCAATGCATTTAAAACGAAAAATGACGAATCAGAATACAGTGACATAATAAAATAAATATAACTGCAGTGAATAATGATATATATTTTCTATAAATAACTTTAATCTACAAATTGCTACATTTACTTTCAACTCAAATAATTATTGACTCTCTCATTCTTAAAATTTACGTATTTGTATTAATAAACAACAATTATCTATATAAAAAAATCGTAAGTCATGTGACTGTCATAATCAGTTGCTGAATGATCGCTTCACTTTTTATATACCAGGCGACCATTTTGTAATTTAATTTTAGACATGAGCAGAGGATAAGTCGCCAAATTCTGCTCTATCGTCATCATTTCATCTATTTTGTAATACTCCAAGTCATGTGACAGTCATAAACAATTACGAGCTCTGTCGTTTTTCATATGCAAAATTTTTATTTTGATTTTAAAAAATCAAAATTATTATTTTTTTAATAATAGTACATAATAGTCATAAACGGGAAGACCTGAATTACATGGCCCGAATAACATAAAAGCATCATGATCTTGATACTTTTATGTTATCCAAGTGCAAATATTGTCAATAAATTGTTTAACTCTCCGGTTAGTATGTTGTTTTCAGCGTGGCAGTTGCAAATTAAATGGTTTGAAGTTGTAATTAATTATCATGGTTTGAATATTTTCTTTCCGTTAAAAAAAAAAAGTAAAAAAGAAAGAAAGATGTAAAAGCCAGAGATTTTGAAAATTTCAGTTTTAAATGTTTATTTATTTATTTATTTATTTATTTTATTTTATTTTTTTTATTTTTTTTATTTTATTTTATTTTATTTTATTTTTTGTCGCTAATAGCAGCTAGTTAGTTATTAAAATAGTCTCTGCTGAAAAGCTTGCAAACGCTTAAAAGTACTAAACAGTTTTAAATAAAATGTATGTTTTTTTTTATTTGTAGCATATCTTTTTTTTATTATAGTCACCTTTAATTCATTAAAACAGTTAACTTTTTAAAGTTCATTTTATATACTTGGGAATTTCTGTTTACTCAGTTATTTTGCTACAAAATAATAATGCTTTATACAAGGAAATCATTATATCATGTCCATTCTAAATTTCCATTCATTCTCTTATATATATATACATAAAAGGTTTATAATTTTCTGAAACTCTCCGGCAAGATAAGATGATAAATGAGGGTGAAGGAACAACCATAAATGACCAGTCAGACGTCCACTTTTCTGAAAAGTAGAAAGAGATGACAGATACTAAACACTTCCCTGAGGAGGGACGAAGGCTTCTTGATTAAACTCTTTGTCCTCCTAATCCACTAGACTCCTGACATTAGCTTTGCCATTCGTCTCCATTTGCCCTACGAAGATTCCGTAAGGAGAATTCACGGCACTTGTAGATAAAGCAGGAATTCCCTCTCCAAAGACAAATGAACGGTCAAACGCTTATAAATCAAGTGCGCATGGTAATCTTGACAGAAGATTAGTTAGGGCTAGGGAAGCACGTGGCATGTCCGAAAGTGAGATTTGAGATGCTTGCCCAGATAAGTTTATAAAGCGTTTAAATAGAAAGTTTACATTGATATAGAACGATACATATATACATTACAGTGATGTATATGTGTATTACAAAACTTTGAAATTGTGCAACATTCTTTTCATGAAATCTGTAACAAATACCTACAGCCTTATTTATTAAGTTATTGTAAGTATGCAGTTCATATTTACATTTAGAGTTTATAGTGGTAAATATTATACAAAACGCTTTTGTCAATCTAAACCCAGCAAGCAATTTACAGAAAAAATGTAAACAAAATATTTTAATCAATAAGTAATAATATAAATATATATAAATATATTTATGTACATGTACGTTATTTTTATTTAACGTGCTATATTTAAAATATGTTACATTTTCGCACAGGGATGTTTTTAAAGAGACTTTTTTGAATAAATTCCAGTTATAAATGAAAATTAAATGTAATTTACCTATGCTAATTGTTTTCATATATTACAATCATCTATCCATGTGTTAAGCAAATGTTTAACTTGAAATTTACAGTATAATTTAACACCAAACATAAAAGTCAACTGCAAAAAGTTTCCTGATAAGCAACATATGCTGCATTTTCAGCTCTTTATGCATTAATTTTGAAGCATGCAAAACTGCGTTTTTCCATTTCATCAGGTTATTGATTTTCAGCCAATCTAGTCCAAAAAAAATGTATTTCCATTATGTTTTTGTAATTTTTAAAATGATTTATTTCTATATTTTTTCTCAGATTTGAATCATTTTATTCTTTATGCAATCTAAAGTAAAAAAAAAAAAAATCACGCATATATCAAAAATATATGATGCATTATTTTGCTAGGCATTGAGTAATATTATCTTACAACCAGCATTAGAAATGGGTTAAATGTTGACATATAGGCCTAAAGAAATTATATTTTATTGCTTCAGAAGAATTTACAGGGCATTTGAATGTTAAAAAGAAGAAACTATACATTGAAATACTATATATGTCAGAGTATGAGCTTTCCAATTGTTAAATAAGTCATTTTTGCACCAAAATTGACAAAGAAAAATTGACGTAACATGAATAATGGTTACTTGTACATGTTGAAATGTATGTTTCTCTGAACATAAATAACTCACAAAAAGGCAGCTTTTGTAACTATATCAGTTATTTATCTTTATAGCTGCTTTTATTTCAAGAAAAAATATTAATAAACAAACAAAACGGACGAAAGCGAACGGGTACCGTTTGAAATAATCAAATAATTCAATCATAGGAATTTATTACGAAGAAGAAACCTTTCTGTACTCTTACTCTGCGCACTATGATTCAAAAATCTGAAAGATCTGCAGTATACATCTCATAGTTTCTGCATTATTTAGAAAGTAGTGTTATCCATGAGAAATGATTGGGTTTAATATCCATGATTGGTTTTTTTTAATTGTTATTTAACATTTTGACTGCAATGGCTATAATATGTGCTAGCTAGTAATGTTTACGTTGGAACACTGTCTATCAGATATGATAGCCATGGTGTTTCAACATTTCAGGACTTGGCTATCAAAAACGGTACGAGTTACATGAAAATGGTATTGGAGTTTGATTGTTGGGTTCCTTATGACGTGTTAGATATACGTAATTTGTGCAAATTGATATATGTGCCGATTGTATGAACTATAAAAATATACTATACTATAAAATATCATATACTATAAAAATATATGAACTAAATATTTCCCATAAAACGTATATTTGCAATTTGTGAAAAAATAATAAAAATTCAAAAAATTCCAACGTAAAACAATAGAAAAAGTAATAATATAGAAAATAAAATAATAAAAAAAAATAAATCTGAACCAATAATCTGCCAAGCTCATCCTTACATACTTTTTTTTTCAATTTAAGAGATTACGCTATAGAAATATAAAGCTTAAGTGATTTTAGTGATAAGTGACAAATTTAGCTGGCTATCAAATAGGATAGCCATGACCACTCATGACAGAATTTATACTAACTTTCATGGGGTATTTTGGCTATGATTTTTGATAGCCAAGAAGAAAATATTCCTATATTTTGCAAAATGAGTCAGATTGAAATCATTAGTTTTATATATAGTTTTATGTTACAAAAATTCAAATTACGCACAAAACAAATTGGCACCTCGGTGAACATTAGCAGTTTTCGCTTGGCAGTCAACCTGTTAATGAGACTGTCTTCTATGTAGTAAGGTCAATGCGCCAGTCACTTTCCGTGTTATATAAGATAGTCCAGAATACGAAGCCATCATAACGCAAATTTTGAACTATGAAGAATGTACACCAGATACCACAAGAATTTTTGCTCGACTTTCTAGCTGAAACGTTTCTCATATAACGTAGTCAAGTCTTTTTAAGAACACTTATTTCTTAAAAATGCAATTGCAATGTATGAATTATGACAAGTTTGTCATGTAACTGTATTTGTGAAATGAATGTTCATTTGGAATCCGACGCTGTCGCGCTGTTGCAAATATCATGACGATATGCTTTGGGATTTCGAGATTCTACATTCTAGCCATTCAGTATCCTGCAGGTAATAATTTCTAACATAGATTGTTCTAAGGATTTCTAAAGTTGTATTCCACAAATGCATAGGTGACCTGGTTTCTTTGTCATCTCATTCGTCTGGTTATTCAAATGTGTAATGTGTATGGAGTTTTCTAAAATATTACTTGTGTTATATATATCCTGCATCTACCTTGTCTGAAGGATAATAATTTTACGATTTTCTGGACAGACCAATAGACATTAATCCACAACGTACATAATGAACAGAAAAAAACATACCTAAAATTTATAATGTTATTTCATAATCGTTCTTGTATGTAGTACAGCGCATTTATCAAACATATTTTTCTTTATTTTTGATCTGAAAAATAAAGAAATAATAAATGTAACATTTGCACTTTTGGCTTAAATGTTCTTTCTATGTGAAGTTTTGGTATGCGAATGCATTACAGAACCATTTAAGTTTTGATATTTATTTCCACTCATCGTATGTACGGGAAGTTGAAGTTTAGAAATTAAATATTCAAAATAAACTGCGTACGATTAAAATTTTACTTTAAGCATATCAATTCCAATATAAAACTTTTAGATAATTGTTAGGAAAATAGAAAAACTCTACTCTGAAAATTGGCTTCAGGAAAAAATAAATGATTTCATATTTTTTTTAATTGTAATTAAAATTGTATTTTTAAATGAAATTGTAGAAATTTTTTTATTGTAGAAGTTTTCAAATAGAAGCATAATGTATTTTAACTTGAAAAATAACATAGAATTGAAATTTAAAACAATCAATATTGCAAACAAATAAGTGAAAACAAAAATTTTAGTATCAAACGCAAAGAATGAAATCCATAAAAGTTGTATTTTAATTAGTGTTAATAAATAGACATTATAAATAATCCATTTGGGAGAGGCAGAATCATTATAGTTTTCAATATAAAAACATGAAAACATCTCAAAAATGCTTCATCAAAACACATTTCTAAATGAGTTTGCAAAAAATATATGCAAATGTTTTCCAAAACTAAACACACTACATATTAAAAATTTTAGTATTTTAACATGTAATGTCTTTAGTTTTGGACCTATTTAGTAGTGTGTTTTGGAGAAGCAATTTTGAAATGTTTTCAAAATTGTTATTAATAAGAGTTAATAATAAAAATAACGATATACTGTCTGTTATTCATCACATGGAATATTACTGGAAATATTTTTTTTTTATATGTAAAAGAAAAATTTAACGGATTTTCATAAAACTTATATCAGCTTAAGACTAAAGTATACTGCACATTTTTAATTCTGATATCAACCAAAGTGTTTTATATAACTTAAAAATTCCCCTTTTATATGAAATACATCATTCTTCCATCTAAATTTTTTCCGAAGTTCAAAGAATGAGTTCCATTTCTTTTTTTACATTCCTATTTAAAAAAAAAAGTCTATCTGTAACAGCATTCAACAAATCTAAAAATAAAAGCATCTGGTCATAAAAAGTAAACAAAAGTACAGGTTAGTTGTTCAGTAGTCTGTGCAAAATATGCGCATAAATTTCACATAAACTGCGATAAACAAACAAAAAAACTTCAAAGGATTTTCGTAAAAATAAGATAAAATTATTTTACAGAAGAATTGTGCTTACGAATGTTCCAGAAATGAAACTTAAAAAACAGGAATAGCAGAAGAAAAAAAGTTATCAGTTTCTCCGGTTAATGTTTTGCTTTTGTTTGTTCTCGAGCCGTAAGAGAATAATTATACAGCTTTAGCAAAATTAAGTTAGTTGAATTTGCATATTTTTATTCGGAGCTTAAATGTAAAAAAATAAGAAAAGATAATACCTTTAAATATATATATTTTTATGAAACTAAAACTGAAATGAATAAATTTTCTACAGCCTTAAAATGTCTTAATAAACGTCGTATTTGAATTTTAAATAGAATTAAAGAAAGAATTCTATTTTTTTTTTTCAGAGTTGAATCCGTGAAGATAAAAATATATATATTTTTTATTATTATTTACTTTAAAAGGGGCTGAAGAGCTCTTGATGAAATACATTTTTTTAATATTTTTAAAACACAGTTCCATTTGGAAAGCTGTGTAATTACGCATTCAGTAATGTAATAAAATCTTCAGTTCTTATAACTGCAGTCGTTAAAAAATGTCTTAAAATTATCTACCTCTTAAAAACAATGTGTTAATGAAAAGAAAGCTCATATTATAGACACATAAACAATTACGTGAGAATTTTAAAGGACTTATTGCTTTATAAAGATGGTCTGCTGAACAACATCTATTTAATAACGGATGATAAATGTTGTGACAATTTTTATCACTATCATAAAAATATCCATTAATATTTCAATCAATATATTAATTGTAAAATATACAGTTAAATATTTGTATAGCGTCAGATGAACGATGAAATGAAAATTTTATTTAACTGCGTTGTGTATAGCATCATAATGGTGCTGGATAAAGTTATACTAATGTTGGCTGTAATTAGATGTTTCAGTTTGTATCTTTTTAAAATACATCTAAAAAAAAATTTCACTTATCGTTTCTAGTTTTTTCTCTCAAATGATTCTATCCATTGACATGATATAACTTCGACTAACAATTTAAAAAAGACAAAATTTATGAAAAACAAATCAAATAAATAAATTTTTTCACGTAGTTCTGTAATGTACTGCAATGTTGTGTGAAGAGATTTTTCGTAAAGAGACAGGAAAATTTTACTTCGTATTGATATCAGCGGTCCATTAACTCCCCTTGCCTGTAATTATAATAAAGAGTTATTTTCAATAATCATAACCTGTAGAAATTGGAAATCAAAACATCTATTAATGAAAATCTATAAACTGACTTTTCTGTCTTCGAACTTCATGATGCCAAAATTTTATTTACATCAGATTTATTTAAGTTCTGTTATTTAATAGCAAGTTTATTTAATAACACACTTCCTAAAACTAGTCATCCCCTTTTCATACCCTTTTAAACAGCAGCCTTCTTCAGCAACAGACATCTTAAACTTAAATATCTGTCGTGAATTACATTTCTTTTTTAACAGAGTCTCATACTTATTTCCATCTTGTACGGAAAGAAGATCATATCAATAACAGTTTAAACTAAATCAACTAATTAGGCAATGACAACAGAGACTGCTTTGTGCATTTTTTCTTTTGTGCAAATCTATTAATGAAAATCTTTAAACTGACTTCTCTGTCTTCAAACTTCATGATGCCAGAATTTTATTTACATCAGATTTATTTAAGTTATGTTTTTAATAGCAAGTTTATTTAATAACACTCTTCCTAAATCTAGTCATCTATTTTCATATATTTTTAAACAGCAGTCTTCTTCAGCAACAGGCATTTCAAACATAAATATCTGTCGTGAATTAAATTTCGTTTTTAACAGAGTCTTCATGCTTATTTCCATCTTGTACGAAAAAAAGATCTTATCAATAACACTCTAAACTAAATCAACTAACTAGGCAATGACAACAGAAAATACTTTGTGCATTTTTTCTGCTGTGCAGATTGCTTAACATAACGAATTTATAACTTTATTAAATCAGTTCTATCAATATTTCCTTACTTTAAATGGCTACAGCTTTAATTCTAACACTGGATGTTGTTTTTATAAAATGTAAGTTATTTACAACAAAGACCATAGTAAGAGATCATTATGCTTTTAAAATGTTTTAGCTATATCTGTACTACAAAAATTACATGACTGGAGTATCGCCATTAGCATTGGGTGACATTCATATGTTTATTGAATCATAAATTTCTTAAAACATTTTTTTTCTTAAAGATAATAAACTAATTTTTTTTATTTTACATTTAATGTTTAAAAACATTTAATAAACAAAAAAGAAAATTTTTCATATGAAATGTGACAGTAATCTACAACAAGATAAATTTACACGCCAATAACAAAAATTAATACGAAGGACAAAAATGTACTTTGATTTTAGATACTATCTGTTACATTTTATGCCGGAATAAACTTGGAAAACAATGGAAAAATAAATGCTTTAGGGTTATTTCTCACCTCACATAACTAAAAACACACAGAACGACAGTATATTAAATGAAATTCGCCCAGAAATGAGATTCATGCATGAAATTCCCTTAAAGGCACTGGAGCCTTGTAAGAAAAAAGTAATAACTCAGGAGTTAAGAATGCTGGGGCGTGTATCTTTGGGAGGAAGCTGAAAGGCGGTATATCCAGTAGGAGGCATAACACTTCGTTGATGGAACATTTTGTTCTCTTTTATTCGACAGAAGCAAAAATTTATGTTAGCGATTCGTCTCTATTTTCTTGGGAAGTTTTCAAATAAGAATCTATTGAGAATCTGGAGAAAGGCTGTTGGATTGTATTTTATACTGTTGTGCACAAAAAGGGAGAAAATTACAACCACATTGCATGGTCTGAAGGCGTTTAACCATTTAAGGGGGTCCAGAACACATTTTAGAATAATTTTTATTTATTGAGTTAAAATTTTGAATTTTTTTTCTATGGTTAATGATAACATTAAAAAAAATCACATGATGAAACTTCTCATACTTTTTTAGAAAGGTTTTTATATTTAAAATTTTATTAAAAAACTGGGGTAATTTAAAATCGTTATAACTCAAAATATTATTTTTGTAGAATTTTATAATTACTTTATATTACAATAAATAGAAATATCTGAATTTTAATTTTGATTCAGCATTTATAAAATATTTTTTTAATTAAAAATATCTGAATTAAAAATTTGAAAAAATTCTGTAACTTTCATTAAAAAAATCATAATTTCAAAAATATTTTTTTTTCAAATTTTCTGAAACAAAATTAAAATACAACAATGAAAAAAGATATGTTCCAAGTTTGAAGTATTTATCTTTAATGGTTCTTGATTTATGATGATTTAAATCCAGGAAAATGTGAAAAAAACCCATCATTAAGAAAAACGCATTTTCTGTAAAAGTCATTTTATGACAATCATTGTTTAAAAGCTAGATTTTGAAAGCAAATCAAAACGAAAAAAAAATAATATTTCCACTTCTAATTAAGATAGAAACATGATTTAAATGTCATTTTAAGCATAAGAAAACAGTAAAATTTTAATGAGAAACGTTTTCTTTGGAAAATTTTAAGATTTTTGTGTCCGAAACCCCTTAAGTTACGTGTAAAATTCTTAAAATATAATATAATAAATAGAAGAATGTGAGCGAATGATATTAGCAAATAAAGATACATTAAGCACAAATTTTTGTATACTTTTGTATGTAGATACCTTCTATTGGTATTGTGGGATTTACAATTGCATACTGTTATATATAAAATTCTTAAAGTATAATATAATATAATATAATATAATATAATATAATATAATATATAGAAGAATATATGATCATTACGTTACAAAATTAAAATAGCATTATGCACAAATTTTTACATATCCTTTTTCTATCGAATTTAATAATTTTACATTATAATGGTACCCTGCTTAAAGTTAAGCACCCAGTTATAATAAATGCAATAAAGAAAAATCATGCGCCAATCATAGATTAGGAAACAATTTCTAACAGATTCAAAATAATGCAATAAAATTTCCCTCTTTAATATGGTGAAAGATAAAGAATGTGAATAAATAATAACTAAGTAAATACCAGTTATTGGTTATTGATTTTTTTATCTTAGTAATTATAAAAGAAAACTATGTAAACAATTTGGAAAATGCATGGCTAATTTCAAAACTCAATTTCAGCAGTTTGACACATCAGTAAACGCATCACACATTAAAAACTCAAACATTCAAACGCATTAGTTGTTGAGAAGGTATATGTATATATACAGTATGTTAATAGCTTTATGAACAAATGTTTACATATTCTTGCATATCGAAATAAAGAAATCCACTTAATAAGAAAGTCTCACTCAATAATAAATAGTACATTAGAATAAAAACGTGAAAAAAAAATCATACTCCAAGCATAGACTATGAATACATACCAAGAGATCCAAAATGGAGAATTTTATTAAGTCTGTATTAAAGGGTGGAATAAAAGGTGAAATTAAACGGTGAAAATTTCATCATTATATGTGGTGAAAAATAAAGAAATTAAGTACCCAATAACTTGGTAAATATTTAAAATTAGCAATGAAAAAAGCATTGGAAAATGCATATCACAAATCAAAACACAATTTCAGTAGTTGGACACATCTATAAAATATTACTTATCAAACACACAAACATTAAAACACATCAATCGTTGAAAAATGAATATGTTTAAATACTATGCATATACGTTTTAGTTTCATTATCTTGAATTAAGAAACGCATAAAACAGTCGAAAATTCCCCCCTTCAGCAATTTCCTCTGTACAAAGGACATGTACTACAATTATTTCCTGCACATCTGTAAATAATATATAAAATTCATATACACAAATTAATATGCAAATAACTAGTTATAATTAAATAACGTATGCTCTACTTAAAATGCATATTCAGCATTTATCGTTCATAGGCAGCATTTATCGTTCATTAGCTGAATGGTTTTAGGTATCCTATAAATGATCGATAAATGCCATTCACAACATCCCTGCAGTAGGTAACTTAAAGCGCATTTAATGAATTTGGAATAGTATAGCATTATTCAAATACTTTGTAAATAATTTTCGACATAGATCATAATGTAACGGAATTCTTTTAAATGTACCTGTAAATGAACTTTAAATGCTACACAGTTCATTTTCAAAACAGAAAATTTCATAGAAAAGCTTTAATACATTTAAGCCAGATAAATAGATGTCCAAACCAACAGCATTGATAAACACTTAAAAATTTTTGGAAAATACTAAAAATAATAATTCATAATGTATTTCCAAAAAACGAATAGCATCATTCTAATAATTTTGCATAATATAATGAAACATTTATTTGAATACAATAACAATATTTAGTTTAAACAATTTGCTTGTTCAAATTTTGCAATTATTACACAAATGTCCACATGAGTTTGATTTTGAGGTTCACTTGACTTTTTCGGCCAATTTCAAGAGAAGGTTTTTAAAATATTAAAGAAGTTATGGAGATAGAAAATAGATATTTCAAAACTAAAATGTACTATTTTAGTGTACTTTATATCCGTAATTAATTTGGTCAGAAAAAAATGTAAAAAAAAAAATTCCAAAGACAGAGCGATTTCAAAAACTTAATATTATTTACTTAATAGTATTCTGTACATAGTCTTGATTGTTTTAAGAAATTTTGTGCTTAAATTTTGAAAAAAAAAAACAAGCCATTGCGATAAAAGAAATGTTCTATTCCGTATGTACAGAGAGAAGGATTCTACTTATTTAGATTATCAATTTTTAATAATGGAGATAGAATAATAAAATTCTTCTGAAGAAATCATCTGAAGAAATAACATGCTTTCTTTACTTGATCTACTTTTTAATCTTGGACATAGCCTCTCATCAGTACCAAAAAGATGCGCAATATTTATTTCATGAGTATCATCTGATTGCACTTCAATATCGAGGAAATCCAAAAGAATAAAGTTCATCAGGGGAAAATGCTATCCAATACTGCATGCTCTTCGAATTATAGAAATATGGAATACAATTATAATACTGCGAGACTAGACATATAATTGTTTAATAGCAAATACTTTCTAAAATTTGAATATGTCGTTTTCTGTGATACCTAAATTCGGTAAAGGAAATTCCAGTAATAAAAGTAGTCACTTGAGGACTATATCATAGGAAGTAGTCGAGAAAGTTCAATTTCACGCTGTTAAAAATAGATATGATTAGTTCAAGAAAAGCATTTATAAAAAAAATGGCCAACATTTTCACACATTGTGTTTTCAAATCACGAGATATTTTTTAGAACCAGCATTCTAATATTTTTTTTAAATAAAATACCAAAACTTCTGGGAAATCTTTTTTTGGCCATCAAATTTTTATTATTTCTCAAGAATATTCCTGGTTCATTTTTTTATAGTACATGAAAAATATTTAAATAGTTATCTAATTTTGAACATTGGCTTGTAATCAAAATGCTTTATAATTGTTATTGGTTCTAATACTCAATGATAGATGTTCCAAATGGTTGCTTCTATAAATAAATTAAGCTGTGATGATTTTCATTTTAAGTTATATATTTAATATTAAACATGTATATAATTGTTTTGTTAATATCATTTTCAAAGAAAGCAGATTCGTTGTATGTGAAAGAATCCTTATTTCCTTTCATTGCATTTCAAATAAAGTCATTAAAGCTAAATAACTGAGCGCATACTGTATTGTTTTTTAATAGGAAATGAGCATACTTACCACAAATCAACTAACTTCGTACAAGAAAATAATATTAATATTAAAATAAAAAAATAAATTAAAAAAATCTGTTTAAAAACACTTGCTGTGTGTTTGTAAGCTTTCTTTCTAAAAACGTTTTTAAACAGCATTTTGAAAAACAAAATTTTTAAACTACAAATTTAATTAACATTTATACAAAGTTTATAAATATTTGAATTTTTAAAAATATCTACTTTTTTTTAATTTACATTTTTGTCGATTTTTTTAAGTTTTTTAATTTTGCATTATACGAGACTGCACATGGATTTTTAGATACATTTACTATTACATTTAATATTTTTTTACTGATTTATAAAGTATAAAATGATAAAATCTAACACATTTCCATCATATATTTTCACTTTTTAAAAATAACAAAAAACGTAAAGGGTAATTCCATTAGTGGATTTATCAGATACATAAAAAAGAACATGTGCAAAATTTTTAAATCTTGATTTCAAATAGAAAAATAATTTTAGAATTTTTAAAATATGAAAGTAAAAAATATATATATATATATACATGAACATGGAGAAAAATTCATTTACTGTTTTACTTTGTATGGGTAATTGTCCTGAATGCGTTAACAAAACTTATAATATATCGCGATATAATTGCCGTATGGGTAAAACTGAAGTGTCACAATATTCACAATTAAACAGGCTGTCATTTAATACTACAAAAGAAAAATAAATGTTTTGCCCAATTTTAAGGTAAACCATTCTCTTAAAAAATAGAAACACTAAATAGCAATAGCATATTTTCTATCTTTATACAAACATGAAAAGCATAATATTTCGGAAAGTACTGTGTTTTTTGTGCATAAAATATTTTATACAAAATTAATTTACACATACATACACATTACTATGCACTCTCACATATAGATATGTTGATGAAATCATTGTCTGAAACAGTACTAGAAGGAAAATGTTACTTTATATTATAATATCTTCAATACTTAACACGTTGAGTGCCATGTGAGTCACCGGTGACCTATGAACTTCACATTTGGGCGGTGTCAATCACCGATGACTGACAATCTAAAATATAAACTAAAACTTAAAAAATATATATTATATAAAGTTATTACTGAAAATTTATTTACATTTATTTAACTTTTACTTATTACGGAACTATACTTTCTTAGTAATTACTTAAAACAATGTATTATTTTTTTTTAGTTTTATCTCATATTTACCATTTTCAGTCAAGAGCGACTGACGCGACCTGAAGGAATATTTAAGTTTCAGTCACCATAGCACTCAACATGTTAAAGTCTTAATTTACATATAAATACACATTCTTATTTACTCACACACATACGCACATATAAATAGATATGTAGTATAGATATGTAGTATAGATATTTAATCATGTAGATTTAAAGATTTTTTTATTATTTTGAAGTAACAGAACTGAAGTACAGCATTTACTTCAAGACAAAATGCTGTAGAAGAAAGCACTTAAACATTTCTTATGACATTAATCCCAGAATTTTTTCCTAACCTCATTAAATGAAACACATCTGTAGAAAACAATTATTTAACACTGTTATGTACACACTGAATAAAGTTTTCCAATATAAATTCCACTGAATACATTTTCAAAAGCGTGCAAAATATTTTAGAAAAAAAATGTATCATTTACTAAGTATACGTAAAAATAATTACATATTTTAAAGAAAATTATTCTCTCATTTTCGTATATATTTTAATGAAGTAATTACAAAGTTTTGATTTTTTTTTTTTCAGTTTAATAAATCTGCGATTATCTTTTTTTTCTGGTGTAGATCTATTACGTTGAATATATTTCATGTGTACATTTCAAAGTTTCAAAAACACCCCTGCTTTGAACAAGCTCTAGAATTTAAATCGTAATTCAAACATGTTTTTTTTTTCTTTTTTTCCGTTGTTCTTTTCTATGGAATACATAAATATTTCGCAGCGTATAACAGAACAATTTGCGAGTGACAGTGCAGGAAAATATATATTGTTATATATTTTTTATTCCAAAAAATGCAATGCATCGGAAAGAAAATAGAAATTTTCTTATGGAAATGCCGCTGTTACTCATATTTTGTAAAAGAATATTGGAATACATTTTTGAAAAAATATATCTAAGGACAGCTTAGGATGGGATTACCTTACTGAATCATATTACTGGATAAAATTAACGATTTTGAAATTAAAAAATTAGTAATAATATTATGAAATATAGCATTTTCCCATACCGAAAACCGACAGAAAAAATAATTTTAAAATCCCAGAAGAACTGTTAATTAGTTATTAATATCAACAGTACACTGTAAAGAAATTCGAAATTTGAACGAACACATCTGTGGATTATGTTTTGTTTAAATGCAAAAATTTCTGCTCCGATTTGTGTATTTTTCCAAAAAGCACTGAAATTTACCAATCTAACGAAAAATTATCTGAAATCTTTCAGACAGAAACAGAATTTTTGCCAAATCACACGGGTCTTTTGGAACCAATGTTGCCTGTTGTTTTCTTTTATTTATTTATTTTGGATTAGAAATATAATTTTCATCTATACCTTGTTTTCTTTGAAATTTGGGATATTCGCGAATTAATGATAAAAATTTCTCGAAATGCTGAAGTCAAAACATGGAGATTTCTTTAAGTAACAGGTACAACCTCTTGCAAAACAAGGCTGTTCCGAAAACGTGCTACATGTATTTCAAGTCTATTCATGATTATTTTCACTTTTGAGAGTGTATTTGTTTTAATTGTTTTTTCTTGCTATTATAAATTATACGTTCATCTATTTAGAGAATAGGAAAACAAGCCTTGAAATCTCTGCATATTAAAGGAATTTGGAAGGATGTAATGAAACAATCGGTCAAATGCGAGAATTACTCTCGCATTGAACTTAAAAATATTAATTGACTTCGTTCAAAGTTATAAACTTAGCTTTGTGATAAGAGAGTAGTTCACAACAACGCCGCCTAGGTCCTTACCGCGTTTTTTCCAGAGAGATTTTTTTCTTTAATCTTTAATGACACTAATGGCGTGTTGAGATCATCATTGAATACAAACTATTTGCGAATTCCGAAGTAATTACTGAATAACTCTAATTAAATTAGCCTATTTTTAATGATTTGAGGTTTACCACTTTTATAGTGCTACTGAGCATTGCATTGCATAAATATATGTTACTAATTGTTTTGTCTCAGCTTTAAAAGTCAAAGGGCATACTATATGCCATACATGTATTTATACAAGTCCAAAACGTTCGTGTCTTTAAACGTCAAAATATTAATTAAAAAATATCTTCACTCGTCACGACTTCAAACAAGTCTTTAAACATTTATTTAAAAAATCATTATCGTCAATCCTTTTATGATTATATGATCACAGGAAACTCGACCGCCATTCAGCTCCTTTGAGCTGCTATCAGATTCACAAAATTTACGAGCTTAAACTATTCAGCCGATTTTAACACCAAGTTTTTCCAGTTCAAAGACAGAAAAAGATTACAATTGTCTTGGAAAAAAGTCGGAGGTAATGGAGGAAAACCTGTATTACTAGTACCAGCTGTTAATATTTATTGCCTATTCGTACCAATCGCTTATCTCTGATTCGTTGAAATGTTCGATCTTGGATTAAATGTCTGGGATAGCGAAGACTTTTTATAACTGCGGAAAAAAGCTAGAGAACATTGCTGCTTGCTATCACATTGGGTGTTGTGAGGATATTTCGCGAAAAGTTGGAGGAAATCAAGTGTTGGCTCAAAAATTACTCGAAATGTTGGTGAATCTGATAGCAACTTTACTAAATAACTTCAAAGGAAAATATGTGTATAACGGAAAAATGCGATTTTCTCAAAAACTATGTGAAACTAGAATCGCTATAATCTCCATGTACTCTTTAAATAAACTTCGACTAACCCATTTTTTTTTAATTTTAGTTTCAGTAGTTTCTGAAATGGAGGGGGGATAGAGAGATTTTTTGGTTATATTTTCGACGATATCTCTCAAAATAGAATACCTGAAATTAAAACACCTGTATTTTTCAGTTCAGCGTTACCCCACACACTGTTTACCAAAAAAAAAAATATTTCCTAGTAATTTAATAGTCCCCAAAATTGTTTATAAATTAACTTATAAATTGTTAATAATCTACAAATAACTGAGTTATTGTCTTTTATGATTTCTGTAAATTTGTAGCTTTCCACTACTTTAGCTTTCCATACTTCACGAAAGAAAAAGTTATGACAGACGCACAAAGAGACAAACAAATGGGTGTTGTTAAAATGATTCCCATTTATATATTTATGTACAGTACCTTAAAAATTACAGATTACATTAGCTTGTTTTAATTTTAATCAATTGCTTTGTGCTAAAACTTTATTTTGTTTTCCTTTATTTTACATCATGGGACCTTTACAGTAATTTTAAAATCAACACATTCTTTTACACAATCACAATTGGATTTTTATAAATAGAATACGATAGTATTTTTAATTGCATACTATAGCATTGTTAAATAACTTCAAATTACTGTTTTCAAACCTTGTTCCGAAAAATATTTAGTGTACTTAAAATGTGTTAACCGCAAATAATAAGATTTTCTAGTCTAATACTTTATCATATAGAGAACCTCAGATAGTTGTACTTATATCAACAGTTCTGGTTAGACAGTTGAAGATCTACACCAGAGATATATTGTGCTCTTCAATATCCTCAGGCTCATTCAGGAATTTGCAAAGCAGACGATCATAAGCATCCCTCCATTCATTTATGCTCCCAGGTAATCTAATGCACATTCACTTAAAAGCTCTGCAGTTTTCAATCGCGACTCTTGGGAAATTTCATACACAAATTCTCATTACAATTACGCATCGCACGGAGATGCTCATATCCCATTTGGGAACTATCACTCAGCTATTTGCAGACTGCGTTTACGATATTTAAAAGGAAATAAGAGGAAGATTCAACCACTTATCCTTTTCAACAACTTCCAAATTAAATATAATAAAAAGTTTTTTTTTTTTTTTAAAGCTGTCTAGAAGTGGAAATATTTTTGTCAAAATTATAAGGATATTTAAAGATGCAAATATATTAAAACAAGATTGCTTATTCTCTGAACAGTACTTTTGACTTTTCAAAAAATGTTATTTATCTTAAATTTTAGATCATTCATAATCTCTCCCCCGAAATTTTAACATTTACGCAATATATATACACTATATCCTTAAAAATATGGCATTCGGAAATTCGGTAAGTCCGCCATCAAAATGATCTTACCCTCGTTTTTTTTACGTTTCCAAATTCGAAAGAACTAAAAAAAAATTGTTTACGAACTAAAAATTTTAAAATGGAAAGATACGGTATAATGAATAACAAGGTCGCTGACGCTTTGCTAGATAGAACTGCTTATAATGCTAGAAGCAGATGATAGGAACAAGAAAGAAAAAAGTGTGTCACTTTAAAAAAATGCTTAAATTTGACTGGAGAATTAATACCTATGTTAGAGGAAAAAACTGTATTTAAGAAATATACATCCTTCACTTTCATAAAACCAAAGAAAAACTTGTTAAAGACCGGCCAAAAAAAATATAAACAAGTACAAGTGACATCAGTATTTCGAAATTACATTTTCAGGTTTCTCTATTAAATTAGAATTTTTTTAAACATAAAAAATAATATTTAATACTTAATTAATATTTAATAATAATATTTAATACTCAATTAATATTTAATAATAATATTTAATACTTAATTAATATTTAATAATAATATTTAACACAATATTTAATTTTCTCTTCTTCTCACATAAATATTACTTGGCTCTAAATAAAATTAAAACTAATAGCGCTGTTAAAAATATATGTAGATTTTTTGGTATTTTTAAGACACCTGGACATTTCAAGAAAAAAAAAATAAAGAAATATGAATTTAAAAAAAGCAGCCAACTAGCAATACTGGTACAAAGAAGCAGAAAAAAAGCAGAAACAACAGCACATTATTGGGACAAAAGATATTTTATTGAAATGTTATACTAAAGAAGGTAGTCGAACATATGATTAGAGGTTGTAAAGTAGGCTTGACGGAAATGCCGCGAAGAATTCCTTACGTTCTCGAAAATTCCTGACGTGTCGAGAGTCCTCCAGGCGTACCGATATTCGAGCGACGAGGTATTCAACGCAAGAGACAGCAAATCGCTGTTTTTTTTTTTTTTTTTTTTTTTTTTTTTTTTGCAAAAGTACTCTTATTTATGCCTAACTTAATATATTATTTAATAAGGAGAGTTTTACAATTTTCAAAAAGTGCTGACAAACAAGAAATCTCAATTTCAAAATGTAGCCCTTTGTTTTTGTGGCCCAAAAGTATTGCTTTGTACCATAACTCGTAAATATGCCATTCTCGACCCTGCATTCCTATGTGATTTCGAGTAGTAACTGTGTCCCTTACATCTCCTACAAGTTTGTTGGTCTGGTAGCGAAACGCCCTGTATATTTGTTATACAAAGTTAGATTTATATGTTTTTAAATCTTCTTTTAATGTTTAACAAACATAAACATTTGAAAATATTATTAAGTAAAACCTTTTAGAAAAGTTAATAAATATATAAGTTCAAGTTTTAAAGGAAATTTACCATTATTAAATATAAAAAGAAGCAAAATAAAAAAAAGACTGTGATAAAAAAGTTTAAGGAAATCTTTCCATAGCTTTTTACTGCATATTTTAACACGGATGTGAAAAATTAAATAATGCAAATTTACTAAAAGATGAAGGAACAGTTTTTTCCCCAAAACATGTACAAATCAGCCGAAGACGCACAAAATACATAGTATAAATTATATTTGAGAGTTAAAATGTTGTCTCAAATAATATAACTAAGAAAATTTTAAATATGTAGATGAATAGAAATTATTGTTTTACAAACGGTAATAAAAACTTTGGATTTTTTCATGGAGGTCACCCTTAAATATTTGCTTTATATAGCCTTTATATCCTATTCATTACTAAAAAGACCAAACCTACTTTCCATTCGTAATATGAAATATTTTTATTAAATAAGAATTTTAAATAACAACAGAACTTCCTTTATATCTCTGCACAAATGAAAAAATAAACAATTATCAAAATAGTATTCGTTTTTTGTTTGTATAGTCGTGCATTTTAACTATTAATAAATACACTGTCTAGACTTTAGAATATATTAGGAAAGGAAAAATTCAAACATTTGTTAAAAGTTATACATCTTTCTTGCGTTTGAGAAATAATATAATTTAATTATTCAGAAACTCCATTGCCTTATTCTTCCTTATATACTTAAGATACCAGTAAGTTGATAATTCAAGGATTATTACAGCATTAAAATAAATCTTTAGAAAAAAAAGAACAAAGATGGATTGCAAAGGACTTACTTTAATTCCGTTCTTTTTGTACACTTTTTATCGAAAGAGTAATGATTTTACTAAGCTTAATACTTCTTTTACAAAAATCTAAAACGATAAAATATGTGGTTTAAAATCAACACTGTTAAAAAAATGGAAAATTTATTCAAAAACTATTTTGAAAAAGAAAGAGGTTATATCATTAAAATTTAAATATTAATAAATAATATTAAAGAATTTGTATAGAAATTTTGCATTAAATTTTTGATTCTGTTTACTTTAAAATATGTACGGAGAAGCATGAAGATACGTTTTATGTTTTATAATTTACTTCCATATTGTTATTTTTTCTTTTTCTATCTCGATTCAATGTATATTTTAAGAAAGATATATCGACACAATAAATCATTTATAAATTAATTTCTACCAAAGAAGTTTAGATTTCTATCTAATTAAAAGTTGTTTAAGCTCTAAAAACAACCTCATTCGAAAAATATATAACATTAATATCAATCTTGGACCTCGTTTTTGTAGAGTCTGAACTACAGTACCATAATAATCATATGAAGATTAATAAGTAAAAAATGATTTTATATTAAATGTCTTTATGTTAAATCTTGAACTACTTAATTTACAAAATAGACACAAAAAAAATCTGCAAAAGAGGAGATTATTTATTGAGGTATTAAATATATTCATTAGAAGATTTGATTTACAAAAAGAATTTTTCTGGCGATATATTGAAAATAATAAATTTTAAAAACTACATGCTATCTTTCTTTATTCACTACTTTAACTCTAGAGAAGTACTTTATTTTGAATAAAAATTTCTTAAAAATCTACACCATATTTCAACTACTCTCAACATAATATGGGTTTATTCTGATTTATTACCTTTTCAACAGAAATGCCAAATACTAGAATAGAAAATGCAACTCAAGTAAACAAGCCTAACTGAAATGCAGTTTTCATAATGAAAGTCTTTGTCCGGGTTAACGTTGTAGCCATTAAATAGTTCATATTTTATCCGCCTCTATTTTCAGTGAAAAGGCCCCTTTTGGTGAGATTAGTGCTACAAAAGAGACTATGAAAAGATCTGTTTATATTTTGCAGTGAAAGCAGAAACTTGCGCTAAATAAAAGAACCGTTGTTCTCAACAAATATAAAAAAGATATGGAATAGCAGGCTCAAAGGTTTTTCAAGATATATTTGAAGACTTACGTACCAAATATAAAGTTAATTTTTCATAATTTAAAAAATAATAAATATATAACATTTTATTCATTCTTCAGTAATAAAATAGAGTAATATAATCTGAATATTTTTCTACTTCCATTTATTATGGATTTACAAGTCTTAGAAGTTAAATATCGCTCCAAAAATGTTTTTTAAATGTCTGTCTGTCCCTGTGTATGTATGTATGCATTTGACCGTGTGTAATTATGTTCTCATTCTATTCACACAGATTCGGACTAAATTTTATACATAGTTTTATATATAATATGCAGATCTCGATTCAGCTTGGGAATATTCCACAGAAAGAGAGCATTCTTTTAGCAATTTTTTTGTCACTTTCATTATTGTAGAACCAGAAAGTATACGACATAAAGCATAAAATTTAATAAAACTTCATATATATAACTTTTTGATTTTTTGGAAGTGGTGTTCCAATTAAAAATCACGATATTCCTATAAAAAGGGGCGTTGGGATAACAATTTGTGGGATTTTCTTGATTTTCATAATGCTGTTATACATTGGCGTCATATACTGCTTCATATATTGGCTGTTATACATTGGCCTGTTATAAATTGTTCGTCTAGCGACGCTACGTCGCGAACAGCTGGCGTAAATATACACAATAACGAAAAATATTTTTTTATTAAATATCACTATCGAGATTGATTCGTTTTAATCCAATTAATAAAGTCTTAAAAATCTTAAAATGAAAATCAAAGTTTGTATAGCATTGAAGAAATAACATTTAAGTATTAAAATATTTAAGAAAATATTTGAACTTTTAACCAGCATGAAATACAAGAAAGGTTTTGGAATGGCACATACGTATGATTAGTAATGAAATTGCAGTTATGAAATGTGTTTTGACTTATTAAATTTCTTGCTAGTACAAGGAATTCATATTTTTATCATTAGCACTTAATAGGAATTAAAAAGCATGAAAAAGAATTAAGCAACAAAACCTTTGATTTCTAAGTGAATGTTCTACATGTTGTTATTAATTGTTACAATACTAATTATTATAATAACTAAATTACTTTAATTATTTTTAGAACACACGGTGACAAATTTTATATGTGTCATAATATACAAAAATTACTTTACGAAACTTTTATAAAACAGTTCTAATCTCAGATCTGAAAACAATTTTACGCTAGTGCCAATGATAAACTATTTATTTTAAAATAATTAAATAATTCACTTTTTCATGAACTGATACATTTCTCTTAAATAGTACAATGCATTATCAAACACAAAAATAAACACATTTTACAACGCTTTTTGTCACAAAATTAACAACACATTAATGTGTTGTGAATTAAAAATCTTCATAAAGAAACCATTTTTTAAGTTAATAATTGTGTTGTCAATTGTTTTGAAGAAGTGATGTAAACAGTGTTGATAAAAATAATTTTTTATAATAGTGTTGTGCTGTACAACGCTTTGTCACCAAATTAACAACAGACTGTAAACACCGCATAATTTAAAACACTATAAACAACACTTTCAAAACGCTTTTTACATGTTGCCTTTAAAATTACACAATTTTGGAATGAATGATTGGAAATATGTTTTAAAAACACATTTTCTCCACTTGCAATTCTTAACAACACTTTTTCGTACATGCTTTTTTATTTGGCACAGCACATTCACAACACAATCGAAAAAGATTTTAATTAAAAGCATTAATTTTCATGTTCAATTAATGTTCCAAAAATGATTCACGAATTTACAATGTTTCATTTTATATGCAACTATAAAATCAAATATTCAACTGTTTAATTTAAAATATAATTCCACAAAAACTCTATTCTATAAATCCAACTTTTAACTGACAAAAAATTTTCCTAACAAAACGTTTCGTGTGTTGTTTTTTAACAAAATTAAACAAACGAATGAAATGTTTTCTAAAATGAACAAAAGAAATCAACGGCATTAAAAATATGCAAATAAATTATTATATATATTTTTTTATTGCACATATATAAAAGGTCATCAATCATAAAGAAGATCTAAAAATATGTAATTTTTTTTGCATAAACTGTTAATTTAAATGTGATACATATTGTTTATTAAAATCTAATTCCCGAAATATTTCAAATATCAGCATTTTGAAATGTTGCAGCGTATTCACTTTTTCAAATAAAAAAGTATAATTTAAACTACAGAAATGGCTTTTATATGAGGAAGAATAAAATCAAATTTTGTAATTTTTCATGAAGCTTCAATTTAAATTAGGCATATATTTGCCTTTAAAGCATGCATTAAAAATAAATGATTATCAAATATATTTTTTAAATTAAATGTTAAGAACACCTTTTTTCCTTTTACTAATCGTTTTATTAAAAAAATGTAAGTATGTTACTCAAAAAAATGGCATAAAATAACTGTGTAAAAATAACAATCAATTGATAAATGACGATTAACAAAACCCTATAATATCTAATTGATCTTAAGTAATCGACTTACTAGAGTTAAATTTTATGAACGTATTCAAGAAAAATCTACAACATACTCAAGAAGTAACCTTCTATTCTAATAATGACCTATAATTTGGTATAAATTCCATCAATCATAAAAGTCAACATTTTTAAAACTTTTTTTTATTATAAAAAATCCTCTGTTCTAACCTTTTCAAATTTTGGCTTTATACCAAAATATTGTGATAATAGGAGGAGTAATCTAGTACAAAATATCGCATGAAGGAAACAGATCAAATTAAAAATTAAAAAAACTAAAAAACTACTGAAAATTCATTATTATTTACATTTTGTTCATGTAAAAGATTTTATTGTATATACAGTTGAAAAACAGGTATTTCAAGTACTTGTATATTTGCAATAAGAAAATAGAATTTAAGTTTGTTTTAGTTCTATTAAATATTTCTACGATCAAATATTCACAAATTGTTTCTTTCATTTGTTCTGAAAGAGATTCGTCTGTCATTTAATTTTGTTTTCTTATTGATTTTTTAATGAAACTGATTAAGAATTAAATTATTTGCACTACATGGTAATTGAAATGCGGAGACTTTTCGTGTAAGTTTTGAGATGCCGTATGTCCATCCCAATGAGACATTGCTATTGCATTCTTTTAATTTGAAATTTGGTATGACTTCCTGCATTTGTTTCATTTTAGAAACATATCTGAAAAAATTTGCCCAATGTCTAAAAAGAAAACTAACATAAAACCAACAAGATATTTTTTTTATATTTTTTTTTCTTTTCGTGAAAATTTCCTGTTCACATTAAATAAAATGCATGTGTTGCAGTAATTTTTGTACATAATTCCATCATATTATCACTGAGTAAACATTTTGAATGCTTTTAGTGAAGGCAGAAGAACTACTTGAGGGATCACGTGGTCATTAGTCTGTCTGTCAATTTCTAACTGAGAATCCAATTAATACCATGTGCATTAGTATTTTTTCAATCAGCAGAACCTAAAAAAGGCCAATTATAATGGTATATCATCTATATTTTTACATTTATTGTTACTATTATTATTCATTATTATTTTCGTTAATTTTTTCAATAAGCGGAACCTATAAAATGCCAATCATAATGGTATATAATTATTGTTTTTTCAATCTTTATCATTATTATTATTAGTTATTATTTAAGATTATTTTTTTTAATAAACGAAACGTATAAAATGACATTTAAAATGTGTATCATCTATACTTTTTCATTCATTGTTACTATTATTATTCATTCTTATTTTGTTTTAATTTTTTTTTTCAATAAGCAGAACCTGTAAAATGATAATTATAATGACATATCATTATTATTTTTACATTCATTGTCATTATTATTTTCATTAAATTTTTTCAATAAGTGGAACGTATCAAATGCCAATCATAGTGGTATATAATTATTGTTTTTTCAATCATTGTCATTATTATTATTCATTATTTTTAGCATTATTTTTTCCAATAAACGAAACGTATAAAATGACAATTAAAATGATATATCATCTATATTTTTTTCATTCATTGTTACTATTATTATTCATTATTATTTTGCTTTAATTTTTTTTTCAATAAGCAGAATCTGTAAAATGATAATTATAATGACATATCATTATTATTTTTACATTCAATGTTATTATTATTATTCATTATTATATTGCAATAATTTTTTCAATAAGCGGAACCTATAAAATGACAATTATTATGGTCTATCGTATCAGTAGCACTCAAATATTTTAAAAATGACTAATCGTCCAGCTATTTTAAAAGTCGTGGCCACCCATTTTGTTATTAAAAAAAATAGAATGAAAGCTAAAATTGAGTGACCTTTTAAATGTAAACATTTTAAAAATAATTTAAACATATGTACAAAGCTTTCAGAAAACATTTAGTCTTTTTTTATGTTGATTTTATAGATACAACATACCTTCATTTTCTATTAATTTTTCAGCTCTAAATTAGATACTATACTAGTGCTTATTTTTTTCCTATTACTATTATTATTATTATTATTATTATTATTATTATTATTATTATTATTATTATTATTATTATTATTATTATTATTATTATTATTATTATTATTATTATTAACTGAACATAAAAATTAGCGATTATAATTACATCTGCTGTATTTTGTAGCTTTTTTAAGAATGGCATTTCGTCTTGATGTCTTGAATATCTTGTCTACACATTTTTTATATATATAATAAATCAAATGAAGGCTGATTTTGGCTGATTTTAAAAGTCAAAATTGTCCCCAAAATGTTCGTTTAAGTGAAATAATGTTAATTTTTGTTAACCTGAAAATTATTTGATTCAGTTGTACAAAACTTTGAAAAAATATTTAAAAACTCTTAAGTTTTTCTGGAATTTAATTACTTTAAGTTATTTTTCATATTCAGTTTTCAAAAATTGTTTTATTTTCTGTTACGCGTAGTGATAGCATAATTGTAACTGCAGAACACGATCTACTTTTTCTGTAACATTTAGGTAAATATTATCGAATTAAAATTATTTTTTGTTGAAAAAAAATTTCAGTTTTTCCAATAGTAATAATAAAGACATTTCTTAAACGTCAGAAATATGAAAATGATTTCAAAGCATAAAGTCAAAGTATTTCAAGAATTTCAACTGAAATATTCCTCATTACACATATATTTACAGGGTAAATGAATTCGATGAATATTTTCGTGAACTCGTGCATGATATTTTCGAACTAAAACTTTTGAATTAAATTACTTTAGAAATGAAAATTTCCCAAAGTGCATAGTTAACGTATAAGGGTGATTGCTGAAGACCGTTTTAAAGTAAATCTAAATGTAACATAAAAAATGAAAGCAGTTCTGCTTAAAATATTGCAAATCTATATAAATTTAACAATAAATAGAATTATATTAGTACAAGAACATCACTTTTTTGTCGGCACATAAATAAAGTATTTTGTTACGGAATTAAATTTTTCCTTAAAAATCTGAACCTATCTAGAAAAAAAATATTTCTGTATTCTCATTTGTTTCTTTATTGTGATTTCATGCATTTTTGTTTGTGAAGAAAAATGTATGCATAAAATGTGCTGTTTCCGATAGTTTATTTACTTAAACAAATGCAACAGATTAAAGAACTCATTTAAAAATAAATAAAAAATAAATAAAAAAAAAACTAAGTACGAAAATAACTGCCCTTGTTATCTTTGTGCATACATTCAAGTTTACTTTTTTAAATACAAACTACAGCTTAAAATAATAATAAAACAGATATCTTGATAAAAACATCGCAATCGAGCACAAAGGAAACTACTCGATTGTTTCACTTTAAACTAGTGTTTTAAAAAAGCCATGAACTTGCTGTAGTTACGCTTTTTTCGATTTGTTTAACAGAACAGTAAGAAAAGAGCCTTTGCAAAAATTAAATTACTTTAATTAGCGTACTTTTATTTAATGTAATTTTTTTCTGAAATTATAAATATTTTAAAAGAAATATGTTGAAACAATATGAATTTTTAAAATCTTTCTACTGCTCATTATTACAAAATTAGCTTAAATTTTGTTTATTGTTGAAAGCATCCTTTCGCGCTGTTTTTTAACGTTGTTCTAAAATTTCCTCTTTACGTAATAAGATTTCATAAATAAACATTATTTCTTACAATAAAAAAATCCTTTCTTATACACGTATTACACATATAAAATTTAAAAAAAGATTTGTTTTATTAGATTAGTAGAAAAAACATTGTTAGTAATTAATTAAAAAATATATAATAGCTTGAAGAAGTTTCATAACTAGTAACGAATTTCACATTCTAATTTAAATTAAGTTATGAGAATTTTCTTTAACTTTACTTTACATAAACATTTCTTTTTGGTTACTGGATTTTTTAAATTATAAACAAATTAATATAATTATAACATTTTATAACTAAAAGGTATCAACAAGAAATGTTAAAGCTTAAGTAGACTTTATTAAAATGTTACGAAGAGACTAACATATGGTTATACAAAAAAATAATGAATTCTGTCTAGAAATATTTGATAGAGAAAATATATGAAACTACATTTTTTTCTCTACATGATGATGCTTCATAAAAAATTACATAATTTGTTCATAAACTGGGTGGAAAACACACAAAAAGATATCATTACAGCAAAAATTTACAAAAAAAAAATCGAATCAAATTTATAAAAGTTAATAAGGTAATAAAAAATTATATTATACTGGGTAATCCAAAATATATGACGACGTCAGATGCCAAGGGGTGCAAGTGACAAAAATTCGAATTGGAGTAAATTGAATTTAAAGATAATCGACGTTATATTGAATATTAATAACAAGTCAATGAGTTGGAATTAAAAACTACCATTTCATTTATTATAGTATTTTACCTCTTATTTCAATAATTGTAAAAACGTAAATTTTTCTTTATATAATAAATTAATATTCATTATTATTCCGCAAAAGTGATTTATCGTTAGAAAGCAGCACATAATTAGAAAATCACATATATTTCTTTACCTGAAAAGAAAAAGGCATATTTCCAAGTCGTTTCTACACTTCGTTCATTTCTTCCAATTTTGTCACTTGTACCACTTGAATCTTGGAGTCTTCATATGCAATGATGAAAGTATCTTAAACCATTGTTGATAGAAAGAAACCTCACATATAAAATATTCGAAACAATCATATCCTTTTAAACTAAAATTTATTTTGCATAGGATTGTATACACATTAAAATGTATAGTTTAATCTTGTATGGCCTCTTTTTTCCTACAAACATTTTAGAAAAATATTGTCTTGCGTCCAAGGAGAATGGTAAAACAAAATGATTTTATAGCAGTTATTCTATAGCAATTAGCATTTCTATAGCAGTTATCGTTTACAAAATCATCCTGTAGTGGATATCTTATAAAAATAATGTAATATTCTGAATACGTCTACTCTCTAGATACAAATCTGAGTGCAAAAGAAAAGTTATTTGTACTAACTTTTACTATAATTTTCCGAAATGTGTTTTTGGCTCTCAGATTCTGAGATTAAGGATTTTTCCGTGATATTATGCAAATTTGGATGTACTCATCAATCTGCTGAGCATAAATGCGGAATCGAAAATTCATATTCGTGGATATTAGGTCTAACGTTAGCTTATCTTGAGAAATGTAGACCAGACTACATGGTGTGGAGCTATTTTACAACACGTACTGAAAAATATACAGCACAGGAGAAATAATTGCCAGTTGGTATGACATTGAATTTTTGTTACCGTTAAATAAACACTTCAAAATCGTGAAACATTTTGCAGCATTAATTGAACATAATAACTAAAACTTCTAACTAAAATTGTTTTTGATTATGCTGTGCCAGGAAAAAAAATTTAATGTGCAAAAAGTGTTTTTTTTTTTTTTTTTTTTTTTTTTTTAGAAATGCAGTTACTGATATTTATTGGTAAAAATTAATAAACTCATTCAGTAATCTCCTACATTTTTTCTATAAATTTCAAACTGTCACTTATTTCATTTTCAAAATTGTGTAATTTTAAAGACACAGTGTAGAAAGCGTTTTGAAAGTATTTTACAAGTGTTGTTTTATCGTGTTCGAAACTGCGTAGTGTTTACAGTGTGTTAAAGTACAACACTATTATAAGAACGTATTTTCATCAACATATTTACAACATTATTTCAATAGAATTAACAGCACTATTTTTAGAGCACATTTCTAGATAGCAACCCTTTGCAACATATTAATAACACAATCACAGCACGAAACTTTTCTTGTATTCTAAAGCATAACAAATTAATATGTTTTAAATTGTGTGACAAAAAGTTGTTTTTAAATGCATTTATTTTTGCATTTTCAGAACTTGCATAAAGTTAATCAACAACCACGGGTTGTTAACTAAGTGACATTTAGTTAATTATGATTTTGTATTTTCTATTTTACGGCATCATTATTGCTTGCTCTCGAATTATAGTTAATAATTGTCGCTTACACAGTTGCTCTTTGATGTGTAAGTGAGTTTCGAATTTAGTAATCTTGCAATTTTTGACCTAGGAGCTAAGTTACTTCTAGTTATAGCGTAAATGAGAGCCAATTAAGAAAGTTCCATCAGAATCCAGCCAGATTAGATTTATATGAAGACTGGTTTTTAAACTTAAACCTAAAGATGCATTTTAAAGTGTCGGCCTTGCTGAACACGCCATATTTCTTTTACGGTCCAATTTTTCTAGTTACGATAGTTTAAATTTTATGAATTTTCCGAGTTTATTTTTTTTTTGCTTTTAAATTTCATATTTTAATATATGGGTGATTCTCAAAATAGGGGACGATTTCAAAAATGAAATCTTAAAAAAATTACTGTTGGCAAAATTTCTGAAAAAAATAGGTGTTGTTAATATAGTATTAGGTATACTTTCCATTTAGTCAGCAGAGCTAAATATTTAAAAATTAACTTAAAAAGATAATTAGTATTTTTTGAGCCATGCTAATGCAAAACGAATTGTATGGAATAAATATATTATGAAATTTTTATTTTCTTCCTGTTTAAATATTTTTTTTCTATATTTATTAGCCTTCTTTTTCAGCAAATGGTTTCCATTTTTACATATATATACATATAAGGAGAATAAAAACATTACCAAAGAGCAAACTTTGTTACATGAGCAACATTATGACACTAACAATGTAAGAAGCTGTCTTAGTGATTTTCCTACAGATTTAATGCATATTTTAGGGATAATAAATGTAATACCTAAATTTATACGTAAAATTAAACTTTATAAAGGATACAATATAAGCACTGGTTACATTTATGTACATAAGAGTCTTTAGCATGGACAGAAAAACCATGCTAATGACACTGATATCTGCCCATGCTAATGACAAATTTTAATTTAAATAAGATTATGAGCCATAATATAATCACAATGCAATATTCCTTTCTGGGGCTTTTTAAAACACAAAAGTTCTATGCAAATAAATAAAACAAAAATTTTAACTATAAAATAAACATGAAAATTATTATCCATTCTAATGACATACAATTGACGTAACCCCCTAATATTCAACTTCTATTCTTAAATTACAATACATGCTTCTATTTTCTGGCTGGTTTAAAATGACTACTTGTTGCCATGGAGAAACTTTATATTTTCAAACTATTGTCATATGTGAAAATGAAATTTTGATTAATAACCAGCTGTTTTAGTATGACCTTGTTTTGAAAATCGAATATGGAGGACAAACTTTAATTCTTTTTTTATGTACTATAATTTTATTTTTAAAAAGAAATTTATTGGATAAATCCTCTCCTTGATTAATATAAAGAAAGAATAACATTTGTTTATTTTATAAACATCATATTAACTCTTGAAAAATGCTAGTATACACAAGGCACAGCTGCTGTGGACATCCATGCTAATGACATTTTGAATCGTTATTCTGTTCTTTTAAGGTGTTTTTAACTAAAAAGTGAGTAATTCTGGAGTGCAAATAATGAATAATATTAAGAAAAACATATTTAAATATAAAAACATGACAGAAAACCTCTCAATTTTTTTTGTATGCCGAAAGACATAAATTGTCCCCTATTTTGAGAATCACCCATATATATAGCAACTTGGAAAACAAATGCTTGTATGAATGTTATATAACAACCACTTGCAAAAATAAATTCCTAATATGAAAGTTATTTTGATTTATTTATCATTTATATTCTTTTGGTAACTGTGCTTTATTATGTTTCTATCATCAATATATTATAGTTAATTGCATTGCTTCTGAAGTGTACTAATATAGTAAAACGATTATTAAAATGCAAATTATAATTTATATTTTCTCGATAAAAAATCTTTTTAAAAATATACTAGTTATAACTATTTTTACATTATATTTGCTTAATTCTTTTATTTCGCTTACAAATTTATTTTATTTAATATTTTTTACAAATTATAGGCAAAAACTTACATAAAAGCTCATTATTGAAAACAAATTACAAAATAAATAAATAAATAAAAATAACACATTGTTGAAAGAAAATTACATTTTGTATCATTTTTTACCTTGAATAACAAAATAATCATTATGAATTATTTTTATCATATATATGTGTTTCAGTTTAATTTATCTTTTTTTCTCAGACAATGAATTTTTATAAACATCTTCTTTTCATATTTTACGTATAATTAATTTTTATTCATCTAGGGACACTTTTATACTGTTTTAATGATACAATGATAGAAATAATATATGAACTAGAAAGACATTAAAACAATTTGTATTCACTGACAATAAAGTTCAACTTATTTAAACTTTGAACTTTTTTCTATAAAAAGATATATTAAAAGCAGTGAATATAAAGTACTTTTAGAAAATCAAGTGCTTTCAACAAAGGACGTAAAATTCAGGTAATTATAACACTTTTTTTCAACAAAACGCAAGAAGTAAGATTTTACAACCACTAATTGTCTCTTTCATCATTAAGCTCAGTTTATTACAAAGGTTTCCTTTAAAAACAAAAGAAAAATTGCCATCATTTTTTTTGTTGTTGTAAAAGTTAAAACTAAAGAAAATAAGGTGTGAAATATTACCATGGACTTTTCTCGAGAATTTAATAGGTTGTTAGAAGATGAAATGTGTCTAATAAGTTACTAGTAAAATTAGCATGATGAAATACCTATTTATACATACGTTTATATGTATTCAAGGTATCTGTCCAAATATATCAAATGATTTTTAACTAAAATTGAAGAAGGACAGTACATTAAGATGATTGAATTTTTAATGAAACTGTGCTTCATAGAGGTGGTACAAAAAAAGGAGAAATTTTGTTAGAATTTCAGTAATATTCAAAAGGATGTAATGGGAAGAATATTTATACATTTTGTTTAATTCAATATAGCTAGGCTTAAATAATTAAGAAATAATTTCAAGCATCTTTCAAATATTATTTATGTTTCTGTCTTATCTATAATACATTCGTATTTATTATTATTATTATTTCAAAATATTTGTGAATAATGGTACATTCTAAAATATGCTTAGCAACAGACAGAAGGAGCAGCAGGAACACAATTCATTATTCTCAATTGAACACGGGTATAGGTAAATAATCAAAATCCCCAAATTTACCATATTTTAAATCCTAAATTTAGCTTTTTATTTTCTAAATATACTGAAATAGTTCCAAATTATTCCGTTAATTTAGAGATAAATTGTATTCATTAGTTTCTTCTAGTAAAAAATAAATTAATTGGATAAAAAATTTAGTCATTTGTTCAGCAAAAAACTTGTAGAGTTTTCACATTTATTGAGAATGCTTTTGGAAGTAACGTTGTTACTTTTAATTTTGTTTTGTTTTGTTTTGTAATTCTCCTAATTTTCAGGTACAACTATAGTAATATTTGTTTTGTTTTATGCAAACATAAAATTAGTTATTTCTTGTACATAAAGTTTCGGTAATCCGTAAAGGAGAGTTTGTGGATCGATAAGTAAATGTTGCAGTTCGACAGGCTAATTTATGCATTCTGAATTTAATTACACAAAAAATAAGTGCATATACAAAAAAAAACTTAAATTTTGAATTTAAAAATAAAAGTTTAAAGAAATGTGAATTAAATTTATCAAAGGTGGCCATTTTATGGTCAGATCATAGTTAAATTACGGTTATGCAACCTTTTTTTAAAGTCAAATGACTGGCCAGAGTACTGCAAATTTTTAACATTGTAGAATAATAAAGCACTCACCGCTATATTATAACTAAAATGCACACAAAATTTATTTAATCATAACCAAAATCGAAGAAAATTCAAAATTTTCAAAAAAGACATAAATAAATCAAAATCAATCAAAATATCTAATCGAATTAAATAAAAAAAAATAATAAATCGTAAAAAAATAAACCAAGTGAAAGAAAATAGATAAACAAAATTAAGGAATTTCTAACTGCAACACATGCAGATGAATGACCTCCACTGCATTTTATTAGTATCATGAGAAATCAACTAAAACAATATTGGACATAAATAATGCATAATAATATGCACAATAATATACATAATAATGACAATAATATACATAATAATGCATAATAATATGCATTAACATGATTAATAATAAGACGTCCAAGTTGTTTTTAATGTTCTATATACATAACTTAAAATAACAGTCATAAAAATCTACTAATCGTTATAATTCTCTTATACCCCATTTTTTAAAGAATTAAAACAATTGACTGAAAATATAATAAATATTATATATAAAGTTTTTCGCTTCTCACTTCTATCAATAGTCATTATCCTAGAAAAGAAATAAAACAAATGAATTACATTATTCAAGATTAGTGAAATCTTAACTGAACTCCTTAAAGAAACAAACGTCTCATTTCAATTTCTGTTTACTTTCAAAATGCAGAATATTTCATTTTAAGAAATTCTCTTTCGTTTTGCTTAGAGCTCTTGCCTTCCCCCCTCATAAGTGCTCACAATTCTGTTATGAATTTAATTCTTTACTTTAAAAAAAATTAAAAACATTTACGCGTGGACAACTTAATCAACTTTTATGAAAAAAGTCTTGACTTAGCCGTAAATGATTTCTCTTTTAAACATCGTTTCTTAAAATGCATCTCTATTACACTCTGTCAGTGTTAGCCTTTCGGAGTTTAGAATCTGAAAAGTAACGCATTAAGTCTGGAGATCTTGAGAGAGAAGCTTCGTTGTCTCCCGTGAGAGGCAGTTTCTTCCATTGATTAAACTTTTTTGTCCCTTTTAATACTGAAGAAGCTCGCCATTACGCCTATCATTAGTCTCCATTTGCCAGGGGCCTAAAGAGGATTTAATACACATGAAGAAACATCATTGGCTTTTAGATCTTTCCCCCTTTAAAGAAGTTGTCGCGGTGAGAATAAATAAATTTGGTATTGATTAAAATGGTGGAAGCTGGCTTTTTTGAATGGTTAAGAAAATAAATTGAAAACAAGAGAAAGAAAAAAAATAAGGATCTCGTTATTCAGGTTTTTGAAAGGAAATTTTAAAACGCGTTTTTTATTAATTTATTTTTGTTTTCTTTTTGTATCATAATTTGAAATTACTTTATATATTTACAGTTCTTTAACTTGTATTCTTATACTGCGAATTTTGTCTTACAGCAAAAGTTAGATTATGTGCATCAGCATGCAAAAAATATTCTTTGAAAGTACAACATGTTGCTTTTTTAAAGTTTTTAAGCAGTAAAAAGTATTTTGTATTCATTGCAGACTGCATTGTAACTCAACAGCAGAAAAAATAATATAATTTCAACATTCTGTTACGGAAAGTGGCGTCAACTTATATAAGAGATTGGGGGTGCGAGTCCATCCAATAATTTGATTTTTCCACCCGCCTATTTTCAATTGATTTAATTCACAATTTATTTTTTTAATTATTTAATTGGTAAAATAAATTTTTTAATATAAATAATATATAAATTTTAATTTAAAATAAAATACATAAATTACGCTTAAAACACCATTCAAACTTCTTCAACGGATATCTATCGAAACTTCTCACGAAAGTAAATTTCCTATATGTTTTGCATTCTGTACACTACTTAGATGAGATTAAAATGCAATTTTTTCTTTTCATTTAGTTATTTTCTAATAGTTAGCGATTCCAATGTTGTTTAAAACAGATAGTAATGCATTTATAAGTTAGAACTTGCAAGAATATAATTTGATAAAATTATTTATAAAATTTTAATAAAGTTATAATACTTTAAAATTTCTCTTAGAAAAAAAAACTAATTTAATTTCGAATTATCATCTTTTGTAATTCGCTCTTCCACTCTCTCTCTAAAAACACACGTACTATAACCAAAGGAAAAATAAATAAAAGTTATTTTATTAAAAAAATTTTAATCCCACAAATATTTCTAAAAAGTTAGCGCTAATTTTACCACATATTTTACACTAAGCAGTGTGTCAAAAAGTATCAAGATATGCATCTGTTCATTTCCATTGATGCATCAGTGTATTTAACACAACATAAAAATCATTTTGAAAATGTTTTATCAAATTTGCAATTTTAATATATTTACTTAAGTATTTATAGGTACTTTTATAATCTTTTATAACCATTAAATTTTCAAAAAAATACTAACTATTCGCCACCGTTACAAATTTTTAACCATTTCCAAAAAAAATTATTTTTTAAAGACATTCATTAAATGTGTGTTATAAAAATCTCACTATAGAATGCCCCATATGAGACATAATGTTCTATTATATTATCTTATTATAGAGTCTACATCAAATGAATGTCCTCATATGTGACTATAATCATGTTAAGAAGAGATTAGTTACAATAGTTGAAAATTTATTTTGAGTTTATTTCAAATTTAAGTTAGCCGTTTCGTGTGACATCGATGTGAATAGGGTGATTAATCAGTAGCAAAAAAGGTAAGAGAATAATTACAAAATTAATAAAAAAATAGTTAAGGATTCCTGCATAATGTACACACACACACACATACATATATATATATACGTATAAATATATATGTATTAATATTAATTTCTATTAAGAATAATCATCAAAGAACAGAGTTAAAATTTTGGTGATTCAATAAAATTGTATCTATTACTGAATTCACAAATAAAATCTCACATTGCATTGCTATTGCATTTCTTTGAGTAAAAATGAGTAAAATTCATTAAAAAATATATATAAATATTTCTTTCTCATACTTGAATTGACGATTTCTAACATTTAAGCCACAGCAATCGTACAGTATTTTTTTATGATAAATTAACTTTTCTTGTTCTATAAATTGAAATAATACAAGTTTGAACATTATCCGAAAAGTATTTTATTAGTTCGGCATCTTTTATTTTGATCTTGATAAGAACAGAATATCTATAGAAAAATACAGTATTTTTGAAAATACCTAAGGCTTAAACATTTCGGTAACTTACAAAGAAACTGAATTATAACTATTGTAATTAATTTGTAAAAGTTCACCTTGTTCTTTGTTCTTTTACTATAAAAGTAATTTTCTAAAGCTCGACATTAATTCAAATGCCCTTTTCAATGACATGAACTCTAAATTCCTCCGTCTTTATATTTAATCTTAATCCCCACTAATGAGAGAATTGCATGTTGACTAATTTGTTGCTAATACTGAATCTAATTCTCAAGAATTCAGCAGAGAAGTTAAGTCTTTTACTTAACTTTGAGAGAATAGTACGCGGTTTCTGAGCGTTTATTAACTCACTATTATTCAATTTTATGTTTGGTCTTTGGGATTATCACCAAGTAACTGAACTAATGAAGTCTATGGGAATGTCTCTTCTATATCTGATGCAAGTTCATAGTACTTTCATAACGCCTAACCCAAGTTATAGTTGTTGATACTTTTAAATTGCTTTTTACATAACTCCATCTTGATACAATAAGGCAATAATGAATCATCTATATTAAATTAAAGAGTTAAAGTAGTTTTTCTGAATTATTTAAAATAATTCTGCTGTCGCTTTCCTACCTTTTCAAAAAATTCTTTTCAGTTTTCTTTTAATATATTTGCTCTTAAATAAATAAATAAGCAAACAAGCTTTTTTATATTTTATATTAATAAAATGGAATTTTACATACATATTTTTATGATAACTTAGTTCAAACCGTGTTCTAAATTAGGGCTTTAATCTTTTTTTAAAAAATCTTAAAAAGTTTATTCAAAACATTTAATTCAAATCTGATTTTTGATAGAAAAAAATAATAATCCTATAGCTGATATTATTTATAAATGTAGAAAAGTTTTACATCAAAATTCTTATTTTTAAGCAACATATACCATATAACATAATTTGCTTAAGCAAACAAAAATAACCTGCAAATATTAAATATAGAATAGTGTCTTTTTTTTTCAAATAATTCTAAATTTGATCAAATTACGGATACATAATATTATCGCACATGTAACAGAATTCTGCAGAAGGTAGTGTCAAATAAATACTAATATTGAAATTTTAAAGTTCACAGATTTAATTTTTTTTCTTCCAAGAAAAACTGATAAAAAAATAAATGATAAAATTTAGAGATTTTCGAGCTAAACTGTGAAATGTATCACAAAACTTTTCCTTTGGATTTATTTATATTTTCAGCAACTTTCATGCTTCCTAAGGACTATCTGCATATTTTATTACTTACCATTTTTTGAAAAATTTTTCTAAAATGATGCATCTCTATCGAAGTTTAATTTTTGTAAACTCTCTGATATCAAGAAAGTTTAGTATTTCCCAAAACATAAAATAAAAATTTCACATCGTTATCTCTTCATGGTATATTTATATATTTTACAGTGGATATTGAATAATGGAGCTCTTTAATCATTTTTAGGGTGAACTTTCTTTTAAAAAAATGAACTGATAAATAAACAAAAAATATCTTTTATCAATGCCATTAACTTTTTTAACATTACTAAACATTTGTATTTCAAATATATCCAATAATATTTATTTTAAAATATCCTTACTTTTCTAAATAAGCTCTAAAAACATATCAAATTTACCAAAAAATTTTCACATATATACTTAAAGTTAGAGAGACATAAACCAAGGTATGGGGAAAATATGCGTAAATCTAATTCCTTAGTTTTTGTCTGAAATTTTTAAGAATAATCAAAGGAAATAAAATTTATGATAATCCACTAACTTTATCTATGTATCCCAAAACTTACTAACTTACGTCAAAAATAATCATTAAATCTTGTAAGTAGATGTTGATTATAGAATTGTGTTGTAT
Source organism: Maratus speculifer (assembly GCA_964019185.1). Classification (NCBI taxonomy): domain Eukaryota; kingdom Metazoa; phylum Arthropoda; class Arachnida; order Araneae; family Salticidae; genus Maratus; species Maratus speculifer. The sequence continues at coordinate 102,932,317 of OZ025289.1, read as the reverse complement.
ATATATCGCCTTGAAATATATACAATTAGAGAAAAAATTATAAATTTTAGTAGTTACAATAAATAAATTATAAATTTTAGTAGCAATTTTAATTTTAAAGAGTTTAACTATCAATTACAAAAATAAAACAAATTGTCTAAATTAAATAATCTTAAAAATCTTCTAAATTAAAACATTTCACAATTTAATTTAAATATGATTATCCCAACTGTCAAATACATTGATGTTTTAAAACCAACAATGCTATAAGAACCTAGAATTTTCCATATTAAGATAATTATGAAAAACGGTTTAAAGATTTCTTGGTAGGTAGCCTTTAAATTACTTCTTAAAAGTTTTTCTTACATATTTATTTAAATTCTGCTTTTTTTTTTTATTCAACACTTTATATTTCTTGCTTTTTATTACCTATGCAAAAGGCTTCAATTAGTTTCTTAATTGATAACATTATTTTTTATTTTAACACCTTCGAAATATGATTTTTTGTTCCATTTCGTTCTCACAAACAATCAGCAAGCAAAATTTTAGTTTTTCTGAATAATTTATTGGAATTTATACTTATTGAAAAGTTCAAATTCAACAGTAAATTAAAAAATATATTTTATGAATTAGGTTAGATAATGTAATATTGATTAATTATCGTAATTATTTTTATTAATTTTTTATAAATTCAGTCAAAAAGTTCTTTAAAACAATTTGAAGTCGACGGGTTTTGACTTGCAACTTAGAATTCTAAATAAATTTAAAACTTTAAATTTTTACTATACTCATAAAATTTTAACACCAAATTTTCAACTAATTTATTACTTTAAATGATATATTCTGACACGCTTAATGAAATTATTTGTTCTTAAACATTTTTTGAAAAAAGAGCTACGTCAGCAAAAACTTCCAGCAAGTAAATTTCGCGTGATCTAATAATGTCAATCTTTCAGTCGCTTTATAAACTTCAAAGACGCTTAACGACTTTTAACCCTCCAAGCGTCTTGCAAATGGGTAAAATTGTAATGTTGTTTTCTCTGCATTTTGCTTTAAATGCTAATAAAATATAATTATTTCAATATTACATAAAAAATCTTATTTAGGAATATAAATGTAATCCTTTAGAGTCTTAATCATTCTTCAATGCTTTGAAAATTCATTAAATTTATAGAATTATAATATCTTAAACATTGCTTATATTGCAGTGAAACCTGGAGCTTAGTGTACGGAATTTTACGGGCCAAACGCTTAGAGGGTTAAAGTTTTATGTGAAACATTGTTTCAAATTCCTTAAATAGAAGGCTGTCTTTGAGAGTTTAAAGTAACATAGCGTAAAAGGAACAACTTTAATGTATCTCAAAGAACTATGCTTACAAAAGATTCTCTTTTATTAAGAATGTTCTTTATTATACTCTCAAATAAACAATAACAATTTATCTTCACTCAACTAATGCTTTTGTAGTTATTAGAGAGAAATCATAATATAAGAAATTTGTAAACATTTTTATGAACACATCCTTTATCGAAATTCTTACAATAGCCTTATTTTTTTTTAAATAGAAACATCATTGTTTCCCATTAACAGATTCTTAATAATTTAGGTGAGCTCATATAATTAAGATTCTCATTTTCTTAGATTTCACAAAGCTTTGACAAATTGAAATTCATGCTGAAAATTAATATCTATCAAATGTTTTTTTTAATTATTTTTTATAATAAAATTATTATATAAATTTTAAACTTTTCAGATTAGATTATTTATATAATACTAGGAAAATTGGCTCGATTACAAATCCTCCTTTGAGTATAATTTTTAAATAGTTATATAATTGTTCTCAATTAACGGATTCTTGGAAATTTCCGAAAGTTCATATAATAAAGATTTACATCATCTTAGGTCTCAAAGAGCTTTGACAAATTGAAATTGATGCTGAAAATTAATTTACATTAAACTTATTTTTAAATATTAAAAAAAATTAAGTTGTAGTATGAATTTAAAAAAATTGAAATTACATTATTTATATAAAACTAGAATTCCTTCATCCGGAGGTAGCGAGCAACATACATATTGCTTGAAATTTAGATTTTGTTAGAATGTAAAGTCTGATAAAATCTTGTAATTATATTTAGAACTAGGTGTCTCATAAATCGATTCACATTACAAATATTAATAAAAAAATTAATAATAGCCCATTTGAAAACAGGTTGTACCATAAGAGTTCCAGTTAGTCGGATTTTGTGTATTAAAAAACAGATTACCCATATAGGAACATTCGTAATTATGTAAATATGTAACAGTTGTAATCGTCGTTCAGTCAATTGGTCTGCCTATCCGTTTGTCCATTTGTCTGTCCGTCTGACCGCATATAACAGAGCAAAAACTACCCAACCGAAAAATTTAAAATTTAAAATATATAATTGAAAATAATTGTGTCAAGTTATTGCAAATTAAGAAAATTAGATATATAGTTTAATTATGGGTACAATCAAAAGTATTCAGTTGCATTAAGCCCAATGGGAAAAATAGTTTGAAATGCATTTTGATAATGTTGCATTCTTTCAAGCATAATAAAATTGATATGCATTTATAAAGTATAGACTAAAATATGCATTCTTTATAACACTGGTGTAAATAATATTTGTTATAAATCAAAAGGGTTCACGTAAAAGTAATCCATTATATAATAAATGAGAGGAAACTTTGTTTCGGGCACATTTTAATTATATTAAACTATTTCATATTTTTATGAAATTGGTATACGTTCTTAAGATATACTATAAATAAATTTTTGTAAGATAAAAAGCAGACATTATTTACAGTGAAATACAAATTATTTCGGCTACTATACTGTATCCGAAGTACTATATACTATTACACCAAGATCTGAATATTTTTAAAACCTCGATGTAGTACGAAAACGCGCTTAATATGCTTGACGTGCAATTTTTTTTTTCTTTTTTTATGAGGTGTATTTGAATTTCACAACCTGTCCAAACAATCCTACTTGTATGAAAATATTATGATATAATCTTCTCTAAGATAAAAGAAATTGTTAAACTTTTATGTTTTTTAACATGGCCGAACTTTTAGGAAACTTGTAGGAAAGGACAGTACATTACTCTTTCTCAGACAGAACTTATCTAAGTGGTTATCCCAAATTCTGAAAAAAAGTGTTTCGATAGATTGTTCGAAGATTTCAAATCTAAGCATATTTTTTTCTGAATTCGTCACAATTTTGTTATAAAATACACTAGGTAATAAGGATTATTTTTATATTTATATAGCTACAACTTTTAAATGGTTATTGAGATATTCTTATTTTTCAGAAAGTGAGTAGAAGTCACTAATAAAAGAATTCTGACGTCCTTTTTTTTAGAAGATTTGTAAGAATTATCAATCCAATCACAAATACAAAATATTATTAAAATAGCATCGGATACTCGCAGAATAAAGCTCATTGAATATTTAAGTATATAGCGTTAATGTTATAGCTGGTGCGTGCTTTGAACTGAAAAAGCATTACAAACACATGCTGATTGCCTTGTTTATTTTTACACATTACCTAACTTCATTGATAAATTTCTAAAATAGTTATGTATTTTCCAATCAAAAGCTTAATTTATGCCTGGTAATTTGTAATTATAAAGCCAAAAAAGTTAAATATAACCTATAAACGAGATTTAAACTTGGTCATCAAGACTATCTTCAGGGTATGAAAATTTTATACTCAAATTCCTGTAACTCACAATAATGATAATAATAATAATAATAATAAATGCAATTTTCGCAAATTTTGGCCAAAAAAAGGGAAATTTTATCATAAGAAACACTGCTTTTGTTTTTTTTATAGGATATTATTTAATTTATTTAACATTTACTTAACTTTACATAATAATATTTTAGAAATTCCAGTAAAACTTTATTGTAAAATAAGTGAATTTCATAAATTTACGAATAAACGCTCTAAATAGACAACATTTAATAAATAAAATAAATAATTTAGATTACAAAAAATGTTAAAATAACTACTTTAATAAGTTTTCTTAACAATTACTTTTGTAAATATAAGCATCTAACAGAAAGATTTACAATTTTTTTTTCTCAGACTATTTTTAGAAAGAAAAAATATGCAAAATAACTCGTATGGTTTTACTGTATAGTATTTTCGTTAAGTAGGATATAAACCTTATTTTCTGTGATTTAAATAGCCACTTTTAATTTTATCAGCGTAAAAGTACCTTTTTAACTATACGATATTTCAGGGTCGAAACGGTGACAGAAATGCAATTAAAAAAGCTAAAATCGGACCCTAGAAATATTGAATATCGACAAAAACGTTTCTGATTACATTACATTACATTATTTTCTTCGTAAAATCTTTGAGGTATTGTTGTGTTACTTCTATCTGAGTGCCTGTAGTCTTCCTTAGGACTCTTCGTGGGGTTGTTCTCAAGACACTTTAGCAAATAGAAATGAATGGTGGACGTGATGTCCTATGTCTGCCGGATTAGGCACGACAAAGAGTTTAATCATCGACTGCTCTATACCTCCTTGGGGAAATTTGGCGTCTCTCAGGGTTCTGAAAAGAATGTAGGCTTTGATACTCTTTGATGCAGCTGAATGGAGGTATGTGATATAAATATATGGTTCTTATCTGGAAGCCTATTAATGAAAGATTGGTTAATTATTGAACATGATGCTTTAGGAAATTGCTTCTATCTATGTTTTCTTTAATATGTACCGTTTAATTATTGAATAAAGGAACCTTTTTTTTGTCTAGTGAATTAGTTTTAATAGAAATTAATATATTCTTATTAATTATTGTGGTAGTAAAGCGCACTAAATTAAAAAATTATTGCAATATAGCATTCATTAACATTATAAAAAAAGAAAAATATTTGAATCTGATTTGAAAAAAATTAGAACTAAAAGGTCTTTTTAAAAACACCATCAAAAATGTTTAAATTTGCTAGAGTTTTCAAAAGATATTATTCTGTCTTTGCTAAGCTCAAAAAAAGATTTCCTTCTACTATAAAAGCAGTTGCAAGACTCAAACTTGGGATGTTACTGTTGCTTTCATAGTAGAATCACGTCTTCTGTGAGTCTGACAAAGAAAGACTAAGATTTTTCGAAAGGCCTTGCGAATTTAGAAATTTTTTAATAGTGTTTTAAAAAGACCTTCAATTCTCATTACATTGTATAATGTTTTATATCAATGTTACATCATTGTTGACAAATTTTATCGCACTTTTTTGCCATGTTAATTCATTCCTGAGGGAATTTTATTGCATATTTTTCATTTATGCCTAACCTTTTAATATATTGTATGAATCAAACGCATTTTATGTTTTATTCCTGAGGTTTATCAAAAAGACTTATTTTTTCTTATTTCTCTTGTACATTCAAGAATTGATAATTAATAAAAGTTTTTTTGTGCAGTTAATATGTAATTTTTCCGATAATAAATAGCTGTTTATCTTTAATATCTCTGTTTACATAATTTTTAAATGTATGAATTTCATAAATGTATACAAGTGAAGAAAATATAATAGTAGAAAAGATCTTAATTCTATGTATATATCTTGACAAATACGAAAGTTATAAAATGTGACTGATAAATAAAAATATAGTTTTAGTATATTTTTTACATCCTGTGTTTTTTAAGAATACTTACATATTCACTCGCTTTGTCAGTGGCCAGTGGAATGGTGTAACTTTTCACCTCTGAGTATAAGATATAGGTGCAATTTTACATTATAAATAAAAAAAAAAACACATTTTTTCCGTTCTCAACAAAAGATAGACAAAAATCGTAGCATGTAGCTTGCATTACAAGTATTGATGGAAATAGTCTTATATATCATTTACATTATAGGATCACAGTTTAAATATAATATAATATATGTACCGAACAATCATACAGAATATCAAAACAATTTTTTAATAGATATTTCAAATTAGAAATAACTCATACTGTCGCTCATTTAATGAAATATTTCAATTTAATGTATTCAATGTATTACGACAGATTGTGGGTCTATTTTCATCTAATATATATCACAAGATTGAAGAGAGAGAAATCAAAAGCAGTGTTTTATGAAAAATTAAAATTTTAATTATAACTTATTTACGTATATCAAATGAATGACTAATAAAGAATTCATGAATATTTCAATCAGACTGGAGTTATTAAAATTCAAATGTTTGATGAGGACTTCACGAACACCACTTTAACCCTCCAATCAAATGATTAATAAAATGATACATTAACGACAATTTTTTTCTCCGATTAAAATTAATATCAGCCTGTAATAAAAATACACAAATCTAAATTCAATGCAAGAAGATTCGTCAATTTTACTGAAAGTTCTATAAAAATACAAGTATTTCGGTATTTAAAACAAAATTAAACCAATATTTCACAAAAACTCTGTATGCAGTTGTCAATCCATGACAAAATATAAAAATGAAACATTCGGAAAAATGAACCCATAACAGACGGTATATGTAACGGATTTGATTGAAATGTTTTTTATAACAATCGCCGCTATTCATATCCGTGATTTGTAAAGACAGTTTTCAAGCGGAAATGTCTAGTGACAATTACTTTTTAAAAGTGTTATATCAGGGCACAAAAGCGGTTTTGTCATATGAAAGGCTCTATTGTTTAAAATCTCATATCATATATGATGACTGCTTTTAGAGAATTTAAGAAGTACTTAGTAAACAATTTAAAACAATATATACTTTTTTGGTTTGAAATGAGTTCCGGATTCGCTATGTCTAGCTGCATATACGTCCCGTCATGAGTTATGCATTCAGGCAGAGTTTGAAGTAAAACGTGACCGGTTCGAACTGTTATAGTAACTTCATTTGTAAGTGAATATAAGATTAAATTATTTCTAAGCTTAAATAAGTTATGAATGACCCAAAGTAGTCCTTCGAAAAAAATTAAATATTCCTTCATAATCTCTAAAATTTAAAATAAAAGTATGAAAAGTTATATTCAATATGTATGTTGTGTTTGAAAACAGCATACCATCCATACTAAAATCCAACAGTTTCTAAGTATAATTAGGACAACCACATGAAAAAATCTGCGGTAAAGAGCTAGTTCAAATGCCTTTTACTCTGAAACCGCTGAAACTATTTCAATAAATTTTTAAATAGTTTTAAAATTAGCTAACACTGTAATAAAAACAAGTGTTTTTTTTTTAAGATTCAGGTATGTTCAATAATCAGCACAAAATAAATTAAATATGCTATAACTTTTAATTAAAATTTTAGACCTTTTTTTGTGAAAGGAATGTTTTTCGGCTTTTTGACTGCAAATACTTATCTCATATAGATAAAACCCTTTTGTCTATCTAAATCCACCAAAGTCGAGACATTATGTTCACCATTCGTCTTCATTTGAAGGGGATACCGCACTAGACACTCTGTAGAGGGTTTAATGAACATGGGGGAAACAGACAAACACGATAAGTGGAAAAGGTCATTTCTTTCCTTTTATTTCAAGGTGTGTTTCAAGCACAGCAAGAAGTGTTCGGAAGTAATATATAGGTATATATATATATATGAAATAAAATTTTGTTGTAATTGTAAGCCATTTAATAAAATGACAGATCGATGGAAAAAAATTAAATAACTTATGACACTATAACAATAATTATCCAAAAGCCTAGATATCAAAAAGTGAAATATTTTAAAAGGTAGTAAAGAAAATTAGAAAAAGTATGTTTAAAATTAACAAGAATAAGAGTTATAATGTACAGTGTTTTGCCTCTCCAGGGCAGTATTGAATAATATAAGAAACACACACTTTATTTCTGACTGAGAAAAGCTTGCGTAGCATTGAAAGCTAACTCTCAAATTATCTAATCAATTGTAACAAGATAATTAAAATAGAACCGAAACAAACACAACGAGGATTAATTTAAATCATGTAATAAAATTAAATTACTGAATCTATAAATAGAAGAAAATGATATTAAAAGTTTAATAAACAAACCTGAGAATATTTTAAATTTCAAAACAAAACCATAATTTATACATCAAATGAAACCTTACAATATATTGAAATATATATGCATTTATATATGTGCGTGTGTGGGCGCGCGTGTGTGTGTGCGTGTATATGTGTATCTCTGTGTGAAACACAACATAAACTGCAAATTAAAAAAAAAAACTTTTTAATTCCAAAAGTTGCATTGACCCTTTCGGTTCTGATGTACTTTTTATAGTATATGTCATTTCATCGAATATTATTTTGTCTTAACAATTACTTAGTTACTTTCTGCATACAGAAATGATAGTATATGAGTATGCCGTTCTAATTATGACGTCATTTATGTTTTGACATTTAGTAATAATAATAATAATAATAGTTTTCTTAATTCTCTTAGCACCGTTGGCAAATCCTTTATTATATGCGTATATTTCAGTCTTTAAATTTAAAATATTTAAGCTACTTTTCTGAGCGAACAATGTGTGATAAAAAGCAGAAAACATTAGAAAAATGCAATGCCTTCTCAAATCCTGTTGTTTTCCAAGCGTCTCCAAAATTCTTCCTTAGCCTATTTTTATATTATAATGCTTTGAATAGTGCACAAAATAAGTATATTCGTTTTTCAAACAATGAAATGAGCTTTAAACTTCAATAAGTCATTTAGATAGCTACGATTACCATATTAAAATAAAATTAATTTTAGACTCAGAATGAAAAAAAAAATCGGACCCGAAAGGGCTAAATAAAATCTAACTTATTCTTTTGTGGAAAATTTTTCACTTCACTTGCTAAGTAAAGTTTCTTGTACAAAACATGATTATTTTATCTCCTAGTCATTCTAATTTCAGGAATGCTTTGGTTCAGACTGTATGTATTTTCAAAAGAAGCATTAATATTCAAACGATACATTGCATAAAAATTATGAGCAATATTTTAAGGGAAAAAATAAAGTTTTATTGGTTTCAAATACAATCGAGATTCTTGCTTGTTTGTTATTTTATCATTTTGTTTTAGTATACAAACACTGCATTGGATGCATAACAGAAGTTATGTTTTTGAAAAAGCATATTCATAATATAGATGATAAAACGAATGTAAACAAATGCATAAATAAATCGAATAAATTTAACATACAGCTATTTTATAACCAACGGGGAAAATTTTAACAAATAAAATGGATAGTAATGAAATGAATACAAGGGAAACATGCCACAAAAAATATTATCATCCAATAGAAAAAAAGTGTAATAAAAGAAAAATAATTATTTTTTATCTATATTACAGTGCAAGCAAGACAACCTACAAATCTAATTTACAAGAGAAATGCGCCAAAATCAATGTTAAAGAAATCTAAAACTAATAAAAAACATAAATTTTAAAAAACTATATATTTAAATTATTATGACTATCTGACATTTTATTTGCACTTAATTTTATTGAAATATCGTTTTATCACGTCAATTTTTTTTGTTTCTTTATTATGATACAGATATTTAACTGTCTGAGTATAGAACAAATTTTGTTGATGCATGCTAAAATGTGAATGTATTTAAGTTTATGTATATGCATAAATATAAACATAGTTAACTAATTTGATGACAAATGTTGCGTTAAAAAAACATATAAAAAATTGGGTTTATCCAATTAATTAAACCTTTGATTTATTTCTTTGAAAGCAGTAAGAGTATTATATATATACATTTCCAATTATACTTCACTCTCCAAAACGTGTGAAGTTCTCTTTTACAATTAAAATAAATTAGGTTTCATCCGTTAACCCATCACTACTCAATTCAAAATCAATTTCACGTTGTATATTTTGACCGAATATTCTAACGCAATACATAAATGAGGGTTGTAAATTAAAAAAGTAAAAAAAAAAATTGCAAAAATACTCTTTTTACTTTAGTAACTTTTACTTGTGAGACAATGATATACGCAGAAATCGTATGATTCACTATTGCAACCAGCTTACCCCTTTCAGGGGCGCGGTTTTCCGTCTGCAAACGACTGATTTTACTGCCAAAACTGCGGAATACCATAAGTAATTTTTTAGTGCAATTTTCTTTCTCGTAATATATTTGAAAAAAAGCTCTTGTATTTTTTTTTTTTTTTTTTTTTTTTTGAATAAACTTGTTTATAATTTACGCTGTGAATTACTTATTTGGACGTTTCTAGAGCAAGAATAACTTGCCCCTGAAAGGGTTAAATGTACACCAAACTGAGACAACGAATCGGAGCGCTATCACACGCTCCGCAATTTTAGCATAAAGCAAGAAGTCCACTATCGTTCTTCCCTAAAATTTTTCCACGAAAAAAAAAAAAAATCGCTATCGCGCTATTTGTCACTCAAACGATTAAGGCATTTAAAGGGGTAAAAAACATCTTGAATTTTAATTTGCCAGAAACAAAATAAAAAACTTAACATATTTTAAATACCGAACGAATTTTTTAAGATCTTATTTAAGGAATTTAATATAATTATACGTGAATATTTTTCAATTTGTTTTAAATCGAAGTTCATTCATTGTAGCAAGATTTTTCTGCTTGCATTACAGTACAGATATTCAAAAGCATAATAAAGCAAATCGTTCTAAACATTATTACTTTTTTCAATATTTCAATAATCTCATTATTATATTATCAAATATCGGTTAATCTTAAAATTATGCGTTTATATCAATAATGAAAACTTACAAAAACCCAGTGCTTAATATATTGCTTTTAAATATTTATCAACGCTTCCGACTAAGTATAAAATTTAATAAATAATTTGAAAAGACCTAGAAAATACTTTATATTAGTTAAATACATTATCAGCATGACTAACTTTCGAAAAGTTTTCGTATTGCTTCCCTAGGGCATCTTTATAAATGAACCACAATATTTAAATTACATCTTTAGAAAACAAATTAGAATTTCAAATCTGATTTAATAAAGTACAAACTCAAAATTTTATAATAATGTGAGAAAATTTTTAAATAACAAAATGTTAAAACTTTTGGTTTTAATTTAATCCTTTATCGTGTGATAAAAACGTCGCATATTTAAAAAAACCTTACTTTTGTAATTTGTTTTATAGACTCTCCAACATATAACTTTTATCAACGTTTAAATACACATTGCCGTTAACGAAAAACAAATATTCTCTAAATTAGTTGAATATTTAGTGACTCTACTTGAATTTGCATGTTTTAGACTCAAATTTCCCCAGCGGACCTCTCTATTTGCATTCTTGCATTAATTCAAAACCTTTTTTTTCCCGTTTAGTTGCATGTTAAAGTGTATCCACTCCAAAAAAATCCTGATTATCCTAAACAGTTGTAGTTTAAATGCACAATAGTTCTTCTTTAATTCTGTTAAAAGAAAGTACATTAAATGTGCTTTTCTTCCTTGTTCCTAAAGTTAATTCTCTTGCTTATGCTTATATTTTAAACCTGCAAATTCATATTTTTGCAATTATACATAAATAGTTTTTTATGTAAGATTTTTCAGCATTACTGTTAAAAGTATTTGCAAGTTTAGTGTGCATATAGTTCAAGTAATAGATTTTAAATTCAATAAACCAAAAAATTTGAATCCGTAACTATTTCGGAATATATTTATATACTGTGCAAGGTTTTAGGATTTTAAAATAATTTTAATTTAGATAAATCTATAGATAGAAATGCTGAGTAGTGCACGAATTCATTAATAAACATGCAAATTTCTCATGAATCGTAACTTAATCACATTCCATAAAATGTGTGTACTTTATAGTTCATAACGAAAATTATTACGCTACATTAAGGCATGAGGTCTATCTGCCTCGTAATTCCATACGCTCCCGAATTCAAATTAAATATTATCATTTTTTTTTGTCATTTCTTAATCTTCATTTACTTAAAATATCAGTTTTCACCACATTATTAAATGCTTAAAATTAAATATATAATAAAATAAATAATTTTTAGTGCTTTATATAATGCACTAAAAATGAATACATCTAATACTGTGGGTTGTATCAATAGAGAACTTTTATTATTATTTTATTAAATAAAAAGTATATTATAAGCATTAAAATATGAAAGTAATTAGATTTTCTTGAGAAAAAAATTACTTACTAGAAATATATTTTCTGCAATTTTTTTTTAAATGAACATATGTAAACTACCAAGAAATTAAATTATAATATATTTGCACTCTAAATAACTCGCGAATTGACTTATATTTTTGCATTGTTTAATTTACGCTAAATTACAGCACCAATGTCTCCTCAAAACACAAAACATTCACTAATCTAAAATAATAATTCACTCGCATCTCAAATCTAAATTGCATGATAATCAAACCACAGCAGTGTTTTCTCAAGTCTGCTACATAAAAGTATTTTGTATTGGAAAGTACATTTTTGTACATGTCCTTTTTCTCTTGAAATGCAAAATAATCACCAACATAATGTCAAAAATTTATGAAATTATTCAGTAATAAGACTTTTGGATTATGCCTTCGGAATTTCCTTCTCAGGAGAAGGTCTCGTCATCTGACCAACGTTCTAAATCACGAGATCAACTTGAGTAGCAATGTACAGTTACCAAACAAGATCAAAATGAAGAAACTTGAATGATTACTTTCACAACAAAGAAGGCACGATAGGATGGATAGTTTGTCGGGCGTTAGTCACATTGTCACTACACGGCGTTTAGCCGATGACCAGCCGAGATGCCAGATATCAAAATCGTTTAGCTGAGACGACCTTTTAGATAAGGGTCTGGTCATTGGTTTGAAAGAAAAAACTTTTCTTCAAACACACAAAAAATATTTTTCAATTAAAGACTTATTGCGGGAACTTTGTTACTATATTTTGCGTTTTTATACGAAATGACTTTTGAGAGTATATTCTTTTTAACGATGCTGTTTTCCCACATAACTCTTGCTTATAATGCGACGATCAAAATTAAGAATGGGGAAAATATGGTACGCTTTTTTAGATAGTGATCATGCTGATTCTAATGGTCACTGTAATAGCATGTCATGTTTTTTATTTTTTTTTCATTGAAAAAATAGATTTTTATTTAATCACGATAGCTGAAATATTAATTAATATATCTAATACTAACCAAAGTATGCATTAGTGTTACTTTTAGGGTTTTACAGACTGTCATATTTAGCAAATGAAAAAAAAGAAATGCACACTAAAGTGTCCAGTCTACGCCTATGCCTGCAAATATTTCCTTCTTAGTTCAGTTCGATAATTTTTATTTCATTTCGAAACTGATTATAAATTTGTTCCTTTTTAGATGCTGAACTAAAATACTTTTAAATTTTCATTAGCAAAACTTTAGAAAAACTGTATTTGATTTTATCTTCAAATACTTAAATATGCAAATAACATCCAATGTGTTATCAAAATTTTGTAAACGTGTATTTTTATCATAAATAAATGATCAAAAGGAAGCAGTTTTAGTAACTTACGAAGTAGCGATTTATTCGAAAGAAAAGTACATAAAGAAATTTTCTAAACTTTTTTATAATTGTTTATAATAATTACGAAAAATTCTATGGCATTAATATACACTCTTTTGAAAATAAAAACTACTGAACTTGAATTTAAAACTACTATCAATAATTACAGCAGTTTAACAATGGATTCGATTTTATTTCTAGCACAGATCGATTATTCATGAAAATATATGATGAAACTGAATCAATGAATTTGAAATTCTTTTTTTTTTTTTTTCAATTTACATAGTAATTTAATTCTGCAAGAAAATACAAGAATTTTTATATTTTTATATTAAATTAATATAGCTCGACAAGCTACATTTGAATCCATTTTTTTAGCATTTGATAATTTTGCAATACTTATCTAAAATAAACACATATTTTGGTATCTTAAATCTTAAGGAAAGATTAAAACAGTTATTTAATAATTTATATCATTTCAAAATATCTCAATTCAAATGATATGCATATTACAAATTATCATCTTTCTAAAAGCAATTATCTCGCTTGCGATATTTCTACAACGTCAGATTGACTTGATAATTCTTAGTATATCTAATTTCGACTTCGATGATAATCACAATGACGAAAGATTTAATCTTCATCGTTAGGAAAATATTTATATTAAAACCTCATTAAAACAATCTGATTTTCTAAATATTTTAGTCTGGAAGCTTTACTAAAGAACATTGTTATTTCGTGAAGAGATCAAATTTACAGATCTCTGATTCTAATACACTTTTGTTTATCACATTCATGAATGTTAACCTATTTCAAGATAGTTTCAGAAAATTTAAAATTACCAGTGGAACAAAATATTATAAATAGAAATGAACGTGTTAATTAATTCATAAGATGAGCATTAGTGCGAAATATTTTACAACTGTGTACGCATGCATGAAAGCAAATTTTTCTATTTTATAATTTGGTAGTCATTTATAGATCAGTTTATATAAAATGGAAATCAAATATCTTAAAACACTAAGACTAAATAGGCTATGTATATGTCAATGAATACTGTAAAAATCATACTGCATATGATTTCCGCATTTAGGAAGGGGGGGGGGGATTTAGAAAAAAAAATAGAAGATTGCTGTTGAAAAACAAACATTATTCTGAATTCGCATAACAATACTACATTGCAGCAAATATATTATCATATTGTAGTATAAAGTAAAACAATATCATACTTTGTTTTAAATTCAAAAATGTTATTTAAAGAGTATTTATTTTATCTAAACCTAACAATTTTAGAGTAAATGGCTGAAATAACTGAGTAACATTTTCTTTTGTTAGGCATAAAATATATTTCATAACTCTTAAAAATATGTTAAGCAATATCCAGACTTATAGAATAAATTTTTAAAAATATGTTTTACATACATGATATATGATTCAAAACAAAAACGCTGTCATGTAAAAAACGTAATTTATCATCCGAAATAAAGAATCGCGATGGATCATACATCATGCATATTTTTATTATCTTTAAAACATTTACTCAAACGGTAAAGTTTAATATTGTAAAAATACTACTAAAATATTAAAATTCCAATATATCTCTTCTTAAAAACAACAACAGAAAAGAAACTAATGCGCATCTAAATACAATACTTAAAATTGAATATGAAATTTGATTTTCAAAAATAATAGAAAAATATCTATTCTTTTATTTTCGACATCTTTTGATTGTATTTCGGTTGCAAGTAAGCTGCGAGGTATCAAAGTTAAAATTATTCGGAAATATGTATTTCCCATTTCGTGTTTGTATTTCTTTTCTAATATTTTTCTGTTTAGACAACGAAAAAACGAAGAAATATGTGGATGCGATAGATTTATTTCATAAATGAAATATTTTTCATATCAATTTCAATGAGTAAGAAAAAAGGTATATGCATTTAAAAATATGCATTTTAAAATTAATTAGTTTTTAAATTTTAATAATTTAAAATTGCGAGCTTTCTTTTCTCTCAACATTTTGTAAGGTAACTTTTATATTTAATAAATAATGTGAATTAATCTTGGCTGTGTAGCTTTTTTTTCCATGTTTAAAGTCACTTTAACTTTCATTTAAAATAGCTGAAACAAATAATGACATGAGCTGCAAATTAAAAAAATCACACATTTTTTTTTTTCTACTCAATAATTCACAAAACCATGCACATGAGTTTGGATAGTGTCATTTTTTATATATATTATGTTTATATTTATATTATATTATATATATATATATATATATCATTTTATATATAATTTAATTATTTAAAACTATAGTCTTTTCTTGATTAAGGAATTTGTGTATGAGCATATGTATGAACGTGTCTTTCCCTTAAGAATGTAGTTAGATTATCAACATTTATTTTATGAACAATAATCATTCAAAAAAAAAAGATTGTTTTTCTGTAAAGTAGGACACACTACTTAACTGAATAATCAAACAATTAATGAAGCTATTTCGAAAAATTACAGAATAAACTGATATGTTTAACATGACAATATGCGTCAATAAGATGGAGGACTGCGATTTAAAAACTGTTCTAATTAAAATGAAATAAAAAATGTTATATATCTTTGTAATTTTTAGTAGCATTTTCAGACACCGTGTGTGCATATGTATTCGCAATAAATGTCAAAAAATCTATAAAACATTTTAAGCTAAAAAGCAAAACATAAATATGAATAAGTAAAAATGAGTGCACAATCCAGAATTGAAATCTGCTAAAAAATCAGTAAATCTGTTTCCATAATTTCAATAACATTTAAATAAGAATCTCATATTGTGAGTCAGGAATACAATAAAAGCAAAAAAAATCCGATATAATTTCTGAGAGTAATATAACAAACTTAGCAATAAATACTAATGAAATTCAGAAACAGATAACAGAATAAGAGATACATATTTATACATTTAAATAACAATACCTATGTAATATTTAAAACTAAAAAAAAACTGTTCAAAAATATTAAAAAGGACAGTAACTGCATTACAAAAAGGAAAATATTTTACTGTCTGCAGAAAAAAAGTTTTTCTAATCTTTATATTAATATTTTCTGCTAACATGAAATACATTTAAAGTATATTTTTTCCCACACACATCGCACTTGAACAAGAATAACATTATAAATACAAGATACCCTTAAAATTAACAAAATAAAAATTACCTCTATGCAAGAAAAATGGACTTTTACAATTTTTATGCAAGAAAACTCTATTAACTTAAAGAATATTTCAAATATTATTTACATAAACATCGTCCAGTTCTATAAAAATAGCAATTCTAGCCATGAAACAAGTTTTCCTACGCTCAACTCTCTTCTAGCCGGAGAAAGCCCATTTTTCTTTTAAACAAAATCGAAAATTCATGATCCAAACTCTGTTGTGATCTTTTTTTTTTTTTTTTTTTTTTTTTTTTTTTGGCTGTGTTTGTAGCGAACGCTTCAGTAAACACTAACCTCGACAAGTAAAAGTATTGAATATAAAATCTCTATTTAATATTTATACGTTTTAAATAACTTTTGTAGGAATGCATACAAATATGAAGTTTTAAGAACATACAAAATATGATATTTAAAACAAGGAATGGATGAATCCGGAAAACAGAAACTGTAATTTTAAAAATTCCGAATGTTTCTTTGTATTTATTTTTCACACAAATCTTATACAAAATTAATCGGTTTATATCTTTATTCTTAATGCTACATTTAGTTTTTTTAAATATTTTTCAACAAAAAGGTGAGAAAACAGTTTTAAAACGTTGTATGATCACATAAACTAATTTTATTATAAGATACTGTTAAAAAATATATATATTTATGATTTTTATATTAATATTTTCTACTAACATGAAGTGCATTAAAAATATATATTTTTAATATACTTAAACAAGAATAAAATTATAAATATAAGATATTCTTCAAAATGAGAAAAAAATACCTCTATGTAAAAAAAAGGTTTTTTACAATTTTTATGCAAATATTTTCTATTAACATACAGAATACTTAAAATATTACTGAAAGAAACATCGTCCAGTTTTATAGAAATAGCAATTCTAGCCATAAAATAAATTTTCCTACGCTCAACTCTCTTCCATCCGGAGAAAGCTCATTTTTCTTTTCAACAAAATCGAAAATTCATGATCAAAACTCTGTTGTGATCATTTTTTGGCTGTGTTCGTAGCGAACGCTCCAGTAAACACTAACCTCGACAAGTAAGAGTATTGAATATAAAATCTCTATTTAATATTTATACGTTTTAAATAACTTTTGTAGCAATTCATACTAATACGTAGTTTTAAGAATATACAAAACAGGATATTTAAAACAAGGATGGATGAATCCGGAGAACAGAAACTATAATTTTAAAAACTTCGAATGTTTATACGTATTTATTTTTCACAGAATTTATGTGCATATAGATTCCCAGTGAACTGTCAAATATCCGTACAGCATTCAGATATAAAAAAAAGGAAAACATAATTATGAATAAGTGAAAATGAATGCTAAAATCCAATGTTAGAGTATTCCTAAAAAAGTCAATAAATCTGTTTGAAGAATGTAAATAAATGTTAAATAAAAATGTCACGTAGTGATCCAGGAACACAATAAAAGCAAAACGATCCCAGTATAATTTTTGTGAGTGATATAACTACCTTAACAATAAATATTTATAAAACTTAAAAAGTGATGATACAATAGGAGAAAAATATTCATACCGTTAAATAAAAAAATACTTATTTAATAGTTTAAACTAAAAGAATCTGTTCAAAAATATTAAAAATTTACAATAACTGAATTACAAATGAGAAAATATTTTTTCTGATCAGTAGAAAAAAAGAATTTCTAATTTTTATATTAATATTTTTTATTAACATGCAGTACATTTAAAAAAATATTTTTTCTCATGCAAATTGCATTTGAACAAGAATTAAATTATAAATACAACATATCCTTCAAAATAAGAAAAAAATTACTCTATTAAAGAAAAATGGACTTTTACAATTTTTATGCAAATATTTTCTATTAACATAAAGAATATTTAAAATATCATTTACATAAACATCGACCAGTTCTATAAAAATAGCAATTCTAGCCATAAAACAAGTTTTCCTAAGCTCAACTCTCTTTCACTCGGAGAAAGCTCATTTTTCTTTTGAACAAAATCGAAAATTCATGATCCAAACTCTGTTGTGATCATTTTTTTTGGCTCTGTTCGTAGCGAACGCTTCAGTAAACAGTAACCTCGACAAGTAAGAGTATTGAATATAAAATCTCTCTTTAATATTTATACATTTTAAATAACTTTTGTAGCAATGCATACAAATATGTAGTTTTAAGAACATGCAAAATACGATATTTAAAACAAGGATGGATGAATCCAGAGAACAGAAACTATAATTTTAAAACTTCCGAATGTTTCTTTGTATTTATTTTTCACAGAGTCTTATGCAAAACCGAACGATTTTATATTTATTCTTAATATTGAAGGTAGTTTTTGGAGATGTTTTTCAACAAAAATGGAAGAAAGCAGTTTTTAAAGATTGTTTAATCATATGAAACTAATTTTCTTATAATGCACTATAAAAAAAATCTATAAATTTATTTTTTTCTAGTAAACTGGGATTCTTTGAACATTTTACGTAACGGGAACAACAAAATTTCATGCAAGAAATACATATTTGCACTATAAAGAAAAAACTGTAGGGTTGCTAAGATTATTTTATGGAACTGGGATGCTTAGAACACTTCAACAAGTATAGAATTATAAATAAAAGATATCCTTCATAATAAGACAAAAATTACCTCTATGTAAAAAATGGCCTCTTGCAATTTTTATGCAAATATTTTCTATTAACATAAAGAATATTTAAAATATTATTTACATAAACATCGTCCAGTTCTATAAAAACAGCAATTCTAGCCATAAAACAAGTTTTCCTACGCTCAACTCTCTTCCACTCGGAGAAAGCTCATTTTTCTTTTGAACAAAATTGAAAATTCATGATCAAAAATCTGTTGTGATCATTTTTTTTGGCTGTGTTCGTAGGGAACGCTTCAGTAAACACTAACCTCGAAAATTAAGAGTATTGAATATAAAATCTCTATTTAATATTTAAACATTTTAAATAACTTTTGTAGCGATGCATACAAATATGTAGTTTTAAGAATGTACAGGAATATGCATTAATATATATGGGAAAGTATTTTCCTGTCTGTAGAAAAAAAACATTTCTAATTTTTATTCTAATATTTACTACTAACATGAAGAACATTTAAAAGATATTTTTCTCATACACTTCACACTTGAACAAGAATAAAATTATAAATACAAAATATCCTTCAAAATGAGAAAAAATTACCTCTATGTAAGAAAAATGGTCTTTTACAATTTTTATGCAAATATTTTTAATTAACATAAAGAATATTTAAAATATTATTTACATAAACATCGTCCAGTTCTATAAAAACAGCAATTCTAGCCATAAAACAATTTTTCCTACGCTCAACACTCTTCCTCTCGGAAAAAGCTCATTTTTCTTTTGAACAAAATCGAAAATTCATGATACAAACTCTGTTGTGATCATTTTTTTGGCTTTGTTCCTAGTGAACGCTTCAGTAAACACTAACCTCGACAGGTAAGAGTATTGAATATAAAATCTCTATTTAATATTTCTACGTTTTAAATAACTTTTGCAGCAATGCATACAAATATGTAGTTTTAAGAATATACAAAATAGGATATTTAAAACAAGGATGGATGAATCTGGAGAGCAGAAACTATAATTTTAAAAACTTAGAATGTTTATACTATTTATTTTTCACAGAATCTTATGCAAAACTAATCGGTTTTTTTATTTTTATTCTTTATACTGCATGCAGTTTTTGGACATGTCTTTCAACAACAAAAAAAGCAGTTTTTAAACGTTTTTCGATCTATAAAACTAATTTTATTATAATACATTGTAACAAAAATCTGTAAATTTATTAAATTTTTTCTGGGAAACTGGTATTTTTTGAACATTATATGTAACGGCAACAACGAATATTCATGCAAGAAATACACATTTGCAATACAAGGGGAAAAAACTGTAAGGTTGCTAATATTATTTTATGGAACTGGGATGCTTAGAACACTTGAACAAGAATAGAATTATAAATGAAAAATATTTTTTAAAATGAGAAAAAAAACTTCTATATAAGAAAAATGGTCTTTTACAATTTTTATGCAAATATTTTCTATTAACATAGAGAATATTTAAAAGATTATTTAAATAAACATCTTCCAGTTCTATAAAAATAGCAATTCTAGCCATAAAAGAAATTTTCCTAGGCTCAACTCTCTTCCACTCGGAGAAAGCTCATTTTTCTTTTGAGCAAAATCGAAAATTCATGATCAAAACTCTGTTGTGAATTTTTTTTGGCGGTTTTCGTAGCGAACGGTTCAGTAAACAATAAGCTCGACAAGTAAGAGTATTGAATATAAAATCTCTATTTAATATTTCTACATTTTTTAAATAACTTTTGTAGCAATGCATACAAATATGTAGTTTTAAGAATATACAAAATATGATATTTAAAACAAGGATGGATGAATCCGGACAACAAAAACTATAAATTTAAAATTTTCGAATGTTTCTTTCCATTTATATTTCATAGAATCTTATGCAAAACTAATCGGTTTTTACTTTTATTCTTAATACTGAATGCAGTTTTTGGAGATTTTTTTTAACAAAAAAGCAGAAAGCAGTTCTAAAACGTTGTTCGATTATATAATCTTAATTTTATTACAATACACTGTAAAAAAACTATAAGTTTATTAATTTTTTCTAGGAAACTGGTATATTTAGAAGAAAATACAGATTTGCACTCTAAGGGAAACTAGTTTGATGTGCCAATCCTAAACTTTCTTCTATCTCATACGTACATTTTAATATTTAAAAATGCACGAGCCGATAGCCAATAGAATGATAGGCAGATATTTTTTTTTTGAAATTTTGTACATTTTGTAAAAAACTTGTTTTTTTGGAATCTCTGACCCCTAAAACGTGGAAATCCGTCGAAAACCGGAAGTAGAAAAAAATTTCGATTACAATACTTTCTTCTATTGAAGATAGAAGAAAGTAAAAACTATAAGATTGCTAAGATTATTTAATGGAACTGGCATGCTTAGAACAATTGAACAAGTATAGAATTATATACAAAATATCTTTCAAAATAAAAAAGAAATTACCTCTATGTAAGAAAAATGGTCTTTTGCAATTTTTATGCAAATATTTTCTATTAACATAAAGAATATTTAAAATATTATTTACATAAACATCGTCCAGTTCTATAAAAATAGTAATTCTAGCCATAAAACAAGTTTTCCTAGGCTCAACTCTCTTTCACTCGGAGAAAGCTCATTTTTCTTTTGAACAAAATCGAAAATTCATGATCCAAACTCTGTTGTGATCATTTTTTTTTTTTTTTTTTTTTTTTTTTTTTTGTCTGTGTTTGTAGCGAACGCTTCAGTAAACACTAACTTCGACAAGTAAGAGTATTGAATATAAAATCTCTCTTTAATATTTATACGTTTTAAATAACATTTGTAGCAATGCATATAAATATGTAGTTTCCAGAATATACAAAATATGATATTTAAAACAAGGATGGATGAATCCGGAGAACAGAAACTATAATTTTAAAAATTTCCAATGTTTCTTTCAATTTATTTTTCACAAACTCTTATGCAAAACTAATCGGTTTTCATTCTAAATATTGCATGCAGTTTTTGGAGTTGTTTTTCAACAAAAAAAAAGAAAGAAAGGAGTTCTAATCCGTTGTTCGATTACATAAAACTAATTTGTTATAATACACTTGTTAAAAAAAGAATCTGTAAATTTGCTGATTAAAAAAGTTATTAAATCAGATAGATTTTTAAGAAATACACATTTAACATATAAACATTATATTATGGTTATTCTTCTTATTACATGGAATCGAAACATGTCAGTAATATTTGTTTTTAATTTTCGTTACACCTCTCAGATAAAATAAGATTTTTATTCAAATTTGCTAAATTTTTTCTTGGAAAATGAGATTTTTAGAACTTTTTATGTAACGGCAATAAAAAAAATCACATATTTGCACAGTAAATTAAAAATTTCCTGTAAGGTTGCTAGAATTATTGAATGATTTTGAAAAGGATTTTTTTACAAAAAATTCAAATGCATATGACGTATTAACTAGCATTTTTCCCGATAAATATTTACATAAACATATAAAATATCTACAATAATAATAAGAAGCATATTAGTTTAATTTTGGGTGAATGAAATTTGAACAAAAGTAAAATGATAAATTACAGTTTAATGTTTGACAATTAGATTTATAAAATAATTAATGCAAATATCCAAAATAATTTTTTAAAAAACACGATTTATATAAAAAAATAATAATTGTTATCGCTTCTACAATGCTGTTGTTTCATTCTGTATATTTCTCTGCATGACATTTCGTGTATAAGACATTTATCTAAATCTTTATGTAGTAAAAAGAAATAAATTTCATTCTAATTTATAAATATTTAAATATTTAAACTACTCCCTGCTAAATAATGGACGAATTTAACAGTTAAAGAATTCAAAATTTACATACTTATTATTTTTCTAATTATTTGATTTATGTGTAATGATATTGTAAAATGCACATTTTCTATAATCTAACTCTAAAATACTATTAAAATCAGATTAGGATTAAATGACAAATAATAAATTAATAATTGTCACACTGAATTTCATAGTATATGAAAATGAATCGTTTTAAATGTCTTCCAAAAGACAGAAGTATAGAAATTCGCAGAGGAGAAAGAAAGATAGGAACAATTCATACAAATGTTCCTTTTATCTTAAGAAAATATTTACTATTAATTTCTTACTGTAAATATTACAAAAAATGTTTTCTAAGACTAATTTTTTCTACTTTAAGTATTTTCTTAACCAAACACGATAAACATATATGTATATACCGGGTGTCCCAAAAATGACTGATGGATTTTAAAATTCAATAACTTTCAAACAGTGACAGCTATTTAAAAAAATTTTGCAGGAAGGTTATGTATAATGTCAGGAGTTTTTTTACCGTAATTTTTTATTTTAGTTTGCATCTCAAACAATAGGTGGCGCTGACGGCGATTGAAGGCCAGGTGCTCAGTGCTGCGTGAAGCGTCGACCTGGCCTTCAATCGCCGTCAACGCCACCTATTGTTTGAGATGCGAACTAAAATAAAAATTTACAGTAAAAAAACTCCTGACATTATACATAACCCTCCTGCAAAAATTTTTAAAATAGCTGTCACTGTTTCCAAGTTATTGAATTTTAAAATCCATCAGTCATTTTTGGGACACCCGGTATATACATTGAAGAACACGTAATGTTTTATTAAAGTACAATTTGGTTTACAGTATTTTCTTATAGTTTAACTAGTTTTCGTATTCCTTCTATAAAGTTTAGCTATTTTTATTTCGAAATGTGATGTATTTTTTAAAAAAATGAACGTAAAAAAGTAGAAAAACCGAAAGACATGTTTGAATTAAACTTGCTTTGTTCTCTTTCTCCGCCCATGTTTCATTCTAAAATTCAAGCAGAAAAGATCAAAGCTTACTCATACATAAAAAATTTACATTTTATACTGAATACTTAAAGATTCACTAAGGCATTTTTGTATAAGGCAGGTGCTTCAAAGAAGACGTCACCTATGGTATAAGGAATTCAGAAAGTACTGCTAATCGATTATAGTAGTTGCTGTTCCTTTTACCGTTGTCATTATTTAATGTAACTTTTTTAATGTAAATTTTTCAAAAATTCGAATTTGACAAAATCAAGAAATTTCTTTGTATAACTGTGAAAATAATTTTGGATTCATGTCACATAATAATTTTTTTGACCAAATATATCGGGAATGAAAATGCAGATGAGATAAGTGTCCCGTTCTTCTATATTTTTCATTTATTGATATTCATTTAAAAAATATCGGATTTAAGATGGAAATATGCATAACAATGATTGCGTTATAGCACTATGATGTACTCATTCTCTGTAGAAATAATTTAGCCACGTACAGAGTTATGTTTGCTCGTCTTTTTAAACATTAGTTGTCCACAACAAAAACGCATTTTAATTTCATGAATGCCTTTGAATTTTTATGAAATTTAGAACGTGTCTAATCGATTAGACAACAATTAGACAGATTTTTTGTGTATAGTTACTTTATACATTAATTTAGCTTTTTTTACTGTATTTTTTTCAGTTTTCAATTTCAATAAGTTTTGTGACAGTAAAAAGTTTTAGTTAAATGCAATCAGATTAAAATGAAATTGCCTTAGATTTTTCTACTTTTTTCTGATTTAACACATTAAGATATGTTTAAAAAATAAAGTAAAAATCACTCGATGCAAACACATTTCGTATTATATCAAAGAAATAATATCTGTCTAAAAGGTTTTACAACAGACAAACAATAAGATTCCCATATTGTGTATTTAGTAATATAAAATAATTAAGTATTATTAAAGTGATTTAAATTACAAATAGTTTTTTTTTATGTTTTACAAAAAATGTATTTTAAATAAGATAGTAAAATATTTTTGAAAGTATATGAATGTGGAATGCTGTTTATAAACACAAATAATCTAAAATACTCAACGAATGCTGATGTTTTGCTTACTATTCAATGCATATTCATATGACAATAGGCTATGTAATTTTTTTTGGAAATCTTTAAAAAGTATTGTATTACAACAATATATAACTGATATTACAACTTTCTACTACTTTTTGTTTTTTATTACACATCAGTATTTCAGGAAAATAAATTTTATTTTAAATTTAAAGAGTAAAATATATGTTTAAATTAAAAGAATCACATCGGTGCGAAGACAAAAAAGGAAATATTTATTATTATTACTAAATGCTTAAGCATAAATGAAGTCATATAGTAAATTCATAAACTTATGCTAACATTACATACATGTAAATAGTAACGAAAGTAGTTGTTAAAACAAAATAATACTCATTTAAAGACATGTAATAGTACGCCAAACTCAAAAAGATTCAACAAAGAGCCGAGAAGAAACCGGGAAATTGGGTACAAATGGGTTAAGTAAATTAAATACAAAAATTACTATGAGTATGAATCAAAATAAAATGCTCAAATTTGATGAATATTTCTTTACATCTTTAAGCAGATATTGTTTTTAAGTAAATAATTCCATGGTGCATGCAAAAGAAAGATTGTGTTATAAATAATACAAATGTAAATTTAAAATAGAAATTAATAAGTCAAAATTTGCATTCACAAAAGAAGAGCTTAATTCTAAACCTCGAAAAGCAAGCGACTTTCAAATATAGTTGCACCCTGGACAGAATTGATCTCAGTTTTAAGAATTACAGCTGCCTCAAAACTTTTTTGTACTTTACTTCATCTCTCTTTTTTTCTGCATAGTGAATAAGAATTAAGGAATCGGTGAAAGTTTTCCTTGCAAAACAAAAATAAGATTTTGACAAGAAAAAAAATGCATCTCTTTATCTATTATCATTTCTTGATGCACGGTGGCAACACAATTGTAAATAAATGAGGCATCAGTGGATGCATAAATGCAAGACGGTGTCGAAATGTATGATAATTTAATAAATTTGAAGATAAGGCAATTTCTACATACGCTTTATCATTTTTGTACTTTATTTCGTAGAATCGGAAAACTTATTTTCTATAAATATTAGTCAGATATATTTTTTAATACTTTTTAATACTTTTTAATAAATTATATCATACTGCCAGTATCTGTTGGATTTTTCTTCAAATATGAGAAACTTTATTTTAAAAATATAAAAGAAAAGAATTTAATTACTACAAAAAAATTAAAAATAAAAACCAAACGTATATATTCTTGAAAAGTATTATAAATTTTATCACGTAAAGTATATAGATTTTCCGAAATATATTTTTTGAGTGTAATCGAGCATAAAATTATAATTATAGTAGTTATTATCACACGCAACTGCTATCGAAATTAACTCTACAAATCATTTAGAAAAGTCGCAGTGAGATTTTCTGAAATAATGAAGAGATAATGTTATTGAAATTGAGAGTGAAAACTTTTTTTGTAACTCTAGAGTGAAATTAATTGATTCACTGCGTGCCTTTAATATATGTGAAATACGATAATATAAAATTTATTTAATTTCGATACCATCCATTCAGTTAGTTTTTCGAGACTTTTAGTGTAACTCTACATGCATAATAATGGTTATTTTTTTGTAAGATCAAATTTCGAAGAGATTTCAAATACCAAATAAAATTTTAGTTTACTTATTATTTTTCTCTTTTTTTAGTACAATTTTTAATTATATTATTTACTTGAATCAACGTGCATCTAATTTTTAGCCTAAAAAATGACGAAATGTATCCTTTAACTCGTAAAAACACAAGAATATTTAAAAAAGAAAAAAAAGTTACAAAACTTTTTAAAACATAGTAAATTTATGATTTATTTATTCCCCATTTATATCAAAGTTAGTGTTCATTGTCGGTAGATATGTCTTCATCAACCTTTCACAAAATTCAATTAATGTATCTTCATCGCTACTTTCGGATTTGGGTTTGTTGTTGGAATGCATAAAGATAACGCCATTCCCCATCCCTTTCCTCACATTAGAAATGCCTCACTTGAGAAAAAATTGCTTTTTGATCTACTAAAATATAGCATTTATGAAAAACAAAACTGTACAAAAACATGTTCCTTAGCATCAATATTTTCGAAAAACTGTTCTTATTATAAAAAACCTCAGTAACAAATACAGTCGGCTCTTGTTATTTCGAACTCGTCGGGATCACAAGAAATGTTCGAATTATCAGAAGTTCGAATTATGGAAAATATAAAATGAAAACATGCTTAATATGGTACTATTATAAAGGAATTAATTTATAGTGTTTTTTTTTTATTTATTTCGTCTGTTATCATTAAAATATGACTTAATATTGAATTAGAATGCATAAATACATAAGCTAATTGAAAGATTAAAAACAAGCACAAATGGGAGAAAAATTTAAAACGTCACTGATGGACAGACGGGGCATTAAGAAAGTGGATATCAAATGTATTGGATTATACGTATACTCTTTCGGAACAATTTTCACAAAAATCAAAGATAGAAAATTATTCAAACGATCTGAAATCCGTGAGAAAGAAGAGAAAAATGAAAAAACGGAATTCTCGTTAGTTCGAATTAAACGAAGTCAAGAGAAAATCAGTTCGAATTAAAGAAAAATTTTAACATTATTCTCCCATTCAAAATTTTGGGACTTCATATTAAGTTCGAATTAAGCGATTTCGAATTAACGAAAGTCGACTGTATATTTTAGGAACATAAAGAATAATAATAAAACAAATTTACTTTGCTTCCAATGATTTTCGATTATTTCTCTGAGTAGATCTTATAGTATATTAATTTATTTCCGAACCGAAATATCCGTTTTGAAGCTGCTGTTAAGCATTCGAGACCACGAGCGCATATATACACGTTCAAAATGTACATGCAAAGTATGCTTTTTTGCTATCAATAATTTTTTTAATGTAGCATTTGCCTTATTTAATTAGAGCATTTTAGGGATGTGTATAAATGCAATTTCTTTTTTAAAAGTGGTGTCAGACAAATAGAATTTGTGTGAAATACTCCAGTACCGATCTAAACCTGAATATATCACTGTAACACTAAATTTGCCAGTGAAAATCCATTTTTAGTTTGTAACTCAATTTTTTTTAATTTAAAATTACAGACTTTATCTTCAGTTCAAGACCAATATGAATTATTTTTAATATTTTTAACTAAAAAAAAGGAAAAACATGACATTTATCTTATTTATATTCTCTGTATGAATTGCATTTCATGAGACATATACATTAAAAATATTTTAAAATTTATCCGAACATTATTTGATATTATTTTACACATTTATTTTCATTTACTGAAAATTCATTGCCCACAACTGTTCAAGTCATGTTTAAATGATGGACGGTTATTTTAAATATTAATTAGCTCTTTTTTGCAATAATTAACTAATTAATTATTCAAAATTAATGAAAACTTGTACTTCTAATTTTTTGAGAATGCACAGATTAAAAATGTAATAAAATTACAATGCTACTAAAGAACTTTAAAAAATATATTCAGTTTTAATATACAGATGACTTCTAATGACCAAATGTGATAACTCACAATTTATAAAAATCATTATACAAATAACGAAACAGCTTTCCTTTTTATGTCCATTTATTAGAACAAAAATAGGGATCGTTCGTTTTTATTTTCCCACAATAATAGAAATGAAGGGTAAATCTTGTTAGATGTTTTAAAAATTTAAAAAAAAAAACTGTTGGCGGATTTACACATTTCACACTCTGCAGATTCCGAAAAACATATTTTTAGAAAAAACAATTGCCGTCCGTCTGTCTACAAATACCCTCTTGAACAAATTAAGATAGAGACTTGAAATTTGGTGTGTGCTTATTATGTAATAGTGGAAATAAGTATATTGAATGCCAGTAACCTCGATTATCAAGTAATATTTTTGGACTCTCGAAAATTCGTTCTGATGAAAGGTATAAATATTTTTTCTAAATTGTTTTTTAAGGAGTGAATATGAAATACAATAAAAAACATAAATTTTGTATAAAGAATGAAGTCAATCGAAGTATTAGTTACCGAGATATATGTAATTATATTTTTCACACTCTTCGATTTTTCATAGCCCTGTATTTTATTTAAATTTCAATTAAATGATTTATTTTAATTCGATATGAGACGCCTAATGTGAAGTTTAAACTGTTAGTTAATATTATTATCATTTTTGGAGTTATAAGGATATTTTTTTTTACGCAATTTGGTACAACTTGATGATTCCGTCGACTAAGAAACTGTCGTCAGACTATAAGATTAAATGTGAATAGTGTTTTATCGTAAATGTCACATTCACTTGAAATTAAAAACACGTCAGACGCTATTCTTACGTCATAAAGTGATTTTTAATTGGTAGTTTTATTTGTATTTTTGTGAAAATTTTACTAAATTGTTTGTTTTTTCGTTATTTAAAATAAAAATTATGTCAGTTTGCATAATTTACGAGTAGTTTGGGGAAATTTATAACTGATCGACGGAATAATTAAGCAGCATCCACAATTCAACAATAAAGCATTACTATGCAATATATAGAAATATACTTTTGAATTTTTATTTTGTAATTGCAATGCATTTTCTATATAGTGTACATATATTTTATTTATATTTTTATACTATGCATAAACATGATGGATAAATATTACGGTGGCCCACAACGACTAGTTTTTCCTACGATTTTTATTTACAGTGTTCTCTGTTAAAAGTAAATATGAATTATTCTTATTCGTTTTTAACAAATAAATTAAAGAAATTATTTAAAATTCATATAAACAGACAAAAGAAAACATGAAATTTGTTTACATATAGGTGATAAACAGCCCAGGAGATCAATAAGCACACTCATGATGAATATTTAAATATATATCAAAGAGTTACATTTCTTTTACTATTCATTATGAATCGGTATTTTTATATGACGAAAATAATATTTAAAATTGTGATACTTGGTGTTACTGATTTCAAATTCTAAACACATAACATCATATCCATTTAAAACTGAATTAATTCAAAAAGTATTCATTGTTTTCAGTTTATGAATAAAACATTTTCGAACTGTGTTCTTCGTCTATTGGATAAAAATACATCAGTATTTCACTCGTGTTTTATAAAGAAAGTGTTTTAAATGGAAAAACTAAACGAAGAAGTAATAAACCATAAATAATATTGTTTAGTAATAAATATCTATTTTGTAAAATTGTTAAAATATTACTTAAATCTGCGGAGAAAAGAATGAAATATATTCAGAAAATGAAAAATACATTTTTTTAAAGCACACTTGCGCTTTAGATTAATATTTATTTTTTAATTTTAAACTTTTTCATTAATTTTTTCCTTTTATAATTTGTTTCCTTGTAATTTATTTGTAAAATGTATCAGAAAATGATTGCTCTTATAAATTATTGATGATACTAGATAAATTCATATGTGTAAGTAATCTTAATTGCTACTAATTCAATACTATCCGTATGTTCATCTCCAATTGACAAACGCATATTGACAAAAATGTATTTATCAAATATTTGTGTGACTTATTTTGTACGCATTTACTTAATTCCTATCAAAGAGTGAAAAAATAGAATTTTATTTTCTGTGTGTAATAAAATTTACCGAGTTTTGAAAAAATGTAAATGAATTATTTCTAGCGTTGCAAAGGTTAGAAAAAACCCGGTTTAAACCCGGGAATAAACCGGGTTTTTAGGAATAAACCTGGAAAAAACACGGGATTTTTTGGAATAATTCGGTTTCTTGGGAATAAACCTGGGAATAAACCTGGTCTATTGGAAATAAACCCGGAAAAAAACCGACATTTTGCAACTCTAATTATTTCTAATAAAACTAGAACCTATTATAATAATGCTTTATGTTCAATAACCCGTATTAATGTTCGAAACAAATGAAGGCGTATGAAGATTAGATATCCGATATGTGTACATTTTAATTAATTGAATGACGACATCGTTTTTCGCTCGGTTTGTGCATTATTACGCGATAGTGACATCATATGCATACTTTTCTACAGTCGTTCTTTAAGAATGAATGTGGATTTCTTCAGCGGATACAATAGATGTAATCTTATATAAAATAAAAGCATATATTTTAAGTCATAAAACTTAAATTATATTTTGTATTATCTATATTTATGAACACCTTTATTTTAATCGGAGGCGACACTAAATTCTGATAAAGCAAAATTCCTTCTTTATGTTTGTAGTAACTCTTTGCATCGTTAATTCGGAATTTACTGTCAAAAACGACCTATAAATTACCAATATATCAGTCTAGAACTACTTATGCGAATGGTTGTTGATTTATGGAGCAAAACTAAATCAGATGATTCAGAAAGCAACCTTTTTTTTTTCTTATGGTTTTTAAAGTACATATAGTAAAATGATTGGATTTGGTCCAAAGTGGGAAAAAAGTTATTATCTACTGAATGCTAGCTCTAATGCATACGATAGAAAATAAAAAAGAATATGGTTAATCGATTAGTAATAATGTGTACTAATCTGGGGCATATTTTCAAATTTTTTTTAAAGAATCGTCTGCTTGTAGAAATTGTACCAAACATGAGTAATATGACTCGGCTTTTACCGAAATGGGAAAAAAGCGATTACCACCTGCTAGCGATGTTGTGTATGTTCGAACAATATGTGATTAGTCGATTAGTTTTAATATCTACTAATCAATGGTATATTTACAAATTTCCATTGTATGATCTGCGTATAGAAATTGTGCCAAATTAGATTTTTTAACAACTATTTTTGACATCATATTAGCATTTTTACGTAAATTGTATCTTCAGATACAAATCGGCAAATTATAGCGTCATGTAATTTAGAAATATGCAGTAAGAGTTTGAAACTCCTATTGTTAAATTATCCCTTCGTCGTTTCAAAACAGATTGTAATGCAATTAGCTGTTACGCATAACAACGACTTGACCTAACAAATTTCATTTTTTCCTTTAGTAAAATTGATGCATCTAAGCCTAAAGTTGAAGCAGATATCTGCCAATAAGACTTCATACGTAAACTATTTTACTGAAAATAAATCGATTTCTACTAGAAGCTTGAAATATGAGATTCTAAAATGTCATTTCATTTCCAAACAAATTCTTGCTCGTTATCCAAAGGTTAAATTTACGGAATGATAACATTACGATGTAAAAACAAAAACGCAGGTATTGACAATTTCCAAGTTTATCACGATTTCTAACAATCCGCCAATCAACGTTTAAGTATAGGATTTATTAATAAATGTTATTACTAATTAAATTTCACATTTTTATACATACACATTTTTAAAAGTCACATTTTTATATGATGATTTACTACATAATTAATAATCGGTAAACATCCCCTTTATTTTGTAATGAGTTGTACAAAAAAATGGTAGTTTTTTTCAATGAAAATTTATAACAAGAATATCTACATTTGCCACCAATAAGTGATGCTATAGTCGTATGACTATTTTTTAGAGAGATGTAGTACTATTCTCGATGCACTAAGTACGACAAATGTTCACTGTCACGCCTATTATTAATGCAAATGACTGTCAGGAGTGAGAGAGCTCTGTGTACAATATTAGAGGTCATTTATTCTGTAACTCTTTACACATGATATCTAATTAGTGACGAAAATGGCTCCGGCGTTAACTATAGAATACAAACGCAATTATATTAGCAGTAAAATTTTATGCTATTAAAACATACCATGTTTTTATGTATATTTCTTTGAAAACCGCATCGAGCTACTGCTTTTTCTTATAAATGAATTTTACTTTTTAAATTACTTTTAGAAATTTCACAATGTGTATTAAAACTGCAAGAATGTATAAACGACAATATATATGTATATATATAAGAGATGAAAATGAAATCATTTTGATCATCTTCACATAAATTTATCGTAATCAATATGGAGTTTGAAAATCTTCTTCTAAGCTTTAATAATGTGTGTTTTCGTACATTTCAAAAGAAGGTATTTTTTTTTAAATTAATCAATCAAAAATCATACAAATAAGTACTGTTATTAGTTTTAAAAATATTATTTACCACTGTTCTCCAATCGTTATGAAGTACAGTTTTTTTCCGTTCAGAATAATTTTGTGTACGTACCTAAAAAAGAAATACAGAGTTAGAAACATATTTATTATATCTTTTCAAGCATGTAACAAAAACAATATTATAAAAAATTCCAAAATTTTATGATTATTTCTTAATATTAAAATACACGCAGAAGTTCCTAAAAACTATGCAGCAGCATACTTCGGTATTTCATAATAGAAGTACAAAACTAGATCATTGTTAGTTTTTTTCGAGCATGGCTATTTTATTACATAATATACACTATATTGCCATTGATTATTGGACACTTGCGATTTTAGACATTTTACTAAATATCTAGAAAAATACATGAGGAATCATCTCGAAACTCTTAGTGTATAAATATAATAGTATACGCCATACACCGCCATGAAGATTTTTTACCGAAACTCCATAGGGGACCGTCAACAAATTAAAAAAGAATGAATATCGTTTGAATAACCCTGTCAAAACTAATGTAGCAAAAGCGCTCAAACTCTAGATTACGATTGAATGCCTTATTGGAATACGCCTTGTTCATTTTTATGCAAATAGCATGCATACTCGCAGAGTAATTAAGGTTTTTATAAAAATGGTCCCAAATTTTTCCAAGTTTTTTCCTTATAATTTTCAGAGTTCTTAACATAAAATAATATTTTTTTTTTCAGAAAATATGACAAACATTATTGCACACAGTACCCTGTAATCAGAATTAAAAAATAATGAAAATTTTGTACAAAATGAGTAGGTTTACTAAATAATTTTTTACTGCGCATGCATCAACGATATCAAAATTTCATTTGCATATTATGTTTGTTAAATGTATAGAGCAACTTTTGTGAAAGTCACAAAATGATAACTTGAAAATTCTGAAAATAATCTTCAATTGAATTAGTTGAAAATCCGTTATTCTCAAAATGAAGCAAAAACAAGAGGGATTGTATCCATATATTCATTGATTAGTGTCAATATAGAATACACAATACGGGATGTACTACTACATTTGGATAAAATCGCTCATTTTTTTGCTTCATTTTGGAAACAACGGATTTTGCCCTATTTTGTATAGACGATTACTTTCAGAATTTTCAAGCTATGTTTTTCAGACTTTCACAAAAGTTGCTCTATACATTTAGCTAACATAATATGCAAATGAAGTTTTTTTATCTTTGACGCATGCGCAGTAAAAAGTTATTTAGTAAACCTACTCATTTTTCATACAATTTTTATTATTCTTTAATTCTGATTACAGGGTACTGTCTGCAATGTTGTTTGTCCTATTTTCTGAAAAAATTATTATTTTATATTAAGAACTCTGAAAATTATAAGGAAAAAACTTGGAAAAATTTGGGACCATTTTTATAAAAACCTTAATTACTCTGCGAGTATGCATGCTATTTGCATAAAAATGAACACAGTGTATTACAATAAGGCATTCAATAATAATCTAGAGTTTGAGCACTTTTGCTATATTAGTTTTGACAGGTTATTCAAAAGATGTTCATTACTTTTTAATTTGTTGACGGTCCTCTGTGGAGTTTCGGAAAAAAATTTTCACGGTGATGTATGGCGTATACAATTATATTTATACACTAAGAGTTTCGAGATGATTCCTCATGTATTTTTCTAGATATTTAGTAAAATGTCTAAAATCGCAAGTGTCCAATAATCAATGGCAATATAGTGTATATAGGTATAAATAATATGTACTTAATTATGCTTTAAATGTTTTCTAGATTAAAAAGTTTAAATTTCAATATGCAATCTTCGTAATATGATTACGGTTTTACAGTTTAAAGTGATATTGATATTGCATTAGTGATAGAATCTTTAAAATTAACGCAAGAAGCCTTTGAAATGTTTAATAATTTTTCTCTAATGAAAAAGTTATTATAGAGAAAAATTAGAAATCGTTTTTATAGAGTCATCAGTACTTTTAAAGAAACACAGTAGTATAACATTTTGTTGCCAATTTTCTCTCTCTCCCTTTCTTTTTTTCTTTTTTTTTTTTTTAATCAAAAATATTTTTAAACTATAAATTTTATTTAATAATTGAAAACATATAAAGAAAACATTAAAGAAAAAAACATTTTATTAAATAAATTGCCGTATATACTCGTGTATAAGTCGAAGAATTTTAGACAAAATTTGGGAGTTGAAAATGGGGGGTAGACAAAGCTTATATGCGAGTTTTAAGTAGTCGTATACAGGTCGTGGTTGGCGAGAGAGATAGACACAGATAATGGACATTTTCCTGTAATTGAAAAAAAATAATAATAAATAATAAAATCTTAACAATAATGTTTCTGTAATTGTTTTGCGCCCATTTTCTCTTGGGATAAAATTCCCTTTAATATAGAGGCATTTCTTTTAAACTCTTAATCCCCTTTTTAAAAGATCTCAAATTGAGAAAGTTTGTGGATATATCTTTTAAAAGTCCAACAATACAAAGAAGTACAGCAATTTAGCTGTCTAAGAAGCTGTTTAGCTTTGTAAATAAGACATAAATAGATTTGTTAAAGTTTATTTTTCTTTTTACATATCATTAAATTGACATGAATAGATTTCAAAATAGTTTAAGCTTCTGCAGTATTATATAATTAAGCAGTTTTTTAAATTTTGATGTTGAAAAAACGTCCCATTATAAATGTTTACTAATTTAATGAAAATTTATTATTTTTTTTTATCCTGCCTTGTACATCTTTTTTTAAGATACTATCAGACATGTAGTTCGACTTTTACATTAGTTTTTTTTTCAAAAATTTGCTTAAGAATTAGGAGGGAGGGGAAGGGTAGACTTATATACGAGTATATAGTAAAAAATGTATCAATTTATCTTATGAAAATAATTGAATGTTGGCAGATAGCATAAATGAAAACATGAGAGTGGTTTGATACATTTTGTCGTTAATTAATAGCTGCATTTTGTAATATTGTGTCGCATATTTTTGTTATTTTGAAAAATAAAGCATTTTTTTTTAATATAATTCTTCGTTTTTGATTTGTGTCCATTTTAAGATTTGATTTTCATTTTTAATCTTTATGCTTTTTCAATACGCTCTTGAAATTTATTTAATTAGTATTTACAAATGAGTTTTAAGAGACAATTACTTTCACAATTTTACATTGAAAAATTAAAATAACTCGAATTCTAATTAAA
This sequence comes from Maratus speculifer, assembly GCA_964019185.1. NCBI lineage: Eukaryota > Metazoa > Arthropoda > Arachnida > Araneae > Salticidae > Maratus > Maratus speculifer. The sequence goes on along the minus strand of OZ025289.1, from coordinate 102,895,889 downwards.
AAATCAGAAACAATAGAGTAAGAATGATTGCGAATATAAAGGAATTAAGCGAAGTAAGAAAACCTTCAATAGTTCTAATTACATTAAATGTATTTAAAAAAAAATTAAGTATGATAAACTGAAAAATCTAATAATAATATTTACCAAACTTCATTTTTATTCAAGTAGTCGCGAAAAAGAAGAAACTGTTATTTTTCAGTGATGTAAATAATGTTCATTTGATAAAATTTTCTGTTTTATTTCAGTTCTCCTTTTTTACGGATTAAAAATGGAGAGAATTGTAGATGTAGAAAAGATAAATTAAGTAATATAATTAATTTAGTAAGAAGTTAAAAATAATGTAATATAAATCACTCGCATAAACTTTTATAAATTAAAGAAACAGAGAAATATATATATATATATATATTATTTATATATATATATTTATATATTATATATATATATATATATATATATATATATATATATATATATATATATATATATATATATATATATAATTTAAAAAATAATTGCAGAAAGATTGAATAACAAATGCATAAGACGTGATAAAGAAACAATTTCTATCGATTTTAACTTTAATGGTAGCGGTAAATAATTTTATAAGCATGATAAAATGTAAAATATAACCTAACATAGTTTTGCTTTTATTCCAATAGTTACTAAACGAAAGAATGAGCAATTCCTCAGATACAAAATCATAATGTTTTTACACTATTATTTTTTTTTCAATTTATTTTATTTTTTATAATAAAAGATAATAAAAAGTAGATAATTCTAAAGGGAAAAATTACACAGTGTAACTAATTTACTAACAAATCCAAGAAATATTAATACAAACTACTACCCAAAACTGTTTAAAATTGAAGAAAAATCGAAAAAATATATATATTCTAAGAACATTTTCTGATTTTTTTTTCTATAAAAACAAGAATCTGGATGAAGAAGAACAATCAGATGGTGAATCTGAATTATTAGCTAACCACACCCAAATACAAGTAGCCAAGACAGAAGTCTTAATAAAATATGCTATAGTCACGACATGATATAGACCTGTCTTTTCCTTGACCGGAAAATAACCCAAATCTATTGCAATAAGGACTTCTGTACAAATGTCGGAATGACTATTTTAGAAGACACAGGTTTATCTTGGAGAAATCTTGTTATTTTTCTTTCTTTCAATTAACGAAACCTGTAATTTCTTTCTATTTCAGCTACTAGAGTAAGTAATGATATCTGAAAGATATGTTTCCATTTATGTAGAAAAGTATTCATTGTATTCAAAAATAAGCTTTGAGAAAATGGAATAGTGAATTACATTACGAAAAATCGTCAGAATAAAATTTTTTTGTTTCATAAAAAAGCAATGTATGATTATCATTTAGCAAATAGAACCAGAAAGTTTTCCTTTTAATAAATCTGCCGCTCATTATATCGCGCCTCGTTACATCGATTATTCAAACATGACGATTTTTTCCATGCCTTCAGAAAACTTTTATGTTCTACTTTAACTGCAAATTTTCAGTATTAGCAGAAAAATGTACCCTATGAGACAGCTAAATATCAAAAGTAAATCTGCTGTATGTAAGACTTATATATTAACTGACATATTTAAAACCCAGTTTTTTACAGATTACAAATTTAACTTAACAGACTAAACAGATTATAAATTTAATTATGTAGTATATTATTATTGAACAAATATTAGTCACGGTCAGTGTATTGTAAATTATTAGGAGTTTTGCTCCCATTTTCTGTTTTTAACATAATTTCTAAAAATTAATGGTCTCACAGAGGGCATTTTACTGTTTCTAATTACCCATTTCTGGTTAACAGTAAAACAAATTGCATATAATCCCATTAGAATAAATATCGTTATTTAAAATTATTATATTAAGGTTATTATTATGTACATGGGCATTCTACAAAACATTTATGCAAATGGTGCAGTGTTAAAAATTCGGACGTCTATAGTCATTCGACCATTTTTATAGAAAATGGTCATGTAGTCGTAATATAACATTATTTTGACCATAATAACATCAATAATACAGTCAAATACGCTTCAAAACATGTTCAAGTAACCATTACATTTATGAGTATTCTCCATTATTATTAAGGGAATGGCTCATGAACGCTTGTGGAATCTGATAAGCAGTTAGGGATGAAAAGACTGTCACTGTAAAAATCCGGACGATTATACGGGGATTGTACTGGTATTCAGGACGTCAGTAAAATGCAGTGTTTTTTAACGGAAAATTTCTCATTTTTTCCTGATAAAAACAGGACAATTTCTCGAATTTACGTAAATTTTGCCTTTCAAAAATAGTAACTTGTACTGACGTTTCAATTGCCAGTACAATTAACTTAAAAATGTACGTTATTTTTTGTTTACAGTGTGGATTTATCATGTGAAAAAAAATATTTATAACTATTTAAAAATAAAATTTACATTTTGTTTTGAAAATGTAGAAGCTTGAATTTACTGTTTTTATTCATGCTAATAATTTTGCATTAATGTACAATTGCATGTTCTGTAAATAATTAATTTGACTTGCAATAAGAAAAATGGGAAAACACTTGAATATAATATATGCTTCAAAGAGAGAAATTAATTAAAGAATTTTTTACATTTTATTTAGTACTTTAAACTTAATATAATTTGATTCACAAAATTCATTAATATAAATGCATAACGTAATAAATTTAATATACAATTCTAATTCGGTTATTATTTTAAGCTACTTTGATATGTATTGGCAAAATTTGTAGTTTTTAGCGCTATTTGGAGCAATGTTTAAAAATTTTCCAGGCATCATAAATCACACTTATTTAGTGATAACAGTATAACTAATATAAAAGTTCGTAAAGCTAAAGACATTCCAAGACAAAAAAAAAATAAAATAAATAATAAAATACTGCAATATAGTGACAAATTTACGGTGGTAAGGCACGTTTAATTTTTTATGAAGAATTGCTCACAAAGTGAAATTTAATAATTTCATTGCCACAAATCACTGAGAAACAATAATTATTTTTGTGATTTTAGTTTTTCTTAGAAAACCTCTTAGTTTTAGTAATTCTTTGATTATTTGTAACTATGCAAGAAATTATAGCAATTATAGCAAATTGCACTATGAATGAAATTATAGCAATCATACACACAGTATTAATACTTTTATAGATGTATTGCACAGAAGGACCTCATTTCTAAATATTTAACAAGACTCCCAGCAAGTTCGTGTTTTGAAAATTTTTTTATAGAAATATTTAGTTGGAAATTTTTGCACTATTTCTAACAGACATAATTTTCGGAGTATGTTTCTAAAAATTTATAAAAGAACTATTAAAAGAAGATTCTGGTTAACCCGTTATCTACCGGAGTATGAATTCCTGAAAATTTTACATTCTAAAGCATTTTACGTAAATTGTTTAAACTAAATTAAAACATTTACGTAATCATTTAATAAATTTTTGAAGGATTTTAGAAATATTGAAGGATGTAGAAGGATTAATTAAATTTGAATTTACAGGAATTTCGTACAGTATTTATAATCGCACTCAGATCTTTTACTTTAAATTGTTTTCTTAGTATTTTGTAGAATTATAAAATGTACAAAATATGATGTTCCTACAATAAAGATATAGAAATATTTCGATTTGAAAAATCCCCGCCCCCATCCCTCAGTGCCAAGAAAGCTGAAAAGTTTCAAAGTTAAAAGAAATCATCCTTTTAAAATTATTTTTGTTTTGTATAACCAATAATGCTTTTGGAACAAAATAATCTAATGTATCTGTAACTCATTTTAAACAATATTACAACTAATTGACGCATTAAAAGAATTTTATATCAAGTAATTTTAATGGTACTTATAAGTACCGTCGGTAGATAAAGGGTTTAAAAAGATGTATTCAAGAAATGGATAATTTTAGAGGTAAAACACAGTACATAATATCTCACATTCTTACTTTCAGTCGAGGGCACACTTGAAAAATGCCCCGAATTCCATTACGCTCAAATTAAATGAAGTAAATTTTCATGAAACATTCTCTCTCAAAGTACTTTTGCGTGAGAACTTTCAACAATAACAACAAGTTCTACAACCCTTCCATCGCTTTGATTGCGTTTAAAAGGTGGAATAACGCACTTTCAGTGACATCAAGTAGGATTTAGATTAGCATTGTACACAAGGAGCAAATGACTGAAAGAACCATACTATGTTTTTATTCCCTTCTACAAATGCTGTGAATAAACATAACTTGCAATATGTATACAGAGAATAAATTATATATCTGACACCTACTAGATGATTGAACTATTTCTTTTGCAAAGCAATGCTTTGAAATTTTTCGAGCGAAAGTGTACTTCTATTGGAATTTAAAGTTCAAATTAGTTTCTAAGGTTTGTTAAATAGAATCATTACTAACAATTTGTTTGTTTATTTTATTTTTAAAATTGATTTTTTTTTAAGTTCAATAACGTCGTTAAGTTCCACGTCGTCTGAAATTAAAAATAATTAAATGTATGAAACTCAGAATTATACTTATTCTGATTGGATTCTACTAAATTGTATGATTTAAACAATTAGAGATTTATTTTTGAACTAAAAAATCATTAGACAAAGCTTTCTATCTCTCTTTATATACATATATATATAGTGTAGTATTTTTAATAAATGCATTCTTAGTAGTTACTTATTTTTTATTCGATTTTACATACCGCGTAAGTGAGACAGAACTTTAAATATTTCTGCTGAAGATAAATCGTATATATGACAACTACTAAATTATTGAATATTTATTTAAAGGACGAAACATTCGTTGCAATGCATCGAAAGGATTTTGAAAATTAACAAGGAACAAGGAAATGACGTAAGCTTCAAATATAGTAATAAGTTTCTAAGTTTGTTAAATGGAATCTTTACTCAGTATAGATATATTTAGTTCATTAAGATTTAAGATTAATAAATATTAGTAATCTTGTGTTATCCCAATGAGAATATCACTAAACCTGTATAATTAAGCATCACAACTATTTAATATTACTTTGTGTAATTAGATTTTATAATTTGTGAAATTTTTTAGATTTATACAGAGAATTAATGCGTATTTTTAGGAAGTTAATTTTTGTTGTATAAATTGAATTCGGTTTTAATAGATATTAAGTAGGTTACGGGCTTTATGCTAAAAGAAAAAATGTCCTCTTTAATAATAATTTCAGTAAAAAAAGTAAATTATTGAAAAGTAAGTAACATAAAGAATAAATTTCTCAGAACAATAAAAATATGTAAAGAAATTTCTGTACTTATGCAATTTTATATAATTTAATTAAAGTATGTGCGCAAATTCTAAACTATGTTTGCAATAACTGAACAAATAACATTTTTTATTTTGAAATGCATTCGAAAATCTGATCTGTTAATAATTTTTCTTTTCTAATATAAATAAAAGCTTTAAAAAGTTTAAATCTTTATATTTTTCTTGGTGCAATTTTATTTTTACTTCATTGTGACTACACTTTAAATTTTATAATCTCCCAATAGTCAGGATTAAGCCAAAATTAGATTTGAAGAAGAAATGTGCAAACTAACTTTAATTGTATTAGGTCTGTTTATAAAAACATTTCTTCATTAGCCGATATATTGTACACATTCATGCATTGCATACATTCATTCAGCGATGTCCATAACCTTAAAAACAAATAATAAATGATGCGAGAAAAGAAATAAGAACCGGAGATACAGCATAGACGGAAGTGCATTAACGAGAGCTTGCTGCATGCAGTAGTCTCTTGATTAACCAGGATCGGATTAACCGGAATGTCCCGTTCTCCAAAAGTGTTTTCACACTCTCACTCCGTCGAAAGAGGGATATAAGGATCAGCCGTATTCTTTAAAATTCTTATATTTATATTGGACTCGGTTTTGTCCCTATTCTGAAATGCTGACGGGTCGGGAAATGATTAACCCGTTGTCGCAGTGTCGGTGTTGCTTAGATATAAGAGTTTCGAATTTGTTTTCCAATCTGTTTGTAGTGTTAACTTGTAGAAACTGTTAAGAGCCGTTCATAGTATAAAGCAAAGGCCGGCAAGTTTTTTCATTAAATTATATAATTTACTATGTTGATTCTCTGCGGAAAAAGCACCAAGATTAAAAAATAATGGAGATAAATTTTATCAGAGAAAATGTAAAATTCCTACGGAAGACGGCGATAGTATTCATTTTCAGAAAAAAAATCTTAGAAGATTTCAAAAAATTAAACTGTTCTGAAAATGTGGACGAAGACGCAGTGCAAAATACACTGCTCAAAACAATTAAAGGATATTGCAGTTTTAGGTGGATTTTGTATCTGGGAAACTTTTTAGCTGATTGATACATGGTCGACATACATAGTAGGTTATATGAGAATAAATTACACATGTTTGGCAGGAAAAAAATGCATTTTATTGCGCATTTGTGTACAAAAGGAAAAAAAAACACAATTTGTGCATATGATAAAAAAAGAAAAAGAAAAGGTGTTTTCTTCAAAGAAAATCATTTTCAGTAGGGGGTATGGTTTCCACGGGCGGCCAGCAACGTTGAACACCTTTGAGGCATGGACTCAATGAGGCTATTAATGACGAATTGGGGTATTCTGCCCCCCTTTTCCAGAAGAGCTCTTTCCAGTTCTTCGAGAGTTTGTGGGGGTTGTTGGCGGCGAGAAACTCGTCTTCCTAGAGCGTCCCAAACGTGCTCGATTAGATTCATGTCTGGAGAACACGCTGGCCATTCCATTCGAACGATTCCTTCCTCGAAATGGAAATCATCCACCAGGTTTGCAAGATGTGGCCTGCAGTTATCGTCGATTAAAATAAGTTATCTCCGATTGCTGGAGCGTAAGGGACTACAATAGGTCTGAGGATCTCATCCCTATACCGGCGACCAGTCAGAGCTCCATCTCGAATGATGTAGAGGTCAGTGCGCCCGTCAATGGAGATGCCACCAAGCACCAACACTCCTCCACCGCCAAATCTGACACTTTCGTGCACGAACGCAGGATTATTCCTACTGCCACGGTCCCTCCAGATGAAAATACGCCTATTATCCGGATGCACAGAAAAACGGGACTCGTCAGAAAACAGAATATTGCTCCATGCATTTCTCCTCCAGTTGACATGCTCGGTTGCCCACTCCCTGCGGTCACGACGATGCCTTGATATTAATCTAACGCATACCATCGGTCGACGAGCATACAGACCTACAGCATGGAACCGGTTTCGGACAGTCTGAGTTGAAATCGTGGTGCCTGTAGCCGAGCGAAGGTGTTGTAGGAGAAGAGTAGCGTTCATGTTTCGGTGTCTCCGAGCTGTTAACGCTAAATACCGATCTTCATTGGCCGTTGTTGCCCGTCTATGACATTGCCCTGGTCTTCGGCCTGCATATCCACTCTCCAAAAAACGGTTCCAGATCCTGGAAATGACACTTTGTGACACTCCAATGGTTTGCGCTACTTCGGCTTGAGTTTGGCCCCCTTCTAACCTACCAACAATTCTCCAAGCTTCAGAATCTTTTAAATGACTTCGCTGAGACATCGTACTCATCGAAACAAAGCAATCACTGAATGCCGATCATCCTTGTCTTCATTCTCTTTTATCCAGTTGAAAGTCACATTTCATTCGCTGCCGCTGAAGCGACGTTTTTGACGTCGAACTCAAAATTTGCATACTCCACAGTTTGAAAACCAGAAAAAATTGCATTTGTGATTCTCTTCTTCTGTTTTCGGCAAAAAAATTTCTTTTATATCTTTATTTTATATAAAACTTCAAATATCCTTTAATTGTTTTGAGCAGTGTAGATTAACGTACTTTCGAAATTGGAATATTACGAAGTATCGCTAGTGACTCAGAAGAAACAAGGAATTTCTAGCGTTGTCATAAAAGTGACTAATAAAATCTTAAAATCTATCAAAAAATAAGTTACGGTGATGCATTCGTACACACTAAACCGTTAGTCAGTTGCTTGGAGCAAGAAGATGAAAACACACCAGCTGAGAAAAAGAATTTTGAGGACTTTACATGGTAAAATTCGCGAAGAATAAATGAAAAAAGAAAACAAACTTCTATCATTTCCTTATTTTACAAAACAGTGAGGTAAACTACATTTCTATACATTATATATTCCGCTAATTGTAAATTTATGTGATATTGTTATTTATGGAAAATCGCTTTTTTGTATTAATTAAGTATTAATGTCTTATTGTATAATAGTTTGACATTTTTTATCTTTTTTTCCAAAATTTTTCATCATCTTGCACAGATTTGATTATCGGTAAGAGGCGTTTTCCGACAACTCGTTTGATCAAGAGTGTGCCGCAAAAACTTCATAATATCATAACGCAATAAAATGAGAAAAACTTACCACCCATGCACTTTGCAGTACATTTCTGATTTTTTTATATATTTTAATAAATACATGCAATTTAAATATTATTCACTACCATACAGCTATTAAGAACATTACTTCTTTTTATTTTTTTTAACCTGGCTAAAACCATCAGTTTTAATATAATTTTAGTGATTGCAGTTGCTCGTGTCGAAATACTATTTCTTACACTAAGCAAAGTAAATGCCTGAATGTAAACATTCTAAATGTAATATTCAGAACACTTTCAGTTCTAAACAAACATATCACGTAATATTCTACTTTTCTATTTTCAGTATTATATGCCTTTAAAAAATATACCGAAAACCATTAAGTTGAAATTAAATAAAGAAAGTTTCAGTGAAACATTTTGTCTCAAGGTCCATTTGCGTGAGAAGTTTTAAACATTACAATAGTAAATTCGGAGTACATCAGCCAGTGTAATAGTAGTAAAATTCTTATAACAGAAATATTTTATGCTAGTTTTGTGTTCTAACAAAATTAATAGCAAATTAGTTTCTGGCATATTACAGTGTAAATATCTTTCATTTCCATAAATAACAGCCAGACAGTATTTACTTTTATTATTTTAGCTTTTTAAATGTTTTAATTTTAAAATAATTTTACTAATTGCGATAAATACTAAGAAATCAACAAGTTGCAAACTAAATATAGTTGTCACACATAGTCTAAATGTTTATTTCGAAATACTTTCAGTTCTAAACAAACATCGTGTAATAATGCACAATCGTATAACATTTGTCTTTTCTGCTTAAATATTATAAACTTTCGAAAAATACACCAAATTTCATTTTGGTTAAATTTATAAAATGAAATTATCGTGAAATATTTTGTCTTTGTGATACATTTGATCGTATCTATATATTTAACCATTTTAATTTTAAGAACAATAATTATTTCTCTTATCTTTCTTGTTTTTAGACTGAGTTTAACAAACAAAGTAACGCACTTTCAGCGATATCACTGCGAATTAAAATTAGTATTGAGTAAGTAGAACAGCTGAATTTAATAACTATATTATTATTATTATTCATATTTACGATATTTTGAACACAACCCAAATTGAAACATTTTTATAGATAACATCTTGCATAGAGGATAACTATTACATTATTGCATTATTTATTTAAATGCGAATTTTGTCTTGATTTATTGAATTGTTATGCTTATTTTATTAATAGGTTTAATTTTATTAATAGGTTTATTTTGTTATAAACTACTCTTAATAACATTATTGTATTTTACTTTAATTTTACTGTACTTAATGACTGATATTCGTTAAATGAAACCAAAATTGGCATGTTCGGTATTGGTATGCTTATTTTATTAATAAGTTGATTGTTTTATTATAAAATTACATTCCTTTTACTTGGCATTGCTAAAAATTATTCTTTTTGCGCAGAGTTCAATTGTATAGTTTGTACATTTTGCGACTCAGTAAATCCATAGTAACAAAAAATTCTAACAAATTAGCAGTTTAAAAAAAGAATAATTATTATATATTTTTTAATTGCTATTTCTTAAATATAATGTATGTATGTATTTTTACTTCAATGTTTTTTCACATTCATTAGAATATATTACATAAAACTGTGCAGAGATTTTAAGATGCATGGTTTTTTCATTTAACATTATTCTTTTTTATTCTCATGTATAGTAAAAACTGAAAAAAAAATTCAAAAGTCTCAATTTAAATATTTTTTAAAAAATATAACTATAAACTTAATGATTATCCATGCACAAAAATACTAAATACACCATGAAGAAAAAGCAAAAAAATCAAATCTCTATCTAAGTTAGCAAAAAAAAAGCTTTCGAATAAGCATATTATAAAAATATGAGCAGGGAGAAAAATCAGCTAAAAGTTTTCATTTGTATGGGTAATTGCGTTGGATTCATTAAAAAAATTACACTATCAACAATATTCGAATACGTAAAAATGAGGTGTAAAAATATTCACTATTAAAAAAGCTTTCAGTTAACAAGAAAAACGAAAATCAATATTTTGACCATTTTTACGGAACTGTGTCATCTTAATGCAAATATAATGTAACCACAAAAGAAAATACACAATAACATCTTCAGAGTTACTCACAATATTAGTTGAACATATGAAAATAATATCCAGAAATATTTAAATCAGCTTTGAGGCCCTTGATTGAGTTCAACAAGGCATAGTTATGTGAACCTATTTTTTCGACTTTTGTTGTTTTTGAGAAACAAATACTTAAGCCTTCAGTACAAACTGACTTAGCTCTTTCCCGTGTACGTTTGGAATTACTTGACACCATCTTCTTTTCAAAAATGTGTGTTTAGCACCATTAATAAAAACAAATAAAATATTATTTAGTTATAGATTGTTTCATATTGTGTAATTGAAAGTAACTTATTTTGAAAAGGAGGTAAACTTGTGTAAGAAACGCCTAAATCGAATGAGTTAAGCTCAAAATTAACCAATTTTAATTCTGATAGTGATGCTCCATCGGTAAACAAGAGTTCCAGAAATCTCACTGATTGTAAAGTTGTGTTCTGATAATAATTACTACCTAAAATGGTGTATTTCTCATAACATTTGTTGTTATAGTTATTATTCAACTTAAAAATATTGGCATTACCGTTTCTTGTATTTGTTGATAGTGCATCCATCGTAAAAATTTGTTTTTATTTTTTACATAGGATAGGATAGTCGATATATTATAGAATTCATGCAAAATTTTCATACTTATGTTAGATACACCCTTATATTAGGTGGGTGGCGTAATTTTGTTTTAATTAAATATGGTTCACCTACCAATAAAGGTTTGGAATTACTGCTATAAACTGATATTCAGCTTTATGAAAACTAATTCGTACACTCTAAATAAAAAGAATATTGCCCAGTTTAACTGATGGCATTGAGCTCACAGGCTACGCATACTAATTGTATATTACAGCCTTATATTTTCAAGGATTAATTCCGTACGAAAAACAAATTAAGGGGGGGGGGATCAGCTACCTCCATTTCCCCGTTTTAAACTTAATCATTGAATCCCTTAAACTAATCAGGTATATGATTTATCATATAAAAAATCTGCATCAATAATATTAATTACGGAGGTGTCTCATCAGTATGGTCCTATATCAAATTTTGACCAAAAACTGATAATTCTGCAATTAAAAACCCATTTATATCAATTAAGGAGAGGAGCATTAACCCCCGTTCCCCCTGTTATACGTATCGAATGAGCTCCAAAAACTAATCAGGCAACTATATCCAAAATTTCAAGTGGATCGGTTATTTTTATCACGAGTTATCGCGTTACGCACATACGCACATACAGAACGGACGGGCACATAAGCTCCCAGGCTTTAATAGACTGTGAGCTAAAAACTACTTTCTTAAAGACAGTCACAGCAAAACAAATATTTTTCTTATGAATGCATCTTTAAATCTCGAAATTATACTAGTTTCCCAGTGGTTTCCATAGATACAAATCTCTTTGCGGAATTGTGGGTGACTCAGAAGATGTATGTGAAGATCTTGTATGCTTGCTTCCGAGGTCGTACTATATACATTTTTTAAGTTAAAGAAACATTTTTCATTATATATATGTTACATTGAGTTACAGTATTGAGACACATTATTCAAAAACGGCATTATTGCATTCTTAAAAACACTTGATGTAATTTTAATAACTGTAACCGCTTCACATAAAATACTATTTTGTATACTATGTAAAAAGTAGGAGCGAATAGTCTAAATGTATTGTTAAGAATAATCTTAGTTTTAAACAAACATATCACACAATATTTCACTTTCCTGCTTTCATTTACTACAATCTTGAAAAATGCAACGAAATCCATTATGTTGAAATTAAATAAAGTAAGTTTCCTCAGAACGTTTTATCTCAAGGTACATTTGCGTGAGAACTTTTAACAATAACAATAATAAATTCTCCAGCCTTTCCATTTCTTAGAATGCGTTTAACAAATGAAATAACGCACTTTCAGTGACATCAAATCGAATTTACATTCACATTGTACACGAAGAACAGCTGATTGTATATTTTTTTTATACTTATTTATTTAAACAAACTCTTAGAATTAAACACGATTTAAAATATTTCGACGTGAAATAAAATTGTATATATAACATCTACTATATTATTGAGTCATTTATTTAAGGAGGACTATTCTTTGGAAGGTATTGAAAAGGGTGAATATTTTGAAAACCAATTACCAAGACCGTTGGCTTTGAAAAATATAATTAGTTTATAATATTCGTTGAGTAGAATCATTGTCTCTATTATATATAGCGATATGCTTAATGTTTTATTTATATAAAAAAATTAACATTTTCAATCCGTTTATATAATGTGGAAGTGAATGAAAATTTTAGTTGTATAAATGAGGTTTAATTATATTTAATTTGTTAAAACAAATATAAATTGTATTATTTTGTAATACCAAATTTATATTTTAGCATTTGTGTATGTGTCTGATACGCAAGAAATCGAAGAAACTGTTTTAGATAGATTTCTATCTTAGCTAGTATATTTTTTGAGTTACGCTGTAGAGAATATGAAAATTATCGGTTTAACTCAACATATCAGCATCATAGCAATGTTCCATTTACAGAAGTTTATGTTACACTTGCGTCTATCATAATTATTTATATTAATTAATTTGATGAAGCCACAAAATTACAAACGGGATTAAATCCATATCTATTGACAATATTTTTTTCAAATATGAAACAATATACAGTCGAACCTCTATATAACGAAACTCCATACATCGAATTTCTCCATATAACGAATTTTTAGTAAGAACGGTCCCCTTTTCGCATGATTACATTAAAAACAGATTCTATATAGCGAAATATCTATCTCCATATAACGAATTTTTTCATAAATTGATCTTAATTTATTCAGTTTTAAAAAAGCTTCGAAATCATATGGAATCAATTTTCCATCACTTATTTTTGATTTATCGTTCAGTGGAGAGGTTTTTTTTTTATAAATATTACTTCTCTCCTTATTCTTTAAATATAACAAGTTCATCCCACCTCCCACACACCTTTCAACATCCTTCTCAAAACACAGTCAATTGAATTGTTACACATATAAGAGAGGAATCAATGAGAGCACATAAGAGAGACCTTCAAATGGAGGAAAATATCAACTACAATTTTTCATTCCTTGCTAAAATTTGAGAATTTTTTTTGAGAGCGTAACAATTGTAATTTTAAAATCAAAACATCAAAAAATTACAGATTTCTTCCTCTGAAATTTATGTAAGTCTTCCTCATTTGATTTTTATTAAGCTTACAAATAAATGTCTTTTCTCTTTTTTGAAACTGCTTAAATAAGTAAGAAATAAAATGTTAGGTTAATATATACTTTTAAACATTTCAAATTCTTAATTAAAAAAGATCAAAGATAATATTTGTTCAAAATTTACACATTAAATACTATTTTTAACATCATACTCTCATACTCATTGAATTTCTCTATATAACGAATTTTTTACTGGAACGATGGATTTCGTTATATAGAGGCTCGACTGTATATAAGTATTGAAGGAAGTAAAAGAAAACAAGCATCTGAAATAAAACAACGAAATAAAGTACAGTCTGGAAGAGAATGAAAAATCTCGCAAATAATTCTAACGTCAATGCTTTTGGAATCTACTTTAGATTAGATCATATAACAGAAATGCCAATTAGTAGGCGTATCAGTGGGCAGTATTATCAAAGCAACATCACAAATCTTGCTAAAGTGTGAAATGAATGGTAATCCTATTACTGATTATGTTTCCGAATCGGGGTAACATCAGTAATTTTATGCATTATTCATCTTTAGACGAGCGTGGCGTCATTCTTGCGAGTTTGATTAAAAAGCAATAGCAATCGGTAAAAACTCAAAATTTTTGCGATTTTAAACTTGTTAAGATCTTACGCGGTTGAAGTTCCCGTATGTCGCCAGCTTTGTTTATTCTATCTATCCACTATGACTTGTCACAGAAACACCTAAGTTTTAACATTAAAATGGGAAGTCTTTTTCCACGGATGAGTTGTTAATAAAGAGTAAAAGCTAAGCAGATGTCTTAGTTATTGCATGGAGAAAATATGAGTCGAAATTATTCTATTGCACATTGACCACTCCACGACCTGCATTAACAACCGGCAACCCTAGTAGCAAACCAATATTGGTCCAACGTTGCGCCAATATTTCATTAATTGAAAATATTGTCAATAAAACGTCAATATTGCTCCAATATTGGGATGTTTACATTTTGCTCTTATTTAGCCAATATTTGCAGCCAATATTATGCCAATATTGGGGTTTTATAGTAAATATTGCCAGCAAAACGCCAATATTGTACAAATGTTGGCGTTAAATTGGAAATATTTCCAATCAAATCCCAACATTTAACCAATATTGGCGTTTTATTGGCAAAATTTCCAATGAAAACCCAATATTGGCATAATATTGGCTGCATATATTGGCTAAATAAGGGCGAAATGTAAACACCCCAATATTGGAGCAATATTTCATGCCAATACTGCGCCAATGTGCCAATATTGCTCCAAGATATAGCCAATATTGGTCCTACATTGTTTGGCTACAGGGGAGGTGTCGGTATGCTTCTAAATAAGTTCACGCATCACTAAACGGAATTATCATGCATTCGGTTTAATATTTATCACAGTATTTTCTACAATACTTTATACATATACAGAGTGTCCCTAAACAAATGGTATATACGCTAGGGGGTGATAGAACACATCAAGACGAGTAATAGTAAATAGAAAACCAAGGGTCCCAAACGTTTTCCAAATGAGATAACCGCCATTAAAGTTTGGGGTCCAAAATTTCAGCTACACATAAAAAACGGAAAAATTGGTCAATTGATTTGCGGTTTTCACTAAAATTATTCTTTATGTTGGTATTTTCTTGAAAATAAATTATAAAAATAAATTTCGAAAAATGCCGATAGTGGGCGCTTTAGACTTTGAAGTAATGAAAAACAATTTTTTGCCGTGATTTTTTGCATCTCATTAAATGGTTTCGTAAGCTTAGACTTAAATTTTGAGCTCAAAATCTGAATAGTTGGAAGCGGTTAAGTAGCACAAACTTAACTGTGTTCAGAGGGTTTAAATTTCAAATTATTATAAAAAACAGAAAAATTGGTCGATTGATTTGCGGTTTTCACTAAAACAATTCTTTATTTCGGCATTTTATTGAAAATGAATTATAAAGATAAATTTCAAAAAAGGCCGATAAAGGGCGCTTTAGACTTTGGAGTAAAGAACAACTACTTTTTACGTTATTCTTTGCACTTGATTAAATGTTTTCGTAAACTTAGACTTAAACTTAAATTTTGAGCTCAAAATCTGAATAGTTGGGAGTGGCTAAGTAGCACAAACTGAACTGTGTTCAGAGGGTTCAAATTTCAAATGATAATAAAAAACGGAAAAATTGGTCGATTCATTTGCGGTTTAAAATAAAACTATTCTTTAAGTCCGTATCTTCTTAAAAATGAATTTTAAAGATAAATTTCAAAAAATTCCGTTAGAGGGCGCCTTAAACTTCAGAGTAACCAACAACAAATTTTAACTGTTATTTTTAGTATCTAACTATTCGTTCAAAACTTGTTAAATGTTTTCAAAATCTTAGATTTAAACTTAATTTTTGAACTCAAATTCTGAATCGTTGAGCGGAATTAAGAAGCGCAACCTGAAGTGTGTTCAGGAGTTAAAATTTAACCCCCCCCCCCCTCGAACATAATTCACTTTTGCGCTACTTAAACACTCGCAACGACTCAAAATTTAAATCTAAGAATTTGAAAGCATTTAATGAGATTTTTAAAAAAAATAACGGTTAAAAATAGTGTTACGCTACTCCAATGTCTAAGGCGCCCTCTATCGGCGTTTTGTGAAATTTATCTTTAAAATTTACTTTCAAAAAACACTGATTTAAAGAGTAGCTTTAGGAAAAACCGCAAACGAATCGACTAATTTTTCCGTTTTTTTAATAGTTTTCCGTTTTGTTTGAAATTTAAACCCTCTGAACACAGTTCAGTTTGTGCTACTTAACCATTCCCAACTATTAAGATTTTGAGCTCAAAACTTAAGTTTAAATCTAAGCCTACGAAAACCATTTAATGAGATGCAAAAAATAACGGCAAAAAATAGTATTAGGATGTATTATTTCGTTAATCCAAAGACTAAAGCGCCCTCTATCGGCATTTTTTGAAAGTTATTTTTATAATTCATTTTCAATAAAATACCGACATAAATAATAGTTTTAGTGAAAACCGCAAATCAATCGACCAATTTTTCTGTTTTTTATAATCATTTGAAATGCAAGCCCTCTGAACACAGTTAAGTTTGTGCTACTTAACCGCTTCCAATTATTCAGATTTTGAGCTCAAAATTTAAGTTTAAGTCTAAGCTTATGAAACCATTTAATGAGATGCAAAAAATAGTTTTTCATTACTTCAAAGTCTAAAGCGCCCTCTATCGGCATTTTTCGAAATTTATCTTTATAATTTATTTTCAAGAAAATACCAACATAAAGAATAATTTTAGTGAAAACCGCAAATGAATCGACCAATTTTTCCGTTTTTTATGTGTATTTGAAATTTTGGACACCAAACTTTAATGGCGGCTATCTCCTTTGGAAAACGTTTGGGACCCTTGGTTTCCTATTTACTGTTACTCGACTTGATGTGTTCTATCACCCCCCTAGCGTATATACCATTTGTTTAGGGACACCCTGTATATATATAATTAAAATTACATTTATAGAAGTTCTTGAAAGGAAAACAATAAGAATTTTCAGCTTAAATTCCAGCAGCTGCTTAAAAAAACTAATTTTGAAATAATAAATGTTACTATGTTGCTATTTTAAATCTAAAAATTACTCTATATTAAAAATAGGACATTTCTATCTACTAAACTACTATTACTCGGATACTCAAGATAAAGTGCAGCTAATATTCTAAAGATGCTTAAAAGCAATCTCTTAAATGAAACTATTAAAATATTCTTCAACTGAACTTGCGGTTAAAAATCAGACTGCGTAAAATTCTCTTCGCCAGAAACTAACTTGCATAAAGAAAAGAATTTCTGTTTTACATTTTCTAGTTTATCTGAAAGCTAGACAAGAGATGCATTGTTGCCAATCACGTAATGTTTCGAATTTTTGTTATTATTATACAAATTTCCGGACTTTTTTCTGCAAGATATTAAGTTTCTTTTAAGGTTCGCATTTTTTCATTATTGAATTATGTTTCATATTAATAGGACTAATGTTAATGTGATTAAGTGGAACAGTAGATGCTAATATATTATGTATTTTATAAAGCACTGTACTGTGAAGAACATTCATTAAGTTATTTCGCCTCATCTAACTTTAATTTTATCGTATTTAGCACGCATCTAAAACAGAAAAAATGCTCCACTTTTTATATTTTCGTACAGTTTTGTCCATATTTTTTATAATTATTTCATTTAAATTTTTGGCAAGTTCTTTGCCAAAGCATAATTGGAAGCGGTTAAGTAGCACAAACTTAACTGTGTTCAGAGGGCTTACATTTCAAATGATTATAAAAAACAGAAAAATTGGTCGATTGATTTGCGGTTTTCACTAAAACTATTCTTTATGTCAGTATTTTATTGAAAATGAATTATAAAAATAACTTTCAAAAAATGCCGATAGAGGGCGCTTTAGTCTTTGGATTAACGAAATAATACATCCTAATACTATTTTTTGCCGTTATTTTATATTTTCAAAAGCACAAATAAATCTTCAGTTCATATTACCAAATCAAAATGTCGTTTCCTAATTCATCCTCTCAGTGCAAAGAATACAAAAATGTTCCCTGATAAAAAAAGCAATGTTTAAAGACATAAGTCAATGGATTTTAGTTAACCTTATTTAATAAAAAAAGTTCTTACATTTCGAAACATTGAGAAAAAAACCAATCAAAAGTCTGAGAGATCAGTTGCTTCTGAGCTTTTCCAAAATTTACGGACGGCAATCAGAAGATATTTTATTAGAAATGGATTTTCGTAAATTATGAATATTTGTTCTCTTCTGAGATGTACGATTAGATCTCTACTAGATTTCTGAAAAATGCCGAATTGATGTAAGATAAACATTAAAAGAATTGCTTAATATTATAGCTGCTCTTATGTCATATAAATTTTTTCTTATTTTTAGAAATTTCCAATAAAAGGACCTATCAGATTTTTCAGAAAATAACTGCTTTCAAAGTTGCTTTACGGACAATAATTAGAAGACATCTTTTTTCAAAAACGTTTTTGTAAACTATGAAAACTTTGTCGACCTTTGACAGATTGTTTCTGAAGAAAATTGAATGGATTTTTAAGAAACATTTAAAAAATTTAACATATTATTATAGTTACTCATTTTTCTAGAAACTTTTCCTTTATCATTAGAAACATCGAAATGAACCTTTAATCAGAATTCTTGGAAAGCAATTACTTCAGAACTATTTCAAAATTTTCGGACAAAAATTAAAAAACCTCTTACTTCAAGAATGTTTTTTGTAAACTATGAAAATCTATTTGTTATAGGACTTACGATTAGATCTTTGATAGAGTGTCTTTGAAGAGGCGGGAAAAGTTTCCGTAATGAAAAGTGGCATTTTAGTAACACGGAATTTGCATAAATGTTTCTGCCATGAGATTCTTTATAATTATTTACAGTGCCATATAGATAAGTGAAATTTCTTCAGATTTTATAATTCTATATTATTTCTGCATATTTTTCAAAAAGTTCTTGAATTAATTTTTTATCAAATTAATATGTTAATGCAAATAAAAAAGAACGAACAAACTATGCTGAAACAAACTTGAAGAAAATAATTAATATATATCTTTTTTTACGAAAAATAATGCCACATAACTTAACATTCACTTCACTGATACAACTTAATTAATATCTTTAACAAAGTCTCGTAAGTCTTGCAATAAAATAAGGCCCACTGTAAATAAATCATTTTATCTTTGCAATCTATAAATCATACAAAAAGAAACAGAAAGTAGAAGGGAAACATCATTTGTCATCGCTGTCAATTTAATTATTTATTTGGAAAAGAGGCAATTTCTACCAATTCATGAAGTGTCTATCATAGTTGAAATGCAACCCAAACGATGGTTGAATTTAATTAGTTTTCGCGTGTTGGTATGAATGGCGTTATAAGCATAAATTCTTTATGTATTTGCTCTGACTTAAGGAATTTTTGTTTCTCGTCGGTTCCCTCCTCTTTGTTATTAACAGTATTATGCAATATTTCACACTTGTTTTAAATTTCAAAGCAGGCATATACGTACATTCCAAATATACCTTTGACTGCCTTCTCGCGTAATGAATTAATTTTTGCTTACACATTTTTAATTTTAAAGGATATAAATAAACCGAACCTAAAAATGTATCGCATGAATAAAATATTCTTTACACTGAAAATAACCAAAAATATCCCAATTATTGTTTCAGAAACAGTTCATTAAGAGCCTACACTACTTACGATTTTTAGGCATGCATATTCTCTACAACTAGATAAAAAAGACGTTAAGATGCCACACTACTGACTGAAACAGCCCCGGATGATAATGTAAAGTCTATGGGGGCGTTCTTTTCTAATATCTCACACGAATTTTAATATTTCAACGTGTTAATTGAGGACGATCCACAACTGGCATGATTTTTACTTTTTTTATTTTTATTATATACTTTTTATATTAGAATAATTTCAGTTTCATAACCGGTTCAAACCGATTCTGAAATTTAAAGTATTTTTTTTTTTTTTTTTTTTTTTTTTTTTTTTTTTTTTTTTACAGAAATCTGAAAGAAAAATCGAAAAAGTAAAAATTAGACCGGTTGTGGATCGTACTCAGCTATCCTATGCAAAAAAAATCACGTCCAAATATTATAATTTAAACGAGATATTTGAAAAGAACGCCTCCATAGACTTTACATTATCATCCGGGTCTTTTTCAGTCAGTAGTGTGTCATCTTAACGTCTTTTTCATCTAGTTGTAGAGAATATGCATGCCTAAAAATCGTAAGCCATAAAAATTTCAATTCTGTGGCGTAAATAAATAAAAAAAACACAAAAAATCAATTTTCATTGTATCTCTTTTTATTAAAAAAATTACAGATATTTGTTACATTATTTTGAAGCATCTCATAGGAATTTTTAGATAAATAAAATAAAAATTTAACTACTTCATTAAAATTTTCCTATTGATTCAGATATATTGCATTAAAAAAGCTAGACAATACGACATTTTTTTTTCCTTATGGGAGCTTTTAAATTAGATTTGAAGAAAAAGACGATATCATTTTTCATGCACCGGAAAATATAAATATTAAAATTAATTTTGTATCATTTTAAATAATATGCTAAGTTTTTATACAATAACAATAGCCGGACAGTGGCTACTCGCAAAAAGTTTTTTAATATATTTATTAAAGTCGGAATATGAAAGATTCGAAAGATTTTTTACTTAATTTAGTCTTTAAAGTCGTTAAAAAAAAATAATAAGATGTAATTTTCAAGCGCTGTAAATCATTTTAGTTAAAATATTCCAATTTTAAAGTATTTTTCCTTTTTATTTTCAGGGATATTTTTGTATTATTTTTTTATTGTATTGAATATTAATATCAATAATATTTGGATCCAGATTAGAATTATTATTAGTTAAATCTGTAAAATTCCAATAAAGGTTATTTTACAATAAGAAGCAGAAGCCAGAATTTGAAACATTAAAAAAAAAAATCTTTCTACTTTATACAGCTTATAAAAAAGGATATCACATCTCAGTACTAAAAAACATTTTAATTCAAATATAAAAATTTAAGGATGCATGTAACTTTAAAGACTTTTGTAATATAAAAAAAGGTGGCATTGGGAAAATTTAGATTAACAGCTTCACGTTAATAACTAATTATATGCATATTCACAAATTTATTTATGTAATTATAAATTATTTACATATAAAAAACAGAATGACTACAAAATATAATATTTTTTATGTTTTCATTAAAATATTGTTAAAATCAATAGCATTTTTTATTCATTACGTTTCACTTTTTTACGTATTAGCAAGTAAATTGAGCAAACTGCAATTATATTTTCCTTCAATTCTACAATAAAATCTTTTTCAATCTCCATTTCATTTTTTACATGGATGTTGAAAAAAAAATAATCATTTAAAATAGCAAGCATTTAAAACATTATTATAAATTTGAAAGTTTTTATTACCATTGTGTACCATTGCATTTTTAATTTGCGAATATTTTATCCTGATTTAATATTATTTAAAAGTTTCCGTATGATCAGTAAAAAAAAATACAGAACTGCAATCTTCGTAATTATTTTGGTATCGTATCAGCTAAAATGTGAATTCTAGCTCCGAATTCACATGTAAGCAATATGAAAGTTCCATTGATAAATTAAGAATCTAAAGTTCCCCCTCAGAAATATTTTTACAATTTAGAAAATGGAAAGCGTTTGTTTCTCTCATAGTATCTTTGTAAAAAACACGAATACATTTTTATGCTTTATCTTTATTCTTCTGAGTTTCTAATGACACAATATTAGACCCGTGCTAGACTTTCGTATTGGAATCACCGAGTTTACATTGATTCGCTGCATTTTCATTGCAGTGATTTTCATTGTTCTGCTACATTTTCACTAATTCGTAATTCGTAATTAGTTTAATCGCCTTTTCAGGCAAAATTCAGATACAACCATATTTAAATTATTTTTTTGCACATTATGCCTTCTAATGCTTTACCTAGGGGATAGTAGTCAATATTATGGTGGAAAAAAACTTTATCTATAGTTTTCAGAATGCTCCCAATTGGGAACATTAGTCACCTCCAGCGGTCATTTTCCTGTGGTCATTGGTCATTTTTATGATTTTTTGTACATTTTCCCATAATAGATAGGAATGTAACTTCCATTTCAAAAAATGAAGTTATCTAATTCAAAAAATCTACTTCAAAAATCATTTTAAAGACTGGTCATTTTCCAGTGATATTAGGGATTTTTATGATTTTCTGTACATTTCCTCATTAGTGATAGGAACATAACATCTATTTTAAAAAATCAAGTCATCTTTTTACTATTTCTGCCAATATTTTCAAGTCAAGTTTGATTAAATATAATTTTTAATAAATTTTTAAACTTACGTTTCCAATTGGCAACATTGGCTTGTAAAAGGTTAATTACAATTTTATTGAATCAAAGAAGAGGCTATAACGAAATATGAGTGCACTACAAAAATAAAAAATAAAGCTTCTGTGAAAGAATATTAATACACTGATATTACACTGATGTAATGGTAAACTGATTGCAGTGTACTATGTCACAATCCTATTGAAAAAAACTTTCGCATAATACATTATTCATCGTTGTGAGTTTTGTATATGTATAGAAAAAAGTGGTTTATATTAGAAATATTATGCATGATGATACTTAACGTAAATGTATAATGAAAATTCAGAATGCAATGTCCAGCGTACAGAAAAAAACCTATAAAATTATACCTGATTAAACATTGTTCGCTGCATATTAATTAAGAAAAAAAGGTGATGAAAACAGAATTAATATATAGCATCAGATCATTTCAAAAGACAAAATTTTAGAGTTCAAATAAGAAGAAACTCGTTTGTATATTCGGAACAGTTGTTTGCTGTTTTTTGATTATTTTTGTACACATTTTCTGTGCTTTTCTAAATGTTTCTGTAATTGCTTTCAATTTTTACTCTTTTCAAGAAACAAAGCTTACTAACTATCGGAATTGTTTTTTATGAATATGTAACAGTGTTTTTTGTCATGTTCTTAAATCAAAATTTAAGAAGTTTTTGCGCATATTTTACAACATAAACATTGAAACAATGGAAATAAATCGATAAAACGGCAAATTTAAAGCATACGTTTTACTTTATGATATACTTTTTTTTGGCTTATATCATGTTTTACAAATCATTTATCAGAGAAAATGGATCAAATAATATGCATTTCTTTCTTCCAAATGTCTTTCGTGCGAGGAAAATTATGTGTCATGATATACGAAGATATTTCAAGGGATAGAAGCAAACGAAATACCATGAAAAACTACATTACATAAATTTTCTTCATAGTTTTTGTATATGTTCTATGTCAAAGATAAGCATGAAACAATCATTAGTACTTCAATCACGCAAAAGAGATATAAAAAAATGACCATGTTTTATTGTAGCTAAGATTATTTACAGGATATAATGGAAACTAACAAATTGTTTTTCAATAACATATTTGATACTATTTGTTTGTAATGTATATCCTTATTTTTTTTAATTTAAATAATTTCATTAAAATAATTGTTATCATTCTGATTCTGAATAGAAAGAAATGCAAAGAAGTTTGTTGTTCTTCTTGTTGTTGTTTGTTATAAATGACTTTTGCAACTTTTCATTTCATGCCTGATTGAGATGTAAATGAAAATCCCCTCAAAAATTACTTCCAAAATAACAATTTCCATACTTTACGATGAATGCTTAAACGCATTTCAATTCCAAATCATTCGATTTTTCTTCTAACATGAAACAAATATTTTCTGTATCTTCATGATACATGTATGGGATACTGATATTGTCGGAGATACATTATTATTACTATTATTATTATTATTATTATTATTATTATTATTATTATTATTATTATTATTATTATTATTATTATTATTATTATTTGTCATTTGTGTATCAGGGATCCTGTATTGTGTACGTTTTTCTTTTCATTTAAACATGTAACGTCTACAGTGAGGTTCAAGAAAAGAATGAAACAAAGAATTAATGAAATTTTTACACGAGTGACCTAAAAATCCTCACATGATACAGCAGCTAATTTTAAGAAATATGAAATAAACATGACAAACGATGAGACACAATGTTCGATACCGATATGTGCAGTACAAAAAACAAAACAAAAAATAAAAATTCGAATTTCAAGATTTTAAATTCAGATTAATCTAATAGAAATAATTAAAATTTTAATTCTTAGAAAACATAGCTTATCTTTTGACAAAATTTACTCTAGGTTTAATAAATATACATACATATATATAAATAAACCAAAAAAACGTAAATAGTAACCTGATAAATTCTTAAAAGTAAATTTTAAAACAGTAAATTCTTAAAAGTTAAATAGTAACTCTATTCTTTAATTATGTATTTGAATTTAGCATTTCCAAAAAAACTAATATTTTCCAAGAAGTGAAAATAGACAAAGACTCAAATGAGTCACTTAAAAATACACAACGTAATACTAAAAAGAAGAATTTTTTATTAATATATCAAACAGATTTATGCTTTTTATTTTATATGAAACTATATAGAAGTGTAAATATGGATGTTGGTTTCAAAATTCGTCTTAGCCAGGGTTCTTATGCTTCAAGGACTTTCAATCAACTGCGGCCAACCAGCATATTCCTATGTTATATTTAATGAAAAGAATATCTGTATTCAGAATATGAGAAGCATCACATTATGAAGTTACGAATGCTAAAACACTCAAAATCTCCTGAATCGATTGTGCGCACAAACGCTGTTATCCAGAATTTTTTAAATTGAATTTTCTCCATCTATATGTTAGAATGGTGAACCTGGATCGAAAAAATATAAAAATCTGAAAATAAATTTCTTTAATCGTGTATTTTCGTATATTTCAAGAAAAGTATAATCTTGGTTTAACAATGAAAACCAATGGACAAAGTTAGAAGTTATTTGCGATTTCCCAAAATTTTATTTCTAGATAAGGCAAGTTTCGAAAAGTACGCCCTTTCTTTACTTAATTTGAAAGTATTCATTTTTAAATATTTATTTTTAACAAATAATGAAAGGGGAAAAATTAGGAATAATTAAATGCATGCAATGAAACTTCCCTGTGCGAATCAATTTCCAGAACTACTGAGCATATTCATACTCAGGGCATTTGTAGTGATATTTCAAAAGAGAAACAGTTACTATGATGATTTTGAACCATTTTTTTTTCATGGAAAGTATTTCATGCTTCTAGACTCAATACTAATTTCCCCTCCATTTAGAGACCATCCCATTTGAACTCCCTCCCTGAACGACCAATTGTTTTGCAGAAAATGAAACAGATTCCGATTTCTTCGGATATCTTGAAGAAGGTTTTATTCAAAAAATTATTCCGGAGAGCGCATTATTTATAAAACTACTAAACAAAGTTTAGATTTTGTTTTGTTTTCCGATAACTTTTAAGTGCTTAATCCCTTTTATACCTCTTTAGGCCATGCAATTTCAATTTGATGAAAAATTATGAATTATGGTGAATAAACTTTCTTGCCAAATTCTGTCAGGAAACACTTAAAGAAATGGATAAAGTAATGAAATCGTCATTATTTGATCCCATCCAAACAAATGCATTAATTAAGTGAATTTCAAAAGTACTTCGAAAGAAAATTTATAAAAAAAAAATCAAAGCGTAAAATCAAAGCAGACATCGATGTATTCATTTTTTTTTTTAATTTTGCAGTAATTTACATTTGTTTTGAAACTTAAGCTTTTATATTTCTTCAGAATGTGAAAAATAAATTTTGGAACATTATTACCTTTTTTCAACAATTAAAATGTAAATTAATAATTCCCTCCATTAAGAGACCATCTTTCGGAGTGGTCAATTTTTATTGGAACGGAACGTGATCCCTTTAAGGAGGTTTTATTGTAATTTCTGGAAAAAAAATTGATTGATTTTTTTTATTTGTCTCCGACAAGAAAA
This sequence comes from Maratus speculifer, assembly GCA_964019185.1. Lineage (NCBI taxonomy): Eukaryota > Metazoa > Arthropoda > Arachnida > Araneae > Salticidae > Maratus > Maratus speculifer. The sequence goes on along the minus strand of OZ025289.1, from coordinate 102,869,658 downwards.
AAATACATTCTCTTCATTATAAAATTTAGTTTTTATGATTTGGGCAAATTTGTAAAATGACAGCATTGCATAAAATTAAAAATCTGTTTTTCGCTATTTCTTGAAGTTAAATATTAGCAAGCAAAGGCGCATTTGTTTTTAAAATAAACATATTTATTTTAAATAAATCAATAAATCTGTACAGCTAGTTATCTCAGTATTCCAATGAATATAACCGAATTTTCCTTCATACTTCTAAATTTGTTTCTTAATGTTGACATTGACACCAAATTCATTTTAATCTGTTTTAACATATGTTTAAGTTAAAGATATGAAAACTAAGATAAGTAAACCATAAAAATTGTTATAAAATAGAAAAAAAAATAAAAAATTGAATTGAAAATTTTAAAGCAAGAAGCAAAGTTTATAGGAATGGAATTGTCCAAAAAACATAATGGAAGTCAAAAAATATATCAAAAGCAAGAAATTTGCAAGCAGATAAAGAGTGTATATTTTACAGCTCAAATTGCTTGCATTAGTACATTTTTGGGGGGTATTATACTTTTTAACATGCACGGAATTCCAATGGAGCCGCTAAACTTTTAACTACAACAACATAATAACACAAAAAAAATTGTCTCATGTTGGCAATAATTATAACTCTTTTTATTAAAAATTAACAGAATTTTAAATATTTACCATTCGTTTCTATAGTAATTTAGTACTGGATTAATTTTTATTTACAATGAATTTTAGAATTTACTGCTCCCAACATAGACTTAGCTGTATTGTATTTTTGCTTTTAAAGATAAATTATACCGTGACAGTGTTAATGTACCCAATTTGATCTCATGATCTAGTCATTCGTAAATAAGCATGGTAAACCAATCTGTTTAGTAATTATCTTATAGTTTACTACTTATACTTGTACCTGTACATTACGTAATTGTATGAATCGGCATTACATTGAGTGAAACTATGTATATACACACATAACAACTCACTCGAATAACACATGCATTTGTACTGCATACATACGCTACCACGTGATACATATCTCACTTGCCTGTGGATTTATGCGTACTCACATGTACACTATGCTTGCACACATACATAACCATTTACGATTTACGTAAACTTCCATATGTTTGTACTGATACAATTCACCTACGCGGAGAACATATACGAAAATGCAACCACAAGCATTCTAATACGCATATGCAAAGTTATACACGAAAATGTACATAAAAGTTTCCTGTCGATCATATATTTGGATTCTTAACGACTAATAATACATTTTTAACCCTTTGTAATCCGACGTTGAGTCTAACTCTAAATCACATTTTTTTTTTTCAAAATTAGTTTTTGACAAGAAGTATTAAAGAGGGCTTATTTACTTAGGGCATTTTTGAAATTATGTAATTGCAGGTAATTTTTTTAAAAAGTAGTTCTAACCCAATAAAATTTGTGTAATAGTCACTGCTCCGGTAAGGATTAAGTAGTAATTATATAAAGATCGTTTCAAAAAAAGATGATTTGGTTATAAATTTTCCAAACAGATATCTACAGCGCGTATTCCGCTTTGGAATCATTAACTTTATCTTTAAAAACCACAGAAACTTTTTCCCTCTCATTTTCGAAGACATTTCGAAACATATTTTGTGGTGTATTAATCCACTTTCTCAAACTTAAATATATGTTTTTACGAAAACCATTCATTTTTAATTAAACATGTTTATGTTCAACGTCAAATTTACAACCAAACAGGATAAATTAACAACATTTACATAAACATTAAAATTTATATTGTTTTATTATTCTTGAAAGTATAAATTTAATTACAGAAATGGAAATGTTTCATTGATAATCAATAGTATTCTATAAATTAAAAATACATGCACATAGATACATTAATTTTTTATATTAATAATTGTTACAATTATTTTAAAATTTATAATACGTACACAGTATTATTATAATAAGTAGATCATAAATTTATAATAATTAAGACAAACTATCAATTCATCAAGAATTTTTTTTCCCAGCTACTGTTAATATGTTAGCGTACGTTACCAAAATTATCACACCTACAATTTCGGATAAAATGAAATATCTTTAAAACTATAGCTTAAGAAATATTCGTCGCTTTGAAGTAAAAGATAAAGACGTAAATAATATGTAAATGAGTCAAATTACAATAAAAGGACCTTCAGAGTAAGCTTTTATGAGATTCTACTTAATATATGAAGGTCAGAGCTACTTTTATTCTATAAGATTATGAACTTTGGCTAAATAAAAGTTGAATTTCTTCAGATATTCTTCTTCTTTCAAAGGAGAGTTCTTCTAAATTTTAATTACGTACCAAAGAGCCCCGTTTATTCAGATGTCCATTTTTTTTACTGCTATTCAATATTAGCATTTAAAAACGATTCCTTCTTTTTTCATACATTTATTAATTTTTCATAAAATATTCGTGTGTACACACAAGCACACATACGGAAACATAAAAATATAATTAATTGTTTTTCAAGCAATACTATTTAAAAAGCATTTGAAATGTACCAATAAACACGCAAACAGAATTTTTTCCTAATATTGTAAGATGATTGCAAAATTCTTTTATAAAAATCATCTTAATGATTTTAAATTTAATACAGATTTTCCCTTCTCTTTTTACTCTTAAAAAAGCATACTGGAAAATAATATTGTTATTTTTGTTTACATATTATTCTTTCTAAATTTATAATTGCCATTGTATCTGATACAGCGATGATTTCAATATTTTAATTAATAAAAATAAAAGTAATGCATTATGTCTTAATAACATACTTATTTAGCATAAACAGTGCTTATATAAATACACTGAAACTCAATTTAGGAAAGAAAAATATCATTTTCTTATAGCTCTCTCCTGGGATTGTTATTAAATTGCAAATGTAAGGTCTTTCTAATAAAAAATGAATAAAATACGATGTTTTTTCTTTTTTACATTTATAAATTTTCAGAAAATACTTCCATTCTCTCACATACTGAAATATAACAAAACATTACATATTTTTCAATTAATGCTATTTGAAAAGCATTTACAACTTAGTAACAAATTTATAGTAAAGGATATATAGTTTTATTGGTATTATAAAGGGAGTGTCAAATTATCTTCAGGGATTTTTCCATGATAAATATCAGCATTTTTTTTAAATCTACGTCAAACGCGCGAAATTTTGGCTTATTTAATCCGAAATTTTCTATGATATAATACTAGTACTAAATAATTTCCAGACCGGAATATTTAACGAACTAAGCAATCTGTTGATTCAAACAGATTGCAGCAAATTGTTCTGTAGAAATTTCTTTTCACTTACATAAGTATAGCAAATTACATTTCTCTTTAAAGCACATAATTCACTGTATAAAATGCTGGTATAAGTTACATGGTGAATATATTGTCCACATAATCAAACTAACATCTGAAACAAAAATACTGATATATGAGCTTTGAGAAGACACTTTCACTCTTTTTTTAGCTTTTTACCATAACTTCAACGCAAAATTTATTTTTTGTTCTGATCGCAAAAATCAATCATCAGAAGTTCTTAATCATAGATTTCAAAGTACAAACGTTATAAAAATTTTATTTCTTTTCATTAAAAGCAAATATTTTTTCTCATACGTGAATGTCCTTTTCAATTTATCCGACATAATTTCATTATAGTTAAACTGGAATAACATTTATTTAAAAATAGGAAAGTGTAGAAAACGTTTTACTGATTCGTAATACGTACCATTTAATCTTCACTACACGATTCCAATAATACTGTCACGCAAAATTGAAAATCGATTTTTTTCAAAGAATTTTATCGCAATACTTTCTTAAACAGTTCAAAATATAGCTATATATTGGTATTAGAGTTTAAAGTTAAACAAGTAGAAGTTAGTGATGTATCTTGTCTTTAAATGCGGCTAATAGTACATTTATTGTGATTAAATATTACACCAATATTGGTATTTGAAGATTCTGACTAATACTGCACTATATTGGAAGGATAAATAAGAAGCCAATAAAACATTTAAATCATTGAACTAGCCATCGTCTTAGACATAAAGCATTTAATTAGAAACTCGCAGTTGTAATGCTTATACTTGTGCAATATAGGCATGAGATTGAAATTATTGCAAATCCTATTGCAATTGTAAGATATTTCATAGAATCCAATTATGCAGCTGCAAATGTGCGTCATGACTTAACATTTCTTTACTGTGCAACTTTAATAATGTGCATGCAAATGAAAACATCCATACCAAAATCATAGAATGTTTATACATGATACATGTCTTTTATTTATTTATTTACTTTCCGGAAAAAAATTAACGTATACTCAAATGACTTTTTAAAAATTAGAAATTTTGAAAGAAAAAGATAAAATTCATTCCAATTTTTTAAAAATTAGAAACTGTCACAAGAAATAAAAATTATTTTTCTTTCTCCATTCAAAAATTACTTCGATAAAATGCGAAGTAAGAAAAAGGAAAAAAAAAACACATAGTAAATAAGGAACGCAGAAGTAGAAAAAATATTAAATGTAATTTTTTTTCTTGTTTCAAATTAAAAGGAAACTAACTTAATTTTTAAAATGGATGTAAATCTTAAACATTACTTTCTTTGGTGCATTTATTTATTCTGCTTTTGCATGTAAAAAACAAATTAAACGCTTAAAGATTTCATAAGTAAATATAAGCCATCTAAGAAATCATACAATGATTTTTTTGTTATTAAAAAAAATTAACAAATATAGCATAAAAACAAATTACACCTATCATATTTTCTCGTAAAATTTTTACTCATTTTTTCAGCTTTTTTATTTGCAATAAAAAATAATTTGTTAACTTTGTTGAAGTGATTATTTCCTGAATAAAAGTAATTTCTCTGAATTTCTGCCGATTACTCAGAGACTTTTAAGTAAGACCTTTATCACTTGTCAAAGTTGTGTACGCATGATAGCAAGAACCATTGTTTTTGAAAACATGCGAATTAAAAAAACGTGAACATTATATATATGTAAGAGATAAATATGTTTTATTTTTTTTTATTATATATATATATATATATATATATATATACAAGTCTTTTTATAACAGATTTTCATCTTTTTTATTTTGAGAGAATGCATTTAAAACAAGCCAGGAATATATTTTTTTACAAATAATACTTGGAAACAAAGTAAACAAAACAAAAATAGACAAAACTAAAATTTTCATCTACATTGATCAGTACTGGATGCCTTTGTCTATACATTCGTACAGTAAGAAAAAAATATTTTTCAGTATTGAAATAAACAGCGTTAACATCATAATTAACAGCGTTTTAAAAAACAGCGTTATTTAAAAAAGTATTTGAGGGGGATGAGCTTTTACAATAAAATTCCTTTTGAAGCAAAACATTAAACAAAAAAATAATAACTTTAATGTGAAAAAATAAAAGACTTTTAATCTCTTTAACATCAGAACTCAATTACTTCAAAAATTAAGGCTCGCAATTAACCATGATTAATATCTGTCGACTTTATTTACTTTCAGATATTTGCAGCTTTCAAATATATCATGTTTCTAGGGAAATTTATCAAAGGGTAATAAGGACTTGTTTGTATGGGGAACACGAGAAGGTGACTGTGTATTAATGTTCTTAATTTCAGCTACAACAGATTACAGCCGGTAAAAAAATATATATATATATAAATATAATAAAATAAATAAAAATTTGCATGCAAAATAATAAGGCACAATCTTCGGCAGTGTTTTGGCGTCAAGCCATGGAGCACAGTTGATTGGAACACGACTGGTACACTGTACCGGTACAGTTGCACATGAAAAAAGAAATTCAAGTCTGTCGTGACTGGAACATATTTCATTATTCCTTTATCTTACCCGCTACTAGAATCTGGGTGTGGTCCACGTCCTAGCATTGGCGCGCCATCAGATAGGCCTTTCGTCCGCCCTCTGTAGGAGCAAATTTAGACTTCACGAGATATAAACGCATGAGTGAAATGTCCCTCGTGGGACGCAGGGTGCTGATCTTTTTGCACATACGGTTTAAAACGCCGCCGTAGAATGATGATGATTGTCTTTCACATTATCGACTCTTTATGGTGATAATGATGTGTGTTTTAAGTAAAGAGTTTGATTTGTTTGTCTTGAAGAAATCGTTATAGCAATATATCGAGTCACAAATGCTTTATGCTAATAAAAATGTATTAACATCAGATTTTTTTCCCCTTTGCGAAATGCAACTATTCGTTAATCGTGTTGGTATTTATGTATTGCTGCTGTGTAATTACGGAGAAATTTAACTCATTCAGTTTTATGAAACAAATAAATTAACAGATAATACTCATTCATAAGAAAATAAATAACAATCACAAGTTTTATGTGTTTTAATAGTTAGAAAATTTGTTAACAAAATTGCGCAAACTAACAAATTGGATTTTAAAAGCATACATGAATAAGGTCATATATATAGATATAAATATTGATATATATACATAATATTTATGAATTTTGAGCTATTCTAATTGTATTAGTTTTAACCCTCTCACCATCCTGAGCCCTGTGGGAAGCTCATATTTCAAACTGCAATATTTGAAAAAAAAGACCTCTTTTTAATCGTTCTCTCGTTCTTTAAAATTGTCACTTTATTGTTTTAAAGCAGAGATGAACTAATTTTTGGTGCTGTTTTATTTTTTTGAGTTGCTTAATATATACACATATATATATATATATATATATATATTTGTGGAATAAAAAATGTTTTATTATTCTATAATCTTCTCTTAATATGTGCATGCTTTCAAATTAATTTTAAACATAACAGATTCCTTAGAAAATGTTGAAGTGTTTTGGGCATCATATGAGGCTCTTTCAAACAGAAAAAAATGTTGTTCAAGTAGAAAAATTCATAAACTAATGTTTTTACTATATATTTAAGTATTGAATACATAATGTGAAAAAAATAAATTAAATAATGTAGTTAAAAAATATTAGTAAAAAGACATAATCCTGGTATGCCTACGATTTTATTTAAAATTGTAGAGATTTTTTATATTCCACACGATATATTGCGTTGGGGAAAAAGTAAGTTCGCTTTTTTTCGTGTTTTTAAAAGTGAATTTATTTATATAAATAAAAAAAAACTAATCAAAATTTATGTGCTATTATGTTTGATGACCTTTTGCCATTTTTCTGGTAAAACAATAATTCCGTCACTGTAGAAATTCTGAGAGTTCTGGGCAAAAAACTGAACAAGGTGATTTTCACAAGCCTTTTTTGAAGTCAGCTTAACACCTTCAAGAGAGTACTGCACAGGGCGGAACAAATGGTAATCCGTCGGATCCAGATCCGGACTATACGGTGGGTTCATCAAAACTTTCCAACAAACCTCTTTCAGTTTTTGCCGAGTGACTAAAGATGCGTGTGGTTTAGCGTTGTCTTGATGGAAGACAGCGAATTTCCTTTCGATCAATTTTGACCGGGTTTTTTAATTGCCTGCTTCAATCGCATTAGTTGTTTACAGAAGATAGTTGAATTGATGGTTTGGCCAGGTTTGAGCAGCTCATGATGGAAAATTCCTTTCCAATCCCACCAAACACTCAGAATCACTTTCGTAGGCATCAATCCGGGCTTTGCCACCGTTTGTGAAGCTTCGATCACGATCGTTTTAGCACATTGTTGTTATACGTGATTCCCTTTTCATAACCTCTAAAGATTTGTTTCAAAAATGGTTCGATTTCATACCGTTTCAGTAGCAATTCACAAATGAAAACTCTCTCCATTAAATGTTTCACTTTAAGTTTATGGGGAACCCAAGTATCGAGTTTCTTTTGGTATCCAATTTTATGTAAATGGTTGAAAAGGAGTTTATGGTTGATGTTTAGTTCCGTAGCAATGTCGTGGGAAGAAATATGTCAGTCTACCTGGATTTTTTTTTTTAATTTCATCGAATTGTTCAAGGATTGGCCGGCCAGGGAAAAGTTCATCTTTAACATCGAAATTTTCGGAAGGAAAACGAGCAAACCGATCCAGACTTTGGCATTTATTTAAGCACTGATCACCATAAATGCCACACACGTTTCGATGAGCCTGCGCCAATTTTTCCATTTTTGGAACTAAAAAACTAAAATGTGGCGAAAATGATCTTCTTAAATCTCTATTTTAAAAACGCAATAACTTTTGACTGGTTAAACAGATGACGCTACATTTCTATCTTGAATTTTTTAGAGACTGTTACCTTTCAAACGCTGTATAGTATGATTTAATTGAGTAAGTATTACTCGAGATATGCGACTTTAAAGCTATCTATTGGGAAAAAACGAATTTACATTTCCCCAACCCAATATATATATATATTTCTTTTCCAGTTGTAAAATTCACAACGGGATATTTTTTACTGTAGATGTATGTACTGGATCCGAATATGGAACCTTTTGCATATTTGTTTTCCGATATAAAGTCTTTGTCATTGAGGTCTATATCATTTTCTTATCAAGATCTTTTACTTTTCTAGTATTTTAACAGCTAAAGATAATTCATAACAAAGATTCCCACTAAAATAACGTAAATAGAACTATAAAAAATATGGCGACAAAAGCGGCGTTTAAAACATTATCCCGCTTCCTAACAATATCAATTAAAAATTAGAGGTTTGTAGACTTTTATCATCATATTTTCATAATAATTATGTACATTTTAATTCAGCAATATACAAGAACAAAAAGAAAATGTGTTCTGTTATAAATTGCCAAACATACTAAATTTTAAAATGGGGAAAATTTGTGTTTTTTAATTTTACCTCATTTTTTGACAATCATTGCATCGACATATCCTTATGAAAAAATACCAGTAAAATATCTCAAGTACCAAGATATAGATATGTTAGAATGATAATTTCAAACCAGCTTTATTTCGTAATTATTTCCCTGAGGTACTCCCAGTCTAGAATCTTGATGTAAAATTTTCTGAAAAACCCAAATAGGATGTAAAAATTAAGTGTTATTATTGAAATTTTTCGAGTTTGATACATTTTCTGTAAGTAGGCGATCTCTTAGGAAAAATACCAGTATAATAATGAATAATAAAAGTATTAGTTATCTATTAGAATAAGTCAGCAAGTGGTATATAAGACATACGTAAAAATTAGTTGCGGTGATTGCTTTTATATATATAGGTTAATAGAAATGTTTCTAATTAATCGCTTAAAAAGCTGTGGGATATATATCTTCCACTTTTATAATTACCAAATGCCACAAAAGTGCCATAATTTTTAAAAAGAATTTTGCATTTATAATTATATTATACGACAAGAAAACCTTTCAATTTTTTTAAACTAATTTTTTGGATAGCTTTGTGTTATCCAATCATTTTAACATTTTACTGAATCATTTTTAACTGAAGTTCTTTGCCCATAAAAGGGTTAAAGGGGTATTTTACATATATCAATATAGAGTACAGTAAAGGGTTAAGATTAAAACTTGTATGGTAATCTTCTTTCAAAACGGATATAGAATAATATTCAAATGGTGTGTATGTATTATTCGGAAACCGCATTTGTCATTGCTTTCTCCTCCCTTCTCTTTTCTTACCTGTAAAACCCGTTTTTCCTTTTAGAAAGCTCTATTGCCAGAAAACTGATATCGAATGTCCGAATAGCACATATGCTAATCGACCCACCACCGCAACGATGCAAAAACCAAAAACCTCCTTTTTCAAATGCATGCAAATCGTATACTTACTTATTATAATCTGCTGAATGAGCAGTAACCCTCTGAGTAAGCAGTAAATTTCAATAAGCTCGTTCCCTTTTGAGGTAGCCATCATGCCTTTCAACGCAATGGGCTCTTAAACGTTATCTGTTCAACCCTTTTCTTTTTTCGATTATAAATATAATGATAATCTTTTGACATTTATTTTGTTTGGAGTTTCTAACCCCCATTTTTAAATGATAAAAAAAGTGGGGAAAATGTAATTTAATAAATTACAACGATAATTTGGAAAATGATTGTTCAGAGACTAAATCTTTAGATTTATAGATAAATTCTATATTAGAGAAAATATTAATAATGAACTTCATTTTTATGATGATCGAATTATTATGATTCCTGGATCAGTCATAAACATGATTTAAATGAAATTTCAGTTTTGTTGCAAATTATTAAATTTGTAAAAATAGCAAATTTTTAATTTTTATACCGTTATATAAGGAAAAGAAATGTACTTTTAAATGAAATTTGTTTGAAAGCTTTATCTCAATTTGTTTCTCAGTTATTATATTTTTTCTAGTTTTGAATACTTTTTTTGTCATTGTGGCGACTGAAGTATTCCATTTCGGACATTAAATATGAAACAATCAGAAATCGAATAAAATCCAGACATCACAAGAATTCAGAGATGTCTCACTTATCTCTAGACCGACAGCAACAGCAATTTTCCAGATGGTTAAAAAACAAATTCAATGTGTAAGTGATTATGCTATTACTGTTACATGTACTTGAAAGATATTATTTGTTTCAGAGATGTTCGATAAAAATATTCAATTACAGAATGAACAAGCAATGATTGAAAATAAAGAATATGCGAGTCATATGGTAAATAAAAAAAGTAGTTTATTTATAAAACAGGTAAATTTTGGGTAAGACGTACTGTAAACTTATTATGTAATATTACTCCATAAAATTGATGGCATGGAATTTTATGAAATAATGTAACTTATATAAAGATATAATTTAAACTAATATAACTGGTGTAATAAAACATATTAGTGTAACTTGACGCTAGTCATATCGGTTAAATTACTTAATAAAATGAAGACAGCAAGGCTGCCATCAATTTTATGGAATAATGCTACCTAATTTTTTAAAAGTGCAACCTATGAGAAGCTTTTTCTTTATTATACAATATTTGGAACCTTCTGGGAATACAGTTTTTGATTTAAATTTTTCAATAAGATGTTGTTTAATAAATTGTCTTATTAGAATTCCAATATTTTACCTAATTATGAATCTGTTCATGTTTTTCTTCATAATAATAAACACTTTTGTAGTTCTGTAGTCTTATCATAATAAAGAGTGAAAAAAATTATGATGGAAGTAAAATATGTATTCTCTTTTGTAACAAACACAGAATAGTAGAAGTTTGTTTCCACCGAAGGTTAACAAAAGTACCTCACAATTGAGAAGAATTGATATATTCATTTCGAAATTAAAAAAAATATATACATGTATTATTTGCGATAAAAATGTGATTTAAAGAAAGCGATACATAACAATGAAAATAATTTATAATACTTATTTCGTGATAATAATGATGAAGAAATATTCTTTTATTAGAAGTCTATTAAAGGTGTATATATCCATATGTAAGCGACAAAATTGTATAGTAATATATTAATGCTGAATAAACGCTTTCAGAAAAAGAATTGAAAATCTCATAATGCGACAAATCAGACAAATAATTATTTTTAAAATTATTTTTGAATTAAATTACAACCCTTAAAATTTTTCAGTGAAAAAGAAAGAAAAATTAAAACAAATTAGATGGCGTATTTTATACATATTTTATACCTTTGAATTAAAAGTTGAATTTCAAGGGAAATTACCCGTGAAGGTACAATGAAACAAGTAATGTTTAAGAAACAGTAATATAATCAACTTCAACTGATCTTAACAACGAAATGGTTGCAGTTGAACAAAAGCATTTTCCTTAAAAAAATGAACTTCGTTGCTTATTTGTTTAAATGCAGCAGGCTAGTAAACATATTTTACTAAACATTACTTATCACAACAAAGTATTTTTCCTAACATTGCTTTGCTCATTGTTATGCGCATTCTCTTTAAATCACTTTGTTTGAGAATTTTGCTTAAATTTAACTCTACAATGCACGATTTGTTCATCCTTCATTACCGAACTTCGATTTCGTAGACAAGGGGATAAAAATTGGCTGTGATATTATTCAACAAAAACGCCTATTTCTGTGTAAACGTACATCAGTATATATCAATATTATTTAGATTTTTTTTATATTTCAGTATTTCTCACTTTTATTCATGAATAAATAAATAAATAAATAAATAAAAATAGATAAAAATATAGATAAATACTTATATAAATATATCTGTATATATAAAATAAGAAATGTCTACCTGCCTGCCTGACCGCGGATAACACTGAAATTTTAAAACCTACGTCTCTAAAATTTTTGTCAAGTGCGGATGCTACCACCGGATAAAGGACTTCACAGTCGGATTTTTAAATTTAAATTTAATTTATTTTATTAAAACTTACTTCGTAAGATGATATTTACAGCCTTCCAACAGTCCACGGTAACGAAGCAGCCAGGTTAGAGACTATTTGCAGTTTGCCACCGATTTGCGGCAACGAAACAACCAGCCAATGAGAGCAGGTGGTAAATGTGAGATTTAACGACTGCATTTCATGGATGAATGCTAGCAACAAATTGCACACGCTTTTGGTAATTTTTACTGTTTTGATGATTTTGTTTTTCCTGATTGATTTACAATCGATCTTTAAAATCTATCCATGGCACCATCCAAAAAAATAGTTAATTAGGTAATTAACTTCTTTTATGTTTTATCAGGGTTTCTTCAGATGTGCAGCGCACATCGCGCGAGATTAGAACATTTTTCATGGAATAGGTTTCATTGAAGAAAGGAATTTTAAAATAATTCAAATTATTACATTACTTTTGCTGTTCAAAACAGCTAAAATCAACGACTGTATTTCATTATTCTTCTAATACATGGTTTTCGTAGCAGAAATTATTGTGTTCACACAAGTATTGTATGTGTTAATCTGTGTTCACACCGGTAAAATTTAAATTATTCTAAAATTTAAATCATTCTTCCGATAAAATTTTAATTTATTTTATAATTTAGTATGATTTGAGATTTTAAATATTCGCAATTTTTTTGAAAATATCTATGATCCCGAGCAACACCGGGCGGATCAATTAGTATGTACATAAACGGCAAATACTAAAGTGAATGTTTTGTGAAAAAACAGAGGGTAAATGTAAACTCCGTTCACAGTCCGTTTTCCGATTTTTCAATGTTTCTTTTTTTACGGTGTATCAAGGTATATACGAAATTAATCTACGTTAATATTTTTGCATAAAAAATTGTAATTTAACAAATAATGTGAATAGAAAAAAACCCTCATTTCCGTCATCAGAAAAATTTCGTATTAACATACAAAAGATAATATTAAAATTACAGGCTTTAATTTTTAATATTAGAACACCTCTAATTTTCTATAAAATAAATTTTCTTTAAATGAGTTATTTAAAGATATTCCTACTGATGGTAAAGTGTAACAAAATTGGAAAATTGATCCTTTAATTAACTAAAAGTATTTTTTATATTTATAGTTAATTTACTTCCTCAAAAATGGAAATAAAATTATCTTACATTGCAATTAATTCTGCAGCTGAAACACTTTATCTAAAACTGATATCTTTAATCTCTTAATTGATAAATAATGAAATATTACCCATCTAGCATTCCAGACAGGCGGAATCGTAATTTATTTTAAGATATTAATCTTTGAAGAAAGCGCAATTCTTATTTTCCTAAAATGTAATTCCATTTCTTGAACTTTTTACGTAATGAGTTTTAGCAGCATAAGCTGTGGAATAATCCTCAAATAATTTTATAATTCCGCTGTCCATACTTCATATTAGTGAGCATAAACAAACGATATTTTGTAAGAAATTATTGATCCTAGTTCACCATTTAATCACTTACATAATAATTATACCTTCGAAAAGTGATGCTATATTAATACCCTTGTTAAAATCGTCTGTTAATTTGAAGATGTGTTTTATAAGTCGGTAGTTATATAGGATTAGTTCTACAATGGACTTTTTTTAAAGGTAATTGTGTGTTTAATATGCCTTACGTTTCTCAGATTTTTTTATTTCCAATTTGTTTCGAAAGATTGCTTTTCAAATATATTAAGTTTTCTGTTTTTTGTTTTTGTGTGTGTAATTACATTTATAAAAGATTAGAGTGCAGTTAAAAATATGCAAAAGATTTCTTCAGAAAAATTCATAAAAATAAAGAATTGTGATATTTTTAAGATGTAATGTAAGCTTAAAAATCTTTGTTTCGATTATATGGAAATGAAAAAGTACCTAAATTATACAGAATTATCTTAAAAACATTAAAAAATCGTTTCTTTTAAAATAAAGTAAAAAAAAAAACTCTAATACAACTAGTAGAAAAAATAATATATATATTTTTTTAATTAGTGTATTTTTTTCTATTAATTTAGTTCAGCATTATAACATAATTAAGGAAAAACATATTATCGTCTTCTTATGTGCATTAATATTATCGCTAATTTTTTGTCAATAACTCTAGTTTTTCGTCATTTTTTCCACTGTAAAAATTTAAATAAGTTCTCCTTAGTGCTGCGTAAATCTATAGTTCTCAACGATAGTACATAAAAATGTATTTTTCAATATTTAGATTCATGAGATCTTAAGCCTTCCTCAGCACTCCCTCATCAGCCTCTACTGAATTCAGGTAAATATTAAAAAAATAGTAATTATTACAAACTCTATGGATGTAGTTAAAGCCTAATCTCAATTCAGATAATGGTAAAAAAGTAAATGGACATTTTGTTAATCACTTCTTACAGTCATTCCTTCATAATTCTTATTTTGAAGGAATGATAGAATTCCCCAGTACATTTTATTAATTTATAAGCCCTTAAAGATAAAAAACTAAAAGCTAAGACCAAATATTTTGAATTTCCTACGAAACAAATTTCTACTCAGATGTATTTAGCACTTTCGAAAATAGTTGCTAGCGTTATTTAATTTTTTTCAAGAAGCGCATTCATTTATGAAAATCAATTTTTACGAAAGGAAATTGCTCCCTTATTGACTGTTGAGTTAAATATGGCAGCAGTGCAATCTGGCTTTTATCCAGTCCTTCGAACATGAACGGGCTAATTGAATGAGACTCAGATAGGATAGATACAATATGGAATATGGCCAGCATGAATAATTTTCCCCAAAAAATGACAAATTGAAAAAGAATGGAGTAAGAGATTTGCATATATCATGTCAAAACAGAATCGACAGACTATAATTAATCGAAACAATTCATACAATGAAATCTGGAAACCCACCAAACTTGGAAATATGCTTCTTCATATTCGATAAATCTTCGATTCATCAGTAATATAACTGATATTCTCTTTAACTGCCATAATATATAAATCGGCATTATATTTCCTTTATTACTAGCTTTGATAAAATAACTGAATAGCACTATGAGATCAATATGTACATCTTATAAATATAGCTGATTGAACAAATGTTGTATCAAAATTTAAATCATAAACTCAAAAATCAGCATACATTCATGAAATATTCTGATATTTTATATTTCTGATATTCAATGTAATTTTACAACGGATTTGATAGCTGCTAACTTTGAAATTTAGCAATGAATCCTATGATGTTTTCTTAAACATTTAAAAAACTTTTCAGGCAAAAAAGTTCTTAAATGATAGTATCTAATTAATCTCTATCTCTATTTAATCTAATCTTTTAAATATTGATTCTAACGCTATAACATTAACTTTTTTCCTTATTAAAATAAAAATACATACAGGGTGATTCCGAATTTTTTTTTACAATAAAAGAGGGGTCATAGTACACATCAAGACAAACAATATTAAATAGGAGACCAAGGGTCCAAAACGTTTTGCTAAGGAAATAGCCGCCATTAAAGTTTAGGGACCAAAATTTCAAATAAAAATAAAAAACGGAAAAATTGGTCGATTGATTTGCGGTTTTCGCTAAAATTATTCTTTATGTCGGCATTTTCTTGAAATTAAATTATAAAGATAAATTTCAAAAAATGCCGATAGAGGGCGCTTTAGACTTTGGAGTAACGAACAACTATTTTTTGCCGGTATTTTTCGCATCTCATTAAATGTTTTCGTAAGCTTAGACTCAAACTTAAATTTTGAGCTCAAAATCTGTAGTTGGGAGTGGTTAAGTAACACAAACTGAGCTGTGTTCAGAGGGTTCAAATTTCAAATGATTATAAAAAACGGAAAACTTGGTCGATTGATTTGCGTTTTTCACTAAAACTATTCTTTATTTAGGTATTTTCGTGAAAATAAATTATAAAGATAAATTTCAAAAAATGCCGATAGAGGGCGCTTTAGGCTTTGGAGTAAAGAAACACTCTTTTTTGGCGTTATTTTTTGCATCTTATTAAATGCTTTCGTAAGCTTAGACTTGAACTTAAATTTTGAGCTCAAAATCTGAATAGCTGGGATTGGTTAAGTAGACAAACTTAATTGTGTTCAGAGGGTTCAAATTTTAAATAATTGTAAAAAAAAGGAAAAATTCGTCGATTCGTTTGCGGTTTTTGCTAAAACTAATTTTTAAATCAGCAGTTTTCTTGATCAATCAGTGTTTTCTTGGAAATATTTTTTAAAGATAAATTTCACAAAATGCCGATAGAGGGCGCCTTAGACTTTGGAGTAGCGTACAACTATTTTTAACTGTTATTTTTTTTTTATCTCATTAAATGCTTTCAAATGCATAGACTTAAATTTTGGGCTGAAATTCTGAATCGTTGGGAGTGTTTAAGTAGCGAAAAATTTAATTGTGCTCGAGGAGGAAAGAGGGTTAAATTTTAACTCCTGAACACACTTCAGTTTGCGCTTCTTAACTCCTCATAACGATTCAGGATTTGAGCTCAAAATTTAAGTTTAAATCTAAGCTTCCGAGAACATTTAAGATGCTTTTGCAAGCATTTAATTAGAACCAAAAAATAATGGTTAAAATGAATTGTTGGTTACTCTGAAGTTTAAGGCTCCCTCTGACGGAATTTTTTGAGATTTATCTTTAAAAATTATTTTCAAGAAGATACTGACTTAAAGAATAGTTTTATTTTAAACCGCAAACGAATCGACCAATTTTTCCATTTTCTATAATTACTTTAAATTTGAACCTCCCCCTCCCCCTTGAACACAGTTCAGTTTGTGCTACTTAACCTCTCCCTACTATTCAGATTTTCAGCTCAAAATTTAAGTTTAAGTCTAACCTTCCTAAATCATTTAAAGAGATGCAAACAATAACGGCAGAAAATAGTTGTTCGTTACTCCAAAGTCTAAAGCGCCCTCTATCGGCATTTTTTGAAATTTATTTTTATAATTTATTTTCACGAAAATACCTAAATAAAGAATAGTTTTAGTGAAAACTGCAAATTAATCGACCAATTTTTCCTTTTTTTTTAATCATTTGAAATTTGAACCCTCTGAACACAGCTCAGTTTGTGTTACTTAACCACTCCCAACTACAAATTTTGAGCTCAAAATTTAAGTTTGAGTGTAAACTTGCGAAAACATCTAATGAGATGCAAAACATACCGGCAAAAAATAGTTGTTCGTTACTCCAAAGTCTAAAGCGCCCTCTATCGGCATTTTTTGAAATTTATCTTTATAATTTAATTTCAAGAAAATGCCGACATAAAGAATAATTTTAGTGAAAACCGCAAATCAATCGACCGATTTTTCCGTTTTTTATGTTTATTTGAAATTTTGGTCCCTAAACTTTAATGGCGGCTATCTTCTTAGAAACACGTTTTGGACCCTTGGTCTCCTATTTAATATTGTTTGTCTTGATGTGTACTATCACCCCTC
The DNA here is from genome assembly GCA_964019185.1 of Maratus speculifer. NCBI lineage: Eukaryota > Metazoa > Arthropoda > Arachnida > Araneae > Salticidae > Maratus > Maratus speculifer. Next base: position 102,851,946 of record OZ025289.1, on the reverse strand, counting down.
TTTTATTGTAAAAAAATTTTGGAATCACCCTGTATACTAGTATTTAATTTTTTAACATGTTTTTGTATAAGGATTTTATTGTAAAAAAAATTTTGCGATTTAAATTTGTGACTCGAAATATTTTTACTTTCATAAATGTATGGAATCTTTAAATCTTGAAATTGTTACGTAAACTATTTTTAAAGACTTACATTGAGTAAAATTATTCACATAATGGAATATGTAACCTTACCCACACAAACATAAAATACCCAAATTCTCATGCTTATAAATGCTTAAAAAAATATGCTTCTCCATAGTTCATTAAGCTGCGATTTGCAAATAATGTGATTAATATCTTGTTTTACTGGGAAAAAATAAAAATGTATCGGTAAAGTATCTCTTGTGGAGTTTGCGAATTGTTGTGTAAATTCGGCGATTTAAATTATCCAGGCCACAATGTAATGACTTAACCTTTGTTCAAGAACTTTCAGCACATCTTATATTGATGTACGTCTACATATAACTTTTTTAACGATGCTTCTATTTTTATAAATCTTAATCCAAAACTGCATTCATAATGCCGGAATTTGGCATAAATTGGAACTGCTGCGCCAACTAGTGGACGCGGTGATAACGCAAAGACGCGGGGTTTTAGTTTGACGTCATATAAGTGCAGATATCTATTCTTTGCGCATCTGTTGCACATATTTTCTGAATATTTACTGAATAATAACAGACAAATCTTGTTTACCAGAATTATTGCAAAATGTTTTTGTTAAGTTTGTTTTGATAAAATTATGTACATTAAAAGAATATTCACACTATAATCTAATTTTGGGAGAAAACAACATCAACCCTTTAAGGGGAAAGCAGTTGCGTTTGTGTAATTGTAAATTCCCACCGGAAATTTGGGAAACTTTTATTTCAAAATAAAGAAAAAACAATTTTACGACTTTTTTCCACCAAAATTAGAAAAGCAAAATCTAATAAAATTTGTCTGGTACAAATCCTTATTAATCATAGATGGGGTATAATATATAACACATACCCTCAAGGGGTTAATGCTATGCAAACATATTGTATTTTACTTGTAAACTAAAATGACCATGTAAAAAATTTTAATCTTGTGACGCAACACGAAGATTAAATGATAATAAATTTGGGAAAAATATAAAATAGATTGGTCAGATTACTGATTTCGATGATATGACGCCAGTGCTACTCACGCACTTATTTTGCTTTATAATACAGATATTCATAATAATAATAATAATAATAATAATAAAGATTTTTTTAATGTAATTTATCAAATTACAACGACCATTTATATTTCTTTTTTTCTTTTAACTAATCAAACCTACCTAAGAGCTTAGATATTTGTTCACGAAAAGAATCTAAATTGCTAAAATATATATATTTATTTATTTATCGTGAATAATTACCATTGTTTTTAAAGATATTTATTCTCTGACCAGCCAGAATGTTCCATGAGTGTTTATGTGACACTCTCATTTGCCAGAAAATTGATATTATTTAAAATCGAGCTAATTTTTCACTAAATTTTTAACAATGTACTTATTCTTATATACAAAAGGAAATTAATTTCTAATCACATGCAACTCGTTCCTCAATAAATTAAAATAATTCATTTATTCGGTTACATTCAGTCTTAAAAAAACTATAAAAGGAAAATGAAATTAAATGCGGACATCCATTCTCCAAAACAAAATGTTTCAGTGTTTCCCATTAAATTAATAAAAATCAATAAAAACATAATTTTTATGATGATCAAAACGGGGTTTACTTAATAACAGAACCATATATTACGTATGCCATGCATTAAACATCAATATTCTTGGGCCAGTAGTAAAAAAGTAAAATACGGACATCACAAGTATTCAGATGTGCCTCAGATATCTTTATTCTCGATCGAAAACAAAACCGTTTTCCAAATGGTTAAAAAAATTGTAGTAAATTTGCATAATTCATGGCAAAGCTGAAAAGACAGGCTGTAATTAATTGAAACAATTCTCACAATGGAATTTGCTAAATTCCCAAACTCTGAAATATGTTTCTCGATAGTCGATTAAGCTCCGATTCATCAGTAATACAACTGACATCCTGTTTTACTGGAATAAGATATAAATCGGCATTATATTTCCTTTAGAGACAGCTCAGCGATTTAATATGTCCAGTCAACAATGTAATAACTTGAAGGCAGTTTATCAAGTAACAGTTTGCTTATGTCTAGAGAATTCGCGATTTGTTTCACAAATACTTAGAAACAAATTTGTACTTTATTGAAATGCTCGATAGCTATGTAATTTAATACGTCATAATAATAAATTCTGAAGGAAAGCGATCTATAAAAAATCGATTTTAAAAAGCAAAATCTTATATATATATATATATATATATATAAATTCCCGTGTGATTTTAAAATCGAATTTGAAATTACGCAAATTATGTGGTTCATATCATATGATTTTTATAAATACAAATTACTTTCAGTTACAGCACAAAATATTAATTGATTTAATTAGCATAATGTGCTTTAAAACCGAAAAGAACTACATAATTTATACATAATTTTTTAATAATCAATATGGTCGAGAAAACTTGAATATATGATCTATTTTATGAGCTTTTTTATTTTTTATTATTACTATTATTATTTTATTTTATTACAATTTTTCAATTTACACCATGTTTTCCGTTGCTTCAACACGAAATTTTTTTAAATAAACAAGTTTAAACTGAAAAAAAAAATAAAAACTAAGAAAAGAATCCCACTCTATCTAAATTATACGGACAGACTGCGACTGTATTTCTCCCGTACTGTAACAAAAAATAAAACTATGCTTCATTTTAAATTACCTACGCATAAATCAAACGGAAGTATTAATAATTAATATGGAAAAATATTCATCGAAATCATGTATTTTAAATAAAAATTTACACATGATTTAAAAAATAATAATAATAATCGGTACAACACATATAATCTAAGAAATAAAGATTATGCTCATAATTTACAAATTTTAGAAAAACCATTTCCAATGACATTCAAACATATTAATTTACTTGCATTAATAAAGCATAAAAAAATTCTTAAGGAATTTACATATGGTTTAAATATTCAGTATAACACATACGATGTAAGAAACAATACAATTGTGCATTATTTACGAAACTTCAAAATATTCATTTTCTTTCATTAACATAATGCATTTGAATTGGATTAAAATCCTTATGAAATTTATACATGAATTTAAAAATGACTCTGTATTACATATATGATGCAAAAATAGAATACGGATATGTATAACTTATGTCATTATAAAATATTCATTTGCTTTCATCATCAAAGTATATTTTAATGTGAAAAAACCCTTAACAAATTTATGCACAATTTTAAAAATAAAAGCGTCAACATTATTCAATTCACATAATTAAAAATATTATTATTTATAACTTATGAAACTGTGAAATATCATTTTTCTCTCATCAATATAAAGGCGTTTTGTATTATATAGCCTTAAGGAATTTATTTAGAAATTAAAAAATGCATTTGAAATGACCAAATTTAATATCATGCATAACATTAAATTTCTCTACATAAATTATGATCAATGAAAGTAAAAATTATAATCTATTTTCATCAACATTTGCTTTTTGAAATGATAAAAACACTTAAGAAATTAAAACAAAAATTAAAAATCAAAAGAGTTAAATTACATAATTTAAATTAAAATAAAAAACATAATATTACACATCCGACTTTTACTTCGAAAAATGTTTCCAATAATAGTACAAAACATCCATTTGCTTTGATCATATTTGAAAGGAATCTAGCTGTCATATATGAAATTCTCAAATACCCCAAAGCATAAAAAAAGATTTACGCTATTTTCATTATAAATGTCCATATTTATTCCAAAAAGTCAAATAAATTAAACAATCAACCCAGCATTTTAAGGAATTAAATGAAATTTTTTTTTATTTGCATGCGATTTTCCAAAAACTGAATTTAACTAACTTTTAATTTAATTCTTCAATATTTTCTAATTAATTAATTTAATATACAGTTGGGCTCATTCTTAGTGCAACTTCGTATTTCAAGTATTCGATTTTACGTTGTATACGTATATCGCTTTTAATTTCAAAATAATAATGAAATGAAAGCAGGAAAATATTTTTCAAAAATGTAAGAAAATATGTGTGTGTAAATGTAAAGCAGTTTACTATCATTAAAATGCTCCTCAACTATTTCCCTAATATTATTATGTAATGGAATACTTTTGTAAGATAAATAAATAACAAATGTTCTTTGCATCACAGACTGTACAGAATGTGTATTTTAGTGTACCTTTCATAGATGCATATCAAATTTATTGTGATTTAAAGAGTGTAACATCATTAAAATGTGCTTGGAGATATTTTTCCTATTGGCTGGAGTGTAATGGAATACTTTTTATTATTTCTGTAATTACAATAATATATCAGATTATCATAACTTTTGAAAATACTCGACAAAATTATGCAACAATTATATAGTTTAAATTTTGATCGATTCGGTTGGGTGATTTTTGCTTTGTTATATGCTTACCGACAGTCGGACGGATTGAACGAGGACTACAGATGCTGCGTATTTGAATAATTACGAACGCACCTAAAAAGACTGCGTTGTACAATAACATTAATATTTACTTTAAAAATACACTTGATACTGACTTAAGAGCGTCAAAATTAAGTTTCAATCCATACGCACAAAATTAAATAAGAAGTTAAAACAAAATCCCTTTCTTTTATTTATTACTAATTTAAAATATTATTTTGTAATTCATGAGCATCGTACTTAATTTATATTTAATGGTAGATCCTGTGTTTAAGAATTCATACATTTTAAACATTTAAAGAAGATGAATGGTCCATCATAAACAAAAACTAATTTAATATCCACTAATTCTGTTATTTATTTAGTTTTATTATTAAGAAAAAACATTATTTACCTCCCACTTTTTTAATACATATATTTGTAATAGGATTTTATTGTCCACTTTAAAGTAAGAAAGAGTGAAAAAAAGATACTTTATAATTCATCTAGATTTCATATTCGATATGAGGGAAAAAAGCATGTAAAATGTAATTCTAAAAATTAGTTTTTCACGTGTAAACTTTACCCTTGTATAAAAGCATTTGCGCAAATTACTTTCATTTGTGCAAATTTCTTTCCATAATACGTTTTTACGGAAATGAAAAACAATTTTTTTACTAGAAAATACAAAATGTTAGTAAATAATTGAAACATTGCCGATAACAACATGTTGTTCCATGAAAAGCTCCAAATGAACTAGATGAACATGAATCACGTTTTGAATTATCAGAAGCTGAGAAGCGAAAACATGAGCTCTATAATGACTACGAAAATATTAAAATTTCAATTCTATTGCACGTTTCTCATTAGATATTGTAGAGATTCCCCCCCTTATCAAACAATGAGAATGACGTAATCTAATTTGCATGTGTATTAAACTGGGAGATGTTACCAACTAAATTGCCTCCTATAGACACAATAAGGGAGGTTTTTTTGAGTTTCGAAGAGTACTTGTGTAACAGACAGCTTAAACTTATTACTATCGGTCTTCAATATATTTCAATAACTGTAAAAGCTTTTGCTCTGATATTGGCTTATTGAAAACTCTAACTTCATAGAAACGAAAACTTGTGACATTGTTTGCACGGAAACTTTTCAAATTATATTTATTTGTTAGTTCCTAAGTAACGACCGTAAACTTGGAAAATTGCACTTTATCACCTGGAATATAAAAACATTGCAATAAACATTCTTTTATTTTTGTTATTGTTTTTGCTTTTATGCTTTGAAAAATTTTGTAATGAAAAAATAAAATGCATATACAAAAATACTTCAAACTAGGGCAGATTACGAAAAAATATTTAAAACCAAAAAATTAATTTCCGCTATGATGAGGATTGCTAAAAATAATAGTTAATTAGTAAATTAATTTTAAATATTGTGTCATATTTTGAAACAAAATTATCATTTTTAATTAATTTTAAAAGAAAAATTCCTAATAAATCAGATAAATTCTATTTTTATATTACGCATCCATATATATTAAATATATTTCTATTAATTAGTATTGAACAATTGATAAAAGTATTAAAAGCATGAATTCGAAAATATCACTTATTTCTTTGTTAGTTATTTTATGCAATAAGTATTTCATAACGAAAAAATGTGTATACAAAAATGCTTGAAACTGTAACGGATACATAAACATATTTTAAACCAAACAGACATATTATTCATTCATATTTAGTACAAGCTTCTATTAATTATTGTTGAGAAATTGGTTTATATATTAAAAACATAAATGCAAGGTAATACTAGATTTTTTTTTTTTTTTTTTTTTTTTTTTTTTTTTTTTTTTTTTTTTTTGCTAATTTACTTTTATGTAAAGCCTCACTAATTATTATTCTTCAGGAATTATTGTATTCTAGAATTTAAAAAAATCAAACTCATAAATTCTTTAAAAATAAATATATAAAGAGTTTTACAAAAAAAATATTGATTTATTTTCACCAAAATAAACTTTTCCTAAATTATCGCAGAAATCAAAAGATCCCAAAGACAGTTTAAAAGATATATAACTAAAAAAAATTCTGTACAAAGATTTATTGCATTATTCTTATAACTATATTTAGATAAATCTGTACAAAACTCTTTGTGAAATAAACAAATTTTAAATTTTAAATACACAATTTTTAAAGAACTATCACTTTAAAACACAAATTACATAAAATATACAACATAAAGAGAATTACATCTTTTGATATAATTATAATTTTTGCATGTGGTTGCGCCATCTTTTTGTAATTGGTAGTGATAGCATCATATTGCATCTAAATTTAGATAAATCTGTACAAAACATTTAAAAAATAAATAGATTAAAAATTTTAAATACTCAATTTTTACAGGATTATTACTTCAGAAAACGAATTTCATAAAACGTACAACATAAAAAGTATTACATTTTTGATTCAATTGTTATCTTTTCATGTGGTTACGTCATTTTATTTTTAAAAAAATTACATTATATTTTAAGCCAAAAAGATAAAAATATAAATTTATTTAGATTTGTATGTCTTGAACCATAGAAAACAAAACCTCGCTCATCCAGAAGTGAAATTTTTCTGTGAAAGAGCTGAACATATACATCATGAAATGTTACAAATAGACGTGAAAATAACAATAATATGATTTCTGAATGATGTATAAAGTGCTGCAAAATTAAAAAAAATATATACAAACATTAAAGTAAATTTAATGAATTCAAATTTTCTAAATTTACTTTATTATGTTATCATGTTATTTATATTAATATTATGTTATTTTTATTTAATTTATTAAATTTAGTTTAATGTTTGTATAGTTTTTAATTTTGCAACACTTTGTACATCATTCAAAATCATGTTATTTTTATTTTCAAGTCTGTAAATAATTTTCATATTGTAAAATTTGATAATAAGATATAATAGATAAACATAAAGTAAAATATATAGCGAAAGAAATTCTACAAAAAAAACGAGTACTTTAGTATGTAAATATAATACTCTGTAATTACTTTTTAGATTATTTCATTACATTCAGACAGAAAAAAAAAATTCTGCATAGAATTTCATGCTAGAACGAATTTAATTTTGTTACTATCGAACTGATAATTTTAACTTTATGGATAATTACTCAGTGGGTGGGCCCAATTATAAATCACATTGGCTCTCGTGACAAAGACTATCGTAGAGCATTCAAGGACGCCATCACAAAATCCATCCATCAAACGCCCCGTGTATCGATGAGGACATCCCTCGATCATGTAAGGAAAGAATCTTGTACTAGGAAACACCATCCATCACATCTGGCATGAAACAGCACCAATTTAAAATAAATATGAAGTCATTGTGAAACTGACTATCCCTCCAAGTTTCTAATTTCTTTTTCAGAGATTAGAAAGTATCGAGAACATTTGCAATTGATAAAAAAAATAGGAATAATTAACAAATTTGGTATCTTTATTTACTCCATGATCATATAAGGAGAGAGTCTTGTAATATGAAATACCATCCATATCTCCATACGCAACTAAAGTCATAGAACTGAAGTCATTGTGAAACTGGAAATCGCTCGATAACAATCCATCGTTTCTAATTTCTGCTAATGAATAGGTATTAAAAACGTATAGAATTTAAAAAATTGATAAATACGAAGGGAAAAATCGATAAATTTGATATTTTTATATGCTCCCACCATCATTTAAGGACAGGTCCTTACAATAGGAAATACTATCCACTGCAACTGGCATGAAACATGGCTAATCCATAATAATCAGAAAATAAAAATAAAATCATTGTTCAACGGACAATCAGTCGTTTCTAATTTCTGCTTATGAGTAGATATTAGAAAGCATACAGAGCACTTACAACTGACCGACACAATAGAAATAATTGATAAATTTGATATCTAACTTTACTCTCTATATCTTGCAAAGAAGCAGTATTGGAATAGGAAATATCATTTCATCGCAACTGGCATGCAGCTGATCAACTTTAAAATAAATATGAAGCCATTGTGGAAATGACAATCGGTCGTTTCGAATGTATCTGCTAAAAAATAGATATTAAAACTATAAAGATGTTTTATGGATCAATACTACAGAAGTAGTTGATAAAATTGATATTGCTCTTTACTTCCTCTATCAAGTAATGGCAGATTCTTTCAATAAGAAATCCCATCCACCACAACTGGCATGAAACGTCGCTAATTTAAAATAAATATAAAGTCATTCGGAAACGAACAAACATTCGTTTCTTATTTCTACTTATGAATAGACATTAGAAAACACAAAGAAATTTTAAAACTGATCAATACAATGGAAATAATTGATAAATTTGATATATTCTTTAACTCCCTACACCTTATGGAGCAGGAGCATTGTGGAATATGAAATCTCACCCACCACAACTGGCATGAAACGTCGCTAATTGAAAATGAATATAAAATCATTGTGAAACGGACAACTACCCAAGTTTCTCATTTATGTTTATAAATTGACATTAGAAAATGCGGAAACCTTCAAAACTGATCAATACAATGGAAATAATTGATAAATGTGACATATATCTTAGCTCGCTCATTCATATATGGAAATATTCTGGCAGCAGGAAAATATTTATTCTAACTGGCATTAAAACTTTCTGGTTAAAAATAAAGTCATTGGGAAATTTAAAAATGTTCAAGCTCAAATTTCTTCTTATGAATTAATATTAAAAAATACAGAAAGTTTTTAAATCGATCAACACAATGAAAATAATTGATTTTAATATACTATATAATCAATTTATTAAAAGTACATAGCAAAAACAAGTTAATTTTTGAAAGAAAACTGAAAAAATAAAAAGATTTTTATTAACGATTTAATAACACACGCATTTTTTAAAACTTAAAACAGTAAAAAACTGCAAAAATTTTATATTTTAAGATTTTAAAATATTTCTATTAGAGGCTATTAAGAATGAACAATTCCTTTAGGCATTGTGTCGTTTAAATTTAAAAATTTCAAATTTACATTTCATTAATCAACCAAAAGTCTCTTTATGTTTTACAAAAACAAAGTTCTCTTATCGACCTTTATTTATTCTTCATCGCTATTCCCATTACTTGTTGTTTCATGTGCTCATGTGCTCAACATAAACATTTTAGTACGAACAAGCCAATAGTAAAAATGTCCTTTTCCTGATAATCTAAAAGCTTTAGAAATAATTGGAGTGAAGAAAGAGTCTAAAATTTACCGCTCGCAAAAGAAAAAAAAAAAAAAAAAAAAAAAAAAAAAAAAAAAGCCGGGCAAAAGATTTTGGTTGTCATCTCATTTTGTTATTTATCTCATTTGGTTGCTTATCTCATTCTCTTACTTCAATTAATTCTTATATAATTTAGTGTAAACAAATACTTATAACTTCCTAATTTTGGTATTTTTATGCACTTTTAAAAAAATTCTGTGAAATTATAGAGAATCAACTGGTAATTCCTTAGCTTAAGAGATATGTAAAGAAGAGAGAGATATGTAAAGAAAGAGATTAGAAAAACAAGATTCTGTTAACTAATAGAGAAGTTATTTGGTAAATTGAAAATAGACTCTGTAAATTAACATGGCTAAAAAAATAAAAATGCAAAAGAGTCTGTAAATTTACTTTTATTGATAATATTTTAATTTAATTTTTTAAAACTAGTAAATTACTCAATTTTTAATAAACTTTGTAGAACTTGAATTTTCCGAATAAATTTGAACTGCTGTATCAAACTTTAACACTATTTGTTTCCAGCTATCTTGGGTTGGAACAGGAGACCTCTTGACATTGGAAAAACAGCTAACTGACTGAGCTATAGGGCATATTGTTTTTTGAGTGTTAAACATGAATTTTATGATTCAGCGGGGAAAAATCCCCACTAAATCTGGTAAGATAATCCTTTCTAAATTATTCCCTTTCTAAATTAGTAATTCCCTTTCTAATTATAATATTCAATTTCTCCCTTTCTAAATTAGTTTTAAACAAAAACAATCTTTAAACAATATTTTTTTCTTTCATATTTCTAATAAAGATGCAAAAGTATTTAAAAAAAATTGAATTGAGAAAATTAACAAGGATAAAAATTTCTTTTAATAAAGACACGGAAATCTCTGCAGGGAATTACATTTAAGATAAGGGAAATGTGTGTAAAATGGCGATCGAGAAACTCAATCGAATGCATTTAATAGAGAATTAGTGTAAATTTACACAGAATTTTGCTATTTTTTCTCTGTTTTAACAGAAATTTTCAACTGTGAAGCTGGGGATCGACTAATTTTTTGCAATAATAAATCAATGTTAATGATAAATGTTAATGAAATAAAAAAAATTATTTAACAATTTTAATTCTTCTCTTAAATGTGCAAGCAAATTAACTGTCAACAAATCACCCCAATATAATAGTTGCATTTCAACAGTATTTCAAAAATAACAAAACGAAAGTTTTACTTCTCTATAGGGAATACTAAAATTAGGTTGTTTGAAATTTCTATGGAGATTTTCGTTCACAAAATCGAGAACTATCATGCAAAAATAAATTTTTGTTTGCAACTCATTTTAAAAACTGTAATTTTTATTATGAAAAATTTGTAGATTAAAAAAGGTCTTCTTTATTATTTAAAACAAACTTAAATTACAAAGGCATTAAATTTTGCGATTTACATGTTACTGTATTACAGACTATTAATATTATTTTATTCACTTTATTATTTAAATTAAATACTCAAAATTACGTTAAGTGTTATAAATTCTTCTGCCAAAATTCTCTTTGTGTCCAGCGAACATCTGTTATCGTTCTTCGTTTATTCTTCATCAATGTTTCTATCATTTCTAGTTTCATGGTATTAAAGTTAAACCTTTTTAAGCGCAAAGTCAGCAGCAAATTTTTCATTCTTCCTATTACTATAAAAGCTTCCAGGAATAATAACAGTCAACAAAGATTCTAAAATTAACCGATGACAAAAGAGCCGACCATAATATAGAATAAAAGATTTTGTTTATAGCGCTTAATTTTAACACAATTAATTTGTGTATCTCATACAGATAGCGAAGAAAATATATTTAATTTTCCAATTGAGTTTTTTTTCCATTGTTAACAGTACAAGGTCAATTCCTCTTTAGGGTATTGTAATTTTATAAAGGATGCTGCAAACCTTCAGTTATTATTTTTGTTTTGCTGTTGTTTGTTTAGATATTTTGTTTTGATTTAATCTTAAGTCAAATAAACATGTTTTGAACTAAAGAGTACACTTAATAAATTGAGTCTAATGAGCACTATAGAGAAAGAAAGTACTATTTACTAAATAAATTATCGGATTCAAAGTAGTTTTATTTAATTTTTTATAAAACAGAAAGTTGGCAGCTATTACGTCACATTATGATATGTGCAGTGATAATAAAATCTCATGTAACTTAAATTTTTGCGTTTTTAAGTATTTTTTCACAAGTATAACTACAATACATAAGAAAATATGAATCTGTGTATAAATCATTACATTTCGTTAACGTAGAATAATAAACTTCTAAATACTTAAACTTTCTAAATACTTTTGAGAAAAGCAAGATGAAAAGTTTCCTTTTTGATACTTAGAGGCTTTTGAAATGAACTAAATCTAAAAGATTTCATTACAATCCACTATTTCTCAGCTTAATTTGTAGAGAAAATACAATACATTTAGCAGATAATTAGCCAGAGATTTGTCATTCCAGGATAACAACTAATTTTATTTTTAATGCCAGTAACAAGAGTGGTACATACATTTTTTTTTTTTTTTTTTTTTTTTTTGGAGGTAACTATTCGATGAAAAATTTTCGCTCTATTTAATCGCATAATGTGTAATTTTTAATGCCCCTCGAACTAGTGATATGCAAAATTAAACCAAGATTACTAATCAAAAGTAGTGGAACTTCGAAAGAAACGCACTTCGTTTCACCCTTAAATATGTAAAATTAGCCTGTCTTATCCTCAGATAAATTAAAAAAAATTCAAGAACATTCATATCATACTATTTAAATAATAGGTTCAACAGAATTTTGATCAGTACTAATGTATTAAAACTAAATACATACTAATGTATTAACTCTAAATTTCCATTCTTTTTAAACTGGATAAAACACTGTCCAGAACTGGATTCGAGTAGCAAACTTTTGGCTGAAGCTTTTTTTTTTTTCACCAGATTTGTAAAAAGTACAACTCGTGTAATTTAATTAGGTGTTTCCATATCTCCAGCGATTACTGGAGTCTATTACGATTCTATTCTACGATTTGTGAATACTAATGAAATTTTCATTGAAGTATACCATTATCATTTTTTATATTTAAAACAATAAAAAAATGCAAAGATAACACATTTTCCAGTTTTAAAATACTTCTTTTACATATATTAAAAATAAATATCTCCTCAAATAATTCCATTAACTAAGGTCTTGCAATTATCTACACATACATAGTTTTCATCCCAAACCATATTTGACTTTAATAAACATCACACTGTTTTTTATTGCTGTTTCCACAAATTTGTGTAATAAGAAACCCAAACTAAACCTTTTACTACAAAAAAAGCATTAGATAACATTCACTCCCTTGTTAATCTAAAGATATCCAAAAATAATTATAATCATTAAATATTTTAAAATTTCCAAGTAGAAAAGAGCCGCCCATAACGTAGAATAAAGGTTTTGTTTACACAAATTCTTCTCCTTCAATTAATTCGCATATCTCTTGGTTAAAATAGGAAATGAATGAATTTTATCAATTCGGGGGGCGGGGTTATAGTTCGAAAGCTTTTGGGGAAATTCTAATTTTACAAACAATGTTATATTATAAAATGTATGATAGTAAGTTGATATTTAATGGTAAAATTTAAACAAACTTGTCTTTAATTTTAAACAGTTGTCTGTTTATTGCTGGTGTAACTAAATTAAATTACAACAAATCAATACATACATAAATCGATACATTTTGAGGTACTAGAAATACAAATTAAAACACAATAGTTTATGTTAGTTTATTACTATTAAAATTATTCTGTTAAATATAGTCTTATCCTCCCGTAAATAATGCATGTTGGAAAATATAGTGAAAGATATACAGGTTTCAAAAAATTAACCACCTCAACCCCTTGAAAACTTTTGGGGACATTTAGTTTTTTATAATTATAATTACCGTCAATAATAAAAAGAACAAAAATTCTATAATATCTTAATCACTACTGATAGAAATAAAAATTTAATGATTTGGCCGAATCGATGTACAGTTAGTTACATAAAAAAGGCACGAAGTAACTTTTCGGCAGTAAGTATTGTTGGTTTATTTGAACAAGTCGTTAATGTTTGATAAAAATAATATCAGATATTGGAACTTCCGCTGTTACTCCTGTGATCATACGGACAAATTTTCATAAATAATTTCATTTATTTTATTTAAAAAGGTAATTAAGATAAAAAGTGATATAACCAGTTAAATAACATTGTGATCTGTTTTCATAAAAAATACCTAATTTGTTACAAAATGCATTTTGCTTGTCTATATAATAAATCAAAATTTTGTTACTTTTGAAACACTCTGATCACAAGAGTAACAAAATTTGAATTTTGGATGTTCCCATAGGTTGAATATATTAAATTTTAATATACTTAATAAATTTAAGTAAGAGATAGTTTTTTTATTCTATAACAAAGCATTTCATCATAAATTACATTCATTCCCAGCGACCATAAATGTGGGCGTTAGTATATACACTATATTGCCATTGATTATGGGACACTTGCGATTTTAGACATTTTACTAAATATCTAGAAAAATACATGAGGAATCATCTCGAAACTCTTAGTGTATAAATATAATAGTATACGTCATACATCTCCGTGAAGATTTTTTACCGAAACTCCATAGGGGACCGTCAACAAATTAAAAAAGAATGAATATCTTTTGAATAACCCTGTCAAAACTAATGTAGCAAAAGCGCTCAAACTCTAGATTATGATTGAATGCCTTATTGTAATACACTGTGTTCATTTTTATGCAAATAGCATGCATACTCGCAGAGTAATTAAGGGTTTTATAAAAATGGCCCCAAATTTTTCTAAGTTTTTCCCTTATAATTTTCAGAGTTCTTAATATAAAATAATATGTTTTTCAGAAAATATGACAAACAACATTGCACACAGTACCCTGTAATCAGAATTAAAAAATAATAAAAATTGTATGAAAAATGAGTACGTTTACTAAATAATTTTTTACTGCGAATGCGTCAAAGATGTCAAAATTTCATTTGCATGTTATGTTAGCTAAATGTATAGAGCAACTTTTGTAAAAGTCTCAAAATTATAGCTTGAAAATTCTGAAAGTAATCGTCTATAGAAAAAGGACAAAATCCGCTGTTTCCAAAATGAAGCAAAAAAATGAGGGATTTTATCCAAAAGTAGTCGTAACATCCCGTATTGTGTATTCTATATTGACACTAATCAATGAATATATGGATACAACCCCTCTTGTTTTTGCTTCATTTTGAGAATAACGGATTTTCAACTTATTCAATTGACGATTATTTTCAGAATTTTCAAGTTATGATTTTGTGACTTTCACAAAAGTTGCTCTATACATTTAGCTAACATAATATCCAAATGAAATTTTGATATCGTTGACGCATGCGCAGTAAAAAATTATTTAGTAAATCAACTCATTTTGTATACAATTTTCATTATTTTTTAATTCTGATTACAGGGTACTGTGTGCAATGTTGTTTGTCATATTTTCTGAAAAAAATATTATTTTATATTAAGAACTCTGAAAATTATAAGGAAAAAACTTGGAAAAATTTGGGACCATTTTTATAAAAACCTTAATTATTCTGCGAGTATGCATGCTATTTGCATAAAAATAAACACAGTGTATTACAATAAGGCATTCAATCATAATCTAGAGTTTGAGCGCTTTTGCTGCATTAGTTTTGACAGGGTTATTCAAAAGATATTCATTCTTTTTTAATTTGTTGGCGGTCCCCTATGGAGTTTCGGTAAAAAATCTTCACGAAGTTGTATGACGTATACTATTTTATTTATACACTAAAAGTTTCGAGATGATTCCTCATGTATTTTTCTAGATATTTAGCAAAATGTCTAAAATCGCAAGTGTCCCATAATCAATGGCAATATAGTGTATATATATATATATATATATGTATATATATATATATTTGGTTTTTACTGTTTCCACCCTTTTTTTCTTTTTAAATTCTTTTTAATATAAAAAATAAATTGTAAAAAATATTTACATTTTTTTTCTTCACTTTAGAAATCATCTCTGAATAGATTAACCATTAATGGCACGCATGTTGTCGCAAATCGAATTAAATAAAAGAAAAAATATAAATTAAAACAATCGAAAATTACAAGCATACTATATTTTACATCTTTAAAATGCTTTCATTACACACTGTTTAAAACAAAAAATTCTTATTCTCATTATTATTTCTAGATTTTCAAAATTGCATTACATGCATACATTTCTCAGCTAAAACACACCTTATCGAGTCACAATACACAAACTTTAAACAAGTATTTTTGAACGACTTTCGTTTATTCTTCGCCATTGTTTCTGAGCGTTTTTATTCTGCGGTGCCAAATTAAAATGGAACTTTTTAGTACGAACAAGGCAAAGGCAAAAAAGTTCGTTCACTTTATAATCTCTAAAAATAGATAACTCTAAAAATAATTACAGTCAACAAAGATTTTAAAGCTTTCGCAAAAACAAAACTAATCAATCTACCATTCCACAGTAGACATTAAGAAAAAAATATTTGAAAAACATACAAATAAACATAATTTTGCTTCTAAAATATGTATTCTGACAAAGCTTACATTATTTTGTTCACGATATTCTACTTCTAAAATTATACATAGCCATATATTTTGAATATTTTCATCTTTCCTGGAAACACACTCTTATAATCTTCTTTTCACATCAAATAAAAAAAGGTAATCAATACATATTATCCAATAAATCCACAACAAAGAGTTTCCTTACCATGATAACAGTCAAATTATGTTTAAAAAATGTTTTTACTCATAATCGATAATTTTTTATAGTACTGAAATTTCGTTTGAGAGTACTAAAATGCTCAATTCCATAACTATCTAAAATAACTGGAAACTTTTAAAACTCTATCAATAGTCGATGAACACACTAATGCATTATTTTTGCATTTGCATCCTTTCAGTAAACATCATGCTTATGTTTTTTGTTCAAAGTTACTAATTGCTTCATATGACGTTGTCAAGCATTAGAGTAACAGTGCTTTTTCTTTAGACTTTAATTGAAAGTGCCCATTAGATTTTTAAAAACATTATTCGCTAGATTACATATTTTAACATATACTCTGTTGTCCAACAAACATCCTTTTTCTGTTTTCGGAACAACATCAGATCAAGATTTGCTTAAAATCTCTTCAACTTTCTATTTTCAAATCATTTTGAATATAGTCATGGCCTTAAAATCATTTTCGTAAGTATAGGATTTTCATTATAAAGCTTTAATTACACACTTTAGGTAAAATAAAGTAACAATCAAAATAATCGAAAACCAGGCTCAAAAGAATTTTTAAATATAGAGTGAAGATGATCAAAGGAATTTGCTTCGAACAAAAATCTTCAAAGTGATTGTCAGCTGACTTCGCCTGATAAAAACATTAAGACTAACATAAGACTATGCATTTATATTATTCCCTTTGCTACAAGACTTATAATAGCATTTCTAGTTGCATCAACATTGTTCAACAATTCAAAAATGAAAATTTAAACATATAATTTTTTTAAGTACAAGATGCGCTACAAGTCCTTGATATTTAAAAGTTTAATATAAAAATAGTAATTAACAAACAAGAATTCGGTTTAAATGGAAATGCTTCTCACCGTTAAAAACTTATTTTAACAATTACAAAAAATAAATATAAAAATATTCCATTGATGATCGTATACCATCAAAAAAAAAAAAGAAAAAAGAAAAGAAAAGTCATAAAAACTGAAGAAAGGCAGTTACACGGTTTTTTAATAGTAAAGATGCTATATTTTTAACAAAAGCTTTTATAAATGTTAAATAATATAAATAAAAGATATACATATAAATGTACAATATATATACACGTAAAACAATCAAATCCATAAGCCAGGTCTAAGTACATTGAAGAGAAAACAGTAAGATAAATCTTTCACTTTTGAAAGAACGGTATTCATTAAGTTACTTAATAAAAATTTATATCATATTTGTGGGCAGTTCATATGCACAATCCCATCCTTTTTTTTTTTACAAACAATTGCTTTTTATCCCACTATCCAGTTGAAATCCAAACCTGATCCAGTTATGGATTTGAATTTCTACAAGTACATACTTTTTGGATTCAGTAAATTTTAAGTATGCAAATCGCCGTTAAATCTCGAGTTGTCCACTCTAAGGCATTTTTTCCGTCAGCTCTAAGGCTTTACACCCCGAAAATAACAGAATCGCCAAAGGCGGAGCCTCTTTCAGACATATTGTCTTTAGTCTTCTTAGGAAGTCATATAACGTTCATTAACATTCCATCCCATAACAATCTGGTAACAAAAGATGTGATGATGCGTAACCTGTCAATAATGTGTTAATGTCAAACAAGGTAGTTTGATCTTTATGGAAAGTAATTCAGATGACTCGAATGAAATCTTAATTTTTTTTCCCTTATGATTAACTCTTAAGCTTCAGTGTTTCTGAATAAGTAATAATAGCATTAAATATGTCGAGAAAAAGTTCTTATGCATGGATAAACATTCTTTCATTGCATTATTATAGTATTAAGCATATAAAGTAATAGAAGAATATTTATAGAAACAATAAAACCTTTTTACTAACATAATATATGATGAAAATAATTTTATCAACGAATTAAGTTTTATTCAGTTTTTTTTTTAAATCTGTGATTAATTCAGGGATGAAGTACGTCCCTCCTCTCAGAGAATCGAAATGGAACCCTGGTTATATTTGAGATTTTATACTAGTCACCTTCTAAACTTTCTAATATCCTTCTAGAACTGTAGAAATTCCTGACAGAAAAAAATATTTGAATTCAACAATGATTTAAATGAAAGAAACAGTGTTTGTGTAGGAAAAGTTAGTTTTATATACTAGTTAGTTGGAACGCAATTTATCTGTCTCAAAAGAAATCTTATTTTTTTTCTATGATTTAACTTATCTTTACTGTTCATGATTTACTGATTTAAGACTTGTCGCAATACTTCGCAATAGTCGCAATACTTCTTTATTCACACTCATTTAAAGATTATGATCGATGTTTGAATGCAATCTGCATTCAGACTCTCAGTTGAACATTATTTACACAAAAATGCGTACTTATTGCAAAAATTGCCTAGAAACTCATATTAAAATCATTTTACATTTCTCTACATAAACGTAATATTAAGAAATAAGTAGGAGTCATGTTCCATATATTAAAATTTAAAACTCACAGCAGATAGACAAAAACAAAAAGAATGCATAATTATCTTGATAGAAACGCTAGAAAGATCAGCAGTCGACAATCTCCCCGGCATTTTCAGCTTATTTTATTGTAAATAGAAGAATCAAGATCTGGAACAAAAGGTTTTGTTTACTGCGCAATGTACCGTTCGAGTTAATTCGTACATCATTCACTGAATAGCATCCGGCGTGTCCGTGTTTTCAATGCAGAAAGCTATGCATTTATTTACAGCACGGAAAACAATGATTTCGCAAATCCATTTTAAAGTGAAAAGTTATTGTGCAGCGTTAATGAGTAGCAGGATAATTACAGATATCTATTTACAAATGTGGATGTCAATATTTTTTTTCATTAAAAGCAACACAATCCGCATTAAAATGTGTCTTTCGTATGGATATACACCGTAAATTGTCAGATCATCCTTTTAGCAAATCATCTGGTTTAATTAAATATCTAAATCTGTACTCGAAAAGTGTAATATGTTATCGGTTGTTCTATCAGACAGAACAATATTTTCAATGGGGAATATTTACAATAAGAATTCATAAGTATGCAGAGATGCAAAACTAATTTGATGGAATTTTTAAAGGCAGAAAATGTGGTTATAGATTAATATGTCCGTTTGTGAAATACATCTTTTACTTTTAGAATGACTAATTTAAGTTGGTGTTAATATATACCCGTAAAATAAGCGACATTTTTATGAATTAATGGACTGGCTTTGAAATCTAAGTACGGACGTACTGGTACCGTTATTTTCCACTCAATATATCTTTCTTAATAAAACAGATAAATCTACTGCAAACTCGCAAAATTATGCCTTATTTAAGGAGGTATCGAAGAATTTCCTGATCTGGAAATTCTTCGAACCCTGTTTACTAACAACTATAACTGTCTGTGAGAATCTCCGTAGTAGGAATAGACTTTCATTAGTTTTTCATACTTCACACACAGATGAATAGTAGCTAAAATGGGCATCAATCGTAGGACGCTTCGATTGAATTTTATTTATTGAATAAACCGTCCCTCTAACCCGAACTTTGATGTTTTATACTTCAGGCTGCTAGTCAATCGGTTACCGAATTCTTTCGATAATGTTAAGCCTACGATCGTGTGGTTCATTCTTATATTTAATATATCTCTTCCGAAAATCAACATTTTTTATTTATGTTTTCTGCATGCTCCTCTTAAAATCTTTCTCTTTTTTCTTACTTTTCAAAATAATTCTAAAATCTGTGCTGATTTTATAATTTAATATGTTAAAAGCACGTGAACTGGGAATAAAATTTTATCACTTACAGTGGAATTAAGCATCTATTTTGGAAATATTTTCAGAACTAAGAAAAAAAAAACATCTGTTAAGAGGAGTACACAGAAAAAAGGAGATAAAAATATCAACTTTCTGAGGAAATATTTTAAAAGTAGGAATACACAAACGCCCATATACTTAACATTACCGAGGGTAATTCGGGAACTGAATGACGAATTTAACGGATATTGTTTATTTTTTTTCTCGGGGGTTTTAGGCATTAAAACACTACATGAAAGGATAATGACAATTTCATTCTAAAACATTTTCTTTTAAAGTCTAACTTTTTCTTTTTGTTTGAAAGAAAATGTTTTCGATATTGTAGCTCGAATTCCATGTAGTGTTCAATTTTATTTGTTAATTTATGGAAACCTTGAAAATGACATAATAAAAATGAACTTATTTTTTTACAATGACTTTAATCACATTGCTTTCAAGGAAATAGCTAAAATATCTGGCTGGTATCTATGATTTTATTTCTTCTGAATCACATTTGAATTATAAAAAATTATTTATAAAGTGCAAAAATTTGTTACCTTCCTCATTTATTTATTTTATAAGGTATAAATATTAACTAGAAATTTAAAAAAAAAACTAGAAAAAGATATTTATACAATATGGCAGAAGGACATATCACGACTTTGCATATATCACGGTATGACATGCCAAGAAAATGACAATCTGAAATTCTAAGTATTTTAATTGTTTTTAGGTTATTAGAAATGTAATGTCTTTTGAAAATACTTATTTTTATTGCAATTATTATTGGCTATTTTTTATTACAATGCATAAAAATTGCATTATATTACATGTAATAGAAATTTTACTCTGCCGACGAAAATTTCCGTATGTTTTGATAGTTACCCATATAGCCAATTCCTGTGTTTCTCTAATGTAGGGATGCACAACCTGTGGCCCGCGGGCCAAAAGTGGCCCACGATGTGTTAACGAGTGGCCCGCGAACTTCGTCAATTTACAACTAGAAAAAAATGCAATTTTTGTGCAAAAGTCAAAGAAAAAAATTGTAAATTTCGTCATTTTACGCGGGAAAAAATAAAATTTCATCGGTCGCTTAAGAATCGAAAATTTCGTAGAACGTGCATAGAAAAAGTGCGAATTTCATTGATCAAGTGCAGAATATTCTCACATTTCGTTCATCAGGTATGAAAAATCGTGAATTTTGCCTATGAGGCTCGAAAAAAATTGCAAATTTTGCCTATTAGATATGGAAAAATAGCGCGTTTTGTCGATCAGAGAGACATCAAGAAAAAGTCGTCAATCGTCAAAATCAAAGCAAGAAAAAAATCGTCATAATTGTTGACGATGCACAAAAAAAAATTTCTCGGTTTATTGAGTAAAAAAAACGCGAATTTTGTTGATCAGGCGCGAAAGAAATTGCGAATTTTATCGATTAAGTAAGAAAAAATCGCAAAGCTCGTTGATAAAGCACGGGAAAATTGCGAATTTTGTGATGATGCGCGGAAAAATTGAAAATTTTGTTGATTGGCTGCGAAACAATCGTGAAATTTAAGTTTATCGAGAAAAAAATGCCGAATTTCATCTTGCCGCGTAAAAAAATGAAGATTTCGTCAAAATTAGTTAAAAATCGCGAATTTCGTTGATTTGGCTCGGAAAAACCGCAAATTTCGTTAGTTAAAAGTGGAAAAGCGCACATTTCGTCGGTCGGACATGAAAAAAATCGCGAGTTTTATTGGTCGTCGTTGGTCGGACACGAGAATATCGCGAATTTTGTCGATCTCACGCGGAAAAATTGCAAATTTCGTCGATCAGGCTCAAATAAAATCGCGAATTTCGTCTATATGGTGCAGAAAAATCAGGAATTTTGGCGATCAGGTGAAGAAAAATCGCGAATTTTGTCAATCGGCTTTATAAAAATTGCGAATTTAGTCCAGAAGGTTTGTAAAAATTGCGAAATTCGTCGATCTGGTATAAAGGAATTGTGAATTTTATCAGTCATGCGAAAAAAATCCAAATTTCGTCGATCAGCTTCGTAAAAATCGCGAATTTTGGCGATCGGCTTCAAGTTTTGCTGTTCAAGCGCGGAAAGAGAATGAATTTTCTCTATTGGCTTCGAAAAAAATCGCGAATGTTGTCGATCAGCCTCAAAAAATCGAGAATTTCGTCGATCAGCTTTGTAAAAATCGCGAATTTGCCGATCGGCTTTGAAAAATCGTGAATTTTGCCGATCGGCTTCATTAAAACTGCTAATTTTGTTGATCAGGCGCAGAAAATTTTTGGTAGTAAAAATCGAAAAATCGAAAATTTCGTCAATTAGCCGCGGAAAAAATCACGAATTTTATCGTTCATGAGAGGAAAAAGCGCGAATTTCGGCGTTCGGTTAAGTAAAAATCGCTAATTTTGTTGATCACGCGCGAAAACATTGTGAATTTTCTCGATCGGTTTCGTAAAAATCACGAATTTCGTCGATCAGTCGCAAAAAATCGCGAATTTTGTCGATCATGCGAAGGAAAATCGCGAATTTCGCCATTCAGCTTTATAAAAATCGCTATTTTCGTCGATCGGATTCGTGAAAATCACGAATTTCATCGATCTTTTTCATAAAAATAAAGAATTTCGTCGACCGGTTTCGTAAAAATCGCGAATTTTCTCAAATAATTTTGTAAGAATCGCAAATTTTGTTGATCAGGCACGGAAAGATAAAATTTTCTCGACCAGTTTCTTAAAAATTGCGAAATTTGTGAGATCACTTCTTAAAAAGCCTAAATTTGGTCGATCAGGCATGGAAAGTTGCAAATTTTGCTGATCGGGAGTTGAAAAATTGGGAATATCAGTGATGAGGCACTGAAAGATCTTGATGAAGGGCTCCTTCCCTCTCCTTCATTCATAAATTTTGCATTATTTTTCGACATTAGCCACTTATCACTGTTTTTTCGCACTTTTAATAAAACAAAATTTACTCTCATGAATAAAGTCAAGGAATATTATTACATCTTGAGAATAAACCTTGGTATATCTCTTATGTATATAGACGTAAAAACGGCTGATTTATTCTCACCAACTGAATTGGATATTTTGACTGGTTAAGCGAACCTAAAGGGGTATCCCCCCTACTTCCCTCTGAAAACATATTTTTTATCTGGTTATAGGTCACAGATCACCTTCAAATTCGAATTCTCTCTATGTTATTGATGTGGCCCTCGACCACTCAGACATTTTTGTAAGTGGCCCTTCTCTTGAAAAGGTTGTGCACCCCTGATCTAATGTAAGAGTCGATCATTTGCTTTTTCATACAATTCATTAAGTTAATTAATGCATATTCTATTGCATTCAAAACATGTACGCATAGTAAAAAGTCTAAAAAAGGGAAGAAATTATTTCACTAAATTAAAAAGTTTTATGAGGAAAATAAGCTAACAAGGAAAAAGTGAGCAATAGATGTTGAATACAAAAGTAAATATTTGCTAATTATTTCTAATTTTAATGCTTCTTATATTCAAAAGAATACAGATCAAATTCGGTTACTTTTCAGTAAACAAAAACTGTTAAAAAGAAAACTCGTATATTCTAGAATTTTTGCAATGATCTATTAAAAAATAATGTATCGTCTACAATAGTAATTAAATTCTTTGGTTTAAATGGTTTTAACGTTAATTTTAAAAAATCATTTTATCAAAATGTACTTATTTATTTCCTATGTTTGTATTAAAATTTTTAATTCGTACTAATTTAAATAAAAAATTACGTATTCCTTAAAGTTATTTAAAGATGATATTTTAATTAAAAACTTTCACTTTTCCTTTAATCAATTTATAAATTTATTTAGTACACATTTAAATAAAATACATTCTCATTTCATTAAAACAACTGAGTTTTTTAGGTGAGAATCAAAAATTCCATTTTACGGTGATAGAATTTTAAAAAGATTTTTAATGGAACAGATTTTAAGAAAATCATAAATAAGGAGAAGCACTGCTATTTTGTATTTTAATTAAGTATTGTTTTTATATTATCAGGATTTCTTAAATACCGTGCAGACAAAATTTTACTAATCTCATGAAGGTACAACTCTTACAATAAACTATTTTCGAAAGAAAAATGCTTGATTAAATCTATTGCATTATTTTCAAAGTAACTCAATAAGCTTATTTTTTTTTCTTAAAAAGAAACAGCTTAGTTAAATCAAATTTTCTATTTTTTTTTTCAATGTATCTAATCTTAAAACGAAATTTTAGGTTTAAAACATCCTTTAGTTTTAAGCTTGATTCTATTTTGCTTAAAACTTCCAGCTACAGGCTTTATAATATTAGTAACGAAATAGGTAAATTTGAATTGTAAGTTTAGCTTTTTTTAATTAGCAGGTTTTAAAAAAATACGCAAAACATTGTAACACAAATAATTATGCAGTTATGTGTAATGTATTATGTAATTATGTCTTATAAAATTCTGTGATAATATTCTGAATTTTCTGAATCTAAAGAATGAAACTACTATTGTTATAGTTATGGTTATTTTCTATTCATAAAAGTTACAAATTTTCGAAAATTGTTATTATTTTACTGCATGTTAAAAAAAAATATTTTCTATATATTTTTAGTAAAGCTACAAAGATAACACTATTTTATTTTCTAAAGGAATTTTTATTCGTACAAATAAAATTATTTTGATTTAGATATCAGTTTAATGCTTTGAGTATTTTTTTATTTGAAAATTGTAGATTTAATATTGTTTTTAAATACGTTTTAATCTGAAAAATATATTATTTGAAAGTACCTCTCTATTTCACATGTTATAGCTAGAGAATTAGAAAAAAATAGACTTACAACGTTAAAATACCAAATTAAACTACCATAACATTAAACTACATACGTCCATTTTAATGATTTCTTGGGTATCCTTGAAATTGCCGTATGTTGTTAAACATTATGTTAGTTGAATGTGCATGTTTTAACTTTATAACTCTGTCGCTCATATGTTTTACATGTTTTTGAAATTTTTAGCAATATTTTACATTATAACGCATATAAAAAGTTTTTTTTTTTTAAGTAAATGAAAAATATCCTTCAAAGATACACTGTAAAATAAAATTGTAAATTTACGGTACTTTACTGTTAATTATCCAGTAAATTTACGGAATATGTCACTTTCTTTCATAAACGGTAAACTTCCGTAATGTTTTGTGTTTTAGGTTCAAAAACCGTTAATGTAATGGCAAAGTCCGTTGATCTAGGAATAAAGTCTGTTTTTTAAGGACATTGTCTGGAATCTCTGTTGCAGCTTTTTTACGGTGTATAGTTAGATATATTTTTTAAATACCAAGAATAAGGAATAAGAATTTTTTTAATTATTGAAAGTTGTTTTTTTTCGCTGTTTTAATTTAAAACGAAACAATCGAATATTGTTTTAACGATTTCTGAGATGTACTTGAAATAACCGCATCTAGTTTAACGTTATTTTAGTTGAATGTGCATAATTTAACTTTGTAACATTGTAACTGTGTGGCTCATATGTTTTAGATCATTTTTAAATTTTTCAGCAAGATTTCATATTATAATGCATATAATAAGTCTTTTTTAAAAATAGTAAGCATAAAATCTTCGAAGATATTTTGTAAATATCTAGATAAAGGCATAAGAATTAATATATATATATACAGGGTGTCCGAAAAGTCTGGAAACGGTCGAATAACTCGAGAAATACATATGAGATTGAAAAACATAAATATACGTGTTAAATATTTTTAAATAAGCTACTCTGTGATACCAAATTTGACCTTCGAAACCGACCCCCTGGGGGTCAGAGGGGGTCCAACTTTGAAATCTTAAATTATAACCCCCATTTTTTATTGCAGATTCGGATTCTACGGACAAAAATACGTAACTTTTGTATTTGATGTTTATTTCAAATCTTCGTTTATCACAATGTAATCGAGCATATTAAATCGATACATATCCCCGCTTTTCCAACGGGATTTTCCCTAATCGAAACTGATTGGGCGGAATTTTTGACGTCTAATTCCTCGTCTTTTGTAGGAATAGCGTTTCCTGAAAATCACCCGTGGCGATTATTTCAATAGTGCTACACTGTTAAAAATTTGACCCATTTGCTGCAGCGTCACTCCACAGCTATTATAGAATATCTCTTTTGTGACCAATGAGAATGCTCCATAATACAGTAAAGTAATCGTTTTATATAAAAGCGGTGGAGTGACGATGCAGCAAAAGGGTCAATTTTTTTACAGTGTACTTTACTGTGTTATGAAACATTCTCATTGGTCATGAAAGAGATATTCTATAAAAGCTGTGGAGTGACGCTACAGCAAATGGATCAAATTTTTAACTGTGTAGCACTACCGAAATAATCGGTACGGGGGATTTTCAGGAAACGCTATTATTGCAAAAGACGAGGAATTTGATGTCATAAATTCTCCCCAATTAGTTTCGATTAGGGAAAATCCCGTTGGAAAAGCAGAAATATGTATCGATTTAATATGCTCAATTACACCGTGATAAACGAGGATTCGAAATAAACATCAAATACAAAAGTTACGTATTTTTGTCCGTAGAATCCGAATCTGCAATAAAAAATGGGGGTTATAATTTAAGATTTCAAAGTTGGACCCCCTCTGACCCCCAGGGGGTCGGTTACGAAGGTCAAATTTGGTATCACTGAGTAGCTTATTTAAAAATATTTAACACGTATATTTACGTTTTTCAATCTCATATGTATTTTTCGAGTTGTTCGACCGTTTCCAGACTTTTCGGACACCCTGTATATGGGTGATTCTCAAAATAGGGGACAATTTCAGAAACGAAATCTTAAAAAAATTACTGTTAGCAAAATTTCTGAAAAAAATATGTGTTGTTAATATAGTATTAGGTATACTTTACATGTAGTCAGCAGAGCTAAATATTTAAAAATTAACTTTAAAAAAATAATTAGTATTTTTTGAGCCATGCTAATGACAAAACAAATTGCATGGAATAAATATATTAAGAAATTTTTATTTTCTTCCTGTTTAAATATTTTTTTCTACGTTTATTAGCCTTCCTTTCCAGCAAATAGTTTCCATTTTTACATATATACATATAAGGAGAATAAAAACATTACCAAAGAGCAAACTTTGTTTACATGAACAACATTCTGACACTAACAGTGTAAGAAGCTGTCTTAGTGATTTTCTGACAGATTTAATGCATATTATAGGGATAATAAATGTAATACCTAAATTTATATGTAAAATTAAACTTTAAAAAGGATACAATATAAGTACTGGTTACATTTATGCACGTAGGAGTCTTTAACATGGACAGAAAAACCATGCTAATGACATTGATATTTGTCCATGCTAATGACAAATTTTAATTTAAATAAGATTATCAACCATAATATAATCACAATGCAATAGTCCTTTCTGGGGCTTTTTAAAACACAAAAGTTCTATGCAAATAAGTAAAATAAAAATTTCAACTATAAAATAAACATGAAAATTATTATCCATTCTAATGACATACAATTGATGTACTCGCCTAATATTCAACTTCTATTCTTAAAATACAATACATGCTTCTATTTTCAGGCTGGAATAAAATGGCTACTTGTTGCCATGGAGAAATTTTATATTTTCAAAGTATTGTCATATTTGAAAATGAAATTTTGATTAATAAACAGCTGTTATAGTATGACCTTGTTTTGAAAACAGAATATGGAGGACAAACTTTAATTCTCTTTTTATATACTATAATTTTATTTTTAAAAAGAAATTTATTGGATAAATCCTCTCCTTGATTAATTTAAAGAAAGAATAACATTTGTTTTATTTTATAAACATGATATTAACTCTTGAAAAAGCTAGTATATACAAGGCACAGCTGCTGTGGACATCCATGCTAATGACATTTTGAACATTTATTCTGTTATTTTAAGGTGTTTTTATCTAAAAAGTGAATAATTCTTGAGTGCAAATAATGAATAATATTAAGACAAACATATCTAAGTATAAAAACATGACAGAAAACCTCTCAATTTTTTTTTGTATGCTGAAAGACATAAATTGTGTCCTATTTTGAGAATCACCCATATATATATATTAAAAGCAGATTTTTTTGTACTGTTTTAATTAAAAACAAAACTATCAAATATTGTTTTAAGTTTTTCGATCTCTAAATCAGTTAGATATCTCTAATATCTAACTAATGTAAATAAACTTAATGCATTTCAGTTACTCTGAGTATCCAACGTTCAAAACTTAACATTTTACTCTAAAATCTGAACAGCAATCTACTTCTGCTGCTCAGCCGTACATTTAACTGACAAATTCCGAAGAGATAAACCTTTGATTCGTCAATGTCCTTCTAACAGATTTGACCGTTTGCAATTTAACTATAGAGATCGCTTCGAAATGTAAACATGCCCTAAGCTGGTGGTAACAGTGTTCTGGCTGCAGTTGAACGCTTTCATTCCCCTAACTACATTCCCCAATTACTGATGTGGATCAATGAGGCAAGACCATCAGGTCAAGTTGTAACTTAATGGGGTATCATCACTTTTAAAGGCTTTAAGGTATTTAGTCTTTCTCGATGACATCATAAATTCAATAATGAAGTAAAGGACATAATTGAATGCATTAAGGCTTTAAATCTGGACTGAATTGCTCCGAGTCCTATAAATATTGAATTTTCAAGGAATGTTGCATTTGCTACAAATGCAGATAGGATAATTTGAAACGGGGGATTATATATTTTGAAATGTCTACACATGCTAGCAGAATATACAAAGAGACAGTGAACGAGAGCATCGGTTAAATTGATCTCATTAATCAAATTCTCCTCAAATGTCATTTCAAATGTAAATAACGTAAATAACATATTATATAGGACATAATATTTTAAGCAATTGCTTTCCGTTTTGTGGTATATTTTCCTCTTAACAATCAATTCATTTCGTAGGGATTTAGCGCTATTGATTATTTTTTCACTATGATATAGTATCCTCAAACTCAGTAAGCTGTTTTATGAAAATATTATAATTTAAAAATCCATTACGATTTCTGAATGATAATACTCGGAAATTTATAAATGGGATACCCAAGTAATTCTTTCACTGCAATTAAATAGGTTAGATCTGTTTAACCCATTCGAGACAAGTAGCATGTATCAGTGACGTACAGGTTTCGCAAAATCTTAGCACATACACTTAAATAAAACAAAAATAAAGTTTAAAAAAAATGGTATCGAAAAAATAAAAGAAGTGTTATTGGTGCTCATCCCCAAAAGGGTTAAAGGGTTAAAGGGTACATAAATTTTAATATTTTTATTTTATTTTAAAAATTAATAAAACATCTACGATTATGTTTTTAAATGAATCCAGTTTTTCATTTCAACGAAACAACTTTTCTCATTTCATTTGCTTAATTCAGTCACTTTCTAATATAGTCATTCACACCCTATAAATTCGTCATTAATTTATTGATTTAAATAAATATGTATGGCAATATAGAATTTTTAAAAAATATCTTTAACATAAGCCCTTTTATGGACAAAGCACTTCTGTTACTAAAATGTTAAAATTATTGAACAACACCGGAATTTATGAATAAATGTATCCGCATAAACATTTTTCGAGTATATTATAAAAGACAAAAATCAATTCGTTAAATTATTGTGTCGATTTGCAATTAGGAATTAAATTTAAGTGGTATAAATAATAAATCGGTGACCGTAAAGGTGTTGAAGCACCACACAGGAATTAGTTAAAATCAAAGTTCAGCATCTAAGGCAAGAACAAAACTACAGCAAAAAGCATCATCCACGACATTGGTATAATTCCGACAAAACTTCAGACAAAATTGGTAATAAGATTCTAAAATGGTTAAAACTATACATTCATTCGCAGTACCCTAAATAAACTTGTATAATAGGGAAAAAATCCAGAAAGTATAATATAATAATTCACGAAAATATACAATAGAGTTACTCTCGACTTACCCTCGATTCCGAAGAGCCCACTTTATGCAGTCAAACTTCGTTAACACGAACACGCTTTACGCGAATTACTTTTAACATGAACTGTTTCCAACTGTCCAGTCAATTTGTATAGGCATTTACTGTGATTTTAATCATTTTAATATGATTAACGCGAAGTATTGTTTAACACGAATGGAAAAAGATTAGCGTGAAAAATTACATTTTTCTACTTTCATCCGACCAATTTCTTCTTCAGATTGCACTAAAATTGTTTAATTATATTCATCTGGATGATTTATACTACTTTATTTCAAAATGTGAAAAATCTGCTTTAATCATTTACATATTTTAGGATGAAATTTATCAAATTCTCATAAATTCTCTCTTTAAATAAAAATTAAATAGCAATTTATTTCAATTTTTGCACTTTCCGAAAATAGTAACATGTAAAAACCAAGTTTAATAAATTTTCCTTCAAACTCATTCTTTAATTTATCTGAAATGAGTTCCGAGAAAAAGCTTATATACTTTTAAGATTCTTTTGATTTCTTTTAGAAGATTACATTTTGGGAGAAAAGTAAGTAAAAAACTACCTTTCAAACATATTTTACGCAGCATGTAATTTGTAATAGAAAGCAAAAATTAAAATTTATTAATGTGAAAAATGGCTTTCTTGAAATTTTGACAGCTGATTGATAAAAAATACATTAGATGCAAAAATGTTTCGAAAACTTAGAAAATTTTTAATAGTTAAAAAAAAAGTGAAGCGTTGGAGAAATGGAAGTGCCACAAACATTATTTCTTCGCATTTACCAAAAGTCTAACCAATCATAGTTGCAAGTGAAAAATGTTTGTACCCTATTATCGTTCCCTGAGGTTTAAAATCAATTTCTCCTCCCAAAGAAAATAAGAAGATTTTATTTATTTTTCTAAAAAATGCATTCAACTGTCTTAAATATTTTCTGGAAAATAGGTTCTTTTTTTTTCTTAATAGATGTAAATTTAAAATAAATAAATGATTCGCATTCATGTAGAAAAATAAGAAAAGAAAGAAGGTAGAATTCATAAATTAAAGATCTTCGTCTTTCTTTCTTTTTATTTTTTATTTTTTCTCGCGCTAAACAAAATTCATTTTAGAATATCCTATATTCCCGGAATAAAAAATTCGTTTCGATTAGACCGGAAGTGCTTTGGAAATACATATATAAAAAATAATGAAGGAAAAGAAAAAGAGTTTTTTGAAATAAACTACTTGACGTTCTTTACCCTTTATAGTTTACTTTTTCCAGCCCCCCCCCCCATATTTTCGTGCCAGGAAATTCGATATATCATCGCTGGTGCCTCAGTTCATATTTGCTGTTCGAAAGAGCCCCTGGGATTGAACAAAGTTCGTGATGCTTTATAAGTCGGTTCATCCATTTTCAGAACATCCTATACGGCTTCGCTCCTCCAGCGGCATTTTCTTCTGGCTTTGAAATACTAAAGAAGATTCTTTTTCCTTCTTTTTAATTCGCTTCCCCTTTTTTTTGTTGTTTTTCTTTTTCGGGTCCAGGAGTTGTTCCTTTTCCTATTGGTGGTTGATCTTAGGAGAAGAGATGTGTTTGACTGCATATTTATGAGCCCCTCCTGTTTTTAATCGCAGATTCTTTTGTTCTTTTTTTTTCATTATTATTATTTTTCAGTTACAAAAGAGAAAAGAATGAAGCATTTTTTTTCCTCCTTCTTTTTCTTTTTCTTTTTTTTTTTTTCCTGTATCTAAATTCGTGAAATGATTGCAAAAGTAAATATAACTTTTTAGAATTTTTCTCATATTACAAGTTTTAATGCTGGCGAGCCGATTATACGTAGTGGAAGTATTTTTATTTCACAATTTAGCTTTTAGCACATCGTTGAATTTTCCGATTTTTTTCTGGTCTGTTATTTGTTAGCAAATAAAAAGCAATGTACTTAATGTGAAACCTCTTTTTTATCTTAAAGGATTTTAAATTTTCTGAAGTAACATTAGCTGTTTGATAAAACTAAATATCTCATATTGTAAAACATTTTTTTTCACGGCGATTTGAAAATTACTCTATAAATAAGTTTCTGTTTGTACAAGCTTTATGCTTTTGGTATTTTTATGGATATTTGATATTTAAAACGATTTGTATAAAAATCTTTAATACTTGACCTTTTATTGTGCCACATATTTTGTTTAAAAGTCTTAGCGGCGCATTTCTCCCAAGAAACATTCATTAGTTTATTTTTGTTTTGATTTTTTTTTCTTTTGTAGGATAAATATTTTGATACTTTTCTTTTTCTTTCTTTGTATTACTTGCGCGTACGTAAATGTGGAATTGAAAATGGATTAAATACTTTCAATTTGTATTTCTGCACTTAGAAACTCTACATTTTTTCCCTTCTATTACAAATAATTTTGGCGACTGGAATAACTTAGATTAATTATTTTTTATTGCATTCTTTTGGAAAATGAAAATCTAAAAATGCAGTAAAAGATTGTTTATCAAATAGATCACCTTTTTACATAAGAAATTCGAACAATTTAACATTCTCCAACTTGATTTTTAAAAAAAGGTTATGTTAATCTTTTACTGCACATAAAATACTGCTGTTTCATAATATCACAGGTGCGTATAAAAAATATATTGTTTCTTCTTCTCCTACTAGGACTACTACTAGTAATAATAGTAAAATAATAATTGTAATAGATTATTTTTTCAATTCTGAATAAAATGATCAAATCTTTATT
This sequence comes from Maratus speculifer, assembly GCA_964019185.1. NCBI lineage: Eukaryota > Metazoa > Arthropoda > Arachnida > Araneae > Salticidae > Maratus > Maratus speculifer. The sequence continues at coordinate 102,818,811 of OZ025289.1, read as the reverse complement.
AAAAAATGTAAATGATTTTTTTTTTCAAAGTATCTATATTAAAAATTACCTGATACAACTTTATTATATACATTTAGATTATGGCCATAACGTTCTATTAAAATAACGTGGTTATAAAGGATAGAAATTATTTTCTATAACTTATAATAGCTTGAAAACCATTAAAAATTTTAATTCGTTAAAATGTTTATTATAAAAGTTTTATATACATTTACCTCTTCAGTAGCAATTTATAAAACATGACAGTTAAGACATCCATAAAACCACAATATATATTCATATAATCTATTACAAATTTATTAATTGAAAATACACGTTATTCAATATGCTGGAGAAAACGGAATAAAAATCATTTCATAGTCCAAAAAAGATAGATGCTTATTTATTGGAGCTCACAAAGTAAGATAAATATGGACTAAGAGTATAATTTAGACCTAATAAAAGTACACTCTTAAAACGAAAGAGAGAATTTGGCCTCTCGGAAAAAAAGCTGCAATTAATTGGATCATGAATGAGTTGTTTTTAAATTTTTTTTTACTCATCTTGATTTAAGTTTCTTATTTTAGTTACTCTTTTTTGATTTAAATTGTTCAAAAACAACTCGTTTACTCGAGTTGTTTCATTTCTTTAGAAGAAGTGATAAAAAAAGGCCAAATAATCTATTTGAAAATTGTTTCAAAAGTGTACGCATCCTGAAATTACTATTACTGCACTCTATTGAAATAACTTAAGGTTTTGCCTGACAAAATGTAAAATATTTGTTTAATTTTCAATCGCATGTAAAATACATAAAATTTAGTTAGTTAACATTATTATTGGGAAAGCTTCAGCATATTTCATTCTCTGGCTGCAAATTATAATTCATTATGGACAAAACATTAATACTATCAGAATATGCACAAATATGAGTTATTATTAACTTATGCATTTAAAAAAAGGGGGGTGGTTACACGTTATTACAAAGGAATACAAATTGAATAAATGGCCAAAAATCTGAAAATCCAGTATCCGAATATTGTTTATTGCAGCTTGCTTACAAGGTAAATTCTTGCATGTAAAATAAGTGCGTGACATCTGAAAAAATACAGTATTTTTATTAAGCCTGCGCAATTTATATGCATAGCCAAGCAGTATATCATGATAACAAACATGAAAAAATATTTTTAACCTATTCTAATTCCTATTCTAATATTCTATTCTCTTCTCTTCTAATTCCTGAATTGTGATAGAAAGATTTATGCCACTTAAGTGACTTTTTAAGTAAAAGCAAAGCAAATTTAAGAATCATTCTTCTCCCTTAAAAACATACTTTTGAAATTACAACATCACTTTCAGAACTTTTGCACGCTATTGGAATTACTCAAGGATTTATCAAATAAAATGTAAATCATTATTTTAAATTTTTAATCCCATGTAAAATTTAACCAGTTAACAATATTGTTATGAAAATTTCACACACTAAAATCTCTTACTTCAAATAAGAATTCATTATGCATAATACATTAATACTGTCAGAACATACATGAATATAAGTTATTATTAATTTTTACATTAAAAAGGTGGAAATTAATGTGTTATAACAAAACACACGCACACTGAATATCTCCAAAATCTAAAAATCCAGTATCCAAATATTGTTTATTGCAAGGTGTTTACAAATTCAACTTCAACTAGATCGGGAGGCCTACCATATGGCTTGAGCTCAACAAGTCCCACCTAAAATTTATTTTAAAAGAAATACAATTACTTAAATGTGAAATAAAGTGCGCGACATCTGAAAAACTACAGTATTTTTATTAAGTCTGCGCAATTTATATGCATAGTCAAGTAGTACAGCGTGATAACGAACATGAAAAAAATTTTGCAACCTATTCCAGAAAATAAAGTAATTTCCTCAATTGAATATTAACCATCATTTTCAATGGGAATAAATCTATCAGCATATTGTTCCAGAATTAAGCTCATACATGAGTGTACCTTGCACCCTCTCTCCATTCAGTCAGTGTAGGCAAAATACAAGACAGGATTTTCCCTGGCAATTGCGCACGAAAGTGAAAATGTAATGAATAATTCAGTATTTGCGTCTTCCATTATTCATTCTCCCTTGCTTCATGTGTACAGTACAAAAGATCGACACGTAAATGTATTAAAACCAATTCTAGGGATGAAAGTGCACAAGAAGAAGAAGGATAAAATAGGGTAGGTAAAAGACAATGCAGGCAGAGAGTGCGTCTAATTTTTATATTAAAAAAAAAAAAAAGCAATTTGCTACACAACGACAAAAAAAAAAAAAAAAAAAAAAAAAAAAAAAAAAAAATCTGTAGTCAAGTTTTCTAATTCCTGAATTCTGCTAGAGAGATTTATCTGACTTAAGTGACTTTTTAAGTGAAAGCAAATCAATTTCAGGAATCATTCTTTTTTCTTAAAAATGAACTTTCGTGCTTACAACACTTCCAAAATTTTTGCACTCTATTGAAATTGCTCAAGGATTTATTTGATAAAATGTAAATTATTATGTTTAACTTTTAATCGCATGTAAAACACGTAAAATTTAACAAATTAACATTATTATTATGAAAATTTCACTATACTTAAATATCTTACTACAAATTATAATTCATTATGCATAATACATCATAATGTCAGAAAATACATGAGTGTATATTATTATTAATTTGTGCATAAAAAAGGGGAATTTTATATGTTATAAAAAAGAAACATAAACTGAATAAATATTCCAAAAATCTGGAAAACCAGTATTTAAATATTGTTTATTGCAGCTTACTTACAAGTTAAATTCTTTCACATGGAATAAAATGCACGATACCTGAAAAATTACAGTATTTTTATTATGCTTGCGCGATTTATATGCATGGAAAAGTAGTACAGCATGATAACAAACAAGAAAAATATTTGCAACCTATTCTAGAAAATAAAGTAATTTCCGCAATTGAATATCAACAATTATGCTTCATGTGTACAATACAAAAGATCGACACTTAAATGTATTAAAACCAATTCTAGGAATGAAAGTGTACAAGAAGAAGAAGGATAAAACATGGTTAGGTAAAAGACAATGTAGCCAGAGAGTACGTCTAATTTTTATATTAAAAAAAGCGATTTGCTGCACAACGATAAAAAAAAGAATCTGATGTCAAGCTTTTCTAATTCCTGAATTGTGATAGAGAGATTTATGTGACTTAAGTGACGTTTTTAAGTGAAAGAAAATCAAATTCACGAATCATTCTTCTCCTTTAAAAATGAACGTTCGACATTACAAGGACACTTCCAAAATTAATAATCAAGAATGAATTCGTTAAAAACACTTAAATTTCCTCATTAGTACACAATAACAAGAGCTTTAATATAAAATTTGCATAGTTAAAAATAAAATAACATTCAAAATCTACATTTTGAGCTGCACCTGCAGTTGCCTTAGAATAAAATACGTTGGTGAAATGATTAAAAGCTCAGATATGATTACTTACCGCGCGAGGTAGACTACTGTACAAAATTTAAACATACAAATTTTATATTAAATTTCTTGCTTTCATGTACCAATGAGGAGGTTTGTGTATTTTTAGCGAATAAATTCAAATATTATATCTTATAGTTCAATTATTCAATATGTGTTAATTTGTATAACTTTCTATCTCATTTAGTCTTCGCACCTACTTTACACGTTAATTAATTTCACAGGTATATGTTTCAAACTAAACTATTTTAAACCAATAGTTGTTATTTTCAATAGTAAAAGTGGCATAAAAAATACTTTCTAATTTATTTTAATTCTGTATTTTGTTTATCTGCTTATTTATTTTTTTTATTCATTTTATTAAATAATTTATTTTCACATAACGGCAGTAAAATGACTTTGATCAGTTTGATTTTGCCTTTAAGATTAATAATTTCATGTAATTATTTTTCTCATTTATATAAAATTTTTGGACAACTGATTCTGCAGTGTAATCATTAATTATTTTAAAATAAAACTTTAAAACAAGCAATTATGCCAACTTCCGGGTTTTTTTTTTTTTTTAAATCAAATAAACCTATTTTGATCCAGAAAGTTTACTTAATATATGAAGTTTAATATCACATTGAAATAAAGCATAGCTCTATATGTCGTTTTCTTCTTCAAATTATGTTTCTACGACAACAATAAAACCCGGAAGATTTGAATCCGTGACATAAATTTTAAATATTCTAATAGAGTATTTCTTTCTTATAATATACTAGTCAGTCATTGGAACAGTTTGTTCTCTTTTATGTAATGCTAAGTATTTTATCATATTACTTTTATTCATAATTTAATTTACTTGGTAAATCCTTCGCCAAATCGGTAGATCCTGCTAGAAAAATAAAAAACTTGGTATATTTATGCTAGCTGGATACAGGAGATAAATCGCCAAACATTTTTACCGATGCATTTTTTCAATTTCATTACTGTCATTTAAAATATAATTTTTTCACCGACTTTATTTGAAGTACATAACCTTAATTTGAAACGGAAATATTTAAAATTCATTACTTTTTCTTATTTCAAAAAAAAAAAAAAAAGAAAAAAAAAAAAAAAGAAAGAAAGAAAGAAAAGAAAAAGAAAAAGAAAAAATACTATAACCAATGTCATTTAATTTGAGCGTGAAAATATTGTCATAATTTATGGATTTACAACGGAAAAAGTAAAAAATGCTAACTAGCAACGCAAAAATGCTATTGGCGAGATTTGTACCCGGCTAACACAAGAATAACAAGAATTCTTTGCGATCATGACAACTTTTACATAATTTTATTCGAAAAAATATTTTTGATTGAAAATGGCCGTCTTACATATGAAAAAAGTAATTGTTTATGACAGCCATATGACTTGAACAATTATAATATCAATGAAATGATGGCGATGGAACAATATTTGGCGATTAATCACCTGAGCCAAATACCAAAATGGCATATACAAACCGAAATGGTCAACCCGGAACTGTTAAGGGGTGTCATATGACTCAGGCTTTTATGATGGAGATTCAAATTAGTTTACGATTTTTAATATGCGTTTGAATATTTTTTACGCTAAACGGGAATGATATTATTTCAATGTATTACAAACCACAAGAACGTATTACAATTAAAAAATAATATTAACATTCTAGGTAGAGATTAGTCATTTGAACGCTAGACAAAACTACAAAACGCTATACAACGCTATAATGCACTGAAAGCAACATGCAAATTTTTAACAAATTTGATTTTTTTTTTTTTTTTTTTTTTTTTTTTTTTTTTTTTTTTTTAACTGTGGAGTTTAAGTATATTTACTTGGCTCGTGAATTCAATGCACAGATTTTAATATTTTCTATGGATTTATGATTTATGATTTATGAGATACTTAAAAGAAAATCTTTAAATCTAGAAACGCAGTAAAAGTATTACGGTTTTATGAACTTATTTTAGCATTCCACTGGTTTTGAATGTTATAATATCTCAATAACCTAGAAAATAAGATATAGTAAATATACTAAATTTAATCCATCAAAAAAACTTTTTTATTGCAAAATAATTAATATAATTTTTCAAAAACTAAATAGATTTGAAAAATGTATATAAAGCTTTAGTCAGTATATTGAAGAATAATTTTATGTATGACAACATTTTTTTTAAGTTTTCAAAATGCATATTCTACGTGCAGCAATAACTGTTAAAATATACATCTACTAATAAATGTGATTTACTATAAATCACATTTAGTACGGTCAAATAAATCAGGTTTACTCAGTGGATATTTTTTCTATTCTGATGTGCCCCACCAGTGGCCGAGAGGTACGGACCTCTCAACTGGTAGACGGCAGGTCCTGGGTTCGACCCAATCGCGGCTGTCGGCCTAACCGTTCGGAGTTTTCGTGGTTTTCTTCGAACCTTGCGTAAATACGGGTTAGGTTCCCTTAGAAAGACCCCCCCACGAAGGGCACTCCCCCTGGTCCTATATCCCTAGTGTAGATAATCGGACGACAAAAAAAATACACCTATTCTGATGTTCCATATTTAATATTCTAATGTAAAGTATTTATTTAAAAACAAGTTTTCTCAGATCTAAATACTCTTTAAATGGCTTTCTAAAGTTCATAATACACTATATATTGTAAAGTAACTAACTATATCAAATTATTAGACATCCAAATACAAGATTCAAATTATCGAAAATCGCATTTTATTTGTTACATTATAAAGCAAATGCATTATTTATTTATTTTTATTTGATTTATGCAACATGATTTCAGCTAGCTATTCGTCTGATTTAAAGTTGCGTGCTACAAAATTGTAATAACGTATATTGAAAGTTACTAGATGATAAAAGCGGAATGGTCATGCAAATTTTTATAAGGTTTTCTCCAATTTTATCCCATACGTAAACTGTTTTTTTTTTTTTTTTTTTTTTTTTTTTTTTTTTTTTTGTGTGTGTGTGTGTGTGTGTGTGGAGTGGGCGGGGAGGGATTCTCTCTTTTTCTATTTATTTGACATGTCTTATCGAAAGCAAGTGCTGTTGCATTTTTTAAACATAATTCACATTTTCTTCATCGTTTTCGAGATTTTAAAATAACTTATTTTAATTTAATGTTTCGCAATAATAATTGAACTAAAAATCAATGAAAATGAGAATTCGTATTTACTTCTAAACATAATTGAATGCTATATTCACCAAAAGTAAAGCATTTTAATAAATAAAATTCAGTATGCATCTGTATTTTAAATCAGTGTTACAGTATTTAATTTTAAACTGCATTTAAAATAAGTATTTTAATATACTGACTTACTGAACATGAAAACGAAATTTACTATAATTTACAAAGAGTTTCTTGAGAAAAAATGGAAAACTAAATCAAAATATTTTTGAACATAGAAAATATAAAGACTAAAAGAAAACATTTCTAGAAGCATTTGATGCATATTTAAACAAAATGACTAAGTGCGAGATTACTCTAACTCAGAGGGTTCCGTTCGATGAATGGATTTACCTAAGTATATAAATTATTAACTGCATTATTTTTAAAAAATCGCCACTAAAATAATAATAAGACTTTGTAAAAAAAAAAAAAAAATACTAAGAAAGGTTTAGTAAAGCTGTATAAACTAGAAAAGTACGAATGAGTGTATCATAAAAGTTCAAAGAGATATGAAGCCTAAATAATATCAAATTTTGCTATTCTGTATATTTTTTCTAATTTTATAGTTTCCTGTTTAAGGTCAATTTATTTAGACACTAGCAGTAAAATTAGTTCATATTTAAACTTCATTTGGCATTTCACAAAGCTATATTCAGCGTAGTAATAATCTTTTCGTTTTACATTGTAGCGAAAACAAAACTCTTGTTCAAAGTTTATACTTTACATTATAATAAGCGCATTTTGAAAGATGTCATAAAGTCGCAACGCCTTGGTAGGTGTCGCGTTTTTCCATATATGTTTAAAATGAACTTTTTAAGACAGGGGAGGCGTATTGAGAAATCCATTCAATGTAAACAGTCGCGAATCTCGTAGTATTTATGTGAGGATATAAACTTAATTAGATCTTCTACATTTTTCGTAAATATATTTTTGAAGTCTAATAATCTGTAAATATGTCGGTCAATAATGTATTACTTCCCCCAAATTGAACTTTTCACGTTCGATAGTTTACGAATAAAAGGACTAATGCCGATGTCAATCGGGTCAATAATGTACTACTTCCCCCAAGCCTTCCAAGTTCCATAGTGTACAAATAAAATAGCTGTGACAGACAGACACAGGAGTTATCTTATAATGGTTTTGCTTTTACTTTTTTAAGAACAACACCCTAAATAATACTAAAATGAACTTTATTCAGACACCATTAAATTCTGTCAATGTATATGGAAAATCCAAAAATGCAAGAATTCATATTTGGGATTGTTTCACATTTTCTTGATGTTAATTCAAATAGAAAGAATTATGTACTAATTATAAAAAAAATGAAAATGTGGAATTAACATAACTTAAAATTATAGAAAACGCGAGAAATTTTGTCGCTAGAGCAAACTTTGTCGTTGCTACATTTCCCAAAATGCTGATAAACATCAATGAAGATGATATACATATAACAAATAAAAATTATCATCATAAGAAATAGTTTTACAATTTTAACGTGAGTTAAGAATTATTTGTTTGACTTCTAAAACTTTAGCATTTCTGATATCATATTTGATATTCAATTTTGACACTGGATAAAATTTTTATGTTAAGACGCAGCGTCTCCTTAAGGTAATTTCAAATTCATAAAAATGGAAAAGTTGAATGAAGAATTTTTAGTACTTTTCTAATTCCTGTTAATATTTTCAAGAAGTCAGCATGATTGATATGTTACTGAAAAAAATAAAGTTATTTTCCGTGTCTTGCAGTCGTTACTCATCCGTAAGAATAGTTCGCAAAACTTCAGATATGAAATTATATTTTCTAGAATACGTAATTTCATCATGAAGGAATATTCTGCTACATGTAATTTCCAATTGCGAAAACCTATGTGAACAAAGTTTTCATAATTTCCTTTTCTTTACATACTTTTAATACTTTTTGATATATGGTGAAATCATAAAACATATTTGCTTAAAAAATACATCGATTTACTTTAATAATTTTAATCAAATAAAAATCTTTACTTCTAAAATTTTACTTTGATCTAAAAAAATCAAACAATGTGTTAGCCGACGCACAATTTAATTTTTTAATGTAAAATATTTGTATTAATTTTCTTCTTCAAATGTACATAACTCTTTGCAATATTTAAATTGTGACATTTTTTTATCTATTAAAATCCTATTTGAATATTTATTTCTTACTTTTCATAAAAGCTAGGGAAAATCTCAAATCAAAAAAAATATTCTATAATTTTAACATTCTTTATATACAATCACTGAATGATTGAAAACAAAATAAAATACTTATTATAACTTCATATCGGACTTTTTGAAATTTACAAAGATCTTTTTAAAGGTTTTTTTAGTTAAAGTTGAATTTAGAAAATGTTAAATATGATTTTTGATATGATTATTCTACTTTGTCTGTTTTGCAATTCTTATATTAAATTTTTGTTTCTTAACTTTAAATTAAATAAAGAAAAAGTAAAATGAAATATTTCTCATTACATAATTAAACAATAGGTAGCACTGTATCTGGACGTGTTTCCATTTTGCTAAAAAATAAATTATAGGGGGAACTGGGGTACATTGATACATGGGGCACATTGATACACCCCCTCTACCGCTCACAGGGTCATTACAGGAAGTTTCACAACAGCTCCAAAAGATGATGCTAGTGTATTCAACTACATACAGAAAATCTTGGAATGATTCAGTAGTTTGATGAAATGGGACGGGTGATTTATTGTTTTTGTTGTTCAAAAGTAAATATGAGCTGTACAATTGAAATGCTATTATATAACTGTTCCAGTATTTTCAACCAAAATGAATACTCTCCCTGGTAAGTACAGCTACTCTTTATCAGTTCTTCATTATTTATTGTTAGATATATTGTGAAGTGTTGGATTTGAGACTCATTTTATTCAAAATCGCTGTATGGGGCACATTGATACAGTCTATGACGGGGCACATTGATACAGCCTAAATCCTTTAATAGTTCATATTTTCATTATCTTTTATTATTTTTTTTACCATACACTCCTTAATCCAACCTTTTTTTTCACGAAAAATTTCTAATATTAGTTTTTATTGAAGTGAAATAGCTCTAATTTCTTTTATTAGAACATTTTATAGTATTTTTGAAAACAGAAGACGTAGGAACTTACCCAGCATCTAGTGCTAGTAGAACTAATAAAAGAAAAGGACGCCATTCTGGCAAATCTCGAATTTATATCGATTCTCCAGAGAAAAAAGTATTTTCGACATGCGAAATGTTAAGTAAGAGAAACAAACTGCAGAACAGAAAATGATACTTATATTATAAACAGAATTTTTAATATAATTATCCTTTATTTTCGTTTTATGAACCTATTTATAAACAGAAAAACTGGTAATTTTTTCATCTTTCATAAGAAAGAAGATAATGCTGGGGTTGAAGTGCTAGATATGACAAAGTTACCACAGCCAACAATCAGACAAGAAACAGACAGAACATCAGGTCATAATACATTTAATTTTGATTGCTTTAATATTGCTTAAAAATAAATTGTGGGTGATTTGAATTTTTATAAATAAATATAAAATGGTTTTCTAATTCATTTTCTATGAAAAATATGCATTGGTATTATTTTGTCGTCATTTTTCTCAAACGTATCAATCTGCCCCGGGGATGGGGCACATTGATACAAATGACTTTTTTTGATTTTTTTAAAATTACATGCAAAAATATTATATAAAACAATGATTGTACATTTTTATAACATACTACACAAGTTTTGCTCTCACCTCATGGAAAAATAACTTGAATTTTCTATTTTCTTGACACCAAAAAAAATCTTAGAAAAAAACTGTATCAATGTACCCCAGTTCCCCCTACTTCATATTACTGAGGAAGATTGCAATTAAATTTATTGCACTAAACATATTAAGCCTTTACTTAATAATTATTAAAATAATTACTTCAGTTTTTGGGGGGAAATTAGCCTATTACACTAATATTTGATAGGAAAACTAAATAAAGCATTGAAAATAAATTTATTACAGATTATTCTGATTCTGTTTTTTCTTTGTAAAATATCATAGCGTGTAACATGTTTCTCTAACGTCAATGTCTTCGTTTAAAAATATTTCGTATATCTAAAGAACCATTATATTTAATTTAATACTTTAGAAAACAGCACAAATCATTTCAACCAGTCTATTAACGTCATTTTAAAGAAAGTCAATATTTGTCATTAAGGCTGTTTGCTATCTGAATTATTAGAATATCATTAAATTTGTTTTCTTGTGTGTATTTTAATAGAATTAATATGATTGTTATTTACAGTAAAATCGTTTTCATGAATTTAATTATTTTTTAATTTATTTTCTTTTTCTTATCATACTAAAGAAATAATTCCAAATACAAAAGAATGTTTGTATTTATTTTAATTTTTAATGATCTTTTTTAAAATAATTGCTGTTGACTTCATGTAAATAGAATAAAATTGTTTTTAGCATTGTGTGACAATTTGACCATTTGTTTAGCGTAATTATATGACATGTTAAAGAAAATATTTTACTTAAATTAACTTCAAAAAACGCAAATTAGTTGCATTTATGCATTACTATCTACGTTCTTACGTCTTTACAGCTGGATTCGTGAAAATTTTAAAATATCGCTTTTTGACGAAATTACACGTTTTAAGGTTCAACGATTCCAAAAAACATGTTTTTACAATGTGACTCTGTCTTTCTGTAGGTATGTATGTGACACAAAATTTGCCGTAACTCTATCTCAAAAACTAATTCGCGGAATTTAATAGAAATTAGTTTTCAGATATTCCCTGATATAAATTGATGATGATTAGTTTTTTTGTAAATCGATCAACAAATGGCACTGCTATGCTGTCTTTTTAACGATTTGCGCAACAGCTCTAGCTCAAGAATTACAAAACAGATTTTTACGAAGCTTGAAATTATGTGAGTGGTGTAATAAGTTCTGTTAGAAGATTGGAAGTTGTTTACATTTTGGTGTAAATCGCTCAAATAATGGCGCTACTGTGCTTACTCGCGATTATGCTATACTACTCACGATTTCTGCAATAGCTCTATCTTCAGAATTAGTGCACGGGTTTTCATCAAGCTTCAGATTCAGTTAATCTCAAATATGAAGTGATTTTATTTACGTTTTAGTCTCAATAGCCCAATAGGTGGCACTGCTATGCTCATTTTTTCTATCTCAAGCTCTACTTGAAGAACCAATGAGTGAATTTTATCAAACTTCAGATTCAGGTTTACCTTGATAAATATCATTGCTGATTATGTTTTGATAAAATCACACAACGGGTTGCGTTTTTATTCTTATTTATCCTAGTAGTCACAATAGTCCTATTTCAAGAATTAATGCACAAAATTTCATACCATTAGATTTCCATTTAATTCTAGCACTGTTATAGCGAATTTTGAAGTATTAACGCGTATAGAAGAAAGTTTTTGGTTTGTCACATCTGACAAGTTTAATTATAACATAAGAATCAAATACCGATTACAGCGACAATGGCAGCTTCTTTAAATGTAAATATTCAAGTGTACAAGAACTATATATGGGAAAGTATTTTAGAGCTTCATTTATATTATGACGCATTATATCTCAATCATAATATTTATAAGTAATTTTCATGTAGAAAAGAAAAAAAAATATCCAGATCACTCAATACGGAAAAACTAAACAGAATTGTTATTTTTCCATTAGTTTTTTAGTCTTGTTAACTAAAATTTGGTTGCAATTTCATATCTGCATATATATCTGAAATTTTATCTTTTATAATTTCCTTATATTGTAATAGTAACGAAGTTCTAATTTTGTATGATTACAATCATTTATCAAATTGTTTTCTGCATATATCTAAACATCTCCTTTGGCACTCCCTACCTCTAAACGGATTTGTATTGTTTTCTTAAACTCTCTATAGCATAATTTTATAAAACAGTGTTCTGCTTCTTTAATTCACTATGAAATATTTCCTCTATCGCATTTTCGCAACTTTTTCAACAAAATAACTGTATTTTGTGTGAACTTTGGTGACATCACGAGAAGTGCCAGAAGTGCATATAATTCAGACAGTAGCGTTCATTTAACATTAACCATCAAAAAAAGAAAATCTTTGGTACTACTAGATTATCCCGTCGACCAAAAAATTATCGCCAAACTATAAGATTAAATGCCAATAATGGATGATCGTGAATGTCACATTCAATGACATTAAATACGATTCATGTGTTTAAAATGTCATTAAGTGATTTTTATTTCGACTTTTTATTAATATTGTTATTAATATTCTATTAATTATTTGTTTTTTCGTTATTTAAAATAAAAATTATGACAATATGTATAATTTGGCTATTAGTTTGTTGATTTGTATAATTTGGCGAAATTGGTCGACGGGATAACAGAGTAGTACTAAATCTTTTATAATTTCGCTATGATTTAATAGTATCAGATGGTCTAATTTTATATTATTACAATCATGCATCAGATTGCTTTTTTGCATATACATGGACATTTCTTTTTGCATCCTCTACCTCTAAACGTATATAAATTGTTTTATTAAAACTGTTGATAACATAATTTTAAGAAACACTGTTTTATTTCTTTAATTTACTATGAAATATTTTCTCTATTGCATTTTTGCATTACTTTCAATAAAATAACTGTATTTTAACATCACGAGAAGTGCCAGAAGTAAACCATAAACTCAGAGAGCGTACAGTTAACATTAATCAACAAAAAAAAAAAAAAAAAAAGGAAAACGTATAGTTACCTTATTTAAATAGTTATAACTGTAAGATCTTTGCAAAATCTCATTTTAATTCTGCCAAATTCCAATTATATTTTAAATATTTCCACATTAGATCAATCCATGGATCAACAGATATTTCACTTACCTGCAAAAGAAAAAATAATTTAGAAAAAATAAAGTGAAAAGTTAATTAATTAATAAGTTAAGTAATTTAACTATAGTTATCCAATATTTTAACACATTTAAGAAAAAACAATATTTTTGCAAAAAAATTGCTATCAGAAAGTAATGAAATAGTAATTCTATATATTTATTTCAAAAACTTACCAAAACGTAGTTGGTTTCTTTTTTACAACTTGTTCTACTCGTCAATAAATATATTTATTCGTCAATTATATGCATTACTTGCCATAATATGACTAAATTTGCAAATAGTTTTAGAATTTATTTCCCGCAATCGGAATAAAAAATATTTAAATAAAAATAAAAAAAAGTCATGCCAGATTAAATCGTGAAAAATTTCCAAATTCAAAGTTCTAGAATAAGATGATATAATATTTATAGCCGAGCTTGCAGTGTTTATATGTAATATTTACCAAACATAAAATCTATGTAAGTGGCAAAAGAAAATTAACAAGAAAAAAAATCATGCGTTACGTGTAGATTATGAAACACTTTCTAATTCAGAAGTCTGTAACAAAAGTTCACCCGTAAGAAATCGGAATAACGATATGTAAATAAACAATTTATGAAAACCATAAAACATATGAGTAACACATTCAAGAACTTACCATGTATAATCAGTAAAATACACGATTTCTAAACCTTATATATGATTTAGAGATTTGCAAGTATATTACATAGCAAGATAAAGTTCAGTTGAAATTTTCTGGGGTTTCGTCAATAAATGGAAATGTATTTGGACTGTTTCGTGCAACCCTGTTTTACATTTGAAAAAATATTCAAAAACTTGACAAGAAATTATGAACACTTATCAACACTTTCAGAATACTTTAACAAAACATTTCTATTTTATAAAGTGAAAAATGATATTTAAATGAGCATTAGGAAAAAGCATACAGTATTTAAAACCCAGTTTGGGCAATCGCAGAACATTGTCGGAAAAATATTCAAATTTTAATGTGAAGTTGTGAATACGATCTCAAGTGTTATATATAAACTACACATTATAATAATATAAAATTTAATTCAGTATAAAACAGTATCAATATAAAATTTAGTTCAGTTAAGAAACGCATATTAGAACATAAAATTATCTTTAAGGAATTTCCATCAATAAAAGGATATGCACTGTAATTTTTCTGCGCAGTCTTGTATAGGATTTACAACGCGTACTACAAATAAAAACTCACTTTGATAAATTACCGTTCGTAGACAGTACTGAAACTAATTTATTTTCTTTGTCCCTGGAAATGAACTATAAAAAGCAATGCACAACCTATTCTACAGTATAATTCTAGTACTTCACTTGACAGAAGCGCTTCTATTTTAGTATGTTTCAAATGGAGTAACATCATAAAAATACTTACAAAGCGATTTTTTCCATATGGATCATAATGTAGCGAAATTCTTGAGAGTACCCTGTGAAAGAACTATAAATAATGCACTCTTCCTTTTAATCGAAAATTTTATAGTAAAGTTCAATAACAGGTATTAATTACATTTCAGTCCGAGTATACTTACGAGATAAAAAAAACAAACACTTTTTAATTATGTTGTAAAACGTGAGAAAAGCGATTCTGTATGTAAAAATTCTATAAAACTGAATTATGCTAAATATAGTACGAAGGTAAAATATGGGTTATGAATATTTTTAATAAAATTTTAAAAAATACAAACTTTAAACTTAAAGTTCAAAGTTTGTAAAATGTCATTGCAAAGTGTTAGGCGATAGAACGCATCAAGACAATAAATTGTTGTTTAATAAAAAAAAAAAAAAAAAAAAAAAAAAAAAAAAAAAAAAAAAACAAGGTTTATGTATTATTTCTGCCAGAAATTTAGGGTGTCCCGCTTCAAGTTGAAATTGAATTTTCGTTCATGTCTTTAATAATATTAGAGACACCTTAGCGAAATTTTTGACATTCTATCTCTTTTTGTGTTTGAAATGTGGCGTTATTACATTTGATAAGTTAGAAATGCACCATAATTTAGTGTTTAGCAAACTACATTCTTAATTACAAAACGGCTAATTGGGGTGAATGGCTTTGTTTCTTGTGACATCATCCCGTTTAACTTAAATCAAAGTTATCCTGTGGAAATATCGTTATAATATCTTCATTATTATTAAAATTGTCAACGGACATCCAACATTGGCTTAAAGTGAAACGGAAGTCAGACGCTAAAACTAATAAGCGCTGTGGGATCCTAGCTTCATATACAAAAATTATTTGTTTTGTATTATTTTGCTATTGTTATTTACTATTATTTTGTTATTATTTTATTTTGTATTATTTATAAACATTAAAAGAATGTACGTAAAACTGAATACCTATACTATACATCTATTGAACTGAGTATGTTTGAATCAATAATAACCGGTACTTTCTTGATTTTGAAGTATCAAATCCTAACGAAACGGTAATTTTCTACTACTTTGTCATTATTTATTTCTTTCACGGTAGATAAAAGATATTCATTAGTATAAATATTAAATTATTCACAGTATATTAAAATAATTTAAAAGCGCTTCGAAACCTTTCTCTTGTCAAAAAACAATTGTTTTGAATATATCGATAATAATTATCCTTATTTTTCTTTAATAAACAAACAATTAAATATTTCTTGCCAATAATGCTGAGCGGGAAATGCATATCAGGACATTTTTAGTTTCACCTGTAGTTTACAAGGTGATCTGGGTGAGGTGGTACATAATGGTTCATATTTGAATATCTCCGTAGGGCGGAAATTGAGTACATGTGTTCCTCAATTTCTAATACATTTAATACTGAGCTGTTGGGAGCATGTGGCGTACCTAAAATTGATTACTCAATTATAAATATTATTTTTATTCAGTAAAATTCGAAAAAAGTTACAGGCTTTTAATTTTTGTTATTAATATGTTTTTGATTTATATTTTTAACAAGCTCTGGAAAAAAAGTCGAGAATATAGAACATTACGATTTTGAATTTAAATCATTTAGCTAAAAATTTATGCAAATTTTTATTAATACAAATTGATTCATTTTAAATGCACAAATTACTTTTTTAGATATATCAAAATTGCATAAAAATCAAACTCCTACGCTAATCAAATATAAAGTTCTGTTAAGAATTTGTTAAAAACTGGTATTTCAATTTGTAAGTATTTCGCAAAAAAAGTTGCTAATGAGTCTTTTCATCCAAAAATAAGAAACTTCCTTAGTTTAAGGAAGCCTTAGATGTTAAATTAAGCAGAAATTGGCTAAAAAATTATTTTATCTTATAATATTATGGAGAAAACCATAAGAACTTTTTAAAAGAAAAAAAAGTAAAAAGGCATTTAAAAATAACATGAGATTGCTTTTTAAAGTAATCGGGCTTTAAAAACTGCCTATAATTAAATGTAAAAATATTTTTAATGTATTTTCCTCAAAATGGACTTTGGAATTACTTTTCTGTTTTAAAATAGTCCAGGCGTTAATTTTTTATTTAAAAATTTACAAAATATATAATGTGTTGTAGTCTTTAACACGATAATATTATTAAAAATGCTTTTAAGAATTTTTAATAATAAAAATTAGCATGACTCAAAACCCATTAAAGTGAGTTTTTGTAAAAAAAAAAAAAAAAAAAAAAAAAAAATAGAGATAAGATTTTTTTTTTCTGAAACTTCAAAAAACTAGGAAAAAAATTATGTTCTATATTCTATGTTGTATAAGACAGCTCTATACATAACATTTTTTAAAACATTCCAGAGTTAAAAATATAAAACAGTCACTCATATTTATATCCTAAATGATAAAATATGCAGCAATATTTCTGTAATAATGTCCAAATAATTTTGGATATGCAAAAATGAATACGGTAATAACGAGTATTATTATTATTATAAACATTTTACTTTATCAATTTATGATACCATTTAAGATATACTTGCATAGCAAACTGATTTTAGACATAGCTGTTTCAAACAGGATTCATTTTTAAAAATATAACGAAGCTTATTTTAAATTCTATAATGCAAAATTGAATAGCTATTTAATTGAAATTTTTTAATTTTTCTTAAATTTGAAGAACTTGAAGAATTTCTAATATAACATTTGGAACAATTTTCTTTTAATTTACTTAGAAAAAATGTACTTTATATTCTGGGAGTCTGACAAATTTAAACAATGTCAAAAGATTGAATAAGGGTGAATATATCAAAAATTTATCAACTGACGATATTTTTGGTTTACAGACCTTAAAAAGCTATGCGTTCAATCAAGATTTTCTTGTCTCTGTTATTCTGTTCAAAGCTGTACAGGATGCCGTAGAAATTATGTGCCGGACAGTAATGGAAGATAAAATACCCCTAAAGAAGTAATTTTTGCTTTAGAATGTAGGATCAGAAATGAAAAGTAATGGCGTTAATCAAAGAAATGCGGTAAAAACGAAAAGTAGCATTTTATAGACATTACAATTATATATAAATTTTAAAACAATGTTTAAAATGCCAGACTAGGGGAACTTAACGGATACGAGTTTCGACAGCCTGTAGTGTATCGTTTTCAGTGCCAAAAATTACGGCAATTTGCACAATTATGTACGATAGAAGCGAACTGAAGTAATAGCACTTTTGTTTCTCTAATTCAAATCAGTCCTCTTTTATTTCCAATTAGCATATTAGCATTGCGTTACCTTTTTTTTCTAAATCCAGTTTTTGCTAAAATTTCAATCATTCAAATTGCAATCATAACTAAAATATTTAGAGAGCAAGATTTCAGAATGATTTTCAGTCCAACGAATAAACTTATCTTCTAAAAAGTCAAAGATACCACTGAGTCATACGGTATCTATAATATTAACAACCAGTGAGGTCTTTCCTAAATTGGACATACAAACGGAGTTTAAAATTTCGTATTAAAAAACACCAACAATACATTCAAAAACAGGAAACCAATAAATCTTCAAATGCTAAAACATTGCTAGGGATGAACCATTCTTTTGATTTTAATTCACCTAAAATATAAAAACACACTCCTATACGTGAAGTGAATTTTCTTGAAATATTTCATGTCTAAAAATTTGGACACTGTGCTATTCCTCTTTTATCAGAATGTTAGAAATATTACATAAAATCCTGCTTATCTTAGTTACAATCAGATTTTTTTACACTTTTGGTTGCATTACCTGTTCTATTTCTGTATTGGCTAATTCTTATATTTTACTGTTTTTCTATTGGTTCAGGAATTTTTTACTTGAATCCAATATAATTGAGCAGATTTTCGCCATTCTTTGAACTGAGGACGCTACGCTAAAAACTACCGAAATTAGTCTAATCTAAGTTTACCTAATTTTGTGGTTTTAAAATTTATATAACACTGCGCCAAGTTGCATATTAATAAATAATTACAATAATTGCTGAAATGTGCCAGAAACTACATTAAAGCAGGCCCAGAAAGTAATTGTATATAGTAATTGTATATTGTAATTGTAAATTGCCCTTTCGAAGACCCTAAGCGCTTTACGAAAAGGTGCATCAATATCTGCAAGTCTTGCAATGAAGTCGTCATCAAAGTCGGTTAATGTTTCGCCGATCAGACATCTAGAATCTTCAGAAAGTACGCCAATCTCTTTTTAAACGCCTCCAGGTCTGTATTGATGTTGGTGGTGGCACATTGGAATTTTTTTCGACAATCTCTATATCAATAAATGCTTGTTTACATTTCCTGGATTTCTTGTTATTCATCAATATATTTCGTTTTCCACAATGCTATAAAAGATAATTCTTTATGTGTACTTTACATTCTCTTACAGTTTCCCCCATGAGTTTAGTTATACACCATACAGCACATTCGTTTAAGCCATCCATGCCTTCATTCTTTCAAGAAATAAGAAATCGATTTTAGACAATATTTAATCACCGAGTGATAGTAGTTGCTAAACCATGTTCACGATGTTGGTCATAAATAATGCTGCCATGTATCCCGCGTAAATCATCTATCCAAATGCTCTGGATAAATCTCATTTATCACAGTTAATTCAATAATAGCAGATAATTCTGCCATTAGTCAAGGTTAAAAAATTACTTTAGTACTGATGCCCAGAGCATTTGGAACCACGATTTACTGAGAACACCTGGCAACACTAGTCATAGATATCAAATGCTCTATAACTTTTACGAACCTAGGAGTAAAACACGTATAGATAAAATTTCATTTTATAGCGTATGAGAATAAATGATTCATTCCTTGGTGTTTATCTATAGAACATGCAGTCATTCTATTAGTATTAATTATCACTGACAGTCATCAGTGCTCATTGGATTCATATAGTAGTAAATCAAAAAGTGGTGTTACAAAAGAAGTAATGAAATTTCTCGTCCTACTTGAATATTGAAATAAGTAAAACATAAAATATTCAAATTCATTAATATTTAGTCTTACAGTAAATCTTTCTTAATACATCGATTAAAAGAACGGCAGAAAAAGGCATTTTACACTAAAGATGTACAAAAATAAAAATTGAAAATATATAGGGCGATAAATGCGTACAATGCACTTTTTAGACTATTTGAAAATTAAACTGCTTTGGTATGTAAGAAAAATTGAAGAAAATCTTTGTTGAAAAATTGATTTCAAAGAATATCTGTATTTTTTTTAATTACTTAACGCCTCCGGGTCAATTTTTTTGAAATTTTCGGAAAAATATAACTTTTATATTATGGGTAATGATCGTAATATCGCATCTCTATTAAACGCTTTATATATGTTTTATATATTTTTTAATTTAACTAATAATTTTTGCGTAATTTTTGTACGTACATTACTGACTCTTCATACCATATACAATCAATTCAATAGCTAAAATAATAAAAGATTTAAAAACTATAAAACCTCTAAAGGTACATTTAACACCAAGACACCCGTATGATTGACGCCTTGCTGCCAGACATTAATAAAGGCAGTTTCAGCCAGACTGCCGCACTTACTTGGTGAGTTCATAAGAAGTCTGATATTAGGGACATTCCGCATAGTAGTAATATTAAAATTACTACAGTTAAGGATTACTTAAAATTGAAAAAATATAGTTATTTTGATTTTTATTGATATGAGAATAGAATAAGGAAGAACATTTGAAGACGTTTCGAAAATATTGTATTACAAAAGGATTACAACAAAATTTCTAGTTATTTTTTTTTATACAGCAAATTTTTTGTTCAAAAAATATACTTTAACTCTAAAGAGTGAAATGTATTTTGAAATTCAAGAAATACCAACAGTATAAAAATATTGTTATTTCTAAGTATTAAAACCTTAATGAACGCCTAACAATAAATAATAAATAAGTATATATGTATAGAGAGAGAGAGAGAGAATGATAGATAGATAGATAGATAGATACTGTCATAATTTAATGCAGATAAAGGCAATAATAATTGTTAATACAAGAAAAAACTCAATTAAAACACATGTCCAATTAATAGAAACCAGATGCCAAACAATTTAACTAAACTTTGAAGTTGAGACTAATTTTCGCTTGTGATTCCGCTGTTTTTAATATCTACTTCTACAGAGGCAATTAAGTGGTTTAAAAAAGGCACTTTTCCGGACATATAAATGTGCGTCAGATGTTTTACTCATATGACATATTGCGAAAAAATCATTGCATGTTATAAGTCTGTCCAAACTTGATGAGAAACTTCTGCCTTAACTTGTAGACATTATTGTTGGACACTATTATACCCATAGATAGAGACATACAAGCAATATTTTATCACTATTGTGACGAGAGTGATAATTAAACGTTTATGCAATGCGTTATGAAAGTGCGTCTTAAAACAGCAGCCACTAAGCCCCTAAGATGCAGATTATCCATATCAACTTAAAGAACACATAAAAAATCATAGTGAAACTACTATGACATTTCTCAGGAAGGAATGAAGCTTATCTCAAGCTTTTTTCCAAGGAAAACGAATATAAAAGTCAATACCTCCAAATTAACGAGAAGAAGCAAAAAGTAATAATTCTGAAACAAATCAACTTTTAAAATGCATTTATATTTTTAAAACAAAACCAGTTAGTGACAGAAAACATTCTAGATAACGCGAAAACAACCTACAAATAGAGCTATATCGCTTAAGATTTAATCATTGGACAGTCCTGAAATATAGAAACATCAACCATTACAATTTCTGCTTCAGCAGCAGCAGTGAAATTGTTTGAGTTTGAATTGAGTCTTAAACTCAGTGTTGGTAAAATTGCATTGAGCGGTTTCTTAATGATTAGACACTGAAGTCATATACACCTAATATGTGTGCGTGTGACATTAGATTCATTGCTCGTCAGCATACCATTTTGTTATTTCTGCTTCTTTTCATATGAAATTTGTAGGTTTCTCGGAATCTTGCCTTCGAAGTTTTACAAGAGTGCTGGAGCATCAGTTTGTTTTAAATCACGTCAGAAAGATAACGTTGTATCATAATCTCCACCTTTAAAAAATCAAAAAAAGGATTTAAAAGAATGTAAGAAGAAGTCATCTCAACATATTTAGCGAAACGGAAAAATAAAATTTGGGTCATAATCACTCTCTTATATAAAATTAACGAGTAGAAATAAGGTTTCACATCTTATCATTTCATCTGTATCGGCTGAACCTTAATATGTGCGTGATCAAGAGCATAAGATTTTTGTTCTTCTCGAAGTAGAACACAATTTAAATACCTCTTATCACATTTCCATTCTCATTTACACTTGCCCAATCTGCTGCAAATTCAATTACGCTGAACATTTTCATTCAATATAATGCTTCTTAATAGAATCATTTATTGTTCAATAAAGCTTCTTAATATCGTATAAAAAATAGAAGAAAAATAAAGAAAAAGGAATCCGTAATAAAAAAAATCGTTCTTGCTGTCAAAGAACTCGTCAAGTCCCTATCCCGAAAAAGTGAAGCCCTTGCGTTTCATATATTGCATCTGCTCTAACTTATATCTCTTATCTCTCATAAAAATAGCAAAGAAGAAGGAAGGAAAAAAATCAATGACAAAACGTTAAAGTTTCGACGGGACGATTCTGTTGAAACAGATATTATTCTATTTCTTCCAGAAACGACGCAATCTCATGATGGACAAAGCTCCCCTTTTTAAAGCGTTGATGGAATGGACCTCGGAAAAGAGGTTTTTGTACAGAACATTGATGATCGTTATCTCAATAGCAAAACTTCCCGAAGAATCAATTTAAGTATCGCGGTATTCGAAAGAACATAAGTTAGATGGCTTATAGCGAAAGAAATGCTTTTATTTTTCTTGTTCTTGGCATCTATTGATGGATATAATGACATTTGAACATGGTTTAAATGTTTTCAGATGTTTGTGATGATATATGAAAACATCTTGAAGCCATCAAGTAAAAAAAATGTTTTCGTATAATATTATTTAAATTTTGTCATTAAGAAACTTCTAAACATATTTTTCTTCCCCAAATATCCTTAAAGGTTATTTTTTCTTGTATTAAGAAAGAAAATATATATTTTTATATATTTCAGGATTTTTTTTATTTTGTTTATTGCATGTATTACGTTATATTTAAGATTACTTTTTCTTTTATGAGTAACTGAAACAGGCAAGCATATCTTAATTATTATTTACATTTAAGAATTGGAAATATTAAGTAAAGATTAAAATAATAATATGTAATTATAATAAAATAATTATGTTAACAATTAAAATATATTCAAAAGAAAAAAAGCAACAAATATACTACAATATTTTAAAAATAATGTTGTAAACATATATTGTAACATACTAAAAAAAAAATAAATTAAATCACGCGCATTTTGTAACTAATAAAAGTAATTTTTATGTAAGCAAAATTCTATTAAAAATACTGATAACAAAAAATAATAATATAAAAATACTTTTTCATCAATTTATCATTAAGTATCAATCATAAAATGATTGTGAATTTAATAGGTCAAAATGCATTCCGTATGTACAACATTGTTCGGATAAAATTGACAATTTTTAAGAGTCCAGTGTTTTATTTATATCCAACGCGTGAAGAACAGCACAATTATAGCATCGATCTCATGATTAGTGGGTTCACGTAATATTTTAAGTACAAGGCATACATGGTTAGGTTGCAGTGAATTTAATAGATATGACAATACAATTTCGATGCACTTGGTACAAGTTAAATAATAAAAATTGTCCAAGCTTATTTTAATATAATCGATACATGGAACAAGGAAGCAACATCACAAATGACTGTAACTGTAAATGACTGCAATGCAAAACATGCAAACAACTGTAAATGACAGGTTAGGGAAATTGTATAAGTTTGGGAAGCTTGAAAAGACATTCCGATGTCTATAACTACGCACATTTGTGGCAATAAAGGCAATAAAGGCGGCAAAAATTCAATTTTCGAAAACTGGCGCCCTTCTAAATACATTTAGTTAATAAAGCTGGATGATGAGTTCTTCCTTAGAATATTCAGAATTCCGGCGATCTATTGTGATCACCACAAGTTTGGCGCGGCAAAAATTCGATGTTCGAAAACTGATCCCTATTTAAATATAATTAGTTAATAAAGGTGAATGATGACTTCTTCCTTACAATATTCAGAATTCTGACAACCTATTGTGGACACCACAAGTTTATAGCTGAACGCAGCAAAAATTCGATTTTCGAAAACTGGTATCTTTTTAAATACAATTAGTTAAGGCTGAATGATGACTTCTTCTGTAAAATATTCAGAATTCCGGCAGTCTATTATGAACAACACATGTTTGACGCGGAAAATTTTCAAGTTTCGAAAACTAATTCTTTTTAAAGTACAATTAGTCAATAAAACTGAATAATGACTTCTTCCTTACAATAGTCAGAATTCCAACAATCTATTTTGGACACCACAAGTTTATAGCTGGACATTTAAGATTACGTGAGTATCTTCACATGACATTATTTCTCAAACAACTATTACAGAGAATAGGGTTTATTTAGGTAAATTTTTGGTATTGAAAGCTACAGAGAATGTTACAGAAAATAATTGTCAATTTATTTCTAATAATGTCTTTATAAATGTAGATATATTTAGGAATACAGAGTATCGTAAGCAAACATATTTTCTCTATTCCCTCTATCTATTTTTTGGACGAATTTCTGAAAATTTAATGAAATAGTACAACTGCGTATAATAATTCTACGAAAGAGCATTTTAGACCACTTTCTGTAACCTTTGCAGAAATATTATGGTTCCTTTTTTTATGAATCAATTAAAATCAACCGCAACGGTCCGCACTCAATTAACATAATTAGTGCAATTAATACAGTAAACAAACTTTCCCTTTGCTTTAAACTGCTTTCTTCTCATTGCAATTCGGGTAATTTTATTTTACGAAGTTCAAAGATCAATGTAATAAACGAGATACATTGTTTAACATAGAGCAATAGCTAAATTTATCATGTATGAAAGAATTTTTTTTAGAGAATTATTTATAAACCTACGAACAAATAAAGATATAAGCATACATTTTAATATTTTTAAAGCATTTTTAAACAAAGAGTGACCTAGGTATACAAGAAAAAAATATTTTTAAAACAATAGTGATTACTACAAGGAATATTCACGATATCTGAAAATACGCTTAAAGTGGAGTGGTCCAGCAATTTTAGAAAGTTCATCATGAAAAATAGAAGAGTACAGCAAACGTAAGCAAATATTGACTTATTCTATTCCAGTAAAATCAAAAACTGTAGGGAACAGAAATATTACCAAAAAGCTTAAGGGAGTGATCGCTTTTCGAAAGCAAACTTTAAATAGAATGAAGCAGATTTTATAGTTTATAAAAAGGAGAAATATCCAAAACCAGAATAATAACTATTTCTAGTAAATCATGTTCACCTTACAGTGCATTATCCTGTTCATTATAGGATTTAGCAGAGATCGCGAAAAATTATCTAAAGATCAAAATTCTCACTGTAATTATTTTTAAATAGTGTTGTGACGATCCGCAACAAACTCTATCTAAGCATAATTTCAGACAGACGTTGAATTTGATGCAAACAATTTAAAGGATCCTGTTCGAAGAATCCAAATTGCCATTTCATTAATAACTTTGGTTTTCATCATCATTTAGCTGATAATTATGCTTATATAAAGATGTATACTTATATTATATTTTTGTTTATTAAAGTAGATAATTTGTAATCATTTGTAATTCTTATTTTTTAAATATAAAATCTTCTGTATATTAAACACTTTGAATTGTATATTTTACCGAAATCGGTCAAATGTTTTACTGTCTGCAATGTAGAATCAAATTAAAGAAGCAAATTTTTCGTTATAGTCCGATAATCCGTTGTATGCTGTAATTTACAAATACCAATTATTATTTTCTAACACCTTTGTGAGCTGGGGAAATATCAAGAAGCTGTACATATAAATAGCACATGCAGTGTAAAAATTTGCAGCCTTCTGTCCAGTCATTTGACCGTTTTTTGAAAAACAGTTACATAATTGCAATTTAACTATATTCTGACTATAAAATGCACAATAATATGATCAGAATAGCGTTGAATAACGGTTGTTTAATCATTTTCAATAAAAATGGTTGTATGACTAAACAGAATGCTGCACATTTTTAACAGTGTGGACTAAAGGAAAAGTAAAAGCATCCGTTCATAACTACTGAATTTCTCCAACTTTTGGCTAAAGCCCAGAAATAAAAATTACGTTTATTTAGAGCATAATTGTGGATTGTTTGTAAGTTAATGTCCTTTGTACTGTTCTTTATTGCATGATGCAAAATTGTTTGATTTATTTTGCACTTTTGTGATACTGACTACTTAGAAAATTAACAATCTTCACTTATATTAAAACTTAATTTCTTTTTATCGTTCATTTTTGGTGTTTTATCATGAAATCCGTTTCAGAACGGATATATAATTCGGTTTTCGTTGATATAATATAATGGTTTCATGAAAATGCACAACATAATGAATAATTTAACATTTTCTTGTACATCTATCTAGAAAAAGTTTTATATTCTTCGATAACTTGAAGAATCGTCAAAGTGTAAATTTCGAACACTCAAAGAAAAAAAAGTTTTATTATTTGGTTATTTATTTTTCTAAATCACAGAAGAACTTGAACTTTACAATGAATTCACTGCAATTAAATTATTTTACTTGGTACCCGTAAGCTATTCTTTTCATAAAATACAGACTCCTAAAGAATTATCCGCACAATTTTTATTGTACTGTTATATTGAAGTAAAGCCAGAAAAGCGGTAAACAATTGTAGTTTTATACAATTTTGAAAAAGAAAAATGACAGTGTGACTCGATTTAAAATTTGCAGTAATCGTCCGTTTCGAAAAATAAAAAAATATCTTATCGATCGCATTGTAATCTGCTAAAATGCATGTATTTGTTATGACAGTAAGAAACGCTATGGTCCCAAATAAGCACAAAATAACATCATAAATTTTAATTAACGAAAAGAAAACTTCGTTACCAGTTTGGTAGACTCTGCGTGGTGTAATACATTACATCAGTTTTTGAGTGCATAATAGAGTATTGCTGCAGGCAAACATTATGCAGAAATAAGTCAAAATGTATCAATATGTATGCAGCGTGCAACCATCTTTAGTGTGAAAGTGTGAAAGTTAGAAAGTGTTCATTGTTACTTAGTGATAATAAGAAACATATGCCTCAAATGGCCAAATAAAAACTACACGTCCTGACACGAAACTCTTCTCCATACTCATTTAACTTAGCATCTACTTACTTTGTATGTATATGCTCCTGACCAACTAAGTGCATGAAAAAGTCAGCAAGAAAATCCAAGAAATGTCTTATTAACCCTTTATCTTGTGCTATACACAAAAACTAACTCCAAATTTAAGACTAGCATCAAGAATATTAAATTAAGAATTTCTTTTTATAAATATAGGAAAATAAGCAAGTTTTTTTTTTTCTCTAACAAATTATTTTTCTAAATTCTGGTGTCAGTCCTTCATTTCATTAACAGAATTACTTCGCGTCAGATGGTAACGGTTAAGTTACATTGCATCTAATTTTTTTTTTTTAATTATCAAACTGAAATTATCATACTGGAATTTTTCATTATCAAAGATTTTCAAATTCCAGTGGTAGCTATTTTATGAAAAACCATGTTCCTTACTTTATTATATTTTTTTCATTCTTTATCTCTAAATCTGTAATTTTCATTTGACAAACAACCCAATATTTGCGCATAGACAGCATGTCTAATATACGCATATGTATATAGACATGTGCATGCACATTTTTATGTATAAGTGAATACATACATACAAACATATATATGTATGTATATACATATATATATAAATTATATAATACTACATTTCAAAATCTACAATGAATATAAAATAACCCAATATAATAAACTTTAACGTGACAAGACAATCAAATGGAATTAGAAATATTGGAACAATTACAAATAAAATTGGAAATTGTGATATGTGGCTCTTTATCAAGGTCAATGTCACGCAAACACAACGATTACGATAAATTTCTGAGGAATAAATCAGGAAAAAGTCCTAATACATAGTTTTAACATTGTTCGATGAATCGTAACCAAAAAATGTGAGTCAAAAAATAGGACATATAAAACCATTTATACATTCTGAATCATATTAAGAAGTCGATTAGCCTTAATTATTTGACCACTAAAAACAGAAATTCAAATGAGAAAACTTTGCAATATACTAAGTCGCCAACGTGTTGAAAACAAAACGCTATGTAACTATATAAACAAATAGATGTCCGATATATACATAGAAAGGCATATTATAGACAGATAATAACACATAATAGGCTAATAAACGAACACACATATTGAGACATAATTAAGAAATGAAAAAAATGCTCTTCGGGGCTTTTCGAAATTTTACTTCAATGTTCAAGTGTAGAGCAATATGTTCTCTGCTAAAATTGGTAAACAGAACTATTTTTTTCTGTAACTTTAAAACTACAAACACGGAAAACAAACATTACATATAATCAAGTATTGTCTGTTATAGTTATATACTTCTTGTTTGTTTATTTTTTGTTTTTTAAATATGCTGCTTTCGAAATCAGTAATTTTTTTCATGACAATCCTTTGTTTATTGTAAAATTTGTCTCTAAGCCGTGATAAGAAAACAGAAAAAGTAATAATAAGGAAATTTATAAATATTTTTAAGTGCTTTAAAAAAGTAAAAGAAAAAATCAATGATCTGGAAAATAACTTAATATGAAGATATCAGTTTTATATTAATATTTAAGAGTAATTTAAGAAATTAATATAATTTTTCACTTTATATTTCTAATTACTACAATACTATTTCATCCAATACTTCGACATGTGGTTAAAATATTTTTAAATTATCCCCTATGTGTTTTCAAAACAATTAAAATATTTCTTGCTCTTGATAAAGTTTTCTTGTTTAAGCGAAGATAATCTAATTTTTAAGATTAAGTAAAATATTTTCACCTATTTTCTTTATATGAGAACTCTGAAAACATTTTAAAAACACTTCTTTATAAACATATAAGCTGTAAAACTTCTTTTATGGCTAATAAAATCTTTTTTTTTTTCATAAAACTTAAAATGATTAATGGTTAAAAATACTTGAACAATCAACTGTGATAAAGAGTATAATAACTTAAATCTTTGTAACCTTTTAAAGCTGAAATTATACATGACTAAAAAGTAAAATTAAAGAAATGCTTTTGAAATAGATTTTCTTTAAACACTATAATTCATACATCATAAAGATCTGGCAATAAAATTTTTATCTGGGTGCCACCATTTGAACTTTTATACCTTTATTACAACTGGTTTGCTGTCCAATAATTCAATATAAAATTAATAAAAACTAAATAACAGATAAAAAGATGGAGAGGATGACAAGTTGCTACTATTGCTCTAAATTGATTCGGTTTTTTTGCATTTTTTTTAAAGGACAAATACAACTTCATACGTCAGGCTGTGTATCACACAATTTATCACAAATCTTTTCAATATCTTTTTCAGCAAACTGGTTGATCATATATTGAAGATATATACTATCTGACAAATGCATTACGGCTAAACTATAATTTTCTAAGTGATAAAACTGTTTCTGTCATGCCCCATTTGCTTGAAATAGGGCTAAAAATAAATATTTAACTTGAGTAAAAATCCAACCAGTTGCTAAAATATTTTAGGTTTTACTAGAATTACGTGATTTAGTAGCATTTCTATCAAAAATAAATAGAAAAAAGCGTAATGTTAATTTATAAACTAAGTCTTTGGGCATTTTAAATAACGACAAATGTAAACGAGAAAAGCTTTGTGCATCATAAAAGTCTGTGCAATTTGAAATAAAAAAAAAATAATAGAATTTGTCAAAAAAGAGTAAAAAGTGCTACTAATACAGTTTCAAAAACTTCCCTGTAATTTAAATTTTTTTTTTTTTTTTTTTTTTTTATTTGACGGAATTTTTGTCTTTTGACTGGAAAAATTCAGAACATTTTAAGCTTAGATTCGCGAAGTTTTGTAGGGAAAAGATTACATAAAAATTACCATTTTAAAATAGAAAAATGGTTACAGTACGGTAGTAGACACATAAATGTGATTTCTCGAAAACACAATTTTGGAAGATTTTAAGTATTATTTAGATTAGATTGCTGATAAACCGTGTTATCAGGAGGAATCGGTAATTTAAAACTGAAACTATTCGTGAATTAGCGGTACATAATGAACGCAAAAATGCGTGTCAATTCACAGATTTTTCTTTGTAATTGGAGGTCAAGATTTCTTCAGTATTAATAAACATTAGTTAATAAAATAAATTAAAAACTTTTACATATAACATAGGGTAAATATCCGATTACAAACAAACATGTGGTTTTACAACAATAGCAATTATTAAAATAATTTTATGTTGGAAAAATATTTTATACGTGATGTCCATATGCTATAAATTGCGTAAATAATTTCATACATGCACGATCTTTAATATTCACCTTTTTTTAATGGAAAAAAAATCGATTAGAGAACATTTTTCCGATTGCAAAGGGAGAAAAAGACCAAGAAGTTCGGGGGGGACGATTCGTGAAATTAATGTTGCATTATAATTTTACATAGAAAAGTTTAACATAAAAGAATAAAACTTAATAACCAAGCAATAGATAACAACAAAAGTTTTATTTAGAAATAATTTTAAAGCATCAAACAAAAAATCATTCATTGAAAGTAAAAGCAACAATAACAGCAAGAAAATTGCAAAACTTTTTTCTTTAAATAACAACAGTTTTATCTCCTAACTTCAATAGAAAAAAGTATTGTAATCGAAATTTTTTTTGACTTCCGGTTTTCGACAGATTATATGGTTTAGGGATCAGAGATCCTAAAAGACATGTTTATACAAAATGTCTGTATGTCCCTTCGTTTGTCCGTGTGTCGCCATTGTATCATAAAAAAGGGTTTTGAAATTATGCATAAAATCGAACCAAATTCATTGTGTACGCATTTCGATATGGCAAGCAAATAATCATTCAGCGTAGAAGTACACTGCCGATAGAGGACGCTGTTATAACAATTTTTGAACCATTTTCATTATTGTACTATTGAAGAGTATTTGAAGTTATGCATAGAATTAAACCAAATTTTTTGTATAAGTGTTTGGCTATGGCGAGTGGGTCCTCCTTCAATTAAAAAAAAATCCACCGGAAGGGAACGCTACAAAACCGATATCTGTGTAATTTTCATTATTCTACCATCTAGAATTGCACAAAGTTATGCATAGAACTGACTCAAATATGTTGTGCATGTTTTTTGGCTATGGCCAACAGGTCGTCCCTGAACTTGAAAAAAAAATCTGTCTAAAAGGGGCGGTGTAGTAATGTTTTTTATGCCATTTTCATTATTGTACTATCGAAAAGTGTATGAAATTATGCATAGAAATAAACCAATTTCTTTGCGTATACTTTTGGCAATGGCCAGCAGGTCCTCCTTTGATTTCGAATTATTCTCCAGGAAAGGATTGCTGTACTAGCGCTGTGATAGCGGTTTTTGGGGCATCATCTTTATTTTATCATCGAAAAGTGTATGAAGTTATGAATAAAATATAATGATTTTTTGTGCATATTATTGGCTATGGTTAGTAGCTTCTTTCTGAATTTGGAAAGATTGAGCCGGAAATGGGATGCTGTGCTAGCAATTTTTGTTCAATGTTGTTTCATAGTTTTATCTTCCATTGGTCTTAACTCGTGATCTTCTTAACCGGCTATTCGCAAACAGCTGATGTACAACAGAATAACAAAAAATATTGATATTAATAAATATGATGATCGATATTAAATTCTTTTTACACCGATTAACTGACAGAAGCAGAAGTTTAAGATGAAAATCTAAGTTGGTATCGTGTTGAACGAAAATAATTCAGTATTAACATATGCAACTTCTTTTTTCAATATTAAGATGCATGAAATAAAAGACAGATTTTAGATTAGTACTTCGCTCCTGTTAAAACAAATGGTAAAAAAAATGTTCGACGTCACATCCGGTGTATGTTTCATTGGAAACGTGACTAAGAATTAATGCACATTCGATATCACATGATGATGTATTCAGAAGACTCTAAAAAATCAGGCACGTTGCAACTCCTCTTAACTAAGTTCCCGCAAGTAAACTCCTAGTAAGCTTACTAAGTCTCCGTAAGTAAACTCCGCATATTTTCATAACGAACAAAAGATGAGTTTTAATAACTAGTCAGCTGGTCTATAGACATAACTGGACTACCTACCTGCAAGGGACAATTGTAAAAGAATAGAATATTTTGGTGTGGGTTCTTTATATTGGCCATTCCATATATCTCAGGTATATGAAGAACTAGGTTTTCAATTTACAGAATTCAATGTATTGCAATCATATCATATTGATTGACATTGCATTGCTTATCATATCATAAAAAGGGCAGACTCAATAAATAAATCTCGATAATAACCTATTACCATTACAAATTATGTGCAAAATTTAGAGCGAACGAAATATTTTCGAATCGTAAACAAACGACACATTTAGAAAACAATCTTTATTTCCATTTAAAAACTTGAATTATTTTTTCATTAGCGACAAGATTAATGCTGTTTTTAACAAGAACAGTTGATAAAAGTTTATTAAACATAACTACATTTTTTTTTATTTTACTGAATGATACATTTCATGCGAAACAATTATATTCTAAGTATCCTACAAATTCAGCTTTGTTATAGAATGCACATCAAGACTAGGGCATTCATGTATTTTTTATATTACTAGCAAAAGTCATGCTTTGTTTGGATTCGCGAAGTATTATGCTATAAGATAAATATTTGAAATTAATAATATATTTTTAAAATTACTTTTGCATCTTTATTAAGTAAAAATGTAATTTTATGTTTAGGCGCATTTTAATTTTAAAATGTATTTCAACCAAATTACTAAGAATTTCTTCGGATTGTTTATTTATGATATAAGACTGGTATAAATAAAAATATTTTCGAAGTAGAATTATACAAAACATTAATTAATTTCATTTGTTTACAATTCTTTTATTGCTACTTCTCAAAAACATAATGTAATTCTTTTAAAATTCATAAATATCGTCTGCTTAAATGATTTCACAAAATAAGAATAAATTGTGTATTTGAATTTTTAACACAGAAAAATACTTTTATAATTGAATGTTAATAAGAGAATTTTCACAAATTTTAATTCATTAAAAATATGCTATATTTTTTCTTAAAAAAATGTATTTTATAAATTTTATAAAAGAAATCATGAAACTATACATAGTTAAAAAGGATGTTCGGATAGTTTGAAAATCCGAAAGCAATTTTTGAAATATTTTGTCATAATAATGAAAATATATTTTATTTATTTATTTATTTAATGATGATTCTAGCTATAATACTTAGTTTTTCTTCTGAAAACGTACGTGTTTCACTTTTTATTTGAAAAAATGCGTTCATAATGGAAAAACATGTAAAATAAATTAATTAAAGTAATAATTTTTTGAAAAATATTTCTGTAAAAAAATAATATTCTGCAAATCTACAGATCATAATTTATATTTGTGTTTAATTTCAAGTCAAAATACTATTTAGTTTTTTTGTAAAATGTACGACAAAATGTCATTTGAGTGGCCTAGTAGAGGATTCGCTTCGCTCATCCTAATTATTTTTCTGTATAAAGAATGCATCTATCAAATGATAACTACTCTGACCAGTTTAAAATATTGAAAAGATGGTTTTTCTCTAATAGTACTATTTATGGAGACGAAAATTGAATTTTGCCAGTTATAAATCGCTGTCGAAAATGAAAAGGGATTTTGTACCTATAGAAGCAAAGCAATTCGCAATGACTAAACAGTAGCGGAAACTTCAATTTTTTTTTCGTCTGAGCAGAAGTTAGAATTAAATAGTCATTCGAATTCCAATAGTTTTGAATTAACGGCTTGGTATTTTTAAAAAATCACCACATATTTTCTCAGTGAAATATGTGGGTCTTTTTCGAAATAATGATGCCTATTTTTGCGTGATTTAATCTAAATGTTTAGCTAAAATTTTTTAATTTACTTCTAA
Source organism: Maratus speculifer (assembly GCA_964019185.1). NCBI lineage: Eukaryota > Metazoa > Arthropoda > Arachnida > Araneae > Salticidae > Maratus > Maratus speculifer. The sequence continues at coordinate 102,784,611 of OZ025289.1, read as the reverse complement.
TCAATACCATTTCATTAAAAATGCTTATTTTTTCAAATATCTACTTATTAAACTAGCTTGGGTTATAAAGTATTCTTTTTACATCATGATTCTAAAATTTAAAATGAGTTATCAGCCCTAACATTTGACGCTTAATACTCCCACCAACATTTTGCAAACCCGCCATTTTTAAAGTTAAGATTTAAGAAATACAGTTTACTACTTTAATATGTGTATAAAAATTCAGTATAAAAGAGTTTCAATTAACCATCGAATTATTTTAAATGGGTTACCGAATAAGCCTTAAATTTAATGGCGAATTAATAGTGATGTTATCCCTTAAAGCTTTAAAAAAATTATCACGAAAAAATATAGATGAGTAAATTTCTATTAAGTTCCGTATTAGGTTCTTTTTTAAAATATAAAAATACAAATAAATGTTCTCATTGCGAAAAATCTCCAATATTTTTGCAACGCTTATTCCATTTTCTTTAAATTGAAGAGCTTAATAAATATTCAAGAGGAGAAAACGTTTGACATATCCCAAGAATAAATTCTTCCAGCATTGAAATTATGGTGCTTAGAACTGCCTCTGCAGAGGAATACAAACGCATCGAGACAGTGCATTAAAAGAACAAGGATACAGCCCGGCATTTTTTAGCTTTAAATTACCAGGAAGCACTATTCGAGACAGAATGACTTTGATTTGTGGTAAAACCAAACGTTTCTCCCTGTATACGGAAGGAGGACGTAATATTACCGTTGGGACGAAAAGTGACGGAACAGTTTTCGTAAGTGTTATCGATCCTCGCAGAGAGCGAGCAAAGGAGTGGTCATAAAAGAGAGCCACAGCGTGACTTGAATGGGCCTTACAACTAGACTACGAGTTCGGGCTTCTTTCCCAGTCGTAAAAAGCGGACAATGGTCAAGGACTGCAAGAGAAAAGTGCTCGATGGAGTTTGTTTTTTTCTTCCTTTCTTTCTTTACTCCGTAGTTTTTTGAGGCACGTTCAGGGCACTAGCCGTAGAAATTTTATTAGATTACAATGCTGCTGATATCGTTTTTGCAGGCGTTGTTGACAAATTTACTGATACGCTGTACGACCGTCTCGAGTTTCTTTGATATTATTATTTTTCAGAGGATACGACGTAGCTGACTGAAAGTGAATGGGAAAACAAATTTTAAGAAAAGTAAGGTATTTTAGCGTAGCACTTAAAATATTAAACTATAAAATGGATAAAACAATGAAAGGGGAAACAGTTTTATTTCAAATAAAGTTTGTGAACTTACGAAATAGGTTTTAAAACTTTATAAACAAAGTTTACAACGATAAATAAAAATCTGACTTAGAAAAAGAATTTTACGTGAAAGAAAGTAATAACGGTTTTCTATGATGTATTGTTTTAGATAGGAGTATAAATTTCATTAACTTTACAAAAATTTTCAGATAATGTTCCTCTTTGAGATGAAACTGTGTAAAAGTGTTTGAAGTGTAAAGACATTAAAATAAACGCCAAGTGGTGCTTGACATTCAGATTATGTTCCACTGATAAATTTGATCAAAGTTCGCCAAATTATCATGGGTTATTATGAAATAGAAGTCGTATGATGAATCACTTATAATTCTAAATTATTCTATTATAGTCAAGGAAAGAAAGATTCAACACTTTTTTGCAGACTATTATTCTCCTTGAAGTAAGAGAACTTTTAAAAATACATAATATGAATTTTAAAAAGCTCACCGTTTTACTTAAAAGGTGTCGAAGATAATAATAATAATATAGATATTAAAAGTTTGAAACATACATATTAGTTTAATTACCAAGTACTTTCATCCTGTAAATCCACAGCTTAGGGCATATTTTTATTAGTTGCTGCTCCATTCAGTCAAATACGTCATTTTGCTTGAAATGAAGTAGTTGAATGAATAAAACAGCAAATAATAAAAATATTCTCTGATAATGTCCGCTGGTTTGCAAGCCGAAAGTATTAGGAAATTTAAATAAATTATATTTTTTATCTTGTTATGGCTAATACAAAGATGACACGTGCATGTTTTTTGTAGAACTCAAAGTAATTTGGGTCTGAGATTCTGCTTTGTTTAAACAAATATTTCCATTTTTTTCAAGTTTTCAATAATTTCAATTACTTGTCTTATTTGTAAAGAGGATCCGTTTCAAAGAATTTTCTAACGGTTTACATATCAATTTAAATTTGCAGAAAATTCATATATAACTTGTATACTTACTTTAGTTGAAGATGTCTTTATTTTGGTTTATAATGGTTTTATATTTATAAAATTTATGTATCACTAATTATTAAAAAAGGCAAGTATTACGTGTGTCTTTTTTAATTATTTAAAGGATGTTAATAACACGATAAAATAGTTTCTGTGCAGAAAAAATGTGATTTTCTTGCTCACAGAAATGTATGAATGAGAAAATACAAATTTATGAACGTCTCGGAAAATTTTAGATTTAGAAAATTGCTTATCCATCAAACATATGTCTTTGACTTGGCCAAGCGCCGAAAGAACTAAGCACTGACTATATTTCTTTCATGTTGCGTGTTCATGATGCTGTCCCAAATGTTACATCTTTGTCCCCCTTCATATGGTTCAACTTTTAAAAGATGCGTGCATATAAATAGCGTGCTTATTTACCATAAATCTTCGCGTCGTCCGAAATCAGTTTTAAACAATATAGTTAATGGTGTATTTCTTGTTCATAATTTTTAGGAATAAAGCTATATAACGTTGTAATACGTTACACATTACTTCTGCCGTAAATCACTTTCTTCGTATAAGTATAGTTAGTATATACTTATACTAACTGTATATTTATAAACAACTTTATATTTATAACTACTAAACTAACTTTATAAACAATTTTTACTGTGATTTATTAGTAGTTCGTATGCTATAAAATGTATGGACAGGTCATCAAATATGTTTTTTAAGTTCATAATATTCTACTGCAAGCAAAAAACACTGCATTTTCTTATGTTCAGACTTTATGATGCGAAAATTATTCATGAAATAAATTTGACGGATATGTCAATCTCAAAACTTTATTGTATGTCATACATGTTAATACTTCAAAATTAATATATAATTGTTAATTATGTATTTTAACCTAGATTAGACAGTTGAATGATTCAAAGGAAATTTTTTTCTACGGCGCCAGCCCCGAAAATTCGACAAATTTTGCTTTTTCAGGGCTGCCTTCAGAGCGTTTTTCTTCAATTTCTTATACAAGTCGCAGACTACCAGAATACATTTTACCATAATATTTTGTCCAAAAATATTCATAAATTCTTCACAGCAAAAAATCGAAATAAACGCACAAAAAATTGCTATCACAGCATTTTTTTTTTCCGTGGAGAAATATTTATTTTTTCAAATGGGACCAAACGACTCAAAGGTGAAGCTTGCTTCAAATCTACTATACATAAGATATATTAGAAATAAATAACTGGATGAATTTTTGTTCAATTCTATACATAACTTTGCATACTTTCCCATGATAACATAAAGAAAATGATACAAAAATCGTTATCACAGCTCCCCCTACCAGCGGACAATCTCCGATTTCAACTGGGAGCTGCCGGTCATAGCCATATATACATATATTAAGTTTGGTTTAACCCTTTCCGGCATGGGCAAAATCTGTTAGTAAAATGAGAAATTACCGATTGACACCGGAATTCACAAACGGATTTTTAAGATGTTTTAAAATCCTTAATTTAAGCTTTTATTGTAAAAGAAAATTTTTAATATAATATTATTGGTGCCGATTGCAAGTTTGGAATTAAAATTAGGTATCCCAGGACCGGGCGCAGTGTGCCGGAAAGGGTTAATTATATGCATGACTTCACACAGTTTTTTATAAAAAAAAGAAAACACACAAATAAAAAGTTTGTGAAAATATGTTCTTCGGGATCTCTAATCCCTGAAAAGGGTAAACCCGGCAAGTATAAATTGTAAAAAAACGGACTATTTTATGGAGATTGTACTGGCAATCGTGACGTCAGTACAATTTCCGTTAATTCACTGTTAACTAATGGCAAAATGTCTGTTAATTCCAGATTTTGCTTTTTTTTCGGGAAAAAACGAAAAGGTTTCTTGAATTTACGAGAATTTTTCCGTTAACAAACACTGCATCATATTAGCTTCCCGATTGCCAATACAATATCCTTTAAATCGTCCATTTTATTGTTTTTATTTTTTTTACAATGTACAGCTCTAAAAAATTTAAACCAAAAAAAAAAAAAAAAAAAACTATTATAATACCGCTTCTATTACTTGAATAGTATGTCAAAAAACAACTATGTAAATATAATCTCATCGGCTGAAAACATATGCAAATCTTGATTCAGTTTTTCTTTACAACTTATTATGGTTTTTTGCGTAGCATTTTGTTCTTGAATAATTTCAATAAATTATTTTTTATAAAGTCATTACATTAATTTCAATGTATATTTATCATTATATTCTTTGTAGTATTTGGTACAGCTAGAAAAGTTGTGATGAAAAACAGTTTTACATTTAAGAAAAAGCATTATGCTACTTATTAAAAGTAACAAAAATTCTTTATACTTTTGTCACTTATACTCTACAATGCAGAGTGTTGCCACTAGGAAATACTTTAAGTACCTTTTTATACATTATTCAGATTATAATACAGCTGTTAACACAGACTATTTTTCTCCTAAATTTTTGTTAAAAGTTCACATATGACGGTTTCAAAAAATTTCTCCTGATACAATATACAGTTATACTGATACAATATACAATATAATTTTCTCTTGTACAATATACAGTTATTATAAAAGAATTTGAACGGAATGAATTTGTGACAAAAAAGCATGCACTAAAAGGTTAATTAGTTAAAATATTTCCTTTCTTTCTAATATTTCGTCATTTTTTAGAAATAGTAATAACCCTCTTCTATTATCATACTAATTTTCTGCTAAATAAATATAGCGTTATAAAGTTCACTAATACTATGTAAAAAAGCATGGATTATAACATCATTTACGCCAATTTATGCAGGCAGTGTCAAGAATAGGCCATAATTTTCTTTTTTTTACGTAAACGTATAAATGATATTAAATGAATTACTATTTATACCTAATCAATTTATATTATTAATCTCAGCAAATAAATTAATCAGGATATCGTAATTAATTTATTTGCATAACCAACATAAAGTTACACGCGTCACTGAGTCAAAACAAATGCACCACAACTTATTAAATCTGTGCAACACCCGACAATATGTCCATAGTGAAAAACCATGCAGCGAGATAACAAGCGTTTCTACACTTGAACGCTTCTCAATAACATTGTTCAGTCTAAGCTTCCCGTTAACTTTAGACTCTGCCTTTACACACCTGTTTCATTTCCTGTGATGGTACATAAAAAAGGTATCAAAACAAGGGTTTGAGATTGTTTTTCAGTCTTTTGAAAAAAGAATTTTATGTTTTTGCTATCTAGTACGGAAAAAATAAATGAACTTTTTTACGATCAAAGTGAAAAAAATATACATAAACTTTTTGTAATTAAAAAAACTAAGAATGTTAAATAATGCTGCCGATTTAAACGTTATTCGTCTCTAGAACATTCTCTATTTTAGTTTAATATACTAATAATTATCATATTAATCCATTTTTTATTTAATCTCATAAGTATTAAATTTTAAAGTGACTTGACGCCCACTAAATTATTTTCTTTTATTTTAGTATTTTCTAAAATAGATTTGTCACAATATTAAATAGTATTAAGAAGAAATCTCATCTAATCCAGAAAAAGTGGTATTTTTATGTTGAAATTTCATTGCTTTTTGTTTAGGAATTTTAAGAAAATTATAAATTATAATTTCTCATACTATTTTGAATATTTTAATGTTTTTTGCTAGTTTATATGTAATTATACTCTAGGCAAGGATCACATTAAAGTTAATTAAAAGAGAAAAAATAAAATGTCATGCCATAGAGTTTAAAAAAATGACCATTTCCTTGGCCTTTTTATTTAAAAAGAAATAAATTATGTAATATCGCTAAAAATCCAATTCCTAATGAAATAGTATCCAATATAATATAGTATCCAAAATAGTATCCAATATAGTTTTCCAATATAATCATTGGTTATTATATATTACAGCATTTCTAGTATGTAATACGTAATGAAACAATAAAATGTGGTATGATATATGGTGAAAAATAGCAAAATGGCCATCTGCTTAACATTTTTATTTTTTAGATATAAACAATGTGTGTTGCTGAAAATCCCTCTCCTAATTTTATGAATTACAATCATGAAAAATTGCCTCATAAAATCAATTAAATGAAAAAGTATTAGTTGAAGTTTTATTTATACTGGTATAAGAAATAATGATAATCATAAGAAAAAAATCTAAGAAAAATTAAACTAAACATTTCAACTCTGAATCATTTAAAGGGAAATGGAGGATGAAAAGCATTTTTTACATATTTATAATCATCTGATCTTTACATCGGCAAAATATACTAGGGATGTCAAAACACAATTTAGGAAAAATATATATGTAATTGATATTCACATTTTTCCTCTCCCCCCCCCCCCCAAATGAATGATTTCAAGTCTTTTTAGTAATTTGAATATATTATGTAGTAATTTAGTAATATGAGTTCTTGATTAAAAATGGTATAAAATTCACAATGCTTCCCTTTTTTTTTTTTACGATTCGCAATTCGTGATTTTGTGAAAAATATGAAAACAAAAGAAAGCACAGCTTAAAACTATATGTTAGTTTAAAAACAATATATGAAAAAAAAAGTACATCTCAAAGTTGCGTTAGTTAAAAAGGAAATATGGGAAAATATTAAACCTGCTGTTTAGAGTTTAAAATGCATAAGACGAAACTAATACATATATATTAATTAATAATCCTATATGATAAGGGAGAATCTTTCACCTTTAGAATTACTAGTTTAGAAAGCTAATTACGAATATTCCATGCAAGTTAAAACTTTGTTGTTAATTATAAACCTCCAAATCAAGTTTCCGTCTATTGTTCCATCAATCTGCGCCTATATTACCAAATATCTATAACAAGCTACTCACAGGCTCTATTACCATAAGTAAATACAATTCCGTGAATACAATCTATATTAAATATTTCATCGCTCTGACATATAATCACAATGAATTATTTACGTACCCATGACCAGTTCTCGAACATACAAAATTCAGCGCATATCGCTCTGCAGTACATGCACAGATTGGTAATATTCATTAGAAGTGAGTTATTTTGTCCACTCGGTTCATTAATATGAAACAAAGAGATTCTCTGAGAGAGAAATTTGCTACAGATTTTCATACCTCGATCATTAACTTTCATGCATTTCTATCGACTTATCTCCACGCAAATAGTTTGTTAAAACGCACGTTGGTGAGATCTGCTTTCTTCAGGAATTGATATTGAATAGAGAAATGTCAAATCCTGCTCAAGAGATATTAGAAGAATCATTGCTAATGAGCTTGATTTATGAATACTTAAACATTTATCGACGAGGAAGTTAATGTTTCATGCATTTCAGTTCCTTCAATTTTCGTTGTGTCACGACAACAAATCACCTTTTGAATGTCCTTTATGATAACCTAAGCTGCTTTATATTACAGTGTATTTATTTCATCTTCTATTGCTTTAATTTATTTATTCATTTTTTTTCCTATTTTCTTTCTTTAAGACGCCAAATAACAAACGAAGTTTTCCCCATCCAAGAAATATTGCAAGATTAAAATCACAAATAAAAATAGTCCTTTAAAAGAAGAAGGCCTTTCGGCCAGTGCCGGGAGGAAGAGGTAGCTTTGTATATTTTTTGGTTTTAAAATTTTGCAAGTGTTAATCGAAGGTAATTTTACGCAAATTTTAAGAGGCTAAAATACGATGAACCTGATAAGAGAATATTCGTCAGTACTGACATGAATGAGAATTGCGCCAAATTAGTAAGTTATAGCTAAGTCAGCATTATATATGGTTTCTAATTTTTGGTCGACAAATGTGGCAGTATTTCTCCAAGTATCGCCAAATTTAGCAGAAATTTGAAGCTAATGGATATTAATAATAAGCCGCAATTTTGAAACAAGATGGCGTATAAAGCTGGTCAACGAACTTGATCGAAACATGGGTATCTACTATACATACAATCAATCTCATCATCCGAATCAAGTACGAAAATTACAGCCTGACGCAAATCAGATTGTTTCAAATGTAAAATTCTCTATAAATTCAAACTGCTATACCTTAGCCATTTTAAGAGGAAAACAAAACACAATATGCTTCAAAATCCTTGTATTAAGGTCTAACTCCTAAAAAAATTCAGTTTTTGATTTATTTGTTTTATTTTTTATTTTTTTTAAATCCAAATCGTTGCCATTTTGAAACAAGGTGGTAGATGAAGCTGGCCAACAAACTCGGTCGAGTTATTGGTATGAATTATATATTCAATTATCATACAAGTAATTTCATCCAAATGGATTAATAAATACGAGTGTTATTGTATGACAAAAATCACATATATATATACATATAACCATTATAAAATACTACAAATCAATAGCCATAGCGGATACAATTCACAGTTGAGTATTATGCTTGTGGTGAAAGATCAATTCTTAAATTCCGTACAATACAACAAACATACGATGTGGTTGTTGTATGCTATGAAATTGAAAAAGAATTGTAAGATTATGTATTTTTAATACCATGTTTTAACAAAGATGAAACTATCTTTAAACAAAGACATGGAATTCTCTACAGGGAATTAACTGCAAAATAAGAGAAATGTCTATAAAATGATGACCAAAAAACTCAATCAAATGCATTTAACCGAGAATTAGTGTAAATTTACAGAGGGTCTCACTTTTTTTATGTGTTTTTACAGAAGTTGTTAACAGTGCATATCTAAGGAAAAAAAGTGAAGAATTTGGAAAATTACAAATGCGTAATATTAATTATAACAAAGTGCTAGCAACAGTGATTTAAGTTTAGTCACAATTCGAAAGCACCTGACACAATTAATGCAATTTGTTAATCAAATGTTCTAAATTTTAAACTTTTATACATTTCAAAATTGCTCCAAGCATGATTGTTTATAAAAAAAATCTTTAACATTAAAGAACTGCTGTTTTTGTTGCTGCTGTTGTAATTGTTTTTACTTTAAATCAATTAATTTTCATTTTATGCTTTCTAGATTTTCCTAAATAAAGCATTTGTTTTATAAATCGTTTCTTTATTAATTTTTGTTCTTCTATGATATAATTTCTTGTGTAAAGTCATATAGTAAAATAGAGGTAATATAATATTAAGTATAAGTCATGTACTATATCCATATGTATAAGTCAATATAGTTTGTAAACATCATCATGTATTCCTTTAAAAAATACTTGTAATAGAATAGATAATAAATCACATTTCTGAAAACAAGTATTATAAATTATTTTATTTTTAATCAACGTACATCTCAAAAGAAAAATTTGCCAAAAGTATTGTATGACAAACGCAAACTAATAACACAATTCGTGACACGTTTTTTCATTACAGTTTCCAGTTTTTGGAACTGCATGTCAAAATCTTGCAACACTGCAGAAAAACACCTTATGTAAATCAATTTATACATCTTTTAAAGATAAAAAAAATAAGCTTAAAAATAAATCACTCTTTTGACGTAACACATGCGTCACTCAAGAAGAAAGTGTTTGCGTAATAAAACTATTGATGAAACGTTCACGTCAATATGTCATCCAAATTAAAAGAACGCGTTCTGAACGGCTAAAAAATATTCCGGTAAATATTGATTTTGCGAGAATTCTAAAAAGAAAGAATTGCGGATGTTAACAAAGATCTAATAATGCTCTTTTTGTGCTTTAAGTTTGTGCTGGTATTATTAATTGAGAAAAAGATTTACAGCATTTTTTGAAACAATCTGTAGCTATAGTCATATTTATCTTTTCAGATCAATATTCCTATTTTTTCGGAAAATTCTAATCGATGAAAGAAGAATAAGTAATAAATAACGCTTTGCATTATATTCTTTGAAACTGAAAAATTACTTTCATATGTAAGAAATGCTGTAAGCTATCATCAACTTCAAAAATAAAGTAAATGGAATAATAATAATTTCTTTTAAAGCACTGAAACATGTAAGATTAAATATCACTTATCGCAAAAGTAGTTTGTGTTGGAATGTTATTCCATAAGGCGTGAGCAAGTAAGTTCCTCAATAATAAAAGGAGTTAAAAACTTTACCTTTTAGTTGGCACACATTTATTTGAAGAAATAAAGTAGAATAATGATGAACAAATACTTGGAAACACTTCACAACACAAAAGAACAGATGCACAGTCTTCACAATATTTACAGAACACAACAAAATAACAAAAAATAACTTTGAAACATATATTAGCTTCAGTTTGAAGCAGTTCTTCATGAACAGTAATTATTCCTTTGGAATCATAATGTATGATAATGGATTGTTAATCCTTGACAGCATTTTGCTGCCTAACCCAGCTCAGTCATTACATCAACAAACTGTTCTAAAGTTCTCTTCCAGTGAAAACAGAATAATGTCTGGTGCTGCCATCTGGCGGTAGATTTTAGTACAAAAAGAAGCAATTGTCTAACATCTCTCCCGTTTTGTGATAGAATCTGACACCAGATGGATAAGGTTTCTGCAATGTTCAAATTTGGTCTTTGGCAATGGCTTTGTCATTATATCTGCTATCATTTCATTTGTTGACAGGTATTTGACATCTATTATATTTTTCATTTTCAAATCTCGTATGTAGTGATACTTTGTATCAATGTGTTTAGTTCGCGACTTGAACTTTTCACTTTCAACCAATTTAATAGTTGATTGATTATCTTCAAAAATTTTAATTGGATAATGTTGATGTAATTTAAGATCTTTACATAGTTTTAAAATCCACAACACTTCTTGAGTTCCTTGTGAGAGTGCCACATATTCCGACTCGGCTGACGATAATGTAACACATGTTTGTTTTCTTGAGAACCAAGAAATGCAACTATTGCCCAAGAAGATTACATTTCCTGAGGTAGATTTTCTATCTGTAGTATCTTGACCCCAGTCAGCATCTGAGTATGCAACTATATTAGGATAATCTTCTGAGGAAATATGAAGTGCAAGATCTTTTGTGGTTTTTAGGTACCTTATTACCCTCTTAACAGCATTCCAGTCCTTTTGTCTTGGATTATTGCATCTTCGACTTAGTATATGCGTAGAAGCTGTAATGTCAGGTCTTGTGCATGAAGAAATATATAATAGACTTCCGATAGCTTGTCTATAGTTATCATTTGATGATAAAAGATTTTCTTCTTTTTCTAAACTATAATAGTTTGTTTCCATTGGGGTATAAGTTGGTTTGGCTTCTTCAAGCTGAAAATCTTTAACTAATTGATTTATTTTATTTGTTTGTGACAGCAGATACCTTCCATCTTCTTTTCTATGAATCTCTATACCTAAGAAGTATTTTGCTTCTCCTAATGATGTTATAGGATAAGACTTCTTTAAATAGTTTATTACTTCATTGACTTCATCTTCATCTTCTGAGCTTATCAACATATCATCTACATATAGTATGAGATGAATTGTCTTCTTTGATTTTTCTTTCGTAAACAAACATGGATCTGCTTCACTTTGTTTAAATCCATTTGCCTTTAGAGTATTTTCTATTTCTTCATTCCAGCACTTGGCGGCTTGCTTGAGACCATATATAGCCTTTTTTAATTTATAGACTTTGTCTTTGTTTTCTTGATCTTGAAAGCCTTCTGGTTGAAGCATGTATAATTCTTCATTATCTAATTTACCATGTAGAAAGGCTGTTTTAACATCTACTTGGAATACTTTGGCTTTACGATAAGCTGCACAGGTCAGAAAAGCTCTAATAGTTGTATGTTTGACGACAGGAGAGAAGGTTTCATCATAATCAGTGCCTAGTTGTTGAGTGAAACCCTTGGCAACTAGTCGTGCTTTGCATTTTATTTCTTCACCATTTTCATCACATTTTGTTTTATAAACCCATTTACAGCCAATTGCGCGCTTACCTTTTGGTAAAGTAACAAGCTCAAATACTTCATTTTCCTTTAAAGAGTTAAATTCTTCTTTCATAGCTTGAAACCATTTCTGTTGATCTTTTACAGGCAATTTTAGAACATCTTTAAAAGTTTCGGGATCTTGATTTTTGGAACAACAGTCTTCAGTTTTGTAAGAAAATCTTTCTGGTGGAATTCCTTTTGTCTCTCTGCTAGAAATTCTTCTCTGTGAATTAGCTTCACTTTCTTCTGTTATTGGGCTATCTACTGATTTTTCATCAGTTTCTATTTCTTCTGCAGTATTTTCTATTGGAATAGATTCACAAACATTTTCAAGACTTTCTTCTGAAAAATTGAAATGGATTAAATCAGAAGTTCGCTCTTCAGGATTTTCTGGGAAAAAATTTTCACCATTCATATTTTCAAAAAACTTTACTGTCCTACTTATCACAATTTTTCTTCCGCCTGTATAAATTCGATATCCCTTGCTTCTTAAATCATAACCAACAAAGATTCCTTCAGTGGCTTTTTCATCAAATTTTTGCCTCTTCTGTTTATGAACATACACATATGCTTTGCATCCAAATACTTTAAGGTGACTCAAATTTGGCTTATGCCCATTCCACAGTTCATATGGTGTCTTTTCAGTTGATTTTGTGGGTAATCGATTTTGCAAATAAGCTGCTGTAGCTACGGCTTCTGCCCAGAATGTTTTTGGTAATTTGGCATTTATAAGCATGGCTTTACACATTTCAATTAGAGAGCGATTCTTTCTTTCCGCGACTCCATTTTGAGACGGCGAATATGGCGTTGTTGTTTCATGATGTATTCCTAAGCTCTTTAGGTAGTCACTAACATATTCGTTGCAATATTCTGCTCCATTATCAGTACGCAAGGATTTAATATTTAATCTAAATTTGTTTGTTGTTGATGCAACATACTCCTTTAATTTATCAAATACTTCATCTTTAGAGGAAATAAAATATACCTGTGTATAACGAGAATAATCATCGATAAATGTTACAAAATATCTTTTTGATCCCATACTATTTGTTTCAGCAGGACCGCAAACATCGCTATATATCAGATCAAGTGGTTTTCTACTTCTATATTGCGTTTCTTTTGGAAATGATTTTTCTGTTAGCTTAGCTTTTATACAACTTGAACATTGAGTATTATGAGAACAGTTATTCACAGTAATACCTAAAGCTAAATCATCCTTTTGAATTTTCTTGATGGATTCCAAATTTCTATGACCCAGCCTTTGATGCCATTTTAGAATGCAGTTGACATTAGAACAAACAGGTAATATTTCTGAAGCGCTGTATACTTTTTCATTTGTGGGTTTTATTTTTAATCTGTATAACCCCTCATCAGCTTTTGCATCTGCAACTAATATGTTACCCTTTTTAATTAAACACATATCATCTTTAAATGTTACAACAAAACCTTTCTCAGTGCAAGACTGTACAGACAACAAATTACTGTCTAACTCGGGAACATAAAGCACATGATCTAGTGTAACTTTATTTGTTTGACCATTAACTGTTTCAATATTAAAAGTACATTTACCCTTTCCTTTTGCAGTTAATTTAGTTCCATTAGCAATTGTAATTGTATCTTTATTTGAATTCTTTAATTCTGAGAATAGTTCTAAAGAATTAGCTAAATGAACAGATGCGCCTGAATCAATAACAAAAGTTAACTTTTTGTTTTGATTTCCATTTTGTTGAGATTTCATAACAAAACCTGAAGAATTTGATTCTTTCATTAATTCATGATAGTTTTGAGAATTTGGTGGATTTTCATTTTGACTAGCAGTAGAAGCAGAGAAATTATTTTGTTTTTTAAACTGTTGACGTGATCTATCTTGAGTAAAATTTGGTTTTGTTTTGTTATTGTTGTTATTCTTTAAGTGAAAACAATCTTCACGGTTGTGATTGGTTCTTTTACAATGAGAACAAAATTTTTGTTTATTCAAATGTTTTGGTTTATCCCTATTACCCTTTAAAGCAATAGATTCAAATTTTGTTGAAATTTGTTTAGTTTCAACTCTTCTAAGATATTCATCAATTAACTTGTTTTGAACATATTTTAATGATAAATCTGTGTCATATTTGCTTTCAATAGCAGTTATAAAGGTACTATAAGAATTTGGTAAAGAACAAAGCAAAATAGCTATTAAATTATCATCTTGTATTACTTCACCTATACTTCTTAATTTTTCTGCCAATTCTAAGACAGAATTTATATGTTCCTGCATTTTAATACTTTCATTATATTTAATGGAATACAACTTCCTAAGAAGATAAAGTTTATTTGTAAGATTTACCCTTTCATGAACAGATTTCAATTGATCATATGTTTCTTTAGCACTTTTAGCATGTCTGACATGAACAATTTGAGAATCTGAGATATTTAAACAAATTAATGCTCTAGCATTTCTATCATTTTTCACCCAATTGTCATCATTTTCTTTTTTAGGTTCAAATACAACATCATATAAACCTTCTTTGATTAACAATTGTTCAATTTTAAACTTCCATACTGAATAATTATCATCAGTTAACTTATCAATATAATGAGATTCTTTAAGACTAGACATCATTATATAATAATATTTGCTTATTTCACACAAAATAAAATAGTGTTTATCTTATTAATTTACAACAATAAAATATTATAAACTCATATATAATGCTAATGATGAAATAAGAACATAATAGAATTCTTGAGAACAACTTTAAAGTTACTTCTGGTTTCAGAAAATCTTCCTAAATATTCAAAATTCTTTATTTAAAACATGTATTTGTATTTTCAACTAATAAATAATAAATTTCAATAAGAAACAAGCAAAATAATTTCTTTTCATATCAACAAATAATAGTTTTGGTTTCAAAACAAGAACAATTCTTTGAATTTTCTTTACTATCATTCACTTCTAAAAAATACAATATTCAGAAAATAGTCATTTCAAATTATTTCTTTTGAATTTAAATATTATATTTTCTGTTTTGATATTATTATATTTAAATTTTTGAGACATCTCAGTCTCATAATCAACAATGTTGGAATGTTATTCCATAAGGCGTGAGCAAGTAAGTTCCTCAATAATAAAAGGAGTTAAAAACTTTACCTTTTAGTTGGCACACATTTATTTGAAGAAATAAAGTAGAATAATGATGAACAAATACTTGGAAACACTTCACAACACAAAAGAACAGATGCACAGTCTTCACAATATTTACAGAACACAACAAAATAACAAAAAATAACTTTGAAACATATATTAGCTTCAGTTTGAAGCAGTTCTTCATGAACAGTAATTATTCCTTTGGAATCATAATGTATGATAATGGATTGTTAATCCTTGACAGCATTTTGCTGCCTAACCCAGCTCAGTCATTACATCAACAAACTGTTCTAAAGTTCTCTTCCAGTGAAAACAGAATAATGTCTGGTGCTGCCATCTGGCGGTAGATTTTAGTACAAAAAGAAGCAATTGTCTAACAGTTTGCTCTTAGTGTTTTTATTTTTTTTCTCTAATAATTTTCTTGTTTTTTGCGTACATGTTTTAACAAATTAGGAAAAATCACTAAAATGATTTCTGCTGCATGTAATTATTGTTTCGATTGCATTTCATCCATTCCTAATTATTCTTTCTGTTTATCTAGGGAAATATTCAAATATATGATTAGCAATCAATTGGGTTTTACCAGTAATCTTTAATTTACAATAATCCACTACTATGCGGTACTAAAACAAAATAAAACGACAACCATAAAGTAAAAATTTTACAATTTTAGAAATTTGACGATTATAAAAGCAATCCTTTATTTATTTTTTAATTCAAAGCAACCATACTGTAATCTTCAGATGACTACATTAATTATTGGGGGTTCTATTGAATTAAATAAAGAAAAAAATCTTAAATTCTTATTGAAATTTAATGTAATTCACCCGTTTGCTTTAAACAAGCGATAAATTAAAAAGATAATCAGAGCGATTCCTTAATTCTATGAAAATCTCTATTATCAATTAAGGTCCATTTATTCACTTTTAGAAAAATGCATGCAGATGTTGATTAGATGCACAGGGGCGATCAAATGTTTCCGACCAGCAAAAAATGTTTTAGTTAATTTTTAAGTGTATCCATATGAAGAGGAATCTCAAAGTGATATTTATACATTTTATTGCCATAATAATTAGGAACTTATTTATGGACTAACAAATTAATATCAATAAATTTAATTGATTAAATTAAGTGCAAAGGAAAACGGATGTGTTCAAAAGTTTCCGGCCACCTTCTTAAGTTTAGAAAAATAATGGTATTGTAATAGAAAATAACAGTGATTAGCAATATTTACAATTAGTATTTTATCACCATACCTTTAGCAATGACAACTGAAGCGCAGCAACGTGACATTGATACAATCAACGGTTAAAGATCGTCTATGGTACTTTTTTGACACTTTTTGCAATTTTTTGGAAATTTCGGCTGAGTTGGAATACTTATAGTTCATCACACGTTTGCCAACTTATTTCCATAGATTTTCTATTGGATTAATCACGGGCGTTTGGGCTGGCTATTTCAAAAGTGGATTTTTTTGCGTAAATGTCATTGCTTGTCGAGCTTGCATACATTCATTAAGTTGTTATTATATTAAAAATAATAGTTGCGACCACAATTTTTCCTCCAATAAGGCAGCAAATATTCTTGAAAGATATTCTTATACATTGCATCATTCATCCTGCCGTGGATTTCAAATAATGGACCAACACTTTTTGAAGAAAATACTCCCCACTTAATAACGTGTCTTCCGCTATGCTTCATTGTACGAAAACATATGTCGAATCATATCGTTTATTATAAGGTCATCGTACGTAGTGTCTGCCATGACTCCCAAAAAAGTTTGAAATTCGATTGATGGAAAAGTAGAACTTTTGTCCAGTTTCCACTTGACCAGACGTTGTGTTCCTTGGAAAACGCCAGTCGGGTACGTTGGTATTTTTTTACCTCTGAAATTTTCTTAATACCGACTTTTCCATAAAGTTTTACATCACGTCAGCATCTTAATATGGTAGAGTGACTTTTCTCAGCGATATTTTCATTCCGTAAATCGCGGGATATTGCAACGGCATTTTTATGCGGGTCCTCAACTATTTCACCCCTGATAATTCCCTCCACAAAAATAGTCCGTTTCCGGACAGAAAGTCCTGAAGGCTATGTCCACCTTTTTTACTCCACAGCTGGGTTTTTTTTCGCCGATCGTTGATAAATTTGCCGCAATATCTCGAGAAGATTGATCCTTTAGCGACAAAATAATCACTCATTTACGAACAAGTTATTTTTATTAATTGTTGAACTTTTTAATTTTTGTATTTAAACTAATTCACAAACACGGCGAAAAAACACTTTACCGATAGGAAAAAACTAAAGAATGATGAGTGGCCGGAAACTTTTGCACACACGAATTTCGAATTCTATCCTTTCCCATGAAGTGTCTTCAATATTCAATCAAAAAGATCATGTGATCTGAGGACATTCCCATATTCCTAACTTTTAAAGCAATTGTGCTTCTTCTTCGCTGAAGCTTTCTGATAAATAAAGCAAATACACTAACTGTCCGGAAACTTTTGACCGCCAATGTAGATGTTGTAGTCAAAATTTCCTGTTGAAACCAAATGCGATTTCAACAACAGACGAACTTTCTCATAGCCTTTTGACTCATGGAACTTTAACATTGTCTAAGCTTTGTATTTACCATGTTTTAGAAAAGATGAGCAATGACAGATTATCATGTTTTTTTTAGTAAAATAGTTTTAGAAATCTTAGGAATGTAATTTATCAAGGGACTGTCGCTACAACAGCCATTGCATACTGCATTTTGTATGTGTTTGTGTCTGTAGGAATAAGGTATAATGAAGAAACTGATGTTTAGTGAGCATTTTAAATACCAACTAGACACTTTTTTATAAATACGAATATTCGAACCCATTTGACTCATGGAACTTCTACATTGTTTAAGCTTTGTGTTTACCATAACTTGTAAAATGTGAGTACTAATATTTTCGCACCATTTATCGTCGCGTCAATATATCGTTTTTTAATGTCGTATGAATCAAAATTGTCAATGGATTATCGTTATAGTGCTCAGTGCAAATGACCGATTTTGGAAGAACTAATGAAATTCACGGTATTTAGTCAACATTTGCTGTTAAAACCATTTTTATAATTAATAAACTTTCAAATGTCTATTTAATTCCCGAATGTTTGACATTGCCTAAGTTTTGTATTTACGAAGGTTCCAAAAATGGAGGTATTGAATTTTTTGCACTATTTATCGTCAGTATAAAGGTTTTTTATATTGTGAATAAAAATTGTCAATAGAATATTACTACAGTTCTACACTGTTAAAAATTTGAAACTTTTGCTGCATCGTCACTCCGCCGCTTTTATAGAATATCTCTATTCAGACCAATGAGAATGCTCCATAATGCTGTGAAGTGATCGTTTTCTATAAAAGCGGTGGAGTGACGATGCAACAAAAGTTTAAAATTTTTAACAGTGTAAGTGCAAACGACCGATTTCGGGAGAAATAACTACTAGACTTTCTAATGTTAATTTAACTCACAAATCTTCAATATTGCCCAGGTTTTGTATATACAGTGCTCTGAAAATTGACGTACTGGCGTTTGTGAGAATTTATCGTCAGTATTAATAATTTTAGAGGTCATGTGTGTGAAAATGTCTAAGAAATTATTACTCTAATACCGAGTGAACACTGCAATTTTTCTAGAACTAATAAAGATATTAATTAGTTGACATTCTCTGTAAAAATCTAATACTTTTTTTATAAGTACCGAATTATCTCGTGCCCTTTTGGCTCAAGTTTGTATTTAACACAACTTGCAAAATCTGAGTATTTATATTTTTCACTCTTTAAATTCAGTATAAGAGTTGTACAATTCTTAGAAATGAAACTTATCAAGTAGTTGTTGTCACAATTGCATGTGCATACGGCATTTTTGGGTGTATCGGTGAGGGGGGGATCTTGCTGCTATTTTCTAAGCATTTGCTGTTAAAACAAGATATAATAATTTTTAAAGTTTTGTGTATGAAAATTTCCAAGGAGTTATTTTAAAATACCGAGTACACTGTCATATTTTCGGGGACAAATATAGATGTTGATATTTTATTAACATTCTCTATTAAAATCTAATACTTTCTTATTGCTATTGAAATATCTCATGTTCTTTTGATTTAAGAAATTTCGATATCGCCTAAAGTTTCTATTTGGGTGAATTTCACATGAACTGCCAGTTTGGTGTCCTGATGTTTAAATCTAAATTTCATATTAATGAATTTATTTTTTTATATTCTAAAAGCAGGTAGTAGCACATCTTTTTATGCTTAATTCAATGCATTCATTACATTTTTTTCAGAGTTATCAAATAGTGGTCTTTTTTTGTACTTTAATTAGCAAGTAATGGGAATTTACTTGTCCTCAATAAAAAACTTGGAAATTTTCAATCTTTTTTTATGCTTCCAAACATTTAAAAAATTTTATATATGGATTAAAAGTAAAATATCCTGAGTTAATTAAACAAACAGACATTTTATATTTTTAAAATACGTATCTAAGAGTTTAAAATTTAAAAGTATTTTGTGTCCTCATATGCAGAACATGAGTGTTACCTTAGGGAAGTTATTATTATTTGTTTTCAAAATATTTGTATATTGCAGTTGGCAACGGTAGCGAGAAAACGATGTTGTTTCTTCTTTACAGTGCGCTTATTTAGAACTCGATAATTTTATTTTATAATTGCTATTTATTGGAATGTTCATTTCAACATGGTGAGTATTTTAATTTTCTTACAGGAGTGTTACCCATTTATTTATTATTATTTTTTAGCGTATAAAAATGTTGAGTTAGGAAATGCTGTATCTTTTGTTCAAGAATCAATAGGTCCAACTAAAATTTCAATAAAACAGTTAGAATTCATTTTAGTGAAGAATTCCTTAATAAATGTCATGAGTGTTACCGAACATGAGTGTTACCGTACATGAGTGTTACTTGGAAAAAGTAACACTCGAGAAAAGAAGTAACACTGATGATTTAAAGCAACCAATTAATAAGTAAATCTACAACTATAGATATTGTATAAGATTTAAGTTATGCTTATAATTGATTCATGATTTGAGGATATATATTTATAATTATTTAAAAATAGTAACAGAATTTTCATGTCTGCACAAGTGTTTTGTAAGTGCTATTTAAGATTCAAATTTTAATTCTTAATAAATAATTGTCAAAGGACTATCTATTTTAAATAAATTATAGTTTAAACTTTTAAAAATCTTTATTTTTTTTTTCAATAATTGCGAATTTTTTTTTTTTTTTTTTTTTTTTTTTTTTTTTTTGTTAACGTTGTACCAGGAAAGTTAAAAAGTGTTTATGATTTTGGTTTGACTGATCGCTTGTCCGCAGTTTAACTCTTCTAAATATACTTCAATAGCTTTGAAATTTTTTGGCTATTGGCATTTACCCTAGCAAAAACACTAATTAAAATGAAGTTTCTAGAACGATTAACTTATTTATAGGGACAGTCAAAAGTTTTCCGTTATTACGGCCTATGAGAAAAATCGTTTCAAATGAATTTTAAAGATATTACACACTGTCAAACATATTAATATTTATATAAATTTACAATATGCACTGAAACATGCATTATGTAAAATATACGATGAAGAAAATAGCTATTATTCATTTACAGGGTTACACAAAAGAATTCCATTAATAATGGAAAAGGGGAGAATTCTGTGGCATATTTTAATTATATTAAACGATTTCATGTATGATAAAGTTGATATAATTCACAGAGACTTAATATAAGTTATTTCAGATATAATACGAAGTGAAAAGAATTTACAGGGACACACAAAAGATTTTCAAACAGTATATTCTATCAGAAGTACTGTATACTATTGATGATGGCTGATGGATAGATGAATTGTGTTTTTGAGTGCGCGTGTAATTGTGTAAATACGTAGTATTTATAGTTGTCGTCCAGTCTGTCCGTCTATCTTCATATAACAACTCAAAACCTACCCAACCGAATCGTTTGAAATTTACAATACATAATTATTAGATAATTTTGTCAAGTCATTTCAAATTTTATGAAAATCGGATGCATAATTCGATGACAGGGACAGTCAAAAGTATTCCGTTACATTACGGTTTCACTCTTTATTTAAGAAGCAAAGTAATACTCATGACATAAAAAACTATTAAAATGCTTTAAATTTATGAAATAAATAAAAACTAATACATTTTTCATTTAGTAAGATAACCTTAAGCATTTTTTAAAATTAATTATTGATACAAAAAAAATTGCAGAATGTTTTATAGATGTCACACTTATGAGAAAAATAGTGACTGGCCAAGACATTTCTTGAAATTTCTGAAATATAAATAAGAAAACTCGCAAATAATCAACTGTTTAGAATGCTGTAAACTATAAGCAACTCATACCTGAGTAAATTTTCATATTTAAACCAAATTATTTTTTCGAATTATGTTTCACCTAATATGGCAATACATTTGAAAACCACCCATTTACAATAATTGGCGAAATATTAATGCTGACATTTTTGCACGCTTTATAGTCAGTATCATACACTGTAAAAAAAAGAAAATCTGTAACCTTAGTAATCTAAATTTACCGAAATCTGTTATGCTTATTAAATTTTATATGTATACTGTGCAAGAAAATGATGTCAATCTACAAAACTTGTATGCAAAACTAGACATGTGTAATTTTACAAAAGAATCTACTAAAATTTTGGTAAATTTACTAAAATATTATCTCTAATCCTCGCTACCGTTACTTAAAAAGTTCTGTGAATCCGATTTTCACAAAAAGTTCTCAGTAACCTTAATTTTTTTTTCAAAGTACGAATCTGTATCTGCTACATGGATTTTTATAATTGCCATTGCATAAAAAGTTCTTGAATTATAATTATACTAGAAAAAAAAATTAATTTTCCAATTTTTTTTTCTTTTTTACAGTGCAGTTTGAGAAGTCTCGTGAATGAAAATTATCAAGGAATTCTTAATGCAACGCTTAATTTACACTGCAGTTTTTGATATTCTAGGAGCCAAATAAACATTTTTTAATTGTTTAGAGGTTAAATAATTAAAAACAATTAAAAAAATGAAAACTGATGCGGCAAATTTTATATGGGAATAAAATAGAAAATTCATTAATCATAACAGCCAAATTTTTAAAAAAGCATTAAAATCATATAAACATCTTTTAAACCATAAGATAAATAACCAAAAACAATTTTTAAAAAATTCTCCAGTATGTATGGAGTGATAACTGAAGTATTTAGAAATGACAAATAATTAACTTTCAATTCCAGACATTCAATTTTTGTTAAACAAAATATTCTCTCCTCTGTGAGTGTTTGCGAGTTGAAAAGCTGAAAGCATTACTCAAGAACGAAAACAAAAATATCGAAACCGTAGAGAAATTCAGAATCTCATTTTTCATTTCCAGAAGTATCAAAGCCATCATAAGCAGGTGTTTCAGAAGCACTTATAAATATTAAGGTAAATAAAGTCGAAACTGTATTCTAAGCAGCACATTCTATTACATACATAACCATTATTCTTGCTATTACAGTGCCATGAAAATTGCATTCGATGATAGAATACAGCGCAGTCCCTTTTCATAAACTGTTCTCGTGAAACGTTGCAGCGTGAAACTCAAGAGGCATTTAATTTCACCGACTTCATCTGATATTGATACATTTGGCTGTTTGAGAGCATTTCTATAGCCTATGGATAGTTTGAAAATGTTATACGAAGTTTATGTTTAGATACATCTCAAAGGGATATTTACTAAAAAGTGACTAATAGTAATACATGGTTCAATGAAAATAAGAAAGACACGTTTTCTTATTTTTCAATCTACCCAAATAGTTTTACTTTGCAGAACTACCGTTGCATAATTACTATTTCACAATAGCCTTTGTTTCAGATACATGATAACCGTTTAGTGTATTTTTTGCATGTTCATGTTTGCTCATCATGTGAAGAAAGCTTTTTTTTCAGTTTTGAAAAACTACCTAAGAAAACAAAACATCAGAAAGAGGGAAATAAAGCAATCCAGCCAAATAATCAAGCTTGTGTTGATAGAAAAATGTTCTGCGGCACCTTTTGTCATAGCTTTGTGAAACGCTATGTACATATTAAAAATCAAAGTTATTTATGTTTTAAAAATATGCCAAAAGAATATTTTTTATTTGATAGAAAAATTGTGTTGATCATATTTTGCAATTTTTCATATTTGGAAGCAATATTTATATATTTATACATTATTAAAATAAATAAAATTTATAATATATTTATTCTAAGCACATTTATAACATACATAACCATTATTCTTGCTATTACAGTGCCATGAAAATTGCATTCGATGATAGAATGGCGCAGCCGTCTCTTTTCATAAACTGCTCTAGTGAAATGTTGCAGCGTAAACTCAAGAGGCATTTAATTTCACTGGCTTCATGTGATATTAATACATTTCGCTGGATGAGAGCATTTCTGTAGCCCATGGATAATTTGGAAATGCTAGATGAAGTTTATGTTTATTTAGCTGAAATTCTTTAGTATATGGCAATAACTGGACAAAATGTTTTCTCGTGTATTGAAATGAAATCCAGAGAACTAATTGAAGAATAGAAGATTACGCAAATGCTGTACAAAAATACATGTTAGTTTCAAAAACTTGCTCATTCTATTACATTAATTGAAACAGTTAATAAATTACAATCTAGATATTGTATAAAAATGAATTTTCAAAAAACAAATAATATTAATTATAGTGAAAGCTTGTTAATATCAAAACTGTTAATGACAAAAATACATCTATACCAAATACATGTGTTTCTACTCATATAAAACTAAAGTAATTTTAGTTTCCATAGTAAATTTTTCATATAAAATTTTAAGGATTATAATATTAAATGATGGAACGACTTATAAAATACATTACTGGATCTTGTTTAAGAAATATTCTTTAAATATAAATTTTCAAATAAAATAACACAACAACTTCATTTTAACTGTTAACCGAAAAATATATTTATATTATATGCAAATATTTTTACTAGCATAAAACTACTAGGTTCATTTTGCCTCATAAAACTGCTAAATATCTTATTTGTGCACATGTTATTTAACTATTATAGAGTATTATTTACTTATTATTTTAGATTCAATATTTAGTTATAATTTTTATATATGTTTTTAAACTGATGCTCAGAATTTGGTATTTTACTGCTGTTGGTACTGTTTTGTACTATGAACTGTTAATTGAAAAAGAATTTTTAATATTAAATGCACTCATTTCAACGATATAAAACAAATAGAATTTAATCGGTACAATTCTTAAAAATACAAAAATATTACGTTAATATTAGAGTTTGCAATGAATAATATCTTAATAAAGATAAAATAAGAATAAAACCTTATTCATGTTTGAAAAAACTTTGTTATTATTTCAATAACAGCGGTCAGAGCAGTCCTGTTTTCGTCTGCACTGTTTCCAAACGTACTCAGTAAATATTTAGAATATTTTGAAGACAGATAAAGAAAATTATTGTTTAGAAATAGTAAAAAATGAAACACCTAAAAAAAAACTCCGCCGAACATGGAATAATCATAAAAAACACAGGATTTTTTTTTATTGAAGCAAATTGATTTCAATCAATTTTATTATAAAATATTAACACATACAAAAGAGCAAACGGTGGAAAAAGACTATTGAAATCACACACTCTGAATAAAATTTATTACCTTCATTTTCGAATAAGCGCTTAACAATTTTTACAGTTTTATAAAATTAAAGTTGGGTTCTTAATCACCTGCTGATAAAATAAACTATATTTGAAATCTTTACAAAACAGTTTTTCTTAGAAAAGAAATGAATTGTGTATTATATAGGCATTGTTTCCGTAAAGTCGTGGAACACTTTTGACCAGTTACTGGAAATAAACGAAGCAAATGAAAATGGGAAATCTTCCGTAAATAAAAGAAAAACTCTCCAGGCTTCAAACTTGTTTAGTGCAATTCGATGTGGTCTCTCTTTGTTACTCTACAGATATTTAAACGATCTTAAAGTTCTTTCCATACACTTAAGGACGTCTGGTGTAGCTCAGAGAATAACGTCTATGATTTTCTGTTTGAAATGGAGGCCATATCTAACTGCACTGAGAAGGTATGAACCTGAGAGGGTTTTTATTTTATTTGATGAAGATATCACTTTACTATCTTATTTCATTGATTTCCTGTAACCAGTAAAAATGCCCCATGACTTTACCGAAACACTGTATATATTCTCGGTGCTCCTCTGTTATCCCGTCGACCGATTTCGCCAAATTATACAAATCGCCAAACTAATAGCCAAATTATACATATTAACGTAATTTTTATTTTAAATAATAAAAAAAAACAAATAATTAGTAGCATATTAATAAAAATACAAATAAAAAGTCGAAATAAAAATCACTTAATGACGTTTTAAACACGTGTATCGTATTTAATGTCATTGAATTAACATTCACGATCATCTATTATTGGCAATTAATCTTATAATTTGGCGAAAGTACTTTGGTCGACGGGATAACAGAGTAATACCATATTCTCATATTACATAAAAGTGCTATTACCAAGTCGCTTCAAATTCCAGGCTCTACAGTGTTAAAAATCCTGTCCTAGTTTGAGCCAAATTTTGGTGTTTAATATCTGCCACTGTAAAATGGTGAAATAATGAACCCATATTTTGAGTTTCTGTTGAAGCATAGTTCCAATATTTGGAACGAGGTTGGAACTGGAAGCTCCAAATGTTGGCACGAGATTTCACCATCTTATGGTGGCAGCTACTGAGCACCAAAATTTGGTTGAGACTAGAGCAAAATTTTTAACAGTGTATGTTATCAAATAGTTCTAGGGGAGTCGCTTCGAGAGCAAGCTCCTATTCTCTGTCGGAGCATCTTTGAAGCCTGAAACCAAGTGAGTCATCACTAACAGTCAATCAAATACTTGGAAATGTGACACTAGAAAAGCCTTTTCTCGAACAGCCAATAAACTGCGGGGAAACTGAGGAATCGAAGGCAGCTTTTGCTGCTTGAAATTTTTACGCGTAACAGTACTTTTAGTCGACGTCCTCAGTCGACCTATTTCCGATAAGATTACGCGATCACGTTACATTGCTGAAATTTTTTTTTAATATTTTACTAACAGATAAAGTTTAGTAATTGCTTTGAAAAACATTTCAAAGAACCTGGTGTACAAAAAATTTAAATATAATGTAATTGCAATTAAAAAAAATAATAAAGAACTAATCACAATAAATTTCTAACGCATATGCTTCATGTAACGCATATGCTTCTATCAAAATTTGAAAACTCTATTAACATACACATATCTAAGTTTAAATGGTATATGAAATTATATAACTGCCTCGGCATATTGTTTATATGCCAAAAAGTTTCCTTTTTAAATTTAACACACATATGTTTTAGTTTGGAAAATATTGTTATTTTCATAATATTAAGTGATGAGAACAGTTAACTTTATTAAAGTCACACATCTTAATAAAATTAATTACTTTGGCCTTTTGCGCAAACGCATAATAATTTACACATTTATAAAGTGATAATCCCCAGCTGAGAAAACCCATGTTATTTGGAGCTATTTCATAAAAAACAACCTCCTTAGATCGGAGATGAATTGTGTCTGACATATATGTTCTTAAAATATTCTCTGTTCGAAGATGTCCTCATCCCACCTGTTTCCGAAAAGATTAAGCAATCACGCTATATTGCTAAAAAAAAACTTTTCCAGTATTTTCCCTAAAAGATCAGACTTAGAACTTGTTTCTCCGAAAGTTGTTCCCAAAAAGAACTTTTCTTCCTTTAATGGGTCGACTCGGCAATGAGGAGCCATTAATAACAGATGTCGTGGAGATAGAACGTTCTAAAAGATTCCATAATTTATCCTCGACCATCTTCCACACCTGGACTTTGATGAATGAGAAATACAGGAAGGTTCAGAAACCGAAAACTTTGTTCGATTTGCGTGGCCTTTCGGCAAATGTAAAGTTATGAAAAGAGAACGCGCGTTCTGACGAGTCCATTATCAGGTATAGTTCAGACTCGTAAGATAAATTAAGTCAAGTAAGTAAAGGAATGGTGTCATTCACAGCGTTCGAAGTATTCGGAATTTTAGAAGCAAATTTAAATAAAGATTTTTCGAATACGAAGGTGAGATTATCTCGATTAATTAACGATTTGATAACAAAACCCAATAAAATTCTCCAGTCACAAAAGCATGGTATTAATTATAGAATTTTAATGAGAGGAATTACATCCAAGTATTGATTGACATCAATTTAAAACCGTTTTTTGTTAAACTTAAGATATTTTTACTAAACGATCTTATATTTTGTTGCATTTTATAAGAATGAATTTTTATTATCGTGATTAAATATCAGCGATGTTTAACAATTAAGAATAGTTAATTTGATGATTAATTATCAAGCTGATTAACTATTAAGTATTTTTCACTTTTTAACCGATTTCCAATGAAGGACCTTCCAACTATGCAATTCGTTTGATAAACATATTTTTCTATTATATGCCTTTGAATAACTTTTGAACGGATGCTTTTTAACATACATGTATGAAAGGAATATTTTCTTTTAGACGTATATGAATTTAAAAATTAAATTAAACACATAAAAATGATGTTAATGGCCATGATATTTTTTATAAATATTTTTATCCTTTAGTGCTTAAAAATATTTTTGAGCATATGGGAGCCAAGGTTTCTTCGAATGCGGCGCAATATAGAAATTCAATCTTTGACCATGTTATCAAGCAAGTGGAGCTAAAGTTGCATTTCATTGACTACTAGATCTCCGGACCTGGAAATTTCACGTAAGCCAATCTTCGTTAGAGCTGGTAAATACAAAAGAGTTTCGATTGTACCAACTCCAGCACCGAATTATTCAAATTTTAATATTCATTTTTTTTAAATTGAACAAGTTGGAACCAAATTCAGTGACAATGAAAAACTCTCGGTAATTACCGGTGCTAATGAAGTGCAAATGATTGATGTATGGAAACTTTACAGGTCTAGTGGGTGAGGGAGTCAGCAAATGCCCCCACAACTTAAACATTGAATAACCCGGAAAAAACGGAAATTTTTAGTTATCTACCGGTACAAACGAAGTGCAAAACGATTAGCCTATGCGAAGTTTTAAGATCTCGAGTTGAAGTGGCTGTGAAGTAACTCTGGGATTGTATATATACGATAATGCGGCGGATGTCGAGTTCTAAGTACACTAGCCATTTCACATATCCTCACAGAAAATAACCCAATAATGTGAGATTACATGGCTGTGGAGGCGGGTTTACAAATCCATTATGCAAAGTTATGCACTTATGTCTCTCGCAATGAACTGGTGGTATTTTGCACAATTTGAAAGCGTTGCATTGGCTAAGTCCAATTATGATGAAATAGCAATACATACAGGGTACAAATCATCGTTAGATGACAAATTGATTGTGACATGTAACACACAGTTGCCAATTTTAAAATCACAACTCTGAATAAAAGCATCCTTTATGTATACAGCATATGGCCGCCATATTTTAATAATCATGGTTAAGGGAGAATTCAAATATATATATATATATATATTTGTCCCCGTTCGATAACGGGATACTTCGGACATATTCATGAACGCATTTTTATAAATAAAAACGTAAAATTGGTGAAAAGACTTGAAATTGAGTACTTTTTTCAGTTTTCAATAAATGTATAACTTCTTGAGTTAGATGCAAGGACTGTCTCGTGACTACATTTCCAAAGCTCTTCTCTTATGGAAATAGGCCAAATTTTCACAAAATTGTTTCAATCACATGCTTTTATCAAAAAATGGAAAAAGTTAATAAGAATATAGATATCTTCTTAGTATGAATACCAGTTATTTGCATTGCAGAATATAGATAACTTTAAGCATGCGTCAGAAGATATCTAATATTAATTTTTAAAATAAAAAGTACATTCTTTTATTTCTATGGAACATAAAACGCAGTCGCAAGTATGAAAAAAATATAAATCAACAACAAAACCTTGTAGCATTGGGCCATTTTTATAGACGACGGTTAGTAAAATTTAATTTATTTCTATTTTGACTAATGAAAATGTTTAAGCACTTATGGTTAATATGGCCAAGTAACTGTTAACTGTAAAAAGGCTGAATTTCTGACAAACTTATGCATTTTTTTTACAGTATGTGGTGTTCCGATATCTAGTAAATAATGGACCAATTTAATGACACACAGGTATAGAATTTTATAATGATTTTTAAAGAAATTATTAAAATGTATTTCCTTAAAATATTTAACTACATCATACTACCATTCAATGAAAATAATTTTCTTGACCTATAAAATGTTATAAGGTCATCTGAGTTCTTTCAATGCAAACAAATGAAGCTTATTTTCATTTCAAAAAATATCTGACAGCGAAAAAAAACAAACCTTTTTTATGTTTATTTAATCCAGTTTTCCCGGTGTATCTATCAAAAAAATCTCTTAACGGGAAAAAATTGCTAGGCTACTAAAGAAATGTACATTTATTGATCTTTTTTCTTTGATGTTTTTCTCTTCAGAAAATCTAATATTGAGAAAAAAAAGTTCTGAATAAAAACAAATTTCTGCCTAAAAGATACATAAATTTTGTCATGAGGGTTAAATAATCTTTCTTAAATGATTTTTTAACCCTTAAAGCGGCATGCAAAATATTCCATTCATTTTTAAAAATTCATAAAATAGTACATATAAAAGGTGTTGATATGAAAAATTTCATTTGACAAGCTTACAAATTTAATCATATTATTCACTTCAAAAAATTAATTTTTGTAATATTGATTTTATGTTAAATTACCCATTATTTCTAAAAGTTACATGACGGAAAACCCGGTTAAGCCGCTTAAAGGGTAAATTCATTTAAACCATCAAATAAAATGTTTTAAAGAAACAGTTCCCAACTAGTTGCATACTTGGCGCTGTGGATATGTAAAAGACCCATTCTAGGTATGCGAAAATATTATTGGCAATATCGAAAAATACAAAAAATAAAAGACTTTGGTGAAATTCGAAGACACTATTTTTGAAAAAAGACAAAATGTATTGAAATTTTGACTGATTCTTTGATCGATTTAAAAGAGTAAAACTACTGTCTTGACTTCGTACTCGCAAAGAAATGGGAGTATCAAAATGACAGTTGATACAGCGATAGTTAATTTCTTTGAGAAACAGAGAGCTACGACGTATTGCGTATATGTTGCAGCCAATACCCGGAGCCTGGTCAATTCTAGAACTGGCCGGCCAATACCCGAACTGACCAAGCTTCCTGGCCAAAACCCGAAATACATAAAATGAATAGCGTATTTCGGGTTTTGGCCGGCCAATTCGTGAACTGGCCGGGAAGCCTTGGCCAACACCCGAACTATGATGCATAGGTACCAATTTTTTTGTAATTAAGATAATGTAACATTAAAATGCACAGTAAAAAAGATTCCCATTGACTATATTGAACCGAAATATTTTTGTGTACCCAACTAAATTAACCAAAAATAGTACACAATTCCCTTTCAATATCGAAATTAATTGATAAACCAAATAAGATGACAATTACAAGTTAACCGGAAGCTTTACTCGAGTTATAGGACGGACAGGCTGACGACTAGACTATTTGAATTCATAGACAATTTCAACTATTGAAATGAAAAAAACTTCTTTAAACACCATAAAATAAGTTAATTGCGCAAGGCCTTTCGAAAGAACTTAGTCTTTCTTCGTCAGGCGCAAAAAAAGACGTGCGTATATTCCCTTAAGACCTATTCCAATATTCCCTTAAGACCTATTGTCTCTAACATTGGTACTGTTACTTATCCTCTTGCCAAATTTTTAGCTTCCATATTCTCGCCTTTATGCATTGCTAATTCTCATACTGTAAAAAATTCTTATGATTTCGTTAGTAAATTAAAAAGTATTAATCCATCGAATTGTTCTATGCTTTCTCTTGATGTCAAATCTTTATTTACTAATGTCCCGATTGATGGTGCTCTTTCTTGCTTGGAAAAAAGATTACGTGAATTTCATTTCTCGGATATTGAGGTCAAAGATTATGTTAATTTAACTAAAATTTGCTTAACTCTTACTACTTTTCAATTCGATAAAAAAATTTTCAAACAGCTAGAAGGCTTAAGTATGGGTAATCCTTTATCTCCCATTCTTTGTGATATTTATATGCATTACTTTGAAGATAAATTATTAAATCTGATCAATTTTAAATGTTGGATTCGTTATGTTGATGATACTTTCGTCCTATTGGATAATCCATTTGATATTTCTACAATTCTTCAAACTGTCAATTCTATTGATCCTCATATTCAGTTTACTTTTGAGTTAGAGAATTGTAATAAACTCCCTTTCCTTGATGTTTTAGTTACCAAATGTGATTCTTCTTTCAAAACTTGTGTTTATAGAAAACCTTTTTCTGTCTCTAATCCACCCCATGCTCTCTCAAATCATCCTGTCAATCAAAAGATCGGTGTTTTTTATACTTATGTTTATCGTGCTCTCAAAATTTGTTCCGATTTTGAATCTCTTAAGAATGAACTCAATTACTTAAAATCTGTTGCTGTAATACGTGGATTCAATCCTTCTATCATTAATACTGCTGTGAGCAAATTCAATAGACCCCCTAACAATTCCACTCTTTCTAATATTGATAAAAGTAAACCTGATAATTTGGTCGTCCTCCCTTTTTATCCTCCTTTATGTTTTAAATTAGCTAAAGTTTTAAGACGTTTCAATTTTAATGTTATCTTTAAACCAGTCAATAAATTAAAATTTCCTTCCATGAAATGTCCTGTCCCTGACCTCCAAAAATGGGGTATTTATAATATTCCTTGTAATGGCTGTGATTTATCGTATATTGGTCAAACTAAAAGAAATCTCGAAAAACGCCTAAAAGAACACTCTCGGTATGTCATTAATCAAGAAATTTCTAAATCTTCTGTTGCTAAACACTCTTGGGATTCCGGCCATAGTTTCAATTTTCAAACTGCTAAAATTATTTTTAATGCCAATAGTTCCTCTGAGTTAGACTTTCTAGAAAATTTAGCTATTTATATTAATCGTGATATTATTGTTAATGATAAATCTGATTCTAAAACCCTCTCCGTTGCCTGGAAGAATCTTTTCAGCACTGCTTCATAATTAAGTTTATTATTTAATTATTATTATTATTTTTTATATATATTATGTATACTATTTTTCAGGTATTTTCATGTGTGTTTATAAATGTAAACTATTTTTTGATTTTTATGTATTTTTATTTTATTTTATTTTATTTATTTATTTATTTATTTATTTTATTACTAATTTATATATTTATTGCGTACATTTTATTTCATTTTAATCTCTCCTTTTAGTTATTTTTTTAATTTACCCCGCTTTTTTCCCATTTTCCTTCCCCCCTTCTTCCTTTCCTCTCCTTCATTGTCTATCTAGTTTTGTTTATGCTCTTCCGTGATTGGCTGTTGCCTTCTTCTTTCCTATTGGCTGTTCCTTCTGCTTGCTCCCTCTCCCTCCCGCATTCCCCTTCAGTCGTGCCGCTACATTCATTGTGGACGCACGTCTTTTTTTGCGCCTGACGAAGAAAGACTAAGTTCTTTCGAAAGGCCTTGCGCAATTAACTTATTTTATGGTGTTTAAAGAAGTTTTTTTCATTTCAATTGTGTATAACACCAGTTTCAATTTTATACATTAATTTCAACTATGTTAGAAAGGATTAATCCGAGTGCCTATATGCATTTCGCGAATTGGCCAGTCGCATCTGGCCAGTTCGTGAATTGGCCGGCCAATTCTAGAAATGGCCAGTCATTTTTTTAACGTTACTGGCCAATTCGGGAATTGGCCGGCCAGTTCTAGAATTGGCCAATTTCGGGTTTTGGCCGCAACATATATATTAAAATTACACATTGCAATATGTGTGACACATCGACAAATTAAAACTATGTATATACTTATTTTAAATTATTTTAAAAACTTATCTCTAACATCCCTTTATATTTATTAGGAGCCACATTCAAGCCTACGAATATTATAGTGAACATCATAAGCAAAGTTCTACAGCGTTAACAATTTATATATACAGGGTATCCCTAAACTCATGGTACATACGCTAGGGGGGGACAGAACACATCAAGACGAGTAATAGTAAATAGGAAACCAAGGGTCCTAAACGTTTTCCAAAGGAGATATCCGCCATTAAAGTTTAGGGCCGAAAATTTCAAATAAACATAAAAAACGGAAAAAATGGTCGATTGATTTGCGGTTTTCACTAAAACTATTCTTTATGTCAGTATTTTATTGAAAATAAATTATAAAGATAAGTTTTAAAAAATGCCGATAGAGGGAGTTTTAGACTTTGGATTAAGAAACAACTATTTTTTGCCGTTATTTTTTGCATCTCATTAAATGGTTTCGTAGGCTTAGATTTAAACTTAAATTTTGAACTCAAAACCTGAATAGTTGGGAGTGGTTAAGTAGAACAAACTGAACTGTGTTCAGAGAGTTTAAATTTCAAACGATTATAAAAAACGGAAAAATTGTTCGATTCATTTGCGGTTTTTGCTAAAACTACTGTTTAAATCAGTGTTTTCTTAAAAATATATTTTAAAGATAAATTTCAGAAAATGCCGATATTGGGCGTCTTAGACATTGGAGTAGCGTACAACTATTTTTAGCCGTTATTTTTTTTTTATCTCATTAAATGTTTTCAAATGCTTAGATTTAAATTTTGAGATCAAATTCTGAATCGTTGTGAGTGTTTAAGTAGCGCAAAAGTGAACTGAATTGGAGGGGGGGGGGATTAAACTTCAACCTCTGAACACACTTCAGTTTTCACTTCTTAACCCCTCCCAATGATTCAGAATTTGAGTTCAAAATTTAAGTTTAAATCTAAGATTTAGAAAACATTTAATAACTTTTGGAAAGCACTTAATTAGATACAAAAAATAACGGTTAAAATTAGTTGTTGGTTGCTCTGAAGTTTAAGGCGCCCTCTAATGGAAATTTTTGAAATTTATCTTTAAAATTTATTTTCAAGAAGATACTGACTTAAAGAACAGTTTTATTTTAAACCGCAAGCGAATCGACCAATTTTTCCGTTTTTTATAATCATTTGAAATTTGAACCTTTTGAACACAGTTCATTTTGTGCTACTTAACGACTCCCAACTATTCAGATTTTGAGCTCAAAATTTAAGTTAAAGTCTAAGTTTATGAAAACATTTAATCATATGCAAAAAATAACATAAAAAATAGTTGTTCGTTACTCCAAAGTCTAAAGCGCCCTCTATCGGCATTTTTTGAAATTTATCTTTATAATTCATTTTCAATAAAATGCCGACATAAAGAATAGTTTTAGTGAAAACCGCAAATCAATCGAACAATTTTTCCGTTT
The DNA here is from genome assembly GCA_964019185.1 of Maratus speculifer. Lineage (NCBI taxonomy): Eukaryota > Metazoa > Arthropoda > Arachnida > Araneae > Salticidae > Maratus > Maratus speculifer. Next base: position 102,749,916 of record OZ025289.1, on the reverse strand, counting down.
TTTATAATCATTTGAAATTTAAACCCTCTGAACACAGTTAAGTTTGTGCTACTTAACCACTCCCAACTATTCAGATTTTGAGCTCAAAATTTAAGTTTAAGTCTAATCTTACAAAACCATTTAATGAGATACAAAAAATCACGGCAAAAAATAGTTTTTCATTACTTCAAAGTCTAAAGCGCTTTCTAACGGCATTTTTTGAAATTTATCTTTATAATTTATTTTCAAGAAAATACCAACATAAAGAATAGTTTTAGTGAAAATCGCAAATCAATCGACCAATGTTTTCTTCTTTTATGCGTATTTCAAATTTTGGACCCCAAACTTTAATGGCGGCTATCTCCTTTGGAAAACGTTTGGGACCCTTGGTTTCCTGTTTACTATTACTCGTCTTGATGTGTTCTATCACCCCCTAGCGTATATACCATGAGTTTAGGGACACCCTGTATATATATATATATATATATATATATATATATAATTTTTTTTCTTTGATTCTAAGTTAATTATTTCCAAATTCTTTTAACATTGTACTTTTCCCTTTCTTTTTATAATATCTTAGCATATTATTTTAAATTCTATACCTTTAATCAACCCTTTTTTATTTTTTTATTTTAAAAAATATTAATCTTTCAAAACAATTCTTTTCTTTAAAAAATCCCATTACTTAAATTCATTCTGAATCTGTTTCGTAATATATTTTTACTTCTTCTCTCAAATTGTTCGATATTCCATAATTCCCTTTCAATGGTTTTGTTTAAATGCAGATCGCAGTTGACTTACATGCAGCCGTGCAAGATAACTATATTTCTACTTGTGACAGCGGGTTAAACTTCTTTATTAAAAAGTAAATTCTCAAAATGTAATTGGTAATTTAGGAATTTTTCTTGAAATCCCTTTTTTCGGCGCTAAGAACTTGTATAAAGGATTACGTTGGCTTCGGAGTCGGTTTTTGTTTAGCTTTTGTGACTTTGTTTTCATAGTTTAAGTGTCACTTGTTAATAACTGACATTTAATGGGTGAATCTCTACGGCGATAACATCATTCTGTTTTTATAGGTATCTTATACCAAGTTTAAGCCAGCTTTAGTGAGGCTGATTTACTATGATGTGAAACACGAATAAAGATGCTTAAAAAAGGTACGGCTCTGCTGTCTAATTTAAATTGGAAATATGCCAAAAGGATTTTATTTGTTGATTTATCACCTTCTGCCACACGATTGCTAAATCTACGATGGAGTGTTCTTGCTAAGTGGTATGGTTTAAAAACAGAATGTTTCATATATATAATATATGTGTATATATATATATATATATACACCAAATAGGTAAAAATTTAAACATTCATCAAAAACGGAAATTAATCGAAATAAAAACGATTTGTAGCGCTGTATCTATAGGTTATGGTAATACCTATACGGAAACGAGACAGAAATAAGAAAACTCAAAAAACAATCCACTGATGGCATTGGTACGAGAAAATTTACGTGTAAAAATGTAAATGAAATTGTATAAGAATTTTCGCTTCTAATAAATAACTAGTTCACCGCGTAAACCGTGTATGTGAACAACAATAAACGAAGGAAAAAGATTTGTTGGGGAAGTTGTTTTGTGTGAACCAGGAATCAGCGACCATTGCTTTGCGTAAATTCGAAGTTCAGAAGAGTGTAAGGGTTGTAAAAGAGCATTTTAGCATCAGACCTCATTGCTTGGCGGTTTGAAGAAACTCGAAAGCTAGAGGATCGAATAAAATTCGGACGACCACATTAAAAGAAGACACTTTCACCTCGGGTTGTAGGTAAAATGGAAGCGTTGGCATTGATCGGCTTAAGCTGCAGAGATGAGCAATGAAAAAGCTACTTCATAAAAAGTTGCCAGGTGCTTGGACTTAACACCATCCTTGTTGAACAATATTCTTCATGGAATACTTTATCTGTAACCGTACAGATTACAGTCATGCCATGAACATTTTGCATCGGATACTGTATAGTGGGAGGCTTTTTCGAAATGGCATTTCTCCAAAATCGAACAGAATCCCACTTGGGTCTTTACCAGACATGCCAACCTCCGGCTTTTTTAAAAATCAAAATATCATACTTCTAACCAGAAATTTATTGAGTCAACGACATTAAATAAATTTCAAATGACCATCTGAGTTACTACTAGACACTTCTAATTAAATAAATTTTCTGGCTCAAAGTACGTTTTCATGAATTAACAAAAGCCGGAGGTTGGCAACTCTGGTCTTTACCATCTTCTGAGCAAGCTCATTATTTGCGTCATGATGATGTTAATACTCATAATTGTGGCATCTGGGTGACATCAAATCCGCATAAATTCACCAGAAACTATTGTTTTTGCGAAAAGTGACAACGTAGTGCTGGTCTACAGATTCGTGCATTACTAACTCGTATTCTTTGAAATGCAGTACCTAGTAAATGTACCTAGTAAAACTGTTACGGTACTTGATGTTATTTAATGCTTCTGCACGAGAAGGTAGTGCAAAGAGATGCGCTTTCTACCGCCACATTTATGCAAGGTAGAGCACCTTGCTGCACACGTACAGTGTACATCACATTGCTAGTCTGTTCAGTATTTCCTGATACAAAAGTTCGAGTAAAACAAAATCATTAGTAGAGATTGCAGGTTCCTATGCCTTCCTCGTTATTAAGATTTAACCACGTCCGACTTCTGGAAATCCAAGGTGTATCAATCCGGTCCATATAACGTGTCTGAAATGAAAGGTGTCATCACCTAAAAGTGTCATGTGAGCATCAGGAACTGCTGCACTCTGTTTGCTAGACTTGTGACTAGCCTCCAATGTGTTTTCCCTTGCAGTGCTGGTCATGTGAAACACATAGTTCCATAATAAATAATTTAGAGGCATTCTATTCAATATTTGTGTATATTTTCTTAGACTTTATTACGCCAATGCTACCAGGCTGTATTCAAGTGTTTTATTATTTTTTTTCTTGCCTTAAAAATTTTCACATGCCTATAAATACTAACCCATCAACCCTTTTCTATTTTCTCTATTTTTTCAGTTTTTATGAATTTTTAAAATTTATACTGACTTTTTCCCACCCGGTATATACAAAATACTATTTTTATACATAACATTTGGTCCAGTTATTGTTGTGATGACTTAAAGTATACATTATTTCTGAAATTTCGTGACAGATGTTAAAGTCTCACATGTGGTAGCAAATATGCTACCATGGGCATTAGATGATTAAAATTTGGTGTTTAGATATCTCACCTCCTCTCAAGGGGTGAATATTAGTCACTAGCATAAGTATTTCAAATAAAAAAATTTATTTTAACGCATTAATATCGCTGTTATAAAAATCATTGTCTTTGAAGTAAAAAATTAGAAATAAGGTAACACAAGAAAAAGAGATTTTAAAACTAATTAAGAATTTTAAAGCTTTCATTTATTTCTGTATATATCTATATCATTTTAATTTAAAAGATTTTTTTTAGAAATCGTCATAGAATTTTAATGATATAAGGTCATTTCTAGAACTCATATTAACATATTGCGCCCAGTGGCGTATTTTTAGATCACTAGACTTAGTTGTAAGTAACCGCTTTTCATACCAGTAAATATGAAGATAAATATATACCTTCATTTATCAATCGAACTCCTGACTAAAAAAAAGATATAATTTACTATAAAGTGATGGCAAATCCAAAATTTTATTTTTAGGAAGCAAATAATTCAGACGTTAATAGGTTAGATGAGTATCGAACGCAAAATATTTTTTTCAGCCATTTTTTTCTATTCTGTACTTACTAAAGAATCTCTTTCTGAAATTTTAAAAAAGTTTTATGCTAAATTTAGTCTAAATATTGAGTTAAATTTAGACTAATTGTTCTTTAAACTAATTTTCATACTCTTCACTATTTCTCGTTCGCATGAATCATTCAAATATTTTAAATAAAACAATCTTTTAAAAAGTTTTTAATTTCAAAATATTTCAATAAAATATTGCAATTTTAAATAAATGCACAAATTTTGAACAATTAAAATCAAAGCAATCAGTAATAGTTTGCAATTTAAATTCTAAAGTTACAAATGCGCAAATCTTTTCATTTCCTATTAAACCACAGTAAATTTCTATATTATATTTCTCATTATCAATATGCTTCTATGAAAATGAAAATGTTATTGCAGAAAAACAAGAGAAATTTAGAACTTAAAAAAAAAGAACGGTATGCGAACAATAAATGTTCTCTAGAAACAATTCTTTAAAACGAAATCAAAACATAAAAGCCATTACGATAATTGATTTATACTGAAAACTGTTTCCCTTTTTATTTATTATCTTTCAGCTCTTTCCGACTGCTTCCCCAGCATGTTACTAGGAAATTCAAATAGTTTTTAAGCAACAGAATTTTCTTCCGTCTTGTTAAGTATATTCTTATTTTTATTAACATCAACTAATGAGAAATATTCTCGAGGATTTTTATTTTGGTTTTAAATTGAAATGCGACATATTATTATATATTTTGTTGATTAAAATGCGTGGCTTTTTTTTATTTACTAGGACAGTGCTTTCGTTAAATGGTAAGTTAATCCTTTTTAAGCTCATTTTGTAAATTAAAATTTGCATTTAAAATAATTATCTGTGATTTTCTATATAATTAATTGGCATTTTAAATTTCGGTTTTTATGTATATTTATACAAAATATATTTTTAAGGCGTTTATATGAAAATATTTAAAATGTCACAATCAGAAAGAAAAACATTGTGAAAAGTTTATATGAGATATGTTTTTTAAAAGTTTATCATATTCTTTTTTCAATTGTTGTACCAGAAATATAAATATACGACATTTCAATCATACTGAAGCATATTAGCTTCAAATATCTAAATGCATTCGGATTATCTAACTTTTAAAATACTTAGACAAACAATTATCATAATCTACTAAAATACACATATACAACGATATGAACTTTATGATACATTTGTTGATCATTTGCTGATACATTTGTTGTATTATTATGATACATTTGCTGATCAAAAAAAAAAAAAAAATTCTGTTTATAAAAGGGTTATTCTCATTTTGATTTCATTAAATGACATCTTTATTTTTTCTTTTTTTTATTATAATTTACATTTAAAATAGTTATTTGTAACTGCATGCGTAGTTAACTGAAATTTTAAATTCAAACTTATAAATATTATCCGCAGTAAAATTTCGAAACAATTTTTTTAGAAATAAATCTCAAATATTACTAAAAGAAAAAACTATTAAATGTATTTTTAATGAATACATAATTTGAATTCTTCTAATAAAAGAAAATGTTTCGTTTATCGTAACTTAAATATATACTATGTGTTTTGTTGAATAAATTGAGCTATTCGTTCTTATTTATTAAAACATTGTATATATTAAATGGTAATATTTTCCCTTGAATCCCATTTTATAAATTAAAATTTACATTTAAAATAATTATTTGTGATTGTATGTATTATTAATTGGCAATTTAAATTCTAACTTATTAATATTTATGCAAAAGGAAAATTTCTTTCTTTGAAAAAATAATGAATTTTAAATATTACTGTAAGACTGAAAAGTGTTATAGACATTTTTTAAAATATATATTTTTATACATAAAATATTTATAACAAATAAAATTACTTTTTATTTTATTTTTTCATTTTTGGAATCTAATACGTACAGTGAAACTTTCATTAAAAAAAGTTTTACCGTTACACTGAACTACTTCGTTATAAAGAAAATTCATTAAAGAAAATTTAACTCAAATTCATAAAATTTATATTATAAGATGTACATGCATAAAATAAAAATTACACATGAAATGGAAATATTGGAAAAATATATAATTCAGACAGCAACATTTTTCTCATACAATGTAGACATATTTGAAAACTTTAAATAGAATAATGTAAAAAAAAATAAATAAAAAATAAACATAATAAAGAGAGACAAGCAAAAACTAAAACGCCTTTTCTCTTTTTTTCTTTGTGTTTTAAATTCCTAACTTAAAAAATATAACTTTATACGGGTCTCTGATAAAAAACACAGTGTTGAAAATTTAAGCTAAAACACAGAAAAAAAAATCAAGACTCTGTAAATTTACTCTAGTTCTCCGTTAAATGCATTCTGCTGAGTTTCTCGGTAAGTCACTTTACACACACTTCCCTTATCTTACATCTAGTTCCCTGTAGAGGTTTCCATGTCTTTATTTAAAAATTTGTTTATGTTTGTTGAATTTTGTAATTCAAAATACACACTTTTAAAGTTCTTTTGCGATTTTATTAGAAATAATAACGAATAAAATTTAGTTTAAAGATTATTTTTTAAAACATAAAATAATACAGAAGGGCAAAAAGATTTTGTGGGGAATTTTCCAGGCTTAATGATAGAAGGCAAATTTTATTTTCAAATTCAACAATGTATGTAGCTCATTCAGTACGATGCTCTTGCCGAGTCCAGAGGTCTCGGGTGCAAACCTCAGGATGTAAAACAGGAAACAAATCGTGTAAAAATTAAATGATACAGCATTTCGAAATTAATCGAAAAAATTTTATTTTTTTAAGCTCACTGCAGTTTGGGTGATTCACTAAAATAAAAATCTAAATTAAATTATTTTCATTAGAAATAAATTTATCGAGTCTTGTACTTTTTTAACTATGTTACTTTACAGAGTCTATTCTAAATTTACCGAATAAATTCTTTGCTATTTAACAGAATCTCAGTTTTTCTAATCTCGGTAATTTTACATAAGAAATTTCCCATAAATTCTCTGTAATTTCACAGAAATTTTTTTAACAGAGTACACTATTCATTAAAAAAAATTTGCACTTTTACTTATTCATTCGAACAATTAATGTAATATATTCGTGAAACTGTCATCCCCTTCTTATATTGTACGAAAACTTTTACCATTGCTTCATTTAAATACAAATGATTAAATAAATAAAAAATTTCGTTTGCATACGATCCGCTGAGAAAAATTTACCCATTCATTGAAACAGAACTCGTTCTCTATTTGAAGGCTATAGAAGCACAAAAGTGTAATAAACTTCATTATATAGATTATATTTTTCGAAGTATGGAGATTAATTTACATGTTAACGTTCAAAGTCAAGGTTCAACAGAAAGTTTCGTTACTTAGAAAACTTCATTGAATAGGGACTTGGTTAAACGGAAGTTCCACTGTATGACATTAACAAATGGTTGTTATATGACACAATCATGTAACAAATTATTATATGACAAATAACAAATAATGCGTAACATTTCAACCGTTTAAAATTATGTACAAAATATATAATAATATATATACAGTGTACTATTGTATATTTTGTACTTGTATTGTGTATTCGTGTACGTATGTATTGTGATTTTTTAAAATAAAATTCGCTGGGGATTTTTGGTTACTTAAATGCTGGCTTCATTAAATGGCAAATTACTCCTATTTCAGATTATTTTATAAAAAAGAATAATCTTCTCGATTTTGGGAATTGATTGAGTTTGAAATTCCCCTCTACAAATATTTTTTTAAATGAAAGTATTACGAAACTATGCGGCTTTTTAAAGATAATTTTCGATTTCTACTGTAACAAAACTTAAATAAAATTAAACATAGTACATATATTTTATGGAATCCCTTTATTTATAATTAATAAATAGTAAAACTCTTTTATCGATTTTTCCATTTGTCTTCAAAAACTGATGAACTGAGTTCCTTGAACGTGGCTACAACCATGAGTGCGGTATCTTAATATAGCAAAATGGGTATTTTTTCTGAGAGACCTAGCAATGCCTAATAATAGAAAATTTCAGTGTCTAGAAATTAAAACCGGATACAGAAAAATTTTTTTTAACTTGAAGAGTATCTTTCATTTAGTACTAAATGATGTATAACAGTTAAAAAATGGTTTAATAAAGCACATAAAATTTACTTTTTTTACATCCAATCATCAGCTTAAATACTTTACTTGGAATCTTTAAAAACTGATGAACCGAGTTCCATGAACGTGACTACAGCCATTAAGTGTGGTATGTAAGTATAGTAAAATGGGTATGTATGATGAGACACCTGGAAATGCTAACAAATGGCAAATTTCAGAGTCTCGAAAATGTGACCGGATACAGAAAAAGAATTAAAAATTTAAAATGTTTTTTTTCTTTAGTAATAAATGATGTATTCCAAATAAAAAAATTAAAAAAGACATGAAATTTACTTTTTTTTATATCCAATCATCAACTTAAATACACTGCTGATTGCACAAAAAAAGAGTGCCTTTATATAAAAAAAACTATGACCTTTGTACAAGGAGTATTTTATTTTATATGAAAATAAATCAATAAGTTGCTATCCAGCGTACACTTTATTTCGAGACATCAAACAACGATGTAAAAATTAAAATCTCGAAAATAAAAATTTTACTGTACGTTTCAGTTTTTTATTAAAACCATCATTTAGAGTTAGTTTTTTAAAATAAAAATAAAGAAAAAGTTTTTTGTATGGTACATTCTGGAATCTAAATTCAAATCTAAATGCTTAGATGTTCAAAGCTAAACGTGGATAAATGTCTTTTTTATATTGAAAATTTAAAACATTAGGAAGTTTTGTAATTAAATTTCAATTCAAATTTTATATTTGTATTGTTTTCCATTTTAACAAATTATTAGAAAATACTATCATTTTTTAAAGTTTATGCTTCAAATTAAATTTGAAATAAAAATAGATATTTTTGTTTTTATGTGAAATTAATTAAGACTGTAAATTCCAGCTCATAAATATTTACACAAAAAAAATGAAGAAATTTATCTGTGTATTTTAAAGAATAAATTTCACATTTTACTAAAATATTATTGTAAAATACCTTACATTTGAATGAAATTTAACACATATATTTTTATAAATTAATTTTCATAACTTCCAGTGAAATTTAAATAAATATCCAATGCATTTACCTCTGTTAAACACAGGAAAATATAAATCCTTGTAGAAATATAATGGATTCAATATGTCAAGTGGTACATACCTGAAAAAAAAACAATAATTATAATTGAGTTTTACTTCATTTTTATAACATAAAAAATATATATTAGAAGTACAAAAATGAAATTTCAGATTTGTATATCATAACTCGGAATTTAAAATTCATTGTAAAGTAACAAAACGCATTGATCCATTATTGAATATATCGGCATTTCAATGAAATTCTGATACATGTTACACAAATCGATTTTGTTGCAAAGCAAATATTAAACAAATATTGACTTTCTTGAAAGCATATCAATAGCTTAACAGCATTCCAATCTGTGCTCGATTTAGATTTCATCTCAGCATTTACTATAAAATATGTATATGTGCTAGATAGACTGAATCTGCTACTATTGGGAAAATTCCGAAGACATATTTAGTATAATGTATGTATTGTGTGATGTTTCCTCAAATATTTGCTAACACCTTCACTAAGACAGAACTGAAACCAATGTAAATAGATTCATTCAGTTTTCAGGTTTTTATTCCATTATTTTGTACAGTAACATTTTAATTATTTAATCGCAGATTTTTTGTCAATAAATAATTCAAATATAAATGTACAGAAATACTGGTGTGAAAATTTAAAAACTGTTCAATATTTGCATAATCTTATCCAAACAATACTGAACGTCATTATTTTTATTAGTAATCTTCATCTTATTTATTCGAAGAATTTCTACAATTATATAAGATGAAGATACTATTAGAAAAACACCGCTGTCCTACCTTGACACTCCGGATACATGTAGTATACGTTTCCGTGCATGATAAAAAATAAAAAAATAATTCTTTCATATAGCATGAAGTTTTGCGAAGATAAAATACATTCCTTTTTTTTATTTACCCACGAGACCAAAAAGCATTTATTTATTATCAGATACAACACAAAATGAGATTTTTGTGATTTAAAGACGTTTTAATGAAACAAAAGTCTCTTTTGCTGCCCGGAATTTTCTGATTCATTATAAAGCATTTTTACAATTGTAACAGTCAATTTTCCCTACCCGCTGTCGACACGAAATATCAGTTTTTCGACTCTAAAACAATTCACAGAAACATTTCTACATGCATTTCTACATTCAAAAATGGCAAAATATGTTCATTTTACACTGCTAATTTAGCATGTTTGTTGTTGTTGCTGCTGCTGCTGTTGCTGCTCAGTTTGTGCTCATCAAGTGATTACATTCATGAAAATTTAAAATGGAATTTACTTATGAAATAAATTGCCTTTTTTTTAATAGTATACATAAATGCAAATAATTTTCTTGTTTTTAACGCTCTATATATAAAATAATGAATTCATGAAAATTTCATCTTTTAAAGCATTTTTCATGAATTTTTAAAACTACATTAAAATATTTACACGATAATTTAATAAAGTTTACAAGGATTTTGTTAATTAAAATTAATTAATTAATTTGAATTTATACGGTTTTGTGCAATATTTGTAACTATTTTTAATTTTTTCTATTTAAAATATTTTTTTAGTATTTTATAAAATTAGTAAATGTTCAAATATAATGCTCTTACAATAAAAATGTAGAAATATTTCCTTATTGAAACTTATCTCCATAGTATTTGCACAGAAAGAAAGCCGAGAAGATGTAAATGAAAAAGAATTTATCCTTTTAGAATTATTTTTGTTTTTTGCAACCAATACTGCTTTTGGAAAAAGATAAAGTAAAGTATCTATGACTCATTCTAAACATATTGATGATAGTTAATGTATTAAATTAATTTTATTAAAAGTCATTTTAATGGTACTTTAAAATATCGCCGAGGTAAAAAAGAAAGAATATTGAACATTTCATGCGTGCAACTTAACTGAAATTAGAAGAGTGAAAACATATAGTTTAACAAACAACTATATTAAATAATAAACACTATAATTTAAATTCATACTTTATTTTTTAAATAATTTATTTTTTAATAATATACATAAATATTCGCAGTTATCAAAATATTTTTTAAGAATATTGAACCAGTTTTTACAGTCTTCCAAATTGCTTAAAAATTATAAAAAAGATTTAAAAAAAAAAACAGAAAGATAATTTTATTTAACTGTTGACATATTTCAACTCCTCACCCAGTCATTTTCAAAACAGTTAAAAATAATATTCCAAAATTTTCCGTTACTTTAGGAAATCATTTTTAATAGTTTTGAAAATGACTCGGTGTTGAGTTGAAACATGTCAAAAGTAAAATAAAACTATTTTTCAGTTTTTTAAAATCTTCTTTATACCTTTTTATGAATTAGAAAGAATATATTAATACAAAGTGTTATTTTGTTATATATTTAATAGACTTTAACTTCAAATACACATCATTCGCAAAGTATTTTTTACTGACTATCGCAATATTCTTTCGCACATTTGTTCCAAATTCGAAGTATAAAAATTTTATGCCTTAAAAGTAGCTCTATATTTACCAACATTTCTTTCCAAACTATAGTTCATTTACAGGTTAATTCATTTGTCAATGGTATAAATAAATATATATCATTCTAAAAGTATTTTTAAAGACCATCGAGACATTCTTTCACATATTTTTTCTGAAATTCGAAAACAAAAATGTTCTGATTTTCAATCCGGTTAAGTTTTTGGATTTCGGGGAGATTTCATTATGGCTAAAGTGTTCAATCGAACCATTTTAAGATAAAGAAAAAAATATTATTTCTAAACATCTCTCTCGAAGTTTAATGTCCGATATCTGGTATCTCCCTCAAGGTATTTTCTGTTGTTGAGAAGTGAAAAAAAACATTTCTTCCTACTCTTCCATATTTAAATTCTTTCACTAAAGCCGATTTTCCTACTTGTCTTCGAAAAATATGAATTGGACAAAAGATCATCCTTTTTCAATTTCCTGATCCACGGAGCGTGGTAATCTTAGTTCCTTATATCGAAATTCCTAGTTTACATTTTCAATGTCATCAACTATAGAATTTGCAGAAACATGCCAAATATTTTTATAAGACGTCTCTTTAAATAAAATATGTATTTAGTTTTCCGAAAATAAAAAAGCAACTACATTTCTATAAAATTGAGTCAGAGAATAAAGACATTATTATTGTTACTATTATTACTGTTATACACTAACTCTCAAAAATAAAACTGTTTACATCTTCAAAAATAAAGTCATCTTTAAAAAGGATTTAACAGGAAATGTGTAGTTTTATTGTGAAAACTATAATATTTTATTACGATTATCTTTAAATGACTGAATTTACATTGATTCCAAGTCCACACACACACACATAAACTGTATTGTCTTTTCAACACTACAAAAGTCTATTACTTCTGAAAGATGGAATACGTCTACCCATAAAAGTGGTGCTACTTTAGATAGAAAGTATACATTTTCATTCATAGAAATTTTAATTTTCAATGCAGATATATCTTAATAATTTCCGTTATTTTTTCTTTCCGATAGTAATGAAATTATGGAGATGGAAAAAATGCATCCGCAAGTAAAATTGGCGTCATGTTTACTAGAAAAAATATCACAAATATTTTCGATTATTGAAGAGTATTAAAGAGGGAACACATTCTCTTAAATTTAAATTAATTCACTGAAGCCTTTTTTTCTATTATTTGTCGACAAATATCTATTTTCAACTTCTGACTGCACGAAGTGCGGTATAATTAATACTTTTACTTGAAATTTCCAGCTTAACTCTTCAGTATTGCCGACTGGAGAATTTATCTAAATGTTTTAAATATTTATGCAGGCATACTCTTTCAATTAAGTAAATACAATAAAACAATACTAAATTCAGTTCCATCGATAAGTTTAAAAATACGAACAATACAAACCGAAAATTAATTTTTTTAATCTAATCAAAAGTGCCTTGTAAAAAAAAACACAGTATATTAAAATTAAAAATACTTTTTATCACGCATATTATTCCATTATTAAAAAAAAAGAGTCAAAAGAAACATCGTTAATTTATAATTTCAAATTTGTTTATTTTCCCGGTTATCTATATAATTGCACTTAAATGTTCTTTTCAATTTAATCAGTTGATAAAATGGCTCATTTAGAGGTCTATCGGCCTTCAACCAATTAACTTGTAGACAAAAATCTAAATTCTTTGAAAATGGAGAATAAAAAAATCCTCTTGATTTGGTTTGTCATTTGAAAGAGAACCATGTGGCTAACTAGCGGTAATGCATGACACAAATTTTTAGTTTGTAACCAGATTTTTTTTTCCGTTTTTCACGAGATGCAAGATCAGCAGCTTTTCAAATGTAATTAGAAATCAGAACAAATGTTGCTTAAGATTGATTTTTGCTAATTACAGGGAAAAAGCATTATTTTCAGAATAATATTAGCATGAAAAATATTTAACTAACATGATGTTTTTAAATATAGTACTATAAAGCTAGCGCATTCCTACTATACTCTTAACTCTTTTATAGATAAATCAATAAGCGTTACTCTGAAAATTTCAGTGTCCTAACCAGCTTTTCTTTTTCTACTTGACAAGATGAAAGCTCAGTTGCTTTTTGAAGGTATTACATATCAAAAGAAAGGTTAGTATAGATTATTTTTTCTAGTTAAAACAAAAAACAAAAAATTTTGTATTACGATAATATTAGTTTGAAAAATATTTAACTAACATGAATATTTTTAATAAAAAACTTTTTTCACTCTCTTTCAACATCTTTGAAGTTAAAGTATAATAATTACAATATTTACATATTGTATCTGAATAGCATATGGTCCCTTAAACGAATAGAATAGGTTCTAAACTTTTTTTTTTCAATTTTGAATATTAATGTTTATAATAATTTTTAATTTTGAATAATGTAACATATGTAATGGCAAACTATTTGATACTAAATATAACATTTTTTTAATCTACATTAATTGTATAATATAGAGAACATATGGCATTCAGAAATGATATGTAAAGATATTAAGTAAAAATAAATTACTCAAAGAAACACAATAGCTTTAAAACTGTTTTTTTTTTAATTTTGAATATTAATATTTATAATAATTTTCAATTTTAAATAATGTAATATGGTACAATAATTAATACTAAAAATTAAATGTAAATTAAATAAAATCTTGTAAAACAATCTATTTTACTAAAAATTAGTTTTTTTTTTTTTCAAAAAATTGATTTTTTCTAAAAAGGTTTATTATTTTTATACATGTGAATACTTTTGCTTCGATTTTTTTTACATTAATTAGAATATACTACATAAAACGGTGCATGAATTTTTAGATGAATGAGATTTTATATTTAATATGATTTTTTTCTCCCGTGTATACTATAAAATGAAGAAAACTCAACAAACTTGAAATTTAAATATTTTATTAAAAATAACCATAAACTTGAATGTTATATCCATGCACAAAAATATTTAATATACCATAGAGAATAAGTAAAAAAAAAAATCAATATTCTGTCTAAATTACCCAAAACCCTTAGTATTTACAAGTACCCTTAGTATAACAAGTAAGTAATAAAAATAAGAACATGGAGAAAAATTGGTTTGAAGATTTCATTTGTGCGGGTAATTGCGCTAGATTTATTAACAAAATTTACAATATCTCACGATGAAATAGTCATATATGTAACAATGAGCTGTCAAAATATTCACAATTAAAGAAGCTTTCTGATTCTATTAAAGAAAGAAAATCGATATTTTTACCAATTTCAAGGTATTGTGTCCCCTTAATAGTCCAAGAGCTGACCGCTTAAAGCCCTAAGTCATAGAACACAACAAAAAATGTTTTATTTTATATAAGAGTAGAAATAGAAGAATCTAATCAGAACTCGCACCGTTCGTAAAATTTTCACACGTTGCTACCAATATTTTAATTCAAAGATTTTCATGAAAGTTTTCTTTAACATCTACAGTAGAATTATACAAAAAATATTACCGTTTTAAAATTGTGGTAGGAAAGTAAGAAAATTTTAGGAACGGTGCGAACCCTGTCTAATGATCCATGTCTGCCGGAAGAGAAGTGTGCATAAGCCAAAAATTAATACCACTAGTGGTTGACTCGTAGGATTAGCATTGTGTTTCCTTGCACCCAGTTTTCCATGTTTTTATACTTTTGATTGTACGGCATACACAATGCTAATCCTATGAGCCGAGCACTAGTGGTATCAATTTTTGGCTTATGCACCACTTCGGTTCTGGCAGATATGGACCATTAGACTCCTCTATTACTATTCTTCCTTAAAATAAAGGATTTTATCTTGTGCTTCGTGACTTAGGGTTTTGAGATTGTCAGCTCTAGGACTATAAGATACATTCATTTAAGAGATATGAAAAAAAGAGGGAAACAGCAGGATTGAAAGCGCAAGAAAATAAAACTTAAAGAGGAGGAGTTTAAAACAGCACTTTTTCAAAAAAAAAAAAAAAAAAAACTATATGTGAGGGCGGGGCTTACTTTCGGTATTTTATGGCATATAGATATATCTAATTTACTTAACCCTATGTGACTCATCAACTCCGATTTCAAAAATATTTACACAGATGATAAGGCACATTATTTTAAGCACGCAAAAAATAATTTAAAAAACTGAATAAAAACTATTTATACAGGTAATTTAAGGTGAATATAGTGATTACAAACGGCTATAAATATTTAATCGAAAGAAATTACAAATAAAAATTACAAAGAATTTAGAAAGAAGTTCCAAAAAAATTTCCATTGTTTATAAGTAATGTGATTCCCTTTGGTCACATAGACGACAACAAAATATCCTTTTGTTCAAACATCCGATACTGTATGTGTATGTTGTTAGGGTTTGGAGGTGCTTGACTGTACTGCTGACGAAATCTTCGTTACATTGATGACAGAAATTCTAACACACAGAATGCTCCAAAATGCCAACAGCACATGCAGATGATATCTGATGTTTGAAAAAAAGCATGTTTAGATGTTGCCAATGTGACAGAGGTGACACACATATTTAAAAAGTGTGTAATCATACAATTTTGAACTTCCTTTTGCATTTTGTGTTATTTTTATCGATATATTATTTTCGATTAAATTGTTATAGCCGTTTGTAATTCATAAGCCGTTTATTCATTTTGAATTACACTGTATATTAATTGAAAGGTACTTTTTTACAGCTACAGTAAACACAAAATTACATACTTGCATATTATATTAATTGTTATATAAATGTTGCTGATTTTCTATAATAAAATTGTAAAGTATGCTAAATTGCAACTGTTTAAGAAAAATCTATTTTTGATAAAACAGTTTTTGTTTTTGATTTCTGTTTTTGATAATCTGTTTTTGAAAAATCTCTCCAGCCTTCTTAATTTGACAAAATTTACCAAGTTCATTTTAATATTAACAATGTAAAACCGCTCGAAGAATAAATTAAACTTTAGCATGAAAAATTAACTTAGTATTGCCACTTATTGATAATTATATGAACAATTTATATTGGAAGATAGCTACAATATAGCAAGAAGGTAGATAGCGTTGGAAGATGGCAGCAAGTAAATAAAATCATCTTCTATAACTCGATGTAAATATAAAATTATTCTTTCGGGTGTTTTAAAGATATGTAACATTTTTATTTGGAAAAAGTGGTGGTAATCAAATAATTTAAAATAAAAAAAGAATATATAAATCCCAAACATAGAAGATAAATACGGAGGAATATAGTAATTTGAAAAGCACACAAGCAAATGAAAAGCAGTTTTTAAATATATGTTTTATGAAAGTAAAAAAAAAAAAAATCTGACACAATTAACGAAAAAAAATAAAACTTGTAGCGAAGCTCTAGGAAAAATTTTCTTTAAAACCCTACACCTGTGGACTTTCTCAGCATAAAATGGCTAATTTTTCAGCAGGTGTACAGGATACTGCAATTTAGAAGAAGAAACTTTCGAAAAGCATGATGGATAACAGAAGCTTGTGAAGTATGGCACAAGACTTACTCTGAGAGCTACGGCATATGGCAAGGTTTCAGGCAAGTATTTCAAAAGGCTTTAAACATTTGCAACACCACATATAAGCAGAAACATATGACGAGTATTGTATGTAGATTGACAGCTTAAATATTCTCATAAAATATTTAAGAATAAAAGAATAAAGTGGGGGTATAAGGTAAGAATATAAATAGATAAACAAAAAACTGCGCATAGAATATACAAATTTGTTTAATTATTTATTTTTATTTATGTTTGTATTGTTATATTGTCTTTATTTATATACTGTCAAATCTAGATATCTCAGAGGAAGAGAAATTAAGCAATCGACATTAAGTTTAAGTATAAGAATTTAATTTTATGTAGTAATGCACACAAAATTTCAGGCATGTAACGCACTATAATATAATACTATAAGGAAATAGCATGAATGTTTAATTTTAATTTTTAATTTTTAACCTATATTCAGGGATATACAGAGTATTCATAAAAAAAAACTTTGCCGATATGTGGAGCTCTAGCGGCCAGTCCGTTCAACCAATCAAGGTGAAATTTCAGATATAGCTATTCAGAGATATGAGATCGAGATTCTGTGAACGGCAACAAAATGGCGCTCACGGTTACGGTTATAGTTACAGAAACTCGAAATTTTCAATGGAAACACCCATTTTTTCATCGCAAAATGATCAGCGCATGCGAAAATCCTAAAGAGCGTTGGAACCGTACGTGTATAGCAAGAAACGGACACGTTATGCACGCATAAAAAACTGCTCTGCGAATACTCCCCCCCCCCCCTCCATAAAATGACACGATTGGGGCGCAAGGAGAAAATTTGCATTTGACACAGAGTCAGTACACTAATCTCTGATTACAACACGGATCGGAGAAAAGAAAAATTTTATTTTGATTGCACATTTCCCACATGGGTGCCATCACAAGCAATTGCACATGCACATAGCATGGTGGCGACTGTGGCCAATACAGCCGAACGTTACATTCATGAGGGTTACATTGCAATCTCAGATTTGATAGAATCTTTCAAATCCGGCAAAGTTTGCGGATTCTACATGTACACTCTAGATTGTAGATATCTCCAGAAACTGAAATCCATAGGAGTGAGGTCGAGGGATCGCGGAGGCCATTGACATTACCAGTTAAGGTGAAATGTGCCTCCTCCGTTCATAATATGCGGATAGACCGATCGTTATCTTCATCATATTGGATAAAAAATTCATTAACAAAGTCTCTATGTTGTTGATGGTCTCTCACTTCCAACATCTGGGCGCGCTGGTACCGGTAAGGAAACATGTGGATTACAGAGCGCAGTAACTTTAAGACCATTGATTTTTGTATATCAAATACATGAGATGCACCTTTTTTAATTTGCATGCGTCCTCTGGCACTATGTGATGCACTTTCATAACAGTATCCTCAGGAACAGTTCGTCGTTCGGATCGCGGACTATCACAGGTGCAGCCAGTTTTTTCGAATTTCATTAGTAAATCACGAAGAGCTTGTGAAATGCATAGGCCACGTATTCGGCGATGGTTTTGAAGGTAAACGCGCCAGATTATTGCAGCATTCATCTCAATTTGATAATAGTTTTGCCAACTCACCAAGAATGAAGTCATTTTGTTAGCATCTGCGAGCTCCGACTGAAGAACTAACATTCCCACCCTACTTTTTATCCGTTTTCTACGCTGACTATCTGGTAAACGACGTTCCATGCTTGGTATTTTGTATCTGTCATATTCAAATTTTCTTCGTGCGCCTTGGTCGTGTTTTTTGGGGGCCATTCGTTGAGTTGTTTTTGTGCGAGCACAATGCGTCCGTTTATTGTAGTAACCATACCGTTCCAACGCTCTTTAGGGTTTTCGCATGCGCTGAGCATTTTGCGATTAAAAAAATGGGTGTTGAAATTTCAAAATTTCGAGTTTCTGTAACTATAACCGTAACCGTGAGCGCCATTTTGTTGCCGTTCATAGAATCTCAGGCTCATACCTCTGATTAGCTATATATGAAAAATCACCTCGATCGGTTGAACAGACTGGCCGCTAGAGCTCCATATATCGGCAAAGTTTTTTTTATGACCACCTTGTATAATAGGGTGGGCCGAAAAAAACTTTTTTTCGATTTTCGATTATGGCGGGTGCGGAAAAGTGGCCACTGGTGGCACTCAGCTCATACAAAAAATTTGAGATTTTTTGGACATTTCCTTACCCTGCCGCAAACGGCTTGAAGTTTTGCAAAAATGTTCATTTTTGAACTTTTTCGAAAAAAATTAAAAAATGTTAAATTAAATTTATTTTGGCTGTATTTACTTGAAAAGGCATATTTAATGTACCAAATGTTTAAATAAGATCTGATTATGCATTATTTAATATCTATGTGTATCATAACTTAGGCTATTTTTATAGCTTTTTCGCGTATAATAGGCAAAAGTTGTATTTGTTTGAATCGATCGCTAGTTTCTATATTATTTATGTCCCTTGGTCTTCTTTATATATTTTCTATGTGTCAAACGTCATATATTTGAGGAAAAGACAGCAGTATACTTCAAAAACAAATCTGGAAGGTGAGAAAGTGTTGAAGCAGGACTCTAAGCGCGCGCAATGATTCGTCGTAATACTCAGGGAGTGAAGGACGAAATAGTTGAGAGCCAAAATTCGATAAAGGATTCTTATTATTTATCCTTGCTCAGTTACCTGCGACATTTGTTCAGTATTAACGTGAAACCCTTTTGTATTGATATGCAGTGCTTTTTGGGTCGTTTAATGTGCAATTATAGTGTTTTGTGCGTTTTATTACAAGGAGCTTAGAAATGGCTAGTATAAAGGACCATGACAATGCAAAGACACGCGATAGCGTGAAAAGTAACTCTTTAGGGGCATCATGCATATGGAAAGGATTGCAATTGCCAACCTATGCTGATAATCATGCGCCACTACTACTGGTTGCTTCACCATGTAGAAGTTGTGACAGCAGAGAATACGAATCTCGTCATCGATAAAAACAAAGTCAAAAGAGAGAAATAGAAACTTGGAAAGAAGATACAGGCAGAAAAATTCTTGAAAGAAGGAAAATTAAAAGCATATTTTTTGATAGTAGAAAGGATAAAAGTATATTCAGAGGAAAAAAAATAACAAGCAGCACCGTCGAGAGAAAGGCGTGGAACACATCACCATGTTGTTTGAACCTGGTTAGGAATACTTGTGTCACTTGATACCTCGTTCCGTTACCTTGATACCTCATCAGTTCAGAAAAGTCTAACTTGTGGTGACTTGGAAGATTGTATAATAATTTTGCTATTTCTTTTCCGTGACCGGAACAAGGTATTAAGTGACCCAAGTATTCTAACCAGGTTCAAACAACACGGTGATGTGTTCCTCGCCTTTCCTTCGACAGTGCCGCTTGTTCTTTTTTTCCTCTGAATATACTTTTATCCTTTCTAACATCAAAAAATAGGCTTTTAATTTTCCTTCTTTCAATAACTTCTTCTGCCTGTATCTTCTTTCCAAGTTTCTATTTCTCTCTTCTGACTTAGTTTTTATCGATGACCAGATTCGTATTCTCTGCTGTCACAACTTCTACATGGTGAAGCAACCAGTCTTAGTGGCGCATGATTATCAGCATAAATTGGCAATTGCAATTCTTTCAATATGCATGATGCCCCCATAGAGTTACTTTTCACGCTATCGCGTGCCTTTGCATTGTCATGGCCCTTTATACTAGCCATTTCTAAGCTCGTTGTAATAAAACGCACAAAACACTATAATGGCACATTAAACGACCCAAAAAGCACTGTATATCACCACAAAAGGGTTTCACGTAAACACTGAACAGATGTCGCAGGTAATTTAGCAAGGATAAATAATAAGAATCCTTTATCGCATTTTGGCTCTCAACTATTTCGTCCTTCACTCCCTGAGTATTACGACGAATCATTGCGCGCGCTTAGAGTCCTGCTTCACCACTTTCTCTCCTTCCAGATTTGTTTTTGAAGTATACTGCTGTCTTTTCCTCAAATATATGACGTTTGACACATAGAAAATATATAAAGAAGACCAAGGGACATAAATAATACAGAAACTAACGATCGATTCAAACAAATACATCTTTTGCCTATTATACGCGAAAAAGCTATAAAAATAGCCTAAGTTATAATACACATAGATATTAAATAATGCATGATGAGATGTTATTTAAACATTTGGTACATTAAATATGCCTTTTCAAGTAAATACAACCAAAATAAATTTAATTTAACATTTTTTAATTTTTATCGAAAAAAGTTCAAAAATGAACATTTTTGCAAAACTTCAAGCTGTTTGCGGCAGGGTAAGGAAATGTCCAAAATATTTCAAATTTTTTGTATAAACTGAGTGCCACCAGTGGCCCCTTTTCCGCACCCGCCATAATCAAAAATCGAAAAAAAGTTATTTTCTTCCCACCCTATTGTATAACATGCGAATGTGTATTGCAACTTTTAAATTATTTAGTAGATGTTAATGCGGTTATGAATGTTTCCAGTTTGTTGTAAGTTAATTAGAGATCTCAGAAGTTTATGATACATACATATTACTGTAATACCAAAATTAACTGATTCATTTATAAACCGAATATACAAATTAATAATTAACGCACAAATGTGCGATTTTGATTAAAATGGTTTCCATAATACTTTAAAAAAATGTTTAGCTCATCAAAAGTTTAGTTAAAAAATTTTCCATAATTGCCGCTATACCCATGAAAACAAAAGAAAGCTATAAAAAAATTAAAGATCAATCATCATAGAGCATTTATTTTGTGCAAATAAATATCATATTTCAAAATTTTGTAACAGGAATGCTATAGACTCATATATATTTAAAATTTTGAGCTAATTAAATTATATTTGCTTAAACAAGTTGTTGCCCAATTGGAAGAACCGTAATTCAAATTGCATATTCATACATTAATTACTTGATTTAATGTAAAATTTTAAAACAAGCTAATTTATTTTATACCGTCTGAAAATAAATTTTACTTATATATTTTATGCCTCTTTTCTTTATTATAATCTGTTTTTTTTTTTTTAATATATCGTCAAAATTATCATAGGAGAAAGAATAATGTCTGAGGTAGTATGTAATAATAACTATTTTGTTTTCTCATGTAACTGTTCTAGAAAATATTAACCATTTTCTGTAAAATGTTATACTTTACATTTTGTTAGAAATGGGCTGTACATTTTAAAATAAACAAAAGTCTTATTCAAAATTGCAGACTTTTGTAAAATTGAAATTTCTGTTTAAATTCAGTTAAAAAGGGTAGAATTTTATATTCTAAACTTACTTTGCATACCTTGAACAAATAAAAAAATATATATAAACATTATAGTATGTTGCTGTTATATGTTTTGAATCTAACATTTATACTTTCTGTAAGAGCGAATACGAAATGTTGTATTATAATAACTTTTGGTCTTGTGCATAACTTTTACGGACAAGTAAAATCCTTTACTTTAAATAAATCCGCATTTCAAACTGCGTTGACAAATGCATCTGTTCCCCTTCCTTACAGAATTACAAGATTTTTGCCGTGCTTTGGCATGTTTCTGGAAAAGTTTCATGTTTCCAGACTTATGGCTATTAAGAGCTCTGTTTGTGGTCACTGAATATTTATTTTTGGATATCTTTCATGCGGAATGTTTAAGAGTTAATTTCCCTAGACAAATATTACTAACTTTTCACCTTTTAAAGGAAAATTATTTCAAGCGTACATCTTTTCTCCGATATGCATATACAAGACGACAAGCATGAGAAATGTCTAGTACCAATTATTCTGAATATATAAAGAATTGCTTTCGTTTTTGAGACGATTTGATAACTTCTAAGTTTGCTTTAACAAAATGAATAAATTTTCAAAAAGTTTTAGAAATATGGCTGTGGAAATATTTCTTATTTGTGACAGTTCTATGATAATAATTTTAGATGATATAAAACATTTTCCATTGCGATTCATTCCTAAAATTAATATTATGATAATACAACATGAGAAGCATTTTAAAAATGCAATGTGTAAAGCAATTGTTTAATACTAAATGGATTTGTTCAAAACTTAATGAAAACAGTATAGTTTTATATTAAAAATGCAGACATAGAATTACGAACAACTTCACCTAATTGAGAACAACCGCAGTAACTGACACTTCAGCAAAAATCTACGGTACATTTTCGTGTATGAGCTGAATCTTTTTAGACTTTTTTTTTGGGGGGGGGGCTCCAAAGTAGGGGGACTAGGGTGTAAAGGTCAGTGAATTCTGCCTTAAAAAATTGATCGATTTTTTTCCGAAGAACAAATTCCAATTTCATATCTAAAGCAGGCATCTTTCATAGAAAACATAAATGTTATTCCTTTCTTTGGACTGTTCTTAATCAGTTACAGAAATCATATTGACCAACTTCGGGGCACATAATGAAAAATGAAGTGTTTTTAGGTACGTGCTAGATATGCACACCATGCAATGAAGAGTTAAAAGTAAGTATTAACCGAACGCGATCTACTTATTTTTTATGGCAGTGGTTCAGAAATTTGGAGTACTTGTACCCTTCAGAATACCTGGCAAGCCCGTTCGGGTTACCTGAAAATCATAACGGTAGTGGAGACCGATTTTATTAAAATTTTAACAGTTTGAGGGGAAAAGAAATTAGTATATGAAAAAAAATGGATTATGTTACAAACTGGAAATAGCATTTAATCATTACAATTTTTAAGGTTGTTTAGTTATGGCCTAGTTTTGTAGTATACTTTTGTTGATTTTTCTTTTAATGGTAAGATTATTTATGACTTATTATGATTTCAAATAAATCTTTTACAAAATTGTTATGGGTAATAAGATCAGCTAAATCAGGGTAGTTTTTTATGCAAAACTTTTACTTCAATAATAAAAGGCGTACACTATACATACTTGTAGCAAAATTATTCTGAATGAAGAATAAAAATATTTAATAATAAAATTAAATTAGGTAATATTTTTAACGCATCCAAAATAGTTATAATTAATAATTTTAATGAAAAATGCAAATTTTTGCGATAATATTTGACAGTATTTTTAGTATTTGCATTATTAGCTTTTCTTTTATCGCCATTTAAATATGTTTAAAACCGTGAAATGTGTAAGGAATATTTTCAGTGTTTTCTCTGTATAATGACCTTTTACACTGATAAGTCAAAAGCTTTGAATAATTCATCTCATATTCTGTTTTAGCTCATACATTCTCTTACACATAAATCTGGCTTATACTTGATTGGGTTTACAGAGAATTAATGAGCTAATCAATTATTATTTAATATGAAATGCAATTTCTCCATCACTTGCTCTAACGCATGCATTGTTATAATCCATACAATGCATATATCTTTAGAATTCTTAAACAGTAAATAATTATTCTTTTCGAAACTGAGTTTAAATCATTCAGTTTTGCTGGTATTTCATTTGTAATTAATTTACATGGTATCTTGAAACTAAGTAACATCTCGCATTTATTTAGTTACTATTGTAAAGAAAGTAAGAAATTTTAAAAGTTAAATTAAAAATTATAAAATATTTAAGAATTACCTAATTATTAAAAAAAAATTAGTTATTTTGTAAAAAATACTATACTAAATGTATACTTATTGCATGACGTAATTTAGCCAGCGTTTTTTGGCACACCAGAATAAATTTTATGATAACTTTTTACTGCTTCCCATCTTTTTTTTTATTTCATTATCGTTAATATCGCTCATTTTGATACGTAATTAAGATCCTATGTGAAAGTTTTTAGTGTGTCTCTGTAGGAATAATAAGTACGATAAGACAGTTAAAACGTAGTAGCATAGTACCGTATTTCTTAGCAATGTATTCAAAGTTCGTGCAGATTGGCCAAATTTCCAAAAATTAAAGACGAGACATCTAGCAAAAAATGGTTATAAACTTAAAATCACTTCAAAACACCAAAATAGTAAATATTTGCAATAAATGGTAAAAATAAATTTTAGAAGAACAAAAAATACCATTATTACTTCTTTTTTGACGTGTTTCGTTGCATCCGACGGTTAGTTTCATCTATCATATTGTTTTAAAATGGCAGGCATTTCATGATGTCACGGAATTTGGTAACCTTATATATCATATTTAATGAAAAGCAGCTTAACTAAAAAATGACTAATTTTTGAAAATTCCCATTAATATTCCGTACTCACAAAAACTAGTATTGAATACTATGTAATCGAATTCCACTAATTTGAGCTTCGTATGTTTGAATAACATAGCTTGAGTTAAAATAAATAAATAAAAAATAAGGAATATGAAAGCTTCTTCTTCTTCCTGGCCCTGGCCGGAAGGACTTTTTCAATTTCTAATTTTTTTATACCTGTTTTAAATTTAAATTAAAAAAAATTAAATGGCCGCCATTTTGAACAAGGTGACGGATTAAGTTGGTCAACAAACTCTGTCTTGACATCGATATGTACTATGTACACACCAAGATACATCCAAATCAGTTCATAAATAGGCGTGTTGTCGCGTGACAAAAATCAGATCATTTCAAAATGCCAGCAGCACTAGAAATTCAAAGTACTATAAATTAGCCATTTTTAAGAGATAGACAAAACAAAAAATGCTGTGGAATCTTTGTGTCAAATTCAAACACATAAAAGAAAATCTTTTTCATTTTGAAGTGTTTTTCTACCTAATTTTGTTATCATTTTTTTAATTTAAATAGCCACAATTTTGAAACAAGATGGTGGATGGAACTGGCCAATGAACTCGGTTCTAACATCGATATATACTGTGTACACTCCAAGTTACAGCCAAATCGGTGCATAAATACAGATGTTATCACGTGATAAACATCAAATCGTTTCAAAATGTCAGCCACACTATAAATTCAAAGTGCATTACTCTGTATAACTCTATAACTCAGGCATTCCTTAAAATATAGATGAAACAAAGAATGCTCTGAAATCTTTGTATCATGGTCAAACACATAAAAAAATATTATTTTCCAATTTATAATTTTTTATTGTGCTTAATTTTAAATTTTAAATTTCTTTATAAAAGTTTAAATAACCGCAATTTTGAAACAAGAACGTGGATAGAATTTGCCAACGAACTCGGTCCGGGCATTGGTATTTACTATTTACACACTAAGTTTCATTTATTTCGGTTCATAAATACGTTGTTATCACATGACAAAAATCAGGTCGTTTCAAAATGTCAGCCATACTAGAAATTCGAAGTGCTATAACTCAACTATTTTTTAAGATATATACGAAATAAGAAATACTCTGGAATCTTTGTATCAAGGTCCAACACATAAAAGGAAACTATCTTTCAATTTTTCATTTTTATACTTAATTTTAAATTTTAAAATATTTTTAAAAACTTAAATAGTCGCCATTTTAAAACAAGATGGCGAATGAAGCTGGTCAACGAACTCGGTCGAGACATTAACAAGTACTATGTATACACCAAGTTTCATAAAAACATGGAGTTGTTTAAATTAGAACATCCATGCAGTTATTTATTCAGAAAATGTATTTTTAAAAAAGTAAAAGTGTATTAAGTACATTTGAACGTCTAATTGCTATCATGGATATAAAATGCTGCACTATGTATGACGAGACATTTTCACTTTCATGATCTCTTATTATATCTTACATATTGATTTTTCCTCAGAAAGACTTATTTCGACTTTCAAATCTTACATATTATATTTTTTATCATAATTTCCAGCATACTATTTAAATATAGGCTTTAAAAACTGTATAGTCTCCCCTCTCTAATATTGTAAATTGTAATTCTATATTTAGGAAATTTAACCGTTAGAAGAAGGGGTTATGACATGTTTCCTTTTATAAATCGCAACCTGATTCACGATAACATTATCTTGAATTCAACATAAATTTGAAATAAGTATAGTTAGGAAAAATAAATAAGAAAGTAAGACGTTAAACAAGGTAGTTATTAAATTTTTCTATTTTGATTATATTTATTTGTATTATATTTGCTTTATATTTCGCATTTTAACTATTTAAATACTTTTCATATTCTTAAACAGTAAAACCTTTGAAAATAAAACTTGATTACATCGAAAATTTAACAATTCCTGCAAAAATAATATAATACAATTAAAAATACCTAACAGTGTACCTGAATAGACAAAACCACGTTAGAAAAAATAACTTTTTGCCCTTTGCGATTTTATCTTATCTATTCCTGTATTCAACAAATTTCTACTTGCTATATTAATGATTCTTTGTTGTTTCTTTATTTGCTTTAATCGCTT
Source organism: Maratus speculifer (assembly GCA_964019185.1). Classification (NCBI taxonomy): domain Eukaryota; kingdom Metazoa; phylum Arthropoda; class Arachnida; order Araneae; family Salticidae; genus Maratus; species Maratus speculifer. Next base: position 102,722,654 of record OZ025289.1, on the reverse strand, counting down.
TATTCATAATAGAGAGTGTTTAAAATAATGTAAAAATTTAAAACAAATGGAAATTGTTATTATTAACAAATCGTACTTTGTGCACTGTAAAGAAACATATTTTAAATTAAAACAAGAAAAAATACCTCAATATCTCATCAAACACTGTAAAATTCCTCTTTGAAGATAATCATACTGATATGATTATCCGTGTCATTTAGTTGAAGCTTCTTTTGGATATTAAAAACTTCTTATCGATTAAGAACAGCTATTTTTAGAATTACATTTCTGCATAACTTTTGAAAAAGTTAAAGATACTTAGATATTGAAGCATAAGAATAAAATTAAATAGACCTATTTAATTTAATGTGCATATAATGTAAAAAAAAGTTCTTACAATCAACTCATATCAAGTGCAGATTTTTGTTTTTACTCTTATCATTTTATTTTGTCGTTTGTTTTATTTTTATATAATCAATTTTAAAAAACAAAATTCTTCTTCTTTATTTTGATTGATTTTTTTTTTTTTTAATTGGCTTATTTACGAAGATTCTTAGTAACATTTCTGCGTAACTTTTGCAAAAAATTAAAGACACGGAAATATTGGGGCATAAAAATAAAGAGAAATAGACATATTTAATACACGCATAATGTAAAAAAACGTTCTTACAATCTTAAAGCTTTCAATGTTCTTACAACCCATATCACACATTGATTTTTGTTTTTTGTTTTTGTTCTTTTAGTTTCTCATTTGTTTTATTTTTCCAATCACATTTTAGAAAACAAAATTCTCTTTTCTTATTTCCTTTAATTGAATTTTTATTTTAATTCAGCTGATTTACGGTGATTTCTGGTTGGTTACATTTCTAGGTAACTCTTAAAACAATGGAAGTTACAGAAATATTGTAGCATATAGAAATATATGACTCAAGAATATATAAGAATAATAAGAACAATATATAAGAATGTGTAAGAATAATAGTAAGAGGTTCTATTTAATTTAATGCACTTATAATGTAAAAAAAAAAAAGTTTTATAATTTATCTATATCACATATGGATTAAATGATTTTTTATTAAATGTTGATTAAAGTATTTGTTTAAATGAAGGCTTTTTTCGGAGTTTATAATTGTTTCATTTTTTAAAATGAAGAAATGTGAAAAGTAAATTTATCCATAATTTTTCAACCAAGGATCAAAATAAATAAGCCATAATTTTAGCTCGTAGACTTCTTTGAAATATCGTAAAGAGCCCAAAGTAAGCCTCCATTAATATATGTGCAATTTAACTTTTTTGAAAAAGTGTCATTTATAGGCTCTTCTATTCAAAATACTTCCCTAATTCGCCTATTCTTTTCAAAAAAGTCCCAATTATAAACCCCTTATAAAATAATTAGAATTTAATGTGTGTTTAAGGGGGTTTCTTTTCCGTACTTAATGGTACATATTTTCTTATATTATGAAATTACATGTTTTCATTTAATCTTATGCATTTTTTTGTAAAGTATAAAATATGTGCACTGGGAACAAAAGTGTATGTATTTTTATTAGCGATTTAGGGGAGCGTTATCTATGTAAATTTCTGTTTAAGATGATTATGAAACAAATTGTTTTTAGGCATCAAATATTATTATTCTTCGCTTATTATTATCAAAAATATTAGTGTCTATAAAGAAAAAAGCATATCTGTTTAATAGTTCACAAAAGTACTAAGTATAATATGTAATACACAATTTAAAAGCTTACTTTATTTAAATTTAAACAAAACACATAATTACGTGTATTGCATTATTACAGATATTATGTGTCTTCCCATATTAAGCACGTTTAAATTTTATCAAATAAATACAAACATTTTTAGCGTAATTTGTTTTAATATTTTTCCAATTAATTCTACAACATTTCAAAGTGATTTTACAAAGAAATTTCCGAAAACAAAAATTCAGGCACAAATAAATTAATCTGAATTCGCGTCAATGAATTTAAATTTATAAAGACATGAAATGTTTATTCGAAAAATGACGAAAACTTCTCCATTTAATCAATAAAATGATCCTTCCTTTTAATAGCAATCCTAAGTCAAAAGTAACTCTTAGATCTCTGATGTTTCCTTTCTTTCCGTAATCACTCACGATTGTATCATATTCTGCAGCCCTAAATTAACATATTTCTACTACTGATGGAACAGTTCTAAATCTGTCTTTTGCCGAGTGGAATAAGAAGACAAACCCTGACTTTTCATCGTTTGATATTACACATCTCCCTCTAGGGAGAAGTTCTAAAAATCTTTCTATCGCCAAAAGAAAAAGAACTTTTAATCCTCAACTCAACTATTTTCAATGCAAAATGTTTCTTTTACATATATTTATACACATGATGTGTACATTATTCATGGTATCTTCTAATTCAGAAAGACAATGCAGACGCGTAACAGTTCAGAAAACGAAGAAGTCTGATTTCCTGACGCTCTTAGAAAGATATTAGAAAATTAAATTTGATGAAATTGACTCTTAAACACACAAAAGATGCACTTAACCATAAAATGAAAAAGCCTTTAACAGGGAGACAAGCATGCATCGAGACGTTATTTAGATTATATTTTTATTTTATTTCTCTGGCTTGTTAACATGGAAAAATTTAACATGTTTCGAATTTGAAAGTTTCTCGAGAGTTTTCAAGAGATTAAATTTATTGAGAAGGGCATTATTTAATTAGTGGAATAACAAAAAGCTTTTCCTCGGTATTAAGAAGTCTTTTGTGTGTCAGTATAAATAAATTCTGTATAAATATTATACTCAATTGCGTTTTAAACTATTTACACATTAAAATAATTTTTTAGCATTTTTGTAGTTAATTTTGCGATGTTTTAAAATGATTATGCTAAGAAATTTGAGAAAACAAAAATTCAGACGCAAATGAGTAACGTTGAATTCACTTTAAAGAATTCGAATTTATAAAGACGTCAAATGTTTATTCTGAAAATGATGAAAACATCTCCATATAATCAATAAAATGATCCTTCCTTTTAATAGCTGTCCTAAGTTAAAAGTAACTTTTAGATCTCTGATGTTTGCTTTCCTTCCGTAATCACTCACGATTGTATCATATTCTGCAGCCCTAAATTAACATATTTCTACTACTGATGGAAGAGTTCTAAATCTGTCTTTTGCCGAGTGGAATAAAAAGACAAGCCCTGACTTTTCATCGTTTGATATTACACGTTTCTTTCTACGGAGAAGTTCGGGAAATCCTTCAATCACCAAGAGAAAAGAACTTAAGATTCCTCAACTCAACTCTTTTCAAAGAAAATTGTTTCTTTTACACAGATTGATACACATAATGTGTACATTCTTCATCCGTATCTTTTAATTCAGAAAGACAATGCGAACGCATAACAGTTCAGAAAACGAAGAAGTCTGATTGCCTGACGCTCTTAGAAAGATATTAGAAAATTAAATTTGATGAAATTGACTCTTAAACACACACAAAAGATGCACTTAACCATAAAATGAAAAAGCCTTATAACAGGGAGCGAGCATCCAGACGTTATTTATATTATATTTTTATTTTCTTTGCTCTAGCTTGTTAACATGGGAAAATTTAACATGTTTAGAATTTGAAAGTTTCTCGAGAGTTTTCAAGAGATTAAATTTATTCAGAAGGGCATTACTTAATTAGTGAAAAAATAAAAAGGTTTCCCCCAGAATTATCGAGTCTTTTGTGTGTCAGTATAGAATAGTTCTATATAAATATTATACTCAACTGCTTTTTAAACTATTTGCGCAATAAAAGAATTGTTTTGATTATGAATCATTCGCTAAATTCAATATCAGTCTAAAATTGTTGTTAGCTACTAAAATCCAAATAAGTATGAAATCATCATCATATTTATTATTTAGCGCAATCGTCACCATGTATTTCTATTTGTAAAGTTCTTATATTTATTTAAATTTTATTTTAACTATATCAGAATTTTTTATTCATATACTTTTGTATCTAAGTTCATTACAAGAATACGTTGCTTCAGCCTTGCAAATAAATATATTAAGAAACAAATTATTGCATAATATGCAGTCAGTTTTTCTGATTATAAATGTGTATATTAACAAACTTATTTCAATGATTATGACTTACCCAATATATAAATTTTTTTCATAAAAAATGAAGCATTTACATCAGCAGAAAATGCAAAAACAAAACACAGCACTTTCATATACTTATCACATCTGAGTCCTTTAAATGGAATTCCTCTAAAAATCTTAATGTAAAAGCAGGCATCAAAACACAATCTTCGCAAATTGGGTGCAGAGATATCGGACTTACACTGTCATCTTCTAAAAGCGACTGGAACATGAAATGTCTATCAAGGGCTTAAATAAGCAGCCCCAGCTCCATCATGGACGTATCTCTCTCACGAATGTATCTTTTAAGGCGGAGATTACTAACCGGAAACAGTAGTGTTCAAATTCAAAGACAGTACGAACTCTTTAAAAATCATCTACTATCCAAGATATTAATTGCATTTAACACAAAATAATTTCGAAAATGCAGAAATTCAACAGTTTCACATCATCCAAAATTAAAATATAAATATTGGCATAATGTATGTTGCTAAATGTAGAAGTCAGTTGCTTTTTATAGAACTATGTTAAAGAATTTTGTATAAAAAGTTTATTATCGTTATTTTAAAGGGTTTTTTGTGTATGTGCTTTTTTTAGTATCTAAAGCCTTTATAATCTTTAAAATACGACATTTAAAATGGCATGTACTATATTTATGTATATATATAGTTACAGTAAAGCATCGTTTATACGACGATCACTTATACGACGTTTACATTTATACGACGTTTTACTGTGGTCCCGATTCATTCCTATTTATTTTAATGTAAAAATATATCTTTTATACGACGCCCAAAATCGTTTATATGTCGATTTTTCGATTTTGTATAGGTTTATTTTTGTTTATTTTTGTTTATTTTTATTGTATATTTTACGAACGAGCGGAAGTTGGCAGCTATGAATTACACCAAAGATCTCGCCACATTATAAAAATGAGGACTGGGGCTCGATTAGTCTGAAAAATCAGCTTACGTGTAACAGATTACACTGGGAGAGGTCATTATTTTTTCGGTGATGGTCAGCTTTCGCGACCTGTTTTAAGTTGCAAATAGACTATCCTTCTAACTGTTATCAGTATTGGCGACTTTTAGTTGGCCACGCGGGGTTTTTGATCTTTAACTTTAAATGGAAAAGAAATGATGTTCTGCAAATGAGGAACCTTTCGGTGAAACATAAATAAAGGTACGCATATTTAAATTGCTTACTAATCCCCCCCCCCCGTTTTTAAGATTATTTGTTTATTTTGGTTTGTTTAATTTAAAAGGCATGCAAATCATCACGTTAAACATTAAAATTTAGTGAAAACAAACTTATTTCTAGTTTTGAAAGTGAAAATTGATTATAGGTCGTTATCGTTTATACGACGTTTTTCGGTAGTCCCTTCGCCGTCGTATAAACGATGCTCCACTGTACGTATTTTTTGGAGACAACTAACTTCTTAGAAAAACGTTTGCTTTATTTAAGTGCAGAAATTGTGCGATTGCAGATTAAGTACTCCTGCATAAAGATATTGGTGTTAAAAATTGGGAGGTTGACACTTATATGTATATGTAAAAAAAATTTAATTATAAATATAAATCAAATTTATTAATCTTAATTATAGGTATAAATTATGAAATAAAATTGTTCAGAAATATATATATATATATATATATTATTCTTAACAATCTTATTTCAAAGATTATGACTCCCCCATTATGTATCTCTTTTTTCATACAAAAAAATGAAGTATTTGCATCAGCAGAAAATATGTAAAAGAATCCCAGAATCAGCATATGCTTCACACATCTCAGCCCTCTAAGATAACTTCCCCCGTCCAAAAGCCTTAAAACAAACGCCGGCATCAAAAAGCCGTCTCCTCAAATCTGGAGCAGAGTTATCGGATTTCCACTGCAATCTTCTGAAGGCGTCCGAGCGTGAAACGGCTGTCCAAGGTCCGAATAAAGAGCACTATCTCGGTCATGGCGAATACCCAATATATCGTACATCTCCCTTAAGGGACTGTCGGCGAGCGTCTCTTGTCAAAGGGAACATCCACCTTCAAATATAGATCTTTCTCGGCGACAAGATTTATTCTTGGAGGAAGAGCCCTGAGATAAAACGAACGAGTGTAGAACTAACTGAAAATTCAATAGTTTTAAATTTTCGAACCGAGTTTATTAGCTTCAGAGATTCAAAATTTTGTGGAATTCCTATCTAATGATATTCAATGGATTTGTTACAGCTGAATGAATTGTGTTTAGGAAGAATTTCCGAACGCTTGATGGAGCAAATGAGTATGGTCTGCAATGCGAATCATTGAAAGCTCTAATGCAAGAAAATGCTTTTCTGATATTGTTCAAATATGTTAGAGTAACGAAATATGTAAATATCTAAAAAAAGTTGTAAAGATTTATTGAATGCAACTACTACCAACAAAATCATTGCAATTAAATGTTCTTAGTTTTATATCAAATGTTTTTTTAAATGTTGTTTTTTAAAAGTGGATAGTCAAAATAAAAATTATAATTTAATTTTCTCTAATATAAATATATTTTTTCAGTAATTTTAAATATTTTTGTCAGATTTTGGCTATTTTTTATGTTATTTAAATTAAATCAGTTTCTAGCTGCAATTTTTTATCAGTTATAGTGATATATTAAAGTTTCAGAAATGAAATAGCACGAGTTACACTCTATCTTTGATTTGCTTCAGATTGTATAAAAAGCAAGAAATGAAAACAAGCGACGAAATTGCAAAATAAGTATTGCATCAATTATTACAAGCCTTATAATTTGTTTTATAGTAAACATATTTGAAAAACGAATTAAGTTTTACCCAAGCGGTATTAAAGAAAATGAAATTAATAAAAAATATCTAGATCACATATGTATACATTAGTTTGAGATAACTTACATACTTGCGGCTTTACTCATTGAAATTGATCACAAAGCTTTTGTCAAAAAATAATTTAAAAATTATTTTTAATGTGACACGTATATACATAAGTGAACGAAAATAATATTCACATAAAACAAGAAATATTTGAGAGCAAGCAGTGAGAGTATGTTATTATGTAATTTTATTTTTTATATTTAAATTAAAAAGCTAATTAAATATATCCAAAAAATATAATAATATAACAAGTCTGAAAATCACATGGTTGTATATTAACGTATTCACAGAAAGATTTTTTGTTAAACAACTATGTTTAATTCTCGAAATGAATTTACAACTGTCTGACAAAAAGTAGCTTTTTCTCATTTAAAAAAAATTAAATTAAGGATTAGAACTAAATATACATTAATGGAGTTGGCAATGGTTGTCATACGAGAGAAACTGGTAAAAGCAAAGCTTTCTCATATACTAAGCCCACATCTGATATCCCCCATTCAAGAGCTGTCACTCGTCAAGTCCACATGTCTTCCCCTACCCCGTCATAATTATCAGTAAATCTACCTTCGTTCACTGTCTATTTAAACAAATCTAAAATTAGAAAAAGAACGCAATACACTTCTCTTGTACGTCATGCCACGGATCTATCAATAGTATCTTCATAGACGTGACAAACTTCCCCTTCCATTTTTTTCCTTGTGATTCACCAAGCTTACATAGCACATTAGCCGGTAGCTAATAATTATGCTTCATGTCTAGAATGAAATTAGTGGTAAAACGAGAGCATGCGATCGAAAAGGTGTGACAAGATTTTCATTCCAACGTAAAACCTTCTACACCCCCCCCCCCCTCATTCCCGTTTTGCTGATCGATGTTTCCGGAGAAAAGAAGGTCACAGTTGTCTGATCGAACAGAATAAATTCGCCTCCTACGCAAGAAAGGATCACTTAAAACAAGAATTTCCGATAGACAACCACAGAAGTTGTCTAAGAATTTTCATATTTCATCCTTAAGTAGTGTATTGAAATAAAATAGAAATCCTTGACAGTTTTAAGGACGGGAAGCGGTGTTGTGACAGATATGGAAAATATTTTTTTTTTCCATGATGAATGTGTATCAGCATTAAAACAAATCTGTAAATTTTATGTTTTATGACTAATTGTTAATTTAAATTATTTATTATAAATTGTTTAAAAAGTATATGCGCATCTTTTTTGCAAGCTAACTATTCAGCTATAAAATACCCAAAAATCATTTCAATAAAAAGCAGGAGAAAATATAACAATTATTACTAAAAAATTTCTTCATCTCTGTTTTGCTGTATGCTATTTTAAGAAAAAAGAAGTTTACATTTGTCTGTTCGAACAGGATAAATTCAACTCATACAGTAAATATTATTTAAACACGCTTTCCCGATACTGAACTGGAAAAGTCTACTAAAACGTTTCATACTTCATCCTTATGTATACTCTGAAATAAAACAACAAATCCTTGACAGTTTCAAAGATTAATAAGGTTTTATTATGTTAGGTATGAAAAATGTTTCTTTTTCATTTTGGAATATTTAATTACCTTAAAACTAAACTGTTGATTTTATAAAGAAAATAAACCCTGTTCATGTTAAATTTATGTTTTAAAAGTTAACTGTTAATTTAGATTATTGATTATAAATAAAAAAATATATGCGTATTTCGAAGTGAAAAAACTTCTTTAAAACACCATAAAATATAATAAATTGCGCAAGATCTTTCGAAAGAACTGAGTCTTTCTTTGTCAGCCGCAAAGAAGTTGAGCGTCTATTATGAATGTAGCGGCACGACTGAAATTAAAAGGCGGGAAAGGGAGCAAGTTGAATATACAGTGAATAGGAAAATAGAAGGCAACAGGCAAGCACGGAAGAGTATAATCAAAACGATTAACGGATACATTGAAGAAAGGGAAAAAAGAAGCAAAATGGTAAAAACTGACTATCAATCTATAAAAACGTCTAAAAGCATTTCAATAATAATCGGGAAAAAATATAAATATTACTACTAAAAAATGTTTCATCTCTCTTTCGTAGTATGCTATTTTAAGAAAAAAGAAGATTACAATTGTCTGTTTCAACAGGATAAATTTAATTCCTATAACAGAAAAGGTCATTTAAGCTAGATTTTCCGATACGCGACTAGAAATGTGTCTAAGAATTTTCATACTTTATCCTTAAGTATACACTGAAATAAAACAAGAAATCCTTGACAGTTTTAAGGATGAATTGGGTTTTATCATGACAGGTATGGAAGAGAATTTTTTTTTTCATCTTATAATATTTATTTACATTAAAAGTAAACTGTTGATCTTATGTTTTAAAACTTGTTATGAATTGATTTTATTTGTCGTAAATTGATAAGAAATATGTACACGTTCCATACACATCTTAATATCAATGTATAGAGAATTTGAAAATATTATTTAATAAAAAAAACTTTCAAAATATATAACAATTATTACTACATTTCAGAACAAAACTACTTTTATGTTCAGTCCAAAATATGCTCTTCATTAAAAAAATTATTTGTTGAAATTAAAAATCACTCTTATTAATAAACTTTAAATGAGCATAAATATATTTTAACACTTCACTGCACAAGTTTTTTTTACTTTTATGAAATCTACATATCTATCTAATAAAGGAAAAAAATAGAAAAAATAAATTTTAACTTTTCAATGAAAACTTGTTAAATATTTAATACGTCAATTTTCGCATTTCTACTGAGCGTAGAACCATCTCAGTGAAAAATGTTCAAGCCGATGATCGAACCCGGAACCCTTGAAATAGCGCTTCAAGTGCTCTATCATTTAAGCTACGAAGACGATGCCCAGCTTAGCATTTTTCACTTCATATGTTCGCAGCACCAAATGGAACCGTCTTCATGAGCACACGATCCTACGGCGTAATACAAACATATGAATTGAAAAATGCTAAACTGGGCATCGTCTTCGTAGCTTAAATGATAGAATACACTGAGTAGAATACACTGAGTGAGTATACAATGTTATAATATACTAAGTGTTATACACTTCTATGAGTATAGACTCGGAACCCCAGAGAGAGGCATTACGGGCCGCTTGTGATCTGCAGGCTACCAGTTGAACCCGCTGGCATAAAAAAAATTCCTATTAAACTTTAAATAATATTGAAGAATGTTTAAACAAAAAAGAACCTAATAGAGAACAGCAAAAACATAAAGAAAATAAATTAATACAAATATTTAAATATATCCAGTTCTTATTTTCTTTCCTATTGCTTTATTCATAAAGAAACACCTTTAAATTATTTACAATAATGAATAATTTTTAATCTTACCATATTTCTTTTTTCATGAGATTAAAGAAAACCCACTGCGTGAATTAATCTATAAAATATATCTAATCTTTTGTTATATTGTAGCTTCAAATATACCATTTAAGTTGAAGAAGAACATATTTTGAAACATATCTTTTCTTTTCTTTACTTTTGAAGATAAAAGAATAAGAAATATCTTGATCGTTTTTCAAGACAGGTCTTCTCCAAATATAAACGGTGTCTAGAAATAAAACATCCTCTAAGTTTTCAAAATCGAATAAGTTTTCAGTAATGAAATAGACTTTTCGTTTTATGCTGTCATTTCTTTCATAGAGGCGACAGGATTTTCCGGATGTAATTGTCTCAATAGTCTCTTGTGAGTAATATTTCATTTCATTTATTTAATTTAACATACTCTGAAAATATTTATTACATCTTTTATAACCGACTTCCAATGAATATATTTTTTTCAATTCCGTTAAAATACATATGTATTATATATAAATTTATATTCATAAATTTTGAACCGATGGTTGAATTTTTTTATTATTATTATTTATTTATTTTATTTCATTTACATATTTTGTTTTTTGTTTCTTTGTCCTGCACTTTAAAAAAAATCTGTAAAGTTTCTAGGAAAAGTTACTAGGTATTTTTTCTAGGAAAATGGGACTCCTAGAAATTTTTATATAATCATAACAGCAAAACTTTATATAACCGATTCTATTGCATGAATTTTTGCTTTTGCCGTTACATGAAATTCCTAGAAAAAGTTTTGTAATGTTACAGATTTATTTTATTGTGTAGCAGTCCGGTTTCAATGTCATCATCATCTAAGAATAATATATATGTCGGTATATTCTTAGTTTGCGCTTCCTAACCCCTCCCAACGATTCAGAATTTGAGTTCAAAATTTAAGTTTAAATCTAAGATTTCGAAAACATTTAATAAGTTTACGAAAACATTTAATCAGATGCAAAAAATAACGTAAAAAATAGTTGTTAGTTACTCCAAAGTCTAAAGCACCCTCTATCGGCATTTTTAGGTAGCTTTCATTACAAAAAGTAAAAAGCTACCTATTGCAGCCGTCCGGAGGAAAGCACTTCCAGAAAATTTTGGTATATTTTCACCGATCATGATCCCCAGACCCCAAAACCACCCTCCGTTCAAATGTTGACATATATATATATATATATATAACCATATATATATATATATATCTGATTTTTGTCATGCGATAACTAACGTATTTATGAACCGATTTGAATGAAACTCGGTATGTACATAGTACATACAAATGTCTCGACCGAGTTCGTTGGTCAGCATCATCCGCCATTTTGTTTCAAAATGGCGGCCATTTTAAATTTTTTAAAAAATTTAAAATTTAAAATTAAATGCGAAAAAATTAAAAGTTGAAAAATATTTTTCTTTTACGTGTTAGAACTTAAAACAAAGATTCCAGAACACTTTTTATTTTGTCTATATCTTAAAAAATGATTGAATTATAGCACTTTGAATTTTTCTTATGACTGACATTTTGAAACGATCTGATTTTTGTCACGTGATAACACGCGTATTTATGAACCGATTTCAATGAAACTTGGTATGTACATAGTACATACAAATGCCTCGACCGAGTTTGTTGGCCAGCATCATCCGCCATTTTGTTTCAAAATGGTGGCCATTTTAAATTTTTAAAAAAATTTAAAATTTAAAATTAAAAGCGAAAAAATCCAAATTTGAAAAATATTTTTCTTTTACGTGTTAGAACTTGATACAACAATTCCAGAACACTTTTTATTTTGTCTATATCTTACAAAATGATTGAGTTATAGCACTTTGAATTTTTCTTATGTCTGACATTTTGAAACGATCTGATATTTGTCACGTGATAACACTCGTATTTATGAACGGATGTCAATGAAACTTGGTATGTACATAGTACATACAAATGTCTCAACCGAGTTCGTTGGCCAGCAAAATCCACCATTTTGTTTCAAAATGGTGGCCATTTTAAATTTTTTTAAAAATTTAAATTTTAAAATTAAATGCGAAAAAATTAAAAGTTGAAAAATATTTTTCTTTTACGTGTTAGAACTTAAAACAACGATTCCAGAACACTTTTTATTTTGTCTATATCTTAAAAAATGATTGAGTTATAGCACTTTGAATTTTGCTTATGGCTGACATTTTGAAACGGTCTGATCTGAACGATCCACAATGTTGCTTTAAAATGGCATACACTTTATGATATCGTGGAATTTGGTGACTCTCTAAATCGCTTAAAATAAAACCAGGTTGAATAAAAGATGACAAATTTCTAAAAATTCCTATTAATATTCAGTCTTGACAAAAACTAATATTCGATCTTATAAAATCACTAATTTTATAAGATTATTTCCACTAATTTGAGCTTAGTATTTTTGAACAATGTAACTTACCTTAAAATAAATAAATAAATATATAAGTATATGAAAGCTACCTCTTCCTCCCGGCATTGCCGGAAGGACTTTTTGAAATTTATCTTTATAATTCATTTTCAATAAAATACCGACATAAAGAATAGTTTTAGTGAAAACCGCAAATCAATCGACCAATTTTTCCGTTTTTTATAAGCATTTGAAATTTAAACCCTCTGAACACAGTTAAGTTTGTGCTACTTAACCACTCCCAACTATTCAGATTTTGAGCTCAAAATTTAGGTTTAAGTCTAAGCTTATGAAACCATTTAATGAGATGCAAAAAATCACGGCAAAAAATAGTTTTTCATTACTTCAAATTCTAAAGAGCCCTCTATCGGCATTTTTCGAAATTTATCTTTATAATTTATTTTCAAGAAAATATCAACATAAAGAATAGTTTTAGTGAAAACCGCAAATCAATCGACCAATTTTTCCGTTTTTTATGTGTATTTGAAATTTTGGACCCCAAACTTTAATGGCGGCTATCTCCTTTGGAAAACGTTTGGGACTCTTGGTTTCCTATTTACTATTACTCGTCTTGATGTGTTCTATCACTCCCTAGCGAATATACCATGAGTTTAGGGACACCCTGTATATCATATTAAAATTGGATTAGTAATTTTCTATTTATTGTTGCTGCACATGATTAGTATATAAAAAACTGTATTGAATGTATACGTAAGTTTTAGAAAAAAAAATTGTTTATATTACTTTCAATGAAATATTATAAATATTTACTTTTATAAAACCAAGAAACCCAATAAATTTTGATAGCTTCTCTTCTTTCTTCCATATAAGGATCTTTGTTAATTTTCTGACTCTGTATGGTTGTTTCCCTCGATACGCATTTCATTGGATCATTTACAGAACCAGTTAACGAGAAAAGTTTGTATAGCTTCTCCATTTCATTTCATATTACATAAGAAAAGTCATTCAAAAGTTTATTCATCTCACCGGCTAAATTTTACTCCTTTATACTCGTGCAATTATAAAAGTTTCAAGCATGAAGTTTTCATGAAAGTGGCAGAGGAAAGATTTCAAGATAACGCACAGAACTTTTCGCCTTTCAAGCCGAAATGAAATGAAATGGCGAACGTAGAAGGTATTTTAGAGTTTGAAGTATTGCAAGAAAACCGTATTTTTAGAGCAATCTTGATACTCGACAATTTCATAAATTGGAAATTTGAATTCCATCTTAATATGAATATCGGTCAGTAGATAACTTATTCCCGATTTTATTGATAAAAAGAAATAATTATGAAGTCTTTTGCATGATTTTTTTATGTAAGATGTGTAGTATTTTTGGAAATCTGTAAGACTTTTTTAAAACGTGAATATTGAGCGGATAATTTCCTTAATATCCAAGCTCTGGTGACCCGGTTTAACAATTACAAAAAAAAAAAAAAAAAAAAAAAAAAACATGAATAGTTTTTAAAGCAATATATATATTTACATAAATATATATACATAAATTTTCAGCAGAATCATCTTAAGAAAAAATTAAACTTTTATTCCAGCATTTAGACGAAGATTTTCATATAATATTGTACAAAACCAATTCAAGGTTTATTAAAAGGTTTTTTAATTTCAGTTTAGTGCTACAATCCCAGCAAGTAGTGGAGGCTTCCCATGGTCCCGTGTAAGTAAAACAACTTTCGAAATAGTAATTTAATTTTAGGATATTCTGCGATTAAATAAGACGGAGGTTAGTAGTAAAATCAATGCTAATGGAGTGCTTAATTTAACGACTGGGGGACCTTGCAATAAGAATTTACTTATATAAATACAATTTTTATATTATAAGACAAACTTTGGCTTACTTCTACCTTAGTTCTAAAAGCTTTTTGTACACTAAAAAAAAACAGTGTTTCTTAATTTACAAAGGTTTACAAAATTGCAGTGTTACTTAATTTACAAAAATGTAGTTTAATTACGAACAAAAATGTACATTATCCACTTCCGCGTCCCTCAAGATTCCCAAAAACGTTCTTTATCTTTAGAAACGCCACAAAAAAATTATCTTTGAAATTTAAAGAAGAATTTATATTTTTGAAAAAATTCATTGGCTGCCTCACCTTTTTAAACACATTTCCTAGTAACACATTTCATTCGAACATCTATCTAGAAATAAAGAAATTCATCTACAAAACTCTACAAAACTTTACAGCAAAAGTCTTATGTCTAAAATATGCCGATGAAAATGACGATATAAAAAACCATAATTTTGGAACTCCAAATAAAAGTTTCGGCCGCAAAGAACAAACTAGGTCGTTGAGGTCACAAAATTTTAAAACTATTCCGTTGCTGCTTCACTCCATCTTCATTTTTCATGTCAATCTTAAAGAAAGAGCATCGACGGAAGGAAAAGGCCTGCATTTCAAGAGACTGTTTCTTTTGTTGGGAAACTTCGTCTTTTCCTAAGTCTCTCTGGGGAGACGTTCGGACATTTTGTATTCACCACCAGAGATTGGCATTTTATTCACCCGTCGCAGTCTTCATGCTTGGACACTTCGAGATATTGAACAGGGGATATACCCGTTTACTTTTTAGTGGCAACGGAACTTAGAATTCCTGTGTCTTTTCTCCATTGTCTTTGAGTGATGTGTTTAGTAGAATATTGGAAAGTAGCTGGACGAAGAAACAACGGCTTTAAAAATAAAATAGATGTTTTAGAAATAATGGAATTAATGTTTGAATTCTCTCCTTAGCAGCATCATAATAATATGAATGCAGAAGTTTGCGATCTGATGTTTTAAATAATTAAAGTGGTGAATACTTTATAATACGTTATTTTTAAAGTTTGTTGTTGAAAGGATTGTCTAATTAGTTAGTCTGTGTGTCTATTTAGCTTATAATTTGGCGTATGTGTTTATAAGATTTACAAAATTAGTTGTTCAGTTGAACTGGTTCCTTCAAGATGGCAACAACTGTCCTATGGACACCAATGAAATCCTGTGGAAATCTCTGTGAAGCTCCTGAACTATTGAAGCGATTTTAATATTTTTGTTTCAGCAGAAGCTAAATTAATTATAATTAATCGATGAGAAATAGAGTCTATAATTTTGAATTTCCGGGATTTTTTTTCCATTTTCTTTATTTTATAAAAGTTGCTTAAAATGAATTGATTTTCCAGAACAATAAAACGAGTTGGTATATAGTTAATTATAATACAAAGAATTAAAAGTATATAAAGAAATCACTGCAGTCGTTCGCAATAAAAATTACACCAATATCAGTTGTTTCTATAGAATTTTGCAATTTCTATGCCTTTTGTTTTTTTTATCTAAGATAATCTTTTCGTATAAATTCGGATCAGACTTTTAAGAATTTCTAAAATAATTAAATATTTTTATTAACAAAAACTCTATGTTAACGTTATACCGAATCAATATGTTTGTAGAATAATAAAAAATAACAATTTACATTTTTTTATAGTTATAATATCTAAATACATTTTTGTATATATATATGTATATTTAAATCAATAAAATATTTTTCTGAAATTATTATTGAACGTTTAATTAAAGTGGAAACATATTCATTTGTCAAAAATATTTCTAAAAAACTGAAAAACTGCAACAAGACGTTCGAAATAATTAAAGCAGAAGATTTTAAATCATTCTTATTTTTATTTCAACTTGCGTATGTTATAAACAATAATTGATATAGAAAGCAACAAGATTAGAAAAATAGCTTGACTATTAAGCATCCTTTGTTTTAAATATAAATAGTATTTATTCATAATGCCACATAACTCATTTCATCTGAAATTTATAGTCCATATTTGTTAAAACTTTTAAAACAAATGCCAGAAAAATATTCACCAAAATACACGATAATAATTTATCCTCAAACGGTCTACCACTTGATATGTTTAGCCAGTGTGTTTAGTTTTCTTTAAAATACCACACGCGTAAAAATAACATTGTCATGCATTATCGTTCATATTTTCTCAACTCGTAACTATGTAACTGACACATATATCAGAAAGAAAAATGGAAAAATGACAAAATCATGCTTCTGTATTAAGAGTGATAAATTAGGAGAAAGGGAGAATGAATGTTGAAATATAAATTAGATAGATGCTGAAAGAAAATAAAGTATGAATTTGCTTTTCAGATGCAGTTACAGGAAGAAGTTGAAGGAACAACAGCCTCCCAAGAGACATGAAGGCGGAAGCTGCTTGCATTTCCTTAATTACGAAAAAGCTCCGAGGAACACAAAAAGGCTCTGCCCCCTACTCATAGAAAATCCGAATAAAGTTCAGCTTTTAATCTTTCGTAAAAAGGGGTGAGTTAATTCAGTAGGATCGCCTAAGCACAAGCAATTTTAGGGGGGGGGCAGTTTTAAAATATATTGCTTGAAAAAATAAACTGCAAAATATGTCAAGCTTTATAAATAACATCTTTGTTTTTAATTAAATAAATAATAAAATACGTACAATAGACATCCAATTATTCACAATGCATTAAACTAAGACTGTGGCGAACAAACTATAAAATCGGACAAATAGAAGGGCACATTAAAAGTTACATTTTATAATGTTTGTAATATTGCCGTTATTTACCTCAGTATATCAATTATGAAACATAATTTCCGTTTGACGAGCATCACATAATCCCTAGCTGATTGTACATACTATTTATATATATATATATATATATTAATAATTTTTATATTAAAAAAATATGCTTAAAAAAACATATTGTGATATTTTCTGTTTAAAATGATGAGGACAGCGCCACAAAACGGATAAAGAATTTTATCATAAAAGTCACAATGCTTTTCCCATGCACTCTTTTTAGGTGCGTTCGTAATTATGTAAATACGTAGCACCTATAGTGGTCGTTCAGTCCGTCCGTCTATCCATCCGTCTGTCTGTCCGCATATAACAACGCAAAAACTACCAACCGAATCGTTTGAAATTTAAAATACATAAATATTACATTATTTTGTCGAATAATTTCAAATTTTATGAAAATAGGATGGATAGATCAATTACAGGAACGATCAAAAGTATTCAATTACATTATGGTCAATAGGGAAAAAGTTTCAGATGTATTTTATACGTTTCAAATTTAAAATGCATAATTATTACATAATTTTGTCGAGTTATTTCACATTTTATGAAAATTGGATGCATAGATCACTTACAGGGACAATCAAAAGTATTCCGTTACATTACGGTCAATGGGGAAAAATGTTTCATATGCGTTTTAATGGTGTTACACTCATTCGAACTTAATAAAATTTATTTGAAACTATAAAGTACATATTATAATATACATTTTACATAATTTGTGGTGCAAAGAACATTTGTTATTTATTTACAAGGCCACACAAAGGTATTCCATTACATAATGGTATAGAGAGAACATTGTTTGATGAGCGTTTTAATTGTAATCCACTATTTACAATTTTATGAGATTGATATATGAGAGTAATATTTTTAAAACTTCGTTATCGTACGAACGCTCCTCATTTGCTACGCTTCACCTGCAATTTCTTACTTGTTTTCAATTAAGAATGCCTTTTTTTTTTTTGGTTTTTAGCAGTTTACATCATGATTGTCTTGTTATTACCATCATGTTAAATGAATTGAAACCATGTAAGTTTTAATTATTTAAAGTTACTAAGACAGTAGAATGTCTGTGAGCGTAAAATTGTTAATTATTCAAACCTATTATATGTATTCCATCTTCCATCGAGTATTTTTCTGCAATTCAATACGTTTGATCAAAATGGTTGCATCATTATTCTACAATATAAAGCTGTTTAGAGCATAGCTACATTCTTCTGTTTTTGGCGTCCCAAACTGATTTTCATCTGAATTAAAGGCTCTTGAATTTATACGGCAGTAAGTCTAAAGTTACATAACTTTTCTTTACAAGCCTGTACTATTTCCTTAATCTTTAGGTATTTAATTACTCTGTTGAAAGTTTCTCAGTCTTTATTAAATAGTCAGAACAGAACTTTATTTTATACCACATTACTGAAGGAAAGAATGTAAAGAGAATTAATTTACGTACTAGCGAAAACTATGTATCTTATGTAAGTTATGTTTTGTTACATAAGTTTCATTTTATCCTTAAATGAATACATATACATAAATTATCGATATTCTGATTAAACATTAATCCCCGCTATAAATATAAATTTAAAAAAGATCAAATTTTAAAAATGTATTCAAATGGAAAATAAACTTATTCTGGATGTTTCTGGTAGATCGAAAAATCCACGTCATACTAAATTTTCTCGGTAATACGTTATACCATAATTGTTTAGAGGATTAAAATGTGAAATTATGCAGAGTAAACTAAGATTGATTGTTTAACTTTTAGATAACTGTCGAACAGACTGTGGTATTACAGAGTACAGAAATTAGTACTTCAGAATTAAAAAATAAAATTATAAAAGTAGATAAAGTCGCGTGTACTAAAAATACAAAACTAAGCAATTTCAAAACAGTTCTTCTAAACAGAATATCAATAATCATCTAACTTTCACTGTGAATCAGATGAAATTACACTGTTATCACCCATCACATTTAGCTAATCCTTGTAAATACGATATAATTTGTAATGCGTAAAGAGTGAAATCGTTTGAGTACATCTTCTAAGAGTAAAAGTAATATATCAAAAAAGAAAAGGAATATATTAAATACAGTTGCTATTTTACTAGTAATTTAAGATAAAGATACAGCGTCTATCCAAGTCCCTCTATTAATAGAAAATAGGGTCAGAACTGATATTTAGTTGTATGTCAATTCAAGAATGTCCGCATTTTAGCATTTAAACATTTTTGCAAAGAATCGTCCAATCATAAAATGTTTCTGACCTATGTTTAGTTAAGAATTGCACCTGGAAAACTTTTAAAACCTTCTGGATATGTAAATTTCAATATCACTAATAATAATAAAGTAAAAATGATAAGTTATATTTAATTAAAAAAGACAATTTTTCTCAATTTAATGGTAGTGACTGAATTTTCTAATTTAATATGTTACCGCATAAATTGAAATCAGACCGTATAAATTGAATCAAATAACAAATTCTTCTGACAGTTAGAATTTCTTTTAAGTTAAACTTCATTAACTTCATTAACTATAAATTTTTTGACGTGTTTATGAACAATATGGAAAAAAATAATGGATATAAAAATTGAATTCAATTTCGAAAAAACTTACTATGGCGCGTATAATATAATGACACATGTTGAAAGTCACTACAATCTTATTATTGGCACTGTATGAAAAATCAGCTATAATTCTGATTTGTAGAACGCCTAACTTTAAATACTAATCGTGACCATTTCCAATATTTTTTATGCTGCCACCACATTTGCCGGAATGTTAAACAATCTCTAAACTCGTAACTTTGTAACTGATGCATATAACAAAAAGAAAAATGCTAAAAGGACACAATCATAAATGAGCATCAAGAATGATACAGATTGGGAAAAATAAAGAACAGAAGTTTAAATATAAATTAGATACATCGATGCCAAGAGAAAATAAAGTTTGAATTTGTTTTTCAGATGCTGTTACAGAGAAAAGTTGAAGAAATAACAGCTTCCCAAGAGAAATGTAGGAGAAAACTGGTTGAATCTTCTTAATTACGAAAAAGCTCCGAGGAACACAAGAAAGCTGTACCCACAATCACAAAAAATCCAAATAAAGTTTAACTTTAAGATAATTCAATTAGACCGCCTAAACATATGCAATTTAGGGTGGTTTTCTAAAAGTTATCTCGGCAGGATATAGATTAAATGTATGACATTTAATAAGTACATTTAGTTAACAATGAAAATATATAAAAGTGAAATTACTAATTGTTTTATGCTTACTTCATTCCTCATATAATTAATATAAAAATACTGCATCCCCACTCACTGAAATCAAAATAAATTTCATCTTTTTATCTTTCGCAAAAAGAAGTGGTGTAGTTTAATAGAAATAGATAAGTACGACTAATAGGGATTTACTTTCAAATGTTTTTCTTAAAAATATAAAGCATAAATGTGTAAAATCTTTTAAATAAACGTAATTAATTACAAAAAGGGTTAAATATGCAATTGCTAATTATTTCGTACTGAATTTGTTTCTCGTATAATCTCAACATAAAAAGACCTTACCCTCATTCAGAAAAAACAAATTCATACTTAATACAAACTTTCATACATACTTATACACCTACATACTACATACTTGCTAGTGTTGCCAGTGTGCCGCATAAATCAGGGCTCTAAATACTCTGGATACCTGTAATTTCATACAGTTTATTTCGTATCTTTATTGTAGATAATTCTGCCATTAGGTAAGGTAAGGAAAATTATACTTTAAAATGCTGGTGTCCAGAGCATTCGGATACAGGATTTACCAAACACATCTGCCAACATTATTACTTACATACATTACTTAATACATAGTTCAGTTGCATACATACTTGATACATGATTACATAATACTTAATACATAGTTACATACATAGTTGATACATGATTGCATAATACTTTATACATAACTTAAGTAACATTAAAACTGTTAAAAATAAAATAAACTTCATAAATTAACTTTATAAAGAAAGAAAAACTCACAGGTTATCATGTTTCATAGGAAAAAGTAATTTTTCTTCAAATAGAAATACAGAAAAATAAATTTCTAGCTCACAATTAGAATTTGGTTGTACCTTTATTATTTTTTATCATTATTTGTGGTTACAAAATTGTACAGACAATGTCTTTTTATATATAAAAGTTTAGCTTTGTATAATATTTCTGAAAGCGTTTGTTAAAATGTTTCTTTGATGTACCTAGAGTTTTCATCAAGAATTTCAGAGACAAGAAGTAATTGGTGAGGCTTGCGCAAAACATCTTCGATTACTTTTAGAGTCTTTGAAGCTTTTACGACAGAACAATTTTTCTTCTTCGTGTTTCCGGATATTTTTATGGTTGGTGCACTCAGATTCCAAAGTAATTTTTAAAAATAATTAAGAATTTTAATTTCGAAACTGTAATATTCAATATTTTGTTTTATGCAAGTATTTATATTATACAATGTTGAAATTATTTACTACAAAACACATTCAAATGAGTTTTTATTGAAATAGATTAATTACAAAGATTTTATTACTTAATTTATCAATACATAGAATCAATTTTATTGCAATGTTAAAGAAAATTTTGAATTTGATAACTAAAATAAAAGAGATTTTCTTACAGGCATTACTATTTTGATCGTATGAAAGTTACGTTCAGTTTTAATATATAAAGAGTAATCTGTACAAAATAAATCACATAAAAAAATTATCACATATGATTTATTTTATTTATTTATTTATTTATTCATTTATTTATTTTTTTAGTTTAGTTAATTTTTTCATTTATTTTTAATTAATTAATAATTTAATTTTTATTTTATTTATTTATTTATTTATGTTATTTACATATTGATTTGCATGCGTTACAACTGAAATTATCGCCCCTATTCGCATTATCGTTAATTAATTTATCTTTATACTAAATATACACCTATATATAATATAATGGCATATAACCCACTTTAACCTCCACCGTATTATGTTAAAGTTAAACAATTTTTTAAACAATCCATAATTTATTTGAATGTGTTCGAAATTGAAAATTCATTTTAATATGAATCCACGAAATCAACTCCATCACAATGTTGAAGAAGTTGTTAGATGTAAAATGTATTTAGACATACATATAAATAAATAAATATAAATATTTAAATATATGTTAGACTAAACTGACAGTGAAATTGATTTTTTTAGACGCTGAGTGTTACTATTTCGATAGTTTGAAAATTAAGTACTATTTGAAAAGGTAAATGAATTCTTGGTAAGATAAACTTTGCAAATTAAAGAGAGAAAAAGAAGAAGAAGAAAATGATATATTTTTCTTGCATCAGTTAAAGCTAAAATTATGCCTCGTATTCTTATTATCTTTATTTTATTTTATTTTTATAGTAGGAGAAAATGGGGATACTTAAGCCATTTTTTAAATTTTAGTATTTTAAATTTTTATAATATTTTTAAATTTTTTATAATTTTTTAGAACAAAATAAAATATTGAAAATGAAAATTTGATATTTTTTCTTCAATTGAAAACCACTTTCAATTAATTTTGAACTATTTTTCTATATCTAATAAATTTTTACTTTTTCTTTTACATCGTGGCTCAAGTATCCCCATGGAGGGGATACTTGAGCCAGATGTCACATTCGCACCAGTATTTTGCAAAGAAAAAACCGATTTATTATATACGCGAAAAAATGCATTAAACCTTTTTCAAATAAATTTGGTCAAATTTTCTGGTGTCGTTGTGACATTTCACAATTAAAATTATGTAGTAGAAAATTCTACCAGCAGAGCTCAAAGGGTTAATCTCCATACTTTCAAAATGGTACCAAGGTATGTGATTTCTTTTTTACATGTTCAGAACTATAAATATGTTACCATTTTGCCAGTTTTAGAAAGAGAAATTGACCAACTGTAGAGATAATAGAGGTGGCTCAAGTATCCCCACTCTCCCCTATACATAAATACATTAAGCGGATCCGAGACACAAAAATCTTCAACTTACGCACAAAAGAAACTATTACATTAATCATTTCTCTGTGTCTTTCTTCTTAAATTGACGATTAAATCACATTTCTATCTTAAGTGGAACAGGAAACATATATATATATATATATATATATATATATTTTCATTTTGGTTTCGTTTCAAAATCTAGCTTTCAAGCAATAGCTTCATGGAAACGACTTCTTGGGAAATTTTTCCTTCACTATGGGTTTTCTCCCCATTTGTGATATTTAAATTGTTATGCATCAAAAACCGTATTTTTAATAGTTCAAAGTTGGAACATATCTCTTTCAATCATTTTACTTTAATTTCGATTCAGTGAATTAGAAAATATATATATATTAATTTTTGAAAACATTATTTTTTTTAAAGTTACACCACTTTTTTAAAATATTTTTAATTTCTGTTTAAATTAATATTTTTAAAAATGTTGAATCAAAATTAAAACTTATTTATTTCTGTTATTCAGCTAAAAAAAAAGATTGAATTTCTACCAATAATATTTTGCGTTATAAGGATTTAAATTACCAGACATTTTTATTAAATTTTAAATTTCTTTAAAAAGTATATGAGAAGTTTTATCATTTGAATTTGTTTACAAGTGATATAATTAACTATCACAAAAAAAAACTTCAAAAAACAAAAATTATTTTCAAATATGTTCGGACCCCGTTAAAGCATAAATTTTTCTTGTGACATTCACCTTAATAGGGTAAAGCTCACAATTTAATAATTTTCAAACAATCAATAAAGTATGTAATTCATAAAAAAACGGTTTTAGTTAATCTAATATATTTTATTACGTGAGCGTATCAGTTTAATAGCTAGAATATTTTTGAAAGCATTCTGCAAAGGAAAGATGAATTATTATACCAAAATATCTTATATATAAACATTTAATGTGAAAATCAGAGTTATTTTAGAGTTTTCATCTCCTAATTTAGTAGCAGATCTATTCATTTTCTATTGATCTTTGCCTGCGAAGTCATCGATCTTTTGACTATGTTGGATATCGTACGTCAGTCATACTTGACGAAAAGATTGTTTGACGGAGAAGAAACTAATTAATCAAGCCAACCAAGAATGATTAGACACTTATTGTTCAAGAATCACGAAGTTTAAGGAATAACGATTAATTTTCCGTATTATCGATGTGTATGATGAAAGTTTAATTAGTTGATAAAATTTAAGAATAACAAAATAACTTGAAAAGCTTCTTTTATGACAGACTCTTTTCGAAACTAAGTTAGATTCATCTTACAGATGATGGAATAATATTGTTTATCAAAAATAAAGAAGAAAATTTCTTGCACATTGTAAATGAAACTGTAAAATATAATATGTTTTTACTTATTTTTTAGATTGACAAATAAAATGCTAAAAATAAATAAATAAATAACTTTTATTTTATTTTTTTTTAGTTTTGTCAAATTTATTAGTATTTGTAAATTGCCTTCTTAAATAAATGACATTGGAAAAAAATTCATTTAAATATATATATATATAAATATATATATATATATATATATATATATAAGTATATGTACACATATAGATTATGTGCGTATTATATACAAGACAAACGTAAAAAATACTGCTCTAATTTTAAAAAACATACATAAATCGATGTTGCAATTTAAGAGTCTATATTTGTCAACTTACAATCACCATCCCCTGGATTCTTTTACCTGCCGTAGGCAACTGATGTCTACTGTTTTTTAACAGAGTTTTTACGGTCCTTTGAATTTTAATATTAGTATTTTCTAAATGCATTCTTCGCATTCTTTTCTCTAACTTAATAATATGAAGAATATTTTTATGTAATACTGGTATTCATCAGAGTTTTTACGGTCCCTTCAATTTTAATATCAATATTTCCTAAACGTACTCTTCGCATTCTTTTCTGAAACTAAATAAAATAAAAAACATTTTAAGAAAACATTGATATTGAAGTTCAAGAAACCATGTAAAGATTGAAAAAAAAAGGTTACGACACTCGCCATTTTTTTGTCAGCTCATAAGTCTAACAGACAGGAACCACTGATACTAAATTCACTAATTCTAAGCCGATGGAAGCGTTCTTTAGAAATTTCTTGTCAATTTAAGAAGTTTGGGGTTAAATTAAGGATAATTCATCACGGACACGGGCAACACTGAGCGTTTGCCAGTGGAAAGTGAAATATTAACAAACGCATGAAAAAGCGTTGGCTTCATTGCAATTTTTAAAAAAATCTCTAAATCTGAGATTAAAATGGAACCACCTAAGAAAACATGCCTCTTCCGAGTTATCAACAATTCCGAAAAGCGTTCTTTATCTTTAGAAACTTCAAAATATGTACAGTTAATTTCCTTTAAATAATTAATTACTTTAAGTTGATACACTATATGCAAGATTTTGTTTCATATTATTGACCAACTGCTAATTGTTTAACAGTTAGTTTCAGAAGTATAGATTCAAAAATGCAAAAACAAATTTTAAATTATCATGAAAATCGAAAAAAAAATAGTGTTTTTTTTTTTTTTTTTTTTTTTTTTTTTTTTTTAATTGCTAAATTTAAAATTATAAACAGTATTTGGATCCTATAAGTTATATTTGGAAAAAAGTTCTCTGCATACCAAGAATTAAAAAAGAACAATTCTATTTTTGAATGTTAGGAATTTCGCAAAATTTATTTTTTTGATGCCAGAAAATGCTACAGGAACTACGCTAAAGATGCATAAACATAATTATTATTTCTTTAATACAAAAAATACGTTTGAGTTTATTTTTCAAAAAAATAGCGTAAAAAATACGCTACACTTCAAATAATGTTATTTTTATTGTATTAAATAAAAGAATAAAACATGTTTACTTAAAACATTAATAAAAGCACGTTTAATTCGTGCATTTTTAAAACGATGTTTAACATTTTTTAGTATGCTTTAAATTATTTTTAATGTTTTATTCCATTTTTTATGTTACCGGAAAAGAAAATTACATTAGAATTGAATAAATTTTCTTTCAACACCTTCGAGAAATTTGAAAGATCCAATCCCCCTTTTTTACATTTATCAGAAAATTTAATTTTATGTACGTGAAAAAAAAAATTAAATGCGACTTTCAGCTAGAAGAAAATAAAGTCGATTACCTGTTTGAAGTTAAACTGTAATTGAAGACTTTTTCTCTGGTTGCCTTTGAGGCAAGCTACCGGTATTCTTTTCTCTGCTTCATTAAATATTCTTGTTATTTGAAATTCTTTGTGACTCTTTACACGAGGTAATTTCATTTGTTGAATCTCAGTTTCACATATGAAATCTCGACGTAGAAGATGCAACGCTGGGACCTTATACCCCTGGCATTTCGTGTCATTAACTTGGTCATTTTCGTGATTTCATTAGTCATGGCTTTTGCATTCTAAGAAATATGAAATAAGAGTTTGTAATTTTTAGTACTTTGGAAATTTCGGCTCGTTAGTGCTAGTTTGATTTATCGCATCTTTGAAAACAAATTCTCTTCATTTTCAAACCTTATCTTATTAAGCAAATTTCCGCGACTATCAAAAATTACGTCGAAAGCTTAGATGATCGGACATTTTATTCATGAAAGTATCGAAAATATTTATTGCTGAATAACGAATACCATTTAGGTCTAAATTAAGATAAAATGTCAAATAAATGTATTTTAACAATATACTGCCGCAGGGAAAGGCATTTACTGCTATCTGGAAAATATATTTTGCTTTTTATGTTATAAATATCGATCTCGTCCTAAAAATCTTTGTGCCAATCAGGAATTAAATAGTAACTTAAGACTTACAAAAAGGTTTTATTTACATAAAAAACGGAAATTGTATGTAAGTAATTATTTATGTTTCTTAACAGATTATTGTTTGTAGGTGCGTTCCTAAATATATAAATACATAGCCGTCTGCCTCCTATACATTGTCTTCTGGTCCGTCCGCCTGTCCATTGGTTGAGAAGTTCTGCTCTCGAAGATAGTAGCAGAAAAGAGCGACTGACATCACTGTGGGTTGAATTATTGTAGGTCAGCAAGAAATACCTTCCCTTCCCCTATGATTCCTACTATATGCTTTAGTTGTAGCGATTTCATTGCTCTATAGTTAAGAGGTATATAATATGATTGGTCTACGTCGCGAAGATTATTTCTGTTATGATCGATACGGCAAAAATATAATGGCAGATTGGTTGATGTAAGGGTTTGTTTGTAAACATGCCCTTTTTTTAGACGAGAGATACTGGGTTGGAACCCAATCGCGCACGTCAGCCTAACCATTCGGAGTTTTTAATAATTTTCTTTACACCTCGGGTAGCCTTGCATAAATATGGGTTAGATTCCCTTCGGAAAATCTCCACGGAAAGAACTTTCCTTAGGACCTATATAACTCGTGCAATCTGTATAACTCGTGCTATATAACTCGACCGTCCTGAATTCGCCAACTATATCCGCCGCATATAACATCATAAAAACTACTGAAACAAGAAATATAATTTGACAAAAATATAATTTTTGTTAACTTGTATATACATAATCAATTTTAAACTTTCAAAAAACCTCAAAACTTGTTTTAATTCATTTTGTTGTAAGAAACAACTTTACTGAAATTCTCGATTTAGAAGTCTTATGTTAACCTATAGAAAGACTTAAATAACTTAATATAATTACCAAAATATATTTGGTTTTCCTCATCAGAAATTACACGTCAGAGGACAACGAGATGCATTCCAAAAATGTCTAGTTAAATTTTAAGTATTTTAAAATACCTATGACCTTGGAAATTACCACTTGAAGAAATTTTGTATTTTTCTTAAGAATACTTAAAATTTAAAAACTAATTTTTAAAAGCACACCTCGTCAACATATGACGCCTACTTTTTCATGGAGAAAATCATATTTTGATCACATATAATACAAGTCACAATGATTAATCACATATTTAAATTTTCCCATGCATTAACATGAGAAATCGCAATCGGGTATTTTTAGCTAACGACCCTTAAAGAGAAATATTAAATTTTAAAAAACTTATAAAACTGGAGTTCAAATGAAAAATATTTAGGACGTCTTATCCTCAAAAATGAATTGTGAAAACAACTGATCGATAACTGATTATCATTCTTAAGTTATATTAATTTGAGCGATTTTAGTATAAAAATCCGTTTCAAGTTATTCTAACATGCAACACATGTTTAAGATAGCACTGGTTGAAAACGTATTGCGAAATATAAAGAAAAGCAACCTCCTTCTACTTTAATCTCTAAATCCCCTAATTTAAGAGACAATCTATCTTTCTATCTATATCGATATGCACATTCATATCTATGTGTGTGTATGTGTGTGTATATGTATGTTTATATTTTTTATGTATGCATGAGAAATATTTAATTTTACTACCTTTAACATCAAATTCTGAAATATATTACTTAATAAGAAATTACAAAACATTAAATTTCTAAAACAAATCAAAACACAGCCTCGATGCTTATTTTATTCTTATAAAAGAATATTTAATGAACAAAAGAAAAAAAACATTATCTCAAGTCTTTCAGCTCGTTTTTTCCAATTACTGTTCAATTCTGCATTTCAATTTATTCTAGCGTGTCCCACGTATCTTAGATTGCATTGGTCAAACGTAGTTTAGGAAATTGAAATGAAAGTGACCTCTTGCCTCTTTCATCTCTAAATCCCCTAACGCAAAGGTATTTACTTCGATCAGTAGCCGTGACCTTCTTCTTCCAAAAATAATCGATCAGGGGAAGAGGGTTGTTCGGACGCAGGAATTTTATGTCACACCTTTTCGATTGCCTGGCCTCGTTTCGAAGCTCATTTCATTGTATCGACAATGAGCAGGTTCTAATAAAGATTTTTTAATATACATTTAGCTGATTTATAAATAAAAAGACAAAGGGTTTTTATATATATACATTTTATTTTAAAACGGGCAACTATTATAAATAAGCATAGTCATAGGTAAGTAAGTCTTGAATAGAAAAAATAAGTTGATAATACCCACGAAAGTGGCTATAATGAGCAGGTTCATTATAGCTACATTCATTAATAAGTAAATGTTTTCTTCTCAAAAGTAGAAGCCAATAAAAAAAGACATTTTTTTATGCATTCTGTTTTTAACTGGACAACCATTACAAATGAGCACATCATTTGAATAAAAAATAAATAAAGTGTTATTATTTGCTAATTACAGTTTTACATAGCTATGATAAACAAGTTCTAATAAAGATTATTTTTATATAGATTTACCTGTGTTCTTAAATCAAAAAGCGTAATTTTGTGACATAAGTTTTAATGTATTTTTGCTCGGAAATGCGTGAAACTAGTGGGTGTTGTTGTAAAGAAACTATCCAATCGCACTCATTTTTTCTGTGGTTTTTTCGAGCACAGTAGATGTATCATAACAAGCCGTCAAAGATGACATTTTGAACTACATTTTCCAATGAAAACAGAAAAAACAGTCAACGAAAGGGAGAAAAAAGCATGATCACGAGACCAAAATAGCTTATAACTCGGCAGGTAATTTGATTATCGTAAAACGTAAAACTGAGTTCAATTCGAAAGCGCTTCCATAGTCAGGTTATCCACTTTTATATCTTTCCGTTAAAAAAAGAATTTGTAAATGTTTGAAAAAGTTTCGTGCTTATTGAGCAGAGGCGTTAAGACCAGCTTTAAGTATAACTTGTAAAATAAAAAAAAATCTTTTTTCATAATGCGTTCAGTTTTAAATCGTGTAACCATTATAAGTAAGTAGCATTTGAGCAGAAAAAATAAGTTGTTAATATTCGGAAAAAAAGAACTACATGCATCTTTAATGAGCAGAATAAAATAAATATTCTTTTTCTGATAATTAGAAGATTTGAAAAATAAAATGGTAACGATTTTGTTATATTCATTCTATTTTTAAATGGGCAAATATTATATTTTCAGTAATATTTGAATAGATAAAATAAATTGCCGTTACTCACAAAAAAAGAAAACTTTTTTCCTGATAATTAGTAGATTTGTGAATAACATTGTAAATAATTTTTTATACATCTTTTTAAAACGGAAAATACTAAAACAGTAACATTTAAATAGCAAATTAAAAGGATATTACCCATAAAAACAGAATCCTATGAGGCTATAATGAGCAGTTTCTGATGTATATGTATATATATATATATATATATATAAATGGTTAATTTCAAATGGTTAATATTGTTTACTATAATTCAATTTAGTTCTTCGTTTTGGTTTATTGTTTTATTGATAAAATCCGTTGGTGAATCTTGTCTACTTTTAATGGTATTATATATATATATATATATATATAACTTTTATATTATTTTATTTATTTATTTATTTATTTGATAGAAAAAGAGTTTGCAGATTAATAAGAAAAGTTGTGAGGGAGTGACCTTTAGTCATAAAGGCACTCTAGTGTTTCTGAGATAGTGACGTCAATAATTTAACGTTTTGTAGGCGTAAAAGTGACATCTATCCTCTCTTTTACTTTAACTTTCTAGAGTGTGTGTGCTCTTTCGAATTCCGCAGTTAGCTCGCGGTTATTAGTATTATGTTAATGAGAAGGATCTCAGTTTGTCGCGTATAAAAGCTTGGGTGTGAGTTTGTGGTGTGTGTGTTTCTGGCCTCAGCCAGCAGCCAGCGTCTGTGTGTTTCTGGCCTCAGCCAGCAGCCAGCGTCTGTGTGTTTCTGGCCTTAGCCAGCAGCCAGCGTCTGTGTGTTTCTGGTAGTAGCCAGCAGCCAGCAGCCTCTGTGTGTATTCCGCCATTAGACAACGAAGTTGATGATTGTTTAGTAAGGTGCTGACGATTAGAGAATAGCTACGGCCTCCAGTAAAGCAGAAAGGAGTTCAGATAGTGGATTAAAGGTTCGGCCTTGGTAAGAAAGTTTAGTTTTGATTGTTTGAGCAAATAAAGAAATATCCACAGCCACGGGCTGTGAAATTAAGATTTGTTTGGTAGATCAGCCAGGAAATAGTGTCAAGTGCTAGACGGTGCCCCGACTGAGCTAGACCGACGCCTGTGAGTATGATTTAGCTTTTCATAGTGTTCTCAGTGAGTGAAATTATAGACTGGCTCCACTTTCCTTTAGCCCTTATCATTTTAATAAACTGTGTTGTTTTAACCTAAATTAATGAGTATGTCTGCATATAACGTGACAAATGACACCCAGCATGAATATACCGTCACAAAGTAAGAAAACATTTTATATTATAGCTTTTAAACTGGACAACTATTATAAATTAGCAGTAAAATTTAATTGCTAATACCTCTAAGAGAAACTTAATTGAATTATATAGAGCATATTCTAAATATTATTTTTTTTCCTCTAATAATTAGCAGAACTATAAATCAAAATGCCATAAATTTCTCTGTGCATTCTCTGCCAAACAGAGTAGTTATAAATCAGTAACATTTGAAGAACAACAAAAGTAAGTGGCTAAAACTCTTCGTGTGGCTATAATGAAATAAGCATGTAATTTTCTTTCCCGGTTATAAGCATATTTCAAAAAATATGCAAATAAATATTTTATACGTTCTCTTAAAAGGAATTGACATTTTAATAACTAAAATAGGTTGTTTACACTCACAAACATGAACTTTGTTAAAGACATTTTGAATAAAATGTTGTTATTTCAATGACATTTTTAAAATTTTGTAGAGAGAGATAATTTAATCGTAATCGTTTATGCTTGAATGTGAAAAGATCAGTGCCAAAATTCATGGGCTTGTTTCCTCAAGGTCTTTGCATTGCG
The DNA here is from genome assembly GCA_964019185.1 of Maratus speculifer. Classification (NCBI taxonomy): domain Eukaryota; kingdom Metazoa; phylum Arthropoda; class Arachnida; order Araneae; family Salticidae; genus Maratus; species Maratus speculifer. Next base: position 102,690,522 of record OZ025289.1, on the reverse strand, counting down.
CAATGTAGATAAATAAGCAACGTTTTATGAAGCAAAATTTCTAGTGTTTGAAACGTTGCTATGTATAAGTAATTTGCAATATTATTTAATCGTTTCTTTTGAACAAGAATTTAAAATCTGTAGAACGCAAAATTAGTATTAGTTAAAATGTGCATGTTATTGAAACAGACAGTTGAGCCCGGGGTACTCCAGTTAGAAGTACCTGTTATATTATCCAGCTCACAAAATATAGATAAATATCATTTTTTATTGAAAACAATAATATATTTTTTACATTTAGTAAATTTTCTTAGATTTCTCATTAACCATACACCAAAAATGCATTTTTGGTATTTTCGTATTAGACACACACCACTAGTCAATCGCAAAACATTTCAAGCAATCTTTGGGATTCTGATTATTTCACTGTTTGAGCACGTAGTTCAATTACATATCTACTAAATTCTAAATATGTATAATTATTATTATTAAAAAATATTGTATTTTTTTATTTGAAAAACTTAAATTTTGCTTAGCAATTTAGACATGGTATATTAGACAGTAAGAAACACTTCCTAAATAAACTCTATTGATTTAAGGGCCAACTTATTGATAAAACGAGATAATCTTTCGTATTTAAAGAATGCAAGCTTGAAAATTATTTTAAAATAATAAAAAGCCAGTAATAATTAAATCAATAAAAACTCAGTAAATTTAGATACAATTTCCATACAAATTGCGTTACAAAATATTTTTTTTCTTGCAACATTTTACAAATTATAATTATGTTATGTTTAAAAAGTTAGAAAAACCGCAGTAAAAGGTATAGTTATTGGCTAGGTCGTTGCCACCTCTAATATAACTACAATCTTACTAACATATATTTTTCTGTTTTATAATATAGCTCAGTAAAACTTAAATAGGTCAGGAAAACTAAAAAAGAATGTTGTGAATTGACCAGTGTAAGATTGTTGATGTGTAAAATCGAAACTTCATGCGTTTATAAACGTAACGCGTTTCTATTAAACTGTATGGCTGATAACGTATCAATTAAAGCCTTTAAAATACTTATTAAGTTTCAGCCCTGTTATTTTCATCGTTCAAATGAATATGCGTTTCTTTAAAAGTTCAATAAGATTTTCAATTTATCAAAGTCTGGAATTCACCTAACATTTTGAAATGCATGTTTTTTTTTAAGTTTAAATACATAAGTATTTAAATTCCGCCGTATAGAACGGAATTTTAACGTTTTTCCAATCGAAATTTAGCGTCGAATTTGCATGTTTAAATTTATATTCTGAGGAATCAACCGACTTCGAAATTTTGTAGTCGAGCATTTTACATTTTATTGGCAAATCCGTATCAAATAATGTATTACTCTAGAGTTTTATACATATAAACTGTCATATGCTCAAAATTAAGTTTATACCTGTTAGATGTCACGAAAATTTTACTTGGCTTAAAAAAAGATAATGTTACGATTCTGTTCAACATAACTTATTACCCATATGAATAAATTTATCGATGACTTGTATGATAAATCGGAAATTTTACTTTCTTTGAATTTTGGAGAGTCACGTATTCAATGCGAAAATCATCTATGCAGTTCTTTTTAGCGAAGCATTAATATTCCGCTTTGATTTTAAAGGATTCGGGTGTTTTATCTTTACAAATGTTTAATTCTCTGAATACCAGAAATGAGAATCTTGTTAATAAGGGCTTTTCTCCGTAAAATAAGGTTATTATGATAATAATCTTTTTAAGAAATGAGCGCATTATACAGTGCTACTTAATCGATTTCAAAAATTACCTCAGAAAATAATAACAAAAGGTTTACGGTACTGAATGTAAGTAAATCAGAGTTAAGCCATCTGGAATCTTATTAACTCTTTCTTAATGTAATTCGTCATTAGAAAGATTGGATGCTTAGACTAAGAGCCGCTTGGGAAATAAATTGTTCTGTTAGATATTTCACAGCAAATATATTTTTTCAGGTGTTTTTAAGACTTTTCCCCTCGAATTACACGCCAGTCATCTTGCAAGAACATATTAAATGTGCCATTATTTAATTGTTATATTCACTTTTATGTAAATACGCATTTCTTGTAAAAATATATTCTTATCATTGTATTATTTTTTTTAAATACATAGTTTAAGTAAATTGTTTTATATCAAATCGAAACATATATAATTTAAATTGTATTTACATAATCATTGCATAGCTACACAAGCAAAAAAATTTAAAGTTTTAAAGTTTTTGTGGTTATACGTTGTGATCTATTTCAATATTTTGGATCGATGCAGAAAAAAACAAACTGTTTATTTATTAAGCAGTATAGTTAAGCGGTTCCCAATATTTATTTTTAATCGATTCACGTATAATTTTGAAAAGAAATTCGCAACATCTTATATGTATACAGAGGTATTTCTATAATCTATCACTTAAAAAATTCAAGCTTTCATAAAATCTTATTATTTAGAAAATATTACATCAAACTTTAAACAGTTACATAAATATTCAGTGTAAACGAAAGATGAATGATACTTCTTTCTGCCACAAAAACGACATCAATAATTGATAAAATCTGTGTCTCCTATTATCTAGGACTTTCGGTTGCATATTCTTTAAAAAAGCCATGTTTAAGGTATGCCCAAATGAAAACGAGACTTTACCTGTTGTTCGTTGTATAAGTATCAAATCGCAATGTGCTTAATGTGTTTGCGGATAGATGCCGTAGTGGTATTCCTTGTTACACATGAGCACTTGATGACTTTGCAGCAATATCCTCGTTTCAGGAGAATTTCCACAGTTGGTTGCACGATGGATGCCCTAAAATCAGCACAAAGGATAGTTATTTATTTTCTTTTCACAAAAGGGGAGCGTAATTCCCAAATTTATCGTAGGATGAAAGCGGTGTATGGAGAGCAGTGTCTCGCATATCTTCGGCCCTTCAAAAAATCTGGTAAAGGTCAAAGATTCATCTGTGACAAGGAAAGGCAATACAACGTGGAAAACTAGATCCTTCAGCAACCTACGCGTTTCTACATTGAAGCAATGCACTCCCTTCCTACGCGTTGGGATCAGTGTTACAATGTCATGGTAATTATATATAGTTCAATTGTTCCACAGGCACATTATTTATATTTACTCTTATTAAATTTATTCACATATAATTGTAGTCTTCTTTTCATTTGGGCAATTCTTATATATATATATATATGCATTTCATTTACTATTATAGCTAGAAAAGGCAATTAAGTCACAAAAATGATGTTTTCAAATGCTTTCAATATCTCTCCATGCATATAGACCTTTGAAGATTTTCATTTTCGCATTTTATCTGATAAATGTGTATGTTTATAAACCATATTTGTGTTGTTTCTAATATCTGGGCATGAACAGGTTTAAACATCACTATCTTTATTTGAATATTTAAATAATACATTTTTATAACAAAATAATTTTTACTTCTCACATTACAAAACCTGCAAAACGAATAACCACACAAATCAATTGGCAGTGTTAAAATTAAATATGTCGAGAAAATTTTATGCATTTATTTATGAAATGTGTTTTGTGAAAATTTCTATATCCATAGACATGTTAAACAATGACAATTGAAGATAATCTCATATTCTATTTCATACCTTTTTATTGTCTCACGACTTATATTATAAATATACCTCATATCACCTATTCATATTTTACTTTATTTCTGCTTATTTCTATTGTCATAATGTATGGAGATGTAATCCGCTCAGGCAAAAGATTTTTCGGATTTGAGAATTTTGAACTAACGTATGTATATTCTATCAAAGACAAATTTGAATAATAATTAAGCACTGGTTTAGCATTTATGTAATATTATCAAGCAATACTTTTTAACAGGAAAATAAGTAAATTCCATTCTTTATTAGATGTACTTACATACTACTTCTTACAAGTCATTGTTTCAATACACGCAATTTCTTAGGATTGCAGATTTTTAATGAAATAATTTTATAAGAAATAATTCTATTCAATTAAATTACAGTCATGTAATAGTGCTGCTTCATGAGTATAAATAATATCGAAGCAATTCAGAGAAAATGTATTAGTTAAAGGAAATTTAAAAAAAAAATAGAATAAAATTCTGAATACATGAAACGCTTTAATATACAGGGTGAGACATAAATATCGAAACAATAGGCTATCTCCTTAAATATTGCCCTTAGACCCATACTTTCAATTGCAAAAATTCATAAAAAAGGTGAAATTTTTGCTTAGATAAGTTGCAACACCATGGGGGGTCTATTTGAAAAATTACGAAAATTAATTTTTTATACGGCCAACGTAGGATAAAAATTCCAATTAGGAAAACTTCCTTATCCAGTCCTGAATAAGACACAAAAAGTTGCATATTCATATCTTCAAAATTCGCAGAGTTATAGCCGTTTGAATTATTCATCAGGTTTTAAGGGATTAGACACAAATTGAAATACGCGTAATTCAAAAGACAATGTTACATTAACAGTTCTGGGAAACGTGTAAAAAATATATCTTTTGAGTTAGAATTTTGATTTTTTTTCTTTTTTTTGTGATGGTTAGCCATATAATTTGCTAAGAAAATCACATCCTAAAATTTATCCTATAATTTATAAAAATTTCATATGCTTAGTACTGGTTTAAATGGGATAATTAAAAATCGTTATAACTCGAATCATTATTTATCGGATTTCAGTTTCTTTCCATTTAATTAAAAATGAAAATCTGATTTTAGTTTTGTTTCAGGGTTTTTGTCTTTCAGTATTAATTTTAAAACTATTAAAAATATTTACTGAAAAAATAATATAACTTTAAAAAAATTATATTTTCAAAAGTAAAAAATTTTCCAATTTTGTCCGAAACAAAACTAATGTAAAATAATGTACTTTTTTTTAACAATTCTTAACTTTTAATAATTTAAAGACAAGAAATAGTCGGGAAAAATTCATTATGCAGAAAAACGAAATGTACTGTTTTACTGCCCGTCAGTTATGTAAAATAATGCTTTTCTAAGTTGCTGATTAAGTCTTTTTTAGAAATTTACCTCTCACAACTTCAAGCATTTTATCGTTCTGGAGAGGCTGTTAAAAATCTTTATTCTGGGCCCAGGCCGGGTCAGAACCGAGACGTTACTTTTTTCTGAACACTCGCATACCCGGGCCGATTGTATTTTTCATACCTGCTTTCTTCTTCCTAGGTTTGCGCTGGATAAAATTTTCAATCCCAGTCTCGAACAATCCGTATTAAAATCACTGTTTTTGACTAACCTAATGCGTGCCTGAAATAAGTAAAATTTGATTCAATCAAATTTTTTACAAAAACCGCATAGATTTTAAAATCGCTTTTATTTTACATATATATAATATATATATATATACAATCCTAATTTCATGAAAATATTTATTAAGCACCAGGTGCATAATGTATAAACATTATTAAAAACAGTAAACATTAAAATAACAATATTGAACAATATAAAAAGTTTATGACTCCAAAATTTCATAAAAATCCAAAGAAATTCAGATTTATTCGTAGCACGACCAAAAGTATCAATAGAGATTTTAACATAGTTCTTCAAAAATTATTAAAAAGGATATACGGTTTTCTTAAATATAAATTTAAAAACACCAGCCATTTTTGGTCAATCGATAATAGTTATGAGGTTTTGGACAAAAAACACTTCACTCCTCATTTCATGCAGGTTTTTGATTTTGAAAATTTGTTCAATAACATACCTATAGATTCATTATACAATGTTCTAAAAGATATTTTTGACACTTTTTTTATCAATGAGGAGCTAAATATTAATCGGGAATTTTTCTTGAATTTATGTCATTTTTGTTTTTATAATAATTATGTAGTTTACAGGAATAATATATTTAATCAATCATGTGGAATCGGAATGGGAACTAACTATTCTAGCACTGCTACTAACTTGTTTTTATTTTATTATGAATACAATTATACAGTTAAATATAATAAGCATTTACATATTTATAGATACATTGACGACATATTAATTTATAATTTTGATTTTTTTAATGAATACAATAAAGTTTATCCTGATTTCTTAAAATTAAATAAAGCTAACAATATTGATAACAAAGTAGATTTCCTTGATATTTCTTTTAATATTTCAGACAATAGTATCAATATCGATCTATATGATAAAAGAAACAGTTTTGATTTTTATACTATAAATTTACCCCACTGGTACTCCAACCTGAATAAAAAAGTTTTTATTAATACTGTTATAAATCAGTTTATTAGATTTAGAAAAATATGCAATAATGATTTCAATGTAAATAAACAGGTTTATAAGTTTTTAGGTAATTTATTTTATAAAAATAATTATCCGAGTAAATTTTTGAGATATTACGTAAAGTTACTTTTCAATAAATGGCAACTTTTTGGATTGGAGGCGTAGCTGAGAGGAATGCTGCCTTCTGGAGCATTGTTACATGAAGCGGTCATCTCAAAGTCTACAAGGTAGAAAGGATGACTGTGGATGAAATAACGTGCAGAAAGAAGTCACGACCGGAAAGAAAAGGCTTTGTTGATGGAAATGTGGATTGGTCTTCGTTTGAGTTAAAGTTTTTGTCACCTGCTGAAATTAAAAGGCCGTGCTTATGCAGTAAGTTTATCTTTTATGCTAATAAGCGGGTTCAGGCGGAGATGTGGCATTTGCTTGCATTTTATACTATAATCAATTAAGATTTCATAAATATAAAAGTGTATTCTTTAAATGGTTTATTACGATTCAAAATATTCAATATATAAGTAAAGCTTATTTATTTGAATTGATCTTTAAATGATTTTTGAAATAATTTTTGAGTGACTTTTAAGTATGTCATTTTCATATTTAATGCAAGATTTTGCCAGATTACACAAAACCTGCTGATTAAGCTTTATTTTAATAGCGGGGGGAAGGTTAAAGCCATTCCGCCTGCTGAAGAGTGATGGCTTTTGGTTCTGCGGGTGACTTTTTATATTGTTCAATATTGTTATTTTAATGTTTACTGTTTTTAATAATGTTTATACATTATGCACCTGGTGCTTAATAAATATTTTCATGAAATTAGGATTGTATATATATGTATGTTGCAATTGATGAGTGCTGCAATGGCGCCTACGGTAGCAAAACTCTACATACTGATAGCAAACATAATATATATATATATATATATATATATATATATATATATATATATATATATATATATATATATATATATATATACAGGGTGTCCAGCAAATAACACCATGATTTCTAAATTAAATTTCTCAAAAACAAAAATCAATAGAATTATGCAGTAAACGGTTTGTTTATCAGGTAAGCTGTAAAAATCTTATACAAAAATTTCGAACGGTAAATATTTTGAAAAGATTGTGTTCTGATTGCAAAGAATGCTTTGATTTGACATTTTTCTTGCTTTAGATTGCTGCCAGAGAATGTGTTTTTCGGCTTAAAGTGTCATATTTCATAGTTTTTTTAAATTAAATTTTTGAAATTTCGAAAATCTAAAAATTTACTTCGAAAAATCTTTAAAATATATATATTGAAGAATAGTATATTCAAATGCTAAAAAATTAAACACAATCAAACCAGAGAAAAAAGCATCTGCCTATGACGAAATTCTGTCTTAAACGGAAAATGTATTGGTCCATGCAAGATACATACAATAATACCTGAGAAAAAAATAAACTCCATTTAACCCTCCTAGGAAGGGCATTTGTCTATAACGTATTTTTTCTTTCCTATGGGATTCCGTTTTAAAAGGTTTTACTGTATAACATTTTTCAAACTCTATAACGCACGGGATACTGATTAGCGATATTAAAATATAAGTGAAACATTTGCATATAAACAGAGATTCATTGATAAAATAAATATATCACAACATTTTTCGCTTCTTTAATAATAAAAAGTATAAATATAAAAAACGGAAAGCTAAGTATTTTTGGTCAGAACTCCTTCATACGAAAGAATTTTTAATCACACCGAAGTAAAAAACTATGTAGAAATTCACGGCTGAGCTAGGCTATTATTAAAACTTTTTTCTAGGCCGGTCTGGGTTATGATTTTAACATTTGTCCATGCCGGGCAAAACTTTTTTTCCCATGGGTCTGTTTAGGACCGGACCTAGCTATTTCGATTCATACAGACCTCCACTGCTGACGATCAGCATAATTTGAAAACAATTTTTGATTTAAATCAATACGCTGCTTTATTATGTCCAAATAAGAGGCACTGTCGTAAATCGACATTTAATAATGGATAATTTGTGTACGATCCCTCAATTGCTTTGAAAATCAGTCAAAAAAGCTTCGTTTACAAGCATGTTGCAACTTATCTTATCAGAAATGTCACCTTTTTTTATGAATTTTTGCAATTGGAAGTATGGGTCTAGAGTAAATATTTAAGGAGATAACCTATTGTTTCGATACTTATGACTCACCCTGTATTGTGCGACTTTCTTTATATATGAAAAAAGTCGCTAAAAATTATAAAACTATTTGCATTGTAGAAACATCTTCAGATTAATTATACTATGTAATATTTTTTAAATATATCACCTAAATTAGCAAAGTATTCTGTGATGTGATTTAAATTTGGAAAAATAGAAAAAAAGAAACTTAATTTAACTTAACTTTACGATTTATAAAGATAAATTTTCTATAAAACATTTGATGGTTGCGCCACATTTTAGACCTATAATAAGAGTTTTAAAGATAGGATTGGAAATCTTAAGAATATTATTTTAAAATGTTCAAATGCATAAAAGTAAATGAAAGGATATAAGCATAAAGATATTTTGAGCGAGAAAAATTCCATATGCTGTTTCGGTTTCTGTTGTCGACCTTTTTTTTTTTTTTGGCGATAAAAACTTCAGAGTGATTGTTGCGATCTTTAGCATATGGGGTTGCTTTTTTTATTACTTGAATGCAACTGGTGAATAACTAATACTTTTGCATACATATTTTTTATATACATTTGTAATATTATTTACATATGTATATCAATATGTGTACCCACATATATACAATATATTAAAATAATACATACATATCGTTTATAACATAAAAATATATGTTTATAAAAATTTAAAAACCATGTTTTTCTGCAGTCTTGAAAAATTTGATAAGATGCTAAAATGACATTTTGGCACCATTTTCCATTCTTCCGCCAATCGCGCCAACCAAAACAGGATATAGAACTCTTTCCTTTTTAGCTATTACTAAATACAAAATGCACACTTCTTCCCTTAAATACAGCAGTTTTAATTAAAACCGCATTTCATTTATAATTAAATAATAAAATACTTGAATATAAATATTATTTATTGTTAATTCCATTAAAAATAAATTTTCTGTACAATTTTGTTTTTTAGTTTAAAGAAATACCATCAGAATAATATTTACTAAAATCTCAATTTTCAGTCCTTCAAAAGTATTTTCGGTTAGCCCGTGTTGAAGTATTTATTACGTTGCAAAATATTCAACAATTTCCATATTCTACGCATAAAATGCATTTCATCTCTTAAATTACAAATAAGTCCTCTTGCCCTCTCCATTTAATATGTTGATACAATCAAAGAAATCGAACCATTAAAATATAAAAATAAATAACTTATTGCATTTGATATTTTAAAAGAGATGTTGAGATCTTTAGAATTACAAAACGGAAGACTTCAAGTAGCTCAGGAAATGAAATACATCTTTCTCTCAACTTGTGCTATTTGTCATTTAATCTTTTGCTGGAAACGGGGAGGCGTCTAATAAGGAACTAATTTGCATATTCTTTTCAAAACTCATTTCTAACTAGTTAATATGATACGCAAGAAACCGTGACAAGTTGCTAAAACAGAAAACTCTCTTGCGCTGTTAATTTGTATGAAATAAGTTGCTGTACTTGAAAGTTTAACTGTCATAGCGTGATCAATTATATTGAATCCATTAACAGTCAAGTAATTATCGCGAGTGATGCTGAAGCTTCAGGGAATCTTTTCACTTTTTCTCCACTGTTTTATAGCTTAAGAGAAACTTTACCTCAAAACATCAAATACGAAATTTTAGTTCAATATATGTAATCTAAAATTCATCAATTATTCAATGTGTATCGATTTTCTTTTACGAAGTAAGCTCGGAAGTATTGATTGAATTATAAAAAGAGACCTGTTCCTGTAACTCAGATTTGAGAGATTTCAAAAGTTTTGTTATATTACCATTGCTACAAAATTACCATATGTTAGGACAAAATAACTGTAGCCACTATTCTTCATTTAGATGAATTACCATTTAATTAATAAAGTTCAGAAAATTTCTTTTTTATTGAAAGAATAATATCAAAGTGTTGTTTATCTCTCCAATAAAGTTCGTTTAGTTAGTAGCTCAATTAAAACTCACAAACAAATAACAACCAACTAAATAATTAAAGCATAATATCTATTTCAATAATAAATCATACACCATTGAAATCTAAACAAATTCTTTTCAAAGATAAGTGACAATACAAATGCAAAAAAAGTCGAGGTATTCAAGAATGTGTTCATTTCTCTTAATGGTTAAATTGATGAAGCACTGTTTTCAAATCATTACTACTAAAAGTAAAGTGTAATAAATAACAAAGAATTTTTTTTGAACTTTTACATTTACAATAAAGTAATTATTTTGAAATTTTAAGTGTAAAAAAAATCTCATTTACTACATTAAACATTTATTGTTTACAATATTTTTCATAGTTTATTGCACACTGTTAATTCATTTTGTACTTATATCTTTAATGAATCTTTGATCAATTTTAGGAAACGAAAAATAGATATTTTTAAATTATATCAGTTTTATTTATATTTTTAGAAATTCTCTTGAAAATCATGTCCTAAAAAAATACTATCATTATACCGTATTAGTCCTATCATATCGCAAATATCTGCTCATTTTCTCGTTGAAGAAATATTTTTAAATGTACTTAATATTTGTATGATTTTTTTCCAAATTAGTGTTTATTTTTCGCAAGTGACTGTATTCAGCTTTAGAAAGTAAATAGCTTATTATAATATAAATTATATGTTGATTAATTTTAAATTTATATTTATATTAAATGAACTATTTTTGGTAACTTAGAAAACATAATTCATAATACTTTTATATATTTTTTCAATCTGATGAATATTACATTTCATTTTACAATATGCGCTATACGTTTATTAAATACTACATTTAATTTAAAATTTTGAGTTTTGGATCATTTGCTTGCTAAAATCAATTTCAAGTTATTACAAAAATTATTTTTTTTAATTTTCGTTTATAGTTCAAAAGCTATATTTTTAATACTGGAATAAATATAAATAATTATTATATTTCAAAAAAATTAAATAAAATTTCAGTAATTTTCAAAGCAACACTAATTACTTCCTATTAGATAAATTTTAACCTTTATGGTTATGCAAAATACTATGTAATTCAAAATGAACATAGCGATTGCAAAAAGCTTTAACTACATAATCGAAAGGAAATGGATAAGAATTACACAAAATGTAAAAAGAAGTTCAAATTTTGTTTACACACTTTATAAATGTTTAGTATGACTCTCCAGGGTCACACGGACAATATCTAAACATCATTTTTATTCAAACATCAGATACTATCTGCATGTGCTGTTGACTTTTTAGAGCAATCTGTATGTTTGAATTCCATAATTGTCATTTTTGCAATCAATGTAGCAAATAATTCGTTAGCGGTACAATCAAACCCCTCCAAATCCTAACAAAATACACACATGGTATCGCATGTTTGAACAAAAAGGATATTTTGGTGTCATTCATGTGACCAAGGGGAATAAATCAGATTATTTATAACAGGGCTGTCCAACGCTGCGCCCGCGGGCGCCATGGCGTCCTTTGCAGGTTTTCTTGGCGCCCTTTTGAAGGTTCCCGTTACCAGTCTTTTTAAAAATATACAATTCCCTACTTTATTTAAAATCCTTTATATTTTCAGGACCGATGTTTTAAAAAATCTCTACAAGTGTATTTTTACGTATCAACAATTATAACATTACGCAACGCATTAAAAGGAAGGCAATGGCACAAAATTAGTTTTTTAGAACGAATTATGTGCTGTTACATTTCTTTACTAATTTATAGTTATGCTTTATAAATATTTTTATGGAAATTATGCCGATAGAAATTAATAAATGCGTGCAATAAATTTCATAGTATAAATTAAAGAAATAAATTGTAAGAAGTTAATTGTAGAAAAAAAATAAGCGATTCTTTCTTCTCCTTCGTGCATGAAAGTGTAGAATTTTTGTTATTGTTATTGATGTTCTTTCACTGGCCTTTTGGCTGTTTCATAATATGGGATAAAGGCTTTTTTTTCTCCCCCAGACCTTAACTTTAGGTGTTTTTTTTTTATCTATAAAATCTTACGAAAGGATTTCTATCAATGAAAGCTCTTTCAGGCTCTCTGTTTGGAATTATCCATGACTTCGTTTCTGTACTTTTTATAACGGCAAATTTACACCTCCAAAAAATTGTAGTTATTGCAAAATATTTGCGTCCCCAAAAAATCTAACACTTTCTCTGATTACCATTTTATTTTAATAATAGATGATATTTCATATTCTCGCTCCTTCCAATTCAAAAATGTTTGAGATAGACCCCGAGGAAAAATGTTTTATTCGAAATTTATTACGATTTACTGTTTTTTATTTATTATTTTTTTAACATGGAGCTTCAGATCTATAGGGGCATTATGTCACATTTGCATACATATATATATATATATTGCTACTAATATTAAAAGGTGATTTTCTTGCATGTTTTGAGCCATGTTATTAATGGCGCCCTTCACTGCTTGCCAAAAGCTGAGATGCGCCCCCTCTTAGTAAAAGGTTGGACAGGCCTGATTTATAAAATATTAAAACAAAATTTCGAACTTTCTTTTAAATTCGGTGTACATTTTTTAGATAAATTCCTTTCGGTTAAATAGTTATAACCGTTTATAATCTTTTAATCTTTTTAAATTACCCTATATAATCAATCATTTTGTGTAACTGATTTATTAACAAAAAATTATATACTTATAGCAATACATAAAATATAATTCATAAAAAATAATTTTCTTATTGGTGTGCTAATAATCAACTTAAATATTAAATATTTAAATAATTATTAGAATGCAGAAAACAGTTAAGTAAATTTTCAGAAAGTTTTGAAACAAAATGATTTTTTTTATTCAAATAAAAATTTTATAACTATGTAATTTATAATCGTTCATTTTGAATAATTGTTTTATTTAACAAACCTAGTACATTTATGAGAATATTTCATAATTCATACGGCATTTTTTTATTGCTGTTCTAATAATTACCACAAATATTAATTATTTAATAACAATATTCAACCTTAAAAATTATATCTGTAGAAAACATTTATTTATAAAGAGAATGAAAAAAATTCTGACTTAAAAAAAATTTTCTACTTGAATCTTTGTTTGCGTATACTTTTACTAGTAGTTATCTGAGATACTCACACTAAAATAACAAATTGATTTTAAATAGAAAAAAAAATCTAAAACTACTTTCTGAAAATCACAAAAACATCTTACATTTTCAAAATAAGCCAACATTTAAATATTTGCATATTATTTAAAGTCATTTCCGGTTGTTTAAAGATACAATTTTTATACTTTTGCACTCTCGATAAATATAAACTATCGATTTACATTTTAAAAACATGTGGGAAAAACAAACTTTTACTAACACACCACTTATAAGCTTTTTGTGGCCCGCCAGTTGCGAAAACTTCTTCCAGAAAAATATTTTATTACGACGTCTAAATATCTTCCGACAACAATTCTTTCTTTTTAAACATAAAAAATTCCGCTATTGTCTAATGATGGCATTGAAAAATATTTCTATTCAATTCTTTACATTTTAAAACAAGCTAAAAAAAAATCTCTCTCGCATAACCACTTTTCAAGCCAATGAGAAAAAGAAAATCAATGGAAAGAAATCTAAGTAAATACTTAGAACACTTGAAATTTTAGAAGAATGAAGAAAGTAGATGTATTTCACTTGAGTTTCCGATTTCTCTTTTTCACAAGTAAAGACATTTATCTCTTACCAGTATTTATGTTAAGTATTAAGAAGCTATAAATCAGCTATTGCATTTTTGCGCTAGCATTTGTAGAAGAAGCATTAGAAAAATATGCATGTATATCCATTTATTGCTATTTTATCATGTAAATAATGCATGCCTATGCATTATTTATGATTTTATTTTAAAATGAGTAATATCTATATTGTTTAAAAGGTTTTTTTTCTTTCAGCTCATATTTTTCAGGTGTAATTCTAATTAAAAAATAGCCAAATTTCTAAAATCGCCTTCGTTTTTAGAATAATGGTTCAATATAGAATTCTTACAATATGTAATTTTTACATGAAACATAACGCACATAATAACGTACATAATTGTACATAACGCAATGTAAACTTTTGTTTGTACATAAAAAGTACTCATGTTTAAAAGAATAACGTAATATTACAAATATCTGTTAATATTTTCTTTTTACATTTACGTCTACATCTTAAATTCAATTTAATTAATCTTTTTACTTTTACAATTTTAAGAACTCATTAATGTTATAATTCAAGCTATTTGAAATTAATTTTAGTATAATTCGAGCTACACTTATATTACACTGCAATTTAAATAAAAAATATATCTATTTATATCGGATTCATCGCATTAAAATATCCCTTTCCCAAACATTATACACCACGGAATAATGATCATTTAAAAAAAGATAAAATTCTAACAACGATACTTGAAAATTTGGCATAATGAAGGTCTCAGATATAATTATATATAAAACATTACTCTACTAATAAAAAATAACATCTGGAATATTACCATGTGAATATAGCAACTAATTCCTTAGAAATAATAAACTTTCGATAATGTAAAAATACAGCTAATGGCAACGGTTGAACACTCGTAGCTAAAAATCGAGAAAAAATCATTTTAAGAAATTTTTTAAGGCATTATAGGTGATGCTGAATAACTCCAACATAATATCTTAAGTGGAAATGTGTCACAGAACCATAACATAAGATTGATAAAAATGTTGCACGCAGATTGATATAGCTCTCGATATTCGTTTGTTGGAATTTTTCTTTATAAATTTTCTATTTCAGGTAACTAACTCTAAAGCAAAAACCTCTAAAAGCCGATCTCTGGCGTAGGCTGAAGCTACCTTTTACAAAAAAAAAAAAAAAAAAAAAAAAAAAAAACCGTCATGTGCATGTCGTATACGAACTGATAATATAATAAGGTGGTCTGGTGTAATAACGCCAGGCGGGCTAATAACGCCAACTGCTAATATTATGCATAATTATGAAATAATCTGGTAAATGGCACCCATGTGCTCTGCGCAGAAGGGTTTTGAGTCATATAAATCGCAAAAAACAGCTTCAAGTTAATTTATTCCATTTGCAGGTCTTATTGTTTTTACAAGCAACTAAAATTAACGCTTAATCTAAAATTTGCGAGATACGTTTTGTGATGTGAAGACTATTTTTTTATCCGGAAATACTTTGTTAATTACATAAATTTGTAGCGCATTTCATGTACTTTAAAAATGTTGTTGAAGATTTTTTATATCTTCACGAGATAATTTGCAATTTAAAATGTACTGCGCTATAACTATACCTTAGTAATAACGCCAATCCTTGGCATTAATACCCCAGTTGATTCCCTACAGTGACCGAGCTACATCCTAAATGCTGATTCAAATAAATGCAGTTAAAACTGTGCAATTTTTCTAGTAATTATACTTAAACAGTTCTTTTTAAGCAAAAAGAAGCTCACGGTCTGATATTCTTTTGCCTCATCCTCCCCCTCACACCACACCTTTTTTTTCTTCCACTTTCACAAAAAATTGAACATTTTCAATAGCTTAGAATGCAATTTGTCAATTTCTAAATTTGTAGAGTTTCTATTTTTAGAAATGAGCAATCTACATGCAATTATTTCATCTTATTTCATAGTTTTGTTTGCATGGCGTTATTACCCATATAGGTGGGTAATAACGCCAAATAGCATTGGTCAAGAAATCACGCCTTTACATTTTATGAATACATATCTGTCAAATTATTTTTTTATATAAATAGTCAATGAGTTTCTGTATCAAGTCCTATATTTGTTTGAAAAATACAATCTAAAACTGAGCCGTGAAAATTGGTAGAACCTTAACGTGGCGTTATTACGCCAGGATACCTTAATTTAAAGTATGATGTTGTAGCAATCACATAAAATCCCGCTCATATTTTGAAAAACTCCATCTATTTTTAGAGTCCCGTACTTAAAAGGGGAAAACGGAAGCATTATAAGATCACTCCTATGTCAGTCTGTCACATTCATTATATTCGTAAACTATGGAACGCAGAAATTTCAAATTGTTGAAAATAATAAGACAAATGGCGTACATATTTACAGATTATTAAACTTTCTCGAATATATTTAGGACCCAGAAGTAGAGAAGCTAATAAAATTACTTGAAAAAAACCTTTCCTTTGTATGTCGCCTAGGGCATCGTATAAAAGCTTATGTAAAACTTAACTCAAAAATTCATTTCTTTTAAATTTAGGCAATATTTTTTCGAAGCTATAGTCGAAAATGAGGCGTAAAAATACGTTCTCCTGCATCTGTTTCTGAATCTACTTAAATTAAAATGACGAAAAAAAATACAAGTAATAGATGTTCATTTAAACCTTGCAGGAAAACTAAAGCGATTACCCTATGTTTCATAGTTTTTGAGAAAAGCGCATTTTCCAAACGTTCTGTTCGCCTCTATTTCCTGAAAGCTCTATTCTTCTTATCTAACCAGAAAATTTTTTGCTATGAATCAAAGAAACGAAAACCTTACAATGTAACTGGTTTGGGTTACCCACCCTGGTTATGGCACTGCTGTTACTCGCTCAGGATAACATCAATCACGTAGCTGAAAATGTTAATTGGGAATATATAGCATCCTAAAAAGCAATATCCCGGTTTGTAAAGGAAATTAACACGCTTAAAAATACTCGAAATTTTCATTTCAGCATTTTTGAAAAATCAGTGGCAGCAAAAGAAACCTCGTTTTTGATAATACTTCCTTAAATATTGAAATTATATTATTTTTGAGGTTAGTAAAGATAAAATACGCTTTTCGAAATCCCCCATAACTCATAAAAGAATACTTTATATTTTTATTGTGATTACAGTTAATAGATTAAGAAACATTTGTCTTTTTTGCAGTACAGTGATTCTTTTCCCAATGGTCTAAAATATATGCATAAATGCCAAACATGGATATGTAGTACACAAAGTTTTAAGAAAAGCACAAAGAAATAAAAATACTTTAGACAGCATATAACGTATTAAGTAGAGTAAAATCTATTCTAAAATCAATTTGCTAAATCTACTGAATCCGCCAAAATCAATGTTCATTCCAAAAAAAATATTATTTTAATTTAACAAGTATATAATGTCTGCGATCAACCTAAAAACTATTCTAAAATCAATCTACTAAATCTATTAAATTTACTAAAATCAATGTATGTTTGTTTGTTTGTTTTTTCAGATTAAAAGAAAATAATAATAACAATAATTTTGTCGGTATATAACGATTGCAATCGTTTTCCGTAACGTTTCTGAAAACTGTACCAAAATCATTCTACTAAATCTACTAAATCACCAGAAATCAATGATTTTTCCAAACAAAAACATATTTTAACTTAGCCAGTATATAACGAATGAAGTCAGCCTATGAACTATTTTAAAATCAATCTTTTTTTAATAAAAATAATTTATTTCAATTAAGACAGTATACAATATCTGAAGCCATAATAAAAACTATTTTAAAGTAAATCGATTAAATCTACTGAATCCCCTAAAATTAGTGATTTTTTTTTAAATAAGAATACTTTATTTTAATTTAGCCAGTATATTACGTCTTAAACGAACCTAAAAACTGCTGCAATCGTTATTCACCAACTATCGAAAAATAAAAATTACACGAAACACTTCATTAAAATTAAATGTATTTCTTTGAAACATTTCAAATTATGATTCAGCTCTAAGGAAGTATAGTAAAAATTTTCCATTAATATTTCACTATTTTCATCCCCTATAAATTTAAAAAGGGCTTTCTTCACCGACGAATGTAAATATTACTACACATAGCGTTAAAGTCGACATTCAAAAAATTTCTTTTTATCATTACCTCAGGAATAATTTGGATAAATTTTTTGAATGAAAAAATACTTTTTAGAAGAATTTATTTCCTAATTTCGCGCCTGTATTTTATTTATAGAGCAAAATCAAAAGGTGAAACTAAGACCTTTCTTTCTTAAAACTATTTATATTTAAATAAGCATTGCATTTCATCTCCGTAGTAATCCAATAAAAGAAAAAAAGATTAAAATATTTTTTTAAAAAAAACCTTCTATGTTCATACTTTATAGAATTGTTTCACAGAAGGTTTTCTAATCTTTAAGAGCATTATAAATTGAAGAATATATATTTTAGAATTGCAGATTTTTTAAAAGGATTTAAGTCAATGTTGAAAGTTTTAGTTACTTCATTTTAGATTTTAATTTAGATTTGAAAAATACGTTTTCTTTTTTATGTATCTTTCAAATAAAGTGACGATTCTAACATTTTACATTTAAACATTGCATAACATTTCAGTATTACATTTGTAAAATATCAACGACAGATTTAACCTTAAATTAACTTGTAAAATAACAGGATAAGTTCAGAATTTAATTTTATTTATACTTTTCAGTTATTTAAATATATTTATAGTATATAGCGTCTGATATCAACCAGAAAACTCTTCTAAAATAAATCTAAGAAATCTATTGAATTTATTGAAATCAATGTTTGTTTGTTTTTTAATTTTAAATATATATATATATATATAATAATTTTGCCAGTGTATAACGTTTGCAGTAACGTTTCTAAAAACTATTCCAAAATCAGTCTACTATATCTATTAAATCACCTGCAATCCATAATTTTCCAAACAAAAAAATATTTTAATTTAGCCAGTATATAATGTTTGAAGTCAGCCTATGAACTATTTTAAAGTCATTTTTTTTTAATAAAAATAATTTATTTCAATTTAGACAGTATACAATATCTGAAGCCAGAAAAAAAAAACTATTTTCAAATCAATCTACTAAATCTACTAAGTCCACTAAAATTAGTTTTTTTTTTTTTTCAAATAAAATATTTTATTTTAATTTAGCCATAGTATAACGTCTTAAATCAACCTAAAAATTTGCTACAATCACTATCCACCAACTAACGAAACTATGCTCAAAAACCACTAATAACACGAAACCCTTGATCAAAATTAATTGTATATATATATATATATATATATATATATATTAACATACAGCTTTCAAACTATTTGATTCACCTCTAAGAAACTATACTAAAACATTTTCCATTAATATTTCTCTATTTTAATCTCCTATAAATTTCAGAAAGGCTTTCTTCTCCGACACTATACATAGCGTTAAAGTCGGCATTCGAAAGATTTCTTTTTTATCATTACTTCACGAATAATTTGGATAAATTTTTTGAATGAAAAATTCCTTTTTAGAGGAATTTATTTTCTAATTTCGCGCCTGTGTTTTTTTATAAAGCAAAACCAAAAGGTGAAACTAAGACTTTCTTAAAGCTGTTTATATTTAAATAAGCATTGCATTTGTTCTCTGTAGTGCTAATCCAATAAAAGAAAAAAAAAGATTAAAATACTTTTTTAAAATATCTTCTGAGTTCATACTTTATAGAATTGTTTCAGAGAAGGTTTTTCTGATCTTTAAGAGCATTATAAATTGAAGAATATATATTTTAGAATTGGAGATTTTTTTAACGGATTTAAGTCAAAGTTGAAAGAGCTTTAGTTACTTCATTTTAGATTTTAATTTAGATTTTAAAAATACATTTTCTTTTTTATGTGTCTTTTAAATAAAGTGACAATTCAAAAAAAATTATTTAAAAATTGCGAACATTTCAGTATGACATTTGTAAAATATTAACCATGGGACTTAACCCATAAATTAAACATGTAAAATAATAGGATAAGTTCATTCTATAATTTGATTTGATTTATACGTTTTATTTAGTTAAATGTATTTATCAAAAAACAATTATCCATAGTATAAAAAAGCAACATTCAACAAATAAAGAATTATATATTTCAGATATTTAATGCAATGAACCTGCATTATTTCATTTTTTTTTCATTTAAAATTTTTTATACTTCCCTAAAAGTTATCCACCAACTAAAAAAATCATATTCAAAGGACAATAATAACACTAAATGCTTTATCAAAATTAAATGCATTTTTTTTATCATTTCAAACTTTACGATTCAGTGCTAAGAAACTATACTTAAAAATTTTCCATCAATATATCTCTATTTTAATCACCTATAAATTTAAGAAAGGCTTTTTTCTCTGACGAATGTAAACATTACGCATATAGCGCTAAAGTCTACATTCAAAAGATTTCTTTTTGTCATTACCTCACGAATAATTTGGACAAATTTTTTGAATGAAAAATTGCTTTTTAGAATAATTTATTTTCTAATTTCGCGTCTGTGTTTTATTTATAAAGCAAAATCAAAAGGTGAAACTAAAACCTTTCTTTCTTAAAGATGTTTATATTTAAATAAGCATTGCATTTCATCTCTGTAATGCTAATCCAATGAAAGAAAAAAAGATTAAAATACTTCTTTAAAAATCTTCTAGATTCATACTTTATAGAATTGTTCCAGAAAAGGTTTTTCTAATCTTTAAAGACATTATAAATTGAAGAATATATATTTTAGAATTGGAGATTTTTAAAAAAGATTTAAGTCAATGTTGAAAGCTTTAGTTACTTCATTTTAGATTTTAATTTGGATTTGAAAAATGCGTTTTCTTTTTTATGTATCTTTTAAATAAAGTTACGATTCTAACATTTACATTTAAAAATTGCGTAAAATTTTAGTAGTACATTTGTAGAACATCAATGACAGACTTAAACTTGTAAAATAATAAGATAAGGTCATTATATAATTTGATTTTATCTATACGTTTTAGTTTTTCTTAATTTATTTATAAAAAAGCAATATTCAACAAATAAAAAATTATGTTTTTCAGATATTTAATGTAATTTACTTGTAGTATTTCATACAAATTTTAATTTAATTCACTCATACTTCGCTAAAAGCAAATACTGATTATCAATGTGAAATATAAAAGCAGTAAGTCTTGATTACGTCGTCTAATACGTATGATATAGTAATAATAATATATATTCTACTACGAAAAAGTAAGAACTTATCTTATAAATAATTGTTTTGCTTATAATACGTCACTTTAGCAATAAAACATTTAAAATATATTAAAATTCACACGTCTTATAAGCAAAATAATTATTTATAATATAAGTTCTTTCCTTTTTTTTTGTAGAATATACATTATTATTATGATATAAATATTGATCATCTTACATGAATAATCAACATATAAAATCACAGACCGGGAGCCAATTGCACAAAAAACCACCTCATTGAGTTTACGGCTGAAATTCCAGAACTAGTAAAAATTTGATAATGCCGTTGATTTGCCAAATTATATCTTGGTAAAAAATACTTGAAAAGCTCATTTGAGGGGTTGACTGTTAGGTTTACCATTGTGTTTTCCTGTTCCCAGTCCTCTATGTTTTCGTATTTTTGGGTGCAAGAAAATACATTGAATCATATAATCTAAAGCATATAAATGAGAACATGTACACAATGCAATGTTATTTTTTTTCATTACTTTACTTTACCTACATGTACGATTATTGTCAAAAATGTTACAGAAATTGAATGTTCTCTTTCTTTCAATGACAGAGACTATATCCTTTTTTGAAAAAAAAGCGTAGTTTTTATGTAAAAAAAGTCATTCAAATACACAGAAAAGAAACTGCAGGCATCTGATTCTCGTTATAATAACATATCATGCTATTACAAAGAAAAAACAACTTTCCGAAAAGCCCCTTTGAGCATAAATGTTGAACAGCATGTAAAAATTTACAACTTCGGAAACTTTTCAAAGAACTATTTAGTTTAGAACTACCAATATAAATAGGCTTTTAACAGAGGATGCAAGATTTTGTAAGACAAAAAATAATTTTGGAGCGTATTTTTCATGATAGAATCTCTCTTTGACTCACCCCCCTCCTCCTCCTACTCATTCACGTACTCGTGCAATTTCTCCGCTTCTAAGCGTTGTAGATCCAAAACTACTAGAGCACAAGTGATTACTTTTTCATCGATACTTTCCACGGGTACTGTTTTTCGCAATTCTGGACTTCCCATCGAGGGAATAGGAGTTAAAAAATAATAATTTTTCGTTCGTAGTCCGGATGGTTCTCGTGATTTTGAACATTACAACGCAAAAACATGTCCATCGCTGATGCTGACGTCATAACGATGATGGCAGCGTTCCTTCTCTGCCTCTTTCATTTTTATAGTACATTATAAATATTTCTACATACCGCATTCTTCTGTTTTAACATCATTGAATCGAACGAAATACGCTATAAAAAATGTTTGTTTTAAAACTGTAACTGAATTTAATGAATATTTTTGCAATTTTTTAAATGATTTCTAAAGATATATTTTACAACAGTAAATATTTCTCTGATACGATAATGTATACTAACATTTTCAGTAATAAAAATAACATTTAAAAAGTAAGGAGAAATTGGCCATGTTATCACATATACAATTGGCTGCCAATATTTCGAGAAAGCTTCTTCTTCACATAACCCACATAGAAAAGTATATTCTTTCATAAGATGTAAAAATCACTTAAGTAATCAACTTTGAAACTTTGAACCTTTTATATAGATAGATTATAAACAAAAATCAGACACACGTTGCCTATTTTATTAAAACTCGCAGAAATAGAATAAATGTCTGTCATCAACTGAACGTTCTGAAATGGGAAGACCGACTTCTACGAAATTTGTCAAGAAATTTTACAAGTTTTCAAGAGCAAATAAAGACTAAAATTATCAAATAAAAACTCTAGGAAATCAAATGATTCAGTATAAACACCACAAAATTCTAGAAAAAACATAAATACTATGGTCAAATCAAACAATGCGCAGCTGCTTTTGTCAATTGGGGTAAAACGTTACATACATCTGAGAGATAGAAATGGCTCTATAAAGCTTATCTTTGTTTTAAATGTACGTTAGAAACGTCGTTTTGGGTCCTTCCAAATAATTCAAATCGTCATTCAAAAGATTATTTTTACAAATGTCTCTAATTATCTTCGAATTTACATAGACATATTTTAATTTGCAATAAATAGTTTAAAAACTAAATAAATTTTCAAATATGTATAAGAATATATTTTTTTCCATTCTCTAATTAAAAACTTCAGTTGAAGACATATAATTCAAATTCTTCATCTAGTATTAAAGAATAATATTTTGATTTCTCAATGACGTAAATTCAAATAAAGAAGAAGCATTTGAACTAAAGCTCTCCACAGCAATTCTTTGGTTGAAATATTTCCTCTTTTTTTAATTATTGAAGCACTTTTATTTCACATGATGCAATTTTTATCGTAATTTTTCTCGATGTTGTATTCATTAAATTATATTTCATGTTTCAGAAAAAGACCTTATTTTAATACGCAATACTCATGTGCGATGTCCAATACGTTTTAAAAATTCCCTCAAACCAACATGATTAAAATCCCTAATTCATCGGGGAACCTGCACTGTAGTACTCTCAACAAATTTCCTCTCGAGGTAATTAAAAATCAATTGATTTTTATGACATATCTTTTTAAACCTACATAGAAACATCCGAAACTGCTACACGATCCCCGAAGCAAAACATAGAAAAGAGTATTGAGAGACGAGGCGCGATGCCTCCCCGTAATTAACCATTAGAGTCCGCTTGTGTGCGACGCAATTTTATTCCTTTTCATAACTCTGCAATCGGGACAGACTTTCTTATCATGACTTAATGAGCTTTTGGTCATAAGGGGAGACGGGGGTACCATAAAAAAAGACCGAGAAGACACTGATTACCCTCCAACCCCTATTAACACCCCAGCTATGAATCTGTGCCTGAGATTTATCGACAGCCTGAAGAAGAGTCATAAATAAGTAAGCGACCGCCATCAGGACTGAGCCGCAACAAAAATCGAAGAATATGTTTGGGACATTATGTAAAAAAATGACCACGAAAATATGCGAGGTGGATATTAGATTCTTAAAAAAGCATCAATATTTTACGCTAAAAGATGAATAAGGAGCTCCTTAAATGAGACGTAGATAGAAAAAACAGCCCGCGCGGGCATAACAGCGAAGGGGATTATAATTTTTCCTCTAACGGAAAAATTGGCTTTTGACCTTAACATAAATGGATGTCTTTGGAAACAAATATTGCTCCGATATTTAAAAAGAAATTAATTTTCTGTCTCTTTACATAATGCAAGAAAAATCCTGTTGAAAAATTGTAATATATTGATTTTAATAATACAAAGTTTTTGAAAATATTTATGTACCCACATACATATAAATATAGGTCTAATTAAGCACAATTTATTGAGCTTTTATATAAAAAATATAACAGCAGTAATTTATTTATTTTTGAACGAGATCCATGTAAAAAATGCACTCAAAATATCTACAATGCAAAAAATTGTTAAATAGTTCATTTTTTTATTCAAGTTGTATTCAAATAAGCATCACATTTCATAAACATGTTTTATAAAAAAAATCTCATTTGAAGCAGTATACAAAGTAAGGAACCGGGCAGAATAGACATAAGGAACCTGGCAGAAAATACACTAATATTGTGTCTTAGTAGCACAATATTAGTCCTCATAACTTTAACGTATGGTATTACATATAGATGAAAAGAAATCACATATATCATGTAACATACATATATATATATATGTCAGCTGCTTAATAGTATCTTTTTGATAACTAGAAGGAGATCCTTTAATTTCCTTCGAGGATTCCTTTAAATTTTCGACTGGAAGTATTAAGTTTTAACGTTCAATTTGTATCTTCTAACTGTTCTATGTATTAGCATCCTCGCCCAATGTATGGCAACTAAACACGGATGGTGTTCTTTCTCTAAACAAAAATAACTACCGTGGAGGAATTTCCCGCAATTCCCTCGGTCTGAATTTCCCTCCTTATGGCAGGAATAAGAATGACTTGGAAACAGAAAGCACCAATTATCACCCCATTTGGCTAGGTTGCCATAAATTGATCACCTTGTTTACAAAATGCTTATGGTTCTTATTTTTCGGAAAATCGTTTACAGGAATTTGAAGAAGAAATATAATGAACCAATTGAAACATCTTAGTATTTCAAAAGCCGATTAGAAGTTTGTTATTTCCAGCGAGTGTATACCATACTATATGGACACAGAAAATGGGAAAACAAGATTTTGTATTCATAAAAGATGAAAGAATCATATTGTAGAGAGTGCTTATTTCAAGCATTAGACCAATAAAGTCTGTTATACTTGGGATTCCTCCAACTACATTTTTTGAAAAATTTTGTAGGGTTTTAGTTTCTTTTTAACGATTGTAAAATTTTGCCCTTTCTTCTTAATTGAATTGAGTACATCAGTACTAATCAGTGATTCTTATACATTTTATGAGACAGACAGTAGTTCATTAAAGAAAGATGCAAAGTCGGTTATACAGATGTTAATAAGATACAAGCAACAAAAATTTCCAAGTTTATGCGCCAACAATAAACCGTATTCTTTTCCAACTGTCCGAAGATGTCGCATGTACCAACACATTATAATTTTTCACAAAATTATAAATCTGCTAGACGCAACTTAACATAGAGAATAAGTAGGATTCCGAGGTCAATATAGCGCAATGTCATGATGGATTTAAAAAGTAAATCATAGAAAAACATTATTTACCTGTCTGCCTCACTTTTTTACTATGAAACAGCGTTTGATTCTGCTTAAAGATCATCAATTGTAAAATCCTTAAAACACATAGATATAAAGTATTCTTATATCAATAATAAAAAATACATTTGCAAGAAAGAAAAGCAACCAACAGTATTAAAGTAAGAAATGCAAATACCAGAAAAGACACCACTTTGACTAAACTTTTCACTGCTGTCTTAGAAAATGTTTGCATGAAATTCGATTAGAAAAAAATGGGATTAGAATAAACCAGGAAAACCTAAGAATCAATCCTAAAGAATTCAAATAGATATTAGAAGATTCAGCAATAGAATTGAAACTATATTTGGAAAAATGTAAATGATATTCAGTTCATTTGTATAACCGTGAAATTGAGTACTGGTAAAGTTATGTATACTTTGGATTAAGGAAAAGCATTGAACAACAGCTTCATCAGTAAAATCAACAGAAGAAAAAAATGAATACAATGCTTTTGGTAAGAACATTATTATACTACATAGTAAAAAGTTTTTTTGCCTGAAATTAAAAGGGTTTAACCTATTTGTTTTACTTCCACTAATTTTTGAATTAGAAATGTTACAAGAGTTTATAAAGCGGATGATGCAAAAATTACAAATGTGTGAAGTGTGAAAATATATATCATAGATATTACTAGAAGTAGTAGAAAAAGAAAACAGTTTGGAAATTGCACGTGAAGCGTTGCAAATGCTGTGCGTTTGTACGATAATGAAGTTTTAAAAATATCACTCCCATATATCAATCTCATAAAAATGTAAATAGTTATTACAATTAAAATGCGCAACAGACAATGTTCTCTCTGTACTCATTATGTAATAGAATACTTTTGTGTGGCCTTGTAAATCAATAATAAAAGTTCTTTGCACAACAGATTATGCAAAATCTATATTATAATATGTACTTTATGATGCATATCAATATTATGATGTTCGAATGAGTGTAATATTATTAAAATGCATTTGAAACTTTTTTTTCCATTGACTGTAATGTAACGGAGTACTTTTGATTGTCCCTGTATTTGATCTATGCATCCTAATTTCAAAAAAATTGAAATGACTTGACAAAATTATGTAATAAGTATGTAATTTAAATTTCAAACGATTAAAATGCATTTGAAACTTTTTTTTTCCATTGACTGTAATGTAACGGAGTACTTTTGATTGTCCCTGTATTTGATCTATGCATCCTAATTTCAAAAAAATTGAAATGACTTGACAAAATTATGTAATAAGTATGTAATTTAAATTTCAAACGATTAAAATGCATTTGCAACATTTTTCCCCATTGACCGTAATGTAACGGAATACTTTTGATCGTCCCTGTAATTGATCTATCCATCCGATTCTCATAAAATTTGAAATGACTCGACAAAATTATGTAATAATTATATATTTTAAATTTCAAAAGATTCGGTTGGGTAGTTTTTGCGTTGTTATATGCGGACAGACAGACAAACAGGCGGACGGACTGAACGACAACTATAGGTGCTACATATTTACATAATTACGAACGCACCTAAAAACGGATAAGGAGTCGGACAAAAGATTTTGACATCATTGAGATAATTAAAATGTTAAAATGGAAATAGTCTGGATGCATTGCAAAAAGACAAGAAAACACAGATGGGGTACAAAACCCCAATAAATTAAAGTAGTGGTCGAATGATCTGAAGTGGTAATGAAGCTTATGAAGAGTGGTTTAAATGAAGTAGTAAAACGGAGATATAAAACGACCGGATAAACGGCCTTGTGAAAAATGAAGCTATGAATGCTTCAAACACAAACGAAATATAGATGATAGATATAATTTCACCGTTATATAGATAACATATATAACGATAACATACATAACTTTCTATACATAAAGAGATGACAAGATAAAGCTATTGATTTTTCATATAATTTGAAAGCAGTTTATGAATATATTAATTACGAATTTAATATAGTTTTTAAAACTTTCATCAAAACAAAAGCTTTTAAAAGCGATACTAAACTAATCATAAACTCTTTTTTCTTACATCGTATCATATGTATTTATGGTATTTATCGTATCATAACAGTATTGCAAATTGATAGTAATTAGTAAAATATAAACTATAGCGAAAACCAAACTGCTAGATAAAATACTTACAATTTAAGAAATCACATAACAATACCATAAAATTTCATACCTATCGATTTATTCCCAAAAAGATTCATTAACACAGAAAGGCAAAAAAAAAAAATCTAATCTTATATAGCTGAAAGAAACCTAGATTATACTAGCATTCAAAATCCATAAATAATGCTTCAAAATACATTTTTTTTCAATTTTTATCTTTTGCGTTATTATTTCTGAATATAAGCCTCGCACGGAATAGTTCAGAAAAAAATGCAAAAAATAAATACAAAACAAAAAAAAGCAGCACCATGATCGATTTTGATTTCTTTTTTCAAAACTAGAAATTGAAGCAGACCTTTCTTATCAAGACTTGATGAGCTCGGGTGGAAGAGAGAGGGTAAAGGGAGAGATCGCAGAAAGTATTTAAAAAAAACTCACAAAAATATATTAAAAAAAGCAGATTTTGATTACACCCAAAGCTCCATAAACACTATCCAAATGCAAAACCAACTTCTCCAATTGAACAAAAAAACAGGAGGAAAAAAGCGTTAATATCGACTTTTCCCAACAATGCAGCATCATTAACGTTTATCTTTAAATTTTAATATAAAAAAAGCATTTATTAAATGCAAACCTCAAATGCTCATGCAAAAGTATGTTAAGCTTTGTTAAAATTTACTTTCGCTAATTAATTTATTATTCAGTATAGATAAATAAAATAAACGATTTTTTTATGTGTACAAATCTGAAAGACCGTATACAAAAGACGCACAATTTTAAATTTGGTAAAAGCAACACTTTAATTTAATAAATTAACATGAAAAAGATTTTTTAGAAAAGATTATTTAAATGAAATCTTTATGAAAGTTCTTTTCAATTAACTAAGATAAATGTTTTTTATAAAAGTAGTGTTGACAATATTTCATAAAAAGAGAAAAATTGTTTTAATGCTGCTAATTTTAATTAAAACGAATCCATCAAATTTAAATTTCTTTTGAACGTAAAATTATATTATGCATATATTTATATGGATATATACATACGAAAGGACGAATTCTTTCTGAACTACATACGCATTTAATTTTTGTCGTAAAACTTTCTCAGCATTTTATAAACTCATATATAGTTATCTTTAATTCATTTAATGGTTCTATTCTGCTTTATAAATTACAATTACATCCTACAAAATATAGACACAATGAAATTATGCATTGTATGCAAGATATTTCAAAAATATAATCGTATTTCGCGGTGGTGAAAAAAAAAGTTATTGAGTTTTGATGTTGCTATTTCTTTGATTTAGTTTACTTCTATCTGGTTTTCTGGGTTATGGATTTTGTATCTTGATACGCAAA
Source organism: Maratus speculifer (assembly GCA_964019185.1). NCBI lineage: Eukaryota > Metazoa > Arthropoda > Arachnida > Araneae > Salticidae > Maratus > Maratus speculifer. The sequence continues at coordinate 102,661,019 of OZ025289.1, read as the reverse complement.
AACATCATTTTCATTACGTAAGTCAATCTTCCTTGCTCAGATTTGGGTAGCATGCATAATTACATGAAATCGGTGTATCATCGAAAACGTAGTCAAGAAAGACCTTGCTGTTCAATCATGTCGTATGTCATATGTACAATCGAGTCAGGACTGAAAAATCAAAATGCTGTTTAATCCTATAACTCTAAATTTGGCTTGGTCATCACTAATCAAATTTGGAAAAGCAATAACATTATTACTTATATAAAAAATCTATGATGTTGAAAATCTGAACAGAGAATGACGTTTTATAATACCAAAATGAATAACGTTCGTAGAATCCTTTACTTCCTTAATCCACCATTTCAGTCACATATTCCACAGTAAATATAATCTTTTTTTTCAGAGTGCATCAGCAGAGTGAAACACGCTGCAACGTAAATTACAATATTTTTACCTTTTAGTTAAAATAATATTAATAAATAATTAAAAAGAGTATTGAAAGAATATTATAATATAAAAGTAAAATATTAAAATAAAATATTTAAATTTCTTATAAGCTGAATTCAAAATACAAAAAATTCTAAGAGCTGTATATTCTTTCACAAAAATATTAAATTTTACACATCACACGGCTTGATGTAAAAAAGGAAATAGTAAATGCCCTAGTTATATTCCTAAAATATACAGATAAATTTATATACCAATTCTCTTAAAGTTACATAAAAATGCATATTTTACCTACTTGAAATGTTCTTAAGTTATATAACAAGTAATTATAAATAATGCATTATGTCATAAATATTGCATTTTAATATACAGATTACATTTTTTGTAATTTTTTTATTTACAAATTCATAATAAGAAGCATTGCTTAACAATCCAGAATATTTTCTCGGGATAACAAAATGAAAATACTGTGCAATTTTTATATCTCATCATGTATCGTAAGTCATAAACAGTTTTATTCCTATCCATAAATGGTACAAAGCTGACGAGATTTCGAATCTTATCCTTAGTTATAGTCATAAAATGCAGGGTAGATCACTAATTCCTACCCTTCTTAAAATATTATCATTAATTATGAAACTAGAACGTTTTGCACTATTAGTTAATCCGTTCCGGTATTTAAAAAAATATAAATAAATAAATAAAATCCTTCCGAGAATGTTTTTTTATAAACATGTCTTACCGGGTGTCTCAGAAATGACCAATCATTTTAAAATTCAATAACTTGCAAACTGTGACAGATATTTTTAAAAATCTTTTATGAGGTTTATGTATGATCTCAGGAGTTTTTTACTGTGAGTCTTAGTTTTAGTTCGAATTTCAAACAGTAGATGGCGCTAACGGCGATTGGCTGTCAATGTAAACCGAAACTGACGTTACTCAGCATTGATAGGAAAGAAGGAGATTAATGCAATGGAGTGGGTTTCATTCGCCAATACAATCTTTCTCATAGGCCCCGATTCTGAGCACAATCGGTATGATTTCAGTGGATTTCGTTGTTGCCATCGCAACCACCCGTGATACCCGTGACATTGCTCACATATCATTAAAAGAAAGATAAATACATTAATTAAGAAAATACATTTCACTCTTGGTCATTTTAAACTTACATTACCAGCACCATAATTACCATAATTAGCAGCAATTTATGCAATTTATCATATTTTAAAGGAGATGATACTTATTTCTTATTTATAGGAGTCTTGGTATAATTTACTCATATAGAAGTGAAATTTTGAGCCAAATAATATAAAAATTTGTGAAAATAAAACTGCAACCAAAGAAAAAAAAGTGGGCCAAATAAATAATGCAAATCTACGAATCCGTCTTCGTAGAACGGAAAAACAAAGATGGGAAACTTTATCAGAACACTGTATTTTATGTGACATTTATGTCAAATTCATATGTGTAAGCATTACATCCTGTAAGACTAAAACAATCTATAAAAAAAAGTAGTAAAAAAGATCTTTTTTAAGATGACAATACATTCTTACTTTTTTAAAGGTAGAAAATGTGTGGAATTAAAATCCTCTTTTCAAACCACGACTTACAAATATTTGACCAATCGATTCATGCGAGGCCTATGCTTTTTATTTCGTAGGCCACGCTCCGATACACTTCGAGGTTCCGAAACAATTTTCAATAATCATGTTCGTCTTTAGGTTTTCCGAACGAAAAGGAAAATTCAGAACTTAGGGTTTCGAACTTTTGACTTTGTACTGTATCAACCTAATACTAGACTTAAGAAATTCTGAAATGTAGCTTTGACCTCAAACATGGACTGTCCGTAAATAAAGACGAATTTGGAAAATCTAATCATATATATAACAATAAACCTTTTTTTTTTCAAGTTGGAGCATAACACTTTATACCACGGACAATATCACAGAAAAGCGGTATTATATTTAGAAAGATATGATGATTTTCCCTCAGTTAAAGCTTAGTTTTTATTACAAGAGCCAAAACATCCTTACGTTAATTATAATTGTACTATTTTATTTATTGAACGTACTTTACTGAAAAAAACTTATTGCTTTAAAACCATTTTGTGTTTTTATGATATGCTTCAGAAAAATGAATTGCATATTATTTAAAAATATAAAATTGCTTAAAATTATTTCCGACAAATTTTAATGCAAGCATATTTAACTTCACTGAATTTTCTAAGTGATATTTAAAATATAAAACATAAAATATTTTATAGCTCAAACATACCTGCGAATAAAATAATCCAGCTAGATAAACGCTGAGTAAAATTTTGATTGCGCGAAATTACAAGTTTATAATAAATAAAAAAATTGACTTTTTTCATTTATTTGAAGAATGAAAAAAAAAACCATAAAATTTAATAAAAAAGGGAATATTTTCGAGATGCTGACAACATCAATAAGTCTAAAAAAGAAATTATCGAAAAAGCTTACCAAAAAAGCAAGTTTAAAGAAAAATTGGTTTAGATATAGATTTTCTAACTAAAAAGTTTAACTATCTACTTATTATCTTCGTTAATGCGATGTTAGATGGCTTGAAACAATTTTATCTTTATGTCAATCAATATGAAAAGTTAGATGAAATATTTTATCGCCTTTAGTTTATTTCTGCCAATTTAGGTCCCGTGTTTTTCCATGGTTTTCGATTTTAAATATCGCAGAAGTTAATCTTTTTTAGAGGTAAACATCTTATTTAAAAGACGTTGACACGAGTGTGTGAGCATTTTTCAAATGTATTAAAGAAAATAATACACAAAATTATCACTGTAAAGCAGTATTAAAATGGATATTCAATAAACATACAAGCAAAAAAAGTTATTTTTTAATAATTTTTTTATAAGCCTTTAATGTTTATCTTGAAAATCATCCTTAATATGATGTCTGCAATTCATGTTTTTCCAAAATAATTTCATTTTAATAACTTAATTTGACATGGGCACACAATCCGACTAAGGAAAATTCCAATTATGGAAAAGGCTGATATAGGTTGGTTGTTTTTATGACGACAAAGTATCATTATGAGAGATATAGGCCCTTAAGGGGGGGGGAGTACCTTCCGTGTGGGGTCTTTCTAAGGGAAAATAACATGTATGTACACAAGAAAATCCAGTATTTGAAGAAAACCATTGAAAACTCTGAAATATTAGCCCGATAATCGTGATTGGATTCGAACCCAGCATCTCCCGTCTACCAGCTTCGAGAGCAGATCCTCGCTATTCCAATGGCGTGGCTGGCCAATTTAGGACATACGGTTTCCATGTTTTTTGAATTAAAAAAATTCTGAAATTAATCTTAAATTATTTTTCTAGGTGAACATCTTATTCGCAAATTACTGATATGAGCGAATGAGCATGCAAATATGTATTTTTCAGTTGGATTAAAAAATAATGCATAATATTCTTTTTATAAAGCTGTATCAAAATGAATAACTCAATAAATAAAAAAGTAAAAATAGTATTTTTTAACACATTTTTTCATAAGCATCAATCTTTATCCTGAAAATCATCCCCAATTTCATGATACCTCCAAATAATTTCCATTACAACGTATTAGCTTGGTGTGAACACCGAATCCGATTATGGAAAATCCCTTTATTTGCGCCTGGTGGAAAGTTCATTTATTTAAAAAATTAAAGCTTTTTCCGTTTCTTTTTTAAGATATGGCAAAAAAAAAGGGAAAAAGCGTTATTTAAATTAACATTTTAGGATTTCCAAATTCATTTTTCAACGTATAGTCTTAATTTAGTTAATATAAAACTATTAACTCACTAAAGCATATTTTGGGGAATGTACATTACACGCTTTATTTTTAACACTTTACAACATAGGTGAACAGTGTTTATTTGTCTGTTCCTCTAACTGTCTATTTGTCTGTTCGTATGTCCTTTCTTGCTCTAACACGCATAAATGTGATCAAATTTCCATGAAATCAATACGTGTTGTTAGCATTTAATATGACATGATCCGTATTGAAAATTAAAATGTGTAGTATTTACAATTCCTTTACACAGACACGCAAAAGAATTGCATAACATTACGACCAATAGGTAAAAATCATTAGCAGTAGATTTTAATGATATTATATTGTTTAAAATATATTAAAATTTGTATATATTTATATATATCACTGATATGTATATCAAAAGGCTCCCGATAAAATGTGCTGTGCATGTAACTTATCGTTCACTTACAGGAATACACAAAGTATTTGACTATTGTACTGCACATGAAGATTAATTGCTGGAAATGGCATATTTGTTTTAAAATTTAAGTATTTTTTTCATATTACTTGGTGCATATCATATCATATCATATCATATCATATATATTATAAAGCAGAAGTTTTGAAACTTCCACACCAGTGTTTTCAAAAACTACCCGATGGATTTTTTTGCCGATTGTATCATTCGATAGGAAATATTTTTGCGGTGGTTTGTCATTCAAATATACAGGGGTAAGTATGATTTTTGGTTATAAATATTGTATTTTTCGGTTATTTTTGATAAAAGGGTTGCCAGTAGTTATTTTTTGGCGAAACAAATTAAAACAAATTACTAAACAAATTAAAAATGATAAATCTGTTAGAAATATTACAAACATCTTGCAAATAAAAGCAGAAAATAACTATTGATAATAATAATAATAATAATAATAATAATAATTATAATTATAATTATAATAAAGAAAAACCATTTAATGAGGCATGATATTATAAAAAAAATATTTATCTTAAAAATAAAAGAAATATTTGTAACGCTTAAAAAATAACTTAACGTGAAACATTACATTTGATGCAACATTTGGCGACTTATCCTTGCGTTAGAATAAAAAAAAAAAACTTGAAAATTTGATTAATGAATTTTGAACGATATTTATTTTCCTTTCTATTTTTTCCTTTCTCTTTTTTATTAAATTTCGATAGTATATAGCTTACTCTAGAAAAAGGCAGATCTAATTATAAAAGTAATTGTGAGTTATATATTTGATTCTTTGAGATTTTTTTTTTTACTTTTGTCGGCAAAGAATTAAGCCAAAAATGCATATGTCTAACATTAGGTCATAATAATGTTGTTTTTTCCAAAAGAAGATGATTTTTGGAGTATATTTTAGTATTCAATTGGAAATTCAATAAACATAAGTTAATATTTTTAAAATTGTAATCTAATATTTAAATTTTAGCTTTAGTGTGAAATTCTGCCACACATATATATATTGTAAAATAATATCATTCTTTTTCAAAAGTTTTACACCGCAATTTTAAAAATTGTAATCAACAAACATACTTTTTTGCGCCATTTTGTCAAATTCTCTTCCAGGAAAATTAGTCTTAAAATTTACAAACTGAACAAGGAAATCTATGCAATTTAAATGGAATTTATGCAATTTCGCGTTATTAATATCGATAAATTCAACATTTTGAAATAAAAATTGCCTGCTGAAAAAAAATGGCACAGATGTCATATATGCACCACATTGGCGCGATTGCAACAAAACGTCGATTTTATGTTCATATGGTAGCTCGGCTATTGTATATTTATTAATAAACTATTTACTCTTATTTATTTTTCTAAATGATGTAAATTGTTTTATTTTATAATTATTAAGAAAACATTATTTATTTATTTTTATTTCCTTTTTTAAATAATAAAAAACAATTAAAAATATATATGTAACTGATATTTTAAAACGAAGTTTTCGCCAAATTGGCGTAAAAAAGGAAAAAGATGCGCAAATTGCACATAAGGCATTTGAGCCAAAATATTTTACAAGTCTGTTTTAATTAGCTATTTCTTCTTCAACTTTCTTCATATTTTTCCTGTATTAGATAATATTTAAAATGATATTGGACTAATCTTCAATAATTGAGCACCGCCAAACAGCATATTTACTATATTATTGAAAGTTTTATTGTCACAGATATTATATATCACCGAGGTAACTAATAGACTTTAAATTGGCATTATTTTGTCTGAGATATATTAACCCGACTATTAATATTTATTTATAAATAAAATGTTTATTTACTTTATAAATTGTATAAATTGTTTTGTTATATACTTATTAATTACTTTTTTCATAAATTTTTATTACTATTTAAATAATAGAAAATAATTTAAATAGACACATGTAACTGGTATTCGAAAACAATGTTTCCGCAAAATTAGCATAAAAAATTACCGCGCCAAACTCGGCGCATATGACATCTTTGCCGTTTTGTTTATGTATTAAGGAGATTTCTAGATCATCAACGAGATCATAGAAAATTTGTCAGATTATTTTATTTGAGATTATTAAATTTATGGTTTTTCATTATGAAACAAACGAAGAAAAGAAATTTACTATTGATGCAACTACGGAATTAACGACTGCTTGGCATTATTATTATTTTTTTTTTAATCGAAAAGGTGATTTTTTAATTATTTGTTTACTTTTTTTGTTTACATTATTATAAACATTTTTCCATTTTTATATACGCATCACCTTGGCGCTTTTCTTTTAAATCTGACATCATTTCAGTTTGGCAAACTCTGCGTTTTCAAATACCAGTTACATGTTATATTATTTTTAATTATTTTCTATTATTTTAAAAAGGATACAATAATAAATAAGTGAAGTTTAATTAATAATTATAGAACAAAACAATAAAGAAAGAAAAAATAAAGAAAAGTAAAGAAACAAAGTTTATTAGTAAATAAACAATAACAACAACCAGATTACCACGCAATCCATAAAATCACAATGTTGTTGCAATCGCACCAACGTGATCCATACATGACACCTGACCAAAATATTATTGGCTATATTATTATTTATAGTTTTTTTTTATATTATTTGGTACTACTTGATTATCCCATCGACCAAAAAACTGCCGCCAAAATAAAAGATTAAATGTCAATAATGGATGATCGTAAATGCCACATTCATTTGAAATTAAACGTGTTACATGCGTTTATTACGTCATTAACTACTTTTTAATTCGACGTTTTATTTGTATTTCTATTAATATTTTAGTAATTTATTGATTCTTTGGTTATTTAAAATAAAAGTTATATTCGTTTGTATAATATGGTGAATCGTTTTGTAATATGTATAATTTGGCGAAATTAATCTATGGAATAATAAAGTAGTACCTATTATTTATAAAAATTCTATCTGGATATTTAAGTTGACAGAACTGGCGTACATTTCAAGTCTCCATAGAGGCATTCGCCAAGCTGTATTCTATGTGTTTTAGCCTTATTATGTATTTTTCATCTGTAGTTATTTTACTATCCCTAAAAAAGCAATATTTGCAATATGCAGGAAAAATATTCGAAATATCAATGATATAGAATTAAAAAAAAATATTTGCAATTAATTTATCAATCATTCAGGTTAAAAAAATACTATAAAATTGGCTAAGAAAAAAATATACATTAAATACCGACAGTAGAAAATTTTGTTTTTGATGTTTATGTTGCAGTTTTAATTAACATTAAGCCCTATCAACAGAATTTTATCAAAAATTAACCATTAAATACTACTTCATTACCCCGTCGAACAAAAAAAAAAAAAAAAAAAAAAAAAAAAAAAAAAACTATCGCCAAGATATAAGATTAAAAGCCAATAATAGGTGATTGTAAACTTCACTTTCATTTGACAATAAACACGAAATAAGTCTGATACATTTGTAACAAATCGTTATAAGCAATATTAATGTTTGACGCCAAAAATCATAATGGAATTGATTTCAAGCTGAAGATTTATTTTTCTACAAAATTTAGCATCAAGATTATTCCCGATTTAATAGCTACATGTTTGAAACTGCAGGGCTGCCATAGGCGACTATTTTTTAATTCTAACTGGCACCACTTTTTTTAAACAGAAATTCTTAACATACACTTTGACAACATTTACAAGAAAAATTTATTTTGAAATTTATATTAGAAAAATAGTGGTGCGAACGGAATATAAAAATAGTCGCCTGTAACAGCACTGCAACTGGTTTAAAAAAAATGAAGAGGCAGTGAAACTGATGTAATTTTAATTTTACCTAAATAATTCTGCTTTAAAACACACCTTTTATGCTTCATTGTTCTAATAAATATATAAGTTAAACACCCTTTTTTACATTTTTTTGCTATGTACTTTGCTGGAACAGACCAAGGTAGATAGAAAACTGTAGTAGAGTTACCAGAAGAGGACGGTTATTAAAAAATGTAATGCAACATGTAATGAGATTGTATTTAGGCTACCAGATCTGCACATAGTGCAAGTTCAGATTCAGGAGTTAAGAACTAACAAATGATAATGCGCTATTTGAAAATTAATAGAGTTTGATAATCATTGCAATGCTTTCTAACAAAATAATGTGATGAGTAGAGAACATTTTGATTCCTGCTGTCACAATGGTCTCATTTTCATATCAAACTCTACTATAAATGATCAAATAAGAGAGATGGTACTTAATTACCCAATTTTTGTGCAAGGCATACATTAGTGCACTATCCCAATGGCATTGGCACTGACATCGTTTTCAGCATTGCGGAAGGACATTCCAGGTGATGGTCAACACTACTTTAAAAAAGAAATTTCAAATCACCATTTTGTTTGAGTCAAGATTTGTTTGGAAAAATGGACCAGCGCAGCGGGCATAGCCTGCTAGTAAATACTATAAATAATATCCATGGCAACACAAAAGATCGTAAGTACATTTCTGTTTATTGACGGAAATTACTGATTGGGAAATTTCAGTTGTGCTATGCGTTAATAAAACTAACTATTATCATATTATGCAATATGCAGAAGTATGCTTAGATCATATACATGTCTGCAGAGAACAATTCGGAACTTTACCATTGTAAGTGAAGAAATTGAATATTAAAATGTATTCATGCATGTTTTCTAAGTTATTTCTTTAGACATCTTTTACCTTAATAAATTATAAAGTTTTAAGTGTTCTAAGTGTGTTATAAAGTGTTTTATAATCTATGCTGGAAGCATTTTTTTCCCCTCTTTTTTGGTCTTTCAACATTTTAGTTTTAAAACATTTCGTTTCATGCAGCTTCAGCACCAGTTGGTCTTTTATACATGGTTTGAATTAAATGCATGTTGTTTCAGCTTCTATATAACTGAAACCGTAACGATTTTCTTGCAATTAACCACCCGTGGCGGAATAACAAAAGAAATGCCTTAAATAAAATTATTGATTTTTCATTTAAGTTACAAAGATTTTAAAATGTTGCAAGTTGTATTATTGTCGAAAACATATCTATCTACATAAGTTTTACAATTTTTGCGTGTAAAGAAGTAAATACAAAATCGATCTTTACTTACAAAAATTTAGTTGAGTTAAACAAAAGAGTGTAAAAATTAAATGTAAAAGTTTTTTGTAATGCCTTAAACAACATGTTATATAAAAAACAGTTTAATAAGTGAAACTACCGGTACTTCTCCATTATCTATTCGACTAATTTCCATTTTAAAAAATATCATCCCAAATGTAACGCCCAATAAACAAATGGAAGAATGTTGCTATCGAAGTCTCAAAAGAGGAAAGATTACCAAGAAATTCTTACAGATCTCAATGACTAAAATGTCAACTATCAATAACTTTAACGATGAAAATTTACAATACATTAATGAAAACAGAAAAAAAATCTTAATTATTTTTTGTTGTTGTTCTTGCTTCGCTTAATTATCTCATTCGGCTGGCGATGTTTGGGACGTTAGTTGAAACTGATCTATTGAATGCAAAAAATATCTCAAAAATTTTTTCAGGGCCTTTTTTGTAGTTTAATATCATGGCGACGTTATTTAAAAACTTAATTGTTATTTTAACTAACAAAAACACCATTAAAAACAGAGGTAATTTTTCGATTTAAAAGCGCTTGGTGACACAACAAACAAGTGCAATGCATGTGACGTCAAGTGAATGTTACGCCACGATCATGCCTTTCTGACGTTAAATCCTGTGGTCTTGCAATAGATTTTTTTTCCTTTTTTATAGAAAGTGGACGACGGGATAATGAAGAAGTACTAATCTATTTAAATCTTTAAAAAGTTATTCATCGTAAGAAATTTTATGTTTTGTTAAGTATTATCCATGTATTTATGTTTTTTAGATATCTTACGCGGGAAGAATTAAAATAAAATTATGTTGAAAAGTTATATCATGCACAGAATGCCGATTATATATTTGAGATAAAAAAGAAATACAAACATTTATAAGCGAAAATTTTACCCATGTCTAATTCTCGCTTATCTGTAACATACATTTCTCCATAATTCAAATTTACGTTTACATGAATAACAAAATTTGAATAAAATAAGAATCGTGCTGAAGAATTTGAATAATATACATGAAAGATGGCAAAAAACACCGTTACTATCAAAAACCGTCTGATGGCCTTTTCCGAGATAACAGCAACTTTTTAACCAAGAAAGAAAAAATGCACAAAAAAGCGGGGGTTTTCATCTTTATATTATTTCGCAGCATTTTTATTCTTAAATAACGTAGGGGAAAGGGGAGTAGTAAACAAAGATAGCTCTAAGAATATTAGTGTTAAAAAATATATGAAAATACTTCAAAAAAGGTTGTGTTCTTTTAAGTTTAATACTTTTTTAGGCTTTATAATTGAGAGCGTATAAAGCAGCAGATAAAGAGAAGATTACTATGAATTATGCCAAATATTAGTTTTAAACAAGTGGGAAAATTTGATCCCAGATTTCACAGAAGGTTTCGTTTTATATTTATTTCAAAACAACTTATCATTTAATTAATATATCCAAATTGTTAATTTATAATTATTAAATTCTTACATTGAGTGAAGTGCCAATAAATTTAATTTTAACATACACTGTAAAACATTTGTGTAACGTTACACCATGAAATGGGTGGCAGCTTTTCTGACCTCGAATTTTATGGAGTGATTTTTTTCCACCTATATAATGGTGTAAAGTGAACATATATTACTGGTGTAACATTACAATGTTACACCGGTTATATCGGTTAAAATACTCCTTAAAACTTGAGTAAGTAAGGCTAAGCCATAAAATAGGAAAGGGCAAAGCTGCCGCCCATTTTATGGTGTAACATTACACAAATGTTTTACAGTGTAGTTGTAAGAGGAAGTAATTAATTTAATTAAACGAAAATTGTTCAAACAGGTTATTTAAAAAACATATAAAATTACAAATTTTTTGAAAATGCGAAATTAACATAAATTTAATGGAGATGTAAATAAAATTTTTAATTTCTAAAATTAAAAAAAGTTGTTTAACGAAATTTAAAAGGTGAATCATTAAAAAATCGTTATAATTTTTAAAATAAAAAAAATAACTGCAAAAAAGATTATAAAAATCAATGATAAAAAAAAATAATATAAACCCTTAAATTAGCAAAAAATACGAAATTTCTTTTAATTAAATCTGTTTTACTAAGAAAATCTGAGCACTGCGTTCGAACTAAGAACTTTCTGTTTACTAGTAAAATACTGTACCAGCAACATTTGATGGCTACAGAAACATTGAAATTAAGGTTCTCTTTTAAAATTTAAATAGCAAAAATGAACGAATGATATTGATAAAACTGATTTAATTAAAATAATAGTCTTTATCAAAGCTTTATGATTTTTCGTGTGACTCGAGGTACTCTTCAAATATTCAAAATTTGAAGTCTCTGACTTATAAAATTATTGTTTACGGACTCTGTGACGTATAGACAGACAGAAGACAGAAACGAGTAGGGTTTCGTCAAGTGAACGAAACATTAGTACGCCCCTCCTATCATTGTATATGTCCAAACCGTACGTATCTTTAAGGATTAATATCTGGGCTAATTACCAACGATTTTTTGCGAAAATCATTATCAACAATCATTTTATACCTTTGCTACGATAGGTACTCCTAGTGCACCATTCCTGAATACCCACAAAACGAAATTTGTGTATAACGAAAAGATGCTCTTTTTAAAAAACTATGCGATCTAGAGTAATCACTATAGTTTTCCTATAAGGTTTAAATTAGCATCTATTACCTCTAATTTTTTTCAGTATTTTAGTTTCTGTAGATTCGGAATTAGATGGAGAGAAGGGAAGCATATATTTGCGTTGTATTTTCGATTTTATCTTCGGAAATATAACACCTAAAATTTAAAAAAAAAAATGTCTTTCTGAGTTCAACAGTACGAAAGCTTTCACGTGATACCCCATACGATATACAAAGAAAAGATTTTTTTTTTCAAATAACTTACGCTTTCCCGAAATATATGTGTGAATGTTTAATAATCTGTAAATTTTTGGGTTACTAGACTTTATTGCATACTCAATTTCAATTTTTCTTTATCTATAGTTTAGGAGTAAATTGGCTGTGACAGACAGACGCATGAATGATCTTTTAAAGGATCAGTGTTCCTGTTTTTACTTTTTAAGTTCGGACTATTAAAACAGAGCTTGGTTTCGTTTGGATATGTAGATGACCCCTAAAGCAAATTTGATATACATCAATTAAATTTAGATTTTATTTCCAATCATTTGGCACCAGTAAATTTTTCAGCAATAGTTTATTGCAGAATTAGTAAGAGGTGTTTACTTTTTTTCTATGGGTATACTTAATATTTTATATGCTACAAATCCTAAAAGTCATAATTTAATTTGGAAGTTTTCATTTTAAAGCTTTCTAATTTTAAAGCTTAAGCAATTATTTATGAAGTTTAATTTTGTTTTGTTTCTTTTTCTCTTTTTCTAAAAAAAGAACATGTAATAAGTTTAAGTGATAAAGGTAACACAGTAATAGACTTAATTGTTTAAAAAAAATTGAAAGTTTTCGAATTATAAGCAACTTCACGAACTAACATAAGAACATCCCGTTTTAATTAAATTAGTTAATCCTGTTAAGTTACTTGAAGCACAAAACAACACGAAACTGAAGAAAATGGATATTTTTTCTAAAAATGAGCTGAAGAAAAATTGTACAAAAAAATTACAAAAAAGCGTGAAAATTACCTCACTAATTGCCATCAATTACTACTCAGTGTTTTAAGTAAAAGGTCTAATTTCTTCTTTATTCATTTATGGAAAACTAAAGAAATAAAAGTTACTTCCCACTGTAGAAAAACTGAATGTCTAGCCGACTAATTATCCAAATAATTAGAAAAAAAATAAGTTTAAGATACGGTACAACCTTGCCTTTTTACAAAATCCAAAATTTCAGCATCTTAATACAACCCTTAGTATAAAAGAAAAATGTCTAACAATACAAGCTTTTTAATGATTTAAAGGTTAATTTTATACGTTTTATTAAAAAGGCATTGTGGTTTAAAATATCAGCTTTTGAATTTTACAAAAAAAATCAATACTTTATAGTTTGCTTAATATTGTTTTCATAAAAGCAATAAATACCAATGCTAGCCTTATATATTTTTTTTATTTTTCAAGCATTTCGTGTTTTTTTTTCTTTTTTTTACAAAAAATACATTGTACTCATCAGTTTCTCGTGAAGAAATTTCATTAAAAGTTCTTTTTTATATTAATGAAACAGCTATTTTTGCTTATAATTCGCTATAATGGGTTAATTAATACTCGCTTGCGAGCTGAAAATTTAAAAATAGCACTTATCCAGCTGTATAATATATAAAAATATGTTGATGAAGCAAAAAAGATTACTTATTGTTATAAATGCGCTGAAAAATTCCAGTAAGAACAAAATGTGTTGTTTTTGTTTCCTTTTGTGGCGAATATAATAAAAACATCTTTCCTGGGAAAAAAACTGAAAGGCGTAGGCTTTTTCATAACAATAACACTTCTCAGCATTTAAAAAGAATACAGGAAATACGCGCTGCATTAACCCCAGCATTTATTTTTCAGTTTATAAATAAATACGAATTTTGTGGCATTAAAACATATAAGAGTTTTGTTAGAGACGAAGGATTTTGCTAAAAACAATTACTTGCTTTTAGAAAAATTATGCGTAACAAATATTCATTTCAGTCATCACATTTTAAAGAATTTCAAAAACAATTAAAAATTTTTGTTACTGTTGTCATTATTGCTGATTTATATTGCTGCATGCATCTCTATAATTATTCAAATGCAAATGTAGCTTATATTTTTCAGATTTATTAGTATTTGCATAAAAAAGAAGAGTAAAGAAACTCGTATGTCATTAACGTTGACATCATAACGTTAGTGGCGAGGTTCGTTTGTCACCTTCACTAATATGGGTAATAGTAAAAATAAATATGTAAAAGTTATTAGAATGTGGCACCGTTAACACAATTGGAAATTGATTTTCAACAGTCGGTTGGCGAGAGCTTACTTTTCAATACTTTTTACACTTATACACAAATACTAAAACTAAGTAATTTTTAGTGTATTTAACACTTTCGGGAAAATTTCTCCTACGATCACTAGCCATGGTAACAGCTACGACCGACCACAGGACTTTCAGAATCCTTTATTTAATGAGCGCATACGCGGTATACACTCGGCGGGTCTTTGATGATGCCGAGCATCGCTTCCGGGACCCGTTCAGTCTGGAGTTCGGTTCTATGACCACTAGGCTATCACGACTTCAGAGACACATAGAAATTGAGGAGGTGGTGATGTTTGGTGATGCCATCTATTGAGTCTTTGCTGAATCCTCTCCTGCAGAAGTTTGAATTCCAGCCCCCTGGGTGCAGTCTAATGGAAGCTCCAGCATCGTTTTTGCCCTTCAAGCACACGTCAAAAACAACAACAACCCTTTCGGGTCTAGTATACTATTAATAGTGCATGTGTTTAAACGGAGTATTCTATTGTTTTATCAAATAGTTTTGTTATTGTTTACATGTAGTAATGTTAGTAGGCTTTTGTGTATTCACTGTGTTACTTCATTAATCTTTAGCCAATTAGAAATAATAATAATAATAAATACAGTTTAATTCTCTTTGCACCTTTTGTGATTCTTTTATTTTAAACACATATTTTTCTCTTTAAATTTAAATTAAAGGATAATTTCCTCAAAGAATTATGTGTAATAAAGCGAAAACAGTATTAGAAAGTTGTAATATCAGTTAAATCTTCTTGTAAGATAACATTTTTTAAATAAGGTGGTCTGGGGTAATAACGCCTGGCGGGGTAATAACGCCAAGTACTAATATTTTGCATAATTATAAAATAATCTGGTAAATGACACCCATTTGCTCTGCGCACAAGGGTTTTGAGTCATATAAATCGCAAAAAAAAGCTTCAAGTAAATTTGTTTCATTTTTAGGTCTTATTGTTTTTACAAGCAACTAAAATTAACGCTTGATCTAAAATTTGCGAGATACGTTTTGTGATGTGAAGACTATTTGTTTTATCGGGAAATACTTTGTTAATTACATAAATTTGTAGTACATTTCATGGACTTTCAAAATGTTGTTGAAGATTTTGAATATCTTCTGGGGATAATTTGTAATTTAAAATGTACAGCGCAATAATTATAACGGGGTAATAACGCCAATCCTTGGCATTAATACCCCGGTTGATTACCTACAGTGGCCGAACTACATCCTAAATACTGATTCAAATAAACACAGTTAAAACTGTGCAATGTTTCTAATAATTATATTTAAGCGGTCCTTTTTAAGCAAAAAGAAGCTTACGGTCTGATATTCTTTTGCCTCATCCTCCCCCCCCCCCCCCACACACACACACACCACACCTTTATTTTTCTTACACTTTCACAAAAAATTGAACATTTTCAATAGCTTAGAATGCAGTTTGTCAATTTCCAAGTTTGTAGAGTTTGTATTTTTAAAATTGGCCAATCTAAATGCAATTATTCCATCTTATTTCATAGTTTTGTTTGCATGGCGTTATTACCCATGTAGGTGGGTAATAACGCCAAATAGCATTGGTCAAGAAATCACGTCATTACATTTTATGAATACATAGCTGTTAAATTATTTTTTTATATAGATATTCAAAGAGTTGCTGTATCAAATCATATATTTGTTTGAAAAATACAAACAAAAACTGAGCCGTGAAAATTGGTAGAACCTTAATGTGGCGTTATTACCCCAGGGTACCTTACCTCCAAAATTTCTTCCATATTCTATCGTCATATGAATATTAATTGAATAGTGCGCAAAACAAATACATTTGTTATATTTCAGGCAATGAAATATTCGTTAAACATTAATTAATCTATTTGAAAAGCTAGTGTTAATGTTACTGACATTTTTTTTTTTTTTTTTGGATTTGAAAGGATTAAAGGTATCGGTGTACCACTAAATTGAATACGTGTGAATGAATACAGGATTTTTTAAAACAAATTATTTTTTAAAACAAATATTTGAGATTTATATGAAAGACATCTTATAAGGTATTAAGTCGCTTCAACTCTTGAAAAAAATAGGAAAACAACTGTATCTTAGAGTGATTCAGGATTGAGCTCCATGCTATAGAAATATCCTGCTTTAGTCACTAACTAATTTGCCAGATGCATATTTTGTCATATTTTGGCTGATTAAATAAATGTTGAAAGTATCCTCTTTAGATTTAAACAGATGGTAGTTGTTATTATATAATTAAACTGCCACTACTAAACTGAAACTGTCTATTAATTTTCATCGTATAACTGACATTTTGCAACACAAAATTAATTTACTTTTACAATAACGTGTGTTATTTGAGTAAAACTCGTATAATTTAAAACAACAAGGTTAATAAAAGCAGAAGGTACTCTTTGATAGTAACAATAGTAATAAAATGTCATCAATGCGAAAATATTGGTATGAGGTCGAAAGCAATCTAATTTTCTCTTAATTGTTATGCACCCTTATTAAGCTGCCGAAAACGATCTGAGTGTTTCATAGTTTATTCGTGCCTTAAGGGGTTAGGTGGGTTTTAAAATTTCAAAAAATCGTTTTCTTTTTTATTGTCTTATTAAATAGTACAATATGTTTAAAATATTCTCCAAAAATTTTAAATCGATCCGAGTAAAATTCCAAGAACTAGACCCTTCGGAAGTCCCGCCCATTGGGCCACGTCGGTGTAGCGCACCGCAGGTGTACGGAAGCAGCTGTCTATTGATTGTTCTTCTCGTTTGCTTATTGTATATCATTCAAACGTAACTTAAACTGCTCAAATATTTCATTTCTTGGTTGCCTCCTGATCCACGAGGTTTCTTTAAGGTTATAAATGTTTGTGAATTTTTGCTTCTGTGAAATTAAAAGTGTTACAAATTTTTATTCATCATGAGTAAAGTGACGAGATCTGATCGAATAACTAGTGGTCAAAGAAAAGATAGACCAAGAAAGAGAAAACAATTATTCAATCCTAAAAATCCTGAGGAACATAATGAATCTTTCACTAGCACGTCTGCGAAAAAACTTAGAAGCCAAGATGAAAATCATGTGCCAGAAGACGGTACTTTGCAGTATGCAATCATCGACTTTTTTTTAGTTTTTTCAACGCTACCTTCATTTGTGAAATGCTCTAATATTATAAACGAAAATGGACAGGACAAAATATGCAATGGGAAAGTAGATTTTAAACAGTGTATGAAATACGGCCTTGGTTTCAAAATTTTCGTGGAATGTGAAAAATGTCAGCCTCGATACATTTTATCGTGTCACAAAATTGGAAACGCTTACGAAATAAATTGTAGGTTTATTTTTGTGATGCGAATATTAGGCTTAGGACTAGCCGGATGTAAAAAATTCTGTGGCTTGATGGAAATGAGTGCTTCTTTCTTGAATAAGTCAACATACGATTTTTATGTTGATAAAATTTACGGATGTGTTGAGACAGTTGCTCAAGCACTTTTTTCATTGCCTGCAAAACAAGAGAAAAAATTAACGTGTGATAATAATATTGATGATACGACAGATGTAACTGTATCAGGTGATGGCACTTGGAAAAAGCGCGGTTTTTCATCATTGTACGGTGTGTCTTCGATAATTGGATATTGTAGCGGAAAAGTTTTAGATATTTTTGTAAAATCCTCATATTGTAAATTATGTGAAGCCTGGAAAAAAAACTAAGCACAATAGAATTTGAAGAGTGGCAGGCAGATCATCTCCAAAAAAACGAATGTAGTGCCAATCACCAAGGACCAGCTGGTAATATGGAAGTTTCATCAATCGTTGCAATGTTTCAACGCTCTTTTGAAAAATATGGCCTAAGGTACTCAAATTATATTGGTGACGGGGACTCTAAAACATACTCTGGAGTTCTCAATGCCAAACCTTATGGTGATGATTTTATTGTTAATAAAAAAGAATGCGTAGGACATGTGCAAAAAAGGATGGGCAAACGCTTACGTGATTTAGTCAATAAAACTGTCGAAGAAACAAAAACAAAGGCCGGTAAATCTATTAGAAAAAAACTCTATCTGGCAAAGGAAAACTTACTGGCAAGTTAATTGATAAATTAACAATTTATTATGGACTAGCTATAAGAAGAAACTGCAATTCGGTACAAAATATGAGAGACGCTATTTGGGCAACTTTTTTCCATTATACCTCCACAGACAAAAATCCACAGCACGATAAATGTCCAGAGGGCCCTGACTCATTGTGCACTTGGCAGCGCGCTTCATCAATGAACACTCTGTCATCATACAAACATGATTATGATTCATTAACAAGTGAAGTTTCATCAGCTATCAGACCCATTTATGAAGACCTCAGCAAAGAGGAGCTCTTAGAGAGGTGTGTTGGTGGATTCACTCAAAATAATAATGAAAGTTTAAACCAGTTAGTTTGGAAAATTACTCCTAAAATACTCCCTGCTGGTTCAAAAATAGTTGGGATCGCTGCATATGTCGCTGCTGGCACATTCAACGAAGGGATTTCAGCTTTGTTGCTTTTTATGCATGGCATGGACTTGAAACTTGGCCGAAACAGCTATGAGTATGCCCGAAAAGAAGATGAAAAACGCATACTCATTGCCGACAGGAAAGCTGACATTGAGACTCGTGAAGCAAGAATTCGTCACAGGCAAGAGCAAAAGGATGCCCTAGACATTGCCGCAGCAGCGGGTACTCTGCTTTATGGTGCTGGAATCGATGATTCTATGTAAGTTGAAAAAAAAGTTTTTTTCTTGCATGTAAGTTCAACTTAAAACTTTAAACGTGTTTTTCTCAAAACTTCATTTTTGAAGTCGGTGGACACGATTTCTCGAAAAGTTATGGACCGATTTAGTTCAAATTGTGTAGATATCTTTAAAATAACATTATCTAGTTATTGAACGAAGGAATTTTTTTTTTCATTATAACTTATTTTTTTAAGCCAATAAATGGCGAAATTTTGACCAAAAAATGAGATTTTTTTTTTCAAAGTTTGAGAAAAAATGAAAATTATATATATATTTTTTTCCCTTCGTTCAAATACGAGATTTATATATGTACTAACGAAATAATTTTGGTTTTTTAATTTTAGATGAACCAATATTAAGTTATGCTGTCCACGGCAAGAGCACTTTTTTGTGAGACACCCAGGGAGATGAGGTCTCAATGGCTGAATTTTCAACATTTTTATATAAAAATTTCAGGAGACATTGTTGAAATATGTACCTTTGATATGCCATATTATAATTTTTAAATGTATGATTGTTTATATAAAATAAAAAATCGTAAAAATACCTTTTTTTTATACCTCTGAAACCCACCTAACCCCTTAAGCATTGTTATCCAGAACATTATTGTAGAAAATGTTTATTGCACATTTAGACTTTCACATTTGCTTTATTTTTTCCGACATATTTTATAATGATAATGTTATTTTTTGATAATACATATGCTTCAAAATGACAGAAGAAGGCAGACATTGGACATTTGAGGCACATCAACAAAACTGATTCAAGCCCATTTTTAAGAATAGTCGAGATTGAGATGCATTCTTGCACCATAAGCAATAATTTCTTCGAGCACCTCAACAAATTAAGCCCTAGTTTTAAAATATGAATAGCAATTGAGGTTAGTATCCTATGATTTTCAATGAAGGAGAAACTACATAACACCCTTTAAATTATTAAATGCTATTAGAATTGTTAATTTTTTTTATTAAATGCATACATATCATAAGAAATGATATATAGACTAATAAATCTTTGGAGAAGTTATTTAATGATTTTAAACCGGTTTTTGGGGTTCCTTTATAATATTTGTCTAGGGACGGGGGGGGGGGGATTAAGTAGTTGATTCATTTCTATTCTGAGCTCATAATATTTCAAGCCATACTGTTTTCTTAGAATTTTCAGCAGAAATAAAGTGACCCGTTTCTTTTATGGTGGCAAATACTGTCTGGGTGAATTACATCTGCAGATCAATCTAAGCGACTCAATAAGATGAGTGCGTACAATTTAAGCAAAAGTTCTCGAATTCGACTTCCGACCTGAACATTTTTTTATGGTAAAAATATAAATCCGTATAAATCAAGGAAACCTACTCTCTTAAAACGAAAAAGCTGAATTAACTCATGTTGAGCTGAAATCCACTCTTTTCCCATGTTGAAAGGAACCTTCTCAAGAAGAGCTGAAACAACTCAAGTGAATGAGCTGTTTTTAATCAACTCGTGATTAAGTGATCTCTATTTTACTCATACTTGAGTGAAATCAAATCAATAAAGGTTAAATCCAGTAGTACTTGTGTGATTTGTAATCAAGTCATACTTGAGTGAAATGAAGTCATTTAAGACTGAATCTCGTAGCACTTGAGCGATTTGTAACCAAATCATACTTGAGTGAAATGAAGTCTTTAGGATTAAATCGAGTAGCACTTGAGTTAGCTGCAGCCAACTCGTATTTGAGTGAAGTGAAATAATTTAAAGCAAATCCAGTAGCACTTGAGCGATTTGTTATCAATTCAAGTTGGAGTGAAATGCTGTCATTTTTTATTTAATCCAGTAGCATTTAGGCGATTTGTAACCAATTCATGCATGAATGAAATCAACTCATTTAAGAGTTAATCCAAAACTCCTTGAATTTGTAGAATTGAATAAATTCACTCTTAAGAAAAGCAAAATTGCTTGAAATTACAAAATTCTTCAAGCTATTTCTAAATCGTCTAAATAAAATCACATCATTTAAAACTAAATTCAGTAATCCTCGATTAATTTTTATCAATGAAATTCAATATAACATGGAATTATTGCCACATTTTAAAGTGTTGCAATTAAATTCTCATTTCGGATTTAAATTTCTGTTTATTGACATTACAAGGGTATATATATATATATATAAATAGAGAGAGAGAGAGAGATTGGAAAACTGTAACATTGATTCTCCAATATTTCTTCCAAGTCTTTAATTAACAAGACTTAAAACATTCTAATTTATATGACTGAAAGTTCTCTAATGAATCATAAAAACATTTTTTTTTCTTTCTAATTCAATGAAACTGTTTCCTATGTCAATTTAGGGGAAAAGGCAATTGAATCGTTATACAAAATTAAATAGAGCTTACATAAATTTTTTATTATTCTGTCAAATCAGAAATTTTTAACATCAGTATTTTCTTTTGTTAAATTTAAAAGTACATATATTCATTATATTGAAAATACTGGTGATCTCAAAATTGCAAATTTGAAAACACTTATTCATGCAAACTGCCTAAATTTGCATAACTGTACAACAGCACCCGAACAACATTAAACAGAATATCAGCTTCTGATGCTGTGGTGCTAATGGAATTTTTCCTTTCTTTTCTTGGGCAATTTCAAGTTTACATATTTTCCAATGATACTTATAGCTTCAGATATGCTTATATACAATTTTAATTTTTTCATTAGCTTCTCATTTAATTGCAAATAACAATTATTTTTTCATTAAAAATTTACGATTTCAATCAAATAAACAAATCTTAGGCATCTTACTAAAAAAATATTGAAAAAATAAACTTGATATCAGCCCAACGACTCAACTTCAGCACCACAATGTCAGAAGCTGATTGTTCCCCTTAAGAGTTTCGATAATCCTATGCAGAAGTTATTTTCAAATATCTTGTTTGGATTTAAAAAATTTTACCTTTTTTTTGGGGGGGGGGGCATAGAATATTTGAGGATGATCTATAAGTGGGTTAGTTTTTACTTTTGCAATTTTGGTTAGTTATTTTTTATATTAATAGGAGTTTCAGAACCAGTTTTGAAAAAGAAAGTATTAAAAAACATAAAACCTAAATTTAAAAAAGTATCTCCCCCCCCCCCACACACACACACATGGCCAGTGCAGGGTTTAAATAAATGAAATTGAAAATATTTTAAATGGATAAACATCAACCCATGATACCTTGTTGTAATTATTCCTCGATTTAAATCTCAATCAAAATCTTATATTTCTTAAACTGACTAAATTTTAAAAAAATATTTTAATTCTTTAGTTTGAAATCTGAAATGGCTTTGAAATCTTAGATAAAATAATTGTTACCCATAGCATTTATATAAGCACATTGCAATTGAAAAATGTGAAGGAATGCCATTAAAAAACTTGTATAGCTAAAATTTGGATTATGGACAATTATTTTATTGTATGAAGAACCTTCAACTAAATATTGTAGTACAAAAGTTTAATGCAGAAATAACTGAGAAATGGATTTATTGACCATGTGCAATTGTTCTTTATATCATTTAAAACATTTGTTAAAACTTGAATTTATATTCAAGAATAACTCATTTCTTCTTAATTAATCTTTTAATTTTTTATTTTATTCAATGTTTCTTAAATCAACTAACTTTTAAATAAATATAAAAGCATAAGACTGCAGCATTTATATCAAAAGTTAGAGCCAAATGTGCAATTTAGAATGTTGCAAGAAAGAAAAAAAACTAATTTTATTTAACAACAAAAACATTTTATTTAGCAAGAACAAAATAAACCTAACATTAATTGATAATAATTCTTTCCAACATCAGATAAACAAGTTTCAATAATATCTTTAACAGGACCTTTATAAATATAACAGTCCATTTGCATTAAACATTAAATACATAAAGAGCATATTGTAATCTGTCCACTGGTTTGTCCAACTTTTAAAATCTTAGGCAAAATAGACGCTTTCTTGAAGATCCTTGAGAATAAATAAGATTGTTGAATTTGACTCTTCACAGTAGACTTTTACTGCTCCATGAAATCATCTTCCTGTGTTAAAAGAAAATATTGAAATTAAGTTAAATAGAAATAAATATAATGTTAAGGAATGATTATGAACATATTAAAATATTTTGCAGTTTTCAGATTAAATGTTTTATAAAATTTCCCATCCATAGTCTAAACAAAAAATGAACCATACACTAAAAATTTTAGCTTTATAAGTATTACACTCTGAAAATTCAGCCAATCATGAATAAAATGGAAATTGAATAAATAAATCCTGTGCGATTACACTTATCTGCTTGTTTAAATCATGGTGTTACTTCTGATACAATCTTAAAATAAATCACCATTTTAAAAACAAATTTAAAATGAAAGTTCTTAAAGCAACATTATAAAATATTGTTGAAAATTCACCTTTGTTGCTACTTTCAAAATGTATCAGCATTGGCAAATACCCAACCAATACAGGTTTTTGTGGATTTTTAATTGTTTTTCTATACATTTGCATATTTATATAATACAAGATAGAACCTATAACAATTAGACCAGGGTTGGCACGGCTTAAACCAATTGGTTTTAACTATGGTTTAAACAACTGTTTAATCCTTTTGGTTTAAACAACGGTTTAGTTTAAACCAACTGGTTTTTTTCTAAAAAAAGAAAATTGTTTTTTTTTTCAGGAGAAATCTAATGACATTTTCTCTTTTTCTTAATAATTTATGTATGTCAGATTATTGAATATAAATAACTTCTATTTTTAACACTTTATATCAGCAATAAGCATTGGATGTAGCAGGTTTAGATCATTTTTTGGGTATAGGATTAAAATCAGTCTGCATTGGTGAATATATTTATTTCTCTTTAGAAAAAGCTTCGAATATGTGAATTGATCTAATATAAAATAGATTAAAAATATTCAATATTTAATAGAAAAATCTTAATTTTTTGAAAACTGCAGATTATTTAACGCAATAACATAACACAATCCATAAGATTTCAAACTGTAAAGGAAATACCCAATCTTAATTGGGGAGGTTATCTTAAGCATTAAAATCAAAATATGAAGTCGAATAAAAGAGTTTTCAAAGATTGGATGCTACTTATAGCATTTTAATAATAGTGATTTTTTCCCCCCTGTTAGTTATCTACTAAATCTATGACCAAAAATGTTGACTTCAAATTGTCATTCAAGAAACAAAATCTCAAGAAGTATTTGAAATTTATTATTTGGATAGCTATGGAGAAGAATATTTTATTTATCAGACTACTTTCAATTTACATTAAATACATAAAGAGCATATTGTAATCTGTAATTAAAAGGTTAGTTATAAAGATTTTCAGAGTATCAATTCTTCACTGTATACAGCACTTTATTCTTAGAACATAAGACAGTTTGCTAATACTGTTTAAATTAAATTTTAATTTCTTTTATTTTTTACATAAATTTATTGTAAATATTTAATTTAAATCATTTTAAAATGAAGTTACAGTTTATAATCCAATGTCTATTTTTATCAATAAATATGCATGTATATGTAATGGTGATTTTGAATATAGAGACACATAACTCATTGATCTTTAAGATTTTAGTCAAGCTGTAAAAGAAATTCTTCTTGATTAGGAAAATTACCTGGGTGCAGGGGCCTCGCTAAGGTGGGGGGCAGGGGGGAGCCTCCCCCCAAACATTCGTAAATGCTGTTACACTTAGCAAATAAAATTAAAATTTTAATTAACATTTTAATAATTAATTAAAATTTTAACGAAAATTGTAGTACATTTTCTATTTTTGATAGAATTTGCAAAAGTTACAACTTTAATTGGAAATATTATTAAACTTTTTACAAATAAGAACTGTATTACATTTTCTAAGTGTGGTAACTTGGCAAAATTATAAAACGAGTTGGCAAATATGAAAATTTGACTTGACAATTTAAGGTCTTCTCCCCCACCAATTAAAAGTCTTAGCGATTGCCCTGCCCGGGTGTCATCCTCTAAAGGGTGACACCAAATCTTTATTTGCAAATAAAAAATACAATTTTATAAGATTTTGGAGTCTAATTAGGAAATAAAATGAGATTTTTAGCTCACGATGCAATACAGCTAGTTTTTTTTTTCTTTGCTAAAGTGAAGTTTTATACAGAATGGTGTGTCTAAATAAGATATGCACCAGGGAACAAAAACCAACCGATTCAACGAGTGAGTAACAAAAGTAAACTTTAAAAGAAATAATTTTCTTCTACGTATAGACACGGCATTGACTTATGTAGACTATGGGTCGAGTGTTGATTCACTGCTGCGATTTTTTTATGGACAAAAGGTAAATAAGGAATGGTAAGGTTATTTTTTATAAGAATGTAGAATTGAGATTGAAAAAATATGACAGATTGGAAAGGAGGAGGAAGAGGGGGGGGGGGGGCTTGACACCTTTTACATCTGTTCCGGGATGTCACCCATCCTAGCTACACCACTGCACACCCACTTCATCTCTGACAAGTAAATAAATTTTCCTGCCTGAGAAAACCGTACCAAACACAAACCATAAAATATTACTTGAAAAAATAATTATAAGAAAATATTGCATTAATCCTTACTATCTGTTAAATAAATTATCGGAAATAAAATACGCAATTTTATAGTTTTAGTTTACATACTACATACTTTTTTATAAAATAGTAATTTTCCATTTTATTATGCCAAAAATTTTGTATAACTGCAAAGGAAGTTTGGTTTATTTTACATTCTAGTAGGAGTGTGTGTGTGAAGAGGGGGGGGGGTTAAAAGTATTTTATAGAATTTTATGTAACAGGCTACTGATGACTATTTCTGACCAGTAAACTTTCGTGCGTACTGGTCTTTGGGACCAGTAACTTTTTTTAAAATCAATTCTACCACTGGGCTATGCATAAAAAATGTTAAGGGAAAGGGAAAGCAATGATATTACAAGGTATTTTCTAAAGAGAAAGAGGATTTGCTTTTTGGTTATCGTTGCATAATATTTAGGAAATAATACTTGCATTTACCAGTATAGAAAGACAAACTTTTGTCCACTGTTTTCGTTTTATTTATAAATTCTCATTTAGATTTAAATCTACCTGGGAAGCAGGCACAAGAAAACTATTATTTCTGCATGCATTATGTAACAACTTATAAATATTAAGCAGATTATTATAATACAGACCATGCATGCAATAATTTTGTCCAATAATAGTATGAAACTTTGCCAAACAAAACAGTAACACAAGTTCAATATTAAAAATGAAAAAAAAATCTTGGAAATGTGTTCAAAAACTACATATTATGCCATATATGTAGCCTCTCTATATAAATATATATGTAATCCGGAGCATGTTTTTACTAAGACACTGCAAACAAGAAGTAAATACAATGTTTTGATAAATTTCTATGAATAAAGATATAATAATTACAAAACTTTAATACAAGGCAATTAAATAACGAGATACTTACATTGCATTAACAATTTTTACTCTGATTAAATATACTAATTTATTTTATTAAAGCACGAAAGTTTTGTAGCAGCACTGTAACACCAATTATTAATATAGAAATGCATTAAACACATCCTCAATATTACCGCGTGACACGACATTTTAATTTCAAGGTATGATACTGTTATGAATTTTAGTCTGTTAAAAAGAGAAGGGAAATTTATTAAAAGAAAGCATAATTAAAATAAAATACTTATATAAAACTTACTTACTTCGTAAAAAAGGCATTTTCAGCAAATTATTTAGCGAACTGCGGAAGAAGTCTCCATCTTATCTTGCAAGGTCACGTGACGAGTCAGCGGCGAAAATCAGCGCGGGAAAAGAGCTGTTTCATTATTGAGTTGAGTTGTTTAGTTTTAAAGCTGTATGAGTGGATTAGAAAGAGAAAAAATCAAACCAAGATGACTGAATCGGTTAAAAATCAACTCATTCACGATCCAATAAATTAGAACTCTTTCTTGAGCAGCCAAATCCACTCTTTCGTTTTAAGAGAGTAACAAAATAAATCCCTGGACTAAATTAATAGCCTTCTCCCAAAAAAGTTTACTGCTATATCGATTTAATAGTTACTGAAATTTTCAAATGTTCAATTATTTTAAAACACCCTTTATTTACTTTCTGGATAAAATTTCCATCGCGAAACTAATGGGTAAAATACAACATTGCATTGCCAATAGGATTGTCTGGGAGAATTCTATCTGCCGGTTGTCGATTTAGGCAATTCAAAAGGCAGAGCGCATACAATTTAAGGCAAATTACAAAATTCGACTCCCGGCCTGAACACTTTTTCTTTCAAATGAAAAAAAATGTAAATCTGTGGAAATCAAGGAAGACTAACTAAATAAATCAGTGGATTCAATTAGTAACGTCCTCCAAAAAACTTTTACAGGTGTAACCACTTAATTCTTACTGAAATTTTTAAATGTTCAATTGTGTTAAAACGCTCTGTATTTACTTTTTAAATAAAATTTACTTCACGAAACAAATGGGTAAAATGCAACATTGCGTTATGATTGTCTGGGTGAATCGTATCTTTCGGCTGTCGATCCAGGCAACTCAATAGGCAGAGAGCATACAATTTAAGCTAAAGTTATTGGATTCGACTCCAGAGATGAACACTTTTTCTTTCAAATGTTAAAAATGTAAATTCATATAATCGTCCGGGAGCCGACCGTCGATTTACCTATGTATCGAGTAAAAGGACCGGACATACATCAAAATGTAGGTCTCAATGTGCACATTAAGAATATCACTGTCTGCCAGGTCCTATCCTGCCGGAACGCAAAGCAGCCGCAATTTTATGACGTCAATTTTGAGTATTTACCTATGTATCGAGTACAAGGACCAGACATACATCAAAACGTAGGTCTCAATGTGCACATTAAGAATATAACTAGCTGCCACATACATCAAAATGTAGGTTTCAATGTGCACATTAAGAATATCACTGGCTGCCACAAACATCAAAATGTAGGTTTCAATGTGCACATTAAGAATATCACTGGCTGCCAGGCCCTATCCTGCCGGAACCCGGTGGCAGCCACACTTTTATGACGTCAATTTTGAGTGTCTGCCTATGTATCGAATACAAGGACCCGACATACATCAAAATGTAGGTCTCAATGTGCACATTAAGAATATCACTGGCAGCCAGGTCCTATCCTGCCGGAACCCGGTGGCAGCCGCGCATTTATGACGTCAACTTTGAGTGTTTGCCTATGTATCGAGTACAAGGACCGGACATACATCAAAATGTAGGTCTCAATGTGCACATTAAGAATATCACTGTCTGCCAGGTCCTATCCTGCCGGAACCCGGTGGCAGCCGCGCATTTATGACGTCAACTTTGAGTGTTTGCCTATGTATCGAGTACAAGGACCGGAAATACATCAAAATGTAGGTCTCAATGTGCACATTAAGAATATCACTGTCTGCCAGGTCCTATCCTGCAGGAACCCGGTGGCAGCCGCACTTTTATGACGTCAATTTTGAGTGTTTGCCTATGTATCGAGTACAAGGACCGGGCATACATCAAAATGTAGGTTTCAATGTGCATATTAATAATATCACTGTCTGCCAGGTCCGATAGATAGGTAAACACTCAAAATTGATGAAACAAAAATGAGTCTGCTACCTGGTTCCGGCAGAATTGGACATGGCAGGTCATGATATTATTAATGTGCACTTTTAAACCTTCATATTTATTTATATATGGTCTTTAAATTCGATACATAGGTAGACATTCAAAATTGATGTCATAAAAGTGTTGCTGCCACCTGACTCCGGTAAAATTGGATAAAGTAGACCCTTAAGTTTTTAATATGCATTTTCAAACCTACATTTTGATGTATGTCCGGACCTTTTGAATTCGATACATAGGTAGACACTTAAAATTGACGTCATAAATGTGCGGCTGCCACCGGGTTCCGGCAGGATAGGACGTGACAGCCAGTGATATTCTTAATGTGCACATTGAGACCTACATTTTGATGTATGCCCGGTCCTTGTACTCGTTAGATAGGCAAAGACTCAAAATTGACGTCATAAATGTGCGGCTGCCACCGGGTTCCGGCAGGATAGGACGTGACAGCCAGTGATATTCTTAATGTGCACATTGAGACCTACATTTTGATGTATGTCCGGTCCTTGTACTCGTTAGATAGGCAAACACTCAAAGTTGACGTCATAAATGTGCGACTGCCACCGGGTTCCGGCAGGATAGGACCTGGCTGCCAGTGATATTCTTAATGTGCACATTGACACCTACATTTTGATGCATGTCTTGTCCTTGTAATCGTTACATAGGTAAGCACACAAAATTGACGTCATAAAAGTGCGGCTGCCACCGGGTTCTGGCAGGATAGGACCTGGCAGACAGTGATATTCTTAATGTGCACATTGAGACCTACATTTTGATGTATGTCCGGTCCTTGTACTCGATACATAGGCAAACACTCAAAGTTGACGTCATAAATGCGCGGCTGCCACCGGGTTCCGGCAGGATAGGACCTGGCAGCCAGTGATATTCTTAATGTGCACATTGAAACCTACATTTTGATGTGTGTGGCAGCCAGTTATATTCTTAATGTGCACATTGAGACCTACGTTTTGATGTATGTCTGGTCCTTGTACTCGATACATAGGTAAACACTCAAAATTGACGTCATAAAAGTGCGGCTGCCTTGCGTTCCGGCAGGATAGGACCTGGCAGACAGTGATATTCTTAATGTGCACATTGAGACCTACATTTTGATGTATGTCCGGTCCTTTTACTCGATACATAGGTAAATCGACGGTCGGCTCCCGGACTATAAACCAACACTGAGAAAAAAATATACCTCCTTCACCTAGAATGAATAGTCAGTAACTTTCTGAATACTCAAACTAGAACTATAGACGACCGAACTATGCGAATAGATTGAACAACTATGTTGAATAGACGCAATGACCCGATATTTCTAGTCTAGTGTTTTCTAGGTGACGAAACGATACTGAATCGTTTCAGTAACGAGAAATTATCGCTTGATTTTGGAAATAGTTTCATATACTAGAATTCTAGTTACTAAATTAAACCTCTTGTGTTCGCATCTATTTGCAGAGATTTTTAAATAGATTTGACAACGAGAATATAAGAAAACGCTCTTGAATTCTAATAGGGAACTCCAGAACTCTCTGGCATAGGGAACTAGAATTTATAAGGATGACATGGAACTATGTTTTAAGAGCCACAATTTAGATTCTAGATACTGGAACTATATTTTTTTCTCAGTGAAGGAAGCCGAACAAAATAAATCCCTGGATTCAACTAGTAATCTCCTCAAAAAAAAAATTACAGCTTTATTATTTCAATATGTTATATTCAGTATAGTAATTCAGTAACTATTTGTTACTGAAATTTACTAATGTTTATTTTAAACACCCTGTATTTACTTTCCGAATAAAATTTCCATCGCGAAACTAATGGGAAAATGCAACAGCATTTAGTACACAATTAAATAACATAATTTACTAAGACACTATCAAAAGAATTTCACATCACACTGATTTCCGGACATTAAATTATTGAACTGACTTTGTGCGCCTAAGATAGTTACTCTGATTAGTTAATAAATCGAATTAGACGGATAACATCCTTAATAAAGAGCCAGTTATTCATAAATTAACCATTCAGTTTAGTTTCCTTAATGATCCATCCGTTTAACGGGATTAACTACGGAAGTTTTCATTCAAATCTTTTGTTTCGAGTTTCCGAATCAATTCATTTTATTGAAGTTGAGAATGTCCAACTTAATTTTGGACTATGTTAATCTAGGAATTTGAAATGCTTTTGTAAAAGTTTGCGTTGTTAGCAGTATGCGACTTGGAGATAATTTATGATTAAAAATTTAGCGTACATATTTTGAAGTGACCTCAGACAATTGGGAGTAAATTTAGCCACATGAAATCTATGACATCGTCTGAATATTATGTATAATCGTTTTATGTAATAAATGAGATAGTTAATATGAAATAACAGGAGAAATTAACTTTTCATATCTCAGTTTCTAAGATAAATTGAGAAGTATTTAGTCAAAAAGAATATTACGGTCGAATTTCCTTTTAATGAAGTTCCAATTTAACGATGTTCTCTATTTAACAGAATTTTTCTGTTAAACCTTAACTTTGAGCATGACTAACATGCAAATTAATCTCCATATTATGAAAAATATATTCCATATAATAAAATTTATTTTACATTCGCGCGTGTACGACATTTAAGCAAAGTGGTTGCTGTAGCAATGGATGTGTGAATTTATTTCAGCGGTTTTTAGGAAGATAAAATGATATTAATATTGAGACAATATCAGAATTTTTATTTATAAACTTGCTAAAAGAGTGTACAATGGGATAAAATATAACAGTTTAAAATCTACATACCATTTTGTATGACGTCTACACATTAGAAACAATGATAAAATTACTCCGACGGTTTCAACCGAAATACTCGGCTTTTTTCAAGGTAAAATGAGGGAATGGTATGTAGATTTTAAACTGTTATATTTTATCTCATTTTAGTGGTATGTAGATTTTAAACTGTTGTATTTTATCCCATTGTACACTGTTTTAGCAAGTTTTAAAAAAATCTGAGTGTGATGTAGAATCACATATAGTTTTCTTAAATTTTACATTTTCTAAATTACAGTTAAAGCTAATCTTTAATTAAATAGCTATTTTATCTTAACGTCTTATTTCGATCCCACAATAACTTTCCGTTCAAAAGAAAAGAAAGAAAAACATTTAGCATCTGCCTTATTACTGAAAAACGGCTGTCAGATAAAGAGAATTCATTAAGATGCGTATTTCACCCTTGCTGGAAACAAATAAAAAAAAAGAATAAAGATCGAATGTGTTTGCGGTCAGTAAAATTTCATTTTCTCTCTGCGTAATGTTGAGCCTAACTTCTTTATTACATAAAAACTTTTCATGTACATGCTCTGTGTTTTGTCCGTTGATAACATTCTCCCAAAACAGACCTATAACGTATGATTTTGGCGCGAATTCTTTTTGGCGTATTTTTTTAGGACTGCCCATTTCTGGGTGCCCTGCATTAAATTCAAAATCATCTTAATTGTTTAAAGCGTAACAGAAAATTTCATGGTTATGATATCATTCACGTTTCATACGCTCCTTTCGCCAATTCTGTGATGCCAATGTGTGAATTCTGAATGAGAAATTCAATTACCTGGCCCTCGCTTCACGGACTCAGACATGTAAAGAAGGTCTCTTAAAAATGCTTACAGGCACCATCCCGAACTATTTCTGTAAGAAATGATTTAATTTTTATAACTCTACTTCAAATAAACAAAGTTTTCAAAAAGCATTTATTTTATTGATCACAGCCTACAACTCTAGCGAATGCATTTTAAAACGAACCTGATCATAATACTTTAAAGTACAGATCTACAGTACACTGAGCTTTTCTCAATAACCATAAAGTAAACCACAGTGTAAAGTCCACTCTTAATTATTAAAATAAAATTATTTGTATGTTTAATCTTTTCCATTTAAAAGAAGCAATGTTATAGGCTTTCGTTACAATAAGAAAGGGTTCCAGTTTCACGAAACTTTACAGAAGAATTGCTTGAATGCTTACTACTGTTAAAAATTTATGTTAAAACACAGAAAAAAAGTGAGACTCTCTATAAATGTACACTAATTCTTAGTTAAATGCATTCTATCGAATTTCTCGATCATCATTTTACTGACATTTCGCTTATATTATATCTATTTTCCTGTATTTCCATGTATTTATTTAAAAGATATCTTTAAAATCTTTGTAAAATTTTGTAATTCAAAATACACATTTATAAAATTATTTTGCAAATTTATTAGAAATATTAAAAAAGTAAATTTAGTATATATATTTTATTTATTTATTTATTAAGAAAAATCATCTCGTAATTGTTAGTGGGAATTTTTATCGATTTTTTCCCCGGTGAATCATAAAAGACATATTTTGAATGCAATGGATAATAAAAGCATCTATAGCTTATTTAGCATGATGTTCTTCCATAGCCAGCAGATGCCGGCTTCAAACCCAATCGCGGCCGTCGACCTAACCGTTCGGAGTTTTCCGTGGTTTTCTTCGAACCTTATATTTCCTTGGATCAGGTTCCCTTAGAAAGACCCCCACGGAGGGCATCCCACCTCTTTAGGGCTTATATCCCACGTGTAGATAATCGGCCGACATAAAATAAATCATAAACCAAACTTTCACAGTCAATAGGTCTCGGGTTCAAACCCCAGGACGGGAAAAATCAAATTGTGTAAAAAATAAATGACACAGAAGTTGAAAGTTTCTCGAATAACCCAAATTCTTTTTAGGCTCGCTGAAGATTGAGTAATTTACTGATTTTGAAAACTAAATTAAATTATTAACATCAAAAATAAATTTACAGAGCCTTATATATTTTTTATGATGTTAATTTAAAAATCCTGTTGTAAATTTACTGAAGAACTTCTCTGTTATTTAACAGAATCTCTATAATTTTACATAAGACTTAAGCTAATGGATTGCCCGTAGGAGCTCTGTAATTTCAGAAAAAAAATTAAAGTGCATAAGTGTTAAAAATTTTATGAACAATGCATTAGTCACATTAAAAAAAACTGCATAAATCTCTATTGACTTTTTTAAACTTATGAATACTCAGAAAAAAGAGAAAAATATTCTTAAATATAGGAGTTACAGCATGACAACTACCAGATATATACAGGGTGAGTCATAAATATCGAAACAATAGGCTATCTCCTTAAATATTGCCCCTAGACCCATACTTACAATTGCAAAAATTCATAAAAAAGGTAAACTTTTTGATAAGATAAGTTGCAACTCCATGGGGGGTCTATTTGAAAAAGTACGAAAATTAACTTTTTATACGGCCCCCGAAGGATAAAAGTTCCAATTAGAAAAACTTTCCTTATACAGTCCTGAATAATACACAAAAAGTTGCATCTTCATATCTTCAAAACTCGCAGAGTTACAACCGTTTGAATAATTCATCTGGTTTCAAGGGATTAGACACAAACTGAAATGCGCGCACTTCAAAAGACAATGGTTCTTTAACAGTTCTAAGAAACGTTTAAAAAAATCTATCTTTTAAGTTAGAATTTAGATTTTTTTTTCTTTTTTTGTGATCGTTAGCAATATAATATGCTAAGAAAATCACATCCTAAAATTTATAAAAATTTCATATGATTAGTACTAGTTTAAATGGGATAGTTAAAAATCGTTATAACTCCGAACATTATTTATGGGATTTCAATTTCTTTCCATTTAATTAAAAATGAAAATCTGATTTTAGTTTTGTTTCGGGGTTTTTGCTTTTTAATATTAATTTTAGAACCATTAAAAATATTTATTGAAAAAATAATATAACTTTAAAAAAATCATATTTTCAAAAGTAAATAATTTTTCGATTTTGCCCGAAACAAAACTAATGTAAAATAATTAAAAATGACATGTTTCAAGTTTGTACTTTTTTCTTTAACAATTTTTAACTTTTAATAAAGTCTGCATTGGACGAAATTTTCAATCCCGGTCTCGAGCAATCCTTATTAAAATCACTGTCTCTAACTGAACTAATACGTGCATGAAATAAGTAAATTTTGGTTCAACCAAAATTTTTACGAAAACCACATAGATTTTAAAATCGCTTTTATTTTACAAAAAAAAAAAAAAAAAAGCAAGCCCTTTAAAATTTATTTATTTTTTAAGAATAGTATATTTAAATGCTAAAAAATTAATCACAATAAAACCATAAAAAACTGCATATGGCGGAATTCTGTCTTAAACAGAAAATGTGTTGATCCATGCAAAATGAATACAATAATACCTGAGAAAAAATAAACTCCATTTAACCCTCCTAGGAAAGGCATTTGTCTATTACGTATTTTTTCTTTCCTATGTGATTCCGTCTTAAAAGGTTTTACTGTATAACATTTTTCGAAGTCTTCAAAGCATGGGATATGGATTAGCGATATTAAAATATAAGTGAAACATTTAGATATAAAGAGAGATTCATTGATAAAATACATATATCACAGCCTTTGGCGCTTCTTTAATAATAAAAAGTATAAATATAAGAAACGAAAAGCTATAATAAGTATTTTTGGTCAGAACTCCTCCCCACGAAACAATTTTTAACTATACTGAAGTAAAATAACTATGTAGAAATTCACGGCTGCGCCGAGCTATGATTTAACCTTTTTTCCAGGCTGGTCCGAATTATAATTTTTACATTTTTGGATGCCGGGTAGAAATTTTTTCCCTATGGGTTGGTTTGGGACCGGACCTAGTTAATTCGATTCATGCAGACCCCCAATGCTAACGATCAACATATTTTGAAAATAAGTTTTGATTTAAATCAATACGTTGCTTTATTATGTCCAAATAAGAAACACGGTCTTAACTCGTCATTTAATACATACAATTTGTGGACAATCCCTTATTTGCTTTGAAAACTAGTCAAAAATTATTTGATTACAGTCATGGTAAAGTGGTGTAAGTCACGAATTTTAGAGCATTTTGGATTTTAATATCTCTGTCAGGTTTTCAGATATGGAGATGAAATTTTTTTGTTCAATTTAGGATGGATAAGGAATAATTTCCTAATTGGGAATTTTGCTCTACGGGGGACGTATAAAAATTTAATTTTCGTATTTTTTTTTTCAAATAGACCCCCCATGGAGTTGCAACTAATCTTATCAGAAATTTCACCTTTTTTATGAATTTTTGCAATTGGAAATATGGGTCTAAAGGCAATATTTAAGGAGATAGCCTATTGTTTCGATATTTATGACTCACCCTGTATATTTACATGTATGAATATATATATATATATATATATCAACATTTGAACAGAGGGTAGTTTTGGGATCTGGAGGTCCGAAAATTTTCCAAAACTCTTTCCTTCGAACGGCTGCAGTAACTACCTAGTGGTTTCCACAATTTTGACCACCACTGTAAATACTGATTTATTTTAATTTCCTAATCGATATTTTAAGGTGTTTCTATATTTAGAAGGAATCAGGTTTAAAAAACGCTTGATAATAACGAAAAATAAGCACAAAAAGAATTACATGAATTCAAAATTGTGTAGATTTTTTTTTGTCTCGATAGATGTAAATTGTCAAAATCGACAATATGATTGTCAATAAAAAAATTAATTAATTATTTAAGAATTTAAAGCACGGGCTTTTAAATTTTCTATTAAGTGTTTGGTACACTAAAAATATCTGCTACAACATTTTTTTTATCTTTCTTTATCATAGTGAGATTTCATTAATTATCTACTTTTAATTGTTTCTAAATTTTAAAAGTTCAAAAAATAAAATTTAATTTCTTTCGTCAAGCCATTTTAAAATGGAATTGAAAAAGCTGATCTAACATTCAAACTTCAACAAATTGATTTGACTTTTTATGATTTTATTTTTTGAACACCAAAAATTGAATTTCATTTATTTATTTATTGTCAAGCTCTTTTGTTTTACAATTGAAAAAAATCATCCAGATTTCCAACTATAAAAGAAGTCTTTTACATTTTTATGCTTTTATTTTTTTTTTCCAACGACACAATAAATAAATAAATATGATAATTTTTAGAACAAAGATCACCCGCAAAACATTTATTATGTTTATGCTACAAGTTTTTATGTCAAATGAAATATGAAAGCAAAATAAAAACGAAGCAATATTTTACTTTATTTATTGGAAAAAAAAGTCAGAATATGGGAGATCGTTAGAATTTTGTAATATCGTTGACATTTCGCTTTATCCTCATAACCATATGAATAAAATTATTGCAGCTTCAGAATTTTGTGCTTTAATCTATGGTTCATTTTAAAAAATCATTTAAACATTTTTTACTAAGACAATAAATAAATAAATACATAAACATGATATTTTCTAGAATAAAAAGTAACCCACAAAGCATTTCATAGGTTAATGCTAAAATACATGTTTATGACAAATATAAACTGATTGGAAAATAAAAAGAAAGCTACACTTGGACGAATCGTAAAAAAAATAAAAGTAAAGCAATCTTATTTTGTTTTACTTATTGAAAATAGTTAAATGTGCCAAACCTAAAATGTTCTTCTTTCTCATACATTTAATGCTTCAAAAAGTAGTTTAACCCTTTATCTACCGACGGTACTTATAAGTACCAATAAAATTACTTATAAAATTCTTTTAACACGTCAATTAGTTGTAACACTGTTTAGAATGAATTGCAGATACATTACTTTAATTTGTTCAAAAAGAATTATTGGTTACACAAAACAAAAATATTTTTTAAAAATGTTTTTTTTTTTTTTTTTTTTTTTTTTTTTTTTTTTTTTTTTTTTAAATCTTTGCAGCTTTCTTGGCGCTGTGAGAGGGAGATGGGGATTTATCAATTCGGTAATATTTCTATATTTATGTTGTAAATACATTATATTTGTGCATTTTATAATTCTACAAAAATTTATAATTCTTTGAAATAAAAGATATGAGTTGGGTTATAAATATTGCACAAAATCTCTGTAAATTCAAATTTAATTAATCCTTTTAAATTCTTCAATCCTTCTAAAATCCTTCGAAAACTTATTAAATGATTATGTAAATATTTTAATTTAGTTTAAAGAATTTACGTAAAATGCTTTAGAATGTAAAATTTTCATGAATTCATAATTCGGTAGATAAAGGGTTAAAATGTTGGTGTTTCAATATTATTTGTTTAATGCTATATGAGCTTTCATTTTCATCTTAGACTTTTCTTTCAGTGAATTAAAGAAGTAAATTCGAGTTAATCTTGACGTTTCTTTAAATGAATAATTTTTGTTATTCTAAAGTACACCAACATAGCCGGGTGGAAGATGCGTATTTCCTACCAATGCACAATAGAACACCGAAACTTGTACAAAAATTGGTAATATAACGATTCTTTCGACCGGAATATTTACAGATTCGATGAGAACAAACTTTCCATAATCAAAAACATATACAAAAACATTCTTCAATTTGATACATAACATTCATACGCTTTTTGATGGTACAGTATTGAAAATTTGTACAAAAACTGCAATTACAGCACCCTTCCCCCCCCCCCCTTCAAACGTAATTTTTCAAAATTCAAAAAAGATTTGCTTACCATAGCCAAAAACATACCTAAAAAATTTGATTCAATTATATGCATAACTTTATACAGTTTTCGACAGTACAAAAACGAAAATGAAACATAAATTGTTATTACAGCTCCCTTTTCCAGTGATTTTTTTTTCCAAATTCAGGGAGAAACTTCTTGCTACAGCTAAAAACATATAAAAAATTTTTGATTTTATTCTATGAACAATTCCATACAATTTTTGATTTACAGTGGCAACACACAGTCTCACGAACGGACAGACAGACATTTTGTTTAAACATATTTTCCGAGATCTCTGGCTCCTAAAACATGTATATCAGTTGCAAACCGGGAATTGAAAAGATTTTTGATTAAAATACTTTCTTCTATTGAAGATTCAAGAAAGAAATAAGAAAAATCAAAATGCTTGGGGTACGTTTAAATCTCGAAATATCTTCGATAATTTCATCTGACATCATAACCGGATGTAAAAAATTACTGCAGATAAGAAATCGGCCCTTTAACTTTGTATTATAACATAATTAAATCCACTAATTGCCTATCTTTTATTATTTTTTCTACTAGAACCATAAATGAAGAAATAATTCAACATCATATTTTTTCGAACAAAGGTCACCCACAAAACAATCAATATGTTTGTGATAAAATAAACCTTTATGCCAAATATAACACACAAGAATAGTAAAAATAAATTTTCATTTTATTTTACTTATTGAGAAAAAAAAATCAGAATATGGAAGATCGTTAAAGTCTCGAAACATCTTAGATATTTCCATTTGGCCTCATAACCAGATGAAGAAAATTATTACTGATAAGAAATCTGCACTTTAATCAAAGAATCTTCTTTCCTTTCACGGATTCAAAATATTTTTATGATTACCCCAAAGGAAATATTTTAAAAATGCAATAAAAAATAATGCAAAGAACGCTACCTTAAATCGATCCAAAAACAGTTACGAGGGATGCGAAATATTGCAAAAGAGTGAAATGAAATTTGAAATTCATTCGAAATTGCTAATCTTGTTTTCTTTTTTCTCATCTGCTTATGTGTTTGTGTATGTAAGAAGGGCACAATGTCGTCCTTAAAGAAATTAAATTGTACATTTGAATTCTTTTCTTCAATATTTCCATAGCAACATCTAGAACATAAAAGGCTAGCTTCGCATGTCGACTTTTATGGCGCCTTACGTTAATGTAATTAGCTTTACTTCTTCAACGGTACATTCAGATCTGTTGACTCTTTTAAACAGTAAATTCTTTTCAAATTAACGGCATTGAAGAAACTTTTTTTTTACATTCAATCAATGTAAGAGTTGAAAATTGTATTTATTTTAATTCAGTTTTTCACTCTGTTTCGTTATAATTTAAGAGCTGAAATTTAACTCAATCAAAAAATTAAATTATATTGATATATTTGTAGACGGCATGCTTCAACATAAAAAAATTGCACAACGCTTATTTGCTTCGTAGCCAGATTTGCATATCACGGAAGTTAAAATTGATTTTGTAGATTTTAGTTATCGGTACAATTGAAATAGTTCCTAGCTAAATATATCTTTTGTTTATTTATATTTCCCATTAAACATATTGCAGAATCTTTATAAAGATCGATTTAACACATTAAAAGAATTGTTGACGTTTGTCAGCATCAATAAATTTAACCACTTATATCTCGTTTTACTATTATTTTAAGCCTCTTTTAATGATTAAAAAAGTCAATATTTTAATTAGAAATTATAATTTTACGAGTCTTTCTAAACTTGGAAATGTAATGTTTATAATAATGTTTTATGTAGTTTGTGAGATTTTGCTAAAAAATATTTTGCGTAAGCCTTAAATTAGTACTGCTTATGAAACAAATTCTAATCAAATTCTAAAGGAAGATGTAAAAATGTAATGCATAAACTATTATAAATTTAAATATATGTATGTGTGCGTTTATACTTATTTGTACTAGGTAACATGCAAGATGTCTCATAGTAAATCGATAAATCAAATTATATGTTGCAAAATAAGTTTTGAAAACTATCGTATTATGATAATTAAATCATTAGTAATCCCAAACTATTTTTACAAGCATATGCAAGGAAAAAAACTTAATTTAGCTAAATTTTAATTGATTTTAGTTTTAAACATATCAGTCGTAGATGAGTACGTTCTAAGGGTTCATGCTCTGGGTAAGTGCCTTGACTAGTCACGTGAAAATACTCTCACGCTAATGTTAAACGTATGGTAGATTTTTTTTCACATTTCTCATTTGTATTTCGGTATTTTTAAAGTATTTATCTGCATAGGATATATAAGGCCCATATCTATTGTTATAAGTTTGTACTTTTTCGATTTGACTGCAGATTTTGTTTTATAAAATAAAAAATAACTTTCACTTTCGGAACTGGTTATGAAAGTTAATTAATAATAAAATATTTATATTAAATGTGCTTCATACCATTTAATGAAAGTTATTCATAGAATGAATAAATAAAAAAAATGGTGATGTTATTTTTTCATGCCAGAATTTCATTTTCCTTTCAAGCATTTTTGTTTCGTTTTTGATAAAACGAACTTTATAAAGCTTGTATAATTAAAAAAGCTGGAAGGGT
This sequence comes from Maratus speculifer, assembly GCA_964019185.1. Taxonomy (NCBI): domain Eukaryota; kingdom Metazoa; phylum Arthropoda; class Arachnida; order Araneae; family Salticidae; genus Maratus; species Maratus speculifer. The sequence continues at coordinate 102,619,739 of OZ025289.1, read as the reverse complement.
AAAAAATAGATGTTTTACAAAGCTAATTTAGTATATTTTACATTTATTTATTTATAATATTTATGGGAAGTAGTAGTTTTCTGTTTATTTGAATTGAAAAATAAATCTTTTAAGTCAATATTTTTTTTTATTTCTATGTTTTACACTGTAAAAAAAAGGGTCGATCTACTAAAAAAATTTTAGTGATCCTTGTAATTACTAAAAAATTTTTAGTAATTTTAGTCGGTTACAAAAAAATCTGTAAGAATTACTAGAAAAAAGTTAGCAACGAACAGAGTTAATAGTTTTATATTTTTAATAGCTCTTACTAAAACTCAATTGGTGTGGCCTTGATAGCATAGTGGTTATAGTAACGGACTCCAGGCTAAAAGGTCCCGGGTTCGATACTGGCCACTGCCAAATACGCCCCGAATGTATGCAGTGTAAGTACTCGTTAATAAAGGGATTATGAATATCCTGACGGAGCAGGTAGGAATGTTTGGTGCTGCCATCTATTGCGGTTTTGCCGAAAATCTTCCGCTTCAGAAGTCTGGATGCAGCTCGAAGGAAGCTCCTGCCCTTCGGGCGCACATAATGATTATTAAAAATAATTTTGGAGCTATTACTAAAATTTGCTTGGTGGCTCATACTAAAAATTTTTAAGTTAGTTATACAAAAAATTCTTTTGTTCAGTTTACAAAAGAAAAGCTTGTTTCACTTGCAAAAAAAAGTTTGTAATGGTTACTAAAAAATTCTGTGGAATACAAATTTACTAAGAAATTTTTAGTAACCTCTTGAATTTTTTTTTACAGTGTAAATACATTTTTTAAAACATTAAAATAATGTATTCTAACATCTGAGCAAATAATTTTCATATCGGAGCTGTTGAATAACAAAGGAGTAATTCTCAAATCAAGTTTGGCACTCCATTTCATCGTCCGTGAAAGTATGAAAGTTTGCATGCAGTATACTGAAATAGAAAATATGTTAAATCTGATTTTCATTATTTCATACATTTTAGAAGTACAAGTGTCATATGTATATTTAATGCAGTTTGTAATGGTATACATTATACGGGAAAAATGGACAAGAGAAACTGATTTTGTTATAAATTCTATTTCGTTTTGGTTATACTATGGGTATAATTCTAAGATACATTGCTTCTTTATGATAGAAAAGATAGAGCTTTACATAAAATTTGCGTGATACGCTAGATAATTTTCCCGGTAGTCTCTCTGCGTGTGACTGCTATCTTTTGTTGGTCATTTTCCGTTTCCATGTCTTGACGTGTATCTGTTGGAATTTTTTCGAAGACTTTTATGCGTATGTGTAAGTAAAAGTACCTGCCGATTATGTTAGAATCTAAATAATGTTACAAGAAATCAAGTTCAGAAAAATACACCAGTATAATTTAAAAATTACTTAAATAATATATAAATAAGTAAAGAACGATTTCTATCCTCTTCAGGTTGAAGCTAGATGTGCCACCGATTAAAAACAGGCGCAAGACAGGCTTGGCCGTGCTTTCAAACTGGTAGCAGGTCTTGTTTGCACCCGATGGTGAATGGCATCATATTATCTAATCAGTGCTTCATTTATTTACATGTATTTACATGTCGTGCTTCACTTATTTACATAATTTAAAGATTTTTAAATTATAGAGTACCAGATTTTTATAGTAAAAATTTAAAAAACACGCCGATGTACAGTACTTTAGCACTATCTAATCAGTTTATCCTGCTTCTTTCTTCTAAAGAATGTAGAAAAAAAATATTTTATAAATATGTACAGGACAGTTGCACCATAAAATTTAACTAATAGGAATGTATTTATTAAATACAACACATTGCTCAGTGGTGCACAAAACAAGAATTTTAATATACATTTGTACAATTAAAATAAAATAAAACTATCAACGTTTCGCGCCGTCTTCTGCGGGCGTCTTCAGGAAAATATGATAATGGAAGGACTAAGTTTGCATCTTGATCGAGAGATAATATTTCTAATAAATTAAAATCTAAATGAATTAAAAGTTTAAAAATTCAAAATTCAAAATTAAAAGTTTAAACTTTTAATTCATTTAGATTTTAATTTATTAGAAATATTATCTCTCGATCAAGATGCAAACTTAGTCCGTCCATTATCATATTTTCGTGAAGACGCCCGCAGAAGACGGCGCGAAACGTTGATAGTTTTATTTTATTTTAATTGTAGAAATGTATATTAAAATTCTTGTTTTGTGCACCACTGAGCAATGTGTTGTATTTATTAAATACATTCTTATTAGAAAAAATATTTTGTTCCTATCTATTCTATATTATAAAGAAAAACAAGTCGGTTACTAACACTCATAGCCTAAAGATGGTAGCATGAACCTGTTTTGTGGCTGTCACCTATATCGCACATATAATTTTTTCACTCTGTAGCATAATTTAAAATGTATCTCCATCAAGTAAAATAGAAAAAATATATATTTTCAAATAAAATTTTTCATTTTTAACAATAATTTAATATAATGTGTGTAGTTATCATAAATAAATATGCAAAAACTAAGGAAAATGTTTCAATATTAACACAGTTGGCTGTTGATTACCAATATTTAGCATAAATATGTATTTTGTTTAGTAAAATTAAATTTACAAAACTTTATTATTTGAAATACAATTGATGTATTTCATATAAAAATTTGTTTTAAAGCAGTTGCTAAGCAATCTAAAACTATACTGAGTGACAAATTTGTTCTATTCTTAATCTATTGAAATCTATTAAAATAAAGGTTAGTGATTCTTAAAAAGCGGGGCCAGCGTCGTTTCAATGGTAGCCAAAGTCATCGATTTCAATGTAAAATTGTTTAGTTATTTAGAATTTAAGAGCAGTCTTACGAAAGAAATGAAAGGAAAAGCTATTTATGTATCTTGTATTTGATATTCAGGATGAGTAAGATCTTTACTTTTAGTACCACTATTTTCGAGTAGTATTTTTAAACTGCACATTCAATGGAGTTATAATTACAGAATGTTTATTATTCCGTAAATGTACTGTATATGTCTTTTACATGTTTCTATTAGTTTATTTTATATTTAGCATACAGGAGGAGAAGATTGTTTAATTTTGAGCTCCGAATAGTAATTTTTGCTTTATTTAATCGAAAAAAAGTACTACAATTTTCATGATTCACTCAGTGAGGATTTCTATTCGGAAACAGTATTGATAAAAAAAATAGGATACATCTTGGATATATCATTAAATATCAGTAGCCTCAGTTATTAATCTTGGGGACTGCAAAGATACAAAAAATACGTAAATAAGGTCCAGGTTAGTTCAAGAGCCGTCGTAAGAATTTTCGGTTAATCCTTTTAGCCTTCAATTTTCTTCCAATCTTGAGAAAAATTTATTTTACGCTAATAAAATTAGATGTTGCTTTCAAAATTACAGAAGTTAAGGTTTATTGAAATTTAATGATTATGTTATTTATTGAAGCTAAATGAATATATTCATTTTCTGTAATTTTCATTTCGTAATAGTTTAAGGAAGATTTCTGAATACAGTTGGAAAATGTCGTGTTAAAACAGGATTAAACAAACATTAAGTCTTATTAGTACTTTTTAGGTTTATACGCTCGCCGGCTTATACCGCATCTCCCTTTTCAACATGTTTACATATTTATGTTTATTTTTTACATATTTATGATTGCATGGAAATAATCAAGATTTTAATTAAAAAGTACCAAATACTTTAAATTTGCCAAATAAACCAAAATTCCTTTATTTTCAAACATTTAGGAAGGAAGCAAAGTAGCCTTTTCTCTTCTGGCTTTCGCACTCTTTTTAACCGCATAAAAAATACCTTTATTATTAAAAAAACTAATTAAAATTTTATTATAAAAATTACGTACAACTAATTAAAAACAAATTTCAATGCTCACCAGCGTACAATATATGGCCGAATCCATGTCGATTCAGGCAGGGGGGTTACCTTCATAGTCTCAGAAGTTCTTTGATTGAACATACAGCTCATATTCAAAATATTAGAATAATTACCTTTTTTTTAGAAATTGAAAATATCGTTTGGTAATTTAATGTCTTTTAATGAAAATATGCAAACGATATTTTTATTAAGAACTTATTGTTGATTAAACTTTCTTGTTATCTTAAATTTAATATCATTTTTGAAAAGATTAATTGCAAAAAAAATTATTTTGAAAAGTCAAAATATTAGAATATTTATTCGAGTGGTTCAAAATATTAGAATATTTCACATTAATTCTCCTTTAATTATTACCAATTCTTAACTGGTGGCATCATTGATTAAATTCAGACTATTTTATTTAAAATCAGTATTCTTTTTTGCAGTTTGTTTCTTTTTCGTCTTAAAATGGGCCGTGTGAGTGATATTCCTGAATCTACTAAACTTCGTATGGTTGATTTGTATCGGCACGGTAAAAATCAATGTTTTATAGCGAATTATTTACATTGTTCGCAATCGAGCGTTAGTAAAATACTAACGCAATATTCAAAAATTGGAAAATTTCAAAATAATCGCCGAAATTGTGCCCGAAAACCAAAAACATCTGCTAGAGATGACAGGAAACTGAAGCGTATAGTTAAGAAAAACCGTTTTAAAAGTGTGCGATTCTTGCACCGAAAATGGAAAGAAGAAGGAGTTGAAGTTTCTACATCGACAACATTAAGACGTCTCCATAAATTTAAATTTGAATCTCGTGTACCGAAAACAAAACCTCTCATGACTGCAAGACAAAAGCGTATAAGATTGAATTGGTGTAAATCAAGACGTTTATGGAGCAATGAAGATTGGAAAAATACATTATTTAGTGATGAAAGTATGTTTTGTGTTTCATATGGTAATCAAGGTATTCGAGTTTGGAGAATGAAGCAAGAAGCATTTGATAAAGAATGCCTTAAACGTTCCGTAAAATTTGCTGCTAGTGTCATGGTTTGGGGTTGTATGAGTGCAGAAGGACCTGGAAAGTTATGCATCGTCTACGAAAAGGTTAACTCTCTGATATATCAAGAAATTTTAGAATATTACATGATTCCATCATCAGAAGATTTATTTGAAGATGATTTCATCTTTCAACAAGATTTAGCGTCCCCGCATACCTCGGTGTCAACTAAGAATTGGTTCCGCCAACGCAACATTAAGGTACTTCCTTGGCCACCAAATTCACCAGATCTTAATCCCATCGAAAACTTAGGGTGTATAATGAAGAAAAAACTTCAAGAAAATCCTCCTTCAAGTAAAACTGAGTTAGTGGCACGTATAAAGTCTATTTGGGCTAATATTGATAGAAATGTTTGTAAACACCTTGTATATAGTATGCAAGATCGATTGTACGCTGTTATAAAAGCTAAAGGGGATGCTACAAAATATTAACTACCATTTACTTCATATTCATAAGGTAATATTGTTGTGTAAAATAAAATATTCTAATATTTTGAACCAATCTAAATTTTATTCTAATATTCTGGTGTGTTTAAAGAATCTGTATACCTAATTTATTGTGCTGTATTTTATATTTTATAAATGTTAAAATCTTATCTAAACATTCCAGATTTAATTTATAAGAAATTTAATTGCATTTACTTAGTATAAAAAATAAATAAATGACAAATAATTTTTTTTATTACTTTTTCTCAATTATTCTAATATTTTGAATATGAGCTGTATGTTAAAATTCAGGAAAAAATAAAATTCCCGTAATTTTTGATTTTCCCCAAAAAAATTTCTGGACCAAGATACAGGGTGCCAAAGATGGCATCCCGAGCACTTTTTCCCGTTTGCGATTTTCGAAAAAAAGTTTAAAGTGCTCTATCTCTGAAACGATGCAAGATATTTCGCTGCAGTTTATTTTATTTTAAAGATAATATTTTTCTGCTTAAAAAGATATACTTCATTTTGAAATATGTATTTAATTACTTTTACAGCAGCCTTCTAAAAAAAAAAATTTTTTAATCAAAAATAATTTTTTTCTCAAAAATGCCAATCTCAAAAAATTTTATTTTTTTACTGTTAGTCAATAGCATTGAGTACTACCTTCACTGTAAAGGAGAACTTCCACTTTTGAGTTTAACGAGTTTTAGAATCATTTCAAGAATTTAGAGAATTTTACAGAAACTGCATGTCAAAAGTTCCAGTAAAAGTCTCTCAATTTTTGTTTATTTGTATCATATGTAGCCTATTACATATCCTAAATAAGTTAGAAATCACACGTCAAATATGGTAAATGAGGTGCATTCATACTATGACTAGTTTTATAAATATTTAGATCTTGGTGCAATAAGTATTACACTCTTGTGAAAACTGGCATGAATACAAAATTTAATATGTTTCTATATATTAAATTCAGTAATACAGAAGTAATATGAATCCATCTTAAAAAGAATGTAATCACCAGGGCAACCTAGAATCATTACCTATCATGGGATCTGTTTAAATTAATTATGCAATAGGATTTAACAGGATGAATAAAATATTTATGAGTGTCTTTTTTTCAAAGTTTTAATTTGACTTTCATAATATTTGACAATCTTTTTCACAACATTTGTTGCCTTTTTTTTTTTTTTTTTTTTTTTTTTTTTTTTTTTTTTTTTTTTTTTTTTGAGGTAACATTTTTTTGTTTGAAATGATATATTGAATTTTGTAAAAATGTATTCATAAGCAGCCTTTTGATTTATTTTTAATTAAAAGAAATCAAAAATGCCAATCCTAAATTTATTTATTTATTTATTTATTTATTTATTTGCTGTTGATTAATACCATTGAGTACTTATTGCCTTCCTTATTTCGGAAAACTTACACTTTTGATTTTGACAAGTTATCGAAACACATGTAAAATTTTGCCATATATTTTTACCAGTTCCTGTATGGCAATTACATACTGGTCTCAGGAAATCAAAATCTTAGTCTTGTTTGACATACGATTTTATTTCTTAATAAGTATAAGAAACTGACAGCTTTAAAAATAGCTTACAAAAGAAAAAAAACACATGCAGTAAAGTTTACAAAACATATTGCTTCCAGTGTACACTGTTTAGAACTGAAATTAGAAATTCATAGATTTTATAATTTGTTGAACAGAATCTGTATCTTCCTTTGATATTTAGTGATGCCTTCTTGTTTAACTAATAGGGTTTGGGGCTTCCATAATCCTTAAAACATTATGAATTATAAGTGAACACTGGTGATGATGTTGCTTTCTTGCAGGTGGAAATCTATACCCAACAGCCGATCCAAGTGGGAGCATAAAGTTAACGACAATTTCATAAACAATTGATATCATTTACCTTTGCAATCCACCACTCATATAAATATACACAGGCAACAAAAATTCGTTTTTATAAATTGTGAATCTGAATATTTTGCAATTGTTTCAGAGATCTTGATTGGACAAATGAAATTTCTTCTTGCTTGCTGTTCAAAGTTTGTGCAATATAGGTACTATGATAGTAATAGATGAATATACCCATCACTATGATATTAATGGATGATTGTTCATTCTATTAAATTCTATCCTACATAAATTAAACATCCCATGATAGGTAATGATTCTAGGTTGACCTGGTGATTACGTTCTTTTTAATATGGATTCATATTACTTCTGTATTACTGAATTTAATATATAGAAACATATTAAATTTTGTATCCATGCCAGTTTTCACAAGAGTGTAATACTTATTGCACCAAGATTTAAATATTTATAAAACTAGTCATAGTATGAATGCACCTCATTTACCATGTTTGACGTGTGATTTCTAACTTGTTTAGGATATGTAATAGCCTACATATGATACAAATAAACAAAAATTGAGACTTTTTTGGGAACTTTTGACATGCAGTTCCTGTAAAATTCTCTAAATTCTTGAAATGATTCTAAAACTTGTTAAACTCAAAAGTGGAAGTTCTCCTTTACAGAGAAGGTAGTACTCAATGGTATTGACTAACAGTAAAAAAATCAAAATTTTTGAGATTGGCATTTTTGAGAAAAAAATTATTTTTGATTAAAAAAAATTTTTTTTAGAAGGCTTCTGTAAAAATAATTAAATACATATTTCAAAATGGAGTATATCTTTTTAAGCAGAAAAATATTATCTTTAAAATAAAATAAACTGCAACGAAATATCTTGCATCGTTTCAGAGATAGAGCACTTTAAACTTTTTTTCGAAAATCGCAAATGGGAAAAGGTGCTCGAGATGCCATCTTTGGCACCCTGTATCTCGGTCCAGAAATTTTTTTGGGGAAAACCAAAAATTACGGGAATTTTATTTTTCCTGAATTTTAACATATGTTCAATCAAAGAACTTCTGAGACTATGAAGGTAAGATTTTTTCTTTGGCTGCCTGAATTGACATGGACTATGCCATATATAAAAACAGAATTAATCATACATAAAATATATTTACACCCAACGTTTCGAATTCATTCTAACGAATCATCTTCAGGAGATTTACAAGACCTTAATAGACAAAAATGTGCCTATAACATAGCTATACATATTAAACTATATGCAGTTGCGATCATCTTTTATTAATACCCTATGTGTGAACTGTACGTGGTACAAAATTTATACGTGTGTGCAATATATATGAAGTTTTATACTAACCAGAGTTTAATGTGTGTGGTTATGTTTTAGGTGCGTTTTTCTCCGTTAAGGTCATGTAAATCCCTTGAAGATGACTCAGTATAATGAGTTTGAAATGTGGATGTAAGTATATTTTATGTGTAAGCAATTTTTTTTTTGTCGATATTGTTTGTTGATGAATATTGAAATTTGCATTTAATTAGTAAAATTTTACAACGTATGTCCAAATCTTTAATGGAATTGCGTATTATTCTATCGTTTTCAAGAGAAATTCTTTATTTACGCTTTTTCTCGTAATGATGCAATTTAAAACCTTTAATGATGACCAAAAACGTGATCTCGATGACGGAATTTTCTTTCAGATAAGTAGATAAACAAAGTAAAAATTTGCAGACAAATACTCTTGTCAACCAATCCATCATTGTTTCTATTACTATTCTATGGGTACTTTTTTCTTATATTTTGACTATAATTTTGTGATACCCTGTATACATATAAGAATAGCACGATGTGCGAAATTTACAATATGTATGAAATTAATACTAGTCATATTTACATTATTCGCAAACAGTTTCTATGGGTAGATAGAACGGGGCTACTTCAGATTATGTTTTTCCCATGGCCCTAGAACAACCTAATCCGGTCCCTGATTATTAGTTCGTAAAAGTTAGTCTTTTTTAAAAATATTTTTAAAATAAAAGCAACGTCAACGGTTTATTGATAGTTAAGGTTTGGTTTATTTTGTGGCAGCTGATTATCTAGAAGGTTATAGGCCCAGTGCCCTTCGTGGGGGATCTTTCTAAGATAACCTAACCCATATTTACACAAAGTTCGAAGAAAACCACGAAAACTCCGAACGGTTAGGCCGACGGCAAAAAATCCGTATCATTATTATGTATTTTTATTATTATTACTCTTATTATCAATAATCTATTGATTGTATTTCATAACAAGCAAACCGATTTTAGAATATATTTTCCAAAAATTATATTCTTTAGGTTAAAAAAATATGGAAAATGCTTAAATGTCTGCGACTAAGTATGTTATTTATTTCCTTTTATGAAATAAAACATAGCTCGATTTATTTAAGACTTCTTGAATTTATTCACTAAAGAAATAAATTTATTTTCTACACAAATGTACTTTTTAAGAATTCATATTTCAATTACATATTTCAGATGTTTTAAAGCTCTTGCATTATTGCACAAATTGATGCGAGCTTATTGATTCAAAACTTAATGCAGCTTTAAAATGTCGAATAAACGAATGATTAATGATTTTTTATGTTATAATGTATATCCTGGATATGTTTTTAGATTGATTATTAAATATTTTTATTTGATATTTTCAAGTAAATTGATGTAAACTTGGATTTTTATAGAAACGTTTTACATTTTCTGTTATTTTTTAGACGTAATTCATGCACGTAAACAAGTCAATATGATTTCGATTCTGATGGCATATTTCATTTAATAAATTTTAACTGGATTTTGTTTTTCAGATATATAAAGACTGTGAGAGCCTGTGAGGAAAGCTGTATGTTTGTTTAGTCGAAAGAAGCCTAGGTGAATAAATATTTCAATAAAATGAATATGTAGGATCGCCTGAAATATGTATATAATAAATAAACGCAAACAATAGTTATGTTTCTTTTTTAGATGCGTTCGTAGTTATGTAAATACGTGTCACTTACAGTTGCTATTAAATTCGTTCTTCTGCCTGTCCGTTTGTGCGCATATAAAAACACAAAAACTACCCAACCGATTCCTTTTAAATTAAAAATAATCTAAATGTTATGTAATTTGTTGAGTTACTTCAAATTTCATGAAAATCGGTTACATAGCACAGTTACAGAGACAATCAAAAGTATATCGTTACATAACGGTCAATGGGAAAAAATATTTGAAAGTATATTTTAGTGTTGTTACACTCTTCCGAACATAGTAAAATTGACATGCATTTATGAAGTATGTACTAAAATATACATTCTGTTCAATCTGTAATGCAAAAAACGTTTTTTATTAATTTACAGGGCTACACAAAAGTATCCTTTACATAATGGTATAGGGCGAAACATTGTTTTGGGCACGTTTTAATTATATCAAACTTTTTCACACTTAATGAAATTGATATTCGTTGCTGAAGTTTAGTAGAAGTCACTTTCTGTATAATAGAAAACAGATTGTATTTACATGGAGACAAAAAAGATTTCGGCTACTATGCTGTAACCGAAATACTGTACATTATTACACCAAGGATTAACAACGTAAAAATTTATTAAACATTTACGGGCACAATTTTAAATGCTAATATCAGCAGACATGACTATAAACATTATTTGTAATCAAACTGTTTTTTTTAACATTAATTTTTAAATTGAATATAATTAATAATTATCTCACGACAGCAATTTTTTTCCTTCCCTTGGTGTTGCGTCCATAAATAAAATTCAAATCAACAACAGTGACTATTTTTTTTTCCGAAAAAACCGCTGCCTTTCTCAAAAATTAAAAAAAAATTCTATTACACAGTTCCCTAATAAAAACTTCCGATGATTTTATATATTTACAAACAAAAATGAAATCAAAGATACATCAGAATCAAATGGTTTGAATTATCAGAACAGCCTTAATTCCATAATGCAAATTAATTATGTGTTTCCCAACCGCACACTTTTTCCTGTAAATACGTTAATAAAGGAAAAATTATATTTGAGGTAGATAGGATTGAATTAAACGAATATAGACAAACGTTTCAAGAAATAAATATGCAAGATCGTTCAGTAAATGTATAGTTACTCAGTCAAGTAATAATTATCTTTTCCGAAATTAGAAGCCAAGTTTGGTTTAAAAAAGGGTAATAACGCGATATTTTATGCAAATATTCACTCTAGGAATTCCCTAGTATACCTATACATTTACATTTACATGCAGACTCAAAGAATGTTTAAAATAACAAACATTATACTTTAGTTCACGTTCTCAGCCAGTTGTCATTGTGTCACATAAAATCAATTATCTAAATTTCATAGCTGTAGACAATCAAACAAAAAAACTGATCCAACTTAAATGAAATTCATTTGAGTAAAATTTAGGCAATGGGATGTAAATTTTTTTTTAAGAAATTTGGCTCGATGTCTTTTCAAGAGAGTTTAAACCAGGCGAAACATAGTTTTTACTTTTGAATACAGTTACTTCAGAATAGTAATATTCGTTTTATTATTGGCAGAGTTTATAAGGCGAATATAACGAAAATATTGTTACTCGATGACATAGAACCGAGTAGGGCCTGACGGAGATAGTGCGGTAATCAGTTGTGGAATTTTTCTTCGTTTCGAAATTTTTCATAGATTTTTAGTAAGATTAAAATCATCAGAAATTCTTGTCGTCAATTACAAATTGCCTTAATTTTTGTGAAGATTTTTGTATTTTTTGTTGTTGTTGTACTTGCCTTAACCGTTTACACGCCGAATTAATATCGCAATGCAATTATAATTTTGTTTTTTTTTTCTATATTGCAGCTTCAAATGTTTAATTTATGCATACAAATTTAGAAAATAACAAAAAATATTTCTGCAATTTTTTGGATGTTTTCTTTTCAGTGTTCGCATTTTGAAATATGATTATTGATTGACAATCTCTGCAAATATAGCAAATTATTTTCCGTTATATGCTATTCTATATTGTTCTTGAGCATTTTCTCGAATTCCAAAAACATTTAGATTCCTAGTGGCAAAACAAATAACAAAAGCAAATAATATATTTTTTATCCAAATTAATGAATTTAAATTTTCCTTATACGTGTGATAAATACATAAACATAAATATTTTTTTTTCAAAAGTTCAAATCAACTTTATATTTCATAGAACAAATAAGGAATACGTTATTATGTTGGAAAATATAAGTTTTGTATTACAAATAACACAATATTCCCATTTGGGAACATTGGCGTTTAAACGGTTAATGTAATTTTAAAATATAATATAAAAAAAACATAAATAAAGTGTGGATTTAATTAAACGTTCTTCCCATTATCGTGTATCGTGTGTCGCGCGGTTGCCGGCCAATGATATTTAGATCGGGTAGCTTAGATGGTAGAGCAACCGCACGGTTACACTAAGTACCCAGGTTCGAAGACCTGGTTTCGGCTAATTTTTCAGTCCTGTTCCATTATTGCATTAATTGTATTTAAGTCTGTCTTAATGTATGTATTATCTTTAATAAATTTTTAAAATATGTTTTATTGTTTTATTTAATTTCTTTTTTGTGATCTCAGAGCTACAATCATACTTTTCACACGAGGTCTAAAGACTGACCTAAAGCCTTTTTAGATGCATTCTTAATTATATAAATGCAGCACTTATGGTCACCATCCAGGCCGTCAGTCTGTCTGCCCATTTGCCGGCATATAACAGCGAAAAAGGTACCCAAACGACTGGTTTGGAATTAAATATATATAATCTTAGCAAAATCGAATCAAAACTTAAAATGATATGTTAATAAAAGCGTTCTTCATTCTATTAAATCTAATCATAAGTAATTAATTCAGTGATATTCGATATTAGGTAATGATTCTAGGTTGCCACGGTAATTGCATTTTGTTTAAGATGGAGTCATATTATTTTCATATAACTGATTTTGATACACGTATTCGTTATAAATTTTTGCATTCCTGCTTTTTTACATAAGAGTGCAACAGCTATTGCATCAAGATCTGAATATTTATAAAATAGTTATAGTACGAACGCACCCCATTAGCCACGTTCGACGTACAGCTTCCGACTTGTTTAAATTGGAACCCGATTAACTACAAAAATGCATGCCTCAGTTGGGTTTTGAACTCGGTACCCTTTGTCCAGTAGCCAGTGCCCTTTCCACTTGAGAAGCAAGCGTTCTGTTTAATTCGTAATACATTAAAAAATTACTTCAGAAAAATTTATTCAAAACACACAATCTTTGGTTTGTCTTACATCTAATTTGAAATGATTGGCAAAAATGTCATAATATAGTGATTTAAGATAAAATAAACTTTATAATTTTACGTATTTTATATCAGTTAAACAATTTTACACATTAATTTTCGTTGTGGTTGTTTTAATGTAATAAAATAACTTGTTATATCTTAATACGATTAGATAATGTATTAAAATGATATCTTACTGCAATTTTTCGCAAAGACTTCACAATACCTGATTTACGTTAGCTGTACTACAACCTGCTGTGATTTACGATTTTATACAAACTCAAATATCATAATTCACGGTGTAGCAGCCAAAAATCAATACTAATTTATCAAAAGAGCGCTGGGTATACATTCTCAGCGCTTCTAAAATGTAGTATTCATCTCAGTTACGGAACAATTTTGCCTGAAACTCTTTGAGGCTAAATCTTCCGATTAAAATTTCGAAGGGGATATAAAATCTGCGCGCCTGTAATTATATTTAAAAACAGAAAAGGAACGAGGAAATTTTTCTCAATGAAGATGTGCTGCTGCTTGCCAGAACGATCGATTCGCGCCTGGCATTTAGTACGCTGACCTCCTAACTCTGCCTGCCGTAAAAGATGCAAACAATCTCTTCTGAAAAAGCTACATGCATTTATAATGAATAAAAAAAAGAATACTGGATTTTTTTTCTAGTTATGCAGCTTTAAATATTATGTTATTGTTCTTAGTTTTCAATGATATTTAAATAACTAGTATTAAAAAATATTCATATATTTAAATTTTTGATACGATTATGCAAACGATTTTTTACTAAATTTTACAATTTCATTTATAGTCACGTTGCATGATATATGCATTATTTTAAGGTATTTAGAATTTCTCTGAATTAAATGCGAATAAACTATTAGCAATTCCTTTGAGATATTCTTGCGTATTCTGGATGCATATATTATTGGCAAACTATTTAAATTGAAAAGAGAAATGTAATGTCATTTATTTTTTTTTAAAAGAAAGAAATAAATAAGAAATAGATCACATGCTTAGATCAAAATTATTTGTATAATTATGTAAAGCATATATTTTAAATAACGATGTTCAGAAATTTTAAAGGATTTTAAAGAAAAATCTATTTATGTTTTATGCAATAATTTACAAAGCATAAAGAAACGAAAGTATTCTTACTATAATTTTATAAATGCTTTTAATTTCTTGTTTGACAATATTTACATGAATTTTAATAAAATAAATTATTTTGGTAAAGAAAATAAAAGTTCATTTTTATTTTATTATTTTAAAATACCACTTTTTTGAGAAATATTTTTTCAAACAGTATATAGCAATGAACATGATGGTATATTTTTCGCTATTGCTCAAGATTACGAAAGAAGTGGCATTTGAGAAAAACAACAAAGGATTGTTGCTTATTTCTAAATTTTAAAACTTAATTATATCTTTTTTTATCTTTGATTACATCGAAAACAATGTTTTTTTTTTTTTTAATTTGTTAATTTACAATAATTAAACATTCAGAGAAAAGAGGAACTGGAATTTTTCGTCAGACGGGCCAACCGTTTAAGACATTTTTTAAAAAGACATGTTCGTAGAAATGTAGAATTAAAAATATGTTATACGGGAGTTCAGACCTGGGAAAACGAAAATAAAGGAAAGCACGGAGCACGAAAAATTATTTATTTTTATTTTGGCATTTTGTAAAAAAGGTGCTAGAAGCTTGATTTTGAATGTTTAAACTTTCTCGATTGATAGAATTGTCTATATTTCTTTTTATATTGACATGTTTAAATATATGTTTTCTGGAACAGGAAGAAGGAGGATATTGACAAAAAGCAGTCATTCCACGCACACATCAGTTCCAAAATATTTTCCTCCCTGATCTCCTACTTATGGTAAATTTTAAAACATCCTGTTAGTAAATAAATTTATCATCACCTCGCTTGCGATTTTGAGATTGCGTACTCGGTCAAATCCAGCTCCTTGGAACGATTCACCGTCCTGCGTCTTTCTTTATGTAATGATTTACAGAGCATGTAGAAATAAACAGTGTTAGTGCCGTTTATCATTTGCGATTATCTACACGAGGTATATAGGTCTCTATAGAGGAGGTTGGGGTTCCGTAATATTACTTCTAAAGTAACATAACCCTTATTTATGGAAGGTTAATTAGGCTATCAAGAGAATTCGATTGAAGAGACTTCAATTAGTCCAACGGAAATGATTGGGTTCGAACCTTGTACCTAAAGTTTATCGGTTTTGAGAGCAGAGCCTCTCAGCTACTGGGGACACCTCAAAAATCCCTTATTTGATGGATATGTCATTAATACTTTTTTTTATTTGAGCAAATGTATCGATCAAATCTTTGCCTCAAGAGATTCAATACGGATTTTTTTTTTATGTAATGATATTCAGGGCACAGAGAAACTAATAGTACAATAGGTATAAGTGTTATATATACTTTTAATTTCTCATTTAGGAAAGTGTATCTGCAAGAATGTCTTCAAAATTTTAAAAGGCCATTTAAAAAAATAAAATTAATTAAATCTTTTTTTTTTTTTTTTTTTTTTTTTTTTTTTGCAAAATTTGAAGCCGGCTTAGCATTGTTTTGAGAAATACATAAAGTTTTTCTTTCATGAACAACATATTGCAGTAAACATGATGGGATATTTGTTGATACTGTGTAAGCGCGAGAGTTCCTTGCGATACTTTTCTAAAGACATCCTGTCAGTAAACAACTTTATCATCACCATCCTTGCGATTTCTAGAATTGTGTGTTCGGTCAAAGCTACCTGCCCTGCAACGATTCATTAGTGTCTTTTCTAAACTCCCATTCATGTTCGAGAAGGGATGACTTTTCATTCGGTCCGGCCAAGCGAAACTGCCGGACGCGTCACCATCCATGCATGGACCAGCCCTACTTCCGGCACGTCTCTTTCGGGTTTTAAGCCTCTTTTGGGGGCTCCCGTTAATTCAACCAGTGCCTGTCGCTGCATTTAGAGGATTGTGATCCGCCGGCCAGATTACACTGATCTTTGGGGATTTGAATGACGGGAGTGGTCTATTATTGGGAAAGGATGAGTAGAAACGCCGATTATTTCCGTTTATTACGCACAGGAAGGGAAAACAATGCAGAAAAGAGTGACCCGTGGACAAGTGTTTATCCTAGATGAAATTATGCAGTACCTGTGTTTTTTATAACGTTTAGTCTTATGTTAATAATTAAAAAATGCAGAATGAAGTTATTCTTGGAAATGTAATTCAAGCTGTTAAAAATGACAGATGTTTGTTAACCACTTAACTGATCTATATATTTTTTTTATCTATATATTGATCTATAAAAAAAAACTTTCAAATGATGCCTGTTTTTTCATGTCACTTTTCTAGTATATACAGCTACACCCAACCTTACGTTGTTCAGTTTTTGCAAAAGTATTATTATTCTTTAGCAACGATTTATTTTAATAATACGATTAACAATTCATATATTTATTATACGGAGCCCTCTGAGCCCGAGTATTTCTCGCACTTGATCGCTTATTTTTACTTAAAATGGATTAATAACCGTTTTTGTGGTAAATTAGTAAAATATTTACAATGTAATAATGGTTTTAAAACTTTATCGGTTCAGTATTTATAGAATTAAAAAAGTAAAAACTTGAAAAAAAGAATTACTACATAAATGCAAATTTCTTTTAAAATAAGCACCAAACATTTATTTCCATGTCATATATCGCTATTTTTAAATGCAAGAAAGATTGATGTCGGTTTAAAGATAAATGTAAAAAAATAACAGGATGATTCTAACAAATGACTTTTAAAATAAAACTAAGCAAAAATGTATGTTTCACGTTTTACAAATTAAATGTAAGTCATTATGACATAAGTTGAGGTTGTTTTGAGGCATTACGATCATTTCTGTGCATATGAAGGCTAATTAGATCGCGACTAACAACTTAAAGTTTACATAATTTAAGAGATAATTTTAAAGATTCATAATTTAGCTCTAAATGTGAGTGAGCGAAAATCGTTTTCATAAGCCGGTTAAATAATTTTAATCATTTGACAGTAATCACTCGAACGATAGCTTCGAATTTTTTCAATATAGGAATGTATGGGAATTTTAATACGTATTAATTAGAGTAAAAGGTTAAGCGACTGCTTCTTATTTACGTTACTCTAAACCATTTACCGGTGTTTTATTACTCCTTATTGAAAAAAAAAGTTTTATTCTATTAGCCTGGAAATGTTTTATATGTAAACCAAACCAGAGAAATCGTCTTTAATTTTTTACGGGGCGAGTTTCTGATCTTTTGGTATATTTCAGAGCAAAAAAAAAATTACGCCATACAATTGCAAGGCTGCCCACTTTTCCGGACTTTTTTTCATTTTTCAAAATTAAATAAATTCAGAAAGTTTATTCAATAAAATATGCCTTATTTCTACATGATACTTCTTTATTATTTTATTGATTAAAACTTTTGATTCAGATTATGTTTATTTAATTTAAAAAAGGAGGGAAGTTTGGCAACAGTGCAATTGTGCGATTACACTATTATGCAATACGATTAGTACAATTACGCAATGGTACTATTAGCTGAGTATTAAGGGTAAAAACTCAATAGTTTTTCTCGAGATCGATTGCTTAATGGTCAATATTACTTTACAGAATTAAAAATATTTTTTCGAAGGAAATATACTAAATTTTTATACCGATAAAATTTATCCATTAGTTCCTATCTCAAAGCGATTTCCATTCACATTAGATGTCTTTATAACGGTGTGACGTACGAAAAAAATATCTTAAATCATTTTAAAAATGTTAAATAATTACAAATTGAAGATTACAACATAGCTTCTCACAACTAAGAAAAGCACAAAAGAAAATTCAGTGATATCTTTCTTATGGATAATTGTCGAAAGTAAAAAAGTTCGTTTTAATTTCCTCTAGTCTGCAATTATTGTAGTTTTACATACAGCGACAAAATCTAAAATGTGAAGTCGTAACAGTAAACTTTCGGACAATTAGGGTAGAATATCGAAAACAATTTTATATTCCACTTTGAAATGTCTTTTGGTCTTAATAGTGTAAATAATACTAACGAATTTATTTACATAGCCTTATATATGGTCTGTAGAAATTACTCATGCCTCATGATACATATATATATATATATATGTGTATAGTTAAAAATATAAATTTATACTCTATCTTAAAATATACTTCCAGTAATTATTGCTAATAGTCAGCATTCTAGTCTTCATTTGAGTGTCAATAAATTATATGCATACCATATGTTACAGCAAGAATTCTCATAAGTGATATTTTTCATATTTTACAGTAACTGTGTCTCGATAATATGCATAAGTGTATTATGTTTAAAATAATGTGAGCTCATTTAAATACGCTGCAACGTATTCTGGCAATAGACAGTTAGGTAACTCAATTCTTTTGTGAGCCTTGTAAATGCATTGTAAACATTTTTCACTCCTTATTATGTCAGAAATATGTTTAAGCAACCTCAAAAATGCATATCTATTTTATTACTCTTCCAATAATGTAAATTCACTGCGAATTTCATCCGAATCTTACTGAAAACTAACTATAAATGCTGAACACTTGATTTTCAGCAGAAATTATACTATAATAAACATCAATAACAAATATAAACGACATGTCAATCCAAATATCATTACAGAAATTAGAGTTTGGACAGACGGATCGATGATAGACAGGCAAATCGAAATTATAAATATTTTATATAGCATAAGTATAGTGTAAAAAGTTAAAAATCATGCTTTTTTTAATGTAAAAGTTTTGTTTACAAGATGAAATATATAAGATTTCCAAGCCTTCGTTTGTACTTATTTCAAGCCAATCCAAAAATAATCTTTTTTAATAAAAAATGCTCACAAGTTAGAAATTCGGAAGTTATGAAGATATTTGTGCAAGTTTTTCAGTTTATATAAAAAAAGAAAGAAAGAAAAGAAAAAGAAAAAGAAAATTATATTCGAAACATATTTGAACGGAATCAGACTGAATAAAAATTCCGTTACAATGGAGCAATTAGAATACTCTGGCAAAATATTTACATATAAGATGCAAGTCCATTATAAAGAAACTTCCTTACAGTCAATAGGTTTTACTGGTACTGTGTAGTTAACTCTAAAGGGATTAGAATGTAATTAAGTTTTCAGCCTTTCATCAGACCTCCTTCAAGACAATCTCTCTCCAGCAATACTCCCAAATCTGTTGATACTTAAACAGACACGCACTTTATACACGCAATAGAAAATAAATCACACAAAATAAATTAACGCACAGTTTAATATTTTAGAACATTCTATCTCATTATAGTTAGTCTAAAAGGGCAAAAATGTAACATTTTGAAAACATAAAATGTAATGTATCAAGAATTTTAAAAATTCTTAAGAAAATGTTTGTCATTCTGCATCAAATAATTTTCATGAATTTCCAACAATGAAGAGATATTTACAATAAAAATCATAATCAGCAGAAATGATTTTTTAAAAAATTCCATTTTTGTCTGACGATTATCACAAAATGTGACACAAAAATGTCACAAGTGCATTGTTTCATTTTCTAACTTTGCTGTGTATTTATTTTGTTTAACTTATTTTTTGCAATTAAATAAGCATTTGTATGTAATTAAATTAAAATGAAATAATTAAATTACAATTAAATAAATAAATTGCAATAAAATGCTGTACAGGAATGAAATTTCCATTAAACCAATAAATAAAATGTTCTCCATGTTACATTATATAGCTTCATAATTTTTTTAAAGAAGAGATGGTTAAAATAACTATCAGTAGAAACAATACAACAACTGAATTCCTGTTTTGTCACTATCGCCAAACATAACACAGAAGTTTGTCGAGTAAAATGGCTCATTATATAACTTTTGTAGTGTAACTAATTTTTTCTTTAACTTATTTCTTTATTTAACTTAGCTTTTAAAAATACTTAAATTACGATGACGTGTAGTATTTGGCAAAACTTAATATTTTATTAAACATGAAAGTTCTTAATAAAAGTTTTCTCTGTGCTACATCAAATATCTACATAATTTTTTAACCCATTACACATATAATTAACATAACTATCAGCAAAAGAA
Source organism: Maratus speculifer (assembly GCA_964019185.1). Classification (NCBI taxonomy): domain Eukaryota; kingdom Metazoa; phylum Arthropoda; class Arachnida; order Araneae; family Salticidae; genus Maratus; species Maratus speculifer. The sequence goes on along the minus strand of OZ025289.1, from coordinate 102,599,067 downwards.
AAATAAATAAAATTAAAAAAATTAACCTTTTTCTTATTATTATCCCCAAACCTTTCCAAAAAGTTTATTGAGTATAGCGGCTCATTTTGTAACTTTTTGTATTCTACATCGTTTATTTCAAATAAATTTTTTCATTTAATATAGTGTTTATAAATAATTAAATTACAATGAAAATATACTATTTCGCAGAGAATAATAAAGCACAAAAAAAAGTTCTTAGTAAATGTTTTCTTCGTTTTCCTTCATAGGTTCACAAATTGTCAACAATATATAAAAATAATTAATATAATTATCAGCACCGAGCAGCAAAAGTAATTTTAATCTTATCATTATCACCAAACGTGACACAAATATTTGTTCAATTAAGTAGCTTATGTAGTAACTTTTGTAGTGTAGTTTATTTATTTTAAATTCATTTCTTGATTTAAATTAGCTTTTATAATTAAATTACAACGAAGTAGTTAAATTACGCTAAAATAATTAATTGCAACCAAATAAGTAAATTACCATGAAATACTATACATTACAAAATTCTTTTTTTTTTTTTTTTTTTTTTTTTTTTGCTACAGAAATAAATTCTTAAGGAAAATTATCCTCGCTTTATATCAAATAGTTTCATAAATTTTCAACAGCGCAGAAATAATAAATATAACTATCTACACAAACAATAAAAATAACTCAATTTTTGTCATCATTATCACCAAACGTGGCACAAAAATCTGTTGAGTACAACGGCTCATTTTGTAACTTTTGATGTGTACCTAGTTTATTTTAACTTAATTTCTTGATTTAAATTAGCTTTTATAGGTAATTAAATTACACATGTTCTTTTTCGTATATAAAACTTTAACTAACTTCTTGATTTGAATTACTTTTTTGTATGTCTCTTCTCTTGGAAGCACTTAATTAGCGACTTCATTCTACTCCTTTTTTTTCTTCCAAAAAAGAACAGAGACACACACACAGAAAAAAATGGCTGACTTCAAATAAAACTTTTCTGTTTATTCAGACGGATATTTTTTTGTCTTTTATTTTCCGGGAGATAGAAAAAAATATATATCTCCAAAGTCAAATCTTTTATAAAATCTGCATTGGAAGAAATTCAAACTTGACTTTTCAAGATAAAATGTTTAAAGCTTTAGGAATTAAACTGAAGAGAGTAATGTCTTTAAAAAATTCCAAAAACCTGTATCACACACCTTTCACATTAATTAAAATCGTTATCATTTACTCGGGTCGTATGTAACCTTTGTCGCCGTCGTTAAAAAGAAAGGTTTTAGTTGTATTTTATTTTGTCAAGCTTGTTACTTGACAGAATAAACAGAGAGCTTTAATCACTTGTAATGGTTTATGACCTGCTTGGCTAATTTGTCAGTGTAAATATAGGGCCATGAAATTAATGAAAGTGACAAATGTGGTAAAATATTGACAGTAAAAGACTTAAAATAATGAAGTAGTTTTTACTTCATGATCGCACTCTATTTTGCAAATAATATGAAAAAAAATTCTTAACATGGCAAAAATTGTTTGAAAAAAATTACTCGTATTAGTTATATGTCTAAAACTATCATTATCGAATAAATTAACGATTTTAGGAATCAAACTGAGAAGAGTAATGTCTTTAAAAACTTCCAAAAACATGGATCACACACCCTTCACATTAATTAAAATTGTTGTCATTTATTTGGACCGTCTTTTTATTAATCTTTGTCGCCGTCGTTAAAAAGAAGGATTTTAATTGTATTTTATTTTATCAAGCTAGTCTCTTGACAGAATAAACAGAGCGATTTGATAACTTGTAATGGTTTATGACCTACTTGGCTAATTTGTCAGCGTAAATATAGGGTCGTGAAATTAATGAAAGTGACAAATATGGTAAAATATTGCAATAGAAGAGTTAAAATAATGAAGTAGTTTTTATTTCATGATTTCACTCTGTTTTGCAAATAATATGAAAAAAAAAATTCTTAACATTTTAAAAATTGCTTGAAAAAAATTACTCGCATTAGTTATATTTATAAAACTATCATTATCGAATAAATTAATGACTTGAGGAGTTAAATGAAAAGAGTAATGTCTTTAAAAACTTTCAAAAACATGGATAGCACACCTTTCACATTAATTAAAACCGTTATCATTTACTCGGGTCGTATGTAACCTTTGTCGCTGTCGTTAAAAAGAAAGGTTTTAGTTGTATTTCATTTTGTCAGGCTTGTTTCTTGACAGAATAAACAAGGAAATTTAATCAGTTGTAATGGTTTATGACCTGCTTGGATAATTTGTTAGTGTAAATATAAGGCTACGAAATAAAGTGACAAATATGGTAAAATATTGACAATAGAAGAGTTAAAATAATGAAGTAGTTTTTATTTCATGAACTCACTCTATTTTGCAAGAAATATGAAAAAAAATCTTAACTTGGCAAAAATTGCTTAAAAAAAAGTTGTCCTATTAGTTATATTTATAAAACTATCATTATCGAAGAAATTAACGACTTGAGGAATTAAACTGAAAAGAGTAATACCTTTCAAAACTTCCAAAAACATAGATCACACACCTTTCACATTAATTAAAATCGTCATATTTATTTAGGTCGTATGTAACCTTTGTCGCCGTCGTTAAAAAGAAAGGTTTTAGTTGTGTTTCATTTTGTTTTGTTTCTTGACAGAATAAACAGGGATATTTAATCACTTGTAATGGTTTATGACCTGCTTGGATAATTTGTCAGCGTAAATATGGGGTTACAAAATGAATTAAAGTGACAATTATGGTACAATATTGAGAATAGAAGAGTTAAAATAATGTAGTTTTTATTTCATAATCTCCCTCTATACGGGAACATTTGCAAATAATATAAAAAGAAAATTATTAGCGTGGGAAAATTTGCTTGAAAAAAATTACTCGTATTAATTACATTTCTAAAACTATCATTATCGAATGAATCAATAAACAATTATTCTAAGGGTGAAATAATACGTAATGTGCGCACGTCTCATCTGCATTTGGTACATTCGCAAACAATGTGTTATTTTGGGCAATGAATGACTTAGCTAGCAAATATTTTGAATAACACGCAATAACTTTTCACAGTTTTTCTTTTTAAGTTTGTTAATGAATGCGATTCAACTGAAGAATATTTCATTGTAGCGTACGCTGACTCATTCTCCTGTATAATATTAACGACTGTGTTTCAAACCTTAGCTTCTCAAAAATAGTTGCTTGTGATCGCGTATTGCAATCGTATGAAGAAATATTTAAATTTTTTATATATATATTTTTTTAATTAACAGGCATGTATTTATGAAAGAAACATAACTTTAAATAAAAGTAAATCAAATCAAATCGTAAATAACATAAAATAAGCACTTAAAAGTTGTAGAGAGTGAGAAGTTAAATACTAAAACTATTAACAAATAAACTAAGATCAATATTTATCCACAGTGTATATTTAATTATTTTTTAAGTTGCTCGCAACCCTCTTTATATGTAAAGAATGCGAGTAAATGATTGATTTATTGTTAATTACTCTAAATGTTATAGCTTTTCGTCACTGCAAACATTCGACATTCATCAAAACATCAATATTATGACTATTGAAGTAGATTCTTCTTTACAGTGAGAGACAGGTAAAGTCGATTCGTCCATGGGCCATTAGTCTATAAGATACACTCTTTGTAGGCGTACATCCCATGCTGCTTAAGGAGAAAGTTTAGTGTTTAAATAATTTTACTAAATCATATGCTCCTCACTGGTCTTAGTTAAATGCAAATTATATGGCTTTTCGAGTTCTGATCATGTGAAAAAGATATAAGTATGTTTTTCACAGACGTCAGAAGCATTTCATAAAAATCTATGGTGTAACAGCAACATCAAAACTGTTACTAATACAACCTCTTCTGAGGCTAAATTAAATCAACGTTGCTATTATTATGTTCATTGTATACGTAATTAAAGTTAAAAATGTTTTTACAATAGCAGGGAATCAGAAAATATTAGTTTTGAAACTTAAAATAAGACCTGCTATCAGTTTGAAAGCACGACCAAGCATGTCTTGAGCCTGCTTTCAAAACGGTGGCACATCTTATTTCAACCTGAAGATGATAGGCATTGTTCTTTACTTATTTATATCTTATTTAAGAAGTTTTTAAATTATACAGGTGTATTTTTTCTAAACTTTATTTAATGTAACATTATTCAGATCCTAACATAATCAGCAAGTGCTCTGTTTTACACATACGTATAAAAGTCTTCGAAAAATAATACAATAGATCAGTGGCGCATCCAAGGGGGTGGTTTTGGGGTTAAAACCCCTCCCAGAGCTAAGAAAGATGACTATAATTGCCGCTTATATGAATCAAAACCAAACTTAATATTTAAATATTTTGCTCATTTCGGAATCCGCCGCTTTATTGATTCAGATTTCGTTTAATAAAATAATTGAATTAATCAGCGAAAATTCTACTTAAAATTGTGAAAGTGCATATTACATGGATTAGTTAAGTAAAAATTGGTTATTTGAAGTAAAACACTTTTCTGATACGTATTATGCAATAAAAATGGTGATTTCTTGCCACACAGATAATCTTTGGGATTAAGTATTATACAGTGAATATTCTAATAAGTACTGATTCTATTAACCGGCGATTCAAATAACCGTCAATCACCTTTATCAGAAACTCAACCCCCCCCCCCCCCCCTAGATTCAAATTTTGACTGCGCCACTGCAATAGATACACGACAAGACATGGAAACAAAACTAGAGGAAAAATGACCAATAAAAGATCACACGCACAGAGACTACCAGGAAAATTACCTAGCGCATCACGCAAATTTTGTGTAAAGCTCGATCTTTTCTATCATAAAGAAACAATATATGTTAGAATTATATTCATAGTATAACCAATATCAAACAGAATTTCTAACAAAAATAGTTTCCTTTGTTCGATTTTATTTTTCTTATAATGTATACCATGGAAAACTGCATTAAATATATATGTGTGCAAGTACTTCTGAAATATATGAAAGAATGAAAATCTGATTTAACACATTTATATTTCAGTACTCTCCAGGCAAACTTTCATCCCCTCACGGACAATGAAATAAATTCCAAGCTTGATTTGAGAATTAGCCCTTTGTGATTAAACACCTCCGATATGAAAAGTATTTGCTCAGATTTTAGAATGCATTATTTTAATAATTTAAAAAGTGTTTAAAACATAAAAATAAAAAAATATTGACTTAAAAGTACTTTTTTCTCAGCTGAAACAATCAGAAAAATTACATACTTCTCATAAATATTGCCAATTTTTAAACGCAAAATTCTAAAATATACGAAATTACATTTGTAAACTAGTTGAATGTACCAATTCCAAAACTTTCTTCTATCTCGTACGTGCATTTTAATATTTCAAAGCGTAGGTACACATATTAATATATTAATATTGTTACTTCAATACTATACCAACTTTGATTTTCATTTTAAACTTCTGCTTCCGTCAATTAATCGGAGTAATAAAAAGAATATTGCCCAGTGAAACTGATGGCATTGAGCTCACAGGCTACGCATACTAATTGTACATTACAGACTTGTATTTTCGTTAATTCCGTTCGAAAAAAAATTAAGAAGGGGAAACAGCCTCCCCTTTCTCCTTTAATTAAGGGGAGGGGCATGAGCCCCCCTTTCCCCCTGTTTACACTTATTCAATGAACACCCAATAACAGTCACGGAATCGCCTCATCAGAATGATCCTATATCTAAATTTTGAATGAAAACTGTTAATTCTGCATGAAAATCCCGTTTATATCAATTAAGGGGAGGGGCATGAGCCCCCCGTTCCCCCTCTTATACATATCGAATGAACTCCAGAAACTAATCAGGGAAGCGCCTTATCAGGATATACCTATATACAAAATTTCAAGTAGATCCGATATTTTTATCATGAGTTATCGAGTTACGCACGAACGTACGAACATACATACAGAACGGACGGGCACATAAGCTCTCAGGCTATGATAGCCTGTGATCTAAAAACGACTGAATGTGGATCATGATATTTATTAAAATCAATAGTTTTCCCTTATTCTGTTATCAACAACTATTTGCAAATAGCTGGTTAAGCATGACGTGAGTTTTTGACTCTGTACGAGCCGATAGACAATAAAACGAAATAGAATCTAGAAAATGATACAAAAAGTACCCTCACAGTGCTCCTTTCCCACGGAATATTTTCAAATTCAAGGAAGAGTTGCTGATTCTAACCAAAGACATACACAAAAAATTTGGTTCAATTCTATACATAACTTTATACACTTTCAGATGATACAATAAGGAAAATAACAGGGAAATTGCTTTTACCGCGCCCTCTTCTGAGAGGTTTTTTTTCTAATTCAGGGAGGACATCCTTGCCATACCCAAAAATAATCATACATAAAAAATTTAGTTCAGTTCTATACATAATTTCGTACACTTTTTGATGGTACAGTAATTAAAATGACACAGACATCACCATTATAGTACCCTCTTCCAGCGGATTTTATTCAAATTCAGTTAATAACTCCTGACCATAGCCAAAAACTTACACAAAATAATTGGTCAGTTCTATGCATAACTTCATACACTTTTCGGGGGGTGCAATATTCAAAATAAAATAAAATCGCTATTACAACGCCTCTTTCTAGTGGATTTTTTTTTCAAATTCTGGGATGACCTACTAATCACAGCCAAACACATGCACAAAAATTTTGGTTCAATTCTATGCATAACTTCATACAATTCCGGTGGTACCTAGAATATTGAAAATCGCAAAAAAAATCTCTATTGTTGTGCCCCCTTACGGCAGATTTTTTTTCAAATTCAGTGAAGGCCTCCTGACCATGGCCAAAAAGTTACACAAAATAATTGGTCAGTTCGATGCATAGCTTCATGCACTTTTCGAGAGTGCAATATTGAAAGTGGCACAAAAATCGCTATTACGGCTTTCCCTTTCAGCGGAATATTTCAAAATTGAAGGAGGACCTGCTTGCCACAGCCAAAAACATACACAAAAATTTGGTTCAATTCTATACATATCTTCATACACTTTTCGATGGTACAATGGCGACATACGGGCACACACAGAGACACACACACGCACAGAGAGATATTTTGTAAAAACATGTTTTTTGGAATCTCTGACATCTAAAACAAGATTCATAGATTGATAGATTTTATAGATTTCGTTTGATTCGTAGATTTTCACAGATTCATGTGAATATGTGAATATTATGCTCGAAATAGTATAACATCATTAAAATGCACTTTAAGTTATTTTTATTCATTGGCCGTAATGTAATAGAATACTTTTGATTGTCCCTGTAATTGAACTATGCGTCTCATTATCTATAATAATAAAGAGACAAATATGTTTGTCTTTCAGCGCTGTTCCGAAGAGGCCGCTGTACGTAGAGTTACAAAATTTGGAGTGAAGGTACCTCTATACATGTAGTTTTGCACCTCGAAGCCCGATTTTCGATTTTTTTATTAGAATTTTTTTTATTTAATTTTTAGGCGATTTTTCCACATTAATGAAACGAATACGGTTTCGTTCTTTTCACCCAATATTGTATTTTTTTTCTCTTTTTAATAAAGTTTATTCGGAATTCCTACATCGATTTTTCAATTTTTTAGGAACTTTTAATGCGATTTTTAGTGTTTTTTCACATTTTGCGACTGTTTTTTTTTTATATTGACAAAAGGAAAATTGTTTCGAAATTTTATTGTAATGCACAAAATTTTATTTGCTACGATTTTTAGATTTCAACGATTTTTAATTCGATTTTAAATGCGATTTTTAACGATTTTTCAAGATTTTTTGCGTTTGTATCTATTTTTTCCATAGTTTTTCTATCAAAAACTTGAACCGTTGAGAATGTAATAGGTAGAATTTTTTCATAGGTAGAATCTACCTAAAATGTTAAAAGTTTAGGTACCACTATTTTTTAATAGAAATTTCATCAATTATCTTAAAATCTTGCTTAACACCGCCACCCCCTCGAATATATTTCCTGATAGATTTTTAAACAGAGTTTTGTTTAGATATAGTTTTGATAAGAATAGAGCGCGCTCCCTGGTTGTGGAATATGGAACCAACAGAGAGCGATTTTGTTAAAATTCGGAAATCTTACAATATGATTTATTTTAAACTTGTTTATAATACAGGATAAAAAATTTAAAAAAATGGTGTAACATATTTCAGGGTGCGAAAGGAGAGAGGAGCGAACAAAATTAGGAAATGTAACAAGAAGGAATGTTTGAAACTTTAAGATAGCTTATAATATATACTAAAAATTATCCTGGAGAGACTGCTGCACGAAGAGTTACAAACTTTTGGTGGGAAGTTCCTCTATATATGAAGTTTAGCACCTCGAAGGCCGATTTTTGATTTTTTAATATACTTTTTATGCGATTTTAGCAGATTTTTATAATGTTTCGAGGCGGGTTTTCCCCCATTAGCGTAAATAATGCGGTTTCATCCAGACCTAATATAATGAATTTTGCTCTCTTTTCAATATAATTTATTTGGATTTCGCGTAATGACTTTTGGATTTTTAGTAAATTTTTAGTGCAATTTTTAATGGGGCTTTTTCGTATTTTGCGCTGCATTTTGATATTAGTAAAAGGAATTTCGACTCAAACTTTTAGTTTAATGTATTAAATTTTGACTGCTAACATAGGCATTCGAAGATAAAACTTCACCCGACACAAAGTTTCAATTTGGCGCCCCCCCCCCCCTCTTGAACTTTTTTCTGTGATAGACCAAAAATGACGTTGGTAGTATATGTTTGGCGCCAACAAAATTTCCGTGCCCGGGACAATCGCCCCTTTCGCACGGTGCTGTCTGCTAAGATTCATGAATTTCAGCGATTTTTAATGCGATTTTTCGCGATTGATGTCGAATCGTTAGCTGCTTGGCGTTTTTTTGCCATTCGGAAACCTATTTCGATTTCAAACTTTTTTGCCTAATATAGTTATTTTTCGAATACACTCTTTTAGCATTTAATAGGATTTTCGGCTTTCCATGTCAACATTTTGTCATTCATGAATAATTTCTGATTACAACACCCCTCCCCCCCCCCTTCATATTACTTTTTTAGGCATTCACTTCAAAATATTTAGCAATTTTTAATGCAATTTTCAATGTGATTTTTAGCCATTCTTCAAATTTCGTAGCGATTCTTTGACATTCGGAAATTGATTTCGATTTGAAACATTTTGTTTAATATAGTTATTTTTTTTAATTACAGTATTTTATCTTTTAACAGTAAATTTTTTACCCTAGCGATTTTTTAATATTTTGCGATTTTTAATACTATTTTCAGTGCAATTTTCGGGCTTTCACAATCATTTTTTGACATTTTTCAAAGGAATTGGATTTCAAAATTCGAGCCGAACAGGAATTTGATTTCAAACTTTTAGTCTTTATGGTAATTGTTTTGCTCTCCTATTATGATCTCCAGCAATTTTTAATGCATGTTTTAACTTTTTTTGTTTGTTTGAGTTCACGGTGATTTTTTTTATACGGAAAAGGAATTCGGTTTTAAACTTCTTTCTAATATAAAAAATCCTGTGTGATTTTTGCTACATTGAAGGTTTTTATTGCGATTTTTAAATTTTTTTATTCGCATTTCACTGCTTGCCATTTTATTACACTATTAGATTCAAAACTTTTATCCAAATAGAGTAAATTTTTAGTTCCGTGATTTTTGAAATGTTTGCCATATGCAATGTTTACGTTTCTTCGCGATCCGCTTCGATTTTTTAGACGTTCAATTTTCGACCGAATGTAGTAAATTCTATCCTCTATTCCTCTAAGTTTATTCAAATTTCGAAATACAATTTTTGAATTTGGTTTTACATTTTTATAAGCTTTATAATGCTTTCGCAATTTTGTAAAATTTTTCCACATTAAAAAGCATCCACTTTCAATTTTCTAGCCCTTCTCTTTTCGATGAACGTTAAACGAAGTTCGTGCAACAATTTTTAAATATATCGGAATTTTTATTTTTATTTTAAAGTTTTTTTTTCACAATTCTTGCTGTCTTTTGACGAACCCGAGCAACGCCGGGTAGATTAGCTAGTCATAAAAATTGAAATAACAAAAATTTGCAATAATTATATATTTTAAATTTCAAACGATTTGGTTGGGTAGTTTTTGCGTTGTTATATTCGGACGGACGACAAACGGACGGATTGAACTACGACTATAGATGCTACTTATTCACATAATTACGAACACACCTACAAATAATGTAAAAAGAAATCGTTTTTAGACATCGATAACTATATTACCGGGCAGGAGGAAGGGGTATTTGACAAATAATAATGCATGGTATCGTGAAAGTGGAAAAGCGATCCGAAATTAAATTTTGATTAAGCTGTATATGCATAACCCTTTAAATTCCCCTTTACAATTTGGACTGGCGTGTATCAAAATCTTGAAAACAGCCCATGGTTGATTGTTTTTTTTTTTTTATTATTACTTCTATTGCAGTAATATCCATCAATTATTATATCTATTATAGTTTATTTGTCTTTTAACGTGTATTCGATACATTGAAATATGGTATTTTATGCTAGTCGGGCGTAGGAGATAAATCCTTAAATATTGCTTCCATCGTCATTCATTTAAAATATAAACAGTTCACTCGTTTCATTTAAAATACTAGAGTTTAAAATTCATACATTTGCAATACACTTCTTTCAATCATTTCATTTAAAATACACGAAAACAAGCAAGAAAGAAAATAATGAGAAATAATGCCATAAATTAAGACAATTTGTTTTAACAAATAATTTTTAATAAGTTACACATTCGGAAATATAACGATGCTACTGACGAGAATAAAATACTTTTGGCGATATTTGTGCCTGGCTGATATATAAATACCCAAGATTTTTCCCATTTATAATTCATAAATAATCAATATTTGCAGTCTACACAGATATAAACAACAAAATTAAAAACAGTTACAAGCAAATTGTGAATAAATATTGACACTCTCTCACATATCGTCAATCCAGTAATTAAAAATTATTCTAGAAAAGGAATTATATACATGTTCAGTTTGCCATGCATTTATTTCGCTTGGTTAAATTTAAAACAATAACATTCTTTCCATTTCGTTACGAATTAGGAAAGTCTGTTCATGTTATTTAATAAACAACAAATAAAATCAAATAATGAACATCGTAATTAACAACTTTCAAACATTTAATTTATCATTTTTAAATGAGTACCAAAAAATTTTTTCGCAGAGCGTATTTCTCTCTCTCTTCCAACTATTTTTCACGGGATAAAAATACTATTTAAATCTTCATTAAAGCTGGTTTGCTTTGGGGGAATTTTGCATTAATATATATATATACATAAACAGATATAAACAAGTTATAAAGTTGATTTTAAAGCGAGTTCTCTTCAGCGTTTAAATCCAGTTACGCAAAAGAACACGCGTTATCAATTTTTGTTAGGGGATTTTCTATGCAATTTTAAATACGCAGTGAATGCATTTCACTTAGCGTTTGAAAATTAGAAATTCGGTAGTTTCTGCACTAGGTCGAAAAATACATGCTAATAATTAGCACAAGTGCTGAATATTTCATTTCTCCTAATGATCGCTTGGCATTTTGCCGCAGACTGTAAGGGAAATGGGGGCTCTTTTGCCTTTACCTTTAGAACATTTACAGCCTCAGCGTTAGGTTACTTAAAGGGGAACATTTTTCTTTATCATTGTGTTTAAAAGCATCTTTATTTCGGCTATTTCCTTTTATTTAAGACCCTGTGAATGGCTATTGTTTAATGTTTAGCGCTGGTGCAAGAAAATATCATGCAATAAGTATTCCCTTAAGTGATATTTATATGACGGCAAAGTAGAATATTATACAGAGGAAAAATATATTATTTAAAATAGTTTTGTAAAATTCAGCTATAGAAACATGCATTTAAATAAAAAGTAAATAAAAAAATAAATGAAATGATTTTTTTCAAAAAATACAAAATTTAAAAAAAATACAGTAAAAACTTCATAAGTTGACCATCAAGGATTTGACCATTTTCTGTTCTAGTTAAATGAGTGAACAATTTAAAAAAATACAAAATTACATATTTAGCGTTTTCTTACAGTGACCAATTCAGAAAGGTGAAATAATTAGAGAGTGGTCAATGTGACAGTTGCATGTTTTACTCTACAAAATAGAAAGCTTTTCTTTATTCAATTCTTCCTAAAGTATTAAGTGTTAGAAGAGTTTAACATATCCTCGTGTTTTAAAGAAATGAACAATAATTTCTTCAGATTTGAGTACTCTTGCTCTCATGCGTTTTATCATGCAATCAAATGCAAACAAAAAAAACGATTCTTACTATTTAAAATATATTGTAGGGAACAGATATTTTAAAACACTATAAATGGATTGAACCGCTAATGTCATTTTTGAATCTACTATTGCAATTCTCTAATAAATTATGATTGTAAAAACTTAGTTCCAAAAGAAAAAAAAGAAATGGCTACTGTAGAATCATCATGTCTTGGCAGTTGAGCAGTTTCTGTATTTGAATGTTCATTTTATTATTTTTTACCAACATAGTTGAAAACCGTTTCTGAATTATTTTGAATTGAATTTGATATTCTGAATTGATCCGGCCGTCTGGCCAATCGTTAACTCGCATAAATATACACAGAGTACTTTGTAATGAACATATATCACTGAGATTTATCATGGCATATTTGGTATTAAAAATAGAGTGTGTAGCATTTATAGTTTGTTTACAGGGATACTGGAAAAAATTTCGTTACATTATGGTCTATGGGAAAAATCTTTTTCAGTGTATTTTAATGATGTTACATTATTTCGAACATACGGCTATTTGATATATATATATTACTTAAGTGTACTACATGATAGTTGCTATAGCTAACATGATAGCATTTATTGTTCATTTACAAGGCGCACACAGAAATTCGGTTACAGTGAGCGATAATTGTTAGAAGTGCGTTTTAGTTGTGGTATACTTTTTTAAATTTAATTAATTTTTTACATATTACTTGGTCTGTATAAAGTCATATACATGGCTGCACAAAATTATTCAAGTACATTTTCTTTTTTTTTTTTTCAGAATTATTAATTGTGTTATGTGTTTCCTATAACCGAACTAAATTTTTTCATACAACGAAGTATGTAGTATACAAATTTGCAGACCATATATGGAACTGCATAACATAATCCTGATACTTTTCCGACTATGGTACTTTCTGAAATTGTGTTTTAAAATCTTTATGCAATTTCCATATTATTAAACAATGATATTTCATTGCAGTATTCTGAATGACTTGGAAATTTTTCTTAATAGATGCAAATTTTTTCCTTTCCTGTTTCTTTTAATGTTTGCTGCTAGTTTTCAAAGTTATTAAACATGAACACATATGCCGATACTGAAATATTTTGTTTTAATGTGTGATTGTTTTAAAAATTATTAAAAATAAACATATTTAGATTTACTGAGAGACTTTTTTTATTTGTAACATACTGAGTAGGAAGTTATTTTTCACAATGGAATTAAATATTTTTAGCGTAATTTTTTTATTATACCATGAAACTTTTGTCTCTGTGTTTTTCTCTTGCTATGTTTTCATTCAGTTTGAAGTAATAGGTGCAATATCCTGCGTAATTTTCGTGATTATGATCAAATGATGCAATAAAAAAAAAGATTCAAAATGAAAAGAGCTTGAATTATTATAAATTGTCATTAATTACAGATTCAGTTGGAAAAAAAATTATATGACACATACAACCTGGTAAATATATTGGGAGATATTTGGGCGAAAAATACATTCATTTATTTTGTGTACCTGAAATATGAAAAAAAGATTAGTAAAGAGGAAAAACCTTTGTATGGTTACTTACATTAGATACATAAGGTCCTTTTTAAAATGCTCTCGATTAATACACGATCCCGTTTAATACGCAGATTTTTCCGGTAATTTTCGTCCTTTGAATTAAAAAATATGAGTTAACGCTTTATGTCCCAAATTATGCATTCATGAAAGTTTAAACTTCTAAAGCATTTTTCGTGAATTTTTGAAACTACATTAGACGATTTAGGCAATCATTTAATAAATTTTAGAAGGATTTTGCTAAGTAAAATGAATTAATTAAATTTTTATTTAGAGGGATTTTGTGTAATATTTATAGCTCCACTCAATTCTTAATTTATAATGTATTTTTAAATATTTTATAGAGTTAGAAATGTACAAATATAATGGCTTTTACATTAAAATTTCATCGCTTATTATAACCCACACATCAAATCGGCGTACACTCCTAAAAAGTATCTATTTCTACGTTGATATTCCTAGAAGTTGACAAAAAAATTAAACCTTTTTTTAGTCTGGTGCACTATTAATAGTACATTTCTTTTCATAGAGTGTTATTTTGTCTTAACAATTACTTCGTTACTTTCTACATATAGAAATGATAGTATAAGGCTATGTCTTTCTTTTTATGACTTCATTTATGTTTTAACATTTAGTTATAATAATAATCATAAAAGTTTAATTAATTCTCTTTGCTCTATTGGCAGTTCCTTTAATTTTTATATATATTTCACTCTTTAATTTTAAAATGTAAGTTACTTTTCTGATTGAATTATGTGTGATAAAACAGAAAAAACATTAGAAACTTGTATTACCCTCTGAAATCCTGTTGTAATATGTTATTTTTCAACCGTTGTCAAAAATTCTTCCTTAGCCTATTATCATATAAATGTGAATTAAATAATACATAAAATAAATACATTCATTAGATTTCAGACAATTTTACAATCTTTAAACTTCACAAAGTCTATTTCTATAACTACGATTAACGTTATTATAATAAAAGTAATTTTGTTCTCAAAATGGAAAAAAGATGGGTCCGAAAAGGTTAATATTATTGTATAAAACATTCAATTTTCGAAACGACGCGTATAGGATGAGCGCTCGTTATTACTTATACGTCAAAAATCAAAAGACTTTTTTATAATGCATGTGTGCATATGAATCATCATATGCCATCGTTTTATTTAATTCTCAAAATGAAAAGAACTAAAAAGATTATTAAATAATTTAATTATTTACATTTATAACTAAAAATAGTTTTGCTCATTCATTTCTAATTTCAAATGTAGTTTTTTTTACGGAAAAAAAAAAAAAAAAAAAAAAAAAGTTTTTTGACGGCTGTTCTTAAATTTAGCAATAAAATAAATGTCCTTCAAACGTTTGCAAATATTATTTGCCTTCCCATCGCTTCCATTTGGTAAATATTCCAACAGATGTTTCAAAGTAAATGCTTAAAAAGCGCGAGCATTTCGCAAAATCCTCTAAAGTAAAAACATTTCGAACATTGATTTAAGTAGAAGATCGATGCTGAAACCATTTCTGAAATGCATGTGTGTTTAAACGTAATTCTTTTTAAATCACGAT
The DNA here is from genome assembly GCA_964019185.1 of Maratus speculifer. Lineage (NCBI taxonomy): Eukaryota > Metazoa > Arthropoda > Arachnida > Araneae > Salticidae > Maratus > Maratus speculifer. The sequence continues at coordinate 102,583,575 of OZ025289.1, read as the reverse complement.
ATTTCTGAAAATTTAATTAAAATTGATTGATTGATTTTTTCTTATTATTGTTGAAATCGATGCCATTTTGTTGTGTTTCAAAAAAAGTGAAATTTACTGACCGTTACATTAAGCGTTTTGAACATGGATCCTAAACTACAATAAAAACAAAATTAGAGCAATGAAATCGATAAAGTTTTAAAAGTGCGGCTTTTGCATTCATGAAATTTTTAAAATATATCATAAAGCAATTATGAACTATCAATACCTAATTAAAATTGTTTAAAAACGCTTTATATTTATGTGTGTATCATACAATGACTATTAAAGATTAATTAACAGAAATCGACATTACTGATAAATAATTTTATTGTTGACAGTACAGAACTATAATTTAATTCATTGATATTATATAACAATGTAAAAAAATGTAAAAAAAATGATAATCATATGATAAAATAAATTTTATTCATCTAATACGAGAAAAAAAATTTTGTATGAGAAAACTGCAGTACGAATTTTATTTCAATGTTTTATGAATTTTTACATCTTAGCATAAACATGTATCCAAATCAAAATGGTAACTTCGTTCGTTATCATAAACAAAGTATGACAAAATAGAGGACAGATACATTTGCGATTTTTTTTAAATATGAGCAAATCGAAGTACTGAATTTATTCCAATATTTCCTAAATACTTATGATCTTAATTTGAACAAAGATAAAATTCCTAATAGTGCTTTGTATGCTCTGTTGGGTCACTAAATAACCCATAAATATTTTAAAATTGCTAAATATATACAAAAAAACCAATAATAACAATTTGATAATAAAAAATATTTGCAACAGAATTCTATGTTCATGGCCCAAAGATGTCACTTTCATTGTTTTATCGACCTCACTAGCGGATAAGAGGTTCGTTCTACTTTCACAGCTGATAGACAACAGGTGCTGCAGACTAGCGTTGTCAGGGTTCCGATTTTCAGGGACTCCAAAACCAGTCCCGAGTTACCACTGCGCGGGATGTCGAAAGCCCATTTACTCCTGATGCACAAGTTCATTTTAATTTCTTTCAGTATTATGTTATTCCTTAGCTTGCATCGAGAAGAGTTTAATCCAGAAAAATCTGGGGAGACAGAACCTGACTATAAATGAAAATTTTAACACTTCCTTCGAAAAGAATACCTTACGCATATTCTTAAACAGAAATCTGACTAAAACGGATTTTTTGCTTTTTTTAATGATTCTATTTTTACAGATTTTACTTTACTTTGCCAGTGAACTCTGTGAAAATGAGCCTGCCTACAATGGAAATGTGCTTCAAAAGTAACTATTTCATTGTTACTACGACAAAAATAGTATAAAATCATGCCTTCAAAATTCGAATTTTGTTGATGACCCTAGCGAGTCTGCTTTTTCTAGTGTTAGTATGTAAATTATACTGTTTCTTTATGAGAGTAAAACCTGCTAAGAAAGAATCGCAAAATACCTAAGAAATATTCAATTTTTTACATGTTTTCGTCTTAGCTGGTGCGATTTCCTGTATTTCTACCATAAGGAATATGCAAATTTTACTGAATTACTAATTATTTAAAATAAAATTTCAATGCAGCTAATTTTCGCTTTAATAAGGTTTATTATATTTTATGTCCGAATTTAAAAGACGTTGTCGTACTTTTTGTTAAACTAGACTTATAAACAATAGTTCAAACCCATTTTGTGCTTGTCAGTCTCATTGTTCGGTGTTTTCGATGGTTTTCTTAAAGCTATTAAACACTACATAGGTTCATATTAGTTTCCTTTAAAAAGAACATAATGGAGGACCCCCCACCCCATGTCCTATAACCTTCGTGCAGACAATCCACCGTAACAAACACCGCCGCCATAGTCGTAACAACTCGAGGCTTTCACAGACGACAAACATTTCAATTGCGATAAACTTTTACAACAGAAATTTTTAACTTAGATTCAAAAAGTTATAAGTAATGTTAAAAATCTATGAACAGTTAAGAAAATCTAAATTTTACTAGATAACGTATTAGATAAAACCAAGCGTAACGCATAGCATAAAATCAATCACACCGTCCAGTGGCATATTAAATAAAACGAAACACGTCTTTTTTCGAATTACATACTCATAAAATCAAATTGATTAATATACTCATATGATGTTAACAAATTTAGCTGAAAATAATTAACCCTTTGCACTCCGTTGTCGCAACTGTGGCTACATTGTAGTATGTGAAACACTCTGTTGCCGCCGCTGTTGCGACATGGTAAGGTACATGAGAAACTCCGTTGTTGCTGCTGCGGAAACATGTAAAGTACATGAAAAGGTCTGTTGTAGCCGCTGCGGTGACATCATATTTCCTTATAAAATTTGTTTTGGCACCAGTAATAAACGTAAATAACATTTGGCTTATTTAATGAGAGCATTTTTGAAATTGTGCACCTTAAGAAAACATTAAAAAAGTGGTGACGACCGGCTAAAATTCGAATAAAATTTGTAAAATGACGCGAAGTTGCTGGTAGATCATACACGAAGCTACACGGAGTGCTAAGGGTTAAGCATTAAAGAAACTTGACGAACATTTCAGTTTTGTGCATAACAGATTATAAAAATAAACTTGGCACTTGTAAGACTATTTACTATGTGAAACATTTCTTAGTCAAAATTTTTATCTGTTCTGAATTTTTCAAAAATAAATCAACGCAAAATTTAAAAAGACCATAATATAAATCCATTTGAACTAACCATCATAATATAAATCTATTTGAAATTTTCTTGGGCTTATAAAAATTTGCATTTATTACCATAAAATAATAATTACTCGTTATAAATACTTTTAAAGAAAATAGGAATATTTTTACATTTAAAGAGCTCTAAAGCAATAACATGAAACCGTTTATTAAATCTGAATTCTAAAACTTGACAAAATTAAATTAGATCTGTTTTTTCATCCACTTTAAAATTCTGTGACATGAAATAAATCACAAAATACTGACAAAAAAATTTAAAATACCCCGTTTCCGAACATCCACTGTTTAACCACATTCCGACCCGCCTGATTTGCATTTTACACTTCGAACAACTTTAAAACATTTTTACAGCCACCGTCCCTCCCCGAGTAAAAGGCATCTGATATCGATTTAAAACAACCATAAGATATAATTTCATCATCCCCGGTTATATTTCATAACACTTCCAACATAAAAATTGGCTTTCGCCTAACATAAGTTATCCAAATTGGCTGCGAAAATTTCATCAGTTCTCTTCATTAAGCAATACCCCCCTTCATCCCACGAAAATTTGAATACTTCCATCCCCACGCCACCTCCCGTATAATTTTGTGCATAGAATTTTCTCTCTAGCCTCTCCCTTGGGAATAAATGGAGGCCAGGGCCCTGGATATTAACAATTCAATTTAGTATCTGTCGGTGAGTGATCAGCCAATTCATTTAAGAGATTGTGTGTAATAAGAAATAGAAAATTTTCTTCCCGTCTTTATCGGATTTTAATCGCTTTCTGATGAGCCGAGATGCTCTAATGACCGCAGCACTTGGATACAAAGAAATCCATTTGATCACTGGTATTAATCTTTTACCGGCAGAGGGAGGGTAGTCAGAAATTTGGGGATTACGCTTATGGTAACTCAAAATTATAGCTTGATCTTATAAATGAGAAAAGAGGAATTCAATATATATTCTCACGTTGTTTTTTTTTTTATTTGTGAGTGTGTTTAAATTTCATTTCCGGACTATGATTTTAGGATTATTAAATCTGACGAAATATACTTTTTATGAATCGGACATCCCTATATGTGGAATTAAATTTATTTACTTATTTTTTCCCCTAGAATTGAAATACATTTCTTTAATCTATACATTAAATGGATTTATACGGAACATATGAAACGGAACCTGAATAGAACGGAATTTTACTTTACGTGGCAAAATTCGATGGTCCAGGAGAAAAGTATATGATACATTTATAATAGATGATGTATCTACTAAAATATAAAATAGCTGGCGTTAATAGTTCGTTACATTTATGTTCAAAAGAACTCCATTAAACTGTAGAAGGATCGCTTTCGATGCATTTTAATAACGTTATGATACATCAAATACAATGAAATTTAAAAGGATCAGTGAAGTGCCCTACAAATTATTTTCTATAAGTTTCGTAATACTTAACATTTATCTTTCATTTACAGAGACTCACAAAAAGGACTGCCTACGATCGATAATTGCTTTGAGTAAGTTTCATGCTGTAGTTGTATTTTTAAACTTTTATCATTTTTTAGTATATTACTTGCAATCATAATTTTTCAGCTCAAATGTGAAGCTAAGCAAACTCATTTGTACGCACTGCCGGATATCGGCAGCAATTGGTGACAATAGATTCTTACAGAGTTTTCTGTTTTTTTTTAAATTACTTATTTAGATATCACATTTCATTTTATAATATAATGAAATTTCTTAATAATACTGCGTTATCATTGAAAAATGTTTCGTAATCTATGGCCGATGTGTGATTTTTTTTTTTCGGTCCTTGTTCAGAATTTGTTTTATGACCTATAACGGATTATTAATTCTGATTGATTCCCCTGATAATTCCTCTACTCAGCAATGTGTAATGTTCTGAATCCTTTTTAACAATAAACGTAAGCCTGATTAAGGAAGCGTTTTGGAATCAAATTGTTTTTTTCCACTTTTTGATATATAAAATTCTTATCGAGTTAAAAGTAAATTGCATCACGTGAAAACCGGTTTTTCAGCGTTCTGTTATTGAACCCAAAAATTTGGTTCAGAATGCCAAATTTGACAGTATTCTCTAAATCTTCTACTGCCTGTACTAAAAGATGAGAAACATATTTAATTATATAGTTTTTGATTATGGACACTTGCAAATTTCACACGTTTAAAAAAAATTCTACATTTTCAAAAAGTAACTTTTTTGGATTTGGAAACAGCCTTAAGAAATAAATTCAAAGTTGTTTGGAACAGGGAGATCGTTTAAATATAATAATATATTAAATACTGTATTTTGATAATGCATCTATGAAACGTTCTCTGAATTACGATGACTTAATAGCACTATATAAGTTCTGAACAAATAACGTAACGGCTATATTACTGTAGAAAGCATTTCACTAAAGTCTTATAATCTTCTTTTTCCATACCACATATAGGCTTCCATGACCAGCGGTCAAGAGGAGATTCGTAATATTTATTCTCTTTACTCTAATCTTTTGCAGTATTTCAATAGCGATACAGTTTATGGAGGGCAACATTCCTTATTTATCATGAATTCCCAAAAGTACATTTTTATTGCAATAGATCTGGTACAAATCGTATTTGCAATACTATGTAATGGATTTCAGATATATTTCCTCGCCGTTAAGAGAAAGGGAATATTTCCCCGTTGAACATATTTTTACTAGGTGAGTGATTTACAAGCGTAATTCTGAGTTATGATGTCAATTTAAATATTTAGCAAACATAAAAACTGAGAAAATAATGCGTTTATGCATGGGTAATACGTCATTTTTAGCAACCTTATTTTTACCCATCGCACTATATAAAGTACCTCTCACATTTATCAAATTTTCACAAGCAGTATCGCATTTTTTTTTCTCTGCTATTAAAATGGATTTTAAGTTTGATAAGTATTTTTATCATAATTCTAAATTCAATTTAGATGGTTTTAATATGATACGACTTTTTCAACACTTTCAACTTTTTTTTAAACTCATTTTTTTTCCATCGTCCTGCACAAAAGACATCTCACATTTATCGAATATTCACAAGCAATATTACATCTTTATTTTTTGTTCCACTGCTTAAATGGATTTTAAGTTTGATAAGCATTTTTATCACCATTTTAAATTCATTTTTACTAATTTTAATTTGGCACGAATTTTTTAAATTTTTAAAACTTTGTTTTTAATTCATCTTTTGCCATCATCCTATTTAGAAGACATCTTACATTTATCGATATTCACAAGAAATATTGCATTTTATTTTTGCTTCGCTCCCAAATCGATTTTAAATTTGATAAGTGTTATTTATCATCTATTTAAAATAAATTTAATTAATTTTAGTATAACATGACATTTTAAAGAGATCATTTATGTCTTATAAATAACTATCCAGCCAAATTTCATGTTTCTAGGCTTTTCAATAACATAAAAAATCTATTTTTAGAACGTTTTTTGCTTCAGCAATTCTCTTTGGGGTAGTCGCGTCAACATAAAACGTAGCCTATTTTGGAACACAGATTATCAGCACTATTTTGTCACCATTACCTATGAAATCGCTTCAGCAGTTCCACAGATTGTCCCTTAGAAATAAACTAAGTTTACCACTTTATTTAAAGACATTTGGAGTTTGATTGGATAATTATTTCTATTTTACCTAAGCAGCCGTTTCCAGTAAATTACTCAGTCAATAAAAAATACTGTATAACATTGAAGACGCTCATTATAGCACTGCCGTCGCTTGCTTTAATTAAATTTATTTCGACAATATAGAAATTGCCGCAAAATTTATCTATGCTATTTCAACGACTTCATCAAAATGTCAAAACCTACAAAATTACCGATAATTTAAAACAATTAAAAGAGTCTTTTATTATTTATAAAATCAATATAGTGCAATATACCGTTAAATTAAGATAAATTGTTCCCTGAAAATGTAATTATTAAAAGTTTTTTAATTTATAAAGCATCATTATTAAATTAAACTTATTTGAGCAATATAGGAATCACCACAAAATATATTCTAGGACCCAAAAGCCAAGGGATATAAGTTTTGAAATTGAAAAGATTGAATTAAGTGCGCAAAGCATCTGGGAATAAGGCTATTTGTTTGGATGTAAAAAAATACGAATGATTTTCTGATTATGTAACTGCTTTTCTGTAAAACTGTTTTTTAAGTATAGAATAATTAAATTTTGATAGTTTCGACCATTTTAAAATTTTCCAAATCTCTTACAGTAGAAAAGAATTTAATTTTTATAGCATTATTTTTTCGTGATTTTTTTTTTTTTTTTTTTTTTTTTTAATGCTCATAAAAAGGGAAAATATTTTAATTCAACAAAATTTTCATTTGTGATTCCAATACCGGGCTTTCAAATGGTTCTTTTTTTTTTTTTTTTTTTTTTTTCATTATAGGAGTCAATAACTTAAGCTCTTTAAACAACATAACTGCTTAACTTCTTTAATCTTTATTTAAATAAAAAATATATATTGTACTCCACCTTTCTTTCAGAGTTACTGAAATGAGTGTTTAAAGACCACTATGACATAAGTGACAGTTTAATATTTTAATTCGGTCACTAATTATTTATTTTCAAATTTGAACTCGATTTACTCCAAATCTGAATTTTGTCAGTTGTATCTTCTGGGGCTCTTCATTTATGCTATTCAACATCGTCGAAATTTCGAAATCTACAAAATGATACACTTATTAAAGCTATTTTATTTAAATAAGTTTTTTAATAAATCTAGAAACTTAAAAAAAAAAAGTTATAATAAAACGATTTATGAATACAAGCTTAATCTGATTTACGATTGAAACAATAGTTTGCGTTTTTCTATTTCAGTACCCACTTCCACTTTTCGAACTTCGTAATTTATCCTTATTTGTACTTTATCCTTAAGACATCTAGTAGTCCACTCCGTTCGTGACGAATGGTCAAAGCAGAGTTTTCTTTTTCTTTAGCTTTCAACTCTTGAGAGAAAGAATACTTTAGATGTCGATCACACGAGGTACACACGCAGCACGCATCACTGTAGATCAAACATTTTACTCTAAAGTTGTTTAACTGAATGCATTTCATTCATACATTCATGCCAATGTAGTATTATGAATTATATAAATTTGACACTGTATTAAACTTATCGCTTAGATTAACTAATTTTACATTTTGTTTCTTTCTACGCAATTAAAAAAAATACTTTCAAACTGACAGAAAAAAAAATTAAAATTTTGGAACCAATAGAAAAACGTTTAATTTATATAAAAAAAAAATATATGTGTAATTTATCATTAAAATAGTTTTTTTCTGTGAAAATTAAAAATCTACTTTTATTTACAGAATAAAACTGTTTTCTGATGTTTTATTCGTAAAAATGCAAGGTTTTTTTTACAGTAATTGCTTAATTGCTTGCACTTAATTGCTTTGATTTCATAATTAGAATAATTAAATTTTGACAATATTAATAAAAACAGAGTACACCATTTTAGAAATTTCCGAATCTTTCAACAATTTAATATTTTAATTCGTTTAATTATTATTTATGTTCAACTGCGATCACGAATTACTCGAAATCTAAATTTTGTCAGTTGTATCTTTTAGCATATAGGGCCCCCATTTATGCATCGAAAAAATTTCAAAATCTACAAAATGACACTCTTTTTGAAAACTATTTTGTTTAAATAATATCTTTTAAAGCCTAGGAACTTTTTTAAAAATGTAAAAATAAGACGATTTATGAATTCAAGCTTAATCTGATTTACGATGAAACAATTGTTTGCCACTTTCTGTTTCACTGCCGATTTCCAATTTTCGTACTTTATCCTTAAGACATCTAGTAGTCCACCCCGTTCGTGACAAAGGGTCAAAGCAGATTTTTTTTCTTTTTCTTTAGCTTTCAACTCTTGCGAGAAAGAATGCATTAGATGTCAATCACACGAGGTACACACGCAGCACGCAGCACTGTGGATCAAATATTTTACTCTAAAGCGGCTTAACTGAATGCATTTTATTCATATATTTGTCTGTCAATGTAGTATTATGAATTAAATATAATTGACACTGTATTAAATATTTTATCAAAATGTTCGTATGTTTTTTTTTAAAGTGTGAATATAACTTATTGTAGTAATTCTTTAGCGAGTGTATTTCGATGATGTCTGAAACACTTGGATATATCTCCAGAAGACAAAGACCATTAAATTTAAAATATTATTGCTTAGATTAACTAATTTTACATTTTGTTTCCTTCTACACACGGTTTAAAAAAATTACTCTCATACTGATTAAAAATACGGTAAATTTTGGCGCCAATAGAAAACCGTTTAATTTACAAAAAATATCTGTAATTAATCATTAGAATATTCTTTTTGTATTAAAATTAAAAATCCACTTTTTTTAAACAGGATAAAACTATTTTTTCTTTAAAATAGTGCTTTTTTTTTTTTTTTTTTTTTTTTGGGGGGGGGGAGTACTTTTTTTACACTATACACACTTAATTCATTTGATTCCACAATTAAAATAATAAAATTTTGAAAGTACTAATAAACCTGAGTAGACCATTTTAAAAATTTCCAAATCTCTTGCAAAAGTTTTATATTTTAATTCGTTCAATTATTATTGATGTTTAACTGTGAACTCGATTTACTCGAAATCTGAATCTTGTCAGTTGTATCCTTTGGCCTCTGGGGCCTTATTTACGTTATTCGACTTTGTCGAAATTTCAAAAAATAAAAAAAGATACACTTTTTAATTTATTTTATTTTAATAATATATTTAACAAACTCAGGAACTTGAAATTAAGTTAATAATAAAAATTGCTTTTCTGTAAAACTTTTTTTAAAGTATAGAATAATTAAATTTTGACAGTTTTAATAAAACCTGAGCCGACCATTTTAAAATTTTCCAAATCTCTTACAGTTAAAAAGAATTTAATTTTTATAGCATTATTTTGTCGTGATGTTTTTTTTATTTTAATGCTCATAAAAAGGGAAAAATATTTTAATTCAACAAAATTTTCATTTGTGATTCCAATACCGGACTTCCAAATGGTTCTTTTTTTAATTCAATCAATTTCTAAAAAATGTTTGCACCTTAAATTTGATTTGTCAGTTTTATAGAAAGCAAACCCGGAGGCTATATCTTATGGAAATCTTTGATTTGCTGTCTTGGTAATTTAAGTGACATTACTCATTTGATTTTGCACCACCAACAGACAGGTTTTGACAATTGATTCTTTTCAAATTAATTCCTTTTCGTATCTTTGTCATTTTCATTGTTTTATGTATAATATACAATTTAAAAGTAGGAAGCGTATTATATATATATGCAGTATACGTACGATACTATATAAATAATTATTTTTAGTTAAAGAACATGAAAAATACACGCAAAATAAAATTCCTAAAATTGTAAAATGCATTTTGTTCTTTCCGTTTTGTTTATTTGCTCAACTTTAAAGCTATTTTTCAATTTGACTATATTGAATTAAATGTATTTATTAGAAGAATAATTAAACACACGCGAAATGAAAAAGCAAAATTTTATTATTAACTTTGATGATAAATTTGATAAAGTTCATGATTCTTGTTATAGAAAACATTTTATATGGACTTGGTGTAAGGGAAACAGAATGTGCTTTTAGTAGTAGAAGATATTAACAAAATGTTGTTACACATACTTTGTAATTCAGACCGGATTCTATTTCATGTCTTTTGTGCATCATAAATATATGGAAATAATATCCTATCAAACGGGTATTTTTCTGGGTTTTTTAAGGAGTGAATGATTATTCATTTAGAAAGTTTATTATTCGAAGGAAGAATGAATTAGTCTTGAAGCATAAGTTTGATGCTTTCGAGGAAAAGAACTGCTTTAGTCTTTTTTGGTTTAGAATTAACATTTACAATATATTTCATTCTTATTTTTAAAATATTACACATTACATTTCAATATTCATTGATATCCGATAATGTAATAATGATTTAATTAAAAGTAATTCAGATGTACATGTATATATTTATATATACTCACAGATAAGATTCCAGGGTACAATAATACATTTTAGGGTTATATTACTTAAAATATTTACTATGATAATGATAATGCATATGTTTTAACCTAAATTTTACAAAAAAGACAAAAAAAATCTAAATTATTTTTCATTTATTGTAGTAAAATGCCTTTGTAGAATCAAAATAAAATTAACTATGGATTCATTGTCCCCTTTATGTTCAACGAAAACTTTAAACCCCTTAAGCGTCCTAACCGGGGTTTTCCGTCACATAAACTATGAAATCAAAGGCTAATTTAATACAAAACTAATGTTATTGTTATTTTTTTCCGTGCATAAAATATATAACATGTAAAACAATCAGAAACGAATCCCCATACAAATGGTTTTTATAGATATTATTTTTAGAATATTGAAATATAAAGTAAAAAATAAGCCGGGTTTTTAAAGTTTTAATAACAAAAACATTATATCTTGGGATTTTCTTCATGTAAGGATACATTCTAATTTTAGTAATTAATTCATGTATGCATGCCTAATTAAAAATGCATATTTATCCAAAGTATATTTAAATTATTAATTTGATTTACCGAAGAGTACGACAATTGATTAAAATAATATTTTAATATATTTAAACTCACATGAAATACCATACTTAAGAAATAACCCTCTAAAGAAAACAACATGACAAAGTATTTTTTAAATAATTCGCTTGCCTTTAATCTACCTTAATATCATTAAAATCTTTTTAACATAGAAGAAAAATATCATATTTAAAGAAGGATTAGGACTCGTTCTAATTAAATATACTTATTTTTATATTAAAGTAAAGTATTAAAAAAAACATTTTATAATTTTATAGAGAGTATAAAATGTTACTTTGGTAACACAGAATAAAGTCTTTGTAAGGCATACAGATAATCCAATGTTATACATGCATTTTTTCAAAGTCATAACAAAATATTCTAAAAAAATAAACATGTTTACTAAAATAGACAATATGTTTACAAAATGTACAGTAAAGACAAAAACTCATTATATAGTATTAAGACATAGATTTTTAACATAAAATCTAGCCGATAAACACGAAAACATAACTACTTTTTAATTTAAAATCATGTTACCAAATAAAATTAAAAAGTAATATTTTTCTTTTTGTTAATTTCGCAATATTTTTTACATTCCAAAATTATTTTATTTATTTTTACAAAAGTTTTATTAAGTTTTCGTTGTTGATTTCGGCATTAATTTTTGTTGCAATTCTTTTTATAAATCAGTTATTCAGCATATAATATTATTATTCGTTATTACTATTTTTTTCTTATATTGAGAAGCTTTTGTATTATGTTTATAACATTTATTTTTCTCATGCTCAAAAGCTTTTGTATGAAATTTATCTCATTTTTTTTCTCTTGGGGAAAAACTTTTACATAAAATTTATCTCACATATATTTTGAATATATTTTTCTTATGCTGAAAAGCCTTTGCATGAAATCAACTTCAAATAATTATTGAAGTCAATTACACGTTAAGAAAAAAAAACACTTATTATTAGTCCACGGTAGTTTGCGAATAAGTAGTTCAAATTTAGATGAATTTAATCATTAATTAAAGTAAAAACCACGACTAAAATTAACAGAATACTTTTTTTTTCTTAAAAAAGCGTTTTTCTGTATCATTTGTGTTAGTTATTTATTTCCTTTCACCACAATGAACAGTTTCAAAGTTATCGACTAACTTATCACAGGTTAAATATAATTACCTATCCGTTATTCTTGCAACAGTAGGAGTACTTCTCAATCTTTTTTATCTCTGTCCGATAGTTATTATATTTTTAATTATTCCAATTAGATCAATCTATGAATTCTTTGATATTTCACTTACCTGCAAAGGAAAATAAATCAAATATCAAGTTATCATAAAATGATAAGTTAATGTTAAAACAAAATAAAAAACAATTTTAAAAAGCTAACAAAGTTAATTGAACACTGCAAAAAGCAGAACAAATATTTCTTAATGTACGAAACCTACAATAAAACCACGAACAAAAATATACAGTGGTTATCAATAACGTCTCCGATTAATGAACCCCTAGCTACCCAACCGCTCAACCAATCAAAAAGAAATTTTAGATATGCTTTTATGAAGGTATGCGCTCGAGATCGCGACGATTTAAAACAATTGAGCTCACACTGTTACGGTTCCAGTGAAAAAAAATTCGAAATTTTTTAACGTCAATACCCATTCCCCCCCCCCCCCCCCCCCTATTGCAAATTCATCAACGCATTGAAAAACCATAAATAGCGTTGGGATGAACACGTACGATGAAAATTGTCGACGCAAAGCAGTTGCATGAAAGACCATTTTAAAGGACCAATGACAATATTTTTCAATAGCCGATTTTTTTCCCCTTATAAATTGAGAAATGTTCTAAGATTTGTTTTAAAATGTGTTTTTGAGTTGTTTTTGTGTACTAATAGTGAAAATAAAAATGTACTAATTTGTTTCAGAGTGCTAAATATTACATTACATAGGAATTGATTATGATTGAGTGTCACGATATTACCCAGGCAATTTTACTCATACGTGCATCGTTCCAATGCCATTTATGGTTTTTCAGTGTGCTGGTGAATTTGTGCAAAAGAATAGAGAATGCTGTCATTCTCAATTTTTGAAACCTTTTCACTGTAACTGTAACCGTGAGAGATTTATTGTTTTAAATCATTACGATCTCGAGCACATACCTTCAAATAACTAAATCTTAAATTTTCTTTCAAATGATTAAGCAGTTAGGTCGTTAGACGTACATATTTCGGGGAAGTTTTTTATGACCACCCTGTATACAGAAATTTCTTTCAAGCTACTGATGATAACAAAAACCATTCTTTATGTTTATAAACCTTAGAAACGGATATATTTTTCAAAATTTAAATAAATATTTATAAATACAAAGTTTCTTTTGCTGTCACTGATTTTAAGAAATGCTTCCACATAGCTTTTATAGAGTTTTGTAAATCAGTTTTTACAAACCAGAATATCGGTTTTAAGAATACTATCAACGCTCAATCATACATTTACAAAAGCGTAATTGAATTTATTTGCAAGAGTAACAAAATAATGTTAGCCTTAATGCTAATTTTAAAGCTGTAATTTTAGTACGCGAAAATGTTCCCAAAAGTCAGTGGCAGGAAAAGAAACTTTGTTTTGTAGATGCATCTTTAAATGATGAAAATTCAACTTAAGGGCGATTATAAATGAATATCCCAATTTTACATGCCTATTAAAAGAAAACAATAAAAAAATACACTCTTTTGCTTATCAAAAATCAAAAATAACAGTTAAAAGTTTAAATTCAACACAGTTATAAGTGTTCAGTGTGAGCCCTTCCAGAAACATGAATGATGTGTTTGAGGAAAGCTACCAATTGTATTTGACGAACTTAGGACAAGCATATATCGTAGAATCAAACCGGATATGCTAAAAAAATTGTAGGATGAGTTATCGTACCCCCTCGATATCGTTCGTGTTTCTGTAGGGGAGCGACTCACATTGTACACTTATAACTGTGTTGAATTTAAACTTTCAACACTTATTTTTCACTGCTAAGTACTAAGAATGTATTTGTTAAAAACACATAACCTTGATCATTGGTATAAAAAAACAAAAACTTTAATATGAACTTGTACAGTTAAATATAAAATAAAGTATAAAATCAACGTTTCGACCCGTCTTTTGCAGCCGTCTTCAGGAAAATACGATGATGAAATGACTAGAAATTCAGAAATGAATTCTTCCAGCGCGAGAGACAATTTTTCGAGCCTTGACCAATGATATGAGCGCAAAAAAGCACTATGGCCATCCAGTGAATATCAAAGAATAGTTCTAATAAAATAAAATCGAAATGAATCAAAAGTTTAAATATGTTAACATCTATGCACGAAGAAAAACTAAAATATTGCAAACAGATTTAAGACTTTATGGTGTTAGAAAAGATTTTTGGTTTTATATAGGATGAATAATCGTTACAAGGCTTATTCTCACGCGCAATGATTTCCTTTATGATGTATATTTTCCTGAAGACGGCTGCAAAAGACGGCTCGAAACGTTAATCTTATGTTTTATTTTATTTTTAATTGCATAAGTTCCTATTAAAGTTCTTGTTTTTGTGCATCAATAATCAAAGTTATGTGTTTTTATCAAATATATTTTTTGTAGTTATATTTTATTGCGCAAATGTCTATTATGTTTTTATGTTATTTTTCATTTTCCGATTAAAAACAGAGTTTTATTTTTTTCTCTTTAAACGGTTAGATATTCATTTATAATCACCCAGTATATAGATTTCTGATATTTCTAGAGATAAACGTCTTTTGGAAACGAATATAACTCGAAAGTATACCTTTCTTCGTAACTATAGCCCAAGAGCCGACCGCACAAAACCTTATGTCATCGAACACAAGAAAAAATCCTTTATTTTATGGAAAAATAGCAATAGAGGAATCTAATAATCCATGTCTGCCGGAAGTGAAGTGGTGCATGAGCCCAAAATGAATGCCACTAGTGATTGATTCGTAGGCTTTTGGATAGCATTGTGTTTGTCCTACAATCAAAAGTATGAAAACATGGTTGCAGAAAAAGACAATGCTAAGTCTACGAGTAATCACTAGTAGTATTCATTTTTGGCTTATGCGCCAGTTCGCTTACAGCAGACCTAGATGATTAGATTCCCCTATTACCACTCTTCCATAAAATAAAGGATTTTTTCTTGTGCTGGATGACATAGGGTTTTGTGCTGTCGGCTCTTGGACTATTGTATTATATTTTCCTAAATTTAAAAAAAAAACTGTTTTCTTTTTTTCCAGAGTAAAAAATAATTCAATTATTATTGAGAATGGTACACAATATTATACAAATCAGTCACAATTCATGGGGGCGATATGCGAATAAATAGGAAATAAAACTAATACGCAAAATAATTATTTAAATGTACATCAATAGAATCGTGTAAAAAAATGGTAGGGGAGATTTAAGACTGGAACAGAAAAAGAAAAATAGTTCTTAGTCATGTGGACTTATTTTCAAACTATAGTAGAAAATTACTTCTTATAAATACAGATAATAATATAAACTTCCATAATGGATAATATTTAAATATCAGATACTTTCAAATAACGAAGAAATTCCGAATTCATTTTTATGTCCTTTCTTTTCTATAAAAAATAAATAAATAAATAAATAAATAAATAAATAAATAAATAAATAAATGTTATCCGCTATACAGAGGATTTTTTTCAGGAGTACTCCTGAAATTCAACTCCTCTGTATAGCGGATAACATTTATTTATTTATTTATTTATTTATTTATTTTTTTTTTTTTTTTTTTTTTTTTTTTTTTTTTTTTATAGAAAAGAAAGGACATAAAAATGAATTCGGAATTTCTTCGTTATTCGAAAGTATCTGATATTTAAATATAAAAATATTCGAATATACAGGTGTTGAAAAATTAATCGAAGTTTTTCAACATCTATGTATTCGAAAGTTTTATATCTAAAAAGTGAATATCTATGAATAAAGGATAAATTGCACCCTCACCCTCTCTTTTCCCTCTTTTGATAATTAGCGGATTTATAACAGCTAAAAATACAAAATTTTGTTTTATTAGAAATAAATTATATAGAAATGTAAAAATTTTTTCATACTAATTTTAAGCTTTGAAAAACTTTCTTCATTTACTCAGCAAATAAGTGGAAAAATTCCTCTTTTTTTACATAAAGTTTTTAAATTACATCAGTTTAAAAAAAAAACTTTTTTTTTGCATGAATCTTCTTATTACGGTTGTTTAGTTAAGTTTCCTTTTAGTTTAACTCTTATGACAAACATAGTTATTTTTTCCTTCTCTTACTGTTTTTTTTTTTTCATGTGATAAATTTATTTTATCGCGTGGGTTTACTTCAGGTTTTTTTAAGACTCAGGCGAGATTTAACGTTCCAAATAACAACGATATTTTTAAATATACATATATTCTATAAAAAATTGGTATTAAAACTAGTATTAAATTTTTCAATTTTAAAATTAAAATTAAAAAGAATACCAAATATGTGAATTATCGCATTGCTAACTAAGCATGAAACCAACATTGTAAAAAATATACGTAATACAAACCAATGGAAGTTTATTCCAAGGACCCGGGTTCGATCTCCGGCTTGTCCATTTTTGACTATATTGATTTCCTGCTTAGTTAGCAAATGATAAGCTGCGTATTTAATATTTAATAACTTCTAGCTGAATTTCACAGCTGAAAATTGAAATTAATTGTTAATTAATTGTTAATTAATGAAAATTGATATTAATTGAAAGATCAACTAAAATTACACACTCAAAATACGGTCTCTAAACTTCTATATTTGAAGCACACGAGAAATTCAAAAATGTCATAAAGAAGGTTAATTAATGTTTATATATATATATATATATATATATATATATATATATATATATATATATATATATATATATATAATTCTAAAATTAAATATTTTTGTCTGTGTAACTCTTTTTTTGACTATTGTTATAAAATTTGAAAGACAATTTTATTTTTAAGTGATATTTATTGCTAAAATTAGAGTTACAGAGGTTACATAGGGAAGCTACGCTTTCTTCAAAATCTGTAGATATTGCTATTTATAGGATAAAAAAAATCAAAATGACACCAGATTTTTTTTCTATTAAATGTCTCATACAATATAGATTAATAACATTCTTCCTGGTGGACACAACTCTCATTATTTATTCGGCTTAATTCAATTGTAACAATAAGGGTTAGATTTTTTTAATAACGAAAATTAAATTATTTACACCAAATAAAAAAATATATAGTTTTATCAATCAGAATAAATTTATTTAGCTGTTCAAACTGTTAATTATATTAAACTTGATTAAGTTTTCGTTAATCCTTGTGCAAAAAACATAGTGTATTTAAAGTTGTGCCTAAAACAATTTGACTAGTTCAATTGACTAAGATTTTTAAAAAATGTAAAAAGGGACCTAATTAAGAAAAAATATTGAAAAAAAATGTTATTACTGCACGGTAAAAAACTATTTGTTTGTTACTGTTAAACTGTTAAAAAAAAAAAAAAAAAAAAAAAAAAAAAAAAAAAAAAAAAAAAAGATGAATGTTTTCAAATTTAGGAAAGTGTAACATACCACAGGTATACATATATAATACAATAAATAAATTATATAATATAAATAAGAGGGGGATAATTAAGAAAAACATTGAAGAAAAACTTTGTTATTGCAGCACAGTAAAAACTATTTGTTTGTTTTAGTCACACTGTAAGGAAAAAAACACGAACATTTCTACATTTAGGAAAATGTAACTGTCAAAGGTGTAAGTACATACCAACCTCTTGCGCGTTATACACGATTAAGCCTTCATTATGTTTTGAAAACTCGGAATGTAATATATTTAAATAATTTACAGAAGCACTTGTAAGTTTCCATTACGTTTCCGGGTAGATTTCACAGTACTTTATTCTCAACCCGGAATGTAGTTTTTTGAGATATCCTTATTTTTCAAATAAATGTTTTCATAGACAGCAAACATTTTTTTATAGACAAAAGTGATCAATTCCCAGCATTAACATGAACATTAAAATTAATAATATTTTGTTATTCTTGGTTATGTCAACTCAATTATGAAACTGAAAATGTTTAATTTAGAATAGTTAGTATTTAAAAAGGGATATTTCGATTTTCAGAAAACTGATTAATAAACTATAAGAAGTACATAGAAATGTTTCCGAGGAAACAGTAACAGCACAGCTACTATTTTTTATGTATAAATGTCTCTTTAAGTATTAAATACAGATTGGTTTATGGTGTTTCTTAAGATAGCGAACCCTTTTTGGGAATAATAGGTAATTTTGAAGAGATTATTGGACAGAGCTTTAGTTCTTGTTTATCTTATATTTCTTTTAGATAAAAAAAACATTTATCTTTTTTACAGTATAAATGTTTATGATTTGTTCTGAGAAAATATTTAAAGAAATGGAATTGCTCTTTATGTTTAACCCACTGACTTCCCAGCAAAGGGGAGTAATTGCAATGTTTTTTTTTCTGTAACTTTTAAAACAATACTAAAAAACTGATTATTTTTCTCACCTGATATATAAAAGTTAATTAGGCATATAACTATAATCATTAAAAGTATAAATCTATAACCAATTCTTTAAAACTTCATCATTTCTGTAGAATTATTGCAATTTAAATCATGCTTATGTTGCAATGAAATCTACAGCTTAACCTTAAAGACTTTCAGTGGGATACTATGCCCCAGTGCAACTTCAAAAATTATCACTGGACGCAGGTAGTTCCTGAAGCACTCAGAAAACCATGTCTACTTAATAATAGGTTGTTGCCTGGTGTAATATGGTAAAGTTAAAATTATTTACAACGTTAGAACACCAGAATATTCGAATTCCAAGCATACCGGTTTCGGTAGCATATAGCATACCTTCCTCAGTGCTCAAACTAGAGGAAGGTATGCTATATGCACTGAGGATGCACTGAGGAAGGTATGCTATATGCTACCGAAACCGGTATGCTTGGAATTCAAATATTCTGGTGTTCTAACGTTGTAAATAATTTTAACTTTACCATGTCTACTTATCCCACTGGTCACTCCATCCATCTGGGATACGTTTTGTGGCTTTTAGACCTTATTAAAGCACTGTGCTGAATTTCATTTAAAATAACCCACAAAAGAAAAAAATGGTAAACAAGGGATTAATGACCAGATATATCATCAAACGGCTCTGAGAAGTTTAAACACAGAAAATAAAAGAAAATTTAATACTATGGAAGTAAAAAAAAACTCATGCAAAATTTTGTCTTTTACTGTATGCTTTATTTAATTTATTATAGACATTATGCGAATTATTTCATTGATATGATATGTGAAATTTAGTAACGAGGTGACTTTATACGGCTTCTCAGAATGCAATATTTGTATAGTTTCTAAGAAGAAACATTTTTAAAATGGACAACTATGAAATGAAACTTATTCGAAAAAATACAAAGCTCTCATATTTCCATCTGCAACAGACATTTAATATGCAGAATTGGAATAAAAACTGGCATCGAATTACTCTTTTGTATAAAGAATGTTATGACTAACTATGTATTCCGTTGGTCGAGTTCTCAAATTTCTCTTTCTTTATCAGTTTTCTCTCTTGCAGCTTTAAGGTTTCAGTGACCAAAGCCAAGCACAAATACATTTAAATGCATAGTATCCTTTAGTGGAATGAAATCCTAACAGAAATCAAATTCTTATTCAGCAAGTTAGAAAAACATCAAAAATACTTACATTTATGTTTTTAATGACTTAGAAATGCACAGATTTTTAAGTGTTCATGTTCTGCCAGAAAATATTTGAAACCAGATGATCTATGCAAAAGTTTTGGTTCCATATACTTTTATATTACTTATATTTTTCGATGAATACTTTGGATCTTTCTGCGTTCAGTATATTTAATAACTTTAAAAAAATAAATAAGCATCATTTGAACTAAGAAATTCATTTAATTAAATGTGTCTCATACATATAAGTAGTCATTTGATATAAATTTAATAATATTCATTAAGTATAATTTCTTGTTCAAATAATGTTTTTTAACTTGAAAAAAGTTAGAAGATTGGATTCATAAATTTTAAGTTCATGAGTTTTTTGTGTTTATTTTAAATTCTTCCTGTGCGAACTATGAATTTATTTCTACTTTAAATAAAATAAAAATCATACAAACTGAAATAGGTTATTTAGGCTTAAAAGAAATGAAAATGAATTTAAACATTAGATATTTTAGTTTCCTCTCTTTGAAATTTCCAAAATGCCCAAAACTCTGGTTTATATCCCCAAACTTCCCAGGTTTATACTCATATATCAAAATTCCTTTTTTTTTTTCAGCTCTAGTCACAGAATATCTTAAGGCCTTTATATTTACTTTTTTTTATACGTAAGTTACTGAGAGACTAAATATAACACTAACATTATAAAAAGATGAGCCAAGTTCTAGCGCGTGCTTCTGGTGATAACAATTGCCAACCCGAACACGCTGGTAGAAAAGTGTTAAATAATAAGTGATGATTAAGAATTAATGATCTTCGTGTTTTCTAGTCATTCTTTAGATTACTCTCTTTTTTTTTCAGGATAATAATCCATTTATATTTTTATCATTCAGAGTTTGGATACATTTAATTTCGGGAAGTGACAAAAATAACATTTTGCGCATGGATTAACCATTCTGTCAATCTTAAATGATTTTTCTAATGAGATACAAAACTCATACACTTATAATTTTTTTCGAACATATCTTTCAAATTGGTAAATTTTATTATTTTTGATTCATTTATTTTTTTTATTTTTTAGGAAGATTATTTAGAAAATATTAACGAAAAATTTATTTAAAATGAAAGGATTATTTTCGGTTGAAAATACCTTAATCCACGGAAAGGCAAATTTATATTATTTATATTAGATTAATTTATTGCACGATTTTTCAATCGGTAAATGAAATAATTCAGATGTAAATTTACATCTGAGTTATATTATTTATTTATATTATCATTTTTACATTATTTATTATATTTTCTTTATTTGTTATTATGTTATATTATTTATCTTACTTATTCAGAAATTGATTTATCATAAATTGTTATTCAAAGAGCAATAATAAAAATAATTAGCAGAATGAAACGAGAAGCAGAAAAACATTAATGATAACAAAGTAAAGCATCTTCAAATTTCATTACCAAGAACGTTTATTGCTATTAAAATTCTACAATTCAATAATTTAGGCTTTTGTCCATTCAAAAGCCATCGCTATTAGGACTTAATTATAAAAAATCGACTTTTTTAAAAGCAATTTTCTTTAAATCAATTAATGTTAAAAGTATTTGTTAAAAAATATAATAAATGAAAAAACGCTACACTTTTCCTTTCTCTAAATAACACATAAATCAATATTCCATTTGTTTATAACATTCATAGGTATTCTTTCTATATCTTTTCTAAAAAATCCTTCTATTAATGACAATAATCAACAGGGTGAAAAATGAAGATGACAGTACGAAGTGGAACGTCATTGATTACCGGTCAAATTTATTTGCAAGCTGAAGCAAACAGTATAAAAATATCAATTTATCAGCGATTAAGGTTTAAACAATTTTAAATATCTAATATTTGTATTAAATCTTTCCTCTAAAGTACTGAATAAGTTATTTTTATTAAATCAAAAAAGGCACATGGGCGGCGATCAAAAAAATCCCAGGAAATGACTATATTTCCCCAACTATAGTTGTAGTTCGTTAACTAAAGAAAGTTTCTTTAAATATAAACAGAAAAATAAAATAAACTAAAATATCCTAATAGTGAAAAATAGTTTTTTTTAATATATATATATTTATTTACAATTTTAATATTTTTATAAAGTTTTTTTGTTTTATTTTATTTATTTATTAATTTTTATTTATTTATTTATTTATTTATTTTAACTTGTTTATATATTTTATTTATTTATTTATTTATTTATTTATTTATTTTATTTTATTTATTATTTTTACTATTATTATTATTATTATTTTCATTTTATTTATTTTCGTTATTATTTTGATTTTTTCCCACCTTTTTCTCTCTCTTTTATTATTTCGACATCACTTTCCTCTTCCACCTAAGCTCTTTCAGCTAGCGCCACCTGTCACACTCTGTGTAATCTCCTCCCTCTTCCTTTCACTTTATCTCGACTCTGTACCGTTACGTACACGTTTTGTTTTAGCTGATGACAAGCTATTATTGTTGTAGCTCGAAATGCGTCCTACTTCATTTTTTATTTTATGGTGATTTTACAACGTGTTTTACTTTATTTATTTGCATTATTTAAAATAGCCTAAGGTAATATCAGCAGGCTGGGTGATAAAGCCAAGTGCTAATATCACGCGTAATTTTAAAGGAATCCAGGAGATGGCACCTACCGATTCTGCGCAGAAGGACTGTAAGTTCATTCAAACTCTTAAAGACCAGCGACCGGTATATGTATCGCATTTAACGCTCAGAATCTTTGTTTAGTCCCACTAATAAAATTTTACTGTAAAATGTGCCTTATTTAATCCGAACATTTCCCGATCCAATAAAACACAAATATCTGTTTTTAAAAAACGGTGAAAAAAGATTAAAACTTTGTAAAAAACCTTTTGATACTCATAAAACGCCATGTATTTTTTTATGTCATATTAATCAATATTTTATTTATTCACCTGCATTATTAACCCTTCCGGGTTTGATTTTTTTTTTTTTTCAATTTTAAGAAAAAGTATTTTTACGTTAATAACATTAATACTAGCCTATTCAAATAGATTAATTAGAGTTTAACGAATATTTCATTGTCTGAAACATAACTAATGTTATTTTGCGTACTATTCAAATATATTCCTATGACAATAAGCTAAGGAAGAGTCTTTGGAGATATTTGAAAAATATTATATTACAACAAGATTTAACTGATATTACAACTGTCTAATGCTTTTTTGCGCTTTATTACATGTGATTTTTTTTTTTTTTTTTTTTTTTTTTTTTGTTTGGAAAGTAATATTTTATTTTGAATTTAAAGAGTGAAATATACATTTAAAATAAAAGAATCGCAAACGGTGCAAAGAAAATCAAGCATACATTTATTATTAGTATCTTTATTAAAGGCCTAAACGTTAATGAAGTCATATAGTAAATGCATAGATACATACTAACATTACTACAAGTAAACAATAACAAAAATGTTTCTTAAAACAAAATAATACGCAATTAAAAGACATGTACTATTAACAGTACACCAGCTCCGAAAGAGTTTGATACTACTTGTATCGACTAGCCTTGCGGGAAATTTCTGATAATAATGAAAACAACTAATAAGTAAAAGATGCGATAAGGATGCTAAAAGGAAATAAGTCTTTGCTGATTACAGATTACGCTTATTTACCATAAAAAATTAACAGTTTGACACTTTTATTATCCTTTGAAGTTCAAAACTTTTTAATGTGTGAGATTTTATTATTCTTTTCAACTAAATTACTAAGTATTTTTTTCTTAGCATCGTTTAACCAAAAGAGTCAAGAACGCTGACAGGATGAAATGCAGACAATGGCAAGATTTTGGAAAAAAAATGTCCCAATAGACCTCTGCAAAAACCCAGTTTTTAGGTATTAAGATGTAGCACACAAAGAGCTAAGTTAAGATTGTTTTATCAGAACATTGATGCAAGTGAACAATTAAACATTTGAATGAAAATAGCAATACATAAACTTAACTATTAAAAAATGTTTAAAAAAATCTAATATTAGGAAAATGCTGCGTTTCCTTATTTTTATCTTTTCAAAATGAATATTTGGAAGCATTTATTTTATTTTCTTCTAGAAGGTTACATCTCACAAATCTTTAGATAAGAAAAATTTAAATACATAAACGTGAAAATAAAAACAAGATTAAAATATGGCCACCGCGAGGAATTTAGGGGTAGGCTGATAGTAAATATTTACAATATATATTCGTGTATAAGTCGACCTGTATAAAAGTCAATCCCCTAACTTTCGAATGTAAATTCTCCAAAATATCAAAAACCAGTGTATAAGTCGACACCCTAATGTTTAACTTCAATTTTCCGAAAAATCAACCCAAAGATGCCACTTGCCAATTCAAAATAGTAATAAGTAAACAAAAACAATTTATTTTAATTGTATAAGTTCATGTTAAAGTTCTTGTTTTGTGCACCATTGAGCAATGTTTTGTATTTTTAATAAATACATTCTTAGTAGTCGAAAACAAACTATTGCAATTTTTTTAATGATAAGACATTATTGTTTGTACATTTTAAATATTGTTTTCTCACACACATAGATAAAAAGCCAGAATTTTGCATTGCCTTTCCCCTTACCTCAGTTTGCTTGCCAAAAATTGTTAGAAATTCGTCGACTTACACACGAGTATATACGGTAGTTCTTTTTACCTTGTAGCGTCAGTGTTAAATTATTTTAAGTCACATTCGAAGATTATATGCAATTTTTAAATCACCACACAAAAGAAAATTTAGTTAATTTAATTAAACTAGTTAGAAATTGCACGTGAAGCGTAGCAAATGAGGTGCGTTCGTACGATAACAAAATTTTAAAAATATCACTTTCCTATATCAATCTCATAAAATTGTAAATTGTTAATTACAATTAAAATGCGCACCAAACACTGTTTTCCCTATACCATTATGTAATGGAATATTTTTGTATAACCTTGCAAATCAATAACAAATGTTCTTTACACCACAGATTATACAAAATGTATATTATAAGATGTACTTTATAGATGAATATCAATTTTATTATGTTCGAATGAGTGTAACACCATTAAAATGCATTTGAAACATTTTTCCCCATTGACCGTAATGTAACGGAATACTTTTGATTGTCCCTATAATTGATCTAAGCATCCGAATTTGATAAAATTTGAAATAACTTGCCGAAATTATGTAAAAATTAAGTATTTTAAATTTCAAATGATTAAAATACATTTGAAACTTTTTTCCCCATTGACCGTAAAGTAATGGAATACTTTTGTTTGCCCCTGTAATTGATTTATGCATCCGATTTTCATAAAATTTGAAATGACTCGACAAAATTTTGTAAGAATTATATATTTCAAAAGTCAAACGATTTGGTTGGACATTTTTTGCGTTGTTATATGCGGACGGACGGACGGACTGAACGACAACTATAGGTGCTACGTATTTACATTATTACGAACGCACCTAAAAATCCAGGAGAAAGCGATGGTGTTCTCCCACCTCCACCCCCTTGAGGCGTCGATAAAATGCCACATTTTTTTCTCTCCAAATGACACATCAGTCAATATTCCATTTATTTCCGGACATTCTTATATATTCCTGGCATCTACTGACTTATCTTTTGCTCGAAACCCCCTTATAATAATCAAAATAATCAACAGAGTGAAAGATGAAGCTGAGGGGGGTAAGGGTGACAAAGTGGGACTTCTCCTTGATTACTGGTCACGAAGTAGATGAACAGTCCATTATCTGGGAACAAAACAATAATGCGGATTAGCCCCCTAGGAGTGAGTGAAAAGGATACCGACTAATGTATCAGGAAGTTAATCTGTCTGCGTCCATGCAATATATCATATATCCTATAATAGCAGATAGTTCGGCAGGATAGCATTTCGGTTATTAAGCCCCCCAAAAAAATATATGAGAATTACTGAGTATTAAGTTCCTCGTGGCAATTAGCACGCTTTCAGATAAACAGAGGGAATGCTATGTATGCATTCAAATAGGTTTTCAGGACTAAAAAAGCAATATCCAGACAAGATTTTTAGAATTATATTTAAACGTACATAGCGTAATTATACCTATTCTTCCTGTAGTATGGAAAGTTTTGGACATATAATATAAAAGGGAAATGAAAAATGGAAACTTATGCAAATTCAAAGGCGATTCACAGAGTCTATTCCGTACAATTTATTAATTAGCGGATACAAACAGCAGGTTTAAAATTACCGATATTTTTAATTTGATTAAAAATATTATTTTATTATTTAAAATTTTATGTTCGATTATTTTTTTTTCCACTACTCGAAAAAGTTCCAGAAATTTCATATTTTAAAAAAAATAGAATTAAATTAATTAAAGAAGAAACAAAAACTAATGCAAAAGCACTTAATTTTTATTATTTTTAGACATTTCACCTCACAGATTTTTTAAGTTTGTCGCCATTTTTGTCATCTGTTTCACAAAGTATCTGCATTAAAGTTTGAAATTACCATAGGTAATTAAAAAAATTATAATTAATAAAATAAATAAAATGTTTTTTAAAAAATTAAATATTATAAAACGTCCATGTAACGTTTTTCTATCTAGTTAACCACAACGCATTTTTAATTTCTTTTACTGTAGTTATGCCCAGGAATCAAACATGAGAAAAGTAAAACAAACTGAAAATTTGTAAACAGTCCCTTTTTTCTCAAGTTTATAATTTTATCTTTCCTTTCATACACATCCATACGTATCTGCAAATTCTTTAGAATATAAATAATTCATAGTTGCCTTAAAGTTTTGACGGAAACAAGCCTGAAATAACTGCTGTATTAAAGCATTTATTGGAGACCAAAGTGTCAAAAAGTAGCGAATCAAACGCTGTTGCCAAAAGCTTATCTGGCCAAAGAAAACTATGACAGTTACAAACGCGTGTCTTAGGGCGATAAAGGGGAGCATTTTTCTCTCTTAATGTGTGTTTCTCTTCCACTTTTACCATGACACCCGATTACGGCGGAAAAGGCACAGACGTTTTCTTAATACAGATGGGCAGATATAAATAGACATAATCAAATACAGATGAATAAATCATGTGAAACAAATGACTTAAAATATTTTTAGATTTTTGAAAAGTATTGGAAATATGTTATTTTGCTTTTACGTTATGTATTCAAAATATTATTATTTTAAAGTTGAGGTCTATTATTAGAGCTTTCATTCTGCCAGGATTAAATTATTCAG
Organism: Maratus speculifer; assembly: GCA_964019185.1. Classification (NCBI taxonomy): domain Eukaryota; kingdom Metazoa; phylum Arthropoda; class Arachnida; order Araneae; family Salticidae; genus Maratus; species Maratus speculifer. The sequence goes on along the minus strand of OZ025289.1, from coordinate 102,556,223 downwards.
AGAATTATGTAGGATCGCAGTATTGCATGGTCAAACATAGAACAACTCAATAAAAAAAATATTTAATTTCAATTTAATTCATTCATTTGTCGTCTGCGAGCCAAAGAGATTGGAAAAGAGTTCGAAACTACAAACCCTTTTACTAAATAACAGCCATTTTTGAGAAATTTTAATGTACAGTATTCTTGTGACGTCACAATATGTAAAATGCCAATTTTTATAGCCTCGAAGCGAAAGGAAGCACAGAGTAAAATGAAATAATAGAACAGAAGTATAGTGACTCGGGATGACGCCAAAAATGTAACCCTAAAATCCACTACATTAAGCCCAATTAAGCCCCAACAAACCACGTGCTTTGACATGCCTACCAATTGGAAAAGGCCCAGACGTTTTCTTAATACAGATGGGCAGATATAAATAGACATAATCAAATACAGTTGAATGAGTCATGTGAAACAAATGACTTAAAATCTTTTTAGATTTTTGAAAAGTATTGGAAATATGTTATTTTGCTTTTAGGTTATGTAATCAGAATATTATTATTTCGTAGTTAAGGTCTATTATTAGAACCTTCATTCTACCAGGATTAAATTATTCAGATAGGATTAATTATGTGGGATCGCAGTGTCGCTCAGTTTTTAACAATTTTTAAAACATAAAATAGCTGAAATGGTCAATTCGTGATGTGGAAAAACATTTTTCTTTAATTGAAATTTCAGCATTAAATTTAAACTGCAATACTTATTACTAAACTTAATTTATTCTCATAATTTTGGAGAATTATACTTTCCCTCTTTCTTAAAAAACTATTAAAATTATTAAAATATAAAATACATTAAATAGTGTTGAAACATTATATTACTTTTAAATAATAAAGTATTCCTCCAAATAATGAAGCACCGATTAAAATTAGAACTTTAATTGCAACTTTAACTTATCTAATAAACTAGTATTATATAAAAAAAAAATCTTCTTTCTCATTGCAAATAGCCAGGTTTTTTCTTGCAGTATTTGTCCTTTTCTTTTCTTCGGTTTTCAAATTTAATTTACTCCATGTTACTGATGTATTTTTAGATATTTTTACATGCATATTTATACTATTATCATTTAATGGATTCAAAGTAAACAGCACGATATGTAAACATGTAAATAGAAATGTATTTCTATATTATTACTCTAAACAACTGTTTTAACCTTTTATTTTCAATTTTTCCATTAAATGATAAATAAATATCTTGGAAAATAAGTACTTTAAAACTCGAATACCTATGCATCAGTTATCCAGATCACAAAATATCCGGCTCGATATCAATATATAAAATGAATTTCGATGGCTAAACGATGAGCTTCGTTGGATATGTTCAACAAAAAATCATAAATGTAGGCAAATCCTGTACTTTTTCTTTATATTTAATTCTTTTTAGAAAAAATATTACTCTTGTTAATATTACGCATTCTTATTTTAAATTTAAAAAAATAATAATTGAAGAAGAACTGGTAAGAAGAATTTCTTCTTAATATTATATTTACAAAAAATTGTTTACCTTTGTTTATGAGTTGTTAATGTCTTTATAATGGTCGATTTTTTGTATAGGTATTATTTTAAATAAACACTGCATCTTCAGAAGAAAAATCTTAATTTCATATAAAAGCAAACACTAGCACGAAAAACGGTAAACTGTTTACAGAGAATTAATGATTACGCATTATCCCTCTGCGATCAAACATAGAACAACTTAATTAAAAAAATATTTAATTTCAGTTTAATTCATTCATTTGTCGTCTGCGAGCCAAAAAGTTTAGAATAAAGTTCGAAACTACAAACCCTTTTACTAAATATAGACAGTATTCCTGTGACGTCACAATATGTAAAATATTTATTTTTATAGCCTCGAAGCAAAAGGAAACATAGAGTAAAAAGAAATAATAGAGTAGAGGTATAGTGGCTGGGGATGACGCCAAAAATGTAACCCTAAAATCCACTATAATCCCAATTAAGCCCCAACAAAACCATTCGCTTTGACATACCTATCAATTCAAACCGATCTAAACCAGCATTTTTTTTTTTTTTTTGCTCTTGTTTGTTACCGTCGAAATTGTTATTGAACAAAGGATTAAAATTTCGTGACAAAATGACGATTTGTGCCATTATTGGTTGTAACACACGATCCGAAAATGGCAAAAGGAACTAATATATCGCTTCATAGGTAATAATTGTTTGATTATTTTATCATATGTGTTTTAAATATCAATATAAAAATTCTTTTAAGAGTTTGCTTGAAGAAATAACATTCGTTTGTTAATGTCTTAAAATTATTTTCAGTCGGAAATCTAGATTTTAGATCAATATTTATTACTTAAGTTTTCATACATGACTTTAAAAGAATGTTTTCATCATTAAATTTTAAATATTTATTTACATTCAATTATTAGTATGTTGTTAAAAAGGAATACAGTTGTTTAATTAAATTAGCAGCGACTGGGGAAGGTAAAATAGAGATCTATGTGAAAATTTCATTCCATTAAAGAAACTCTTTATTAATTAGTTTGAATTAGTTGAATTATTTATACGTATTGTTATTTGCAAACAAAATAAGTTCATCTACGCTTTAAAGCATTAAAAATTAGTGTCAAGAAGGAAATTTTTAGTAATACAAATTTTAGTACGTATCAAATGCTTTCAATATCTTATTTAATTTTAATTTGAAGTTTAATTATTACTAATTTTCCATTTTCAATTATTTTAAAACCAAGCATTTACTTTAATAAAAAATAATCGAAAAAATACCATTTTAAAAATTTACTATTTCTTCATATAATCTGCTTCAGCTGTATTTCATTTCTTTCGATTCGTTTTATTAATACAAAACCCCTTCAGCGTGCTTTTTTTGGAACATTAGAATTTGAGCGATAAATGTTTTCATATTGCAAACTTTTTTTGTGGCTTACTTCACCTCCACCTATCTTTTTCCTCCATAGAAAGGAAGAATAGAGTCCTTTTCTTTATGGATTATTAGTTAGAAATAAATACTAAATAAAAAATATTCTTCAAATTGTAAACGAAATTTTATGTAATCGTCTGCATGCGGTAAATACAATAAATAGTATTCGAGCGATGTCAAAATTGGTAAATTGGCGATTTTTATAGCCTCGAACCGAATGGAAGAATAAGATCATTTCTACGACGCAAGCCTTTTTATAATATTTATCCTAACTATCAGGATTCCTGCTTAGCCAGATTTTATTCAGGCCACAATAGTCGAAATAATTAGATTTCGTCTGTGTGTCAAAACTTCTGAATTTTTTTGTCAAAAGGGAAAAATTATCACATTCTCACAAAATTAAAAATATTCCAAAACGATATCTATTGCAAACATATTCTAAAACCAATTTTTTTTAACATATAAGTAATTTAGAGATATTTGGAGGCATTGAAAATGCGTTTGTTAATATTGTCGCATAAGTATTTTTCAATATGCATGTGAATTAAAAAGAAAGGAATTTTCCAATGAAACTCATGATGAAAATGAAGAGCCTGTAAAACTCTTTTTATCGCAATGAAAGATCCTTGACAGCGAAAACAAAGTGCACACTTGAAAAAAAATCGAATTGAAAATACACCCCGTTGAGGCCGAGCTAAACATCAGTTTAAGTAATGTTACATTAAGCAGATTTCAAATAGAGGTTGCTGCAATTAATTGTTACATCATTGATTTTAAAAACATGTTTTCAGATACAAAAAGGATATTAATTAAGTGCATATTTTAGATATGACATTTCTTTTGGAAAGCGGTGTATGCAGATTAAAATACGAAAGATACTTTGTATACGATTTTTGGCTTTTAACTTGCATGTAATTTTTAGTGCTGGAAACCTCTGAAATTTCCTAAATTTTGAAGCATCATAATATTCATGGATTTTTCTCACAGAAGAATAATAGAATTTCGGTTCGTCCTTGTTATAATTTCCTCAATATTAACAATCACTCCAAGGTTGACTAAATATTTCGTCAGTGTTGTATACATACATATTGCTTGTTCATACATTTGTGATTTCATTTTAGTTATATATATATATATGTGAGTGTGTGTAATATAATAAATGCAATGCATGGTATGCATAAATCCTATATATATATATGTCATACATACGTTATGTTTACGTCTTATATCTCCTGTATACGTTCAATATACAGATCTTACACACATGTACATATACTTATGTATGTGTGCCATGTATACGACTTATATTACTATAAATTAGTCATATACGTCATTTACATGGCTATAACGTACATATGACATACATCTCGGCTGCTTGGCTATTCATTATCGAGAACAGTTACAGAAAGAATAACATTCTAAATGTATCCATAGAAATAAATTCTAAAAAATACATCTTTAGAACCCTAGGACTAAAAATTAATTTTCGTGCTTTAATATGGATATAATTCATTAACGAACCAAAACCATATCTAAAAGCTGTATATGGTTTGTATTTTTTAATTGGAATTATCTATCTATCATCGGAGGTCCAAGATATAATCGTAATTAACTTCTTTTCTAAAACGTGGAGTATAACAAGAAAAAAAGGATTACACAAATTATTAGAAAATGAGATATGGTAAAATTATATATAAATAATTTCAAAATACTTATTACATTCTTAAGTTGAAAACAGAAAATAAAAGAAATAATAAGGAAAGACAGAAGTAAAAGCAAACAATCAACGATTTACTATTATTTTTAACACAATCAAACTGATTGGTAAAGTAATCATACGAATTGAATTAGCTTAACAGGATAATTAGATAGCTTAACAGGTAAAGCATTGGCCTTGTAAGCCAAGTATTCAGGTTCGATTCCTGGCCTGGGCAATTTTTCGCTCAGCTGGAAATATTCAATTCGTATAATCAACGATTTGTCATGGTCAAAAATAAAAAGCTGTCAATTAAAAAATTAACGAAATCAGAAGCAATATTTTTAAAGAGAATGTAAAATTACATTTTTAATTCATTTTTCTTAGTCATTAAAATCAAGAAAGAGAAAATACGCAGATAAATCAAGATAAATATTAGGATGTTACGCTTCCTTAAAAAAAAACGTACGCTGTCTACTGACATGTATTTTTATAATATATTACACAGTGAAACTGAAGCAATTTAGCTATATTACTATTTTTTATGTCACCGACAAAAAATCATTTATCCTTTATGACCAACTTTATATCATTTTTATGTCTAGAAAATCATTTTCAGTAATTATTTTTAGATAAATTACATTAGTTATTAGAGCAATAGATATTCCAACGACTGATTTCTGTTCGTGTCAAAGATAATGTTATAGCTTTCGTTTCGCTTTCAGTGATTTGAATGACAAATTTTATACAGTATTTCTAAAATATTACATTGTATAATTATAAGAATCGTAAGTGTGATCGATTCTTTTAAAATATACCTTATCATTTTTGCATTTTTGCTAGCAATATTTTATGAAAAAAATCAAGACATCAAAAAAATGAAACATCTGAACATATTGCATTGTACAGTAAAAAATTTCCAGATTTATCTCTGCGTTTTTAACTGAAATATTATCTTAAAACTTTCACTGTTTTGGAACAAACTAATGATCTATAAAAGGAAATTTATACGCAAAACAAGAATAATGCACTGGATATTTTAAAAAATAAATTAAATTGCATAATAAATTTCATTAGAATTATCTAGGAATTTTGAACTAAAAAATTTTGTCATTTCATATTTTTTGGTACTTTTTGACAATCCCGTCAACCAAAAGACAACCGCAAAATAATAAAATTAATTCCCAATAGTGAATGATGTAAATATCACATTCGTTTGAACTAAAAACGTTATCATTAGTTGCGTCATCAAGTGATTTTTAATTTGACATTTTATTTTTAATATAATAAGTGTTTAACTAATTTATTTGTTATTCGTTATTTAAAATAAAATTAGGTCAATAAACATTAAAAGAGAAAAAATAGATTAGTTTCAACTAATTTTTTCTTTCTTCAAAGCTATAGCTTAAGTTTACATAGGGTAAAGTAGGTGAAGATGTAGTTTTTCATTTGTTTTAGAAATCGCCTGTTGATTGTTATTGTTATTCATTGATTTCATGTTAAAGCTTGCTCTGATATGTGATTTAAACTATACTTCATTTTACAGATATTTCGATGTTTTCTATGAAACCGACAACATAGTAAAAAATACTGAAATGTGAGTATGTCGCATGAGACTCCGATTCAAAATTACTAGAGTTTGAAGCATGTATATGGGCCATTTTCACCATTTGCTTACATTTCAGAATTCTATGTTTATTTTTCAAACTTAATAATTTCTTTTAAAAAGGGAGACTGGTGTTAGAGTAAATGTTTAAGGTAAATGAAAAAAAAAAATGGTTGTGCACATTACCCTATAATATGATATGCAAATGCTATTTAAATTTGGTTTGTAAGGCAAATTGTCATGTCCGTTACCATACAAAATTACTGAAAATATGCAGCTTTAAATTTAATAAATTTCCTAAAATCAACTTACTTTGAAGTGGCTTATGCCCCTAAATTTCAAAACATTATACTTATCAATAATACTTAAATTAAATTGAAATGAGAGACAGTTTTAACCACAAGATTTTTATCACATAGAAATTACACAAGAACTTTTTCTAAAAATTAGAGTATTCATATATATCATTATTAAATTTTAACGAAATTGCATACTTGTTTCTTAGTTCAATAAAAAATAAAAGTTGAATAGTGAAAAAATGACAATTATTAAAAAAACCGTGTGGTAACAGACTTGACATTTGGCAACGGACTTGACACTATGTTGAAAATGGCCGATATACTCATTTCTGATAACATAGACATACTCAAATATGAGCATATGACGCTATATTCGTGATATTTATTCACGATTATACATAATGTTTATACTTATACATGTATTGCTGATGATTATATTCAGCTGTATATACGCAAAACTTGAAGCCTCTGACTTATACAGTTTTTGTGTTCGGACTCTGTGATATACGGACAGACAGAGGACAAAAACGAATGGGATTTCGTCAGATGAATGAAGCTCTAAAAATGACAAAAAACTGGCAGGAAACAAAATCTTTAATTTATGACATATTAATAGATTTTTTTTTATTTATTTGCGAAATTTGATAAACCAGCTTTTCAAAACGAATACACAGATTTTTTATAAAATATATTGATATTACTGAAAAGTTTGAACAAAAATAAAAACTCGTGGAACATTTAAAAATTTTCAGACAATACTTTTTTTTTTTTTTTTTTTTTTTTTTTTGTTCAAATAAATTCATGTAAAATACATTATGACATCTTATTTCCATTAATTTTTGTTTTTTTTAAGTATGAAAATACACTTTAAACTAAATGTATTTCAGTGTATAGATTTGTTAATTTATTTTCATTTTAACAACTTTTCATGCAAAAATCAAAAATTTGTATTTTAAGATTTATATAAATGAAAATATGAGGAAACATGCAACGTACAAGAATAATTTAACCACCATTTAATATAGAGTATGAGTATGATTGAATCAGCGAAATAAAATGATTATTTTTATGGATTTATTTTTTAACATATTTTTATAATACGAAAAGTTAAATATTGATGCTTTTATTTAAAAATAATTGTTATTTAAAAATAATTTATTTACATTTATTTATGTGTTTACCAGATTAATTGCTTTACGATAACTTTTGTATCAAATAAAAGCAAATATAAAAGTATTTTATTTTAAAGAAAAATATATTTATTGTCCATTTAGCAATTTATTTATTTAACCAGTTAGCAGGAATTTTTTTTCTATTATATTAAGCTCAAAAATAAGTAATTTTTATTAAAAACATTTTAAGTATTTTTTCAGCATGAGGGATTTAGCGATATTGCGAGAAAATGCGGTGCAAGAGATGGAAATTTTGCAGTATATTTTTATATTTTGCAATATATTAGTTTACAATTGCAAGTTTACAATATATTAGTTTACAAGTTTTGCAATATATTAGTTTTTTATTGTTTTACACATTCAAGTATTCTTCTCATAATTCACACAATTTGTTCAATATAAAGAATATCTATTTTTAGAAAAATGCACAAGTAAATGGTATGTATAATTGTGTAAGTGTTATCGCAGATCGAACAGAGAGTTTCGTTTAATATTTCTTTTCAAACAACTTAATTAATCAATAAATCCAACTTGCTAATATATGATTATTAAATTCTTACATAGATGGTAGCACCAATAAATTGAATTTAAAACTAATTTTAAAATGAAATTATTTGTTTTAATTAAACTAGCAAAAGCCGTGCTTTGTTTGGATTCGCGAAGCATTATTTCATAAGATAAATATTTGAAAGGAACATTACTTTTTTATATTATTTTTGCATCTTTATTAAGCAAAAACGTTATCTCATGTTTTGGTGCATTTAAATTTTAGAAATGTAAATTCAGCCAAATAACTAAGAATTTCCTCGGAATTTTTTATTTATGATATAAGGCTGGTATAAATAAAAATATTTTTTTTTTCATTTTTAACTAAAAGTTTTAAAGAGGTTTTTACATTTTCCAATGGCCAGTAACGGCGTTCGTTCTGGCCAATCAGTGTTCTTTTTCTCGACATTTTTAAATTACTAATACATTCCAGAAATTATTTATAAACGTAGTTAATATATTTAATTTGGTTGAATTAAATTATTCTTCAATCAATTAAAATATTCTTAAATTATTCTTTAAGCTTTCATTTCGAATACCAGACTTAAGAAACTTACCAAATTTAACAAAATATTCACTTTAAATACCAATATAAGAATTAATTTTACTTGTTTAAGATTCTTTTTGTTGCCACTTTACCAAAGTAAATACCTAAATAAATAAATCATAATATAATTCTTTTAAAATCCGTAAGTATAAACTGCGTAAATAATTTTGGCAGAATAATGAAAATATATTTTATTTAATATATTAATCATGATATTACCTATAATTACTAACCCCATAGTTTATTTTCCTTCTTAAAATAAAAAGATACAGGTTCAATTTTTTATTTGCAAACGATTTTGGCGGAATAATGAAAATACATTTTATTTAATTAATTAATCATGATTCTATCTATAATTACTAACCCCATGGTTTATTTTCATTCTGAAAATAAAAAGATACGCGTTCAATTTTTTATTTGCAAAAATGCGTACATAATAGAAAAACATGTAGAATAAATTAATTATTAAAATAATATTTTTTAAAGGTTATTCTGTAAAAAAAATAACATTCTGCAAATCTACATATCATAATTTATTCTTATGTTTAATTTCAAGTCAAAATACAGAATAGATTTTTTATAAAGCGTACGACAAAATGTAATTTGAGTGGGCTAGTAGAGGATTCGCTTCGCTCATCCTAATTATATATAAAAAATATTCCAATGAAATAATTTAAATAAAACCTAAAATTCAAAATTTTTCTAAAATCTAAAATTAAAAAAAATAGCGAGATATAAATAAAATTTTAAATTTCTAAAAACGAATACATTCTTAATTTAAAATGCTGAAACATTAACCAATGAAAAGAGTTTTTTAAATAGAAAGAAAGTTGAATTCCAAAAAAAATTTGAATGTCAGGGATTATTCATCAAAGCATAATAAATCCTTAAATTGGTTTTTAAAAAAATCCGAAATTTCAGTTTAATTAAATCCATTAAAACATGAAATTTTAACTTCCAGAACCGCGGTTCGAACTAAGAACCTCCTGTTTACTGGTGAGATGCTGTACCTCCAAGGAAAGATGTTTACACGAAAAATGCTGAAATTAAGGTTCTCTTCTAAATATTTAATCGCAAAAATTACCGGATAACATTGATAAAATTAATTCAATTAAAATAATAGGTGTTTTCAAAATTTTATGATTTGTCGTGTGACACGACGCATACAGCTGTAAATTACACAAAATTTAAAGTCTCTAACTTATGCAGTTTTTGTGTACGAACTTTGTGGCAAACGGATAAACAGAGGACAGAGGCGAATATAGTTTCGTCAGATAAAGAAATCCCTAAAAACGACAAAAAACTGGCAATTAACAAAATCTTCAGTTTATGACACATTAATAGACTTTATTGAAAATTTGATAAACTTAGTAAAACAGCTTTCTAAAACGAATAGACAGATTTCTTGTTGAATATATTGAAATTGCCCCTTTGTGGCATTGAAGATTTCGAACAATAATATAAATTCTTGGAACATTTTAAACTTTTCACACTATGCAATTTTTGTTGTTCCGTTGTTATTGTTCAGTTAAATGCATGTGAAATACATTACGATACCTTACTTCTATTAATTGCTGTTGTATTAAGTATGAAAATACACTTTATACTAAATATACCGCAGTATATAGAATTATTAATTAACTTTCATTTTAACAATAATTTTTCATGCAAAAATCAAAAATTTGTATTTTTAAAGTTCATGTTAATGGAAATATGCGGAAACTTTCAGCGTACAAGGATAAATTAAGCACCATTTAAAAATATATTATAAACATCATGAATCAGCGAAATAAAATGAATAGTTCTGTCAATTTTTTTTATCATTTTTTTATAATAACAAATTTTGTTCAACCATAATTTTACTACGCGAATATCCAAATCCAAATATATAACAGAAGTTCTTCAAATGGAAATACATGGGTACAAGATATGTATATGCATAATTTATTTTATCGTATATATGATACATATATCATATAAATGAAATTAGTTATGAATTTGATCATTTTACGAATATTTTTGCAATTTAAAAAACTATTTATCAATTTATTTATTTTATTATTTATCGAGAAATTTTAACAAATTTCGACTATCCGAATTTGTTGTAAAAGATTCTTTAACTAGAAATATGGAGGAAAAGCTGCATGCACACATGATTTAACTGCTCTTTATTGCATGTATGTGTATAATACAGATAAATTGTTTAAACAAAATAATCAATGTAATGTTTATCAGAATTCTCAACAAAAGTGCTATTTAATGAAAATGTGCCGAAGCAAGCTGCATACGCGAATAATTAAAGTACTCTTTATCGCATATATAACACAGATAAATCGATAAACCGCCTAAATAAAAATAATAATAAATTATATATGCAATATTATTATAATATTTGCAATTTAAATATATTATTATTTATATATATTATATTATGATATATGGATATAGATATAGATATTTGCCTATTATACATGTCAAATATTTCAGATTTCCAATATTTTCGTGCATGTTCATGTGATGTTTTACATTTTAACAATTACATTGGTTGAATCTTATATAGTTCTTCGTTTATAGTTGTTTGTATCTAGTCTTAAAATCCATAACAATACATCATTTTATTAGCATTGCTCCAAATTTAAAAAGCATAATGCTCGTATCATGTCTTAAAACTCGATTTATTATTTATCATTTCTATTTCACGTAGATGATAATTTTTAACATTCTATAATATTAATATTTATATAAATATACATTTATATACATATTTATTTATTTATTCAATTGTTTTGTGAGATTTTTCTTAAAACATGTTTCGGCCACCCGAATATTCGAATTCATTTCAGAAGTGTTCCTTAAATGGAAATATACGGAAACAAGCAGCACACACGCATGATTTAACTACCCTTTATTGAATATATTACGCTCACAAATCACCGAAATAAAACGAATAATTCAGCCCTACAGTCTCGCTCTTAAGTAGAACGAAGTAGGAAATACTCTCTTTATCTTCTTAGGAAACACGCCTATTTCTTACCCTGACGACTACTTGTCAGATGGACTCTTTGAAGTGGGGTCTCTGTTTTCTTTATGGTATTTACTTCCAATAAATAAAAGCTAATTGCGGTAACTGTCCCATTCTACATCATCCAAAATATAGTGCCGTCACAAACTTGCAGTCTCGTTTTCTGAAGATTTTACAAGGGTGAGTGGGGAGAGAGGAAGATTTACGTCATGTGTATGTATGTTTTGGGGACATTCCTCCCCTACTGTCTTCAAATATTTTTATGGCTAATATATTTCTAGAATGTTATAGAGAAAATGAAAATGATTCTCTTTCGGTTAATGAAACAAGTATAAAGGAGGTCTAAAATATCAAAGTACGTGAATCACGAGTAAAAATTCTCATGCATTAAACAGAATAAGAAATCAAAATATTTTATCTGAATTAAATGTATATTTTACGATTTTTTTAACTGTATTACTTTTATTGATATTGTAAAAATATCCCTTTACTAAAGAAATTTTAAAAAAAGCTTATAACGACAAAATACTCTATAATTCGTAAAGAGTGTGTTTGAATGTATGTTTAAAAGACATTTCCCCTCATGTATTCAGATTTTTATGGCAAATATATTTCTAGGAAATGGAAATAATTTTCTTTCGACTAAGGATACAGGTATAAAAATATTCTAAAATATCAAATGTCTTGAATCACAAACAAAATTACTCATGCATTCAACAAAATATGAAATTAAAATATTTTATCTAAATTAAACGCATATTTTACAATTTTTTAAACTGTACTACTTTTATTGATATTGTAAAAATATACCTCTTCTTTTAAACAAAATGCACTTACGATAATAAACAATTTAAATACTCTTTAATTCGTAAAGAGTATGACTGTATGTATGTTAAGGAGACATTTCATCTCTCCCGTCTTCATATGTTTTTTATGGCAAATATATTTCTAGAATGTTATATGAAATGGAAATAATCCTCTTTCGGATAATGAAACAATTATAATGGAGGTCTAAAATATCAAAATTCTTGAATCACAAGTAAGAATTCTCATGTATTAAACAGAACATGAAATTGAAATATTTTATTTAAATTAATCGCTTTTTGAAAAAAAAATTAACTGCTTTACTTTTATTGATATTGTAAAAGATATCTCTTTTTTTAGACAAAATACACTTATAACAATAAATAATCTAAATACTTTTTAATTCGTAAAGAGTATGTTTGCATGCATGTTTAGGGGCGATTCCTTCCTTCTCGTCATCAGATTTTTTTTTCTTTTTTTAATGGCAAATATTTTCAGGAAATGGAAATAATTCTTTTTCAGAAAATGGAAATAATTCCTTATAACAGAAGTTCTTCAATTGGAAATACATGGATACAAGTTATGTATTTCCAATTGATATATATTTCGTATATAAGCGTATGTTTACATGTATGTTTAGGGGACATTACTCCTCTTCCGTCGTGAGATATATATATATATATATATATGGCAGATATATTTCCAGAATGTCATAGGAAATGGAAATAATCCTGTTTCGGATAATGAAAGACATATAAAAGAGATCTATGATATCAAAGTTCTTGAATCGCAAGCAAAAATTCTCATGTATTAAACAAAACATGAAATTGAAGTATATCATTTAAAATAAAAGTATATTTTAAGATTTTTTAACTGCATTACGTTTATTGATATTATAAAAAATATATACCTTTTTTATACAAAATGCACTTACAATAATAAACAATCTAAATGCTCTTTAATTCGTAAAGAGTATACTTTATATGTATGCTTAGGAAACATACTTACCCTTCCGCCGTCAAATTTTTTTTTTTTTTTTTTTTTTTTTTTTTTTTTTTTTCATGGCAAATATGTTCCTAGCATGTTATAGAAAATGGAAATAATTCTCATTCGGTTAATGAAACATGTATAAAAGAGGTCTAAAATATCAAAGTTCTGGAATCTCAAGTAAAAATTCTCATGCATAAACACAAAATGAAATGGAAATATTTTATCTAAAACTAAATGCATATTTAAAAAAAAATTAACTGCACTACTTTTATTGATATTGTAAAAAATACATTTTTTTTCAAACAAAATACAGCATATTTTTGCAAAACAATCAAAATATTCTTTAATTCGTAAAGCGTATTTTTCTATGATAAAATTTCAATTGCAGATATTTTTATGGCAAATACATTTCTAGCATGTTTATATCAAATGGAAATAATCCTCCTTCGGTTAATGAAACAAGTATAAAGGAGATCTAAAATATCATAGCTCTTGAATTACCAGCAAAAACATTTATGCATTTAAAACAGTTCTCAACTTTTCTGCTCAACAAGCGCAAAATCTTTTTGACACATTTACAAATTCTTTTTTTAACGGAAAGATATAAAATTTAAAAGCCTGACTATGGGAGCTTTATGGAATCGAGCAAATTTTTCCGTTTTTTGATTTAAAAAATTACTTATTGAGTTGACTATTTAGTGAAAAATCTATTGTGTTTAAAAAAAAAAATCGGGAAATAAATGCGATTAGATAGTTTATAAACAACAACTCTTGCTAGTTTTACGCATATCTGAACAAAAATAAATTAAAATTTATGTCATAAGATTGTCTTTTTTTTATTTAAGAACAGCCTTAACAAAACACAAAATTGCATTATTTTAACTAAATTATACGCATAATTTACGGGTTTTTTTAATCTGTATTATTTTTATTGAGAATATAAAAATATATATCTACTTTTTAAACAAGCCACACTTAGAAGAATAAAATCAAAATACTGTATAATTCGTAAAGAATATGTTTGTTTGTATGTTCAAGGGGCAATTCCACTACCATCATGAGATTTTTTTTTTCTTTTTTTTTTGAGTGAGGGGATATATTTCTAGCATGTACAAGAAATGTAAATAATCCTCATTCGTTTAATGAAACTAATGTTAAAGAGGTCTGAAATATCAAAGAAAAATACTCATGCATTTAACAAAACATGAATTTGACATAGAAAATAAACGCATATTTTACGATTTTTTTAAATGTATTACTTTTAGTAATAGTTCATTTTTTTTAACGAAATACTTTTACAACAACAAAACAATCGAAATAATTTCGTAATTTTAATCGCAATATTCCTAATAATAATAATTTGTATATAATAGCAATATTTGTAATAATAATAATTCGTATAGATCTTTAATTCGTAAAGAGTATGTTTGTACGTATGTTTAGAGTACATTTCCCCCTCGCGTCGACTTTTTTTTATGGCAAATACACTTTTAGTATGTTGTTATAGGAAATGTAAATAATCCACTTTTGGTTAATAAAACAAGTGTTAAGGAGATCTGAAATATCAAAGATCTTGAATCACAAGCAAAAATGCTCATGCATTTAACAAACTATGAATTTGACACTGAAAATAAACGCATATTTTACTATTTTTTTAACTGTATTATTTTTAGTAATGTTGTATTTTTTTTTTTCCTAACAAAGTTCCTTTACAACAACAAAACAATCGAAATAATATCATAATTATAATCGCAAAATTTGTAACAATAATAATGCGTATGAATCTTTAATTCGTAAATAATATGTTTGTACATATGTTTAGGTTACATTCCCCCACGCATCGTCAGATTTTTTTTCATGGCAGATATATTTCTAGTATGTTATAAAAAATGGAAATGATTTTCTTTCGGTTAATGAAACAAGTATAAAGGAGATCTGAAATATCAAACCTTTTGAATCGCAAATAAAAATACTCATGCATTTAACAAAATATGAAATTGGAATATTTTATGTAATTAAACATACATTTTATCGGTTTTTTTAAGCTTTTTATAATTATTATTATTAATATTGCAAAATACGTACTCCTCTTTTTTTCTAACAAAATGCCCTCACATTAACAAAACAGTCAAAGTACTCTTTAATTCACAAAATTTATTTTTCCACCGTAATTTTTTTAAGCTTTAAATCTTTATTTATCTGAAAACGTGATTGATTTTAAAACTCTATCCCTATGTTTTCAAACATTTTTAACAAAAAAATATATTTGAAATTGAAATATTTAATCTAAATTAAATGAATGTTTACAATTTTTCTAATCTGGATTAATTTTATTGATATTGTAAAAATATAACTTATTTTAAAAACAAAATACCCTTATCAGAAAAAAACAATCAAAATACCCTTTAATTCATAAAGAATAAATTTTTATGTAAAATTTTTAAGAATCATTTCTCCGAAAAACCTGATTTATTTCAAAATTGTTGTCCTAAGTTCCAAAATTTCTGAACAAAAAATAAATAAATGTTAGAATTATAGTAGCAAATATACCTGAAAAAGTAATCTGTTTTTAAAGCATGGCAGTTTAATACTAACATTATATTTTCACATACTTATTTGTAAATCTAATTGAATCTAGAAAATATTATGGCACATACATTGTTTCAAATATACGAAAAAATCGATTTTACGGAGCATCAAAATCTTGTGTAAAAATAATTTTCGTGAAATAATAACATTTGGAAAATGAAAAAAAATATACTTATATTCATTACATTTAAAACCGATTCGAAGTTGCATATACTGTACCAAAGCACAAACTGGCTTTAGAAAGTTTATGTAGACATGCTATGTATTTCTTATTTACATTGTTGGAAAGTCATTTGTTAGACTAGCCGCATAACGAAATCATCACAATATGCTTGTGTCTGAAAAGAGGAAACAATATTCGAATAGGAGTGAAGCTCGTGAAGAGTAAACTTTCCTGTAAAACACCCTTCCTTGTCATAAAAGATCAATGACAGTGAAACAAAATAACGTTCAAAGAAAACGAGATATTGACTATGCGTTTTTACTTTAATGCGGTTTTACCTTCAATAGAAGAAAATATTGCAATCGAATTTTTTTCAACTTCCGTTTTTTGACGGATTTACACGTTTTAGGGTTTATAGATTCCAAAAAACTGTTTTTTACAAAATGCCTGTCCGTGTGTGTGTGTGTGCGCCTGTGTATTCGTATGTCGCAATTTCATCATCGAAAAGAGTATGAAGATATGCATAGAATTGAACCAAATGTTTTGTGCGTGTTTTTGGCTCTGGCGAGTAGGTCCTCCCTCAGTTTTGAAATATTCCGCGGGAAGGAGGCGCTGCAATAGCAATTTTTGTGCCACCGAAACCCCTGTGCCACCGTTAAATTACCATTGAAACGTGTATGAGATATGGATAGAAATGAACCAAATTTTTAGTGTAAGTGTTTGGATATGGCTAGTTGGTCCTCCCTGAATTTGAAAAAAATCCACTATAAGGATACCTGAAACAGCGATTTTTGTGCCTTTTTCAATATTGTACCACCTAAAAGTGTATGAAGTTATGCACAGAATTGAACCAATTTTTTTGTGCAAGTGTTTGGCTATGGCTAGTAGCACCTCCCTAAATTTGAAAAAATATTCACCAAAAGGGGGAGTTGCACAAGCAATTTTTATGCCATTTTCAATATTCTACCACCGAAAAGTGTTTGAAAATATGCATAGAATTGAACCAAATTTTGGGGGTAAGTGTTTGGCTATAGTCACCAGACTCTGCCTGAATTTTAAAAATTCCGCTTAAAGGGGGAGCTATAATCGCGATGTCTATCCTATTTTCATTATTTTACCATCAAATGTGTAGGAAATTATGCGCAGAACTGAATTAAATTTTTTGTGTATGATTATTTTTGTGTATGGCTAGCAGATCTTCCCTGAATTTGAAAAACAACTTATCGTTCTATTGTCTATCGGCTCATGCAGACATGGGATTTCGCGTCCTTCTAATCCGGCTATTTGTAAATAGCTGATGATAACAGAATAAGGAAAAACTATTGATCGTAATAGATATCATAATCCACATTAACTAGTTTTTACTCCAACAAATTGACTGAAGCAGAAATGTAAGTATTGAATTAATAATATTTAAGTATTAATAGTGTAACTAATTTTTGAAATATTAAAACGTACGTATGAGATATGATAGAAGAAGGTTTTGGGATGGGCATATCCAACTAGTTTATATTTAATACTATGAAATAAAACTCTTTCGTACTTAAACTATGATCATTTTTCAAATTAAAACTTTTTTTTCGCGCTTTGTAGTATTATTTGAAGTGTTAAATTTAAGGCCTCCTTATTTATAGAGTACTATCTCTAAGTTAATGAAAATACCTTGAAAATTTGTTTAAAAGATTTATGAAAATATTGCATATATTTATTTATTTTTCTGATTTTTTTTAATCGATATATTTTTAATATATATATTTATTTATTTATTTACATTTATTATTTTACTAAAAAAATTGTTAATAAAGAAAATTCACGCATGCATATTGCAAGTAATTTGCACCTATTCTTTTAAATTTGATAGACCATTAAGATAGATATATATATAAATAGATGTGTATTTTTCCGCTAAAAGAAAATAACGCATAATTTTATAACAGAAAAAGGATCTAATTGATAAATGACACACATAAATCGCGCAAAAAAAAAAACAATACATAATACAAAATAATTCCAGAATTTAGTAGCTTGGAACCTTCATAGAAAGGTTCCTTCTTCAAACCAACGAAATTAACATTAATTAAAACACAAACAATCATGATTAATATTTACAGAAATATATAAGTTTATGCATGAACATTAAAAGTTAAAAATACTATACATGACATCCAAGTATTAACAATATATACATAAATTAAAAATGATTGAAATTAAAAAATTATGCAGTTCTGAAATAAAATAATATATACATATTCTTTGTATTAAGAAATCCATTTACCTTTCTAATATGTTTAAATAAAATTACTAAATACTTTATTTAAATTAATAACTGAATTATGCTGGAGCAATATAAAGACGCATATAGTAATATCGACTTTTACAGATTAAATAAAATTACAACGAAATTCTCTATTTTCCTTCCTTTAATAAGACAGAAAATCACAACTATACTTGCACCTTAATACTTCATCTGTATTTTCTACGTTATTGAAAACTATTCTGCCTCTTATGATCTCTGAATTTTAGTTGATGTTCTAGCAAAGCATTTTCAGTACCTTAAAGTGGTATAAGTAAATAGCGTATGCCTCGAATGCTTAAATCTCTTAGTACATATGTTTGCAAATTCAATAACATCTTAATGACTTTTCTGTTACAAGTCAAAAGTTTCTAGATTCGTAAATTTACGTTAATAAACAACATAATTAAGGCGAACACTTCTTGAAGGATACTTAAATACTACGCTGCCTGTTAAAATAAACGGCCTATTAAGACCGGAAATTTTACGCAGCTTTTAATTCAATGCTATTATCATATTCGGAGAATTACCAAAATAGTGTGGCAATTTATTCGCTCTATCAATAAATTTCAGAAAATAATTAAATAAATGACTCAAAAATTAACACCCCGTTTCAGTCACGCGCTATTTAAAACCCAAACACCTCAACTCCCCTTCTCCCAGTATCTCTTCAACCCATTCACAACAACAATTTACGTATAAAACGTAAATGGTCTGTCCCATTCATACCTTCATAATTTTCATCCCCCTACACAATGACATGGTTGCGAAAGGCAGGGGGGGGCAGGCACAAATAATGCTCCAGGGGGGAGACATTGCGACTTCTTTGGTCGTATGTGATAAGGACGTGCAGCTAAATTTCGCTGTAGCATGGCCGCTTGCCGACAGTTGTCTCCAGTGGCTGCATAATCTGGTTGACACAGAATGCTCTAATGACAACTGGAATGTGTTCAGTGGGAAATTATACGGTGACATGAGTTTTATGAACAACTATCATTTAGAGACGGACTAAGTGAAGCTTCTATATGGGATATGCCGTGGTTTTCCTTTTTATTTTTGCTAAAAGGGTGAAAGTGAGAGAGAAAATGATGCTAAAGTAGCCTTATAACAATGTATTGATTCCTTTAGAAGTGTTTAAAGGAGGTAAAGTACTTTCAGTTTAAACGTTTTATAATGGATCATTGGTTATGCTATGTTTTCAATAAAACATTTTCACAATCTTCGGAAACTATGGAAATTGTTTTTAAAAATCCTTTATATATAGATCCGCATTAAAATATTTTATGTCCAAGTGCATTAATTTTGTATATTTTAAACTATAGCTTCCATTTCTAAGACATTAAAAGTTAACCGCTTAACTCTTAAATGCATAGTTCAATTCAGGAATTACATGATTTTTATTTTTATTTATTTTTTGGGGAGAGGGGGGGGATTTAGTGTTTTCTATTGGCTTTTTGGTAAACTATTACGTGTTATACGAATTCAATATTTCCAACTGAGCAAAAAATTGCTCAGGCCGGGAATCGAACCCAGATACTTGGCTTACAAGGCCAATTTTTCGCTCAGTTGAAAATATTAAATTCGTATGATAAATTTACCAACCAGTTTGATTGTGTTAAAAATAATAGTATATTATGTGTTACGTACATCTGATAACACATATTTATGGTCGTGAAGTCTATTTTTGTTCTTATTTTTTATCACGGGAAGGTTAAAGCATCTCTTGTTGATACGGCTTGTAATGTGCTCAATTAGCGTTTTTAAGTGCATTCGTAATCATGGTAAATGCGTATCATCGTTCAGTCCGTCCATCTGCATATAACAGAGCAAAAACTACCCAACCGAAACGTTTGAAATTTAAAGTATATAATTATTGCGTAATTTTGTCTAGTTGTTTCAAAATTTATGAAAATCGACTATAATTTAATTATGGGGACAGTCAAATGTACTCCGTTATATTACAGCCAAAGGGGAAAAAAGGTTTCAAGTGCATTTTAATGATATAATATACATTCTGTGGTGCAAAGAGTATTTATCGTTAATTTACAGGGCTACACAGAAATATTCCATTGCAAAATAGTAGATGGGGAAACATTGTTTGGGGCGCGTTTTAATTATATTAAACTATTTATTTTATGAAACTGACATACGCTGCTGAAGTTTTCTACAAGTTAATTCCTGTATGACAGAAAGCGATAGTATTTACAGGTACATACAAAAGATTTCGGCTATTATACTGTATCTGAAGTGCTGTATACTATTACACCAAGATCTGTATATTTTAAAAACTTCGAAACTACGAACTCAAATCATTTACTACGCCGCTACATATGCAATTTCCAACTTGCTTTGTTTATCTTCATCAGGTAGTAATTATTAATTCTGCAAACTATTAAAATCGTTTTAAAAATTATTATATCGCTAAATAGTTATTGTTGAGCAATGTAAGAACATTAAAGTGAGTATGTAATTAAAAATCATTATTTTTTTCAGCAACATTTGTTATGTAACTAGCGAGTGACATTATCACATTATGCTCAACAGAAATATAAATAATTTTTTTCACTATTTTTCTAAATAATTAACAAAAATAGGCTTAAACATAATTTATTTCGAACAAAATAAAAAATAATTCATTAAATGATTAAAAGAATATGAATAAATAAATATCATTAACAGTTTTAGTATCTTCACAGGGTTCGTACGTGTATCATTGGTTTTCCGGGTCAAATACAAGTATTTTTTCATATTTAAAAAAAACCTAGTTCAAACGCTTGAAATTTCGACTTAATTAAAGAGGAATTTTCTCTAAGAAAATACTGGTACCGAAGAATTTCCTGGTTGTGAAATTACAGAACCCGCATGAACCATGCTTCAGTATTTCTAATACATAAGGGCTTAAGAAATTAAAATTGACAATAAAGAAAAAATTAAAATAAATTAGATAGAAACATTTTGCGTAAAAAAGATGGTTACATTTTATAGACGATTTGTACATTTATAGATCATTATATGTCGCAAATAAAGCTATTAAAAGCACAATAATACAATATCAGAGAGAACGAAATTTTATTTTATGAAAAAATATCAAACTTCAATAGTTTGTAATAGGTAGGTTTATCATAGAGATGATAAATAATCCCCAGCTTTTAAAATATCTGAAAAAAAATACGCTTAATATTTTTTTCAACAGCACTTTATCTTAGTGTATAAAAAAAATAACACCATATTCATAGTTATTGATAATAATAATTTTTTCGAAGTTTTCATGTTATGAATTTTCGGGCATTTAATTTTGTAGGTGTTTATTTTAAAAGAAAACCAGTTATTTACATAAAAATATATATTTATTTTAAACTGAAATTTTTCTAGTCAAAAGAATCCATAGCTATATATAACTGACAAATTTCATGTAACTAGAAAATGCAATCTTTTAACCGAAATTTCTAAAATAACTTTCTGGGTTTTATTCATACATACTTCAACATATTTCACAATACATCTTTACTATTCATAATATTATGTAGCTAGGAATAGTTTTTAAAAGTATTTAATGTTTAAAATATAATATACCGACCCTACCTTTTGAAACAGCCTTTATCTCATTCACAAAGAATGTCTTTATGAAATTACCCTAATTTGCTTTAGTTCTTTTTTCTTTCAAACTAAAATTTAAAATTATAATGTGGCAAACAAATGTCGTTGAAAAATTATGTTCCTGTTAATTGATACAAACTTTAGTAAATTTCGAGATAGTTTTAAAGCATTTGCAATAATATCGGCAACAATAGATTTAAAAGAAAAGGCATTTAAACTTATTTAATAAGACTTTTTTAACATAAGTTAAAGTAACATAAATTAAAAAAGTACTTAAGGAAATATTTTTTATAGTATACTTTAATTTGTTTACCTCTAAACGTTTTCCAGTTTAATTAAAAATTGCAATGTCTTAAACCACAACTCTCAAAACACGATTTCTCTGCTTATTTACGAATTTAAAGTTATATGTATTCTGTTTATCATTTACGTGCTATTCTAAATTTCGCAAGTTAGTGTAATCTTTACACTTCTAGCGATATAGATAGAACTGAGAATCTACTGCATATAAATAAACACATCCTAACGGAGGATTATGTGTAGTATTACCAAAAGATTATAGAATAATAAACCTAATTTAGTTTATACCATAAACGTTTTGCACTGTGAGTAATAATTGTAACATTATTAATACTGTCCCCGAAAAATTGTTCCACTGCTTGTTTGTACATCAAAAGATGTATATTACGTAATATATATTCATGATTTACGAAACTTTCTGAAAGTTCGCAAGTTAATATTCTCTTCATAACAAAAAAAGGTGAGGGGGTGGAGAGAAAAAGAGAGTGTGAGAATCTTACACATATAACTAAAATCCCCTTTACAGAATATAACAGGCAGTAATGATCAAAAGAGTTGCTTCAATAATAGAGCTAAATTAATTCTTCCCTAAGCGTTTTATGGTATTACTGTAAACTATAATACGTCAGATCACTATTCTTTTCTCAAAAACCATTCCTCTATTAATTTACACAGCTAAACCTACATATTCCATGATAAATTGTCAGTCACTGATCACATGAAAAATTCTGCAATTTACTTTACACCAGATAAAACGTGAACTGTTTGAATAGAAACAACGTCAACTTAACCGAAATAGTATACCGTAATGCCCAAAAGAGATCCTTCAATAATAGACCTAAATTAATTCATCTAACCGATTTACGGTATCCTTAAAAACTATAATGTGTCAAACTACTATACTCAAAAGACCATTATGTTGTTTATTTACACAGCAAAAGTTACATATTCCGTGATAAATCTTTATCATTTACTGAACACCCTAAAAATCCGCGAGATGTAATCTTTACGCCAAAAAAAAACCAGAATCATTCACATATAAACTATGATAACAAACAAAATAACAAAAGTATCTGAAATGATATTTTTGCGTGCTGGGAGGGAGATTTTTCAATGCCGGTGCCATGCACACATCGCATACAAATTCGATACGAGTCAAAAATAATGTTTTATTACTATATGCTTTATATGTAAGATATTTTTCACGGATTCTTTGGGGTAAGTTTCACCACGTAGGATATCCGGAATATTTCCGGATGGCTTCCTGAATTCTAGCGGCTTCCTGTAACCCCCAATCTCAGAGCAACACCCCATTTCCTCCAAAACCACACTTAATTGAAATGATACCGGAAAATTTATGTCTGTGTAGGAATTCTTTTTAAAACTTAATTATCTAGTTCGAACTTGTGAAAACATTGCAGTATTCACGGGTAGCAATTACTTCCGCTCGGACGCATTGTTTGTAATGTAGAAAGAGATACGAAGCTCTTCAAAATTTAATTATTAACGGACCGAAGTGTTGACGAAGTTCTTTCAAAATTGTGGAAATGTATGGTCTTTGTTTCATACTTTATTCGTACTTTATGTTAGCACTAACAAGGGAACCACTTTTGCTGTTGCTAGCATCGAGACCTGGTGCATTTTAAAGCCCTATATTAGGAAGTTAGAGAATCGAAAGCCTTGTTATGTTAAAGTCATATTTTTTGATTATATATATATACCAGGTATACATATACACAAATATATATATTTAAGAAAAGCATTTAAAAATATCAATTAGTTAATAATAAAGATAAAATATTGCAAAAAAGTTTAAAAATTCCTTCAAAAACCTAAGAATTTGGTTTTAAAAAATTACGACGTTATATTCACATTTTCGGCGGAGAAAAAGTTGGCTTATTTTCAAAAGTAGAGTTTTCCAGCAACCATAGCCGAATGTCATAGTCCCAAAATAAGGCGAGCAAAAAATTCTTTGTGCCACAAAGTATATAAAAATCCCTAGAGTTAGCTTCATTCATACAGTTAGGATGTTACAGGCATCTTTTAACAATAATTTTAATCAGTTATATTGAAAATTTCTTTACACGCACAAAAATTTTCAGGGATGATTTCAAACATTGATTCATGCATCTTTGACTCACGTATGTAGTAAAAAAAGACGAATTATTTTATTTTTGTTCAATTTGATTCAAGATTTGTATGTGTGTAATCGTAAATCATTCCTGTGTTCTTTTAATAATAAGTATGTTTTTTTTTTTGGGGGGGGGGGGGAGAGGGTGAGTTAGAGCGTTATATTTGCCATGAGCACACAAGCTAAATATGTAATACAATCATAAATAAATCGTGACATTTTGAAACTAACTTATTCAGTCAATTAAGACAAATAGATTTTTATGATAACTTTTTTTAATTTAACTATACCGAGGTCATTACTATTTTTAAATGAAATGTGCCGAAATATCAAAAAACATACTTCTTAGAAAACAAAGTATTTATTTTTTTTTAAAAATCAATAAAGGTATTTATTTAGTTTACAAATTAATAAAGGTAATTATTTAGTTTACAAATTAATAAAGGTATTTATTTAGTTTAAATTTAATAAGCAATATCTAATTTCTTTGATAATAACTTTAGAAGATTTATGAACTTTTTTTAAATACATCAATAATGTTTTACTTCTGTAAAGACAAAAGAAAATATATTATTTTATAATTCGACACAAAATCGACCTACTTTCTCATTTACGAACTTCTTATGAATTACTCTACTCTAAAAAAGAAAAAACCTAAATTGGGGTGTATTTTTCGTTGATTATGCTCCTTATTTTCACTTTAATTCGCTACTTTTCGTATTCCTAAAAATCACAGAAAACTCACCAATTTACGGAAAATTACCTAAAAT
Organism: Maratus speculifer; assembly: GCA_964019185.1. Lineage (NCBI taxonomy): Eukaryota > Metazoa > Arthropoda > Arachnida > Araneae > Salticidae > Maratus > Maratus speculifer. Next base: position 102,530,756 of record OZ025289.1, on the reverse strand, counting down.
CCTTTAATCTAAGCTGCATTTTCGCTAAACTGTAGGGTTGTTCCGTCAACTCCTTTTCGGATCAGAAACGGAATTTTCTCTTGAGATCTTTTCCTCCTCAAAAAACCTAATTTTCTTTAATCTAAAAGTAAAATTTCCTGAATTCCTCCGATTAAAAGACATAAATTTCTTCAAATAACAGAAAAATATATTCCAATCGCAGGTGTGTTCAAACAATTTGCTGCCTGGACATTTTACACTCATTGGCGATTTTTTTTTTTTTTTTCGACGGAGGGAGATAATGCGTGTATGATTGAGAAAACAATAAAAAGACCCCAGAAAACAAAATACAAATTCGATGAATGAAAAAATATGCTTTTCTATCAATAATTAAACATGATTTTACATACGATAAATAAATAACAATTTGAAAATATAAACATAGTATCAAATTTAACATGGTGAATAATTTGAGTTTCACAATACTTTAAAAATATCAATATAATATAACCTGATAATAATTTAATATTTTAAATTATTAAAAAAAGAAAAGTCATTAAATGTACATTCCAGTTTAAAAAACAAACTCTTTTTGTCAAAGTATTCAAAGATATTTATAATTTAACAATTGCAGTTCAGTAATAAAATAAGAAAACTCTTTAAATACAAATAAAAATGTTCATATATTTAGCAAAACATGAAATCAAAATGTTTTATCTAAATTAAATGCATTTTTTAGAAATCTTTTATCTTCAGTTATCAGATTCTAATATTTTTCTTTCGTTACAAAATACATATTATTATTGATTTAATACTTGATATTTTTAATTTAATTAAATGTCTTTTAGTAAAAGATTTTTTTAAATGACAATTTTTTTTTCTATTTCATTAGGATAATTAAATATTTTTTAATAGGAATAATGTAAGTTACTTTGACAATCTGAACCTAATATTTTGTATAATTTTAATTTTAAAATAGTTTGAAAATTATGTTATATAGAAACTTAATCTAACATAACCTAATAATACTGTAATAGTGTAAAGTATTAAAAAAAAAACATTAGCGATATATTTCAGATAAAAACTAACATTTTTTCATCAAATAATTTGTAGGAATTGATAATTAAAGAATTACAGCTTATCAGAAAAGTACAATAATGCTTTAAATACAAGAAAAAAACCTCATAAATTTAACAAAACATAAAATTAAAATACTTTATCTAAATTAAATGCAACTTTTTTTAAATATATTTATTTTTATTCTTTTATTTTTATTGTTGTATTAAATACAATTCTATTTTCTTAAAAATTAGTTATCATTAACTTTTTTAATTTATTTGAATGAACGAATGAATGGTATAGTTTTAAGCAATTTTTTAATTGCATTGTTCATGAATTTTCTATAAATTTCATTTTCATAATTAAACTTGTTTTTTTAATAAGATGTAACTTTGGAACATGTGACTTTGAAAAACGGATCCTAATATGTCTAATTTAGCATGTTGTATTATTTTAATTTTACAATATTTGATTTTTTATTACACTATTTTAATTTCTCAATCTAATATAACGTAATATTAATCTAATAATTTAAAGTCTTTAAAAAAATCCATAAATGGCACATTTCAGGAAAAAAAATCAACACCTTTTTCATAAAGAACATGAAATGATGTACGATTAAAGAACTTAGTTTAGTAACAATATATGAAAGTCTTTAAAGACAAGGTAAAAATGCTCACATGTTTAAAAAAACATGAAATCAAAATATTTTATCTAAATTAAGGTTCTCGAAAACTTTTAAAGAGTAATTTTCAATCAAAATATTGATTTTTCATTTATGCAATAATATTAAAATCGACTAATTACTAATCTATCGAATTTTGCTTAAATTGGTCTGTATCTTAATTATAACCAAAGTTAAGAGCTATTACAGCTTTTGAATTGTATTTAAAAATTATTTTTAGCTCTTTCTCAAACTGAAGTTTTTCAAATTTTTACTATACGCTAAACATACTAGAACAAAAAATCATGCATGAAACGCCAAGAAATTTTCTGAACTTCTTTTATAAATATCTTTTAGAGGAATAGACTACACTCATGATAATATGTTAAATAGTTTTATATTTACGCTGATATAAATGAGAAACTTGAGACAAATTTTGCAAACTTTTTATTATATTAGTACTTTAACTGCCATATCATCTGAGATAGAGATGCGATCTAAGTTCTAGAGAAAGTTATTCTGTTTATTATGCAATTTACGAAATCTTAATTCATTGTTTTATTTTTCTGTTACCACATTTTGCGGAAATAGCAATTTCGACTATTTTTCTCTTTAAAAAATTATTTCGAATATTTCGTAGTTGCTGTTTTTTTTTTTTTTTTTTTTTTTTTTTTCAAATTTTAACGTAAATGTCATTTAAAAAAAATTAATAACACGAGAAAATTTTTAAAAATCACTTCCGAAGGTATGCGGATCCTTAAATGCATCTTTAAAGATTTTTTTTTTTTACTCTTGTCTTAGATGCAAAATCTATTATTTTTATTTCCATAATAATATATTCTGATTATTTTTTATTATTATTTAAAAAGCGAAATTTAGAAATGTTATTCTAATATATTATTACAATAACCTAAGATTTATTACTAAAAGATATTTTTTGTTTCATTAAAAATATATTCCAGAAATTGAAATTAAAATCAAAACTTTTTCCTTCTAACTATTTTAAGTCCCTCATAATTAAAGACTAGTATTTTAATAACAATTATTGACTTAAATATTCCTTAAGTAATTGAAATTACTTAAACATCAGCGAACGAAACAGAAAATGCTATTAGGAGATAATTACGCATGTTATACGCGTTATTCTGCTGTCATTCAGGAGCCTTAATTAGTTTAAAGCCGATATCAAATTATTTGAATACTGTTTCTCCACTTAATACATTTCTGTTAATAAGATTACTATCCAAACATAATTCCTGCCATCTTCGATATCGCGTTATCCAAATGTATATACAGTACTTAAATATATTTAATGGCCATAACAATAATTGTCTTGGATGTTAGTTTAGATATACATTAACATCAATATATTAGCATATTCATTTAATTACATAAAGTATCTACACTTGCATAAATCTAAAAATACAAGGCAAATATTTAACAATTATTGCCTCAATTCTTTTATTTTAGATTTTATTTTCATATTAACAATCATCTCAAGTATTTTCATTGATTTAGAACCACTGATATCGCAATGCGTTCTGATTTTATATCGTAAAATGTATCATATTTACAAAATATTTATGCATTAGAAATCATAATGCAAGCGTATATGAGCATTTCTTTCACGCTTTAATTTTATATTAATTTATTTAATATTTAGTACACAATGACAGTTATAAAAAAAAAACTTGCATCTATAAGACGTCATGACGTAGTTTCCATATTCATGCATTTCATGCAGCGATATTTCGAGGATGGGGATTCAAGTAATTGACAAGAAATATATTATTTTCCTTTTAATCATAAAAACGAAAAAATGTACCAAACCGACATCTCTAAAGGCATCCTTGCGCAGAGAAAACGTTACTGTATATAGAAAATACTACTAAATCAGTAAATAAGTGTTAACACTAGAACCGTGGGAAAAATAATTCAAGTTTTATAAAAATATTTTTCACCGGAATTTTCATTCAAAACTGTTTAAGTTATGTATTGAAATTATTTTTACCCAGCTTATTCTTAGCTAATTTTATAAAGAGTTTTCTGGTTCGAATCAACATCTCTGCATATGATACGGGTCAAAATGACCCGCCCCCGCGGTTCTAGTGTTAAAAGAAACATACAATTACTTCATGTTTATATGTTTAAAAGCTAACTCGCATGATATTATGACTCAATATTCGCTAACTTATGAATAACTATTCCTTCACATACATATTATAAAATGAAAATAAATCCTTTCTTAAATATATTTTTTACTCATACAAATTAAATTCATTTTAAAATATTTGTATTCCGATAGTTATGCAAATACGTTCATAAATATTATTAAAACAGAAAATATTCTAAAACAAAAATGAATATACATATGATATTGTATCTGTGGCATGTCACTTTATTGATTTATAATTGTTACGTTTGTGTTTTAAATAAAATTATACAAAAAACTTACGCATTGAAAAAGTAGTACTCCTTCAAACTCAATAATTTTAAACACAGATATATTTAACTTACCTTTCGATTAACATGAATATTAGATATTGCGATCTGGTCAATACGTACATCAGAAGTGTATATAGATTGTTGGATTCAAATGTCAATTAGGTCTGACGCATACATTCATCAATGTACATTATTGTAAGTTACATCGTCAGGTATTTTGATAGTTTGATATTTTTACAGTATTTCATTACTTTAAGTGCTTATTTCGGAACAAAATGTAATCATTCAACATGTAAGCAAAAGTAAGATAGGTAATTTTTTCTTTCCTGAAATGTTCTGATATTTTAATTTCAGTGTGAATGGAAATTATAATGTTGACATGATAGCTCTAAGATTAGCAGTTATATCACCTAAAATGTAATTATCTTTATTTGTAAATTAAGTGTGCGAAATATTTTTAAATTACATGTACATTTTAATGTAATTCTTAGACTTTAAAATAAATGTAATAAGTCGACTAACTATAAACTAATTAGACATGTTGCAAAGGGAATTTTCCGTTATTAAAATGTTAAACTTAAGCACATTTATATAATGTAAAATAAATTAAAAATATAAATGCAGAAAATAAGTATATTTAATTGCGGTTAACGTATCATAATCTAATATGAAATTATAACAAATTCATCTTAAAATGAAATGAAGATTCAAATTACTTTACACATAAAAAAAAAACTTCATAAACCAATACAAATGGGGCTATGTTACATATGAATACAATCAATGAATTTTTAGAGATATTAAATTTTTCTTATAAAGAATGCATTTTTAAACATTAGTGTTAAGGAAATAAATTAAATTACATTATATTTTAGTTAATTTCAATAAATGTTTTGTGATTAAATAATATAAAAATGATATTCTAACTTTATTTTGCCTGATAACCGTCCTGCAAAATTTTCAAAATATAAAATTTTTATACATTATATATAATATTAATAAATCATTTTTATATTTTAAAAAATATATAAATGATATTCTGGCTTTATTCTGTCTGTTAAGCGTCCTGCAAAATTTTACATGCAAGTTCAACTATTCATAAAATAATAGCTATGGAAAATATTGATATGGAGATTTGTATTTTATAATCTTGGATATTTATTTATCATATGCAATTCAAAAAATTAACATTAATATCTATTTTGAGTTAAATAAGCCTCCGAATCCAAAATCTACGTGATTAAAAAACCCAGTTAGGCCACTTAAAGATTTAAAAAATTTTAACTAACATTTTTGTTTTTAATTCACATTATTTGAGATTAATATAACTATCTATAATGAAAATAAAGCACGAATAAAGCACGAAAATAAATTCAAATATTGGACTATAACGAATAAATATCTAGTTATACATTTTTAAATAGAATGTAAATTCCGTTTATAGAAAAAAAAGTTACTAAGTTATGTATTTTAATTAATTTTTCTTTTATTTGTTGTATTTACTTTATTCTCTAATCATAAAAAATAAAATAAAAACCTTTTTAATTTACTTTATTTCATGCAAAATATTTTACGGATGAGTTCATAAATTCTTTTTAAATGATTAAAGTTATCTTATTCGAAAAAAAAGATATATATATACAGTATCTAAAATCAAGTAGAGTTTGTTATAAAGTATTTTTTTTAAATATGTTTTACAATTTATCATAATCATAATCTTGCTCATATATAAAAATATAGATGCCGTATACATTAAAAAGATTAACATATCCGTTTTCTGACAAACTGTATTTTTTTTCTGTAATGAAACTTCGGCAGAGCAGATATGTTACAACTTAATAAATTATCTTCGAAACATAAGAACGGAGCAAGTTTTTCTTAGGAAACATAAAATACAACCCATAATAAATTGTTTCTGTGAAAATTATTGGTAATGAATGGTTCATTAATTTCCCTAGAATTCTTGTCATAAATATTTTTAACGTAGAAACAACTGGAACTCTACTTTTTTTTTAACCATTTTTATCATTTTTAGAGCAATCAATTACGTATGAAAGCATCTAGAATATCGAACAAGTTAAAGTAAACAAATATTCGGATATTTTGTGCTGCTTTGCTAAAGTAGAATAAATGTTTGATGTGAAATACTGTTCAATTCAGAAACTATTTTTTATATAAATTTAAACATATATATGCATAATGAATGCATACATAAACTTATACGATACCATAAATAATTATTACGATACAATTATAAGTTCACACATAAATAAAATTTATTTGAATTTAAAAATGGTATTTACCTCACTAAAACCTAGAAATTTTATGCCCATTAGAATCATGCTATTATCATGCCTATTTATCATGCCTGTTTCATTAGATTAAAAATTATTTAATATTTGAATTAAATATCCAAATTTCATCTTCCCTTTCGTCGATATATCCACAATAAATATTTTAAAAAATACATTTTAACCGCCTTCGTCATCCGTCAATTTTATTTTCATGTTTTTTAAATTTGTAGTAGCAAACAGTAAGTAGAAACAACTGAAATTCTACTTTTTTTTCTTTTATTTTAGAGCAATTAATTACGTATGAAAGCGTCTAGAATATCGAACAAGTTAAAGCAAACAATCATTGAGATATTTTTTCCTGTTTTGTCTAAGTAAAATAAATGTATGGTATGAATTGCTACTTAATTCGGAGAATATTTTTACATAAATTTAAGCATATTAATGCATAACGAATGGATAAGTAAACTTATATTATATAGTAAATAATTGTTAAGATAAAATCATGCATAAGTTCATACATTAAATAATATTTATTTGAATTTTTAAAAAATAATTTATCCCACTAAAATCTTAAGTTTCATGATTATAAACGTTATGTTATTGTTAAAAATTATTTAATATTTGATTTTGAAATATCCTAATTCCACCTTCCCTTTCGTCGATATTCCACAGTAAATATTTTTAAAAATACATTTTAACATTCCTCGTTATACATCAATTTTATTTTCATGTTTTGTACATTTGTAGTAGCAAAAAATATGTAGAAATCACTGGAATTATCTTTCTATATATTTTTTTATACTGTTAGAGCAATCAATTACCTATGAAAACGTCTAGTATATCGAAAAAGTAAACAACTATTGGGATATTTTATCTTGCTTTGTCTAAGTAAAATAAATGTTTGGCATGAATTACTCCTTAATTCAGAGAATTTTTTTACATTAATTTAAATTTATGTATGCATGATAAATGTATGAATAAATTATATGATATCATAAATAATTATTAAGATAAAATTATATATAAGTTCACACATAGAATATTTTGCTGCATATCAACTTCATGCCTATAAACCTTTTATTATATTAAAAATTATTTAATATTTTATCTTGAAATATCATAATTCCACCTTCCCTTTCATCGATATTTCTACAAAAAATAAGTTTAAAAGTATATTTTTACAGAATTCGTTACACTTTAATTTTATTTTCATGTTTTGCATATTTGAAATAGAAACAGTATGTTAAAACAACTGTAATTCTATTTTCTTTGCCATTTTAGAGCAATCAATTATATAAGAATACGTCTAAAATATCGAAAAAGTTAAAGTAAACAAATACTGGAATATTTTACCCTGCTTTGTCTAAGTAAAAAACATATTTGGTATGAGTTACTGTTCAATTTAGAGAATAAATTTTTACATAGATTTAAACATATATGTGTAAAAAATGAATGTATAAATAAACTAATGCGATATCATAAATAATTATTACGGTAAAATTATATGTAATTTCATACATTAGATAAAATTTATTGTAATTTAAAATATTATTTACCGCTCTAAAACCTAGAAACTTTGTATCTGTAAATATCTTAATATATTGAAAATTATTTTAAATTAGATCTTGAAGTATCATAATTCTACCTCCACTTTTGTCGATATATCTATAATAGATAATTTAAAAAGTATATTCGTACGGTCTTCCTTATGCATCAGCTTTATTTTTACGTTTTGTATATTTTTAAATGTGATATATAAATAAAATTTTCAGGAAAATATTTACATTGTGTTTTCTTGTATAACTTTGAAAAGTATTTTTAAAAATGAAAGAGATTCACTGTGCTTTAACATAAATAACAGCTGCCGATACATTTTATACATCATGTCTTATAAATAGATTAATCTTTTATAATTTCATTATGTGGAGAAAAACGTTGAACTAGACTTTCAAAAAGGGATATTATTTTATATTTTATTTGCGAAAATTTTGCTAAATGTGTAAAATACCTATCGAAAATATCAGTTTATTTTATGAACTAATCACGTAAAATATTTATTCGATCTATTATTTTGTAATAAATAGATTAAAATACACTGAAATTTAGCCGGTGGAATAAATACTTGTACAGTGTTTACTGTCAACAAATACACAAAACACACTCTAATGAATGCATTTTAACACTCACAGTGTAAAAAATTTATCTTCGAAGTATTTTTATAATGTATGTCGGTTTTATTATATATTTGTAGATAGCATACATGATGATACAGTTAGATTACAATTTAGTTTTCACTATTTAAAGAACAATACTCTATTAATGGGTTAAAAATAGATATATTTATGGTAACTTAAATGAATCTGTTAAAATGCGTGCACCTTTACACTATATTATTCGAGAATTAAACTTCGAGATTAATTTTAAAATGATGGCATATTTAAATGTTAATTTATTTATTTGTTTATTTAAATTTATTTTAAAAGAAACAATTTTATAATCTCAGCTGTTTTTTTTTTCATATAAGTTTTTAAACGCAAAATTAAAGATACAAGATAAATTGTATATCATTGTTATTTAAGACGTTTCAAATATTAAAATATGTTTGGTAACATTATTTCACATATGAAATAGAATTAGTGGCAAGAGAAATGTATATATTAGAAATTATTACATACTAGTAACTTACAGACTGGTGAGTTACATATGCATCCAAATGTATCCAAATCGTGCTGTGAATTCGAGACATACTGGAAAAATATTTTACTTAATCTGAACATACTAATAGGAATTAAAAACAAATTTTGCTAAAACCGAAATGCGTAATTCAAATATTTTAATTTAGAAGCAAGAATTCAGAGAACGATTATCCTTTTGTATATTGTTTGAAATGTATGGGTTTTCTTGTGATTATTTTTAGGCTGAATTAATTATTGAATGAAAATATTTTTTTTTCAAATGTTTCATAAAATTAAACGATATTTGCAATTTTTCATGAGAAAAATCATCTATCATTGTTATTGTAGATAAACTGAACTGGAATTTTTTTTAAGAACTAATAAAATAACAGTGATACGTACTTTTGTATATCATCGTTTACATTTAGGAACATCCGGAGTAATATATTAAATTAGACAATAATTTAAAAACCTTTTAAATGATTATTGATAAGTTAATAGTTTCCGTTCCGGGCAGTTTTTATTTTATTTTATTTTTATTTGTTATCGGTGTTGTTCCTGAATGTTTTTAAAATGCTTAATAAAGGTAAAGTATGCTTGCAAATTTTCACGTCATAAATAGTACTCATTATTGCTTATTTAGACATTTTTAATTGTAAATATAAAATTTAGTAAAAGTAACAAGAAGGCATACTTTTATATTTTGGCTTTTATTTATTTAAAAAAACATCTATAAAGAATATTATATTTAATTTGTATAGTATTTTTATGTAATTAATAGTTACTCTGATGAAAATAGTTTTAGATCCGTAGAATTAATTTTTTTTTTTTTTTTGGTATTATTCCACAATCTTTAGAAAATAAATCATAAAATTTAAGTATAATTGTATTACTTTGTATAATAAATAGTACTTATTATTACTATTGTATGCATACTGAACAGCGAATACAAAATTTTATAACAAAACAAAACTGCGTTCTTGTATATTTTGTAATTAAAAAAACTATAGCACTCTTCTAAGTTGTATAATATTTAAACCGAATGTTTATATTTTAGTACTTAATTTTAAATTGATATATTCATTTTCTAACGTTTTAAATTTTGTTGATTCTGAATTATTTCGAAATAACACCTAGTATTTCAAAAAACTCGAAGATATTTTTTATAGTATACAAAAAAATAAAGACACCTACCAAACATCTACCAATAAATATCTTAGCTCCAAATTGCTTAACATTATTTGAAGAACAAATTTTGTTTTACAGCTTGATAAAGCAGTTTTATTTGCTTATCACTAAATCGGATAGATCAACGAATGAATCTTATTATTATTTCTTTTCCTTGTTTTTGTATTCTAGTAATCATTGATTAGAGTCTTGTAGGTATGATTATGCCCATATTTTTTTCTATACCCAAAAGCTAATCTTAAAATTTTCGAAAATCTGAAAATTGAAAAAAAAAATACAAAATAAATAAATTTAAAAAATGTTGTAATAGTTTTGATAGTTTCTTACATTTTTTTTTTACTTACTACTATCTTTATTCTTAATAAAGTACTAGCTTTATTCTTAACAAAATAAATAGATTTGAAATTGTGAGACTTGTGATTTTTTTTTTTTTAACATTTGTTTTATTTATTACTATCTTTATTCTTAATAAAGTTTTCGCTCTTTGAGAAATTAAAAACTGATAAACAAAACGAACAGTAATGTAAATAAGAAAGTGAATGCAGATACGTTTGTATATTATAAATTAGCAATTATACAAAAATATGTGTTATATCTTTCCTCATATAAAATAAATAAATATTCTTTCACATTGTATTTTTATGAGGGTTTTTCGTTGTTGTTTTTTATTCCACTTAATATTATATTAACTATGTAAAAAAATAGCTGCAACATGTTTTTGCTGCGAAAACATACACTGTTTAGAATATTTCCTATATTTATTTTAATAATTTATACCATATCACTTTTGTAAATACTACTAGAAGTGACCACAAATGGCGTTTCGTGTACACAGAACCAAAATGCCTGTTACCCTTGTAATTCTCACTAAGTTGCTTATATATATATAAACATTTATATATCTCGCAACTTCATCGCACACTTCCACATCTTTCATTTGTAAAAACGACGGAGAGATGAAGAAAACACAAACGATATCTACTCATGGTAAACATGAACTTGCTTCTCCTTTCTTTCCACGCAACTTCCAGGGACACACTGATTGCTTTGCTCACACTAAATTATAAAATAATCCACCGGTCAAAGCAGACAGAAGAGATAGATACATCAAAACTGACCTTTGGCTGCTGCTATAAGCAAGGCTGCGGCGATAAGCATCTGTGGAGGCATTGCTAAGTCCTCCCGGATCCAGCAAAACACTGACACCTTCACAACATCCGAAATGATTCTGGGGGAGCCGGAGCAGCTAGAGCAGAGAGAAGTTAAAAGGCCGGGTTTTACTAAACTTAGAGGGAGTGTGTGGCGAGTGGTAGTGTAATTCCCCGCGCGCAATTGTGGGAAGTGTGCCTTCCAACTGCGGAAGCAAAACTGCGGCGCTGCTGCGGCGTTGCGGCGCCCTTAGCAAGCAACGGTCGGCCCCCATTCCGGAGGACGAGGGGTGCCGACGTACAGGTAGGCAAAAGACACAGAGAAAAGCACGTGTTTTCCCAGAGAGATGAGAGAGATTTTGAGAGAAGGGAAACAAAACAGAGATATGAATGAAAAATTTACTACAGAGAAATCGCAATCGCATGTGGGGGTATGATGTGATCTGTATGGTATGATTCCATTTATTCGCTGAAAATAACTTACACAAATATATATATTCCTTATTTGAAATTTATTTAATTTTCTTTTCTAAAAAAGGAACGAAAAGTGTTTGTTTACTCTGACAACACAAAAAGGTAATTCTTTCAAAGAACATTTTTATTAATTAAATTTGCAAATGTATGCTTCTATAAAATTGCGGTTTAACGTAGCATAGCAAACATAACTCTGCTTCAGAAAGATTATTATAGTAATTATTATAATTGCTATTAACAAAACAGAGATATAAATAAAAAGTTTACTAAATAAAAATTCAGAAATATATGAGTGATTCTGTATGATATAATTCAATTGATTTACGGAAAATATGAGTAGTATTTACATTTTTTACATAAATGTACATGTAAAAATTCAGAAATATGTGAGTGATTTAGCATGAGACAATTCAATTTATTTACAGATATTACGAATATTATTTGCATTCTTACATAATTATGCATGTAATACGAGTCTTGTTTTAAGACGATCATATTTGATATGATTATCTGTTATCATTTTTTTTAAAGTAATGTTTACACTTTTGACAGAAAAAAAAAATTTTTAGTACTAAATTTGTATAACTTTATTATGTTAGTAGATAAAACAACGTTATTGGCAATAGAATGTTTAAATTTACAGCAAAATAATGTGCTAATAACTTTCTTTTATCTACTTATATTTTCACTTTATAGTATAATGATCATTTAACTCTATGAAAAAATTTTTGCTTACATAAAGGTAGGTAATTATATAGAAAAGACATGATTTCCGAGAAAAATGAAAGTGAATATATTAGTGATTCTGCATGTTATAATTAAATTTATTTACAAAAATTATGAATAGTATTTGCATTCTTACATAAATATACATGTGTAACAGGTCTTGTTTAAAGACGATCATATTTGATATCATTATCTAACATTATTATTATTTTTAAGTAATGTTTACACTTTTGATAGAGAAAGATTTAAAAAAAAAAACATTTTTTATTACCTAAATTGTGCGACTTTATTATATAAGTATATAAAACAACAGTATTGGCACCAGAATTTATAAATTTACAGCAAAATAATAAGCTAATAACTTTGTTTTATCTACTTATATTTTCGATTTTTATTATCATAAATCTTTAACTCTATGACAAATTTTTATCTACTTACAGGTAGATAATTTTGGTCCCGTCGACCAATTTCGTCAAATTTAATCGCCAATTTAATAGCCAAATTATACACATTGACATAATTTCTATTTCAAATAACGAAAAAACAAATATTTAGTAGGATATTAATAAAATATGAATAAAAAGTCGAAATGAAAATCACTTAATGACGTTTCAAACACATATATCGTATTTAATATAATTGAATATGACATTCAAGATCATCCATTATTGGCATTTAATCTTATAGTTTAGCGATCGTTCTTTGGTCGACGGTGTAACCAAACAGTACTTTTATGTAGAAAACACGTAATTTTTGAGAGAAATGAGAGAGATTTGACAAAAGGTAACAAAACAGAAATATGAATGGAAAATTTACTGCATAAAAATCTTAAGTACAACTAAGGATCGCATACTATGGTACAGTAAAACCTCTAAAAAACGGACACCTCGGGAACGCAGAAATTGTCCGCTATTCGGAGGTGTCCGCTATTGGGAGAACCTCAGAAATTCAAAAACCCCTAAGAAATGCTTAATGTTTCATTAATATACTTTTATATGTTCTAAAACCTCTATTAGATATTAATCAGAAATTAAAAATTATTTTTAAACAATAAAACTGAAATTAAATTTTGCACACTTTTATCCACTGTTTATTATATTACTGTGAAAAAAATCTGTTACAAAAGTTTATTTTTGCTTGCGATTACATATAATTTGTTTCTCTGTGTGATATTATAGGATATTGTAAAGTTTCAGGCGAAGAGGGAGGGATTGCACTTTTTGGTCTTTAAAAGCATAAAATCTCAAAATGTTCTTTGATGACATTTCAATAGTCTGGGAGATTATTTCTCCAAGGCAACCCCCTAAATTTAGCACTGAACATTGGGGGGGGGGGGGGTTTCCCCAGCTCTTTATCTACATTTAACTGTGATCACAAAATTTGTGACACGTTGTCCTGATAAATTCAAAGGCTTTTTTTACTTTTTTTAAAAAATATTTTTTTATCTTTTATCGCCGAATAAAGTGTCCGCTATTCGGAATGTCCGTTATTCAGAGGTTAAATATACAAAAATTTAAGTTTTGGGAGTGGGGATTGGAAAACTGTCCGTTAAATAGAGGTGTCCGCTATTCGGGAGTGTCCGTTATGGAGGTTTTACTGTATTAATTAATTTATTGACTAAAAACATTGATACATAACATTATTAAATAAATATAGATGTACATAAAAAAATACAAAAATTTTATCTTTCGACACAGAAAATATCATCAATTCAACAAAAAATTATTTTTATTAATTAAAGTGAAGAACTTTATGATAATATTAAATCTAAATATCATAACACATCGAAAAGCATCGGAAGTAAGCAAATCTTTAGCAGACAGGAAGTTCTAATGATTTTAATGAGGCCTTATAACAGGAATTTCTGCAAAAAGAATAGGAAAATTGGAATGGTGAGGGATATAGGAATTTATGGACATTCTGAGTATTTAGACAGTATAAACAATAAAATTACCGTCTTTAGTCGTGCATAAGTTGAAAATTTTAGAGAAAATTTGGGGTTTGAAAAGGGGAGGGTCGATTTATACACGAGGTACTAAAAAGAAAAAAATATTAGAAAATTGGTCAATAAACAAGTCTTTTAAGTAATCACATATGTTTCTAGGTTGGAGAGTGAAATAAAAACGGACCTCAGTCATAATTTTGCTTAAGAATGGGGGGAGGGAAATTTCTACCTAGTATATACGGTAGATCAAATTAAGTTTTTTGTTTAAAAAATTCCCTTCCATAGAAACTAAGCAGTTTCCATTAATAAAAAAATAAGTTAATGTTACCAAGTTACATAAAATAATTAATTTTTATGAAAGAAATATGAACAACAAATATATAACTTAAACTTAGTATAAAAATCTATTAAATATTAATGCATAAAAATTAAGGAAAATATGAAAGATATAATATAGAGATTACATACTATTCTGATGATATCTTCTTTTAGGAGATATGGAAACAAAAGTTTAAGGAAATTCCTGAGAAAAGAGAAGAATTGAAAGCGTCAGAAAATAAAAGTTGAAGGGGAGGAAGCTTATAATTTGAAAAAAGGAAAATTCAATATATACAAGGACGAGCTTATAATTCGAGAGCGCTTACTTTCAGTACTTTACGGTAATTCTTTGAGAAAAATTTTTGTTCTTGTTCTCATTATTCTGTAAGAGGAAACAACGTATATTGAAAGACTTATCACGAAACCAAATTGTAAATGATAAATTAAAGGTCAGAGATCGGAAGATCTGACGAAGTACATTGAGGAAGACAAAATTCCTTCACAGATTACAAAGTCATTGTGTATGTATGCATTATATCAGTATTGCAGTTAATGAAACAAATGTGCACAAAATAATTAGTTTAGATACGGAAAAACATAAACAAAAAATATAAATCTTAAACACAATATAAATATGCATCAACTTTTAGTGCATAAAAATGAAGAAACACATGAGTATAATACCGCGATCACATACTATTTCGATACAATAATATGGTAATGAGATTAGATAAAATATAATTTGCATAAAATATCTTCTTTTAAGAGATGTGCAAACAAAAATTTAAGGAAATTCCTAAAAAAAAAAGAGGAGAATTGAAATCATCAGAAAAGAAGATTTGAAGGGAAGGGCTTATAATTTGAAAAAAGGAAAAATTCAATATATATCAGGTGAAGCTTATAATTTGAGCGGCTTACAGTAATTTCGCGCTTACCCGCCGCACCTCAGATAAGTCAATTTCCTCCCAGAATTTACTTTAAATAAAATGTGACTTACTTTTGCTTAGCATTAATTTGACTTCTTTCTTACAATAAAATTTCCAGTCTGAAAAAGACAACTAAGCCGCGGCCGGCGTATACGCGCGAAATTATGGTACTTTCAGTACTTTTCGGTAATTGTTTGAAAAAAATGTTTCTTCTTGCAATCATTATTCTTTAGAAGGAAAAGTTAGCGAAAGACCTATCACAAAACTAAATTGCAAAATATAAATTAAAGGATAGGGATCGGCTGATCTGGCAAGGTACATTAAGAGGCTATTCGAATCCTCAAAAAGACCCGGATGAGGAGTTAAGTCTATGGGGACGTTATTTGAAAATATCTCGCTCAACATTTAATATTTTTACATTTTTTTGCATAGGATAGCTAATTATAATCTACAGCTCATATTCAAAATATTAGAATAATTACCTTTTTTTTAGAAATTGAAAATATCGTTTGGTAATTTAATGTCTTTTAATGAAAATATGAAAACGATATTTTTATTAAGAACTTATTGTTGATTAAACTTACTTGTTATCTTAAATTTAATATCATTTTTGAAAAGATTAATTGCAAAAAAAATTATTTTGAAAAGTCAAAATATTAGAATATTTATTCAAGTGGTTCAAAATATTAGAATATTTCACATTAATTCTCCTTTAATTATTACCAATTCTTAACTGGTGGCATCATTGATTAAATTCAGACTATTTTATTTAAAATCAGTATTCTTTTTTGCAGTTTGTTTCTTTTTTGTCTTAAAATGGGCCGTGTGAGTGATATTCCTGAATCTACTAAACTTCGTATGGTTGATTTGTATCGGCACGGTAAAAATCAATATTTTATAGCGAATTATTTACATTGTTCGCAATCGAGCGTTAGTAAAATACTAACACAATATTCAAAAATTGGAAAAATTCAAAATAATCGCCGAAATGGTGGCCGAAAACAAAAAACATCTGCTAGAAATGACAGGAAACTGAAGCGTATAGTTAAGAAAAACCGTTTTAAAAGTGTGCGATTTTTGCACCGAAAATGGAAAGAAGAAGGAGTTGAAGTTTCTACATCGACAACATTAAGACGTCTCCATAAATTTAAATTTGAATCTCGTGTACCGAAAACAAAACCTCTCATGACTGCAAGACAAAAGCGTATAAGATTGAATTGGTGTAAATCAAGACGTTTATGGAGCAATGAAGATTGGAAAAATATATTATTTAGTGATGAAAGTATGTTTTGTGTTTCATATGGTAATCAAGGTATTCGAGTTTGGAGAATGAAGCAAGAAGCATTTGATAAAGAATGCCTTAAACGTTCCGTAAAATTTGCTGCTAGTGTCATGGTTTGGGGTTGTATGAGTGCAGAAGGACCTGTAAAGTTATGCATCGTCTACGAAAAGGTTAACTCTCTGATATATCAAGAAATTTTAGAATATTACATGATTCCATCATCAGAAGATTTATTTGAAGATGATTTCATCTTTCAACAAGATTTAGCGTCCCCGCATACCTCGGTGTCAACTAAGAATTGGTTCCGCCAACGCAAAATTAAGGTACTTCCTTGGCCACCAAATTCACCAGATCTTAATCCCATCAAAAACTTATGGTGTATAATGAAGAAAAAACTTCAAGAAAAATCCTCCTTCAAGTAAAACTGAGTTAGTGGCACGTATAAAGTCTATTTGGGCTAATATTGATAGAAATGTTTGTAAACACCTTGTATATAGTATGCAAGATCGATTGTACACTGTTATGAAAGCTAAAGGGGATGCTACAAAATATTAACTACCATTTATTTCATATTCATAAGGTAATATTGTTGCGTAAAATAAAATATTCTAATATTTTGAACCAATCTAAATTTTTTTCTAATATTCTGGTGTGTTTAAGGAAGCTGTATACCTAATTTATTGTGATGTATTTTATATTTTATAAATGTTAAAATCTTATCTAAACATTCCAGATTTAATTTATAAGAAATTTAATTGCATTTACTTAGTATAAAAAATAAATAAATGACAAATAATTTTTTCTTATTACTTTTTCTCAATTATTCTAATATTTTGAATATGAGCTGTACACCCGGTCTAGTTTTTACTTTTTTTATTTTGGTTTCAATTTTTTTTTAATATTAGTTTAACTTTCTGAACCGGTTAGAACCGGTTCTGAAATTTAAACTATCATAATATTAAAAAACATATATAACCAAAATTGAAAATGTAAAAAATTGCCCTGTTTTAGATCGTCCTCAGTTATCCTATGCAAAAACAATCATGTAAAAATATTAAAATTTGAGCGAGATATTTTCAAATAACGCCCTCATAGACTTAACTCCTCATCCGGGTCTTTTTGAGTGAGTTGAATGTCTTCTAGGCCGAAATCCTTCACAGATTATAGAGCCATTGTGTATGCATGTATTATATCAGTATAACAATTAATGAAACAAATGTACATAAAATAATTAATTTAGATACGGGCAAATATAAACAAAAACTATAAATCTTAAACACAATATAAATATGTATGAAATTTTAGTGTATAAAAATGAAGAAAAACACTAAAATTATAATATAGAAATCACATACTGTTCTGATACAATAATATGGTAATAGATTACATAAAGATAAATTGCATAAGATGTCTCCTTTTAAGAGATATGGAAACAAAAATTTAAAGAAATTCCTGAAAAAAGGAAAAGGTGGGAAGCGTCAGAAAATAAAATTTTTAAGAGGAAAACTTAGAATTCGAAAAAAGGAAAAATTCGCGATATATCAAGAGGTGTTTATGATTGAAGAGGACTTACTTTCAGTACTTTACGGTAATTCTTTGAGGGAAAAAACTGTTTGTTCTTGCTATCATTATCTCGAGAGAAAAAAAAAGATAGAGAAACACTTATCAGAAAACCAAATTACAAATTATAAATTAAAAGCTAGGAGTCTGAAGATCTGGCGAGGCACATTAAGAAAGGCCAAAATATTTCATAGATTGTAGAGCTATTGTGTATATTTTATCAATATTGCAATAAAATTGATTTCTTGATTCAATATGAATGAATATAAATCGAAGTCAGATAGTATCATAATCATAAACACAAATGCAATTCACACTGTACAACAAATTTTACAAAATAATTTATGATTAAGGATTAATATTCGTACCTACAATATATATTTTTTCTATCTGAAAACAAATTGTTAAACATTTTGTTTTAATATTTTGATTTTATAACTTTTCACTTAGATCTGGAGTTATTAAATTTTGATTATTTACAGATTTTATTTAGATTCATTTTTGTTTATTTACAGAAAAAAATCAACCGTCCTATGCGTAAAAAACAAAAAATCCCGATGTAATTCCTTGTAACTTAAAATGATGTCTCCGAAAGCATGGGGAAGAGAGTCTCAGCTATTGAAATCTAACCTGCAAAAAAGAATTAAAAAATGTCAAAATGACATGTAAAAGAAAAAATATATTTTTAAAATAAATATCCATATTTTTTTTAAGCTATTGTAATTTTCTATAAAAGTCATAATGAACAGAAAGATTATTTTCTTCAACATGATAAGTCATTTTGAAGGTTGGACTAGCATAGTTAAGGTCCAAGTAGGAGGCTTATTCCAGCTGTTGGAATAAACCTCATTTATGCTCCTACAGCCTTGAAGATACTATAAGTGTTGGATTTTTTTTCTTTTCATCTGAGTCACAAGCATGGCAGTTTAGAACAGGAACGAAAATGATGTGGGGGCAGAGGGGGCATGTGGCCCGGACCCCAAAATGAAGAGGCGCCAAATAAAATTTTGTTTGTCAATTCTATTTTTAGCACGGTATTGTTAAAATCATTCTGCCTGGGGCCTGCCAAAGCAAAAGCATTGACGAATCTAAAGATGATATGGAAAAGAATAGAAATTACTACTCCAAGAATCCTATATAAAGCAGATTTTTTTTCGATTCTGTTATCAAAAATATGTTTCACAAAGCAAATTACGTATTTCAGAATTACATACATTATGATTGCATAGTTTAAATTTTAAAATAAATCGGATTTATTAGAAAATTAGTAAAAATCTCTTTGCAAATGCACCTCGCTAAAGGGCTTTAAAATCCATTATTTTTCCAGGGTGCAAAAAAAGGCAAATTTCTTCTCTGGTTTAAAAGTTCTGAAAAAAAACTGAAATTGTATGAATTTGATTTTCAGAAAGTATGCATATCGATATAGCAATTATTCTGGGAAAAATGAAATCATACTATGTAATCATACTCATGAAATCATACTATGTATTTATTATGTTTTATTTTCTTATTTTAGAAGATCCATTCAATTGCGATTTCGAAAGGAAGAAAGACAGCTAAACGTTTAGCACAGCTGTACTTAAAAAGAGTCTGATTCATGGGCATGTGCAGAAGCAATGGTCGAACCAATGAAAAAATATTTATTGCCATTTAATGATAATTTTTAATTAATGTATCGGTTAATTATTAAAAAATAAAAAAATATTATTCCCAGAGACGTTCGGACCTGATTTTAACTATCCATACTTAAATTTGTAGACTTAGATGTGCGTGCGAAAGATTTCTCTAGCCATTGCAAACAAACACACACACGCACATTTCTTTTGTAAAAATAACGTTAAAAGTAAAAGTTAGATTTATTATTAAACTTTTCAAATGTACATTACAAACAATAAAATATTCTTATATAAATTATTTGTACATATTTCTATACACTAATAACTAAAATATTTGAATACTACAACGTTCTAACGGTAAATAAAACATTCACAATTTATCTAAAATCTCTCATCAGAAATTAATGGGAATTTTTAATTAATATATAGGTTAATTATTAAAAAATGAAAAATGTTATTTCCAGGGACGTTCTGACCTGTTTCCGTCTATTCATACTTAAATTTGTAGAATTCTTTGTGCGTGCGATAGATTTCCCTAGACATTGTAGACAAACACACACACACATATCCCTTTTATTAAGGGGCAACACTAGGCACAGAAAAAGACCCCGAATAATAGTGTAAAGTCTACGGGGACGTTCTTTTCAAATATCTTCCTCAAATTTTAATATTTTTGCCTGACTTTTTTTGCATAGAATAGCAGAAGACGATCCACAAACGGCCTAGTTTTTACTTTTGCAGTTTCGGTTTTAGATTTTTTTTTTAATTACTTTAACTTTCAAAACCGGTTTAAACCGGTTCTGAAATTGGAACTATCTTAATATAAAAAATATGTAAGCAAAATCGAAAAAGTAGAAACTAGGCCGGTTGTAGATTGTCCTCAGCTATTCTATGCAAAAAAAATCATGTAAAAATATTAAAATTTGAGCGAGATATTCGAAAGGAACGCTCCCATAGACTTTACATTACCATACGGGTCTTTTCCTATGCCAAGTGAGGAGCCTTAAGGTGGGTTTTTATAACATTAAAAGTAAAAGTATTATTAACCTTTTAAAATGCGCATTACAAACATTAAAATATTCTTACATAAATTATTTGTACATATTTCTGTAGATTAATAACTAAAATATTTGAATACATACAACCTCGTAACGGTAAATAAAATGTTCTCAATTTACCTTGCAAATTATGTAAATATTTTGAATTTGTCATAGGATAAGATAAACAAACCTCCATGAATGCCTAATTTTGTATTCAATCTTTAAAAACTGTGTTCAAGCGTTTGAATACACGAACGTGTACTCATTATGCTATAAATAGCTCTAGCGAGAGTCAAAATGATTGCGTAGGGCTGTGAATGATTTTAAGCATGTCTCTGACATATGTATGCAAATATTGTGCTTCTAATGTATGGTATTCTATGTCTATGGAAGTACCCCCCTTGATTTTCGCACCATAGAGGTGGTAGGTACATCATTGCGATCCGATGCATTGTAATTTATCTACTCCGATCAATAAGAGATATGTGTTCCTAGCCTACTAAACATTGAAACATTTGCAACAATTCTATACAATTTATGCTCCAACACGTAATAATATACAATTTAATGAATACTAGCCAGTAACGTATGGAATCGTTCGTTTAAATATAAGATGTGCATCAATATATTTTAACTTTTGGTTTAATCAATGCAGTATGTTTACAATTTTTTAAGGTTCAGTTGATTATGTTAATTTATTCATATTAATTACTGGTAGTTTTTAATATATTTAATAAATTTATTTTTCCCCCTTATTTATTTTATTAAATTCAAGTATGACTTATAAAGAAATTTTCTATCCGAAAATTGTAATACCCGCGTAAATTCTGTTCTTTAAAAAAAAGAAAATCTAATTTAACGTCTATAAAAACTAAAGCTAATAATTAAAAAAAAAAAGATTTTTAAGCGAGTTTAAAAAATAAGCCTCTATTTTGGTCGTTATATGTTTACATATGGATGCATATATCAACCATTGACGGATTTTAATGTGACTTTACAATAGATGTGAATTACAGTACACGAAGAAGGCTTTAATTACATAGACAGTTTATCTTTAATTATACATAAATATAGACAAAAGTAGTGGACAAGTACCTCCTTCCCTTGTCATAATCCCTTTGATTACGCAGTTTAAGAACTTTAACGGTAATATATACAATATTTGTACTGAAAGACTATGAAGGCTAGAGGGAACTCCAAAAGTTTAAAGAAGAGGAAAGCCTCAAACCACCTTGTCGTAATTTATTTATTCAGTGTACATAAGAAAGCTTCCATAACAAAGTGGTACCATACGTACAATATACACTCGAGTCTCCATATAACGAAATCCATTATTCAGTCAAAAAATTCGTTATATAAAAAAATTCGTTGAATAGAGAACGGCAAATTTTTTCCCATTTAGTGTTTAAATTTTGAAACAGAATTGTTTTTGAGCTGTTTAATTAAGTTTTTGAAATATTTAACGAAATTTTTCCAGAATCTCAAACATTTTCACCACTTCCTTTTTTTTCCTGTGTCATTTTGATTATTTTCAAAATTATTACTTTATCAGACAGAGTCATGTTTATCCTAGAAACAATTTTATGCGGATGCAGTAGAAGATAACATCAGCATAGATGTCATTTAGTAACAATTCTTCATTCAAATGGTCTCTCACAACAAGAAATGTTCCGAGTCAGCACAAACAACAAACGCCCACTCTAAACTTTAAGAATAATGAAAGTTACTTTAGGTAGATGAAAATATGCAAAAAAAGACGGCCTTTCTGCAATTACCCCCTTATCCCTTCCTTATTCCTGCCTTACTGTCAAAACCAAGGAACAAACAACATTTTCAAGACGACAATGGAATAGTTTTATATATTAGAATGCTTTGTGGGGGATAATTGCAAATCGCTCCAGTAGCAAATGTTTCAATCCTTTCCAAGAACGCATGCTCATCTTGGCTAAAATAAAGTCAAGTGTAACTATACAAAAATGATATTTTTCTTGGGGGGAGGGGGGCGATTCCTTTTATTGGACATAAAGAGTAAGGTAAAGGAAAGCATCTATGAAACATAAACCAGAAATCAACAAAAAAAAATATTCTACAAATAATTTGAAACGTTTTCTGAACATATGAAAGACTATTTTTGAAAAAAGCTCGTTAAAGGGAGATATATATTTCGCTATATGGCGATTATTTTCAATGTAATCATGAAAAAATTGACCGTTCCTACAAAAAAGTCGTTAAATAGAGAAATTCTTAATATATATATATATTCAATATATATATATATATATATATATATATATATATATATATATATATATATATATATATATATATATATATATATATATATTGGTCAAGAATATTTTAAATAGAATCGGGAGTAATGATCACTTAGAGTGTCTTTACATGTAAGCTAGTGTTGCCATAGAAACAGTAAAATTTGATAAATCGAAAGGATTATATTTAATATTTGCCAATCATAATTTTCCCGACCAAGTTCGGTATCTATATTCCAATCAGGTTTTATTATTATCACCAATAATTTTTTATTCTAAATTTTGTTTTATTTAACCTCCTGGGGACGAGCGACACGTACACATGCCGCAAAAAGGTTTAAGAATCCTTGTTTATATCCACCAGTAAAATTTTACTGTGAAATTTGCCTGATTTAATCGGAACATTTTCTCGATTTTACAAGACACAAATTTCTGTAATAAAAGACCAGTTACAAAACATTAAAAATTTCGTAAAAGACATCTGTCGCGAAGGACTTAATCCGAGCATTTTTCTAATTCAGTTAGGCAAAAATTTCTCTTTTGGAAAAACCGGTGATTAAAAAATTAAATATTCTGTAAAATAAAAGAAAAAATAGTCATTATTAGAAAAATAATTTCAAAGATATTGTTCATTTATGTGTTTAAAAATAATTGTGCTAACGTTTGCTTTCTAATATGAGAAAGTCATTAAAATTATATATTTGTATATCATTCAATAAATTGAACACAGAAACTTAATACGGTGGGAAGATACTGGAATTAAATACAGAATAAACAAAATGTTTCGTCTAAGATAGCGAAACATAATACGTCTGATCAAATTCATTGTATTAAATCAATCACTTTAGATCTTGAAATTTAATAAAATACACAATAATACCACATTTGAAACCTCGTAAATGTTTCGAACAAATATTAGTCCCACTTCAGCATATGAAAGACGTACAAGTTATGAAAGATGAAAGTTCACACTTAGATGAAGCAAGCTAAGTTCTTTCAGAGTACGTTGTTTTGCTATAATTTTATATCCGTTTACTAAATTGTAAATTTTACTGCAATAGAAAAATTATTTAGCGAATTTAAGAAAAAAATATACAGAAAACATAATGAAATACGAATACATTGTCATAATAAAAACATAAAAATTGTCAAATTACAATATGTATATACATACACCAATATATGGATATTTGTCTAGTTATATCTATAATTAAATAGCTATATTTTAATTATCAAATTATTTTTAATGTTATTGATATAATTTTTGGTATTATTATTAATATTATTACTATTATTATTATTATTTTATTTTTTATTTTTTAATTTTTATTATCCTATATTAAGATAATGAGTTTTTACCATGTAAAGTCACAATAAATGTGACTGATTAAAGTAACAATAATGTATTTTAAGTTATATGTTAATATGAATGCTATCTCTTAATTCTAATTTTAAGCATTTTATTAATTTAATTTTATGTTAATATCGATTAATAATTATTTTTCCGGTTCAATTATATTTCCATTCTGCTTTATCTTTTTGTTTGTTATGGATAACTATTATTTTTACTTACTTTCAACTCCTTTTTGTAAAATATCTTTGTTCCTTGTTTAATAATTTGGTTTTTGTGTGATGGTAGTCCCAAATTCGTATTGTTTTGCTTTTTCATGGCAAATACGAAGATGAAACCACACACTCCATTTGTAGTTCCAAAGTATTTGGGACCTGAAGATTCTGCTTTGGTTCTACAAATTTCATTTGTATTCATATTATTCTTTTTTCCTTCCATGTTCAATGTACTATAAGTTATTAAATTCAATGGTTAATTTCAAATGGTTAATATTGTTTACTATAATTCAATTTAATTCTTTTATTGATAAAATCCATTGGTGAATCTTGTCTATTTTTAATGGTATTATATTACATATATATATATATATATATATATATACAATGTTTCAACTGTATTAAAAACTGTGTTATATTCTACAGATGTAATGCAGTTTTTAATACAGTGGAAGCAATATATATACATATGTATGCACATATTGTAATTTGACGGGTTTTTTTTTTTTTTTTTCATCCAAATGAATTTACCAAGTACACTTAAATAAGGAAGGATGGGGGATTTAATAAATTTAATTTATATTTATTTATTTATTTATTTATTTCATAACATAATAAAAATATTAATATTTATAAAGGTGTCCTTGAGCAAAGAAATAACATAAGTTTTATTTACCAACATCTAAATGCTTCTTTTCGATGCAGCATTTGAGCGCCTAGAGGGAATTTTCTAATATTAATGCCCCTAGCAAAAACTTAATTGAATACTACTTTAAATGAGTTAAATTGCAAGAAATTACAAAATAAATTTTAAATTAAATATCATAGTATTAATGAAATTCGAATTTCATGATAAAAAAATTACTTTAATGTCGACGGAACATTGGGAAATCTAGTATTTCATAGTTTGTTAAAAATTATCATCAATAGATATGTACAGTAAATTGTTGCTTATGTCAAAAATTATTTCTATATTTAAAAGAGAAAATAAAGATTATGAAAATTTAACTGGCTTTAAACATTTTTAAGATATATTTTTAGAATAATATTTAATTTTTTTTTCAAACAATTTTTGTAAGGAATTTCATTTGCTTTAAAAACATGAGTTATCTACTAATTTGCCCTAACATTGCTTCTCACTTTGCAAAAATATTTTTAAAAATGTATTTAATTTGTAAATTATGTATATTTTTAGTAAATTTACGTAAATAATACCCAGAAAACGTAATTCAATAAAATTAAATTATTATTATAACACTGTAAAATGGAAACGATGAAAATATCAACTTGCATGAAAATACAAAGTAATCAGGATTAATCAATGAACGATTTTTTGACAAAATAAAATTTATAAATTAAAATATATAACCTATGGAAAAAAATTCAACAAAAAAATTACATCTGTTACTTAGCGAATTTACGTAAAAAATATATACAAAACATAATAAAATACAAATACATTGTTATTATACCTCTTTAAAATCAGATGAATGAAAATAGTGACTTGGACGAAAATGCAAAGTAATCAGGATTAGTAAATTGACAAACTTAGTAAATTAACGATTGTATAGCAAAATAAAATTTATAAATTAAGATAAATGCTTCATGAGATAATATTCGACAAAAAATCAGCTTTTTTTTAAGTGTATTATTTATAGAATTTATGTCAAAAATACACAGAAAACGTAATGGAATATAAATATGGGAAATATAAATGGAGAAGAAGAAGAAAGAAAATAAATTTTATAACAGAAGATTATTTAATAAATGTTTTAAAATTCCTAGAATTAAATTGTTACTCCATTCTATGCTCAAAATCAAGAGCTTTATTCCAAATACTTTATGAATTCGAAAATATGCACTCGATTAAAGCTTCGACGATGATAGCAAGCGCCCTCTATCGGGAAGCTTTAGCTCTACGTTCTTCACATAAATGAAAAACGCCATCTTCATAAATCTCGAGAGGGAAGAAAATTTAATTTAAATAAAACAAGCTGAAAATCATATCTGTCTCACCTTCCTTATTATAAACTTACAACTTACTTACATCAAGACCACTTTATAAGCCAATATCCCATAAAATATCTCTGTAACAGATATAAAAACGTACATTAAAATTTTTAAATATATTTTTTAAATACCAATAAAAAAATTATCTTTTTCCCCTCCGGATTCTTTATTGTTAAGGATACATAATTTGTTGCATCACCGCCTCAAGATATAATCAGGAAAACCTAATGAAGAAAAAAGTATATGGGTGGAGAAAAAGAAAAAAAAAACTTTGAAATTCTGCACTTTGCATTTTATGATTACACTTAATGATAGCCCGTTTTTAGATGCGTTTTTATGATACGAGTTGTTATTCGCCTGCAGCTTAAATGAGTTAATTTGGAAATTTATATCTCATATTTTAAACTTTATATTAAGTGAAAAAAGGTATCTTTGCGATTATGGATCTAAATTGAACCTGATAAATATTAATACATTATCCAAAATTACCTTTCGTTTCCATATGTAATTTTTATTTTTTAACTTTCTGTTTGAAATGTGTTTGTTTTGTTAAAATATTTATACTAAAGCTTTAAAGGAGTCGCGGACACGTTTTAAAATAATTTTATTTATTGAGTTAAAATTTGGAAATTCTTTGTGGTCTTGTTGTCACAAAAAGTCTCGATTATGGATCTAAATTGAACCTAAAAAATATTAATACATAACATTACCTTTTATTTTAGGAGCCAACTTTCTTTTTATTAAAGGGGGTCGTAGACATATTTTAAAAAAATATTTATAAAGTTAAAATTTTGAAATCCTTTGTGTTCATTAACCATATTATTTGTAAAAAATATATATAATAAAATTTTTTTAATTTTAAAATTAAAATTTATTAAAAAAGTGAGGTAATTTTAAACCACTATAACTCGAAATATTATTTGTAGAATTTTATTATTTTTCCCTTAAATAAACAGAAATTTGTAAATACTAATTTTGATTCAAAATTTAAAAAAATATTTATTTAAATAAAAATTAAAAATCTTTAAAAAAGAGACGAAATTAAAAAAATAATTTTTTCAAAGGAAATACTTTTTTTTCAAATTTGCTAAATCAAAATTAAAGTAAAACAAATGAAAGTAACATGTTCCAAGTTTGAACCATTTATTTTTAACGGTTCTTGAGTTAAAACAATTTAATTGCATGAAATGGTAAAAAATTTCGTCATGAACAAAAACGCATTTTTACAAGAAGTCGTCGTCATGACAACCATGTCTTAAAAACCAGATTTTGAAAACATGCCAAAACGAAAAAACAACTTTTCCTGCTTCAATTAAGTTAGAAACATGTTTTAAACGTCATTTTAAGAGGACAGAGTACCTTTGAAACATTCTCTTCAACTTTGAATAGTACTGTGATATATGTGGTGGCATAATACTTAATACTAAAAATTAAGTAAAAAATAATTAAAAAATCTTCTATAACAGCATACTATACTATTTTAATTTTTTTAACCCTTTCGGGTCCGAATTTTTTTTTAATTTTCAGAAGAAAAATAAATAAATAAATAAATAAATAAAAATTATTTTACCAACGTTAGTCGTAGCTGTGCAAATAGATTTACCGAAGTTTAAAGATTATCTTAGTGTCTGAAATCTAAGGAATGTATTTAATTTGTGTACTATTTAATTTATATTTGTATGATAATAGGCTAAGGAAGAGTTTTTGAAGACTTGGAAAATAACGTATTACGTCAAGATTTGAGAGTGAATTTCAACTTTCTAATACTTTTTGTTTTTTATCACGCATGATTGGTTGAGAAAAGCAATTTACATTTTTAATTTAAAGACTGAAATATATGCATAAAATAAAGAAATTGCCAACGGTGCAAAGATAATTAAGTAACCTTTATTATTATTATTATTATTATTATTATCAAATGTCAAAACATAAATGAAGTCATAATAAGAAAGGCATAGTTATTCACTATAATTTCGATGCGTCGAAAGTAATTAAGTAATTGTAAAGACGAAATAATACTCGATGGAAAGTCATGTACTATTAATAGTACAGCAAACTTGAAAGGGTTAAAAAATGAACTTTTTTAAAAATTCCTATTACTTTCACAAATATGAAAATTTTGCTTCGATTTTTTTTCACATTCATTAGAATATACTACATAAAACTGCGCATGATGTTTTAGATATAAGGGATTTTACATTTAATATGATATTTTTTTTCTCTAGTGTATAGTAAAAAATGAAAAAAAAAATCCAAAAAACTCTCAATTTAAATATTTATTAAAAAATAACTATTAACTTGAATGTTAAATCCATACACAAAAATGTTAAATACACATGGAGAAAATTCATGGAGAAAAAGTTTTTTTAAAAAATCAAATTTCTATCTAAATTTGCAAAAAAAAGTCTTAGAATTTATCAAACAAGAAGTTATAAAAGTATAAGCATGAAGAAAAATCAGTTTAATTTTTCATTTCTATTGTTTATTAACAAAATGAACAATATCTCGCAATGTAATTGTCGTTCAATTAAAAATGATAGGTCAAAATATTCACAAATAACCCTTTCGGGTCTGGTGTACTATCAATAGTATATTTCTTTTAATGGGGTATCGTTTTGTTGTAAAAAAATAATTTTGCTACTATTTACATGTAATAATGTTAGTATATGTCTATGCGTTTACTACATAACTTCATTTATGTTTAGGCATTTCTTGATAAGAATAATAATTAATATTTTCTTAACTCTCTTTGCGCCGTTTTCAATTCTTTTATTTTAAACATATGTTTCAATCTTTAAATTTGAAATAAAAGTTACTTTCCTGAAAGCGTCATGTGTGGCACAAAAAATATTAGAATTTTGTAATATAAGTTAAATCTTATTGCAATATAATATGGTCTAAACATATCCAAAAAATCTTCCTTAGCCTATTGTCAAATGAATATTAATTGAATAGTATGCAAAACAACAACATTCGTTATCTTACAGGCAATGAGATATTCGTTAAACAT
Source organism: Maratus speculifer (assembly GCA_964019185.1). Classification (NCBI taxonomy): domain Eukaryota; kingdom Metazoa; phylum Arthropoda; class Arachnida; order Araneae; family Salticidae; genus Maratus; species Maratus speculifer. Next base: position 102,500,561 of record OZ025289.1, on the reverse strand, counting down.
TGATTAATCTAGCTGGATAGCTAGATTTAATGTTATTAACGTAAAAGTATTTTTTTCTAAAAACTGAATAAAAATTCAGATCCAAAAGGGTTAAAGAAGCTTTCAGTTTATATTAAAAGAAGAAAATCGATAGTTTGACCAATTTCTGGGTACTCTGTTCCCTTAAGCAGAAAAAAAACATAGACATATTTTCTGCAATAAAATTATTTTAGAAAATTTGAAGATTTTTGTATCCCGGATCCCCTTAAATTATTTAATTATTCAAAATTACCATTTGATTAACCAGCATATTTTTTTCTCTTTAGAGCATTACTCAAGAAAACGTTAAGGGGACAGTGAATCTTTATTTGAGCAAAATCCTCTATAACAAAATCGTCGTAAAAAAGGCCTGTTTCTGTGGTGTAATAGTACCAAAACACTTTTTTCTTATTAAAATATTTATGAAGGTTTTAAGAAGTAAATAATAAAGGTAAGTGTTTTTATATACTTTAAATATGTTTTTCTCAAAACTAATTTTTCAGCGTTTTTTGATTTTTGAAATGCTCCTTGCGACGTAGTTTTGATCAATATTTATGAAATCGATTAGGGAGTATCGTGGTATTGTTTAGAAAGAAATTGTGTATACTTTATAAAATTCGTCTTCATTAAGATAGTCAAATTTGATTTTTTTACTCATTAAAAAGCAAACTTTTGATGAAAATCGATGGAATTATTAAAAAAATCTGTAAAATATTAACTATTTAAGAGATTAAAAAAATCTTACAAAAATTTGTTTATAATAGAGTTTTAAGTGATAAAAATGCAAAAGCAAGAAAATATCTCAAAAATTAAACCACGAGGAGCATTTTAAAATTTCGTTTAAAAATTAAAAAATTTTAAAAAATTTAAAAGTTTTAATAAGATTGAAAATTTTTTTGAAGGTGTTCTATATGCTTTTGGTGAACTGTATATATGCACAAAATTTTATATTGCCACGATGAAAATTAAAAAAAAAAATTAACGCCCACCGTTTTCTTAAACGGCCTCGAGAAGCTAAAAAAAGATTACCTAAGGTTTATTTTTTAAGAACCAAAATAATATGAAAGAAAAGATTTATGCCATGCATTGATTATGAAACATTTTCAGATTTCATGAGTATGCGTATAATTTCATATGTTTATATTATCGTTTATTTAAAAAATGAATAAATATTCCAAAATTTGATTATTGATAAAAAATTAACAAAACTTGTTAAAATATTTGCTCAACTTTCTAAAAACCTAACTCAAATTATTTCTTTAATTAAAGGAGTATTGAAGTGTTAATTAAGGTGCCTCATGCATTTAGATGTTAGCTAAGATACTTCATACATATAGATATTAAGTAAAGCCGCTATCAGATCCACCAACATTTAGTAAGACTTTTAAGCCAACACGCGATTTCCTCCAACTTTTCGGGAAATATTCTCCCAACGTCCAGTGTAATAGCAAACTGCAATGTCTCCCAGACTTTTTTCCACACGTTCAAAAAAATCTGGCCTAGCTCAGATTTTTCATCCAACATCGAACGTTTCAACGAATCAGAGATAAGCGATTGATACGAGTAGGCGATAAATGTTAACGCCTGGCACGAGTGGAAACTGGTTTTACAGCTTTTCCGCCGAATTTTTCAAAGACAAATGCAAACCTTTGTCCCCCTTTGAACGGGAAAATGTTGGAGTTAAAATCCGCTGAAAAGTTTGTCTCGTCTAAAGTCCGTGTGTCTAATAGCAGCTTAAAGGAGATAAATATCTAAAGATACAAATTAAAGCAACATTACTCATTCATTGAGAGTTATACGATGGTAAAATTTACTTTTAAAAAGCCAAATATATGAGGTCAACATTAGTTGTTCTTATTGAAATATTCAAAGTTTGGTGCGATTTCAGTACAAAGACGATCGTCTTTATTTTTTAAACGTAAATTAAACGATGACATAATTTCCATTCGATGCCTATTTAAAAAAGCGATCAAAATCCAAACGAGAGTGACCATCTTTACAACAAAAACAAAGATCGATAACAAAGCAAATCAACTACTATAAAAGGACAAAAGATATTTTTTAATTATTTATATAACATATAGTGTAACGAAACAAATATATTGACATATCACAGTCTATATTTGCAACCATAGTTTACATTACCTTTAAACAACATTAAATCCTGCTTTCACGTTTCTTATTGCGAATGCAGACCGTGTGTATAAACGGCTAATGTGAATTTTTATGCTAGAGTGAGATCGGCATTTTTGTTTCTTTTTCCGACAACGTATAAACAAATCAAAACTACACAATTAATAGAAATCTAGAGCCGTCCAAAGCAGTTACAAAATTGATTAAATAAATAGCACTGGATGCATGAAAACCAAGATATTTCCCAGTTAGATCTCCGCCATGAAGCGATCAGGTGAATTTCACCCAGTGTCTAAAAACACAATTCGTTAAGCTAAACATCGTGTCCAAAAGGTAGAGGACTTGTTAGCAATATAATAACAATGACAATAATATTTTTTTTTTCTATGATGATTTGAAAATTAAAATGTTTATAAAATTTTGTTTGTTTTCATTCCATAGGTTTAATACGGAGAAAGGAAAACAAAAATCTGACTGACCTGAAATATGACAACCTGAAATAATTTTTTAATGAAACAGGTCATTCAATACATAAAAAATCATTTTTCACTCACTTTATCTTCCACATTTAAGAGTAGGTGCTGCATCTTAAGCCTAAAAATTACGTAGTTTTTACTTTTTTCATTTACAAAGGAAAGAGATACCTTTAATTTTTTTGTATTACATTTATTGATTTTAATTATATATTTATTATTTTAAAAAATAAATAATACATGTGTGGGCAGAGCATGAGCGCGTCATGTACTTCTCATCAGTCGACCATTTTTTTTAATCGCATGCATCTGAAACTATTTTGAGCGTCAAATTGTGAAAGGCCATTAACATTGTTTGGAGTTTATACCAGAATTTAGTTTAAAGTGTTGCATTTTGTACAAAATACGGCTATTTTTACAAAAAAAATCATTTTTTCACCTTTTTTTTCAATGTTTTTTTCGAATAAGTTGATTAGTTCTCTAGAAAAACGGTAGTTCAGTTTTTAAAAAATGTTATGTATATATATTAAAGTTTATATAACAATGTACTTTTTATAACAATGTTGCTTTTAACAAATAAAAAATATTGTAAGGACTTGGAATATCACAAAACTTCGTTAGTATCAATTAATCTATACACTTGCAAAATAGATGATGTCAGAATAGTGAGATGCATAACATATATATATATATATATATATATATATATATAGCAAAAATTTTTCTCTTAAGAAATAGATCTTGATATTCAGATTTTCTAAAAATATGTCTTCTCATTACGTTTCGTTTGGGGTTTTCTTTTCGATAATTTACAGCCGTACGCTTTTTCCCATTAAAAAAAAAATTAATTTTTATATGCAATTTTTCTTAACATATCTTAATCATTTTGACCGATTGACTGAAAGAAGCTGAAAAAAAAATATAATGATTTAAAGTATATCTCTATTTTTTTTATATATTTTGATTTTTTAAAACAATTGATTATTTTAACCAGGGGTCGCTGCACTGTAAAAAAATTTTAGTAACAATTCACATCTGAAGAGAAACGTTTAAGTTTTGAAAAGAAATTTCAGATTTCATTTTATTACATTTTGAATACGGAACATCTCAAAAACTATCGAAAATCTTTCTACTAGTATCCGTATTTTCAGATACAGTAAAACCCCGATCTATCGTTCCCACATCCATCGTTTTCCCGAACTAGTTGTTTTATTTCTACGGTCCTTGCACGAAGTATATTTAAATAAGATTAACGAGATCCGCAAGCATCGTTCTTCAAAAAGTCGTTTTCTCGCATTCATCGTTGTAAAATTTTCCTCTTCACCGAAATGAAATTGAAACTCAAGCGAATCCATATGGCACACAAAAGGAATTACAGTAGAACCCCGATAATTCGGATTAACTGGGACCAGACCAAATCCGGATTATCCGAAGAGTAAGAAATAAAATGGAATAAAATAAAACATACTTACAGAAATCACCTTTATATTAAACTTATTGAATAATTACAGACAGTAAAAATGTTTACTTTGCTTAAATTTTCCGAAAAGATTTCAGAAAAAGGTTTTTTTTTAATTCAGAATACGATGATGAAACAAATTAATGTTATGGAAATTAGCCAATCGCTTCTCAAACTTGAAAAAAAAATGACCAAACCGATCCGGATTAACGGGGTCCAAATTTACGGGGTTCTACTGTATTTCTTTTATCCTAAAATAACTCATATGCTGTTTCTATTGATAATGGCGACAATAGTGCAGATGAAGAGTGATTGTATATAGCAGAGGATGCGATTATGTTTCCATTGATTAAGATGTTGCGACATGTGGTGTCTTAAACATGGATTAAATGCGCCATAATTCAAAAAATGAAAAAAAAATCGAAGAGTGTAAAGTTCGTGCTTATGAAGCTAAGCCGCCAGTGCAAGTCTGACTGATGCAGTTAAGGCATTTGAAACTGTATGAATTTTTTTACATAAGTAAGAAATTACAGAAAACTACCAGAAAAATATTGTATATATTGAAAAATTATTTTTTAGTTAAAAAAAGGTGCTTCTAGTTATCCCGTCGACCAAAAAATTATCGCCAAACTATAAGATTAAATGCCAATAATGGATGATCGTGAAAGTCCCATTCAATGACATTAAATGCGATTCAGGTGTTTAAAATGTCATTAAGTGATTTTTATTTCGACTTTTTATTAATATTTTAATTAATATTCTACTAATTATTTGTTTTTCGCGATTTAAAATAAAAATTATGTCAACATGTATAATTTGGCTATTAGTTTGGCAATTTGTATAATTTGGCGAAATTGGTCGACGGGATAACCTAAAAGTACCAAAAAAAGACATGAACGAAAAGACAAACAAAATTTTGGATATTAATAAATAAATATCAATTATCTATAACTTCGATTTATTTTTTTTTTTTTTTTTACAGTTCAATATGCAACAAATTAGTATACAGTATACATTACAAGCGTTTGTAATGCATAAACATTGTGTTTTTCCGTGTTTTGAAGTTAATCCGCATTCATCGTTTTTTCCCCCACACCCATTGAAAAACGATGGATCAAGATTCTACTGTATTATCGTTGTTAAATTAAAACTTTTCATTCTCAAAATGAATCTATGCGTTTCAGAAAAGGCAACTATTTGCCGTTTCCAAAACTAAACTTATGCAACTTTTTTTTTTTTTTTTTTAACAATGTGTTATCGTTGTTTTGCAGAATCGAATCGTGCAGCTGATGCCTGTAAATGTTGTTTTACCTTTTGTTGAGTATGTATGCAATCAAATATGCGGAACGGCATCGGCCAGTTAGTGAGACGCAGAACTTCTTGCGCCCGCGTGCCGATTTTTTTTTTTTTTTTTCAAATAATATTTTATGCGTCAAAATTAACTTAATATTTCCTAAAAGCGATAAAAGCAGTTTAAAACGCCACACTACTGACTGAAAAGACCCGGATGATAATGTAAAGTCTATGGGGGCGTTCTTTTCAAATATCTCGCAAAAATTTTATTTTTTTTATTTTTTTTTATTTATTTATTTTTTTTTTTTTTGAATAGGATAGTTCAGAACGATTCACAACCGGCCTAGTTTTTACTTTTTCGATTTTGGTGTCAATTTTTATTAAATACTTTAACTTTTAGAACCGGTTTAAACCGGTTATGAAACTAAAACTATCCTAATATTAAAAGAATATAACAAAAATAAAAAAATAAAAACTAGGCTGGTTGTGGATCATCAATATATCGTGGATATGCAAAAAAAATCACGTCAATATATTAAAATTTCAGCGAGATATTTGAAAAGAAAGCCCCCATGGACTTTGCATTATCATCCGTGTCTTTTTCAAACAGTGGTGTGGGCTCTTAAATAGCAAATTAATACCTTTACTTATTCAGATTGACATGTTTCATCGCTCAAACGGCGGCATTCTCAAATTCTATAACAATACAAATACTGTCGCCAAAAAAAAAAAAAAAAAAAAAAAAAAAAAAAAAAAAAAAAAAAAAAAAAAAATTAATATTTTCATAAATATTTTTGTAAAAAAATATATATATAATTTTTAATGATTCAAAATACTATCAGACTGCTTGAATTTATATTTCTTATCACAAATAGGATTTATAATCACGAATATAAACTAGTTGGATGTGTCAATACCAAAACTTTCTACTATCTCATGCATATATCTTAATATTTCAAACAGTAGGTACACATGTTAATACTTTAATATTAATAATTCAATGCTACATCAACTTTGATTTTCATCTTAAAGTTCTGCTTCAGTTAATTAATCGCAGTAAAAACAAGTTAATCTAGATCATGATATTTATTAAAATCAATAGTTTTCCCTTATTCTGTTATTATCTGCTATTTGCAAATAGCCGGCTTAGCAGGACGCAAGTTTCCGTCTCTGCACGAGCAGATGGATAATAGAACGACGAAGAATCGAGAAAATTATACAAAAAATGCTATCACAATGTTCCTTTCCCAAGGAGTTTTTCCAAATTCAAGGAAGGTGCATACCTTTGGCTATAGACAAAAAGGTACACAAAAACTTTGGTTCAGTTCTGTACATAAATTTATGCACTTTTTGGTGGTACAATATTGGAAAAGGCACAAAAATTGCTATTACAGATCCCATTTCTGCGGATTTTTTTTTTTTTTTTTTTTTTTTTTTTTTTTTTTTTTTTTTTAATTCAGTTACGACTTTTTAGTGGGACATTTTGTAAAAGCATATTATTTTGGAATCTCTGACCCTTAAAACGTGTTAATCTGTCGAAAAATAAAAGTTAAAAAATTTTCAATTACAATACTTTCTTCTATCTTCAATAGAAGAAAGTTTTTTTGACTTTCGGTTTTCGATAAGTGAAATTAGATTTTCTTATAAGGATCAACTGCAGTGGCGGTTCGCTTCACCAGTTTGAACAAGCAAAAGAATAAAATTATTGGTAGAAAAACTAATGCTCAAGAACTCTACTTATAAAAAACAGTTTGTTCTGCAAATAACTATAAACTAAACCGATGTAAGCATGCAATGATATAGTTAAATTTAAAAGTACTTACAATTATAAAAGTTTTCATGATACGTGTTCTCCATCATTTACTTGTAGCTTGTAATCTTTTGCTACTGGCTGGTAAAAAATCAAAAGCAAGAACTACATTGGCTTGTAGATTTTTTTCTTTCTCCAAAACTTGATCAACTGCACAAATGAATGAAACATATGTGACTGAAAAAATAACAGCAATAAGAAAGTGAAGACTTTTTCTATAAGGGTAGCAATATTCGTTGCTTTTGTTTGCTTTTTTTCTTCAATTAAACTGATGTAAGCATGCAATGATACAATTTAATTTTAAAAGCACTTACAATTATAAAAAGTGTCACATCACGTGTTCTCAATTATTTACTTGTAGCTTGTAGTCTTTCGCTACTGGCTGGTAAAAACTACACTAGCTTGTTAGAGTTTTCCTTTCCCAAAGCTTGATTGATGATACAAGTTAATAAAACATATGTGACTAAAAATATAATAGCAATATAAAACTTAAGACTTTTCTGTAAGGGTAGCAATATTCGTTGTTTTTAATTGTTTTTTTCTTCAGGAAGTGTATATATTCGTAAAATAATACTTAAATAACAAAAACGTTTCTATTAAAATTAAAACAAAACTATAATATACTGGGTTCCACATCAAAACAATGCTTTTATAGCAATTCAGGTTATATTAGTAATCAACGGTTATGATGAGTCTGTAATGCTCTTATTTCTAGTAAAATTATTTACAAATAAAATAAATCGATTCATTTAGAAAAAAAATTCAGCTATGGTTTACATAAATGTCAAATCCACTGTTCTTGAATTAAAGAAATTTTTGGCACGATACGTGTAACATCACTGTCAAAGCAATTTTATCTAAAGGTGTTGGCTAGAGATAGAATTAAATCTCACCCTAGCAAAATTAATAAAGTAATACATAAATCAATTACACCCCACATATTTTTATACTTCCAAAGAACTTAATTTTTTTCTCACTGCCATCAACCTAATGACTCGGAAATTTCATTATTATTTACTGTGTTTATGTTTCAAAAAGACCATACATATAAAAAATTTCTGATCTCTAAATTTAGAAAAAATAATAAAAACCATAAACAACTCATGCTGCCTTTTTGCTATTGTTGTATTTTGTTATTAATATTTGACAACGTTTTACTGCTCAACCTCATTTCTTCTTATGTGAGGGTCGTTTTGCTCACGGTCTGGTAACATTTCTTCACTACGAATAAGCATTATCCTGCCATCAACGTTAAATATAAGCTATAAAAACAAAAGAATGATTTTTAATCCAGGAAAATATGACGTAACCACAAACGAAAATATTTAACGACCTCTTTCAAGTCGCCATGTTTGCAAAAAAAGTGTACTTTGTCACTATAAATCCCAGAAATCTGTATATTATCGAGATTTAGAAAACCATTTGGCAACACAAAATTTATTTTGTTTTCTCTGATTTCTGGAAATATTTCCGATTGGTTTTAACATTGCATTAATTACTTGAAAAATGATGATATAATCAAAAAATATCTTCTGCATCTTGAAAGCTATAAAAACTACTATATATTTCTGAAGCAAACTTTGTTTTTGTGAATATTTCTATAAATCTCAAAAACATACTGGTTTCTGATATTTCTAAAGATAAAGAACACTGTTAGAATAGTTAATAACTCGGAAATGTTATTGTTGGTATCGGTTCGTGATTAAAATATATTTTCCTATATTAGAAAATATCGGTCTTTTTTTGCTGTATAAATGTACGATAGCATTGGCCGATTCTTTGGCTTTATACTTCACACAAAAGCATACATCATTCTGAATTCATCGGGCCGCTCAACTACCTCTGATTCGAAGAAGTAAATTTAAGACTTCTATAATTAAAGGACGATTCTTCAATCAAAAAATTTATTCGTAAAAAAAAGAGTAATTAAAAACATAACCAAATATTATAAATATTTAACACACATGATGACTTTCTAATTATTAGTCATTGTCTTTACAGATTACAAGAAAAATAGTTTAAAATCACTTGTTATACGAAACGGACACTAATGATATTAACAATATGAGTAGTGTTCTACAAGACAAATATAATACTGTAAGGATAACTCAGCTGCCTGAATCTATTCCGATGTTATGTGTGGGTGGGGGTAATGTTGACAACTCTAAGCAGCAACAAAATTCGGATATGTCGATTTTGTCACCATTGCATGCCACATCTCGTGACAGTCTAAACAAGAGACGTACAATAAGCGAAAAACTTCAAAAGTACAAGATAGATTCCACTAACTCAGATAATCAAATACTACAAAAAGCAAGAAAATGTTAACAGGTACACCTCCAACAAATGCATATTTTGCTTTTCCAGCACACAAGACTCAACGATATGAACCACCGATGATATGACAGCCAGACGCATCTGGCGAAGAATTCTTCGGGAAGACGATGAACGTACCCTCGATGATTTCCACAAAGCGGTCCACAAGTAAGGGAAAATTTTTTGAATATAGCAGTATTTTTAAACATTGAGGTCCAATTTTTTCCCCTTTTTAGAAAAAATTATTTTTACGTTAATCATGTTAACAGTAACTATCCAAACAGATTAATTAGTATTTAACGAATATTTAATTGTCTGAAAGATATAGAAATTTGTTGTTTTGCGTAACATTCAATTAATAGTCGTATTACAATAGGCTAAGGAAGAATTTTTTTTAGATGTTTAGAAAGTATTTAATTACAATACGATTTAACATGATTACAACTTTCTGATACTTTTTGCGCTTTAGTGTATGATTCTTTCAGGAAAGTAACTTTTATTTTAAATGTAAAGATCGAAATATATGTTTAAAATAAAAACGGCGCAAAGATAATAAAGCAAATAATAATTATTATTATTATTACTAAATTCTTATACATAAATTAAGTCATATAGTAAATGCATAAACATATACTAACATTACTACATGTAAACAGTAGAAAAGTATTTCTTTAAACAAAATAATACTCCATTGAAAGACATGTACTATTAATAGTACACCAGGCACGAAAGGATTAAGAGACCGTGGAATTAAAAATTTGTTTTCAATTATTTATGTTCTAACAAAAAACTCCTCAAAAAAAATGTTCTGTACTATGAATTTTCCAAAGCGACGAATTTTCTATAATAGGAAATTACGTGAAATTAGCGGATTTGGTGATTAACCATCCACATTAAGGCATAAGATACACTGGTCAGAGACATTGCCATTACAATCCTACATTTCATATCGCACTTCTTGTACGATCACTTGATACTCAATTATTTATAAATCTCGTGCATCCCCACTGTGTACAAATAACAAATAAATTGATTTAAACAAGAGTTTACTTTTTTCTTATCACCACCCATGACCCTTGTGACATAAAAAAAGCTATCTACGTATGTTAACATATAAAAGTCGCAATCAAGATAGTTTCATTACAACTATGATATTTTACGACTGTTTTTTTTTTTTTTTTTTTTTTCCAAATAAAATCAAAAAGGCGAAGCGGAAAATTAAACTTGTCTTAATTAGAGACAATCATCACGAATGCGCAACCAAAATACTTCGTTTACCCACATTACAGACATAGGTTAGAATTGTATGTTAAAAAATGTTTTGAATGTAATAAAATTCCAACTGAAATTTAAATAAAACCAATACAATAAATTTGTAAAGCTTCATTTACAATAAAATCAGTTTACAAAAAAAATTCTCTTTCAAGAATGTTATATTTATACAATACCATTCTTTTACATAATTTGTATAATATTATATCTTTTATATAACACTTATCCAATGAATTAAAAGATATTTCCAGTCGAGAAATGTCGTATCCCCATTAACAAAGCAATTTTATCAAAAGGTTTAGGCGAAAAATAGCATTAATTCCCCCTCTAGCAAAATTAATAAATTAATACGTAAATCAATTATATCTCACCACATCTTTTTATACTTCTACGGAACTTAATTTTAGCCTCCATCTAACTAACATCTACCTAATGACTCGGAAATTTCACTATTATCTCAAGCGTTTACGTTTTCGAACACTCCATATACGAGAATTTTCCGATCTCTAAGTTGGATAGCTTCCAATGCTACTTGCCTCCGACCACTTAAGTGTATCATTTTTCCATTGGTCTAACAAGATGGTGTTTCTATTGGAGCATCTCCTCTTCAGCAACTTTGTTTTCTTTAGTTCCAGTTACACACCATATTTGCAATACAATAGCCAGGCGAGAAAAATGGGAGCTCGAGCAATTAAGAGAAGATGGTGAGAAATTCGATTATTCCACATGTTGTTTCTATATCGAATTCTGAAGATGGAACAGAAGTGTGGGGGGAAGGATTATTAGCCAATTTCCATAAATGTTTTAAAGCAACTATCTCGTTTTATTTTCAGTTGTAAAAATGTAAGAATTGCATTATCGAGGGATATGTTCTGTACAATTTTGATAAGTTTTACTTATCAATGATTTTAAAATATATTTTGAGAAATTAAAAATGTAAATGAATTCGTAGTAAAACTCACTTTGAATTTGATTTAAAATTAAACCGCATAAGATTCAAATAAGTGTTTTAAAAGAGTATATTTAAATAAACTGTATAGATTCTAATAAGTTACAATTGTTTATCGCAATATCAATAACACTAGTTGTCTGTATAGTTTTTATAACCTTTATTATCAATGATTTTAAAATATATTTTGAGAAATTAAAAATATAAATGAATTCGTAGGAAAACTCACTTTGAATTTGATTTTAAGTTAAACTGCATAAGATTCAAATAAGTGTTTATAAAGAGTGTATTTAAATAAACTGTATAGTTCTAATGAGTTATAATTGTTGATCGTAATATCAATAACGTAAGTTATCTGTATAGTTTTCATAATTTTTATTTATCCGTGATTTTAAAATATATTTTGAGAAATTAAAAATATAAATGAATTCGCAAGGAAATGTATTTTAAATTGCATATGATTTAAATAAATGTTTTTAAAGATTATAATTAAATGATTTATGTGGATTCTAATAATGTTATTGATAGCAATAACTCGTTCGGCATCGTCATGTTTAGTTTGATTTTATTTTTCTCGCGAATACATTGATAATCTGAGAGATTGCAAAGAATATCAGGAAAAGTACTGTCCTCTACCCGAATCTTCAGAATTAAAGGTCGGATTACTTGCAATTTCTTTGATTTTTTTTTTTTTATTATACCCCATTTTATTCATATTTATAAAATATAAGAATTACGTTGCCAAAGTTTTAGAAACACCAAATATGAATTGTACCAAGTAACAACAATTAATCAAACTGCTTCTATAGTTTTGATAACTTATATTTATCAATGAATTTGAAACATATTTTGAGAAATTAACTAGTCTGATGTGGCAATCCCAAAACTTTCTTCTATCTATTACATCTATTTTCTATACACGTTAGTTCCCGTTAGTTATTAGTTCCTGAGATAGAGGTATTGCGTTAATCATCAATAAGTCACATAACAGCGCCATCTGTTGAGTAATATACTCCAAAACCTGAAGAATACTAATTTATGTCAGGGACTCACTGAATCTGCAGTTAATGAAAATTCGTGCATTAATTTCTGAGGTAGAGCTTTTGCAATAATCATGAATAATGCCGTATACCAGCGCCACCTGTTAGGTGATATACACCGAAACGTTATATAAACCATATTATATCAAGGACTAACGGTATCTGAAGTTTTATGAAAATCCGTCTATTAGTTCTTGAGAAATAGCCATTGTGAAAATCGTAAAAAAGGCAGTAAAGCAGAGCCTTCTGTTGTGTGAAATACACTAAAAACTAATCAAGTCCAGTTTATATAAGTCTAACTGAACCTAAAATTTTGTGAAATTCCGTGCATTAGTTCTTGAGATAAAACGCCCACAAAATTTATTTCACATGCAGACAGACTGACTGACAGACAGACTCACAGGCAGACATTTTGTAAAACATGTTTTTGGAATTTCTGACCCCTAAAACGTGTAAATACGTCGAAAACTGGAATTCAAAAATTTTCACGAATCCAATACTTTCTTCTTGTAAAAATAGAAAAAAGTAAAAATATAAATGAATTGGCAGGAAATTTTTTTTTTCGAAATCGATTTAAATTTAAATTGCACAAATTTAAACCAAAGTAAATGTTAAGTAAGTGTTAAGTAAATGTTTTAAGTATTACATTCTTAATAATCAACTGAAACAGAAACATTCACTCGGATGCATAAAATAGATTAGTAATATAACTTTAAATGTGTAATTAATTGCATGGCAACTTGTTGTATTGCATTTAAATTGCATAAAATCATTTGATTGATTGGGGAGGAATGAAATTTAGTTTTATTATATATTTTAAGTTTCCAGCCTTAAAACTTTGAAATAAATAATAATTTAGAACGTTTTCCCGCACATTCCACATTTACAAATTGCGATTACTTTAGAAATCATTCTTAGAGTGCATATACCATCTAAAAATTAACAATACGAAATTTCAAGTTTTCAACTCAAACAGTATTGCAGAGATCGCAATTTGAGAATGTTTTTTGTTCAGGAATCTTTTACATTTCAATATTTTTAGGAATTGGTATTTTGCGACTATTTATAACTTAAATTGCAGTCAATAACAGTCTTACAAGATTCCTATTTCTATTCTTAACGGTTCCAAATGAATTGTAATATAGAAATATTTTAGGACATTTTCCATTCATTTCCCCCCTTTTCAATTTTTTAGATATTTTACTTTAGGAACATTTGCATCTTAACGCTTGCGGGTCCGAATATTTTACCATTTTGAGAACTAAATTAACTTTATTTTAATAAAATTAATCGTAGATATACAAATAAACTTACTGAAGTTTAAAGATTATCTGATTGACGAATGTACTTATTTTATCTGCTATTCAATTCATATTTATATAATAATAGATTAAGGAAGAGTTTTCGAAGACGTTTGAAAAATGACGTAGTACAACTGGATTTGAGAGGGTATTACAATTTTTTAATGTTTAATGCGTTTTATGACATTTGATTGGTTCAGAAAAGTAACTTATATTTAAATTTTAAAGAGTGAAATATATTTATAAAATAAGAAAATCTTCAATATTGCAAAGAGAATTCAGTAATTTACTATTATTATTATTATTATTAACAAATGTCAACTCATAAATGAAGTCATAATAAGAAAATCATAGCCATATACTATCGTTTCTATATGTTGAATATAGCTAAGTAATTGTTAAGAAAACTCGATGAAAAGCCATCGAGAAAATGACATCGATACTCGATTAAAAGCTATGTACCATTAATAGTGCACCAGACCCAAAAAAGTTAAAAGTAAATGCCATGCTAAATTTCATTTTTTATCCCCAATAGTACCAAAGCAATTGTAATTTTAGAAGTCTTTCACATTTCAAATTTTTCAGAAACCATTCTGAACAAGCATTTACATCTTTAAAGTAACAGCCATGTGAAACTCCAATTTTCTAGCCCTAACAGCTCCAAATAAATCATAATTGAGAACGTTTTTAGAATTTTCCCCCATATTTAACCCTCCAAAATTTCGAATTTTTTAGAAACTGTTCGTAGTGACTGTTTAAATATAAAAGCAATCCCCATGCCAAATTTCACATTTCTAGCGCTTCAACATTACACACATCGGAATTTTAGAATAATTCTTGCTTTTCCAGTAATTCAGTTGTTCTGTGGTAGTGGTACCGACATAAAATACAGCCCTATTTTGGGACCAATATAATCACAAACATTTTGTCACCATTAAATCGGCTCAATAATTTTGGTGAATACAGTCCTCCCCACTTAATCGGGTAACGGATAATCGAATATTCCGCTTATTCGAATAGAACTCTGCGGAACCGAATTTATCGTCATTGGATCTATGTTATTTTCCCCCGCTTAAGCCGAATAAATTTCGCGAACCTCCCCGCTTATTCGAATACCATCTAGGTGACCTATGTTTGAAAACAGGCGCGAAAAACACGTTTCATTTTGAATTTTTCTTCACCTTTTGTCATTTTCGGTTCATTTACACTGAAGACAAATTATCAGTTTTTCCTGCAACGATTTCGGCCAGCAGGTGTGTAATGGGCAGGTCAAATAATCTATTCTCTTTTTTATGCGAATGAGTAAAATAAGTTGGCCAATGTGGATTATTTTTTCGTTTTGTAAGTTTAGTCGCATTTTTGTTAGGAAAAAAGTATTGCTATTAATTTTAAATGGAAAGCTTTAAACCTTTTTGAAAAACTACAGTTTTTGAAGCGTTAAATAAGAAAAAGAAGTCCATTTCGCAGACGTAAGTTTCCAATATAAAACGCAGTGAAAAAAAAAATTCAAAAAGAAGAGAGATAAAATGAAAATTGGGATTGAAAGAGGGAACATAATACCAGTTTTTATAATATTGGTCAATATGCGATGGAATGGGTTTAGCGAAAAAAGCGAAATTTTCGTTAATAAATGGCGCTATGATTATGCAGAAAGCGTGTGCTAACGCACAAAAACGTTTGCGCGTTTTTTGTGCGTAATTTCAGTAAACGCATAAATTCCACGTAAACAAACCATTTTAAACGACGTTTTTAAACCTGTGTAAATAACGTAAATCACTAGTAGCAAAGTTTCAACCAAATTCCAATGAACTACATGAAGTATAATGTAAATCATACAGTTATATGAACTGATATTAAATTATTACTTTATATTAGTATTTGTATTTATTTTACTAATTTACGTTAGTATAGTAACGATTTTATCATGCTATTAATTAATTATGCTGTAGATGGTTGTTTTACCTTTTTATTACGTATTAAATATTACATTTCTGTATTCCCCGTTTAATCAAATACCCCGCTTAATCGAATATTTTTTCTGGAATCATCAATATTCGTTTAAACGGGGACGACTGTACGTCCTTAAAAAAATACACGAACATACGAATGTTATTTTTTTATGATATTAGTATGTATTTATTGGATTCCAAATCTCATATTGATAAGATAAATAAATCTAAATTTCAGGAAATGGTGGTTGTTTGAAACTTGATATCAAGATTTTCATTTTTAAACTTGCTTAAAAAAGTCCAAAATTATTAAAAACTTTCTTTTTTAAAATTTGTCCTCGCGTTAAAAAAGATCTAATTTTATTTAAAAAAGAAAAATAAATGTTGATTACTTGCAATGATTTAACCGTGAGAACGTACACCGATTAAATGAAGAGGCTTGTTTCAAGAAAACCATGTTTAAGTTTAGATCATCCATTTTTTAAGCCATGACACCGATTTATTAAACTGGTCGTCACAACTTAAATACTCGATGGAATAGAAAGTAGCTTTATTGGCATACTCTAGACACTTTAAAGGTTCAAAAATCACAGAAAAGGGATGATTTCTGGGAGAATTTCAGAATAATCACTCCTTAATGGCACATACACATAAAATGGTTCTAATTTTTAAGTTCTTTAATTATCCAAGTAAAAAATAAGGGTAAATGGTTATGAACCTAAAACATTTTGGAGCTGGAAGATTTTAAAATATATTATAAGCACTGCCGGTGTGTACATATATATATATATATATATATATATATATATATTACACTATATATTGTCTATTACACCAAAGCTTTTACATCAAAAACTAAACAACACTAATCTATATCAGGAACTAACTGTATCTGAAGTTTTAGAAAATGTCGTGCATTAGTTCTTGAAATAGAGCTATTACGATAATCAGGAATAATGTACCTAGGCAGCGCCACCTGTCAAGCGATTTGCACTAAAACGTAATCAGCGCCTTGCTAATTCAAGTACTAATTAAATCTAAAGTTTGATCAAAATAAATGCACAAGTTCTTGAGATATGGCTATTGTAGAAATTGTGAATAATGCAGCATAACAGCGCCACCTATTACGCAATATACACCAAAAATTAATCAGATCTAATTTATATATAGTTCTAACAGAATGTAAAGTTTTGTGAAATTCCGTGCATAGTTCATCAGGTACAGTGCCCAAAAATTTTTGTCTCATACAGATACACAGGCTCACAGACAGACATTTTGTAAAAACATGTTTTTCGGGTTCTCTAGCACGTATAAATTCGTCAAAAACAGTATTTCAAAAATTTTCAAAAACGAATCCAATACTTTCTTCTTCTAAAGATAGGAGAAAGTAATAAACGTTTTTCTGAATTTTTATTAAATTTTTATACGGTCCCCCGGTCCTATAAGTGATATTTAGAAAATTTTTACCACTACTCTAACAAGTAAGACAAAAAAAGTCCCATTCCTCTGCGATCAAAATTGACCGAGTTATAGCTATTCAAAGTTGAAGCATATTTTTTGCTGCAAAACAGCGGTCAGACACAAATTTACTGGAAATAAAAATAAACATCAGATAAAAAATTTAACTTTAAACATTGAGAGTAAAAAAAATTTTACAATGTTGTTTCTGAATTTATGTTGACGTTTACATGTTAAAGTAAAATATGCAATTTGTGCTAAAAATATAAGTAAAAAATAACAGAAATTTTGTTAAATTAAACTATGAAAAGCAACAGTCACAAATCGTTACAAAATGATACATATTTAAAGCTCTATTAGATTACTCAACCTAATAGAATGTGATGTAGTCCTATAAAATAAATAAGTGGAATGCACCTAAAATCGTATTAATATTACATTGTCATCAGGTTTAAATAAGTATGGGAATTGAACCTCAATCAGATATTTGGAAGTAAGTTAAAATTTGAATATAAGTTTTGATCTAGGAAAATTTACATACGAAAACTATGAATAAAATAAAAGCTTATCAAAATAACATATACCTTTTTAAAATAAAATCACGAAAAGAATCAGCTTCATTTGCTTACAAAATAAAACATATGTAAAAATACAATTGAGGATATGAATTTCAAAATTCGCCTTATCGCTTTTTGATTTCTCTATCAGTCTATACAAACCTGCACTACTGTAACAATGCAATCTCAAAATTTATAATGAAAACTAATAGATGCATTTAAAGTTTTTTCGCTATTTCCCAAAATTTGATTTTTTAGATAAAGAGAATTTTGAAATTCATGTCTTCAGTTATTTTAATAACCAATCTAGAAGTTAATTAATTATAATTAACACTACCGTAAAACTTATACGGTGACAGCGCCTTCAGTTAAATCGCTCATTTAAAACATTTTGTAATTGGAACTATATGTCTGTGACAAATAGTTTAGGAAGAAGCCTGTGAACAGCGTTGGAAATCGACTCCCTTTATAATACTTTAAGCACTTAGTGTACGTTCCCTTAAAGCTCCGTCGAACTCATCCGTTTTCAGCTATAGAAAAGTGGTTTAAGCCATGAAATTTAAAGTTTCATAACTCGGTCAATTTTAATGTTACATGAATAGGACCTTTTCTGTATTACTTGCTAGAGTGTTGAGAAAATTTTACTAAATATCACTTATAGGACCGGGGGACCGTATAAAAATTTAATTTTCGTAATTTTTTAGTAAAACATTTTTTGGACCAAAATCGCTTAAAAAACAATTCTTTGCCTTTTTTAAAGCATTTTTGCAATTGGAACTATATGTCTATGTCTAACGGTTTAGAAATTAGCCATTGGCCACCGTTGAGAGGGGACACCCTGTAGAGTTAATGAGGCAATATAGATTTTTTTAAAGACCCCAACGTTAAAAGAAGATTATAAATCACAGAATCAGATTACATAAAATGAACCTTTTGTAAGCAGAAATTTTTAAGATAAATTTCATGAGCGTTTTTTCTTTGTTATTATTTTAAAACTCTTTAAACTGCATTTTTATGTAACTTTTATTTACGACTATCATATTCTAAACACTTTACCGATTCAAAAATTCAAGAAAAAAAAACGGGGGTTCTGAAATTTTTTTATAAATGAATGAATATCTAGAAAACTAAAAAAAGATGAGTACTTAAAACTGAGAAAATTCATCATAAATTGCCTATTTTACGAATAATATTTTAATAGTTAAACAAAGTTACACTCTAGAATTAATCTGGGAATATAGATAAAGAGCACCAGCATTCAAAGAAGAAAATAAATCACAAAATCAGATTACATAAAATCAATATTTTGTAAGCAGAAATTTTTAAGAAAAATTTAATGAATTTTTTTTCCTTTGTTTTTTTTAAAAACTCTTTAAACTGCATTTTTACGTAACTATTTTTTTGTGACTATTATATTCTAGGCACATTATCGATTCTAGAAATTAAAATAAAACAAGTAAGAAAAATCATGCGTTAAGCATAGATTATGAAGCACTTTCCAACACTTAATGAAATCTTGTAAGGGAAATAATAGTGTATCGCCAAATATACCCAAATATGTATTCCAGTACATTAGAACAGCCCTGTATTTCATATGTCAGTTCATATAATGGGCAAATTTAGCTCAGCAAGAAAATCCCAGTAGCTTGAAATTTCTTTTTCAGCAATTGATACTATTAGATGGAAATATACTTGAATACTTTTGTTCAGCCCTGTAGTTTACATTGTACCTTTATTACACGTCAGCATTAGGCTAAAATTTATTGTAAACTAAAACACTTTTAAATAACTGAAATCACATTCTCATAAATCATCATTCATAGGCGTCCATGTAGCGAATTCTTTGCGTGGCCCTGTATATCCCTTTATCTATATCCTGTAAACATTTCTCAGTAAATTGAATGCAGCTCAGCGTAAAAATGCATAGCTTATTTAAGAACCACGTTTAAACAATTTACGCTCATATTCAGTAACGTTGGTGAGCTCTTTTGGGTAGCCCTGTATATCAACTATAACATTTATACACACCATATAATGTGCATATATTTAGCGAAATATAAACGCGAATATCATAATTAAAATGCAATTCATCCTTCCATCAGCCATTATCGGACACATATACGGTACTTCGGAAAGAATATACTATTTGAAATCTTTTGTATGGCCCTGTAAATGCTATGTACTTCATATTATGCAAGACAGTAGCGTATAATTTATATTAAGCTTCAGTGGCATATATCAATTTTATTATACATGAAAAAGCTTAATATATTTAAAATATGTCACACACAATTCCCCCTTTTACCATTATCTAATGGAATTCTTTTGTGTGGCCCTGTAAACGAATAATAGCTACATTTTCACCTTATATTTTATAGAATGCATATTTTAATATGTTTGACAGGGTATAACATCTTTAAAATTCCTTTTAAACGATTTTTCCATATAGGCCGTAATGTAATGGGAAACTTTTGATTCGCCCTGTAGATAAACTAATCATGGTAGAAACTTCATTTTCGGTAGGACTTGTGCTAGGATAAACGTCAATAATGTCCTAAAATTTCATGGCAATCCGTGTATATTAACGATTTTTCCCCATGGACCTTAATGTAATGGAAAACTTTTGATTCGCCCTGTAATAGAAACTTCATTTTCAATAGGGTTCGTGTTAGGGTAAACGTCAATAACGTCCTAAAATTTCATGGCAATCCGAGTATATTAACGATTTTTCCCCATAGGCTGTAATGTAATGGGGAACTTTTGATTCTCTCTGTAGATAAACTAATCATGGTAGATACTTCATTTTCAGTAAGGTTCGTGCTAGGGTAAACCTCAATAACGTCTTAAAATTTCATGGCAATCCGAGTATATTAACAATTTTTCCCCATAGGCCGTAATGTAATGGGAAACTTTTGATTCGCCCTGTAGATAAACTAATCATTGTAGAAACTTCATTTTCAATAGGACTTGTGCTAGGGTAAACGTCAATAACGTCCTAAAATTTCATGGCGATCCGAGTATATTAACGATTTTTCCCCATAGGCCGTAATGTAATGGGAAACTTTTGATTCTCTCTGTAGATAAACTAATCATGGTAGATACTTCATTTTCAATAGGGTTCGTGCTAGGGTAAACCTCAACAACGTATAAAAATTTCATAGCAATCCGAGTATATTTACGGGAGTTAGAGCGCGGACAGACGGACAGACGGACAGACGGCCAGACAAACCGAATGCATAAGCACTTTTCAACTTTGTTGGAAAGTGCTAAAAAGAGGTTTTTTAAAAGTTTTTCACAAATGAATGAATATCCAGAAAATTAGAAAAGAATGAATTCATAAAGTGCCATTACACATAAAAACTTCAAGCTATAAAAATCGCCTGAAAAGCATTTTATTGGCTGTTCGAGAAAAAACTTTTCCATCATCCTAATTTCCATCCATTTCATTGGCTGTTAGCGGAGACTCCTTTGATTTCAGTCGTCAAAGACGATCCGACACAAAATAGTTGCTTGCTTTCCGAGCGAGTCACCTGGAGCCATAGGATAACATGAAGACGCTTGGAATTTGAAACGACTTTGATCCCTTGTGTAATAGCAGTTTTAAAACTGAGAAATTCAGCATAAATCGTTTATTTTAGGAATTATGTTTCAATACTTAAACAAAATTATACCCCAGAATTAATCAGGCAATGTAGATAAAAAGTCCTAACATTAAAAAAGGAAAATAAATCACAGAATCAAATTACATGAAATCAATGTTTTGTAAGCAGAAATTTTTAAGATAAATTTCAAGATCGTTTTTAGTTTGTTATTATTTTAAAACTCATTAAACTGCATTTTATGCAACTTTTATTCACGAGTATGATATTCTAGATACTTTAACAATTCAATAAATTCAAGAAAAAAGAGGTTTTCTGAAAAAATTTCGCAAATGAATGAGTATCCAAGTAAATTAGAAAAGGGTGAATACTTAAAACAGAGAAAATTCATCATAAATTGTTTTTTACGAATTACATTTTAATAGCTAACAAAGTTACACTTTAAAATAAAATAGGCAATATAGATAAAAAGCGCCAACATTCAAAGAAGAAAATAAATCAAGAAATCAGATTGTAATTTTTAACAGAATTACTTATAGGATACTTTAATGCAGATATTATAAAATATTTTTTCTTTATTATTATTTTTTTATGCTCACTAAACTGCATTTTTATGCCACTATCTCTTTTCGGCTATCATTTTCTAGAACTGCATTTTTCAAAGAGAAGAGCTTTTGAAAATTTATTTTGTTATATTTCTTTTTTCCCTCGTTTGTACAATATAACTCAATTCAGTGAAATCGCTAACTGAAGTTTTGATATCGAAATTTGTATTTAAATAGAGGCTAAACAACTTTAATTTGTAACGTAAAACATTTTCAAGCAAACACATGACAATACTGATCTGCCAAGCAAAAAAGCTTACTTGCCTCAAAGTTCACAATGAAAAAAAAATTAAATAAAAAGGAATTATTTGTTTCTTTTTAAAACGTAATAAAATAAATTCCTGAAATATTTTCTCTACTAAATACCTGTAGTGTAATACCTGTAACCTTAAGTGGAATTCCTATGATCCCCCAGAAAATTAGAGGGGGTCTAACACTTAAAACTGAGAAATTAGATCATCATAAATTTATCTATTTTATGAGTGTTATTTTAGTAATTAAAAGAAGTTGCATTCCATAATCAACAAGGTAATATAGAAAGATATACTCAACATTAAAAGAAGAAAATAAATAACAACATTACATTGCAAAAAATAATTTTTTTTTCTTTTGGCAAGCAGAAATTTTTAAGACAAATTTCAATAACGTTTTTTTTTTTTTTTTTTTTTTTTTTTTTTTTATTATTATTATTATATTTTAAAACTCACTAAATTGCACTTTTATACAAATTTTTTTCTTTATTACTATCGTAATCTGACCATTTTAAAAATTCAAGAAAAAAAGAGTCTTTTGAAAGTTTTTCACAAATAAATGAGTATTCGAAAAATCTGAAAGGATAAATGCTTAGAATTGAGAAAATTCATCATAAATTGCTTATTTTATGAACTATATTTTAATAGCTAAACAAAGTTACACTCTAGAATTAAATAGTCAATATAGATAAAGAGCCTCAACATTCAAAGAAGAAAATAAATCACAGAATCAGATTATATAAAATGTTTTTTTTTTTTTCATACAAAATACTTGAATGCAGAATCCATGAAAATTTTTTTCTTTATTATTATTTTTTTCAAGCTCACTAAACTACATTTTTATGCTACTATCTCTTTTCGGCTATCATTTTCTAGAACTGCATTTTTCATAGAAAAGAGCTTTTGAAAATTTATTTAGTTTTAGTTATATTTCTTTCTTCCCTCGTTTGTACAATGTAACTCAATTCAGCGAAATCGCTAACTGAAGTTTTGATATCGAAATTTGTATTTAAATAGAGGCTAAACAACTTTAATTTGTGATATAAAACATTTTCAAGCAAAATGATTTAAGCAAGAGGAAACAAATGACAATACTGATCTGCCAAGCTAAAAAAGCTTACTTGCCTCAAGGTTCACAATGAAAAAAAAAATTAAATAGGAAGGAATTATTTGTTTCCTCTTAAAACGAAATGAAATAAATTCCTGGAGTATTTTATCTCTATAATACCTGTAGTGTACATATACTATGCGTAACTGAATTCGGATTGGGTTTTGTTCTGATTTCTAAGCACAGATAATAAATTGAAAGCTTCTTTAAAAAGATTAGTACAATTAAAAAACTAGCCGGATGTGGCAATCCCAAAACTTTATCCTATCTAATACATGTTCGTACTTTTTTTAAAATGAAGTATAGCAGAGACACCGGTTAGGAGATTCATACCAAAATCTAATCAGCAATAACTTATGTCGAAATGAATCTGAAGTTTGATGAAAATCCTTGTATTAGTTTTGAGATTCAATCATTACGGAAGTCGTAAAAAAAATTAATAGAAGCGCCATCCGTTGAGCGATTTACTCCAAAAAGTAAACAGCACTAATTTAGATCAGAGACTAAATGAATCTGAAGTTAGATTAAAATACGTGCATTAGTTTTTGAGACAGAACTATTTCGATAATCGAATAATGCCATATAACAGCACCATCTGTTGGGCGATTTACACCGAAAAGTTATCAGTGCCATATTATATACAGGACTTGCGGAATCTGAGTTTTTATAAAAATATATTCATTAATTCTTGAAATATAGCTATTTCGGAAACTGTGAAAACAACAGCATTGCAGCGCTACCTGTTAGGTGATTTAAAACCCAAAGTTATCAACACCAGCTTATATCATCGACTAACTGATTCTAAAGTGTTATTCAATACCGTTTATTAGTTCCTGAGATAGATCGACCATAAAATTTGGGTCACATACATACAGAGTCACGGATTCACAGACAGACATTTTGCAAAAACATGTTTTTCGAGTTATTTGACCCATAAAACATGTAAATCCGTCAAAAACCGAAATTCAAAAATTTTCACGAATCCAGTACTTTTTTCTTGTACAGATAAAAGAAGGCAAAAAAACAGCAATTAAATTCTGAACTAATGAAAATTGTATACTTCTATAATCTATTAATACTAATTGTATAATATTTGTATTAATATTTGTATATCACAACTAAAAATGTTTTTTCATATTTCACTTTTAAATCACAGCCGTATAACAATATATAATTACTTTTTATCACTTGACTAATAGCTTGTAATAAACCTGCAAAAAAAAATGCAAAGCATAATGGCATTAAATAATGTTTCTATAAATATTTCGAAGATAAATCGTCTAAAAATTTAAATTCGTTTCACATGTAGTTAAATACAGCAAGAAAGCAGTATATCAAAAAAACTTCAAAAATTATTTTAAAGTTTTCGATTGAATTTGAGTTAAGTTCACGCCAACACAAATGCCCTGGATGAAATTTACTGCCCTTTTTTATAAATACTCCATGATTATTCCAGATGTGTACCATGAGGAATAGGCTGTGTAGATAAGAACTGTCAAAAAGGCAGTTTGTCATTTATATACGTGTTTATTATCTGAAGATGTTCAGGTCTTGTACTATTGAAATAATAGCGCTTCAAGTTACACAACAAAACATTTTAATAAGTGGTTATGCTACTGCAAACTCCTTTCTGTGCAACCAGTGCATTTAAATGTCATAATTTCTTCCACGCATGTGCTTGATCTATAAAATAATAAACCAAAAATTCCGAATCATTAATTTTTTATTTATTTATTTTTAATCTTACGCTTTGCCAATCTGTTATCTGTGACTTTAAGTTCTTTCAAAAAATTATTTATGATTTATTCACGCTAAACGCATGAGGATGTATTTTGATTGTCTGCTGCTCAAAACGGGCCATATGCCGAAAATGGCGAAGAATATTGACATACAATACTTTATTTGGTGATTGGTATTTAAAATATCAATAAGTTGACACTGTGTTTCCCTATAAAAACAGATTTTCCTTCCTTGTGAATTAATAATAAAGCAAAACATACGGTTGAATGATGATTTTTTTTTTTTTTTTTTTTTTTTTTTTTTTTTACTATCTTCGAATTGAATTTTCGGACATATTCATTATGTATGAAAATCCACAGAACATGTCTTTAAAAAATATTTAAATTCCTTAGCATCAATGCTTTCGTTTTTCTTCGAATTGACTTTTTCGTTTTTCTCGGAAGTGACTTTTTCGTTTTTCTTCGAATCGACTTTTCAGACGTATTGATATACGAAATCCCTTGAAACAGGCAATGACATAAAGTCTATCCAAACTTGGAAAATTATAAAACTTGTCTTTTAAAAAAATGAAATTTCTTAGCGTAGTCCGACTTTTTTCATTTTTTTTCAAAATTGGCTGTTTATGGTTTCGTTTTTGATTTCGATGTTACATCATGATAAAAACGAAAACATGTTACAGTCTACTGAACAATACTTATGTAGAATAGCAATATATGTTTAGTAATATTCTTGCATAGCCACGTTTAACGATATTTGGTGAATGGCGCCCAAAACAGCGCCAATAAAAATTTGCCAAAAATAATGTCAACAGTCAACTTTGTTTTATACACTGAGCTCCACAATTGAACGGAGCGTTAATACCTTACTCTGTTACACTGAATACAGGGGTGAACCTATGAATACAAAATGCCACAGATTTCGAAATCAGATTTAAGATAAAGCACTGATTTTCTCTTATAAGATAGTACAGGGTAGATATTTTCAAACTCAACTCTTTTAGTATGGTGAAGTTGCTATAATTTTAAGGGACTTCTCTTCTTTAAAAACTACAGATTTTACCCCAAATATTTAATTTTATGCTATTTACAAAATAAAAATTTATTAAAGTTCAACAAGAAAAGATTAAAATTTCTTCAATATTTCTCAAAAAAAATATTAAAAAAATGTAGAAATAAACAAAAGAAAAAGCATAAGGATAACTTTGAAAATTTTTGCTATTGATATTTAGAAAAAAAGTGAAACTTTATTAGTTGGCGTATTAAAAGGTGGTCCGATCACGGCAAAAAGTGGACCGCCTTGTTAATGTTCTGTTCTACACTGCTTGACAAATGCTATGGACAACGGATTTATACAAAATTAGTTTCAGTAATCAAAGAAAACACAATGGTAGAGGATGTTGTTGTGTGGCAAAATCTCTTGTCTGTATATAAAGGGCAGTACATTCACTTGGTTCTTCTTTGAGAATGTAAGTATAACATTTAAGGAAGAAACCACACTATCGGTTTCTAAAAATAAAGCTGTTTTTTTTTTCTTTTTTGATAACAGATATTGATTGTTAAATGTTTCGAGATATCGTTTGATTACATACGATCATATTTAGATGTTTCAAGATAGGATAAAGTGTAACTCAAGTTACCAAAGCAAGAGACGCGTCGAAGAGTGTTGTAATGTTGAGATTTAAAAAAGAATGTGGAAGGCATTCTGGAGGCCGGGGTAGGGTCATCATACATTAAAACCAACTATACGTTTTCGTAGTAATCAAAAGAAAAATAAATGATACTCCGGGTCAGATAATTTCAAACTTTACCAACGCTTCTTTCACTTCATTATCTGCGAAAACAAATTCTAGGGGATTCAGTTCTTTTGTCTGCACAGAAGCTTGTTACATGCATTACAATATAAACACATCATTGATGGGAAAGTTCCGTATTAGAAGTATATTCATTAGGTTCAGAACCAGTGATCCAGAATCGTGCTCACTAATAAACCCCGCTTTCCCAAAAACTGTGATTCTATGAACTAGCTTCTGTAGAAAGAGAGATGAATTCATACCAATCACCAGAATGTCCAAGAAACTGATAACGTAAACCGAGGATTAATTGTGAGAGCGGGAATCAGGTATAATGGCAATTCTGCTTAATATATTTCGAAAAGGTACTGTGACATCGCAGAGGTATTTACATTACAGACATTCTCCAGGGTTACATCTTTCACGTAATTCAATTAATCCAAAATTTCTATGCATGGATAACAATTCCCGTTCACATAAGACAATAGAAGTATCTCTCACGCTGCTAGGAGGCTATATTGGGCGCATGTCATACCTTGTTTATTCTCCGAATGTAAAATCAACGTAGTATGTCTGGGTTACACTCTGTAGATATATTCCTCAAAAGAAAAGTCTTTCCCCGAACCGTGCAGGAACTGAAAATTGCTTACTAAAACGAAAGTGACAGAATTTTCTAACTTCTCCTCAACTATTTAAGGAACAGCGTGCACACAAACAATGCAAAATGTATGTCAGTCTCGAACATCATACTCACTGAGTTACATGTGTTCCGTTTTGGAGCAGAGCAAACATTTTTCGTAACGGTTAGAAAATGCTTTAAGAAGAATATATCCTTTTTTATTGCATCATACATTACCATGTGATAACATCTGTATCATTTTACATAATAAAGATACGTTAGCACCTCAATTAAGTATAATTCCTTTAAATGATGCCGAACATTTTCTATAAAGAAAATGTCTCTATTCCTTAACAATTGTGAAGCAGTATATTATATCACACACTAGTACTATCAAGAAATTTGAGGAAATTTCTAATTAAACCTACTATTACAGTAAGACTTTTTTTATAAACAACTGGAATCATATTAATTAGAATCCGATCATACTACGGCTGGTATGTACTTATCTACAAATTCCACCATCGTTCAGTCACTAAACTTGTTTACATCTTTATCGTAATGATATTAGGAAGTAATGGGCTTCGGTTTAGATTCCTGCGCTTCAGAAGTCTTATATAAAATTACTGTTTCTGATGCATTCAAGTGTAACTCGTTTGTATTTATGAATGATTAGTCAAATGTAATTTCCGTAATTTTAAGAAAAATCATTGTGGACAAAGAATTCGGCAACATAAATTCCTTTTATGAATACTTTCTTTTAAATGTATCTTTTAAATAAAATTATTATGAAACAGAAATATAATCAAATAGAATTCAGTCATCAAAACGAAGAGAAGGAAGAATCAAATGCTTTGAACAAAACCGTTTAAAGGAATTCACAGGAAACCACAATTTTGATTCAGTGCAAAGTTTGTGTAGTTTCATTAATTTACAATAGCTTTCATAATAAGAAGTTTTTGAAATAATAAATAACTATTTACCAAGTTTTAAAAAATTCAAAAGTTGTATTACTATAACAAATGATAAATAAAGTATCAAACTGTATTTAATAGAAATATAAAACGAAAGCACCTAAGAACATTCTACTTATCTAATATACTTTTTGTCTCGACCAAATTATAAATTTATGAAACATTTAGGATATATTTATTCAAAAATATGAATTTATAAATGATTTTTAAACTGAGATTTTTTATTAAAATAGCAATTAAAGCCTTTGTGCAAAATTGTTTAAAGATAGAAAACCAATGATTATAAATGCACAAATAATGTATGAAAAGGTAGCAAACAGCTGTTTCGAATCTACTATTTGTGACATAGCAAGGAGAAGAAATATAAAAACAACAATAATGGAATCAAGGCCCGTTGACGCCAAATACATTAAAATGGCAAATAAAGTCTTCGTAAAAATTGTTTAAAGATAGAAAACCAACGATTATAAATGCACAAATAATGTATGAAAAGGTTTTTTCTTCTCTTTGCTATGTCATAAATGGTAGATTCGAAACAGCTGTTTGCTTCCTTTTCATACATTATTTGTGCATTTATAATCGTTGGTTTTCTATCTTTAAACAATTTTGCACAAAGGCTTTATTTGCTATTTTAATGTATTTTGCGTCAATGGGCCTTGATTGTTGTTGGGCCTTTATTGTTGTTTTTATTTTTCTCCTCCTTGCTTTGTCACAAATAGTAGATGAGATCTTTTATTTCACTTTCTAAAAAATTATCTGCTTTTTATTTTATGAGAAAAATTCATTTTCCTTTGTTTCAATGGGAATATAAATATTTAGCTAGGAATTTTTAAATATAGATACCATTCCAATTTTTCAGTAATTAAATTGTACAATTTTTTACCATATTAAGCTTATATTAACTCATAGCTGATATTACTCAATTTTCAGTGTTCTCAAAATCGATATAACACTCCTTATTTAACAAAAAGCCACGTACAAATTATATGAAAAAAGGGCTTCTGATACAGTTCTTTACTGATTTCTTGTAGGAAAAGACACCATGATCTAGAAACATCTTAAGTAAAAACAATTGTTTATTTAAATACATGTTGTTGTTGTTGTTGTTTTATTTGATTTTCTGTCTTAATTTACGTATTCAAAATCATGCTTAAGCCCAATTTCAGACTAATATTTCAATAAAGAATCTTTATTTGATTCATAAATAAATGCTGTGTCTAAAACCACATGTCCCCTATTGTTTTTCATTTTTCATCTCTCAAGTCACGGATTCAAAGTTACAATTCTACTTTCGAGAATAAATGTATATCACATTATATTAAGTGGTATATTTATTTAACTACTATTAACCGTTTAAACGCCAATGTTTCCGAATGAGAACATTGCATTATTTGCAATACAAACATATATTTTCCAAAATAATAATGATGTCTTTATTTTTCCTATAAAATATAAGGTTGATTTGAATTTTTGGAAGAAAAAATAATTATGTTTAAACATTTATCACATATATAAGGAATATGTAAATTTATAACTTTACATGAAATATATATTATTTGCTTTTATCGTTCTCTGTATATTACTTACATTTGACCGCTAGGAATCTAAATGTTTTTGGAATTAGAGAAAATATTCGAGAACAATATACAATAGCATATAGCGGAAAATAATTTGTTATATTTGCATAGGTTGTCAATCAATAATCATGTTCTAAAATGCGAACACTGAAATGAAAACAGCCAAAAAACTGCAGAAATATTTCTTTTGTTATTTTCTAAATTTACATGCTTAAATTGGAAATATTTGAAGCTGTAATATAGGAAAAAGAAAATTATAATTACATTGCGATATTAATTCGGCGTGTAAAAGGTTAAGTTAAATACATTCCATTTGGTACATATTCGAAGAGTAATGTGCGTTTTTGTTGTTATTATCATAAATATTAGTATATGTAATCACGAACAGCGATTTCTACCTTGAAGTCATGGGTTAATTTATTAGAGCTTTCAAAATTGCAGTCCAACTTGCGAGAATAAAAGTGCATCTCGTTACATTAAGTGGTATATTTATTTAACTAATATTAAGTTAAAGAGTTTCGATTGAGTACATATTCGAAGAGTAATGTACGTTTCTATTGTTGTTATCATAAATATTCGAATACATAATCACGAACAGTAATGTCTACCTTGAAATTTTGATAAAATGAACAGAAATTTTTCCAAAATTCCAAAAACACTGTTTTTTTTTTTTTTTGATTAGCACTCATCTATTGAAGAATTCAGCAAAATATAATTTCAGTTCTGGTTTTCCATTATTGCTTGAAACTTTATGCCTTCAATATTTACGGACAAGATCAATGGAATACTTCACATGTAGGAATACAGAAGTTATCCTCCTCAGATCCGACATCAAGATAACAAATGATTTTCCTCATAAATGTTAATAACTTACTTTACTATTTACATCATTGTAAATTGAAAAAAATCCTTTTTATTATTTTTTGTTAAGAGGGGGGGGGGGGTCAGCTTGGGGAGCAAGTGTCACATATGATACTTCAGAGCCAAAGTACTACAAAATCTAAAATTCAAAGATTATGTTTAAATAACATTTTATTTTTTCAATTTACACAATTGAATGTATATAAACCAGTTGTTTACATTTCGTGAACTTCTTTAAAGCAATTTCTGGAACCGTCAAAACAAAAAAAACCTTACAGCTGAAACAATGCACTGTAGTTAGAGTATTACATTTCGGTCTTCTTTATTTAGTCCTGTATATTCTAACGTCAGTCACTTCAGGCATATACCTTACTTCATTCTTTCTCGCGGATTCATGCTGCATACTTGCAGATATTTTTCATTTAGCTGCAGGTTCGGAGTCATCAACAGAATCGTCAGATAAACTTGCAGAATAAATTACTTTGGGTATTGTATCACCGCATATATTAGGGTTGTAGCAGCGTTCAACCTGAAAAAAAAAATGTACAGTAACTTTTTAAAATTTCAGAAATGTATATTCGAAAAAAGAAGATGTTCAAAAATGACTGGACACTATTGGAATCCAAAGTATCACACGCGATACTAAAATATTTATCGTTCCTTCAGTGTCTAGTATTTATCACAAATTAAGATCTATTAATCTACACAACAAGCTCAGATACATCTAAATAAAATGTGTATTTTTAAAATGAACTGTCATTTCCAAATAAATAATTATAAAAGACTTACTTGAGCAGCGCACAGAGTGCGGTTTTGCAAATCTAGCAATAAAAAAACCAAAAATCGACTTGCAGTAATTTAACTTTTAGATATGTTAAAACACATCTAACATATTGGAGGGGGAAATGTAAAATTATAGCAGCCTAACTCCACAACAACAGTATCAAAAATTGGCTCAAAAATCAAATTTTCTGTTAACCTTTTTAGAATGGCGATCGATGTAGTATCGATTGCCATCGATATTTTTGGCAAAAAAAAACGCTTATTTTGTAAATATTTTTTATAATAGTATGGAATCTTTATAAAAATGTAGATGCTTTGTATTTGTAGTTTCAATAGTTATTTAGAAGTTTTATATTTAAAAAAATAATTTTTAAGTCAATATAAAAATTATTAGAAATTTAATAGCATATAATAAATTTTAAAAAGCTGCCAAAACTTTTGACCACGCTGGTGAATTTTAATATTTTTTTTTTGTAATTATGTTTGCATATAGATATTTGAAAAATTAATATTTCAGCTGCAACTGTTATCAACTCTAGAATATAAGTAATTTTTTTTAAGGTAAAGGAAGTGTAAATTTCGAAATCTGAAATATATGAGATTTTGCAAAATTACGCGCAGGACATGAACCATTCCTTGTTACAATAAAAATATCCTGATAGATTATATACAACACAAATATGATCTATAGTATTGATGATTTGTTAAGTTAGACCACATCAAGTGGCTGATCCATTCATTTATAGCTGGCAGTAATCGAAGGTGGAGAAACTGCCATCGCTTAAAGAGCGTTTTTTGAAGTTAAATAAGATATGGTCAGATATGAATATTAACAATATATATATTTACAAGGCAGAGGTAATAAAGATTACCATAAAACGGTTGGGCGATCAAAGAAATTTTATTATCTAAGCGGACATAACTCAAAAGACAAGAGGTGCATTCGCTATTCTCGGGACACAAATGTATTAACACGTGTGACGCGCTTAAAATTGAGCTAATTGAATTAAAAGATGCTGCGGATGAGTTAAAAAATGTATATAAAAGTCTTAAAAGAGCATCGACATCTTTAAAAATTCTTTTAAAAAAGCCGAATACTCATCATATAAAAAAACGGCTGCAATAAAGAAAATCAAAATTTTACAATGGTAAATCCCCACCAGTCATTTACTTCTTACTAAAATGGCTAAAATTCACCTGTAAAATTTAAGTTCATCATTAAAATTAAATAATCAACAACAGAAGAATTTTAAATTGTCAGAAATTAAATCTTTACAGGTCTTACTTTAAAGATAATAGAATTCATATTCAGACGAATATCATAAGGCACAAATTTGAAGATTGGATGATACATAGCACTATGTGTAGTATTCTATCTTCAAATAAAGCAATTTAAAAATGCTATGACTGTAACAGAAAATCCATAACTTAAAAATAATTAGATGGCATGCGAATAATATTAACTAGTTTTCTTGGGGCTAAATGATACTACACTATATGGCCAAAGGTGACCGGCCACTTGCGAATTTAGACATTTTGTTAAATATCTAAAACAATACATCAGTAGTTATCCTGCAATTGTAAGTGTGTAACCGGTTGTCACACATTTCCATGAAATTTTTTTCCCAAAACTCCACAGGGAACCGTCAACAAACTGAAAAAAAAAGACTATCTTTTGGATAGCCCTGTCAATGCTAATATAACAAAAGCGTTCAAACTGCAGATTACGATTAAGTGATTTATTGTAATAAACTGTGCTCATTTTTATGCAGACAGGATGCATAATCTCAGTGAAATTAAGATTTTTATAAAAACAGTACCAAATTTTTCCAAGTTTTTTGCTTATAAGTTGCAGAGTTCTTAAATATAAAATAATGTTATTTTCCTAAAATATGATAAACATCATTGTAACAATACCTTGTGATCATAATTAAAAATAATAAAAATTATAAGTAAAATTAGTCGATTTACTAAATAATTTTTCATAGCGCATATGTGAACGCTATCAAAATTTCATTTGCATATTACGTTTGCTAAATGTATAGAGCAACTTGTGTGAAAGTCTCAAAAACATAGCTTGAAAATTCTGAAAGTGGTCGTCGATACAATAAGCTCAAAATCCAAATGAAGCAAAAAAATCAGGAGTTGTATCCAAATAATAGTAGTACGTGTCATATTGTGTATTCTATATTGACACTAATCAATGTATAAATGAATGCAGTTTTTTAGGTCTTTTATTATTATACCTATTTAGTGATATGTCAACTTTTTTAAATTACCGCCATTTTTTACAGATGTATCTCCAGCTGGCATACATAGAGTTAATTTCGGACTGAGCTTGTCTTTAAACGGCTAATTTAGACAAATGTCCACAAGAACCTAATTAAGCAGATTTCATAGCGAGCTAAAAGAGAATAGGAAAGATTAACAATTTTGGAGAGCGCATGTTTTCTTCTATTTAGCTTTTTTAATAGTTTTTGTTTATTGAATTTTTCCTCACCTAATATCGGTTTATATATGGTTTCTATTTTGGATGATTTTTTACCGAAAAGTCATTTACTTGGCTTATACAATGATATGCTCATATACGAAAATATACAATAAATTTTATGGAGGATCAAAGTTGTAATGATAAATTTAGGACAACATGTATCATTTGATGATGCCTTAAAGTTTTCCCCATGAGTTAGAAATACTTAAAAATATTATTGAAACCAAATAAAAATATTGATCAAATAAAAATAAAAACTTTTTTTTTTAGAATTAAATATATGTAACATATAATTAGCTCTATATTTATCTCTAGAATATAATAAGAAAATAAACCAATTTGCATTTATATATATATATATATATATAAAGATTAGATCTACTTTTTTTTCACCTATGAAAAAGATCACACGCTATCGTTTTATTTATAAATGTTAAAAAAAAAAACTTTATAAAACTTTGAAAATGCTTGAAACATCACGTATAAATCTAATTCTGCTTTTTCTAACCACATAACTCTATCATTTTGCCATCGGTCAGATAAAGCGATGCTTTCTGTCTAAAGATCCCATCGTTCGCATTTTTTTTTCTTCGGATACAGTTACTCCGAGTATTTACACAGCGATGCGATGGCTCCCAAGAAACGGAAAGCTATTAAGTGATTAAAAGGACATTCATTGGATTTGGAATTTCTTTCTTTTTTTCTTTTTCTGCAGTGATCTCTTTCGATATTTTATTTTAAACCGAAATTTAATGTAAGATTTACACTTTTTATCAACGTATTAGATTTAAGATACGGGTCTGGCGATTAATACAGATAAAAAAAGATTTAAGAAAGAAAAGTTTGATAATCGAAGAATAAAGCTTAATTTGGAGACACATAATAGCAAAGCAATATGGTATGACTAATTTTTAAAAAAAGTAGTCTTCAAAATGTTTTAGTTTCTATGTAAATAAATTTTATAGAGAGGAATGTAGATAATAATTTATAATTATTCGATGATATCTTATACAGATGGATCTTTTTTTATTATTCATGGGCTATAGTTTCCATGTATATAAATTGTATAGAGAGAAATGCAGATAATAATTTGTTATTACTTCTGATGATATCTTATGCACAAGGATCTTTTCTTATTACTAATGGATTTTAGTTTCCATGTATATAAACCACATAAAGAGAAATGCAGATAATAATTTATAATTACTTCGAAGATATCTTACACATATACAGGATTGCCACAGCCGACTATTTTTATATTCTTCACTCACCAGTATATTTCTAATATAAATTTTAAAATGTATTTTTTTAGCAAATTTTGTCAAAATGCATAATAAGAGTTTCTGTCTTCAAAAAGTGGTACCAGTTAAAATTAAAAAATAGTCGCCTGTGACAGGCTTGCATATAAGTATTTTCTTATTATTCCTGGGTTTTAGTTTCCATGTGTATAAATTACATCAAGAGAAATGTCGATAATAATTTATAATTACTTCAATGATATCTTATACACATGGGTCTTTATTATTATTCTTGGGCTTCAGTTCTCACCAGGGTCCGACTAAGCATATGGGGCCCTGGGGCGAGCACCATTCTGGGAGGGAAAGCATCATTCTGGGGACCCCCTTCTGTCTATCGATAAAAAAAGTTTTGTGAATAATGTGAAAATGGCTAGTATTAAATTTCACATCTAATGTAAATCTGTATAAATTTTGTACTCGGTGCAGTTCACATCTTTATATAGATTATCACAAAAAGATAGTTACAACTTAAAAAAAATACTAGCTGGGTAATTATAAAAAAAAATGATAGATTGGTAA
Source organism: Maratus speculifer (assembly GCA_964019185.1). Lineage (NCBI taxonomy): Eukaryota > Metazoa > Arthropoda > Arachnida > Araneae > Salticidae > Maratus > Maratus speculifer. Next base: position 102,464,319 of record OZ025289.1, on the reverse strand, counting down.
ACAGAAGTATCTCTGTGCAAACTTTTTCTTTGCTTATTTACGCTCCATATGAGATGGCTAAAAGATGTCGCAAATTGGTCATAATTAATAGTTTTCACTTCCCACACTACGAGAAAAATATTAATAGTGTTTCTTTTGAAAAAAACTAGAATACTAAGTTGTTATAATAAAACTTTAATTATTAATTTTCTAATGCAGTTTGTTTTTCGCATAGATGAATGGGTACTGAAAGCAAAGAGAGGAAGGAGGGTCACTTTTACCTTCCTAAATCTTTGAAAATATAAGAATTCTGATCTTTTTGGCTAATTTTAATCATTTGGCACTTTTTGTGAAAATCCTAATTACACTTACGGGGAGCCCCTAAAGAGGAGGGACCCCGGGGCAACTGCGCCGCTTGCCCCTGCATTAGTCGGGCCTTGGTTCCCATGTATAAAAATTATGTAGAGAGAACGTAGATAATAATTTATAATTACTTTGATGATATCTTACACACATGGATCTTTTCTTATTATTCATGGGATTTCGTTTCCCTATATATAAATTATACACCGGGGTGCAAAATGATAGGAACGATCATGTAACTGTCTAAATAAAAAACTAGTCGTTGGGGGCCACCGTAATACTTACCCATCATGGATATGTATATGAAAATAAAACATGTGAACACTATTTATACAATGCATTGCAATTCATAAACAACATTTAAATATTGTTAATATACATAGTAATGCTATATTAACGAACTGCTGATGTACCAATTTCGACAAATTATATAAAACGCCAAACTACTCAAGTAGTACCGAGCTGCGTAAAAGAAACATCCTTATAACTCCAAAAATAATAATTCTATTAACTAACAATTAACTGCGTCGGATTAAGCGTCTCATTTCCAATTAAAATATACTTCTGAATTGAAATTTGAATGAAATACAGGGTCATAAAAAATCGAAGAATGTGGAAAACAAGATTACAAATATCTCGGCAACTAATAATCCGATCGACTTCGTTCTATATGCAAAATGTGTGTTATTTTATTGCCTTTTACGTCCATTCATTAGAACAAAAAAATTCGAAAATTTTTATATACCTTTCATCAGAACGAATTTTTCGAGAGTCCGAAAAAAATAGTTCCGGATAATCGAGGTTGCTGATATTAAATAGGGTTCGTCCCATTCTTACATACTAATTACATACAAAATTTCAAGTCTCTATCTCAGTTTGTTCGGGAGATAGAGCGTTTACAGACAGACAGACAGACAGACAGACAGACAGACAGACGGACGGCAAAAATTTTTTTCTAAAAATATGTTTTTCGGAACCTCCACTATCTAAAACGTGTAAATCCGTCAAAAAAAATTTTTCGATTTTCAAAACGATTGCAAGACTTACCCTATACTACGTATGATGGGTAAGTAATATAGTTACATTAATCCTAATATAAACCATATACATTTATTATATTATACTAAATACTCAACATAAGCATAAAGAAAATACTCTAAAACAATTTTTATAAATGTAGTACAATACATTGCATTTTCACTCGATATGTACCGGAAGCAAAATGTTAAGAACGAAGCAGATTTTCTAAATTTTAGAAATATTACTTGTGAATTGGGCTTCTTTTGCGTTTAATAATTCCAAAGCAGCATTGTAGCATAGAGTTAACATAGTTTTGAATTTATTGAGGTGACAAAACACGTCACATCTTACAAATTTCAGGTTTCAGTTCTGCTTTCAAGTGATACTGATCGATTTGAACATATTTCATTGTATATTGTGCCCTATAATATCACAAATTTTATTCAAGGAATTTAGGTTTGGACCACTGGCTGGCCAATCAAATTTGAGAGTTTTATTTACTTTCAAAACACTTTTTATGACTTTATCTGAGTGAATTAACGCATTGTCTTGTTGAAAAATTTATAAAAGTCGGCAATTAATTCATGTAGATTCAACAAATGGCATTTTAACATGTGGAATAAAAGTAAGTCTAATTTGTTTATTTATCCATAAAAGCAATTATAAGCTAACCTACCGAGGAAAAAGTAGCCCGAAACATTAAGAAAACTCCACTTAATTGACGCGTAGAAAATACAACCTTTTCATTTTGAAGGACTTGCAAATATGGATGAATACCACCTGGAATATCGAAACTAAGCATCTTTTCAGCACTGAAGATAATTTTAGACCAATTCGTTTACTGCTTCAGGTGTTTCTCTGCAAACGGAAAGCTGACTTTTTTACTGCCATATGTTAAACGCGAACATCGACGTGGTTTTATATTTTTAAATGCTGCTGACATTTTTATTGTTGTTTGTACAGTCGATGCTGATACTGGCGTCTTTGTCTGGCTTCCAAATTCCTTTGCTGTCTTTATTTTACTTGGAACAGTGCGAATAATCAAAATTTAGAATAGTTTCGAAAGAATTTTTGTCCTCCGCGTAGATTTTGTAGTAACAAAAATAGCTTGATTTTCTAAAAAATTAAAAATGACAGTCTTTTAAAGCTTCATTCATCAGCAATTCTTTAAAATTACATTCCGATGTTGTGAAAGCTAGAATTTGTTCTGTTTCGAAGTTACAAAGCATTTTGATTTACCCTGTCATCCAAATGTTCTGCGAATTAAATTAATGTGCTCATAATATCTTTTAAATGCGTTTTTAAATGATATGCGATAATATCCGCTAATCACTTTCTGAGGTTTTTGAAATATCGAATGCGTTCTTATCATTTTGCTTTTGCGTAAATTTAGCAAAATACATATTTTAAAAATTATTAAAAAATTATGTACAATATTTGTAAACGATTACTTTAATATTAATTGGAATACAATGTATTTAATTTAACATAAAGCTTTACATATTTGCTTTGCAAATGCAAATCAATGTCTGTTTTTGTATCATTCCTATTATTTTGCACCCAGTTATATACAGATAAATGTAGATAATAATTTATAATTACCTCGATGATATCTTATATGCATGGGGTTTTTCTCGTTCTTATTATTTATGAGCTGCACTGTAAAAAAGTGTCCTGAATTTTACAGGTGTTATTCTTTGAATTTTAACTTTTTTAATTGAGAAATTCCGTTTTAGAAAAAAATCTTAGTTTTCCAGAAATTCCAGGAAGTTTTTCATTTTTTGTTGACTTGATAACTGAGCGTTTCCGTTTGTGGCAACAGACGTACCAAAAACAGAACACCTCGGTCGACAGCCATGTTGATTTTATGTTATCGTTGGTTATGAATGTTTAAGCTATGTTTAGAAAAGATTTCTGCGATCATTTTAGCTGATGCTGACATTTAGATGCAGCATATATCTTAAAACTACACGAATAATAAAACGTTGTTTCGATTTCGTCATCTTTTTTACCTGGATTCTTTCGTTACGTTTGTAACAAAAGGTAAGTTATTCAGATGCATTTTGTAATTATTTTTTTTAATGAAAATTGTACTTATTTTAAATGAGTGTTAGATATTCTGATCTTGTTAAGTTTATTTCTAATATTGCACGTTTGGCTTACATGCAGGGTTAGGTTCAAGCCGTCAAAATTTTTTTTGACGTGATATAAGTTTAAATTACGTTTAAAGTGATTTTAACCATCAAAAATATCAATATGTATTTTTTTAAGTATGCTCAGAAAAGCAACAACTAAAGAAAAAATGTTGTTAGTATAGCAAGATGCAACATTGCTTCTATTTAATGATAATGCATTTTACTTTTGGAATTTACTTTACTGTAATCAATTATTAAATCATAATTTTTTTTCTTTTTTATGTCTTTCCTTTTTTTTTTCTTATACATATGAGAGAGGGGGGAGGAGCGGGACTGACATTTTGTAATGAACCATTTTAAGAAATGAAATCAATCATGATATCACAAAAATAAGTTATATGCGTATACAAACTTTAACAGAAATATTCTCTGGAGCACAAATAATCTCTGTTCGAGGGGCGGAGGACAGATCCAAATAAATAAATAAAAATACAATTTATTTGTTATTGAGAAAAGAATTTAGTGATGGGTTACCACAAAATCAAATTAAGATATTAGGAGCTTTTGAAAAAATTAATTTAAAATACCATAATTAGATTACACAATAAGTAGATAAGATTTTCTAAGTTATGTGGTTTTCTAATGTAACTTGTTTTGCATGTACTTGATTTATATATAACACTTAAACATTATTTTCTTTGCAGCATATCCCCCCCCCTTTAATTCAATAGAAACACAGAACAATAAAAATGACATTTATTTTACAACTGGGAAAGGAATGAATAAATGTTAGGATTTGAAAATAATGTTAAGATAAAATTATAAAATATGAAATTGCAATTCTTTTATCCCAAAATTAATTTTGTTAGTGACTAACAATCATTTCTTACTGATGATGTTATTTTATATGTAGAATACAGCTTTACCTAGACCCCTGTTAGGAATAAATGACTAATTTGTCATATCAGTAAGGGAAAAAATTGTTTAACTTGATTTGAAAGATGATCCAAAAATGAAAGTATCCTAATGTTTTCGTTCTTTGACAAAAAAAGTTTTTTTTTATGAGTCTGGAGCACATGTGAACAGTTCACATAAATATAGCTTACACTAAATTACAAAATGAAAATAAGTAGATTGGGGGGAGGGAGAGGGGAATCAGATGATGGATTTATTGTTAAAAAAAAATACAGCTTTTAAATTTTGCTTAGTGGTTTGTGTTTCGGGGAAATTTTAGACACGGATTTAGATAGTACTTATAAAAAAATCTGACGAAATACGAAAGGTTCTCACTCATGTATTTGTCTTATTTACTTCTAAATTAATGATAAAGAAGGGTTTTAAATGATTGTTGAAAAAATCTCAATTATAATCTCTCCCCTAAATTTAACTTCTTTTGTTTTTGAAAGAGAGAGGAGAAGGAGGGGGGGGGAGAAAATGCTAATAATTGGAATTTTATGGTAGTTATTAGTTTTAAAATGTTACTTTCTTAAGATATTACTGATATCTATCTCCATTAAAGCATGATATACATAGCTATTTTAGAGACAAAAGTAAGCCATCATTTCAGGGTTTGAAAAATTAAATAGAAAAATTAGCAAAGTTGTTTAACGCAATACTTTTTGTATTAACAATGCATAAAAATAATATAATAAACCTTTTATTAAAATATTGTATAATATTATAACATTTTAGAAAACATTAAATTTATTTAAATTACACTTGAAAGTAAACGAGATTGTTGCTCTTTATGTACCTGTTGACAGATGTTTTTGTGGAAGTTTCAATACAAAATCAAATATTCTACTACAGTCTTCTATTGCAGGAAAATTATAGATATAGAAGCTGACATTATTTCTCATGAAGTTAACTAAAGGAACAGAATCACAGAATTGTTATTAGGGCACTTATGAACTGTTCATATCTGCCAGGAAGTAGTCTTTTCACAAGTGTCCCCCACATGGTCACTTCAGTTAAAGTGACAAATCATTAACAGTTCTTCATTTTTGAAGATTTTGTTTACAAAAAAATATTTATTAGTATTCATAGTCTATGTTAAAACACTAACATTCAAATGAAAGGATAAATAGTTATTTGCTTAGAAAGTTGGAACTGAGATTTTACTTTTGAGATCTATAAACAAGGTTTTGGCTGCCGAGGACAAATAAAATGTCAAAGAGCCTCAAAAAATGTTTACCATATGTCTACAAGTACTGTCATCATTGATATTTTATTTCAACTAAAAAATCATATAATAACTAGTGAAAAAATGCGATGTTCACATCTGCCCCATGTTCTCATGTGCCCCATTCTTCCCTGCATGTTTAAAGTTTAACACAAGTATGAAATAGTCTCTCATGTATATTTTCTTAATTGGATTATCATTAACAATTTTTACCAGCCATGAAGCATGAAATGTTAGTGATAATTTTATTGAGAATTTGTTTTACTTAACTCTTTTATATCTTTATTTACTTGTAATATTTTTGTTTTTATAATAGTAGACTATAAATTTAATATGCAGATAGCAAGTTTAATCTTTAACTGACGTATCAGAAATTGCAACGCAACTAGTGTGAAGCGGTTTGTGTGACTGCAAGTTCGAAAGATGAATAAAAACAATAATAAACTCATACGATGGTGTTTTTGTACTAAACATTTTGCACAAGACATTATATTGTAATTAATATTCACCTATTTAAGTCTCCGGTGATATTATTAAAGTTCCAAATTTAATCAGTATTTGTAGTTAAATTGAAAAATTGAAAGTTAAACTATAACAATTAAAAAAGCAGTGGTCTGTGAAATCAGTAATATTAGTTAAATGTTAATGAAAAGTGGGATACGTGTTTTATGCTTTATATGAAAAACTTTTTTTTCTCCCTAACTGAAAAATCATTTTTCCTAATTTTTGCAGAGGCACTAAAACTTTTTTATTAAACAGCTTAAGTTTATTGAATTTTTAAAAACTATCTTTTAAATAATGTTATAATCAACATATTCCAGTTTTTTTCTATATTAATCTACAAACTTAGCCAATCTCAGTCTCTTTTTCCATTAATACATCAAATAATCACACATATCCAGAAATACATCAAAATTATAGTAATGGGACGAAACACCCCATGAAAAGTACTACCGAATTGTGTTTTTATTGTATTTATTACCAGAATTTTAAAAGTATACTACTAAAGTTATTTTCAAATAAATTTAACAGGACTCGTTAATTTTAATCAGTTTTGATTTAAATCACGGTTTAAATAAACTAAAAAATCATTTATTTAAATCAGTTTTCCCCAGACATTAGTTTTAAATAAATTTGCGTTGAAAATAAACATATTACATTAATACATACTATGATAGTGCATTAATATAGTTTAATTTTACGCCACAGATAATAAAAAAACTTTTAAGAAGATAAAACTTAACATTCGTCAAAAAGTAAAATACTATGTAAGTAAAGAAAAGTGTTTTAGAGTTCGACTTGAATCACAATTATAAAACTTTGCCACAGTAAGGAAAACTAAGCAGAAATATATTAAATATTGTAATTACTCATTAATATTTAGAGAAACTTCTGCAAGTTAAAGTAAAATAGAGCTATGTGAACATCGCATTTTTTCACTAGTTATTATATGATTTTTTAGTTGAAAAAAATATTAATGATAACAACACCTGTAGACATATGGTAAAAAGAAGAAAAAATTGAAGCTCTTTGACATTTTGTTTAGCCTCGGTAGGCAAAACACCGTTTATAGATCTCAAAAGTAAAATTTTAGTTCCCACTTGGTAAGCTAATAATTTTATTTATTCTATCATTTGAATTTTAGTGTTTTAACATATACTATGAATACTAATAAATGTTTTTTTAATACAAAAAAGTCTTCAAAAATAGAAAAATGTTAATGATTTGTCATTTTAACTGTATTGGACAAGTGGAGCATTTATGAAATAATTTGTTGGGGGCAAATATGAACAATTCATATGAGCCCCAACAATCATTCTTAGATTCTGATCGTTTCAGTTAACTTCATGAGAAATGATGTCAGCTTCTATAAGTTTCCTGCAATAGAAGACTGTTTGTCATAGAACATTTGATTTTGTATTCAAACTTCCACCAAAACATCTGTCAATAGATACATAAAGAGCAACAATCTCGTTTAATTTTAATTTAAAATAATTAATAAACTTAAATAATGTTATACTACATTTTAATAAACGGTGTTTTATGCATTGTTAATACAAAAAGTTTCGCGTTAAACAGTTTAGCAAAATTTTCTATCTATTTTTTTCCAAACTTGAAATTATTGCTTACTTTTCTCTAAAATAGTTATATATATGATGCTTTAAACGGTGATAGATATCAGTAATATCTTAAAAAAATAAAATTTTTTAAACTAATAACTATCATAAAATTACGATTTTATGCAGCTCCCCCCCCCCTTCTCTCTTTCAAAAGGGAAAAATTAAATTTAGGGGAGATATTATAATCGAGTTTTTTTTTAACAATCATTAAAAATCCTTCTTTATCATTAGTTTAGAAGTAAATAAGACAAATACATGGATGGGAATCTTTCATATTTTGTTAGATTTCTGATGAGAATTATCTAAATACCCCCCCCCCCCGGCCAAAAAAAAAAAAAAATCCAGAAACACAAATTCCAAAGCAAAATTTAAAAGTTTTATATTCTCTTTTTCAAATTTACTTCTTTAATTTTTCTTTTTATTTTAACAATTAAACCAATCATCTAATCCTCCCTCTTTTTCATAAATCTATTTATTTCAATTTTATAATGCAGTGCTTAAACATATCACCCAAAAACTAGCGAAATTTATAGATATTTTTTCGTTATAAATTCTCTTTTTTCGTCACCCCAATAGTATATCCAGTTGTGAAACAATTATTTTTAATTTGTAAAACTATCAAAAGAAAGAAACTAGAAAAGCGATTTTTAAAAAATTACCATATACAAAATTGCTCTGTTTAATATATTGAGTAGTTTTTGTTTATAGAAATTAATCCATTTATGAGAAAAAGCTATACAGGGTGTCTATAAAAGAACTCCGGGGTTTTGAGGCAAAATATTTTAATGAAATAAAAAACATACATACATGTTTTATACATGACTGAAAAGCTTACATTTTCAAGTTTCTTTTAACACAGTAAAGTTCTATATGAGCCCCGTTAGTGGCACGGCAGACGTCTAAACGGTATTCTACCTCTTCCCATGTCCTGGCGAGCATGTCTGGGGGGACGGTTGCCACACAATTGACTATTCGTTCCCTGTTGATCTTGGTAACCCCAACTCCAGGCTACGTCTTATCAACGATTTCTTAGGGCTTCGAAGGCATGAAGCTCGGATTATGTCCACTTTCTCTTGAGACACACTCAGCCTACTCGGAGACTTTTGCTTCAAAACACTTCCTGTTTCCTTAAATGCACTGAACCATTGACGAATGGTTTTGTCAGAAGGCGGGTTATCACCATAGTTACGTCGAAAGTTTCTTTGTACGGTATCTACAGACTTCGTTTCTATGAGCCAAATAACACATTGAGCCTTTTGTTGCTGAGTCGCCATCATTTCAAGGTCAACGCCCTGCAGCGCCGCCAACAGTTGATGCAAACATTTCTAATTCGTATGAGTAAAACTTTTTGAGCTACTCTTTTCAGAGAAATCGACTAAATTTTGCTACCTTTTATAGTTAGTGAGATATGAATTTTTAAAACCCCGGAGTTCTTTTATAGACACCCTGTATTTATGTGTACTGTTCACATGTACCCCAGTCTCCCCTACAGCTTTGTGTGTTCAAATTTAGTGATGCCTAATATATTTAAGGTTGAAGAAAATCTGAACCATTCAGTATTTTTTTTTTAAATCAGATTTTGTGGATTACAACCCTTTATAATGGTGGAAGTTAAGGTATTTGTTATAGTTCTTTGGATCGATGCTAAAGGGAGGGGGACAGAGGGGACACGTTCCCCGAACACCATAACGAAAGGGCAGCAGTACAATTCGACGCCCATCCTGGAGACCAGCTTTCGGCTTATGGCCAGGATGAATTTCTGAACCGAAGGGGAGGGGGGAGAACGAAATGGCATCAAATTTTTCTCTTCAAACTTTTATCAAACTTTTATTTTTTTCTTTGGTATCGATCGTTTTCAGGTCTGTTTAAAAACCATGATATTGTTAAAATTATCCTATGTAAGGCCATAAATTGCTGTAAGTTATCTTAGAACTTTTTTTCTCGTATTTCCTGCAACTTTTTTATATAAAAAAAGTACTGTAAAATAAAAGGAAAGTGTGGTATTTTTTTTATAATATACCATGTTACATCTTTTAACTTTATAAGTGTCTTTTATTACTAAATTTTCTATTTTCATTTTCCAGAATCTTTGCCACTATTAACCCAAATAAAGGTATCAAAGTACCTAGGATGAAAGGAAGAAGAATTAATAAGATTACAAAGCCAATTATATAGTTAGTAAATGAACTTAGAGATTTTGAAAGTCATTTTAATTTGGGATACAACAATCGATAATTTTATTGTTTTATTTAGTGTTCTGATTTTTTGCATATTTATTCCTCTTAATTTTTTAACCCAATTTTTCTCAGTCTTATTTATTGTCACTGTGTTTATTAGAACTATTTGATGTGATAGAAGTTATCAGCAATCATATATGATTACTTTTTAAAACTTCATGTTTGTTTCTCTGAATACATTTTATATTTTCACTCTCAAATGCAAAATATTATACAAAGAATTCTATTTGTTAGAAAGAATGAATTATAGCATTACACTGAAAACTGTAGATTTCTTTTTTTAATGTGATTATCATGTATTATTTTATTTTGTTAATATTTTATATATTAATAAAGAATTATTAATGAATACTTTTGAAGTTTCTGACTTTTTTTTTTACTTCCTGATTTTTAGGGTTTCAAACTTGATAACACAGCAAAGAAAATTCTTGTATCCAGTTCAATACATTATATATAAACACAAAAGAAGACAGTTAACATATTTAAAACTTTTGGTAGCAAGTAATTATAACTAAGCAGTGTTGATTTTACACCAGAAATCACCAGGGATGTCAGAATGTGTGAAATGGAAAACAGTTGATATATATGCGCATTTTTTTTCTCCAATTTAAAAATTGCCAAAAAAGTAAAATAGTTAGTTTTTGAGTAAATATGTACATAAATACAATCTGTAATGTCTATTTTATTTTTAAGATTAAACCAAAGAACGTCTATAGTAAAATTGATATTGCATTCCTTTTTCTCTGCATTTTAATTTTAACACATCCAGTTTATCAAAATATTTTGAAAACTAAAACAAAAGGTTTTCTTTAAGAAAAGCATACAGGAAGAGTTAGTTACAAATAATTATTGACATAAATTATCTGTAATCTATTATAGGCCAATAAGTTTCGATCAATAAGGAGAAATGTCAAAATGCCAGTTTGTAATATGAAAAATTCTTTGGAAAATTTCTTAAGTTTATTCAGAGTATATTTCGAAGCTGTTAGATAATGCGATGCAGTTTCAAGTTAATTTAAAATATTTGGTACCACTTGGTAATCCTGTCGGCAAAAAATTTAATGCCAAGATTAAATGCCAGTAATGGATTACTGTAAATTTCGCATTCACTTGCATTAAACACAATGCACGTATTTGTTCCGTCGTCAAAGGAATTTTTGATTCGACATTTTTTTCTTTATGTTCTACTAATTTATTTGTACTCTTGTTATACATAAAAAAAAAATTGCATCAAATTGAGTAATTTGGATAATAGTTTGACGATTCGTATAATTTGGCGAAATTGGTCGACGGGATAACCAAGGAGTACAAAATTTTTAAGCAAATTGCAGAAAAAAGCATTTTTAAGAAGCCTTTTCTAAATTATTTTGGTTCTCCATCAGCAATGGGCCTAAGGCTGACCTTTTCAGAAATCAGGCCCTGTACAATGTAAATATACAAGGCCTGATTATTATAATTGATATTGTTTGATGTATTTCCTTAATACTTTAACATATGCAGTCATTATTTTTGAAACAGTTCAACAACTTAAAAAAAAAAAAAAAAAAAAAAAAAAAAAAAAAAATTAAGAAAAATATACCGAAAAAATTAGTCACAAAAAATATTTACCGACATAAATACGAAACTAATTATATGCCAATAAGTTTTGATCAGTAAGGTAAAATTTGAAAATATAAATTAGTACAACGGAAACTAATCATGCGTTAATTTGGAATTTCTTTCTGAAATACAAAATTTTAGTCAATATTCTGTTTCTAAACCATAGCGTTTCAGTTTCCCAGTTGGAGTATTTCAGTTTCCCAATTGGAGTACTTCAGTTTCGAAAACGGAACCGCTCCAGTTTCGAAAGCGGAAACGCTCCAGTTTCGGAAACGGAAACGCTCCAGTTTCGAAAATGGAAACTCACCAGTTTCGAAAACGGAGACGCTCCAGTTTCGAAAACGGAGACGCTCCAGTTTCGAAAACGGAGACGCTCCAGTTTCAAAAACGGAAACTCTCCAGTTTCGAAAACGGAAACTCTCCAGTTTCGAAAACGGAAACTCTCCAGTTTCGAAAACGGAAACTCTCCAGTTTCGAAAACGGAGACGCTCCAGTTTCGAAAACGGACAATCTCCCGTCTCAAACGGAACACTTCAGTCTTGGAAACGGAAAAGTAATGAAAAAGAATTTCTATGATTTAACGGATCAGATACGGCAACTCTGCTGCCAGCACCTTCTCCGTTTTTTTACTGGAGTTTCAGTTTACAGTGTGTAGTTTCCATGTATATAAATGATGATGAATTAGACACTGGCAATATTCATCCTGATGTACCAATCTAAGAATGTGATTTTGAGGTGATGCTTGAAAATTCTGATAATGACTTAGTTATAGTGAATGATAATTAACGACTTTTTAATTGTAAAAGAATGGAGTATTATAAGACTTTTAGAATTTTTTAAGCATTTTTTATATTTTTATTATTATTATTTGCCATCTTATTTAATTTAGAATATTAATTTTGGAATTTTCCTTAGACTCGTGTGTAAGCCAACTTTGGAACAAAAACAAAATGCCCAAAAATCCTCGTCTTATACACAGAAATGTACGATAAATGAAATTAGATAACAAAAATATATTTATTGAATATTTCACAGCAACTGTCAAAGTTTTATTTGATGCTAGATAAGTCCACGTGAGCACCCTTGATTGCATTCAACCTCTTCAACATTCAACCTCTTACCGGTCTCCATAAGTGTCTTGTGCCATGCGAATATTGAAGGACTGGATGGTGGTTGGCGTTCATACATTGTTCTTTTTTTTTTTTTTTTGCATCATATTTCGTCTCTATAAACCAAGCTACATACGGGACCTTTTTTCCTATGATGTAGCCCCCAACAGTTATGGATCTTACTAGGTCGTATCTGAAAGGAAAAAAAACCCCTCTTTTTAGTACAAATGATACTTTATGAGTTGCTGTTATATACACGCAAAATCGAAGTTCGCTATCTTATTGAGTTAAGTTTTTATGAAGAATCAAAGTTGTAATGATAAATTTGAACACTCTGTATATTAAAAAGAAGGTGGGGGAAATCTTTTCGTAGGACTAAGCATTCTGTAGAAAAAAGGAAAATGTGTCTTAATCCGCAAAAATATTGTAGATCGGGGGGGGGAGGGGTGTCAGCACAGACAATCACCTCATCGAGTTCACGAATGAAAATCTGTGCTGTAATCTGTGTAGCGGAAAATACTTATTTATTTTATGACTATTTGTACAAACTTACAAACAAACAAACATCAAATTTGCGAACTGAATTTGAATTTTAATAACAGAAGGTATTTTTTTAATTGTTTCTTTGGTATGTCGAAGATTTGATCGAGTTTATTCTTGAGCATTATGCTATTAAGATCTTAACTATGCCATCAATTCTTATATTTTTATATTTTGACTTTTTTGTTATCCTGTAGTCCTTGATTGCTGCATTAGTTTTTAAATCTTGATCTTCGAGACTTTATTTCTGGGAACTCCTAAATAAATATTTGATGCTAAATTTTGTAACCGAATCACCAAATTGTAAAGTTTCTCACCAAAACCTTTGTTTCATGACCAAGTGCCTATGATGACTAAATATCTCGAGAATGTTCTTAATAGGAATTACATTGCCGATGTAGGAAACATTCGGGTACAATATAAATGTGCTAAGCTATACAGTGTCTGGTAAACTGCTGAAACTATGAAAAACACAATATTATTTCAAGGCCCTCTTTCATTGGAGTAGAGCCTAAATTCAACATATCCGGTAAAGTCAAATAAATCAAATCAAAATTAATTGGTTGATCAAAATTAATTGATAATCAAATGCAAAATTAATTGGTTATAAAAGGTATTTTACAAAATACTTAAAAATATCTATCTAAATGAGTTAACAATTCGAAGAGAAATCAGAATTTCGGAATAGAATTAATTCAATATAAAATTTAGGGCGCCCGTTTTCCCCATTTCGGGCCCCTGTCAAATTTTTTAATAAAAGTACTTGCTACTCGTACTTTTTCAGTAATCAAAGCCTGAAGTTATTCAATTTGATTCTCTATTTCCGATTTTTAGATAATCATATTTTTGGTGTATTTCCTTAAGCAATATCTTTAATAATTCTTTCGGACTTACATAAATATGCATAAGAAGAGAAAAAAAATAGAAAAATATTTTTTTTAATTCTGATTGTGTATATATAGTCGATTCTCCAGTAAGTTGGTAATTTGTATCCTTTCGGGTTATACACTACATTTTATCATACATATAATTTTCTTTAGATTAAAATGTATTTTCTAATGCTTTTCTATAATTTCGAGAAGAAATTTCATCATGAAAATAACTGTAAATTTTAAATGTTCAAATTGTTGCCTCTATCCCTAGTCCTCCATTTCATGCATTTGTCTTCTGAAACAAATTTAAGTGTAATGAAAAATTTTGTTTTTAGAAATGTTACTATACAAAATAAAAAAATTATATTCTAAAATATAAAATAAAGCATTTTTATTGCTAATTAAAAGTAGTTTTATATTTATTCTATACAGAGAAATGTTGCCCTCTATTTTTTATGTCACTGCGGTTCCCTTGTATGAAACTGTAATCATCAAGAGATCAATTTTAATTTATGAGAATATTACATGGTTTAATTATATACACTTACAAAGCAGTTACAAGTTGCAAAATACAGGGTAATTCAAAATGAATATAGCGATTACAAACGACTATAACTATTTAATGGAAAAGAATTTATCGATAACAATTACAGAAAATTTAAAAGGAAGTTCAAAATTTTATTTACAAACTTTATAAATGTTCTATGTGACTTTCCTGGGTCACACGGACAACATCTAAACATCCTTTTTGTTCAAACACCAGATATTATCCGCATGTGTTGTTGGCATTTTGGAGCATTTTATGTGTTAGAATTTAATAATTTTCATTTCTGTCATCAGTGTAGCGATAATTTCGTTAATAGTAAAGTCAAACGCCTCCAAATGATAACAACATACACTTATAGTATCGGATATTTGAACAAAAAAGATATTGTTATATCGTCCATGTGATCAAGCGAGATCACATACAACATTTGTAAAATATGAAAAAAAAAAATAATTTCCTTTTAAACTCTATGTAGTTCTTATCGATAAATTCCTTTCGATTAAATAGTTATAGCCGTTTGTAATCGTGGAATTCATTTTGAATTGCATTGTAGGAAAAAAGATACGAATATGTTTATTACCTGTGATTACTGCCCTGTTCTTAATTTTTTTTATCATTATTTTTATTTATATGTGCCTTTGCCATGATGTAGCATACTTTTTCTTAGTTCAAAGTATATCCCAGTCTTACTAAGATTAACTTTCTACATACAGAAGCAATTTTCTTAATTTTGACACAACTGTTTCTATCACTTAAGTCCCCTTTCAATAAACTTGTATCATCTCAATACCCTGTTGAAATTTTATTCTACCTTTATTAAAAACATATGCTCCAGAATTTTTATATAAAACTATTCAACATACTTACTGAATTTAGATCTAGGTGTCTTTTATTTAAATAACCTTATGAAGAAATTTCTGGTTCAAATCAAATACAATAAAATATAGAAACGGGTCGATTAGTGATAAGTGAATTGAAGAAAAATATTGTTTGAAGTTTATGCTGGAATATTGTATGTTACTCACTACCTTATGTCTTAATGTATTTCTGAAAAAAAAATTTCAAATTTAGATTTATTTTTTATTGAATCACAGAGTAAAATTATCCACTTATTTGAGAAACACACTTACATAAAATTTCATTTATGGAATTAAAAGGAGCTGTACTGAGCACAACCGTTTAGAAAAATGTAAACACCACATTTAAAACTGTGCCTACATAAATTTTAAAGAAATCTGTTTTTAAAAGTTAATGTACAGTTTTATAACAAATTATGCATGCATCGCTATTTTTGTCGATTTGGAAAAATATTCTGAGTTGCATTTCTCGTATGCGTTGCACACGATGATTTCTTAGTTCGTCTACAGTGCCAGCAAAAAAAATCTTGACACTTAAGCCACAATCTCAGTGTTCATGGTTTTATTTTATTTTTTTCCAGTTTTAAACAGACGCGGGTAAGAGTTTCTATCACGCTTGGCTACGTAGAATGGTAGTCATAGAAGCTTAACATTATTTAGTTTAGTTAGTTATTCAGTTCGCCCTTTATTTATTTACTTTTGGCAGTGGTTTGAAAAGGGGAAATTTTTAAGTTCTTTTCTCTGCGAAAGGAATCTCTTCTGATGCTTATAATCGAGCAAAAAACTTATAATTATTGAACAACTTCGCGCTTTGACTTCATTAGAACGAAGTGTTTCTTTAAATCCTTGGCTACATTTCATGGCTACACCAAAACAAAAAATCAATTCGGAAAAAAATTCGACATTTTTTTTTTTTTTTTTTATATGATTGTACTGTTACTACCAACTATAACAATTGTAGAAAAAAAAGAAGCATTACTAATGAATGTATCAGTAAGGACTATCTGTTACAAACTTCATATTTTTCAATGAGTGTCAAGATTTTTGTTTCTTTAGGCAGTGTACAATAATTGTATGACCGTATTTCGAAAACGTCAAATTTAAATTCTTCACATTGTAATACTTCAACTTCAACTTTTGAACAGATATATATTGAAAAGAAAATAATGAAATAAAAATTATTCGAATAAGAAATATGCAAAAATTAACTCCAAGAATTTATGCAACCAAAATGTTGAAAATAATGGCGATTTTTTGTAATTTTCTCGGATGTTTCAACTTTGTGCTATGCCTATATGATTGCTCCATATTTATATTACAAATAGACATATGGTATCCAATGTTAACGGTCTTTTAAAATGGAGAATATAGATAATAAATAAAATAAAATAAAATAAATTAAACGAATGATTCGTGTAAAACTGTTTAAAACATACGACATAAAAAAAATACAGAAATTTAAGCATTCAAAAATAAAATTGATAAAAATCACTTATTATCATTAAATTAAAATTATACTTGATAAAAGTAAAGACAATATATTTAAAGACTTATAATGTACTTTAAATATACTGTTTACAATTTTATCATGTATAAATTTAGTTTAATTCAAAAATAAATTTCTAGAAGCATTTTATGCATATACAATGTATATATATATCCTAAGAAGAGCTTATCCTCACAACCTTTTAAGATAAACTTTCAGCACATAAATGCAAAAGAAAAAAAAGTACTAAAAATTGATTTTCAGAGTCGAATTGGATCAGATATATCTCTCCACCTCGACGAAAAGTTCTGATTCCTAGTTCATCTTTCTCTTAATATTTGATTATTATAAGTTCTAAACGTTGTTGTCCATCTATACATTTGTTTCTACGAAACGTGAAAGCACTGAAATCATAACGAGCGCGATTGCTTCGTGTTTCTAGATATAATAAGCACATTTATCAATACTGGTTCATACCGATGACATATTTGTGCGTAGATGTTTAATGATCGCATCGAAAACTGTCATGCCAGCACTGAATCAATGTCAAATTCTAGACAGTAAAGTGATAATGGCTGCTGCTGACAGCTATTCTACAATATCTTTTATCTTATCGGCAATTCTGAACTTCTTTCAAAAATAGTGAATTGGGCAGAATAAAAGAGATAATCTGTTTTAATTACTGTGTTTTTCAAACAAAAAGACATTGTTTACGGCAGTTTCTTAATTTGTCAAATGTTTAAAGGGGAAATATATTATTGTAGTATTTATTGAAAGGATAATAGTACCTTCCGAATCATTTAATTTGAATAGCAATTATTTTGAGTTTAGATTAAAATAAACATAGTGGTTGTTTAAGATTTTAGGAAACATATATTTCGTGCTTTACAAATCATTAATTATTGCAGTTACTAATGAATGC
Organism: Maratus speculifer; assembly: GCA_964019185.1. Lineage (NCBI taxonomy): Eukaryota > Metazoa > Arthropoda > Arachnida > Araneae > Salticidae > Maratus > Maratus speculifer. The sequence continues at coordinate 102,446,351 of OZ025289.1, read as the reverse complement.
TTTGTGCTGTTCTGATCATACATTTTGCTTATGTTTCTTTTGTATGCTTACAAGTTTGTGCTGTACATTAATCGAAACATGCTATGTGAATGAATAAAATATATAATCTGTTTTAATTATTGTGTTTTTCAAACAAAAAGACATTGTTTACGGCAGTTTATTAATTTTTCAAATATTTAAAGGGGAAATATATTATTGTATTACTTACTGAAAAGATAATAGTACCTTCCGAATCATTTAATTTGAATAGCAATTATTTTGAGTTTAGATTATAATAAACATAGTGGTTTTTAAGATTTTAGAAAACGTATTTCGTGCATTACAAATCGTTAATTATTGCATTTGCTAAAGTAAGCTTTGTGCTGTTATGGTCATACATTTTGCTTATGTTTCTTTTATATGCTTACAAGTTTGTATTGTACATTAATCAAGACGCAATGAGTGGAGTACTGATATGAATATAAATTTTATATTTTCAGCAACTCAATCCTAGTTAATTAAAATGTAACAAATACCTCATAAACGCGAATTTTATTTTTTAAAGTTTTTGAAATACACTTCAAATGCACCTTAACCACTTAAATATTTTAACCCTGAAAAATTCAATGTTTTACTTAAAAGACTAAGAAAATAATAAAACAAATATTACAAGTTGAAAATAAACATTTTATTTCAAATTTTTTAATACTTTCAGCTTTCAGTTTCCCGCAGCCATTGTCAGAGAATAATTTTATTGCTAATTGTTGTTCCATTCATATCACGTCAGATTCACGTCACCTCCTTTAAAATGGGATTGCCAATAATTATTAGAGTAGTTAAAAGAGAAATAGCAGTGCCTTTTGTATTGGATTTATGAACTAATTTCTACCCTAATAATTAGGGTAGACTAGGTAAGGTTAATGACTCTACCATTTCAAACGAAGTGACTTATTCGTATGAAAGGGGCAACAATTAATTATAAAAATATTTCTGGTGATGACCACCGAAATTCCAAGCCAAAAGTACTAAGAAATTTGAATTTGCGGTGTTAAAAATTAAATGTGTAATTCTGGCAAAGTGATAACCTAGTATATAAATTCTTTATCTGATAAATTCACATGACTCAATATAGCAGATTATCAATAGGCCTTATTATTAGTCTAGGGCAATAATATTTAAAATTCAATGCATCTGAAACTAAAATCAACTTAGGTTTGAAAGCTTTTGAATGCAATTTTCTTTTCTATAAAATATTTCCTATCAATAACTCACTGATTATGCATATGAGATAGTGTTACGTTCAAAAAGAATGAGCTGCGTTTAAACGCGAGTTCGAAACACAAGCCACGAATGACGGAATTTAAAATAAGTGCCTGCTGCTACATTCTTGCCCTCTCTCATTCTCTGTGATTTGCATTACAATAATGCAGAATTTGGCTGCGAACGAATTATATTCTGTTTCAAACCTGCAAGGTATTATTTAAAGTCATTCGTATTAAACGTGTATACATTCCATACCTGTACTATCCATGAATATATAATTAGCAAAATTAGTTTTCTTGATAAAATATTTATTCGTTATTTTATTTAATAATTAGGAGCTAAATGATAGCGCTATACGTTTTATTATTATTATTATTATTTTATTTTTCATTCTATGAGATTTTTTATTTATAGATTGGACACGTCTAATTGTATACTACATTAAAAACCTTATAATTCAATTGAATATTAAATGATTTTTATTAAACATCTGATAACAATTCTTAAATCATATTTACAATATCACTTAAGTCAAAATCACAAAAACTATATTTTGAAAATGAAATCATTAATTATTGCAGTTACCAATGTAAGCTTTGTGTGTGTTCTGGTCATACATTTCGTTTATGTTTTTTTTATATGCTTACTAGTTTGTGCTGTAAATTAATTGAGACTTAATGAGTGGAGTTCTGATATGAATGTAAATTTATATTTTAAGCAAGTTCAATCCCAGTTAAACAATTATATTTAATATACGCGGACTCGTTTTTATTTATTTATTTATTTATTTATTTATTTATTTATTTAAGTTTCTGAAATACACTTCAAATGCACCTTAACCATTTAAATACTTTAACCCTATCAAATTCACTGTTTTGCTTTTAAAAACGACGAAAATAATAATATAGACGTTACAAGTTAAAAACAGATATTCTGTTTCAAATTTTTTAATACTTTCGGCTTGCAGTTCCCGCAGCCATCGTCAGAGAACATTTTTATAATTAATTGTTGTTCTATTGGTACAAATATTTCACCTCTTTTAAAATGGGATTGGCAATAATTATTAGAGTAGTTGAAAGTAGAAGTAGCAGTGCCTTTTATTAAATTTATGAACTCATTTCTACTCTAATAATTAATGACTCTACCATTTCAAACGAGGTGACGTATTCGTATGAGTAGGGCTATAATTAATTATAAAAATATCCTCTGGCAATGGCCATGGGAATTGCAAGTCAAAAGTACTATGAAATTTGAAATTGTGGGGTTAAAAATGAAATGGGTACTTCTAGTAAAGTGATAGCATAGTATATACCCCTTATCTGATAAATTCACATGACTCAACATAGCAGATTAATGGGCCTTACTATTAGTCTACGGCGATAATATTTAAAAATCAATGGATCTAAAACTAAAATCAATTTAGATTTCAAAACTTTTCAATGCAATTTTCTTTTCTATAAAATATTTCCTTTCAATAACTCACTGATTATGCAGAAGAGAGAGTGTAACGTTCAAAAAGTATGAGCTACGTTTAAACGCGAGTTCGAAACACATGCCACGAATGACGGAATTTAAAATAAGTGCCTGCTGCTACATTCTTGCCCTCTCTCATTCTCTGTGATTTGCATTACAATAATGCAGAATTTGGCTGCGAACGAATTATATTCTGTTTCAAACCTGCAAGGTATTATTTAAAGTTATCCGTATTCAGGCGTGTATACGTTCCGTATTTGTACTATCCATGAATATATAACTAGCAAAATTAGTTTTCTTGATAAAATATTTTTTCTTTTTTTTAATTCAATAATTAGTAACTAAGTGATAACACTATACATATCTTTTTTTTTTTTTTTTTTTTTTTTTTTTTTTGGCATTGTACGAGATTTTCTATTTGTAGATGGAACACGTTTAATTGTACACTACATTTAACAGTTTATAAATCAAATGAATATTATATGGGTCTTATTAAAATCTGATAAGAATTCTAAAATCATATTTACAATGTAACTTAAGTCAAAATCACAAAAACTACATTTTGAAAATACTGGGCTTTTTAAAAAATTACAATTTTTTCTTCTTTTTGTAAATGAAATACAAATTTTCAATGTTGTCTTTTCAACATTTTCATCTATTCAAATTTAAATATTGTTTCTTTTTTTGTGATTTCGTTTATGATACAGATTATAATAATTGCAGTTTACAGCTATAAATGGAATACATTGCCTTTGCATTAAAATAATTCAGTTTATGAATGGATTACATTTCTTTTACATTGCGCCAAATATTTCTGTTTGAATTGGGAAAAATCTAATTGTATATTATATTTAAACAATATATAATAATAAATAACAATAATAATAATAATAAAAAACTAGCCGTTGGTGGACACCGTAATATTTACCCATTATAGATATGCATAATATAAAATTAATAATAATTTAAATTCTTTTGTAAAATCCTGTATACGAGCATCAGATTTATATATATGACATATGTATATATATACAAATATATATGTATGTATGCAAAATATTATGCCTAAACTTTAATCCAGTTATTATGCTTTCCTGCACCCAAAAGTATGAAAACATGTAGAACTGGGAGCAGGAAAACATAACGGAACCTATGAGTCGACCACTAAAATCGGGTTTTTAGTGTTTTCCATCAAGATATGACTTGGCAGACCGACTTTCATTCGTGAACTTGATGAGATGAATGTCGGAACTGAGCCTCCAGTTCTAATAGTAAAACTCAATAACATACATCAATTACATGATGATCCGTTTTTAGCTCACAGGCTATCATAGCCTGAGAGCTTATGTGCCCGTCCGTTCTGTATGTACGTTCATATGTTCGTTCGTGCGTAACGCGATAACTCACGATAAAAATATCGGATCCACTTGAAATTTTGTATATAGGTATATCCTGATAAGGCGCTTCCCTGATTAGTTTTTGGAGTTCATTCGATATGTATAAGAGGGGGAACGGGGGGCTCATGCCCCTCCCCTTAATTGATATAAACGAGATTTTCATGCAGAATTAACAGTTTTCGTTCAAAATTTAAATATAGGATCATTCTGATGAGGCGATACCGTGGCTGTTATTAGATGTTCATTGAATAAGTATAAACAGGGGGAACGGGGGGCTCATGCCCCTCCCCTTAATTGATATAAACGGGATTTTCATGCAAAATTAACAGTTTTCGTTCAAAATGTACATATAGGATCATTCTGATGAGGCGATACCGTGGCTATTATTAGGTGTTCATTGAATAAGTATAAACAGGGGGAACGGGGGGCTCATGTCCCTCCCCTTAATTGATATAAACGGAATTTTCATGCAGAATTAACAGTTTTCGTTCAAAATTTAGATATAGGATCATTCTGATGAGGCGAGTCCGTGGCTGTTATTAGGTGTTCATTGAATAAGTATAAACAGGAGGAACGGGGGTTCTAATGCCCCTCCCCTTAACTTGTATAAATATATTTTTCAATCAGAATTGTCAGATATCGTTCAAATCTTTGAATAGTTTTGGAAGTTTAATGGTTAAGTATAAAAGAGGGGAATAACTCCTCTTAAATTATATAAATGCTAAATGGGTTTTTATTAAGAATTATCCGATTTGCTCTGAACTTTTGGATATAGATTTTTTAATATGATAAAGCATGTACTTGATAGTTTAGGAGGTTCAATGATTAAGTATAAAAAAGGAGAAAGGGGAGAGCTGTTTCCCCTTTTTATTTATTTTTTTCGAACGGAATTAACAAAAATACAAGGCTGTAATGTACAATTAGTATGCGTAGCCTGTAAGCTCAATGCCATCAGTTTAACTGGGCAATGTTCTTTTTATTATTTACGCGATACAGAGCTCGGACAGACAAGCCGAAATTATAAATACTTTTCAACTATGTTAGAAAAATTTTAATTTATTGTATTAAATACATTTTATTAAACTTCTGATAATTAATTTAAAATTAAACTTAAAAAGGAAATTAAATCCAAATTACAAAATTTACACTTTGAAAGTGGTGAAATTTTCATGTAATTGTTATAAAATGTTGCAGTTTTGTTTTCTTTTCTTTTTAATGGAAATACAAATTTTCAATGACGTCATTTCCATATTTTCGTACATTCAAGCTAAAAATAATATTTCTTTCTCTGTGATTTCGATTTTTGATTTGCATTATAATAATGTAACTTTGAGCTACGAATAGATTACATTCTGTTTCAGATCTTGAAGGTAATAATTAAAGTTATTTGTATTCAGACATGTTTTCGACACAGTAATATCCATGAATATGTAACTAGCAAAATTAGCTTTCCTTTATAAAATATTTATTCATTCGTTAATTTAATAATTTCTAGCTGAATCAAAATTCATTGAGTTGTTTTTGCGTTGAATGATATATTCTTATTTGAAATAGGAGAATTCTAATTCTAATCTACATTAATAAAATTGTAATATTAAATTTATTTTATCAAAATTCTTATAAAACAAAAATCACATTTACGAAGTAAATTAAATAATAACGAAATTGTAATTTAACAAATTTCAACGACTATTTGGAAAATTATATTTTCAAAGACTAAAATTTTAAAGCCTTATAAATAAATACTATATTTAAATTAATAATAATAATAAACATCATTTTTAAGATGATCACAACGAGTCCTATATTACGTACGCCATACATTAAACATTAATATTCCTAGACTAATGATAAAAAACTGTTGTTTATAGAAATACTGCTTCAACTGTTTAAAATGTGCCTTTTTATTTAATGTAGTTAATCAGAGTGGCTTCTGAACACCTCATATTACGTACGATATGAATTAAACATTAATATTCCTGAATCCATGAAATTTTAAATTAAATTTCAGCTTAACAATTTTCGGAATTGCAAATTTTTAAACTTCTAAACATCGCACATTTTAAATTTTTACACTATTGAGTAGAGAAAAAAATGCACTTTTAAATGAAATTTGTTTGAAAATGAATATTTAAATGAAATTTGTTTTTAAATTATTATTTTTTTTTTAGTCCTTATTACTTTTTTTGTCATTGTGGCAACAGAAGTATTGCATTTTTGGACATTAAATATGGGCCAATCAGAAAACGAATAAAATTAAAAGCAGAAGTATTCCAATTTTTGGACATTAAACTTAGACCAATCACGAAACGAATAAAGTTAAATAAATAAGTTGCGGAATTCAGCCAATAAAAAGATTCAGATATACTTTAGATTTCCCAATTCTCTACCGAAAAAACAACTATTTTTTTTCCAAATAGTTAAAAATTATTAATAATATGTATAAAAATTACGATTATTTAAAAAAAATAAGAATTATGTTAGTGTAAGTTGCTACTTAATGGGGAGGTGTATCATAAAGCTTAAGTTCAAACTAGCCCTACTCAAGAATATAAGCCTAGCAATTTTTCAAATTTTCTTATATGGAGGGATAGGGTGGGGGGTGAGCCTCAATATATGCTCGCACGTACGCCAAAATGCCCTTCAGCCAGCCCTGGATTTTCTTAATCTTAGATTTTCATCCGTTAAGTTGATGAGATGATTGTATGTGCTGCCGCCTCCTGCTCTATAAAGGTTTATATTTTAAGTGCAATTAATGCAATATGAATGATGTCAATGAGAAAATTTTTGGCGATTTATCATATCGCCAAACTAACAAAAAAGGGTAAAAGTACTCTATTTTTTTATATATTAATGTAATAAACGTAACCTTTAGTTTGTTTTTTCCAGGTTTGTATTTTAAATGATTTTGGAAAAATAAAATTGGTGAATCATCAATCCATTTTCCTTCCCTTTCCTTTTATATTTATTTTTTAACTTAAATCTCAACATCGCATAGCTTAAAATTTTAAAATTTTACAACGTTCAACAGGGAAGATGTACTTTCAATTGGAAAGAGTTTGAAAACTGTATTTCAATTTACTGACTTTTTTATGTTTTTTAAGCCAAGTAGCTCGATTACGGAACAATAGTATATGAATAGTTTTATAAATTATTAAAAAATTTAAGGGAAAACCGCGATTCCTACCCAGCATCCTAAGATGTCTTACACTAGTATTTTTTATAATTTCAAATAAAAAATATTGTTTCTTTCTGTATGGTATAAATTTTATGTGCGTTCATAATTACACTGTAAAACATTTGAATAACGTTACACCATAAAATGGGTGGCAGCTTTGCTGCCTCAAATTTTATGTAGTAACCTTGCTTCCTCCAATTTTAAGGAATATTTTAACCCATATAACCGGTGTAACATTGTAATATTACACCAATAATATATGTTTACATTACACCATTATATAGGTGAAAAAAATATCACACCATAAAACTGGAGGCAGCAAAGCTGCCACTCATTTTATGGCGTAACGTACACAAATGTTTTACAGTGTATGTAAATACGTAGCACCTACAATTGTCGTTCAGTCCGTCCGTCCGTCTGTCCGTCCGTCTGTCTGTCCGTCCGTCCGTCCGTCCGTCCGTCTTTCGGCCTATAACAACTCAAAAACTACCCAACCGATTCGTTTGAAACTTAAAATGTATAGTTATTAGATAATTTTGTCGAGTCATTTCAAACTTTATAAAAATCGGATGCATAATTCAATTACAGGGACAATTAAAAGGATTCCGATACATTACGGTCAATGAAGAAAAACTTTTAAGTGTATTTTAATGGTCTTACACTCTTTCGAACATAATGAAGTTGATATGCATCTATGAAGTTTGTACTATAATATACATTCTACACAATCTGTGGTGCAAATAATATTCCTTATTGATTTACAGGGCCACACAAAAGTATTCCATTGCATAGTTATATATTGAGACATTGTTTGGTACGCATTTTAATTGTATTAAACTATTTAATATTTTGTTAAATTAATATACATTGCACAAGATTACACCAAATTATAGTCATCGTTCGGTCTGACCGTCCGTCTATCTGAACACATATAATAGAGCAAAAACTAACCAACCAAATCGTTTGAGATTTAAAATATATAATTTTTTTATAATTTTGTCGAGGCAATTAAAATTTTATGAAAATAGGATGTATAGTTTGATTACAGAGACAATGAAAACTATTCCATCACATTATTTTTTAATTATTCCATCACATTATTTTGAAATTATTTTTTCCTATTGACCATAATCAATAGGAAAAAATAATTTCAAGTACATTTTAATGATATTATGTTCTATTATGTTCTTTCGAATATAATAGAATTGACATGAATCTGTGAAGTAGATACTAAAATGTACATTCAGTACAATTTAGGATAGAAAGAATATTTATTATTATTTTACAGGGCTACTCAAAAGTATAACACTGCATTGTGGTATACGAGGAAATATTGTTTGGGGCGAGTTTTAATTATATTAAACTATTCCATATTTTATTAAATTGATATGCGTTACTGCAGTTTAATACAGGTTACTTCCTGTATAAGAAAAAGCAGATAGTATTTACAGGAATACACAAAAGATTTTGACCACTATACTGTATGCGAAGTACTGTATATTATAACAGTAAGATCTGAATACTTTTTAATTTCATTGAAGTACTAACGCACCTTATTTGCTACGCTTCACGTGCAATTTCCAATTTTTTTTTTCATTACAGTAACGTAGCTTTGAGCTATAAATTGATTACATTCTGTTTTAGACCTTGAAGGTATTAATTAAAGTTATTCGTATTCAGACATGTTTTCGTCTTTGTAATAACTATAAATATGTAACCAGCAAAGATAGCTTTCCTTGATAAAATATTTATTCATTTATTAATTTAATCATTTCTATAGCTGAATCGTAATCATATGTGTTGTTTTTGCATTGAATGATATACTCTTGTTTGAAATAGGAGGATTCTAATTCTAATCTACATTTTAAAAAAACTATAATAATAACATGAAATTTATTTTATCAAAGTTCTTATGAGTCGAAAATCACATTTACAAAGTAAATCGAATCAAAAATTACAAATAGTTATTCTTTTAAAAGGTCGAGATTTTGATGAAATTGTAACTGTTGCAGTTTTGTTTTTTGTTTTTATAATATAAATACAATTTTTTCAATGACGACATTTACATATTTACAGTGGCGGTCAAATATTTTCGGCCAGCAAAAATTTTTCAGTTAATTTGTAAATATACCCATATGAAGAGAAAACTCAAAGCGATACTTATACATTATATTGACATATTAGTTAGGAACTTAATTATAGAAGAACGTGTAAATATCAATAAATTTTTTGACAAAATTAAATATAAAAGAAAACACATGTTCTCAAAAGTTTCCGGCCACTTATCATTCTTTAGTTTTTTTTCTATCCATAAAATGTTTTTTGGTTGTGTTTATGAATAAATCAACGTGTATAGCATAGTTTGAATTCAAATTTGAAAAATTCAACAGTTATTGTTCATAAATGAGTGATTAGTTTGTCGATAAAAGGCCAATCTTCTTGAGATATTGCGGCTAAGTTATCGATCGGTAAAATCGACTGCAAACAATATTTACAAAATTATATAAAGATGATTATGGCTTTCAGGACATTCAGAGGTCCGGGAGACCCCCAAAAATTACTATTCCTGAAGACAGAATTATCAGGAGAAAAACCATTGATAATCCGCATGAAAATTCCGTTGCAATATACTGCGATTTACGGAATGAAAATATTGCTGAAATAAGTTAGTCTACCGTGTTATGATGCTGACGTGGAACTTTATGGAAGAGTCGGTGTAAAAAAATTTTCAGAGCTAAAAAAAATACCAACGTACCCTACTTTCATTTTCCAAGGAACACAAAGTCTGGTCAAGCGAAAACTGGAAAAAAGTTCTGTTTTTCCATCAATCGAATTCGAAACAGTTTTGGAAGTGATGGCAGACACAACGTCCGATGACCTAACAACAAAAGATATGATTCAACCTATGTTATTCCTACAATGAAGCATGGCGGAAGACACGTTATACCGAGGGGAGTATTTTCCTCAAAATGTGTCGGTCCGTTATTTGAAATCCACAGCCAGGTGAATTATACAATGTATAAGGATATCTTGCAAGACTATTTTCTGCCTTATAAGAGAAAAAAATTTGGTCACATCTAATTTTCTTAACACGATAACGACATAAATAATGTTTGCAAACCTCGATAAGCAATGGTTTTCGCACAAAAAATTTCGTTTTTGAAATGATCAGCCCAAGCGCCCAGCATGAATCCAATAGAAAATCTTTAAAAAGAAGTTGACAAAAGTCTGCGGAACTATGAATATTCCAACTCAACCGAAATTGCAAGAAATGGGGGGAAAACGTACCATAGACGATCTTTAACCGTTGATTGTATGAATGTCACGTTGCTGCACTGCAGTGCTTATTGCTAAAGCTAATAAAATAGTAATACGATAAAATACTAATCGTAAATGTTGTTGATAACTATAATTTTCTATTACAATACCACTTTTTTACAAACTTGTGAAGGTGGCCGGAAACTTTTGAGAACATGCGTTTTCCTTTATATTTAATTTTGTCAGTTAAATTTATTGATATTTACATGTTCTTCTATAAGTAAGTTCCTAACTATTATGTCAATAAAATGGATAAATATCACTTTGAGATTTCTCTTCATATGGATATATTTACAAATTAACTGAAAAATTTTTGTTGGCCGGAAATATTTGACCGCCACTGTACATGCTTTAAAATAAAAAAAATTGCTTATTTCTCTGTAATTTCAATTTTTGATTTGCATTACAATAATGCAACTTTAAGCTATGAATAGATTACATTCTGTTTCAGACTTTGAAGGTACTAATTAAAGTAATTCGTGTTCAGGCGTGTTTTAGTCCTTGTAATATCCATGAATATGTAACTAGTAAATTTAGCTTTCGTTTAAAAAATATTTACTAATTTAATAATTTCTAGCTGAATCGCAATCCTATGTGTTGTTTTTGCGCTGACTAACATGTTTTTGTTTGAAATAAAAGAATTCCATTTCTAATCTACATTTTTTTTTTAACTATAACATTAAATTTATTTTATCAAAGATCTTATAAATCGAAAATCACATTTACAAAGTAAATTAAATCAAAAATTACAAATCGTTACACTTTTAAAAGGTCGAGATTTTGGTGAAATTTTAAATGTTGCAGTCTTGTTTTTTGTTTTTATAATATAAATACAATTTTTTCAATGACGTCATTTCTCTATTTTCAAACATTCATATTAAAAATGTTGTTTCTTTCTCTGTGATTTCGATTTTCGATTTGCATTACAATAACATAACTTTGAGTAATGAATAGATTACATTCGGTTTCAGACCTTGAAGGTATCAATTAAAGTTATTGGTTATCAGACGTGCTTCCCAACCCATAATGTTCATGAATATGTAACTAGTAAGTTTAGCTTTCGTTTAAAAAATATTTACATATTTAATAATTTCTATCTTAATCGCAATCCTATGTTTTGTTTTTGGGTTGAATGATATGGTCTTGTTTGAAATAAAAGATTTCTAATTCTAATCTACATTAAGATAAGGCACGGTATAAAATATTACATTAAAATTAATGTGAGTGGGCAAAGCGTTCCAATGGTGTCTTTCCTTGAGAAAACTATAATAGATTTTTTCTTTCTTTTATCTTTACCATAAGAAGGTACTGGATTCATAAAAATTTTCGAACTCCGATTTTCGACGGATTTACACGTTTTAGGGGTCAGATATTCCAAAAAATATGTTTCTACAAAAAGTTTGTTTGTGAGTCTGTGACTTTGCCTGTCTGTATGGGACATAAATTTTCTGGATGCTCTGTCTCAAGAACTAATGCACAGAATTTAATAAAAATTTGTATTCAGGTAGTCCCTGATATGAATTGAATCTGATTAGTTTTTGGTTTAAATCGTTTATCAGGTAGCGTTGCTATCTTGCATTTTTTTACGATTTATGCAACAGCTCTATCTCAAGAACTAATGCATGTATTGTATATTCTTCAAATTTCAGATTCATTAATCCTTGAGATGAATTAATGTTGTTTACATTTTGGAGTAAATCGTTTCCGTAATAATGCACAGACTAATGTACGGAATTTAATAAAAAATTATATTCAGGTAGTCCCTCATATAGATTGATGCTGATTAGTTTTTGATGTAAATCGCTCAACAGGTAGTGCTGCAATGTTGCATTCTTTATGATTTATGCAACAGATCTATCTCAATAACTAATACATGGACATTCTTTATATATCAGATTCAATAAATCCGAGATATGAATTACTTGTGTTTACGTTGTGGTGTCAATCGCCTTACAGGGGACACTGCTATGCTAAATTTTCGATAGCTCTATCAAAAGAACTAACGTATGAATTTTCATCAAACTTCAGATTCAGGTATAGCTTATTAAATATTATAAATATTATTGTTTATATTTAAGTTTATGCTTTGCTATAAATCGCATAACATGTAGCGCTTTTATGTTGCATTTTTTTTCCAATATTCGCAATAGTCTTATTTCAAGAACTAACCCTCGGAATTTCACGCTTTTAGAACCTCACGATGAGCATAGATTGTTACTTAATTTGGCACTGTAGTAATGAATTTTAAAGGATAACCATGCATGAGATAGAAGAAAGTTTAGGGATTTCCACATTCCAATAAATTTATTTTGTCAAAATTCTCATATTTCGAAAATCACATTTATAAAGTAAATTAAATGAAAAATTACAAATAGTTACACTTTCAAAAGGTCAAGATTTACAATTGGCCAAGTGTTACAATTTTTTTCTCTCCCTCTGCAGTGAAAATGTAAATGTTCAATGAATGCATTTTTTAAAAAATATTTATGAATAAGTGAGTAGAAAAAAATTCCCTCCATAAAATATTTATCCTCTTTTAATTTACCGTATTTACTTGTGCATAGAGCGCACGCGTGCATAAGGCGCACCCCTTTTTTACAAGCAAAAATGGCGATTTCTTAAAATCTCGTGTATAACGCGCACCATAAATTTGATACGCTAATGAAGAATGATCAAATGAATTTCAGTAAAAAAAAAAAGTCGAAACAAACATTACACCAGATCAGAAAACAAGACGAAAATGCATTTTTAGACTTCGGGTTGTAAGAGAATGACGGGAAATAGGAATGAGTGACGGTAAAGAGAATTGCTAATTAGCGTTTAGATAATAATGTCACTAGTTCTGTTGTATAAAAAACTGCAAGGAATGAAATAAATATGCAGTAATATTTCAATTAAATAACATTTTCAGAGTTTTAATATCTTCTTTGAATAATTTCTTGTTTCATATGTATATAGTTCGACTGCATCCAACAGTAAGAAATTATTCCGTGTATAAGGCGCACCTAGGAGTTTTGCCCAAATTTTTTGAAAAAAAAAAGTGCGCCTTATACACGAGTAAATACGGTAATAACTTTTAGCTATATTGGAATATGAATGTCTTGTATTTGCTTTGAATGATATCTTATTTTTAAAATAGGAGATTTCTAATTGTAATAAGAAATTATTAATTTTTTATCTTTGAACACAACGAAAAAAAAAAATTTTTTTTTAATTGTATGAATTTTTCTGCTGTTTTGAATCACATTTCAGCACTTAACTACCTTGAACTTTTCCAATTATGTTTATTTTTAAAATCTATGCATAGTTTTATTGGTATATGTAAACCAAAATATTGGGTCATAATATTTGATCATAAAAATATTGGGAATTTTAACTGATATAGAATGCTTTTGAGTCTCTTCAAATTTTTAAGGAGAAAATGAATTAATATTTTTTTTAAGGTATAAACAACTTATATAATATCGGTTATCATAGAAAAAAATATTTGAAAAAATATTTTAAAATAAAAAACTATCAAATATCCAGCAATAATATCCTAAACAGATGACAAAAAAAATCTCTGTCGGCTTGTCATATAGGCGAAGGTAGATTTCGAAGAATGCTCATTTCAACAACAAAAAATAAAATATGATTAGTGATAAACACAGTTTAACAAATTTATTTGACCTCTTACAAAAAAAAAAAAAAAAAAAAAAAAAAAAAAAAAAAAAATTCATTTTTCTGTAAGAATTGGTTTTATCAGAATCATCTTAAGTGAAATTCGGCTCAAATGTCCTTTTTGACAATATATTTTGAAATATACTCTAACTTTATTAAAAAATCGACCAATACGCACTATATATAGTTCCTTAATAACAAAAAACTATCAACTGAATGCGTTTGAGAGCAAAATTGAATTTAAAAATGAGTCATAAAATAATTAACTTGTTATTTGAATACATCCTCAATTCTTTAATCATGATCGCTTAGGGAAATGTCGTGCAAAGTGCCCACTTTGACAGCTTTTTTAAAAATATATTTAGCCTTTATCAAAAAATTTACCAATACGGCACATAACACAGTTCCTAAATAACAGAACCTGTCAACTGGATGCATTTGAGAGCAAAACTGAACTTAAAAATGAGTCGGGAAAACGCAATTTTGTTATTTGAATACCTCAATTTTTCAATTATGATTGCTTCGGGATATTTTGTTCAAAGTACCCCTTTTGGCATCCTTTTTTGAAATATATTCTGCTTTTATCAAAAAACTGGCCGATACGTCGCATTATATAGTTCCTTAAAAAAGAGGACCTGTAAATTGGATGCGTTTCAGAGCAAAAATGGATTTAAAAATGAGTCAGAAAAAACGCAATTTGTTATAATTCCTCAATTTTTCAATCACGATCACTTCGGGAAATTCTGTTCAAAATACCCTTTTTAGGTGCGTCCGTAATTATGTAAATATGTAGCACCTATAGTGGTCGTTCAGTCCGTCCGTCTGTTAACATGACGATAAATGTACTCGTTTTTTTTTTTTTTTTTTTTTTTTATATATATATATATATATATATATATATATATATATATATATATATATATATATATAGAGAGAGAGAGAGAGAGAGAGAGAGGGTTGTGTTTTAAAATCTACTGAGCCTAAAAACTCAAAAATTAGACAGCTAGATCAGAAAAAATTCACCTTTCAGAAATTCTAAAAATTATTTTCCTACTCCTATAAATAGTTAAAAAATTCATTAAAAATCTATTTATAAAATCTCATTTTATTTCCGTTTAAAGAAACAGATTTTTAAGAAATCTAATATAACAAGAGCAGTTGTTCATCGATGACAACTGGGTGCTGGTGGGTACTCGCATTTATAGATGACTTGTAATTTTTTTCAAAAATTAAATTCATAAATTTAATATTTATATATCCAGATGACAAAGTTTTTGCTGATTTCAAATATGTAAATTTTTCACAGTCACTCTGTTACAACCTTAGATATTAATTTTTAATCCGTTACTTGGAGGACTTGCTCCATTTAAAAGCGAGTTTTTTGAAACCATAAACAATTTTTATATAAGGATTCTTTGGCACCGTGTCAAATTTTTAAAAATACATTATTTGGATATTTTAAAGCTATGCATTGAGTAACATCTTTAAACGCTGTTTAATAATATCTAAATTTATAAAAATCCAATTTTTTTTCTTTTTTTTAATCAAAAAACTTTTTTTTTTAAAGGAAAAGAAATGTGGAAACGCTAATTAAAATTCTAAAAAAAAAAAAAAGAAAAAAAAAAGAAAAAAAGATCAAATAAATTATAATTTATAACACATAGTACATATTTTAAAGAGTAATGAGCATCAAATAAGGGGTGGGGGGATCTTTTAGGGGCAGTGATCAAATACTTAAAATTGTACTGTTTTCTACAATCTCAAATGTGGACTTTTCACTAAGCTCTGGGATAAATGTTACTTATTTAATATAAAATGTTCAGATAGTTTATAACATATAATATAGATTTTAAAGAGTAGGGGACTTGAAATTATGGGTAGGGACAGGCAATAATTATTTTAGGGAGGGCGTGATCAAATATTTAAATCTGTACCGTTTTAGATGCAGATTTTTCAGAACCCTGGGATAAATAATACTTATTTAATACAAAATTTTAAAAGTATACCTACCCCTATTTTCAAATAATGATTTCATCAAATATCTTCAGAAACAATTTTGTTAAGAAAAAAGTTTGCACCATGGTGGTGGAATATGAAACTAAAAGATTCTAGTCTCCCCACCCCTTTTTTTGTGTGTGTATGCAGCGCTTCTGCTAAACAGTACCATAGGCAGCAAGAATTCGGTTAGAGATTGGATCTTTTAATGAGATTTTGCAGTGTCAATTTCAGTTCATTTAAGAATATCATTACGGGCCCGGGCAATGTCAGGCGGCTCAGCTAGTATTTGAATAAACAATTTCATATTACTTGAGAGGTGTAAAAAAAAATTAAAACATTGACATGAGTCCTATTCTAATAAAAACCATCATAATAAAAATAAAAACACAAATCTTTTCACAGTCAATACAAACAGCATGCAACAATGAGATGTAAACAAAAAACCATGCACTTTTGAAGAAAGAAAAAAGGTGACTTAAATTATTACATAGGCATGAATAGGAGAAAACTTGGAATTAGAAAAAGTGAACATTAATCTGATTTTAAATTTGGTCATACTAACACTGCTTTATCTGCACTATATTTAGATGGGGAGATAAAAACTGTTTAATGTAAGCAAATTATGTTTTGTATCAAATTGTTGTTGTAAATCTATTATAAGGGAGTCCATTAAAATTTAACTGTGTAAAAATTTTGTTAGCAATGATAGTTTTTCTTTTATTACTCCTAGATTATGGTTACAGTTTATAAATAAATTCCTCTTGAAAGCTTGAATAGTATGAACCAAGTTGGAAGTTAATTTTAGATCATGGTCTATTTTTAATTTTTTGTTTTTATAATAGAGCATGTGGTTTTTGTTTACATCTCATTGCCGCATGCCATTTGTATTGACCATGAAACAATTTGCATTTTTATTATGACTATGGTTTTTATTTGAATTTGGACCGAAACATGTCAATAATACTATTTGTTTTAATTTTTTGTTACACCTCTCTCAAGTAATATGAAATTGTTTATTCAAATATTTATATTAAAGGTGAAGTTCTTAAAATCTTGTGAGTTAAAAATCTAATAGATTTAATAAACTTTTTATGATACTTTTTGAAAGTATTAAATCCAAATTATGAAAAACACAAAGAATTTAATATATAAAAAAATAGGAAAATTTCTGCTCTTCTTTCAATGCTGCCAAGCAGAAATAATAAATTTCTTATATTAATACTTTTTTTGACATAAAGTCTTTTATTTAAATTTATATATTATTAATTATGTGTTTTATAGTTACTTTTATTTTTTTCTCCTAGCTACTGTTAAGAATCATGTTTTGCAGAGTGGAACATCAGGTTGCCGATTGGAAAATTTATAGCAAATGTGTTGCGACATACAAGATTACTATTGTAAATAAAAATTGTAATAAAAGTATTGTAATTGTAAATAAAAATAAATAAAACTTTTTTCCCCACATTTTTATTGTGTGTTTCTCTTTAAAATTGAATGATCTTATACAGTAACTCTTTAAACATTCCTTGACTTATATAATATTGATAATCATTATAAGAAATTTATGAACTATATTTTATAATAAATTAGATTTATCCCCATTTTGTACATAATCTAGATTTTTAACTAATTATATTGCTCACAATTTGACCATGGCATTGTATTTTTTCAAAATTAATCTAAAATAATTTAAATAGTTTTTTTTTTAATGTAATAATACCATTTTTACATTTTTTTTATTTAACTGAAATGTGTGACTATAAATAAGAAATTTAATTTTATAATACCTAAATAATTCACAAGATTTTTTTTTTCATTCAATTTTGTTGGAAAAAAACAAAACAAAAAAAAGAACTGATGTTAATTAATATGTTGAGTGACACACCAGACACCTGTGTCTAACACTGAATTTTCCCATTTAGGCAGCTTCACTGTAAAATGAGATATAAAGCTACTGATTTTATTTAGAATTTAAAAGAAAAGTCTATTATTCACCAAATGTGAAACCTTTCAGTTGATGATAATGGATAATATAATAAATTTTCTAAATACAATTGCAAAATTATGCGAGTTTTAGTCATCTCTAATTTCTTTTTAAAATCTTCACCTTTTTTAATTGCAGGTATCTTTTATTAATCCGTTAGAGACGAACGATCAGTATACATGCCCCTTAAATTGCTCAAAATCTTAGCTTATTCTCACCAGTTACTTTTTTATTATAAAATTTACCTTCTATAATCAGAGCATTTTCAAGATTCAATTATAGAAAATTTTCTGCATTGAAATACTGGTGGTAAAATATTAAAAATTAAAAGGCTCTTGTAGTGAAAGGATTGCATAAAGCGAAAATTTCTATTAAAAATTAGTGCTAGCTAAAAATCATAGCTGTTGTCTGCTATGTAAATTCGACCTTTTTAGATGAATTATCACCATCAATAATAATATAAATGAAAACTTTTTTTTTTCAGGAGAAATAGTACAGTTAATCAGAGTAACTTTGGCCAAGAGAAAAAGAAAAATGTTCTATATCACTTGAGTTAATGGCAAAGTTTTGGTCTCAAAATATAGCTACTTGCACTAGTTTGAATTTGGCATCTCATTGGAAATAATTTGTCAAGATTCCATCATGGCAGAATGGATCAAAGTTTTGTAAAGGTGGAGCAATGTTACTCTGATTGACTGTATATAAAATAAAAATGTGAAGAAGAGCAAAAATGCATAGATATCTAGAAATGCACAAAGCAAAAACTGGTACGCTGGTAGGTAACTTGCATTTTTTATTTCTTATTTTGTGTAGAGATGAAGGGCAGTAACTAAAGTAGTTTCTTTAAAGATCGTTCAGAAATTAAAGTTTTAAAATGCTAAAAATAAGTTTTATTAGCAATATTATCTTTAAATATATATACTTTTAAAAGTCATAAGAAAATTTACTATCCTTTAAAAAATTTGTTATTTAACAACAACAAATTTTTTTGATATATTATTGAATTAAAAAATTGTTTTATTTATCTAAAATTAATGGATGTGAATATATATACATTGGCATTGGCAAGAGATAAATTTTAACATTTTAGTTAACTATTTTTTTTTTTTCTAATATGAAATGAAAAAAATATTTTTTTTTTTTTTTTTTTTTTTTTTTTAATTCTAGATATTTTAAATAGTTAAAATGTTTGACTTACTTTATTTGCTTTTCAATATAATGTCATCTTTTTTTTTTAAGTTTTTTTTTTTTTTTTTTTTTTTTTTTTAAATCTATAAGCACTCATATTACGACTAAAAGGTGTCTATATTTCGTCTGGATGTCGAAGTTTTTGGGTGTAATATGAATAAATTTTGAACGTAATACGGACAAATTTTTTGGTATATTATATAGACAAATTTTGTGCATAGTACGGACGTAATTTTCGACGTAATGAGTACAAATTTTGGACGTCCAATTTACGTAAATTTTATGTTCATTCTATGCTCATTTTGCGGCCCAAAAGACGTGGTTTTTACGTAAAGAGAGGTGACATTTGGACGTAATAAGAATAAATTCTAGATGTAATATGGACAAAGTTTGTACGTAGTATGAACGTAATTTTAGACGTAATAAGAACAAATTTTGGATGTCCAATTTACGTTAATTTTATGTTCATATTATGCTCAATTTGCGGCCCAAAAGACGTACTTTTTACGTAAAGGGAGGTGACATTTGGACGTAATTTTGACTAAATATTGACGAAGTTCGGAGAACTTTTAGACTTAAATTAGACACGTCCATTGATCCAAATTACGTACTTTACACGTAAATTGGACGAATCTGTGTTGTGTGGGATTACGGTCAATGGGGAAAAAAGTTTCAAATGCATTTTAATCGTTTGAAATTTAAAATACATACTTATTACATAATTTTGTCGAGTTATTTAAAATTTTTTGATAATCGGGTGCATAGATCAGTTACATGGGCAATCAAAAGTATTCAATTACATTATGGTGAATGGGGAAAATTTTCAAATATATTTTATACGTTTGAAATTTAAAATGCATAATTATTGCATAATTTTGTCGAGTTATTTCAAATTTTATGAAAATCGAATGCATAGATCAATTACAGGAGCAATCAAAAGTATTCCGTTACATTATGGTCAATGAGGAAAAAAGTTTCAAATGCATTTTATACGTTTGAAATTTAAAATACATAATTATTACATAATTTAGTCAAGTTATTTCAAATTTTATGAAAATCGAATGCATAAATCAATTACAGGGACAATCAAAAGTATTCCGTTACATTACGGTCAATGGGAAAAAATGTTTCAAATGCATTTTAATGGTGTTACACTCATTCGAAATTAATAAAATTTATATGCAACTATAAAGTACATATTATAATATACATTTACATAACTTGTGGTGCAAAAAATGTTTGTTATTGATTTACAAGGCTACACAAAAGTATTCCATTACATAATGGTATAGGGAGAACATTGTTTGATGAGCGTTTTTATTATAATTCACTATTTACAATTTTATGAGATTGATATATGAGAGTGATATTTTTAAAACTCCGTTATCGTACGAACGCACCTCATTTGCTACGCTTCACGTGCAATTTCCAACTTGTTTAAATATATTTAGCCTTTATCAAAATACTGGCCAATCCGTCACGATATATAATTCCTAAATAAGACGACCTGTAAATTGGATGCTTTTGAGAGTAAAAATGGATTTAAAAATGACTCAGAAAGAACGCAATTTGTTATATTTCCTCAAATTTTCAATCAAACTCACTTCGAGAAATTCCGTTCAAAATACCCTTTTTGGCAGCCTTTTTTTGAAATATATTCTGCCTTTATCAAAACACTGGCGAAAACGTCTCATTATGTAGTTTCTAAATAAGAGGATCTGCCATTTGGATGCGTTTAAAATCAAAAATGAATTAAAAAATGAGTCAGAATATAAGCAGTTTGGAATTGAGGTTTTTTCTTAAACTCCTATTTTTGTTTAATTTATTTTTGCTATAAGGATTGGTCCTATGAAACACTCGTCAGTATAAAAGTTGTAGATATTATTGAGGAAATGTAAAATAAATTTAATTAGATTTGATAGTTTAAAAATTGACGAAGTTATGGATATTTTTATTTTTTCACCCCCACCCTTTTTTGTTTTCGTTTTTAATTTCTTTTATTGGTAAGAGTTGGCGCTATCAAACACTTGTATGCACAAAAGTTTCAGGTAATTTTAGGAACATTTATAAAAAATTTAGTTGGATTTAATATCTTGAGAATTGACGAAGTTGTGAATTTTTTTCTCCGAAAACCCCCTTTTTTCCCTCTGAAGCCCATTTTTAACTTTATCAAAAAGCTGTCATGCATAAACTTTTGGCCCTTTTTTTTTGGAAGTAATATAAACTTTAAACTCATTCGATATCTATTTTAATTAAGAAGTTATCATGTTTTTTCGGTTTCACAAAAACCCTCCCTATTTCCACCCCCTTGGTCCGATTTTGCCTAATAACGAACTTGACCGAGATTTTATGCCCCTTGATTTTATGTAAAAGTTTGAAGAACATCTGAGCATAATTACGGAAGTTATCGTGTCTAGAAGAAAGTGAAATGTATATATATAGATAGATAGATAGATAAATTTTTTTACTGATGGTAGTTTTGGGACCTAGAGGTCATGATCGGTGTAGATCTGCAAAAAATTTTCAGAAATTCCAACATAGGAGCGACCGCAATAGGTAGTATTTCAAACGAAATCTACCTAATGATAAATTATTTTTTACAGAAACACACAAATTAAAGCCGTAAAAAATAATCTAAAAGTGTATTAATCCTTATAACTTATAATGAAAACAGCATATTTGTTATTTTCTGTAAAGCAAAACTGATTTAATAATGATCTCTTTTACGACAAGATTTACGAAATTGACAAATAATTGAAGATACTACGAGTAACGGTTAATACGAGAGATTTTACAAATCGCTATAATTCCTTTTGCTTTTCGTGTTAACCGCGAGTCTAACTGGATTATGGCATACGATATTTTACAATCACGGTAATTGGTTGACTGGTACAACGAATCACACGAGAAATTTTTCGAACCATTATAACTCCCTTACTTTTCATGTTAACAGAGTTTAGTTGTATTTTGAACACGGTATTTTACAATTTTGTGGGTTTCATTCAGTCTTCAAGAAATATTTTATTTCTACAATCTATCCTCAGTGCAGATGTAGTACAAGGAAAAGATATAGAAATTGCGTGACACCTGGCAGATGTTTCATCCTTACGATTTGTCAACGTGCTCGGAAAAAGGACATTTTTGAAAGTATTCCGAGACAAAGATAAATCTGCCGTACGAGAACTTACAAAGATTTTGGAACATTTTGTCGAATAGATATTTTTTGCTTTACATATTCACATCGCCATAGCATAAAGTTCCAATGCAATAAAGATGATTCCGAATTTATTTTATTAACTATTTGGAAAATAGTCGTTCTCGTTAAAGAACTGGGAAATCTGAAGTATGTCTGAATCTTTTTATTTGTTAATTCCTGCAACTTTTTTTTATTTTATTCATTTTCTTATTGGTCCATGTTTAATGTTCAAAAATCGAATACTTCTGTTTTTTTTTTATTTTATTAGTTTTCTGATTGGTTCATGTTGAATGTCCAGAAATGAAATACTTCTGTTGCCACGATGATAAAAATAAGTTGGAAATTGCACGTGAAGCGTAGCAAATGAGGTGCGCTCGTACGATAACGAAGTTTTTAAAGTATTCAGATCTTGCTGTTATAGTAGACAGTACTTCGGATACAGTATAGTCGCCGAAATCTTTTTTGTGTTCCTGTAAATATACAGGAAGTTACGTTTATTATTACACCTTAGCAACACATATCATATTCATAAAATGTGAAATAGTTTAATGTAATTAAAACACGCCCCAAACAATGTTTCCCCGTATAGCATTATGTAGTGAAATAGTTTAATGTAGACTTGTAATTTAATAATATATATTCTTTGTATCACAGATTGTACTGAATGTATATTCTAGTACATATATATATATATATATATATATATATATATTACAAATTTAAAATTTTTTCGCCAAAACTAACCTTTATACTATCTTAATTTTCTTATAATAATGTTCCGTACTTACTTCAAATTATTAAATTAAAATCTTGTTTCTAAATCTAATCTGTTAATCTTTATGCAGACGATATAAATTCTTAATTTGCCTTAAAACACATTATTCCAGTATGCGTAAATTTAAAAAGATGGCTCTAAATTAAAAATATTCTTAATTAAATTTTTATTTATTAATATTCCAAATTCATTTTTCTATGTTTTTATCAACCCTTTTTAAGAAAGTCTTATAAAATTTATTCCAAAACCATACCTTTCAAAAAATATCATTATTTTATCTTATCTATTTATTTATTTTTCCGCCGTCAACCTTTGTTAGTGTACATAGCAATAAATTCATTTCTTTTCTTTTTCTCTTAAAATTAATAGTCTATAAAAATCGTCTGCCTAAGATATTTAAAATCCAGAGTCGAGTATAAATTGGTTAAATAATATTTTTTTAAAAATAAATTTATCGTTTGTGGAAACTAGTCTCGTAGCTGGACAAGAATTCTGTTTACATAAAAGAATGATGGTTCGAGGTTACAGAATGTTCTGGAATTTTCTTTTTAGATTTAAGAGGGAAAGTCTCGAGCTGAGAAGGAGGATTCTTGGTTTTTTTTCTTCGATGAGTACGGCTCGCTGAAATAATGATGGAATGTTTCGGTAAAAGACAGTTTGCAAAAGGAGCTTTTCTCTTTCTCATGATTACGGATTAAATAAAGGAACTTACAGCAGCCAATGAGTAATTATTTGGATTCTCTACATCTATTTATTTATTTTCCTCGGTAGCCATGACTTATCTGTGGTGAAAGGGAAACCCGGCGTTGATGTCTCTGGCTCCTAACTTTTAAATCGTGACAATAAACTCTAAAGTCCGACAGAATTATTTATCTGTGCTGCCTTTTCGGATATTTAAAGAAAATTGCGATGGAGCAAAGTAGAACATGCTATCGCCGAAGTTCGATTGAATTGTATGTTCTGAAGGACATTCTATATGGTAGTTTCGGCTTGCTAATGAAATCGGCTGTGGAACGAAAGGATGATAGGTTTCTGAATCGCCGATAATCGACTTCTTGTGAATGTTCTTGTGCGAAAATCGCCGTAATTTCTTACTTAATTAAAGTAAAAGAAATGCTCTTTCTAAAGAACTTCACAGCTATGCTTGGAAAGATGCTAATCTGAAAGAATTAGTGCTTGCTTTGAGTTTGCTTGTGTGTTCCATGACGATTGAGATTCATTCTTTCATAGTCGAGAAAAAGTAGTCCTCGTGGTGATGAAAAAGAAGAAAAAAATAATAATCACAAGACCATTTCTTGTAAATTGGTGAATATACAAATATTTTTCGAGATAGTTGAGCCCAATAGGATTTCGGTGAGATTTTTTTTCGTAGTGTTTTGATTATTATTATTTGTATACTTTTTATGTATTTATTTAAATTAATTATTCTCTGTTTGTCAGGTTTATTTATTTGATTATTTGTCTGTGAATTTTATTTACTTGCCTATTTATGAGTATTATTATTATCATTATTATGTGTTGGAGATTGAAACATTTTTGTTCTTAAGGATTAAATTGAAGAGTATGATATTCTTAGACAATTACTGTTGCATATTAAAGATTATTATGATATTTTTATGCACGTTTAAAGATAAGTTCGTAATAATAATGAAGTATAAAAGAACTTAGAAGCTCAAGTTATTTTTTAAAAAAGTACATTTTCTATTTTATTGATATTTGTTTGTTATCAAGAACTATTCTCAGAATACAGTATTTTCATGATAATGTTCCTACAACTAAACATTTGAGCTGAAAATTAAATTAACATTTATGTTTTTCCTTTTATTTGTTAGAATTTCTGGTTACAGTGAGCTTTGGTTCCCGGATTCTTATAATTTATTTAAATTCAGTAAGAAAGATGGAACTGTGCAAGGCTGTTGCTAGAATTTTGACTGATAAATATGGTTAATTTTTTCAGTAAATTTTGTGATTTTAAGTAATAAATTACCTGTAATTAAAATTTTTGAATCTGTTTATGATCTATAAAATAATAGAATTAAAAGTTGATCCCAATTTAAGGTATATCTATGATATTTACAATTTCTGTTAGATAAAATTTCTGGTTAAAGTTAGCAGCTAAATATAGTAATTTTGAAAAAATATGTAAATGATAGAAATCATTAACTTTGAAATTTATTGCGAATGATCTTACGATCAGGATTTAATAAAGAAAATAGAAGTGCTTCATTTATTCTAATGAGTAAGAATAAAAAAATTATGGAAGATCCTAAATTCGTACCGTTTGACCCGAGTTCTGGAATGAACATTTTGTCTTGGTTAACTTATTTTGATAAAACATGTGATAGGGAACAGAAAAATCTAGAATGGAAATTTAATTTTATTGCGCAATATTTGAAAGGGGCAGCGCAAAAAATTTATATCAATGACTGCTTAAATTGTACGGACTATGAACAAATTAAGAAAATTTTGATAGAAAGACTCATTGAATTAGACTTCCCGAGTTTTTCTGATTTTTCAAATCTGAAATTAGATAATTTAGACAATTTAGAAACTTATTTTCGTAAAAAAGTGGAAATTGGTAGGAAATTACATCTTAGTGAAAATATACTATTCCAAGGTTTAACTGATGGTTTAAAACCAGAATTCAAAAACAGTATTATTATAA
The DNA here is from genome assembly GCA_964019185.1 of Maratus speculifer. Lineage (NCBI taxonomy): Eukaryota > Metazoa > Arthropoda > Arachnida > Araneae > Salticidae > Maratus > Maratus speculifer. Next base: position 102,420,277 of record OZ025289.1, on the reverse strand, counting down.
ATCCTCCTAGTAGTACCACCGAATGGTACCGGGTTGTCAAACAATTCGTGGAAGTTTCCACCCCACTAGTTTCAAACCAAGTAATAAATCAACCCTCAGCTAGACAAAATTTTCAACCTTTTCAACCAACTAGGCCCTGGATTCAGCCAGTTAGGCCCAATAATACACCTAGGAATTGGATTCCCCAAAGACAATCTCAAAGGCCCAGAATTTTTCAAAATAATTATATTGAGAATTCATATCCTTCAAGACCTTGTAGGACATGCACAAATAGGGGTGTGAGTAATGCTTTCATTGGGAAAGAGAATGTATTTTTAGGAATGAGGTACCATCCTCTGATACTCTTCCAAATATCTCACAAAATAATTCTCATAATGTTTGGCAATTAATTGTGTATGGATGTACAAATAATTATAATTTGCCATCTGTTGTAGATACTGGCTCAACTATTGCAATATTGCCACTTAAATTTGTTAAAAAACTTAATACTAAAATTGAGACTATACCCTCAGTTACCATTGGTCAGGCAAAAGGATTTTTACATACTAGTAAATAAAAAATGCTCTGACGAGCACCAAAAAAGGTTAATATGTTTTTAAGTATGAAAAAGGGTTTGACAAGTGCTTCTGTTAATTATTGAGCATGAGGAAGGACAAGGGATCCCTTCTTGGCTACAACTCACTTCAATGCCAACTTTGAAAAAATCATATTTGCGCTTTTTCCATATGAAAGTAATTTGCGGTTCTTTAGTAGAACTTTCCACCGTGCTTTAGATGTTAACCAGGGGTGTAGTCGTAAAAATAAGATAGGATATATGCTCTAAGCAGAGGGATACCCTAGAATGTGTATACTATAAGCTTTCTTGAGAAATAATGTATATGGTGTTCTATTAAAAAGTCCAGAAGGCATACGGCGTATAATATGCACTTACATACCTGATGTTAACTGCACTGTTCACTCTGCACTATACTACAAATAAATTTTCTGTGCAATTATACACTTAGGGCATGCTTGGTGCCAGTGCATGAATGTGATGCAGGAACTAGGTTTTTGGCACTGTGTCGTCTTCCCTTACATTTATGTCTAATTAAGCTGCACGTTTACTGGTTATGTCTTTACACTATACATTTTTATAGTAACTGCGACTGATTTGTTTTCACGGAAAAAGCTCAAATATGATTTTTTAAAAGTTGGCATTGAAGTGAGTTGTAGCCAAGAAGGGATCCCTTGTCCTTCCTCATGCTCAATAATTAACAGAAGCACTTGTCAAACCCTTTTTCATACTTAAAAACATATTAACCTTTTTTGGTGCTCGTCAGAGCATTTTTTAATACTAGTCATTTAATTTTTTGATAAAAACTGAAGATTTTTTAATATCTTAAAAAGAAAAATAACTGCTGCTGTCAAAATTTATAAAATGATAACAACAGATAAAATTTTGATGTATCAGAATAATTATAAAAGTCATTGCATTGCTATATAAAATGCATGATAAGAAAAATAAACCATGTATTTGAACGAAAAAAGTACAGAACTTTATTAAAAGAATTAAAAGCCATACCAATTAAATATATTCAAGGTAATTTCTCAAATAAAACATTCACAACTAGAAAAATTCTAGAAATTGAATAACAATTAACATAAGAATATTCCCGAAGGAATAATAGTTTAACACAAAAGCATTTCTAAATAAAACGAACTTACATCCGACGGGATTTGAACTCTATACCCGCTGCTGAGCAGCCAAATGTCTTACCACGAGAGTCCTAGTTTAACACCAGAGATGTTGCAAATTTTGCTATAATACCTATATAAATACCAGCATAAGTCTTGTGACTGTCATCAACAGCTCCGATCTGATTGTTTTATTTTTTTATATGCCCGACGGCTATTTTCCTACTTTTAATTTAGCTACTCGAAACAATCGCCAAATAGGTTTCCTTCGCCATAATTTCATTTTAAATATAAAGCTGTCACTAGCTTTATTTAAAATACATGACTTTCATTAAAAAACACATAAATTAAAAATACATATATCAGATACATTTAACTTGCACGTTTTTCTTTCATTTTATTAAAAATACTATAAGTAAATATATAACTACTTAATTTATCCCATCGACCAAAGAACGATAGACAAACTGTAAGATTATATGCCAATAATGGATGAACATAAATGTTACACTTCCTTGACATTAAACCCGCTACACTTGTTTGTTAAGTAATCAAATGATTTTAATTCGATGATTTATTTATATTTTTATTAATGTTTGACTAATTTATTTGTTCTTTTGTTATTTAATATAAATTTTATGCCAATAAGCGAATAGCTCTAGATATTAATTGAGAAAAATATAATATATAATTTATTAAAGTTACTTTATGGTTGTATCCGCCGACATTATTTGGTTAAATAAAAAGCATTTAACTTCTTACAAATTTCCGCTAACATTGATATTTTTGGTACCTTCGTATTAATGCCAACGCAGTAGAAGTTGTGCTAATGCGCCAATAAAGAGTGATCTTGTTGTTCGTGCCTTTTTAGTTTTTTTTTTTTTTTTTTGAACTCATTTTGACGTAATTTTTAGTATTTTAGTACTTTTTTAGCCTATTTTTGATACCATTTTTTTTTTGTGAGCGTGCGAACAAGATTGCTCTTTATTGGCACATTAGCGCAACTTCTGCTGCGGTGGCGTTAATACGCAAGTACCATATTTTTATGCTCTTTAATAAATTCTAATATTACATTTAAAATACTTCAATGTTATTCACATATGCGATATCTTACAAATATCTCTTTATGGTTTGATTTGATAAATTCTGCATTAAAATATGAAAACTTTTATTAGTATTCTTTTGTTCGAAATCACCTGAATAAATCAAATTTTATATTTGGTACGTCTCGACGTCATAACTAAACGTCATCATTAAAGTAATCTTTTTCGTTAATGACTTTTATTTTTTTAACCTAAATTCATTAATTTTCTAAACTTAAAATTTTTTAATGGCAACATTTTTCCTTTTGAGTAATTTGGCGAATAGTTTGGCGATTTCTATAAATGGGTGAAATTGGTCGACCTGATAATCAAGTAGCACCTTACGTAATATAAATAAAATGGCACAGATGTCATATACGCACCATGTTGGCGAATTTTTTTTTCTGACGCCAATGTCATATGCGCATCGGAGTATTTAACTGAATCCAGAGTGTCGTTATTTTGCTTGATATGTCAACCCGGATGTTGTTATTTACTTTTTAATAAATAATTTTTTCTTTTTTTTAAATATATAAATTGTTTTGTTCTATTAAACAAACCTTTTTTTATTTATTGTTATTACCTTTCAAAAAATATATACCGGGTGTCCCAAAAATGACTGATGGATTTTAAAATTCAATAACTTGCAAACGGTGGCAGCTATTTAAAAATTTTTTGCAGGAGGGTTATGTACAATGTCAGGAGTATTTTTTACCGTAACTTTTGATTTTAGTTCGAATTTCAACCAATAGATGGCGCTGACAGCAATTGAAGCCCAGGTCGACGCCGAAACTGACCTCACTCAACACTGATCACCTGGCCTTCAATCGCTATCAGCACCATCTATTTTTTGAAATTCGAACTAAAATAAAAAGTTACGGTAAAAAACTCCTGACATTATACATAACCCTCCTACAAAAATTTTTTAAATAGCTGTCACCGTTTGCAAGTCATTGAATTTTAAAATCCATCAGTCATTTTTGGGACACCGGGTGATATATATGTGTTATTGTATTGTTTTTATCAATAACGTTTTGGCAACATAGCTATATGCTTTTCAAATTAATTAAGATAGCCGGAATTTGTATGTGTTGTTTAATGTCGATTAAAGCCTACGTTTTCGTTATAACGGTTATAAATGTTTCGCATACTTTTGTTACATTACAATTTAATCGACATTAAAATTTACTATTCCTAAATTACTTACGATGGATCAACTTTTAAAACCTGAAAAGTTTGATATCGATCCCGCTAGTATTGGTGCGGAGGCTAAATGGAAACATTGGAAACAAACCTTTTTCTAATTTTTTAAGTGAAATCAATAATATAACTGAAACAAACAAGTTGCCGCTTCTTTGCAATTATGTTTCTGCTAGTGTGTTCCTTCATATTAATGATGCCGAAAACTATGATACTGCTATTGCTGTTTTGGACTCTATCTATGTTACCAAACGAAATGAAATTTTTGCCAGACATTGTCTAGCCTCTAGAATACAAGAAAGTGGCGAATCTGTTACAGACTACTTACAAACACTTAAGCAACTCAGCAAGGACTGTAACTTTAAAGCGGTGACGGCCGAGCAATACAAGTGTGAATACATCCGAGATTCGTTTATTAGAGGTTTAAGGAATCCACGCATCAGAGAGCGTTTGTTAGAAAACTCCACCGTTACCTTAGAAAATGCTTTTGATCAAGCTAGAGCTTTGGAACTAGCCGAATCTCACTCAGCTTCGTACATGAATACTTCACATCATATGCCTGTGGCTGCAACGGATCCTTCGAATAACGTTACTGAGGATAATTTTTCTGCTGCTCTTAAGCGACATCAATCTGGAAAATGTTTCTTTTGTGGAAATGACCGACATTTACGAAATCTATGTCCTGCAAAAGAGGTACTGTGCAGAAAATGTGGAAAAAAGGGCCACTATCAAAGAGTATGCCAATCAAAACCACTGCGCATCTCCCATAACACTTCTGCATCAATTCACACCTTAGCTTCAGTACCAATCTCACCTAGTTGCCTTCAAAAGTCTATTACTAAAGTGCAAATTAATGGGGTAGAATTGAATGCGCTTATTGACACTGGTAGCTCACTTAGTTTTATAAATGAATTCCATACTAGAAAATGTAAAATAAAAGTTAAACCATACTTAAGCACAATAACGATGGCTAATTCCTCTCTAAGCTCAGATGTTAAGGGTTGCGGCGAAGTTAATATGAAATTAAATGAGCATGTGTATAATAATGTAAGAGTACTAATCATGAGAAATCTCTGTGCAGACGTTCTTATTGGTCACGATATTCTGAAGGACCATTCTCTTATTGAAATCCAGTTTAATGGCGAGAGACCTCCTCTCAAAATCTGCTCCCTAGCTGTTGCTCAAGTGCCACCAGTCTCACTGTTTGCTAATTTAACTCCAGATTGTAAACCAGTAGCTACCAAATCTAGACGTCAATCTTTGGAAGATCAAACATTTATCGCTGCAGAAGTAAAGAAGTTGCTGGAAGAGGGAGTTATTGAACCCAGTAATTCTCCTTGGCGTGCTCAAGCGTTTGTGGTAAAAGGAGAGCATCACAAACCTCGTATGGTAATTGATTATTCTCAAACGATTAATCGTTTCACGATGCTTGATGCTTATCCTCTTCCAAAAATTGAGGAGTTAATCTCAAAAATATCGAGATATGAAATATTCAGCACTATTGATTTGAGAAGTGCATACCATCAACTACCTATTAACGATGCTGAAAAGCATTATACTGCCTTTGAAGCTGATGGTAAATTATATCATTTCCTCCGCGTACCTTTTGGAGTCACTAATGGTGTTGCATGCTTCCAGAGATCCATTGACAAGATCATTCAAGATGAAGAGTTGGAAGGTACTTTTCCTTATCTAGATGACGTCACTATCTGCGGAAGAAATCCTGATGAACACGATCGAAATTTAAAAAGATTCTTAGCAGTTACTAAAAAATACAACTTAACTCTAAATGAAAAGAAGTGCAAGTTTTCTACCAAGTCTGTAAATCTATTAGGTTACACTATCCAGAACAAGACTATCAAGCCTGACCCGGATAGGCTTGCTCCCTTGATGAACCTTCCTGTACCTGACAATGCAGCATCTCTCCGAAGAGCATTAGGTATGTTTGCCCATTATTGCCGCTGGATACCAACATTCTCAAAGAAAATACGTCCATTACTATCAAACAATGCATTTCCTCTTGCAGAAGAAGCTGTAAATGCATTTAAAAGTTTAAAGTTAGACATAGCGAAAGCCTCATTAGCCGCAATCGATGACAATATTCCATTCAGAGTAGAGACTGATGCATCAAAGTTTGCCATAGCAGCAACTCTTAGCCAAGCAGGACGACCCATAGCATTCTTCTCAAGAACACTAAACAAATCCGAATTGAATCATTCAGCTGTTGAAAAAGAAGCATATGCCATCGTGGAATCTCTACGTTATTGGCGACATTACCTGATTGGCAGACCTTTTGAAGTATTTACTGATCAAAGATCTGTCTCATTTATGTTTGATAAACATCATTCTAGTAAAATCAAAAATGAAAAGATCTTGCGTTGGAGGCTGGAATTGTCGTGTTTCAAGTTTGATATAATTTACCGCCCTGGTAGTAAAAATGCTAATGCAGATGCATTTTCAAGGATAACTGCTGCAATTAACCCTGAAGTGAATTTAAAACAGCTGCATGAAGACTTGTGTCATCCTGGAATTGTTCGAATGCATCACTGGATTAGATCTAAAAACTTGCCCTTTTCCCTAGAAGATGTGAAAAGTCTCGTAAATTCCTGCCCTGTCTGCTGTGAAGTAAAACCTAAATTCATTAAAAACCAAGGAAAATTAATAAAAGCAACATCTGCATTCGAAAGACTGAACATAGATTTTAAGGGCCCTTTACCATCAAATTCAAGAAATCGCTTCCTCCTCACTGTGATTGACGAGTACTCAAGGTTTCCTTTTGCCATTCCCTGCTCTGATGTCTCCTCAACTACAGTGATTAAGCATTTGAGTAACATCTTTTCAATATTTGGTATGCCAGCATACATCCATACAGATAGGGGGCCATCTCTCATGTCTAGAGAATTAAAAGGGTTTCTTACTGCACTTGGTATAGCAACTAGTCGTACAACTGCCTATAATCCACGAGGTAACGGACAGGTCGAACGCTATAATGGTATCATTTGGAAAACAATTCAGTTGGCATTGAAAACTCAGAACAAGAAAATTGAACTGTGGGAAGAAGTCCTACAATCAGCACTCCATTCCATTCGTTCACTATTATGCACTGCAACTAATGAAACACCACACGAACGCATGTTTTCTCACCCTAGAAGGTCACATAATGGAAGTTCAATACCTACTTGGCTTACTCAGGCAGGACCAGTGTTGATGAAAAATCATTCACGTACTAATAAGTATGAGCCCATTGTACAAGAAGTTGAACTTCTGGAAGCTAATCCAGAATATGCTTACGTAAAGCTACCAGATGGACGTGAGACTACTGTGTCTATCAGACATTTAGCTCCAAGAGGGGAAATCATCGAAAATACCTATGAGAGTAACGGTGAAATGGAGCCATCCGTTAACCAGAACGAATGCTCAGAGCTTGATGGTCGTTCGAAGCAATCGACGGAGATTTTGGAGGGGACCGAAAGGAATACGAAAAAAGGTGCAATGCCTGATGAAAATGTTTCACATGAGCAACCTGAACAACCTGAACAGAAGCAACATGAGGTACCTGAACAGAAAACTGATAATGAACGATTGCGTCCCAGTAGACTGAGACGTAAACCTGCATATCTGTCGGATTATGTTGTAAACTAACTTTTTGGTTGGGGTGAATGATATATATGTGTTATTGTATTGTTTTTATCAATAACGTTTTGGCAACATAGCTATATGCTTTTCAAATTAATTAAGATAGCCGGAATTTGTATGTGTTGTTTAATGTCGATTAAAGCCTACGTTTTCGTTATAATGGTTATAAATGTTTCGCATACTTTTGTTACATTACACCGGGTATGTAACTGGTATCCCAAAACGAGATTTTCGCCAAATTGGCTTTAGAAAAAAACTAACGCCAATGTGATTCGTATATGACATTTGTGCCGCATTTTAATATAGAAACAAAAAAAATTCGTGCGAAAACAAAAATTAAAGTTCATCAGGTTTGTTTTCAGAGCTATTTATATATTTTGGCATCATACCCTCCCTTTTTGAAGCCAAAATAGCACCAAGCTTTGGCAACATATTTATATTAATCAGACATTCATAAAATAAGTAATAATTTAATTGACCTAGAATAATTTAACGTACCCTCAAAAAAAAAAGCTGGCACATTCTCACGTCCGAATCATCATGGAGCGCCCGACTCACCGCTCTTGTGTTGCGCCAAACCGGATTTCTTACCGGTACGCCCTTACCTTTCATCTCAAAGGCTCAAATAAATGTAAAACCATATTTTTACGCTTATCTTTTAATTGTCCTGTAGATTTTTCCATTCGTGTCTAATTATTCATAAAATAATAACTGTGAAAAGTATTGGTATGAACGTTTATACTTAATAACTTTACATATCTTTTTGTCTTGTACAATTAAAAAAAAATAATAATATTAATGTCAATCTTGTGTTAAATCAGTCTTTGAAATAAAATATTACGTGATGGAAAAACACGGTTACGCCGCTTTTGCGGTTAAAAACATTTGCTATTCGGTCTTTCGGCGCCATTTTTGATTTATTCGCCAAACACACCACCAGAATAACTTTAACCCTCCAAGCGTCTTGCAAATGGGTAAAATTGTAATGTTGTTTTCTCTGCATTTTGTTTTAAATGCTAATAAAATATGATTCTTTCAATATTACATAAAAAATCTTATTTAGGAATATAAATGTAATCCTTGAGAGTCTTAATCATTCTTCAATGCTTCGAAAATCCATTAAACTTATAGAATTATAATATCTTAAACATTGCTTATATTGCAGTGAAACCTGGAGCTTAGTGTACGGAATTTTACGGGCCAAACGCTTAGAGGGTTAATAATAATGAACATTTCCGCAAAATCTTGTCCCGATTGCCTAAATTTGTTCATTTCATCTTATGGACCTTCAGATAAGCAAGTAAATAAAATTACGAATAAAAGTATCATATTACAGTGGCTAGCATAAATTTAAGAGAGACTAAACTTTTTGCCAGAGGCGGCTTTTAACTTAAATAAATGAGAAATTAATAAATAAAAAAAAATATTTCACTTCGCTCGTCAAAATAGATAGTGAATATGATACATGAAAATAACAACAAATAAGTATTTTTTCACGTGATTTATCTAATCTATTTATTTATTTTTATGTTCATTTAAACTTACGTGCAACAATTACAAGAAGAAGTAAATATAAGAAATATATAAGAAAAAGACTAAGTTCAGCTGGAAATTTCAGACAAAAGTTCGATTTTCTCAGCGACCGACAAACATACAAAGATGAAAAAAAAACTGTTCTGAGTTTTACCATGAGGATTAAAATAAACCAAAAACGAAGTTAATCCATCCACGGAAACGTTAGCAAGACTTTGTTGAATTTTTTGCTTTTATTTTTTCATTAAAAATTAAATAAAAAACTATTCTAAGCTGCAGTAATTTTTTGAATGCTGTCATTTTATTCGTCTCGTCGAGTTTTATCTTTTAAAAAAAATTTCACTGCCGTATCTCAACTGGTTCGCCAGAAATTTTAGAAAGTTGTTTGCACTTTCTATTTCTTAAACATATTATACCAAACGCTACCGCGTTTGCTATGATAGATGAAAAATGTAGTGTTTTTCTAAAAGTGGGTAAAATTAAAAAATATGTTAACTTTTCAGTATGTGATACAAATTTGGATTATGCTATTTTGGGGTTAAAAGAATGTTCTAAATTTAAATTAACCATAGAATGTAAAAATTGTATTGTAAGGCAGGGAAGGAAAATTATAACTAACAGTATATCCATACATAATGAGAGATCCCTTCATTTCAATACAGTAAATATGGACCAAGTACAACAGAACAGGGATCAATCTAATGAATTTGTAACCTCAGAATATAAAAAAATATGACATTAAATACTGGTAATAATGTAGCAATAGATAATTATGATAATGAAACACTGAATGCAAGTAATCATGATATAGAGTTACAATCTACTTGTGGAAATATTATTAAAAATGAAGACTGTGTTGAATATGATCACGAAATTAATGTGCATCCTGATTATAGAGGTTCCATGACTCTTCAAAATTTTCGCGATAATTCGGATTCAGATTTAACTGGGGAAATAAATTTAATTCAAGTTGTAAATTTAAGGGAATTAGTTCATATTTATAGTGATATTTTTGCAAAGCATAAATATGATGTGGGTAGGATAAATATTGAACCACAACGCGTTATACTAAACTCAGACCTACCTATATCTTTGAGGCCCTACCGAACATCTCCCCTAGAAGAAATACAAATAAAAAACCAAATTCAATCATTGTTAGCAGCCGGACTGATAAAGGAAAGTAATAGCCCCTATTCTGCCCCTGTTACACTAGTTATGAAAAGAGAGGAAGGTAAAAAAAACGCGATTATGTATAGACTATAGAAAATTAAACGCAATAATAAAAAACGATGCAGAACCCTTGCCCCGTATCGATGGAATTTTAGATAAATTGAGTAGTGCTCAGTATTTTTCAACTTTGGATTTAGCCTCTGGCTACTGGCATATACCAATACATCCATCCGATACAGAAAAATTAGCATTTGCAACCAATTTTGGACTTTTTGAGTGTTTCGTGCTTTCTTTTGGCATAAAAACTGGCCCTCCCATATTCAATAGAACCATTCGAAGGATCCATAATAAATATAAAATCGACTTTGCGTGCCACTATTTTGATGATACTATAATTTTCTCTTCCTCTTTAGAAGAACATTTAAACCATTTAGCTCAAATTTTTGACATTTGCAAGCAAGAAAACATTAAACTTAAACCTTCTAAATGTAAATTAGGCCAAAATAAAATCAATTTCTTAGGTTATGAAATCCCTAATGGAACTATAACACCAGCAAATGCCAATATTGAAACCATCAAAAATTTAAAGCCTCCTTCCAATGTGAAAGAGTTACGATTTCTAGGTTCCATTAATGTTTAACATAAATTCATAAATAAATATGCTGAAATTAGATATCCTCTAAATCGATTACTTAAAAAAGACACAATATGGGAATGGAACTCAGAGTGCCAGGACTCTTTTGAAAAATTAAAAAATTCTTTAATTGCAAAACCCATCCTCAAAATTTATGATCCTAAATTACCTTTACATATGTTTGTAGATGCCTCTCAGATAGCAGTAGGTGCCGTTCTAAAACAACTTGATAAAGATAATTTCTTACATCCTATTGCTTATCATTCTAGAATTTTGAAGAGTTATGAGCAAAATTATTTCATAACTGAATTAGAATGTTTAGCTATTATAGATACTCTTGACAAATTCTATCATTACTTTCATGGTGTCAAGTTTACAATTCATACGGACCACGCATCTCTAGTATGGTTAAAGAGTGTTAAAAACTTAAGAGGTAGGCTTTTTAGATGGTCACTCAAACTTAGTACGTTTGATTATGAGATAAAATATTAAAAGGGTTCAACAAATGTCGAAGCAGACATGTTGTCACGAAATCCTGTTTGTCATTTTAATCAACATATTAGTTTATTGCTAGATAGGAAAGAAATTATAGAGATGCAAGACAAAGACAATGTTTGTGACAAAAAATACAAAAAAAGAGAATGGAATTATTATAGTTCAGAAAAAGGGATTAAAAAAATTGTTGTACCAATGTCATTAAGAAAAAAATTACTCCATATTGCTCATGATAATTTTGGACATTTAGGAATTCAAAAAATGCTTAATTTAATATCTCCCAACTATTATTGGCCTAATATGACAATAGACATTACACAATTTGTTAAACATTGCGATACCTGTCAGAAAAATAAAAAAACAAAACAGAAAAGATTCGGCTTATTACAAGCTATGCCAGCCACAGATCAACCTTTTGAATGTCTTTCTATTGATACTGTTAGTGGATTTAACTATTACAACTCAACAAAAAAATTCTTACACATAATAATAGATCATGCAACTAGGTTTGTTTGGGCCTTTCCCTCCAAAAATGTTACCACTGAAACATACACTAACTGTTTAAAACAAATTTTCAATATCAAAGCACCTCAAAAAATACTTAGTGACAGGCATAAATCTTTCAGATCTCCAAGATTTAAGAAATTCCTTAGAAATCATCATGTTCAACAGCGTTTTACATCCGCACATCATCCTCAGACCAATGGAAAAGTAGAGCGCGTTAATCAGACTATAGTTACCAGGCTTAAATGCAAAGTTAATTCTACTTCTTCTAAAATACCTTGGACTAGATTATTAAACCAAGTCATCGAAGAATACAACAATACGCCCCATTCTATCACCAAATTCCCACCTGCCTATTTATTTTATGGTCAATTGCCTTATGAATCTCCTTTAAAACAAAACTATTACCGTCCAGTAGACAAAGCCCTCAAGATTGCGAAAGCGCGAACTCGTGAATTTCACCTTAAAAGTAAAAGACTCTATGATCGAAATTTTATCGAATGCCCATTAAAAATACAAGACTCTGTAATTTATGAAGAATTTAAATACCCTAACACTCGAAAATTAGAACCTACTTTCTCTGGACCATATAAAATTATTAATAAACTTTCTGATGTAACTTATGAAATACAGGGTGAGTAAAAAGTCCGTAAAAACTTTAAAAATTCATAAAAAGCGAAAAAATAACCGAAATGAAAAACTATTTGCAGGGTTAGTATCTATAGGTCACGGGGATTTTTTTAAGACATGAAAAAATAATTCAAAAAACAGCCAATAGGTGGCGCTGACGTACCCAAATCAAAGAAAAGATACCCAAATAACGAACAAAATGTTTCCTCAAACCGCCTAATAAGCTTTATGAGGCCTGCCGCTGTTAAAGGCCCCTTTCCCGTCCTCAAATCCTTTTCAAATCGGAATTTACGCAAAGCAATAGTCGCTGATTCCTTGTTCATGTAAAATAACTTCACCAACAAAGCTTTGTCCTTCGCAGTGAGCATCCTTGATCAAGTTCACGGCTCACAACGGGGAACTAGTTGTGGATTAGGAGCGCAAGCTCTTATAACCGGTTCACTTGCATATTTCCGCGGAAATCGCAAGTACCAGCGCCATCTGTCGGCTGTTTTTTGAATTCTTTTTTATTTCTATCTTTAAAAAATCCCCGTGACCTATGGATGCTAACCCTGCAAACCGTTTTTCATTTCGGTTATTTTTTCGGTTTTTATGAATTTTTAAAGTTTTTACGGACTTTTTGCTCTCCCTGTAGATAAATTTAATTATGAGACAGGACAGAATTCCGTTATTGTGCATGTTTCTAAATTAAGACCCTATTTATCACCTGAAGATTTTAAACTGTTTCATGAGCAACCCAAAAAACAAACAAAACCTCATACAATCACAATCACTAGATCAAACTAAAGTCAAGACAGTAGATTAAATTTTAATTCTTATTCTTTAAAAATGTTATCACCATGATTTTCAACATTAGCAGGTATGTTCTTGGAGCGCTACAAGAATATTACTTGTTTTTGGGAGTTTTTGGGATTAAATTGGGCTCCTTATGCAGGCATAAGGTGTACACTTTGATTGTAAAAGCTTTCAAATTGATGTTGATAAATTAATTTTAAGTGTATTTAAGTCTAACTATAGTTACTCATTTATTGACATTAGTATTATTCTACTTATTCAACAGATATTAGGTGATAATAGTTATAAAATTTGATAACTTTACTCAAACCTATAACTTAATATGTGATTTTCAGTGATTGTGAAAACTACAGATATTAAGAGTATTTCAAAAAAGCGCACTATTTTTATTTCCATTTCTCAATTAAGACTGACACCTTTTATTCCTATTTGTATTTTATTATTAAAGTTTATAAACCATGTGTAGATAAAACATTATTCTACATTTGGCATTTGAAAACTCATAACTTGAAAATCGAAAAAAAAATTTTGACGGATTTACACGTTTTAGATAGTGGAGATTCCGAAAAACATATTTTTAGAAAAAAAATTTTGCCGTCCGTCTGTCTGTCTGTCTGTCTGTCTGTAAACGCTCTATCTCCCGAACGAATTGAGATAGAGACTTGAAATTTTGTATGTTGTTAGTATGTAAGAATGGGACGAACCCTATTTAATATCAGCAACCTCGATTATCCGGAACTATTTTTTTCGGACTCTCGAAAAATTCGTTCTGATGAAAGGTATATAAAAATTTTCGAATTTTTTTGTTCTAAAGAATGGACGTAAAAGGCAATAAAATAACACACGTTTTTCATATAAAACGAAGTCAATCGGATTATTAGTTGCCGAGATATTTGTAATCCTGTTTTCCACATTCTTCGATTTTTCATGACCCTGTATTTCATTCAAATTTCAATTCAGATGTATATTTTAATTGGAAATGAGACGCTTAATCCGACGCAGTTAATTGTTAGTTAATAGAGTTATTATTTTTGGAGTTATAAGGATGTTTCTTTTACGCAGTTCGGTACTACTTGAGTAGTTTGGCGTTTTATATAATTTGTCGATATCGGTAATCAGCAGTTCTTCTTTAATAGAGCATTACTATGTACATTAACAATATTTAAATTTTGTTTATGAATTGCAATGCATTGTATAAATAGTTTTCACATGTGTTATTTTCATATACATATCCATGATGAATAAGTATTACGGTGGCCCCCAACGACTAGTTTTATTTATACTTTCGGCTAGCAAAAAATACTTTCTTATGCTATTAGAAGATAAGAAAATTATTTAGTTGCTATGTAATTATTTTTATCCTCAACCAATATTTTCCCTATCAATAATAAACAAATAGTGATATTTTCTTTTGATTATACTCTTGTTTTACTATTATTATTATTATTATGATTTCTATAATGAAGTTTAGTATTAATTATACTCTTATTGAGAAATATTAGGATATGGAGTCTTATTATACTATTACTTATTATTGTTGTTATTGTTATTATTTAAATTTTTCTATATTATTTATTATTGATATCGAGAGTGATGCTATTTATTATTGAAAATTTGATATATTATTGAAAGATGTTGATTCCAACGTAAGATTAAAACCAAAGATTAAAACTAGATTTACAAAAAATATACAATTTTCTAGTGAACTACATTGAAGAATTGCATTTTTAAAACTATTAGAGACTTTTGATTTGAATGACTATGTAGTCAACTAAGTTTGAGAAGAACGTTTATTGTAGCCTTTAAAGACTATGTTTACTACAAGGACTATACTAACAAATTTAATTTCTGAACTGAAATTACTACTAATTAAGTCACTGAAATTCTATAAAATCCCATGAAAGAGATTTCTTATTGTTTTTATTATATCTTTAATGTCTCTTGGTTATTAATATTCATAACTTATTTACTGTTATTGTATGTATTATCTCCTATGCACTTACAAATGGTAAGTGATGCTGTAACATTATTGTATTTCTTTCAGGGAAATGCTCCTACCTAAATTTAATTCAGATTAATTTTCTCTTAACTATTTTTTTTTTATCGCTAATATATTTTACTAGAAGATAGCCCGTCAAAATGACGTGTTTGCATTTTTAAAAGGCCTAGAAGCAGAATTTTTTTCTGTAACCTGCAATGCAAGCAGAAACTTTAAAAACAGTCTGCAAAACTTAAGGACAAATGTCCTCTTTCTGAATGTAGGGGTGACGAGATGGAATATGCCCCCCCCCCCTCCCGCCTTAGGAAAATTTAAGATTGCGTTTTCAATGGTCAAAAAGTGCAATATCTCCCTCCCGGAACTCTAATGTACCCCCAGAACCATGAATGTCCCTTCCAGAGAAATGTGTCTTATAACCAATACTTAATAGAAAACACTTTACACTATCGAAAACAAATGTCAACACAGTAAAGAGTAAATATCCGCAAGTGAAACGTGATGTGACAAAGGAGTCATTCTCAAGAATCATTCACGGCAGAAAAGAAATTAAAGCAACCCGAATATAAAAAAATTAACAATATTGCATTAAAACAACCTTCGCTTTCCTTAAATAATCAGTTTTAATTAAATATTGTTTTTGAAACCCTGAAAAGATTTTAAATTGCATTAAAATGTAATGACGTCATTTACAGCTCCTACTGTAAATCTGACCAATGAGAACGCTCCATTACGACTTTGGAACGTTTTCATTGGTCAGGAAATAGATAGCCTTTAAAATTGGAGGTAACTTTTCACAATATTTTTTATAGGTTTGGAATTTGTCATTTTTAAATGGCAACAGCATTAACTTGCTTAAATCATTTGTTTATCTCGCAATTGCTGGTTTTTTTATTTTGAACTTAAACATTATAATTAGATAGTTTTTGTAGGTATAATTAGATAGTTTTTGTAGGTTTTAAAGAAAATGAGTGATGAATAAATCTTTTACATGTATATTTCCATAAGTTGAACAATTAAAATATTTGTGAAGGGCTAAGCCTAACGTGGACGCCGAATCGTAATAAGTTTCTTTTTCTCGTGGATCGGTGAACCCCGGAAACGTTATACACGGAGGGGTTTTATATATATAATATTGCGTTAATTTTCTTTTCATCCAGTTCTTGGTTTCAGGAATTTGACAGTTTTATTCCAAAATTTAACTTTTCTAAATTATTATATTTCTGTTGTCTGAACTTGTAGTTTTATTTAACTATCAATTTCATACAAAGTTTTGGGGAGGGGGATAATATTACAAATTTAAAAAATTTTCGCCAAAACTAACCTTTATACTATCTTAATTTTCTTATAATAATGTTCCGTACTTACTTCTAATTATTAAATTAAAATCTTGTTTCTAAATCTAATCTGTTAATCTTTATGCAGACGATATAAATTCTTAATTTGCCTTAAAACACATTATTCCAGTATGCGTAAATTTAAAAAGATGGCTCTAAATTAAAAATATTATTAATTAAATTTTTATTTCTTAATATTCCAAATAAAATTCATTTTTCTATGTTTTTATCAACCCTTTTTAAGAAAGTCTTATTAAATTTATTCCAAAACCATACCTTTCAAAAAATATCATTATTTTATCTTATCTATTTATTTATTTTTCCGCCGTCAACCTTTGTTAGTGTGCATAGCAATAAATTCATTTCTTTTCTTTTTCTCTTAAAATTAATAGTCTATAAAAATCGTCTGCCTAAGATATTTAAAATCCTGAGTCGAGTATAAATTGGTTAAATAATATTTTTTTAAAAATAAATTTATCGTTTGTGGAAACTAGTCTCGTAGCTGGACAAGAATTCTGTTTACATAAAAGAATGATGGTTCGAGGTTACAGAATGTTCTGGAATTTTCTTTTTAGATTTAAGAGGGAAAGTCTCGAGCTGAGAAGGAGGATTCTTGGTTTTTTTTCTTCGATGAGTACGGCTCGCTGAAATAATGATGGAATGTTTCGGTAAAAGACAGTTTGCAAAAGGAGCTTTTCCCTTTCTCATGATTACGGATTAAATAAAGGAACTTACAGCAGCCAATGAGTAATTATTTGGATTCTCTACATCTATTTATTTATTTTCCTCGATGGCCATGACTTATCTGCGGTGAAAGGGAAACCCGGCGTTAATGTCTCTGGCTCCTAACTTTTAAATCGTCACATATATATATAAACTAGATATATATACGCTTATCGCTGCCGCTCACGCGAAAGAGCGTGATATGGCGCCAACGTTAAGGATCCATTCACACGCCAGTGCGTGATGTGGGGTGATGTCCAATAGCCAGTCACGCGCTGGCGCGGGAAAATCTATCATTGATTCTTTGTTATAAAAAGTAAATCGGCTTCTGGGAAAAACCCACTTCTACAGTGCGGCATTAACTATCATCACATCTTCATATAAGCGGCAGCGAACGTGTTAATCCTTTAAGACCCAACCCGCTCGGTCGTGCGGGTAAGACATTCATTTAAATTTTTGCTTCTGAATCGTATTTAAAAAATAATTGCCGAAACGTCAGTGAAGGCTTACTTTGGAGACACGAAATTTTTTTGTGTCTGTCTGTCAGTCAGTCTGTCAGTCAGTCCGTCTGTTCCACGATAACTGACGTAAAAAGCATTCGATTGACTTGAAATTAAGTGGGTATGTTAGTGAGGCACTGGGATTAAGCTGTATAGTTTTTTGTTAGATTTGATTCATTCGTTCAGAAAATATAGAATATTTTATTTTCCGCAATAATATCTTTTCTATGGCAAATCCAATGATTTTCAATTTATTTTTTTTTCTTGAGAGAAAATGACACATTTGATTAATGGAATTCAATGATAAATGGATACTGAAATTAACCTGTTAATTTATTCGTATTGTTTTGAAAAATTGTCCACGCATTTGTCAGACTTTTTAAATTATTACTGTAAATTTTGGAGATTTTTTATAAATGTTTTCTTATAATATAGACTAACTTGTTTTAGAGATTTATTTATTTCTAATGTATATTATTTCATTTTCTTTATTTTCTCATATTGGTTGTTAAGCAACCATTAATCCTAATTCTTTTCCATAATTTGAAAGCGTGTACGAAAATTTAAATGAAGTCAATATCAAAACTGATGAATTAATTAATGTCTTTGTATCTTTGCGTATAAATATAACATAGCCCAGAAAAGAACACAGGTTATGTTTTATTAATTTTATTCAAATATTTTCATTAGTAATTCAAAATTTCATTCTTTTTCATACACAATCAATAGAGACATTTTAGATACAATTTGACCAATTTCCTTTATCGTTGCCAAAAAAAATTAAAATCTGGAATAATTATTTTTCAACGGCAATAAGTTTCAATTGAGCAATCTCCATTCGAGAAATTAAACTAAAAAAAGAAAAAAAAAAAAAAAAAAAAAAAATGACGTCAGAATAAAAATAAAAATAGAAATAGTACTTTTTGTTAAATATTAAACACGGATATTTATTTCGTTAATAAGAATTGTTCCGACAAAAATGGAGACATAATTAGAAGTAAAAGAAATAAAAAAAGAATTATATTTTTAACAAACAATTCACTTGGTAAAATATGATGTCATAATTGAAATAAAACAGGTATTTTATAGTAGTTGTTAGAAATACAAGAAACATGGATATCAATAACTCATGAATAATGACGTCATTGCCGAAACTTCAGTGAAGGCTTACTTTGGTGACTCGAAATTTATTGTTCATGAAATTGTTCGAAATTTATTGTTTATTCCGTCTGTCTGTTCCGCGATAACTGCTGCAAAATGCAATCAAACTTTTGTTTTCGAGAAAAAATTGTAAAAAAACTCTAGATTACTAATTTTACACTTTAAAAAGTTCCGTATACATCAGATTTAGGTGTTTATGGTTGGCAGGCATGTAGAAGTATGAAGGTAATGAAAAATGCTTGTCCAAACTGTTCCTTATCCTTATAAATCAAAATGTATAAAGAAATGCAAGATATACGATAACCATTAGCACATTTAATAGAAAGTTGATAATTTAAATTTAATGAGACTACGGGGGATTCAGGGGGGCGGAGCCCCCCAGAAGAGATCTACTATGTTATAATAAAAAAACAAAAATAATAGATCATGAAAATTTCAGAATTTCCTAACATAACTAAAATTTTAATTTAACGGATTTGATGGATGAAAACTTCTTATTCTTATTTTATTCTTATAAATAATTACGTAATTTGAATATTTTAAATTACAGTTTCCAGAAAGTTGAATTTTGCCCAAAGTGTGTTTAAAAAAATGATGTGCAAAGCTGACGTTGAGGCTCCTGATCTGCAGATTTACTGGTAATAATAAAAATAAAATGATAATTCTGATTTATAGAAAGACTAAAGTATAATTTTTTATCTACAGATGGTGGTTACTGTACATGTTTTATTTTCAGCTGGCATGACAAGTACAAGAAATAAATCTCATCAGGTCTTAAAGGAATAAATACATCTAACTACATCCAACCACAAGCTTGCAGACAAACTCAGAACCAATTGAAACATCATCTACAATCTCTCTGTTCATTATTTGTTTTGAGAATATGACATATAGAAAAATACTAATTCTTCCAGCAGACAAGCAGACTGCTAATGTCGAAAGTAAACCTTTCTCTACAGAAATCATTGTTTGATTTTTCTTCTTCCTTTCAAAGAAAATATTTTTTAGTACGATTTTGTTACTAACAATGAATAAAGTACTGTTTTCAGCCAGTCTGTGGATTAGCCAGAAATTTCTTTGTAAGGCCCTGTATTTCTATTATAAGCCGTTTCAATTCTTTGATTTATCACTTCATCATAAATGACTGTGCTAAATTGTTTTACACACCTGTAATATGCTCAGGACCTTTCATTAAATTACGGTTAATTCCATGACCGATTCACATCTTTCGACAGGTAGCATCTTCAGAACTTAGAAAACACATCTGACTACAGCTCAGTTATTTGAATATCTTTTCAATGTTTTTTGTAAAGTGACATGTATAACTCGTTTTATGTATGGAACGCGCTATGGTGCCATTTTCAGAAATAACAGGCGAAACTGTTAATATTTCTACCTATAAAAAAACCCTGTCATACCTATAATTATGGTATGAGAAAAAAGTCTGAAATGCCTCGACAATAAACCGGTTTCGGAAACTTTTGTTTTTACACTAAATATCATAAAAATGATGAAAAAAGTACTGAACCAGGCTCGGTCTACCAGGTTCTTTCATCTCATAAAATGTTGATGCGAAAAATTCTCAGTTATGACACCAAGAAATGAAACAAAAAAACTTTATAAAAGAGATTTTTTCGAAATAAAATATAACAGATTACTATTGAAGTCCTCTGAAGTTCGACTTTTTTCCCTAACATTTCTAATCATTTTGGCTTAATAGTTATAAAAAAAGGCTCTAAAGCTCAAATGTAATTAATCTTTTTTATTTCATTAAGAAATTTAACGTTTTTAAAAACTTTTCTTACATTACACGTATAAACGTCTTTAAAATAGCTATCTGGAACAGCCTTATAAATACTTGATGTTGTTGAAGAAAAAGTACAATATCTAATACATTTTAAATCCTCTTTTTTTACTTATGTTGCGAACAAACAGAAATTTGAACGTCTTTGTAAGATTAACCTAAAAATAATTCTTTTGTTTGATATAATTCTGTGTTCTTTTAAAACTTTAAGTCCTTCTAAAAACTTTGAGGTTTTATCTGTTAAATTACCTGTTATATTTCTATGGGTATTTCGAATAATCTTTCCTTATTTCTTTTATACAGTTTTAAACGAATAATCCAAGGTTCAAAAATATTGAAAGATATAAAATATCAAGTGAAATTACAAAAGAAAAATGAAAAATATTGCGACTAAGCTCTTTTGTTGGAGTTATTATTGATATTATATACTTAATTTCTATTCATAAAACATCCAACAAATTTTAGACTGGTTGCTTAAAAATTTGTTTAAATATTCATTAATATATGGAGACTGAAGTTCTACAATGGGTCGGGTACTTCCATTCTACCCGAAGTCAAATGATAGCGGCTCATGTCGAATCGGGCTCAGGATAATATATTTCGTTGTTATTCGAATTCTCTTCGGGATGTGACCTCTGTTTTTCAAAAAAACGTGGAAAATTTATTTCGATTAAAAAAAAACTATATATTTTGAACATTAATCTACTTACAGGGTGTCCAGTAAAAGACTGGCCCATTTTGAATGTAAATTACAAAAAAAACGGTTTGAGATAAAAATGCGAAGTTTGCTGCACTGTTATTAGAAAATCGATAAATTTTAAATATGCATTTTCTTCAAATAGTTCGAATTTCGGCCAACAGATGCAGCTGGAGGCAACAGGCGGCCGAAATTTAGACATTATTCTAGTTTTCATACGCAAGAGCTTTTCGTCTCATTTTGCAAAGTGGAATCTCAGTCGACATGTTGAATCGACTCTCGACTCACCTGCAGAAATAGAGTTTGTTGGATGTAAAGAGATTTAAAATAATATCTATGATTGGACAATGACTATTACACTTAATAAAAACCAGAAAAACATGTTTTTAACAAGCATTGACTTATAACACATTTACCATAAATAAATTGTATTGAAAAAAATGTTTTTATAATCGGTTAACTCTTTGTACATACACTAAATTGAAAATATGGGATAAACACCTCTTTTTTAATCTAAAAAAATCTTAATATTTAATCTAAACATTTCTTTCATTAAATAGTATACAATTGTATTGAAAAAAAAATTAGTGGTGCCAAAAAGCTTTAAGTGACGGATTAAGCAAACTCTTCTTGTCCGTATGTCACACAAGCAGTTAAATGGTTAAAACAGTGGTACTCAAATAGCGTTGAGAGGGGTGATGGCAAGTTCCTTGTCTGAAAAAAGAGGGGCAGTCACTTATAAATTGCACATAAAAATATATTAAACCTTAGAATAAAAGTTCGTCTATATTTCATTTATAACAAATCCTATCTTAAACATAAAAAATTACTGATCACGACAGAGAATGTATCATACGTAAAGGAATTTTCAGAATTCTTTCCCGTTCTTTTCGTCATGAAGAATAGTTTAGGATGGGGGAAGGGAAGAGATGACGAAAATTATATTTCAGGATCTATAATGCTCTTTGTAATGAAATTTTGAAAACGGATAACTCGCAGGATATAAAACAGGTATGATGCAATTTTTCTTCTCTTTTTAAATTTCCTTCCATTTCAATGTAGATGTGTTTTCAGTCGGGGAGAAGGAAATGGAGACGTGTGTATGAAAGTCATCTAATAATCTCTCATGGCTTTTGTAATAAAATTTTCAATTAAATTTTAAATGTCAAAATATGAATATAATGTAGGGATGAATTTGGTTTTCGAAAAAAATAATAATAATAATTTGTTTTAGACAGGTTTTCGTCTTAGCAGGTGGTTTCGTATGTTACTTTCTCTGTAGAAATCGATATTTTTTATGTTTAAAACAGGATTTGCCATAAACAGATTCCTTCCTTCTAAGATCTATTATATTTTTATGTACCGATTTATAAGTCACTGCCCCGCTTTTTTTTAGATAGGGAACTTGCTTCCGAACGCTATTTGGGTACCACTGTTTTAACCACTTCACTGATTTTTCTGCACGGCGAACAAGTAAGAAGAATTTGCTTGATCCATCACTCAAAGCTTTTTGACGCTTGAGCTTGAAAAAAAATTAATGGCCATTAATTTTTTTTTTTCAATACAGTTGTACGCTATTTAATGAAAGAAATGTTTAGATTAAGTATCAAAATATTTTTAACTTGAAAAAACGGTGTTTATCCCATATTTTCAATTTATTATACGTAAAAAAGGGATCAGTTAACCGGTTACAAAAACATTTTTCAATACAATTTATTTATGGTAAAAATGAAAAATCAATGCTTATTTAAAATTATGTTTTGCTGGTTTTTATTAAGTACAATTGGGCGTTATTAAATCATAAATATTATTTTAAATATCTTTCCATCCAACAAACTCTGTTTCTGCAGGTTAGTCGAGAGTCGATTCAACATGTCGACTGATATTCGACTCTGCAAATTGAGCCAAAAAGCTCATGCGTTTGAAAACTAGAATAATGTCAGGATTTTGGCCGTCTGTTGCCGTCAGTGCCATCTGTTGGACAAAATTTGAACTATTTGAAGAAAGCGCATATTTAAAATTTATTGATTTTCTAATAATAATGCAGACAACCGCGTATCTTTATCTTTTTTTTTTTTTTTTTTTTTTTTTTTTTTTTTTTACAATCAAAATTGGTTAGTCATTTACTGGACACCTGTATGTATATATAATACAAATGAAAAGTTCATTCCGGCTGCTTGTAATTGAAATCCGCTGAATGGATTTTGATGGAATTTACACTATTATATAATGTTTCAGGGACGGTTTTAATATATAACATATTATTCAACATAGATTAGTTACAGCATTATGACGGAATTCTGTTATTTTGGACGACAGGGTCACCATTGGTTATATTTTGGCGATCAGTAAACGTTGTACAATAATTAAAACGGCTATACAGCTGTAACAAAAGAAAAATACTAATACAGTCAGCTTTTGTTAATTCGTATTACAATTACAAAGGCATAAATGTTGTAGTATTTTTTAAATTTATTTTGGCTGGTCATTTGGAATGGCCAGGAAATTTGCATAAACGTTATCATTATCTACTATGTTTTCTTGAATATCAGCATAACAATCCCCTTCATCTTTTTCAATAAAAGTGACTGCAGTCAACACCAAAATTTTATCAATGTTTCTTTTAGGTTTTATAGGAACTTCTTTAATCTTAGACATATGAAAGCCTTAAAAAATACACAATTTTTTCGGTTTTAAAAATGTGGACCAACTTAGTTAATTCCTTTAGAATAAAAAATTAGGAAAAATTTAAACTCGCATGTTTCATAATTAGTAAAATGGCCGGGATCCAGATACATTTTATATTTACTTTGAAACCGTTGTCACCATGTGTTGTTATGTATCTTAAAAGATACTGCCGAACTTAATTAGAAACGTTTGCCATCATAGAGGTGTGCAATTAACCATATAATATAAAATAATATTCTTTTGAAGATAACACATTTAATAATAAACATCACACAGAGCACTGTAAATATACACTATCTACCAAAAAGTATTTGTACACTTTCAGTTTTTGACATTTTGTCAAATATTTAAAAATATACTGGTCGGATTCTTCTGGAACTTCAGAAATATAAAGATTATGTTTCACTTTATATTTATTTACATTCATTTGTTAAGCGGGTAATTAGGGGGCCGGCAAAAAAACAAAGAATAATAGAAATATTTGGGATCGCCCTGTACATGAAAATGCACGAAACGACTTATCGCTTTAGAATACAAATATATGAATATAGTAGAATATGTACACTAATTTTTGTGAGAATAGCATGTATATTTATGGCGATAGAGCGATTTTTTTGAAAAATTAAAAAAATTCTGGTATGTTTTTTGTTTATATCATGCTGGGTTTTTGACCAAATTTAACGCAAATTTCAGAAAAATTGGCAAAATGCAGTAGAAAAAATGTAGCGCATTTCGAATATAAATATATTAAATATTTTATGAAATATGAGTAGTTGTATAAAATAATTTTTATCTGCGCATGCGCGAACTAGAAAAACATTTTTTTTACATCATTTAATAGTCAATTCTATGGAGTGACTTATAAAAAAAATCCAATCAAATATCGTGAAAATTCAAAAAGGTATGATTATTTTAGTGAGATGTTTTTACTCTACTCTCTAAAAACGGCTGAATCTTAAGGGATTCTCCACAAATTGACATTTTTTAATAACTGACTTTAAAAAAAAACTAGTATTGAATTAATACAATATCTAATACAATATTGCTGCTAATAAGTACTTGACAACTGTGATAGAAAAGAAAAAGAGCTTTATTCACATTCAGGGCCAAAACTAAGAGAGGGTTGGGGGAAAAGGGCATGTGCCCCGGGCGCTAGGATGAAAGTGTCCCAAATGTACATTTTGTTTGGCGATTTTTTCCATGTCTATGTTTAGCATGATATTGTCAAAATCGTCCCATTCAAAGCATTTCTCCTATACCAAAGCATAGAAGAATCTAATGATGATGGCATAAAGATCCCGCATAAAGCAGATTTTTTTTTTTCGTTTTGATTCGGTTTCACGATTTTAAGGTATCATTTTTTTTAAACAAAGCAGACTACTTTAATCAATATTACATATTTTAAGTTTTAAAATAAGTCGGCTATTAATAAATTAGAAAATTTTTCTTTGCAAATACTTTTGCAGATGCTTTGCAAAGAAGAAAAGGGAGGGGGGGAGGGGAGTTCACCAAAATTCATTGAAATATAAATATATTAAATATTTTCTAAAATGTTCTATGTCATGCAATATTTTCAACCAAATATAAAGCCACATTCAGAAAAATTCGCAAAATGTAGTAGAAAGAATAAGGTGCTATTGAAATATAAATATATTAAAAGTTTTCTAAAATATGAGTATTTGTATGAAATATTTTTTAATCAGCGTATGCGTGAACGATAAAATTTATCATTTTACATAATTTAATATTCAACTCTATGGAGCTACCCATAAAAAAATCCGATCGAATTTCGTGGAAATTCAGAAAGTTATTATGGATAGGAGTGAACTGATTTTCAATTGGTCTCTGAAAGCAGTTGAATGACGTCAGATTTTACGCAAATTGCCAAATCTCCATTTACGTTTTTTACTGGTAATTTACTTCTTTTCTTAGATAATTACCAGAACAAACCTATTTCAGGATAAAAATAATTATAAAAAATCGAAGCATTTGTGTCAAATCTACCCATTGATACATAATTGATAATGGCTCTTATGCAAATGCCGATATCTGCGATCCTGAAATACGTCAAGTTCTCCACTGTTAAATGTGGTGTCGAAAACAACACTGACATCAATCACATGCATGATGCCAAGAAGAACAGAGCTGTCTGATTTTGAGAAAGGTGTGATCATCGGGTACCACCGAAATGGCCGATCTTTAATCGACATATCTAGCGAGCTTAATTACCCCAAAACGACTGTGGCTTATGTGATTAGAAAATGGAAGCTGAATGGTGATTGTCAGAATGTGGCCAGAGTAGGCAGACCGACGAAACTGGGAGATAGAGACCGACGGGTTCTGTCTAGAGAAATTCGGAAGAACTGCAACCAACCAATGTTAAACATACGCCAAGAATTTCAACAAGCTTCAGGATGTGTTGTTTCCATGAATACCATCCGTAAGGAAGCTCATCTGCTTAATTTTTATGGCCGTGCTGCCGCCCATAAGCCTTTAATCACCAAGTTCAACCGCGCAGCTCGGTTAAGTTGGTGCAAAACACGCCAGCAATGGACTGTACAGCAATGGAAACAGGTTCTCTGGAGTGATGAATCAAGGTTCATCCTCTACCGTTCTGATGGTAGAGTCTAGGTCTGGCGTCTGCCTGGAGAACGCCTCCTACCAGAATGTATTGTGCCCACAGTTAAATTTGGCGGAGGGGGAATTATGTTCTGGGGTTGTTTTTCCTGGTTCGGACTAGGACCCTTGGTCACAATTCATGGTAAGCTCAATGCCGATGCCTACTGTAATATACTGGACAACAGTGTACTCCCTACGTTGTGGCAATACTATGGATTGGACCCATGTTATTTCCAGGATGACAACGCAAGCTGCCATGTAGCGAGGTCCAGCATGGATTGGTATGCTGATAATGGAGTGCATCGACTCGAGTGGCCTGCCCAGAGCCTAGACCTGAACCCAATAGAGAACCTCTGGGACGAGTTGGATCGTCGAATTAAAGCGGGTGACACACGCCCAAAATCAGTAAAAGAGTTACCTGCCTTGTGCAAACAGAGTGGAATAAAATACCATTAAATGTAATACAAGGACTAGTTGAGAGCATGCCCAGGAGAGTCGCAGCTGTAATTGCCTCTCGAGGAGGATCTACAAATTATTAAATGTGAACAGGGCCAAAACCAGTCTTTTTTTTCCCGAGGCAAACGTGGATTTTGAAGGTACCCTTTCCCCCTCCTTCGCAAAGCATATTTACAAAGAAAATTTCTCCAATTTATTAATAGCCGACTTATTTTAAAACTTAAAATATGTAATATAAAATAACGTATTCTGCTTTATTAAAATACTCCAATTTGATACTTTAAACCGAATCAAAAAAATTCTACTTTCAACAGGATCTTTAAGGCCCTTGTCCCTGCCCGCGAAGACACTGCTGAGCTAATGCTATTCCTGTGGGGAGGCATTTTTCTAATAACTCTTTCGCATTTTAAAATTTTCAATTTTTTTTTTTTTTTTTTTTTTTTTTTTGCATTGGATAGCGGAAGTCCCTCTCAAAATCGCTCCTTGACTACTTTTTCGATTTGAGTCATAGATATTTTTTATAAAGTTAGTTTCACTTTCAGAACCGCTTTTGGAAGTGAAAGAAACATTATAAAAATATCTACGCCAAAATTGAAAAAGTAATCACGGAGCGATCTTGAAAAGGACTTCCGCTATCCAATGCAAAACATATTATTTAAAAATGTCCAAATGCAAAAGAGTTAGAAAAATGCATCCCCATAGGAATAGCATTAGCTCGTGAGCATCTTCGCGGGTAGGGGCAGGGACGCTAATTTCCGTTTACTCAAGGATACAGCGCTTGGCGAAATTCAAGGTGTGCCAAATGTTTTGACTAGCATCTACGCATTTTCTCGCGCATCATGGCTGCTTTAGACATTTCACTTACAATTTTTGTCGTATATGAGGCACTTGGAAGCTGTTGTAGAGTATCAGAGGCATAGCGAGGTGGTTAAAGCGGAAAGCTTGTAATTATAAGACTGCGAGTTGTGTCCTTGCTCTTGGAGATTTTTGTTTTGATTTTTATTTAAGTAATCAATAAAGAATGTTATAAAACTCAGTTACTTTGTATTAGTTTTATTGTCAATTAGACAATTAAATTTTAATTACAATTAAGTTATAAAATTTAATTTAAAATTTTATTACATAAAGTTTAATTTGAAATAAATGTAAATAATTAATATAAGTTTTTAAATTCTGCTTTTTAATAATTAAATAAATATAATTTAAAATACAATAATTATTAAAATAAAATAAAAAAATATTTTTATTTTAGTTATGCTACCACCGTGTTGTAAGAGATGAATATCAAATTAGTAAAACCAATTTATTAAAGTTCTTATGTTTTAAAATGAGGCATCATTCATACACACACACACACAATATATATATATATATATATATATATTATTTTAATATTTACTGTTTCATTTATAATTATAAAGTAGTGAAACATAAAAATATTAATTATAAATATTCAAATTTTAATATTTCTATGTACTTAATTAATGATAATAATTTAAGAAAAAAAAGGAAAATCTTTAATCTTCCACAAACATAATTTAAGTTTTTCTTTTAAAAAATTATCAATATTTAAATATATATAACTAATATTAACTATTTATTAATTAATATTAATATATATACACATATATATATATAATTATAAAATTATATTAATTAACATTATTAATTATTACATATATAACTAATATTAATAAGTATTATCATTTAAACAGATAATTAATGTTTTTAATGTTTTCGTTTAGTGATTTGTAATTAGTTCTCTTCAATTTTCAGTGTCTAGTAAGATATTAAATATTAAGAAAAAAAAAATCTATATTAGATAAAAACTTTTAAGGTGGTTTTTTTTTTATATAAAACGTGATCTTTGTTTTGTATTTGTACTTTGTACAAATTCAATCAGTATATGCATGTATATTTAGTTTAGACTTATCAATTTATGAATTGGAAGGGTGCATTAAACCAGTGTCACAAAAGTTGGTGTAAATTCCTAAACATATTTTATTTCAAATGAAAAATTTCCAAGTATAAAAAGTATTTTAATTTTAACACAATTTATTATTAATTGAAATATATACTTTTTTTATGATTCTTAGAATCTGGAAACTATACTTTTTTTTTTTTTTTTTTTTTTTTTTTTTTTAAATATGTTATCAATGTTAATGATATATTTGTACAACATCAAAATCTGAATAGATCGGAACGGATGATATCGAAATTATGTACATTTTCTAACTATATAATTAAATGACTTAACTATATAACAACTATATAATATACACATACATAATATTTAAGCAGACATGTATGAATGTATAAGTTCATATATACTATGTACATATGTTGATATTTATGAATATATTCATATATATTTCCAACATTAAGAAGTTTTAATTTATCAATCTTAGTGCATTGCTATACTTGGTGATTTATATCACATTAGTAAAATAAATAAATAAATAAAAAATTGATATAACAGATCTCAGTATTTTCTTATAAAGTTCTTGAATTGATACTTAACAAGAAAATAAATTAAACAAAATAAAATTTATTTTTAGCTATTATCATGTAATTTATCCGAATACAATAACAGCTCTCTTTCGTTCTTTTTTTATTTTTTCATTATTATATTATTCATTATAAACTGAAATACTATAAGAAATGTAAAGAAATATACATTAAAATTTACAAATTAAGTTAACACAACAAGTTACTCGTATATATTTAATTAATATTTGGCCGTATATAAAAAGAAAATTCCATTAAATTTATTATTATTTTTCTTTTCAAATAAATTATTTGTATAATACATTTTTTCAGTAGATGGCGACACTGTACGATGTTATCAAGGAATCTCGGAAGAGGAGTGAATGATGGGTGGAATAGCATTTGGCACACCTTGAATTTCGCCAAGCGCTGTATCCTTGAGTAAACGGAAATTAGCCGCCCGGAGCACATGCCCTTCTCCCCCCCCCCCCTCTCTTAGTTTTGGCCCTGAATGCGAATAAAGCTCTTTTTCTTTTCTATCACAATTGTCAAGTACTTATTAGCAGCAATATTGTATTAGATATTGTATTAATTCAATACTAGTTTTTTTTAAAAGTCAGTTATTAAAAAATGTCAATTTGTGGAGAATCCCTTAAGATTCAGCCGTTTTTAGAGAGCAGAGTAAAAACATCTCACTAAAATAATGATATCTTTTTGAATTTTCACGATATTTGATTGGATTTTTTTTATAAGTCACTCCATAGAATTGACTATTAAATGATGTAAAAAAAATATTTTTCTAGTTCGCGCATGCGCAGATAAAAATTATTTTATAGAACTACTCATATTTCATAAAATATTTAATATATTTATATTCCAATTGCGCTACATTTTTTCTACTGCATTTTGCCAATTTTTCTGAAATTTGCGTTAAATTTGGTCAAAAACCTAGCATGATATAAACAAAAAACATACCAGAATTTTTTGAATTTTTCAAAAAAATCGCTCTATCGCCATAAATATACATGCTATTCTCACAAAAATTAGTGTACATATTCTAATGTATTCATATATTTGTATTCTAAAGCGATAAGTCGTTTCGTGCATTTTCATGTACAGGGCGATCCCAAATATTTCTATTATTCTTTGTTTTTTTGCCGGCCCCCTAATTACCCGCTTAACAAATGAATGTAAATAAAAATAAAGTGAAACATAATCTTTATATTTCTGAAGTTCCAGAAGAATCCGACCAGTATATTTTTAAATATTTGACAAAATGTCAAAAACTGAAAGTGTACAAATACTTTTTGGTAGATAGTGTATATATATTCCAAAGTTACAACTAAGATAGGCTTTAAAAGTAACAAATATCACGATGTGAGAATAACATGTGCCATAACTAAGTAATTTTCTAAGTAATTTTTAACAGCCGAAGCTTAGAACACATAAGACGACATTTATCTATATAAACACAAATTTGAGAGCAATACAAAGCAATTACAATTAAATTAAAGACGATACAATTAAGAACACAGTTATCATATCTTCCTTCGTTAGAAAATTAAGTTGGTATAAATCATTGTGTGTCCATTTTAGAGGTCAGTCGCTTTACAGGTTTGACGATTCTTCCGGATCTTGTGATGATGATGATGGGATGGTGTTTAGCACCGTGTGTGACAGAATTGGACGATTCAAGCTTGGGAGAAGGATTGCGTAGTTCGTCCGGGGATGGAGAATGTTATACATTCAGTGGTAGATCTGCATTCAGTGGTAGTCTTCTCATCCTCCCTAAGTTGACTTTAATCTGAATTGGCTTTATATGACTAGTGCTGAGTCTTAATATGCCAGATGGAGTAACCACGTTGTAAGGATCTAGGTGCATCTTGAGAAACTACCTTAGCAGGAATTCAATACCTGTATGCTTTTCGCAGCATTACATTTTGATTTGGATGGAGTGGTGCACGTTTTGATGGTTTCGCGCGAGCATCATGGTTGTACTTTTGCTTCAAACGAGCTTCAGCAAGATGTTCTGTAGTATTTTGTAAGACCACAGGTTTTATGAGACCCTCGCTTATAGAAGTTGTAGTTCTAGTTCTTCTGCTAAACAGTCTTTGGACAGGCGAACCAAGATTATCTCTGGGTGTGTTTCGGAAGTTCAAAAGAGCCATGTAGACGTCTTGACGGTAATTTGCATTTTTTGAGGAGGTTCTTTGCTGTCTAGACTTTAGGATATAATGGGCTAGATGTTTGATGGTGGGACATCCACTGTTTAGAAAATGTTTCAAACTCCCAAGGTGCGTAATTTTTACAGTTATCAGTCTCTAGAATCCTCGTATTCCATGAACGCTGAACCAGTCTTTAATAATCTCGATGATGGATTTACTTGTTGATTCCTTCAGGGTTTTAAAGCCTATGTAGCTTGAGTAGTTGTCAGTAATAAATAGGAAACCTTCAAATATGAAAATATCAGATGCGAGAATTTCCCAAGGCAACTTTGGAATTTCTTTTGGAATCATAGGTTCAGTTGGTGGAGCTCTCTGAGTTCTTTGACAGGTTTCCGAGTTTTCTATCATGGAAATTATGTCTTGAGACATGCCGTGCCAAAACATACATTCTCGAGCTCTTTTTAAAACACTGGATATGCCTAAATGCCCTTCTTAGAGGTTACTTAGTGCTTTCAATGTGTATTTTTCAGAAATGATGATTCGTAAACCTATTAGAATAAGTTCCTTTTGAACAGAAAGTTCATCAACAAATAGAAGGTATTTTTGCATGAATTAGCTATGCTTTTATGATCTGGAGGCCATTCAATTAAAATGAAATGTCTTACTAGAATCAAAATGGATCAATATTTATTAATTTTTGAAGAGCTTTTAAAACTTTATGTGTAGTTGGAATTTAAAAAAGGATTTGAAGATTGTTTTCTTCTCATGAATCTTGGTAGTGACTATCTCTGCTTAGCAAGTCTGCTATATGTAAATCTTTACCACGTTTGTATTGAACTTTAGGCCTATACTAACAGTTTTAGGAGTCTTGGATTAATTCGATCGATTCTCTTGTTCAAAATGGATTCTTGAGTTTTGTGATCTGTTTCAGCGGCCACGTCTTTTCCGCAAATGTATTGGTGAAATTTCTGGCATCCGAATTTCATAGCCAGTGCTTCCTTTCGATCTGTGGGTATGCCTGTTGTGATGAATTTAGTGCTGTTGATGAGAAAGCAATGGATCTAACTTCTTGGTGTAAAACAGCACCGAGACCATAAAATCTGGCATCTACAGAGATTGTAACATTTTTGTTCTGATCGAAGTATGCAAGAATAGAAGATTCTTTTACCAAATTCTTAATTTCGCAGAAATCTTGGTCTAATTGGGCATCCCGAATCGAAGCGGTATTTTTCTTCAGCAGCAATCTCATATTATGAGTTTTATCTGACAAGTTAGGTATGAATTTCTGAAGGTATTGTGTCATTCCAAGAAGCTTTTGTAAATAGTTCTTGTTGGATGGAATTTTGATGCGGTCTATAGCAGCGTCTTTATAAGGATCAAACGAAATACCTTCAAGAGTAAGTCAATGACCAAGAAATTTCATTTCTTGTACTACAAATTCGCATCTGTCCCGATTCAACTTTGCTCCTGCATATTTGGGGAAAACTAATCTTCAAAAACTAATCTGGTTCTGAGTCGGGGGGTATTTAGGTCTGCTGCATGTACTAGAATGTCGTCCATCCAGTTTCATACATCTGGAATTTCAGAAGAATATTGGTCAGAGTGTTTTCGAAATATTTCTGGAGCTGTCTTTACGGTAAACGTGACTTTGAGAAAAGTATATCTTCCCCAGGGTGTGGTAAACGTGAAAAAAGCTTGTGTGGTAGTTAAAACTTTTAGCTGTTAGAAACCTTTCTTTAGATCTAATTTTGTGAAGCATTTGGAACCTTTCACATTTGCAGTGACCTCTTCAAGCGCTTTTAAAGGCTAATGCCTTCGCAGCAGAATTTTATTCATTTCGGATGGATCAATACAAATTCTAATTTTTTCTTTTTGTTTTACAATGACCATTGGACTAGCAATAAGAGTTGGTTCCTCTACTTTTCTTATAATTTAGTCTTGTACTATTTTGTCAAGTTCCTGCTTCACTAAAAGTTTTAGAGAAAAGGAAATTCTTCTGGAATGTTTAATGTCAATTTGGAGACATTCAGTAGAAAAATCTGCCATATATTCAAAAATTTTTATGCATCCTATTCCGTGAAAAAGCTCTCGAAATTCATCTTCTAGTGTTTTTACTTGATCTATCCTTTGAATCACGCTTGTGTCTGTACATGTTTTGCTGCTTAATAGTGAGATTATACCACCGTGTGCGATAATTATTCTTAACTGAATTTCTTTATTTTAATTCTGCAGGGAACTATCTATTCGTCCGCAACATTTATGGAAGCGGCTGTGCATGTATAACGTTATCAACTTTTTGGTATTTTTGAACCTTCTCACCCCCCCCCCCCATCCAATATCATATGTTAGCATTCCTGGAATCCCCCCTTCCACGATAATGATATCGTTATCAATGTCTATTTTTTTCTTATCTTTAGAATTTATCTCTTTTATTTGGAATGATATACAAAACTGGTTGCATACTTTATTGATTCAAATGAAGAGAAGTCAATATAAAATCACTTTATATCATATAACACTTAAAAGAAATTATTTTTATTTAAAAGTATTTTATAAAACTTGTTGTTAGATAATGCATTCATCAGTAATAATGTCTTGTTGCACATGCTCCAGTCAAAGGTGAGAAGAGGGGGAGGCGGAGAAGAGATAGAAAATTTTATCAACAAAATAAGTGGGCAATATTCTTTTTTTTCTCCATTATTTTTATTATCTCCATTTACATAAACTTCATTTCAAATGTAGGTACTTCCCATAGAGTTTCTCGAACAGTGATTGTATATACATACATGTATGAAGAACAAAAAGAATGTCAAATATTGGGCTATTCCATACTTTAGAATTAAATATTTTTTATAATAATTTGGTGATTTTAATAAAAACTTAATATTTTCATAAAAATTGATAACAGACTAAAAAACAATAACATATTATTTTGAACCAAAAACCATGTTGAAAATAAAAAAGGAAAATTTTGGTTGGATCAAAAATAATATCGATATCAAAAGACAAATTCCCCCTCAGCGATATCTTAGGATATCATTTGCCAGACCCCCCCCCCTCCCCTTAAAATGATAAAGTTTTATTTGTACAGCCCCCGAAGGGCCTGAATAAGTAAGAAATTTGCGGACAGATGAGGGACTTATTTGTAACATCAGTTCTTTTGCTATTTTATACGGCATGGCGTTACAGTGCGCGGCTGTATCTAATTTCATTGGAATGGCTTCATTTTTAATAATGACGGTTTCTAACCAGTCATCATTATTATTTGTGTCTACTGAGGCAATGACATAGTTGTTAGTTGAATCGGCCGACGATTCATTTTTTTCTATTTCTTGCACTTTATATTAAATATTATATGTGTTTCGATCAGCATTTCTCAGCAAAATGATTCAGTTTTTGACAGAAATTACATTTTTTATCAAAAGCCGGGCATTCATTCAAATTATGAGAGGATCCACTGTTTTTGTAATCATTAATGTATTAGGAGGTTTTCTGGTTTAACTCATTTTTCGAATAAATGCTTTTTTTCTCTTTCGCGAATTTGCTATAAATTGCTGAAATTAACGAATTAGGTTTGCTGTCACAAACAATATTTTTTTAATTGTAGTGAAGTAGTTTCAGCAGCGAGTCAGATTTGCTTTGCTTTATCTAAATTGAGATCTGGATCACTTAACAATTTCTCGCGTACATCATTGTTCTTGCATATCAGTAGTAATTTAAAATGAATTTGGTGGCCGAAGTCCTACTTCCGACATTATTGAATGGAATTAGATTCGTATTTTAAATTAAAACAGGTTAAAATAATAATAAACACAAACTTAAGAACCATGAACATAGATACAAATCTCTGATCTATGTTCATGTCCGTGTTGCCAGATTGTCGAAAGCCAATTTCCCCAAAATTTCTAAAATTTTCGCCAAATCGGGGCTTTTTTCAGAAAAAGTCCCCAATGCAAATTCTTCTCAAAAAGACAAGTTTTCAATAATTTCCGTTACAAGAAATTTGTAACAAATTTAAATTTAATTTTTTCCCCAAATCAAGCATTTTTCGAAAAAAATTCCCCATTTACAAAAAAATAAACAATTATACTCATCAGAATTTTACATGTATATACCAAGCTAATCGACGAGAATAAGAGATACATTTTAAAATGACAAGCTCTTTTATACTTGTTTAAATTGTCGTCAGTTGATGATGCTGGATGGTCTATCATTACATTAGCTTATGGTAGGTGTTCCCGTATTGTTGAATAATAAATGCATTAAAAAACACGCGAACATTTAATACACAATTTACAAGACTCACAAATAAAATACTTAAAAATAATAATGAAAATGTAAACATAACATCGTTTGTTGCTATACAGTCGTTGTTGCCATGCGGCTGGTATAAATTCTTTTCTTTCAAAAATAACGTTTCCTTCATCAAACGAGCGATGATATGAAAGAAGCACGCATGCGAGAAAAAATGTATTTCTTCATTAGAGAACATGAGTACCCCCCCCCCCCGTGATGAAGGAACGATATAATAAAAAATAATGTGAAGTACAGTACATATGTAAATAATACAATATATTTATGAACAGAAGATCAATTATATGAAAAGTATAGCTTATTTCAGTTATTAGTCTTTTGGGATATCTTACTTGCCTACCTGATTTGGTTGTTGATGGTCCTAGCTATCTGCTGGAAAGCTTTTAGTTACAAGATTATCTGCGTCATTTGGTAAATCATTGAACACAAATGCAGATTTAACTCTGTCAAGTGAAACACAACTTTTCTTTCGATTTATAATAATGGTTATGTGCTTATCGTTTCTTGATACAACTTCATGAGGGCCAGAATAAGGTTGAGATAAAATGGAAGGACTTTATTTAATCGGAAAAACCCATGCGTGCAATCCCTCAATTTAGGCTAAACAAAAAATTTTGAATGCCCGTGAGCAGCTGTAAATGAAGGTTTTAAACTATTCATTCTTTCTTTCAATTGTTGGATGAAATTATTGTCACAGGATACCAAAGATGGGATTTTTGAACTCATTTCAGCTGGTAGTGTGAGTGAAATGCCATAAACTAACTCAGCACTTGAAATCTTTATATCAGGATTAACAGTAGCTCTTATCCTAAGTAGAACTACAGGCAAGCTCTCGGTCCACTTATTATGTTCGTGAGCTTTTAATGCGCTCTTTAAGACTCTGTGAAACCGTTCAACTAAACCATTTACTTGAGGATGAAATGATGTCGTTCGTATGCGATTTGTACCCAAAAATCTTGTCAGTTCTTTGAACAGATTTGATTCAAACTGTCTACCTCGGTCGGTTGTAATTATGATTGGGCAACTGAATCTAGATATCCATCCTTCAAAAATGGCACGACAAACTGATTCTACATTTATATCTTTTAAAGGCAGTACTTCTGACCATCTTGTAAATCGATCTATCATTGTTAAATAGTATACATTTCCATTTGATGGAGGTAATGGACATATCAAATCTATGTGAATGTGTAAAAATTTAGCATCGGGTCATGCGAAAGTACATAGAGGCGTTTTGGTGTGTGTGTCTATTTTTGAACGTTGGCAGGCACTACAAATTTCGACCCATTCTGTTGCATTTTGCTGCAGATTGGACCATTCAAATCGTGATGCACTAAGATTTAAGGATGCTGCAACTCCTGGATGAGCTAAATTATGGAAATGTTCAAATACCGTTTTGCGAAAGTTAGCTGGTACGAATGGTCTCGGTGAACCTGTTGATACATCACAAATCAGTTCTGTGGCAAACATTGGATAATGGAGATAGCATGCTTTTAATAACAAGAGAAGATTTGCTATCATTTTGCAAGTTGCGTTGATCTATATCATCTTGTTGAGCTTTTCCAAACTCCTCAAAGTCTAAAAATGAGCTGGAGATTTGATCTACTTCAATTCGAGATAATGCATCAGCACCCCTGATGTCGTTGCCGCTTACGTGATGTATATTTGAATTAAACTGAAAAATGTAATCTAGATGTCGCCACTGGTGAGGACTGCATTTATCTGGGTTTTGCTTGAAGGCGTATATAAGAGGCTTTTGGTCTGTGTATATGATAAAACTCCTTCCTTCGAGCATGCGTTGAAAGCGCTTTACTGATGTATATATTCCCAGTAGTTCTCAGTCGTATGTAGACCATTTCCGCTTACTTTTTGAAAGCTTGACTGATAAAAAGACGGTGGGTTCCCAATACTTTTCATTAAGGTGCATAAGAGAACCACCTACTACAAACTCAATCTACACTTTTTATGCTTTTCAAGGACCATCTCTAATAAGTTGGGGTTTGAATGAGTCTGAGATGATATTGGCATTATCTACTGCTATCTGACTTAAGCTATAAAACATAATTTTCAATTTCGTCACACCTACTGAAGAACCTATCGAATGTAAAGCATCGATGTTGTATCAATCACTGTGATTTCGTGAATAATAAAACAAATATAGCTGATTTTAACATATTTAATTGAATCTTTTGAAAAGCACAGCAAATGACCGTTTCAGACACATCATGACGATTTAGTAATATAAAGGTTTAAGTCGTTTAAAGCTGCAGACTTTTCATTCAAGTTTCTTAAAAAAAAAAAAAAAAAAAAAAAGAGCTACGAGGACTGCTGCATTCATTGAGCAGCTGTCAATTATAAATGTAGCAATGTGATTGTAGTATGCAATTACAAATATCTCTACTGGCATTCCATGAAACACAAATTAATCAGCATTAAACAACAAAAAGTTATAAAACTGCTTTTATTTTTGTTGTATAAATCTATACTTTTAGGTGAAATGTATTTCTGTTCTTGTGTATCTGTTTGCGATGACAGAAAAATCTGTCATAGTTATTAATCTGAAAAATCAGGTAGAGATAGTCCAAGGCAGATCGTGATGCATCAGTACTACATGTAAACGGTGAGCCAGTGGCGCAGCCAAGGGGGTGGTTTGGGGGTTCAAACCCCTCCCAGAGCTTAGAAAGACCGCTACAATTGCCGCTTATATGAATCAAAACCAAACTTAATATTTAAATATTTTGGTGCATTTCGGAATCCGCCGATTTATTGAATCAAATTTTATTTAATAAAATGATTCAATTAAATGGCAAAAATTCTACTTAAAATTGTGAAAGTACATATTACATGAATTCGTTAAGTAAAAATTGGTTATGTGAACTAAAGCATTTTTCTGAGACGTATTATGCTAAAAAATTTTTGCTTTTCTGCCACACAAATACTCTTCGAGTTACATCGAGCAATACATCCAGCAAATGAGTTTTAACCCAGTTTTAACCTCAACATCAGATCGCATGGGCCGTGTTCAGCTGTTACGCGCGCTGCACGCGCACGCTCAGGAGCCACGGACATGGAGTGGGTACTTATAGTTGATGGGATGTGCGTTCAGTCCTCGCTACTGTGCCACCAGTTACTGTAACTGTTCGCTCAGTAACAGATGGAGAACAGATCAAGGATGTAATTACTTGTGGTGCCAATTATAAAGATAATCTGTTACAAATGAAAGTGAGCTGGCTGGCCGAATGGTTAGAGTGACCGAATGGAGTGAGTGAGCCTGAACCCAGACGATACGGGTTCGAAACCTGCGCGGGCCAAAAGTTGGTTTGAGGTTTTTTTTTTTTTTTTTTTGGTTGCTTTTTATTAATAAATAAGACATTTTTATTAAAGGTAAATTTTATATTAATAATACAGAAGCACATGTATTTCTATTATAATAATAAAATACTTATTTAAATACGAGAAAATGAGATTTTTGCGGAGAAAGTTTTAATATTCCAAATTTAGAATATTAAAAGGATAATTAGAACGATATTAATATCGTTCCAAAGTGATTTATTTATATATTAAGAAAATGAAAAAAAAAAGTTTTCTGCGAAAATATCCGTATACGCATAAAATAATTATTAATGTTCTTCTTCTTCTTCTTCTTTTTTTTTTTTTCTTTTGAAAATTTTAGAAGTAATTTTTTATTGAGATTAGGATGCAAATATAATGCATGCGTGGATATTTTACGGTGTTAAAATCAAAATGGAAAATATTATAAAAGCAAAATGTAAAAGATATACATTTTTTAAATTAAGAATATCTGCATACATATATTTTAAAGAAGTGAAATATTTGGAGTTTGCCTTCTAGTTTTGTAATGAATAAAGTATTAGAATGTTTATAATTTTTCTATTAAAAGTATAAATAAGTGTTTTGCTTATACTAACATGATTACGGATGTCGTTTGTTTTTCATATTTTATGATATATTTTGGCCTGTTATCCACACGGTATTAAAATATACAATCATTAAATAAGAAATATATACATACTAAAACTTCTTCTGAAAAATTATCTAACTAACAATGCAAATTCCATTGAAATCAATCCAGTATTGTAGATTACAAATCAATCTTGTAATATGTGGATACAGGGCCATCGCTAAGACTTTTTATTGGTGGGGGAGAAAACCTTAATATTGTCAAGTCAAATTTTTATATCCGCCAACTCGTTTTAAAATTTTGCCAAGTTAACGCACTTTGAAAATTAAATACAATTCTTATTTGTAAAAAAAGTTAATAATATTCCCAATCAGAGTTGTAACTTTTGCAAATTCTATCAAAAATAGAAAATGTATTGCAGTTTTTATTAAAATTTTAATTAAATTTGACATAAAAGCTTTAAATTTGCAATGTGTAACAACATTTGCCAATGTTTTGGGAGGGTAGCCCCCCCCCCTTAGCTAGTCCCCCGTGTGGATATCTCAACCTTGGTTTATCAACAGCATTTTATTAATTACAACAATAGAATCAACAGTATTCTATTATTTAATACGAAAAGTATAAAGCAACTGATAAATGATTTTTAAATAAATAAAAATAAAATTATTAAAAAAATTAAATCACCAATTGTTAAATTGTATCAGTCAACCTACCAACTTTGACAACAAACAACGTGCAACCAATAACAGATAAGCACAAAACGCACAATCACGTGATCAAATCGCCCATCATTTTTATTTGCGTCGCGCGCGTCAAGGTTTGAGCAGGGTTGGTTGTCATTTTTTAAATGCTAATCGGGCTTAATTACATGAAATAGGTCACGTGATACTTTTCCGGAATACTTTTAATTTTATTTGAGTGGTCACAGGTATGTATTTCAGTTACGAAAATCATGATTTGAAAGGATAAACAGATATGGTATTTGTATTTACCAATTCTGAACCATAAAAATAATACAATAATTGAATAAATTTAAAATTCTCTTCTTCGATAGCACCTACTCCAAGCAGAATCTTCTGAGCGCGCGCGCACATAAAAAGCCGCTTTTGAACACGGCCATGCATTAAAGTCCATTTACGTCACGAATGGAAATAATTTTTTGGCGAATCAACATACATCTTTCTGTATCTAAAAATCTATCATTAACCACATCACATCGTGATATTTGTTTACAAATTCAATAGAACGTCTAGCGCGAGGTCTAGCGGTAAAGTGAAATTTCAAGTTTTAAAATACATCCAGATTCAGCATAGTAATGGGTGATAATAGCTTACAAGAAGCTGAAAAGTTTTTTATTATTCATGGTGTGCAAGTAAGTATCATTTGAGCCCTTCATGTTTTTATAGTTGCATTTCTTTTTTCTTAAAAAAGAAATTAAACGCGAAAATAAAAGAATGTAGTATTTCTTTTTCCTTTTGTTATAACAATTTTGAGGTTATTGTCTCTTATTATTTAATAATAACAAACCTATATTTTACGTTTAATGTTTGGTAATGTAAGGCTATTGTTGATGTTTAATAATAGTATTTTATATTTGTAGATTTGTTTGGGATAAATATTTTATGTATGTTCTAGCAAGCATAATAATATCTTACCAGGGCGCGACTGAGTTTTAACCGCCTTCTTAGCGCGTTTTCAAAAAATCGCGAAATTGGCGCGTTTTATCTGCCAGAAGTGAATTCCAGGAGATACCACGCAAAAGCGCGCAATTTAAAACAGCGATATGAAAATACAACAGAAATACGCCTTTTAAAAAAAATAGAAAATTGTATAGAAAACGACTGAAAATACAACTGAAATACACATTTTAAAATATAGAAAATCCAAAAATTGTAAAGAAGACGACATAATAAAAAAAAAATATATATTCTTACTTACCGGAAAGCAGAAAAAGGCTTAAAAGATTGAGAGGAATTGAAGATAATGCTGTTTTTTATCCCCCCGGTTTTTTAAAAATCAGTCTTCGTCCACTTTGTGGTTTGCTCAGCCGACGTCAACAGTTTGTTCTTCCGCTTCTCCGTGGTCCGTTGGGCAGCGGCAATTTGCACTGAAAAGTCTCTTTCTGAGGGGGCTAGATCTTGATAATATCCTTTAGGTACTGCTAGAAAACTGAGTCATCCATCAACTGGCTATGGCTCTTTCTCCACATATATTCGCCCAAAAAAGTCCATAATTTCTTTCAGGTTTAAGCTAGAACTTTCAAATTTTTTTTGTTTTGTTCAGAATAAAGTAAACTTTCATTTAAACAGATTTTTGTGAACCTCACTTTATAAAAATGCTGTCAAAAAATGACTTTTTTTCATTTTTTTTAAGTAAAAAAAGGGGCAACTTCAATGGCTGATTTCCCCCAATGTACCCCCTTCAATTTTCATCTAATTGCATAAATAAACAACTCAAAGTGTGTTTTGATGACTTATAAAATAAACTTAATGGGCAGTTCACAGGTTTTTATTTTAAAAAATAAATTCAATTTTACTGACTTTCCCCAATAACAGAAAACGCAAGATAATGAGTTGACATTTCTTTTATTACCAGAAATATTTATATATATTTACATCCAAAAGTTTGATAAGGTTTTATGTTACTTAAATATGTATGTTTAATGTGGCTAAAAAAGGGGAATCCCCTATAAAAAAGGGAATTAATAGGAATGCCAATAATGAATTTTTGCAAGACATAGAAGTATTTTCCTGACAAATTGAAATCTATTGCAGAGTTTCAATAAATTATAAGTAAAAAAGAAATGATAGAAAAAACTCTACAAATAGGTACATTATATAACAAAATCATACTTGTATATAATAAAAAATGTGATAAAATTAAAACTCTTAAATAAAATATACAGCAAGTGAAAGTTACACTAGTCTACATATCAGATGATGAGAACCAATACACCCCTTTACTGTATTTTTCTATGCTAATTACACAACTGTTCTCAGTTTTCTTCTATCACGTATAGTTTGTTTGCGATCAACCAGAGGTGATTTCCAAGATTCATTGCCGAGAACAAGCATCATGTAATAGTCACAGATAATGTAAATGTATACTTGTGGATGCTTGCAAAGTTATCTAACGACTTTTAGAATACGATCTGATTGTATTCAGCATGAGA
Source organism: Maratus speculifer (assembly GCA_964019185.1). Classification (NCBI taxonomy): domain Eukaryota; kingdom Metazoa; phylum Arthropoda; class Arachnida; order Araneae; family Salticidae; genus Maratus; species Maratus speculifer. The sequence goes on along the minus strand of OZ025289.1, from coordinate 102,376,883 downwards.
TAGACCAGGGTTGTTTGGTTTAAACCACGCTGGTTTAAACCGTGGTTTAAACCATGGTTTAAACCAAGTGGTTTTTTTAAAAAAACCATGCTGGTTTTTTTTAATTTGGTTTTTTTTCCTTTTCCCTAATGTTTTCATTTATTTTACACATTATTAAAATGTGCAAAATCAAAGTTATGGAGGACCTACAAGCAAAGCTAAAGACAAATTAAATTTTTAAAGAGACAAACATCTTTAATCAATCTAATTTTTCTTACTAACTATAAATTGACATGGCAAAATATTTTTCTACTGTGAACTGTGGAGGATTAAAAAAGGTAGTGAGTTTTAATTCTTTTTTAAACCTTTTATTTTTTTAAAAATGCAAAAATGGCATATGCCAGCCAAAAATGCAATTTTACTGCTTAGATAGCTTGATTATGATTTACTAAGGATTGCATCATGTATCAAAGCATCAATAATGACATAATCATAAGTCATTCTTTCCATCGGTTACTCTTGTTCTGTATGTTAATGAATGATTGACTATGAATTTTCTCTGTTCCATAGCTATTGGATTTAGTAAGCTTTGGTTTTTCTTAGATTGGATTTGCAGTTTTTACATTATTTTTTTCTGTTTCTAGTTACTTTGTATTGTATTTTATTTTAAGAAAGCTACTTATATATATTGAAATAAAAGAATGTCTAAGAAAAATGGAAAATATAATTTGGTTTTCATTTGAGGGAAAAGAAATACATCAAAAACATGTTTAAGAGCCAAATTTAAAAATTGCATGCAATGTAAATGCTGTCAAATTAGCTCTTCCTTATAATACTAAGTTTGATTCATTTTCAGATGCTTTAGATGTTTACCTTAAAAATTGCCCCACTTTACTTAAAATTTGTGTAGAAAATAGGAATGTTATTGATAAAAAAATTCAAAAGCTTGTATCTAATTTTTATTTTAAAAGAAATGTTGAAGATATGTTTAAACTGTTAAATTCTATTGCAGTTGCCCTGGATAATGTCTAAAGTAATAAGTTCCATTACTAATGCAGTTTATAATTGGACAGGTCTTTAAAAAATATTAAGAGAAAAAAAATGTAAATAAAGAAGTCTCATAGTTTTTTAGTGCAGGTATAAAATAGCCCTAACACCCATGCCCTTTTAGGTATACATGCTTGAACCACAATACAGTCAAAGTGAACTATGTGAACAAGAAAAAAAGGATACATTAAATTTTACAAAACAAAAATATCCATGTAACTCGATGCTTGCACAGATAATAAAATTTAATGCTAAATCTTCACCTTTTGAAGAACAAAGAAACAGAAAAAATAAAGTTTGTATTAAAAATAATAATAATAATAATAATAATAATAATTTTTCTAAGCTTATGTCTCAATTTGTGTAAGCATTACATTCGTTGATGTATCAAGTAAGTCAATACACATGTATTTTTTTAGCATTAATAAAATGCATATTGATATTTTTTAAGTAAATATATGTAGTAAGAGATTAACAATCATTTGTTGATGTTAATACTGTAAATAATTTCTAAATTATGCACAAGAAAATGTTTTCTATTTCAGCTTATTTCTGTTAATTTAGTAAAATATGTTTGTTTGCCCTTTACTATGTTCTTCATTATCAACCTGCATATAATTATTTCTTAAATTATTATCTAAAAGGTTTATATAAGTATACTAATAAATTCATAGTTTTTTTTTTCACACAATGAATATTTCCCTATAGAAACCTAAACTTATAAGATAATTTAATTATAAATTTTTATGCTTTAGTTATTTAATTATAAAAAAAATAAATACTAATGTGAATGTTTAACATTAATTAACTATTAATTATAAAAAATCCTCATGACTTTCTAAAACTCAAGTTATTTTTCTTGCAAATGCTATTTAAATAATGATTTGAAAAAAACCCGGTTTAAACCAAAAAAACCTGGTTTAAACCAAAAAAACCCGGTTTTTTGGTTTTTTTTCAAAAAAAACGGTTTTTATACCAACCCTGAGATAGACAAATGGTTTATCTGCAGTGACTTCAAATGTACATTAATATTATTGGCACAAAAAGCTGTGTATACAAAAATGCCTTGCTTTCTATGTGAACGGGACAGTTCGGCAAAGCAACATCATTGGATTTTCTGATTCATTTTAAAATCCATTTTTGCTCACAAACGCATTCAATTGGCAGGTTCTATATATACATAAAAGGCATATATAAAATGCACAAACTGAGGTGGAAAATTCTCTCTGTTGCTCCGATGGTTGCCAAGATGAATAACACCTAAAAGTAAGGCGTGGCGCAGTCATCACGCAGTAGAAAAAACGCCGCCAAGAAGTGGGTTAAAACTTGGTTTATGCCTCACCAGAAATAAAATTTAATTGTAATTTTAATTTTTAAAAGCTGCCAGTGTCATGTTAATAAATTTATATTAAAATACTGCTTTCTGTTATTTTATTTTCCTTTTGCATTATATAGTACTTTTTTTTTTTTTTTTTTTGTAAAAATGTTTGCTGAATTAAAATGAAACATGTTTTGTCTTAAACATATTAGCATGCTAAGATTTAAGAAATTAAACTAAGTAATCAAGGTTTTTATTTTTAGGATAATATAAGAAACGACGGCAGAGGTTGTTTGGATTACCGAACAATTGAACTGGAAACTGATATCATACCTAATTCAAATGGGTCTGCAATGGTCAAAATTGTATGTATTTTTTTTTTTTTTAATCTAAAATATATTTCTCTTTTTCTTTGTTTCTTTTTTGTTGTTGTTTTTTTTATCTTCTTTTATTAATCTAAGTGTATTTTAGGACAAATCTGATAAGTATTCTAAAGGGAGAGAGGGATCACAAGCTTTGAGATCCTGCACAAAATTAGATGAGTCATTTATCTAATTTTGTTTAAATTAGAAATAATTTAATTAGAAAATAAATTAATTAGAAATTTAAATAATTGTAATTTTTGTTATCTAAAAATTGTAAAATGCCATTTAATGGCATTTTACAATTTTTCCTAAACAAAGAATAATTGCCAAATTTGTATGCTATAGATGTAGTACAAAAATGTAAACATTCATTATAAATACCCTTCTATAATGACACCCAGCATGGCACCTTTCACTATTATATGTTGGCAAGGTTACAACCACAGCACAAAATGGAATATTTTTCACTGAGCCACCGACTGACAAAATCATGAGTTTTGTCAAATGATCACGAAATAAAATAATGAATTTCATCAGTTATTTGTGAAATAAAACTGTAAATTTCATGAAGTAGTTGTGAAGAAAATACGAATTTCATCTGTTAGACACAGAAAAAATTACGATTTTTAATCAGTTGTTGAAAAATATTGCTAATTTTGTTAATCGGTTACAGAAAAATAAAAAATTTTGTCAATTAATCACATAAGAAATCGTAATTTCATTGTGGAAAAAAAATTGCAATTCTCATCTATTACTCTCAAGGAAAAAAACTGAAAGTTTGTCAAGAAGTCGTGATAATAAAACGTAAAAATCGGCAATCGTAGGACCAGGCATCTTAAATCGATATATCATCCATCTAACATCGTGATTTAACACTAATTTTAACCTCTATAATATGAAAGCTATCATTTAATTTTTAGCAACAAAATACGAGCTTTATGCACCCCCCCCCTCTCTTGTATTAATTTAGCATTTAATTGTTCAAATAACTAAAAAGAGGTATATTTTACACACACACACACACAAAAACAATGTCTTTTTTTTAAATTAGTGACCTATTTTAATATTTTTTATAAACTCATACTTGATAATATAAAAAAAGGATTTTTTTCATTGTGTCTGACTTGTCTTGGACACTACAATATACTAAATTACTTGAGTAGGGAAGCCTTGGGGCATCTTCCCCTAACATGCTCAAATAGCATTTCATTGCTAACAACATGCAGGTACTTGTTTTTACAGACATTGAGTTAAAAACTTATTGAAGTAAGACAGAAGCAGATTCAATGCTAAATTTAGCTGTTCATCAGATGTAACATCAGAAGAAAAGTAGTATTAAAAAAAGAGGGAGGGGGGGGGAGAGAAATAAGAGAAAAGGGGTGCAATTTTGTTTCTTTTTAACTTTTAGATTATAATAAAATGTGTTTAATATAAATGCTGACATTCATATAGTGAATGGAGAAAGATTGAAAGGCCACATTACCAAAGTTGCTGATTTTTTCAAAACCGTTGGCCCCTGTAAGATTAGTAATAAAACATAATCTGAAAATATATCTCTTTTTAATGATAAGTAAATGACAAAAAAAAAAAGAGAAAATCGCAAATCTAAAGAAAATTCCATTGAATGCTCCCTCATTCTGCTGTAAAAAACAAATAGCCTGAACTATTACAGAACCCTCTTAAAGTATTTTTAATTAATTACATAATAATTAATTAAAACTAAAGTATTCTAATATTACTCAAACATATGAAAAATAATTTTTCATAAAAATATAAAATAAAAATTGATTAATTTAGATTTTAACCTTTAAGACTTTTTTTTTCTCAGACTTAAATGGTGAATCACTTATAAATAAAACACAATAAAATGTTATTTGGATTTTAAATAATAAATAAATGTGTTTTTAATGCACTGCATACATCACATACAGTTGGCATCTATACTGGTGAGTGTATTTCGCATCATTAAACAGGGAAAAAATAATCCAAGTGCTGAGCATGCAACAGAAATTGAATATTGAAAATACTGAAATGTCCTTGAAATCCATTTGCATCCAGTGTGAAAAAAGAAATAAATTATTTAAAATACATGTGGAATCAAAGCTGATGAATATATTTTCCAAAATAAAGCTATATTTCTTGAAAAAATAATCAAACTGAATATACTAAAAGCACATGGCAAAAAAACCCTGCAATATTGAAAATACAAATAAGTCATCGAGATCTGCTTGCATCCAATAGAAAAAAGAATTAACCAATTCTCTAATTAGACGTAATCAATGTAGATATGCATATTTTGATTTTTAAAAAAAGACTGTATTTCACTTGGCCATCAATAATTATTATTTTAAATCGTCACTTGGTGAGTGATGACTAGAGTGGCGATCAATGACCAACAAATTACTTGAAATGCATCTGGAATCAAAGCTGATAAATATGTTTTGCGAAATAAAAGTGTATTTCTTGAAAAAATAATCCAACTGAACACGATAAAAGAACTTGGCAAAAAAACAAAATACAGTAAAATTACAATAATTCGGATTAATTGGGAACAGACCTTATCTGGAGAATTAGACAAAAATGAAATAAAATGAAACATACTTACAGAAAATCGCCTTTATATTAAACTGAAAAGTACCTGACTTCAGCGCTGCATCTTTATAAATATAAATAATTTTCTGCAAGTGATATTGTAGAACTGTTTTGTCACAATAACAAGGAAACAGGCCTATGGGCTGACAAAGATCGGAAAGCTATCCTTATCAGACAAAGGGTCTTATAGGGACTATTTTACCTTACTTTCTTGCAATGCTCCAAGTAAAAATTTACTGTGCAGCGACTTTATATGACATTTCTAAGTGGTTTAAATAGAAAACTGGAATTGCCAAACTTAATGATACATTGTCGTTTCTTTAACAGAAACATCAAACAGTTTAAATAATAAAAGATTTCAGAATTTTTTTTAATTCAGAATACGACGATGAAATAAGTTAATGTTATGGAAATTAGCCAAATGTTTCTCTTACTCGAAAAAAAAAAAAAAAAAAAATAACCAAATCGATCCATATTAACAGGGTTAGCCGGAACTCTACTATATTGAAAATACAGCTATGTCATTGAAATCTGTTTGCATCCAGTAGGAAAAAGAGACTAACAATAACCACTTTTCTAATTAGATGTAATCAATGTAGAGATGCATATTTCCATGAAAAAAACTGCATTTCACCTGATGATTAAAAATAATTTTTTAATCGCCACTTGGTGAGTGATGACTAAGGTGGTGATCGATGTTCAATAAATTTACTTGAAATGCATGTGAAATCAAATCTGATGAATTAATATATTTTCCAAAATAAAACTTTGTTTCTTGGCAAAATAATCCAACTGAACACAATAAAAGAACATGACAAAAAACCAAAATATTGAAAATGCAGCTAAATCATTGAAATCTGTTTGCATCCAGTAGGAAAAAGAAATAATCACTTTTTTAATCAATGTAGAAATTTGTATTTCTATGAAAAAAAAAGCTGCATTTCACTTGGCGATCGAAAAAAGTTTTTTTAATTGCCAGTTTTATATCTTTAATTACTACATGGTAAGTGTCAGCCACTAATTTTTATCTGTATTAAATCAAATCCTGCTAAATCGATTTAACACCAGCTAGCCATGTTTTTTTAAAAATCATGTTTCTCTTAAATTGGTCTTTTTCTTAAATTGGATCCTGCTAAATCGATTTAACACAAATTTACTCTGTTTTCTCTAAATCGTCTTTTTCTTACATCGCCTTTTTCCTAAATCGGAAAGCATTGAGGCAAGGCTACATCGTGACGCTCGATGTATCTATTCAAGTCCAATAGTTAAATCGGTTTCCGATGTAAGCATTAAATCAAGGCTACATCATCTCGCTACTTCACGATTTACGAAATTGTCTAAATCGTGACGTCCGATGTATCTATTCAAGACCAATAGTTAAATCGGATTTCCGATGTAAGCATTTAATTGATTTAACGTTCAGATCTGCAAATTTGAATTTTAACTTTACTAAGATTGCTCCCCTCCCTCCCTTTAGGCATAAATAGTGAATCATTAATAAATAAAACACAATAAAATGTTTTTTGCATTTTAATTAATAAATAAATACAGTGTTGAATTCAGATACTTTTCTCCGGGAAGGATTTCTGTGGCTCCAGGGGGAGGGAGAGAAATTGCATTTTTTGACCATTAAAAACACAAAATTTCTGGCGAAGGGACCTCCTGAATAAATGTGTTATTAATATACTACACATGTAACATGCGTACATCACATGCGTACATCACATGCAATTGACATCTATGCTAGCAGTAGAGTATCTAGACTTATCATTTCGGAGGGGACCGAGATACTGCATAAATTTTTGAGAGGGCATTACCATGCAAAAAGGGAGGGGGAGGGAACGATCGCCCTGGGCGTGGGAATTTAGGGGGCACCAAATTTATACTACCAACTTTATTTTTGGCCTGTCACAAAAAAAAAAAAGTTTGGGGGTGGGGGCTCCAAATCGGGACTTTGCCCCCCAGATGCAGTTTTTTCTTTGCACGCCTCTGTGAGACGGTATCTCAAGAAACGTTAGCATTTTCGCTTTAAATAGGTTTTTTATCACAGCAGGTAACGTACATATTATAAATCGAACATGCTAAGATGGAATCGCAAAGGATAGAAAAAATGTTGTTTAAAGCAAGTTTTCGTCTTAACTAGTAGGATTTTAATGGCGTATATAGAAATCCTGTGTATGTCCGAAACTTGATTCAAATGGTTATTTTGTGATCTCTGCAAAAAAAAAAAAAAAAAAAAAAAAAAAAAAAAAAACACTTTCTTAATGAAAACCTGCCTAAAACAGAATAGTCTTCTGGCCTTTTCTAAATTTCATCTTAGCAGATTTCATTATGATTAAACAGTATATTCTTGGTGGAGAAAAAATAATTCAAGTGCTGAGCAATCAACAGAAGTCGAAAATTGAAGGTACTGAAATGCCTTTGAAATCCATTTGCATCCAATGTGAAAAAAGGAATAAGTTATTTGAAATGCATATGGAATAAAAGCTATGTATTTTCCAAAGCACAACTATATTTCTTGAAAAAATAATCAAACTGAACACACTAAAAGCATATGACAAAAAAACGAAATATTGAAAATACAAATAAGTCACTGAAATCTGTTTGCATCCAATAGGAAAAAGAATTAACCAGTTCCGTAATTAGACATAATCAATATAGAGGTGCATATTTTGATGAAAAAAAACTGTATTTCACTTGGCCATCAATAATAGATTTTTTTTTAATCGTTATTTGGCGACATGGGTGCAAGACCATCAGTCTCAGGACTAATTTCAGTCTTGAAGAGATTTTTGAATGATAATAAACTCTTCTTTATATACTTAAATTATAGAAATTTTGCTGCCCAAAAACTTTTAACCACTACTTTTATTGTAACAGATCAATTTTTAGCCATAATGAAAGACATAAAGATATGCTAGTCTATTTTCATTTGGTTATTTTTAATACACAGAAAAGTTTTCAGTCTTGGTTTAAATGAGCTTCTTGCACTCATGTTTGGCGAGTGATGACTAGAGTGGTGATCGATGACCAATAAATTACTTGAAATGCATATGGAATCAAAGCTGATGAATATAATTGCAAGATAAAACTGTATTTCTTGAAAAAAAATATCCAACTGAAATAGATAAAAGAACTCGGCAAAGAAAACGAAATATTAAAAATACAGCCATGCCATTGAAATCTGTTTGCATCCAGTAGGAAAAAGAAATAACCACTTTTCTAATTATATGTAATTAATGCAGAGATGCATATTTCCATGAAAAAAACTGCATTTCACTTGACGATTAAAAATAGATTTTTTAATCGCCACTTGGCGAGTGATGACTAGCGTGGCGATCGATAACCAACAAATTACTTGAAATGCATGTGGAATCACAGCTGATGAATATATTTTTGCAAATTGAAACTGCATTTCTTGAAAAAATAATCCAACTGAACACAGTAAAAAAAACTCTGTAAAAAACCGAACTATTGAAAATACAGCTATGTCATTGAAATCTGTTTACATCCAGTAGGAGAAAGAAGAAAACAATTTTCTAATTAGATGTAATCAATGTAGAGATGCATATTTCCATGAAAAAAACTGCATTTCAGTTGGCGACTGAAAACAGATTTTTTAATCGCCACTTGGTGAGTGGCAATTGGGGTGGGGATTGATTGCCAATAAATTGTTTGACATGCATATGAAATCAAAGCTAATGAATAAATATATTTTTCAAAATAAAACTGTATTTTTTGAAAACATAATCTCATGGGAACTTAGAAAAGAACCAAAATATTGAAAATATATCTAAGACCTTGAAATCTGTTTGCATCCTGTAGGAAAAAAAATAATCACTTTTCTAATCAAGTGTAATCAGTGTAGTTATGCTTATTTCCATGGAAAAAACTGCATTTCACTTGGCAACTGAAAATAGATTTTTTTAATTGCCACTTGGCGAATGACGACAAGGGTGGCAATCGAAGGAAATTTTTTAATTGCCACTTTTACATCTTTAATAACAGGGTTGGCATGGTTTAAACCAATTGGTTTTAACCATGGTTTAAACCATTTTTTTTTTTTTTTTTTTTTTTTTTTTTCCTCAAAGAAACCAATTGGTTTTTTTTAGAAGAAATCTAATGACATTTTCTTTTTTTCTTTATAACTTATGTATTTCAGATTATTGGACATAAATAATTTCTACTTTTAACACTTCTAGTCTAAGAGCCCGTGACTGGCAGACCTTCGTTATTTTATAAAAGCTGAAACTTTCTCAGCGCAGTCTTCCAACAAAGATAGGAACGATGGGTAATTATGAAATTTGGATCATGGTGGCTTTGGCAGTGACCAGGGAGCAAAGGTGTAAAAAATACCAACTTACTTTCGTCATTTTATAAAGCTTAATTTTTTGATATTTCCTTTGGAATGATGTTAGAAATCACGTCCTCCATTGGCAGACACTTCCTGTGGTTCCAACCCCCGGCCGACAACAACTAAACTTCAATAATAGGAAATTCTACTTTCGTCATTTTATAAAAGCTGAATTTTATATATGTTACTTGGGTAACTACCAGAAGATATTTCCTTAGTTGGTAGACAGTTTTGATGGTTCCAACCCCCAGCCGACAGACATATATAGCGGCTTCTCAATACACTAGAGTCTGCGCGAAACAGACATTTTCCCCGTTTTCCCTTGGGTCGGAAATTGGCGACAGTTATTTGAGGTTGCTGCATGTAATTCTACGGTTGTTGACATTTTGAAAAAAGACCACAATGAAAGAATAAAATGTAATTTAACAAATTAGAACGACTATTTGGAAAATGATATTTTCAAAGACTAAAATTTTAAAGACTTAAAAAGGAATTCTATACTTAATAATAATAATAATCATTTTTAGGATGACCATAACGAGTCATATATTACGTACGCCATGCATTAAACATTAATATTCCTAGACCATAAAAATAAAGTTCATAAAATACCTAAACATTATTTTCTAACGTATTTCATTTATTTTTAAAACAAGTATCAAAATGGAAATCATAATCAATAACATTATAAACATGCAATTTTTTTATTGACAAATAATTACATAATAAAACAGCAATTTCGGCATGTGCCAGGGGGAGGATATCGCTTTCATATTCGTTGTTTTTGTTAAATATAGCTTTTTTTTGCGACTCGATTAGATGAGTTAATAAAAATTCTTTAATGATTGATTATTATCTCGTTGAAAATTTTAAGAAGATCAAATGCTGCGAACCCTATAAAAAGAAATTTCGTAAATACTGAATTTGAATGAGAATTGTGCCAAATTAGTAATCTATAGCCAAATCGGCAATATTTATGATTTCTTAATTTTTGTCTTCAAATTTGGCGATATTTTTAAATATTTGGCGATAAGTGTTTCCAAGCTTGGAGAAAATTCGAAGCAAACGTTCATTAATACTCATAAATAACTAATTTTTAGTAATTCGGAAAATAGTTGTTATCCTCGGTAGAGAACTGGGAAATCCGAAGTATATCCGAATGTTTTTATTGGTTGAATTCCGCATTTTATTCATTTTCTGATTGGTCCATGTTTAATGTCCAAAAATGGTTTACTTCTGTTGCCACAATGACAAAAAAGTAATAAAAACTTTAAATAATAACAATAATTTCAAAACAAATTGTCATAAAAATTTCAAACGAATTTCATTCAAAAGTGCATTTTTTTCTCTATGCAACGGTATAAAAATTTAAAATGTGCAATGTTCAGAAGTTTAAAAATTTGCAGTTCAAAAAAATTGTAAAACTGAAATTTCATTTAAAATTTTTATAAGATGGGTACAGGAATATTAATGTTTAATCCATGTCATACGTAATAAGAGACAGTCAACCTGATTAACTCCATCAAATAAAAATGCACATTTTAAACAGTTACAGTTATAACAATAAACTACTGTTTTTTTTTATTTATGGTCTAGGAATATTAATGTTTAATGCATGGCGTACGTAATATATGACTCGCTATGGACATCCTAAAAATGATGTTTATTATTATTATTAAGTATAGAATTCCTTTTTAAGTCATTAAAATTTTAGTCTTTGAAAATATCATTTTCCAAATAGTCGTTCTAATTTGTTAAATTACATTTTTATTCTTTCATTGTGGTCTTTTTTCAAAATGTCAACAACCGTAGAATTACATGCAGCAACCTCAAATAACTGTCGCCATTTTCCGACCCAATGGAAAACGGGGAAAATGTCTGTTTCGCACAGACTCTAGTGTATTGAGAAGCCGCTATATATGTCTGTCGGCCGGGGGTTGGAACCATCAAAACTGTCTGCCAACTGAGGAAATATCTTCTGGTAGTTACCCAAGTAACATATATAAAATTCAGCTTTTATAAAATGACGAAAGTAGAATTTCCTATTATTGAAGTTTAGTGGTTGTCGGCCGGGGGTTGGAACCACAGGAAGTGTCTGCCAATGGAGGACGTGATTTCTAACATCATTCCAAACGAAATATCAAAAAATTACGCTTTATAAAATGACGAAAGTAAGTTGGTATTTTTTACACCTTTGCTCCCTGGTCACTGCCAAAGCCGCCATGATCCAAATTTCTTAATTACCCATCGTTCCTATCTGTGATGGAAGACTGCGCTGAGAAAGTTTCAGCTTTTATAAAATAACGAAGGTCTGCCAGTCACGGGCTCTTGCTCTATTCATTTCAGTAATAAGTATTATATATAGTGGGTTTAGGTCTTTTTTTTTATGCATAGGATTAAACCAATTGTTTTTTTCTAAAAAAAAAAAAAAAGAGCAAGTCATTTTTTAGTAGAAATCTAATGACATTTTCTTTTTTTTTTTTTCTTTTTTTTTTTTTTTTTTTTTTTTTTTTTTATAGTTTATGAGTTTCAGATTATTAGATATAGTTGTCCGCACATGCATGCAGTTATCTTTTGGATTCCTTCTTGTTTGCTGATTTTTGACACTATATTTTAGAGCTTTTTTTTTGTTCATTTTTTGACTCCATTTTGTGTGTGTGGGTGAACAAGCCTTGCATATAGCTTCGCGAAACGTTAACTCTTGTATTTTTAAATGTTTTCTAGTGTTTTATTTTTTTGTAAATAAATTTTATTTATTTTTTAGAAATGTATTCAAGTCTGTCTTTGTTTATGTTATTCAATCTTTAACAGTTTTTTTTTAAATTCAGATATTAAATATATGTGTATTGCAAAAAGATTGCTCTTTATGGATGCATTAGTGCAACTCTGCTGCGGTGGCATTAATACATAAGTACCATAATTTCTATTGTTTTTTTAGAAGAAATCTAATGACATTTTCTTTCTTTATAATTTACAAGTTTCAGATTATTGAATATAAATAATTTCTACTTTTAACACTTTATTTCAGCAATAAGCATTAGATATAGGTTTACGTCATTTTTTATGCATAGAATTAAAATCAGTATGCATTGGTGAACATATCTATTGCTCTAAAGAAAAAACTTTAAACACATGAATTGATCAAAGATAAAATAGATTCAATATTTAGTATAAAATATTTTAATTTTTTTTTAATAGTGCAGATTATTTAATGCAATTAATAATGTAACACAATGATCTTTTTAAGATTTTGCACAAGCTATAAAAGAAATTTTTCTTTTGGGATATTATCGTGAAGAATTAAAAGGTAAAGACTGGTTGCTAGTTATAGCATTTTAATAATAATTTTTTCCCTCTGCTATCTACTGAATCTAACGACTAAAAATGTTAACTTCAAATTGTCATTCAGAAAGAAAAAATCCTAAGAAGTATTTGTAATTTATTATTTAAATAATTGTGAAAAAGAATATTTATCAAACTACATCCAAATGTTTATTATTAGTAATCAAAAGATTGTTTATAAAAATTTACAGGACATCAATGGTTCACTGTGATGAACAATTAAAACTTTCAACATAAGGCTGTTTGCTAAAACTGTTTAAATTAAAAAATGATTTGTTTCAATTTTCAGCATAAATTCAGTTTAATTATTAAATTTAAATTATTTTAAATGGAGCTACACTGCTTATAAACCAATAATGTCTGTTTTTATTTGTAAATATGAATGTATATATAATAAGAACGGATATTTTTAAAAAACCCTGGTTTAAACCAAAAAAGCCGGGTTTTTTTTGGGGGGGGGGGGGGAGGTTCCGAAAAAACCTGGTTTTTTTCCAACCCTGTTTAATAACCACATGGCAAGTGACCACTGCTAATTTTAAATCATTTTAACACCAGCTTGCAATGTTTTTCTTAAATAGTCTTTTTCTTAAATCGAAAACATTGAGGCTCGTGATGTATGTTTAAATTGGATCTGCTAAATCGATTTAACACCAACTTGCTCTGTTTTCCCTAAATCATCTTTTTCTTACATCGTCTTTTTCCTAAATTGGAAAGCATTGAGGCTTGCAAAGTTTGCTTAGTCGATTTAACACCAGTTTGACATGCAAGACACCAAAGTAGATAACTCAATTTTCTGATGTTAGCTCTGAATCATTATTTTAAATCTGTTTAAAACCAATAACTAAATCACGATTTAAGACTGACTAAATCGCGATGTAAGGCAATGGCTAAATCGCGATTTCCGATGTAGCGATTTAAGAAACTGACTAAATCACGATTTCCGATGTAAGCTTTAAATCGATTTAAGGCCCAGGACTAGCAATCAGTCACAAAAATTGCAATTTGTTTCCACAAGGATTTAAAAAAAAAAATCTTTAATTCTTTAAGGATCTCTTTCCATCATCCCATGCTCAAAAATTATCCCTGAATGTCAGAAATTGTTAAATTTGTTTTATTAACAATTTCTGATGATATTTGTTTCATTATTAATCTGAAGAGTATTAAAATAAAGGTTCATATTTCTTTCATAATTATTTTTTATTTTTATAGATTTTTGTTCAGCACTTATTTTCAGCTATGAAAAATACTTTTTTTTTTTTTTGGGGGGGGGGGGGGTGAGGAATTTATGATTTATCTATTGAACAAAACATGGTAGAAAATCATTTATAAATAAAATATTAAGGCCTTCTATTGCAGATATCTATTCCTACAAACTACATCCAGTAATGGTGAGAAAATTCTATAAAACTCCCAAATTTATTAGAGAAAAATTAAGTACTATTTAAGTTTTGTTTAAATTTTAATTTAAAATTTACTGTTTGTTATTTTTAAGCATTTATAGTAGACAATACTGATAATAACATTTTAATGGATTGAATTTTCAATTCGATGTAATTTTGTACAATAATTATTTTTCTGGAAAACAATCTTATTAAACTATTTACAAAATCAATATCTATTCATTTTTAAACATTCTCTAGAAGAAAGATGAATACCAAAACATATACCAAGCTTTGTTATTATTTTTTAAATAGTATTTCTGAATGACCAGTTTAACAGAGCTAATTATTGCTTTAAATATATTTGAGTAGCAGTGTTTGTCATAAAAGCTTACTTTTGTAATCTTACTAACTGTCTTATTATAGGAAAAATTTTTTAAGGTAATTTTCCTTGTAGAAAAGCAAATGATTGAAGTGTATTTTGATATTTTTAGTGCAAAATAATCTCACACATTCTCAATTTGTTCATGTATACCCTTGTATAACCCCCCCCCCCCCCTCCAAAAAAAAAAAAAAAAATGTTTTCTTAATATTTTGTTTTAAAACTCCATCTTGCCCAACTTTTTCTTTGACTGTACATAGTTTAACATTTATTTCTATGATACTTAATTTATATCCAAGTTTAACAAATTGTACGGTTAAATTAAATATATACTTTAATTTAATTAGTCTGTATTTGGTTGTACATGTGTATATAGTGTTAAGTATTTTTCTCCTTGAATTGCAGAGTTTTTCTTATGTAAATGCTATTGTTTCTATGTGTTTCTTTAATAACATGGCGACTAGATTTTTGAGATTTAGGAGCAACGCTGGTACCTTTCAGAATTTGAGAAGCTGCATCTACATTCTTTATTCAAAATTATTGCAATGTGTATTTGGGAAATGTTTACTGAATTTAAATTTGCTTCCTTCTTTATTTCTAATGTTCATTCAGTTACTCCTTATCTTATTAATAAACATCTTATTTAAGAAATGTTTATTTGGAAAGTATGGAAAGCTGGAGAAAAATTAAATTCTTAACCTCTTAAAAGATTATTTCCAGCCATTGGACTGATTTATATTTGTTGCTTTTCTTTTCATTTAATAAAAGTTAAAGTAAAATATTCTGTACAAACTTTTATACTTTTTTAAAGTATTTTTTTCTGCTTTTCTGATAAATTTTGTAAATGTAGAATTTTTATGCAATGAAGGTGAAGAATGCTAAAAAGGAATACTTTTATATCCTACTTAAGAAATTTAAAAGCATTAAAACTGGCTGAAATTTATTGTTGTCTTGAAGAGAATTTAGTCATTGCTTATGGAAAGGGCAATCCCTGTCTCGCCCTAATCCTCTTGTATATCCACCATTGTGTGTATTTAAATTTACAACCAATTTAAAGTTATGTCTTAATTTTGAAAAAAAGCTCCATTTTTGTTTGTTTGTTTAATCATTTTCTGTTTACAACTTATATTTTGATTCATCGATGATTTCTTATTGTGATTCATATGTTTATTAGGGAGAGACAAAAGTGATTGCTGGTGTTAAAGCTGAAATCACTCCTCCTTTACCACATAGTCCAAATAAAGGTTGGGTTGAAATATCAATAGAAAGGTAAAATTATTTGCAGTGTATTTTTTCTTTTTTTGTTTTTTGATGAATTGTAAAATTAATATAAAATCTTGTGTATCTCCAAAACAAGATAAACATTTTGCAGGTTGTTTTTTTAAATAATTCCAGAACCTAAGAAAGAGCTGTAATTTTATTACTTTCGTATTTGAAATCTTTAGAACTATATTTGTTTAAAAAATTCATTGGTTACAATTTCTAGTATTTTTGAATATGTATTATGTAAGTTAATCCGCCTGCCATTGCCTGGGTCTATGATAAATGTTCTTAAATGAACCTTAAATTTGTAAAATTTTATAACTTTAACTTGTTTTTGTCAAAAATATGTCCCTCTGATTGTTCGAAAAATCAGGCTTAAAAAATGATATTTTGTGGTAAAAAGGCTTGAAATAACTGCAGTAGGAAATGTAGAGGAGAGGGGGGGGGGAGAAGTATATGTTTCTGATGACTGCATAATTTTCATGTTAAAATATTGATATTTAATTTAAAAAAAAATTACTTTACCTGTAACTTATTTCTCCCTACATCAAAATCCTGAGTTTATATAAAATTAAGTTATTTTTCACTCAAAATATACATATACCTTGTGACAAAATGCATTAAATAAATGAAAAATAACTTCAGGAATGAATTATTTTCAAAATATTAATTCTTTTCTTTTTACTGTTTGCGGTCTTGAAAATAGAATTGAAAGTAAATGATAATTTGTATTTAATCTTTTGTGTATTTTATTTTCTGATCAATGAGTAATTTCAAAAAATGCCAATTAAAGGTTATGAATAATCTGGTACTTCAAATGATTTTTTTTTTTTTTTTTTTTTTTTTTTTTTTTTTTTTTTTTACAGTCGTATTGTCCAAACCCTTTGAAATTTTTAGGATTTAAAAACATAGTCAAAGCTTGTGTGAAAAATCCAGAAAAAATATTAATGTTTAGTGGTAAAATGTCTCATATAAATAATTTATTTTGGCTTATTTTAATTGCTAAAAATAATACAGTGCAAAGTCTAAAGCTGGGTCACCTGAAGTTCAGAATTGTCCAAAGTTTGGACTTTTCAGTGGCAATTTTCTAGAAAGTAGGGAAAAAACAAAATTGTTGAAACAAACAAAAAAGCTGTAGAACAAAGAAGCTTTATTACTGAGTCAGAACTCATGTCTGTGTACAGAAACTTCATAAAGAGAATCTTAACTTAATGATGCAGTGCACATTAACTGAAATACTCAATAGTTAAGTTACGATTTGTTCTTACATTGTTATGTTCCCTTAAATATAAATATTTTTGTTTTACTTTTTATCATAGCAAATGCGGTAGCGTTTGGTATAATATGTTTAAGAAATAGAAAATGCGAACGTCTTTTTGAAATTTCTGGCGAACCAGTTGACGTATGACAGTGATTTTGTTTTCAAGAGATAGAACTCGACGAGACAAGTAAAATGATAGCATTCAAAAAATTATCACAGTTTACTGTAGTTTTTTATTTAACTTTTAACGAAAAAATGAAGACGAAAAATTCAACAAGCAATAGCTAACTTTATTATGGATGGATTAACTTCATTTTTGGTTTATTTTTATCGTCTTGATAAAACTTAGAACAGTTTTTTTATCTTTGTATGTGTGACGGTTTCTGAGAAAATCGAATTTATGTCTTAAACCCCCAGTTGAATATTATCTTTCACTGTTGCGATTGTAGTTTTTTTTATTCATTGCCACCAAATTTAATATAAAAATTGTCATGTATGTATCATAATTCATTCAAATTAAACAATTCACGTGAAAAACATGGTTATTTGTTTTTATTGTGAAGCTTTTAGTTTCAGTTTCATAAAGTTGTGAACGCTGTGTTATTTTTTTTTGTTTGAATCCATGGTTAATTTTTCAAATAACATGCATTTTATATGACATGGGATGATTTTCTCGAGTGCCCTGACATTTTGAATTTTAGTAGTAGAATAAATGGGAAAAAAAACAAGTATATCGGAAAAAAGTATCTGGAGGAAAAACCAAAATTTCTCTTCAGGAACTAAATGTAAGATTTTTTAATTATGATCATATAACGTCCTAATTTACATAAGGTAAAAATGTAGAGTAAAACAAAAACTTCACATTCTGTCCATATCTTAAATAGCATTCAGCTGATTTTAAATAGGGATGTGATGTCAAATATGCATTAGAGTACCTAATTGGCACGAAAATTTTGTTATTTTGTCTGATATGATAACCGGGCTGATGTTTATTAAAAACATATATATATTTACCTTTATTTAATTTTGTTAAATTTTATAAATCATTTCATTCTGTAGTTATTAATTAAACTTTTCAATACTACATGATTATCCTGCCGACCAATTTCGCCAAATTGTACAAATCATCAATTTATTCACCATGTAATTCATATTGGCATAATTTTTATTTTAAATAATGAAAGAAGGAATAAATTAGTAAAACATCAATAAAAGTACAAATAAAAAGTTGAATTCAAAATCACATTATGGCATAACAAACATGGGTAACCTATTTAATGTAAATTGAATGTAACATTTATGATAATCCATTATTGATATTTAATTTTATAATTTGGCGATAATTTTTTAGTTGAAGGGATAATCAGTTATCACCGATTTTTATTCATTATTATTTTCTTTTGAAAATGATAGAAAATAGTTAATAGAGATACTACTCGGTTATCCCGTTGACCAAAAAACTATCGCCAAACTATAATATATGCCAATAATGGATGATCGTGAATGCTGCATCCAATGACATTAAATACGATGCACCTGTTTAAAACGCCATTAAGGGATTTTTATTTCAACTTTTTATTTGTATTTTTTATTAAGATTCCACAAATTATTTTTTTATGTTATTTAAAAGGAAAATTGTGTCTATATGTATAATTTCGCTATGAGTTTGGCAATTGGTATAGTTTGGCGAAATTGGTCAACGGGATAACTAAGTAGTACCTTTATATATATGTATGTAATTGAAGTTTGAAAAATAAGCTTTTCAAAATTGACGTCAGAAGAATATCGCACAATGTCGTGCATATATGGCATCTGTGCCAAGAAAGCATCAAATGAAAAAACACATGGTGATGCAAAAAACTTTTGTGATGGTGTGAAGTAAATGTAACATTTACGATCAGCCATTATTGGCATTTAAAAGTATTTTTGCTTGAGATATTGTCGAAAAAGCATTGCAAAGATATACTTTCCCTCTCTTTTCCATTTTCAAATGTACTAAATTTTAAATTATGGAAAAAAATCCGAGTTTACTTAAAACCGTGCATAAAAATTATAGTAATTATCCTCATTTTTCTAATAGAAATTCTCAATTTTCCGTTATTGACAAACTCTACTTTAAAATCGCAAATTTAATCGGCTAAATCGCCAAGTTGCATAATGATCATCGCCACTGAATATATAAATAATGCCATATTTGCAAACTTATCGGTCAAAAAACAGTGGAATCTTGGTTTATGGCCGCCTCTGTTTTTGACAAGTTCGGTTTATGACCAACTTCAGTGATCAAAATTTTACTCTTTCGGCAAAGGATAACTCGATTCGCGACCAAAGCTGTCGAATAGTTCAGTTGGCAACCCTCACATAACTCTTGTTAAAGGTCAAGTTTAGAGTAAAGTGCGCGTATCAGAGTGCTTTGTGACCTTCAGTACAGTAAAAAAGTTAATTTATTGTTTTAATCATTTTTGCGAAAATTTTAGCCTTTAATGACTTCTAAGAATGGAAAAGCGTTTAGTGATAGCAGTAGTAAGAAGCTTAAGCGAATTACTGATCAATTATGAAAAGTAGTGACAAAACTTAAGAACGATGATAATGTAATCAAAATAGCTAAACAATACGGTGTACGTGAACCGTCAATTACTCCGATTATAAAGAACTAGCCGGATGTGGCAACCCCAAAACTATTTTCTATCTCATGCATTTAATGTGTCAAAATTCATTATTACAGTCCCAAAATCAAATGACAATCATATGCTCACCATGAGGAATCTAAAAGCATGAAATTCCGAACATTAGTTTTTGAAATAGGACTGTTGCGAATATCATGAAAAATACAGCATACATGCGACACTTGTTGGGAGATTTACCCGAAACACACAATGAGCAATAATATAAATCAAAGTGTGCTTAAATCTCAAGTTTGATGAAAATTTGTGCATTAATTCATGCGATAGAGATATTGTGATAATCGGAACAATTCAGCATAGCAGCGCCATGTGTTGGGTTATTGAAACCAAAAGGTAAACAAAGCTAATTCATATAAAGATTAACTGAATTTGAAGTTTGATGAAAATCTGTGCGTTAATTTGCGAGATAGAACTATTGCGAAAATAATGAAAAATGCAACACGGTTAAGCCATCTGTTGAACGATTTAAATCAAAATGTAAACAGCATCAATTTATATCAGGGATTACCCGAATATAATTTTTTTTAATCCCATGCATTAGTTCTTTAGATAGAGCGCCCAAAAAGTTTATATCACATACAGAAAGTCAGATACAAGAATGGTTTATGATCGATCGTGAACTGAGGTTCCACTGTATATTATATAAAAATTTAATTACAGCTGGTTATTTCAATGTCAATTTTACAAATAATACTAGAAATGAATTTTCAGTATATTTTCATCCTTGGTTTGACGTAAATCTATTAAGGCTGTATTTCGAGTGACTTTCTCCAAGGAAGATAATTTAACGAATAATTTTCCTGAAAATGCCCTAGAATATCATTCAATAATTGGAATAAGCTATTCCAATAGATATCAGGAAGGAGAAATAAAAATATTTTACTTAATTTTTTTTTAATTTAAATAGGAAAATTCGTTTTTATGTGCATTGACTATAAAATTATGTTTAGCGACCTTTGGATGCCATGATCACAAAAATCGCACTAATGGCGGAAATATTTGATATTTATAACATCTGATTTTTAAAACAAGTAGATAAGAATGCCACGAATCCTATGCAAAAAAAAATAAAAATTTCTATTCGCATTATTTTTCTACAAAATATGTATTATCTAAAATTAATTGAATCTGTCAATTTCTGTACGAACAAATTAAAATTAATTTCGTTTTTTCACGTTTTTTGTTCATTGATTAAATAGTTCAATATTAAGCGAAATAAGAAAAAGTACTGGGAATATTTAAAAGCAACTGAGGTTTTCTTATATTCAATATATATTTATCAAAAAATTTAAACGACTAGTATTAAAAAATGCTCTGACGAGCACCAAAAAGGGTTAATATGTTTTAAAGTATGAAAAAGTGTTTGACAAGAGTTTCTAATTGAGAATGAGAAAGGACAATGGGTCCCTTCTTGGCTGCAATTCACTGTCAATGCCAAATTTGAAAAAATCATATTTGCGCTTTTCCATATAAAAGAAATCAGTCACTGTTACAATAAAATTGTGTAGTGTAAAGGCATAATTAGAAAAGACACTGCGTGGTTAAACATGAATGTAAAGGAAAATAGGGCCAAAAACCATAGTTCCCGCAGCCAGTGTTGAATTCAGACACTTTTCTCCGGGAGGGTCTTCTGTGGCTTCGGGGGGGGGGGGGGGGGAACACAATAGAGTTCTAAGGAGATTATACTTTTTTTTACTATTAAAAACACAAAATCTCAAATTTTATTGGGGGGGTAGCATTTGATACATTCGGAAGGGAATGTCCCCCCGGCCCACCTCCTGCATTCAACACTGCCTGCAGCGTATCACATTCACGCAGTCCCACCATAAACTGTCGCAGTGTAAAACAGCACAGAAAACTGATTGGTAGTGCAGTTGCAGTGCAGAGTCAACAATGCAGTTAACATGTAAAGCATGATTGAAAGTTTTACTGAAAAGTAAAGATAGAAAGTTTTACGCAAATTTCTTTTATATGGAAAAAAGCGCAAATGATTTTTTTCAAATTTGGCATTGACAGTGAATTGCAGCCAAGAAGGGACCCCTTGTCCTTTCTCATTCTCAATTAGAAGCTCTTGTCAAACACTTTTTCATACTTTAAAACATATTAACCTTTTTTGGTGCTCGTCAGAGCATTTTTTAATACTAGTTTTATTATGATTTAGTTAAAGAAAATGGCTGTTTAATTTATTAATATCTTTTATACAGGGGTCCTATTTATCCTATATTTCCCATATTTATAAAATAACTTTAAAAAATGTCCTATATTTCCTATATTTCTCTACTTTTTCATATATTTGGTATTTAATATTGTCAATTGCTATTGCATAATCATATAAAAATCTTAATGTATAATCATAAATAAGCAAGCAATTTACAATTGTGTCTGCTGTTTTTGTATTTCTATGCAAGAGCAATAGCTCTCTTCTGCATGCAGTGCTAACATTTTCAGCACATTACTGACAAGAGGGAGGGTGTAACATAGATTGTTGGATTTTTAAATATGCGTTGGAAGCTAGGAAGATTGAATGTGGATGTCTATGGGGATTGTTTGATTTCCTTGGCTTCAGTTTCCATTTGTTTCTCTTTTGATTATGACATCAGTAAAGAAATGTGTTTGAATGACTTGTTGTTTTTACATGCGTCGCTTTGCTCTCTGAGTTAATTTTAACATTCAACAAGGTTCTGTGTTTCATTTTGATTATTTAATTTCTGTTTTCATGTATTCAGGTGCAATTCATAGTTTTTATTTATTTTAAATTTTACTATAAGCAAGGTTGGAAAAAAACCAAGTTTTTTCGAAAAAAAAACAAACAAAAAAAAACGGTTTTTTTGGTTTAAACCAGGTTTTTTTGGTTTAAACCGGGTTTTTTTTAAACATCCTTTCTTATTGCATATACATGCATATTTACTGATAAAAACAGACATTATTGGTTTATAAACAGTGTAACTTCATTTAAAATAATTTAAATTTAATAATTATAGTGAATTTATGCTAAAAATTGAAAAAATTCATTTTTTCAATTTAAACAGTTTTAGCAAACAGTCTTATGTTGAAAGTTTTAACTGTTCTACACAGTGAACCATTGATGCTCTGTAAATCTTTATAAACAATCTTTTGATTACTAATAATAAACATATGGATGTAGTTTGATAAATATTCTTTTCCACAATTATTCAAATAATAAATTACAAATACTTTTTAGGATTTTTTTTTTCTGAGTGACAATTTGCAGTTAACATTTTTAGTCGTTAGATTCAGCAGATAGCAGAGGGAAAAAAATTATTAAAATGCTATAACTATCAACCAGTCTTTGCTTTTAATTCTTCAAGATAATCTCCCAAAAGAAAAATTTCTTTTACAGCTTGTGCAAAATCTTAAAAGATCATTGTGTTACCTTATTAATTGCATTAAATAATCTGCATTATTAAAAAAATTAAAATATTTTATACTAAATATTGAATCTATTTTATCTTTGATCAATTCACATGTTTGACGTTTTTTCTTTAGAGCAATAGATATGTTCACCAATCTGTACTGATTTTAATCCTATGCATTAAAAAATTACATAAACCCAATTTATCTAATGCTTATTGCTGAAATAAAGTCTTAAAAGTAGAAATTATTTATATCCGATAATCTGAAACTCGTAAATTATAAAGAAAGAAAGAAAATGTCATTAGATTTCTTTTAAAAAACGATAGAAAATATTTATATCTAATAATCTGAAACTCATAAATTATAAAGAAAAAAAAGAAAATGTCATTAGATTTCTTCTAAAAAACAAATTGCTTTTTTTTTTTTTTTTTATAAAAAAAAAACCAATTGCTTTAATCCTATGCATAAAAAAAGACCTAAACCCTCTATATACAATATTTATTACTGAAATAAAGTGTTAAAAGTAGAAATTATTTATGTCCAATAATCTGAAACATGTAAATTATAAAGAAAATGTCACTAGATTTCTTCTAAAAAAACCATTTGGTTTAAACCGTGGTTTAAACCATGGTTAAAACCAATTGGTTTAAACCGTGCCAACCCTGACTATAAGGCATATTTATTGTATTACATTAAAGCAATGACAGATAAATGACAAATAACAAAAGTCCATGTTGTTTGGATAGATCAATTTAATATTCATTGGGGGGCAAAAACAATGAATGTTATGTGAAGGGTAAAGTTCACATGACCCTAATTAATTATTCATTTCAGTCATCAGATAGAATACAGAATTTATTTTACGAAATGTTTGCGAATTAATTTTTGCCATAAGGTACTCAGTTAAGTTTAAAGAAAGTATCGTATGCCATATCTCATGATTGACCCATATTTTTCAAAGCAAATTAGTGATGATTTCAAGCAAGAATCCCCTTTTTACACTCTCGTATATGCTGAGACAATAAAATTGGACATTTTTGTAAGGTATTGAAGTGAGGAAATTAGTGTTATCACTCAAAAATACACTGGAAGTGAGCTTTTAGTTCATGCAACTGCAACAGGCATAGCAAACAGTATAATAAATGTTATGAAAGTCTCTAAAATGAAGTTAAATTATTTGAGTATGTTAGGATAAGATGTTCTAATCTAAATAAATCAGCTTTTAAATTTTCGATGGAGGGATACAATCTATAAGAAAATCTGGTACTACTAGGTTATCCCGTCGTTTAAAAAATAATCGCCAAACTATAAGATTAAGTGCCAATAATGGATGATCGTGAATGTCACATTCAATGACATTAAATACAATTCACGTGTTTGAAATGTCATTAAGTGAGTTTTATTTTGACTTTTTATTAATATTTTTATTAATATTCTACTAATTATTTGTTTTCTTTCGTTATTTAAAATAAAAATTATGTCAATATGTATAATTTGGCGATTAGTTTGGTGATTTGTATAATTCTGCGAAATTGGTCGGCAGGATAACAGAGTAGTACCGAAAATCTGATTTAGTTTTGGAATTCGTAATTTACACATTGTTCACAATGCATTTGGTAAGGATATTTATCAGATATGACACTTTCTTTCACAAAGATCCCAAATTTTCTTGAAAATATGCGTCATTGGTTTGGAAAATTCACACCCCACCAAAATGACATTAGAACTACAATGGGAAAAATAATTTTGTATTTATTTTTGTATCTTGATTTAATATCATTAAGCAGCGAAAATTTATAATGCAATAAATATAGATTATATGTTTTTTTTTTCTTTTTTTTATATAAAATATTTTCAATAATGTTATTTTTAAATGTCTTGTATATGTCCTACATTTTTCACAAAAAAATATGCTATATTTTGTGAATTGGTCACTTCTACCTCTGTTTGTACACAATTTTAAATATCTGAATGTCATATTTTGCAAATTTAAATAATGAAATTTTTCTTTTTATTGGAAAAGCAATATTTTTGATGATCCAAAATTCAGAAAAATCACAAGTTCAGCCTTGGTAAAAACTCAAGAATTGTGAATTTTATACTGCAGTACTTGTTGTCCAAACTATTTGAGAAGTATAACTGTATCCAAGCTTTCTTTAAATTTTGATAAAAAACAAATGTGTAATTAGTAGTCAAAACTTGAAAAAAAAAAAAAAAACTGCACTAAAACCGCTGGTATTTATTGTTTATGTTGAAATTTTCGTGCATTTTACTGTCTAAAAAATACTGCTACTCATCCAAACATTTCAAAATTTTAGTAAGTGGTGTAAATTTGATGTGCAAAAATACAAATTTTTAGGCACTTTTTTTTTAAAGATAGTCTTCATCATAAGGTACATAGTGACCTGTGGTTGTAAATTTTTTTAAAAGGGTTAACATTTGTAATTTTAAAAACTGATTGTACCGTTGAAAAGAAGGTTTCGTCCTTAATCAGCACCTACAAAATTGCATATTGAAGGGGTGTTGCTACAAGAGAGAGAAATGACCATTTTAAAAAAAAAATTTCGAAGGGAGGTATATTTGCATTTTTCATTCTGCAAAAATCACATTTTTCCTGCAACCGTTTGGTGAAAATTGCATTTTTTCCAAGATGCTTTCACTTTCAAATCTAGGTTGATTTTCTCACTTATTACTGAGATGTCTTATTGTTTCTTTTATGCATGCACATAATAAGGAGGGAAGGTGCCCAGGCACACCTCTCTCTCCCCTCTGTTGTGCAGACCCATGCACAATTACTTTAAAAAATAGAAATCTTCATTTAAAAAAAAATGAAAGCAGAATTAGTTCAGCAAATCAATTTAATTCAGAAAAGTAACACTCTAAATTTTAAAATATCATTTTAAAAAATCCATGTTTTTCTTTTTTTAAATTACTGTGCTCCCCACTTAATTGGATAACGGATAATCGAATACTCTGCTTATTTGAATAGAACACTCCAGAACCAAATTTATTGCCATTGGTTCTATGTTATTTTTCATGCTTAAACCGAATACTTTTTGGGAATCTCCCCGCTTATTTGAATAACATTTGGATGACCAAGGTTTGAAAACAGGAGCGAAAAACATGTTTCAGCTTGAATTTTTCCTCATCTTTTGCTATTTTCGGCTTATTTACATTGAAAACAAATTTTCAGTTCTTCCTCAATGATTTTGACCGGCAGATGTGTAATGGAGAGGTCAAATGATCTCCCCTCTTTTTTCTGCAAATGGGTGAAATAAGTTGACCAATGTGGATTATTTTTGCATTTTGTAAGTTTAGATGTGTTTTTTTTTTTTTTTAGGAAAAGAGAGTTGCTATGCATTCTAAGTGGAAAGCTTTAAGAGTGTATTCAAAAAAATATTTTTCCACCCTCAACAGCTCAAAATTTTCTGATACATTTTCAGACTCATTTTTAAAAGTAGAAACACGAATCTTGCTGAGGTAATTCTTGAAGAGATTTGTAAGATGCCATGTGATTTCGTTTTTCGCTCAATTCATTAGAATTTGATTTATAAACAATTACTTTCATGGTATGATAATTTTTTTTTTGTTCCCAGATCTCCCGCTTTGGAAATTTGGTTCCAAACCTCATCTTTGATAGCATTTTTCTTCCGCGGTTTTCAGCTTTTTTGTTATTTCCAAATTTTAAATTTTCTGATTTACCAAAAAAATACAGAACGCGTAATTTCGTCAAAAAATCGCGAAAAAATGGCAAATTTCCTTAAAAGATCGCCAAAAAACGACTAATTTCCGGCCAATTTTGTCAAAAGATTCGCGAAAGGATGGTTAATTTCGTCACTAAATGTCGAAAAGCGGCAGATTTTGTCAAAAATCGCGATTAAACGACAATTTTTGTCCAAAAATCGCGATAAAACGACGATCTTCGTCCAAAAATTGTGATAAAACGGCAAATTACGGCAAATGTTTTGCGAAAAATCACAACTTTCGTCAAAAAATCAGGATAAATCTGTAGATATCGTCAAACGATCGCAATAAACCGGTTTATTTCGTCAAACGATCGCGAAATAACGGCAGATTTCGTCAAACGATCGTGAAAAAACTGTAGATTTCGTCAAACGATCGCGAAAAAAGGCAGATTTCGTCAAAATATTCGCAAAAAATGGCAAATTTTTGAAAAAAAGAAAATTTTAAATTTTGCCAAAAGATTCCAACAAATGATAGATTTCATGAAGAGATAGTGTTAAAACTAAAAATTTCATCAAAGGAACTCTGAAAAAAAAACTAACCCAAAAATTAATTTTCAAAATTATTTTTTTGCCACTCCAAATACAGACTTTCCTGCTCCAAAATCCATTTTTGAAACCTCTAAATCTTTCTGAATGAATGTGACTTCTGAAAGCACCCATTCATTGAACAAAAAATACCCTTATATTCAACAAAAGTATCCTTTTTTTTTTCAACAAAAATGTTTTTTTCAATAAATCAGTCTTGCCCTTTTTAAAAAGAAATGCAAACAATAGTGATACATGTTATCTTCTACACTCAAATAAGCATTAATTTATAATTAAATTTGTATCTTGCACATTTATTTTTTTAAAAACAAATGAAATTTTTCTCAATAGTTTAAAAAAATAATATTGATTTTAATTATTCATTAATTATTGTTAAAACAAAAATTATTGCATTTCAGTCTTCTTTTCCAAATAAACAAGTTCAAGTTTTGCATCTAAAAATGACTTATCATTGAGGACCAACTTTTGTAAAAAAGAGACCCAGAATTTAAGTTCTGGGTCCTGGAGACCCATGATTTTTAAAGTCCAGCGACATCACTAGATATGTTTAATGTGTAATATCCAAGAAAAAAGCAGGAGAAAGAAATTTACCTTGTGCAAGAGCAAAGCTAAAAAACAAAGAAAATTTCTGTCCCTAATACTTAACCAAAAGTTTCTTACTGTTAGAAAATTTCAATAAAAAAATATTCATGCCAATAACAGAGTTTTATTAATGTACTGTATCTTAATAAACTAAATTTTCATTAGAGTAAGTATAAATATTTTCTGCAATTCACGTTAATAATTTTCTTTTAATTTAATTTACCAAAAGCTAAATTGTATGTTGTATTTTAATACAATTATATTTGTTGCGATTAACATTCCTGTCATTGCTCAAAAGTCGTTCGCGCAGTTTTCAGCTTTTTTGCTTTTTGGTTAATCTCATCCCTGATATTAAGTTTTCAATGATGCCAAATTAAATTTCAAATCATAAACAACTTATGATTGCGATGACAATAATAATAAACATTTCCTGTTGATTTTTCAAAAATCTTGTTAATGTTTGGTCGACCCTTGTTGTATACCTTGATTCTTGTTACACTGTTTAAATAAAATTTAATTTGGCTGTATTTTAAAATGTCCTGGTATTTTTGTTGCTTTAGTACACCACATGCAAATCTTGAGTTTGAAGGTCGAGGAGGTGATGACTTTGCTTCTGATGTGAGTCAGATTTTGATGCAAGTTTGCAATAATGATAAACTTATAGACTTAAAAAAGTTGTGTATTATTGCTGGTGAACAAGTGTGGGTTTTATATGTAGACATCATGGTTAGTATTTTAATCATACATTTTTATATTATTTATAGATATTTTGCTAGTCATATGTATTATGTGTATTTCATTTCTAATATGTAGTTTAAAGTAAGGGATAAAATTAAGTTCATTTCATTTAGTTATCTACCTGTTTTGTTTTTATCTTTTAAGCCTTTTTCTTTATCCCTGCAAGTTGTGATATTAATATATATCATTTGCATTGATAATTTTCCGGATACTTCACTTGGAGTTAAACTCATTTCTGATCAGGATTCGTAAATATCAAGATCATTTTTTATGTGTATCAGATATTTCATAATAGACATATCAATCTCATATTTTCAAATTATGACAATAAATATTTTCAAGCATATAACATAAATTAGAAACAAAAACATCTTGTTCTTAACATGAAAATTTAAAAAAATAAAAAACTGAAAAAGCATTTTTCTTTTCTTTTTAAAAGTTATAGAATTCAGTATCAAGAAATCAGAAATTTATAAAACAAAATTTTTGGCACGAAATATTTTTTTTTTTTTTTTTTTTTTTTTTTTTTATGAAGATTTTAACATAAATGTAAGCTTGTCTTGTTTTTAATTCCTTAACATATTATCCAGTTTAAAATCAATTAAACAAACAAAAAAAATCTAATTAAACTGTATGTAACTGATTAACTAAGAAATTTTATCTTTTAATGGCTGTTCTGAACTAATTATAGTTGTTAATTCTATATTTAAAAATAAAATTTCTAACTTAAAGCTTGGAAAAGATGTCTGTTTTCTTTGTCTAAAAAAGTCACTGCAAGGGACTAAAGTTCTTTATCTAGAGAATGACACAGTTAATATCAGTTGAAAATTTTATTTACACTTGCTTTGACTGAAAATTTCTTCCATAATTATATTTTGAAAATAAATATAAAATACAATAGAGTGATGGATTATCGAATTAACTGTCTCAATCAAGAAAAATACACCTTCCACAAAGGTCATTTTGCCTTTCCAAAAATTTTGAAGTGAAACTTCTATAGGTGTTGTTGGGCAAATTTTCTTGGATATCATAAAAATTAACCATTAAATAATCATTTTCTAATTCTGAAATAATAAAATTGTTGACAAATAAATGCAAAGAGACTAAGGTGCTGTAAAAATATGCATTATCATTTTAGTGGGTAGGGGAGAAGTGTGTCTTTTGATATCAATATCATTTTTGATCCAATCAAAATTTTCTCTTTTGATTTGTAAGATGGCCTTTGGTACAAAATAGCATGTTACCTTTTTTTTTTGCTGTTATCTATTTTTATGAAAATACAAAGTTCTTATTGAAATCAATAAATTATTGTAAAATTATTTAATTCTAAAATATGAAATACCCCAATGTTTGACATTCTTATTCTTTTTCATATGTGTATGCATATATAATCATGGATCGAGAAACCATTAAGAAGTATATCTGAAATTAAGCTTGTGTTTATTAATAAATGAGAGAGAAAGAGATGGAATGTTGTCCACTTGTTTTATTGATAAGAATTTCTATTTGCCCCCCCCCCCCCCCCCGGTCCTCTGTTGGGGCAAATGCAACAGGACTTTATTACTATTGAATCCACTGTGTAGCAAAAAGCTATTATAAAATACTTTTAAATAGTAGTTAAGAGCGATATAAAGTTTTTTCTTATGCAAAGTAATATTATATTGACTTCTCTTCATTTCAATTATAAAAGTATGTGAAAAATAAATGCAACAGTTTTGTATATCACTTAAAACAAAACAAAAAAAAAAAAAAATTCTATAAATCAAAAAATTTTTTGCACTTTGAATACGATATCATTATTGTGTGTGTGTGGGGGGGGGGGGGGGTCCAAAATTACCAAAATGTTGATAACATTATATTTGCTCAGCCCCTAATGCCAAAATTAACTGTTTCTGGAACCTTAGAAGTAATGTACGAGATTACTTCTAATGTATGAGAGTTCCACACATATTTTTTCTTCATAAAAAATCTGCCTTTATCTTCATATTCTCTGTAAGGGGTCAAAAAATTGCTCTTTTTTTCCCCTTGCCACCCCTTCCCTTTCTTTGCTTCTGTTTGTTCGTCCACTTTATAGAAAATAATTTTTAAAAAACTTCTAAACATGCTTTTTATAATATGCTAAAATGTGCACTTATACAATTGTGAGTCATAAGCCTGGAAAAAGTGTGAAGGAAGTTATCTAAAAAAATTGCTATTTTTTTAAGTGTTCCAACTATCCAGATTTTTTATCAATGGTCTGGATAATTGGTTCTCTATTGTATATAAAAATATCAAAAATCTTGATATTTTAAAGATATATATTCATTAATATATCCCTGCTTCTTATAGCGACTGAATTGTTATTGATTAATGCTTTAACCTTTTGGGGACAAGCAACACATATATGTATCGCAAAAAGGCTTAAGAATGCTTGTTTATCCCCACCAGTAAAATTATACTGTAAAATTTGCCTTGTTTAATCAGAGCATTTTCCAGATTTAATATGACACAAATTTCTGTTTTTAAAAACTGGTGACAAAACATTAAAAATTTCGTAAAAGGCTTCTGTCGCGAAGGGGTTAAAGATTAGAAGCTTTGCTTTTTTGTAGTTCTTTATATTTTGCCTATGTTAAACCATTCTTACTCATTTTATGACTTGAATTCTGATTAGTGCATTATAATTATTAAATATTTACCAAATAAATATAAAGCACATTCTGTAAGTCAACATATCAAGATTTTGCAAGAATATATGAGGGGTTCACAACCATAGTAGATCAAGGCTATTTTGCAAAACAATGAAATAGTCCATTTAGATGGTGCATAAAATGTGTTTTATCTACTCCTACAGTGAACTAAGTGTATTTTCATGTACTGTTTATCTACTTGATTCAATGTGGAAATGAATAAAACAGATTTTATGCACCTGGACTATATATATATATATATATATATATATATATATATATATATTCTTCTTTTTTATGAACTTGATCTACTATGGTTATGAGCCTCTCATGTTTGAAGCTGTTTCATAACCTCTGTATAAAACTTTTCTGTTTTGGTGTATAAATGATGCAGTGCATTTTTGCATAATTTCACTATATTAAATGTACTGTTAAACACTATATATATTTAGGATAATTTTTTATAATTGTAATGTTTCTTTTTTTATAGCTTTTTTACTTTCTTACTTTTATAGGTAATAGGATATGGTGGTAATTTCATGGATGTTGTATCTATAGCAACTAAAGCTGCATTATTTAATACAAAGTAACTTTTTATTATTCTTATTTTTTAACTATTTAGGTATTATATCACTTTTATCAATTATTAAAATATCTAAATCAATTTTTTTCCCATCATCTTATGTCTTAAAGTTGTGTAATTTGTAAATTGTGTTGAAATTAAAATGTCATTTCGTCTTTTAAAGAATTGTAGCCAGCCAACTTGAAAGGCAGAAAAAACCTGGAAAAATGGGTAATTTTGAATAAAACCAGGAAATTTAAAGGCAATTTTGAAATTGATCATTTGCAGCAGAGTTTCATGGATTAAAAAAAAAAAGACATCTCTTACAAGTTTTGCAAAATTTTAAAAAGATGATGCTTTGAACTTTTTAAAAATAAATAAAACAATGCTGTTAATAATTTTTATGCTAATCAAGCAAAATATAAAATTTAATTAGATAATGAGTCAAATTTAGTTTTCTGAAACTTGTATTGTTAATTTTTTTTCCCCCTTAATTGCATGGAAAAATAAGATGGAAACATGGAATAACATGGGAAAATAACATTGAAGTCTGAACTCTCATGAATAATCTGTGACAAATGAAGTCATTGTCACAGATTATACAAAAAGCTCACAAACTTTATTTTGTCTATAAGATTTGCGACTAAGATAAAATGTGGCATCAAAATCTTGTAACTTACTTTTGTAAAACACTCAGTGATTGGTTAAAAGCACAAGTCAATGTTTTTTGCTGTTCGAATGGTATAGCATGAACTTCAAAGTCTCTTGGATGACTGTTATATATGTTAAATATGGATAACAAACATATTTAACAAATGTTAAATATGTATAACACCTTCTCAAATATATATGATATAAATAAATACTAAAAAAAAAAAAAAATCCTGACATGAACAATGTTGCACACCAGGCATTAATTGTAGGGCAAAAATATATTTACTGACTCTTTACATAAAACTTAGACTTATTAAACATTTTTTAAAGCTTTAAATAAAAGCAATGAAGGATTTAAATACATGACACACAATTTCCATCCCAGACCCCTCCCCCCCCCCCAAAAAAAAAAGAAAAAAATGTATTTATATTGGAATTTAAGTAAAACAACTATTTCAAAATCCTATTTTCAAAAATAAATGAATGCTTTCAAGAGAATAGTATGGAATGCTTTTGAAAAAATATGTAAATTTCTTTTAGGGAACAGAAAGTGTCAAAATGATGAAAAAAATGTTGAGAATCTACTCTTTTCGTTTAAAGCATTGGGATGCAATCTGTCTTTACGACTGCGTTTTCTGCTCTCTCACTTGGACATTTTCATTATAATATGGGAGCATTTTCTGATGAACGTGGAGAAATGTTTCACTGGGTGAAACTGAAATGGAAAAAGCCTACAGTGGAAAATGGATTAAAAATATGCTTGTAGATTGACTCTTGACACTGATATGGAAAATCTCAAAAGTGATACAAAAGAAAAATATCAATGAAATCACATTTTTCATGATAGATTTTATGCATTTTTTAACTGGAGTAATAGAAAAAAAATTAATTTTCATCTTTTTATTATTTTGTATCATTGTTGATGAATATATAAATTTTTCAGTTGATACTCTGATTTATATTAATTTTTCCTCACGTGATCGACAAATTTTGCAATTTTTTCACATCTGATTGACGAAATTAGTGATTTTTCGTGTTGATCGATGAAATCAGCAAATTGTACATGCCTGTTCAACGAAATTTGTGATTTTTCTGAAGACTATCAAAGAAATTTGTGATTTTTACTAAGTCGATCAACGAATCTTGCCATTTTCCCACACTCAATCAATGAACTTCTTCATTTTATTTTAGCCTGATCGACGAATTTGCAATTTTTTTTTTTTTTTCATGTGTGACAAAATTGTGTGATGAGCAAAATTGGCAATTTTTCCATACTTGATAAAAGAAAGTTGTGATTTTTCCGAACCTCATCAACAAAATTTTTTATTTTTATGCACTTGTTCATTCACGATATTCCTGTGCCCGACCAACGAAATTTGTGATTTTTTGGAACCTGATCAATAAAACTCGTGATTTTTATTGTTTCCAATCGACCAAATTTGCACTTTTTCTGCAGTTAATTGACAAAATACGCATTTTTTCTGCACCTGATCAACGAAGTTCGCGATCTTTAACTAACTCTGACAAAACCTTCATTTTTTTTTACGCTGCAAAATGAAATTCGCGATTTTTTTTTCTCTTGATATATTTACGAAACTCAAGAATGTTTTGCAGCCAATCAATGAAATTTTCAATTTTTTGTGTATAATCGCAAAATTTGATTTTCCTTGCCTTATCAATGAAATTTGTGATTTTTTTTTTTTTTTTGGCCCTGATAGAAAAAATTCATGATTTTTTCGTGCCCAATCAATAAAATTTACATTGTTTTTTTTTTTTTTGTTTTTTTTTTTAATGCAATAAACCGAAAAAACTGGATTTTTCTACAGCTGACGAGTTTAATTTGCAATTTTTTTCGGGCATCATCAACAAAACTGGTGATTTTTTCTTGCATCAATGAAATGTGTGATTTTTTCTTGCATCCGACCAACAAAAATCGTGATTTGTCCAAGCCTTATCAAGAAAATGTGTCATTTTTCATAACTTGATCAATGAAATTCGTGATTTTTTCCTTACCTGATCAACAAAATTTGCAATTCTTAAGTGATTAACAGAATTTTATATTTTCCCGTTGTAAATTGGCAAAATGTACGATTTTTTCCTGTGAATTATGCTCAAATATTGCAATTTTTTCTAGTTGTAAATTGACGAAATTCGCAGGCCACCCATTGACGACCACAGGTTGTGCATCCCTACTTTAGAAAATAAAATTTTCGCCAATTCGGGACATAAAAGTTAAAAATGTGGAAACTAAATTTCAGAAGGAG
Organism: Maratus speculifer; assembly: GCA_964019185.1. Taxonomy (NCBI): domain Eukaryota; kingdom Metazoa; phylum Arthropoda; class Arachnida; order Araneae; family Salticidae; genus Maratus; species Maratus speculifer. Next base: position 102,341,784 of record OZ025289.1, on the reverse strand, counting down.
GAAAGGGGAAAGTAAATACATTTTTATTTAAAATTAGAAAGCTTCTAAAATGTGGAAAATTATATCCTTATATTCCAAATTAAGAAATAACAAAAGAGTAAAAGTGAGATTTTTTACTGATTTTGCATAAAATTATGGACGGATGGATTTTTTGTATACAGCTTATCTAATGTATAAATGCATTATCATTCCTCCGTGTATTTTAATTTGTTTAACTGTCTGACTCATTGATATTGCTCATGTCTGTATAAAAATCGTGAGAAATTAAAAAATCACTGCAGGAATTCCAAATAATCTTTATTGGAAAGAGAACTAAATTTACTATGTTAGGCTAAAAGTTTCAACTAATTTATATATGTATATATTAGTTCGGGAAAAAAAGTCATAAAATTTAACAATCTTACCAAAAAAAAAAAAAAAAAATTATTTGAAATTGCAGAGGAAAAAATTTAATACAGTAGATTGAAACTCTATATCCATAATTCTTTCACTAAAATCGGTGAACATGAAAAATAACTAAATATTCTGAAATCACAAATGGTATAATGTACTATATTAAATTAAACTTTAAATCAAATTCCTTTTGCAAATGTCATCACCAAATGTTTTGTAATTCCCACTAGAAAAATTTTGAGTAAATTAATTTTTAATTTCATAAATTACATTAGCTTAGCTTATTGTAGATACTTTTTGTAATTATTGATACAGCATAAAAATTTTAGCATAATTCCTAAATTATTTTTTATACAAAAATGGGTTGATAAAACACATACAGGGTAAGAAAGTTACGGGGTAGAAAGTGTTAGTTAATTTCATGTAAAATTTTCATAAGTTTTACTGTGTAAGTATAATCATGGACTTGCTATTCGGCAAATGGGCCAAATGCCGAATGAGATGATTATTCGGCAGATGGGTCGAACAAGCCAATTATTCGGCAGATGAGCCGAATAATCATTGCATCTCTGATTCAAACATGTGTCTCTTCACAAGTGATCTGTGTGCTGCAAAGATTCAAGGTCAACTGACTTCTGTTAGAATATGTACTGACAGTTTCCAGTGCTCATATTTCTTACAAACTCTGTCCCTTTAGTCTTCTAGTTGGCATGAAAAATTTAATCTTGTTACCTAATGGGACAGACTGTGGATCTCAACAGCAGCTGATTTGAACATAAAAATCCCTAATCAAAGGAAAATAAAGGGAAATTGGTTTACAGAAAAATTACATCTGTATTTATTATTATTATTATTATATCTTTTTAAAGTCGATCAAATTAATGAGCTTTTAGAATCTGGGGTGTCTGAACAAGAGTTGACGAGCATAACTCGTATAGGCAAAACCTCCTAATATTTGTTATTTGTTTGTTTAAAGAGGAAAGTAAGGGTAGAAATTCTGCAGCTAGATGGCTGAATGTCATACTACAAATACCAGATATTCACATACAATGTGCAGAAATAATTAGTAGCCTCAAACTGGGATCAAAATACAATGATGAATTTTCATGTTGGGATAAACACTGCTAAATAAAACACTTAACTTGTATGAAATGTTTTTGCTTACATTTTAAGTGTATAATTTTTTTATCATAATGTTATACAATACCTAAATTTATGCATATCTAACTAAATTAAAATAATTTTTTCACAAATCATTAGAGTTTTGTTAAATTTTCTTACAAAATACAAGCTGTAAATATAAAATCTGGGGTGTCTGAATGGGAGTTGGTGAGCATAGCTCATTAGAGCAAAATCGCTTAGGAGGAAAGTTAGAGGGTGATTTCTGCTGCTAGATGGCCTAATATTATTCTAAAAATACCAGATATTTATATACAATGTGATGAAATAATCAATAATCTCAAACTGGAGTCAAAATAGAATGATGAATTCTCATGTTAGGACAAACACTGCTAAATAAAAATCATTTTAATAGTCTTCTATGCTTTTTCTTGTATGGAATGTTTTTTCCTATGTGTTAAGTGTATATTTTTTTTATCCTAATTTTATGCAATACCTAAATTTATTTACATCTAACTAAATTAAAATTATTTTTGCACAAATTTTTAAGAATTTTGTAAAATTTTCTTGCAGAATACAAGCTGTAACTATAAAATCGGATGGTAATAGTGCTCCTGAAATTGAAATACCAGAAGATCCTCATGAAGTTTATTCTTTAAATGTAACTAATCTGCCAATCTTACTTACTTTGAACAGGGTATGTAGTATTGTATCTTTATAAGTTTTCATTGTTATACTATAAACCTCTATAATGAATATTCCCAAACAACATACTTTTCAATCCCAAACATGTGCTGTTAGTTTATTCCTTTTACTTACCCATCATACGTAGTATAAGGTAAGTCTTGCAATCGTTTTGAAAATCGAAAAAAAAATTTTGACGGATTTACACGTTTTAGATAGTGGAGATTCCGAAAAACATATTTTTAGAAAAAAAAATTTGTCGTCTGTCTGTCTGTCTGTCTGTTTGTCTGTAAACGCTCTATCTCCCGAACAAATTGAGATAGAGACTTGAAATTTTGTATGTAGTTAGTATGTAAGAATGGGACGAACCCTATTTAATATCAGCAACCTCGATTATCCGGAACTATTTTTTTTGGACTTTCGAAAAATTCGTTCTGATGAAAGGTATATAAAAATTTTTGAATTTTTTTGTTTTAAGGAATGGATGTAAAAGGCAATAAAATAACACACATTTTGTATATAGAACGAAGTCAATCGGATTATTAGTTGCCGAGATATTTGTAATCCTGTTTTCCACATTCTTCGATTTTTCATGACCCTGTATTTCATTCAAATTTCAATTCAGAGATATATTTTAATTGGAAATGAGACGCTTAATCCGACGCAATTAATTGTTAGTTAATAGAATTATTATTTTTGGAGTTATAAGGATGTTTCTTTTACACAGTTCGGTACTACTTGAGTAGTTTGGCGTTTTATATAATTTGTCAAAATTGGTACATCAGCAGTTCTTTAATATAGCATTACTATGTATATTAACCTTATTTAAATTTTGTTTATGAATTGTAATGCATTGTATAAATAGTTTCACATGTTTTATTTTCATATGCATATCCATGATGGGTAAGTATTACGGTGGCCCCCAACGACTAGTTTAACATTTTACAACATAATTAAAAAATAAATAAAATATACATAGAAACTCTATATCACAAGTTGAAAAGTCATATTCACCTTAATAAAATAAATTACATGAATACATAATTCACAATAAATTTATTGCTTAACTACTCAAAATAGCAAAAAGTAAAAGCACACTACATTAAATGTTGACCTCAGGTATCTTAAGCAAAAAAGATCATTTAAAAATATTAAAATACAAGCTAGAAATCAGTAAAGGTTCCTAGTACAATATGTTTAACAATAGCATTTCTGTCTCTTTATGTGACTGGTGTGTGATACAGGCTCTTAAAGAAAATTAAACACAATGACTGACAAAAACATTGCTTCTTTTGCTGTGCAATTTATGTTTTGTTCAAGTACGTCTTTACTAAATTTAAGCTTTCTATAAAACATGTTTTTTCTGTTGTCATGAGATGAAAATTATTCCACAGAATTATTGTTTTGATGACTTAGATTATTACTTACCCATCATACGTAGTATAGGGTAAGTCTTGCAATCGTTTTGAAAATCGAAAAAAATTTTATGACGGATTTACACGCTTTAGATAGTGGATATTCCGAAAAACATATTTTTAGAAAAAAAATTTTGCCGTCCATCTGTCTGTCAGTCTGTCTGTCTGTAAACGCTCTATCTCCCGAACAAATTGAGATAGAGACTTGAAATTTAGTGTGTAGTTAGTATGTAAGAATGGGACGAAGCCTACTTAATATCAGCAACCTCGATTATCCGGACCTATTTTTATCGGACTCTCGAAAAATTCGTTCTGATGAAAGGTATATAAAAATTTTCGAATGTTCTTGTTCTAAGGAATGGGCGTAAAAGGCAATAAAATAACACACATTTTGCATATAGAACGAAGTCGATCGAATTATTAGTTGCCGAGATATTTGTAATCCTGTTTTCCACATTCTTCGATTTTTCATGACCCTGTATTTCATTCAAATTTCAATTCAGAAGTATATTTTAATTGAGAATGAGACGCTTAATCTAATGCAGTAAACTGTTAGTTTATATTATAATTATTTTTGGAGTTATAAGGATGTTTCTTTTACCCAGATCGGTATTACTTGAGTAGTTTGGCATTTTATATAATTTGTCGAAATTGGTACATCAGCAATTCATTAATAGAGCATTACTATGCATATTAACAATATTTAAATTTTGTTTTGGAATTGCAATGCATTGTATAAATAGTTTTCACATGTTTTATTTTCAAATGCCTATCCATGATGGGTAAGTATTACTGTGGCCCCCAACGACTAGTTTTACTGTGCAACAATAATACAAACAAAGCAAGAGATAGGATGCTTTGTTTTGTAGAGTTTTATACTCTGATATTAATATGGTTGTAAATTTAAAATTTTTATACATAATAATTTTAAAATGTATGTATAAAAGAGACTAATTTTTTTATTATTTTTTGTAATTTATTTAGTTATAAATGTATATTATGTTTCTTGTGTAAGAAAAAATGGGATTTTGCAGGTAATGGGTTGTGAAGCAGAATGGAAATAAATGATTTTTTATCAAATATATAAAAAATCAAATAAAATATCTATTCCAAGATGTATAAAAAGTTGTAGACTTATTACTTTTTATCAATAAATGTAAAAAAATAGTAGTGGAAGTATTGTATTCGCATTTTACATGAATAAACCAAATGCAAGGTTTGTTGTGTATTTTTCAGATTTTGAAATTAAATAACTACCCTCAACATTTAAAAATATCATCTCATATAGACAAATATATGTTAAAAAAAATAAAAAATTAGGGCCAGAAGTTTTGAGAAGCAAAAAAGTTTTGACTACATAGAGTATATTAAAATAATAATAATAATAATTTTTTTTAAGCTACTTGCCTCAGTGGAGTTTTTTTTTTTTTTTTTTTTTTTTTTTAGAAGTGCAACAATAGAATTAAACAATGGCAAAAGAATTATTTCAAAACTAGCTGGCCTGACCTACTACATGAAGTTATTCAGTTTTCAAATGTTATCTCTTTTTAAATGACCCTTAAATATAACTCAGATTTCTATGATTTTATATCTTTGAGTCCATTTTGTCATAATGGAGTCCAGGAATGTCATAATGTCCAAGTCCATTTATATTTTTAAATGGAAAAATTGCGAAAGGATATTAAATTAAAAGCATATGCTATTTGATATTTTATTTTCTACATAATTGAACCTTGTTTTTTGGAATCTATATGTACCAAAAGTGAATGACACCTTGACGAAACACTCAGATTCTTACTGAATTTGTAAATATTTTCGCCCATTTTATTTTGTAAAAAATAATTCTATCCATACGAACGTTTCAAAATTTTTGTATGTGTGTAAATCTGGTTTATTGAAATGCTCTTAAAAGATTGTGTTAAAATATGGACATATAGTTACTTTTAGCATAGAAGAAATATACTCTCCATGAGCCGCGATATGATTCATATTTGCCAGTGTTTTTGAATTGGTTAAATCTCATATTCTTTAAAAGCGATTACACCATAGAATTTATGAATGTTCTAACTTTAAGAATATTTTTTTGGTTTGTCGGTACCTATAGAATTGCACCCTGCAGAGGCAAAAACGCAATGATACAATCTGGTTTTTATTCATTTCATCAAATTTTTCACACATTTTATTTTGTTAAAAATATTTCTAGCTGTCTAAATGTTTCGAAATTTTTGTAGGGAGTGTAAATCTGATGTATTGAGATGTTTTTAAAAGATTGGGTTGAAATGTGTACATTTAGATTATTTTAGCATAGAAAAAATATCCTCTCTGTGAATCGCAAAAAGAGCCTTTTTCGCCAGTATATTTGAAAAGGTTAAAATTCATATTTTTGGAAACCAATTACATCATCTATTAGATGAAAGTTTCAGCTTTAAGATCATATTTTTGGTTTGTTTATATCAAAAATTGCACCTTGGAAAGACATTGACAAAACTGAGAAAAATGATTTTGGGGAAAAACGACCCTTTTCAAAATGTTTTTTTCAAAGTGTTAACTGCAACATTAATTATAATTGATTATAACATTTGAAACCTAAAAAAATGACCTTTCAAAATATGTCTTTCAAGTTTAAATGCACCGAGTAGTTTGGTGTATTTGGATTTGAACAAAATGATTCAGGAACAGAAATAAACTCTGAAAAATGGTTCTTCCTTCGATTCGGTGTGCATATGTGTTTGTGGGCATGTGGAAGCGTTCTTGTTCCCTGAGCATTAAAAAAATGTCTTTTTGATGAGAGTTGTGCTTCTTAATTAATATCTATGAATCTAATCAAAAAATTAAAATTCTGAACTTCAGGTACATCAGAAGAAACCTTTGACTAACTTCCTAAAAAGAATAAGCCTTGTATGTGCTGTAGTTTTCTCTAGCCATCACAGACACATACACACAGACAGAGTGATTTGTTCTTTTATTAGTGTAGATGAGTGCAAATATATAGAAGTTTTAAAACATTTAAAACTTTTCAGGATGTTAAAATACTGATGTCTGAAGATGTTAATAGTCCTAGCGCTTCAGTTAATCATTAGCCGTCATCAGGAAAACTGTTTTAGCTTCAAAGATATATGTTGGCTAAATATCAGAGGATGAAACCAATAAACAACAAATAATAGGGGGGGAAGGAAGGAAATAAAGTGGTTGCTATAGAAACCAGAAAAAAAGGGGGTATTCAAGATCAAATTCATCCAATATTCTAAGTATGTTAAACCATATATGTGGAATATTGCAGGATAACACATCATTACAAGTTCTCTTGCCTCTTGTCAATATCTGCAAAGCCTCTCTTAGTATACATATGTTGCAAAGCTTATGTGATGATTTTAACCTTGTTAAATAAGATATTCTATATCTTGATATAAAACAAGATAAAACTGTAGATAATTTACTTCTCTCGATATCTGTCATATGCTCTTTAATCTGTATAAATAATTTCTGAGTGCTCATGTCCACATATGTATATGTTTTCATACTGCTATATTAACTTTAAAAAGGATTATATAAATTCCATATTTATCTATGGGATTACTCTTTCTGTGTATCAGATATTTTAACTTTGTTGGTGGCTTAGCAATAAGAATTATTTATGCCTAATCTACTCAAAAAGTTGTGGAATGTATTCCATACTGCAAAGTTTACTAATGGATTGCTCTTTAACTTTACTAGCACTAGAAGATATTTTATTACTATTTTCATATTCACAAATTAACTTGTTGATAATATAATTTGAAAACCATTTTCACAAGCAGTCTCCTGGATTTTAATCAATTCATCATTTAGATAAATTCCGAACAAACTTGAAATGCTCTCTTGACATAAAACCAATAGCTGTTTTATAGTTAAATGGAACATTACTGTTATAGGGTATGGTGTTATTAGATCTGCACAGCTTTCTACAGATTTTCATATCTATGCTTTCAGTTGAAATATTCTTAACCAGTTCTACACCTAAATAGTACAACAATCCGTTTTCTTCTATTTCAAAAGGGAATTCTATGTTGTTATCTTCCGATATGTTGTTAGAATAGCTAAAAAATTCAATTAAAATAGAGATACCATGATTCCGTATTATAAGAATGTCCCCGACATATCTAATCCATAATGTGGGTTTAAGGATAGAGATAGAAATGATAAGGTTTTCATATCCTGTTGTGATGATTCTAAATGTAAATATTTACTGTCACAGAGATCTTTCAGTTTAATTAGCATACATAAATGGCTCTGTGAAAACAACTTTAATTAGTAGAAATGTAAAAGTAGCAACGAAAAGCACCAATCATATTAAATTGTAAGCATACTGGTTTCAGTAGCATATAGTTTGCCATCCTCAGTGCTTAGGATGGCAGAAAATTGCTCACATGCATAAGAGAGATGGAAGACTATTGTCCCTTCCCCCTTTCTCCTGCTGTTTTTGTCTTTTCTGTTTGCTAAGGCACAACAATTTGCTTGTTTTAGCTGAGCTGTGTACATGTGTCCTACAAAAGTTTGTTTATATTTAAATTTTCAATTTTTGAAAAATGTCGCAAAAAAGAAAAAAAGTGGTGTTAACAATTTTGGATAAATTAGAATTGATTAAAAAAATTGACAATGGTGCTGCGATAAAACAAATGAGCTTGCAATATAAAATGGGTGAATGCAGAAGGATAAACTAATACAATTCTGAGCCTCAAAAGAGAAGATTCAAACAATGCCATAGGATAAGAGAAATAGGTCTGTATGGCAAGAAATTAAGTTATGACGAACAAGCTGCTGAACAGGAATGGATAGGATTCCAGGTTTTTCAAAGAAGATGTTGAACAATTTCTTCAATCAGAAGAAATTTCTTTTGAACAAGTATACAATGTGGTGAGTCAGAACTGTTCTAAGAATGTTTGCCAACATGAACTCTGGCTATTCAAAGTGAAAATCAAGCTCCAGGAGATAAGTGTAGTAAAGAATGATCTAACAATATTGCCTTGCAGTAATGCTACAGGATCACATAAGCTAAAGTTAGTAGTGATTGAAAAAAGAAAAATAATAATAATCTTTTAAGGGAACAAGAGCTGAGAACCTCCCAGTACATTATTTCAACCAAAAGACAGGTTGGATGAGTAAAAACAATATTTATAAAATAGTGTGAAGAAATGTTTATTCCCTAAGTTAGGAAGCATCTGGCATCTTAAAATTTATCTCAGAAAGCTGTATTAGTGTTTGTCCCAGAATAAAAATAAAGGCAAGGTGCTCCTTCAAAAAGAAGGACAATTCAGCTGAACAAAAAGGGCATATTTTCAACCCTTTCTGGTACAAGACAATTCTATTTATAAAATAATTGACTGACACCGGGATTTACAAACAACTTTTTTTAAAAAAAAAACTTGTTACTTTAAATTTTCATTGTAAATACAAAATTTTATTAAGATATTCTTGGTGTTGTTGGTAAGTTTGGAATTAAATTAGGTGATCCCAGCATGGGACCACTGCACCAAAAAAGGTTTAAAAAAGGGCTTTTGAAAATTAAGCATCATTTCTAAGATTATGCCATGAAATGGAATTTTTGAAAATTAAAAATTTCCATATTTTAGTAATTCTCATTACAGTAGACTCCCTCAAATCCGCAACCCTAAAATCTGCAACTCTCTAAAATCCACACATAATTTACGGATGTAAACAATGAAACATTTAATTCAGATATAGGGACAAAATTTGACTTTTTTAGTTTTATATAAATTCCGTATATATTTTATTTTATAATTTTTGTTAAGATTACTAAATTCAAGTTTTTACATGAAGGAAGAATAAATTTATTTGTTAAAGAATTCAAGATATTGCTGATATCATTGATAATCACAATCTTCTGACCAAATATATTTATGTATTAATCAACCTTGTTTGGTTATTAAATCTGGCTAAATCTGAAATAAAACTTCATGTTTTATCATTTTGATGTGAATTAGTAATGTACCTTTATGACTCAAATTTCATTGAATAATTTAGGAAAAATACATTTCATCTTTATAATGAATATTTAATCCTACATTATTGAATATTAATTTGACCTTTGCTTTTAATATTTCAATCATTTTAAAAATTATCTAAATTTTTATTATTTTAATTTATTACTTATTTTAATATTTTATTACAGTCTAAACATTCATTATAGTTCCAATTGCATTATTAAATACATTTAAATTACTGTTTTAAAAAATGTAAACAAAGCAATGACCAGAAATCTGCAAAATTCTAAAATCTGCACAATCTCTCGTCCCAAGCTGTGCAGATTTGAGGGAGTCTACTGTATTTTACTGTATATATTTGTTCAGTATTGAACAGAAATTTTTAACAACATATAACATAGTTTGTTAAATTTAATAACAATTAAAAATTGCACTAATTTCAAAATTTTGTACTATAAAATTAATTTAATAAAGATTTTTTTTACCTTGTTAAAAAAATGCAATTTATTTCTTTTATAGGTTGGAACTGAATTTATTATAGATGCCACCAGAGAAGAGGAGGCATGTTGTAAAGCAAAGCTGCTCCTTGCAATCTCTCCTGTAGATATTGTTTTGATGAAAGAAATGGGAGGTCCAGGAAGTTTGCATATTGACAGCATTACTGATATAATTGAGGTAATTCTTTAGTACTTTTCTTTTTTCTTAGAAAAGAAAGTTTTACATGTAATTAAAATGCTGTTTGTTTTTGTCTTCAAAAAATATTGAATATATAGTCAGGGCTATATTTAACAAAGCTGTAATTTGTAAATTTTTTTATTACAACTTCTTACTTGCAACCAAGAGCATTTTTACTTGTACTTACCCTGTAAAATAACTTCCTCTTAAAGTGTGATTAGATCAATGTATTTTTATAATGCCTTTTTCTCACATTTTGAATTTATTTAACTTGCTATTTTCTGAAATAGGCAAAAATGTGAGGAATATTGGAGAATAAAAAATAGTATGAAAGAAAATGTAGAAAAAACACAGACAAATTGATTTTTGGTCTAATAATAAATCGCATATGCTAATTGACATATTTTTAAAACTTTTTTTGACATCACTCTGTTTGAGGGGGAGAAGTGGGGTGGAAGGTTATGCTTTGTTAAATCTTTTGAGGTATGTTTGCATGTTTATATTCCGATTTATGTGAAGTACTAAACCTATGTTAAAAAGATATTAGAATAATTCTATATTATTCTCCATTGAAAAAAATTAATGATTTTACAATTAAACTTATTCTTAGGGTTGTTTGATTTAAATAAAATTATTTTTAAAAAAAATCTTTGATTTAAATTGCAATTTAAATAAAATCATTTTAAAAAATCTTTGACTTAAATTATTATTTACATTGTTGTTTATGGGCTAAATAAAAATCAAATTTATTGTTTATGATGAAAGAAGAGTCATCATTCATGTCAAAATCTCAAAATGATCTTTTAATAACATTAAATAAAACATCTATAAGTTTAAAATACTATTATTTTGTGAAAGTAAATGCAACTGTATTAAAAATATTATCTATCCATAGTGCTTTGTCAAAAAATACTTATAAATGCTTTCTCATTTTTGAATGATCACTTCATTTTTGCAAGTTAAATGTTTAAGCTCTATTTGAATCTATTTAACATAGAAGTACTTTACTTATAATAAAATCCAAGTGAGAGAAAGTATCAGTAACCATTCCATAATGAACTCATCTATTTTATTAGTCAACAGTTAGATGGAGCCATGATAGGCTTGATTTCAATTTGAGATGTATGGAAGAAAACTCATCTGAGTAAGTACGAATTTCATCTATTTCAAATGACCTCAGCTCAACACATTTTCTATAAAACATTCAAAACTAGAGCTGTTGCAAACCACTCATATTCATTACTCAGTAACAATATATTCTCAAAGATACGAAGTACTGAATCATTACTTAGAAAATATGACTTGTTAGTCATAACTGTGTCAATACACAACCAAAGTAAAACTAACTTTAAACGTTGGTCGAATGCAGTAAAAGATGTGAAATTGTGTTCAGACTCTGACTATAGGCACCAGTTTCAAGTGTTTCTGTATCAGTATATGCATGTCATTCTGTTTGTATCAGTTATTCTCAAATCTGAAATAATTAGGACTTCATATGAGCTTGTTGATTTATTATTATATTATGAAAAGAGAAAGAAATAAAAAGTGGATATATTTTTTTGGAGCATCAAATGATAAAGCAACATGTGATTCATATTTATGTCAAACAAAGTGTTCAGTTAAAGAGGATTCAAAACGAATTGAAAAAAGATGAAATAATATATATATATACTTTTATAAATAAATCCAGTGCAGTACAGATATTACCAAAATTTAAAATTCAGTGAAAATGATATACAAACTGTCTATGTATAATAAACATGAAAAAATGAATTCCTATTAAAATAAACAAAACAAAACATCAGTTGAAGTATGAAGTTCTATAGAATGAAGGTTAACAGAAATATGAAAAACAAATGGATGAAAAAACAATAGATAAGCTTATATTGTAAACCACTTATCAGGGATACATAATTTATAAATAAAAGTAATAATCCAGTCGATTTTTATAATAGGTTGAGCTATAAGCTAAGAAATTTCACCCATTATATACCCTACTGACTAGCTGAAACATCAAAACAAAATAGTAAAAGAAAAAATTAATTAGAAAAAGAAAAATGTTGTTTTTAAACATAAATCAAAGAATTCAAAAATAATAATGCAAATGATGTAAACTTTGCTTGATAAAATGATAAAGTCTAAAATGAAAAAAAATTCTTTTAAATGTTCTGAAAATTTTCAACCAGTTAAATACAGTCGAGTCTCTATGTAAGGAAATCCATCGTTCAGTCAAAAAATTCATTATATAGAAAAATTCGTTGAATAGAGAACGGCAAAAAAAAATTTCCATTTAATGTTTAAATTTTGAAACAGATTTCTTTTTGATGTGTTTAATTAAGTTTTTGAAATATTTAATGGGATTTATCCAGAATCTCAAACATTTTCTCTGCTTCCCTTTTTTTCTCCAGTGTCATATTGATTACTTTCGAAATTATTACTTTATCAGAGAGAGTTATGCTTATCCTAGAAGCGATTTTATGCAGATGCAGTGGAAGATAACACCAGTTGAGATGACTTTTAATAACAATTCTTCCTTGAAATGATCTCTTACAACAACAAGCATCTACTTTAAACTCTGAAAGTAATGAGAGTTAGTTTAAGTAGATGAAAACCTGCTGAAAAAGACAGTCTTTACTGCATTTGCCCCCTTATTCCTGCCTTAATATGCAAACCAAGAAACAAACAACATTTTCAAGACGACAATTGAATAGTTTTATTTTTTTGGGATGCTTTGTGATAATTCCAAATCAGCTTTGTGATAATGTTTACAAATATATTCTGTTCAAGTAGCCAAATCACATTTACTTTTTACTAGAGATGTAAATTTTCCGGAAAAATATAAGTGGCGGAAAAAAACTGGTTTTTTACCGGTTTTTTTCGGAAAAAAATGGAAAAATTGGAAAAACTCTTTTTTCATGACTATTTCTCCCAAATAAATTACATTTTCTTAGAGAATATTAAATAATAAACATTTTTTCCCATTTATTTGTATTAAATGAAAATTATTTTCACTTTATATTACAAAATAAAAAGAAAATAGCAAAGCCTGCTTTTAAATTTTAGTTTTTTTTCCACAGCCTAAGAATTTTTAAAACACTATTGTTTGTTATATCATATCTCTGTTGAAATGATTTTTCACTCTAATTTTTACTCATTTTTCCAATATGTCTGCAGTTTGGAATGAAATAAATTATGCATTCCATTTACATAAGTATAGTTTTTAAGTAAAGGATACTAGTTTTAAAAAAAAATTGTTGCAGTTTTGTCATTATTATAAATATCAGTATTAAAAAAATTCCATTGTTTGTTTAAAAATATGTATATTTTTACATTATTACACTTTTTTCTTACAATTGTAATTTTATTTCCTTTAAAAAATATGTTTAGTTTTGATATAGCTTTCCAATCTCAACTCAAAGTTTTGATTTAGTTTTATAATCTAAATTCAAACAAAACTAAGTTTTTGTTTGGCTTACTCAGGTCTGCAACTAAAAAAATAGCATAGGATTTATTGACTGGTAGATTTTTACTCACTGAAACCAGAAAAATATTTTTTTAAAGTTTAATTAAACGTAATTTTTTTCTTTTTATCCTGAAATCTGGTATTCTATTCTTGAGTAAGAAACCATATTCAATAATGTTTCCTTATGGTAATTTCATATTTCTACAATGGAACTCAAAAGTTATGAAAACAGAACACTACAAATAGAAAATGCTCGTGATGAATTAACAAAAGCAGTTACATACAGAGATAAATTTCTAGTTTGCTTTAAAAAACTACAAAAATTCAAAGTTTAATCAAAAGGGAATGTATAATTTGGAACATAGTTACTTGTAATAAAATATGGTTTTTTTTTTTTCATCGTAATTGTACTTTTCTAATGCAAACTGCCCATGTTTTTGCGACATTACTATACATTATTCAGGTAAAATGGAGTTCAATTTTAGATTCAATACCTTGAAAAAACATTCAATTAATCAGCTATAACGAAATCTTGAAAAATGCAGCATAGTAGTGCCACCTATAGGGCAATTTACACCAAAAACTAAACAATCTTAATATATATCAGGAACTGTCTGAATCTGTAATTTAATAAAAAATCGTCCTTTAGTCCTTGAGATAGAACTATTGCGATAATCATGAATAATGCAGTATAGCATAGTCATCTGTTGAGCGATTTACACCAAAAAGTAATGTGCACAAAATTATATCAAAGATTAACTTAATCTGAAATTTTATGAAAATACATACATTAATTCTTGAGATAGAACTATTGTGGAAATTATGAATAATGCAGCATAGTAGCGCCATCAGTTGTGCGATATACACTAATAATTAAACATCTCGAGTTTATATCAAGGTGTAACTGAATCTAAAGTTTTGTGAAATTATGTGCATCAGTTCTTGAGATCGAATGCCCATAAAATTTTTGTCCCACCATACAGACTCACAGTGTGACAGATATTTTCCAAAAACTATCAAATCGTGTTCAGGACCTTCTAAAATATTTAAATACACCAAAAACTGGAAGTCAAAATTTTCATGAATTCAATACTTACTTCTTGAAAAGATAGAAAAAAAATAATAAATGCATGCTTCAAATTTTATGTTAATTTTTTAATTTTACCATTTCTATTAATCGGCATATTATTGAAATAATTTTGCACATGAATTAATTTTTTTTTAAAGAAGTTCCATTTAATTATACATCTAGATTTTTTTCTTGTAATCCTGTTTTTGTGAAATTGTGAATTTTTTGTATATATACTTATACAAAATATATTCAGAATTTGTGAATAAGAAATTATTACTATTTTTAGAGTCCTATTTAGACATTTTTAATAAGGTTATTTATGCATATATACAACTTGATAAGATTCAGCTGCTATATGGCATGAGACTTTTTTTTCTTCAATCACTGCATTTGCGAAAGATTCAATTTGTAGATTAAACTTTTTTCTGAAATGTCTATTTTCAAGAGAAATTTTGTGAAGGGTCTTGTGTTTCAAACAAGAAAAAAATGTGAAGGATCTTTTCAAGTCTTCTCAAACAGATTTCTGCTCAGAGATCAGATTACAGTGGCGCAGCCAAGGGGGTGGTTTTGGGGTTAAAACCCCTCCCAGAGCTAAGAAAGATCGCTATTATTGCCGCTTATATGAATCAAAACCAAATTTAATATTTAAACGTTTTGGCGCATTTCGGAATCCTTCGCTTTATTGAATCAGATTTCATTTAATAAAATGATTCGATTAAATGGCGAAAATTCTACTTAAAATTGTGAAAGTGCATATTATATGCATTAGTTAAGTAAAAATTGGTTATTTGAACAAAATCACTTTTCTGAGATTATTATGCTAAAAAAATGTTGATTTCCTGCCACACAGATGCTCATTAAGTTTAAGTATTGTACAGTGAACATTCTAATTAGTACTGATTCTATTAACCGGCAATCACCTTTATCAGAAATTCAAAACCCCCCTTAGAACCGAATTCTAGCTGCGCCACTGTCAGATTACCCACATTAAAGTTTTCATGTGAGACATTCAACATAAAAATAAATAAAATAAAAAGTATGAAATGTATCTATTACAAAATTTTCACTATATTATTTCAAAAATGAAATTTCAATTTTTCCAGTTCGGAAAAATTGAAAAATAAGCCTTCGGAAAAAAACCGAAAAAAACTGGTTTTTTTCCCCAATTTTTCCGGTTTTTTTCCGAGCATTCCCATCTCTACTTTTTACACACTGTCAGTCAAAGTTTGAAAAAAAAATAATCATTATAACCAAATTAACAATTACTTATTCCTTTCATTTTTTTTTTTTTTTTTTTTTTTAGATTTTTAGATTTACTTTCAATACATTGTAACACTTTATTGTTACATTAACAAATTACTGTTGCAAATAACTTTTTTAGATTTGCTTATAGACTACTGAACAAATTTTTTCAAAAGGTGGGTAATTAGTGATGATTGGCAAAAACAATAGTGATTTTTGCAACAATGTGGTGAGAAATTCAAATGTAGAAGACTATGAGAGCAATTATCTATCAAAAAATTTTCCATATGTATGCAATATATTTTTAACATATGCAGAATGTATAAAAAAAATTGAATTCATCAATACAATTAATTTTACAAAAATAGGGTACTTTTATGTCAACATGTTCAAATCTTGGCAATAGAATATTTCTTTGGTACTTTTACATTAGCCTGGCAAAAATCTCATCAACAACTGCCAATAACTCTTTTGTATGTATGTGTGTGTGTAAATTAGAAACTATACTTTGATGTTGAAATAAAATGTTTTGTTTTATGCTTTATTTTTTTCCCTTTTTTTTCTGTATTTTAAAGAAAATTAAGGAAAGGCAAGCTCCTTTTAATGCCTGATATATATGTACTTTAAATGAAGGTTAACTATTTAAAATGAATTGAATGATTTACATTTAAAATGAAAATAATGCTAATGCTACGCAAATTATAAAGATTAGAAGAACATTTGGCAATTTATCAATTGTTTGTGGCTAACATATCATACCACTTTTTTTTGCCAAAAACCGATTTTAATTTTTACATGCATAAATTAGAAAAAATGTTTAAACTGGTAACTGTCTTGTGAATCATATTTATGGTATTAAAATAGAAATTTGCAGATTTTTATATTTCATAATAATTTGAAATTTAAATCCATATGCTCTAACTTAAAAGAAAAAAGAAATGTCTGACTTAGCTTTACACATTTGAAAAAATAATACAAAGTTTCAAAGCTAGAGTTTTAGCAACCAACCTTCTAACTGAAAAGTGTTTTGAACAGCACTTCGTACTATTTGAATATTCACATTAATTTAGTGGCGCATTGAGAGCAAAGCCAGAGCTATGGGAACAGAAAACTGACATTTTCTTCATTGATTTATCACTTCTTGGGAGTTTGTATTCGAATGTTCTTGTCTAAATCAGGACCGCTCGAAAATATCACTAAATCGAGACCTTGGATATTTTGAATTTGAAAACTTCCATCACAAGATACATTTGTAAAACTTAACACAAATCCTGAAATTACCTTGCAGGAAGAGTTAAAACTACATCATTTAAAGCATGGACAGCAGGAACATGCTTTATTTATTTCCAATGCGACTCATCCATGTTATTTTAATGTAGCATCTCTTATTGAACAAGGTATTTACTAGACATTTTCCAATCTTTTGTACATACTTCCACAAACTTCCATTGAAATACTTAATTGTGTAACAAAAAATTATGCTCCAATCAAAGAATTCTAAATTCATGTCTAATGGATATAACCAAAGTGATCGATTTTTTTTTTTTTTTTTTTTTTTTTTTTTTTTTTTGCAGCTCGATTCTGTAAAAATACAAACTAAAAAAATCAACAAATTGTGACATTAATAAAACTACTCTTTTTTTTTTTTACATTAATAAAACTACTATATACAAAAGGAAAATACAGAAAGAAAACAAATCTACAAAATTGTATTAATTTTACAGAAACTGACAAATTTATTCAAGCAAACATTGAAAGGGTATTGTTCGTGTTTATTCTTTATAGTCTGACTCAATGAATTTACAATATCAACTGTGTTCACTTCGGCTCCACTGTAGGGAATACAAATTTATTAGCTGTACAACTTTTCATGAATTTAACAGTTTACTCATCTGAACTATCACATGACAGCTAAGATAACATTCATCTTTGTTGAAATTATCTTTACTTTGTGCAGCTATAATTTCACTGAAAAATAATTTCTTTTAACTATTGGAAAAAACTGTGTGGCTAGTTCATTGCCTGTTCATCTTTTTCCCTGGTGAATTTATGCTTCTTTTTATACAATTCTATGATTTTTTAACTATACTTACTTAGGCACTTCTTTGCATTCTTAAGGGATTTTTTTCCAAGTCTTTGCTTTTTAAGCATTGTATATTATTTTGCCTTTTTTTAAACCTCTTTCCAGTTGTGACCTTCTATGTTTTGTACTATCTCCACTGGGATCAAGAACAGGAGCAGGGGGTGGAATAGTATCTTTCTGTATGAGTGTAAATTTTTCACTACATTTCTAAAAATAATATTTTTTGCTTCTTTCTCTCCATCTTTTTCTGATTTTCCTTTGGTCATGGTTACTTATTTTATGTATTCCTTTTATTTTGCCAGCCTCTTTCCTGACATGATACCTTTTCTCTTTTATCGTTTCTGTTCCTCATATTTTTGTGGATCATTCCTAATTGTTTCATGTAAATTTTCTCAAGCATTCTTTTTTTCTTCTAGCTTTTCTCCCTTATTTAACAGCTACTAGTTGGATTCTTCTTCCTTTTGTTTTAAATGGATTACCTATTCATTTCTGAACATTTTTTCCCATAAAAAAAAAAAAAAAAAAAAAATCAGTATTGTATTTTAAATATAGGTATATTTAATATCAACAAAGCAATCTTATATTAATTGCACAAAGTATAAACACATTTTATATGTTTATTATAAAAGTTAAGTGATCCACTTTATATGTTTAAAATTTGTGTTTTAATAAATATATAATACCAGTACTCAAGTTGGTAACTTCATAATTTTTTATAGAATATCTAAAATTAAAATACCGCACCTCTGTTGTTTACTATCACCTTGGTGAAAATGAAATGCACAAGGAGTATCACAAAAATAAGGAACTTTCTTTAAAAATAGGTTTAATAAAAGTTTTTTTCAGGAAACAAAAAATTTTTTGGGGGGTATTACAATTTGCACATGTTAAGCATATTAAAACAGATAAACTTGTATTTTTACATTATTTTACGTAACTGAATTTCAAGTTCACGAAGGTGAGAATTTTCAATAACTACTCATAATTCTTCAAAAGAAAATCGGTCTTCTTGTTTCTCTTCTAAAAACTCAGAACTTCTTCATAGCTGTAAATAAACAAAATGGATGACTTGCATCATGGGAAATAAAATGTGATGCCAGTAGTGTCATTTATCAGTGAAAAACGACATTTTATATTTGGGTATCAGAAGTGAGAATTTATTATGTGACAGAAATAATTATTCTACTGAAACAAATTAAATCGCAATATAAAATTTTTAAATATTTAGCATTTGAGGTACTTGTGAAAGGAAAAATAAAAAAGTAAATATATTTTTTAAATTAATCAAGTTATTAAACAGCATTAACAGTCACACCAGTTGTGTGACATGCCATGGTAGTGAGAATTCACATACTGTGTGCCAAAAAAACTAATAAATAGAAAAAAATATTATAAAAAATTGGTATTGATTTAAATGGACATAATTTTATTGCAATTATAAAATACAGTTAAATGAATTATTCTTTAATTTTTTTACTGTGAAATGCATGCGACTGAAATATTACACCTTTTGAAGAATGATCTATAAAAATTTAAAGAACTGTTAAAACTCTAAAATTATGCTGCTCATTCCATTTTTATATTAATTTCATCCTGATTCAGTATGAAAAAATAATTTTATGTTAAAAACTGAATTATAAAACATATAACTGAATGAGATTGAATGTCACTTAAACTATGTCAGATTAATTATATTTTTTTCTTTATAGGTTGGTCATGAAATAGGAACAAAACTACAAAAGCAACTTAATGAAATTTTAGAAGCAGAAAAACTAATTCCAAAAAAGAAAAAATGTTTATTGTCTTAAAATGTGTTATTTGTATTTATGTAAATATAAAAAATATTTCTGAAGATCTGTTTCAATTTTCTTTTAACCTTTTTTACCTTGGTCTTAAATCACAGAAAATTATCAGTTTTGAAAAGAAATACAGAAGACTCCCTCAAATCTGTAACTCTCTGAAATCCATACATAACAATGAAGCATTCATTTTAGTTGTAGGGACAGAAATTGACATTTTTTAAAATTTTTATATCAGTTCCATATATATTTTTATTTGCAGAAAAATATGTATGGAAGAAATTTAAAGAAATTAGTAATATTAACTATTGTTAATATTACCAATTTCTTTTTAAGAAGAAAGAATAAATTTATTTCTGACAAAATTCAAGATATTGTTGTTATTACTAGTAATCACAATCGTTTTACCAGATATATTTATGTGGGTCATTTTCAAAAAACTTGTACATTCTATGTCCCCCAACTTTAAGAATTTTTAATAACTAACTAGCAGTTACCCGTGTCTTCGTTCACATAGCATTTAAAGAAGAAATAATTGATCAATCAAGCAAAAAATTTCAATGATGAAAAGCATGTGTAATTAACTTTTTATCGCGAATTTATGGTAAAAAACTTCTAATGATCCCTATTTGCAAATTTTTTTGCTGGTTAAAATTTTCCTTTCAGCAATTAATACTAATAGATAGAAACATTCTTGAATACTTTTGTTCAGCCCTGTAGTTTTCCAAGTGCTTTTAATACACGAAAGTATCCTGCTAAAACTTAGTTCAAACAAAAATATTCCTTATTACTACCTAAATTACATTTTCGGAAATTATCATCTGAAGACAACCTTGTATCCAGTTCTTTGCGGGACTCTGTATATCATTTTATATATATACTACAAACACTTCTTAGTTTACGGAATGCAGTTCAAAATAAAAATGCATATTTTATTTAAAAACCACCTTTAAGTAAATTACGTTTATATTCAGTAACCTTTCCGAGATCTTTTTTGTAACCCTGTATATCTAAATTTAACTATTTATACTATTACCATTTATACTCTCCATTTAATATGCATACATTTAACGAAACTTAAAAGCACATATCATAATTCAAAATGCATTTCATCCATGCAACAGTCATCATCCATCATATACAGTACTTCGGGTAGAATATATAATATTTGAAATTTTTTGTGTGTCCCTATAAATGCTATGCACTTCGTATTATGCATAAATAACTCACATTAAGCCTCAGCAACGTATATCAATTTGATTATACATGAAATCGTTTACCATAATTAAAATATGTCGGAAACTGTTCCTGCCTTTATTCTTATGCAATGGAATTCTTCTGTGTGACCCTGTAAATGAATAATAAGTGTCCTTTTCACTACATACTTTACAAAATGCATATTTTAGTGCACTTTGTAAATGCATATAAATTTGAATATGTTACACAGGGTGTAACATCGTTAAATTTAATTAAAACGATTTTTCCCCATAATGCCGTAATGTAAGGAAATGTTTTGACTATCCCTGTAAATAAACTAATCATGGTAGAAACTTCATTTTCAAAAGGTATTCGTGCTAGGTAAACATTAATAACGTCCAAAAATTTCATGGAAATCGGAGTATATTTACGAAAGTTAGAAAGCGACCAGACAGACAGACAAACCGAAAGCATAATAACTTTTCAACTTTGTTCGAAAGTGTTAAAAAATTGAGCCAAAAATATATTAATCTTTAGTTTTATTTTCCACCTTTTCCCCACAAAAAATTTCTTCCATCGATAGTTATGAGTTTTGAATAAAATATTCATTTGTATGTAACTTTTAACCTATTTATTAGTATAAGTAAAAAATATTTCTGATTCATTTTAAATATGACGTCATTATATTTATCTCGCTCCATTAGCTACTGATATTCATACCCCTTATGTTTTAAACGACTGCTATAAAGTACCTGATTTATTTCAACTATGACGTCACATTTTCATAAGTGAACCATTTTATTAAAAATATAATTACTTTTCATTCTTTTTACTTTTAATTTATGTCGCCATATTTTACACAAAAATTCCCATTAACTAAACAAATATCCTTGTTAAATATATTATAAAAAATACACTTTTTATTTTTATTTCAAACATGACGTCATATTTATTTTCTTTTAAATTATTTTATTATAATTTTTCGCGTGGAAGTTTTTTATTAAAAATTCATTGCCGCTGAAAATTTTTTATTCCAATTTTTTATTTTCTTGGCAACAGGAAAGGAAAATGGTTAAATTTTATCTGAAAAATGCCTATTGATTTTGTATGCAAAATAATTAAATTTTGAATTATTAAGGAAAATATTTGAATGAAATAAATAAAAATTAGCCTATGTTCATTCCACTCCTGTAATCTATCTATATGCAAAGATTCAAAGACATTAATCCATCCGTTTTGAAGCCAAGTTCATTCCAATTTTTCGGACACACTTTCACATTTATAATATATACTAGCTGACCCGCCCGGCGTTGCCCGGGTCCGTTATAATAATGTTAAACGAACTTGAAATTTTTATGATTTTATCTTTAACTCAAAATATGTGTTAATACACTGTTAAGAATTTGACCCTTTTGCTGCATCGTCACTCCACCGCTTTTATAGAAAATGATTACTTCAGCCTATTTTGGAGCATTGTCATAGGTCAAAAGAGATATATTCTATAAAAGCGGGGGAGTGATGATACAGCAAAAGGGTCAAATTTTTTACAGTGTACATTATATTAAATACGTGCCCCCTGACTGTGTCAAAAATTGGTTTTTAAAAAAAAACTAATATTTAGCTGCAAAAATACCTAAAATGACTGCAATGGGAAACGCAGGAGGGAATATGTGTCCAATGATTTCGTGTTGATATTTATCCTTAAAATTACTGTTAAGTGACTTAACTAAATACTTTTTTCACATAGATATCCCAAGTGAAATATTTTGAATTTCAAACTAATTATATATCACTCTTAAATCTGACTATACCGTGAATGAAATCGATTCTCGATGATTCGCTAAAAGGTTAGTATATAATATTATAAATTCAGAGCCATTTTACAAAAATAGGTGTATATTTTTTATCAAACATGCGTAATGTTCATTCTATGAACAAAATCCTAACCGTAACCTAATTGTATCGGAATCATAACTTGTCTAACTTAGCTGTATCTTCACAGTAACCTAACTGCAAGTTAAATATACCATAAATGTAACTTGGCCGTCACCTAATCACAACCTACCCATAATCTAACCACAACCTAACCGCAACTTAACCTTAACCTAACTGTAACTTAACCATGACCTAACTGTAACTTAACCGGAAAATAAAATAACAAAAGGGTCACCGGAACGTAATTGCAACCTAACTGCTATCTAACCGTAACCAAGTTCTAATTTAACATTAACTATAAACGAAATATTTTAACCATCTCGCGCTAAGTACTTAGTTTCACTTTCCACCGCTACGGAGCGCATTATGTTTTGTAGAACATCCGAATTTTAGGTTCGGATTGGATTCATGTTCATGGAAATTATTTTGTCTTCTTCGGATACGGTTATGATTGTTTGGAATATTTGTGTTCAGTTTAGATTCGGTTCAATTCAGATTTCGTGGGGTTTTTTTTCCCTTCAAATGGGATTTTTAAGTTCGGGTCGGGTTGTACTTATATGGAAATTATTTTACCTAGTTCCAATGAGGTTATACTTCACTGAAATATTTTTGTTAGGTTCAGATTAAGTTTGGTTCAAATTTCGGGATTTTTTTTTTCTTTTTTTTACAAATTTTTTGGTTTGGAATGGGGATTATGTCCATGGAAATTATATTGTCTTGTTCATATCTGGTTATAGTTATTTGGACTATTTTCGTCGGATTCAGATTTGGTTCGATTCAGATTTCAGGTATTTTTTTTAAATTGATTTTTAAGGTTCTGGTGGGATTCATGTCCAGGGAAATTATTTTGTCTTGCTCGGATCGGGTTTTGGTTCTTTGGAATATTTTTTTCGGGTTCAGATGTCGTTCAATTCAGATTTCGGCTTTTTAATGGAATTTTTAGGTGCAGGTTGGGTTGCGCATCAACGGAAATTATTGTGCATTGTTCGAATAAGGATATGCTTCTCTGGAATATTTTTGTCAGATTCAGATTTAGTTCATTTTTTAGGTTCGGATTGGGTTCATGTTCATGGAAATTTTTTTGTCTTGTTCAGGTCCGGGTATGGTTCTGTGGAATATTTTTGTCGATTCAAATTTCAGGTATTTTTTTCAAATGGAATTTTAGGTTCCGATCGGTTTCATGTCCACGAAAATTATTTTCTCTTATTCGAATCCGGTTATGGTTCTTTCAAATATTTTGATCGGATTCAGATGTAGTTTGCATAAAACTTCAGGCTTTTTTTTCAAATGGAATTTTTTAGGTTCGAGTCAGGTTTAAGTTCATGGAAGTTTTTTTGTCTTGCTCTTATCAGGTTATAGTTCTTTGGAATATTTTTATTGATTTCAGGTTTCATTCTGGTCATTTTTTTGGGTTTTTTCAGAGAAAAATTTTAGGTTCGGGTCGGGTTGCATATACACGAACATTATTTTTCCTTGATCGGATTGGGGTATGCTTCATTTGAATATTTTTGTGGGATTCAGATTTGATTCGGGTCAAATATCAAATCCATAGTTTTTTTTTTTTTCAAATGGAATTTTTAGGTTCGGGTCGCGTTTATGCTCATGAAATTTTTGTCTTGCTTGGATCGGAGTATAGTCTGTTTTTTTCTGGTTGGGATCGAGTTATGTGTTAATACGCCTAAACATTATGTTTTGCTACTATTCTTTTAGTGACTATTTTTTATATATAATTTATTTTGCTATTTGATAATTTATTACTGTGTATGAATCGTCTGCTTATTCGAACAATTGTACGTCAAAGAGCCATTTCATTTTTGTTTTAAAAACAAATTAAAGTCTTAATAAAATTTTAACTTAAATAAATGCATTCAAATTTAATCAATGATTTAAAAAAACTGCTAAAAAGCCTCATATATACATATATTAACTGCAACATAGCCAACCACAAATATATTCTAATGTACGAAGTACCAACGATCTGACGTAATAGCTATGTTCAAAAATCCTAAGTTAAACTGACATTTTGCCAGTCTATGAATTTTAAAGGTCTTTGGGAAAAAAAACAGTCACTTTTGAAATGTCAAAATCTCAAATTGGTTTCTTTTATAGAGTAAAAAGAAATTCATAGAGTGGAGGTATTATCTCTGGAGATGATGCTTAAGATGTAACCCTACATTAAATCCAATTAAGTACCAACAAAAGCACGTGCTTTGACACGCCTATCAATTGGCGAAATTTTAAAATGAAGGGCCAAAATCACAGTCAAGTGAAATCCAGCCACCCCATTGGTCGTGTGGTAAGGGTGAAAATCACGAACTTGTTCCTCCATTTGAAAAAGGTGAGGGGGAAAGTATTTTTTAAGCGATTGTTACCGTCTGTTCTTATTTAAGATAAACCATCGAAATTAACTCAATTAAGATATTTTGATGCCATTTTATAAAATGAGAGTGAAAAATTTAGATTATAAATGAAAAGAGATAAGATTTACTTCAAAACTGCCGCTACGATTTTTTCTCGGAAAAAGGAGTATGACAACATTTACCCAACTGCTAAGAGATTGTTCCCTGAAAAGGACGCGGCTCAATGACCAATGAGGTGTTTGGATTTCATGGGACTGTGATTTTGGCCCTCCATTTTAAAATTTCGCTATCAATTGAAACAGGTTTAAACCTGTATTTTTTTTTTCTCTCATTTTTAAAAAAAGAACTAATTTATCGCTTCACCGGGAAAAATTTATTAATTGTTTTATCATATGTGTTTTAAATATCAATATAGAAAATTATTTTAACGTTTTGCTTGAAAATATAACATTATTTTGTTAGTACATTAAAATCGTCTGCAGTCAGAAATTTATATTTTAGATTAATATTTATTACTTAAGTTTTCATACATGATTTTAAAAGAATGTTTTCATCATTATATTTTAAATATTTATTTACATGCAATTATTAAGTCATAAACATTTTTTATCTACGTTATAAAGTACTGAAAATTACATTAATGAAGGAAACTTTTAGTTATACAATTTTTAATTCGTATCAAATGTTTTCAATATCTTATTTAATTTTAATTTGATATTTAATTATTGCTAATTTTCCAATTTCCTTCATTTTAAAAGCGAATATTTATTCTAATAAATAATAATAGAACGAAGACCATTTTAAAAATTTGCTATTTCCTCTTGAAATATGCTTCAACTGTAATTCATTTCTTTCAATTCGTCTTATAATACAAAATCTCTTCCACGTCCTTTTGTTTGCCACATTAAATTTGAGCGATAAATGGTTTCATATCGCAAACCTTTTTTGAGCTTACTTCACCTCCACTTATCTTATTCCTCCATGGGTTTCTTTAATTCTGTCTCAGCTTTCTTATTACTTCTGCGAAAATTTTTACACAACGAACCAACCATAAACAAATGAAAGAGAAAAAAATTGGGAAAAAGATGATTTTTTATGAGAGTGACTTCTTGATTTTAATTAATTACTCAGTTAATAATTGGAATTTTGAAATTCTGAAGCTCAGGTGCATCAGGAGAGATATTGGGCTACTCTCAAAAAAATTTTGAGCTTTGTACGTTAGGGTGGGCCGAAAAAAACTTTTTTTCGATTTTCGATGATGGCGGGTGCGGAAAAGTGGCCACTGGTGGCACTCAGTTCACACAAAAAATTTGAGATTTTTTGGACAATTCCTTACCCTGCCGCAAATGGCTTGAAGTTTTGCCATTTTTTAATTTTTTTAGCAAAAAAAAAAAAAAAAAAAATTAAATATTAAATTAAGTTTTTTTGTTGTATTTAGTTGAAAAGATGTATTTAATGTGCCAAATGTTTAAATAACCTCTAATTATGCATTAGTTTAGTGCTATGTTCTTTTAAAATGTACTTGATTTTAACTTGTTTCGCGTTCCGTACCAACGCGAAACACAGAGAACCCCTCGCGTGGATGCAGCTGCACGCCGAGTTTAACTCGCCTATAAAAATCGGCTAATTTAAAATGCACATAGCAATTAAATAATGCATTATCAGAACCTATTTAAACATTAGATACGTTAAATATGTCTTTCCAAGTATATACAGCCAAAATAAATTTAATTTAATATTTTAAAAGTTTTTACTAAAAAAGTTCAAAAATCAGCATTTTGGCAAAACTTCAAGCCATTTGCGGCAGGGTAAGGAATTGTCCAAAAAATCCCAAATTTTTTGTGTGAACTGAGTGCCACCAGTGGCCACTTTTCCGCACCCGCCATTATCGAAAATCAAAAAAAAGTTTTTTTCGACCCACCCTATTGTACGTGCTGTAGATTTTGCTAGCCATCGCAGACACACACACAGACAGAGCGTTTTGTTCTTTTATTAGTATAAAGTCTAAAAAATAAAATTTAAGCATTTACATTACTTGTCTGACTGTTTAGAGTAAATGTGGGCTAAATAATATCAAAAAATAAAAATAATATTAATGTAGTTATGGTTTCAATGTGTCAGCTATAGCTAAAATGCTATGTCCCCTCTTCCCTTTTTCAACTGCTATAAAAATATAAATCAATTGTCAAAAGTGCTAATTTTTTCAGTTGTGACAATTGTTGTATGTCTTATCTGTAGCATAGACCATATAAATATTTTTTAAAACTTGTTTTTTTATAAAAATGGAACAATTTTTTATTGTCCCCAGATTTTTTCGTCTCTGTTACTTCCACTCTGTTACCAAATTTATTGTAATAAATTATTACTACTAAGTGTTCAACACAAGGTTCTGCATTCTTCGAACAGTCTATTTTTAGATGAGGCCACCATTTTTTTAATTATTAAGTTATTTTCACCGTGGTGTTGAAGTAAAGCATTTACAAGATAAGGATGTTTTATTCAGTTTCCCCTCTGTTACCAGCTTATTTATGTGAAATTTATTTTTTTAAGTATTTTTATAAAATTTTAACCAGTTCATTCGAACTTTATTTCTGTTAAAGTTCGAATGAACTTTAATTTGATCTCTACACTGTAGATGGCGCCACGGCTGTATTCAGATGCGAATTTCGATTTTCCTTCAGAAGAAAGGCGGGTTTTTTTGCTTTTAGTATTGTATTATGTGAACTGTATAACATGTTAGTTTTTATCTTCTAATGTTTCCCTGATGATGAACAAGTTTTATTGTTCGAAACTGTAGGAAATCAACTCTACTTTAGTTGTAAGTAGTACATAAATTTTAATTAAAAAATTTAACATCTAGTATACACTGATGAGCTGAATTTATTATTTGTTATATTATCAAACAGTGTAATTGATCCTCCTATATTAAATGTCTGTTTATCGAGGCTAATATTTTATTTATGTAATATTTTTTTATAATTTAACTGAAAAAATGTGAATGCACATTTAATTGAAACTTGTGATTTTTTCCAAAAAAAAGTAACAGAGAGGAAATCCTTTGTATTTTACAAAAATAAAAATAATCATAACAAAACAATAGTTAGGATTTTCTGAAAGTAGCAATCATGTAATTAAAGAAAGTGTGATATATACTGTTTTAGGTGTTTGTTTTTTTTAAATAAAAATTTTTGACTGTTGGTAACAGAGGAGAACATTTTACTGTTGCAAGTTCATACTTTATTTTTTATTTCACGTTCCAAATCAAAAAGTGAACTGCTGTTTTCAGTTTTATATACAAGAAATGTTTTAGTATCATCTAATATTTTTATAAGTTGTCTTTAAAAAAAATTTTTATTTATGAAAAATTTCCCAAATGTACAAGTTTTTTTTTAATGACCCATGTATTAATAAAGCTTTTTTTATTAAGTCTGGCTAAATCAGAAATAAAACTTCCTTATTTTATGATTTTGATGTAACTTAGCAATGTACCTTTACGAGGCAAGTTTCCTTGAATAATTTAGGAAAATACATTTCATCATTATAAGGAATATTTTATTAATTATATATTATTGACTTGATCTTTGCTTTTAATATTTTAATCATTTGAAAAATTACCTAAATTTGTGTTATTTTAGTTTATTACCTTACTTAATTATTTTAATGTTTAATTATACTGCAAACATTCATTATAGTTTTTATTGCATCATTAATTGCATTCAAATTAATGTTTAAAAAGTCTAACAAGGCAATGGCCAGAAATCTGCTAAATTCTAAAATCTGTACAATCTCTGGCCTAAGCTGTGTGGATTCAAGGGTGTCTACTGTATGTGTGTCCTAAATGGAACTGGCTGTTTGTAAAATTATATTACTTATAAGTAGTGCACATCTATTTAAAAAATTCATGCAAGGAGATTATGTAAAATATTATGAATATTTTTACTGCAATTACTGGTTTTTGTTTCAAATAGCTGAGATAGACAGTGCTGCAGGTAATAAACATTCAATCAAGGCCAAAACTGAAATCAGAATGTCCACAGAAACCGAAGCTGCCAGGTTTTAGCTGGACGTTTTTTTCTAGTTTAAACCACTTTTAAAAGGCTGGCTTTTATTAGCAAAAGCCGGCCTTTACATTTTTTTTCTTTACAAAAACTATTCTTAAAACAAAATCTATTATTAATTAGTGACTTTTTAATTACCGTTGCCATAAAAATGTGTATCAAGAACTGACTAATAAATAGTCAAATTATATGTGAATTGATAGTAGATATGTTCTTGTGATCAACAGATAGTAAGAATGTTTATTAGAAAATTTGTGCAATAAAAACTTTTTAAAATAGTTCAAATGATTTTTACCAAATAACATTTATTCAAAAAGTAACATGCTACTACTAATCTATAGAATATACCAATCATTTGACTCAGTTTTTAAATATCAATACACGTTAACTAATTTTTTAGCATGTAAGCTGTTTCTGATCTTGTTCCAAAATATATGTTGAAAAAATTTTCTCAGTTTCCTTCCCATACCCACGTTCTTTTAAGAATAAATATATTAGTGTCTGGAATCTTGGCAATACAATAACCTATTAGATTAAATCCCTCCTATTATCAGACATGCTACAGGCTCAGCAAGAAAAAAGCTGAACTTTCACGGCTTCACAGACTTTTGACAAAATTTGCATCTTCTTGCAGCGTTTTGAAAAAATTTGCGTTTTTCTGCAATTTTTTTAACGAAATTACCATTTTTCCTCGATCATTGACGAAAAGCGCACTTTTTCCATAGTCTTTTCAATGAAATTTGCATTTATCCATAATCTTTTAGCGAAATTCACGATTTTTCTCAACCTTTTCCGATAAATTAATATCAACCTATCTTCCAATTCACATATTTCCACAATTTTTTGGGAAAATTTGCATATTTTCCTTGATTTTTTGAAAAAATTCGAGTATTTTTCACAATTAGTCGTCAAAATTTGCATATTATCATGATCTTCTGTCAAAATTTACCCATTTTTCACAATATTTCATCAAATGTCGCATATTTTTCCTGATCTTTTGTTAGAATTTGCGTAATTATCCGATCTTTCGACAAAATTTGCATATATTCCGCGATCTTTCTGCAAAATTGTCGTACTTTCCACGATCTTTCATCAAAAATCTCATATTTCCTGCGATCTTTCAAGAAAATTTGCATATTTCCCTCAATCTTTCAGGAGAATTTGCATATTTTCCATGATCTTTTGAGAAAATTTGCATATTCTTCTCGGTCTTTCACCAAAGTTCTCGTATTTTTCACGGCTATTTTCTGTTATTTTTCGACAAAATGCACGTATTTTCTTCGATCTTTCGACAAAACTTGCATAATTTTCCATGATTTTTCTACAAAATTCAAGTATTTTCTACGATCTTTCGATAAAATTTGAGTATTTTTCTGTGTGTTAAATCGACCAAACATGACATTTTAAAATTTCAGATATTTAAGAAATTAAGAATCAGAAAGAAATAAAACAAAAACTAGAAGGATCTAATAAAGAAAAGTTTCAATTTGCGATCAAACTCATCTGTATAAAATAGTTATAAATGAAGATACAAGATTTTTTTTAAACGGCAAGATACTGAAAATGATCACTTTTTTCTTTGTCAGACATTTTTTATTTCAATCATGGTACAGACTTAAATAATGAATAGAAAAAAATTAAACTGCATTTTCCGACAGGCAATTATTCAATCTACGTGCTTTTGCAAAATTCGGTTTAAAACAATAAAATATCTATCCTTAATAAGCAAAAAAACTGTTAATTAGCAAATTATGCCAATCTGCGATAAACCCGCAAATGATTGTGTACTATCTTCATAATAATAATGCAAATCCTTTTAGGTACTGCCACTCATATGGCAATCTGATATTTTTTTGAATAAAATAGTAGTGTAAAAGTTAACGTTTAGAAAGATCTTTAAAATGAAATTAATTTTTGAAACAAGAGATATCTTCTAAAATGTAGTCATTTAAAGTTATTGACATTTAAAATTTCATTCCTAATGTAAAAAAATTTTTGAAAAAAAATTGAGTTTGATTTTTATATAAAAAGAAGACCTTGGTAAACAATATTCACTCTGTGCACGAGCAGAGAATCAACACAGATAACTTTGACGTCAATGTATGATGAAATAAGATTTTACCATAAAATGTTTATTTATAGAAATTAATCTCTGGAAGTACCAAACCAATTTGAAAGTTAAAGGGGGCAAAATGATTATGACAGACTTTGATCCAACTTAGGCTTTGTTTTATGCCAGTACTATTATCCTGAAGCATATGCATGAGTAAAAAACAACTTAAAAAAAAAAAAGATTGAAGTTGAGGTTAAAAAAAATGGTATGATATCAAATTTCCAAACTTATATTATGGTTCTTATTTAACATTTTCCATTAAAAAAAATGACCATATGTAAGTTGAGTGCCTTCATATATGTTGATAGAAATCCTTTTCTCCTATACTAAATACATCATAACGTGTTTCTGAAAATTCAAAAGTTTTAAAATTATGCATAATGGGCTTTTCGGCCATCTTTTCACATTTCACACGAATTTCTATCTACCCAAATCCATAGTCAAAATCCGAAATTCAAAATTGTTACTTAATCCCATTGCGATGAGAGCCTTTTACAAAATTTTTAATATTTTGTCACCGGTTTTTAAAAACAGAAATTTGTGCCTTATTAAATCGGGAAAATGCTCCAATTTAATAAGGCAAATTTTACAGTAAAATTTTAGTGGTAGGAATAAATAAGCATTTGTTAATCCTTTTTGCAGCACGTATACATGTCGCTCATCCCCAAGGGGTTAAGCAGACATTTTAAACTTTTTCTTGGCAGAATTTTATTTGCAGAACTTTATCTAAAATAATAATGATTTATCTGAAGGATTCACCAGACAGTTTGTCATTTAAAAACAGCAGAAATCAATTTCTTTTTCAAACTATCAGTCTTTTTCAATTTGTCTGTTTGTAACTGAAAATATAATTGATATTTTAATAAAGAAAACATTTTGTGCCTTTTCTTTATGGAATTGTATACAGTAATACCCCGATAATTCGGATTAATTGGGACCAGACCCAATCCGGATTATCGAAAATCCAGAGAACTAGAAAAAAAAAAAATGAAATAAAATAAAACATACTTACTGAAAATCACCTTTATGTTTTACCTATTTATTATTTAGACAGTAAAAATTTTTACTTTGTAATAAAAAAGTTTGTAATTTTTTGCAGTGTCAGTTTTCTATATCTTTTGCGAGTCGTACGGTCACACATTTGCTAGAGCATAAGTAGTTCGTTGGGTGTAGTTTAAATAAGAAAGCTTAAGGTATTCTTCCAAAAAGATTTAAAAAAAAGTTGTTTCTTTTCAGAATATGACAATGAAACAAGTTAATGTTATGGAAATTAGCCAAATCACTTCTCAAACCTGAAAAAAAAATTACCAAATCGATCTGGATTAGTGGGGTTCTACTGTACTTAAAAATTTCTGTGTTAAAATAATGGTGACATATCTTCGCGATTCCTCTTATGATTACTTTTTCAGAGTAATTAACCATTTAAAAGCAGTGACAATCCACTTCCTTTCTAAAAATAAAAATCTTTCCAAATTTATTTGTCCATAGTTAATATCAGAAGTTCTAAATTGCAGTTAATGCAAAATTATGCTTTTCTTTACGAACTTGGGGGCTTAGAGATTTGAATAAAATATGGGAAGATAGCCGCCAAGCCCATCATGCATAATTTTAAAACATTTGAATTTTCAGAAACATGTTATGAAGTATTTGATATAGGAGAAAAGGATTTCTATCAACATATACCAAGGCATTCGACTTACTAATGCTAATTTTTTTAAATGGAAAATGTTAAATAAGAACCATAATATAAGCTTGGAAGTTTGATATCACACCATTTTTTAACTACTTTTTTTAAGCTTGGCTTTTTCTTTTTTTTTCTTTTGAAAAGTAGTTTTTTGGTGGATAATTCTTACCCATAACAACATGAAAATAAATTTTACTAAGCATGGAAATGATATTAGATCTATAGTATAGATTTCTTTATAATGGCTATTTATGAGGCTTTTCTGATGCATTAAATATTAACTGGCTAAAAAAAAAAGGACATCTGAAACATGAATTTAAATAAATTTCATGAGATTTTAATTTCAATTTATATTAAATAGTCGTTAGTAATGTAAACTAACAAAAAAAGTTTTTCAAAATAAACTAAGATATGCATTGAAAAAAAGCCAGCTGATTTGGGCTTTTCTGCAGCCCTGAACTGTAAAAAAAAGTTTCCAGACTTCCCTGATTTGCATTATTAACAATACCTATGCATTATTTTTTCATGTATGCTGCTTCCTTATAATACATAATCAACCAGCATGCTAATATCTCATTTGAAATAAAAACTATATAAATTGTCTAACATTCATAAATATTGAGAAAGACTAATCAGTCTTGTTGGTAAGGCGAAAATGCAAATATTTTCACATATAGACAAATTTTTCTGATTATGGAGTATTTTTTCAAAATTCCCTGACTTTTTCCATGATTTCCAGATTGTGTAAACACATCCTGGAAGTCATCCAGTATAATTTAAAGGAAGGAGGTAATCGAGCAAGTTTCATTCACTAATACGGCCTTCTTTTCATAAAGTAATTGAATACGTAAAATATGAGCATTGTTGGGTTAGTATTATGAATGGTTGTATTTGAAAAGATGTCAACTTAGTGTTTTTTAATACCACTGATAGATGGCAGACTGGCAGATGACAACATGGCTAGCGACTCCAAAGACTGTCTTAGTCAAATAGGTCATAGAACTATTCTTGTCCTTTCTAATGCAAATTATCACTAATAAAGGGACAGAATGGAATCTTTATCATAATTAACTGGTGTAAGAAATAGTTGAATTTGAACCTGAATTGTTTGAAGATGCTTAAGAAGCATACAAGGATATCAATGAAACTAAAAAGGACAGAGTTTTAAGACTGTTGAAAACTTTTGTGCTTAATAGCCAGGATGCTATTTTAGATGAAATAGTCATCTATAAAAACTTGGCATAAAATAAGAGATACATATTGCCCAAAATGATGTGCAAGCATAGCTGAGAGATTATTCTATTAAAACCAGAATAAGTAGATATTGGTATTTTATAGCCAGAGTGAGAAAGGTAGTTAAAGACTTAGAAGATACTGAGAATATTGTTGATAATGCTAAAATGTCTTTTCAGTTAATTGTCTTTCTTCCTTAAATGCATGAGAATGTAGTAATTAAGCTGTATGCTTTAGAAGATAAGAAATTTACTTCAGCAGAACTGGGAATAGAATTATTAATTGAATATGGTCATTTAGAAAACCAAAAGAAATTGCAAGAGTTAATAAAGCCAGCAGAATAAAACATTTTTGTTAAAAATAACAAAGGAATTGACTAGTCTTAAAATATAAAATAAGCAGAGTAAACAAAAAAAAAAGATACAGTTAACTCTTATTAAGACCAATAGTCAAGGACAAGTATTTTTTGTTTGTATTAACGAGAGTCTGTTATAATAGGAGTAGAGATGGGAATGCTCGGAAAAAAAACCCGGAAAAATTGAAAAAAAAACTGTTTTTTTTTCAGTTTTTTCCGAAGGCTTATTTTTCAATTTTTCCGAATTGGAAAAATTGAAATTTCATTTATGAAATAATCAGTGTTCTCGCTGTCGCTTGCCATTGCGCCAAATTGCGACTAAATTCTTCATTCGGCTAGTAAACAAGCGATTAGATTCGCCAAATTGCTAGTGCTCAGTTTTTGATTTTTCTTTCTTTTCTTTTTCGTGTGCGTATTTATATTTTTATTTATTTTTTTAAATATTTGTATAATAATATATTTTTAATATATTTGTAGCGGATAGTCGAATTCAGTATTAATAACAATCTTTATCGCAGTTATAAAAACTTAGGGTATTTTAGAACATCTTGAGAAAGAAGAAAGAGGGGAGGGTTTTGAGTGCAACACGACGAATCTATGTTTTTTATTTCTAATTAGCCAAATTACTAACGTTGGTCAAATGTCAGCGAAAACACTGGAAATAATGTAGTGAAAATTTTGTAATAGCTACATTCTCATACTTTTTATTTTATTTATTTTTATGTTGAGTGTCCCACATGAAAACTTTAATGTGGGTAATCTGATCTCTGAGCAGAAATCTGTTTGAGAAGACTTGAAAAGATCCTTCACATTTTTTTCTTGTTTGAAACACAAAACCCTTCGCAAAATTTCTCTTGAAAATAGACATTTCAGAAAAAAGGTTAATCTACAAATTGAATCTTTTGTAAATGCAGTGATTGAAGAACAAAAAATCTCATGCCATATAGCAGCTGAATCTTATCAAGTTGTATATATATATAAATAACTTTATTAAAAATGTCTAAATAGGAACCTAAATATAGTAATAATTTCTTATTCACAAATTCTGTATATATTTTGCACAGGTATATACAAGAAGTTCACAATTTCACAAAAACAGGATTACATGAAAAAAAATCTAGATAAATTAAATGCAACTTCTCTTTTTAAAAATTAATTCATATGCAAAATTATTTCAATAATATGTCGATTAATGGAAATGGTAAAATTAAAAATTTAACATAAAATTTGAAGTATGCATATTTATTACTTTTTTTCGATCTTTTCAAGAAGTAAGTATTGAATTTGTGAAAGATTTGGTTTCCAGTTTTTGGTGTATTTAAACATTTTAGAAGGTCCTGAACACATTTTGATGGTTTTTGGAAAATATCTGCGAGTCCTTATGTGACAAAAATTTTATGGGCGCTCAATCTCAAGAACTGATTCACTTAATTTCACAAAACTTTAGATTCAATTACACCTTGATATAAACTCAAGATGTTTAGTTATTAGTGTATATCACCCAACCGATGGTGCTGCTATCCTGCATTACTCATGATTTCCACAATAGTTCTATCTCAAGAACTAATGTATGTATTTTCTTAAAACTCCAGATTAAGTTTATTTTTGATATAACTTTGTGCTCATTACTTTTTGGTGTGAATCACTCAACAGATGATGTTGCTATGCTGCGTTATTCATGATTATCGCAATAGCTGCATCTCGAGGACAAGAGGAAGAGGACGAGTTTTTAAAAAAATCAAACTACAGCTTCAGACAGTTCCTGATATACATTAATGTTGTTTAGTTTTTGGTGTAAATTGCCCTATAGGTGGCACTACTATGCTGCATTTTTTCAAGATTTCGTTAAATCTGATTAATTGAATGTTTTTTCAAGGTGTTGAATCTAAAATTGACCTCCATTTTGTACAGCAATGTTGCAAAAACATGGGCAGTTTGCATTAGAAAAGACTGCGATCAAACTGCGATGGAAAAAAAAAAAAAAAAACATTTTATTACAAGTAACTATGTTCCAAGTTATACTTTCCCTCTTGATTAAACTTTGAATTTTTGTAGTTTTCTAAAGCACAGTAGAAGTTTATCTCTGTATGTAACTGCTTTTGTTAGTTCCTCAAATAGCAGCATTTTCTATTTGTAGTGTTCTGTTTTCATAACTTTTGAGTTCGACTCTTAGAAATATAAAATTACCATATGGAAACATTTTTGAATATGGTTTCTTACTCAAGAATAGAATACCAGATTTCAGGATAAAAAGAAAAAAATTACGTTTAATTAAACTTTAAAAAAAAATATTTTTCTGGTTTCAGTGAGTAAAAATCTAATAGTCAATAAATCCTGTGCTATTTTTTAATGGCAGACCTCAGTAAGCTAAACTAAAACTTAATTTTGTTTGAATTTAGACTATAAAACTAAATCTGAGTTGAGATTGGAAAGCTATACCAAAACTAAACATATTTTTTAAAGAAAAGAAAATTATAATTGTAAGAAAAAAATATATTAATGTAAAAATATACATTTTTTAAAACAAACAATGGAATTTTTGAATACTGAAGTTTATAATGATGACAAAACTGCAATAATTTCTTTAAACTAGTATCATTTACTTAAAAACTATACTTATGTAAATGGAATGCATAATTTATTTCATTCCGAACTGCAGACATATTGGCTTAGGTTTTTACATTAGGTCAATTGATAGTTAAACATGTAACTGAAAAATCATTTCAACAGAGATATGATATAACAAACAATAGTGTTTAATAAAAATAACTTCTAAAAGCAGGCTTTGCTACTTTCTTTTTATTTTGTAATATAAAGTGAAAATATTTTTTTTTCGGAGAAACAGTCATGAAAAATCAATTTTTCCAACTTTTCCGTTTTTTTCCGAAAAAAAAACAGTAAAAAAAACAGTAAAAAAAACAGTTTTTTTCCACCATTTATATTTTTCCGGAAAATTTACATCTCTAAATAGGAGTTAATAAATCTGGGGAAAATATTTATTATGTACATATATATTGCAATGTGGATAAAAAATTAATTTTATTAAACCATTTTATACTACTTAATTAAAAATACTAAAACAAAAACAATTTCAAAAAAAAAAAAAAAAATTATTTGAAACTTTAATTTACATTGAAGCATATTAAAGAGTGAGCCGCTAAGACATAGTTGCTTCGTGATGTCAAAACCAAGATATCTATTATTTTCTTCCTAAAAATATAGCGTTTAATTTAGAGCTAACCAAATTGTCAAAAAGTTAATTGAAAGTTGTTTTTGCTTCAAAAACATTTAGTGGATTAGTCAAATAGCGACAGTAAAAAAAATGTGCTATATCATTCCCATTCTATTGTTCCATATTTTGTAAATCTGCTGTTCATCTTGCAGGAAATTTTTTTTTTTAAATCCATGTCTGCAATTTGTTTCAAAATTTTTACCATCCTCTCTGAGC
The DNA here is from genome assembly GCA_964019185.1 of Maratus speculifer. Taxonomy (NCBI): domain Eukaryota; kingdom Metazoa; phylum Arthropoda; class Arachnida; order Araneae; family Salticidae; genus Maratus; species Maratus speculifer. The sequence continues at coordinate 102,303,475 of OZ025289.1, read as the reverse complement.
AAATGTCTTAAGACTCTGTCAGGTTTTGTTCCTATTAGGCAAGCTACTGCTAAACCTATAGGAAAGTTATTTGCTAATATCTCATTTATATTTCAACATTAAATTTACTCATTTTTTATTTATTTATTTTACATTGTATAGCTGAGATCCAATTTTTTAAATATCCTTATATTGCAGAGAATACCATGATTTTTCAATTACCACTCTCAGCTCTTTAATTTAGTCATGTTGCTTTCTACTTGTTTACTCCATAGGAAGATATCTCAAATATTTTAAAAGTGACCCATCTAAAATGTTAGCATTTTAGGCAGAAAGTCATTGTTTTGTATTAGGTGTGAGTTGTGGATTGAAGCATTGTCGTATAGAAATCTCCACTCATTCTTACTATGTCACCAAACGGAAGTAGATATTGCTTTAATATCTTTCTTGAGTTTTGTCTTTTTCATGGAGAAATGTTAAGTAGTTGGATCATTAAAGCCAATCACCTCTCATGCAATCAGAGACTTAGCTTCTTTTTATCCACTGAAAGAAGCACATAGATGTTTTGATTCATAGCATTGCATGGAATCTGTGCAGTCAATGGAATTTTTTAGAATGAAAAGTAAAACATGTTTTTTTAATAACGGATATCGAGGGATAAAGGTAATTTTATCATTTAAAATCAATTTACATTAAAGTAGCTGCTTTTTAAATAGTTAAGAAAATTTTTAAAATTTACATTGCTTGGATAATTAAATTTTATTTAGAAAAAGGTTCTCTATGCTTTAATAAGTAAAACAGTAAAAATTTATTCTTCTATGGCTAAAACTTACTGTGTTATGATGCTATGACTTTTCAATGTTTTATTCAAAAAATGTGTTTCTAGTGCCAAAAAAGCTGAAAATGCATAAAATTCAAAGTATCATAACTAGATAAGTTTTTAACCATAAATTGATATTAATGGTGTCATCCGTCTAATACAAAAAACAGTGCTTAAACTAATGTCCCAAAGTTATTTTAAACAATTTGTTTCAATGCTTTCTAATTAAAACATTCGTTGACAGCATAAACAGCTTTTAGTTATGTTACAAAAAAAGCAAGTTGTAGAAACCTGTTATCTATAAAACAAGCTATTTCCTAACTTTTGCATTTAAAACTTACTTTCACTTATATCCCTTCCTGACAAATACTAAAACTGCAGCATTTTCCTTCAAAATAAAAAATTCTAATTCACAGAAGAAGCCATAAAGAATTTTATTGAAGTTTTAAAGCTGTCTTAAATAAATAACTTAAAATCATAGATGTTATTATTTTTTTACTGTAGTAATGCTTACTTTTAAAAAGATTTCTTTCATTAAAATGGAAATATTTGTTTTAAATAAATTAAAAGTTTTAAATTTTTAATACCTTTCAACTCTAATATATAAAAATATTCAGTTGAATAGTTATAATTCAGCTGGATAAATATTTGGTATTAAATTTACCAACAATCAATCAATTTACCAATCAATCAATTTACCAAAATCACTATTTGATGCATGCCTAAATACAAATAGAAGTTAACAAATAAGAAAAAAACTTATTCTATTATATTCTGTATCAACAAAGTTTGATTTTACAACAATAAGCTAGAAGTTTTTCTACCAATCATTAATGGTGAAATTGCTAAAATATAATTTTGTCACTAAAACCAGCATTAAATATTTATCAGCTTTGAAAATAATACAGTTTAATTTTGAAATGATTACACAATGGTAAAAAAAAAAACCTATAACAATGAAAAAATGTTTTATTTTAAATGTATACATATAAAATACAGTGATTATCAAAGAAGTTGAATATTTAACAATTCTAACAGCTTTGATTTAAAGCTGCATGCTTTCTTACTGCTACATCTAAAATTTCATATATATCTTTACACCCTTGAATAGCAATTTGCCGTAGTTTGTTCATGTGATCTCTGTGTATTCGAGCTGTTAACTCATCACACACTATGGCTTCAGATTTTCTAAGAATAGCAAGGTTTAATTCAGTACCACCAATAAATCCTTCTACGTGATTTATGTCCATTAATGGTGTTTCATTTACAAATCCAGCTGAGCATGCACAAAGATAGTCTTTTATTGGAATACCTGCATTTATCACAGCCAGTGTACCAGCATTAATGGATGTACTGCAAATTCCACCATCTGAATACAAGACCTAATAAACACAAAACATTGTAAGAATTTAAATATTGTAAAGAGGTTTCAATTGGATCTATTTTAATTTTTTAAAAACAATAAAATTATAATAATTTATGTCATGAGATAGTAAAATCTTTACCAATTAGTATCAAATATTGCATCGCTGAATTTGCAATCTCTATAATTTTTGTAAGCAATTTCAAGTTATTAAGAAAACTTATAAATGTTGCAAAAATTTTGAAATAAAAAATTTGTAGGTAAAACTGTATTAAATAGCATTTATGTTTTTTTTTTTTTTTTTTTTTTTTTTTTATATTGCAAAATGAAACAAATTTAAGGTTTGTTTAATTTGAATTTTTAGGATTAGTAAATGATATGTGATTTGAAACAGTAACATTCTTCCATTATACTGCAATGTAAAGGTTAAATGGAAAATCACATAGTTGTAATACAATACAAAAATTTATAACAAATAACCACTCAAAATAAATCATGCTTAAAAGAATAACTTGTAATTACATTTACGTTTATTTGAAACTACAGTATGAAGCTATTTATCAGGAAACCATTTTACCAGAACATGAGTTCCCATAATGATATTTTCAATTAATTGATTTCAGAATCTTTCCAGAATAAATTAGCACACAGCATCAATTTGTAAAATGCACTGCTTCATACATTACTATCACATGCATGTCATAACTTGATTCTAAAATGTAAAGACTTTAACTGGAATCGTTTAGACATAGAACATTTTGATTTTTATGCAAAATTGTTCCCAAGTTCAGAATGTTGTTTTTTACATTTTGAATATTATTGGATTTGATTCTTGATTGATCAAATAATTTGAAATCAAAAACAGTGACACCATTATATACAAAGCTATCACTAGGATTTTTCAAAATTTTAGGGGGAAATTTTAAGAATATTTCTTTTCACAATGTTTAGGAGCATTTGATAATATTTTTATTATTCAAATAGGTAATAAAAGGAATACAGTGAAATCTGTTTAAAGTGACCATCTTTGGGACCGGCTAAAATGGTCACTATATAGAGGTGGTCACTTTATGTAGCGTCTTTCGAAATAGCACATTAAAAGTTTTATGATTTCAAAAATAAAACAAATGCAAATAAGGAAAAATGCATTACATTAAGTAATGAATATATTAAATTTAACCCCAAAAAAAAAAAAAAAAAAAAAAAAAAAAAAAAAAAAAAAAACTGAATTACTAATTTAAAATATACTGCATTCAAAATATTTTACTTAAAAACTTACTTTATTTCTTTTGAATACAGTTGAAATTCCATAGTGATTGATTTAAATAATACATAACTACAAGGTACATCGTTATACGTATTTTTATTTTCATTGTTAATTGCATAATGATAACGTTTCCATAACTGGCTGTAACAAAGAGGTCACTTTATACATTAAGCAAATAGTTACAAAAAGAGCTGAATTCTCATACTTTTTTAATGAATCAAAATATAATTTCAGAAAATGACCACTTTATTTTTTTAGGCATGCAGAAACATGGATGGTCACATTTTACAGGTTCAAATATCATTGACAATGACAGGCTAAGTGGTCACCTTACACAGGTGGTCACATTACTGGACAATTCTCGCATTATTTTATATAAGCACAAGTAAAAATTTCAAAAGCGATCACTTTAGCCAGGTAGTCACTTTACCAAAGTGGTCACTTTAGCAGGTTCTACTGTATTTTTTATCCTAGTCAGGTTCATATAATACACTGCCAAACAATATTCCAGAGTTTCCCCTAGATGGTTTCAGGGGGGTGCTACACCTCTCCTGCCTTTTGATTTACAAATTAGCACCTTTTTGCCGATTTTCCAAAAAATTAGCTCTTACTCTTTGTTTTGTTTTAAAAAACTGTTTGTATAGTAAAACTTTTTCATTATTTTCTTGAAAAGAATATGTCATCAAGGCTTTTTGATTTGATTTATAGTGTGCAGGGCAATGATGGGATTTCCACGGCTTTATTTTCTGAAATTGGGCAATTTATGAACAGAAAAGAAACAAATTACAACCACATTCTGAAATTTTTTCAATAACCTCATTGTTAAGAGCTCATGACATTTGGTTAAAAGTTAAACAAGTTGGAAATTGCACGTGAAGCATAGCAAATGAGGTGCGTTCGTACGATAACGAAGTTTTAAAATATTCAGATCTTGCTGATATAGTAGAGCATACTTTGGATACAGTACAATGGTCGAAATCTTTGTGTTCCTGTAAATATGCAGGGAGTAATTTTTATTATACTTCATTAACATATATCTTATTCAAAAAATGTGAAGTAGTTTAATATAATTAAAACACGCCCCAAACAATGTTTTCCCGTATAACATTATTTAGTGGAATACATTTGTGTGGCCCTGTAATTTAATAATAAATATTCTTTGCATCACAGATTGTACAGAATGTATATTTTAGTACATATTTCAAAGATTCATGCCAATTCTATCATGTTCAAATGAGTGTAACACCATTAAAATGCATTTGAAACTTTTTTTCGCATTGATCGTAATGTAACAGAATACTTTTGATTGTCCCTGCAATTGATCTATGCATTTGGTTTTCATAACATTTGAAAAGACTCGACAAAATTATGTAATAATCAGAGTTTTTCCCAGGTTTTAAAAAAGGCAGGGCGCTACTGTTCTGAAAAGGGCACTTTTTACATTTTTCAGGGCACTTTTATAGAATTGAATCTATAATCTAGAGGTTAAAAAATCGTGCAAAAAGAGAAATTTGATAAAAAAAATAGAGAAAAAAATTAAAAATTTCGTCGAAAAAACGAAAAAAAAAAACCGAGCGATTTTGCTTTAAAAAATCGCGAAAAAACGACAAATTTCGTGAAAAGATCGCAAAAAATTGCTATTTTTATTAAAAGACCTCAAAAAATGGCAAATTTCTTCAAAAGATATCGTTCAACTATTGTTGAAAGGCTGTGTTTTTTCAAATGCGGGGCAAGAAAGGCGCTATTTTTTGAATGAGTGACAAGAGGGGCGTTAGTTTTTGGATGAGGGGCAAGAGGGGTGCTATTTTTTAAACTAAAGGGCAGGAGGGGCGGAGCGCAACCATGAAACCCTCTGGGGGAAACTCTGTAATAATTATACGTTTTAAATATCAAACGATTAAAATGCATTTGAAACTTTTTCCCCATTGATCGTAATGTAACGGAATATTTTTGATTGTCCCTGTAACTGATCTATGCATTCGATTTTCATAACATTTGAAATGACTTAACAAAATTATGTAATAAATATACCTTTTAAATTTCAAATGATTAAAATACATTTGAAACTTTTTTCCCCATTGACCGTAATGAAATGGAATACTTTTGATTGTCCCTGTAATTGATCTATGCATTCGATTTTCATAATATTTGAAATGATTTGACAAAATTATGTAATAAATATACGTTTTAAATTTCAAACGATTAAAATGCATTTGAAACTTTTTTCCCCATTGACCGTAATGTAACGGAATCCTTTTGATTGTCCCTGTAATTGATCTATCCATCCGATTTTCATAAAATTTGAAATGACTCGACAAAATTATGTAATAAATATTATTTTAAATTTCAAACGATTCGGTTAGGTAGTTTTTTCGTTGTTATATGCGGACAGACAGACAGACGGACACAGCGACAACAATAGGTGCTACGTATTTACATAATTACAAACGCACCTAAAAATGAACTGTATAAAAGCTTAACTTTCTCTTTTTAAATAAAAAATATTCTGCATGGTTATTCTGATTTGTTGATTTAAATTGCTTCAATGATATTTTGTCATGTATGTCTGTATTAATCTAATTATTGAAACAGCATATAAAATAACAATGGGGTTTAGATTTTTTTTTTTTTTACTCAATTTGAAATAGATTAACTTCTTTTCATTTATAAACGTTGATAGGGAGACTCCCCTCCTAGGAAAAATTGAATTTCAAGCCCAGAATACATATAATTAATATTTAAAGCACATTTAATAAATATGTATAATTAATATTATATACATCTATGTATATGTATTAATTACTTTAAAATTTTTTGGGACATTTTCATTTTTGGCCGAAAATAGTAAGATCACTGAAATTCTGCTTCGGTTATTCCTTGCTTATTAGATTTGGGGCCATCCATAAATGCTTTCATACATTTTTTCTATATTCTTGATCCATTTCCTTCCCCTCCCACTTGTCACAAAGTGTCACACTTCATCATACCTCTCCCACCTATTGTCATATGTCATGGTATATTACATAAACATATACTTAGAGTTCAGCAACAAATAGGGTATCAATGATTTTAATCAGTTGATTTAAATCAACTGGTTTAAAAAAAAAAAAAAAATCAATGAATCCTTCTTGCAAGAGTAGAAAGTAAAATTTGAAACTGATCCAAACCCGAGATCTATAGCAAATAAAGAATACTGCCCAGTTAAACTGATGGCATTGAGCTCACAGGCTACAAATACTAATTGTACATTAAAGCCTTATATTTTCAAGGGTTAATTCCGTTAAAAAATTAAGAAAGGGAAACAGCTCTCTTCTTTCCTCTTTTTTTATACTTAATCATTGAACCTCCTATACTATCAAAGACATGCTTTATCATATAAAAAATCTATATCCAAAATTCAGAGCAAATTAGATAATTCTTAATAAAAACCCATTTAGCATTTATATAATTTAAAAGGAGTTATCCCCCTCTTTTATACTTAACCATTAAACTTCCAAAACTATTCAGAGATTTGAACGAAATCTGAAAATTCTGCTTGAAAAACCCATTTATATAAAGTAAGGGGGGGGGGGCATTAGAACCCCTGTTCCCCCTATTTATACTTATACAATGAACACCTAATAACAGTCACTGAATCGCCTCTTCTGAATGATCCTAATCTAAATTTTGAACGAAAACTTAATTCTGCATGAAAATCCCATTTATATCAACTAACGGGGGGGGGGGGGGGGGGGATTAGAACCCCTGTTCCCCCTATTTATACTTATTCAATGAACACCTAATAACAGTCACGGAATCGTCTCATCAGAATGATCCTAATCTAAATTTTGAACGAAAACTTAATTCTACATGAAAATCCCATTTATATCAACTAACGGGGGGGGGGGGGGGATTAGAGCCCCTGTTCCCCCTATTTATACTTATTCAATAAACACCTAATAACAGTCACGGAATCGCCTTATCAGAATGATCCTAATCTAAATTTTGAACGAAAACTTAATTCTGCATGAAAATCCCATTTATATCAACTAACGGGGGGGGGGGGGGGGGATTAGAACCCCTGTTCCCCCTATTTATACTTATTCAATGAACACCTTATAACAGTCACGGAATCGTCTCATCAGAATGATCCTAATCTAAATTTTGAACGAAAACTTAATTCTGCATGAAAATCCCATTTATATCAACTAACGGGGGGGGGGGGGGGGGGGATTAGAACCCCTGTTCCCCCTATTTATACTTATTCAATGAACACCTAATAACAGTCACGGAATCGTCTCATCAGAATGATCCTAATCTAAATTTTGAACGAAAACTTAATTCTGCATGAAAATCCCATTTATATCAACTAACGGGGGGGGGGGGGGCATTAGAGCCCCTGTTCCCCCTATTTATACTTATTCAATGAACACCTAATAACAGTCACGGAATCGCCTTATCAGAATTATCCTAATCTAAATTTTAAACGAAAACTTAATTCTGCATGAAAATCCCATTTATATCAACTAACGGGGGGGGGGGGGATTAGAACCCCTGTTCCCCCTATTTATACTTATTCAATGAACACCTAATAACGGTCACGGAACCACCTCATCAGAATGATCCTAATCTAAATTTTGAACGAAAACTTAATTCTGCATGAAAATCCCATTTCTATAAATTAAGGGGGGGGGGCATTAGAACCCCTGTCCCCCTATTTATACTTATTCAATGAACACCTAATAACAGTCACGGAATCGCCTCATCAGAATAATCCTAATCTAAATTTTGAACGAAAACTTAATTCTGCATGAAAATCCCATTTATATCAACTAACGGGGGGCATGAGCCCCCCGTTCCCCCTCTTATACATATCGAATGAACTCCAAAAACTAATCAGGGAAGCGCCTTGTCAGGATATACCTACATACAAAATTTCAAGTGGATCCGATATTTTTATCATGAGTTATCGCGTTACGCACATACATACAGAACGGACGGGCACATAAGCTCTCAGGCTATGATAGCCTGTGAGCTAAAAATAGAAGTCAAACGGACTCAAACGGGACCTGCAGCAAAAAAGTAGAATTTAACTAACCAGCAGCAAAAAAATATAAAGTTAACTCGACCCTAAGAAAAAATAGAAGTCAACCAGATCCAAACCCTAACCACAGCAAAAAACAGAAGTCAACCAGACCCAAACTCTAATCACAGCAAAAAATAGAAGTCAACCGAACCCAAACTCGATCTGCAGTGAAAAAAATTAGCCAAACATCATCAGATTGTAGTCACCAAATTTCTAAAATCGTCTTTCCTCCCAGGACTCTCCAGATCCACCTTTGTTTACAATAATCTTTTGTGATCATTCGATGAAATTTTCAACTTTATTCAGCGACCATTTGTTGCAATCCTCAATTTTTTTCAGTCACCGATTGACAAAACTGAAACTTTTTCCCACAACTGTTTGAGGGAGGAGGTATGTATTTGAATGTGAAAAAGAAAATCAAAATTTTTAAGTGGGAAGGGGAGGAGGCTTAGAGATGGTATTTTATGGTAATTAGTTACTTGTTAAATTATTTTTCAAAGAGCACAGAATTTTTTATAACACTGCTGTGATTGCAACCTATTATTTGACTTACAAATAGATAAGCAAATCAGTGCTGTGTGCATTCAGGAAATAAACATTACAGATTTAAAAAAAAATTAAAGCATACCAAGAAAAAAATGTCTATTTGAGAACCAGGATATAAGTTAGTAAGAATTGCAGCTTCAAATGCTTGCCGAAGTACAATTGTCATCTCTTGAGATCTTCTATCACCATATGATGCTTTGTTCCGATTATTTCCAGCAAAAGGAGCTGTCCTAAACTGACAGTTAATAACAGCCTTATCACTTGGAGTCTTAGCTTTTCGACTAGTAATCTAAAAATAAAAATACATAAATTTTGTATAGTATTAGATATCAGGTTTTGCTTTTTACCAGGGTTGGAAAAAAACCAAAAAAACCGGTTTTTTTGGTTTAAACCAGGTTTTTTTGGTTTAAACCGGGGTTTTTTAAAACATCCTTTCCTATTACACATACATGCATATTTATTGATAAAAACAGACATTATTGGTTTATAAGCAGTGTAACTTCATTTAAAATAATTTAAATTTAATAATTATAGTGAATTTATGCTGAAAATTGAAAAAAAATCATTTTTCAATTTAAACAGTTTTAGCAAACAGTCTTATGTTGAAAGTTTTAACTGTTCTACACAGTAAACCTTTGAAGCCCTGTAAATTTTTATAAACAATCTTTTGATTACTAATAATAAATATTTGGATATAGTTTGATAAATATTCTTTTCCAAAATTATTCAAATAATAAATTACAAATACTTATTAGGATTTTTTCTTTGAGTGACAATTTGAAGTTGATATTTTTAGTCGTTAAATTCAGCAGCTAGCAAAGGGAAAAAATTATTATAAAAATGCTATAACTAGCAACCAGTCTTTCTTTTAATTCATCAAGATAATCTCCCAAAAGAAAAATTTCTTTTACAGCTTGTGCAAAATCTTAAAAGATCATTGTGTTACATTATTAATTGCATTAAATAATCTGCATTATTGAAAAAATTAAAATATTTTATACTAAATATTGAATCTATTTTATCTTTGATCAATTCACATGTTTGAAGTTTTTTTTTAGAGCAATATAGATATGTTCACCAATGTGTACTGATTTTAATCCTATGCATAAAAAATGACATAAACCCAATATATCTAATGCTTATTGCTGAAATAAAGTGTTAAAAGTAGAAATTATTTATATCCAATAATCTGAAACCCGTAAATTATAAAGAAAGAAAGAAAATGTCATTAGATTTCTCCTAAAAACAATTGAAATTATTTATATCTAATAATCTGAAATTCGTAAATTATAAAGAAACAAGAAAATGTCATTAGATTTCTTCTAAAAAAGAATTGCTTTTTTTATAGAAAAAACCAATTGGTTTAATCCTATGTATAAAAAAAGACCTAAACCCACTATATATAATACTTATTAATGAAATAAAGTGTTAAAAGTAAAAATTATTTATGTCCAATAATTTGAAACACGTAAATTATAAAGAAAAAAAAAGAAAATGCCATTAGATTTCTTCTAAAAAAACCAATTGGTTTTTTGAGAAAAAAACCATTTGGTTTAAACCATGGTTAAAACCAATTGGTTTAAACCGTGCCAACCCTGCTTTTTACTTACATGAAATTCAGAGCTAAAGCAAAACGTTGTTGTCAATTACTTCTTTTAAAAACGATATTAATTGCAATAATTTTAAATTATCCTAGTGAGATTTAAGTAAGTCAAAAACAAGAGATAATATATAGTATGCATAAAAGAATGTAAGTCTCAAACCTTATCCAATTGAATCTAAAAATCTAATCTTGGGAAATTGCGAAAAACCTCTGACTGCATTGTATTGTTTTTATTGTAAACTAATATTTTACAATGCCAGAAATACATGATTAAACTAATTAATTTGGAGATTATAGTGTTTTTTATAATGCAGATTCACCAGTAGAATAAATTGATAGAGAAAATTTGATTTTTAGAGCTTTATACTTAGAAAGCAAAAATGGAACTATTATAAGATCACTTCTGTTACACAGTCATTTTACTCATAAATTATGGAATGTGGAAAATTCAAATTGGGGGAAATAATAAAGACTACTGACCCACATATTTACAGATTATTAAATACTCAGAAATATATTTAGGAAAAATGTATTTATGTATAATGTAGAGTAGGGGTGCACAACCTTTTTAAGAGAAGGACCACATACAAATATGTCTGGGTCTTCGAGGGCCACATTAATAACATGGAGAGAATTCGATTTAGAGGAGGTGATTGATCTATGGCCTATAATCGGATTTAAAAAAAAAAATGGTTTCAGAGGGGAAAGCGGGGGGGGGGGGGTGTTACATTTTAAGTTCGCTTAGCCAGTCAAAATATCCAAATCAGTTGGTAAAGATATATCAACAATTCTTATGTTTTTACATATAACAGATATAGCAAGGATTATTTTCAAGAAGTAAAAATGTCCCTTGGTTTTATTCAGGAGAGTAAGTTTTGTTTCATTAAAATGCTAAAAACAAGCATAAATGGTTAATGCCAAAAAAAATCGAACTTTATAAACAAATGGGAAAGAAGGAGTCGATCAACAAGATTTTTCCATGCTTAATCAATGAAATTCCAGATTTTCTTCACTCGATTAATGAAATGTGTAATCCTTTCACGACACTTGATAGACAAAATTGCACATTTTATGAAACCGATCAACAAAATTCGCAATTTTTACGAAACTGATTGAGAAAATTCACGATCTGTCCTCGCATCATCAACAAAATTCGCAATTCTTATGAAACCGATCGTGAAAATTCACAATTTTTCTGCACCTAGTTAAAAAAATTCATGATTTTTACAAAGCCGATCAAAGAAATTCGTGATTTTTAAAAAGCCGATTGACGTAACTTGAGATATTTCCTCACAGAATCGACAAAATTCTTGATTTTTTATGCACCTGATCGACAAAATTCTCAATTTTTCAGTTCATAATCGACAATATTTTTGATTTAATTGACATCAACAAAATTCACGACTTTTACGAAGCTGATCGAAGAAATTTGTGATTTTTAAAAAGCCGATCAACGAAACTTGCGATTTTTCCTCACCTGATCGACAAAATTCTCAATTTTTCGGAGCATAATCGACGATATTTCCGATTTTTTCGGCACCTAATCGACGATATTTTAAAATTTTCAGCACCTAGTCAACGATATTTTCAATTTTCCGAGCCTGATCGATGAAATTTGCGATTTTTCTAAACGCAACCAACAAAATTCGTGATTTTTATGATGTCGATTGATGAATATCACGATTTTTATGAAGCCGATCGATAAAATTTGTGATTCTCCTTCGCATTATCGGCAGAATTTGCAATTTTCCTTCGCATGAATGGCAAAATTTGCATTTTTTCCGATCCTTGCAAAAAAAAATAGCGATTTTTATGAAGCAGATCGATGACACTCGCAATTTTCCTTTGCATGATCGATGAAATTCGCGATTTTTCTGCGCCTGATAAACGAAATTCACAATTTTTACGAACATTTTCGTCAAATTTAGCGATTTTCCTTTGCATGGTAGACGAAATTGGCAATTTTCCACGCTTGATTGAGAAAATTCACAACATTTCCAAAGCCAATTGACGAAATTTGTAATTTTACTCCGCTTGATCGACGAAATTCACAATTTTTACAAAGTCTATCGAAATGATTCATGATCTTTTCGCTCCTGATCAACAAAATTCTCAAATTTTATGAAGCCGATCGTGAAAATTAACTATTTTTATGAAGCCGATCGACGTTATTTGCGATTTTTACAAAGCTGATCGACGAAAATTGATATTTTTCCTCGAATAATCAATGAAATTTACATTTTTGTCGCGTCTGATCGACAGAACTCAAGATTTTTCCACCGCTGATCGAAAAAATTTGCGATTTTTGCGAAGCCGTTTGACGAAATTCGCAAATTTTACATAGGCGATCTACAAAATTCGCGATTTTTCAAAGTCGATCGACGAAATTCGCGATTTATAAAAATCCAATCTATGAAATTCGCAATTTTTTTTCGCATGATCGACAAATTTCGCGATTTTTGCGCACCCAATCAACGAAATTCGCAATTTTATTATAGCCTGGTCTACGTAATTATCAATTTTTCTGCGTGTGATCGACAAAATTTGCAGTATTCTTGTTACCAATTAAAGAAATTTCAGAATCCGATCGGTAAAACTCGTGATTTTTCGGTCTACGATTGACGAAATGTGCGCTTTTTCCACTCTTAATTCACGAAATACACAATTTCCTGCACCTTATCAACGAAATTCGCAATTTTGACTCTGACTAATTTTGCATTTTTGAGGCAAGATGAAACTTGCAATTTTTTCTCTTGATAAATTGATGAAATTAAAAATTTTTTTGCAGCTGATCAACGAAATTTTCAAATTTTACCGCACGTCATCGCTAAATTCGCGATTTTGCTGTGCCTTATCAACAGGGCTCGAAAAATCTACATGCCCGACATCAGTGTTGTTAGACGGCGACTTTTTAAAAATTCAGATTGGCACCACTTCTTTGGATTGGTAAAATTACGTTTCGTTTAATGACATATTAATCAAGAGGAATTTTATCCTTTAATAAAAGTGGTGCCAATCAAATTTTTAAAAAGTCGCCGTCTAACAACACTGATGTCGGGCATGTAGATTTTTCGAGCCCTGCTTATCAATGAAATTTGCATTTTTTAGTCCTTTATCGACAAAATTTGTAATTTTTTTCCGTGCACAATCAATGAAATTCACGTTTTTTTCACGTGATAAACGGAGAAAACATGCTTTTTTTTGCAACTGATGAATTTAATTTACAATTTTTCAAGCATTATCAGCAAAATTGCCAATTTTTTCTTTCTCTATCAACAATATGTGTGATTTTTTGCGTCCGACCAACGAAATTCGCGATCTTTCTATGCCTAATCGACAAAACTCGCGAACTTTCCATGCCCGATCGGGGAATTTTTTCCCTCCGAGCCTCATGGGAAAAATTCATGATTTTTTTCATATCTGATGAGCAAAATTTGTGATTTTTCCATGCCTCATCGACAAAATTAGCTTTTTTCTACACTTGGTCAATGAAATTCATAATTTTTCCGTTCCGATCAACGAAATTTGCGACTCTTAAATGATGAAATTTTTTATATTTTTCTGCAGTAAATTGACGAAATTTATGATTTTTTCCTCCGACATATGCACAAAAATTGCAATTTTTTCAAGTTGTAAACTGACGAAACTCGCGGGCCACACATTAATACGTCGCGGGCCACAGGTTGTGCATCCCTAATGTAGAGAATTTTATTAAGTTCCTTAAAAAAAAAAAAAAAGTGTATATTGCAGGGGTGCAGAATAAGTCCGATCCGGCGATCTAGGATCGGGGGAAATTTTAAACAAACGGGGAAATTTTGAAGAAACATTTACAATTGATTTCGATTGTTACAATGAATTCCATAATTCCCTGAGATAGAAAATGCACTACAAACAAAAAGATCCATATGGCGACCTTCACAAAATTGATGTGTACCGTATGTCACAGGTGATTCTGTTACGAATTTTCTGAAAATTAAAACGTTCATAAATCTGAAAATTCGGATATAAAAATACCGTGAATTTTGCCCAAGAATTACGGAAAAAACACAAATTTCATCACGAATTCACAAAATAACTGCAAAGTTTGAATAAAAAACTGCAAATTTCGTCTAAGGATCACAAAATGAACACAATTTTTTTCAAAAGACTGCAAAGTAAACGTCCATTTCTTCAAAAGATCGTGAAAAAACTGAAGATTTAGTCAAAAGAACGCAAAACAACCACAAATTTCGTCACAAAATCACGAAATTCCACCAAAACAAGGCAAAACAACCACAAATTTCATTATAATATTGCTAAAAACTGCAAATTTCGGTAGTAAATTTCACCTAAAGATGATGAAAAAAAAACACAAATTTTGTCAAAAAATCGCGAAACAACCATAAATTTCCTCAAAAAAAAAAAAAAAAAAAAAAAACGATCACACATTTCGTCATAGCGGTTAAAAAAAACCACAGCAAATTTCGTTAAAATATCGTCAAAAAATCACAAAATAAATGCAATTTCTGTCAAAGGATCACGAAACAATCCCAAAAATTTTGTTAAAAAATCACGAAATAACTACAAATTTCGTCAAACGATCGCTAGAAATAGCTAATGTAGTCAAAGGGCCGCGAAAAAAAAGGTTAATGCTGGGAATGGATTCTCCCCCTTCCACACCCATGTTGTCACCTTTTAGAATATTGGGTGTTAATTTCAGATTTTTTTTTTTTTCACTCATAATTACTTTTGCCACATATACTTGCGCATAAGTTGAGAAATAATGGAAAAATGGATTTTCGTTACATACGGTAGTACAGCAGTTACCTATTGCATACCATAAAATTTTGGGGAAATTTTCATATGGATTGAGGGAAATGTTGAGAGTAGAAACATTTTCTACATCCCTGGTATATTGTGTGAAAAATTTCATAATGCTGAACTCAAAAATATATTTTGTTTAATTTTAGGTACAGTCGAACCCTGTTATAGTGAACTTCAAGGGACCGAAGGTTTTGTTCACCATATCTGAATCGTTAAAAAAATCTTAGTGTTCACAAAATGTGTATATTTTTAACTGCTACCTCTATATTCAACAATGATGTATAAGGAAAAACGGTACTTCTAGGTTATTCCGTCGACCAATTTCACCAAATTATACAAATCGCCAAACTAATAGCCAAATTATACATGTTGACATAATTTTTATTTTAAATAACGAAAAAACAAATAATTAGTAGAACATTAATAAAAAGTTGAAATAAAAATCACTTAATGACATTTAAACACATGAATCGCATTTAATGTCATTGAATGTGACATTCACAATCATCCATTATTGGCATTTAATCTTATAGTTTGGCGATAATTTTTTGGTCGATGGGATAACCTAAAAGTACCAGAAAAACATAAAATCTATTAAGTATGATCACTAGTGAATTAAATTGACTAAAATCGATTGCATCAAACTGACACAATACTAAATAAATTAATTAAAAATGAAGAAAAATAGAAATACAGAATAGCGCCGATTATTTAAACAAATACAAATCAACCCTAGTTCGAATAAATGGGCAGACAATTTAAGGAATGTTCCCGACTATACTAAAATGTTTATTCTTTTTCAAGGCTTGGATTCCAACATTAGTTATTGCTGGAGTGTTTAAAAATCGTTTTCATTTACTGTTTATTGTCTAGTTGTTTATTTAATTTTTTATCATTTAAATTTCTTTTCTTTTTGGGTCATTCCATGTCAAATCAACCAAAAAAATTCAATATTCAACTTGACCCTTTTCGATTTCAATGAAACTGCTAGGGATCATTCTCTATGATGATATAAATTAGAACATATTTTTATTTTTTGTTTATTGCTTTAAATTTTTATACAATTAATTATTTAAATTTTGAAAAATCATCATTTTTTGACTTGCATAAATATTTTCAATTTTGAATTTCTCAAGTTCTATCAAACATAGAAAATTTTATGACCACTCATTTCAAAGAGGAGTTTATAAGGTTTAATTTGATATGCAAGTCGACTATGTATAGTTAAAATAAATAATATTAAAAAATTTTTTTAATTTAAAATTTGAAAATTTTTAGATAGTCATTTTTAAAATTTTTGAAAAAATTGTATGTTTGTTGTAATATTACAAGCTTTAAATTCTGAAATTTTTAGAGTGGGATCTCAATGGGATCAGGAGTTGTGAAATAAAAGCTGAAAATTACCATACAAATCATAAATAAATAACAAAATAGGCAGAATTAAATTGCTATTTTAATGGTAATTTTTGCTTTTATTTAATAACTCCTGATCCCATTGAGATCCCACTCTAAAAATTTCAGAATTTAAAGCTTATAACATTGACAAACATACAATTTGTTCAAAATTTTTAAAAATGACTATCTAAAAAATTTTCAAATTTCGAATTTTATTTATTTTAAATATACATAGTCGACTTGCATATCAAATTAAACCTTATAAACTCCTCTTTGAAATGAGTGATCATAAAATTTTCTGTTTGATAGAACTTGAGAAATTCAAAATTGAAAATATTTATGCAAGTCAAAAAATGATGATTATTTAAAACTTAAATAATTAATTGTATAAAAATTTAAAGCAATAAACAAAAAATAAAAATATGCTCTAATTTATATCATAATAGAGAATGATCCCTAGCAGTTTCATTGAAATCGGAAAGGGTCAGGTTGAGTCACTGGTTGATTTGGCATGGAATGACCCTTTTTTTTATCCTTTTCTGTATGCCAGAGATTATAATTTAAAGAAAAAAGCTTTTGTTTATTGCTTGCTTCGAATAAGACTTTTTTTCAATGCAGCATATTTCGAATTATTCTGAAATAATTTAGTTCAATATGTTAGAGTTAAGTATATTACTAAACAGCTTAATGGAAAATAATTGACGGGCAGGCTTGATCGCACGAACAAAATGGCTATCATAACAGAGAAAGAATGCAGCTCTTCCTACCCTTTAATAAAAAGACTTATCACTTGTTTATACCATCAGGGCCTGATTAATGCACGGGCCTTCGGGGCCTTGGACCTGGGACCAACAATTTTAGGGGCCCACAAATTATGTGGCTGATTTTTTTCCCTTAATCAAATACTTTTCAAATAATATTTATTCTTTTATAAAATATGAAATGTAAAATTCAATTACTCTGAATGCCTCAATAAAATTTTAGAAGCTTTTAAAATAGGCACTTTTCACCCAAACAACTTTGTTAACTCATCAAATAAACCTTTTATTTCTGAAAGTGTCGCCAAAAATGAGTAGGTAGGGGGCCCAACTTTTTAACAGGCCCTGGGCCCAACTTCAGCTTGATCAGGCTCTGTATACCATGTTTCACTAGACTGCTTGCATTTTTACATTTTTTTAATAAAAAAGAGTCGAAATGCAATTTTCACAACTGTGAAAAAGTGTAACTCCCCCCCCCTCCCCCCCCCCAAAAAAATCTTCGTCGAATGGAAAAAATATTCGTTATAACCAATTCCTATGATGTCGGAGGTTCGCTGTAAAAGGATAAACTAGCATTAGATACAACAGAAAAACAGCAGGAACAAAATTTTTTTATATCGGGTTTGCTATAATGGGGTTAGACTGTATTATATTATTTTCAAAGATATTGTTGCAAATATAGTGCAATATATAATATAGTCAATTATCTCTTAGTTCTTGCCTCATGTAATCAGGGTTGGCATGATTTAAATCAACCGATTTAAATCAAGATTTAAATCTAGATTTAAATCAACTGATTTTTTTAAAAAAATCATTTGATTTAAATCAATTTTTTACAATTTCACATGAATGCACACATCAAAGGAAAATTTTGGGTAAAAAGTTAGAAAATGTATTAGATAACGATAGAATTACAAAATTTAATGCAAGATATGAACAAACTATTAATGGCTGTCATTTTGCTGGAGTTTTATTAAGGTTCTTTCCTTTCAATCAAAATGAAATGAAACTTAATGTAAGGAAAAATAATGAAGATTTGGCATTCATTAAAGAAGATTGTCTAAATCTTCTCACCACTGTAGCACATTTTCAAGCAAAAAATGGCCTATTCCAAAAATTACCATTGCTTGAGAAAAAAGTTTCTGATATTGTGACAGATTATGATTGGCAGAAATCCTTTTATGTAATGGGAGGTAAAGAGAGAATCAGCGAAATCGAAATTGAATTTATTTACCAAATAACAACAACCGTGTCTTCATCTACTGGAGTAAAAATACAATTTTCTTCTTTTGGAGTAGTTCATTCAAGCCTTCATAATAAATTAGGAGTAGACAAAGCTTCTAAATTAGTGTTTTTGTACAAACAATTAAATCCTTGATTTTTTCCTATTTGCTTAAGAAATATAGAATTAATTGTGATTTTTATTCCTTAATAAATAGCTTGCATTAAATGAATACAGTAGACTTCCTCAAATCCGCACAGCTTGGGACCAGAGGTTGTGTTGATTTTAGAATTTTGTGAATTTCTGGTCATGGGTTTGTTTACATTTTTAAACAGTAATTTGATTGTAATTAATAATGCAACTGAAGTTAATGAATGCTTATAATATAGTAAAACATTAAAACAATTATGTAAGTTAATAAACTATAATAATAAAAATTAAGATAATTAAAAATGATTAAAATATTGAAAGCAAGAAAGATGAAGTAAATAATGAATAATGTATAACTAAATATTTATTATAAAGATGAGATGCATTTTTTCTTAAATTATTCAATGGAACTTGCCCCATAAAGGTGCACTACTAATTCACATCAATATCATAAAATATAGAAGTTTTATTTCAGGTTTAACCAAACTCAACAATAAAAAAAAAGCTTGATGAATGTATAAATGCATTTTGCAAAAAGATTGTGTTCACCACTGATATTAGCAATACCTTGAATTTTTTTCAGAAATAAATTTATTCTTCCTTAATGAAAAAGCATGAATTTAGCAATATTAATGAAAGTTACAGATTAAAATATACATAGAATTTATATAAAAATAAAAAAGTCAAATTTTGTCCCTATACCTGACCTGAGAGCTTCATTGTTTACATCTGAAAATTATGCACGGATTTTAGAGAGTTGTGGATATTAGGGCAGCAGATTTGAGAGAGTCTATTGTATTTAATTTGTTTTTTAAATTTTGCCAGTGTCTATTCATTTACAACATATTTAAATTTATTTGTTATTTGGTATGCACAATTCAATTACAAAATAATAGAATGGCTTTGAATTAAAGCCTAGATGTTTAATTTTTAGTACCAATCAGTAACTAGAATATAATATTTTCTTAACTATAAAGTTATTTCTTATATTATTTTTATAAATTATAAATATTATTTATTCTTTTTTAGTTATTTATTATAAAAAACTGCTTAATGTATTGTAAAAACATAAAAACACAGTAATTAAATATAGGATTCTAAAAAAATCAAATAAATCCGATTTAAATCAAAAAAATCTGATTTAAATCAAATAAATCCGATTTTTTTAAAAAAATCATGATTTTTTTCAAACCCTGCATGTAATTAGAATAATAGTAGTGTAATTAGTCTAAAATACTAGTAATTTTTTGCCTGTGGCAAAAAGTACTTTTGCCGGGACGGTTTTTTCCACTTCGGCGAAAATTGACCAACACTAATATAACAAAGAAAATACAAAGATTATAGCTTGTTTGACATATTTACATAGTTTTTCAAATTGATATACTAAGCTAAACATACGAAAGGTGCAATAGGCGCAACGATGCAAGATTCGTGCTTATAGCTATTTGATTATCAAAACTTACATCATGTGGTCCATACACAGAAACTAAAACCTTCGAGTGACCATGTTCAACATAGGCAGATCCATCAGCACCAGTAGAAACACCCAACTTACATTCAATTTTACGTAATTCATTTGGACGCCTACCATCCATTCGTATACCTTGATCAGATAGTAAATCCATTGTTATTAAGACAGATTCCTTTTTGTCTAACTATTTATGTATTTACAAAATTGTTCCCTTTATTTCCCAGACCAGGAGGAATATTTTAATGTTTGTTTATTTCCGGCACATTTGTTTGCATGGTTACAGTTACAATTACAGAAAAAAGTTCCAAAATTTTACTTTTAACTGTGGTTACAGATCTTATTTATCCAGAAGCATTGACATGAAGTTCATGAGATCTAAAAGAAATGATTGGCCAATCAAAAGCCTGCATTTTCCCATCTTTCGGAAATTTTCACAAAATACAGGCTGTTGATTGGTCAATATTTTTTCTGCTGCATCTCTATTCTTTCTCTCTGAGATTTTGTCAATGTCTGATTACAAAACTAAACATCTCAGCTTCTGTCAATTGTATACAAATGATCATATGCGCGGGAGCATGCGCTGTCTGAAATAATTGAGCGTGGCCATTTCTATCGAAAAAGGTTGACTCACGTGAACCTCTGGTTCTGGTTCCATCACTTTAATTGCTGTTAAAAATATTTTTAAATTTTTAGACTTCAAAATCTTATCAAACATGGATCCAAATAAATTAATTGAAATACTTAGAGCCACAATAGATCCTAATCAAAGAGAAGCTGCGGAACAACAGCTAGAACAGGTACTCATATTTATTTTGCCGGTCTTCAAATATTTACGTTTTTATAATATTAGTCTGTTGCTGGAAATTTCAATTAAAACCATCAACTTTTACTTATGAATTGCTATCAAATGTTTTTTCTGAATAAAGTTACTTAAATCCTTGTTTATTATCTATTATGAGGATCTTTAAATAATGCACTTGATTTTTATTAGAAATGAAAATTAAATTTGGCTATTTAAATTTTAAAGGCATTTATGTAAAAAAAAATTAAGTATAGATTTTAATCATTCAGTATTAACAGCAGTGTGTTATCGACTCAGTTATGTTTACATTATTCTGTGTAAGCACAACCACGTGTTTTACCGACTTATTGACATTGATTTGGCGAAAAAAAAAAGGAAATTGTTACCACTATGTATTTATTATATTGAAATGACTTCATTACAGTGTAATTGTAAGTTTTTTATTAGAATATTTCATTCTGCATGATCTTTCGTGACTATACATAGTCGTATTTTCTTCTGTGTGAAGACTATTAAACTAATCCGTTGAGTATTTTTGTTTAAATTTATGAAATTATTCAAATTTAAAATGTGATTTTGTGTCATTCTTAAACATAACTGTTAAACCAAAGCAATTCTACCTTTCTGTATTCAAATTCCTTTTTTGCTATAGTTGCATTGTTTTCACTATTTTGGAAAAATTTATTTTTTATTGAACTTTAAATGTGATCATTTGAGTAAATAGACAAGATTGACATGCAAGACTAATTTTGTAAATCAGTTATAATAAGCATACTTTCCTTCTATTGATTGTATTAAAGAAGACAAACATCTGAGTTTTGCTGCATGATATAAACATGTATAAAAATAAACCTAATGAATTTTTATGTTTGTACTACATTATGTATTTTTTATAAATGTTTAAGTTTATATTATCTTTTAGGTATTGAAGATTATTTCTTTATTAGGGACTAGGGATGCAACAAATAGTATTTGGTTTAAAAGCCGAATATTCAATTTTGCAGAATAGTTATTCAAATACTGAAAGAAAATAAATCATATTTACAATAAATAATATAAATAAATATTGATTTATTTATATTGTTTGTAATGTCACTGACTGGGGTGGCAAGTTTTTGACAGTGTGCAGTTTTATTCTGTTTAAACCATCATGTCAAAAACCTATCAGAAATATCAAATACTATACTGATCTGTACAATTTCATATTAAATATCTGTCACGCATGTACAACATTAGATGTAATATTAAAAATTCACTTACTGTATTGTATATTATTATTTCTGGAAAAAAAAAAAAAAAAAAAATCTGTCATAAATCTGAAAATTTGGCTTGTCTCCAAACTTGCTCAAGTAGCAATGCTTCTGCTATCAAGCCCTGCTAGCTCAGCATCAATTGAGAGCGTATTTTGTAACTTTTGCTTTATACACTCTGAAATCGCTTGAGTGTAAATGAATATGTTAAATTGGTTGTGTTCTATAGAATGCTGCGGGCTAAAATTGGTCCAGATTATTAACTGTACAAAATCATTTTCTTCTGTTTGAGCATTCTAAAAAACAAAAATGTTTTATTGCAATTAAAGTAATTTGAATTTTTTGTGATTATTAAATTACAGTAATTTTAAATAAAAAATTACTTAAATCATTAAGACTTATTCAATGTTTCTCCTTTGTTCTTAAAATGTTTAAAAGTGCATTACATGTTTTTGACAGTTTAAACCCAGGGTTTGAAAAAACCCGGTTTTTTTTTTTTTTTTTTTTTTTTTTTTGAAAAAGCCAAACCTGCTGGGCCCAGTAATCTAAAACCCAGAGGTTGTTTTGTTTTGTTTTTTTCGGGTTCTATTAAAATATTTTAATGAACTTTTCAGTGCGAATGCAGTTTACTCTCCTTCTTGGCGCAATTTTCAAAAATCGCCAAATTGGCGTGTTTTTGCGTCTTGTCTTCCGGAGCTTCTTGCTACAAGGGGACGCCACACACCACAGAGACATGCGTCAAAAATCGTGCAACATGACGCAGTCAAACCGGTTTTTCTTTGATATCAGGGTGAAATTGTCTCATGTCGCACATTTCTTCGTTCAATGTTTCACTAGTGTAAGACACTACGCAAAAACGCACTTTCCAAGATGGCGGCAATCAAAATAAACAAAAAGCACAAAAAATACAAATCTAAAGACAAAAAAAGAAGAATTTTTACTTACCCGGAGCCGCTGTTTTGCTCCAGATTGACTGGTCAATCATATACTTTTTCCCGCAAACTTTCAACAACGTGAAGTATCCATTTGAATACTTTCAAACAATCAACAACATTCTTTCTGAAATCAACAACTTCCATAGTAGTTACTGAACGGTATATAACTAAATATAAAAAGAGGAAAATACAAAAAAATAAACTCACTCATTGAATGCAAGACGCAACTCCAAAAAACAAAGCTATCAGAAGCAATTTCTAAGTGGGAATAACGATATTCAAAAATTTAAACGCTCTCTTTCAAGTTCTGCTCTTTCGCCCAATCAGGAAACGGCTTAGAAATCGGTAGAATACATAAACCAGAGCACTCCTTAGGGTTGCCATATTGAAGATCCAAGAGGAGAAAATGAAAATGCAGGGTTGCCATATCAAAACATTTATCACTAAAAGTAAAAAGTCGCCTTGGCGAAGGAGAGAAAACTGCATTTCACCCCTTTTTGTCATTTTATCAATGTTTAGACAGAGTTTCCTCCAGGTTTAATAAAGGGCAGGGCGCTACTGTTCTGAAAAGGGCATTTTTTACATTTTTAAGGGCACTTTTAAAGAGTTGAATCTAGAATCTAGTGGTTCAAAATGTCGTGAAAAAACAGAAATTTCATCAATAGATTGAAAAAAAAAAGGTAAATTTTGTTTAAAAAAACTGCAAAAAAAACAGTAAATTTCGTGAAAAAATCGCGAAAAAACAGCAGATTTTATTAAAAGATCGCAAAACAGCAATTTTTGTTAAAAAATCGCAAAAAAGTCATATTTTGATTTTAAAAAATCGCGAAAAAACGACAAATGTTGTGAAAATATAGCGTGAAAACGGAACTTTTCACAGAATTTTCCGTTTTATTGCGATTTTTGGACAAAATTTACCGGTGTTTTTGCAAATCTTTTGACAAAATCTGCCATTTTATCGCTGTTTTTTGACTAAAGTTCCCGTTTTTTGCGACTCATTTGACAAAATTTTCTGTTTTATCGCGATTTTTGGAAGAAATTTTTCGTTTTCCACAATCTTTTGAGGAAATCTGCCGTTTTGTGAAAATTTGTGATAAAATTAGCCCTTTTTTGTGAATCTGGCTGGAAATTAGTCGTTATTTCGCGATTTTTAACGAAACTTGCCTTTTTTTTTTTTTAGCGATTTTTTTGACGAAATTACCCAT
This sequence comes from Maratus speculifer, assembly GCA_964019185.1. Classification (NCBI taxonomy): domain Eukaryota; kingdom Metazoa; phylum Arthropoda; class Arachnida; order Araneae; family Salticidae; genus Maratus; species Maratus speculifer. The sequence continues at coordinate 102,278,841 of OZ025289.1, read as the reverse complement.
CCCACGAGATGCGTATGAGGCTATTTTTTCCGTTCCTTCGTCGGTTTTTTTTTGCTTAAATTACGCGCTATAGCGCGTTCGTATCATCGCTGGGGGGCTGTGTTTTTTTTAATGTGGGGCAAGAAAGACACTATTTTTTTTTTATGAATGACAAGAGGGGCGCTAGTTTTTGAATGAGCGGCAAGAGGGACGCTAGTTTTTAAACTAAAGGGCAGGAGGGGCGCTATTTTTTTAAACTAAAGGGCAGGAGGGGTGCTATTTTTTAAACTAAAGGGCAGGAGGGGTGGAGCGTCCCTTTGAAACTCTCTGGGGGAAACTCTGGTTTAGAAATTCCTTTAAATCTGGTTGTTTTGAAATATATATTTAAATTAGCATTTATCTTTGCATTCTCATATTTTAGATTGAATAATAATACAGTTGTGAAAAAATTTGAAAAAACCTACTAATGGTTTTTTTCAAGTGGGCCCGCCCAAAAAACCTGAGCGGGTTTTTTCAGGCTGGGCCCACTTCAGCGAACCCTGCCAGTTTCTGACGTCAGAAACCCAACCCTGGTTACTGATATATTTCAAATAACATATCTATAGGTTTAAATTATGTGTTACGTATGAAAATTAAAAAAATTATTAAATTTATACTAGTTTAATTTTATTTCAAAAATTAAATATAAATTTAATAATTTCTTGAGTTTTCTTAATATAATACACATGGAAAAGTTTAAGGCTATAAAGTAAATTTAATTATTTGAATTTTATATGTATTGTAAAAAAGATTTTGTGTTGATAGATTTTCTTTCCACCAATTTAGTGGGCATTTATTTCTATCTAAGAGTGATTTATGAGAATAATTGCTGATCATTTATCACGGCTGAAATTTAACTGTTTAGTTTTTATTAGGAATGTCTTAGCTTGTTTCTATGTATTTACATTTGTTTCAGCTTTAGCAATATCATTGTTTGAGAAAGCAATAATCATTAGAATATTCAAGATTTTAACTTGATATAATTTTCATCAGCTTTATAAAAAAGAAACAGAAAAAAAGCTGTAGTTGAGCAAAAATGTCCATTATCATGAATTTGTTTAAACTATGCATTCATTTTACAAGCCAGGCTGTCTCTAAATGTTGTTCCAACAACAAACTATTCATTCTCTTTTTCATACATTGATGAATAAAATTTCCATCATTGGAATGACTTCTAAAAAAAAAGGATGATCTAATTTTTTTACTGTAACTTGTTCAAAAAGTTTCAATAAACTTGAACACTTCTCTAAGAGCAACCATAGTTTTGAATTAAAGCTAATTTAAATTTTGTTTCTAATTAATAAAAGTTGTTGGAAGATAGATATCGATATTAGTTTGGTTTTAGGAACAGATGTAGTATCCACCCAGTATCCGCTTTTTTTTTTTTTTTTTTTTTTTTTTTTGGGGCGCGAAAAACTTGTTTTCGCCAAGTAGCAATTGTTGCCAAATGCTCATTTATAAGCACTTTGGGTTAAAGAACTTTGAAAAACTTCCAATTAAACATTTAAAGAAAAGTGGAAAAGAAAAATTGTATTTTAACAAAAATCAACACTTCAAACGTTTTGCTAAAAAAGGGGGGAGGGGGGATAAACGGTAAGTAAATTTCAAAGCAATACAGTAAACCAAATATTCATTATTAAATGCATACAGAAAAGAAAAATAAAGATAAAAAATTGCAATTAAGTATTTAAAGAAAAGCGGAAAAGAAAAATTATATTTTAACAGAAATCAGCTCTTTAAACGTTTCTCTAAATTTCATAAAAAAAAATAATTTCTACAATATGTTAAAAGATTGAAACACGCGGATCAATTTGCCTTACATGTTATTCTACATTGTAGAAATTATTTTAAAAACTCCATGTATGTCCATCCGCCTCCCTGAACTAAATGATTAAAAAGAGAAGAAGAAAAAAAGGTAGAACTCATCGAAATGCAAATATTTACATACTTCGTCCCCAAAAACTGAAGATATAATACTTTTTCTATTTGGAAAGGAAGGTTCATATTTACACATTAAAACATCAAAACAAGTAGGTCGTTATTTAGAAACCATTTACTCGATAAAATAAAAATCCAAATAGAAAACTAAATTTATATATTTCAATGAATTTTTGTAGAGAAAAACATAAAAAACCCTTATACATTGTAAAAAAATTGACTCATTTGCTACAGCGTCACTTCATCGCTTTTATAGAAAACGGTTACTTTACTGTGTTGTGGAGCATTCTCATTGGTCATAAAAGAGATATTCTATAAAAGCTGTGGAGTGACGCTGCAGCAAATGGGTCAAATTTTTAACAGTGTAGAATTATCAAAATAATCACCACGGGTGATTTTCAAGAACCGTTATTCCTGCAAAAGAAGAGAAATTTGACGTCAAAAATTCTAGCCAATCACAATCAGGCAAACCCTGGTTGGGAAAACCGAAATATGTATCGATTACACCATGATAAACGAGGATTCGAAATAAACATCAAATACAAAAGTTGCGTATTTTTGTCCATAGAATCCAAATCTGCAATAAAAAATGGGGGTTATAATTTAAGATTTCAAAGTTGGACCCCCTCTGAGCCGCAGGAGGTCGGTTGCAAAGGTCAAATTTGATATCACTGAGTAGCTTATTTAAAAATATTTAACACGTATATTTTCGTTTTTCAATTTCATATGTATTTCTCAAGTTGTTCGACCGTTTCCAGACTTTTCAGACACCCTGTATAAATTACTTTGTTTTATTATAAATAGTTCAATGTTTCTTTATTTTAAATTGCATAAATATTGAAAAGTTGCTTGTGTATACAAAACAATGTTGAAAAGATGTTGTCATATTATTTTTTCCAAAAATATGTATGAAATTTTAGCATGTCTAGAAGAGGATTAAGCTTAGGTGTACATATATATAAATATACCTGTGTACATGTATCTATACCTGTGTGTATATTTGCGTGTTTTTTTTTTTTTTTTTTTTTTTTTTTTAAGGAAATTGCCATTTTTTCACGATTTTTTGGCGAAAGTTGCAGGGTTTTTCTTATCTTTTGACGAAATCTGCCTTTTCAGGATTTTTTGGCAAAATTTGCTTTTTTTATGCAATTTGTTTTATCGCGATTTTTTAAACAAAATGTTTCACTTTTTGTGAATTTTTTGACAAAATTTGTCGTTTTATCGCTTTTTTAGGAAATTTGTCCCCCCCCCCCTTTTTTTTTTCTATAGATTTTATGATGAAATTTGTGTTTTTTCAAGATTTTTTGACGAAAATTACAGGTTTTTTAATCTTTTGACGAAAGCTGTCTTTTTTGGGATTTTTTGACATCTGTCATTTTATCGCGAATTTTTTGACAAAATTTGCCCTTTTTTTCACAATTTTTTGACAAAACTTGATGTTTATCATCAGGGGTGGGGAAATACATCATTTCGCTCGCCAGTGGCGAGTGGATTTTCTGACAACGCGAGTACATTTTAGTTTTTTAAAAAAAATGAAGGTGATAGAGACATTATCAGAGACACATTTTTAATCTAGATATTTTAACTTTCCAAATTATTACAGTGTAAATTCGGTACTAAGTTCTATCTTATATTAAGCTTACCTCTATTGTATATATTTCTTAATGTTACAGAAAAAAAGAATTACGAAAATGCATTGTAGTAATAGTAATTTCATTTGTAATTGCATGTGATTTTGTCATAACTATTTTCAACTGCATGTGTGTTGCATCTTCCAGGCTGGTGAAATAAATCCTTGGCTCGTAAGATTTTTGAAAAATTCCCCACCCCTGTTTATCATGATTTTATGGAAAAAATTGTGGCTTTTCTTGAATTCTTTGAAAAAATTTGCCATTTTATCACGAATTTAGATGAAATTTGTTGTTTTTCCGTGACCTTTTGAGGAAATCCACCATTTTCCGAGATTTTGTGACAGAATTAGCAATTTTTTTGCAAATCTTTTGATGAAATTTGCGAAAAATAATCGTTATTTCACAGTGTTTTAACAAAAGTCGCCGTTTTTTGCAATCTTTTGACGAAATTATGAAATGCTAACTAACATTCAGTTTTTGCACTGTTATTCAATTTCATGCCTTAAGTTATTGTTTTAAATTCTTTAAAAATATTCCCCTCCCCCTAAATTCTGAAAATTTTCTTTTACAACTTGGTTAAGATAATTTTATTTTGTTATTGACTGCTGTAAATAATCTGCATTTTTAAATGAAGGTATTTTATGCTAAATATTGAATATTTATCTTTTCTTATTTCATATGTAAATTACAAAAAAGAGAAAATATTATTAAATTTGATCTTTAAAAGAAAAAAATATATTGATTTAAATCATGGTTAAAACCACTTGATATAAAATATTCACTTTTTAGAAATCAATTTAATTTTTTACATAAAACAAGCTGCCTTTTTTTGACTTGGCTAAAATCTGGCAGTCCTGGTTGGTTATAGTCACTCGAACCTGCTTCAAAACATAATAGTGCCTACCCAAAATACAGTTTGCGCTGAAATAAAATTTAGTAATGCAAAAAATGTGGATTTTATAAAATTGTTTCAGAAAAAAAAAAGTGAATTTTGACATTCAGTAATTGAAACAAATTGTGCATTTTGCCAATAAGTTGTTTAAAAAATCCATAAATTTAATCAATTTGTCAGACCACAGTCTGTGTACCCTGGTAGATGTCTTTTCCACTAATTTAATTTAAAGTTAAATTAAAAAGTGAAGCTGATTGAGATTAGCAAACCCTGGTATTTTATCTTAAAAAATATGCTTTAACTTTGTTGATTGTTTTCACATATTTTTAATATTTGATATCAGTAGTGTCTTTAAAGTGTTTCTAAATAACTTTAAAGTGTAATTTTTATAATATATTTTATTAAAAGAACCATTTTTTTTTTAAATCTAGGTCCACAAAATTATAGGATTTGCTCCGAATCTGCTCCAGGTTGTTATGATGACAAATTTAGACATGCCAATCCGGCAAGCTGGTGTTATTTATTTAAAAAATATGATTGCACAGTACTGGCAAGATAGAGAGCAAGAACCTGGAAAACCAGCAATATTTGCAATACATGAACAAGATAGAAGCATGATTAGAGATGCAATTGTTGATGCTGTTGTCTATGCTCCAGAACTAATAAGGTATATATTTTAAATATTGAGAAAGCTTCATTATAAGAATGTATCCTGTAATTATGAAACTATATTTTAGATTTTTATTTTATTCAAATAAAGAATCAAACAGTGCAATTTATAATACATTTATGATTGCTATTCAAGGTGGGATATAAACCCAAAATTTCTTAAATCCTGTCCAAAAGAATATTGTGGGACTCTTACCCAAAATTTTTGCATTTTGAAATTAGGCTGAGCTTCCATGATTGTCCTGCACATTTCGTGCTATTTTTGCGCTAATGATTGATAAATTTTGCGACATTTTTACTGCAAAAGATAGTTGAAATTCATGCAATCTATTTCACATTTTCTTTCCAGCAATCTTTTGACAAGTTTTGATTTATTTTCTGAAATCGATTGGCAAATAAGGGGTGATTCTGTTCTGAATTTCCCAAAAATTTAGGGCATTTGGTTCTGAAAATTACAAAAAATCAGTCATATGCTCCAGAATGGGGGCAAATTTCAATAAATTATTGCCTAAAAGCCAATTTTGTCATTTGTTCACAAGAAAAAAAAAATCTGTTTGTTAGACTATCCCAGAAAAGACGCTAATTTTGTCAAAGGATGGCAGAAAAAATGTTTCATCAGAGGATCGTAGAAAATATAGAAATTTCTTCCTATGTCTACTGAAAGAATACAATACAAATACAGTAATATAAATATACTACATGAATCTTCAATGAACGCCCAGCAGCAGAACTTTTGACAAAATTTGCATTTTTTTTTTTTTTTTTTTTTTTTTTGCAAAATTTGTCATTTTTTCCGAAATTTGACAAAAACTGCTGGTTTTTTTTTTTTCGATCTTTTGAATAAATTTGTCGATTTATTGTGATCTTTTGATGAAGTCTGTCGTTTTTTCGCGATCTTTAGACGAAAACTGCCATTTTGTTGCGATCTCTTGAAGAAATTTGCTTTTTGCGACCTTTTGAAGAAATTTTCAGGGTTTTTTTTTTTAAGAAATTTGCAGTTTTTGTGATTTTTTTTCTTTAACGAAAACTGCCATTTTTTTTTGCGATCTGTTGAAGAAATTTGCCTTTTTTTTTTTCGCGATCTTTAGAAGAAATTTGCCTTTTTTTCGCGATCTTTAAAAGAAAGATCTTTTAGTTCTTTTTTTGAAGAAATTAGCCATTTTGTTATTTTTTTACAAAAACTACCGTTTTTTCATGATTTTTTTGACAAAAATTCTTTTTTTTTCTGTTCTTTGGAAGAAATTTTCCCTTTTTGTGATTTTTGGAAGTAATTTGTCGTTTTTTGCAATCTTTTGAAAAAATTTGCTGTTTTTTTGACGAAAATTGTTTTTTGCTTGGCTTTTTTAAAAAAGAAATTTGGCATTTTTTCTTTATTTTTTGACGAAATCTGCCGGTTTTTGTTATTTTTGGACAAAATTCGTGATCTATGAGGAAATTGATTTCTTTTCGAAGACTATTTGTCGAAATTCACAATACATTTTAAGTCCAAATTTTTGGATTTAGGATCAAATTTTTTTAACTTTTGCCAAATTTTTAACAGTTGAAAAATAGTCTGCAGACCTTCCCAAGAGTCTGCGACATGCGTTGCGCAGATTTTGCTCCCGGGAACGAGTGTAATATATTTTATCTGTATCTATGCTTTATCATTTTATATAGATACACATACATAAAAACTTCAGCGTTTGTCTTGTAATTAACAATACCCCTAAAATTATAAAACCAAAAAGAAAAAACAAGGATTACAGTAATTGAAGTTTTTGGCATCATTGTTGATGCAGTGAATATGACCTGCCCTTGATAATACTTAAAATGCTGGTTATTTCCTATGCAATCTAATACTATTTTATTGTTTATATTATAAACAATTACGAAACTGGTTTATTCGTAATACTGTTTTGCTGTATCTCAGAATGTTTGCTCTGTTCTACAAAAACAAATTGCAGTAAAATCTGTGTAAACATGAGCTGTCTATAACAAAATTCAATGTTGAATATATAAAAATAGCATTATTTCAATGGAACAAAAACCGTGCAATTGTTTAAGTTCAAATGTTAATTCAAAGCTCAAATAGATCTCAAAACAATAAAAGTTTGGGGTCTGTTGCTTTTTATTATTATATTTCTTGTGTCTACTGCTTTGTTTTTCAGAAGTTATTGTTAAAATTATTTTAAGTTATTAATCTTGATTATATTTTTGATATTTTTTAGGGTTCAGCTTGCTGTGTGTGTAAGCAATATTGTAAAACACGACTTTCCAAAATGGGCTGGCATTGTAGACAAAGTATCTATTTTTCTGCAAATGAATGATACAAATGTGTGTATGGGAGCTTTATTGTGTCTATATCAACTTGTTAAAAATTATGAGTATGTATTATTTCCTTATTCCTGAATTTTTTATTATGTTGCATGCATGTTTTTATCCCAGCTTTATGTATTAGAGTAGTGTAAAGTTAATCTTTTAAGACGATTCAAAATCTTGTCTGTCATTATTTGATTATTTATAATAGGGTCATTTTCAAAAAACTTGTACATTTGGCAGGGTTGTTAAATACCCGGGTTTTTTCAGAAAAAACCCAACCCACTGTGTTTTTTCAGGGTTTTGGGTTTTTTCAGGTTTTTGGTGGTTGTGAGAAGTAGTTCAGAATGCTTGAAAAAAAATGTACTTATTACTAAATTTAAAGTAGCTAATTGATTTTCAGATATATATAAATCAATGACAGTAATCAAAATTATGCTTTGCTTTCAGATAAATTGATTATTAGTAATAATTTATAAAGTATTTTTTTTTTTAATTACTAAATAATAGAATAAGCCAAGTAATTCTACATGTCTACATAATTAAATTAGGATTCTAAGCATATATATATGGTATTTTGTTATGAGTTTCTATTGTATAACATAGAACAGATGACACATCAAAGTATTTTTTTAATGGGAAAAAATTTGTTTGTGTTACTCATGCTACACAGAGATTAACTAACAATTATTTCTTTTAAAAATTGTGATGCTATAATTAGGACATTTCTTTTCTTTGGGGTGGGGGGGAGGGTGATGGTTATAAACTTTGAGTGGTGTACTGATATTAAGAAATATATTACAATATATTATATATGCAATATAAATACATTATATATGTAATTTAAAGTTGAAATCTTGAAAAAACCCACTTGGGTTTTTTGGGCTGGGCAAAACCATAACAACCCTGACATTTGGGAATTTTTTCACAAAAAAAAAAAATAAATAAATAAATAAATAAATACAATTTGTAAAAATATTAGATGATTCTAAAACATTTCTTGTATATAAAACTGAAAGCAGCAGTTCACTTTTTCATTTAGAACGTCAAATAAAAAATAAAGTATGAACTTGCAACAGTAAAATGTTCCCTCTGTTACCAACAGTCAAACATTTTTATTTAAAAAAATAAAACACCTAAAACAGTAAATATCACATTTTCTTTAATTACATGATTGCTACTTTCAGAAAATTCTAACTGTTATTTTGTTATGATTATTTTAATTTTTGTAAAATACAAAGGATTTCCTCTCTGTTACTTTTTTTTGGAAAAACCACAAGTTTCAATTAAATGTGCATTGACATTTTTTCAGTTAAATTATAAAAAAAATATTACATAAATAAGATATTGGTTAAAGTTACACAACTAATTATTCAAAATGATGATTGATAAATTCTTTAGTGAAATAAACCAGCTTAAATTGACGGTAACGGAGTGGAAAAAAAGTAACCGAAGGGAACACTGATTGATAATGGAATGATATTTGATGTGGCATACTTTTTTATAAGTTCATATCATGTATTGTATACAATCTTAATGTTTCGAACATATCCAGCAAGAATTAAAGATTTTTACAAAAGTTACTATTAAAAAATAGTGGTATTTGGCGGGAAATTTTCTTTTATAAATTTATATCGTGTGCTATGACAAACGCACTGCTTAGTTAAAAAAAAATCTCATCTTATATTAGTCGAGGTAGTGGTGCTTTAAAGCAAGAATTTAAGATTTTTCCAAAAAATACTATTCAAAAATAGTGGGATTAGACCAGACAATTTTTTATATAACTTTTTATTATGTGCTATAAGCTATCATGAAGTATCAATGTTTCAAACAGATCAAGGCAGAATATAAGATATTTGCAAAAAACTAATTTTTGAAAATACTGGTATTTCACGTGGCATTGTTTTTATAAATTTTTATCATATGTTATAATCCGTGTTTCAATTTCAAAGAGATCGCCTTAGATTTTCAAATTTTAACAAATTCGCGTGTTAATTGGATGATGCTTTAACCTAAGAAATAACGATTTTTACAGAAATTACTATTTGAAAATAGTAGTATTTGATGTGGTGTATCTTTTTATAAATTCTTTTCTACTTAAATAATGATCTTTTCTTCTTTAATAAATTTTTATCATGTGCTATAAGATATCCTAAAATATGAAACAGACCAAGCAAGAATTAAAGGCTTTTACAAAAATTAATATTCGAAAATAGTGCTATTTGACGCTGCATCATTTTTTCATAAATAAGTAGTATTGATTCATAAAAATAAATGACTACAATTAAAGAAGCATTTTGTTTGAGAAAATTGAAGCCTAATGTTTATGGCAACTAGCTCACTACAAAAACTCCTATTTTATATTTAAAAAGAAAAATGCATATTTTTAATTCTGTTCTAAGAACATGAAACGAGAATGTGCAGCCTTCAAGAACAATGTTCAAATAAACTTGTTTTTTTAGTAGTTTCTTACTCTGTTACATTTTGTACCACTCTGTTACTATAAGCATAGTAACAGAGGGGGGAAAAAACTACAAATAATTTTAGCAACACAAAGTGAATTAAAAACAGGAAGAACTAAGCCTATTTATTTAAGAAGCACCATTTGATCTTACGGTTAAAATTTTATAAAAGTATTAAATAAAAAAAAAAAAAAATTCACATAAATAAGCTGGTAACAGAGGGGAAACTGAATAAAACATCCATATCTTGTAAATGCTTTACTTCAACACCACGGTGAAAATAACTTATAATTTAAAACATGGTGGCCTCATCTAAAAATGGACTGTTCGAAGAACTGCAGAACCTTGTGTTGAACACTTAGTAGTATAGTAATAATTTATTACAATAAATATGGTAACAGAGTGGAATAATAGAGGGTAAAAAAATCTAGGGACAACAATAAATTGTTCCATTTTTATAAAAAAGCAAGTTTTAAATAATATATGGTCTATGCTACAAATAAGACATACAACAGTTGTCACAACTGAAAAAATTAGCACTTTTGACAATTGATTTATATTTTTATAGCAGTTGAAAAAGGGAAGAGGGGACATAGCATTTTAGCTATAGCTGACACATTGAAACCATAACTACACTAATATTATTTTTATTTTTTGATATTATTTAGCCCACATTTACTCTAAACAGTCAGACAAGTAATGTAAGTGCTTAAATTTTATTTTTTAAACTTTATTTTAGTTATTAAATTCTTAAAGTTGGGGGACATAGAATGTACGTTTTTTTTTTTTTTTAAATGACCCATATAACATATATACTCGCATATAAGGTGGCCTAACTTCTTACTTGAATTTTGCACCAAATGGAACTGTACTAATTAAACAAAAACAAATCATTCAAATTTTTATAATGATAAATTATTATTTATACATTTTATTATTCATACACATTAAAAACCAGTATTTTGCAGTCTTCGAAGTGTTTTTGCCCCTTTTTTTTACTTCTATATAAATCCACCAATATATTATATAAATTCTTCAAAATATTTTGCAATTATACTTTTAATTTTTCTTTAAAACTTTTTTATTAGAATTTTTGACTAATCGGTGAATTATTACATAGAAAGAAAAAAAATAATATGAGCAAAAAAAAGTCATGAGCAAAAAATAAATATATGTATATACATATTTTATTTTTTGCTTAGAATTAACTCTGTGATTCTATCAGATTTTTTCCAAATTTAAGACAGTCATTTCCGAAAATTAAAAGAAAGTCTGTCGTAATTTGAAAAATCTTACATAAAAAATATCACAAATTTTGACAAAAAAGTCGTAAAAAAATTATTTTTGTAAATTTGTTAAAAAATCACCAATTTCGTTATAGGATTACGGGTAAAACGCGAATTTTACTAGAGGATCATGAAAAGATGCAAATTCCATTCAGGAATGACGGATAAAACACCGTGAATTTCGACACAGAATCTTAGTCGTTTTATCGAGAAATCTAAAAAAAACAACAAATTTCGTTGAAAGATCACGAAAAAAGTGTTTTTTCCGAGGCCCTTTGATGAAGCTCATGCTTTTTGTCTGAAGAAAGAGTTGGGGGGGGGGGGCGTCAAATTCTAATTATGCCTCAGGTATAATTCAACGCCCCTGATTGTGAAGCAGGAAAATCCGCTTTTCAAGCATTAAAAACACAATTTTGAAACAGAAAAAATAATTTTTAACCTTTTTTTTTTTTTTTTTTTGGAGCCCCTTTGCTAAAATTTGCATTTTTTTTTTTTTTTTTTTTTTGTGATCTTTTAACAAAATCTGTTGTGTTTTCCGGATTTTTTTTTTTTTTTTTTTCGCGAGTTTTTGGTAAAATTAGCATTTTTCACAAATTTTTTGACAGAATTTTCCATTTATTGCGATTTTTGGACGTAATCTGCCGTTTTATCGCAACTTTTTGAATAAAGTTGTCGTTTTTCATGATCTTTTGGTGAAAATTGTTGTTTTTCGTGAATCATTTGACAAAGTTTTCTGTTTTATTGCAATTTTTAAACGAAATTTGTCGTTTCATGATTTTTTGAGGAAAACTGCCATTTTTTCAAAATATTGTGACGAAATTAGTCATTTTTTCACGAATTTTGCCAGAAGTTAGTCGCTATTTCACGATATTTCTGATAAAATTTGCCATTATTTGCATTTTTTCGACAAAAGTATCCATTCCGTGGACGCGTAAGAGCTATTTTTTGCATTCAGTCGCCGATTTTTTACGTAATTTATGCACTATAGTAGGGGTGCACAACCTTTTCAAGGGAAGGGCCACTTACAAATATGTCTGTGTAGTCAAGGGCCACATCAATAACATGGAGAGAATTCAATTTCAAAGGTTATCTGCGGCCTATAATCGGATAAAAAATATGTTTTCAGAGGGAAGTGGGGAGATATCCCTTTAGGTTTGCTTAACCAGTGAAAATATCCAATTCAGTTGGCAAGGATACACCAGCAGTTTTTACGTTTGTATATATAACAGATATAGCAAGGATTATTCTTAAGATGTAATAGTACTCCTTGACTTTATTCAAGAGAGTAAATTTTGTTTTATTAAAATTGCTAAAAAACAAAGATAAGTGGCTGGTGCCGAAAAAAATGTGAACTTTATATATAACTTATTATTGGATGAAGGAGAGGGAAGGAGCCGATCAACAAGATTTTTTCGTGCATCATCATTGAAATTCCCGATTTTTCAACTCTCAGTCAGCCAAATTTGACGCTTTTCATGCCTGATCAACCAAATTTGGGCTACTTACGAAAATAATGGACAAAATTCGCAATTTTTACGAAACTGATCGGAAAAAATCACTTTTTCTGTGCCTGATAAAAAAAATTGCTATCCTTATGAAACCGCTCGAGAAAATTTGCACTTTTTACGAAGCCTATCGACGAAATTCGCGATTTTTACGAAGCCGATCGACGAAATTCGCGATTTTTACGAAGCCGATCGACGAAATTCGTGATTTTTACGAAGCCGATTGACGAAATTTTTGATTCTTACAAAACTGAACGGCGGAATTTGCGATTTTTCTTCGCATGATCAATAAAATTCGCGATTTTTATGCGGTTGATAAACAAAATTATCGATTGTTACGAAGCTAATTGACTAAATTCGCTAATTTTGCAAAGTTGATCGAAGGAATTCGCGATTTTTACGAAGCCGATCAATAACATTCATGATTTTTACAAAGCTGATCGACAAAATTTGCCATTTTTCTTCATAGGATCGATAAAATTCACGATTTTTCTGTGACTGATCGACGAAATTATCGATTTTTACGAAACCGATCAATGAAATTCGCAATTTTTACGCAGCCGATCGTCGAAATTCACAATTGTTACAAAGCTGATCGACGAAATTCGCTATTTTTCTGCGGCTAATCGACAAAATTATCGATTTTTACGAAGTCAATCGATGAAATTCGTGATTTTTACGAGGCAGATCGACGACAATTCATGATTTTTACGAAGCGGACTGAGAAATTTCACAATTTTTTCGCGCTTAAACAACAAAATTAGCTATTTTTATTTAAGCGATAGACGAAATTCGCAATTTTTCTTAACATGAGTGATAAATTTCACGACTTTTCTTCACATGATCAATAAAAATTCACAATTTTTTGTGCAGATGATTGATGAAATTTTCGATTTTTCTGCGCTCGATCGACGAAATTCGCAATTTTTACGGAACTGATAAACAAAATTCACGATTTTTACAAAGTTGATGGCCAAAATTTGCGATTTTTCTTCGCATGATCCACAAAATTCGCGATATTTACCAGGTCGATCGAGAAAATAAACAAATTTTTGGCACCTGATCAGTAAAATTAGCAATTTATACGAAGTTGATGGGCAAATTCACAAGTTTCAAGGTCGATCGAAAAAATTTTAGATTTTTTCGAGCCTAATCAACAAAATTCGCGAAATTTATGAAGCCAATTGACGAAATTCGCGACTTCTATGAAGCTGGTCAACGAAATTTGCAATTTTTTCTCGCATCATTGATAAAATTCACGATTTTTACAAACCTTATCGCGAACGCAATTTTTATAAAACCGATTGACGGAATTCGCAATTTTTACAAACCTGATCGACGAAATATGCGAATTTTTGCAAAGCCAATCAACGAAACTTGCCATTTCCTTCGACTGATCTACAAGATTCCTGATTTTTCTGCACGGGATGGACGACATTTGCAATTTTATTTGAGCCTTATCCACAAAATTTGCAATTTTTCCGCGTGAGATCGACAAAATTCGCGATATTTCCGTGTCTGACCAACGAAATTCCCAATTTTTCGGAACCCGATTAATAAAACTCGCGATTTTTAACTATTTTGATGCATTTTTTATTGCATTTTTTTATGCAAGATAAAATTCGCAATTTTTTTCTGTTGATAAACTTACTAAACTCACAATTGTTTCGCAGCTGATCAACGAAATTTTCAATTATTCCGCGCATCACCACAAAATTTGCGATTTTGCCGTGCCTTATCATTGAATTTTGCGATTTCTTCGTCCCTCATCTACAAAATTCACGAAATTTTCGTTCCCGATTAAAGAAATTCGCGTTTTTTTTCACGTGATAAACTGAGAAAACATCCGATTTTTCCGCCGCCGATGAATTTAAACTGCAATTTTTTCGTGCACCATCAACAAATCTGACGATTTTTTCTCCCGATCAATGAAATGTGCGATTTTTCGCGTCCGATCGACAAAATTCGCAATTTTTCCATGTCTGATCAACAAAAGGTCTCGATTTTTTCGTGTCCAATCCACTAAATTTCCTATTTTTTCCGAATGTCATGAGCAAAATTCGCGTTATTTTCACACCTGATGAACGAAATGTGCGATCTTTCCACACTTGGTCAATGAAATTCGCGATTTTTCTGTGTCCGATCAAAGAAATTTACGATTCTTAAGTGACTGACGAAATTTTATATTTTCCCGCGGTAAATTGATGAAATTTACGATTTTTTCTGTGACTTTTGCATAAAAATTGCAATTTTTTCTAGTTGTAAATTGACGAAGTTCGCAGGCCACACATTAACCCATCGCGGGCCACTTTTGGCCCGCGGGCCGTAGGTTGTGCATCCCTACACTATAGCGTATCCGCTTTATCACTGAAGGGCTGCGTTTTTTCAAAAGTGGAGCAAGAAGGGCGCTATTTTTTTTAATGAGTGATAAGAAGGGCATTAATTTTTTCGATGAGGGCAAGAGGGGCGCTATTTTTTAAACTAAAAGGCAGGAGGGGCGGAGCACCCCCCCCCCCCTGAAACCCTCTGGGGGAAACTGCATAGCTTCTTACTTTTTGTTGTGGAAATTACCTAAAAAATTCCAAAGACTACTTAAATAAGCATA
The DNA here is from genome assembly GCA_964019185.1 of Maratus speculifer. Classification (NCBI taxonomy): domain Eukaryota; kingdom Metazoa; phylum Arthropoda; class Arachnida; order Araneae; family Salticidae; genus Maratus; species Maratus speculifer. Next base: position 102,263,540 of record OZ025289.1, on the reverse strand, counting down.
ATGTGCTTGTGCCTGCAAGTTCTGTTTGTACACAATATGATAACTCAACTCTAGATATCTATCAGATTTGCTTCAAATTTGGTAACTATGTTTATTCTGATAAGACTGTTCTTTAATTTGAGCTGCCAATTTTGAACAAATTTTATTTTTCGTAAATAAAAATGTATTCTGATTTGGGGGGGAGGGGGAATGTCTCACACTAATTCTGTGTACCCTGTGTTGATTTGAAACTAATTACAAATGCACTTGATTTATTGTTTTCATCTAAAGTATTTTTTCCATTTATTACGAAATCTTTATTCAGAACCAATATCGTTTTAAGTTAATAACTTTTTTTGCATGGTGTATCCATTGTAGAAAATTGAAAATTTCATTAACTTCTGCAGTCCCAAGAAAAATCTGCTGCATAGAAAAATTATTTTATTAGCAAATTATGGTGCTTTTAGGCTTAGAAAAAAGAAAATAAAATTAGTTTATTTTTAAAATTTTCAAATAGTTGAAATTTATGTACCCATATAGGTACATCAGGTCGCAATTGAGTAAAAATGTCATTTTTTAAACAAATAAAACCAATTTTGTTTTACAAAAATAAAACTAATTATTGTTTAAAAGTTATACCAATTTAAACAACTTAAGTGATTTTTTTTACCTAAAGCTATGTATTGCGCAATAATATTATACACATCTTGTAATAATTGTAATGCATATCTTGCTACTATACATATCTGTGTATCTGATGTATCTGTGGCTTCCAGTAATAACCAGGTATGGCACATTTTTGAAAAAATTGAGAAAATTTTGGAAAATGTAGCTTTAAAAGTGTGCTTTAATCTGCCATATTACTGAAAAAAATTGAATACTTCCCGTCATAGGGCGACTTCAGAAATATTCTTAAATTTTCATTTAAAAATTGAAATTTTTTTTAATTGGTTCTCAATTAATAAAAAATATTTTTATAACTATTTTGGCAAAAAAGAGAAGCTCTTATATCCTAATTGAATGTAAGGAAAATTATTAAGTTCTAATATATTTTATAAAAGTAATGATAAAAAGACATTTAAAAACTTTAAATGTTAATTACTCAAAATATTAAAAATGTGTCTTATATAGGTGTAAATTAACGGTTGCCACTCGCCACGTGGCGATTAAAGTTGTAAAAGTGGCGATTAAAAATTGGCCATTGATCGCCACCCTAGTCGCCACTCGCCGATTAAAAAATCTTATTAATTTTCTTTGTGAAATACAACTTTTTTCATGGATATATGCATGTCTACTTTGTATGCATCTAATTAGTCAATTTGTTAATTCTTTAAATTCAAAATCAGCCATCGATCGCCACCCTAGTCGCCACTCTGCGATAAAAAAATCTTATTAATTTGCTTTGTGAAATGCAGATTTTTTCATGGATATATTCATCTCTACTTTGTTTGCACCTAATTAGCGAATTGGTTAATTTTTTAAATTAAAAATTGGTGATCGATCGCCACCCTGGTCGCCACTCAGTGATTAAAAAATCTTATTCATTTGCTTTGAGAAATACAGCTTTTTTTCATGAATATATGCATCGCTACTTTGTTTGGATCTAATTAGTGAATTGGTTAATTCTTTCTTTCTATCGAATGCAAGCATATTTAGCAACTTTGTTGTATTTTCTATATTTTGGCTTTTTTACCATGAACTCTTTATTTGGATTAATATGTTTCCAAGAAATAGTTTTTTTCCTACAAAAATATAGTCATCAATTTCAATTCCTCATGCATTTCAAATAAATTATACCATTTTTACCTCTGGATGCAAGGAGATTTTACGGACATTGCTGTATCTTAAATCTTTCACTTTTGTCATATGCTCACTAATTGCACCAGTAATAGTTGGCTGTAATTTTTTTTTTAATTTATGATTAAAGTTTATGTAGGTGTCAAGAAAGATTGAAACATTATAGCCAATTACTTTTAAAATATAGGACAAAATTAGCACTCGCCACTTATGCGGGTAATACTGCAGATTTAGCATCCGACTTTCCTGCTACCAAGCAGATTTCCTCCACCTCGCCAACACATTGACACTCTCTGATTTTGCCAACATCCGGAGTTTTGAAATCTCAGCCAAAGTACACTCGCCAAATTTAATAATTACCGCCAATTTTAAGTAAGAATAAAATATCCAAGAAATATGTGAAATTATTTTTTAATTTAAAATTTGAAAATACAATTGCCTTGTTTGTTTTATACAATGCATTTAAATATAATTTATCACTTATAATTTTATCTGCAGTATTAATCACCAATGACAGTTTTATTTTAACCAAATATGTGTAACTAGCCGCTAAATTAAAGCCATTTTGACCTATTTTTAAAAAGTGGCCACTAATGAAACTGGGTCTACCGGCCACTGGCTACTAATTGAATTTCCCAGTTTTCACCCATAGTGTCTTACCTGATTATTACTGGAAGCCACAGATATACATATACTACATACCTTTTAATAATAATATTCTAATAAAGTATCGTTTATTATAGACTTTTTTTGACTAATACATGAGGGCTTGTACAACTATTACAACCTTTCAAAACGTATTAAAAATTTTTAAAGTTATTAAAAATTATGATATATTTTAGCAGTAAATTCAGTATATTACTTCATATTATTTTAAAAATTTTAAAAAGTTCTTTTAAATTGTTTTGTAAGACTAAATTAAATAATTTATTCGTTCCTAAAAATTTTTTTTTAATAACCAATGTACACAATAGTTACGCAAAAAATTAGTTTCTTTAGCTGGAAATGTATAGTTAAGACCCATTGTACCCAAATGGGTACAGCATATTTACAGATGTTTTTCACATCCAATGCACATATGAACAACATTTATAAACAACTCCAAATCATTCTTGAAACATTATAATTTATAAAAAATGCAATACAGTAAAATCTCTAAATAACGGACACCTCCGGAACGCAGAAATTGTCCGCTATTCGGAGGTGTCCACTATTGGGAAAACCTGAGATTCAAAAACCGCTAAGAAATGTTTAACATTTCATTAATTGACTTTTATATGCCCTAAAACCTCTGTTATATGATTAATGAGAAATTAAAATTATTTTTAAGCAATGGGACTGAAATAAAATTGTACACATCTTTATCCACTGTTTATTACATTTTTATGAAAAAAACCTGTTACAAGAGTTAACTTTTGCTTGCGATTACATGCAATTTGTTTTTCAAAATGACATTATAGGATATTATAGATTTCCAGGCGGGGAGGCGGTATTGCACTTTTTGACTGTCAAAACCATAAAATCTCAAAATTTTCAATGCTCTGGAATAAGATGTCCCTCCTCGGCAACCCCTTCAATTCAGCACTGAATGTGAGGGGGGGGGGGGTATATCCCAGCCCTTTTATCTGTGATCACAAAATTCTCTGATAAATTTAGAGGCCTTTTTACTTTTTTTTTCATTTTTTTCTCCTTAAAAAATACTTTTTCATTCTTTATCGCTGTATATAGTGTCTGCTATTCGGAACGTCCGTTATTCAGAGGTTAAACATACAAAAATTTAGGTTTTGGGAGTGGGGATTGGAAAATTGTCCGTTAAATAGAGGTGTCCGCTTTTCGGGAGTGTCCGTTATTGAGGTTTTACTGTATATTGTTTTTAATTCACTCAAAAATTTTTATTATTCACATTATTTGACGTGAAGTCGTTGGAAAATTGTTTGTCATCCATCTTGGAAATGTTCCATTTTCAAAGTCACATGGTTCCTCCATCTTTAAACATATAGCACATTTATTGGTAATATAGGACACTGTGATGTATCTGAATAGTGCTAGCAGAAATCCATGCATTTATTTAAAAAAAAATTGGGTGTAATTTTGGCTTTTGTACCCTTTAATGTACCCAAATGGGTACTCCAGGACTGAAGAGGTTAAACATACATATGATCTAGCAATGACATTAACAAAATATGTCCTTTATAATAGATATAATAATGATTTGTAACTGAATCAAAATGTACCAACAAAAGAAAAAATTCAACAGTAATATTTATAAAAAGTGGGTAAGTGTGATCGGAGATCACACAAAGGGTTTCGTTTAATATCTCTTTCAAAACACATTTTTCATTCAATTAACCACTTCAACGGCTGCCCCGAGATAAATCTGGGGATAAAGCACTGTTTCCTCATACCCATCGCCGGTTAAGTGGTTAACAAATGAAAAACAGTTTTTCGGCGCTATTTTGGGATTTCTTTGCCAATCATGTCAACCAGATCAGAATATTAACAGAATCTTCCAATAAATGTTGCCTTGATCGCATAGATTTGTTGATTTCTCCATCAGAATCTGCAGATTTAGTGAAGGTACACAAGTAAATAAAATTATGAATAAAAGTAAAATATTGCAAAGCTTAGCATAAATTTAAAGGGGACCAAACTGATTTCTGAACTGAAGTCACCAGAGGCTCTTAATTTTAAATGAATAATTTAATAAATATTAAAAAAAATTATTTTGCATGTCAAAATAGATAATAAATATGATTTAATATTATGAAATAAAAACAAATAAGCACATTTTTACATGATCTATTTAATCCATTAATTTATGTTACATAATAATTTTATTTAAACTTGCGTAGAACAATTAGAATAAAGGAAATTTCAATTTTGAAATTTACGCTATTGCAAATCTTTAAGCTCCTAAAGTATCGCACATTTTCAATTTTTACACCATCGTGTAGGGGGAAAAATGTACTTTTAAATGCAGTTTGTTTAAAAGCTCTATCTCAATTTATTATTGAGCTATTAATTTTTTTTGCAGCTTGTAATATTAATTTTGTAATTGTGGCAACAGAAGTATTCCATCTCTTTTAAAAGTACAGGGTAAAAAATGAAAAAAAATTTGTATCTATTTAAACTTACATGGCAACATTTAGAAAAGAAAAAACAGCAAAATGAACTGATGATTTAAAAAATATTTAAATTAAAATAGTCTTTAATTTTATGATTTGCAGTGTGATGAGGTATACAGCTGTAAGCATACAAAATTTGAATTCTCTGTCATATATAGTACAGACTCTGAGACAGAGGACAGAGATGAATAGGGTTTCGTCAGATGAACGAAACACTAAAAACCAGCTTTCAAAAGTTTTGTTTCTACAGAGTAAAAGCAAGCTTCTGTTGTCTCTCACTGCTTACCCCCGTTCACCATTAGTGCTGTGAAAATAACGACAAAATGAATACCCGTATGGTAACGTTGATTTAGAATTCTCTACCCGTTAAAAAGTATTCGTTTCGTTAGTCGTTACTGTTCAGAAACTGGGTATTCGCAGTCATCGAGCATACGGCATACATTGTATAGAATCATCTTTGGAAGAATTCGTATTAATAAATAAACTAAAAAACTTTGTAAAATCACCATGCCGTTATTGTTGTAGCTCGAAACGCGTCCTGCTTAATTTTTCATTTTATGGTGATTTTACAAAGATTTTTAGTTTATTTATCAATTTATCGTCAGTGATTGCTGTTTTTCACTAGAATTCGTATTAGTTGGTGCTGCCATCTATCCGTAAAAGTTACATTTATTGAAATTTCGAACTTATATTTAAAAAAGGTAAATAGAATATTAAAACCAGGTCCTTAGCGAAAAGTCAATAATTAGGGATGGGGGGAGGGGGGGGAGGGTCAAGAAAATGTAGTGGGATGACTCATATATATTTTTTTTTCTCTCTCTGTGACACAGAAAGATAAATTACTGCATATTTACACTAAGGTTTAGTTACCATATTTCTGATTAAACTGTTGTAATAACTTCATTTTATGCTAAGAAAAGAATAGGATTATAGAAAATTCGAGCGCATAATTAGTGCAGTATTAAACATCATGTTGGCTTCATATGTGCAAGTAAAATGAGCAAGTGTTGAAACACTTGTTTTAGTTTCAATTTAGTATTTTTTCAAAACTATGACAGGTCCTCAAAACTAAATTAGATTTTTCAATAGAATTTCATTTGGGTTTTCGGAACATAAATTCATTTAGTGGCTTGTAATCTTTTCGGGGAGGGGGGGAGGCTGAGCCGTCCGTAACACCCCCTTAGCTACGCCCCTGATTAAAATGGAATGCATAATTGTACACAGGGCTATAATTAAAAATGAGTAATGGGAGGGGGGGAGGGTGCTCAAGAAAATGTAGGGAGGAGCTCATATTTTCATATACGTATTTCAATAGCGGGTTTAACGGTGAGGCCACGGATTCATGACGCCCCCTCCCCCCCACACACACACATACACGCGCGCTGTACTGCAGAAATATTCTAAAAATTACTTTAAAAAATAAACATATCTTAAATCCTTATCCCCTCCCCCCCCTTGTTCAATAATGCGAATCTTTCTAATTCTGTAAAAGGTCTACTCAAATCAAAATTAGGTAATACCTGACACATTTGGGAAAGCTATTTTAATCTGGAGAAATTTGCAAGTGTACTTGTTCGGAAACTATGAGATTGAAAAATGTATAAAATGAAAAGTGTCAAACATTCTATGAAATTCGGCATTTTAAACTAAATTTCCGTATGCGACTGCTAATTTCTCCCTCATGATGACATTTCTGTGTTTCTCAAGTCTTAAAAATTATCGTAAAATAATTAATAACATTTCTAAATCATTTTATGCATTAATAGAAAATGAGAAACATTTCAATTTCTTCATTTCCGAATGAAATCTGTGTGACTTATATATTTTGATATTTTGATATATATTTTGAATCACATTTTGATTTATCATTTAATTATCATTTGCTTTATCAAAAATATATCCACTTCTTATTTCTTTTTCTTGTCATAATAAAATAATTAAATGAATTAAGAAGCCATATGAAATCCAAATCATTTGAGATTCGAGAATAACAAATACAAAAAGAACAATAGGTATTTAGAGCTGTTGCAAACCACATGTATTCGTTAATAAATAATTGCAATAATACGACTGATTACTAATACTACCTCTAATACAAAATACCAAATCGTTTCTATTGAATACTCGTTGCCGCTGAAAAACTGAATGAAACGAATTTCAAATACTACCTTCATTTCGGGAAGCCCGATTGTCTGCAAGATGAGAGTTAGTTTTCCGGACTTTAGACTCGGTATAAGTTATTATCACATACGGGTATTTCATTTAGTTCTTTAGGTATTAGGAAGAAGAATGATAGAAATGCGTTTTATTATTTCAGCATCCGTTCTTTTGCCGAGTAAGTGTGAATTTGGAGGGAGTTTTTAAAGCAAAAAAAAAAAAAAAAAAAAAAAGCTTTTAGAAGAACGATTGTTTTGAGATCGTTTAGGGATTGTACTATTTACCTTACAGATATGAAGTTTGATATGCATTTTTAAAACTTAAACAAAATAATTGCGCCTTATTATTTTTTTTTTTAATTTTATTTTTTTTTGGGGGGGGGGGATTACATATTATGTATTAATATTTCGATTTAAAAAAGAGCCATCATTTAAGCAAAAGAAAAACAACGCGTGTTTATCATTTAAGAGTTTAATTAAACTATTTTTGTTTTAATTATGCATTTAAATTATGCATATTAAAGTTTCCTTATAATTTCACTATAAAAAGAATGGAAGCTTATAGTAGAATAAAATATTCGTTATTAATTAAGGAATAATGAAGTATTTCTGGAAAGAATTATGTTTGAAGGGTCACCATCAGCGCCGTGTGAAAGGGGGTCGAAGGGCGACCGCTCCAGGTGCGGAAATTTAGGGGGCGCAAAATTTATAATATTAACGTCATTTTTGGCCTAATACAAGAAAAATTTGGGAGGGGGGTACCAAATTGTAAATTTGCCCTGGGCGTAATTTTGTCTTCGTACACCCCAGGTCACCATATAAAAGTATTAGATTATACCTTGATCTTCAATACGAAATGCTATTCGATTTGATATAACTTCTATGGCCATCAGTGCCAATTTTATGATTTCATGCATTAGATTGAGTCTATGAATATGTTAGAAAAAATTTGCAATGTTAAGCGGGGTAAAACGTTTTTGAGAGCTCGCTTAATGCTATTTTCCATATCGCATGTTTAACTGGTTTCATTCTAAGTAGTGGACATTTCTATTCAAATACACAATTAATATTTTTCTTTTTAATATGTACGTATACTTATTGAGGTGGACTCGCGAGAAACCATGAATTATACAAACGTAAGCAGCGTTTGAAGTTAGTGCCTCTTTGGTCGGTTGCATATGGACTCCGATAACGGCTAACGAGTGGTATTTCTAAATAACGATTCGGTATTTCGTATCTTAGAGAATACCTGTTTCTTAGTAACGAATACGTACGGTTTTCAACAGCTCTATTCACCATATTTCTTGGAAAATGATTATTCTTTGTGTATTGCATTCACTAATTTGCGATTAACAACATTGCAATCATCGGGAGGGGGGGGGGATTTTTTAAAATTATCATTTTTTGGACATTGGATATTTTGCTTAAAATTTTCGTAAATGCTGCATTTCTTAAATTTATATTTTTAAACTCATAAACGATGCAGCGTTTCTTTTCTGAACTACGGTAATTTGAGTATCTCCAAACCTGCTACAAAAATGAATTTTTGATTTTACATCCCTGAATAAGTGACAAATAAAGGAAAGGAGATTTTCTGTATTTATTTTATTTTTCTATTCACTAAAATAAGTTTTTGTGAGAGGTGGTAATTAAAAATGTTAATGTAATTTAAAATTTATTTCAAAGAGATTTAAGTAATTGGAGTTAAATTATAAAGATGGGTCTGAGTTGGTATGGTTGAAAACCAAATTGAATAAGCCGAATCTTCTTGCAATTGGGCCAATAGAACCCTAGATAAAAATGTATCCCCTGGCAGTGAAGATGCCACCAAAAAGTATAAAAAAATCATAAGCTAAGTTGAATGAGTCAATTCCCATTGAAATCTGACCAATAGAACCAGAGAAAAGTATGAACTTTGGGAAACTAATTTTTAAATTGAAATAAAGGATTTAGAAACTCTTATGGATCTATGTACTCGTATGAATCAACTTTTGCCTTGCAATAATTTTCTTTTCTATTTAATATCCCAAATTATTATACGAAAGATATTTTTAAAATTAGATAAGGGATGGCTGAACAGATCTCTTTTTGGTTCAGTTTTTAATAAATGCTTGTGCCCTGCCTGTTTTTTTCTCTGAATTTTTGTGCCGCTGCAATCAGTTTCTTGCAAAAATATTTTTTTTTTCTTTTTTAAGGGGCATTTAGATATAAAAACATTTTCTCTACATCTGCACTGAAATTTTCAAATCGATAGTTTTCTTAATTTTGGGAAATTCATGAAAATACATTGATTTTTCACTAGGAAATAGTCTATCAGATGTACCATTTGTGAGAGAAAAATGCATTTTGGATTCAGTATTGAATTAATATCTCAATTATGAGTTTATTTTCTCAAAATAAACAAAATTGAAAAGATAACAAAATTTATTTACATTGGGATAAATAGAAAAAATTACTGAAAAATTGTTTATATTAATGTAGAAAAATCGCCTCAAAATGTGAAAAGTGTTAAAAATTGCAGAAAATTTAAAATCTGTCTAAAAAGTTCTTTCTAAAAAAAACCTTTTCTGAATGAAATTAACAAGTGTGTTGTTATGAGCTTTAAAAATGTTATTGCTCTAAATTTTCATTCTTCTTCTTTTTTTTTTTTTTTTTTTTTATTTAAGAAAGTGAATGAATTACAAAGTTTAACATTTCAGTAAAAAAATTACTTTTGTTATCCTTTTATAGGTATAAAAAACCAGATGATCGAGCTCCTCTTAATGAAGCTATGCATTTGTTACTTCCAATGATTTATCAGAGATGTGTCCAGTTATTGCCAGATAACTCTGAAGTGTCTGTGTTATTACAAAAACAAATACTTAAAATCTTCTTTGCACTTGTTCAGTATACCCTTCCTCTTGACCTAATACCAAAAGATAAATTTTCCCAATGGATGGAAATATTTCGTGCAATAGTTGGAAGACCTGTTCCTGAAGTAAGTATATCAGTAAAAAATCAAATTAGATATCAACCTATTTTTATTTCTATAGTAGGATATCTTTTACTTGTCTCCTATATAATGCAATTATCTTCATAGTGTGCAACTTCTCATATGTAAATAATGAATTTCGCTGTTACAAAGCATCTATAATCCATATTATAGAAATATTGCTATTTTTTAGAGGATTAAGTTTGACATTATTTCTCCTTAATTTTAGGAATGTTACTGTTTCACTGATTTCTGAGTCTTTTCTTATTTTTAAAATCTGCAGATTTCTGCTTAGGAAAAGAAAAAAAATCCCCCCCCCCCTTTTTTTTTTTAACATTTTTAAAAATTTTATTACAATTTTAGTTTTTTATTCAGTTGAATCAGAACAGAATAATAAATTCAAACCTTCCAAGTCATCTGATAATTAATCCATCTTTCTTAATATAAGAATTAATAAGTAATCCATCTCTGTTATTTTTGATAATTCTATCATTTTCGTTTCCCATTAATGTGTAAAGTAAAACCATTCAATGTGTTCTATCCCATTTTCTTGTAGTTTTGACATTGCATCATGATTGGTAATAGTCATGATCTGTCTGACTAATGCATGCAAAGTGCTGTGGGTTTCAATAGGTAAAGAACCCACATTCGTATGTTTACTTGCAAACTGAAACTCACTAAAATAATGGATTAAATGTTTAAATGCGTTGTTTGCTTATTGATTTGTAGTTATTGTTCTGAAAGAAGAAAAAATATTTTGTTTTTTCATCTATCTTTTTTCATATTTTGAAAATATCTTTATTATTGTGGATGAAAAAAATTAGTTTGCATGCTGAATTCACAGCATAGTGTTTTGAATTGACAATTAACCAGGATATGTAGAAAGCACAAAATCTATGGGTAATCTATAATATATTTTAAAAAGTTTAAATTAAAGGTTGATAAGTTTAATCTAAGAAAAAAATAAGCAATTTTTTTGTTTGTGTGTGTGATTTTTACTGCATCATAGTTGCTATTATATGTTTCCGTCCATGCAGCAATCCTATTTAATAAAATAATACATTATTATATTTAATTATAGCCCTGAATATGCTATATTAAGAAATATATACAGAGTAAGAAATAACCATGATTATGAATAAAATGGCCAGTAAAATCTAAATATTTGCACATTGTAAAGTTTTGCATTACTTATTATGTTAAAAATTAATTTTTAGAGAATATTTTTGTTAAAGAGCAAAAGTTAAAAATTAAAAATTATTTATGTAACTTTTAGTTCATAATATTTGCTATTTCACTAATTTTAAAAGGAATTTTTGAAAGGATTCATGACAAGTTATTTCAAATGCAGATTTTTAAATGTATTAAATTACACAAATTTTAAGCAATAGTTTAACATTTTTGAGGAACTTTCATATTAATATTTGTCTTTTACTGTCAATTATTGAATAAATTTTTGAATTCAAATTTTAATATATTTAGTGTTATTATTTTATTTTAGTGTATTTTTTTATAGCGTATATGTTTGATTTTTACTTTGCACATTGTTTAACATGTTACTCAATTCTTACTTTGCATGTTATTAACCTTTTGCTTGATTTTTATCTCATGTGTCATGTTCTCTTTTTTTCTCTCGCTCATTCCTGTAATTTAGAATTTTTTTATGAAAAACTTGCTGTTAAAATAATTAAGACCCAGGAAAGCTTTAGATTAATTAGTATGTAATCAAAACAACAGTTTTCTGAAGCTAGATATACTATTGTGCTCCAAAAGTATCTGAAGTTCTTCATTTACTGTAAATAAATAGTAGTAATAAAATAAATCTTTAACATATCTTTTACAAATTTTTATCTCAAATTTTTAATTACTTCTATAAACACCTGGCAATAGTCAGGAATTTATCTCATTTTATCATCAGAAAATAAATTTACTTTTGATGCAATAATTTTACTCAGTCAATTTTCCAAATTAGCAAATGTATTGAGGCAAAAACGTGCATTAAATTTTGTTTTTGCAATGAAATTTCTATTACAAAATCATTTGAAATGTTGCAAAAACTTTTAAAGATGAGTGTTTAGTAAAAAAAAAAAAACAGTATTTGCTTATATAGTTAAAAGATGGTAGAGAATCATCCATATGCACAGGCTTCTCATATAAATAGATGCACAGAATTCAATCTAATAATACAATCAAATTAAATTTTCAAGTGAAACATAACATTTTTAACTCCTGATTATCACTGCAGTTACGCATAATTCAGAGTTTAACTCAACAAAATACTTTTCAAGCCTGAAACTCGATCCTAAAAATAAAATGGGGGAAAAAATCAATCCATAATTTCAAGCAACGCAGGAAAATAGCCTATAATCATATATGTAAAATCAATTATACATTTCTTGGAAAAAATTATATATAGAATATATATTTATTCTTATAAAACTAATTTGATTTTACCAGAAAATAAAAAATATTAATCGCACTGATCTGTGGCAAAAAATTTAGATCCAATGACCAACATGTTCACATAAAATTGGTTATCTTATCCAAGGTAGAAGTTGTTGCTATATATTCTTTTTATGCTAAAAACTCGTAATGATTTATTTTTCCATGCTTGTTTCAAAAATCTGCATGAAAGAAATACTATTTTACCATTTCACTATCTTTGGTTGCCACGTATTGACAAAACTGAAATTTTTTTTAAATATGGAAACTGTGTCAACCCTCCCCAATCTCTTCTTTACTAAATAGTTGCAGAATTAATATTTGTTGCACCACTAGTTAAGAGTTTTCAGTTTATATAAAAAAGATTGTCACTTTTTTCTTTCAAATACTTCTGCTCAATTAAATTATTATGTCTTGTTTTTTAGCAAACTGCTACTTTGGATGAGGATGAACAAGCTGATTTGCCTTGGTGGAAATGTAAAAAATGGTCTTTGCATATCTTATGTAGAGTTTTTGATAGGTTTGTTACATTTATTAGCTGCACTTAAATTATTTTTCTATTTTTACACATTATATTATTGTTATAGACAGATAAAACACTCTAATCACCAGATTTGTTTTATTTGTCTATATTTTATACAGTGTTGAGCATCATCTCAATTTTCTTGTATTATTATTTTTTACGCAGCTTTTACATATATTAAATGTATGTCTAGCATGTTATAGTTTAGCTGAACTATATTTTGTCTCTTAAGAAAAAAAATAAAGAAGCTAAGTACCCTTTTTATTAATAGGCAAAAATTGTTCAATTAAATCTACTTTTGATTGGTATATGTGTTAACTGTACATTATCAGAATTCATTATAAGATCAAAGGCAGGCAAGGTGCACTTTGCAGAGGAGAAAATAATCACATTAATGTAACGATAAATCATCAACTGATTGAGCTCTCCATCCCTCCTAAAAAGTCTTTGCTTCTCTCTCCCTTTAAACCTCCGTGACACTTTGCAGTGACAATATAAAAGAATCATTTTAATTGCTTTTCAAGAATTTATTGCCCTCAACCTCATCTTCTTTTCCATTTAGTTATTTATTTTAAAATAACTATAAATATATTGAAAATTGTTTGTCGCAAAAGGGTAAACATAAACAGTTCATTTGTTTCCAGCTGATATTTCATTACATGGTTTTAAATTTGTGGAATAATAAAATATAAATAAAACAGTACTATAACAGACATGTAATTGGAACTCCTGAACAACTGAAAGAATCGCAATTAAAATGGGCTGATGTAAGTAACAAAATTTTTGGAGTTTTTTATATATCATCTTGTATGAAAATATCCTTTTTAATAAATTCCAAAACTTTGAGTGCAAAATTCTTTACTAGTAAAAAAATCTTTCTGGTATTGTTAATAGGCAATTTAACTATGTAATAATATTTTAAAGTCTTTTTTTCTTTTTCTTTTCTTTTTTCTATAGCTTGGGTTATGAAGGTTGGATTCCCAAATAAGTAAACACGTAAAAATAGTTAAGCAGAGACACTCTTAACATTCATTGTTCATCTTTTGAAATTTATTATTATTTATTTTTTTTTTATACTGAAATTACTGTTTCTTTTCAAAAAGTCTGTTACTTTAATCTCGATAATGTTTCAGCAAATTAAGAAGAAAAACAAATATTATCTTTTCTTGGGTGGCAACATTGTCAATCAACTAACTCTAGAATTCTGATGCTGGTAATTTTTTCATCAATCATTTTTGGTCCAATTAAAAAAATGGGTATGCCTCCTTTCCTGAAAGTCTGAGGAGCAATTCTTACATGCCTTTAAATATTCCAAAAGCGGTTGAAAACAAGCACATTTTCTCTTGCCTCAATTCGGTCTTAAATCTGACAGATAAACAGACAATAATACACCATTTACAACTGCAAAGAATTTTTAACATCTTTTTCAAATTTTATTTCTGAATTATTTTTGCTGGAAATGTGAAATGGTGCATAAACCAAAAAATTAATACCATCAGTGATCGACTCCTAAGTTTGTCGTGTTTTCCTGCTCCTAGTCCTCCATGTTTTCATACCTTTGAATAATAAAAATACAATGATAAACCTACAAGTCAACAACTGGTGGATTTAATCTTTAGCTTATGTATCACTTCACTTTTGGCAGACATAGATCATTAGATTTCCCTATTTTTTCTCTTCTTTTTTCCTTGGACTATAATCCATGCATCATAAGAATGTGGCTGTTCAAATATATGTATTTCTTTTTGTTGTAAGATTATTTATTTGGAAATAATTATCAATAATTTTTGCAAATCCCGACCCCACCTTTTGTTCAAGTGGGGTCGGGTGGAATTGGTTGTGGTCGGGTCGGTTGTGTTGAATTACTTATTCCATGGTTCGTACGCTCTGGAAAAAATAGAAAAAGTGCTGGGAAAAAAAGTCCTCATTTTCAAGGAATGAAAAGTGCTGGAAAAAGGGAGATTCATTTTCAAGGAATGAAAAGTGCTGGACAGAGGTGATTCTCTTCCGAAATTTCCGAAAATTTAAGGCATTCTCTTCCGAAAATTTGAAATGGGTTATCAGTTCCGTATAGTTGCCAGCTTGTACGGTTTTGCGCACGGTAAAAACAATTGTGTAGAAATGCAAATTTCGTGATAGGATCGCCGAAATAGCATACATTTCGTCAATATTTCGTGGAAAAACGACGATTTCGTCAGTGTTTTTGCGAACGAGCTTTGTCAGAAGATCGATGAAAAACACGAATTTCCTGTGCGGATCGCGGAAAAAAACGTCAATTTCACCAAATATCGCAGGTAAAACGGCGATTTCATCTAAAGATTGCGGATATAACGCCGATTTTGTTAAAAGATCGCGGAAAAAAACGCCGTTTTCGAAAAAAAAAAAAAAAAAAAAGGGAAAACGCAGATTTTGTCAAAAGATCGTGGAAAAACCGCCGATTTTGGCAAAAGATCGCAATAAATCGCCGATTGTGCTGAAATATTGCTGATTTCGTCTGAAGATAGCGGGAGAACGCCGATTTTGTCCGAAGATCGCGGGAGGGGGAGACTCACGAACCCCCCCCCCCCCCCCCCCCCCCTTCCAACGCCGATTTCCGAAAATGCGATGCGAATTTCCGAAAAAAAATTTTCGTCCAGAATCACCCCTGGTGCTGGAAAAATTAGAAATAAATATTATAGGCATGCCAATTTTCTGCGGAAACGCGGATTTCCGTGTTTTGCTTATTTTCAAAATCGGCGGATTTCCGCATTTTTATTTATTTTCAAAACCCGTGGATTTCCACAATTTCTCTTATTTTTTCGGCCGCGCCGCCATTTTTTACCACGACGAAATTGGTCAAAAATGGCAGAAAAATCTCCGACGGCGGAAAATGACGCGTTTTTGCCAAAAGATCCCGAAAAAAGACACGATTTTTCGTCAAAAGAATATGAATAAAACATGATTTGCGTCAAATTATTGCGAAAAAAGGCGTTATTTCTGCCAAAAGATCGCAGGAAAAAGCGCTATTGCATTCAAACATCGTAAAAAGACGTGTTTTTCGTCAAAAAATTGCAGAATCAATTGCAGATTCCTGTCGACGGACCTCAAGAAAAACGTTATTTCCGTCGAAGAATCCCGAAAATGACGCAGCCTCTGTCGAGGAATCGCGGAAAAGACGCGATTTTCCTCAAATGATCGTAGAAAAAACGTTAGTTTTGTTAGAATTGCAGAGAAAATGCGATTTTTGTCAAAAGATGGCTTAAAAAAGCACTATTTCTGACAAAAGATCGCATAAAGAGACTTGTTTTTTGTTAAAAAATAGCAAAATAAATGCGATTCCTGTCGAAAGATCGCAAAAATAACGGTCTCTTAAAAAGAATCGCAAATAAGATGCGATTTTCGTCAAGTGATAATGTAAAAAACGCAATTTTTTGTCAGAATTGCTGAGAAAACGCGGCTTTTTGTCAAAGGAGCGAGGAAAAGACGCGCCTTTTTTCAAAAGATCGTGGAAAAGACGCAATTTTGTCAAAGGATCGCGAAGAAGTCGTGAATTTTTTTTAAAAATATCACGAAAAGTCGTGAATTTTTGTCAGTTGATCGCGAAAAAGTCGCGAATTTTTGTTCAAGGATCGCGAAAAAGTCACGAATTTTTGTCAAATGATCGCAAAAAACGCGATTTTTGGTCTAAGGATCGCGATAAAGACGTGATTCCTGTCAAAAAATCTTGAGGAAAAAAGCAAATTTCGTCAAGTGGTCGTGGAAAAAAACGTGAATCATGCATGTGCTTATTGTTCACTCGTGAGGGAGGGGGGAGGGGGGTTTCAAAATATTTTCAGTCTTGGCAAAATTTCAAACTTGCACCTATTATCAAATATAGGTGAAAATTGACAATCGCCACATGGCGATTAAAAAACGCGATCGATCGCCATTCGCCTAGTGGGGATTATAAATTCTGTTACCAATCACCAAATGAAATGCAGCTTTTTTCAGGGAAATATGCACTTCTGTTTTACTTAAATTCTAATTATACACTGATTAATTCTTTTCCCTAATAGATGCAAACAGATTTAAGCCAAATTTGGAATTTTATGACTGTTATAAGTTATTTTGAAGGTAGATTTTTAAATGAATTTGGATTTGAACCTATTGGATATAGCATTGTAAGAAATTTATCTTGCTTAGATCCAAGAAATATGGTTGCTAATAAAAAGAATTGCTTAAATAAGATGCTTAATATTTTAAATTCTCTGATTGATTCAAAACTTGTAGAAGAAAATGTATGTGAGAATATTTTGGTGGAATTTGCAATTATTTAGATGATATTGTTGTTTTAAAGATTTATGATTTTGCTAAATTCTCACCAGAGAATTCAAGAATTGATGAATTATTTTTTGAAACAATGAATAATAGCAAATTTCAAAATTTGTGGAAAGTTGTTGAAATGCTATTACTTCTTAGTCATGGACAGGCTACTGTTGAAAGAGGGTTCAGTATTAATAAAAAAAATTGAGATTGAAAACATGAAGGAACAGTCTTATATTTCCCAGAGACTTATATGTGATTACCTAAATGAATGCGGCAATATTCATGATGTAAAAATATCGAATTCAATGCGCACTTATGTTTCCAATGCCAGACAACAATATATGAGCTACTTGCAAAACCAAAAATCGACATCTACAAAGAAAAGAAAAGAAAAGAAACCTCTGAAGATATAAGGGAATTGATGGTTAAAAAAAGATGTCTGGAAAATGAAATCAAATGTCTAAGTCTGCAGATGAATTTGCAGAAAAAGCAGAAGAAAACAATGACCTTCAATCCCTTTGCAAATCCAATAATTTAAGGAGATCTGCTAAAGAAAAAGAAAAAAAGATGCAGGATGTTATTAATACTTTAAAAGATTTACAAAGCATTTAACTCAAATTGACTTTGGACTTATATTTTACTAAGTTTTATTAGCCAAGGACAATTTTTTTTTCCTTTAGACTTTACATTTAATCTTAATTTACTTTTTAATTAATATTTTTTATCCTTTAGATTTTACATTTTAATCTAAATTTACATTTAATCTTAATTTACTTTTTAATTAATATTTTTTATCATTTTTCTCTTTTTATATTTCATAAATAAAACTCCATTAGATGAAAATTTAGAAAGTATCTTTATTAAGGAATAATTAAACACACATTTAAATACACAGGTAACATGGTGACTATTTCCTTTATGATATATTATTCTAGAACCATTTTAATGCATGTATTAAAACAGTCCTTGAAAAGTGCTTGAATTTTATTTGTTCTCAAGTGTATGAACCATTATTCAGTAATTTTTATTTCATTTTATCTATTTATTTTTTATTTTTATTTATTTATTTTTTTTTTTTTCACATTTGATAATCAAAACTTTATTTTTTTCGCATCCGGCAGGTGAAATTTGTGATTTTTCTTACTGCAGATCACCAAAATTTTTGTTATTTTTTTATTTACCGACTAGCAAAATTTACAAAACACAAAATTAACAATTCCTGAACATTTAAAGACATCTTTGTGCTTATATTTATTTAAAAAGTTGTATGTATTAGGTGTAATAAGAAGTTTTAAAGCATTTGTTAGAGAAATGAATATGCAATTAAGAGCTGAGAATAATATCTTTATTCATCAAAATAATCTCCATCATTATCTAACACCTTTTGCCATCGATCGGGCAGTTGACGGATGTTAGCAGTGTAGAATAATTAGTCTTTTGAGCCGATGAAGTCATGAACCCAATTTCGCACTTCGCCCACTGTCCAGAAGTGTACAGAAGACAAGGCATTCTGCATCGACCAAAAGAAATGATAGTCCGAAGGGGCTATGTCAGGACTATACGCCAGGTGTTCCAAAACTTCTCAGCCAAGAATTACTAACGGGTCCTTGACTGGCATTGTTATGGACCAATTTCACGGGGCGCAAACCTTTTCCAGTAAATGGACGTTTTTGACCAATTTCCTGGTTCAATTGAAGTAATTGTTGCTTGTAGCGTTCAGCTGTTCCATTTATACCAGGCTCCAACAGTTCATAATAGAGGATACCCTTCATATTCCACCAGATGCAGCGAACTTTTTTGCAGTGAATGGATCGTTTTGGCGTTGATGCTGCTGCTTCGCTAGGATTCAACTAATATTTTTTGCATTTCAGATTGTTATAACATATCTATTTTTCATCTCCCGTCACGATTTTCCACAAGAAAGATTTTTTTCTGTTGCCTGTTTAGCAGATTTATGCACTTGAAGACACGCTCATCCTTGTTTTTCTGGCTCAATGCATGTGGTACCCATCTTTCTGCCTTCTGAATCTTTCCCATTGCCTGTAAACGATTACAAATCGTTTCTTGGGATACCCCTAATTGTTCGGCAAGTTCTTTTTGCGTCTGAGATGCATCTTCATTAAGTAGAGATTGCAAATCCTCATAAGTAGCCTTCAGTGGAGCGCTGCTACGTTATCGATCAATAACATCAAAATTACAGTCTATAAAACATCGAAACCAAAATTCACATGTGCTTTTTTATACGATTTTCTCTACAAGAACAGAATAGATTGATTGATATGCTTTTGAAGCACTTTTTAATTGGTGAAATTCATAACGAATGCAGTGACGAATAAATGACTTATCATATAACATTTTTCACCTTCAAAATTTCAACTTTACTTTCACTTTTTTCCCAGCTTTTGCGTCAATTCGAAAATGCTGAAATAGTGTGCGGAGTTATGGAGCCCCTTACTTATTACTAAAAAAGTTTAGCAGAGTTGAAAAATGTAGCAGAGTAATATGTACTTTGTAAGCAATTTTCCCATAAATAAGCAAATTTCTAATATCAATTATACTTCTTGAAAAAAAAATAAGTGAAAAATACTCGCAGTAAATGATGAATCGCCAAAAATTCTCTTCATGATATTTATTAAGGAAATAAGATACCTTTCAGCGTTAGAATTCCTAAAAAAAGTCACTGGTCCCAAGGACCAGTAAGCATGAGAATTTACTGGTCCGCAGACTTCATCACTGGTCCGCTACATAAAATTCTATTAAATTTTAACACTTAGAGTGGCCTCTCCCCCCACCCCACCCTGGAAAATAAACCAATTTTACTTCATTTGTCCAAAATTTTCAGCATAATAAAATGTAAAATAATTTGCTAAAAATTAAATAAACAGTACGTAAAGAAAAACTATCAAATTATTAATTAGATATTTTGTTTCCTATTACTTATTTCAACTGACTAAGGTTTAATGCACATTTTTTTCAATTTTTCTCCAGATTTTAGCCAGAGTGGTGGAATTGTAGCTAGTGTCAGTGATGCAGCTGGACTTGAAAAATTCTGGGTCCCTTTTCTACAGAAGCGGGTCCCCACTAATAATAAGTCGTATTTTTCGACGCAAAAATTTAACTTGTTCATTTCCACAAGAAAAATAAAATGCAATAATTGTTTTAATAATAATAAATAATTAAAACCAATATTAATTTGAGAAATTTTCTGTACTTTTTAAAGAATAAATGCTCAAGATACAAATTTAATTATAAAATAATGCTTATTTGAGTGTAGAAGATAACAAGTATCACTATTGTCTGCCCCATTTTAAAATGGGACAAGACAGGTTTATTTAAAAAGACATTTTTGCTGAAAAAAGGGATATTTTTGTTGAGTAAATGGTACATACTCAAATGATGCTTAATGAAATGGTGCTTTCAGGAGACGCATTCACTCAGAAAGATTTGGAGAAAAAAAAAACGATTGGGAAGCAGGAAAATCAGTTTTTGGAGCAGCAACAACAATTTTGAAGCAGGAAAATTAGTTTTTAAAACAGAAAAATTCTCTCCCGGCTTCACTTATTTATTTATTTATTTTCGTGCTTTTTTGTCGAAATTTCCGTTTTTCACGTTATTTTGACAAAATCTTTTGTTTTTTCGGGATTTATTGACAAAATATACAGTTTTTCGCGATAATTTTTTACAAAATTTGCCTTTTTATTGTGATTTTTGGATGAAACTTACCGTTTTTTTCGCAATCTTTTGAAGAAATCTGACGTTTTTTCGGGTTTCAAGATGAAATTATCCATTTTTTCGTGAATTTTTTGACGATATTTGCCGGGAATCAGCCGTTATTTAGCGATTTTTTAAACAAAATTTGTCGCTTTTTGCGATTTTTTGACAAATTTTGCCATTTATCACGATTTTCGGACAAAATTTTTCGTCTTTTTACGTTTTTTTTTTTTTTGAAGAAATCTATCTCTTTTTCGCAACTTTTTGAAAAAATCTGCCGTTTTTCATGATTTTTTTTGACAAAATTTGCCATTTTATCGCTATTTTGAGCGAAATTTGCCGTTTTTTCGCGATCTTTTGAAGAAATCTGCCTTTTTTACGGGTTTTAGAATGAAATTAGCCATTTTTCCGAGAATTGTTTGACAAAATTTGCCAGAAATTAGTGGTTATTTCGCGATTTTTTAACGAAATTTGCCGTTTTTTCGTGATTTTTTAATGAAATTACACGTCTTGTGGGGCGCGTAAGAGCTATTTTTTTGCGTCCTTATCGCCAATTTTTTGCGTAATTTACGCGTTATAGCGCGTCTACGGCATCACTGATTAATTAAAAAAAATCTTATGTGCGATCGGTTGTGGTTCTCTCAGGGCCTGAAAAAAGGCACTGGTCCTGCAGACCACTAAATTTTTCAAATTAGTGGTCCGATTGAATTATCGGTGGTCTCGGACCAGCGAATCACCAAGGATTTCGAACGCTGCCTTTGATAGCACACTTGGTTATTGAAATATTTCACAGATGAAACTCAGTAACCTTGGCCAAAATGGAACCCTTGTTCTTGACTTCAGAGTTATTACTTTCATAAACCTTTTAAACATAGTTTATCTTAAGTTACGCAGAACTTATTGAACTTCGAAATATTGTTAAATTTATCCAACTTATCGGAAAAAACTTTAAATAGAGCATTAAATTGAAAAACATCTTTAAAAACACTGCTCGAACTGCTCACACACTACATACCCCACCAAAACATGAAAACTATCCCTTTAAATTAGAACAAAAACCTACTAGCCAATCACAAGCGACTATGCAATTTGCATAAGTCAGACGATAATTAACATTTTACATTAAACATTTTTTTTTTTCCCTCTTCAATTAAATTTATTAAATACATTTAGAAAAATTACTTTAAACATGAAAATTACTTTTAAAATGCTTTTGTTACTTAATTAAATCAAAATAATATTTGTAACTTAAAAGGAACTTTAATACAGGCAAATGTGATCGCAAGTAGTAATTACTGAATACGCTCCATGACTGAGTGCGACACGAAACAGCTCAACCGTGCCGTTGAAAAACGTAAACAAACGCCGATTCGGCGGGGAAAACGTAAACAAGAACTGCAGGTTCTATTTTGGTTTCACAAATGATATTTAAATTAAAATAAAAATGGATGGGAAAAACTTTTCCCCACAAATAGTTCTTATCACATGACAGAAATGCGGTCTGCTGATTGGTGTGTTATTTTGCGTTAAACGCCAGACAAAATTCGCTTTAAAATTTCTTACTACACCTAATATTTACAAAAAAAACCCCTTCAAATTCAAACTTTTATATTACATTTCTTTAGTTTATTCAATCAAGATGCTTGGATGTTTTTTATTTTGGTCTTTGAATATCCTTAAAATTCCTTGAATTTCATGTCATTAAATGTGTACAAACTCTTATTTATATTACTTCTGAATTATATGTTGTGTATTTTTTTATAAAAATCATGATTATGTTTTATCTAGGTATGGAAGTCCTGGAAATGTTACCAAAGAATATGAGGAATTTGCTGTCTATTATCTGAAAGCATATTCTGCTGGGATTTTAGAAGTTTTATTCAAATTGTTAGATCAGTACAGGCGAAAAGTCTTCGTATCTCCACGTGTTTTACAGCTTACACTGAATTATGTGAATGAGGCGTAAGTAATTTTAAACTTTTATTTATAAATTTCTTCCTTGATTTTTAAAATAGATTTTGTTTGTCTTTGTTAATAAATTTTCATGACTTTATTAATCCTTCATACATTAGTCATTAGGTATGGTAATAAAGACCACAGGGTAATTTTTGACCACCTCCATATTGGAGAAAATTGTGTGTGGTAAAATTTTGTTTCAATCTTAGATATTCTTTATCACTAGTTGGAAGCAGGGTTGTTTTATTTAAATCAGCTTGATTTAACATTGATATTTACAGACTAAATAAGAATCAAATTCATCCTTTTTGTTATAAGAAAAGTGATCACTCATGTCAGATTAAAAAAAGATCTTCTAATAATGTTAAATAGAACTTTTGTAAACTCAAAATATGATTTTATGAAAGTAAACACAACACCGTATTAAAAATATAATCTATCCAATGTGTTTTTCCAAAAAAGGCGCATTTCATTAAAACATCGTATAAATCGATGAGTTTCATTAACAGATGGTGAGAAAATGATAGATTTTATTAAAATACTAGTATATAACCCTGTCAAAAATGACTGAATTTTCATTTGCATTTCATTTTTCTACTACTTCATTCAAACAAACAAAATGCTGATTTTATTATTGAAGAGTTTGTATTGTAGAAAAGCACATTTTAAAAATAACAATAAATTTCTACAAATACAAATGATTTTTTTTTTTTTTTTTTTACTTTAATTTTTAAACAAATTTTAATTTCAAAACAAAGAACAGTATTTGTTACAATAATAATAATTGGCAAAATAAAACTCAATTTCTGAAGATTTCACAAAACATTTAAATTAAATATTGAAGTTTTTTAAATTTTAAAATACATTATCTTTATTAAAAGTATGATTTAGCAGCAATTTTAGTCATGGGTATATGATCCCAATAAAATAAAGGTTGTGAAAAAACTACAAAGTTTGACAATTTTGATCAGATGATCATGAAACAACAGCACATTTGATCAGGGGGTAAGATGCCCTTAGTGGATTTTTATGTTCTAAAATCTGTTTTCGCTGCTCCAAAATCCACTTTTGATTGCTATTTTTTAAAAAAACTGAATCTAAATAAGGGGGCCACCGAACATGATGCACACAGATTTTAATAGTTTGAAAGTATGTTGTAGGGCTTGTATGGCTAATTCTGATAAAAGTTTCTTAATCAACCTTAGTTTTTAAGAACTTGGCAGTCAAAGTACCATAATCTATTGAATCTTTTGAATAACTATGCTATCAAGATGCTGGTATCAAAGACAGTTCTCGGGATGTAAATATGGATCATGGAAATATTATACTTGTTCTTGATGATATAAAATGTTTGCCTGGAGGAACATGGGATAGTGAAATTACAAATCTTAAAAGTTGAAGGGGATGCTAGCCACCAACAATGGAGTTGAGATGGTTTTTTTATTTTTAATATTATGTTTTCATTTTTAAATATATTTCCATCATTGATTATGGTTTTAATCTCTCCTTTGTAAGATCATTTTTGAATTATTCCTGATTTTAATCTGTCTATTCCTATTATAAATCTTGCCAACTTCACTTATTTTTAAATGAATTACATCCTGTAGAATTATAATGCGGTTCCTAAGGGACTGGGAATGTTTTTCAGTCTTGACATTATGAAATCAGCCATAGCAATAGTGGTCTGAAATTTCAGCTTTCTAGAAATCCATGCTAAATGCTCAGAGTTGTTAAGTGCTGATAATGTCAGACCTGGGAGCAGAATCAGCACAACGCTGCGATGCACGTCACAGACTCTTGGGGAGGTCTGCAGACTATTTTTCAACTGTTAAAAATTTAGCAAAAATTTAAAAATTTCAGTCTTAAATCCAAAAATTCAGAGAGAAAATGTATCGCAACAAATAGTCTTCGGAAGAAGAAAAAAAAAAAATCAGTTTCGTCATAGTTGCGGGAAACATGAATTTGTCAAAGGAATGCACAAAAACATTGTTTTTGTCCAAAGATTGCCCCCCCCCCCCCCAAAAAAAAAAGGCAAATTTCCTCAGCAAATTAAAAAAAAAATTGCATAAAGGCAAATTTCTTCAAAAGATCGGAAAAAATGGCAAATTTCTTCAAAAGATCTCGATAAAATGGCAGTTTTCATCTAAAGATTGCAAAAAAAGGTGAATTTCTTCAAAAAATCACTAAACAACAGCGAATTTCTTCAAAAAATCACGAAAAAAAGGCAAATTTTGTCTAAAAAGTGCAAAACAATGCATATTTCGTCAAAAGATCTCAAAAAATGGCAGCTTTTCTAAAGATAGTGGAAAAACCTGCAAATTTTGTGAAAGGGGAGACTCCCACCTTTCTGACAATGCATGAGGAGTTAAAAACTGAGAACAAAGGCAACTTACTTTTAAAAGTACAGTAGAACCCAGCTAATCCGGACCCCGTTAATTCTGATCTCCGGATTATCCGGTTCGATTTGGTCTTTTTTTTTTTTTTTTTTTTTTTTTTTTCCTCAAGTTTGAGAAATAATTGGCTAATTTCCATAACATTAATTTATTTCATCGGCGTATTCTGAATAAAAAAAATCTGAAATCTTTTCGGAAGAATACCTTAAGAATTCTTATTTAAACTCTTTAATGTTATATTTCTAGATTTTTTTTTTTTTTTTTTTTTCAAAAAACCCAAAAACCATGATTTTTTTGGTTTAAACAAGGTTTTTTTTTTGTTTAAACCGTTTTTTTTTTTTTTTTTTAAATATGATTTCCTATTACATATACATACATATTTATCAATAAAAATAAATTTTTTGAATATGTAAGTTATAACTTGATTTAAAAGTAATTCTAATCAATGTTAATATACAATTAGTTATGTAAAAAATTTAAATCATTTAAATATTAAGCATTTTTAGAAAAAGCTGTCTTTTATTTGATGAATAAAATGTTCTACATAATCGAACATTGATACCTTAAAAATCTTAATATACAGTCTTTTAATTATTAGCACTATAAATAAATATATGATGCAGTTTCATAAATAAAACTTCATATATATTTTCACAAAGCTATTCAAAATAATTTCTTTGAAATTCTTGTTAAATGAGATGTCTGATTTTTCAGTTAGAAGATTATACATGAATTATCATATATTAAAAATAAAGCTTTTTATAAAGAATTTTTGGAATGATTTGCATTTAGCAGTACAGTCTACTACACACTTTAAGAACTGTTGTGTATTGCTTTTTGACATTTCTTCTCTAAAACTACCAGTTTAAAAGAAAAGGCAACAAACAAAATTAATTAAGTAAGCAAAAATACATATTTAATAGCTTTTATGACTAAATGAAAACATTGATCTTAAAATATGAAGCAGTTTTATATATACTGTCTTGCACTAAAGCATTTAAATAGCCATGAGCCTACATGCTATATTTTAACGCTTAGTACTTTTAAATGTCTAAACAAAAAATTACAACTTTTTAGTGATTTTTATAAGATTTTCTTTCTATTATATCTCAAGCAAACCTTGCCTTGTCTCTTTCTCCCCAATTTTCTCGACTGATATATGTAGTGGGTTTGGTTATGCAATAGGTGGTTATGCCCCTTATTGCACATTTTAATTAAATGTAAACAGGTGCTTCCCTAGCACCAAATTTTTCAATCTCTTCTCATTCGACTTTATATCATGAGTTTCTTTTTTATTCTTAAAAGATAATCCTCCCAATCAAGAAAATTTTCTTTTAGAATTCGACTGAAAGCTTAAATTTCATATTATGTTATTAACTGTAAATCTGCGTTTCTCAAAGGAAAACTTTTTTTTTCTAAATGTTACATATTTTTAATCCATTTTGTATTTGCCAACTTTACATAATTTGTTTTCTTTATAGATTCAGATATGTCCTCATTGCATGAAATTTGCATTCTACATGCATACTAATATGACCGAGACTAGACTCACTATGTCTCACGGTGACTGCTGAGATAAGACTTAAAAATGAAAACTACTTACATGCAATAATTTGACACACTTAAATTACAAAAATTAGAAAATATTATATTAGTTTTGTTCTAAAAAACCAATTGGTTTAAACTATGGCAACCCAGTTAGTAACAGAATAAAATCATAATGCAAAATCCCTATTCCCAATGTAAGAAAACAAAGACTTAACCCAATAAAAACAGAAAAAAAAAATTATTTATTAGCATTAAAATCAAATCAATGGAGAAAATTACTTAAGAATGTTATATTCAAGGCTTTGAGAAATGATGAAATCCTTTATAAATCTTAACTAATCAAGCAATTTAAATAATAAAAGTGCACTTTTAACTCGACTCTGCTCTTTTGGGCTATAAATGTTTTACAATTAATGGTTTTATATATACATATATAGCCTTTAAAAAAAGGAAGAAATAAAAATAATTTTTTTCTAACAAGCTAATTTGTAAAAAAATTGATTATTCTGTCATGTAGATTTACAGCTTATATGAAAAGCTGAGTTAATTAAAATTATTTGTTATTTTAGAAATTTATTAAGTCATCATTTTTCTACAACTTTGCTTGTAGCTTCTGCATAACTTGGATTTTGCATTTTTTAGTGTATAAAATGAAACATAAAAAATACCAGATGAAAAAAAAAAAACATTGGTTTAAACCACAACCCTGTATATTTCAAAGAAACAATAATGAATCACTAAGTTTGGCAAATCCAATTTTCTATTTAAACAACCACTTATGTCATAAAAAAATCACTGCACAATAAATTTTTACTCAGATCATTGCAAAAAAGCAAGGTAAAACAGTCCCTATAAGACCCTTTGTCTGATAAGGATCAGCCCATAGGTCTGTTTCCTTGTTATTGTGACAAAACGCTTCTACAATATCACTTGCAGAAAATTATTTATATTTATAAAGATGCAGCATTGAAGTCAGACACTTTTCAGTTTAAAATAAAGCCGATTTTCTGTAAGTATGTTTTATTTTATTTCATTTTAGTCTAAATCTCTGGATAATTCGGATTGGGTCTGGTCTCAGTTAATCTGAATTATCGGGGTTTTACTGTACTTCCCTTTTGTGTCTATCACAAATATTTAAGAGATTTGAGTGCATGTAATGTAATGCAAGGTATTGGTCTGCAGACTGTTTTTTAAGTTTTTACTTGTGTTGCAGATTGCAGAAAAAAAATCTGCTGCTTGGATGTCTGAGATTTTTGCAGTTTCCTTGACAGTGTTGAATTGAAACATTTTTCTCCGGGATGGACTTCAATGACTCCAGGATCCATTATAGAGTTTCGTGGGAGGGGGGGGGGGGTACTTTTTTACCATTGAATAAACAAAATTTCAAATTTTCCAAGGAGGACAGGTTCCCCAGGCCATCCCCTGAATTCAACGCTGTTCCTTGAGCCTAGAATCTGCTTGGGGATTCTGTACAGGACGAGATTCAGCTTTGCGAATTTGTTTTCCTTTCTTCTCCCTCCAAATAACATTTCTAGTGGCAGTGAGGAATGTTTGGAGTCCACTTTCCAGTAGCAATGGATAGTGTTGTAGAAAATACCTTTAGTGGCAGTAAATGTATTTTTGGAGAGTTTTTTGGACAGAAGTTGAGCTTGACTGTATTGGTCATTGTAAAGGGAGAGATTTGACTTTAAATAAATACCCTTTTATTTAGTTTTACAATAAAGTGATTATTTTTAAGTACATTGGTCAGTGTGATGTCTCGAGAATTTGAAATAAATATATTTAACTAATTAAATTTTTATTTAAAGACAAAATATTTTGATATTAATTTCCTTTTGATAGTTAAAAGTGATGGTTCGCATTTAAGGTAAATACAATGTAAAGTTAATTTCAATGGAATTTAAAGTTGTTAAAGTTAAAATATTTTTATTTTATTCTACTTTTTAGTGCTCTAGTTCATTTATTGCCTAAACATTGATACAAATTTAGACATTGCTTTAAGCATGTATTAAAGAGAACTTATGTTCATATTTTATTTAAGTGATTTTCTTTTTACTTTTATTTGTTTTAATTCTGTTTAGTACAGGGTTGTTTGGTTTAAACCAATGTTTTTTTTTTTTTTTAATTATGCTGGTTTTTTTCAACCAGGTGTTTTTTTATTCTTTTTCCCTTATATTTTATTTTACACATCATTGAAAAATGCAAAATCCAAGTTATGCAGAAGCGACAAGCAAAGCTGTAGAAAAATGAATTAATAAATTTCTAAAATAACAAACATTTTTAATCAACCTAACTTTTTGTATAAACTCTAAATCTATATGGCTACATACTACTAATTTTTCTATAATTTGTTGGTTAGAGAAAAACTAAGTTTTTCTTTCTCCCCCCCCCCCCCCCCTTCTTTTTAAGGCTTATATAAAACCAGTAATTGTTATATAGATATATCTAGCCAGAAGTATAGGTTTGAGCTGAAAATGTACTTTAATTTTTTTAATTGCTTGACAAGTTGAGATTTATTAAGGATTTCATCATTCCTCAAAGTCTCAAATATAACATATTCTTAAGTAATTTTCTCCATTGATTTATTTTTATTATGTATGCTAATGAATAATTAATTGGCAATGAGTTTTTTTGCTCTGTGTTTATTGGATTTAATAAGCTTTTTTTTTTTTTTTTTTTTTCGCATTCCCAAATTGGGATTATTGATTTTGCATTATGATTTTATTCTGTTACCAGCTGGGTTGGCACATTTTAAACCAATTGTTTTTTTTTTTTTTTTTGAGCAAATCTAATATAATATTTTCTCATTTTTGTAATTTAAGTGTTTCAAATTATTGGATGTAAATAAGCTCTATTTTTAAGTCTTATCTCAGCAGTCACCATGAGACATTGTGAGTCCAGTCTAGGTCATGTTAATATGCATGTAGAATGCAAATTTTATGCATTGGTGAACATATCTGAAGCTAAGAAAACACTTAAATTGTGTAAATTTAGCAAAGATAAAATAAATTAAGAATAGCAATATTTAGGAAAAGTTTTTCTTTGAGAAACGCAGATGTACAGTTAATAACATAAAATGACCTGTTCAGTCAAGCTGTAAAAGAAATTTTTTTTGATTGGGAAGGGGGAATTATCTTTTAAGAATAAAAAAGAAACTTAGATATGAAGTTGAATAAGAAAACCTGAAAGCACCTGTTTGCATTTAACTAAATTATGCAATAAAATATATTTAAATCTTCTATTGCATAACCAAACTCATTACTTAAATCAGCCAAGAAAATTGTGAAGGAGGGGAGGGGGACAAGACAAGGTTTGCTTGAGACATAACAGAAAAAAAGTCTCAAAGAATGCCTAAAAAGATGTAATTTTTAGTTTAGATATTTAAAAGTACTAAGCATTATAATATAGCGTGTAGTCTGATGGCTGTTAAAATGTTTTAGTGAATGACAGTATATATAAAACTGCTTTGTATTTTAAGATAAATGTTTTCAATAGTCTAAAAAGCTGTTAAATAGGTATTTTTGGTTATTTTACTGTTGCCTTTTCTTCCTTTCTTTTTCTTTTTTAACCTGGTAGTTTTAGAGAAGTGTCAAATAGCAACAATACACAATTCTTCTTCAAGTGTGTAAAGATTCTACTGCTAAATTCAAATCATTCCCAAAATTCTTTATAAAGAGCTTTACTTTCAATAAAAGATAATTCACAGAGTCTTCTAACAGAACAATCAGACATCTCATATGAAATGTATTTCAAAGAAATTATTTTGAATAGCCGTGTGAAAATAATGTACAGTAGAACCCTGATAATCCTGATCTCTGGATAATTCGGATCGGTTTGGTCTTTTTTCAAGTTTGAGAAGCAATTAGCTAATTTCCATAACATTAACTTGTTTCGTCGTATTCTAAATAAAAAAAACTTTTTCTGACATGTTTTCGGCAGTGGTGCAGCCAAGGGGGTGGTTTAGGGGTTAAAACCCCTCCCAGAGCTAAGAAAGATCGTTATAATTACCGCTTATATGAATCAAAACCAAAGTTAATATTTAAACGTTTTGGCGTACTTCGGATTCCGCCACTTTATTGAATCAGATTTCATTTAATAAAGGGATTCAGTTAAATGGCAAAAATTCTACTCAAAACTGTGAAAGCGCATATTACATGGATTACTTAAGTAAAAAATGGTTATTTGAACTAAATCACTTTTCTGAGACATATGCTGAAAAAATGATTTCCTACAACACAATTGCTCTTTCAGTTTAAGTATTATACAGTGAATATTCTAATTAGTACTGATTCTATTTACCGGTGATTCAAATAACCGGCAAACGCCTTTATCAAAAATTCAACCCCCCCCCCCCCCCCCCCCCCCCCCCCGATATATCGCGATAAACACGCAGATTCCTTCGATATATCGCGATAAAAACGTGGATTCCGTTTAAATATCGCAAAAAAGCCTCGATTTTCGTCAAAAGATCGCAAAAGAACCACAAATTCCGTCCTAAGATCGTAAAAAAACGCGGAATGCATCAAAAGATCGTGAAAAAAACGCGATGTTCGTAAAACAAAATGGCGATTTTTGCCAAAAAGATCGTCGAAAAAACGTGATTTTCGACAAAAGATTGCCGAAAAAACGCAAATTTCATAAAGGAATTGCTTTGAAAATATGAATTTCGTCAAAAAATTGCAGAAAATTTGCTGTAATATCATTTTCAACAACTTTTTTGGAATTGAGTGGCAGATTAAACACTAACTTGCCATGTTTGTTAATTGATGTTTTAAGTGAAAACATGTTATATTTTAATTGGACAATTAGCTAAGATTGTTGTGTAAAACATTGCATCAGAAATGTGAATTTAAAGTAGAAATTTTAATTTCAGAACTACTTATAATATTTGGATAAATGGATTCACTCTCACCCTTTTCCTCTCCCCCCCCCCCCCCCCCCCTCCAAAAAAAATTTAAATAAATAAATAAAATTAATTAAGATTTAAACAAAAGTATTCACAATTTTGCTGCGAATAAAATAAGCTTCTGAATTGTCTTACATGCGCGCTGTTTTAAATAATTTCTCATTTTCCAGTTCACGCGCTTTTCCTCTTTTTTTTAACTTTTTGCAATCTCATGCCTGAGTTTAACATAAAGGTGATTTTCTGTTAGTATGTTATATTTTATTTTTTATTTATTTATTTATTTTTTTTTTTTAATTCTCCAGATAATCCGGATGGGGTCCAGTCCCAATTAATCAGAATTATCGTGGTTTTACTGTATATGAAGTTTTATATATGAAAATACATCATATATTTATTTATAGTGCTAGTAATCAAAAGATTGTTTATTAAGATTTTCTAGATATCAATGTTTCATTATGTAGAACATTTTATTTATGAAGTATAAAACATAGCTTTTTCTAGAAATATTTAAAATTTGAAAAAATTTCAATTTTCTACATAATTGATTGTATATTAAATAATTCATTGATTAGAATTACTTTTAAATCAAATTATTACTCATATGTATTGAAAAATATTCATTTTTATTGATAAATATGCATGTATATGTAATAGGAAAGCATATTTTAAAAAAAAAACCTGGTTTAAACCAAAAAAAGTGTTTTTTGAAAAAAAACTCAATTTTTACCAACCTTAGTTTAGTAAAATTATTTGTTTTTAAATTTGCTTGATTATTGTTTCAAAATACCATTTCATAGATATTTACATTTTGACAAAACTTACTGGCAAATAATTACAGCATATACACTCTGCATATGTACCCACTGCACTAAACTATTTTACTTTTTTTTCTTGAGACTACCTTTAGTAATTGATGTCACTGTTACCATGTGTTGTGGATTTTTGTAAGTGCTCTTTGCCAAAGAGCAAAACTAATTCACTACCGATCACAGAGATATGGAGCAAGAATATTTTATTTTCAAGATATATATAAAAGGCAAATTTCCATTTGTTAAAATCAAACATTTAAAAGATGCTCTCGTGGCTTGTGCGATATGTCACATGACTTCACACTCCAAACTCTGTTATTGGCTGGGGAAAAAATGAAATGGGGGATGATTCGAGGGAAAGACAAGTTATGGTCATCTGTTGAGCCATTATAAAAACCCACAGTATCTGCAGCATCCAGTTTTCTGCCCTTATGTTCTTTTTCTAGTTTTTAACATCATGAACTTTGGTTTGCTTATGAAGTTTTTTTTTTGTTTTGTTTCCTGCTAGGTTATTAAAAAATTATGGATGTTTATTTTATGTTACTTTTCAGTGTACATTTATTTGCGTAATTTCGTGAAAAGCATATAGTAAGCTAAACTAGTTTATCCTATGAGCATTAAGCTAGACTAGTTTGGCCTAGGATAAACTAATTTATCCGATAGCCGTTATGATAAACTAGTTTCGCCTAAAGTCGAGTTGAGCCAGTAACGTATATATCTTTAAATCAAATGTTAGTTTATATTAATTTTTTGTCCCTGTTTTTTATTTTTGAGTTATTGTTGTGAGTGTTTTGAGTTTTCATATTTATTCATTCTTTAGTATATTTTACGTATTATTATTTTAGCCTGCTTAAATCCTATTTGCTTCATAATTCTCTCAATCTGTGGTCTTTTGATTAAGTCATGTTTTTGTGTGATTAGCTGAAGTCTTATGATTTCATTCTGGCTGTTCCTTTCCCTTGCATTTTTCACCTCAGTGTTATTCCTACTTTCAAAGAGCACATATTTTTTGCACCAGATGAAGGAAGACTTAATTTCTTTTAAAGGGCCTTGCATATTTCTAAATTTATAGTGTTTTGAGTTTTAAGTTTTTTGATCTAATCATACTACACAATCTCTTTTATCATCAGTTATTGCAGTTTTTCTCATATTTTCGAAAATAAAAGGCATATTAAAGACTTAACTCTCATAAATGGTGATATAATAGCAGAAGCCTAATACAGCTTGTCATACTACAAGATTGAATCTAAAATAAGATACATAAACAAGAAACTATCCCATATAACTAATTTCTACTTTGCATGACTATTAAAGTTATCTGTTGATAGAGAGAAGTATTAACCAGTGATCCTGCAGAATACCATTTACTTTGAATAATAAAGTAATTTTTTTTAATGGAAGATTGTGCCGTTATTGTTAAGTATTACTAAATCATAAAGGTTTATATGATTTGAATTCTGATAATTGATCTTTTCAGTAATCAAGGGTATGTGGTTACCTGGATAACTTGGAAAGGTCAAGGAAATTTATTATTTCCAAGAAAAAATTAGAAAAAAATTCTTATTATAAAACTAAGGATTTAAAATGGCAATGTCATGAAAATTAAACTTTTCTCTTTATAAATATTGTAAAAAAGTTATTTGAACATTTTGCAAATAATTTGTGTCACGAACTTCAATTTGTATTAAAATGCATTTAACTGTGACTGGTATCATAAAGATTTTCATTCTGATTCGACACTGTGGATAGAACCTGGTACTAAAAGTGTATATTTGCAAAATATTTAGCATATAAAATATTCAACAATTTGTAAATTTTGCAAGAATTTGTTTAACAATTCAGTAGCTGTTACTTCAGAATCAATCGTGAAAGTTCCACTCTCAAATGCACAACTTTTAAGAGCTTTTGTACTGTAATATTCAAAATTTCAATGCCTGGGAATATCAGGGAAATTTTTTGCTTGTCTGGAATAGACACCCTGAATAACTGATTGTGAGAGGAGATTAATTTTTATTTTAAACTAAGTTTATCTTCCCAGCTTCCCTATTGCTATTTTGCTTTTTATTTTTATAGTTTATTTCTACATGTTGGCTCTCTGGCCACAAGTAATTTATTTTCCTAGTCCTAGTATGTAATGACAAATTAGATGCCCTTCTAAGAATAGATTAAATGAAGTTGTGCCACACTTGTGAAATAAATGCACATCTATGTTATTACAAAAAAAATTATATATATATTTAGCTTTTATTCTTCTGGTTTTTAAGAAGTGCTTTTTTGTGTGCACTTAAAAAAATGTAAAAATATATAGTGTTTATATTGTTTTTTTCTTTCTTATCATTTAGGGTTTCTCATGCATTTTCATGGAAATTACTGAAACCACACATGCTTGTAAGTGTTTATATATATATTTTTTTTAATTCAAAAAATCATTATTTTTAATAAAGAGTTGGGAAAAATAATTTTTGTCATTTTTTTCAGCAAATTATACAAGACATTGTGTTTCCCTTAATGTGTTGTAATGAAAAGGATGAAGAATTATGGAACACAGACCCCCATGAATACATAAGATCAAAATTTGGTATTTTTAATAATATATTACTTTTTTCTTTGTATAATAATCTATTGTTTGCTTTTATGAAAATTCAACTTATAAAAAATTTAAAACTAGCTATAAGTTTTATGTATTAGCAGCAGTAATTTTTGCCTAAACAGGTGTGAATTTAGTCAATAATTGGTCTTGTCATTGATTTTGCTTTTTTGTAACTTTTTTTTTTTTTTTTTTTTTTATCCTAAAAAATATTATATAACCTTTTTTTCTTGTACAAATGTTCAATTAGAACATGGTATTTTCTTTTTATTTATTTGTGATGCTTTTTTGAGATAAGACAAATTGGAATGCTGCAGATTTTCATAGTTTTGCACATTTAACAGATTATATATGTTAACTGCAGCAATATCCCGATACAGTTCTGTACAACTCCGATTCAAAAAATTAGAATAATGTAAAAAAGAATGAGTTTGATGTTGCTAATGCGTCAATTTGCATACTGCGTCCAGGAAAAAATATATTAAAAGTATCTAATTATCTTCAGAGCATTTATAAATATAACATAAATATTTATTTTTATCTGATATATTAATAATTCACTATTTAAAAAATATTAGAATAATTTAAAGAAATAGAATACCTCGATAGCATGGTTCAAAAAATTAGAATATTCAAATTTTTCTTATAAGTTGAGAGAACGGCTGTGGGATTAACATCTGTGGGACTATAAAATGTGCTCCGTTGAAAATGAAAAGTCGTTTGGCATTTGATTGTAGCGTAGTATTTGCTTAATATGAGACGAAATCGCGATTTATCTGAGGCTGTGAAATATCGTATTGTGTACTTGCACGAAATAGGAAAAACACAACTTTTTATAGCAAAAGAAGTGAAATGCTCTCAAGCAAGTGTGAGTAGAGTTTTGAGAGAATATTCTAATAATAAGTGTTTTCAAAATAAACACTTTAAAAGTGGTCGAAAGCCAGTAACTTCAAGAAGAGATGAAAGGCAATTGAAAAAGATTGTGAAGAAACATCGTTTTCGGAGTGCGAGATATGTGCATAGAAAATGGAAAGAAATGGGTATAAATGTCTCCAAATCTACAACACTACAACGACTTCGCAAATTAGGTTTTAGATCACGTGTGCCTAAGATAAAGCCATTCTTATCATCTAAGCAAAGGACTGCTAGAGTTAAATGGTGTAAACAAAGGCTATTTTGGGATCACGACGATTGGAAAAAGATACTTCAGCGATGAAAGTGTGTTTTGTGTGTCTCGCGGAAATCAAGGTATACATGTCTGGAGACTCAAACATGAAGCTTATAAGAAAGAATGTTTAAAACGTTCGGTTAAATTTGCGACCTCTGTTATGGTATGGGGCTGCATGACTGCTGAAGGCCCAGGCAGGTTGTGTATTGTTTCCACAACAGTCAATTCAGAAGTCTATAAAGAAATTCTTGAACATTTCATGATTCCTTCAGCTGAGGATTTATGTGATGACGATTTCTTGTTTCAGCAAGATTTAGCTTCTCCCCACACTTCCAAATCAACAACTAAATGGCTCAAAGATAAGGACATACCTGTACTCCCTTGGCCTGCAAACTCACCCGATCTAAATCCTATCGAGAATTTGTGGGGAATTATGAAGAAACGACTTCAAGAAGTTGCGCCTAGAGACAAAAAAGAACTTATTTCTAGTATAAAGAGCATATGGGCGAATTTGGATAAAAAACATTGTGAACCTTTAGTTAAAAACATGCCAGAACGTTTAAGAGCTGTCATTAAAGCTAAGGGTGATGCAACAAAGTACTGATTAGCAAGTAAAAATACTTAGAGTTTAAATTATGTTCAATATATTTTCATTATTCTAATTTTTTGAACCATGTTAGAAAGTACAGTAGACTCCCTCAAATCCACACAGCTTGGGACCAGAGGTTTTGCGGATTTTAGAATTTTGCGGATTTCTGGTCATTTCTTTGTTTACATTTTTTTAAAAATAATTTGAATGTAATTAATAATAAAATCAAAAGAATGAATGCATGAAATCATGAATGCATACAATATACTAAAATATAAAAAAATATAATAAACTAAAATAATAAAAATTTAGGTATTTTTTAAAATGATTAAAATACTAAAAGGAAAGGTCAAGTTAATAATCAATAATGTACAATTAAATATTCATTATAAAAGAGGAAATGTGTTTTATTCTAAGTTATTCGATGAAACTTGCCTCATAAAGGTACATTACTAATTCACATCAGGATCATAAAACAATGAAACTTTATTTCAGGTTTAGCCAGATTTAATAACTAAAAAAGCTTGATTAATACATAAATATATTTGGTAAGACTGTGACTACCAATGATATTAGCAATATCTTTATTTTTCCAGAAATAAATTGTTCTTTCTTCATGAAAAAACATGAATTCAATAACCTTAACAAAAATTATAAATTAAAAAATGTATGGAACTGATATAAAACTGAAAAAATCAATTTTTGCACCTACACCTGAACTGAATATTTCATTGTTTACATCCGTAAAATATGTGCGAATTTTAGAGAGTCGTGGATTTTAGGAGTGCGGATTTGAGGGAGTCTACTGTATTCTAATATTTTGAATTTTTTGTTGTTAGCTGATTTAAATATATTTTCTATTTCATTGTAATGTGTTTACATTTTTATAATCTGCAAAATATGCAGATTCATATTATAGTACTTTATATTTGATATTGTTGATTATTTATTTGATAAATTCGATTTTCATTTCCCTTGACCGTATTTCTTTTCATTATTCTAATTTTTTGAATCGGAGTTGTATTATTTAGCTTGTCATAGTAGTACGCTTTAATATTCTATAAGAAAAAAAAATTTGGTACTATTGCTTAAATAAGATAAGTGCAGAAAACGGGCAGAAACTTCATTTTTATTATATTTTGTGGCAACATAGAAATGTAAAGTAACAATGCCCCATAGAAGCAAGTAAAGGTAAAAGCAGAATACTTTGCAATGTTCTGTAATGAAATTTAGCTGATCAAAAATGTTCTGTAGGAATTGCACAAGTTTTTCTCACGACCAATTGGTGATTTCGCAAACTTTTTAAATGAACTATTAAAGAATTTTGATTTTTTTCTTGGTTATTGAGCGATGACTTTCCAGAGGTGATTCTGAATTTTTAAAAAGAATTCTGAAATTAACAGCAAATTTCCTGAAAGATTACAACAGAGGGGGTAGGGTGAAATCTATTCCAGGCACTAATAATTTTGAATGTTTCTTTTTTCGCCTCTTTGATGAAATTTGTTGTTATTACATGATCTTTCGACGAAATATTTGGTTATTATGTAAACTTTTGATGGAATTTGCATTTCTTTCACGACCTTTGACGAATTTTGTGGGTATTTTGCCATCTTTTGAAGATTTTTTTCATAATTTTTTGACAAACTTTGCTGGTTTTTTTTTTTTTTTTTTTTCTATCTTTTGATGAAAATTTTCCATTTTTTTAAATGATTTTTTGGTGAAATTTGTGAGGGTTTTTTCGCGAGCTTTTAAAAAAATCTGAGATTTTCCGCAAACTTTTGACGGAATTTGCAGTTTTTCCATGAACTTTTGATGAAATTTGATTTTTGTTCCGCTATCTTTTGATAAAATTTTCCCCCCTTTTTTTTTTTTTTTTTCGCCATCTTTTGGGGAAAATTGCAGTTTTTAGTGATCTTTTGACAAAATTTCAAGTTCGTTTTTCCGCAATCTTTTGTAAAATTTGCAGCTTTTAGCTTTTTTTTTTTTTTTTTTTTTTTGTCAGTCAAAATTTTAGGTTTTTCAACAATCTTTCGAATTTGCCGTTTTTTCATGATTTTTTGGCAAAAGTTGCCATTTGTTCACGTTATTTTAACAAAATTTTTATTTTTTTACGAACCTTTGACAAATGTTCCGGGTTTATTTGCAATCCTTTGAAAAAAATTCATTTTTTTCCCATAATACTCTGACAAAATTGGCAATTTTTTTATTTCACGATTCATAAAATGGATTTATGAGTTAATAATATTGAGTTAATAATAATTTTTGTTTTAGTGACCATTTGTCAAAATAAGCAATTGATTTTTGGATATATGATTGATTTCTTTTTAAGTTTTTGGAACTGTCTTCATTTTTCAGAAAATTTTGAATCCCTGTGATTTTCTCGATTTTTCCTTTGATTGTATTCAAGATTTCTTAACTGGTTAGTTCAAATGTTCTGCAGAGAAGCTCGATGTACGTCGCACTTTTAAGCATGATCTGCTTTGGGGACTAAGTGTAAGCAAGAAATGCTGTACTAACAGTTTATGATAATTCGAGACATGGTAGCATTGAAAAAGTCTTCTGAAAAGCAAGCAATAAACAAAAGCTTTTTTTCTCTTGCATTAAAATCCCTGGAGTTCAGAAGATGATTTTAAAAAAAAAAAATTAAAGATAAAAAAGTAAAGAAACAATAAAATAAAACTATTTTTAAACATGCCAGCAATAATTAGTGTTGGAATCCCAAGTCTCGAAAAAGAGTAAACGTTTTAGCATAGTCGGGAACCAGGAACATTCCTTAAATTGTCTGCCCATTTATCCTAACTTTTGCTTATCCAAACTAGGGTTGGTCTGTATTTGTTCGAATAATCGACACTGCACTGTTTATTTTACTTACCCATTATACATAGTATAGGGTAAGTCTTGGAATCATTTTGAAAATCGGAAAAAAAATTTCGATGGATTTACACGTTTCAGATAGTAGAATTCCGTAAAACATATTTTTAGAAGAAGAAGAAAAAAAATTGCCGTCTGTCTGTAAACGTTCTATCTCACGAATAAATTGAGGTAGAGACTTGAAATTTTGTATGTACTTAGTATATGAGAATGGGACGAAGCCTATTTAATATCAGTAAGCTTGATTATCCAGAACTATTTTTTTCGGACTTGAAAAATTCGTTCTGGTGAAAGGTATTTGAAAATTTTCAAAATTTTTTATTTTAATGAGTGGATGTAAAAGGCAATAAAATAACTCAAGTTCTGCATAAAGAACGTAGTTGATCGGATAATTAGTTTTCAAGGTATTTGTAATTCTGTTTTCCACATTCTTCGATTTTTCATGAACCTGTATTTCATTCGAATTTCAATTCAAAGATGTATTTCAATGGGAAATGAGACGCTTAATCTGATGCAGTGAACTGTTATTTAATATGATTATTATTTTTGGAGTTATAAGGATGTTTCTTTTATGGAGTTTGGTACTACTTGAGTTGTTTGACATTTTATGTAATTTGTCAAAATTGGCTCATCAGGAATTCATTAATAGAGCATTACTATGTATATTAACAATATTTAAATAGACGTTTAAATTTTGTTTTAGAATTGCAATGCTTTGTATAAATAGTTTTCACATGT
This sequence comes from Maratus speculifer, assembly GCA_964019185.1. Classification (NCBI taxonomy): domain Eukaryota; kingdom Metazoa; phylum Arthropoda; class Arachnida; order Araneae; family Salticidae; genus Maratus; species Maratus speculifer. The sequence goes on along the minus strand of OZ025289.1, from coordinate 102,222,987 downwards.
TTTATTTTCATGTTATGCATATCCATGATGGGTAAGTATACGGTGGCCCCCAACGACTACTTTCATTTTAAATTAATTTATTTGGTATTATGTTAGTTTGATGTAACCGATTTTAGTCAGTTTAATTCATTAATGATCATACTTAATAGATTTTACGTTTTTTTTTCTTAATACATCATTGCTGGATATAAAAATAGCATCTAAAAATATACATATTTTGTGAACTCTAACATTTTTTTAATGGTTCGGTTATAGCAAACATAACCTTCAGTCCCTTTTAGTTCGTTATAATGGGGTTCGACTGTATATATAATTACACAATTTACAGCAAATTATGCATTTATTTTAATTCTTTAATTGTGTTATTAAAATTCAACTGAATGACATTAATTGCATTTATTTTCTCAATTTATCATCGATTATTGTTTGAAAATGTTATGTTTATTGTGTCTTGATTATTTCTTGTTTTTTGTGCTATAATATTTGTTTGGATTTTCCTCTATAATAAATAGATAATTATCTTCTAAATAGATGTTTTTGAGGACTATATTTCACCTGTTACTGCTGCTCAAACCTTGTTACATTCTGTGGCAAAGAAAAGGAAAGATATGTTGCAAAAATCCATGGAATTTGTAATGACTGTTTTGACAAATCCAAATTCAACACCATACCAAAAAGATGGTGCACTTCATATGGTTGGATCTGTTGCTGATGTGTTATTAAAGGTATATTCATGTATTATGTGTTTTTATTTTTAAACTTTTATCTCTAAAAATAAAGTTAAATATTATTTACTTATTTTTTAAATGCAATTTTTCTAAATATAGAGGCAGTTATACAAGGAACAGATGGAAACAATTATAGTTACATATGTCTACCCGCATTTTCAAAGTGAACATGGTTTTATGAGAGCTAGAGTAAGTAATTTTTATTCAATCATTTTAAATTCTATAAGGCTCTGAGTGGATCAAAAGCAATGTCAGGGTTGTTTTATGCAGTCATCCTATATGTATGATGACTGTTGTGGGAGAAAATATTTGTATGGTATTTATTAAATTCCTTAAAGCGAAATGCTTTTATTATCTTACTATGTCTACTCCTTAATTGATATTGTATCCTTGATTGCAAAATTGTAGTGCTGAAAGAATAGATTATGTTGGATTATTTATTATTACACTAATCAGGGTTGCTATACCACCTGGAAAAGTCAGGGTATTATTAAATTGGCCAAATAAGTCAGGGAATTTCAATCTATATATGTATATTTTTTTCTAAAATTTTGAAAAGTCAGGGAATTTGATAAAATTAGCCATGAAAGTATCTCCTTTGGGACACTAGATATGGAAATTTCTCATAGTTTGTCAAATATCATAAAAAAAAAAAAAAAAATCCCTCCTACGTTTTATGTTATTTTCCACTCCCATCATTTATATTTTTTAAAACTCATCATTGCAGATTTTAAAACATTTTTTATTTTCAAGTTAGAATAAATAATTACCACAATGCTCTATCTCCTTACTGAAGTGTCTGCTTCTTTTCTTTGCCTCCTGTTGGAAATACAGTTTATCTGGACATTTTCTAATACAATTGAAGTAAATGGTAGCTGAATATAGTACAATAAATTTTAATAATTTGTTGGAAACTTTTAATAATTAGAAAAAATTATTATAAAGAGTAATACTGTTTATAACTTTCAGGGCAATTTTTGTGCGGGGGAGGAGGATGAAAAAAGAACTTGTCATTGGTATTCACGAAATTTGAGTGTTAGAGTGCAGTTTTTGTTTTATCTTTAACATCTCTACTTTGCACTACACTGCTAAACTAGAATTTTTTTTTTAAGATGTACTAAAAGTCAGGCAATTTTGTTCATCTGTAGGAGTAACAACCCTGATTGTGCTATTGAAAATTGTTTTCTTTTTCATTTAAGTTTTTTTTTATAATTGCTTGTTATTCATGTATCTTATCTTTCTTAGGCATGTTGGGTAATGCACTATTTTTGTGAAATAAAATTTCGAAATGAGACTAATTTGCTAACAGCTCTACAGCTAACTCAAAACAGTTTATTGAATGACAAAGAGCTTCCTGTTAAAGTTGAAGCTGCTGTTGCATTACAGATGTTAATTTCAAATCAAGAAAAAGGTAAATGTGAACTTCTGGCATTTATAATTTGTTTACCTAGAAAGGCATAATTATTTCCTTTGTTTTATTTAGTAACATGTAAATTAATGGCTTTTAGACTTTTTCTTCTGACTTGAAAAGGGTTAAACTCAAACTCATTTATAAATAGTTTAGACTTAATGTGAAACCATTTTTAGTAAAGCAGTTAATTATAATATTGAATATTCGGTTAGGTGAATACTCCTATTTTTCTAAGTTTCAAGGTAATCAAAAGTTAAACTTTAAAATATTTAATACAAATATTTCCATTTCGATAAAATAAAACCTATTGGTTACATTTATACCCAGTTAGCACAAAGTTCCAAAATTGCTTAACTCACTTATGTACGCATTTATCCTTCATGTCTGTTTGCTTATGAGTTGCAATACATCAGCTACTGCAAATGTTGGAAAACTTGTTAAGTAATCTTCCATAATCGGGTCCACTGTAAATTCCCTATTCTTAGCTAATTTTGATTTGATGCTAATATGGAGGGTTTTCTGTATGAACATCCTTTAAGGGAGTCCGAGACACATTTTCAAATGATTTTTATTATTGAGATAAAATTATAAAACCTTTTGTGATGGTTAACCATATTATTTATAAACAAAATCGCATGATAAAATTTCCCAGGAATTTTTTAGAATTTCAATTATTTTTCATTTAAATAATCAGAGATGTGTTTTAATTTTGATTCAGCATTTTTTTAAATATTATTTAAATAAAAATTTAAAGTAAAAATTGTGAAAAAGTCTTTTAATAATATAAAAGTAAATATTTTTTCAAATTTGATGAATAAAAATTAAAGTGAAGTATTTGAAAAAGACATGGTCCAAGTTTCAACCACTTATTTTTAACAGTTATTGACTTACAACAATTTGAATATAAAGATATTGTGGGAAAAAAGAAGTCGTATCCATGACACTCGTTGCTTAAGAGCTAAATTTTGAAAACAAGTTTAAACAAAAAAAAAAAGTATTTCCTGTTCTAATTAAGATACAAACATGATTTAAATGTCATTTTAAGCAGGAGGGGGGGGGGGGGGGATTTGATATATTTTTTTGAAAATTAAAAAAATTTTGTGTCCTGGACAACTTTAAGGATAAAATGGTTTTCCCCATATGACTTGTGCTATTATAATTTTGGTGATTTTATTTCAACTAGTTAATTGTAAAAATACTAGGATCTTGGTATTAAACTTTCTTGTGTTAATCTGCAGGAAACCTGTATTTATTACCCAACAATGTTAGATCGACTGTACTATCACTAAAATTAGTAGTTATTTATAAAATAATAAAAATGCATTTGTGTAATTGCTTTTTGGAGAAAATGTTTGAAGGTTATTTACTTCTTGAGTATTTTATATGCTGTAAAATTATAATTGTCGATTTACATTTGTCTATTGCCAAGTAACAACTTTTTTTTACCATTAATTTTTGGTATTTATGTATCAAAGTACTTTACATGGAATTCCATTTTCAATCCAACAGTGGGTATTGGGGGGGGGGGGGGTGTATCTGCAGATTTTCTTCCATAATTCCACAATATTTACTGCCAATGAGTCAAATCACTGTATTAATACTAGTGTCTTGATAGAATTTATACCTTGTTTTTAATGTAAATCTTAAAATTTACACCACTCCTAAGCAAAATTTCAATGGTTTCACGGATAATTGAAAACAATAATTCTTAATATTACTTAATTCTTCAATTATCTGTGAATCAATTGAAATTTTGCTTAGGAGTGATGCAGTTTCTAATGACATTTTCTTATAATATTCCCGCACTTTGGTATTTCGATGGACTCCTTGTAAATTCAGAGATGCCACTTTTCCGCCTTTTGGCGGATTTCCGCTTTTTTTCATTTTTAAAAATTCGTGATTTTCCTTAAGCAATCACGCGATAAAATAACGATTTTCGTCGAACGATCGCGAAATACAACAGCCTTTTCCATCAACCGATCGCGAAATACCACAGTTTTTTCGTCAAGCGATCGCGAAATATAACATCGATTTTCTTTAAAAGATCGAAAAAACGGCTATTTTCATCAAACGGTCGCTATATAAAGCAGCAATTTTCATCAAACGATCGCGAAACGAAACGGTGATTTTCGTGGGACGATCGCAATGTGAAACGGCGATTTTCGTCAAACAATCGCTAAATAAAACGGCGATTTTCGTCAAACGATCGCGATGCAAAACGGCGATTTTCGTCGAACGATCGCGAAACGAAACGGTGATTTTTGTGAAACGGCGATTTTTGTCAAAGGATCGCGATGTGAAACGATGATTTTTGTCAAACGATCGCTAAATAAAACGGTAATTTTCGTCAAACGATCGCTAACGGTGATTTTCGTCAAACGATCGCGATGTAAAACGGCGATTTTCGTCAAACGATCACGATGCAAAACGGCGATTTTCGTCGAATGATCGCAGTGTGAAATGGCGATTTTTGTGAAACGATGATTTTTGTCAAACGATCGCTAAATAAAACGGCGATTTCCGTCAAACGATCGCGAAACGAAACGGTGATTTTTCTGAAACGATTGCTTTCTGAAACGATTGCAATGTGAAATGACGATTTTTGTCAAAAGATCACGATGTGGAACGATGATTTTCGTCAAGCGATCATGATGTGAAACGGCGATTTTTGTCAAACGATCGCTAAATAAAACGGCGATTTTCGCCAAACTATCATGAAATAAAACAGCTAATTTCGTCAAATAAAAAAAACTGCAAAATTTTGCTATTCACTCGTGGAATAATCATTGAATCTTTTGCTGGGTTACTTGAATTGGTTTAAATGATGTGATACATAAAATTCTTCACTGAACCTATTGCTGGGTTACCTTAATTGATGTAAAATACTGTGAACTAAAGAAAAATCATTTTTACTTACTCTTATAATACGAATTGAATAATTTCCAACTGAGCGAAAAATTGCCCAGGCCGGGAGTCGAACCCGGATACTTGGCTTACAAGGCCAGTGCTTTACCTGTTAAGCTACCGAGGCGACAACCGGCTGGGATTTCCTATTCTGTTGAACTGTCTAAATGACAGACCAGATGCTATGACCAATAAGGTTATCTGAGCGAAAAATCCCAGCCGGTTGTCGCCCCGGTAGCTTAACAGGTAAAGCACTGGCCTTGTAAGCCAAGTATCCGGGTTCGACTCCCGGCCTGGGCAATTTTTCGCTCAGTTGGAAATTATTCAATTCGTATGATTACTTTACCAATCAGTTAGATTGTGTTGAAAATAATAGTATATCTACGTATCCATCGTCATATGGAGGTCCATTACCTGCGGTCTATTCTGTTGAACTGTCTAAATGACAGACCAGATGCTATGACCAATAAGGTTATCTGAGCGAAAAATCCCAGCCGGTTGTCGCCCCGGTAGCTTAACAGGTAAAGCACTGGCCTTGTAAGCCAAGTATCCGGGTTCGACTCCCGGCCTGGGCAATTTTTCGCTCAGTTGGAAATTATTCAATTCGTATGATTACTTTACCAATCAGTTAGATTGTGTTGAAAATAATAGTATATCTACGTATCCATCGTCATATGGAGGTCCATTACCTGCGGTCTATTCTGTTGAACTGTCTAAATGACAGACCAGATGCTATGACCAATAAGGTTATCTGAGCGAAAAATCCCAGCCGGTTGTCGCCCCGGTAGCTTAACAGGTAAAGCACTGGCCTTGTAAGCCAAGTATCCGGGTTCGACTCCCGGCCTGGGCAATTTTTCGCTCAGTTGGAAATTATTCAATTCGTATGATTACTTTACCAATCAGTTAGATTGTGTTGAAAATAATAGTATTACTCTTATAAATTAAAAGTTTACAACAAAAGAAAAGCTGTAATTCTTTATTTAGTTTATTATAAACAATATAATTTTCAAAATTCACACATAAAGTTGTGAAAAATGTCGTAAATTTTACTTTACGCATAATTTCCTCTTTTTTGCTATTTTCTGAGTGGCATCCCTGAAATTTGTTTGCGTATGTGGATTGTTTTAGTTTTGTTTTTACGTTTTCTATACTAGTCAATTATCGTTTTTCACCCTTTGAAAATGGATGTGAGTGCATCCAAAAGATCTAAGGTATATAATAAATAAATATCTATTTTTCAACGTCTTTTAAGTAATTATGTGTATATTTTATGATTTTTTTATTTACTGTCTGTAATTAAAATACATGATTGGGCTTGAATGATACCTTACTGTTGATCTGCAAATTTCCTCTTTTCTTTAAAATAAATAAATAAAATTTAAAAATGTTTGCTAAAGAGGGGGCAAAGGGGCAATTGCCCCGGACATGATAATTTAGGGGACGCCAAATTTATATTACTAATGTCATTTCTGGCCTGCCACAAGAAAAAGTTTTGGGCGGGAGGATTGAAACTTTGCCCAGGATGCTGTTTTCTTTTTGCACAACCCTTGTTTGCAGAAATAGATGATAAGGGAGAGGGGGCTAGTGGATGTTCACGGTCAAGTAAACTCTGCATAGAACTCTGTTAAGAAAAATGTTGTAATCCTTGTCTAATGACTATTAAATAAAAACCAATTTCGTAAGTCGATTGTGGATTAAAACTCCAAATTTTATTAAGTGGCTGCAGAAAAAATATGGATCTAATTGATTGCAGAAAAAAAATGTGCATTTAGTCAATCAATCGTAGGGAAAATAAAAAATTTCTGACTAACAAATTTTTTACTGATGTTTAAGAAAAAACATTGTCATTTAGTTGTGGAAATAATCACAAATTTTGGTGATTATTCACAGAATTGAAGTCTGTAATTCTTTCAAATAAGTATAGGGGAAGGAAGCAAAACCGTGAATTTCATTAAGGAGTCGTATTATTAACAACAAATAAATTGTTAAAATTTTTTCATTAAAATGTTCTCTATATCTCTTTCATCTATATTTTTATGCTGATTTTTATGGATATTGTTATGTTATATCAACTTTACATAACATTTCCGATTCAAAATTTAAATCTAATTTGCTTTTAAAATTTTATCTCTATTTAATAATCCCATAAATATCCATTAATTTAATCAATAATATTTACTTTTAGCAATATGCTAACTTGTTTTTATTTTTTAAAGATTCGCGATGTTGTTTTCTCTCTGCAATATTTACTAAGTCCTAAATATATAAATCTAAAGCCTTTGCTTTTAATATTCATCTTTAAATCAACATTCAATCAATAAATCTATTTTTTCTTAATATTCTGGTTAAATTTCAGCAAGATTAAGCCACTATTTAACCAGATATGTGTCATAATACTTTTCTAGCTTTTTCTCTTTTTTAAATTACGTGCGCCATTTTTTTTCTACATTCCAACATCGCCATTATCCACCTGCGCGCATTTTCAGTGCATCTTGTTGAGAAACGAAAATTCCGATCTCATGATTCACCCTTTTCCACGAAATTGTAGCGTCTCTTAAAATCCCGCTTGTTTATTGTTGCCACTAAATAATATATTTCGACCTAACTCCCCCTAAGAATTTCTCTGCATTCAGCTAGCAATCTCTTTCCATTTTTTTGATTGGCTGAGCGTGTAGCGATCGTACTAACTTTCGTTCGCGTCTCTTTCAATTTTTTTTCTTTCTTGCCTTGTCCTTGGATCAGATAGCACGTATAAGTAATTTGGGGGATTTTTGTCGTTAGGCCTTGGGCCTAACGTGCAACACCCTTTGGCAGTATTGTAGTTTCTATACAGAAATGCTGTTACTATGAAAGAATTTCGTAATCTGACAAGCAGAATTTTGTAAATTATCATCTGATGAGTTATTATTTCTGCAACTTATCCATGCATAGAAGGGGCTCACTGATTGTTCGTCGAGTGAATATATTCATACCGCAGGCAGTTATCTATGCTCTATGCACGCCGCAGACAGTTCAAGTGTAATTGTACCATCGCCGATCAGACAGATTTGTCCTCAGCTTTTCAATCTTCAAAATTAAATGTTTACGACATCCTCATTTCTCAAAGTTACTGTGAAGATAATATTTGATTCATTCCTCATCATTGTCCAACAAGTGTCGTTGTCTCTAGATCGATGGATGGACTTTTTACCAGTGCACATATCAGAAGAAAAAATTTCCTATTTCTCCATATCAAATACCAATACATATACCTTTTACTAACATTAATTCATCATTTTAGAATGACTGGTGTATCTGCAACTATGTTTATGTGGTATGACTGTGTTCTGTGAAACAATAATTTACGCGTATCTCTAAATCATCTTTTAATAGTTACAACGTAATCTGTCAAGTGCAGTGATTTAAAATTGTTAATGAATAATATGATGTGTTTATGTAAAGAGTATGTTATTTTGGGATCCCGGGATTATACATATTTCATGCCTCATGAATAAAAATATTTGTTCACAAAGCTTCAGTAGTATTTTGTGCTCCAACACACATCATTAATAATTTGGGGTGAGTACTTATTTATTTATATGTTTTTATCTTTCAGAACTTCAGCTTCAAAACAATAATTATATTTCAAGAAGCATAACTTTTATTATTAAAATTATTTAACTTATCAATAAATTAAACTTTAAATTAATCTATTTAAATTAATTTGCGGCACAACGCACACCACCTTACAGATATAATTTTTTTATGGGTATAGTATATAGGTGAAAACTGGGAAATTCGATTAGTAGACAGTGGCCGGTAGATACAGTTTCATTAGTAGCCACTTTTTAAATATAGGTCAAAATGATTTTTTTATTATTATTTTTTCTTTTTTTAACAACTAGTGAGTAACAAAGCTACAAATATTTGTTTAAAAATAAAATTGGCATTCCACTTAATAGAAAAATATGAATTAGTAATCAATACTGCACATAAAATTATAAGTGATAAACTATATTTAAATATATATTAATGCATTGATTATGATTTAATATTATCAAGATTGGCAAGTTTTGGTGTTTGGCGAGTGTACAGATAAATATAAATATTCTTTGCTTTGGTTAAGATTTCAAAACTCCGGATGCCTTATTAAGGCAATCAGAGAGTGCCAATGTGTTGGTGAGGTGAAAGAAGTTTGTTTGGTGGCAGGCTAAATTTGCAGTGTTACTGTAGTATTTGCAGTATTACTCGCCCTAATTGTGCTAATTTTGTCCTATATTTTTAAAGTAATGTTTCAATCTTTCTTGACACCTGCATAAACTTTACTCATAAATTTAAAAAAAAAAATTGTACCAGCAAACTTGTAAAATTAGTGAGCATGTGGCAAGTGTGAAAGATATAAGATACAGCAATGTCCTTAAAATCCCCTTGCATCCAGGGGTAAAAATGATTTAATTTATTTGAAATGCATGTGGAATTAAAATTGATGCCTATATTTTGTAGGAAAAAACTATTTCAAGAAAATATAATCCAAATAAAGAGTTCATGGTAAAAAGGCGAAATATCGAAAATATAACAATGTTGCTAAATCTGCTTGCCTCCGATAGAAAAAAAACGACTAATTAGATGTAAACAAAGTAGAGATGCATATATCCTTGAAAAAAACTGTTTTTCACAAAGCAAATTAATAAGATTTTTTAATCGCTGAGTGGCGACCGTTAATTTACACCTGTAGTATAGTATTTTTCAGCTATGAAAAATATTTTTGGTGGAAAATGTTAAAGCTATGGCAGAAAAAAAAGGGAAAAGGTAGAAAATGGCTTATGTATAAAATGTTCTTGTATTACATTACAGACATTAAAGAGTACTTTCTAAAGGAGGAATATATATATATATATATATATATATATATATATATATATATTTAACAATTTTGGACAATATCTGAATTGATAAGCATATTTAATTTTTTATTTTTTTTATTTATTTAAACCCTTTCTAATGTTGTAATTACAAAAATAATAAAGAAAAATAAACTTTTTAAATTTGAAAAATTGGTAAAACATTTCTTGTCAGAATAATATGCATTATTGTAATATGGAAACTTAGTATGCTGTTATAGTCACACAACTACAAAATTTAAAATTCTCAAATAAGTAATTTTTTTGCCGTGTTTTAACAGCTATTTTGTTTAAAACTGTTGACATTATAAATATGCATAGCAATAAAAAAAATAAGTCATTAACAAATCATATTTACTTTTAATTTGGAACTGCTACAAAACTATAATTTGATCTGCTCTGAACTTGCAACAAAATTTATTTTTGATTTTCCATCCCTGAAGTACATACTTCAACAAAGAATCAAAAGAGCAAAATGTATTTTACGATTTTGGGGGGGAAATTGTAAATATCATGAGTTTATCGCTAAAAACAAATTTGCAGATTTCATCAAAATTTACTGTACTGGGCTGAAAAACCTGAACTGAGCTCTTTTTACAAATGTTTAAAAAAAAAAAAAAAAGGGCTGTAAAACAAGAAGAAACCCTAAACTCGTATGAAAATTTTCAGATATAAAAAATTACTGTAATAAATTTAAAAACTAAAACCCTTTTTTTTTTTTTTTTTTTTTTTTTTTTTTTTTTTTTACAAGTGTCAAGAAATTAGCTGCACAACATACACACACACACCAAAAAAAAAAAAAAAAAAAGGGCCATCCAACCTCCAGATTAATTTTAATTTTTTTGACTATAATTTCTCATTTTCAAAGGTGACAGTTAACTATGGGCAAAATCAATATCTGTACCTTTAAAAAAAAAAAAAAACCTTTTAGAACCAGCGACTGGTATACATGCCGCAAAATCATTGATTATTCTCACCAGTTATTTTTTATTGTAAATTTTTCCTTATTTAATCATGGCCAAACTAGGCCAAATTTCTCTTATGGAAAAAACAGTGATAAAAGATTAAAAATTCTGTAAAAAAAAACACTTGTCCCCAAGGTGTTAAAACATACTTCAGGAATAAATATTAAGATCAAAATACACATACCTATTTATTGAAAGTATATGCTATCATGATTATTAATATTTTTAAAAAACATTTCAGAACAAATCCGTTTAATCTTTTCTGGATCTTCTGTATGCAGTAGCCCTTTTTGCATTTTATTAACACTTTCCAACAAAGTTGAAAAATGTTTACGCATTCGGTGTGTCTGGCCGTATTGCCGTCTGTCCGCGCTTTAACTCCTGTAAATATTATCTGATTGCTATGAAATTTTTATATGTTATTGATGTTTACCCTAGCACAAACCCAATTGAAAATGAAGTTTCTACTATGATTAGTTTATTTACAGGGATAGTCAAAGTTTTCCGATACATTATGGCCAATGGGAAAAAATTGTTTAATGTGAATTTTAAAGGTGTCGCACCCTGTCAAACTTATTCAAATTTACATGCATTCGCAAAGTGCACTTAAATATGCATTATTTAAAATATGCTGTCAAAATAATAGTTATTACTCATTTTCAGGGCCACTCAAAAGAATTAGATTACACAATAATAAAGGGGGGGAATTGTTTGCGACATATTTTAATAAACTATTTCAAGTATCATAAAATTGATATACGCCGTTGAGACTTATTTAATGCATGGCATTTACAGGGCCACACAAAATATTTCAAATCTTATATTTTTATCCGAAGTACTGTATATTATCGATGATAGCTGATGGATGGTTGAAATGCATTTTTTCAATTATGATATGCACTTATAAATTTTACTAAATTTTCTGCATATTATATGGCATATATAAATGTTAATGTTGATATACAGGGTTACACAAAAGAGCTCATAGGGGTTACTGAATATGAGAGTAATTAACTTAAAGGTGGTTTTTAAGTAAGTTATGCATTTTTACGTTGAATTGCTTTCAGTTTACTAAGAAATGTTTGTAGAATATAGAGTAAATTATATACAGGGTCACGCAAAGAATTAGCTACATGGTTACCCATAGATGATAATTTCTGGAAATATGATTTAAATAGTTTTAAGAGTGTGTTTGTTTGAACAAAATTTTAACAAAATAATGCCGTGTAATAAAGGTACTAGGTAAATTACAGGGCTGAACAAAAGTATTGGTGTTTTCCTTCTATTAGAATAAAGTGCTGAAAGAGAAATTTCAATCAGTTAGGCATTTTCTCACTAAACTAAATTTTCCCATCTTATAGTATATATATATATATCAACCAACGGATCAAATACAGGCCTGTTCAAAACTATTGGAATACATATTTGGCTATGGACATTAGCATCTTATTTCCCTAAGTAACAAAGTTTTGTTAAATATTTCAGGAAGTGTTGGAAAGTGTTTCATAATCTATGCTTAACGCATGATTTTTCTTACTTGTTTAACTAATTCAAAGAAGAAACCATACTTTATATGTGGTAATCAAGCTAATTAGAGCCTGATGTTTCTGCTTTGATTTTACAAATAATTCCATATTTTCTATGTTTTCAATTTCTTTTTTGTACTTGTTATAAGAATTTGCTTCAAAAAATTATATTGTTTATATATCTTTTTTTTTTTAATTTGTATATTCACAGTTGTTGATGATAATTAATTTATATTAATTTATAATTGTTATACATGTTAAATCATTTTTTTCCCCTTTACAGCTCAAAAACATGTAGAACCTTATATTAAACCTATAGCTCTGGAACTTTTAAATATTATTAGAGAAACTGAAAACGATGATCTGACAAATGTTATGCAGAAAATTGTATGTACATATACAAAGCAATTAACTCCAATTGCTGTTGAAATGACTCAACACTTGGTGAGATTTTTTTTTTTTTTTCTCAGTTTAATAATATGGTTCTCTTTAAAAATCTTTTTTGAACTGTTTTTAGTCTTTTTATATATTCTGAAGAAATTAGAGAAGAAAAATTAAAGGAACAAGCAGAAAAACTCATTTAACTTAAATTATTTTGCAGCTAAAACATGAACTCTCAAGGTTTTTAATTTTATTATGCCTAAAATATATTCAAAAAGTAGAATATTGCAAGAAAAAGTTAAAATGCTTAGTGAATATGACTACCATTAAAGCACATGATAATGTTGACCTTGAGTTAGACCTTCCATTGAACTTAAGGGGCCGCTTCACTCAAATGAAAAGACCCGTTCGCTAATGCTAATCCTATGAAAGAAATTTATAAAGATATCTCGGTTGCATTTTAATATTTTTAAATGATTCTTTTTGCATTGGATAGCTGAGATTGATCTGAATGCAGGCCATTTTTTACTTTTTCGATTTTATTTAGATATTTTTTATGAGGGTGATTTCGCTTTCCAAACCGGTTCTGAAAATGAAAGCATTCTCATAAAAAATATCTGTAAACGAAATCAAAAAAGTAAAAAACGGCCTGCATTCAGATCAATCTCAGCTATCCAATGCAAAAAGAATCATTTAAAAATATTAAAATGCAACCGAGATATCTTTATAAATTTTTTCCATAGGATTAGCACTAGCGAACAGGTCTTTTCATTTGAGTGAAGCGGCCCCTTAACTGAATAGAATTAACATGAAGAATTTTCATAGTTCCTTAATTTTTGTTGTCAGTTTAACAGTATAGTAACATGTTTCTGTATGTACAAGAGAAAAAAATGTTTCAATGCTTTTTAATAATTTCATGTTCTAATTTAACTTACGTTAGAATTCCATAAATTTTTTCATTTATGTAAAAATAGCTTATTTTTTTGTTATTGTAACCTCCAAAATTACTATTATATAAAAATATATAGTATTGGCTATATATAGTAGTATTAGATGGGTATATAAAGTAATATATAGTAATATATAGTATTAGATGGGAATGCTCGGAAAAAAACCCGGAAAAATTGGGGAAAAAAAACTGGTTTTTTTTTTTTCGGTTTTTTTCCGAAGGCTTATTTTTCAATTTTTCCGAACTGGAAAAATTGAAATTTCATTTATGAAATAATATAGTGAAAATTTTGTAATAGCTACATTCTCATAAATTTTATTTTATTTATTTTTATGTTGAGTGTCCCACATGAAAACTTTAATGTGAGTAATCTAATCTCTGAGCAGAAATCTGTTTGAGATGACTTGAAGGGATCCTTCACATATTTTTCTTGTTTGAAACACAAGACCCTTCACAAAATTTCGCTTGAAAATAGACATTTCAGAAAAAAGTTTAATCTACAAATTGAATCTTTCTCAAATGCAGTGATTGAAGAAAAAAAAATCTCATGCCATATAGCAGCTGAATCTTATCAAGTTGTATATATGCATAAATAACCTTATTAAAAATGTCTAAATAGGACTCTAAAAATAGTAATTTCTTATTCACAAATTCTGAATATATTTTGTATAAGTATATATACAAGAAATTCACAATTTCACATAAGCAGGATTACATGAAAAAAATCTAGATATATAATTAAATGCAACTTCTCTTTTTAAAAATTAATTCATGTGCAAAATTAGTTCAATAATATGCCGATTAATAGAAATGGTAAAATTAAAAATTTAACATAAATTTTGAATTATGCATTTATTACTTTTTTCTATCTTTTCAAGAAGTAAGTATTGAATTCGTGAAAATTTTGAGTTCCAGTTTTTGGTGTATTTAAACGTTTTAGAAGGTCCTGAACACGATTTGATAGTTTTTGGAAAATATCTGTGATTCTGTATGGGACAAAAATTTTATGGGCACTCGATCTCAAGAACTGATGCACATAATTTCACAAAACTTCAGATTCAGTTACACCTTGATATAAACTCGAGATATAGTTAATATAGTTATTAGTGTATATCGCCCAACTGATGGCGCTGCTATGCTGCATTATTCATAATTTCCACAATAGCTCTATCTCAAGAATTAATGTATGTAATTTCATAAAACTTCAGATTAAGTTAATCTTTGATATAACTTTGTGCACATTACTTTTTGGTGTAAATTGCTCAACAGATGACGCTGCTACGCTGCATTATTCATGATTATCGCAACAGCTCTATCTCAAGGACTAAAGGACGATTTTTTTATCAAACTACAGATTCAGACAGTTCCTGATATATATTAATGTTGTTTAGTTTTTTGTGTAAATTGCCCTATAGGTGGCACTACTATGCTGCATTTTTCAAGATTTCGTTATAGCTGATTAATTGAATGTTCTTTCAAGGTTTTGAATATAAAATTGACCTCCATTTTACCTCCATAATGTACAGTAGTGTTGCAAAAACATGGGCAGTTTGCATTAGAAAAGTACAACTGCGATGAGAAAAACCCCATATTTTATTACAAGTAACTATGTTCCAAATTATACATTCCCTCTTGATTAAACTTTGAATTTTTGTAGTTTTTTAAAGCACACTAGAAATTTATCTCTGTATGTAACTGCTTTTGTTAATTCCTCAAATAGCGAGCATTTTCTATTTGTAGTGTTCTGTTTTCATAACTTTTGAGTTCGACACTTAGAAATATAAAATTACCATATGGAAACATTATTGAATATGGTTTCTTACTCAAGAATAGAATACCAGATTTCAGGATAAAAAGAAAAAAATTACGTTTAATTAAACTTTAAAAAAAAAAAATAATAAATAAATTCTGGTTTCAGTGAGTAAAAATCTAAGTCAATAAATCCTATGCTGTTTTTTAGTTGCAGACCTGAGTAAGCCAAACTAAGTTTAGATTATAAAACTAAATCAAAACTTTGAGTTGAGATTGGAAAGCTATACCAAAACTAAACATATTTTTTAAAGGAAATAAAATTATAATTGTAAGAAAAAAGTGTAATAATGTAAAAACATAAATTTTTTTAAAACAAACAACGGAATTTTTTGAATACTGATATTGATAATAATGACAAAACTGCAACAATTTCTTTAAACTAGTATCATTTACTTAAAAACTATACTTATGTAAATAGAATGCATAATTTATTTCATTCCAAACTGCAGACATATTGGTTCAGGTTCTTACATTCGGTCAATTGGTAGTTAAACATGTAACTGAAAAATCATTTCAACAGAGATATGATATAACAAACAATAGTGTTTTAAAAATTCTTAGGCTGTGAAAAAAAAACCTAAACTTTTAAAAGCAGGCTTTGCTACTTTCTTTTTATTTTGTAATATGAAGTGAAAATAATTTTCATTTAAAACAAACAAATGGAAAAAAATGTTTATTTAATATTCTCTAAGAAAATATAATTTATTGGGAGAAACAGTCGTGAAAAATCAATTTTTCCGTTTTTTTTTCCGGAAAAAAAAAACAGTAAAAAACCAGTTTTTTTCCATCACTTATATTTTTCCGGAAAATTTACATCTCTAGTATTGGCATAATAGTATTATGCCAAGCTCAGATTTTGCCTTAGTCTTGACCATGCTTATAAATGCATCGTATAAATACAGGGGCACGTTGATCCAGTGTGCAATGTTTGCGGCATACAACAGGGTTCATACTCAGGGGAATATGGGATTCCTGGGAAAATCAGGGGATAAATTTTAGGTTGTAAAATTCAGGGGATAATACAATAAATTTCCCAAACCTGGGAAAACCTGCCAAAATAAGTCTACTCTAGAAAATTGCGGGGCAATTGTAAATGTTTGCATGCTTTATTATCATATTTATATCAAAATGTTATTAATTGTTGAAATGGAAAAATTGTACATCCCTTAAAATAATCAGGATTTTTTTTTTTTGGGGGGGGGGGGGGATGAGTATGAACCCTGCACAATTACCAAAGTAGTAAAGGCCAAAAATTTCAGTTGAGGTTAACAAATTTCAGAAAGAAAAAAATCCTTTAACCTACATTCAAATATATTACAATTTCCTGAAATCTTTATTGAATTAAGTCTACTTTGGGCAGCATAAGTTAAAATGCTAGAAACAGGATTCCAATGCTACTGGAAAACAGGGAAAATTACAAGCGCTCAAAAAGTCAAGGAAAATGACAATTTTTTTCTAAAAATTGGAAAACTCCGGGAATTTCTTTTGTGTGTGTGCTATCATGTGATAGGATTCTCTTGAGTTTTGATGTCTGTCTGCAAAAAAATTCAGATTTTTCACTTACAAACAGGATTTTTGACAAAGACAACATAACATTTTAAACATAAAGATCATTTGGCTATACAAGTTTGTCGAATATTTAAATAAGAAAATTACGAAGTAAATAAAAAAGAAACAGAAAATAGAAAAGTTGTAGCTGAATTTAAAATGTTAAAAGACAAAAAAATTAAACTTACACAACAAACTGCTTGTGAAATAGCACAAATAAAATGATATGATGAGCAGAACTGTCTAAAAAAAATTAACATTTAATATGTATAAATTTAGTAATTTGACTAAAAAGTTACTTTGAATCTATCTGAATTATATTTTAGGTGGAGGAGGAGGATATTTGTTTTTAATTTATTATCATATTTGTTATATTTTAAATATCAAATGATAGATTTTTAGTTTCAAATGTATAAATCATTTTCATTTTCAGAAGTAAATTTACATTTTATTATTAATAGTCTTTATCAATGTATTCTCTTTTGCTGTATCATTAGTTCAGTCATTAAGATACAGAGTTGGAATTCAAATTTCTAAAAAATGTCATGAATTGTTGGTCAGGGAATTATAGGAAATATGGTCTGGAAAAATCAGGGAATTTCGTTATTCAAATAGAGTATGAACTCTGTATAAACTACCACGTACAGTTTAGAGATCTGCGCAAACTGGTTTCAGGTTGATTTCTATTAACAGCATTCAGGCCGGACCTAGTTCAGAAATCTTTTCGGGCCTTAATTTTTTTCCTGGAGTATCGATCAGGCCTAATGTTATTTTTTACGTATGAAGCAGAGACTGATTTGATTATTCCTAGTAAATCAGTTCCTGTAATAAAATAATTAGTTTGTGTTGAATCATCCCGTATGAAAATCCTCTTCTCAACGTGGCCAAGTCTGTTCATAAATTAGTAAAATTTGGGTTGATCCAAAAAATTTTGCAAAAAAGTCATATACTTTTAAGTCATCATTATTCTACAATTAAACATTAGAATTAATTTTTTTTTTTAAGATTTTGAGACTTATTAAAATAGTTATTTTGACATAAGCATATATTTCTGCAAACTTAACCCGCGTGAATGTTAAGGAATTACTGTATTTTTATAATGTAATATGAATTATGGCACTATTCATCTGTTATCTAATAATTTCTAAAAATTAAAAATTGCTTCAAGATTATCAATTTTTAAATCATAGTATTTTTTTTTTTTTTTTTTTTTTTTTTTTTTTTTTTTTTATAGGCTCAAACATTCAGTCAAGTTATAAACAGCAATGATGAGAATTCTGATGAGAAAGCAATAACAGCAATGGGTGTTTTAAATACAATTGATACTATTTTATCTGTTATGGAAAATGAAAAAGACATTATGGCTCTTTTAGAACCCATTGTCTTGAATGTTATTGGACTTATACTTACCCAGAGTGTTGTTGGTAAGTAGCCTTGCTGTTATTTATTTATTTAAGTTATTTGAGCTAAGTATTGCATTAAGTGAATTGTAGAACTGAGCTCATAAAAGCAGTAGCTTATGAGTAATTTGAAAACCACAAACCTTCCAATCTTCTATGAAAAAAATTGTAGTTGCTACTATTTGGACCTATAAACTACAATGCTACACATGCAAACTCTCTTTTGAGATAGTTGGTCTTTGCAGCATACTTTTCAGGAGTGATTCTGTTCTGAAATTTCTTAAATTTTAAAGTATTTGGTTCCAAAAGTTTTAAAAAATTGGCGATTATTCGAAAATTTGAACAGTAAAAAATCCTGAAAAAGAAGAAAAAAATCTGTGCTGCAAAACAAACTTCTTGATATAATACCCATTTAATGGGTATGAACCACAAGTGAATCGTGTTTGTAAATATTTTTACAGAAATTCCCCTTTCTTAGAAACAGGGGTGCCATTTTAAGAGTTTCTTGAAGAGCGGGGTTTGAAATACGGTACGTAATTGTATGATCTGAAGAAAAAGTGCTACAAAGAATATTTTTAAGTTTCATTAAGTTTACATATTTTGTGGAATTTCCTTTAATTGCAAAAAAACTGAGAATTTAAAAGATAGTAGGAAAATATTGGTATTTTGATAAAAATATCATAAACAAATAGGATTATCTCCAATTGTTCACTGAGTAAAATCACTAATTTTGTTAAAAGTTAAGAAAGAAATTGCAAAAAATCAGAAATTTCAATAACGTATTAAGGGGAAAATACTGCTATAATGGGCACATAAAGCTAGGGAAGTATTGTATACAGTCAAAGTTCTATAATCCGCATAACCTACTGTTTTCTCATTTTTTTTTTTTTTTTTTCATTTATTTAATTTTTTTTTTAATCATTTTTGAATTACTAATTTGTAAATTTTTTAACTGTTTATTTCATTGTTTACATTCGTAAAATAACATGAGTTATAGAAAACAGTGGATTATGGGTGTGTGGATTATAGAACTTTGACTGTATTTCGTCACAACTTACTATTAAATCATATCACTTCAGAATGTAAAACAAAATAAAATATAAACAGAAACATCAGAGATAAAGCAATTTCTAATATGATTAAGAAGAAATACATAAGTTAATACATAAATTGGAGCATTGAAGTTTATCTTAAAAAAAAATTACTTTCATGCAAGGGTGATTCTCATCCGAAAATTTAAGGCATCCTCTTCCGAAAAATTGAAATTGGGTTATCAGTTCTGCATAGTTGCCAACTTGTACGGTTTTGCGTGCGAAAAAAAACAATTACGTAGAAATGCAAATTTTGTGGGAAAATGACGATTTCGTCAATGTTTTTGTAAACGAGCTTTGTCAAAAGATCGATAAAAAACGTGAATTTCCCGTGCGGATTGCAGAAAAAATGTCAATTTCACCAAATATTGCAGATAAAACGCAGATTTTGTCTAAAGACTGTGGATATAACGCTGATTTCATTAAAATATCGTGGGAATAACGTAGTTTTCGACAAAAGATCGCTTAATAATATTTTGTCAAAAGAATATTTGAAAAAATACGGCGATTTCGATAAGATCACGGAAAAAACACCGATTTCGTTAAAAGATTGCGGAAATAAAACGCCTTTTTGAGAAAAAAGTCGCATAAAAATGCAAATTTTGTCTAAAGATTGTCGAAAAACGATAATTTCACTTAAAAGAAAGCATGGATAAACGCTGATTTCGTCAAAAGATCGCAGAAAAACAGCCGATTTCAGCAAACGATCGCAATAAATTGCCAATTTTGCTAAAATATTGCTGATTTCGTCTGAAGATAGTGGGAAAACGTCGATTTTGTCCGAAGATCGCTGGAGGGGGACCCGACCCCCGCCAATTTCTGAAAATGCGATGCGAATTTCCGAAAAAATTTTCATCCAGAATCACCCCTGCTTTCATGATATTTCAAAAATTTTAACTTTATAATTAAAAATATATAAACTTACATTAATTAAATTCACTTCTATTATTTTAATCCATTACTCTAATAACTTTATTAAACTGTGAATAAATTAGAAAAAGAAACTTAAATTAATTAACCTTAAGATTGAAATACAATTACTTTAAATGTTTTTTAATTGATTAAATAAACCATCTTGAAAAACCAGCAACACACGAAACCACATAAGGGGCGTAGCTAAGGGGGCGCTATGTGCGGCTCAGCCCCCCTAAAATATTTTGAGCCCCCCCCCCCTGGAAAAGATTCCAAGGTCATTAAATATGTTTCTGTTTCGAAAATTCAAATGAAATTCTGTTCAAAAATCTTATTTTGTTTTGTGATCATTTTACAGTTTTGTAGAATTACGAAATTGTATCTAAAATAAGTAATTCAACACTCCCTCATCCTATTTGTACATAAGAAGCTAACAGGATGTTTAATTTTGCACCAGTTATACACTCAAAATTTTCATCATCCTATACTTTTCTTAGTATAAAATGAAGTTATTACAACAGTTTAATAAGAAACATAGTACCTATACAGTATAAATATGCGCTAATTTATCTTTCTGTGTCAGAAAAAAAATTATGAGCCCCCTACAATCTCTTGATTTCCCCCCCCCCCCCTTATAGATCACTTCTAGCTACGGCCTTGGGGGGGGAGTAACCCGCGGACCCCCTTCCCCTGCGACCAATTTCCGAAAATGCAATGTGAATTTAGGAAAAAAAATTCCACCCAGAATCGCCATTGTCTTTTGTATTGTATATATTTTCTGTAAATTAAGTATCTTCCTGTTCTGTATCTATCAAAAAATGAACAAAACACAGTCAAAGGAAAACAGTATGTAATTCACTATTCTCCGGGAGGGACTTCTGTCGCTCTGCGGGAGACATGATAGAGTTCCGGGGGGGGGGGGGGGGGGGTACCTTTTGACCATTGAAAACCCAAAATTTCTGGGGGGGGGGGGGAATGTCCTTCCCCGGGCCACCACCTGAATTCAACACTGAAGGAAGAAAACGTAAATTTTGAAAAAAATTGGGAAAAATGCTCGAACTTCGTCAAAAAATCGTGGGAAACACGCGAATTTTGTCAAAGGATCTCGAAAAAATAAAACATTAATTTTGTCTAAGGATCGCTAATTTTGTCACTCAAATTTAACCAGTAGATCGGGAAAAACACTCGAATTTCATTAATAGATCATGAAAAATTTGTCTATAGATTGCGAAAAACATGCACATTTTATTGAAAAATCACGAAAAACACTTGAATTTCATCAAAGAATCTCGAAAAAAAAAAAAAAAAAAAAAAAAAACGTAAGTTTTGCTAAAGGATCGTTATTATCACCAAGAAAAGAGTGAACAAAACACAGTCAAAAGATCGTGGGGAAAAAAAAAATGTTAATTTCTGGAAAAGATCGCCAAAAAAAAAAAAAAACGCAAACTTCTTTAAAGGATCCCGAAAAACAAGATTATTTCGTCAAAAAAAAAAAAAAAAAAAAAAAAACCACGCAAATTTTGTCAAAAATTGCAATAAACACGCAAAATTTTATCGAAAGATCGCGAAAAATACTTGAATTTCGTCAATATATTGCATAAAACACTTGAATTTCACCAATAGATCGTGGAAAACACTCAAATTTCATCAATAGATCGCGAAAAAGACACGAATTTCGACAACAGATAATGCAAATTTTGACTATAGATTGCGAAAAACATGCAAATTTTATCGAAAAATGACGAAAAACGCTCTAATTTTATCAAAGGATCGCGAGAAAAATGTGAGTTTTTTTAAAGAATCGTTAATATCATAAAAAAAAGAGAATAAAACACATTCAAAAGATCATGAAAAAAGTTCATTTCTGTAAAGGAAGTCGAAAAAAACCTGCAAATTTTTCTAAAAGATTCCGAAAAACAAGCATATTTCGTCAAAAAATCACAAAAAACATGCGAATTTTGTCAAAGGATATATAACTTCGTCATAAAAAAGAACAAAATGTGATCAAAAGATTTTGGAAAAAAAAAAAAAAAAGTTTATTTCTTTAAAAGATCGAGTGGGAAAAAAAAAAAAAAAAAAAAAAAAAAAAAAAAAAAAAAAACGAAAATTTTATCAAAAGGATTGTAAAATCCATAAATTTCGTCAAAAAAATCTCAGAAAACGTACAAATTTCATCAAAAGGTCGTAAAAAATCCGCAAATCTAGTTTTTAAAAAAAACGCACAAACAGGGTCAAAAGTTTGTGAATTATGTTAAAAGATCGCAAAAAACTGCGAATTTTATTAAAAGGTCTGAGACATGTGGAGAAATTTAATCTGAATATTTATTCTTTCAAATGTAAAAATATTTTTCAAGATAGCAATTATTGTAATTGTTAAGAGTTTATTAGCATTAGAATATTTCAATCTGCTCCTTAAACAGTTTTTATTGCTAAAATGTTATTATTATTATTATTATTTTTTTGCTGCTACAAAATCCGATATTTACTGCTACAAAATCTGATTTTTGCTGCTACAAAAACAGATTTTACTGCTCCAAAATTCGATTTTTGCTGCTCCAAAGCTGCTACAAAATGGCTTTAGCATACTTTCATCCCTGCCATAATGTATGTAAATCCTGTTAATATATTCAGTAATCTTTATGAATAAGTTTAATCCCAATTAAAATGTTTCACTCATATTCAGAACAACTAAAACCACCTTCTAACAAAAAAGTACAGCCACTGATTACCTTGAATGGCTATTTGTGTTAAAAGATTCCTAACACTGAGGTTCTGTGACATAAAAACAACACAAGCAATTTAAAAGGGAATATATATTACTGAAATAAAACATCTATTAATATTAAGCTGTGAAACGTACTTTAAAGCTACCATATGAAATCTTCATAGATGATGTAAACTTCCATTTGTCATAACCTTTTGAATGTATCAGTAGTTCATTTAATGGCTGTTAAGCCACTTGACTAAGGGGCAATTCCATCATTACGGACGTAACAATTGCAGAATTCAAATACACTTAATTACTATTTGGTTTGATAAAAATATGCAATTTTTTTTCCCATGTGCAATTTGAGGTTATTTATGCTATTCTAACTTTCTGTAAGGATTTCTTGAAAACAAAAAAATATAAAAAATAATAACTGCCTGTTACAGACGTAACTCAGAAAACAGGCAAAATTCTACACTGCTGTATAATTACAAATATTTCTGTTAACTACTATTCAGGATTTTCGAAAATTTTCTTTTAGGTACTTGTTCTAGAGACTTCAAGCTTTCTAAAATCATAAAGCTTTTGTAGATTTTACTCGTGTAATTTATGATAGAGATTAATATATTTGTTATGGATGTAACAAATATATTATAAATATATTATATATGTTAGCGGAGGACAGTATTATCAATTAATAGTCTCTTAATATTTCAAGTTATATCTTACTACTTTTAAAGGTTGAGGGGGCGGGGCATATCACTCCACCGTGCACCAAAAGGGAATACATAATAAATAAATATATGCATGCAGAAATAAAATTACATGCAACAAAATATTAAAGTTAATGAAATAAAACTTTAGAAGGTTCTAATTTGAAATTTATTTTTTGAAATTCTTGATAAATTCATTGGCAATCAATCTGCCAAGTCATATCTTGGTGAAAAACACCTAAAAACCCGATTGTAGTAGTTGACTTATAGTTGTTCCATTATGTTTTCCTGCTTCCAATCCTCCATGTTTTTTACACTTTTGGGTGCAAGAAAGCACAACAGTTAACCTACGATTCAGCTGCTAAAATTGGATTTTTAGGTGTCTTTCACCAAGATATGACTTGGCAGACCAATTGCTTTTTCATATATGAAAGTTGAAATTTAACTAATTCTAGATTTTCATCCATGAACTCGATGAGGTAATTAACTGTGCTGATGCCTCCCAGTCTATTATAATTATTCAAATTTATTTAATGATGTACTTTTAAATGTATAATGCTTAAAAAATATATTTTTTAAGCTTAAAGTATTCTTTCCCCAAAAAAGTTATAACCTAACCCCCCCCCCCCCCCCTCCCACACACACACCTTATATGTACAAATTTTGGCTTTCAAAGATGTTTTCAAGAACCTAAACCTCACAAATGTTAAAGTATTGCTGTATATCTTTATATATAAAAATCTTCTGTCCGTGTGTATGTAATTGAACTCCTCCTAAACGACTGGACCGATTTTGATGAAATTTTGTGTTAGCGTTCCAGTAGATTCGAGAATGGTTTAGATTCACATTTCGTCGAAATTGATTCAGTACTTTTTTAGTAACTAGGCAAAAACTAATAGTTAGTAATTTTTCGCTAATTAAAAGTGCTATATATATTAAAGAAAGTCAGGATTTCGTATTAATCATAGCACAAAAATATCTACCATACCAAAAATCTTGAAAATTGGGGTAAAGAAACTTCTTAAAACATCGAGTGCAGCTAAGAAATGATTTTCGAAAATTCCACCCCTAAGATGAGTAGAAAAAAGAACAAACTTTTAAAAATTTCCTTAAAAATCGGCTTTTATAGATATTTTTCAACTCATAACATATTTTAGTGCATTCTCTCATTCTGAATCGAATGGTACTAAGCAAATTCGTTTAAATCCAGTAGTTCCTGAGATAATTCACATTTTCCTAATTTGGCGATATCTTCGGCGCAAAAACCTCAAATTTTCAATGCTTATCTTTATATATAAAAATCTTCTGTGCGTGTGTTTGTCACTGAACTCCTCCTAAACGACTGGACCGATTTTAATGAAATTTTGTGTGTGTGTTTTAGTGGATTTGAGAATGGTTTAGATTCACATTTCATAGAATTTGATTCAGTACTTTTTTTGTAATTACGCAAAAACTAATAGTTAGTGATTTTTCGCTAATTAAAAGTGTTAAATAAGTTCGATGAATGGAGTGCGGACGGAATGTCGAAGCGGTCTAAGGTGCCAGATTTAAGCTCAGCTTCTTAACTTTTAACTAAAAAGAGAAAAATAAACTTTTCTATCAAAAATTGAACAGACTTCAAAAACTAATAAAAAGTAAATATAATTTCCTTACATAATTGTAATATGAAATTAAATTAAGAGCGTAGTGTTTATTCTGCGTATTACCATATTTACGTACATTTATTTGATTTTCTGGAGGCTGTGCCAAGAAGGACAACGTCTGTCGGTGACAGGACAACGTCTGTCGGGTGCGCTAGTATACAATAAAATAGCATAATATTGAATTATAAAAGGTTAGAAAATATTCTGTGTTTTTATATATATTTATTATGTTTTGACAAGATGATTACAAAAGCTACAAATCTTTATCCTTAATCCCTAATCTAAATTATTGATTTCAAGAATCTTTTCATGTGCACTTAAGAATACTAAATTATTATGCTGCACATTTTATTGTTTAGAATTAATTTTTTAAGATTCATTTTAATGGGTTTTTCAAAATTCATTTTTTTTTTCTTTCAGAATTTTATGAAGAAGCTATGTCATTAATTTATAACTTATCTTCAAATAGTATATCAGCGGACATGTGGAAAGTCTTTGAACTGATGTATCAGACATTTTCAAAAGATGGATTTGATTTTTTTACAGGTATTGTATTACATAATATCTGAAATCTGAAATTCTTATTTGTTCAATTTATATATTTATATTGTAACCTTTTTTGGTACTTTACGGTTAGCCAGGCACCACTGCTATATATACATGTATGTATAGTTAGGATAAATACATATGTATGTGTGTAATACATAAATAACAAATTTTCACTTTAATTTTTTTTTTTTTTTTTTTTTTAAGAATTTGGGAATTTTTTTTTTATTATGTAAAAAAACTGCAATTTTTGTCAATAATCTCACATTTGTTTAAATAATTGCAAGATAAAATCGCTATTTTCGTCAAATGAACATAAGATCAAAATGTTATTTTCATCAAACGATCGCAAAATAAAATAGAGATTTTCAGGAAGCTACAGCAAATGATCATGAAGTCTGTGATTTTCCTTAAACGTTCATGAAATCAAACCAACAATTTCGTCAAATGATTGCAATAGTGATTTTCATCAAATGTTTGTGAAATCTAGCAGCAATTTTCAGCAAATGATTATGAGATCTAAAAATGATTTTAAGCAAATTATCGCAATATTTGACAGCAGTTTTAAGCAAACACTCACAATATCAAACATCAATTCTCACCAAACGATTGTGGTATCAAACATTGATTTTCATCAAACATAGATTTTTGAAAACGATCGTAATATCAAGCTGTGGTTTATGTCAAACAACCTTATTGTTAAGTAGTATCCAACTGATAGTGGCATTTGCAACAACGCAGGCGAAAAATCAACGAGCATTAAAATGAAAACTCAAAACAAATGAAACAAACCCATCATGATAAATATCCTTGATGTTACAAGGAAAAAAGTTAAAACTTGGGAAATGTTTTTTATTGAAATCTGCATTGTTAAAGTATGAAAATTTTTACAAGTGAGAAAGTTTTAAAATTTAAAACAACCAAAAATTACAGATTTCTTAAACTAAAATAAATGAAAGTTTTTTATGCGTTTTTTACTATTCTTTCCAATAAATGTTTATTTTCTATTTTGAACTGCTAAATAAAATATTAAATTAATATTCAGCATTAGGCATTTCAAAACCTTAATAAAACAGCTCAAAAACTTTTTTTTTTCTTTTCAAATATTAAACATTAAAAAAATTTTCGTCGTTCTCTATTCAATAAAATTTTCTATATAACAAATTTTTTGACTGAACATTGGATTTCATTGAATAGAGACTCAATTGTATATATATAATACCATTAGTTGTAAAACAAATAAATAACCTGTATGAGAAATGAGTATTGTTTTTAAGGCCAAAATGAAATTTATTTTAAAAAGAAATTATTATTAGAAAAGTTTAAAGACAGGTGAAAATAAATGTCATGATGCAAGAATTTAGTACTAGGTTAAAGAAAAAGTTATGGGTAGAATTTTAAATTTCATTATATATAAATCAATTTTTGGCCACCAATAATTTAGCAAGTTTGGCCAAATATTCATTTATTTTTTCTATTCTAGATATGATGCCAGCTCTTCATAATTTCATTCGTGTTGATACACAAGCATTTGTTAGTAACGAAAATCATCTTTTAGCAATATACAATATGTGTAAGACTGTAAGTATTATTCAGTATAATTTTTTTTTCATTTTGTTTTTATATTAAGCCCTATGAAAAAAGTTATAAAAAATAATCTTTTGCTTATTTGAGATTGTGTGTTTTCTGGCATAATTTATAACCTTATATGTGTCAGCAACGTGATACAATGGATCACAGTTTGCATTTTGGAGTGAAAATGTTAACCCATTATCAGCCAATATAAACACGTTGGTAAGAAGACAAGGTCACAAAGTTTCCTGTGTATTCTTTTGTTTTATATTGAACCATAGAAGGTTTTTATTTTGTAATTGTGATTTATCACCAGTTTTTTGTTGATGTTTTACCTCTAAAATCCAACTTTCTTAAAAAAGGAAAGAATAAGACTACCAGAGTTCTATTTTTTATTTTACTTATTCTTATTTATTTATTTTTTATTTATAATAATGTTTTATAACGAATTGCATTATAAGGATTTTTTACAACTATATTTAATTGAAAATTTAAGTACGCAAAATGGCTATTTATCCAGATATATACCCTGAATATTTACCCTTAAAAATAAATACCTTAGAATTTTGCATCACTCATTGTAGTTAACTGATTTGTTTTTTAAACATTTTACATGTATGGGAAATTTCAGTTAATGGGATTAGACAACTGCAAACAAAATATATACACCTATTCATAATTTATGGCTTTTCTTTTAACACTGTTATATACTCATAACCCATTTGAAAACTTCCAATTGTTTCCTTACAGTGAAACAATATTATCAAGTTCTGTGCTAAACAAACAAAATTTCTTATTCTTAACAGGTTTTAACATCTGAATCAAATGAAGATGCAGAGTGTCATGCTGCTAAATTACTAGAAGTTATTATCTTACAGTGTAAAGGCTTAATTGATCAGGTATACATATTAATTTTAAACTTTATTTTTTTTATATATTTTTTTTAATTAGTTATTTAATTTACATGTATATTTTTTAGTGTATTCCATCTTTTGTTGAATTGGTGTTAAGTCGGTTAACAAGAGAAGTAAAAACATCTGAATTACGGACAATGTGTTTACAGGTAAATAGATATCAAGTTTTTAGACTAATTTTGCTGTATTTATGTGTATTATTTTATAACTTATACGATTTTTTATGATATCTAACAAGTTTCTTGTGTTAATTATTTACCTAATTATCAGGCCACAAAGTAAAAGAAGAAAAAATTATACACAACTTTTGACTATAAGTTGTGAGGAGTAAGTTTGTAAAGACTGAAAAAACACTTCATTTAAACATTGTATTTATATTTAATAGATTTACAATGTCATATTTTCCTATCAAGTAATCAAATTATTCATTCTTTTAAATAAGCATGGGAAGTGTAATAATTTTCTGCAAAGTAAGAGTAAATAACCATAATCTTATTTTTTTCTTCTACTTTTGCAATAATAAATCTATACCAAATATTGGAACTAAAGAAAAATGGAAAAATACTCTCTGCTTAACAGCTCTTGCAAAAGAATATATAAGAGAAAAAGAACTAATTTATATGAAAATGTTAAACACAGCAAGGGAAAAAAACTTTCATCAAATTATTTACCAAACTAATAAATAATGGATGTCAACTGAAGCTGATCTGTTCTATAAATCTATTACTTTTTTTTTGTTTTCAGTGCTTATTTATATTTAAAAGTATGCTGTCCCTTTTTAATGATGTAGCTCTTATTTAAATTAACAGATAAATAATTAATACATCTTTGTGAATACAGAGAAACTTCGAACTAAACATCTCTTCATGAAGTATCAAACATGTGCAACGAATCTGAAATCAAGTGAATATGACGTCAAGATCATTCATTCTAACTACAGTTGGCAAAAAAAGTATTTGTACACTTAATCTTTTTAAATTATAATGAAATTAAACAAAAGATTTAAGCAAAAAATACTGTAATACATTAATTTAATGCATTATAATATTATAGAAGCAAAAAACAAAATTAAACGAATCGATTTTTTACATTATAATAAACAAATATGCAAAAACATAATGCAAAAAAAGTATTTGTACACTATATTAATGTAATATAATTAATGAAAAATTAGTAAAATGATACAAATTAATATTTTGTGTGAATTCATTTAGCGTTTATGACTACTTCTAGATGGTGTGACATAGATTCCACCAACTTTTTTGTAGCGGTCTGGCTAATGTTATTCCATGACACAATAAGAGCTTCTTTAAAACTGTTTTTTACTAATACATATATTTTTTTTGGATTTTTGCATCCAATAGCATCCGCAAATTTTCTATTGGATTCAAGTCTAGAGATTTTAGAGGAGTTACCAGTCGTCTTCGAGTATTGTCGTAACCATGTGCTGGTGATCACAGCTGTATGCTTTGGTCGTTATCCTGCAGAACGTGAAAAGCTTCCTCTACGCATAATTTCTTGGAACGGTTTAATAAATTATGCCGCGACACATCAATGTATGTTAAACCTGTCCTTCCATTGTCAATAAATTTTAAATGTCCTGCTCCATTAGAAGCTATACACCCCAAAACTATAATATTCCCCCCAACATGCTTGATAGTTTGAAGTATATGTTTTGGATCTAGAACAGTTTTATTTTTACGCCAATGTTTTCCAATGCTTGTTGGTAAGAAAATTTCGAATTTTCCCTCATCAGAAAATATTATTGTTTTCCAAAAATCCAATGATTTACTTATCTATGCGAAAGCGAATACTATGCGTTTTCGCCTATTTGTTTCGCTGATGAATGGATTTTTCCTTGAGGTTCTTCCTTTTAAATCTGCACTGAGAAGACTATTTTTTATTGTTTGAGGTATTACTCTGATGCGAGATGATGTTGCAAGGTCTCCAGCAAATTTTTTAACCGAACGCATAGGATTTTTTAAAGCTTTTTTAACAACTTTCCCTTTTTCCCCTCATTGTTAGTTTGCTGAGAAGTCCTGGTTTTCATTGAATTTCGATGCTTTTAATTTATTCATAGTTTCTCACTATACATCCAATAGTTGTAAATGGTAATTTAATAGTTTTTACAAATTCTTGTTGCGAATTTAATTTTTTATTATGCTCAATCATAGGATTTCATATATCTAGAGGTGCCTTTCTAGTTTTAGGCTCTATACTCAATTACTTCAAGAGCAAATTAGATTAAATGTCAAATATAATATGAAGTTAAAAATTAACAGCTTCTGTAAAAGTAGTCCTTTGAACTATAAACACTATAAAACACAGTACATATCAGGATGGAGAAATGTACAAATACTTTTTTTGCAAGAAATTTTTAAACTTTTCCTATTAGAAAATTATTTTACATCTTTATCGAAATTTACTGTTGTGTAATTTAAAACACACGGTAAACAAACTGTATTAAAACTATTTTTGACAAAATATCTGTTTTTATTTAGTTAAAAATTAAAAAGTTTAGAGTGTACAAATACTTTTTTTGCCAACTGTATGTAAATGATTGCCTCCATAAATTATTTTTTTTTTTTTTTTTTTTTTTTTTTTTCGCTCACTGAAGATTGAATACCTTTTTGTTTACATGGATGGAAAGAGATCTGATTTGTCAATCTAATTTAACTGAAATTATCTTGAAACAAATACATATTTAAAATACAACTCATTTCTCAAAAAAAATTTTAGTTTTAATATTGAAATAAGATGTTTTTGTATTAGTTATTTTCATTACTATTGTGTATTTATTTAGATATTTTCCCGTTATATAGACCCCGGCTTTTTTTTTTTTTTTTTTTTTTTTTTTTTTTTTTTTTTTTTTTAAGAAAAAAAAACTTTATGCAATTCTGGCTTCAAAAAGGGAAATATGTTGCTAAAATATATAAACATCTCTGAAAACAAACCTGTTACACTTAATTTTGTTTATCTTTGTAATAAAATACATATAAATACTTTTATAAATACATCCAAAGTTATTCAGACACTACCATTAAATAAACCAATGAAACCAGTATTTTTACAATCATATTATTAAAAACAGTTGAAGTTTGAAGAGAAATAGAAGGCAGATTACCAAATTACTAAAAAATATATGGATAAATGGGCATTATATAACCAGAGTAATTCATATACAGGGTTACCACGAGACCTGGAGAACCGGGAAAACACAGGGAATTTTAAATCTCCTCCCAAAACAGGGAAAATCCAGGGAATTTCTTTAAAAAACCTAAAAAATCTGGAAAACACAGGGAATTTGGTAATGGCAAATTATATGATTTCTAATTAGCCTTCATACGCGCATATATTTTTTCGTACTCAACATGGAATAAATGCATTGCAGTACAGGGAATTTTTTTTTTCAAGATTAGAGTGGCAACCCTGATATATTACCATACAGTAAACCAATGAAACCAGTATTTTTACAGTCATCTTATTGAAAACAGTTGAAGTTTGAAGTGAAATAGAAAGCAGATTACCCAAATAGTGAAGATAAATGTATAAAAAGACAAAAGGCTTTTTTATTAAACTACTACTTCAGGGGTGTTTAACAAAAAAGCAAAAACATCCAACCAGTTTCTGTTATGAGTTGTGCTAAAAGCTAAGAATTCGACTCACAATATACCCGACTGGCTGGAAGCTATTCACTATGACAAATTAGTAAAAAGATACTCATTTAAGAAAATAAAAACAATATGAAAAAATAGCAATAATATAATATTCCTTAAAATATATATATATATATATATATATATATATATATATATATATATATATATATATATATATATATATATCATTTGACACTCAATGGAAATTTTGGCTGCGATTGACAATTGTAAGTTATCTTTATCAATATTCAATTACAGTTTAATTATTTTTCTAATATTTTTTCTTTGAAATAGTTTTTCTATTGCAATTATGATTTTCAATTTAATTTAATCAATGTTAATTCAATTATAATATTATTTTCTTTTTCCTGTTTTATATTGATAATTCTATTATGGTCTTGTTATTTTTCTTATATTTTTCTTTGAAATGAGTTCTCATTTGCGATTAATCGAGCAATGTGGAAATTATTTTTAGGTCTATCCTTATTTCCACTCAGAAATTAATCGCAATTAATGTGGCTATTTAGTATTGCCCTTGATAACGAGCTAAATACCACATTTCCAATTTTAATTCTAATTCTGACAACTCTTCTGTATGATATAATTTGGCATTAACATATATTTACAGTAATTGATGTTGATTTGTAGTATTATCTAATGGTTCTATATATATATATATATATATATATATATATATATAATGTACTAAAATATTTACCATACCCAAATCCTAGCAAGATTTGTAGTTCAAGTGAATCCACATCAGATACAAACTACATATGACTTTCTAACAGTTAAGGTTATGGTCATAGTATAAATCATATAGATCAGTGATGCACAACCTTTTTGCCAGAAAATTGTTTGCCACCAGAATATTTCAAAAGAGCCGTTTCTTTTATCTAATAGCAAAGATTTCGTCATTATTATAAGGAAAGCTATTCTGCATAAAAATAGTGGTAGCTTTGTGGCCCGCGGGCCAAAGGTTGTGCACCGCTGATATAGATAATGAAATAAAGTTGTAACAATAATTATAAAAATTAGTAGAACATATATTATACTATATAATTCATAATATATTTAGAAAAAAATAAATGCTACTGTTAGAAGTATTATATTTTTATTTTTAAACAATTATTAATATTACTATATCAATTATTTAACTAGAATATGTTACTACAATTTCTAGTAGAAAA
This sequence comes from Maratus speculifer, assembly GCA_964019185.1. Lineage (NCBI taxonomy): Eukaryota > Metazoa > Arthropoda > Arachnida > Araneae > Salticidae > Maratus > Maratus speculifer. The sequence goes on along the minus strand of OZ025289.1, from coordinate 102,189,533 downwards.
AAATGTTTTAGTGTTGCCATCTATATGATTAATATATTAATTAAATTATATACTTATGGTGCTGCCATCTATTATTGGAAAAAAAATAAATTATTTAATAGCTAAGAATTTCCAAGAATAATTTCTATTCTAATATTTTACAAATAATTTCTTTAAGACAAATACAATAGACAACCATATCTTATCTCAATAACTTGATCATTTTTAAGTTATGCATATTAGTTTTTAGGTAAACATAAACGTTAATATTATGTGTAATGTTGTTTTTTTATTATTTTTATTTATTTTATTTTTATTTTATTTTTATTTATTTATTTTATTTTTATTTATTTATTTATTTTTTTTTTTTTGTTTAAATATATAATAGTTATCCATTGTGTATTATCCAGACAACACCGCCCTCCACCATAATCTAACATCTAACCCACCCAACCATCCTATTATACATATTTTTTAATTTTTTGTAATTTTTTTAATAATTTTTTTAAACATTTTTTACGCAATGTGTTAATTATTTTTAAGATCATGTAATAACTTATTATATATTAAAAGTTATAGGAGTTCTTATCAATAACATCATATGGTGCTGCATAAATTAGCATTTTAATGTTTGCAATATTTGGTTGAGGGGAAAATAGACAGTTGGGTCATTCCATGCCAAATCAACCAGTGACTCAACCTGACCCTTTCCAATTTCCCCAATGAAACTGCAAGGGATCATTCTCTATGATGATATAAATTAGAGCATATTTTTATTTTTTGTTTATCGCTTTAAATTTTTATACAATTAATTATTTAGATTTTGAAAAATCTTCATTTTTTGACTTGCATAAATATTTTCAATTTTGAATTTCTCAAGTTCTATCAAACATAGAAAATTTTATGACCACTCATTTCAAAGAGGAGTTTATAAGGTTAATTTGATATGCAAGTCGACTATGTATAGTTAAAATAAATAAAAAATTTTAAATTTTTAAAATTGAGAATTTTTTAGTTAGTTATTTTTAAAAAATTGTATGTTTGTTCTGATATTAAATGCTTTAAATTCTGAAATTTTTAGAGTGGTATCTCGATGGGACCAGGAGTTATTAAATAAAAGCAAAAATTACCATAAAAATAGCAATTTAATTCTGTCTATTTTGTTATTTATGATTTGTATGGTAATTTTCAGCTTTTATTGAATAACTCCTGATCCCATTGAGATCCCATTCTAAAAATTTCAGAATTAAAAGCTTATAATATTACAACAAACATACAATTTTTTCAAATTTTTTAAAAATGACTATAAAAAATTTTTAAAATTAAAAAAATTTAAAATTTTATTTATTTTAATTATACATAGTCGACTTGCATATCAAATAAACCTTATAAACTCCTCTTTGAAATGAGTGGTCATAAAATTTGATAGAACTTGAGAAATTCAAAATTGAAAATATTTATGCAAGTCAAAAAAAGGTGATTTTTCAAAATTTAAATAATTAATTTATAAAAATTTAAAGCGATAAACAAAAAATAAAAATATGCACTACTTTATATCATCATAGAGAATGATCCCTAGCAGTTCCATTGAAATCGGAAATGGTCAGGTTGAATATTGAATTTTTTTTGGTTGATTTGACATGGAATGACCCAGTTAATACTAAATAAATGTTTATACAGATAATATTTTTTAACCAAATGTAAAGGATAACCATATCTTATAGCAGTTTCTTGTACAGTTTTTAAATTATGCATTTTAAAATTAGGTGAACAAATATTTTTAATTCTATGGGCAAAATTAAGTATACATTTATTTATACACACACTCATGCATCTTTACCATCACACATATACCATCTTTTTAATGTACAAATTACTTTTGTTTTTGGATAAAAATAGATAAAATGGCTTCTTTATATTAAAGAAATTGTATTTACACTGGAAAAAAATGCTTGCGTATATGAAATAGTAAATAGGTTGCCAGAAAATACTTTGCCAAATTTCTTTTCCCCCCAAGCTTCTTTTCCCCCCAAGCACCTTTTCGTCAAGTACATATACTGAGAAAGCATCTTTTTATATTTACTTATTGTATTTTAAACCAGATAAAAGAAAGACTTGTAATTTAAATGTATCTAATATACTTATTTTAAAGTTATGTACTTTGAAAATCATGTATTTTTAAAGAAGTCAGCGATAACTTATTTTAAATGCTAATGGGAATCTATTTGGCGAATGAACCATCTGCGTCCAAGTAACACAAAAGTAGCAAAATAGCCGCCTTGTTTATAAAAAGTGAAGCTGTCAAACCCGGAAGCGTTGATGTCACATGACTTAGGCTTTTATTATATAGAAGAATATTAGTACTATTATTTAAAAAATTGTCTTTTTTTATAAACACATTATTATTTTATGAAAAGTTCCTTTTTTATCATATGTACAAAATTATGATTTTAAAATATTCTATTACTATATTAAGGTAAAATAAGGTAAGTTATATTTTGTAACTTAATGAACTTGAAATAATTTTGTCTGCTTAATTCTCTTCAATTTTTTTATATTAATATTTTTTAGTATTCAGTAAAAATAATAAATGTAAATCCAGGAATGATTCTCGTCCGAAAATTCCGAAATTTCCGAAAATTTAAGGCATTCTCTTCCGAAAATTTGAAATTGGTTTATCAGATCCGCATAGTTGCCAACTTGTACGGTTTCGTGCGCGGAAAAAACCATTACGTAGAAATGCAAATTTCGTGAAAGGATCGCTGAAATAGCATACATTTCGTCAATATTTCCTGAAAAAACGACGATTTCGTCAATGTTTTTTAAACGAACTTTGTCAAAAGATTGATAAAAAACGCGAATTTCCTGTGCTGATCGCGGAAAAAGCGGCAATTTCACCAAATATCGCAGATAAAACGTTGATTTCTTCCGAAGACCGCGGGAAAACGCCGATTTCGTCTAAAGATTGCGGATATAACGCCGATTTCGTTAAAATATCGCGGAAAAAAAAACGCCATTTTCGATAAAAGATCGCTTAAAAATATTTTGTCAAAAGAATATTTGAAAAAATACGCAGATTTCATCAAAAGATCACGGAAAAAACGCCGATTTCGTCGAAAGATCGCTGGAATAAAACGCCGTTTTCGAGAAAAAATCGCGTAAAAATGCAAATTTTGTCAAAGATCGTCGAAAAAACGATGATTTCACTTAAAAAAACATGAAAAAACGCCGATTTCGTCAAAAGATTGCGAAAAAAACCGCCGATTTCGGCAAAAGATCGCAATAAATCGCCGATTTTGCTAAAATATTGCTGATTTCGTCTGAAGATAGCGGGAAAACGCCGATTTTGTCCGAAGATCGCTAGGGGGGGGACTCACGACTCCCCCCCTCCGGTCGATTTCCGAAAATGCGATGCTAATTTCAGAAAAAAAAAAAATCATCCAGAATCACCCCTGTGTAAATCTTATCTGTTTGATCGAAATTTTTTTTTCAAAGAATAAATTGTAATTTTTTGTCAAATGTAGCCATCTGACGTGAAAAAAATAAATGCTATTCCGTTCTCTGGATTGATTTTGATTGAATTTAATAAAAATTCTTATTAAAAAAAAAAAAAAAAAAAAAAGACAGAAGAAAGAAATCTTTTCTAAGTTTTTTAATAACAAATTTTAAAATATTTATCTTTGAGATTATAATGATAAAGTTTGTTAAAATCACTACATTGTTTTAAGAAATTTTTTAATCATTAACTACTCCACAGTTATCCAAATTTCTATACTAAATAATACAGTTTCATTGTCATCATTATTTATTATTAATAATGCAAACTAATTTTTGAGGGGTTATTCTTTTTTATTCTCTCTTAAACTAAAATCATTTTCATTCCCTACTTATTCAAGGGGTTAACAAAATAGGTATTAATATTTTATTTGAAAATTTTTGTTCAGTTTTCAGAGGATATTTCTAATTTCAATGTTATTGAAATTCTTTACAGGTTGTCATTGCTGCTTTATATTATAATCCTAACCTTTTACTCACCACTTTAGAAAAAATTCAAATACCCAATTCTACAGATTCGATAACTTCTCATTTTATCCACCAATGGATCTGTGATACAGATTGCTTCTTAGGGTATGTTTAGTTCAATTTATTGATTTGTTGTATTGACTTGAAACTTCAAGGTATGCTAACATGTATTTTTACATCATTTCAGACTTCATGACAGAAAAATATGTGTGCTAGGTTTATGTACATTAGTTTCTTCTCCAGCATACAGATCAAAAATAAAAAATGAAACCATTCAGAAAATTATTCCTTCCATGTTAGTTCTTTTTGATGGTTTAAAAAGAGCTTATGCTTGTAAGTTTTCATTATGTTGATTTACTTATGTATGTATTTTCATTAGGTATCTTTCATTTATAAATCATTTTTTATTAATTTTAATTTTCCTATCTGTATATGATATTTCCTTTCTGTATTATTTATTTAAAAAACTAACATGGGTTACTTAAAATTATTATTATTTTTTTTAAGCAAGAGAGGACATGTAATCGAGATAAAATAGTCATTAGTCTCCAATTATCATCTTTACAATACAGTAATGAAAATTAAGTAATTTTGATACCATCAGATCAATTTTTCTCTTTACATGTGTCAATATAAAAATACATTTTAAACTAAGCATATGGCCACTTTCACTAAAAAAACTTTTTGCACGTACTTTTTTATGCTTAACCAGCATGTATTAAAACAAAAACATATTTTCTATTTCATTGCAATGAAAAAAAAAAAAAAAAAAGGCAACAATAAAAATAATGCATAATGATGAAATAAACCCAATAAACATTATTCTTCCGGTGTCAGAGTAAATAAGAACTTTTATTTGCTTATCAAAATAAAGTACACATGTATAAATATTTTTTACTGAAATTTAACATTCAATCTTTTAAAATATTTTCAAAAACCACATGTTTCAATATTTTTTTTTTTTTTTTCCTGCAACAATGGAAATAATCCAAATGCCACTGTTTTGAAGAAATTTCATAAAAAAGCTTTTTAAATTAAAAATAAAATATAAAAATGGAAATAAATTAGCTAGAGTGGGCACATCTACATATGAACAGCTTTTATTTAAAATAAATAAATAATAAATAAATAAATAAATAAAATTGGGTGAATTTATAACAAAATTTGGCCCAATAGAAATCTCAGTGCTGGTGACTTAAACAGCCTGGTCTTTTAAATATATAGACTATTAGTTGCACTACTGATTGAAACTATGTTAAGTTTTTTGCCGTGCATTACAGCTAAAAAACTAAGAATGTTTGAAAAAAACTGAGCCAGTATCAAACATTAAGAACATACATGTGTTCTGCAACAATAATTATAATTGAAAAAAAAATGTTACACTATTAATAAAACACTTATTATTAAGTATTCACAAGAAGTTATAAGGAATGTCACTTTTCTGCCAAATGATGTATTTCCACTTTTTTAATTTTTAACAATTCTCTCTTTTTCTCAAGCAATCACAAAATAAAACAGGTATTTTCATCTTATGATCGTGAAATGCATTTTTGTCACACAGTTGCAAAATAAAACTGCAATTTCCATCACACAATTATGAAGTAAAACAGCTATTTTCATCACACAATCACAAAATAAAATTTCTATTTTCATCACACAATCACAAAATAAATCATTGATTTTTGTCAAACGATCGTGAAATAAAACAGTGATATTCGTCTTATGATCGCAAAATAAGAGAACTATATTTGTTCATTATTGCAAAATAAAAAAGCTATTTTTATCATGTGATCATGAAACAAAATATCAATATTCATCACATAATTGTAAAGTAAAACCATATTCGTCGCACAGTTTCAAAATAAATTTATTTTTGTCACAGTCACAAAATAAAAATACTTTCATATCACAATTGTGAAGTAAAACAGCAATTTTCATCAAACGATTGCAAAGTATAACAACAATTTTTGTCACACAAACGTGAAGTAAAACAATTGTTTTTGTCAATCAAGAAATAAAACAGCTGTTTTTGTCATGATCACAAAATAAAAGCTATTTTTATCATAAAATTCTAAAATAAAGCAGTGAGCTTCATCACACAATCTCGAAATAAAATAGTCCTTCCGGCAGTGCCGGGAGGAAGAGGTAGCTTTCATATACTTATATATATATTTATTTATTTTAAATTAAATTATATTATTCAAAAATACTAAGCTGAAATTAGTAGAATCTGATAATGAGCTTGGTCGAAATCTTAATTCAGGTGCACATGCACACTCATATTGAAATCGATTAATATATATATGCGATAACTCAGCCATTTTTTTAGATACAGACGAAATAAAAAATGGAATCTTTGTATCAAGGTCAAATACATAAAAGAAAAATCTTTTTCAATTTCTCACTTTCTTGTACCTAATTTTAAATTTTAAAATAAAAAAAAAATTAAATAGCCGCCATTTTGAAATAAAATGGCGGATGGAACTGAGTATCGAACTCGATTCAGGCCTCCGTATATACTATGTACACACCAAGTTACATCCATATCGATTCATAAATACGCGTGATATCACGTGGCAAAAATCAGATTGTTTCAAAATGTCAGCCATATGAAAAATTCAAAGTGCTATAAATTAATCATTTTTTAAGATATAGGCAAAATAAAAAGTGTTCTGAAATCGTTGTTTTAGGTTCTAACACGTAAAAGAAAAATATTTTTCAACTTTTAAATTTTTTGTATTTAATTTTAAATTTTAAATTTTTAAAAAAATTTAAAATGGCCGCCATTTTAAAACAAAATGGCGGATGATGCTGGCCAACTAACTCGGTTGAGACATTTGTATGTACAATGTACATACCAAATTTCATTCAAGTCCGTTCATAAATACGCGTGTTATCACGTGACAAAAATTAGATCGTTTCAAAATGTCAGACATAAGAGAAATTCAAAGTGTGATAACTCAATCATTTTTTAAGATATAGACAAAATAAAAAGTGTTCTGAAATCGTTGTTTTAAGTTCTAACATGTAAAAGAAAAATATTTTTCAACTTTTAAATTTTTCGCATTTAATTTTAAATTTTAAATTTTTTAAAAAATTTAAAATGGCCGCCATTTTGAAACAAAATGGCGGATGATGCTGGCCAACGAACTCGGTCGAGACATTTGTATATACTATGTACATACCAAATTTCATTCAAATCGGTTCATAAATACGTTAGTTATCGCATGACAAAAATCAGATATATATATATATATGGTTATATATATATATATGTCAACATTTGAACGGAGGGTGGTTTTGGGGTCTGGGGGTCATGATCGGTGAAAATATACCAAAATTTTCCGGAAGTGCTTTCCTCCGGACGGCTGCAATAGGTAGCTTTTTACTTTTTGTAATGAAAGCTACCTAACAGTGATTTTTGTCACATGATTGCAAAATAAAATGGGAATTTTTGTCAAACAATCTCAAAATAAAACAACAATTTTTACCAAAGAATCGCAAAAAAAAGTTGGCAAAGTATAATTCTCTCTTTTTCTCAAGCGATCACAAAATAAAACAGGTATTTTCATCTTATGATCGTGAAATGCATTTTCGTCACACAGTTGTTTCGTCACACAATTGTTTTGTCACACAATTGTTTTACTTCACGTTTGTGTGACAAAAATTTTTGTTATACTTTGCAATCGTTTGATGAAAATTGCTGTTTTACTTCACAATTGTGATATGAAAGTATTTTTATTTTGTGACTGTGACAAAAATAAATTTATTTTGAAATTGTGCGACGAATATAGCTTTACTTTACAAAACAAAAATCCTCACTGAGGTCAGTGCATTTATTGCTGGGTTACTTTATTTGTACTGTGAATTGAAGAAAAATCATTTTTATTTACTCATATAAACTTTCATGCATAATTAATTCAGATCATATTTCAAACTCTCTGACCAATATGCATTTTGAAAAAGTATTAAAGGTTTACAAAAAAAAAAGTTTTTGATACAGTCAAAAAATAGTTTATTATACATTTTATTCTTCATTTAGTTTATTATGAACAATAAATGTTGTGGAAAATGTCATTTTTACTCTACATGTAATTTTCTCTATTTTGTTATTTTTCGATTGGCATCCCTCAGTTGTTTAACACATTCTAAATTATAATTTTTCTTCAATATTAAGAAAAAGCAGGCAAAAATATCAGATGAAAGTAATTAAGTGCACACAAAGATTTAAGTTTTATCAGAATAAATAATAATCCTATGTAAGTTATTCTTTTAAGGATAATAAATACATATCTGTAAAATGGTACAATATAAAAAAATAGTGTACTGGGAAAGAAATTTTGAAAACCAGTTCAATTCAGCTAAGTCAGATGTCAGGTGTATCATGAAATATAGTAGAATAGCTTTCATAAAATATGAAGTGGGTGTTGCTCTAGCTCCGGTTAGAATCATCTTATATTGAGTTGTGTGGTCCTATTTTACTTTAATACTTTTAATTAAAACAGCAATTTATGCATATATATAATTTCAACACTATTAAGTCCTTTTTTCTTTCTTTCTTTCTTTCTTTCTTTCTTTATCACACATAAAAAAAAAAAGTTGAAATTTTGATGAAAAAAGTTTTGGCAAATGTATGAAAAACGAATATGCGTGTAAAGACACCAAGGTGTATGCTATTGTGGCTAATACTACAGAATGTTATGATACCAATACTTTATAGAAATAAAACTGTGATTACTTCTGTTTGAACAAAAATAAGTTTCTGAAAACACATTGTATTAAAAGTAGAAAAATGAATCTAATTTATGATAGATTTTGCTTTTTATAAATGTTTTGTAGTTTATATTAACCTTTTAAACGCCGCACTATGATCGAAACATAACACAAACTATTTATTGGTAAAAATCCTATTAAAACTCAAAAATATGAGCTCTATGAGTAATTTTTTTTCTCAAAAAAAAATTTTTGTGTATGATTTCTAACATGTTCCAGAAATGGAACATTGGCGGGAAACACTTAGTTTTTTCACATGTTTTTTATAAAATATAATAAATTACATTTCAATTAAAATCTTTATTTCTGTGCACAACCTTTTCATAATAATCAGTAATTTTATAAGCATACTTCAGTAATAACACATGTTAAGCATGCAAATAGCCGGGATTCGCCCATTCAGCCTTCGTTTGATTTAGAATTACAGCAAGAATTCAAGCAAAAATATTCAAAAATCCTTTTGAAGCCTTTACAAAAATGCTTTTCCATTTACTTTATAAATAAAATTACATAGATAATGGGCAGTAATTATTGTAGTTTACAATTATTTATCAATGATACAGAAAAAAAGAAATATATACAAAAACTGAGGAAGAAAATAATAATTATGTGTGTACTAAAATTGATATCAAAATAATGAAAGAAATCAAAATCTAAAAAATACAAAACAGAAAAAACTTACCAAAAATTTTTAAAATAAATAAATAAATATATATATCGTACTTTACTTTTGAGTCCTACATTTAATCTATTGTCCATGGTAATGAGGAAAGCATTTCTCATGCAGTCTTTTTTCACACTCAAAATACTTTTTTTTTGTGTTCTTCTCTCATACCGCACATCGTCCTTATTTTGATGGCACAAGATAATGCGCATCGGAATGTCTCAAAGATACAGAGCTATGTGCACGAGGTCCAGGAGCAGAATGGATTTTTGATTTCATCCGAAGTAAGTGCAAAGTGACTTCTCTCCGGAAATTGAGGTGTGACAGTTCTGCTGTTGTACCTTTGTGTAAATGTAAATGTAAAATCCATCCAGCTGCAACTGCCATGTTTAGAGCATTGCTAAATAGATTCCAGTACCATTTTTTACTTCTAAACATAGGTCTATATGATCCAAGAAGTCTGTCTAGCAAATCGACACCTCCCATTCCCTCATTATACATTTTAATCAGATGTGGCTGAGGAACATCAACTTTCTTCTTTTGTGCACGACAAAATCGCTTAGTTTTAGAAGTAGGCTCGTATGTGGAATAATTGGATGCAATAGTTACTACAGCACTGTCTTTCCAGCGGCAGACATAAACTTGACCATCACTTCGGTATTCGAAATTTCCCCTTTGCCACTTTGAGGCTTCTTTTGGTGATTTGAGGGGACATCTACTCGTTCGAAATTCTCGAATTGTGCCTGTTGCTTTGAAACCTTTTTCAGTCAGCTCAGTAAACAGTTTATATGACGAGAAAAAGTTATCAAAAAATATTTCATGTTTCTCAGGATTTTTAACTGAAGATAAAAGCTCCCACACCACTCTAGATCCAAGAGGTGAAATTTCTGAATCTGTGCTTTTTCCACTATATATTCTCATAGCATACGGATAGCCACTGCTGGAACACAACATCCATCTTTTAAATCCAAACCGTATTGGTTTGCCCCGTATAAACATTTTGGCTGAGTGATGACAGTAATAAGGTACCATTGATTCGTCTATACTTAGCTTTGAATGAAATATACCAAACTGTCTTAGATTTTTTTCCAATTCTGCATAAAAGTTAGATATTTTTCCCAATTTATCTAATAATTTCAAGGTAGTATTATCTATGATATGAATTTTTTTTTTTTTAAGCTTTCTAAATTTATTTCTGGGCATTACGGTGGAAACAATTGGAACCGATAAATCTTCTTGAGTGCTCCAGTATAAATCTTCTCCGGGTACTTGGTGATATCCGCTAAATAACAATAGGCCAAAAAATTGACCTATATCATTTTCATCTACATTTAAAATATCTCCTTTTTGAGACGCATAAAGTGTTGTCATATTTGCTAAATGCTGTAACTATTCTACTGAAATGAACTTGTGAAATATTTCAACAGGAGATAATGTAACCAACTCAGGAAAACTTTCAGAAATATTCTCTACATTATCAGTTTTTAGAATATTTTTAAAATGTGCATTTTTTTCCCAGCGGTGTTGGATTTTTTCTTCTTTTGACGTTAGTTTTCGCTTCAAATTCGGTCTTTCTTTTGACGTTGAAGGTACTTCTGTATCAAATGGAACTTTATTAGAAATATCAGTGTTTTCTCTTTTTGTGGCAATTTCAATTTCACCACAATCATCTGCTGGTAAAACAGGTTCAAAAATGTCCTCATTTATATTTTCTTCGTCCGTTAAATCTCCACTTTCGTCTGGTGGTAATTGACAAATGTCAATACATTCCTCTTCAGAGTCATCTGATAATTCATAAAAAAATTCTAACGCCTCTTCTACAGTTCGAAATGGCTTTGAATGAGACACCTCGTCTCTCTGATGTATCCTAACTGAAGAAAATCCCCGAGTGAGGTAAAATATAAAATAATTCCTTATCATGCTATTTTCCAATATCACCCCTTACAGTCTAACTTTCTTGAGTCATAAACAACAACTAACTATCAACAAACACACGTGTTTGCGCCGTCAGTAATCCTTTTCAGATGGGAGACCGAGTGTGGGGGAGGGAGAAGGGGGGATGTAAGGGACAGGGTGTGGCGAGCGGGGGAAAAAGAAAGTTTATCACAGTAATAAACATCTTTTGTTGACACTTAGTAAACTGCCTCGTATTCGGAAACTTTTTATCAGTACTTGCATGCGCTGCAATCAGAGAAAATTATTATGTTGAAAAACTAACCTTTACACGCCAATGTTCCATTTATGGAACATACAATTTTTTTTATCTAAAAAAAGCAATAAAATCAATTTTTTTTTTTTTATAAATTGTGTTCTATGAATAAAATGATCATTTTTACGTGCTCTCACTTAGTTATAAACATAATTGTTAAAATTTGAATTTTTTACAAATTTATGAATTTTACCCAACGAAAAGTCTGAAAAAAGGCTTAAATTACGATTTTTTTCCTGAGACATGATTTATTCTATCAATAAAATATCGATGCCAAAAAATCAATCCATACTTTCTTTTTAAATACTAATTTTTACAGAGCAATACGATTAAAAATGTATTTTTTGTAGAATTTTGAATTTGATGTTCCATTTATGGAACATTGGCGCGTAAAAGGTTAAATATATCATAAACAAAGATCTAACTTTCTCTTTTATCTTTTGAAGATAAAGCTCAAGAAGAAGATGCTGATAGTGAAGATGATGAAGAAGAAGAATATGACCAAGGTATTTATAATATTAATAACAGGGTTGGGTTTCTTTCAGGCTAGCGAAAAAAAAAAAAAAAAAACTGAAGAAACAACAGAAAACAAAACCTGATCAAAATTAAAGTATATTAACTATGTAAAATAATTAAACTAAAAGTATAATTAATGAAATCTAAATTTAAAAATTTAATTGTTAAAAAAATGTTATTTTTAGAATTTTTTTTTTTTTTTTTTTTTTTTTTTTTTTTTATGGAAAAACTTTAGGTTTAGCAGACATTTATGGGTGATGAATTTTATAACTTTAGAGGTAGAAGGATGTTTTTTATTTATTAATATGCCATTTATATGAAAAGAGAGAAGAAAAAGAACCTACCTGCTGTATATTTTCCATATAAAAATATACTATTTTCATATAAAAATGCATTATTGAAAACTGTGCAACACAGTAAATATATAAATTTGCAATTATTTATATTAGCATCTAGCATTCATATCTGAATGCTGATTTAAAAAGACTACTTATCTGAAAATATCTATGGACAAGGGTATAAAAATCTAAGTGCCGGTGAGCAGTTTTTCACCATTAAATTTTATTCCTTTTCTTTTAAATTTTTTGCAAGAATTCTAATAAAATTTAGTGATAAAAAACTGCCTGCTAGTGCCTAGATTTTTATACCCATGTCTATGAGTATGTCGAAATGCTTTTAAACTGTCAGAGTTTTGTGTAGGACTTGAAAGTTTTTTTTTTATTTAATCTTTTGCATTCATCCATTCTAAGTTGAAAAACTGGTTGCAGCATTCTGCTGCTAAAAGATTTTATTATTATTATTATTATTATTATTACTTTGCTGCAGAAAAATATCATTGTTATGTTATTAATCACATTAAATAATCTGCATTATTAAAAAAAATTAAATATTTTATATCAATTATTGAATTTATTTTATCTTTGATCTATTCACATGCCTGAAGTTTTTTCTTTAGAGCAATAGATATGTTCACCAATGTGTACTTATTTTAATCCTATGCATAAAAAATGACCTAACCACACTACATCTAATGCTTATTGCTGAATTAAAGTGTTAAAAGTACAAATTATTTATATCCAATAATCTGACACATGTAAATTATGAAGAAAAAAAGAAAATATTATTAACCTTCCATCTACCAGACAAAACACCCATTTATCTACGGCAACACCTAATTTTAATTCCAAACTTGCAAACGGCACCAGTAATATTTTAATATAATTTTGCTTTTACAATGAAAGCTTAAATTAAGGAATTCGTAATATCTAGACAAGTCCTTTATAAATTCCGGTGTCAATCGACAATTTCACATTTTACCATCGACACCAGAAATATTGCTGTCGGGTCCAATGGACCCGTCTGGTAGACGGAAGGTTAAATTTCTTCTAAAAAACATTTTTGAGAAAAAAACCATTTAGTTAATCCCATGCATAAAAAAAAAACCCACTATATCTAATGTTTATTACTGAAATAAAATGTTAAAAGTAGAAATTATTTATACCCAATAATCTGAAACACGTAAAATTATAAGGAAAAAAGAAAAAATGTCATTAGATTTCTTCTAAAAAAACCAATTTTTTTTTTTTTTTTTTTGTTTTTTTTTTTTTTTTTTTGAGAGAAAAAAAACTGTTGGTTTAAACCGTGCCAACCCTACATCACAAGTTTAAATTTTAATTCAGTCACGTTAAAAATTAGTAGTGATCATTAAATATTTAAATTTTCTGAAATGATGATATTCGGCTGCAAAGAAAGAAAATAAAAGTCACTCACCCCACTGTAGAACAAGAACACTACTTTTGTAGATTAATACAAGAAATTTATTTTATCCTCATATGTAGCGCTTCCCTGGCCAGGTGCTGTGATATATACAGGGATGGGAATTTTCAGTTTTTTGGCGGATTTCCGCTCTTTTGTTATTTTAAGAAATTCCGCGGATTTCCGCTTTTTTGTTATTTTGATGTTTCAGATTTTTCACTCCAAAAATTCCGCTTTTTCCGCGGATTTCAGAAATATGTAACAGGGATGCCGCGGACGCACTATAGCGTGTAAAATACACAAAAAATCGGCGACGGGATGCTAAAAAATGGGGCTTACGCGTCCCGCGGGACACATAATTTTCGTCTAAGAATAGCAGAAAAAGCAAATTTCGTTAAAAAAACGCGAAATAACGAATAATTTCCGGCAAATTTCGTCAAAAAATTCGTGAAAAAATGGCTAATTTTGTTACAAAATCCCGAAAAAAAGTCGGTTTTCCTAGAAAAAATGACAAGTTTTGTAAAAAAAATCGTGATAAAACGGAAAATTTTGTCGAAACATTCGCGAAAAACGGTAATTTTTATTTTTAAAAAACGGTAATTTTCTTTAAAAGATTGCAAAAAAAAAAAAAAAAACATTTTGTCAAAAGATCGCGAAAAAACGGTGCATTCGTCAACGAATCACAAAAAAGGAAATTTCACTAAAAAAATAAATAGTGAAATAACGTATAATTTCCCGCAAATTTCGTCAAAAGATTTGCGAAAAAATGGCTAATTTTGTTACAAAATCCCGTCAAAAAACAGATTTCCTCAAAAAATCGCGAAAAAACGACAAATTTCGTACAATAATCGCGATAAAACGGCAAATTTTGTCAAAAGATTCGCGAAAAACTAGAATTTTCATGAAAAAATCGTGATAAAACGGTAACTTTCGTCAAAATATCGCGAAAAACCGGCACATTTCGTCAAAAGATAGCGAAAAAACGGCAAATTTCGCCAAAAGATCGCGAAAAAACGTCAAATTTTCTCGGAAAATCGCTTTAAAACGCAATTTTCGTAATAGGGGCAAGAAAAGAAAGTTAATGCCTGGTGGATAGAATTTTTCTGTTCCAAAAACTAACTATCCTGCTTCCAAATTATTCTTTTTGCTGCTCCAAAAACAGATTTTCCTGCTGCACAATATTTTTTTGATTGTTTCAAATCTTTCAAAGTGAATATAACTTCTGATAACACCTATTCATTAAACAAAAAGTACTGGTGCCCTTACTTGTGGTGCAATTTTTCATTTGCGCATGTGATTAAAATGTGGTGCAATGTTTCATTCGCAGGTGTGAATACAATATGGTGCAATTTTTCGTTCACGCGTATTTTCAGTCTTTTTGCTTTTTTGCAGTTCCCATCCCTGTATATATACTTATTAAATGACATGGAAATTTACAAGGTATATGAGTAGAGGAATTTGTGTTTCATGATAGAGAGTCTAGTATCACTATATATGTGTAACGTGCACTAATGATGTCCACGGATCGTTGACTAAGCCGGTGTAACTGATCTGAATGATAGGACAATCTTATGTAAATCTGGTGATAGAGACTTGTAATCGTTGGCACTGAAGGTGAAAATAATAGCAACGGTAGATCCAACACAGATAAAGCTGGTGACAGTCCAGAAACTGTTGTCGCTGATGGGAAAAATCAATCGCAACGTCGGGTGAAACACCGGAGAAGCTGATGACGTCTTAGAATGGTTGGAGCGGGTGGTAAAACAATCCTAATGGCTGCAATCCTGGAATCATCGACATCACTGCAGAACTTTTTCGATTATACTGCGTATAATTTCATATCCGAAAACTGGGACTGGCGGTATAAACTATTCTTGCAAAAAGAGGCTATTGTCTCAAGTCAGTTGCGGCAAGACATCTAGACGATACACTTTCCAAACGGGAAAAAAAAAAAGCCAGGGCTTGACGAATGCAATCTGTTTCAAAAAAACGTTTTTAGAGGCTGGATGCTCGCATTCTGCTTAAAAAGAAGTGACATTTACACAAAAATTTAGACCTGGCAAAAAAAATCTTCAAAATTTTAAACTCCGAAAATAATTCAACCATTCGTCTCAATAAAAATTACCAAGCTGACCGGGCCCAGCAGCCTGATCTTGCGTCCTCCTTCCAGCAAAGCAACCGTAATACTATCACATAAATCAGTGATTTTTGAACTCCGCTCCTCGACATGTGCTCAGCAGCCAATCAGATAGTCTTATTTTTGCTGCCAATTTGCTCTCTCTAAGTGTCTTGAAAGTTCTGGAACTTTCTTTGCTGACGGTGACTCATGTTCTAAACAGCGACTCCGGTTTTTGGCACGAAATTCGCACGCTCGAAAGATGCCGAAGGTTTGGAATTTTCTCTATTGACAATGACTCGTGTCCTGCTGGAGAAGGAACATGAAAAAAAAGATGGCTATACGTTACCTCAAAATATTGGGCCCGCGTTATTTAAAAAAGCTGAAACAGTCACTTTTTAAAATTGCATAACTAGCAAAGTAATTGTTTAAAATGCCGAAAGATTATTGAAATAATTTATATTTTTAAAATAAAGGCTGATTAATATAATTTCAGGAATATTTTTGGTAAATTAACTATTTCTATTTAGCGATTTTAGAAAGCTACGATGTTTACATTGATTAAATAATAAATAAATATTAGCTTTAACGGATTTATTAATGAGATTTTTGCAATTTAAGATTACGTTTTTGAAATATCTGTTTGTTGATTAATTTTTTCTTAAAAATGATTGAAATTTTTGTAAACAAAAACAATGCCTAACAGTTGGCAGTATGCTTTACACATAGGTTGCATCAATGTCATTCAGTTACCATGTTTTTAACTTTTTTACAATTAATCAAAAATTACTTTGGAAATTCAGCACTGGACTCTGCTTTTAAAAAGGTATATTTTGTGTGGTATGTTACAAAATAGTTATTGATTGGCCTTGTGAAGTCAGTCAGTTGCCCATGGAATTGCCCTTTATTTTTTTTCAACAATGGATTGTTAAGATTGATATTTTTCTGCAACCAATTGACAGAATTTGCTTTTTTTTTTTTTTTTTTTTTTTTTTTTTTTTTACTAACGGGTTGACATTTATTGAAAATGCATTCTGCAGGTGATGTTAAATCTTATAATATTTGTGTGTGTATCCAAAAGATTTATGTGAAAAAAGAAAATGTCTTTTATTTGGTCTCTTTTTAGTCTCCTTTTCTAACAATTTTCTAATTTTTTTTAAGAGTGGCTAACAATCATAGGCATGTAAATACTAATTTAGCTACTAATGTTATTATTAAGAATAATTACTTAAATATTTTTATTATTTTAAAAGTGTTTATTCATACTTACCAAGTTTTACACATTCGGTGTAAAATTTACACATTTAGGCTGTTTTTTACACTTAGAATATTTTTTTACACATATTTGCAATTTTTTTTTCAAACCTAATTCCCCCCCCCCCCCCTCTTAAATTATGAATTATTTTCTAACTACTTTTAATTATAAATACTTAACTCTTTCGTGCACACCTAATTTTAATTCCAAATTTGCAATTGGCACCAAGAATATTTTAGTGAAATTTTGTTTTTATAATCAAAGCTTTAATTAAGGAGTTCTTATTTTCTAAAAAAGTTGTTTATAAATTCTGGTGTCAGATGATAATTTCTCATTTTACGAACAGTATTTGCCCCTGATGGAAAGGGTTAAGGGCGGTATATTTAAGTACAGTTAAAAAATTAGTTTCATTATTAAAGAACATTGTATAATTTTAATTTTATTGTGTGTAAAAAAAAAAAAGATAACTTTGTTTTGAGTAAATTTTGCCCGTATTTTCTTTTAAAATGTGAGAATTGAAGAGCTGTTAAAAATTAGTGATGCAACAAATAATAATTTGGCCAAATAACTGAATAACCAAATATTAAGTGTTACTTTTGATAATGTTATAAGTAAAGCAAACAAATTTACTATTGCCTTTCTATGTTCTAAATCCCATTGCAACCAAAAAGTTCAGTCATAAAAAAAAAAAAAAAATAGGGGGGGGGGATATTTCTTGGGTAACTTTTTCAGGGATGTAAGACCTGCGCCAATTGCGCCAGACTGCGCCGAAACCGCTTTTCTGCGCCAAATTGCTACAAAACAGCTATTTTTTTCAATTTTGCGCCAAACCTGCGCCAAAAGGCACTTACTGCCGAAAAGAAATTTAGCGCAATTTCGTCGATCCAGGAAACAACAACAAATATTTTTTCAGGCTATTAATTTCGTCGAAAAACAAAGAAACAAGGCAAAAAATCTCGAAAAACGCGCAAATTTCGCCGAAAAATTGCCAAAAACATGTGCATTCGGTCATGAAAAACGTGATGTTTTGTGGAGTTTTATCGTGACTCCGCAAACACCGTAAGTTGTTTTTCCCGCGAGTATCCTACGTTCATTTTCATCGCAGCCGAGGCAGAGTTCGGAGCGGAACGTCATGTAACGTACAGTGCGCGCGTTGGGGGAGACGAATGAGAGCAGCCATAATGTGTTTATTCCATTGACTTTCCAATTAATGGGAGTTCGCCTCTTATTTCAGGGGTTATTCTCGTCCGAAATTTCCGAATATTTAAGGCATCCTCTTCCGAAAATTTGA
The DNA here is from genome assembly GCA_964019185.1 of Maratus speculifer. Lineage (NCBI taxonomy): Eukaryota > Metazoa > Arthropoda > Arachnida > Araneae > Salticidae > Maratus > Maratus speculifer. The sequence continues at coordinate 102,170,952 of OZ025289.1, read as the reverse complement.
AATTGGGTTATCAGTTCCACATAGTTGCCAACTTGTACGCAGTGGCGTAGCTAAGGGGGGCGTCCGCCCCGGGCGCCGAGGCCTAGGGGCGCCAAGTTGAGAGAAATTGTTATATATCCATATTGGGGTGGGGGCGCAAAATTTCTTGCTGGCCCCGGGCGCCAAAAAACATAGCTACGCTACTGCTTGTACGGTTTTGCGCGCGGAGAAATGCAAATTTCGTGAAAGGATCGCCAAAAAGCACACATTTCGTCAATATTTCGTGGAAAAACGCCGATTTTGTCAATGAACTTTGTCAAAAGATCGCTGAAAAAACGCGAATTTCCTCTGCGGATCGCGAAAAACGGCAATTTTACCAAATATCGCAGATAAAACGCGGATTTTTTCTGAAGACTGCGGGAAAACGTTGATTTCGTCTAAATATTGCGGGTATAACTCCGATTTTGTTAAAAGATCGCGGAAAAAAACGCCGTTTTCGATAAAATATCGCTTAAAAATATTTTGTCAGAAGATCATTGGGGGGGGGGAATGCTGATTTCATCAAAAGATCACGGAAAAAACGCCGATTTCGTCAAAAAATCGCGGGGATAAAACACCGTTTTCGAGGGAAGATCGGTTAAAAATGTAAATTTCCCTAAAGATCGCCGAAAAAAACGCTGATTACATTAGAAAAACACGGAAAAACGCCGATTTCGTCAAAAGGTCGCGGAAAAATTGCTGCTTTCGACAAAAGATCGCAATAAATCGCCGATTTTGCTAAAATATTGCAGATACCCACCTCGCCGGGGGGAGGGGGCAGGGCCGTAGCTAAGGGGGCGCTATGGGCGGCTCAGCCCCCCCCTAAAATATTTTGAGCACCCCCTGGAAAAGATTCCAAGGTCATTAAATATATTTCTGTTTCGAAAATTCAAATGAAATTCTGTTCAAAAATCTAATTTTGTTTTGTGATCCTTTTACAGTTTTGTAGAATTACGAAATTGTATCTAAAATAAGTAATTCAACACTCCCTCATCCTATTTGTACATAGGAAGCTAACATGATGTTTAATTTTGCACCAGTTATACACTCAAAATTTTCACCATCCTATACTTTTCTTAGTATAAAATGAAGTTATTACAACAGTTTAATAAAAAACATAGTACCTATACAGTGTAAATTTGCGCTAATTTATCTTTCTGTGTCAGAAAAAAAAGGAAAAAAAATTATGAGCCCCCACCTTATAGATCACTTCTATCTACGGCCTTGGGGGATAGGTAACCTGCGGACCCCCCCCCTTTCCCCGCCACCGATTTCTGAAAATGCGATGTGAATTTAGGAAAAAAAATTTCCACCCAGAATAGCCATTGTCTTTTGTATTGTATATATTTTCTGTAAATTAAGTATCTTCCTGTTGTGTATCTTTCCCGTGTTTGTGGTAAATTATTTCGCTCCTCGACGAATCCTGCCGATAGACGACAAAACCGAAAGCAGAATGAAAGCGCGTACGAAAATCTGCTACATGTTTGTCAAACAATCTCAAAAAAAAAAAAAAAAATTGCTATTTTGTCAAAAAATGAACAAAACGCAGTCAAAGGAAAACAGTATGTAATTAACTTTTCTCCGGGAGGGACTTCTGTCGCTCTGCGGGAGACATGATAGAGTTCCCGGGGGGGGGGGGGTGACATTTCATTGCTCCGGGGGGATGTCCCTCCCCGGGCCACAACCTGTATTCAACACTGAAGGAAAAAAACGTAAATCTACATAAAAAGCGGGAAAAATGCTCGAATTTCATCAAAAAATCATGGAAAACACGCAAATTTTGTCAAAGGATCTCGAAAAAATAAAACATGAATTTTGTCCAAGGATTGCTAATTTTGTCATTTGAATTTAACCAGTAGATCGGGAAAAACACTCGAATTTCATTAATAGATCATGAAAAATTTCTCTATAGATCGCGAAAAACATGCACATTTTATTGAAAAATCACGAAAAACACTTGAATTTCATCAAAGAATCTCGAAAAAAACATGAGTTTTGCTAAAAAATCGTTATTATCATCAAAAAAAGAGTGAACAAAACACAGCCAAAAGATCGTGGGGAAAAAAACGTTAGTTTCTGGAAAAGATCGCAAAAAAAAAAAAAAAAAAAAAAAAAAAAAAAAACGTCAACTTCTTTAAAGGATCCCGACAAACAAGCGTATTTCGTCAAAAGATCACAAAAAAAAAAACATGCAAATTTTGTCAAAAACATGCAAATTTTGTCAAAAATTGCAATAAACACGCAAAATTTTATCGAAAGATCGCAAAAAATACTTCTTTCGTCAATATATTGCATAAAACACTCTAATTTCACCAATAGATCGTGAAAAACACTCGAATTTCATCAATAGATCGCGAAAAAGACGCGAATTTCGACAAAAGATAATGCAAATTTTGACTATAGATCGCGAAAAGCATACAAATTTTATCAAAAAATCACGAAAAACACTCTAATTTCATCAAAGGATCGCGAGAAAAATGCGAGTTTTGTTAAAGAATCGTTAATATCATAAAAAAAAGAGAATAAAACACAGTCAAAAGATCATGAAAAAACGTTCATTTCTGTAAAAGAATGCGAAAAAAACATTCATTTCTGTAATAAAAGGCGAAAAAAACCTGCAAATTTTTCTAAAAGATTCCGAAAAACAAACGTATTTTGTCAAAAAAAATCCCAAAAAACATGCGAATTTTGTCAAATGATATTTAACTTCGTCATAAAAAGAACACAATATGATCAAAACATGATCAAAAGATTTTGGAAAAAAAAAGAGTTTATTTCTTTAAAGATCGAGTGGGAATTAAAAAAAAAAAAAAAAAAAAAAACGAAAATTTCATCAAAAGGATTGTAAAATCCATAAATTTCATCAAAAGATCTCAGAAAACGTACAAATTTCATCAAAAGGTCGTAAAAAACCCGCAAATCTAGTTTTTAAAAAAACCGCACAGACAGGGTCAAAAGTTTGTGAATTATTTTAAAATATCACAAAAAACTGCAAATTTTATTAAAAGGTCTGAGACGTGTGGAGAAATTTAATCTGAGTATTTATTCTTTCAAATGTAAAAATATTTTTCAAGATAGCAATTATTCTAATTGTTAAGAGTTTATTAGCATTAGAATATTTCAATCTGCTCCTTAAACAGCTTTTATTGCTAAAATGGTATTATTTCTATTATTATTATATATAGATATTTCTTTTTTTTTTTTTTTTTTTTTGCTGCTACAAAATCCGATATTTACTGCTACAAAATCTGATTTTTGCTGCTACAAAAACAGATTTTACTGCTCCAAAATTCGATTTTTGCTGCTCCAAAGCTGCTACATAATGGCTTTAGCGCACTTTCATCCCTGCTTTTTAAAAAATGCTTATACATATATCAGTTATGCAATATTAAAAAAGATTGCTCATTGTTTACAAATTCATTAGAAAATAGAAATGTCGCTTACTCACTGTTTCATAGATAGCTTTAAAAAATGTTGTGTATTTTTTAAAAATTCGTTAAAAATGTCATTCACATATTGTTTTACACATTTGAATTTTCTGAAGTTGGCAGGTATGGTTTATTCTTGTTGCATCATTTCAATAATCATTTTTATGCTTTTTTAATTAAATTTGTGTTTGTTCTGATTTTTACAATTTGATTATTTGTTTATTATAAATGATTTTTAGAGGTGTTGGGAAGTGATGAAGATGATGTAACAGATGATGCTGAATACCTAGATAGATTGTCGAACAATATGAAAAAGAAATCTCCATTCCCTGTCACATCAGCAACAATAGAAGATGATGATGTATCGGATGACGAAGAAGAAGATGGTGCTGAAGAAACAGCCTTAGAAGATTATACGACGCCTTTAGATGATGAAGATAGTTCTGTAGATGAATATGTTGTATTTAAAGATGTTATGCACAGTAAGATCTTTTTTTATATATATATATAAAGACCTGCCTTTTTTCTGCCCTAACTAGAGTTTTTAAAAATCTGGTAAAAAGTAAGAAACCAAAAGTTTCTTTCTCATTTATATGTTATTATAAAATGTTCTTCCTTCCTTCTCCTCTAAATTGCTATTATAACATTCCTTATTTGATAACTTTTCATGATATGATTGCACAATTCATTGGTGCAAGTTTCCTGACCACAGATTAAAATTCTGTCTTAAAACTGTACAAGAACAAAAACAAGACTGAATAAATGATGAGGACTGAAAATGCATTGATGTGCTTTACAGGGAGAAAACTACAATTTCATCATGAATTAAAGCAATAATTTTGATCAATCACTCCCGCAAAAAGTCACAACTTTCATCAAATAATAGCAAAAAAATTCCCAAATTTCACGTTGTAAGTTTCATCATAGTTATGAATAACAATTATAAAAATATACTAAAATTACTTCAAATGCTTGAGGGGAAGAGGGGAATAAAATTGCTAATTTTGTTAATTGTTTGCAGGGGGGAAAAAAATCGTGATATTCTGTTTATCAGTTGTGGGAAAAATAGTGAATTTTGTTCAACTACTGTAAAAATTAATCTCAAAATTTGTCGAACATTTCTGGAATAAAATCGCTAATTCTGTCAATCAAGTGTGGAAAAATTTGAAAATTTTGTCAACAGTCTGAAAAAGACTTTCAAATTTCATCAAACAAGTGCAGAAATTAATTTGAAATTTTGTCAAATGATTGCAGATGTCATGTTAGGTCTTAATTAGTTAACATTAAAATATAAAGGAGGTGGTCTAATAAGGGTTATTTTTCGCCCATCTTATACCCAGTGTTCTCGCCATTGCGCCAAATTGAGACTAAATTTTTCATTTGGTGAGTAAACAAGCGATTAGATTTGCCAAATTGCTAGTGCTCAGTTTTTACTTTTTCTTTCTTTCCTTTTTTCGTGTGCTTAATATTTTTAATTTTTTTTTTTTATATATTTGTAGCGGATAGTTGAATTTAGATTAATAACAATCATAGTCGCAGTTATAAAAACTTAAGTTATTTTAACATCTTGAGAAAAAAAGGAAAGGGGGGGTACATTAAAAGATTGAAGATAATTTTTTTAGTGCTGCACGACAAATCTATTTGGCTAGTATTTTTTTCATTTGGCGAATGTTTTTTATTTTTAATTTGCCAAATTACTAATGTTTGTCAAATGTCAGCGAGAACACTGCATATACCTGAAAAAAAAAAAAAAAGTTTTGAATTCCGATAATTGTTCAGTGGCTTAGCATAATTAAAGATATGTATTTTTATTTAATATAAGCTTTACATGATAAATAAAATGGTAAGTCATGGAAATTATAGCCCCAAAATAGTGTTTTGGCTTTTTTCGACATTTTTTGCGTTTTTGAGTTAATTTTTTGTATGAAGTGCTCGATGAACCCAATTAATTTTGACATGCAACGATACTACTCCTTATAAGCTTTCATAGGAGCATTATTTTATTTGGGTTCAGTGTGCGCTTCTACCTTTTAAAAAAAAAAAAAAAAAAATGTATCATCTGGGAGAATCAAATTCACTGTTATCGGAGCACGTTCAGATATGTTTTTTCATACTGAAAAAATAAACCGACCCCTCCCTTTAATTTCCAAAAATCTATGAATCAGAGATTATATGACATGTGGATAATGGACTTAATTATTAAACATTGCCTAATGCTAAAAACATAATTTAAATGCATTTTGCCAATTTTATCGAAGATTATTAGTGTGTTCTGTGAGTTTCGTGATATTAGTTAAGAGTTTATCAAGATGGTTTTCTTCTGATTATATACATTTAAAAGTATGTCTTTCAAAATATAGACATATTTTAACACAATTATTTAACATTAATGCCGAATTCTTTTTTCGGAATCTATGGACCAGGTTTCAACGTAATTGATTCGTTCAATTTTACTTGTTAAAGTTGTTAGCTTTACCTTCCAGTGCATGTGGTGCATTCTTGTTTTGGGGTCTATGTATTCAATTTCAAGTGAGTTGTGCTCTTTACATTTGGTTTTTGGTTGTCTTTCAGTTTTTAATTCTATCTTCCACCATCAGGGAGCATTTTTATCTGTGGTTTGATAAAGCTGATTTCTGAGAAATTTTTTCTTTGAATTCATCTAACAATTCTCTTCTGCGCAGCATGCCTGCTATAAGAGATGTAGGCAGCGGAGATCCCTGCCGGATTTTCTTTTTGAAAGAGATAAATTTGAATAAAAGTTTTTAGTGGTTAGCATTCACGATCTATGCTGCCGAAGTCAGTGATCAGGGGGCCCATCCCAAAGTTTCATTTTTGAGTGATTCTCTCTCTCACACACCTTCATATATATTATGAATAGAGGTTGTAAACTTTCGCTGTTCGTTTGGAAAAATAGACAAATGAGAGCTAGTATATAAATAAAAAATATATATATATATTAATATCATAAATGTCATTCCAAGTCGCAAACATTTTTTTTTATTTATAAAATTGAGGCTAGAGAGTTTCAAAACTCCATCAGCAATGATAATTATGGATCTCTGCATCCCTCCCCCTACATTGAATTCCTTCAAAACATTCACGCACACGAAAAAAAAGTCAATAATTCTCATTTGCTATAAAAATTTGTGAAATAAGTCCAGTTTAAAACTCCTCTCACTAAAAATACAAATTTAATTAAATTCACAGTTAATTGTTCATTTTTAAGAAAAGATTTGAAATTAATAAATCCTCCTTTATATTTGGTCTTAAATCAATATAAATGTATTTTAAGCCGAGAATAGTCTTTCTGCTGATACTTGGCCTAATGGGCAATGCCGTTAAAATGTGGCAAGCCTCTTGAATATAGGTGTAAATTAACGGTCGCCACTCACCACGTGGCGATTGAAAATCCGACATCGATCGCCACATTAGTTGCCACTCAGCGATTTAAAAAATCTTATTAATTTGCTTTGTGAAATACAGCTTTTTTCATGGATATATGCATCTCTACTTTGTTTACATCTAATTAATGAATTGGGTTATTCTTTCTTTCTATCGGATGGAAGTAGATTTAGCAACTTTGTCCTGTTTTCTATATTTTGGTATTTTGGCTTTTTACTCTGAACTCTTTATTTGGATTATGTTTTCAATAAATAGTTTTTTCCTACAAAATATTGTCATAAATTTTAATTCCACATGCATTTCAAATAAATTATACCATTTTTACCTCTCGATGCAAGGAGATTTTAAGGACATTGTTGTATCTTGCATCTTTCACTCTTGTCATATGCTCATTAATTGTACCAGTAATAGTTGGCTGATACATTTATATATATATATATATATATATATGATTAAAGTTTGTATTAGTGTCAAGAAAGATTGAAACATTATAGCCAATTACTTTAAAAATATAGAACAAAATTAGCACTCACCACTAGGTGAATAATATGCAAATTTAGCATCTGACTTTACTCTCACCAGCACATTGGCACTTTCTGATTGCCTTAATAAGACGACCAGAGTTTTGAAATCTCAGCCAAAGCAAAGAATATTTATATTTATCAGTACACTCACCTAACTTAATTACCACTTGCCAATCTTGATGATATTAGATCTTATTAAGTTTTAAATAAAAATAAAATATCCAGGAAAGATGTGAAATTATTTTAAAGTTTAAAAATAAAATTTTCTTGTGAGTTTTATACAATGCATTAATGTATATTTAAATATAGTTTATCACTTATAATTTTATCTGCAGTATTAATTACTAATTCATATTTTTTGATTCAGTGGAATGTCAGTTTTATTTTAAACCAAATGTTTGTAATTTTGTTACTTACTAGCCGCTAAAAATAAAGAAAAAAAAATATTTTTGACCTATATTTAAAAAGTGGCCACTAATGAAACTGTGTCTACCGGCCATTGGCTACAAATTGAATTTCCCAGTTTTCATGTATACTCTTGAATGTTTGAAAAAAATCCATAAAAAATGATATAATTAAAATACTGAATAATAATGTAATTAATATTTTAAGAATGAAAAATTTAAAAGATTAAATGAAAAAATATTTAAATAAAATTGAGAGTTCTATCTCTGGTCCCAGCTCCAGGAAAAATAGAGTGCTCCAGCTCCAGGTCATTGCTATACTGTAACATCAGCTCAACAAAAATGATAAACTTGCCGCAGAAACATAAACATCTTATTTGTTGCTTAAATGCATATGAGTATATAATATACCAGCTAAAACACCTGGTGTTACTTGAAATTTTAAGAATGTTTTTTGAAAAATCGATTTCAAAATTAAACATACAATATAAAACAAACAATAAAAAAAGCAGTAAAGCCATCTTTATTTCAGTTCTCTAAAAATGAGCCCTTGGGACCTAAACCTTTGTAGAAATTTTAATATGCTTATATATGTGTGGAGTAGATTTAAAAATGGTGAAAACAAATTCAGCGAACCTAAATGTTAAAATATGCCATTGCTTCCATAATTTGGTTTTACCATGTTTCAATACATTTTTTACTTTCTTCTATCTTCAATAGAAGGAAAGTATTGCAATCGAAATTTTTTTTGACTTCCGGTTTTCGACGGATTTACACGTTTTAGGGGTCAGATATTCCAAAAAACATGTTTTTACAAAATGTCTGTCTGTGTGTATGTCGCCATTCTACCATCAAAAAGTGTATGAAGTTATGCATAGAATTGAACCAAAATTTTTGTGAATGTTTTTGGCTGTGGCAAGCAGGTCCTACTTCAGTTTTGAAATATTCCGCCGGAAGGGAGCGCTGCAATTGCAATGTTTGTGCCATTTTCAATATTGTACTGACCAAAAGTATATGAAGTTATGTATCAAATTGAACCAAATTTTTTGTGTAAGTGTATGGCTATGGCTAGTTAGTCCTCCCTGAATAAGAAAAAAATTCGCCCGAAGAGGGCACTGCAATCGCGATTTTTGTGCCATTTTCAATATTGTACCGACTAAAAGTATATGAAATTATGCATCGAATTGAACCAAAATTTTTGTGTAAGTGTATGGTTATGGCTAAGTTAGTACACCCTGAATTTGAAAAAAATCTGCCGGAAGGGGGCGCTGCAATAGCGAATTTTGTGCCATTTTCAATATTGCACCACCTAAAAGTGTATGAAGTTAGTTCTAGAACTGAACTAAATTTTTTGTATATGATTACTTTTTTTGGTAAGGCAAGTAGGATCTCCCTGAATTTGAAAAAAAAAAAAAAAAAATCTGCCTATCATTCTATTGTCTATCTGCTCGTGCAGAGACAGAAATTCATTTTTACTCCTATTAATTGACTGAAGAAGAAATTTAAGATGAAAATCAAATTTGGTATGACATTGAATTAAAATTATTAAAGCATTAAAATTAGTAACTATTTTTTAAAAATATTAAAATGTACGTATGAGATAGAAGAAAGTTTTGGGATTGGTATTTGGGATACAGGGGTGCAGAAAATGTTTTTACTCTTAACATTTCCCCCGATCCATATAAAAATTTCCCCAAAATTTTACGATGTTATAGACTTACATAAATTCTGTATTACCATAGGTATAGATCCCCTCGTAGATCCCCCCCCCCAAACTTTCTTAATATATGCGCTAGTATATATTATTCTGATATCAATTTTGTAAAGATCATCATACAGATCTTTCTAATTGTAGTGGGAAATTTTCTATTCTGAGTAATTATGTAATTCATTGATAAAATCAAAATTAATTGTATAATTTTGTGCAAAATTTCCCTAGATGGCAGAAATGTCCCCCGATCCTAGATCGCCGGATCGGACATATTCTGCACCCCTGGTTATATATTCACCTACTGATGTCCAATTTATTTCCAGAACATAACATTATTTATATATATGTATATTAATTAATCAAATTATTTATTTCATTTTCATTTTTCACTTGGAAATCTTGCAATAGAAAAGTTATTACTTGCAGTAGGTGTAATATTCACCTATTTAACTTTTTTCACATGGAAATCTTGCTGTTGAAAAGTAATTGTTATAGTAAGAATTTTGTTGTGAATTTTTAATAATTGGCAACTGCTGCAATGAAAAATGTTTAAATTTGATTAGAAATTTCTTTTAAATTAATAGTTTTTATTACGAGCTAACTGTATATTATTTTGATTCTGAATTACTTTAGTTGCTTCAGTCGTATTTTAGTGCACATTTAACATTTTTAAAATTCTGCTTTCAAACTGTGAATTTGTATAGAATTATAGGCAGACATATTTTCGTTTTTATATATTAGATATATGGATTATTAAGACGGGACTTAAAATTTCTAATAAAAGAATTTTTATATTTTAAAAATTGTTTTAAGATTTTAGATCATTGACAAGCTTTTATCTATTTAATTGTTTTATAAGTAAATAAGTTTTTCTCCCATAATTAAATTAAATTTTGTCTTTTTTTCAGATATCAAAAATACCGATCCTAATTTATATAATATATTAACTTCACATTTATCTGCGGAGCAGCAAAAATCTTTTGAAGAAGTTTTTGTATTAGCAGATCAGAGAAAGGCAGCTGCAGGTATGTTTGTGTTCTTTTTATTTTGAAATGCAGTAACAATGCAATTATAGATATTTGTGAAGCATTATAAAGTTAAGAGAAGAAATAGTTCCACTTTTATATTTTTTAATGATTAAAATATCTTTTTTTACTCATTTGTATTTTAAAAATTTGTAAAACCTTGCTTTTGATTTCTGTAGTAATTTTAACTAGTCTAAGCTTATTTCAAGAAAATGAAGCATAATTCTACACCTACCTTTTCCAAAAAACATTTTGATATCTTTTGAAAAAGAAAAATGGAATATAACAGAATGTGCCTAAAAATTGCAATATTCTTAAAGAAAAGAATGAAAGAAGAAAAAAAAATTGCAATATAGTTTCCTATCTCAGGAGCAAGATAATTTTACTAATTTATGCCTTCATAAAAAGATTATTTTTACACAAAACATATTAGTTGTCATCTCCCCCCCTCCCCCTCTTCTCTGTATATCTGTCTCTGTGTGGGATATGAGGTTCTTAAACTCTCTAAAGCAATAAAGACTGACTGGAGTTCCACAATACAGTAGACTCCCTCAAATCCGCAAACCAGAAATCCACAACTCTCTAAAATCTGCACATATTTTATGGATGTAAACAATGAAATTTTAAGATCGGATATTGGGACAAAATTTGATTTTTTTTAGTTTTGTATCAATTCCATATATTTTTTAATTTGTAATTTTCTCAATAATACTCTATTCATGTTTTTTTCAAGAATGAAGAGTATATATATATTTTTTTTTTTTTTTTTTTCTTTTTGGAAAAAATTCAAGATATTGCTGATATCACTGGTAATCACAATCTTCTTACCAAATATATTTATGCATTTATCAAGATTTTTTGGTTATTAATCCTGGGTAAACTTTAAAAAAAAAATCCTTATTTTATGATTTTGATGTGAATTACTAATGTTCTTTTATGAGGCAAGTTTTGTTGAATAATTTTGGAAAAATACATTTAATCTTTATAATGAATATTTAATCATACACTATTGATTATTAACTTGACCTTTGCTATTAGTATTTTAATCATTTTAAAAATTATCTAAATTTTTATTATTTTAGTTTATTACTTATTTTAATATTTTATTATATTATAAGTATTCATTATAGTCCCGAATGCACTATTAATTGCACTCAAATCACTGTTTAAAAAATGTAAACAAAGCAATGACCAGAAATCCACAAAATTCTAATATCCGCACAACCTCTGGTCCCAAGCTGTGCGGATTTGAGGGAGTCTACTGTATATGAAAGCATTTCTGTTTTTGTGTACTGTTCTACGATTTATTATATACACAAATCAAATTTTATTAATTATCGCTGTTGCTCTCACCAGTTATGCTTAGATGATTCAGCCATTTGAATCTTAACATACTGGAATGGACTGATAAGAATATTGTTTGTTAAATTGTTGCTGGTTAGATTTTGGTGTAAATAACCTAAATAGTGATACTGCTATGCTTAGTTTTCTGAAAGCATTAACCTGTATAAAATAGAAGAAAGTTTTGGGATTGCCACATTCTAGTGGTTTTGCTTTTGAAAAATAGTCGACCAAAAAGTACACAAGTACCTTATATTAATTTTTATCTAAATGATTCATATCTTCATCCACTAAGAAATTTACTTCTCTTAAGTATTTTATAATTTAACTTAGCCCTTTTCTATCTTTATTTTCTGTCTCTTAATTTTAATTATTAAATATTGTTTTATATTTCTAAAATTTGTCTTATTTTACAGAATCCAGACGAATTGAACGAAGTGGTGGTTATGTATTTCAGACTCAAACTGTTCCAACTTCTTTTAACTTTGGTGGTACTCCATTGTCTTAAGCAAAAGTAATGCTTTTGAATAGACTGCAAAAAAAGTGTAAAAAGAAGAAATAAACTTGTTCCTTGTCTGCACTTCTAAGACTCTGTTATTGTTTTTTTCTATTGATGCTCTACCATTTTTATGTAAAGAAAAAATTCCGTTAAAATCTATTCAAGATCATTTTGCAGAAAGGATGGTCAGATCATTAGTTACACCAAAGACAAGATGTGCAGCATATGAGTCCTTTTTTATACATTTTGAAAATGTGCCATTATTTGAGGGAAATGCTGCAAAATTGTTAATTTTTGTTATATTTTTTTCATTGTCACCAGCAGCTTTTTCTTTTTTTTTAAACTGTAGCTGCAAATTGCTTCAAAGGACTACAAATGTATTGTTAATAATGGTTGTGCATGCAGAGATGATGGTTTTATCAAAAAGGCTTTTTTTTTCTCCTTCCAGAAATAATAGTTTAATGATAAATGTAGTTTTATACTTTGTAAAGTTTTTGTCTGTGTTATTTATCATAGCTTTTACAAATATTCATACTAATAAATTTATTTATTACTTTTCAAATATATGCTTGATATATTTTTGTCATATTAGATATATTGTTAATTATATATGTCTTATATCAGCTCATGGTGTGCATCAAATGACTTTTGCAATTATAAATTGCTAAGTCACTTGATATTAGACTTATTATTTAAGCAATTTCATTTTAGACATTATTTCAATTGAACCAAAAATGAAATTGTATTAAATTAGGGTTCTTGCTGAATAAATAAAGTGAAAATCATGTATTAAGAAATTATAAAATTATATCTTCTCTAAAATTATTGAGTTTTATATTTTATGTATTAAAAGCTAATATTTCTAAATAAACCATTTTAAAAACAATTTTGGAGTTTTAGGATGCAATTTTAAAAAAAATAAAAATAAGAACTATCTGAATCAAGTAAGAACCCTTACTTTATTCTAATCTTGTTTTGCTGTTTTTGTTTTATGTGATTAAACCCTGATTAAAGTTTTAAAGAATCTTATTTAATGTATTGCAAATTAAAATTTTTATAAACAAATATGCAGGTGTGCCTGTGTTGTATAGAAATTTAGCAGACATTAAAGGGGGGGGGAGGGGCAAAGTTTGTGAACTTAAAAACTCTTGTAATATATATGTATTTTTTTAATGTATAATTTAGATTTTGTTTTATATAAAATATTTTAAAAATATAATACCCATGTGTTACTTCTTAAAAGAATTTGTATTTTCAATATATTTTCTGTGAATTTTAAATTAATTTTGCTATTGCTCCTGCATTTTGAGTTTCACAACGAAAATTTATTTGAAAAAGTTCTAGGCACTTGTTAATAAACTTGACACAGATTAATGACATATTATTTTGTTCAAAAGTATACTTTATCATCAGTTTTGTTGTTATTAAAAAGCCTTTAAGACTTTAATCAATCATTGACTGCTAGCCATTATTTTGTTACCTGTGGTAATATTTCATATTTTTTCAATTGTTAATTGCATTAGAAAAGTTTGACTTTAATCTATCTAAATCTGTTAAAATTTGCTGAGAATATGAAGTAGCAGAATAAATTTTTTTTAAGAAATATGTAGTTTTTAGCTTCTATCTCTTTGTTTAAAAAAAAAAAAAAAAAAAAAAAAATTACAGGATTTGTACTCTTTTTGAAATTTTCCTCCACCCCGAGGGCCCTTAAGGTTATTGATATTTACAGGTGACTCCTGAAAATTAAAACTTATGAGAAAGATTTAAACTGTGATATATATATATATACAATTTTGCACACATTAATTTTATCAATTTTGGAAGAAAATATCATGAAATATTATTTTGTCACTGAGCAGTGTCAATTGCAACATGCATAGGAATTGACTTTTCACAGATGCATGTATTTAAATGAAATAAGCTAAAATGAAAACTTGTGTGCAAAGTAGAGACTGAGTCAAATAACAGTCAAAGTTGATTTTTATGTAACTGAAATTAGAGTAAGATTTTTTGAAGATTCACATTTCAGAAGGTGCATCCCCATCTCTTTATAGTCAGTGTATAAAAAATCGTTTAAAAAGGCAGTCAGGTCAAATTAAAATTTCAAACTACCTAGGGAAAAAAAAATTATACTCTAAAAACTTCTGAAATCAAATTTGTTAAAAAGAGCATGAACCCTGAAAGTATTTTTGTATTCCCTCTTTTTATTCTAATTTTTATCTTTACAAAAATCGGTCTTTAAATTTTCTCTTGTTTGTACCATCAAAACTTGAAGGATTAATGGTAAATGAGCCTTTTATATAAATCATATATTCATACATAGTAATCCATTTACAACAAATAGAAATCATGCAATGGTCACAAGATACAGACTTCATTTTGCCTATTTCTATTATTTTAAATAAAAATCAAAATAGCATAAGCCAGGCAAATTCATTTTTATTTGTAATAATAATACCCAATTCATGTCACCAGGACAACATGCAGTGGCCTTTAGGACCCTTGTAATGTCAGGTGATGACACTCGCAAGCTAATTGTGTATGGGGAAGTTATTTTCTACCATCTAATTCATATTGTTGTTGTTTTTTTTTTTTGTTTTTTTTTTGTTTGTTTTTTTAGATAATTGAATTGAATTCTCACATCTGCCTTTTTTTTTACTTTTTGATTTTGGTAGCAGTTTTCTTTGTGATGTCATTTTCACTTTCAGAACAGTTCCCAAAAAAAAACTTTATTAAAAACTAGCTGACCCGCCCGGCGTTGCCCGGGTCCGTATTAACAATATTAAACGAACTTGAAATTTGTATGATTTTATCAATAACTGGAAGCATGCAGAAATGCATTGTCTGAAATACGTTGCAGCTGACTTTGTGAAAAATCGGTTTTAAAAACAACAACTAATATTAAGCTCTAAAAATACTTAAAATGAGCAATGAGAAACACGGGAGGGAACATGTATCCAACGATTGCGTTAGTTTCGTGTTAAAGTGTTGATATTTACCCGTAAAAATCACTGTTAAATCACGTAACTAATTATTTTTTTCACATAGAAATCCCAAGTGAAATATTTTGAATTTCAAACTAATTATATCATTCTTAAATCCGACTATACCTTGAATGAATCGATACGCGATGATAAAAGATTGGTATATAGTATTATAATTTCAGAGCCATTTAACAAAAGTGTATATTTTTAATCAAAGCATGCGTAATGTTGACTCTGTGGACAAATTCCTAACCGTAAACTTTTGTACCATAACCATAATCTGTCTGTAACCTAACTGCGACTTAACATTACCCTACCGTAACTTAAATATAACATAAATGTAACCTAGCCGTCACTTTGAAATATCAATATAGAAGCATCATTTAAGATTTTGCTTGAAAAGTTAGCATTCTTTCGTTAATATCTTAAAATCGTCTGCACTCTGAAATCTAGATTTTAGACTAATATTTGTTATTTAAGTTTTCGCGCATGATTTTAAAAGAATGTTTTCATAAATATATTTTATATATTGATATAGAGTTATTAATATGTTGTTATATTAAAACCATATTTTCATCTACGTTATAAAGTATTAAAAAGTTCTGAAAAAAAAAGAAACCTTTTAGTAATACAATTTTTAGTTCAAATCAAATGTTTTCAATATTTTATTTTATTTTATTTTGACATTTAATTATTTCGAATTTATCAATTTCAATTATTTTAAAAGCAAACATTTTTTTAAAAATAAATAATATAATAGAAAAAAGACCATTTTAAAAAATTACTATTTCTTCATAAAATACGCTTCGGCTGTAATTCATTTCTTTCAATTCGTCTTATTAATACAAAATCACTTCCACATGCTTTTGTTTGGGACATTAAAATTTGAGCGATAAATGATTTAATATTGCAACCCTTTTTTCGGTTCACTTCACCACCACCTATCTTTTTCCTCCATGGTTTACAACCGCTGTGATAAAAAATCATCATTTAAACTGACAGTTTGCCAGTCTATGAATTTTAAAGGTCTATTCCCAGCTTTTTTAATTATTTATGCGAAAATTTTATGCAACCAACCAACCATAACTGAATGAAGAGAAAAAAAGAAGAAAAAAGGCGATTTTTTATGAGAGTGATCTTTGGAATTTAATTAATTACTCAGTTAATAAATAGAATTTCGAAATTCTGAAGCTCAGGTGCATCAGGAGAGATATTGGGCTACTCTCATAAAAATTTTGAGCTTCGTACGTCCCATAGATTTTGCTAGCCATCGCAGACACACACACACGCAGACAGAGCGATTTGTTATTTTATTAGTATAGATAAATAAAAATCTGCAACTTAAATAAAAAAAAGGGGGGGGGGGATCTAGATATCGACATCAGTTATTAAAAAAGAAAAAAAAACTGTTTTAAATTATCAAACTGCAAATTAGATGCAGCCAAGCTCACATATTGCAAGATTGAATGTAGCAATATAAAGGTTAATAATTTTTTTTTTTTTTTTTTTTTTTTTTTTTCTGTCCTATGGGATCTCTAGTATTTTAAGAATGTTAAAGAGATCATGTACAATAAACAATTAAAACCGCTATTATTGGATATTGTGAACTGGAAAAGAAAAGGGAATGGATCCCTGTCTTTAGTTGGAATATAGTACCGGGATTCATTGTTGTGAATTTCACCCCTGAGAGTGAATCTTAAGATTAAGTTTGAAATTGTATGTGTTAAAATGACAATAGCTGAGATTTTTTAGTTACTCATTAATACAAGCACTGAGAAGTAAGTTGTCTTTAAACTATGGTAATTGAAAATGAAGTATTTATTGTTAGAAACTGGTATCAAAATGATGAGACTGATTAATAAAGATTGGTTGGAAATGTATACCACAAAGAAATTCAAGATTTCAGATAATTTATCAACAATTTTTAAAAAATTAAAAGTGAATTGTAAAAAAAATATATTACATAAGTTCTTCTGGCAGAGTTTATTTATACAATACATAGTGATGTTGAAAAAAGTCTTAAGTGACTTATGTTTTTAGTAAAAAGTATGTGCCAATTAATGGTCCTGTTTTGAAGGAAAAAGTCATGCAATTTGTTAACAATTTAAGAAAAATGATTCGTTGAAGAATTTGTTGAAATGTTTATTGTTTATGATGCATTATTTTCATGAAGTTGTTTTAAAAACTGTAAGTGGAGGAAGTGCGAAAGTAGAAAATTCAGTTAAGTATGATACAATTTCAGATATTTTCAATGCTGGTGAGACAGTTCTTTAATTAATGTTTACCAGAACAGATTTGTAAAATGAAACCTGTACCAGTAAGGAACATTCCAAAATCAGACTAACTTCAATGTTTTGCTGTAAAGTAAATGGATCATTTAAAAGAAAAATGTTGGTTATTAGAAAATCTAAGAATCTTCAATGTCTCAAAAATGTTGAATTATCGATAGAATGCCGGAATAATCAAGATACATAAATGACTTCGGAAACTTTTGATAAATAATTGAAACTTTTTTTTTTTTTTAAACAATGTGTCAAACTTAAATAGGCACATTTTGTTTTTGATTGATTACTTACTGCATTGCCAATAAAATAAAAATCTAACTTCAAAACATTACATAATGCCATTTTTTTGCCAAATCCCTCATGAGAAATTCAACCTCTAGATATAAACATAATAATGTGCATTAACAGTAAATACAGAATGAAAATAATTCAATTATTTTTGCAGAATCTTGAATAGAATAGAAATTTTGGTGCTAATAAAGAAATTGCTAATGAATTTTTAGAAGAAAGATGGTCCTCTATTGAACTAAAATCAATTCAAATTATTAGAAATATGCCAGATTCTTCTGTAAAGAGGATTGGGAGATAATCCATAAACTGTCATAAGACAGTTTTCTTTAGAATATACTGGGTGCAAACTGAAGTCTAACCAATAATATTGCACCTGTTACATTATCAGTGATAGCAACCTTTAAAAGATTAATATATCGTTCCTGACATTCTAAACCCATCTGAATGAGATTGTTTTAAATTCTAAGCTGTCATTTTCAAATTAAAAAAATAAGTGTCATTAGAATGTGCTGTTGAGAATATAAAGAATTTACTAGTATATTTTGAAGGACATAATATTAACTACCCATACTATTTATATTGAATTGAAAATAAAATAAAGTTATTGATTTTTTTCCCTAAAATATTATGCATGCTTATAGATTCTATTCTTTAAAAAAGAAAAATGTATTTTTTTACGTTGCATTGATTTATTACAAATATTGGATTATGTTTTACAAATTCCTCTTGACTTTGAAATATGCAGGCTCAACTCTATTAGAAAAGAATCTCCCCATAAGTTTAACATTAGCTTGCAAATATTTTTGACTGATAGGATGGGAATCTTACTGAAGAGTCTGAATAAGCTAATCTGAACTGCACATGTGCCACTTAATTCCTGTTTTTAGCATGATATAGCAATTTTTAATTGTAAATTTGCACTAATTAAGTATTAAAAGCAAAAAGACTAAATTTGGCTCATCTATAGCAGTGTTGAATTCTGGGGTGATATGTCACCCCTTACTCTCTGGAATTATCAAAATCAGAGTTTGAAAGAAGCTAATTTATGATAACAAAACCTTGGAAAAAAAATTTTTTGGTTCTTCTGCATAAAAATTAAAACACCTAAAATATAATTAAATACAGTGTTGAATTCAGCCCCTTTTCTCCTTGAGGGATTTCTGTGGCTCTGGGGAGGGGGGGGGAGCATTATAGAGTTTTGGGGTGGAAATTACACTTTTTGACCAATGAAAACCCAAAATCTCAAATTTTCTGGGGGGAGGGGGGGCATGTCTGCTCTGGGAGGATGTCTCCTCCAGGCCACCCCCTGAATTCAACTGACTAAATATGCTTTCATTTAGAAAGCACTAAGTGCTGTCATCAGGGAAGTAGTGGAGGGTATATGCCATATCTCTTATTGATTTTTTTAAGGAACACCATATACCCTCTGTTTCTCAAGAAAGCTATAGTATATACATTCTAGGGTATCCCTCTGCTTAGAGAATTTACCCTCTGTTTTTTCTATGACTACACCACTAGCTGTCATCAAATTATATAATTGCTTCAAGCAATGCATATGTGAAATTGGCAGTGTATGGCACTTTTTCTTCAAAGATTCTGAAATCAATTAGAAATATTCTGGATAATTGGTTTTCCCGTTAACTTAACTAGTTTCCAGATAAATGGTTGGGCATTAAAGCAGCATGCTTTTAAAATTTTTGTTGAATGTATCTATTTGTGGCATTATTTCTGATTTTAAATTATTAGATTACTTGTATTAAGAATCAGATGCAAGTAAGATCAAAAAAAGTTAATTGGAATTTGAATGAAGTTAATTTATGGGAATCGCTTGGGAACAAAAATTCTTCTATTTCCTATGCATAAAAATTAAAACATCTAAAATAACTAAATATGTTTCCATTCAGAACAGCTGTCTTAATTATTTCAAAAAAAATATGAGTTGATATGTAAAAGAGAAAAATGCATTTCACAATGTATAAAGGTTTTAATATGCTTTTATAAATATTTTAAAAGTAAAATCGGGTATCAGATGAAATTAATTGCTCAGAGTCATTCATTTGTTTCTTAGATTTGTAATCTGTGCTTCCAAATGACAACGTTGTATGTTTATATCAATAACCTGATGTTGGTAGCTGGTTATTTTTAATTTAGAATTTAAAACATTGCAAAGTTTTAAAGAAAATGTAAAAGAATATGTGTGATGCAACATAAATTATTATAAGTCAATTGCTTTACTTATGGCATCAGAATGCTTAAGCCTAGCATGTTTATAATGTTTTTCACAATCAACATGACCCTATATTGTTATTTTAACATGTTACACTCAAAAGCCAAAACATTATGACTACCTCTAACATTTTGTATAAAACTCGCCTGGATGATGTCAATGCACATAATTTGTTTGAAATGGTATTTAAATGCTGCTAGGGATTTAAATACCAGGGATACCTAATACCTAGCGATTGCTAATTTAAAGATCAATTTTGCACTTAATCTGCTTATGAGGGTAAAGACTGTTGGTCTAAGCTACTTTGTTAGAGAGCAAAATTCAGTTGCCTGACAACAACTTCGAAACTGCACATCTCATGGGTTGTTTGGGACATATCATTGTTAATACTTTTAAATAGGGAATGAATGACAGTGAAACCATCAGTAGAAGCCATTGTGTTAGATGCCTAGGTATTATTAAATAAAAAAGATATTGAAGACTCCCTCTTGGTAAAGCAAAATCGACACCAGAAACTGACTCATTTTACACACAAAGACAATACAGGTTCAAGTGGGGTCCTTTCAGAGCATGCAGTTCAGCTGACACTTTAATGTTATACTACTGATCTAGCATCCCATTCCTGTACCCCTGTTCACCAAGCATCATTGCCAAATACTCCTACACTAAGCCCGGGAACATCATGACTTTACTATGCAGTGTGGGGAGATGAGTCCCTTGTCGAAAAAAAACATGATTTATTCTTCAACACATTGATGGCTGTGTTTGGATATGCCCATCTGCTATGCAAACTGTTACTCCTTACACACAGGTCATCTATGGCTTTAGAGCACACTCTCATGAGCATCCCTGGGACTTGTGGATGTTGTAGTACAGACCATGAATGCCACAGACTATCTGAACATATAGTAGATCATTTTCTCCATCACATGGTATCTGGTTTCCGAAATGATCACATTACTCGAACTGTTCTCAGTTGGTTCCAGGAACATAATACTGAATTCATGTTAACATCCTGGGTAGCCAAACTCAACAGAGCACATTATGGGTATTATTCAATGGCCGCCCAGATCGCAAAAACAACCATTTTAGAATATCCCTGATATGCATAACTGCTGCTTGAACAACTAATACAATTTATCTTTGGTCATCCACGGGAGCAGAAGCGGATTAACTACTACCCGGGCCTCTAGGCTTGACATTTTGAGGGCCCCCTTTCACTCCTTCAAAGAGGTATATACTGGAAAAATTAAAACACATGCTCGCTTCATTAACTCATAAATCATTGATGATAAAAATATAAATGATTGCGACAAAGAATTTCGCACATATTTTGTCTTTTGTATTAAATATTAATATTGGACCAGTGTAAAAGAATATTTTCTTGTTCTTTATATTAGAAAAATTTTAGCACCGGGACCCCTTTTCTTCTGGGCCCCTAGGCTTCAGCCTACTCAGCCTAATGGGTAATCCGCCTCTGCACGGGAGACAACTGCAGCTGTTTGGCAGGTCAAAAGTGGGCCAACATATTACATGGTTCGTACGCTCTGGAAAAAAAAGTCCTCATTTTCAAGGAATGAAACAGGGGTGATTCTCGTCCGAAAATTTATGGCATCCTCTTCCGAAAATTTGAAATTGGGTTATCAATTCCGCATAGTTGCCAACTTCTATGGTTTTGCGCGCGGAAAAAACAATTATGTAGAAATGCAAATTTCGTGAAAGGATCGCCGAAATAGCATCATACATTTCGTGGAAAAACGACGATTTCGTCAATTTTTTTGTAAACGAACTTTGTCAAAACATCGATAAAGAACACGAATTTCCTGTGCGGATCGCGGAAAAAACGTCAGTTTCACCAAATATCGCAGGTAAAACGCTGATTTCTTCTGAAGACCGCGGAATAACGCCGATTTCATCTATAGATTGCGGATATAACGCCGATTTCGTTAAAAGATCGCGGGAAAAAACGCCGTTTTTGATAAAAGATCGCTTAAAATATTTTGTCAATAGAATATTTGAAAAAATACGCCGATTTCATCAAAAGATCACGGAAAAAACGCCGATTTCGTCAAAAGATCGCGGGAATAAAACGTCGTTTTCGGGGAAAAAATCGCGTAAAAATGCAAATTTTGTCTAAAGATCGTCTAAAAAACGATGATTTCACTTTAAAAAAACATGGGAAAACGCAGATTTCGTCAAAAGATCGCGGAAAAAACGCCGATTTCGGCAAAAGATCGCAATAAATCGCCGATTTTGCTAAAATATTGCTGATTTCGTCTGAAGATAGCGGGAAAACGCCGATTTTGTCCGAAGATCGCTGGAGGGGGGCGACTCACGACCTCCTCCCCCCCCCCCGGCGCTGATTTCCGAAAAAAAATTTCATCCAGAATTTATACGCAATTTTTTAATATGAAATCTCGAACTGGGTCCTCATTGTATATGGCATCATATACCAAACGCGGTGTGCACGCACAGCAAAATCTTGTAAACAAAGAAAAAAAATTCGAATTGAACGAACAACCAAACGTAATCTCGAATCGAATGTTAAATTTTGAAAACTGCCCTCCCCCCCCCCCCCCAAGGTAACGTAGTGGGGTGGAAATATATAACATCGGGTGCATAAGATCAGTAAGTAGTCACATGCCAAACAACAACTTCCTGCTTTTCAAAATTCCGTGTGTATTATAAATATTATTTACTACAAGCTCTGTAAAATATATATATAGTGGCATTTTGGGAGTGCCGACAGAAGTAAAAACTTGAACAATAACGTGTATATTTTTTTTAATCGTCAGGAAATATTTTATTGTGCAGGAAATACAAGGATCAAGTAACCACGGTAAATAAACACCTACACGTGAGAGGAGGCCAGAGTCCCAACAGTGGTGAACAATATTTATATGATACAGATGTCATACACGCACCACATTGGCACGATGTTTTCCAGATGCCGATTTAGCGAAAACTTCGAAGAAGTTTGAGAAATTTAAATTTCAACCCATTATGAGTCTGTAACGTGTCCCAGAATGACGGGAGAAACTTTTTTATGCTAAATTGGTAATGTATGAAGCATAAGCTTTCAATAAACATATTACATCAAAAAATGAAAAATGGCCCCCTGCCCCCCCCCCCCCCAAAAAAAACGGTGCTGTTGGGAAAACCGTAAAACTGCAAAAAGAGCGGCGAAGAAAAGTTAGTTATGCTATAATTTTTCTCCCTGCTGTAACTCCCATAGAAGCAAAGTTATAGCCTTTTAAAAATTGAAATAACGTGAAGAAATGAGCAAAATTATGTTGGTGAATAACCAACAGGGGGGGGGGGGGATAGCCTGGTTTTGCCACATAGCTTAAACTTTTAAGTTAAAATTGGTAGAGAAAGAAATGAGCGATATTTTAAAGTGTATGTTGGGGGGGGGGGGGGGAATCAAGCTCCTCACCTTTGGAAAAGGCTCTCAAAGAGGGAACTTTAAAATAATAATGTGCCTAGGTTACTGTAACAATGTGACTTGTTCAATGGTTTTTTCCCATCTCAAGAAAATTTCCAATGCGCCTAAGGACATTTTCAATCTAAAATGATAAAAACGCAAAAAGCTTCGAAAACTGTCCCCTCCCCCCCCCCACGACGTGGGAACCAAATTCGGAAGGGGGGAGGTAAGAAAGCATCATAATATGAAAGAGTGATCCGAGATCTTCAAGATGATATACAATGTGAAGGGTTTAAAAAAGTAAAAATTGTCCCCCGCCTCCCGTCAGTCCACCCTTTCGCCCTCAATTTCCTGCAGCAGACATTTTAATTTTTTTACATTTGATAAATAATGTTTATAGAATGATTCGATGAAAAAAAACCATACTTAAATTGATAGGTATTGTAGAAATCGCTACAGTTTTAAACATACGTTCGTCCTCTCTCCAGCCCCCTCTTTGAAAGGTTTTTTAATAAATAATATTTATTGGGAGGTTCTAAATACGTGAGAGCATGGCAAGAATAAAATACGAGAAACTTTGAAAATTAGGTCTTCATTTTACAAGTTATTGTCAAATTCTCATGCTTCTTTCTGTACCTCGTTCCTCGACAAAACTTTCATTTCACAAAGCTTCATCGACAAAACTCTCCTCGATAAACCTGCTCATCTCTATTGTCAGCGAGAATAAAAATCATCCTTTATCGAAAAAGGCATTCATCAGAAAACCACAAGCTTCTCGAAATGCCGCTTTTTTCAAGGTTAAATTTCATCGCTATCATTCGATAAAGCTATTTCATCGAAGTAAATTTTCATCGCGAAGAAAGAGTTTCTCGAAGTGTCTGACTTTATTGGAATGAGATTTGCTGAAATGAGAGGCATATGCGAAAGCTCTTTTAACCATTCTTTCATAATCTGTCTACTTTTGGAGTTGAATTTTAAGGGGTGAGAGAAGGGAGCGATGAGGGGGTGAATTTTTTAAATCGTAGCTATTTCGACAATAAATGTTATTTTTGGTGTGGATTTTTTTATGGAACCCTCCAGTAAATATTTTTTATTAAATATAAAGATTTTAAAGTGGGAGCTGCATCATTTTTAGGTGTATTTGGGAAAAATGAATGAACCCACGGGTGACATGTAAATTTCAAACCTTTTTTTTTTTAAATCTGTCACGTTGTATATGCATCATCGGAATGTTTTGGCACCTCCTTTCCATTTTACGAATCTTTCTCCTCCTGGAGTTGAATTTCAGAAGGGGGGGGGATAAAGCGATAAGAGGGTGAATATTTTAAATCGTAGCTATTTCGACAATAAATATCATTTTAGATGTGGAGATTTTTTTTATGGAACTCTTTGGTAAATATAACTTATTAAATATAAAGATTTTAAAGTGGGGGCTGCGTCATGTTTAGGTGTATTCTGGAAAAATGAGTGAACCCACAGGTGATGTGTAAATTTCAACCTCTTTTTTTGGTCCCGCCGTGTTATATATATATATATCATCGGAATTGTTTCGCACCCCTCTTTCATTTTACGAATATTTCTCCTCCTGGAGTTGAATTTCAAAAGAGGGAGGGAGAGCGATAAAAAAGTAATTATTATTGTTTTTTTTTTTTTTTTTTTAGCTATTTCGACAATGAATATCATTTTAGATGTGGTTTTCAGAGGAGCGCTCCGGTAAATATTTCATAAATACAAAAGTTTAAAATGGGGACTGCGCGATTTCCGGGTGCATTCTGGGAAGAAAAAGTAACATTACTGCCACGGGTGAGGAGTAAATTTCAAAATTTTTTTTTGGACCCGTCATGTGATATGTCATAGGAAAGATTTCAGAATACTCTTTCATATTATGGACCTTTCTCTTCTTGCAGTTTAATTTCAGGACGGGGAGTGAATCTTTTTAATCGTAGCTATTTCGAGAATAACTATCATTTTAGAAGTGGTTTCTTGATGCAACCTTCTAATAAAAATTGCTAATTATAAACACAGGGCTGCCAACTACTACGCCTACAGCGTAGTTACTCCGCTTTAGCTTCTAAATTACCCATTACGCTGCGCGAACTTCAAATTACGCTTTTCCGCTTTTGTTTACTATCAGCGCGCTGCAGTTGCGCAATCCTTAAACGCCGCTGCCGGTTACGAAGGAAGCAGGTTTGAAAAGCCTTTTCCTCCTCGATAACGAAACGCAGTCATATCCCCTGAATCGTAACATCTGACGCAAAGTGCGTGCGCATATTAATACGGTGCTGTGATTGGGTTACGTGTGTGAAGATCTTTCCTGTCTCTAGCGGTAGCCGTACTTTTCTTGATTTTGTATGGGATTGTTCGGGCTAAAGTCAAGCTACGTTTTCAGAAGTTATATTATATGGTATATGACATCATATATTATATGGTATATGACATCATTTTGAATAATTAATCCTGTTCACTTCTTTTATTTCTCTGTCAAAATGAGTGACTGAGATATCGAACAAAGAAAAGTACTTCGGATCAAAAGTTCCGATCCGAGTTGGCTAATGTCCGATTCTGTGAAGTAGCTTTTTTTTGCGTGCTTCAGATAAATCTTGATATGAAGCATTCTGTATTACTTGCGAAAGTACTTTTCACTTTAATCACGGGGAAAATTTTATTGCTCGCGTCATATAAAGTCAAAGAGACATATCAAGAACAAAGAACGAAAACAAAAGTTGAAAAAATGCCGGACAATTTCTTTGTCAAAAGCGACGTGTCGATAAGTATTACCACAGCAGAGATGCTTTTTTCCTTATTTCTTATTGAACATAACGTGCAATTAAGTGCAACTGACCATGCAGGTTATCTCTTTAAAGCGATGTTCCCAGATTCCAAAATCGCCAAGCACAATGCTAGCGCGCGAACCAAAACGACAGCCATTTTAAAATGTATGGCAAATAAAACCTGCTCTGATATAATTACTATTTTAAAAATTATGCCATTTTTACTTTTAACTGGTGGTAGCACTGACCAAAATGCTGTTAAACTAATTTTCATGATGAATACCCATGAAATAAAAGGTAAGTTTTATATTTTGATTTGTAAAATTTCTTCTATTTTAATATGTATGATAGTTAAATCAATGTATTTTAAAAAAAGTGTTTTTTATAATATATTTCAAACTTTTTTTTTAACCTTTCGGGGTCGAATGCGGTAACACAACTTGACTACACTTGATTTCTTAAAACTACACATTTTCGATGTTCAAACTACACATATTTACTCGCAGAGGTTGGCAGCCCTGTAAACATTTTAAAGTGGGGGATGCGTGATTTGCGGGTGTATTCTGTTAAGAAAAAGTAAACTTGCGGGTGAGGAATAAATTCCAAATATTTTTGGATCCTTCATGTGATTGATTATTGGAATGTTTTTTGAACCACTCTTTCATATTATGAACGTTTCTCCTCCTGGGGTTGAATTTCGGCAGGAAGGAGGGGAGCGATGAGGGGTGAATTTTTTAAATCGTAGCTATTTTGAGATTAAATTTAATTTTAAATGTGATTTTTTGATGGACCCCTTTGGTAAAAATATTTTATCAAATATAAACATTTTAAAGCGAGGCTGCGTGATTTCCGGCTGTATTCAGGGAAGAAAAAAAATAGTGGAGTAATGAGGAGTAAATTTCAAGCTTTTTATGGACCCGTCATATCACGTATCATCGGAAAGTTTTCAAACCACTCTTTCATATTATGAATCTTCTCCTTTCCTCAATTTGGCCTCCTTACAGAAGCGCTTTGCAAACTTTTTTGAAATCATTTCGTTTTTTTAAATTCAGATCTGATTTTTTTTTTTTAATGGAGATTTCTAATATATAATTTATAATGTATGAAAAATTCACAAACAGTGAGGACAGGCTGTATTCCGGGTGTTGGAATTCTAAGGGGAGTGTTTTTATATCTTTTGTTGACTCCTCTTTCGTGATATATCATTAGAAAGCTCTATAATTACCATTTTATTTTATATACCTCCCACGCTCATCCCCCTCACTTTGCCCCCGCGGGAAGCTCTTTAATAAATTTAACCGACACCTACCATGCGATATATTTGTTATGTTTCCAAAAAAGAAGGATGGGAACGCTTGTAGCTTTTGTTCCATCATATAGGCCAAATGATCAATAGTGGTATTTAGTACAATGTGCTGAATGAGGGCCAGCAAAATACCCAAAAAAGGACATGACAAAAACATATCTTGAAAGGTTCTTTGAAGAAGATTCTTTGATAATAATATTAAATCAAACACTTGAGAGAAGAAAAATAAAATGAAAAAATATTACCTGAGTCTTGACGAATGATGAATTGAGACAAACATGAGGGAAAAATCACTTAAGATGAATTTGTTGAAGATTGTAGAACAAAACTTTATTTATTTTTTCTTGAAGCACAAATAATGATATCATATTTTATAATATTTTCTTATGAAGAATAATATATATATATCGTTATTTATCTTGTAATAATTTTCCCACGAATGGTAACAGATGTCGAAATTCACTTTACAATAATTTTTCTTTATATATATTCTCTTGACAGAAACAATGATCTATCATATTATTACAGATCAAGAAAAAAAACAAACTTATAACATCTCAAGAAACATAAAAGGGGAAATCGACAAAAAGTGATGAATTTTCTCCTTTCTCTTCTGGGGATGCCATTGCAAATATAATTATATTTTTTTTAGGAAAAGCACGATCATAAAATATCAGAAACTTCATTTTACGAGAACATTAATTGATTCTTCATAGGTTTTCAAAGGAAAAATGATCTTCATGAAAGATATATGAGATGGAAGAGGAAACCTTTGAAGAGGAGCAGAACACGGTGACATCGGATGGTACACCCGATTTTTGCATAAATCCTCACAAAATTCCATTCTATAGCTCTTAACATACTTGGATTATAAAACGGTCGGTGAAACGACCACAGGATTAGATCGGCGCGGAAGACGTGCCTTACTCACTCCAAAATCTCAACATAACTGCCCAAGCGGCTGTCAGCGAGGGGAGAGGAAAGAGAAAGGGTTGCTGTAATCTCGCAACACGCCAACTTGGCAAAGTTAGAATGAGCGAAGCGAGAGAAAAAAGCCAAGCTACGTACAAATGTATAGGGAAATATGAATTTAATAGGGAAAAAATGATAATACACTTAAAGAAGGAAAACCAAAAAGGTGGCCAGGCACTTAACTGCTTAAATCACGTCATCTGTAGAATTTAATTTCATAGGCCAAGGGGAGGGCCTGATTAAACGGAAGTAACCACCCTTAGAACGATTGAGAAGCTTCTAGAAGCTTTTTAAACCGGAAGGAATGAATTCAAACAAGATTTTACCGTTTTAGAACATTCGATAAGCTACGTAAGAAAGAAATATTTACAGGAGAAGGCATCAAAAAGACGAAATCGAAATAATATTTAAAATGAGAACATTAATAAAAAGGAGATGATAGGAAATAAAATAGTTAATACAAATAAATTAAAATAAAATATGGCAGGGGTTTTCGAGAAACCACCACATATTTACCCAGGCCTCCCCAAAAGAAGATATTGGAGAGATGACAAAATTCAATAATTTTTTCATCGAGACAATATTTTCTACAACATGTACAAAAATATAAAATAACTAGGACTTCCCTCAGAGGGATTAGTCTGAGCGATATTGCTGAGAATACACATTTAATAACTTGCGATAAGTAAAGAAAATGAGATGTTACCTTTAATTGCTCATTCATTGTGATAAAATATGATGAAAATAAGCATATTGAATCATAGAATTACAAAATCTTATATATAAAGTTGCATATACTATTTTTATAAAAGAAAAGCAAACCATGCATGGATATAAAATTGGAAATATGCAAAATGTTAAAAGTAATACAGAAAATAAAACACCAAATTTTCCAATATTGGAAATATAACTCTTTGAAATGATGTCATGCGCATAAACAGAAGCTTCGCACCGATTTGAGAAACTATAAATAACATAAACTATTATGTTTGAAGAGAATGGAGTGTATTTTATAAGGTGTGAAATCCGTCCGAATAGTTTATAATGTTGAATATCTGTTTGCCACGGATGTAATGCGGTTGACGATAAGAGTTAAGCAATCCTTTTTTTAAAAATTGTCCTAAACGAGCACTTACGTTATAAGTTACTGTAAGTAACGTAACTCACAGTTACTTACGTTATAAGTTACTGTGATGCCAAAGTTATTGTTTCTGACTCCAACAGTATCCTAGAAATTACAATATTCTCAATAAATTGGGTTTAAAACTTTTTCTAGAAAAAAAAATGTTTAATTTGTGAAATTAAACTGTCGAATGTTTTAGAAATCGTTCATAACGAGAATATTATATCTTAAAAGTTGCCACCAAAAATAAGATTTAAAATTTTTAGTCATATCAACATAAAAGAATTCTCAATTTTAGAACTTTTTTTACTCGTGCATTGATGGTGATTATTGTTTCTACGCAAAATACAGTATATTTTGCAGCAAAGGTGATTACCAACATTTTTTGCCCACATTATTTTTAAAATCGGCTAGGTACTCCCAATGATAACGAAAAACACACAAACGTTAATGCTTTATAGGATAGAAATACAGAATCAAAAGCTATTTATCTCCTATTATATACACATAAATTATCTAATTAGTGCTAGCAGATGCATTTTTAAATATACACAGATCAATATAATGCTTCATTTTTCTTTTATTAATATTTCTTAGTATTCATTTTTTATTAATTTGTATTATTCAGTAAAAAACTCACTTTCTTAAGCTCGAATTCCATTAAACTTTTTATAAAAGCGCCTAAGTCCATATAACAGCGAAGTATTGGGAAGAGTATTAAATACAAGGTAGTAAGACACTTAGTCAAATGCAAGTAATAAATCGCCAAATATTGTTCTTTTCGCCCTCTCTCTAAATGCATTTTTTCCGTACATTTAAAAAACACGATTTAGAGTCATCTTATTTAAAATTCAAATAAATAAATAAGAGGAAGTAATAATAGCGTAAGTCAAAACATTTTATTTCAGCATCAAGGAATTGTATCGTTGTTACACATGTGGAAAAAAGCTGCTTTTGGCCAAAAAACGTTGTCTTCACTAAATTTGAATTCGATTAAAAAAAGTACTGTGATTAATTAAAATGTTATAGGCAGAACTGCCAAGTCTCCGGCATTTTGGATACCGGTATTTTAATACAGAAAATGTTTTATTAAATTGGAACATTCTGCGGATTTAAAAAATAACTTTTCCTATAAGAAAATTCTGCTGTGCAATAAGCGGGGGCTTGGCATCTCTGTATAGGAATATTTCGTAATCTACTTTTTAACCTTAAAAAAAGCAACGACCATTTTTCGGGTACAAAAAGTATTTACTAATTGTTCCATTTTGCATACAAGGTACTGATTGTAATATTAATACATTTATGGTGATAAATTTCCAATAATTTTTCAAATCCCATTTATTTCATTAAAAATATAAATCTTTTATTCATTTAGTTTAAAATAAATGGTTTTTAACTAATTTCATAATACTTTTGAAATATCACTTTTCATTGGCCATTTTTTTAAAAGCATTTAGAAAATGGTTGTTGTTTTCAGTCAAATAAAGACTTTGGTCTGGTCCGCATTTTATTTTATTATTATTATTATTATTTATAAATGGTGGAGAAATATTCATACTTAATCCATAACGTACATAATATATGACACTGTTATTACATAAGTCATCTTTTTATTATCATAAAAATTTTGTTTTTACTGATTTTTATTAACTCAATAGGAAAAATTTTGTGCTTTGAGCAATAGATGTCCGTATTTCATTTATTTATTTATTTTAACGAAATTCTTTGTATTTAGAAGAATTTTTATTAAAATAGGAAATCCAAATGTCGCTGTTAATAAAGAAGAAAGTTACAAAAAAAGTTACAAAACTAACAGACGTATACTATCAAATATGGAAAAACGACGAATCCAAAATAGGCGTCGTATGAAATATCATCTTTTAAAACAAAAAAACGAGGTCTGACTATCGAGCCTACTGATTACAAAATGTGTATTACGTGAAAAAAAAACTGCAAATATTGATTTTTTTTCTTTTGTGCAGTTTTGGCTTTGAAAGGTGCGCTATGTTGCAAAAAGATATAAGCGACTATGAAAACACACTTAGTAAACGTTCATGCTCAGTTTTACAAATAAATATGGCACATATATGCCCTATACAGACTAAGGTACCTAATTGGTGCCAAAATGGCGTTCAGTTGCCTAACATACTGGTTATCATATAAATGTTATAATAAATTGTTTGTACTAAAAATATTATCATTTATTGATTGTTATTTCTTTTTTTTAATAACAGAAAATGTTTCGTTTATTCCTTTTTAGGTGCGTTCGTAATTATGTAAATACGTAGCACCTATTGTTGTCGCTCAGTCTGTCCGTCTGTCCGCATATAACAAAGCAAAAACTACCCAACCGAATCGTTTGAAATTTAAAATACATAATTATTACATAATTTTGTCGAGTCATTTCAAATTTTATGAAAATCGGATGGATAGATCAATTACAGGGACTATCAAAAGGATTCCGTTACATTACGGTATATACCACTATACTGTATCCAAAGTCCGCTCTACTATATCAGCAAGATCTGAATATTTTAAAACTTCGTTATAGTACGAACGCACCTCATTTGCTACGCTTCACGTGCAATTTCCAACTTGTTTTAAGTGCGTTCGTAATTATGTAAATACTTAGCACCTATAGTGGTCGTTCAGTCCGTCCGTCTGTCCGCATACAACAACGCAAAAACTACCCAACCGAATCGTTTGAAATTAAAAATACATAATCATTACATAATTTTGTCGAGTCATTTTAAATTTTATGAAAATCGGATGCATAGATCAATTACAGGGGCAATCAAAAGTATTCCATTACATTACGGTCAATGGGGAAAAAAGCTTCAAATGCATTTTAATCGTTTGAAATTTAAAATACATAATTATTATGTAATTTTGTCGAGTTATTTAAAATTTTTTGATAATCGGGTGCATAGATCAATTACAGGGGCAATCAAAAGTATTCAATTAAATTATGGTCAATGGGGAAAAAGTTTCAAATGTATTTTATACGTTTGAAATGTAAAATACATAATTATTACATAATTTTGCCGAGTTTTTTCAAATTTTATCAAAATCGGATGCATAGATCAATTACAGGGACAATCAAAAGTAATCCATTACATTACGGTCAATGGGGAAAAATGTTTCAAATGCATTTTAATGGTGTTACACTCATTCGAACTTAATAGTTTATATGCAACTATGAAGTACATATTATAATATACATTTTACATAATTTAGGGTGCAAAGAACATTTGTTATTGATTTAAAAAGCCACACAAAAGTATTCCATTACATAATGGTACAGGGAGAACATTGTTTGATGAGCGTTTTAATTCTAATTCACTAGTTACAATTTTATGAGATAGATATATGAGAGTAATATTTTTAAAACTTCGTTATCGTACGAACGCACCTCATTTGCTACGCTTCACGTGTAATTTCCGATTTGTTTCATTTTGAAATACATAAATACGTGTTATTATAGCATGATATATGTATCTGGTAATCAAAACGAAGTTTTCGCCTAATTGGCATAAAAAATCTCGCCAAACCCGGTGCTTATATCTCTAGTATATTATCTCAAGTATTTTATTTATGTATACTACTAGGGGGGCCCCGTCCCCCTGCTCACTATGCTCGCCAACCCCCCGCGTAATCGCTTCGCGATTCCAAATTATTGGCTACCCCTGCTTGCTGCGCTCGCCTATACCCCATGGTATGAGCAGTTATAAGCAGTTGCAGACCTTTATAATATAATAAGCAGTTGCAGACATAATAAGCAGTTGCAGGTTATAAGCAGTTGCAGACCTTTCAAATGATGTGTCACACGACTGGTGTTGTAAAGAAATTAAAAATGTGCCCCCCTGGGGGGCAGAATGGTGGTGACACACAAGACATCCATAAAATGAATAAACAGCTGCAGACCTTTCAAATGATGTGTCACACAATTTGTGTTGTAAAGAAATTACAAAATGCGCCCCCTCTGAGGGCAGAGGGGGGGGGTTACACACAAGATATCCATAATATGAATAAGCAGTTGCAGACCTCTCAAATGGTGTGTCACACAATTGGTGTTGTAAAGAAATTAAAAATGTGCTCCCCCGGGGGGCAGAGTGGGGGATGACACACAACACATCCATAATATGAATAAGCAGTTGCAGGCCTTTCAAATGATGCGTCACACAACTGTTGTTGTAAAGAAATTAAAAATGTGACACCCCCCTGGGGAGAGCAGAGTGTGGGGGTGACACACAAGACATCCATAATATGAATAAGCAGCTGCAGACCTTTCAAATCTTGTGTAACACGACTGGTGTTGTAAAGAAATTAAAAATGTGTCCCCCCTGGGGAGCAGAATGGGGGATAAACACACAAGCCATCCATTATATGAGTAAGCAGTTGCAAACCTCTCAAATGATGTATCAAACGACTGGTGTTGTAAAGAAATTAAAAATTTGGCGAAATATTACAGTTATCGCCAAGTTGGCGTCACTTTTGACAACTAACTTTGGTCGCCAAATTTGGCGATATATCGCCAAGTTGGCGACAAACTTGGCGATTGTTGGCGATGGTAACCTTTCCTCTCTTTATGGTAACCCATACGGCGATGCATAGACGGAGTCCTTTCCTGATTGGTCTATTCGACTCATGGAAAGAGTGGACAACCCGGATTCGTTAGTTCCGGAAATCTTCCACATCAGCATCATTCCAGGAGTCATTCATTTTAAGGCTAGTTTTTTTTTACTATAGAAGGATAATTGTTTTTATATACCACTTACTTCTTCTTGTATATAAAAATAGGTAAGTGGCTCCTTTTTGCAGTATAAATTGTATAAATCTTTAAAAAATCCCCCGATGCCCCTTTTTGGATCGAAATAAAAAAAATCAACTTCTGATTCCAGTATTGCTCCCAGGTATGCATACATATTCCAAATTTCAAAGTTGTATGCCAACAGGAAATGGATGAAAAATGGGAAAAGTTGTCACACATGCACCAGGGTACATAATTGGCGTCAAAATGGCATTATTTTACCTGAGATGGTAACCCGGCTGTAATTATTTATTATTTGTTTATTTACTCATAAAATGTTTATTTACTTTCATTTCCTTTTTTTATTATATAAGATATTTCTTTTTATAGTTATTAATTGTTATTATTATTTTATTTACTGTAAGTTCTTTTTGAAAATAGAAAATAATTTAAAAATGTGCATGTAAGAGTTATTTGAAAACGGAGTTTTCGCCAAATGGGCTTTGAAAAAAAATGCGCCAAATCTGATGCGCTTGTGGTATCCGTGCCGAAAAATTAGTGACCAGAATTGACTTCCACACACAAACAAAATATAAGTTAAAAGAAAACATGCAATAAAAATAAATATAGGGGAAAATGATGTCATAAAAGAAACTTTTTATTTAAAAACGTAATTGTTTCTAATTTTCACACGCGAAATATATAAAACATTCTTTTAAATATAATAATAAAAAGGTGACTTATGTAATAACAGAGTCATATATTATGTACGTTATGGATTAAGTATGAATATTTCTCCACCATTTAATAAATAATAATAATAAAATAAAATGCGGACATACCAAAGTCTATATTTGACTGAAAACAACAACCATTTTCTAAATGCTTTAAAAAGATGGCCAATGAAAAGTGATACTTCAAAAGTATTATGAAATTAGTTAAAAACCATTTATTTTAAACTTTATGAATAAAAGATTTATATTTTTAATGAAATAAATGGGATTTGAAAAGTTATTGGAAATTTATCACCATAGATGTATCAATATTACAATCAGTACTTTGTATGCAAAATGGAACAATTAGCAATACTTTTTGAACCCGAAAAATGGTCGTCGCTTTTTTTAAGGTTAAAAAGGAGGTTACGAAATATTCCTATACAGAGATGCCAAGCCCCCGCTTATTGCACAGCAGAATTTTCTTATAGGAAAAGTTTTTTTTAAAATTCGCAGAATGTCCCTATTTAATAAAAGATTTTCTGTATTAAAATACCGGTATCCAAAATGCCGAAGACTTGGCAGCTCTGCCTATAACATTTTAATTAATCACGGTACTTTTTTTAATCGGATTCAAATTTAGTGAAGACAACGTTTTTTGGCCAAAAGCAGCTTTTTTCCACATGTGTAACTACGATACAATTCCTTGATGCTGAAATAAAATGTTTCGACTTATGCTATTATTGCTTCCTCTTATTTATTTATTTGAATTTTAAATAAGATGACTCAAAATCGTGTTTTTTAAATGTACGGAAAAAATGCATTTCGAGAGAGGGCGAAAAGAACAATATTTGGCGATTTATTACCTGCGTTTGGCTAAGTTTCTTACTACCTTGTATTTAATACTCTTCACAATACTTCGCTGTTATATGGACTTAGGCGCTTTTATAAAAAGTTTGACGTAGTTCGGGCTTAAGAAAGTGAGTATTTTACTGAATAATACAAATAAATGAAAAATGAATACTAAGAAATACTAATAAAAGAAAAATGATGCGTTATATTGATCTATGTATATTTAAAAATGCATCTGCTAGCACTATTTAGATAATTTATGTGTATATAATAGGAGATAAATAGCTTTTGATTCTGTATTTCTATGCTTTAAAGCATTAACGTTTGTGTGTTTTTCGTTATCATTGGGAGTACCTAGCCGATTTAAAAAATAATGTGGGCAAAAAATGTTGGTAACTATCTTTGCTGCAAAATATACTATATTTTGCGTACGAACAATAATCACCATCAATGCACGAGCAAAAAAAGTTCTAAAATTGAGAATTCTTTGATGTCAATATGACTAACAATTTAAAATCTTTTTTTTTTTTTTTTTTTTTTTTTTTTTTTTTTGGGTGGCAACTTTTAGGATATAATATTCTCGTTATGAACGATTTCTAAAACATTCGACAATTTAATTTCACAAATTAAACATTTTTTTTTTTCTAGAAAAAGTTTTAAACCCAATTTATTGAGAATATTGCAATTTCTAGGATACTGTTGGGGTCAGAAACTATAACTTTGGCATCACAGTAACTTATAAGATGTAAGTGCTCGTTTAGGACAAATTTTTAAAAAAGGATTCCTTAACTCTTATTGACAATCTCATTGCATCCGTGGAAAACAGATATTCAACATTATAAACTATTCGGACGGATTTCACACCATATAAAATACACTCCATTCTCTTCAAACATAATAGTTTATGTTATTTATAGTTTCTCAAATCGGTGCGAAGCTTCATGTTTGCTCATGACATCATTTCAAAGAATTATATTTCCAATATAGGAAAATTTTCTGTATTTTTCTGTATTACTTTTAACATTTTGCATATTTCCAATTTTATATCCATGCATGGTTTGCTTTTCTTTTATAAAAATAGTATATGCAACTTATATATAAGATTTTGTAATTCTATGATTCAATATGCTTATTTTCATCATGTTTTATCACAATGAATGACCAATTAAAGTTAACATCTCATTTTCTTTACTTATCGCAAGCTATTAAATGTTTATTCTCAGCAATATCGCTCAGACTAATCCCTCTGAGGGAAGTCCTAGTATAAAAAATAAGTTTTATTTTCCTGCATGATTAAATTTTAAAATGTTTTATTTGCATTCAATATTTCTGAGTGCGTAAATGATTACTATTTACTCCATGTACTGATTCGGTTATCTACGAAAATATCCAGCTGGTGAAAATCACGCACACCAAATTTCTGTGACGTATGCAAATAAATTGTGCTTTTTTATCAGTTTTTTTAATATAACTTTTGAACTATTTGGAATTAATTTTTAAAAGTAGGTGCATTCACCAGATTACCTTTATAGGTACCTATTGGTACAAACAGAATCAAAATCCGACAAGTACTTTTTGAGATTTGCTTGACGAAAGAATTTTTTTTAACTTTTAATATCGTTACGTATCTCTGAGTATAAAGACTTCGCTTCGCTCAGACAATCATATAAAATAAATGAACTAGAAATAATTGTATGATGCTTTACATTATATTAAATAATAATAAAAATTACTATCATAATAGCAGTTCTTATGCTCATATAAAAGATAGTAAATATTAAAATAGAAGGTATACAAAAAATAATTTTCTTCTAGGAGTAGCTATCATGTATCAAAAAAAAAAAAATGTTAAAGTCTATATATTTGTAGAAATGACAGTCTTTAACTATTAGCAGTCTCTTGTTAAGCTGTGCAAATGCAATATAATAATTAAATATTAGCATATGTAAGAATAGTTGATTATAAAAATAACAACATGTATACATATTCAGTTGACATCTAAATGAACCACATTAACTGTCTACACAAGTAAATGGTTTCAAATGACATATGTTGACAATCATTAATTTCAATGAATTTCTAAGTTGAGAATTTGAAAAAGAAAAAAAAATATACAAATGGTCAAGAGAGAGTATTTAGGCTCTCATAAAAATATATATATCTGTCATATAGTACCTTTTTAAGATTTTAATTAATCTTAACTGAATAATTTTAGTTTCATCCAACAACAAC
This sequence comes from Maratus speculifer, assembly GCA_964019185.1. Lineage (NCBI taxonomy): Eukaryota > Metazoa > Arthropoda > Arachnida > Araneae > Salticidae > Maratus > Maratus speculifer. Next base: position 102,132,670 of record OZ025289.1, on the reverse strand, counting down.
ATTTTTAAAGAAAATATAAGAAATTCTAAAAGGTATGTGTAAATTCTCAGAAAAGGACAATGTTATTTTCCAATAAAAATACTTTCAAAATGAATATAACAAATTTCAAAGAGAGAATTATTTATACTCTCATAAACAGATATTCTTGAACAATTTTAACATAAATTCAAAATAATTTCAAAAACACTTTCAATAGTGTATTCAAAGTAAATAAAATACAGAGGATATTTACACTCTGATAGAAGGAACTTACATTAATATATCAATCTATCATATGACTTTGATAATGTCAACATACAAACAAAAATTTATTATGTCAAAAATTTATATAAAAATATTTTGAATATGTTTAATTGTAATATTCAAACATTTTTAAACAACAAGTGATCATTTTTTTTTATTTATCATATATCAAGTATTTGTTTTATATAAATATATAATGACTCAACAAATATCTTTGGATCCAAAGTGTGATTATAATATAACAAAAAAAATCGTTTTTTCTTTTTTTTTTTTTTTTTTTTTGTTTACATCTCTATGAACTTTCAAATACTTAAAGGCATACACAATATATATATATATATATACTTATTCTGAATCATTCATCATTTTTTTTTTTTTTTTTTTTTGTTAAAAGAGGTTAAATGTTAGAGCATGCATGCTTTGTAAAAAGAAAATTAGTATATAAGTCACAATAGGGAAATTGATGTCATGAGTACTCATGTTTACCTTACACCAATAACAAATTACGTTTCTTTTATATAATAAACATTTGTCAAAATAATTCAAATAATGACACAATATTTCAACAAGTATATAAAAGACAAATTCTTTCTCAATTTAGCTCCAACTATTGAAATTAAAGGTTTTGTAAGGTTATAAGTACCAGGGCATATCTGAGCGTATATACATATTACAATAATTATGGCTTAGAAATGAATATAGTGAATGGTGAAAAATATTAATACATTACATACTTTTGGAGGATGACAGTTGCATTGCATCAAGGAGAAGATGACTTAAATAAAGAAGAGAAAAAAAAAATATAACAGCTGCCTGCAACTTGGAAGAAGAAAACAAAAAAAAAAATTTATACAGTCACACTTCATACTCCATTATTCAGTCGAACTAGTATTGACTGAATATGTTACAAGTCAAGAGTCATCCTGAAAAAAGGAAAAGAAGATTAGTTCATTTTTTATACATTTTATGAGTGCGAGGGCGAAGATCATAATTTTTGGATTGAGTAGACTTGTTTCTAACAGCAGTGTGAGTGCTCTCAGCAGGAGCCTGTGAATGTACTGATTTACACGAATATGAAGATGTTTGTTGGCACTTAGAAGAAGAAAGAATTTGAGGAGATGTGTTACAAGCAGCATCATGATTAGAAACTTGAGTAGGAAAATGTTGTCTCACAGGAGCAGAAGATGGACTATCAACAGCTGTTTGATCATGTGATGCATCTTTAGAAGAAACAGAAGGATATTGCAATGCATCGTTTCTTTTTTGACGTTTCAAGATTCGATTAGTGTGAATCAACATTTGTGATGCTTGACTATTATTGTGATCTTGAATCTGAATAAGTACAGGAGAAATTATTTTCTTCACCATGTATGGGCCTTGTACTTTTTTGTTAAACACAGTGGGAAATTTTACGTAAACAATATCATTAACATTGATGTTGGCAAATTTTAATTTTTCTCTTGATTTCTGGTACACTTTTTGTCTAGAAGATTCGTTATTCTTGTAAGCTTGATAGTATATTTTCTCAATAACATCCATTAATTTATGAATTTCATAAGCAGTGTTGAGAATTTTCCAGGAAGCTTGAGTTTTGTAATTAGCATAAATGTCATTTACCTCTCTTCCAAAATGAAGAAGATTTGGAGTGAATTTTGTGGCTGGATGAGGCGTAGCGTTGTATATGGATTGGTGAATTTTTAGAGCAGTTGGTACATCAAATCCTTGGGAAGCCATTGTATTCACAGACGATTTTATTTGAGTATTGCATCGCTCACTTAATCCGTTAGCCTGGGGATGGGCTACAGAACTGTGTTCCAACTTAATGCCAAGCTTTTTATTAAAATAAGAAAACATATCACTAGTGAACTGAGAGCCATGATCAGTAAGAGTTAATTCGGGCTTTCCATGAGTAGAAATGTAATGTAATAGAGCTTTGGTAACAGATTCAGCGCTGATGTTATTCAAGGCATATAATTCTAAATGAGGAGAAAAGTGATCAATAACGGTCATGACATATTGGCGATTTCTCAATGGGCCAAGTAAATCCATGGAAACTTTTTGATTGGGAGCTGTAGGTAGTGGTGCAGGTAAATATGGAGCAGTATTTTTTTATGATATTTGTTTACTAAACAAATTTCACAAGAGTTGACATAATTAATGGTATCAGAAACAAGGGTTTTCCAGGTGAATCTTTTCTTTAAATTAACAATAGTTTTATGAATTCCAGTATGAGTAATATGAGCAATTCTTAAAGCTTTTGCTCTAAGTGACGAAGGTAAAACAGCTTTATGTAGCTCAATATCTTCTGAAGAAAAATGTCCATTGTAGCAGAGTAAATCATTATTTGGATTAATATAATAGCCATTTAAACTTTTAGATTTTTTGTTAGCTTTAAGATCTTCATAAATTTTCTTAATTTTTGGATCTTTTTGTTGTTCAGAGAAGATGGTGTGATCAAAAATTTCTAATAATAGATCTTCGTTATTGTTATTATTTGGAGGTGAAGAGTCACTTTGAAGATGACAGGTGTGGTGTGTCTTGTCAATTAAACCACATGGAAAGTGAGAAATTTCATTATGTAAATCTTTTTGATTATCAATAATTGGTAGGGGTTCTTGCGTAGAAACAAGATCTGGATTAGTATGGAGATTTTCAGTAGGAATGTGAGGTGTTCTACTGAGAAAATCTGCTAACACATTTTCTTTGCCCAGTACATGTTGGAATGTGTACGAGTATTCCGACAGTTCTAACATCCAACGAGTAGTGATGTCAGCAGGTGATGTTGCCTTTTTGTAATTATTGAGAGGCTTGGCATCCGATAAAAGAATGAAGGGTCGACCAAAAATGTAATATTTAAAAGCCGTTATGCCTTTGTAAATGGCATAAAGTTCCAATTTAATGGCTGGATACTGTCTTTCAGACTGAGATAAAGTTTTGGAATAATACGAGATGGGACGCAGTTCACCGTCAAATTTTTGCATAAGAACAGCTGAGATTGCTGTCTTTGATGCATCAGTATTACCATAAAAAGTCTGATCCCACTTTGGAAGATTTAGCATAGGTTTTTGAAAGAATATGTCTTGTAATTTTTTAAACGCATTTTCTTGTTCAGATTTCCAAGAAAATTTATTTTTAGGTTTGGTGACTTCAATGAGGGGAGTAATCAATTTAGCAAAATTAGGTATAATTGACCTATAAAATGAACATAATCCTATAAAGCTTTTGGTTTGCCTCTTGGTTTTAGGCTTTGGAAAGGAAGTAATCTTTAAAATGTTGCTTGTAATAGGAAGAATTTTATGATCTGTGAGTTGGAAGCCTAAAAAGTTAATACTAGTTTGCATAAAGGAACATTTTTCAGGAGAAAGAGTGATATTGTTGGCAATAAGAGTGTCTAAGAGCTTTGTGAGTTTTATGACCATCTCTTCAAATGAATTAGCGCCAACCACAATATCGTCTTGGTATGCATAACACGAATCAATTTCAGATAATTGAATAACTGAATCAATTAATTGTTGAAAAGTGCTCGCAGCTGTCTTCAAGCTAAAAACGAGACGAAGGTAGGTAAAAATTCCCCATGGAGTAGTAAAACTGAGCTTATCTTGCATTTCTTTAGGTACAGCGATCTGCCAGTATGCAGAGGGCAAGTCAAGAGTAGTATAATCAGTGGCGCAGCCAGAATTCGGCTCTGGGGGGGGGGATAGAGTTGCTTCAGGGGTAATTCTGGTGAAAAAAAAAAAAAAAAAAAAAATCGGAAATTCACATCGCATTTTCGGAAATCGGCGGGGGGGGGGGGTTCCGCGAGTTCCCCCCTCTCCCCCCCATGTGAAGAGGGTTTATTCGCGATCTTCAGACGAAATGGGCGTCTTTCCACGACCTTCAGACGAAATCAGCGATTTATTTGCGATATTTTAGCAAAATCGGCGATTTATTGCGATCTTTCGTGATAATCGGCGGTTTTCCGCGATTTTTTGAAGAAATCGGCGTTTTTCCGCGACCTCTAGAAGAAATCAGCGATTCATCTGTGATATTTTAGCAAAATCGGCGATTCTTTGCGATCTTTTGTCGAAATCGGCTTTTTTTCGACGATCTTTGTACACAATTTGCAATTTTACGCGATCTTTTCTTGAAAAAGGCGTTTAATTCTCGCGGTCTTAAGACGAAATCGGCGCTTTTTCCGTGATCTTTTGATGAAAGCGGCCTTTTTTTTCAATGATCTTTTGACAAAATGTCTTTAAGCAATCTTTTATCGAAAACGGCGTTTTGTCCCCGATTTTTTAACGAAATCGGCATTATATCAGAAATCTTTAGACGAAATCGACGTTTTCCCCGCGGTCTTCAGACGAAATCAGCGTTTTATCTGCGATATTTGGTGAAATTGCCGTTTTTTCCGCGAAAAAAAGGGACAAGATAAAAATGTTACCAGAAAAAAAAGTGACAAGGAATTTATTTTGGGGATTTATTGGCTAAGTATGATGGGGGGAGGGGGGCTGGCTCTTAATTTAAGTGAATGGTTTTTTTCATGCTGAATTAACTGCTTTGATTCAATTTTTGGATATACGTTCATACTGAAAAGATGCTCGCCTGATTAGTTTTGGGAACGGACGATTAACCCTCCCCCTCCGCCCTAAATAAGATGAATGGTTTTTAAGCAGAATTATCCAACGTGTGTCAAATTTTGGATATAGGTTCTTTCTGATAAAGCTTATATATAGTATTGTGGTGTCGCGCCCTGAGTTTCTCTTTACTAAGTTGGTGCATTTGTTAAGTTCATCAATAACACATTTTTAATTCCCCGAGTTCTTTATTAGAACCATAGATCAATTATTAAAAAAACAAATAAAACGACATTACAACTACATAGGAGCCATTTACATTTCGCTTAGCAAGTCTCAGCCATCTTACATCAATGTACTTCCTTGTACATTACCAGCACATGTCTCTCTTCCACCTACTTTCTTTCCCTCTCGATGCTCAATAATCCCAGTGTCCCCCTCAGATCATTGCCACTAGACCAGTGCAATTATTTTCTAGGCATGTTCCTTGAGGTTCTTAACTGTTTTTGAATGAAGATACTTTCAACTCTGCATACCTTTTCACAATAAGACTTCGCTGTCCATTGTCTGCCACGATTAAATTGTCAGTACGTCGTCACAGTATATAATGCCTCAAGAATTTTGGGAGTTTAATGGTTAAGTATAGAGGGTGCGTGAGGGATAACCTCTCTTAAATTAAATAAATGGCTTTTTACGCAGAATTATCCGATTTGCTTCAAATTTTGAATGTAGGTTCATTAAGATAAGGGGTATCCCTGATTAGTTATGGGGTTCTTTTGCTAATTAAAAAGGGGGGTCGCGATTATTCCCCCTTAAATTAGATAAATTGTTTTTATGCACAATTATCCGATGTATTTCAAATTTTGGCTATAGGTTCTTTCTCATAAAGTGAATCCCTGAATAGTTTTAAGTGTTTGTTTATATATCCTCAATAGCTGTTTGCATTTAAAACTGTGATTTATGTTGCTGCATAGCATTTTTCAGTATTCTATAAATATCGTAACAAAGAAAAAAATATGTTTTCTTAAAATCTTTTTTTTTTTTAATTTAAATTTGTTTTTATTTTTTTAAGCGTTCAAACCTGAAGATTTATCAAGAACTACAGGTTTTTAAACAATTAACTTTCTAATTACTAACATAAGCTAGAAATAAAAAAAACTATTTTTATTACTACAAATTAATGAATTCACTAGTTCATTCATTCGTGACATACAATATAGTTTGTACATTAAAATTTTCTAACATATATATTTTTAATGTTTTATATTATATTTTGTGATGCGTGATATGGGACATTAATTAGTAAAAATCCAGTTTTAAATGATAAATATTTGGCGTAAATTAAAATGACAATGACAACAAATGATTTAGTACAGGGCTGTCCAACCTGGCGCCCGCGAAACACCATTAAAATGTTACAGAAATTTTTGCCTTATTAAATCTCCGAATATCTCTGATTCAATAAGGTCTTGATTTCTGTAAGAATTTTCTGGTATCTCGCGGGAGCCAGGTTGGACAGCCCTGATTTAGTATATTACTTTTTTCACAAATAAAAAAAATAAATAAATAAACCAGTTTTAAATGCAAAATGAATGGAAATTAATCATTATAAGAAAAAAGGTAAAATGTGTTATAATGTTTTCTGACATAATAGTTTTCAATCATTAAATTAAAAAATAAAGAAAAATTGTTTTATTTGTTATTTGCGTTCAGTTGCATTCAACTCGCTTTTTTATGTTACTTGAATATTTTTGCGGCAAACCTTTACCGGGAAATCCCCTAAACGACAATTTCTTAAGAGACTAGCCGCCCGCGATATCTACCGGACATCCCCCTCCGTCGAATGGGGAAAGCTAGCTTCTTTCCCCGAAAGAGCTTCCTGAATGGACTGCTGCATCCCTCCCTATTTTAACTATATTAATTAGCTTATACGCCTTACCATAATGAAACTACATCCAAAATTCGAAGCAAATCGGATAATTCTGCGTAAAAAGCCATTTATGTAATTTAAGTGGGGTTATCCCCAGTTCCCTCCTCTATACTTAGCCATTAAGCCCCCCCCCCTTTTTTTTTGGGATCCACTTTATGAGAAAAAAAACTATGTCAAAAATTTTAAATATATCGGATAATTATGCATAATAAAACAATTTATCTAATTTAAGGGGGGGGGTGGTAATCGTCCGTTTCCCTATTTATACTTAGCAAAAGAACCTCATAATTAATCCGGAATACGCCTTATCATATAGAACCTACATCTAAAATTGAAGCAAATCGGATAATTCTTCATAAAAGCTATTTATTTAATTTAAGGGGAGTTATCCTCTGTTTTTGCCTTTAAACTTAGCCATTAAAACCTTAAAACTATTCAGGAATTCACCTTATCATAAAGAACCTATATTTAAAATTAAAATACATCGGATAATTCTGCATAAAAACAGATTTATCTAATTTGAGGGGGAAATAATTGCTTGCCCCCCCCTTTATAATAAGGAAAAGAACCCCGTAACTAATCAGAGATACGTTTTATCACAATGAACCTATGCCCACAATTCGAAGCAAATCTGATAAATCTGCGTGAAAAGCCATTTATTTAATTTAAGAGGGATTATCCCCTGTCCCCCTCCCCTTTATACTTAGTAATTAAACTCTTAAAACTATTCAGGGATTCCCCTTATCAGAAAGAATCTATATCTAAAATTTGAAATACATCGAATAATTTTGTATAAAAACCGATCTATCTAATTTGTGTGTGTGTGTGTGGGGGGGGAAATTGACCATCCTCTCTGAATAATAAGCAAAAGGACCCTTTAACTAATCAGAGATACATCTTATCATAATGAACCTATGTCCGAAATTCCAAGCGAATCGGATAAATCTGCATAAAAAACTATTAATTTAATTTGAGAGGTTGCGGATGGGGGGGGTATCATATGTCCAAAAACTGAACCAAAACAGTTAATTCAGCACGAAAAACCCATTTACCTAAATTAAGAGTCTCCCCCTGATCCCCCCCCTAAATGCTTAACTAATGAATCCTCAAAATCAATAATGAATTCCCAAAATCAATAATAAATTCCCAAAATCAATTCTATGTCCCTTTTTTTCCGGTAACTTTTTTACCGCTTTTGTAGTTTATGTCACTTTTTTTCCGTTTACCCACTTGCCTATTTCGGGCGTTTTTTAAATGAGAATTAATATTAATAAAAAAAATTGTCTGAAAGTAGTCCCTTTAAAATAGTAGTAAGTAGAAAGTAGTTAGAAATTTTTCTTCCCCTAAATCTCTGCGCCCGGGACGACCGCCCTCCCCCCCCCCTTTCGCATGGCGCTGTTTGTATCTTTCCAGAAACATAAATATAAACGAATTATATACTTTCCAAACATACCTGGATTTCAAGAAAGCTTGAAAGAACTCGAAAGATTAAAAAAAAACGATCTCTTATATCCATCTTTTTCATAATTTTCTTCTCTGAAGAGGATTTAATATCCATAGCGAAACGCACAATAAAGGAAACCTTTGTACTACAGCAACTAACAACAGAATGTTTGTGGAATTAAGTCTATCCTTCAAAGCATGCGAGCTTGCGTTTTTCCTGGAATTTGAGAGTCCAGTCCCGTTTCCAAAAAAAGAGCAAGAAACAGATGCAACTAATTAAGAACCCCCCCCCCCCCCAATGGTGCAGTATTGAAAAACCCGAGACGGCATTGGCAGCGACAGGAAATGACCATTCCTTTTAGCCTTCGGCTGATTCCCAATAGTATAAATGAATGCCGGCCTTTTCCGAAATTGAGTGACCAGTTTTCGATACTGATATTGTTGCTATGTGCTTTCCCCATTTTTCAAAGAAAATACATTACTGCCGCTTAAACGAGTCAAATTTTAAAAAATAATTTGATTCAATAAAGCGGCAGATTTCGAAAACAAAACAAATAAAATTCTAACATTAGTTTTGTTTTTTATGATTTGGTTCATAAAAATGGAAATTTTTATATTTTTGTCATGGCTCTGGGGGGGGTTTTAACCCCCAAAACCCCCCCCTCGCTGCGCCACTGGTATAATACTTAAATTTTGATAATTGCACCAATAGATTCTGAATTCTTGGAAGAGGATATGAAGATGGGATAATAATAGAATTTAGCAATCTTAGATCTAGAGCCAAACGATACCTTTGAGGCTTCGACATATCAGTTCTCTTCTTTTTAACAAGGAGCATGGGACACGCCCAAGATGAATTTGATCTTTCAATAATACCAGCATTTAGCATTTGATTAATTTGGTCAAGAGCTTCTTGCTCGAGTGCCTGTGGTACAGGAAAAGGTAGGGTTTTCACTGGATGAGAATTTAACATTGAAAATTGAGTATTAACCAGGTCGGTATGACCTAAAGTATCCAGAGATTTGGAAAAAGCTAGAGCTTTACTACACAATAATTTTGTTAAAGAGTCTTTTTCATGAGGAGGTAAGTGTTTTAGGTCAAAATCATTTGGAGACAGTTCTTGAACACGTTTTCTTTTAATTTCTTCAGATGGCAAAATTAAATTGCAATATTCATTTTCAAAATCTAAATCAAAAGAGTATTCCTCAATATCCTTCTCATCTACATTAATACATTCGCCAATAATTGAATTTTTATTTAAATGAATGTCCAGCTTTGATATATTCTGACATACAACCAAAAATAAATTATTTTGAATTGAAGAGTTAGAATGCAGTGACTCATGTAAAACAAGACCTTTATTCTTTAAAGCAGGTTTAAAAATAAAATATTCAAATGGAGGATTCAAGTACTTGACATGTAAATAAACAAAGGAGTTAGGAGGGATTAATTCTCTATTAAGTGTTTGTACCATGTTGGAATTCACCAAAATTTTATTACCAATATTTAAATGAGTTTGCTTTTCACCAACATAACTAACATCATTAGCACTTTCAGATGTAAAATTTTTGTCAGGCATTTTATTATTAGTAGATAAATAGTTCACAACATTACCATTATCAGTTGGAAAATAGTTAGGAAAATAAGTAAGATTACCATCCATATAGGGATTATGAAAATTCATAGCAGTACTAGCAACATTATTTGTAAATAAATCAGTATTTTGAAGATTATAATTGCAAGGGTAGGTTGCATAATTATTGACTAATTGTAAATTGGTGTCACCATAATTTCCATATACATCATCAATATAAGTACCATTACTTAGATTATTTGGTATAGAATTTTCATAACAAAGCATTTTGTGTGTATCTAAAGAATATGGTACATTTAAATTGTCATAAGCACATTCAGAATTCATGAAATAGCAAGTAGGAGATTCATTATGACTGTGAAAAGGGATATGTTTATCTTTAATTAATATAGATTTAAAAGTTGAAGAAATGGTTATAGAATGTTTATTGATGAACTCAAACCCAAGAATGGCTTGAAAGTTGACATTTTGTATCTTTGTAAGGTAAAAGACATGATGGAAAAAAAATTTGTCGATTTTAAATGCTATTTCGATGCATCCTTTAAAAAAAACTTTAGAATTTATAGTTGACACTGACACATTTCTGGATAAGAATTTGTAGTGAATTCTGGATTTAATGCTATTAAAGCATTCTTGATCCAATAGGGACAAACTTGAGCCAGTATCAATTAAAGTTGAGATTTCATTATGTTGTATATTTATCGAGATGCATGGTAGAGCATAAGAATGATCAAAGGAACTGCAGATGACGTGTCTTTCTTGTACATCATCATCAATTTCAAAAGCTTGTTTGGATGTCGTAGAATTATGAGAACATGAAGATTTATTAAGTTTAGGTGTTACAGGGGATGTCTGTACAGCAGTAGATGATACTAAGGTGACTGACGAGTCCTTGTCAAAGTGGCGTTTGTTTTTGTCACTAAAGTGTACTGACCTTGAATGAAAATTATGGGAGAGAAGGCGGTCAGTGGAACCAGTCTCCCCTATTTGTTTAAATGATAGTTACTATTTTTATTTTCAGAAGAAGAAGTGTAGTTTTTCTTTCTGTGAGAATTAGGCGAAAATCGAGATGAAGAATTTTGGTTAGAAGAATTGATAAGATTTTTAAATTTGTAGCATGTGTCCATACGATGATTGAATTTTCCGCAAAACGCACATTGCAAAACGTTTTGTTTGTGATAAAAGGATGCAGTTTTTTTTTGTGAGAAAATTTGTCGAAGGTGGGTTGATAAAAAGGACGTTTTCGATATGACCTTTGTTGACGAAAATTATTTTTATGTTTATCTGCAACATCTTGTCTATTTGGAGAAGGTGAATACGTTCTAGGTTTTCTTTTTAGGTTACGATAAGTATGAGAATTTTCATTTTGAGTTTGAGATGGTGAGAAGGTAGTTTGAGAATTGACATAAATTTTATCCTCCGTATGTTTTATAGGAGTCTTATGGAGCACATTAGTAGAAGCCATAGAATTATCATGACCTTTTTCACTATCCAAACAATAAAGTTGATCATAATTCTCATAAGATTTTTTAGGAGAAGAATCATATATATCTTGAAGAAAATTTGCTCGTTCAAGAGCTAAATCAAATGAGAAAATGTTTTCTTCTAGAATCTTTTTCTTAATTTGTTTAGGCAAAGCCTCAAGAAAATGAGTGAATTTTAGTGAATTTAGAGCAGCAGAATCTAATTTGGGATATGCCAGGCGAAGCTGCTTATCAAGACGAAATGCAAAATTTTTGACTGATTCATTTGAATCTAACTTTAAATTTTGCAAGGATTTGAGAGAAACAGCCTTTTTCGAGGGTAAGAAATAGTCTATAAAAGTTTTACGAATGGCCTGGAAATTAGTGTTCTTGAATTGAGACTGTGTTTCAAGGAAAAAAGATAAGGCATTACCTTCAAGCTTTGATTGGAAAAGAACAAAAAGTTCTTTGTCAGAAAAATTATTTAACTCTTGTAGATCAGATAACTGATCAAAGAAGAATTCTACAGTTTGTGGGTTGCCATCAAACGGTTGTATTGCAATGTTTAACTTTGGTTTAGGAGGCATGATGAGATATTTAAAGTAAATGCTCAATAAATGACAGGTTAAATTTGGTTATAGACTGGTCATATAATAAACAATATATAAATTGACACATTATCTAACATAATGACGAATTTCATTTACGTTATACACCATTTTTATATATTAAAGAAAAGGAACAAATGTATGACGAAAAGAAGAAAAATGGGAACATATCTCTCCTAGCATGGGATCAAGAATATAAGACCCAAAATTTTTTTTATCATATCTTGCAATACATATGTTCTTATATTATGAAAAGAAGAGAACAATTTATACAAAAATAATGAGTTATTTTGACCAGCACTTTCGTTAAATATTATATGATATCAGTTATAAAATATATCAAGACAAAAAAAAAATCACCAAATTATATTATCCATATACTGTGACACACCTGCTTTATTAAATAACATATAGAATCTTCTGTTCTCAAAAATTATTTTTAGCATAAAATCAAAATATATTATATAATCATTTATTACACCTCTTTCAATAAAGAATCATCATAAAATATTGATCACTGTATGAAGAACACAGATATTGAAAACGTAATTTATTTTTCTTTTAAACATATTTAGATAAACAAATCATAATATCATTTAATAATTGTCATGTCTAGAAGAATATTAATTGATTCAAAGAGGTACATGGTGCCAAAAGAAGAATATTGGTTCACAAGGAAACACGGCACCAAAGAAAATAGGTTGTTGTGTTTCCAAAAAAGAAGGATGGGAACGCTTGTAGCTTTCGTTCCATCATATAGGCCAAATGATCAATAGTGGTATTTAGTACAATGTGCTGAATGAGGGCCAGCAAAATACCCAAAAAAGGACATGACAAAAACATATCTTGAAAGGTTCTTTGAAGAAGATTCTTTGATAATAATATTAAATCAAACACTTGAGAGAAGAAAAATAAAATGAAAAAATATTACCTGAGTCTTGACGAATGATGAATTGAGACAAACATGAGGGAAAAATCACTTAAGACGAATTTGTTGAAGATTGTAGAACAAAACTTTAATTATTTTTTCTTGAAGCACAAATAATGATATCATATTTTATAATATTTTCTTATGAAGAATAATATATATATATCGTTATTTATCTTGTAATAATTTTCCCACGAATGGTAACAGATGTCGAAATTCACTTTACAATAATTTTTCTTTATATATATTCTCTTGACAGAAACAATGATCTATCATATTATTACAGATCAAGAAAAAAAACAAACTTATAACATCTCAAGAAACATAAAAGGGGAAATCGACAAAAAGTGATGAATTTTCTCCTTTCTCTTCTGGGGATGCCATTGCAAATATAATTATATTTTTTTTAGGAAAAGCACGATCATAAAATATCAGAAACTTCATTTTACGAGAACATTAATTGATTCTTCATAGGTTTTCAAAGGAAAAATGATCTTCATGAAAGATATATGAGATGGAAGAGGAAACCTTTGAAGAGGAGCAGAACACGATGACATCGGATGGTACACCCGATTTTTGCATAAATCCTCACAAAATTCCATTCTATAGCTCTTAACATACTTGGATTATAAAACGGTCGGTGAAACGACCACAGGATTAGATCGGCGCGGAAGACGTGCCTTACTCACTCCAAAATCTCAACCCAACTGCCCAAGTGGCTGTCAGCGAGGGGAGAGGAAAGAGAAAGGGTTGCTGTAATCTGGCAACACGCCAACTTGGCAAAGTTAGAATGAGCGAAGCGAGAGAAAAAAAGCCAAGCTACGTACAAATGTATAGGGAAATATGAATTTAATAGGAAAAAATGATAATACACTTAAAGAAGGAAAACCAAAAAGGTGGCCAGGCACTTAACTGCTTAAATCACGTCATCTGTAGAATTTAATTTCATAGGCCAAGGGGAGGGCCTGATTAAACGGAAGTAACCACCCTTAGAACGATTGAGAAGCTTCTAGAAGCTTTTTAAACCGGAAGGAATGAATTCAAACAAGATTTTACCGTTTTAGAACATTCGATAAGCTACGTAAGAAAGAAATATTTACAGGAGAAGGCATCAAAAAGACGAAATCGAAATAATATTTAAAATGAGAACATTAATAAAAAGGAGATGATAGGAAATAAAATAGTTAATACAAATAAATTAAACTAAAATATGGCAGGGGTTTTCGAGAAACCACCACAGTATTGTTGGAAAGCCTAATGACCATTTACTCATATTATGCATTTTCATTGCTCCTGCACTACTTTGCCCCCCGGGTGGTCCGTTTAATGTATGTCAATAGAGAGTCTTCTAATAATGGGGGAATTGTACAAAAATCAATAAAAGGTTTTGATCTCTTTTAATATCCTTTTAGTTCATGTTTTTTTACACTAGGAGTGCTTTTGATTATTTTTTCTTTGGCCATTTTGCTACTCGCGACTTTACAACTTTTTGCAACCAAGGAACGCTGTTACATGACTTTTCTACTATTGCGGCTCCATTTAAATTCATTTGTTTTCAGTTACCATGTATTTACTAAATTTTGCTTTTTAAACATGTAATAACAAAGATTTTAATAATCGATTGTAAAACATCTCGATTGTAGATTCTCGAAATTAATCGATGACTTTATCGAATGTGCTTTTTTACGATTACGATTTTTATCGAAAAGGAAATTTTCGAGAATCGCCCATCACTACCCTGAGCCAGTCCGACACTACTTGAATTTGATAATATTCCCTGGGAAACATGGGGCAACAACGTAGGGCTGATGGGGCTACAGCCCCCCCCCCGGAAATTTTCGAAAGTGACATGAAAAAATTGCTGATTCTTTCTCTTTATTTTTTGGAAATTTTTTATTTTTTTCCTAGCATACAGCTGATGAGACATAATCATTAGTCCAATATTAATCCACATTGACACCAAAGAAGAGAAAGGGGACTGATGTGATTACTCCCCCCCCTCCTCTCGAAATAGTCGAAAATTATATGAAAAATAGCGGTTTTTAGCTCACAGGCTATCATAGCCTGAGAGCTTATGTGCCCGCCCGTTCTGTATGTATGTGCGTATGTGCGTAACGCGATAACTCATGATAAAAATATCCGATCCTCTTAAAATTTTGTATGTAGGTATATCCTGACAAGGCGCTTCCCTGATTAGTTTTTGAAGTTCATTCGATATGTATAAGAGGGGGAACGGGGGGCTCATGTCCCCCGTTAGTTGATATAAATGGGATTTTCATGCAGAATTAAGTTTTCAAAATTTAGATTAGGATCATTCTGATGAGGCGATTCCGTGACTGTTATTAGGTGTTCATTGAATAAGTATAAATAGGGGGAACAGGGGTTCTAATCCCCCCCCCCCGTTAGTTGATATGAATGGGATTTTCATGCAGAATTAAGTTTTCGTTCAAAATTTAGATTAGGATCATTCTGATGAGGCGATTCCGTGACTGTTATTAGGTGTTCATTGAATAAGTATAAATAGGGGGAACAGGGGTTCTAATCCCCCCCCACCCGTTAGTTGATATAAATGGGATTTTCATGCAGAATTAAGTTTTCGTTCAAAATTTAGATTAGGATCATTCTGATGAGGCGATTCCGTGACTGTTATTAGGTGTTCATTGAATAAGTATAAATAGGGGGAACAGGGGTTCTAATCCCCCCCCCCCCGTTAGTTGATATAAATGGGATTTTCATGCAGAATTAAGTTTTCGTTCAAAATTTAGATTAGGATCATTCTGATGAGGCGATTCCGTGACTGTTATTAGGTGTTCATTAAATAAGTATAAATAGGGGGAACAGGGGTTCTAATCCCCCCCCCGTTAGTTGATATAAATGGGATTTTCATGCAGAATTAAGTTTTCGTTCAAAATTTAGATTAGGATCATTCTGATGAGGCGATTCCGTGACTGCTATTAGGTGTTCATTAAATAAGTATAAATAGGGGGAACAGGGGTTCTAATCCCCCCCCCCCGTTAGTTGATATAAATGGGATTTTCATGCAGAATTAAGTTTTCGTTCAAAATTTAGATTAGGATCATTCTGATGAGGCGATTCCGTGACTGCTATTAGGTGTTCATTGAATAAGTATAAATAGGGGGAACAGGGGTTCTAATCCCCCCCCCCGTTAGTTGATATAAATGGGATTTTCATGCAGAATTAAGTTTTCGTTCAAAATTTAGATTAGGATCATTCTGATGAGGCGATTCCGTGACTGTTATTAGGTGTTCATTAAATAAGTATAAATAGGGGGAACAGGGGTTCTAATGCCCCCCCCTCGTTAGTTGATATAAATGGGATTTTCATGCAGAATTAAGTTTTCGTTCAAAATTTAGATTAGGATCATTCTGATGAGGCGATTCCGTGACTGTTATTAGGTGTTCATTGAATAAGTATAAATAGGGGGAACAGGGGTTCTAATGCCCCCCCCCGTTAGTTGATATAAATGGGATTTTCATGCAGAATTAAGTTTTCGTTCAAAATTTAGATTAGGATCATTCTGATGAGGCGATTCCGTGACTGCTATTAGGTGTTCATTAAATAAGTATAAATAGGGGGAACAGGGGTTCTAATCCCCCCCCCGTTAGTTGATATAAATGGGATTTTCATGCAGAATTAAGTTTTCGTTCAAAATTTAGATTAGGATCATTCTGATGAGGCGATTCCGTGACTGTTATTAGGTGTTCATTGAATAAGTATAAATAGGGGGAACAGGGGTTCTAATGCCCCCCCCCCGTTAGTTGATATAAATGGGATTTTCATGCAGAATTAAGTTTTCGTTCAAAATTTAGATTAGGATCATTCTGATGAGGCGATTCCGTGACTGCTATTAGGTGTTCATTAAATAAGTATAAATAGGGGGAACAGGGGTTCTAATCCCCCCCCCGTTAGTTGATATAAATGGGATTTTCATGCAGAATTAAGTTTTCGTTCAAAATTTAGATTAGGATCATTCTGATGAGGCGATTCCGTGACTGTTATTAGGTGTTCATTGAATAAGTATAAATAGGGGGAACAGGGGTTCTAATGCCCCCCCCCCGTTAGTTGATATAAATGGGATTTTCATGCAGAATTAAGTTTTCGTTCAAAATTTAGATTAGGATCATTCTGATGAGGCGATTCCGTGACTGTTATTAGGTGTTCATTGAATAAGTATAAATAGGGGGAACAGGGGTTCTAATGCCCCCCCCCCCGTTAGTTGATATAAATGGGATTTTCATGCAGAATTAAGTTTTCGTTCAAAATTTAGATTAGGATCATTCTGATGAGGCGATTCCGTGACTGTTATTAGGTGTTCATTAAATAAGTATAAATAGGGGGAACAGGGGTTCTAATGCCCCCCCCTCGTTAGTTGATATAAATGGGATTTTCATGCAGAATTAAGTTTTCGTTCAAAATTTAGATTAGGATCATTCTGATGAGGCGATTCCGTGACTGTTATTAGGTGTTCATTGAATAAGTATAAATAGGGGGAACAGGGGTTCTAATGCCCCCCCCGTTAGTTGATATAAATGGGATTTTCATGCAGAATTAAGTTTTCGTTCAAAATTTAGATTAGGATCATTCTGATGAGGCGATTCCGTGACTGCTATTAGGTGTTCATTGAATAAGTATAAATAGGGGCAACAGGGGTTCTAATGCCTCCCCCCCCCCTCTTAATTTATATAAATAGGTTTTTCAAGCAAAATTTTCAGATTTCGTTCAAATCTCTGAATAGTTTTGGAAGTTTAATGGTTAAGTATAAAAGAAGGGGATAACTCCTTTTAAATTATATAAATGCTAAATGGGTTTTTATTAAGAATTATCTCATTTGCTCTGAATTTTGGATATAGATTTTTTATATGATAAAGCATGTCTTTGATAGTATAGGAGGTTCAATGATTAAGTATAAAAAAAGAGGAAAGGGGAGAGCTGTTTCCCCTTCTTAATTTTTTTTTTCGAACGGAATTAACCCTTGAAAAGATAAGGCTTTAATGTACAATTAGTATTTGTAGCCTGTGAGCTCAATGCCATCAGTTTAACTGGGCAGTATTCTTTATTCCTTACTTTTTTAGATTAATTTCTATTTTTTTCTTTTGTCATAATAGTGGAATAGACATTTTATTCAACTCTATATTAGTCCACATTGTCCCAACATGCTCAAAGATGGGCAGGGGGCTGATGAAATTACAGCATCCTCATCTCAAAATAGTTGAAAATGAAATGAAAAAATAGTGCTGATTTTTTTTCATTCAAGTTCGGTTCGGCTCAGCCAGACTTTAAAAAATTTAGCTCAGTATATTATTTTTGTTTAAAAACTATACCTATAGTAAGTAATAAACAAAGTTGTTTGTATGTCATGTGTGCTGTTTTCTAAAGGGACCGCTGCATTATTTCCCACGTCGTCCGTTTGAAAAAAAATCAGTTTTTTATTACGACCCTCCAATGAAATTCGCTGTTTCTGCGCGGTCCTTCAGCAGAATACGAGCTTTTTTTCGGAATCTTCTGTCGAAATTCGCATTTGCCCCATGGTGTCTTTGGACGAGATTCGCGTTTTTTCTGCAGTCGTTTGACGAAATTCGCGCTTTTTAAAGGGATCATTTGTCAAAATTTTTTCGCAAAATTCTTCACGAAACTCGCGGCTACTTTTTGACGAACTTCGCGTTTTTTTCGCGACTTTTTAACAAGATTCTCGTTTTTTCTGCGGCCCTTTTGCCAAAATTCACGTTTTTTCAGCAATCCTTCATTGAAATTTGCGTTTTTCTCGTGATTTTTAGACAAAATTCGTTTTTTTTTTGTTTTTTTTAAGATTTTTTATTGAAAATTGCCTTTTTTTATTTACTAAACTCGCGTTTTTTCCTTGGCCTTTGGCGAAAATCGCGTTCTTTTAATGGAATACGTGTTTTGTTCACGATAATTTGACAAAATTCACGTTTTTTTACCTGCGTTTTCTTGATGAAATTTGGGTGTTTTCTGCAGACTTTTTACACAATTCGCATTTTTTTTGCAGTTTTTATTAGACGCAATTCATGTTTTTTTTTCTACTTTCATTAAACAAAATCCGCGTTTACTATGCGGCTTACTGACAAAATTCACATCTTTTTCCATTCTTTGTTAAATCTGCACCTTTTTTACAAAATTCACTCTTTTTCTTTTTCCGCAGCTTTTTTACGAAATTTGGACTTTTTAAGCGGCTTTTGGACGAAAATTACTCTTTTCCCACGATCATTTGTCATTCCGCAGCATTTTCAAGAAATTCGTGTTTTTTTTTCAGCAACTTTTCGACAAAATTCGCGTTTTTTTTTTTTTTTTTTTTTTTTATCCTTTATCGAGATTTGCGTTTTTTTCGCGTTTTGTTTTTTATCCTTTGTCAAAATTTGTGCTTTTTTTCCGCGTTTTTTTTAAAAAATAAAATCCGCGTTTTTTTCCGCAGCCCTTTGATGAAATTTGAGTTTTTCCGCAGCCTTTTACGTGCTTTTTTTTTCTTTCACGATTATTTTTCGAAATTCACGATTTTTTCCCCGACCCTTTAATGAAATTCGGGATTTTCTGCAGTCATTTGACAAAATTCGCGTTTTCTTCAGCTACCATTAGACGAAATTCACACTTCCTCCGTGATCATTTGAGAAAATTTTCATTTTTTCCGTAACACTTTGGTGAAATTAGCTTTTTGCTGTAATCCTTTCGCATTTTTTCGCAACCCTATAATGAAATGCGTGTTTTTTTTTTTTTTTTTTTTTTTTTTTTTTTTTGTTGAATTTTACTTAGGTGGGTGCATAATACATTAAATATTTGTTTCGTCGATTACTATATTGAATTTATTTTGCTGTCCTTGATTTTTTGTATAATTACTTTACTTTTGTAATAAAATACTCTTAATTCAATTTTGTTGACGTTTTTATTAGCTTTTCAGTTTTATGATTCATGTTATAAGGAAAAAAGTTCCATTTGTTTCGAAATTTATCAAAAAAAAAAAAAAAAAAAAAAAAAAAAATTGCTGTTTTTATAGTTTGTACACGCATTGTATATTTACATGAGAATTAAAAGAGAAAGAAAATATCAAAAGAATGAATTCATTAAAATGCGTGAACTGCCGTAAGTTGAAACTAGTATGTTGTGGCCATCACAAAACTTTCTTCTATTTAAATCACGTCAATTAAACCATTTAAAAAGTGCAAATAATTACATCGATTTAGCGCATAGGCATATATATATATATATATATATATATATATATATATATATATATATATATATATATAATTTTTGTTTCATTATCTTAATTTTCACTCTAACCTTTTTAATTTTACTGTATGTATTATGTAAAACTAATTCTATTTAATTTTCCAATGCAGTTCTTTTTTAACTGTGTACATGATCAATTTCATTTTAATATGTATGTGACATTTTAAACTTAGGGGGACAGAAACATCATCGCCAGGCTTCCCTTTCTCCGCACAGAAGTCATGGCCAGCGAGAAAAAAAAAACAAAATAAACAAATGTAGAAGATCCAATAAGTCACTCCTTGGCTGCTGCAAGTTCATTTTATTAAACTGTAGCTATAATAGAGAGAAAAGCTCCTTTTTCAGACGATCTTTTATCGAAACCATGGCTGCCAACTACTACGCCTATTTACAGTCAAATAAACACATTAGAAACAGAAATTTTAGTATATAATTAAGAATATGTACTGTAATGCAGAATATTGAATATATTTGTTATACATTTTACTAGAATATTTTTGTGGTTTTAAACATGTTTATAAGATTTAAATAGGCGTAGAAGTTGGCAGCTCTGCGAAACATCCAAAAAAATATTCCATCATTTACTACATCCAGCCGTACTCATGGAAGGGAGAACCCAAGAATCCTTCTTCTTACCCCCTCTCGAGGCTTCTCCCCTTTTTAAATCTAAAAAGAAAATTCTAGAACATTCTTTAGTCTCAAACAGGGCCGTAAATCCCGGGGGGTTTGGGGGGGTGCAACACCCCCCCCTAGGAGAAATCAGTCGGAAAATTCCCAGATCTATCGGAAAAAGTATGTTTAGTCAGAAAAAATGGTATTAATCAATAAAATCTTATAAACTGGAAAATCATTCGGAAAATTTCCCGTTCCATCGGAAAAGGCGTATTTAGTTGGAAAAAATAGCATTACGTATTATCCTATAAAAACTTATAAATTGGAAAAACAGAAAAATCAGTCGGAAAAATTCTTGTTTGATCGGAAAAAATGTTCTTAACCTATAAAAACTTATATACTGGAAAATCATTCGGAAATTTTCCTGCTCCATCCGAAAAAGCGTGTTTAGTCGGAAAAAATAGTATTACGTATTATCCTATAAAAACTTACAAATTGGAAAAAGGAAAAATCAGTCGGAAAAATTCTTGTTTGATCGGAAAAAATGTTCTTAACTTATAAAAACTTATAAACTGGAAAATCATTCGGAAATTTTCCCGTTCCATCCGAAAAAACGTGTTTAGTCGGAAAAAATAGTATTACGTATTATCCTATAAAAACTTACAAATTGGAAAAAGGAAAAATCAGTCGGAAAAATTCTTGTTTGATCGGAAAAAATGTTCTTAACTTATAAAAACTTATAAACTGGAAAATCATTCGGAAACTTTCCCATTCCAACCGAAAAAGCGTATTTAGTCGGAAAAAATATTATTGCGTAAAAACTTACAAATTGGAAATAGGAAAAATCAGTCGGAATTTTTGCTTAATCGGAAAAAATGGTATTAACCTATAAAAACTTATAAACTGGAAAAACGAAAGTATCATTCGGAAAATTTCCCGTTCCATCGGAAAAGGCATGTTTAGTCGAAAAAAATAGTATTATCCTATAAAAATTTATAAATTGGAAAAACGAATAAGTCAATAGGGAAAATTCTTGTTCGATCGGAAAAAATGGTATTAGCCTATAAAAACTTATAAATTAGAAAAACGAAAATATCATTCGGAAAATTTTCCGTTTCAATCCGGAAAGGCATGTTTAGTCGGAAAAAATAGTATTACGTATTAACCTATAAATACTTGTAAATTTTTAAATCGGAAAAAATGGCATTTATCTATAAAAAAAATTATAAATTGGAAAAACGAAAATATCAATCGGAAGTTTTCTGTTCCACCGGTAAAGGCATCTTTAATCGGAAAAAATAGTATTACGTATTTACCTATAAAGATTTATAAATTGGAAAAACGGAAAAGTCAGTCGGAAAAATTCTTGTTCGACCGGAAAAAAGTAAATTAGCCGAAAAAAAGGGTATTAATCTATAAATATTTATGAATTGGAGAAATATTTTTGTAGTTTTTAATTAAATAAGAAAAACAAGTTAGATCGAAGAAAACCTATAAAATTTTATTCTCAGTCTGATTTATTTCCGATTGCAGTTTCTGATAAGAAAAATAAGAAGAAAAAAACAATTTAGCATGAAGAAAACAAATTTATTCTTAGCCGGAATTATTATTAATTAATTTAAATAATTGCTAATTTACTATTTACTTTAATTTAGTAATTAATCAATATAATCAATATTTTCTGATAAAACAGAAAAATGTTGATTTGTCAAATATTGTGTTCTCGGAAACTTCGATATGACAAAAAAAAAAAAAATATATATATTCTTGTACATTTTCTAGTAATGTTAAAGTTATACCGTTAATTATAACAGTGATATTTGAGTAAAACCTTGATATTCCGATTTTTTTTTTCTGTGTCTTTTGACTTGGATATGAATATATCGAAATCTACTTGTATTTTTTTTTTTTTTTTTTTTTTACTGTTGGAAAGTTTTTAGTTTAATCTCGAAATTTTAAGATACACTGATCGAAGTGAAGAAACTTCTATTTTTTTAATCTAAACTTTAAATTTTATTAGAAATATGTATCACGGAATTTAGGTGGTATACGATGAAAATTCATTTATAGAAATACAAATATTTGGTATTTTTTCATATCAGAATCTGGATATTTTCCATTCTATTCAAATTTTACCTTTAATTGAAAATAATTATAGTCTCATTTTTTTCCTACTATCTAAATTTGTGTTTTCTTTTCATTTTATTAAAAAAAATAATAATAATAAAGGCGAAATTGTTTATACTTACTTTTTTTACGTAATTTTTGATTGATTTAAAAGATTGTTTAAGAAATTTATATGATACAGAATGAAAATTGAAAATACCCAAATACTTTGAATTTTCACCTCGAAATAATCTGGATATTTTACAGCCTATACGAGTTTACTTCTCTCAGAAGTAATACTTTCGTTAGCTTTTTCCTCAGTCAATTATATTAAATTTTTCTAATATTTTTATTATTACTATCACATTTTGTTTAGTCAGAAAAATGAGTTGTAACACCAAATTGTTACGCTGCTTTTAAGGTTGTCGTTAGAAAGAATTAAAACTTATATTAAGAAATCCCGTATTTTTGACAATTTTTTGTCTCTGAAATATTCCCCAAGCAAACAAATTTCAATTTTACTTTTAAAAAAAAATAAAAAAAAAAAAAACGCTAAAGAAATTTTAACCGAATGCTAAAAAATAGAAAGATAAAACATTGTTTTCTCTTCAACGTAAAGCTTGGGCACCTAAATGACTGGACGTTGCACCTCCCGAATACAGTTCCCGATGTGTCAGTTACAAAACAAACTGCGCCTGCGTTAACTCTTTGTTTAAACCATTAGTATTCTGGCTCATAGTACGAAATCATTCAATTAAAAAGTGTTGATGGGAGAATATTTTGGTATATAGTTACTAGTTCAATTTTTTTTAATCAGTTATGCCCCCACCTAATGTAAGAGACAAAAAGTGCAATGTGGGTTATGTAATTATATTTTCGATAGTGATTACAGGAACACACATAATAAACAAAAGCATGCTGATAAAATTTCAGCCGATATACATATATCGTTTTGCATTGTTGGAGCTCTAAAAATCCTTTTGAAGTAAGCTAGCTATTTTATTACAGAAAATTTTAGACATGTAAAATGTGTAAATAACTGAATTGTTTTCATATTTAAAAATGAATTATTTTATTTTATTTATTTATTATTTATTATTTATTTATTTATTTATTTATTTATTTATTTTTTGAGGGGGCAGATAAATTATTTAATAACTTGTAAAAATGTACTGTTATTCGATATATATATAAATGTTTTTAACAGTTAGCATCGCAATTCCCTAACTATTTGCTAGTTTTGTTACAAACTGGAGATGACAAGCTAGTTGTTATTTATTTAAATTTCATGAAATTATTATCATTTTTAACTACATTTTTTTCTTTCAATATATTTGCCTTCTTTTTTGCCAACCATTTTACAATTTGCAATTGCAAGTCAATGTATTTAGTATTATACACGAAGTTAAAATTGTATTATAGATCTTTTTATATTTTATCATTTTATTTCATCGTTATTTAAGAGTAATGTAATATTTTAAGAAATTTTTGCCTACAAGACTTTTCATTTTTATTATCTCAAGGTTTAACAACTAAGAAAGTTCATTTATTTTTTGAAGTTCAAATGTCAATGTATGTAAAATATTCTATATTTTTAAAACTTTGTTATAGTACAAGTAAAAATAATTTTGTCTCCCTGCATAACAATATTTTGATTATTATTTTAAGGATAGATGTTTTTGTGTGTGTGTGTGTGTGTGTATAGATAAGAATCAAAATTTAATCATTTGAAACTTGAAAATAATTTTAGCCTTGGTGGTGGATAAAACAGCGCAACTTTTGACTGTTTAAAGCTAATTGATGATTAAATGGATCTTTAAACCTCTTGCAATTTGAAATTTTAAAAAGGCATTTCAACTTTACTGGTACATTTTTTGTGCCTGATGTGCCTGTGTGTGTGTGGGGGGGGGGGGGGGGGAGGGGGGGTAGATGAAAAAGGAACCAGAATTTTACTTTTGGTTTATGCGTTTCGTTTATTTGTTTGGTACTTTGCGCATGTTTTCTCAAGGAGTCAGAAAAACTATGTACAATTGCCTTATTTATTAAAAAAAATTGAGTATAATTTGAAAACCCTTTGAATTCGCTCCTAAAAATTTACATACTCTGCTTTAATAATTTATCTGTTATTTATCTATACATTGCATGTAATATACTTATATGACGTATCTAATTATATATTTTATCTAATGCTAGTAGAGATAGCTATAAATATATAAAATAGTTTGTCCTGACAGAGTGATAATCAACGCACATCCCAAACTACTGAATCTAGAACCATGAAAATTGAAGAGAAAGTACTTCCTATGATGTAAGCATGCACTAAGATGGAAATTTTGAAATTACCCCCCTTAAGAGGGACAAGCGGGGGAGGTAAAAAATTCTGGAACAAATTGCCATATCTCAGCAAACATTTAAGGTACGAGCGTAAAATTCCAGAAAATAAATCTACTAAAAAAAATTATTAAACACATAATCCAGTGATTTTGGAAATCTCAACATAAGGGGTTAAAAGGGGGGAGTCGAAAAATTTAGAACATTTGGCACATATCAACAGTCTTTTCAAATAAGAACGTGAAACAGCAGAAAATAAAATTTTTAAAAGCTAATTAAATACGTGTTTCAGCGATATTTCAAATTTCCACCCCCGAGGAGTTTAAATGGGGGTGGAAAAATTCCATACTTTTTTGGCCATATCATAGGAAAGCCCTCAAATCACTCTTTCATATAATAAATCTTTCTCCCTCTCCCCCCGCCTCCTCTTATCCTCTATTGGGGACAATTTTCGATCTTTTTTGAAATTGTAACGTTTTATCATTTTAGACCGGATTTTTTTGGGGGGGGATGGGGGGGGGCTTCCGATAAATATTACTTATAATATATGAAAATTTTATAGTTAGGGGAAGGGTCTATTCTGGGAGGGAGGACAATTTCCTAAATTTGGAATGCATCTCTCTTGTGATATATCGTTGGATTCCTATTTTGCCCCCACGGGCAACCACTTTCCTAATTTTAGCCGATACCTTTCATGTGATAAATTGCTAGAAAGCCCTTTGACTGCTTATTCGTATTATGCACGACTCGTGTCCCTCTAGGATGGAACGGTTACTGTATTCCATCAGGAGATCGCCCAATAATGGGGAAAATAATAATAACATATTTTAAGATTATTTGACTATCTCGATACACTAAGTCATAATTATCGTGCGAATTATGATATATATATACACACACATATATATATATATATATATATATATATATATTAGTCTTCATGTTGGCTATAGTACTCGGAAATTTTCCTTCTTGGAGTCGGAAAATTTTGAGCCGACACCCCCCTACGCGATTAGGGTGGTTTACGCCCCTGGTCTCAAACCATCATTCTTTTATGTAAACATAACTCATACCCAGAGTCGAGATTACTATTTGACAGACAATTTTATTTTTTAAAAAATATTATTTAACCAATTTATAATCGACTCAGAATTTTAAATATCTTAGGCAGACGATTTTTATAGACGATTAATTTTAGGAGAAAAAGAAAAGAAATTAATTTATTGATATACACAATATCAAATATTGACTGAGGGAAAATAAATAAATAAATAAAATAAAATAATGATATTTTTTGAAAGGCATGGTTTTGGAATAAATTTAATAAGACTTTCTTAAAAAGGGTTGATAAAAACATAGAAAAATGAGTTTTATTTGGAATATTAAGAAATAAAGTTTAATTAAGAATATTTTTAATTTAGAGTCATCTTTTTAAATTTACGCATACTGGAATAAATGTTTTTTAAGGCGAATTAAGAATTTATATCGTTTCCATAAAGATTAATAGATTAGATCTAGAAACAAGATTTTAATTTAATAAGTTGAAGTAAGTACGGAATATTATTATAAGGAAATTAATATAGTATAAAGGTTAGTTTTGGCAAAAAAAATTAAAATTTGTAATACTATCCCCTCTCCCCAAAACTTTGTATGAAATTGATAGTTAAATAAAACTACAAGTTCAGACAACAGAAATATAATAATTTAGAAAAGTTAAATTTTGGAATAAAACTGTCAAACTCAGGAAGCCAATAGATGGAAGAAAAGAAAATTAACGCAATATAAAAAATATTTGCGATTAAAAAAATAGTTAAGAGAAAATTAAATTGAATTAAATTTAGGTAGGAGCATTTCCCGAAAGAAATACAATAATGTTACAATATCACTTACTATTTGTAAGTGCATAGGAGATAATACATACAATAAAAGTAAATAAGTTATAAATATTAGTAAGCAAGAAATTTAAAAAATATAATAAAAACAATAAGAAATCTCCTTCATGGGAGTTTATAGAATTTCACTGACTTAATCAGTAGTTTATTTTAAATAAAGTCCTTCAGTGAAAAAAGTCTTTCAAGAATGTATAAAAGAGTCTTTTTCAATGTCCAGTGAATACAGTCTCTTTAATTAAAGATCCTCAAATCTTGTTTAATCTTTGGTTTTAATCTTATGTTTTTTGTTGGATTCCAACATCTTTTAATAATATATCAAATTTTCAATAATAAATAGTATCACTTCAAAACAGTATTAATAAATAATATAGAAAAATTCAAATAATAATAATAATAACAACAACAATAATAAGTAGCATAATAAGACTCCATATCCTAATATTTCTTAATGAGAATATAATTAATACTAAACTTCATTATAGAAATCATAATAATAATAGTAAAACAAGAGTATAATCAAAAGAAAATATCACAATTTGTTTATTATTGATTGGGAAAATATTGGTTGAGGATAAAAATAATTACATAGCAACTAAATAATTTTCTTATCTTCTAATAGCATAAGAAAGTATTTTTTGCTAGCCGAAAGTATACATAAAAAAAATAATAATAATTCCAAAATCCAAATGAAATTAAATCTAACTATTTAGAAAATGGACTCTCAACCAGTATTTTCTTACAATAATTCCTCTCTGATACTCTTTTACAAAATTGTCAAATTTGGTTTTAAGTTTTCAAATGCCAAATGTAGACTAATGTTTTATCTACACATGGTTTATAAACTTTAATAATAAAAACAAATAGGAATAAAAGTTGTCATTCTTAATTGAGAAATGGAAACAAGAATAGTTAGCTTTTTTGAAAAACTTTTAATACCTGTAGTTTTCACAATCACTGAAAATCACATATTATGTTATAGGTTTGAGTAGAATCATCAGATTTTATAACTGTTATCACATAAATATCTGCTGAATAAATAGACTAATACTAATGTCAAATAAATGAGTAAATATAGTTAAACTTAAATACACTTAAAATTAATTTATTTACATCAATTTGAAAGCTTTTACAATCAAAGTGTACACATTATGCCTGTATAAGGAGCCCAATTTAACCCCAAAAACAAGTAATATTCTTGTTGGCCACCAAGAACATACCTGCTAATGTTGAAAATTATGGTGTTAAAATATTTAAAGAATAAGAATTAAAATTTAATCTACTGTCTTGACTTTAGTTTGATCTAGTGATTGTGATTGTATCTGAGGTTTTGTTTGTTTTTTGGGTTGCTCATGAAACAGTTTAAAATCTTCGGGTGAAAAATAGGGTCTTAATTTAGAAACATGCACAATAACGGAATTCTGTCCTGTCTCATAATTAAATTTATCTATTTCATAAGTTACATCAGAAAGTTTATTTATAATTTTATATGGTCCAGAGAAAGTAGGTTCTAATTTTCGAGTGTTAGGGTATTTAAATTCTTCATAAATTACAGAGTCTTGTATTTTTAATGGGGATTCGACAAAATTTCGATCATAGAGTTTTTTATTTTTAAGGTGAAATTCACGAGTTCGCGCTTTCGCAATTTTGAGGGCTTTGTCTACTGGTGGGTAATAGTTCTGTTTTAAAGGAGATTCAAAAAGCAATTGACCATAACATAAATAGGCAGGTGGGAATTTGGTGATAGAATGGGGCGTATTGTTGTATCCTTCGATGACTTGGTTTAATAATCTAGTCCAAGGTATTTTAGAAGAAGTGGAATTAACTTTACATTTAAGCCTGGTAACTATAGTCTGATTAACGCGCTCTACCTTTACATTGGTCTGAGGATGATGTGTGGATTAGAGGTCTGCACGGGCCGGGCCTAGTCACTAATCCTTTCGGGCCGGGCCTAGTCACTAATCTTTTCGGGCCGGGCTGGGCTCGGGCCTTAATTTTTTTGCTGGAGTATCGGGCCGGGCCTAACTTTTTTTCCGTTTTTTTTTTCCCGCTAACATTTTTTTTTGTACGAAGCCGAGACTGATTCCATTCTTCCTAGTTTTCATGGACCAAAATAATCAGTTCCTATTGAATCTTCCTATATGAAAATCCTTTTCTCGACTTTTTATAAATCAGTAATATTTGGCTTTGTCCAAAAATTTCTGCAAAAAAAGCATATACTTTTAAACCGTCATTATTCTACAATTAAACATTAGAATTTATTCCTTTTAAAGAATCGTAGATTACTAGGCGTTTTAAAATAGAAATAAACACACACACACACACACACACACACATACACAAAAAAAACATGATTATGACGGAATTTTTTTTAAAACTGAAAACTGAAAGTTTCTTTTAAAATGTTCATTCATGTAAAATGAAAACAACAATAAGGGAGAAAAAAATATATTAAACATTTACATCTGTTAAGAAGGGAATGCATTTTTTTTTTTTTCGTTCCAAAGCGATTTCGTCTTAGGAAATTTTACCATGTACCGCTTTTTCGATTTTTTGTCTCCTTTACAGGGAATATGGATTAATAATACTAGTGATAACTGAAACATTTACTTACAACAAACAAAGATTCATTTAAAATCATAAATATCGCAGCCTTCGGCACTTCTGCATAAATGGAGATTATAAACATAGAAAAAAAAAAGACTAATATAATTTTTTTTGGTCAGAACTCTTCCATAAGATTAAAGATCAATGTTCTGTAGAAATTCACTCGAGCCGGGCCGGGTTCGGGCCGAAATTTAAAAATTTTTCCGGACCGGGCCGAGCTCGGGCCGAAATTTTAACTTTCGTGCCGGGCCGGGTCGGGCTATTATTTTTTTCGTTCGGGCCGGGCCGGGCTCGGGCCGAATTTTTAACTTTCGGGCTGGGCCGGGTCGGGCCAATATTTCTTTCGTTCGGGCCGGGCGCCTGCCGAAAATTTAACTTTCGGGCCGGGCCCGGGCCTGGAAATTTCGGCTCGTGCAGACCTCTAGTGTGGATGTAAAACGCTGTTGAACATGATGATTTATAAGGAATTTCTTAAATCTTGGAGATCTGAAAGATTTATGCCTGTCACTAAGTATTTTTTCAGGTGCTTTGATATTGAAAATTTGTTTTAAACAGTTAGTGTATGTTTCAGTGGTAACATTTTTGGAGGGAAAAGCCCAAACAAACCTAGTTGCATGATCTATTATTATGTGTAAGAATTTTTTTGTTGAGTTGTACTAGTTAAATCCACCAACAGTATCAATAGAAAGATATTCAAAAGGTTGATCTGTGGCTGGCATAGCTTGTAATAAGTCGAATCTTTTCTGTTTTGTTTTTTTTATTTTTCTGATAGGTGTCGCAATGTTTAACGAATTGTGTAATGTCTATTGTCATATTAGGCCAATAATAGCTGGGAGATATTAAATTAAGCATTTTTTGAATCCCCAAATGTCCAAAATTATCATGAGCAATATGGAGTAATTTTTTTTTCTTAATGACATTGGTGCAACAATTTTTTTGAATCCCTTTTTCTGAACTATAATAATTCCATTTTCTTTTTTATATTTTTTGTCACAAACATTGTCTTTGTTTTGCATCTCTATAATTTCTTTCCTATCTAGCAATTAACTAATATGTTGATTAAAATGACAAACAGGATTTCGTGACAACATGTCTGCTTCGACATTTGTTGAACCCTTTTCATATTTTATCTGAGATGATCAAACATACTAAGTTTGAGTGACCATCTAAAAAGCCTACCTCTTAAATTTTTAACACTCTTTAACCATACTAGAGATGCGTGATCCGTATGAATTGTAAACTTGACACCATGAAAGTAATGATAGAATTTGTCAAGAGTATCTATAATAGCTAAACATTCTAATTCAGTTATGAAATAATTTTGTTCATAACTCTTCAAAATTCTAGAATGATAAGCAATAGGATGTAAGAAATTACCTTTATCAGATTGTTTTAGAACGGCACCTACTGCTATCTGAGAGGCATCTGCAAACATATGTAAAGGTAATTTAGGATCATAAATTTTGAGGATGGGTTTTGCAATTAAAGAATTTTTTAATTTTTCGAAAGAGTCCTGGCACTCTGAGTTCCATTCCCATATTGCGTCTTTTTTAAGTAATCTATTTAGAGGATATCTAATTTCAGCATATTTATTTATGAATTCATGGTAAACATTAATGGAACCTAGAAATCGTTGTAACTCTTTCACATTGGAAGGAGGTTTTAAATTTTTGATGGTTTCAGTATTGGTATTTGCTGGTGTTATAGTTCCATTAGTGATTTCATAACCTAAGAAATTTATTTTATTTTGGCCTAATTTACATTTAGAAAGTTTAAGTTTAATGTTTTCTAGTTTGCAGATGTCAAAAATTTGAGCTAAATGATTTAAATTTTCTTCTAAAGAGGAAGAGAAAATTATAATATCATCGAAATAGTGGCACGCAAAGTCGATTTTATATTTATTAAGGATCCTTCTAATGGTTCTATTGAATATGGGAGGGCCAGTTTTTATCCCAAAAGGGAGCACCAGCCAC
This sequence comes from Maratus speculifer, assembly GCA_964019185.1. NCBI lineage: Eukaryota > Metazoa > Arthropoda > Arachnida > Araneae > Salticidae > Maratus > Maratus speculifer. The sequence goes on along the minus strand of OZ025289.1, from coordinate 102,101,127 downwards.
TCAAAAAGTCCAAAATTGGTTGCAAATGCTAATTTTTCTGTATCGGCTGGATGTATTGGTATGTGCCAGTAGCCAGAGGCTAAATCCAAAGTGGAAAAATATTGAGCACTACTCAATTTATCTAAAATTCCATCGATACGGGGCAAGGGTTCTGCATCGTTTTTAATTATTGCGTTTAGTTTTCTATAGTCTATACATAATCGCGTTTTTTACCTTCCTCTCTTTTCATAACAGGGGCAGAATAAGAACTATTACTTTCCTTTATAAGTCCAGCTGCTAACAAAGATTGAATTTGATTTTTTATTTCTTTTTCTTCTAGGGGAGATGTTCGGTAGGGCCTCAAAGATATAGGTAGGTCAGATTTTAGTATAACGCTTTGTGATTCAATAATTATCTTACCCACATCATATTTATGCTTTGCAAAAATATCACTATAAATATGAACTAATTCCTTTAAATTTTCATCTTGAATTAAATTTATTTCCCCAGTTAAATCTGAATCCGAATTATCGCGAAAATTTTGAGGAGTTATGACACTTCTGTAATCAGGTTGCACATTAATTTCGTGATTATATTCAACACAGTCCTCATTTTTCATAATATTTCCACAAGTAGATTGTAACTCTATATCATGATTACTTGCATTCAGTGTTTCATTATCATAATAATCTATTGCTACATTACCAATATTTAATTTCATATTTTTTTTATATTTTGAGGTTACAAATTCATTAGATTGATCCCTGTTTTGTGGTTCTTGGTCCATATTTACTGTATTGAAATGAAGGGATTTCTCATTATGTATGGATATACTGTTAGTTACAATTTTCATTCCCTGCCTTACAATACAATCTTTACATTCTATGGTTAATTTAAATTTAGAACATTCTTTTAACCCCAAAATAGCATAATCAAAATTTGTATCGCATACTAAAAAGTTAACATATTTTTTAATTTTACCCACTTTTAGAAAAACGCTACATTTTTTATTTATATGTAAAAATCCTTTTGCCTGACCAATGGTTACTGAGGGTATAGTCTCAATTTTAGCATTAAGTTTTTTGACAAATTTAAGTGGCAATATTGCAATAGTTGAGCCAGTATCTACAACACATGGTAAATTATAATTATTTGTATATCCATACACAATTAATTGTCAAATATTATGAGAATTATTTTGTGAGCTACTTGGAAGAATATCAGAGGATGGCAACTCATTCCTAAAAATACATTCTCTTTCCCAATGAAAAGCATTACTCACACTTCTATTTGTGCATATCCTACAAGGTCTTGAAGGATATGAATTCTGAATATAATTATTTTGACAAATTCTAGGCCTTTGAAACTGAGATTGCCTTTAGGGAATCCAATTCCTAGGTGTATTATCGGGCCTAACTGGCTGAATATAGGGCCTAGTTGGTTGAAAAGGTTGAAAATTTTGTCTAGCTGATGATTGATTTATTACTTGGTTTGAAACTAGCGGGGTGGAAACTTCCACGAATTGTTTGACAACCCGGTACCATTCGGTGGTACTACTAGGAGGATTTATAATAATACTGTTTTTGAATTCTGGTTTTAAACCACCAGTTAAACCTTGTAATAGTATACTTTCACTAAGATGTAATTTCCTACCAATTTCCACTTTTTTACGAAAATAAGTTTCTAAATTGTCTAAATAATCTAATTTCAGACTGGAAAAATCAGAAAAACTCGGGATGTCTAACTCAATAAATCTTTCTATCAAAATTTTCTTAATTTGTCCATAATCCGTACAATTTAAACAGTCATTGATATAAATTTTTTGCGCTTCCCCTTTCAAATATTGCGCAATAAAATTAAATTTCCATTCTAGATTTTTCTTCTCCTTTTCACGTGTTGTATCAAAATAAGTTACCCAAGACAAAATGTTCATTCCAGAAATCGGGTCAAACGGTACCAATTTAGGATCTTCCATAATTTTTTTATTCTTACTCATTAGAATAAATGAAGCACTTCTATTTTCTTTATTAAATCCTGATCGTAAAATCATTCGCAATAAATTTCAAAGTTAATAATTTCTATCAATTACATAATTTTTCAAAATTACTATATCAGATCCATAACATACAATAAATAATAAATAAATAAATAAATTAGTAAATTAATAAATTAATTTCAAATTACTCTCATCAATAAAATAATAAATAAATAAATAAATAAATACATAATAAATATTTTTCCTCAATCATAAAAAGAACAGAAATAATAATCAAAACAATTTATAAAATTGCTTAACAGTTTCTCGAAAAATCTTCAATAAAATTCAATCTTCTTTAATTTCCTCATCAAATACTTTTCGCATATTCACCATTTTGAAGTCATTAATTTTCAAAAATTTGTCACTATGACCATGTATACTGAATCATAAATTATGCATCGACGGCGATAGATCGACATCAAGCGTCAGGAAATCCACAATCAGACTCGAAGCAAGAATAATTCTTTCAAATCATACAGACACAAAACACTTTACAGGAACAACTTCTCTGTTAGTCACTCCAGACACCAAGAGAATATGGCAGTTCTTATTTAAGAACACATCCAATAATGACGGGCAAATTATTCAGCGATCCACAGTTTTTATTATCACTTCGTTCCATAACAAGTTTTTTTAAAAATCCGAAAAAGGCAGCACAGACATTAGCGATCCTGTCGGACTCTTGAATTGATTGTGACATTTTAAACTTAAGTGGACAGAAACATCATCGCCAGGTTTCCCTTTCTCCGCACAAAAGTCATGCCCAACGAGAAAAAAAACAAAATAAATAAATGTAGAAGATCCAATAAGTCACTCCTTGGCTGCTGCAAGTTCATTTTATTAAACTGTAGCTATAATAGAGAGAAAAGCTCCTTTTGCAGACGATCTTTTATTGAAACATCCAAAAAAAAAATATTCCATCATTTACTACATCCAGCCGTACTCATGGAAGAGAGAACCCGAGAATCCTTCTTCTTACCCCCTCTCGAGGTTTCCCCCCTTTTTAAATCTAAAAAGAAAATTCTAGAACATTCTTTAGTCTCAAACCATCATTCTTTTATGTAAACATAACTCATACCCAGAGTCGAGATTACTATTTGACACACAATTTTATTTAAAAAAAATATATTATTTAACCAATTTATAATCGACTCAGAATTTTAAATATTTTAGGCAGACCATTTTTATAGACGATTAATTTTAGGAGAAAAAGAAAAGAAATTAATTTATTGATATGCACAATATCAAATGTTGACTGAGGGAAAATAAATAAATAGATAAAATAAAATAATGATATTTTTTGAATAGTATGGTTTTGGAATAAATTTAATAAGACTTTCTTAAAAAGGGTTGATAAAAACATAGAAAAGTGAGTTTTATTTGGAATATTAAGAAATAAAGTTTAATTAAGAATATTTTTAATTTAGAGCCATCTTTTTAAATTTACGCATACTGGAATAAATGTTTTTTAAAGCGAATTAAGAATTTATAACGTTTCCATAAAGATTAATAGATTAGATCTAGAAACAAGATTTTAATTTAATAAGTTTAAGTAAGTACGGAATATTATTATAAGGAAATTAATATAGTATAAAGGTTAGTTTTGGCGAAAAAAAAATTAAAATTTGCAATATATATATATATATAATGTTACGAAATTGGGAATAATGAAAACTTTTAATGCAGGAAAAATTTATTTATGAAATTTATTATAAATATTATTTATTATAAAGATTATTTATAAAAACTGATATTTGATGAAGTTATCTGCATTAGTTCTTGAGATATAGCTATCGCAAAAATCGTGCAAAATGTAGCATAGCAGCGCCACCTATTGGGCAGTTCACACCAAAACCTTATCAGTGGCAATGTATCTCAAGGTATTGCGGAATCTGAAGTTTGGTGAAATTCTGTGCATTAGTTCTTGAGATATAGCAATCATTAAAATCATGAAAAACGTAGTATAGCCACCTGCAGGCCAATTTACACCAAAAACCAATAGGCACTAATTCATATCAAGGTCTAACTGAATATAAAATTTTATGAAATTTCGACATTAGTTCTTGAGATAGAGCGCCCACAAATTTTTTGTCACATACATACAGACAGACAGACTGACAGACATTTTCTAAAAATAGTCAAAACGTGTTCAGGACCTTCTAAAACGTATAAATCCGTCGAAAACCGGAAGTCCAAAATTTTCATGAATGCAATACTTTCTTCTTGTAAAGATAGATAAAAGTAAAAACTGATGCGGAAATAAAAAAATATATATATATTTCCTTTTTAATTGTAAAATTATATCTTTGCGTAAATTTTAAAATCGGAAAGAATTTTTTTAAATAATAAATAAATTTATTAATATGCGTTAAAAGCAGCAAGTGAAAGAAATTACGTCACATTTTATATGACCAAGTAATATCGCAGAGCAGTTTAAAAAAAAATAGATAAGACATTTATTTCATATTTTGATATGATCTTTTTAACTATTGTTGTGAATTCTAAGACGGCACAAATAATATCTCCTTTCAAACAACAAAAGTATTTTCATGTAAATATTAAAACGAAAAATTTAGTGAAAATTACACCAGATTTAAACGATACATTTAAAAAGCCTTGCTTAAAAAATCTTCTTACACCGCGGTTCAAAAAATATCAAGAAACAACGACTCTGTCTATTTCACTGTTTAACTTCTCTTGTTTAACCAAACATATAAATAGTCAGACGATGTTTAACAGCAGCTGATTAGACCTTACTCTCCCCCCCCCCCCACACCCCACCCAATCGCCCAATCAAAGGGAAATCCATTTGCAGGGAGATCGCCACTTAATATATATAGTTCAGTGTTTTGTAGTTTTTTAAAAGCCGGTCAAATTAGCTTGATTTTAGAATTATGGTGTCTCAACAGGGGTTGACGAGCGTAACTCGTAGGGGGCAGAGTCCCCCTAGTATATATATATATATTATATATATATATATAAAACGATGTCGGATTATCATGTCATTCTATTTTTTTTAAAAAGAAATAACAATAAATAAAAACGTTTAACTATAGTACAAGACAATGTATATATTTAAAAAAAAAGGGGGGGGAATAAATAACCGGAGTTGAAATTTAAATTCCTCTCCCCCTCCCCCCCCCCCTCCTCCTGAACGCAGCTCAGTTTGCACTACTTAACCTCCCCCAATGATTCAGACTTTGAGTTCAAAATAATTCTAAGCTTTTGAAAGTATTTAATGAGGTACAAAAAAAATAATGGTAAAAAATAGTTGTTTGTTACTCCACATTTTTTAAACATTATCTTTAAAATTTATTTTCAAGAAAATACTGACATAAAGAATAGTTTTAGCGAAAACCGCAAACGAATCGACTAATTTTTCCGTTTTTTATACAATCATTTGAAATTTTGGACCCTAAACTTTAATGGCACCTATCTCCTTTGGAAGACGTTTAGGACCTTTAGTTTCCTATTTAATATTGTTTGTCTTGCTATTTATACTATTGTCCCTTAATGTTTTGATACCCAAGAGTTTAGATTTACCCTGTCTAGTAATTTAAACTGGATTGATTGTCACAGAAATTTCCTGCCTATAAAGACGAGCTATAAATAACTTAACAGTTACTGATAACTTGTTCTTGCAATTTATATCTACCTGAATATCTACCTCAAGGACTTTAATCTTTGATCACCACTATTAATAGGTTATCGCATTAGTGCTATCGAAGAAGAAAATATCAAAGCTGTGAGATATACTTTTACAGTTGAAATGAATCACTATCATAATTTCACATCCTGTTTTTTTATTCTCTAATCTGTGAATATATATCAGCTCTTAAGAGCTATTTCAGTCATGCGAAAAGATCCCTTCCCTAATGTCTGGTACAATTATACATTTATTCCATAGGACTAGCATTAGCGAATGGGTCTTTTCGTTTGACTGAACTAGTCTCTTGAGAGCCGACCAGTGTTTGCTATTTTAGCACTTTTACTTTTTCAAAATACCTCCTAGTTCACCAGAGTTTTTATATAGTAATTTTTGTTTCATTTAATCATAAAATGTCTGTCGTTATTTCCCTTTTTTTTTAAATCTTTAAATTTATATAGTATATACTATATAGCCAAAAAAAAAAAAATGTTTGGTAGCAAAATAATGTATTATATTGTTATTGTGTGATGAAAAAGTAAAATAATAATAACAAGTTGGAAATTGCACGTGAACGTAGCAAATGAGGTGCGTCCTAACTATAACGAAGTTTTAAAAATATTCAGATCTTGCTGATATAGTAGAGCGTACTCCGGATACAGTATAGTAGTCGAAATCTTTACATTTTTGTAAATATGCAGGAAGTAATTTTTATTACACCTCAGCAACGTATATCTTATTCATAAAATGTGAAATAGTTGAATATAATTAAAACACGTACCAAACCATGTTTTCCCGTATAGCATTATATAGTGGAATACTTTTGTGTGACCCTGTAATTTAATAATAAAAATTCTTTGCATCACAGATTGTACAGAATGCATATTTTAATATATATTTCATAGATTCATGCCAATTCTATTATGTTCGAATGAGTGTAACATCATTAAAATGCATTTGAAACTTTTTCCCCATTGACCGTAACGTAACGGAATCTTTTTGATTGTCCCTGTAATTGATCTATGCATCTGATTTTCATAACATTTGAAACGAATCGACAAAATTACGCAATAATTATATGTCTTAAATTTCAAACGATTAAAATGCATTTAAAACTTTTTTTCCCTATTGACCGTAATGTAACGGAATCCTTTTGAATGTCCCTGTAATTGATCTATCCATCCGATTTTTATAAAATTTGAAATGACTCGACAAAATTATGTTATAATTATGTATTTTAAATTTCAAACGATTCGGTTGGGTAGTTTTTGCGTTGTTATATGCGGACAGACGGACAGACGGACGGACTGAGCGACAACAATAGGTGCTACGTATTTACATAATTAGGAACGCACCGAATAATGACTTTGAAAAGTGCTCCTTTATTTTTCTTTTGAAAACCTGTTATATATAAATATCTGACGCCACAATTAATGCTCGGCCCCTACCTGTTTTTACCGAGCTTTAGATTTTTTTAAATTGTGCTTTTTATGTGTTTTTTTTTCTTTTTTTTACTTTCTTCTATCTTTACAAGAAGAAAGTATTGGATTCATGAAAATTTTCGACTTCCGGTTTTCGACGGATTTATACGTTTTAGAAGGTCCTGAACACGTTTTGACTATTTTTAGAAAATGTCTGTCTGTGAGTCTGTGAGTCTGTCTGTCTCTCTGTCTGTCTGTCTGTCTGTCTCTCTGTCTGTCTGTATGTGACAAAAAATTTGTGGGCGCTATATCTCAAGAACTAATGCTCGAAATTTAATAAAATTTCATATTAAGTTAGACCTTGATATGAATTAGTGCCTATTGGTTTTTGGTGAATATTGGCCAGCAGATGGCGCTGCTATACTACGTTTTTCATGATTTTCAAGATTGCTATACCTCAAGAACTAATGCACAGAATTTCACCAAACTTCAGATTCTGTGACCCCTTGATATACATAGACGCTGATTAAGTTTTGGTGTAAATTGGCCAGCAGGTGGCGCTGCTATGCCACGTTTTTCATGATTTTCATGATAGCTATATCTCAAGAACTAATGCATAGAATTTCACCAAACTTCAGATTCCGTGATACCTTGAGGTACATAGCCGCTGATAAGGTTTTAGCGTGAATTGCCCTATAGGTGGCGCTGCTATGCTACATTTTGCACGGTTTTGCAATAGCTGTATCTCAAGAACTAATGCAGAGAGCTTCATCAAATTTTAGATTCTGTTACTCTAGAATATATAACATAATTAGACGCTGATTACATTTTGGTATTAACCTTGCAACAGGCGGTGCAGCTATGCTGCATTTTGCACAATTTTTCCGATAGCTATATCTCAACAACCAACGAACAGAATTTCATCAAACTTCAGATTTTGTTGCAAAATGACATATAACATAATTACACGATGATTACGTTTTGTTATAAATCCTTCAACTGATGGTGTTGCTGTGCTATATTTTACACGTTTTTTTTTTTTAAACTAGCTATATCTCAAGAACTAATCCACAGAATTTCATCAAACTTCAGATTCTTTTGCACCATAACATAATTAGACGCTTTTTTACGTTTTGGCATAAATTTCCAAGATATGGTGTTGCTGTGCTAGGTTTTGCAATTTTTTTTTATAACTATATTTCAAGAACTAAAGGACGAAATTCCATCAAATTTCAGATTCTGTTAGGTCTTGACATAAATAGATGCTTATTAGGTTTTAGTATAAATTACCCAACATGAGGCACTACTAAGCTCATTTTCTCAGAATATTAATTAAATTTTGCGTTTTAGGCTTTTCGGATACCAGATTCTCATTAGGCTAGGTCAAATGTTCGAGGAAATTCGATAGTGGGTAACTTTGGGGTCACCACTTTTATATATATATATATATTAAAATGTACTTATGAGATAGAAGAAAGTTTTGGGATTGACACATCCAACTAGTTTTAATCTTATATTCACTTTTTAAATTTTATCATTTTCTATTTTTCTATAAATAAAAAAACTTTACAGTTAAATTATTCTTTCACTTATGTATTTTCAAAAACTATTGTTATTTTTTTTTTCCAATGGCTCACTGATTATAAGACAATCAATCATAAACTTGGCACAATGTTGCTGTCAATTTGGAAGTTCCTCAAAAGCTTTATACTGATTATTGTTGTTAAGCACTGTCATCAAATAAGACAAATATTATTATGCAAAAATTCTGGTAAATTGGCAGGATTTTTTTTTTTTTTTCATGAGAAACAGGGAATAAGCTGGCGACAATACGTGTACTAGTCACACGCCGACATTTGCAAATCGCAAGCTAATGTTTAATTACAGAAAGGATTTTTTTTCTTTTCAAATTTCTTAGTTTAATTTCAATATAATGGAAATAATAAGTTATATTAATGTAAATAAATTAAATTCTTTTACTTAGGAAAACTAAAAGGATGCTGTATCAAGTGAAATTATATTATCCAATAGATTGCTTTTTTTTTTTTTTTTTTTTTGTAATCTTTCTAAATAAAGAAGGAAGAATTGTCACATTGGCGATTCATGACCTCCACTCCTAGGTACGCACTGTGGAAATCTAGACTCCCCTATTTGTAATCTATATTATTGATGAATGGCCTCCTCCCCCGTAATATGAAAGTATCTTCCGGAATTTTTCAGTTTTTGTATGTATTAATGATTTGAAAGTATAATCCCCTAACCCAACCAAAGATATAGAAATGAAATATCTTTCAGAGAAAAAGGGGTCATGTACCTTTTAAACTCGTTAAAAATCAAGAAAAAAATTGAACGTTTGAATTAGCGCATCTTCAATAATTTTTAATGTATAAGCATGAAATATGGACTATTTATTAAAAAGATTATGCTTTTTAACGTAATGCAACTAGAATCTGTCTTGCCTTTTAAAGAATTTGTGAATTGATGAAATTAAAATAGTTCTTTTTTTTTTAACCCTGTAAGTTATTGCGCGCATGATATCTAGAGAACGTATATATGGATTGTTATGAAATTTGATATGTATAATAAGCATATATGTATTTCCAAAATGATCTGCTCTTAGGTCAAAACTATTTCATTAACTATGTTAAAAAAATACATTTTTTAATGAATAAAAATAGTCATAACTAAAAATATTATCACCGTAAATACTTAAAAATAGATCATTTTAAACACAAAAATTTGCTTAATATGTATACCAAATTTCACAACAATTCATACCTACGTTCTAGAGAGAGTGTGCAAGAAAAAAGGAACTCTTTTATAAGCATATACTGGACAATTGCACCATAAGATTTAACTACTAAGAATGTATTTATTAAAAATACTACACACTGCTCAATGGTGCACAAAACAAGAACTTTAATATGAACTTATACAATTAAAATAAAATAAAAATATCAACGTTTCGCGCCGTCTTTTGCGGCCGTCTTCAGGAAAATATGATAATGAAAAGGACCAAAAGTTTGTTTCCTGATCGAGAGATATAATTTCTAATAAATTAAATTCGAAAAGAATTAAAAGTTTAAAAAGGTTGCCACATACACGTGAATAAAAATTAAAAATTATATTATAATATTTAATTCTTTTCGATTTTAATTTATTAGAAATATCTCTCGATCGGGAAACAAACTTTTGGTCCTTTCATTATCATATTTTCCTGAAGACAGCTGTAGAAGACGGCGCGAAACGTTGATATTTTTATTTTATTTTAATTGCACAAGTTCATATTAAAGTTCTTGTTTTGTGCACCATTGAGCAATGTGTTGTATTTTTAATAAATACATTCTTACTAGGAACTCTTTGAATTTCAACAATACACAAATTCTCTAAAAGGCTAGTCAAATTCTATAATGGTGAAATATTATAAAGCAAAATCTGTTTAATCAATATTTAGAATTTCATGTTTATACATAAAAGGTTTTTAAGTTTGTCTAAATCAAACTTTGAATTTTTTAGGTAAATTCCATCAAAAACGTTTAAAACGTACAAGACCCCTTAATTGTTTCTTTATACTTGCACATAACACTATTACATAACCCTTATAGACCGGGAAGCAGTGACATTTTTTTTTACAAATAAGCTTATTTAAAGTATTCAATTGATCTTACTTAATCAATCACTAAAACAGCCGTTATCTGTCTTGGAAACAATAGATGCGGCCTCGAACCGCAAGATCACCATTTAAAAGGAAATGAATGGCAGAAAATATCGTCACTAGCATGCGTAATAGCCTCCAATCTTCCATAATAGGGAAGACATATAGCATTATTTTTCTTTTACTGGGGGATGTTGCCGCATCCACCGCAGTCCCGTCGGCTGTTATCGTGTTTGTTTTATTAAGCTTAATGTCAGTAGCTCTATCACAGTTCATGAAAAATTACTTATTGTAAGAAACTGTGCATCTAACATTTCTAGCAACGAGCCTTGAGCTTGAGCCATCGATATCCCTTCAAAAAAATATTCTGAATGCAGACTAGACATTAAAAGACCATTAAATAATTGCTAACGTCGATGTTTTATAATTATGTATAGATTACATCACAGTTACATAATAACAGTTCTAAACTCTCAGTGTGTCAGCGGATTGACCTTAGGATTTCCTACTCATTTATCTGTCCCCTGATTATCGCTTTATGAATCTGTGCCAATGTTGCGACCTAAGCAACAAACTATCACTCATCTTTATTTATTTATTTATTTTATAATCAACCACTGAAAAAATTTAATCTCTTTCTGATTAAAGCGAAAAAATGCTCACGATTTTGATTTGTTTGCTTGCTTGTGAATTATGGCATTCTTACTTTTCCAAAAACATTTATCCAGAATTATTATTACTCTGATAAAAAGCCGTGGATTTCCACGCGCATGACTTTTGAAATATGCCAAGTGATATTTTGAGTGCCTATTTATATATTAGAGGAAATTATACTGATATGCAAAATGTGAATATTAATTGTTATTAATTTTTTTTATTATTTTATTTATTTATTTATTTATTTATTTATTTATTTATTTATTTTTATTTTTATTTTTATTTTTATTTTTATTTATTTATTTATTTAGTTATTTATTTATTTTTTGAGGAAACCTAGTCTTGATTCTTGTACTGCATTAGATGAACATTAGACATCCCTTTTGATAAAATCTTTATTTCAACCCGTTTGCAGCTATCCCCCCCCCCCAAAAAAAAAAAAAAAAAAAAAAAAAAAAAAAGTCTTGGGCTGTCGATTAAAACATTGAATTGATGTCGATTAAAACATCAAAACATGTAGTCGTGTAAACATGAACCAGCGACCCCAAGGTGCTATGTCACCCTTTGTAATATTTCTCTGCACCCTTTCGGAAGTTTTCTGATACTAACCTTTCTAGAATTTAAAATATGTTATAAAAATGCTTACATTTCATTTATATTGCATGTTTTTATATTGTATGTAGCATCAAGATTTTTGGCTCTTTACCCTACCAAATAGGTAGATGAGCCTTTGGAAAGTATAATTCTTAATTTGTTATATTTAAAACAAGAATATGTTTTAAATTTTATAACATGCATTTCACAACATGCAGGTCCCATGCATTTCCAATTATGTTTCCTCATGGTGATCTGACATGGACGTACAATATGTGTTTTTAAAAAGTTAAGAAGATTACATATTTACAGTACTTTGGACACATTTTAGCACTGCGGATAAATTGTTTTAACCCTTTACTCAACTCTGTTTACTTAATTCATTTTACGTTATTTTTTAACCCCCATTTTTTTTAAAATCAAAGACGAAAAGAGACATTGTATCTCTTAATCGCGGCTGATTTGGCCTTGAATATCTCCAATCAAAGGAAATTAATGGAAACCCGTTTACAGGAAGATTACCACTTTTCTTTTAAATTATAATTCAATATTTTTAAAGCCGATGAAAATAGCGTGCTTTTAGAATCTGGAGCGCCAGAATGGGGGTTGTCGACCTAGCTCGTAGGGGGCAGTGCCACTGCCCCCTCTACAGGAGGCAATGGTAGTGCCCCCTAGTATATTAAATAAATACAGTAAAACCTCCATAACGGACACTCCCGAATAGCGGACACCTTTATTTAACGGACAGTTTTCAAATCCCCACTCCCAAAACTTTATTTTTTGTATGTTTAACCTCTGAATAACGGACATTCCGAATAGCGGACAGTAATTTTGGCAAAAAAGAATAAAAAAAATTTTTAATGAGGAAAAAAAATCCTATAAATTTATCAAAAGCAATGTATCACAAATTTTGTAATCACAGATAAATGTGGGGATGAGCTGCAGAAAATCCTCTCTCCCCCCCTACATGTATCCCCTACAATGTTTGGTGCCAAGTGATGTCTCGATAATCGAAAAGTACCGTTACTTTACAGGCATGATTATTTGATCGTTTGATTAAAAAAGAAAAAAATAGTAATTTTTATTTTAATAGAACAAATATTGTTTTATATAAATGCTGTTGGTGGACCCGAGTGTATTTTAAAAGAAAATAATTTTCTTGTGTTAACTTCGTAACACATGCATCTTATGCTTTTTATATTTATTTGTTTGATATTATAATTATGTATTTAATGGGTAAAATATCGAAAGTCAGCCCACCATCAGAAGACAAATATAATATAATACTTTCAATAATAATAATAAAATATAATAATTTTAAGGGCGGCTTTTAATTGTAATTTTTGTGAAATAGAGGCAAAAATTGGAAGGGGGGGAATATATTTGAATTTTATAAATTTTCCAGAATTTTTATAATTTGAAAACTATATGAAAGAGGCTTATATTTAGAGGAGAGTTATTTTTATTACTTTACAGTAATTATTTACTGTGGCTTTTCATTATGTATACATTAAAAATGTTCTCTCTTGTATGTAAAGTATCGCAAACAAAAATAATTTTATTCGGCATTTACTATCTTTGTAAATTATATGTTTCAAGCATATGCAATTTTTAAGGCAACACAACACTTTATATTCGGCCTGTTTAAATCTAAATTTACCACCTTATAGCAACATAACAAAAAAATATATTGAAAACAACATTTATTAATTAAAATTTAAAAAAGCAAAACATTAAAAATAACATAAAAACAAAATTTAAACAAGTAGAACAAAAACACAAATAAAAAACACCATAAAGGGGCCGTTCATAAAGGATGTCACGCTTGAAGGGGAAGAGGAGGGTTCATGAAATTGTGACAGTTTGCGACAAGGAGGTGGGAGGAGGTAAGAAGAAATGTGACATCACACATCTTGGTTAAAATAAAAGCAATAAAATTCAGTAGATTAAATTATAAAGTATGAAGTTATTTTAAAATTAAAATATTTTGTGTTAATAAATATAATATTTAAAGCCAAATATGTTAAATTCTATGTCAAATTCCAAAATACTACTGTTTTCAATTGATCTTTCATATTAATACTTTATTACTATTCTATATCATTTCTTTAAAACATCGACCCAGGATAATTTTTCCTAGTTTTTATCTCATTGATAGGGTTTTCCTTCCTGAACGTTCACCATCTCCTAGTTTTTATTTTGTAAATACTTTTGTAAATATTTGTAAATATTTTTATTTCTCTTATACTCTTATCTTTTTTTTTTTTTTTTTTTTGGTATAGTGCCCTTAAAGGGCCTTTGTTTTCTGGGACCCGGCTTCTTCCCCCCCCCCCCTTGTTTCTGACGTTATGTTTGTCAGACTTTGACTATGACTTGAATTGTTCCATGTATCATTTCTCTACTAGCCCTCTCACTGACAAGCCCGTCTATAGACGTTCCCTAAGCTCCAGATTTCACAGCAATGCAAGCAATAATTAAAATGATATAACTCAGTTGATTTAATGGATTTTTAATACAATGTGCAATAATTAACTCACTTAAGGATAACGTTCATATTCGTAAATAAGATTTTTCTATAATTTTGAAAGAATCATATATTTTTAGCAATAAAAAAAAATGCTCAGAAAACAACATTACAATTTTGCCCTTTTGCAAGACTGTCAGAGCGCTAGAGGTAAGGAGTTGATCTCTCCAGGCACTCTGACAATTATCTCGTCCAAGTCCAAGTATCATTTCTTTTTCTTGTTGTAAACTTTATTTTATACAAAATATGAATGATTTTATTGTTCAGCTCAAAAATGTCATTAAAACACATGATTAAAATTTAGAAATAAAATTTGAAATATGATCTAAAACGTAGTGCTTTGCCTCTGAACTACAAGTATACGTTTACATAATATAGCGTGACATGTAACAAGAGGGGAGAAGAGGGTAAAGTGATGTATGACACTTTGTGACAAAGGGGGGAGGGGAGTAAAAAATATGGAAATAACGCGTGACATCATTTATGGACGGCATCAAAAACAAAAACAAAACACATCAAAACAAAACAAAACAAAACACACATAAAAAAATATAAAAATTTTAATTGGAAATGAAACGCTTCATCCGGCGCAGTAAATTGTTAGTTAATATGATTATAATTTTTTGAGCAATAAGGATGTTTCTTTTACTCAATTCGATACTGCTTGAGTATATTTGGTGTTATATATATTTTGACGAAATTAGTTAGTCAGAGAGCATTACTATGTATATCAAAAATATTTAAGTATACGATTACATATAATTTTGG
This sequence comes from Maratus speculifer, assembly GCA_964019185.1. Lineage (NCBI taxonomy): Eukaryota > Metazoa > Arthropoda > Arachnida > Araneae > Salticidae > Maratus > Maratus speculifer. The sequence goes on along the minus strand of OZ025289.1, from coordinate 102,085,845 downwards.
TTTTTCGATGCACTTTATAAATTGTTTACACATGTTTTATTTTTCATATTTTATATTATGCATATCCATGATGGGTAAATATTACGGTGGCCCCCAACGACTAGTTGTAATCTGTGTTAGAAACGAATACGATATCCGTAGATTCGTTAGGCTAATCTCAATCTTCTGGTACTTTTTCCGACTCTTGCATACTAATTAACTACACATTACTAGTAACATTTAAAACCAAAGTCATCATCATCCTTGTCTTTTCCCAGCACATGCTCCCAGCAATTTGACCATCAGAGCCCACTGTGATCGGGCATCACAACATCACTCTTCTCTTTTTTTGTCATCTGCTCTCAGTATTTTCAGCATCACAGCCCATTGTCATCAGGACATAAAACCTTGCATTTTCTCATCACTAACCTTTAAGCATTCATACCATCATAGCCCACTGGGCTTTAAAAAAATTGTCTTCCATTCTTTTTGGCAAATTTCATGTGCAGTTTTTTAAGTGGGGGGGGGGGGGGGGAGGCTATAATCGATTTCTCATAGCTCAATTGTATTTATGTGAAATCGATTCTCGTAATCATTATGTACAAATTAAAGTAATTGTTTTTTTAGAGGGGAGGACGATAAGGCTATATTTAACTCCGCGCGCGTAAAAAAAGCAGAGCTGGACAATTCATCAACCTTTTTTTATTTCAAGCCACTTTTTAAGGATCAACTTCGGTTTCATTTTTAATTAACAGTTAGGACAAAGAGATTGATATTGACTATTATGTACGCGTGGTTCTCTGAAGCTAAATTTAATTTAATTAATTGTACTTTTAATGCGTGTAAGATTTTTATAATAATTCTTTTGTATTAAAAAGAATTCAAATAATTTGTCAAGCAACCATTGGCTAATAAAAAAGTTGCTTTTTAGTGGCAGAAACAAGAAATAGTTTAACGAACAAAAGGGAAAAGACGATTAGGCTGTATTAGGAAAATTCAGAGAGTATTTTATATCAATGGAACATTAAATTGTACAACAGTGTTTGATCTATTTTAAGGATGATTATTATACTATAAACTATTTGTCCTGAATTTGACGTGAATTTTTATTAAGAAGCAATGATTTATTAACACTATTTCAAAGAATCAATTGTCCAGCTCTGCTGTAGCGGAGAGGAAGGCCTCATCGATGAGACTCCACCTTCACGTCGTGATGAGGCTTAAGAATGCTATTTCAGTGCCATCTATGTATCTATTGCAAAAATTTTAAATGCCAATAACACTAAAAATAATTTATTATTTTCCTGTATCTATCCTGTAAAGGAAATTTTTAAAACGTGTTGAATAATGAACGATTTTTTTCTCGTTATTGAAACATGATGCCAGAAGTCGAAAATTTAATACATAACCTAAAACATAACATTTGAAACATAAATTTCGTAATGGAAAGCTGTTAGCGACTAAATTCATTTTTATATTGGCAAATATCATCGGTAATTGGTAGAAAGTTAATTCTACAAAATAAACAGTCACTGAATTTTATAATTCAGGCGATTATGTTCAAAAGAAATGAAGTGGCATTCAAATTAAGAGTGTCTCATATGACAAATTTATATTTTTTAGTCCAAATATTCTTTCTGTCACGAATTTAATCAAACACCTTCTACACTATATTGCCATTGATTATGGGACACTTGCGATTTTAGACATTTTACTAAATATTTAGAAAAATACATGAGGAATCATCTCGAAACTCTTAGTGTATAAATATAATAGTATAAGTCATACATCCCCGTGAAGATTTTTTCCCGAAACTCCAAAGGGGACCGTCAACAAATTAAAAAAGAATGAATATCTTTTGAATAACCCTGTCAAAACTAATGTAGCAAAAGCGCTCAAACTCTGGATTGTGATTGAATGCTTTATTGTAATAAGCCTTGTTCATTTTTATGCAAATAGCATGCATACTCGCAGAGTAATTAAGGTTTTTATAAAAATGATCCCAAATTTTTCCAAGTTTTTTCCTTATAATTTTCAGAGTTCTTGATATAAAATATTATTTTTTTCAGAAAATATGACAAACAACATTGCACACAGTACCCTGTAATCAGAATTAAAAAATAATGAAAATTGTATAAAAAATGAGTTGGTTTACTAAATAATTTTTTACTGCGCATGCGTCAGCGATATCAAAATTTCATTTGTATATTATGTTAGCTAAATGTATAGAGCAACTTTTGTGAAAGTCACAAAATCATAACTTGAAAATTCTGACAATAATCGTCAATTGAATAAGTCGAAAATCCGTTATTCTCAAAATGAAGCAAAAACAAGAGGGGTTGTATCCATATATTCATTGATTAGTGTCAAATATAGAATACACAATATGGGATGTACTAATGCATTTGGATAAAATCCCTCATTTTTTTGGTTCATTTTGGAAACAACGGATTTTGTCCTTTTTCTATAGACGATTACTTTCAGAATTTTCAAGCTATGATTTTGAGACTTTTACAAAAGTTGCTCTATACATTTAGCTAACATAATATGCAAATGAAATTTTGATATCTTTGACGCATGCGCAGTAAAAAATTATATAGTAAACCTACTCATTTTTCCTACAATTTTTATTATTTTTTAATTCTGATTACAGGGTACTGTGTGCAATGTTGTTTGTCATATTTTCTGAAAAAAATATTATTTTATATTAAGAACTCTGAAAATTATAATGGAAAAACTTGGAAAAATTTGGGACCATTTTTATAAAAACCTTAATTACTCTGCGAATGTGCATGCTATTTGCATAAAAATGAACACAGTGTATTACAATAAGGCATTCAATCATAATCTAGAGTTTGAGCGCTTTTGCTACATTAGTTTTGACAGGTTTATTCAAAAGATATTCATTCTTTTTTAATTTGTTGACGGTCCCCTATGGCGTTTCGGTAAAAAATCTTCACGGAGATGTATGACGTATACTATTCTATTTATACACTAAGAGTTTCGAGATGATTCCTCATGTATTTTTCTAGATATTTAGTAAAATGTCTAAAATCGCAAGTGCCCCATAATCAATGGCAATATAGTGTATTAGGCGGGTAAACATCAATAATAACTTTCAACAAGTTATGGTAAACACAAAATTTAGCCAAAATTGATGTGCCACTGTTGTTGTTAATAATAATCAAAATTGTTCAAGTAGTCTTTCAATCAGTGTTGCCAGATGGGGGATTTTGTCCCCATTTTGGGGGATTTTGAGCCTCCAGGGGAATTTTTTGGGGACAAGTAATTCTTGGGGACATGCTTGGGGACTTTTAACATATTTGGGGGAAAACTTGGGGAATTGTTATCACAGTTTAAATTTTTATTTTCAGACGTTTGCCAATGCTGGATCTGTCCCGAATTAGATTTTGATTTGGAAAATGAAAATAAAATACAGAAATAATAGGTATAAAACATTATTTTCATGGTCGTGCCTATCGTTTACATGTACTACTGATTCATCACGATTTGCCTTGGACTATCTCCAACATAAAATTTTAAAATAAGTAAGTGAGGCAGATTTTCCTATCATCCCGATCGGACACACAAGCACAAAAATGCATTTCCCTTATTAGTATAGATTTATACAACAATTTTATAACTTTTTTTGCTGTTTGTTAATGCTTGTTAATTTGTGTTTCATAGAATGCAAGTAGAGATATTTGTAATTGCAAGACCTCCAATTACATACTACAATCACAATGCTACATTTATAATCGACAATTGTGCAATGAATGCTGCAGCTCTATTTTTTTTTTTTTTTTTTTATAAGGAACTTGAATGAAAACTCTACGATCTTAAATGACTTAGATCTTTACATTATTAAATCTCCAGGCATGTTCAAAACGTTTATTTGCTGTGCTTTTTAAAAGATGTTAAAAGCAGCTATATTTGCTTTACTAGTGACGAAATCACAGTGATTGATGTAACATAGATGCTTTACATTAGATAAGTGCTTCAGTGGGGGTAACAAAAATTGAAAATCATGTTTTATAGTTTAAGTCAGATGAAAGCAGATAATGCCAAAATCATCTCAGATTCATTCAAAACCTACTATTACAGATGGTCTAAACCTTGAAAAAGCTATTGGTATAAAGCGTAGTTTGAGCTAATGCAATGATAGGCCAGCTAGAGGTCTGCACGGGCCGGGCCGCGGCCCGAAGCCCGAGCCCGGCCCGGCCCGGCCCGCGGGCCGAGTTCGGGCCGATTTCCAATAATGGCATTCGGGCCGGGCCGGGCTCGGGCCTTACTTCTGAAGACTCGGGCCGGGCCGGACCTAGTCACTAATCTTTCGGGCCGGGCCGGGCTCGGGCCTTAATTTTTTTGCTGGACGGGCCGGGTCTAACTTTTTTTCCGTACGAAACCGAGACTGATTCCATTTCTTCCTAGTTTTCATGGACCAAAATAATCAGTTCCTTCCCGGCCTCGCCCTGAAAAATAGGGCAGCCCATTGTGATTGACATTGTACCTTTTTAATAAATGTTAGGTGGGGCTTGTTGAGCTCAAGCCATATGGTAGGCCTCCCCACCTAACTGAATCTAAATCTGAATCTTCCTATATGAAAATCCTTTTCTCGACTTTTTATAAATCAGTAATATTTGGCTTCGTCCAAAAATGTTTGCAAAATGGCGTATTCTTTTAAGCCGTCATTATTCTACAATTAAACATTAGAATTTAATCCTTTTAAAAAATCGTAGATTACTAGGCGTTTTAAAATAGAATTAAACACATACACATAAAAAAAAAAAAAAAAAAAAAAACATGACGGAATTTTTTTTTTTTTAACTGAAAACTGAAATTTTTTTTTTTAAATGTTCATCCATGCAAAATGAATACAACAATACGGGAGGAGAAAAAAGTATATTAAACATTTACATCTGTTAAGAAGGGAATGTATTTTTTTTTTTTTTTTTTCCGTTCCAAAGCGATTTCGTCTTTGGAAATTTTACCATATACCGCTTTTTCGACTTTTTGTTTCCATTACAGGGAATATGGATTAATAATACTAGTGATAACTGAAACATTTACATACAACAAACAAAGATTCATTTAAAAGCGTAAATATCGCAGCCTACGGCACTTCTGCATAAATGGAGATTATAAACATGAAAGAAAAAATAATATATTTTTTTTTGGTCAGAACTCATCCATAAGATTAAATATCAATGTTCTGTAGAATTCACTTGAGCCGGGCCGGGTTCGGGCCGAATTTTAAACTTTTTTCCGGACCGGGCCGAGCTCGGGCCGAAATTTTAACTTTCGGGCCGGGCCGGGTCGGGCCAATATTTTTTACGTTCGGACCGGGCCGGGCTCGGGTCGAAATTTTAATTTTCGGGCCGGACCGGGTCGGGCCAATATTTCTTTCGTTCGGGCCGGGCCGGGCCCGGGCCGAAATTTTAACTTTCGGGCCGGGCTCGGGCCTGGAAATTTCGGCCCGTGCAGACCTCTAAGGCCAGCATTATCAACTAGCAACGATTTAAATAACATGTGTAAACAAGCATCGTTGTAATATGTATTTCTTATTTTTGTCGATTAGTCCTGAATATACAGGCAAAATTCTGTTGAGTTTAAATGTTTTTTGTAAATGGGGAATTTTTTTAAAAAAAATGCTTGATTTTGGAGAAAAATTGAGTTTAAATTTGTTTAAAAAAAATTTTTAACAGAAAATTGAAAGTTGAAAACTTGCCTTTTTGTGCAGAAATTGCGTTGGGGACTTTTTTTTGAAAAAAGGCCTGATTTGGGGGAAATTTTCAGAAATTTGGGGGAAAATGGCTTTTGACAATCTGGCAACACTGCTTTCAATTGTCAATGGGAGAGCAATTAGAGGTTAAATAATAGTTTATTAAATAGAACAATTCACATTAGAATATGAAAATTTAGCCAAGATGCTACATGAAATTACTTCAGAATACTACACATATCTACTCTGTAGACAAAGCCAAGATTTTACATGTTTTCTCTCTGGTGACAGAGTCGAGATTGACAAGCTTTATAAAAAAATATATATATAATAACAAAAAAAATAAATAAGTAAAATAAAATAAAATATGTTTACATCATCATGATTACAAAATTGCAATTATTTTAATTTACATATCACAAGTCATATTAAATTAGCTGTAATTTATTAGAAATAGCTATAAATTTATATTTTGAATGACATCAAGCAATTATAAAACCAATAAATATATTTTTAATAATCTCAAAATCAACATAACTTGACAACTTATCGAGAAATCAAAAACATTAAATTAATACTAAATCATCATTGATATTCCAAATTTGTTATAAAAACAATTAAGTCAGTATTAAGTAACTTGAAATCATTATTTTACTCATAAATATTCATCAAGAACTTTCAATATAAATAAATTATATTTTTGTCAAGGCCAAATCAATTATGATTTCATTAATTTGATTTCTTCTCCAAGGGCATTACGCCGAAGCAACCTTCTCCTCCATGAACGGAGTTCATCAAACTTTAAACTAATATAATTTACATAATCTTAGCAGTGTTCTTAAACAAATAAATATTAATTAATCAAATATTAAAGTAAATAAAAAGTGTAAAACATTTTACCTGAAAAGTTAAATAAAGTATTAAAATAAAATAAAATTCAAATTAATCAATATACTACTTTGAAACTGACAAGATGGTATAAACTGAAAAATAGAAAAAAACATTAATATATCTTATATTTCAGTAAATCACGAAAATTTGATATATATTAAAAAAAATCAAAATGCTTCATTAACACGTTCGCTGTCGCTTACGTGAAGATGTGATGATGGTTAATGCCACACTGTAGAAGTGGGTTTTTCCCAGAAGCCGATTTACTTTTTATAACAAAGAATCGGTGAAAGATTTTCCCGCGCCAGCGCGTGACCGGCTATTGAGATATCACCCCACATCACGCGCTGACGCGTGAGTGGCCCTTTAATGTTGGCGCCATATCACGCGCTGGCGCGTGATCGGCAGCGAATGTGTTAAAATGTAAAGGAGAAAGTTTGGTGATGAGGCATTTTAGTTCTCCATGAGCAGTTTGTAATTTTACCACACGAACATGATTATCATCACCAGGAAATAGTTCAATTATTCTGCCCAATTTCCATCTTAATGGGGGTTGATTTTCTTCCTTTATCAGCACAAAGTCATAAATTTTTAAGTTCGGGTTATTTTTAAACCAATTTGTTCGTTGCTGCAGTTGTGAGAAGTCTGAAGACCACCTTTTCCAAAAATTATGGAAAATCTTTTCCAGCAATTTACAGCTTTCCAAAGGAGTAATATATGTAGAAGAGATATCAGGCTCAGGTAAGGAGGTCATTGGTGCTCCTATAATAAAATGTCCTGGTGTCAAATCAGTCAAGTCATTTGATTCAGAAGACTCAGTCACGAGCGGTCTTGAATTTAAATATGACTCCATTTGTGCAATTAATGTTAAGAATTCTTCATAAGTTAAAATCTGTTCGCCAATTGCTCTTTTCAAATGATTTTCCATTTGTTTTATTCCCGCTTCCCAAAGGCCTCCAAAGTGAGGGGCAGAAGGTAGATTAAATTTCCATATTATCATTTCGTTAGTGAGATACTTGTGAAAATTTTCATCAGAAACAATTCGAGACATCATTTTTTTTAATTTCTCGGTTAGTTCTTACAAAATTTATACTTCTATCTGAATATATATGTAGAGGCTTTCCACGTCGAGCCACAAACCTTTTCGGTGAGGCTAGAAATGTTTCAGTTGTAAGATCTGTGACTAGTTCAAGATGGATAGCTTTTGTTCTGTAACAAACGTAAAGGCAAATATAATACTTAAAAGGTTTCACACCCTTATGAGGTTTGATCATAAAAGAGCCAGCTAAATCCCATCCTGCCTTTGAAAATACTCGAGCTTGTGTCACACGTAATGATGGAAGATTTTCCATCAACTGAGATGAAAGGTGTGAAGTATTTGGGAAACATTTCATGCATTTCCTTATTTCTCTTTTCGCAGCTTCTTAAGCATTAATTGTCCAAATTTTTGTTGAATAACTGAACTTGTTAATTGAGTGCCGCTATGAAGATGTTTCTCATGAAAATATTTTATTATCGAATCTGTAACATGATGTCTTTTAGGTAGAATGATTTGATGTTTTTGGTAATTAGACATGTTAGCCTTTCTTAACCTGCCTCCAACACGAAAAATACCATTTTCGTCAAGAAAATGTTTGCTTTTAGAATTTAGAATGTTCAGCTCTTCTACGAATTCAGGGGTTTGAATCAATTTCACAATAGCGTTCGTTGCTCTTTCAAGTTCCGGAAAAGTTAAGAAATCATTAATTTGTTCAGATGGACATCTACTGTTTTTGATAAATCGGAGACACACCAAGCCATAATTCTTCTCAATTTGGTCCAGGATGAAAATTTATATAAAAGTTCGAATTCAGGAATATTCTGGGATACGGAGCAAACAAGCGTTTTACGTTTTTCCTGCTGGGCGGCCTCTTCATCAGATAGACTCATTGGAGTTTCATGGGTAAATAGTGGTAAAGATATTTCCTTCAACCAGCAGGAACCATTTAACCATACAGAATTATTAATCAATTCAGATGCAGAACAAGATAAGAGATGAGAGCGTCTGCAGGATTTTCCTTTCTTTTATAAATTCCCATTGCACATGAGCAACAAGTTCTTGAATTTCACGTACGCGATTTGTGACAAAACTGTTCCAGTACTAGCACTGCATTTTGTCCAGTGCAAAACAATTTGGGAATCGCAAAGACAAAATATATTTTCATTAACAGTTTTAAGTATTCCCTTTAAATAATTCGCTAATCTTATAACTGGTCCCCCCCCCCCCAAAAAAAAAATGCTTTCACATTTCACGATGGTAGTAGAAAAACTAATAATTAAATTATAGGTACACTCGTAACTAGAGACAAGGGGGGAGGGGGGTGCCATAAAAAAAAAATCGTCAATTGGCAGGGACAAAAAATAAGTAAATACGAGAAACTTGCGTTGCATAACTTGTAATGTTATGAGATAGGAAAAACTGACTTATTACGATTAAATTTTAATAGATATTTTAAGATGAGATGCCAAACTACTAGTAAAGGGCTGCAACTTTTTTAATTACATATTAAACTGATTTGAATCTGATTGGCGGTGGGCGGAGCTACAAATAGGAAATGACTTCATGAGTAGAAGATTGTAGCAAATTCCAGACCATTTCTTTCCCAGAAGTACAGATTTCAAAACTATTTTTATCATTTTAAAATAAACGAAATGTTATACAAGACAGAAAATCTTACAGGGAAGCTTTAAAAAGTATAGAATTAAAATAATTAGGATGAGCGAAGCGAATCCTCTACTAGGCCACTCAAATTACAATTTGTCGTACACTTTACAAAAAAACTATTCAATATTTTGACTTCAAATTAAACACAAAAATAAAATATGATCTGTAGATTTGCAGAATATAATTTTTTTTACAGTAAAACGTTAAAAAAATATTATTTTAATTAATTTATTTTACATGCATTTCCAATACGGACGCATTTTAGCAAATAAATAAAAAATGAAACGCGTATATTTTCAGAAAAAAAAATATAAATCATGGAGTAAGTGATTATAGATAGAATCACGATTAATTTAATAAATAAAATATGTTTTCATTATTCAGCAAAATCGTTTGCACAAATGACAGTTTTAAAAGAATGTTTTATGAATGAATGTTTATGAATGTTTTAAAAAAATTGTATTATGGATTTTTTTTTTTTTTTTTTTTTAATGGCAACAAAAGAATTGTAAACAAATAAAATGAATTGTTAAATTTGTTATATAAATGAAAAATTAAAAGAATTGCGTGAACTTGTTGCCTCGATTCAAGCTCTTTATAAATGTACTAAAGGAAAAGTTGGCCGATTAAGAAATGACAAGTGGACTTCAACCATTTCTTACTTTATCATTTGTATCGAAAGTATGTAATGTTACGTTCTTATTTGTGGACCGAAAAAGGTTTAGTGAACGGGACTTTAGACTTTGTTGCACGTATTAAAGAAAATCACAAGCCACCAGACTAGATACCGCGAATAATCATGGATAAATTTGAATACTACAATAATTTAACTTAAAAGAATTGGTGCGTACCAATTCCCCCAATAGTAATTGAATTCTGGAAATATGGAAGCATAAATTGCTCAAGGAAAGAATTTCTTCTGCAGTTAGCTTTTGCTGTTACAATTCATAAATCCCAAGGTTTAACATTAGATGAAGCAGTTGTAGATATTGAGGATATATAGGCACCAGTTGGCTTAAAAACGTACGTAACGTTGTCAAGAGTGAAAATCCTTCAAAATTAAGCATTCAACAGAAATCTTCCTTGCGAAAAATTCTTTAATATCAAAAATTCTCATGCACTAACATGTATAAAAACGAAGAAATTAGACTAAAAAGTTTTATAGTTAAAAATTCATAGTGCCGACGAGAGCAGATTTCAAATGTTTTTCCAGAAAATAGGATTTTAAAGAAATAACTTTCTTCAAGCTTTCTTCAAATATATTATTCTAAAATAGCTATCAAAGATTATTTGATGTTAATGACAAAGATTGGAAACATGCATATTTCAAACAACTTTAAAAAACACCAGTGGCTACTAGAAATTGTAAAAAAAAATCTTTAAAAGAATTTTTAGTTGAAAATTTAAAAATATTTTGTAAAAGTTTGCTTCGAAAATATTTTTTTATGCCAGTCTTACATCATAAATCAATAAATTCTTAGGAAATTGATAGTTATTTGGCTGAACTTACATTTGTAGAATTAAAATGCGCCAAAACATAAAATAACGTTTTTGTTTAATAAAGATGCAAAAATAATATTAAAAAATATTGTTACTTTCAAATATATGCTTTATAAAAAAAATGCTTCGCGAATCCAAACAAAGCATGGCTTTTACTAGTTTTAGAATGCGAATTTTTTTATATTAAATGAGAATAAAGATTAATAAAATATTTTTTAAATTAAATTAAATAAAAAAATGGTAGTGGTTGAAAGTAACGACAACAGTCACAAATGAAAAGGGCACAAGAAAACTTGGAGTGTTATAAAAAAACATCTGGTTACAAAAGAAAGTGTTTATATACAATTTTAATCTAATAAAAACTTGCTTTTTAATCTAATAAACACCCTTTCGGGTTCTTGCTGATACGTTTTGTACTTTGTTGATTTCTACGCTTAGTTAGTAAGTGATAAATCACGTATTAAATATTCAGTAATTTCTAGCGTAATTTAATTGCTGAAAATTAATTATATTTGTATGTGTGTTTACCGATGCTGGGTTTGTTTGTGTCTCATGTTATGCCTCAGGATTGCGTGGTCATGAAGACTATTCCATCTTGTGCTGCAGTGCAACCTTACCAACATATGGACGTGAAAAAAATTGATCCTCATACCTTAAATGATAGAGCACTTGAAGCGCTATTCCAAGGGTTCTGGACTCGATTCCCGACTTGGACATTTTTCACCCTGTTGGATTCTACGCTTATTTAGCAAGTGATAAATTACGTATTAAATATTCAGATATATTTTTACTTTTTTCTATTTTCAATAGAAGAAAGTATTGTAAAAGAAATTTTTTCGATTTCCGCTTTTCGACGGTTTTACACGTTTTAAGGGCCAGAGATTCCAAAAAACATGCTTTTGCAAAATGTCTGTCCGTCCGTGTGTCTGTGCGTCTGTATGTTGCCATTCTACCATCAAAAAGTGTATGAAGATGCGCTTAAAATTGAACCAAATTTTTTGTGAATGTTTTTGGTTGTAGCAAGCAGGTTCTCCTTCAGTTTTGAAATGTTCCGCCAGAAGGGAGCGCTGCAGTAGCGATTTTTGTGCCATTTTCAATATTGAACTGATTAAAAGTGTATGAAGTGATGCATCGAACTGAATGAAATTTTTTGTATAAGTGTTTGGCTTATGGTCAGCAGACCCTCGCCTGAATTTGAAAAAAATCCGCCTGAAGGAGGCGCTATAATCGCGATGTTTGTACCATTTTTATTATTTTACCATCAAAAAGTGTTTGAAGTTATGCACAGAACTGAAATAAATTTTTTGTGTATGATTATTTTTGGGTATGACGAGTAGAATCTTCCGGATTTTGAAAAAAATCTGCCTATCTATTGTTCATCGATTCGTGCAGAGACGGAAACTCGTTTTTACTCCTATTAATTGACTGAAGCAGAAATTTAAGATGAAAATCATAGTTAGTATAGTATTGAATTAATAATATTAACGCATTAACATGCGTGACTAAATTTTGAGAGATTAAAATGTACGTATGAAATAGAAGAAAGTTTTGGGATCCGTACATCCAACTAGTTTTATTATAACAAAGAAATTAAAGATACATCGAGACAATTTCAGGATCGGAAATCAAAGTAGGCATCTTTGCATGCGATCCAAACGGATTCAAAGAAAAAACCCAGGCAGTGCTGTAGTTGGAAAAAAAAATATTGGTGGGAACTCAACCTTTCATAGAGTATGATACTACTGAATTTTTTGCTAACCCAAAAGCAAATTTGAAACATTTAGCGAAATAATTATTATATTCAAGTTTTTATAGTAATATAGTTTGCTTTGCTCAATAAGAATAGGGCAACTGACGTCAATTCAGAATCTCTGCTTTCTTAATACTAGATATGACAAAAAAAAAAAAAAATGGCGGCTTCCAAAGGTGGATTTTTTCAGCGTGTGTACAGTTCCTTTAGTTTTGGTACCAATAACTTTTTTAAGTTTTTTCACTTTATCTTTCTGAGATTAAACAAGTCTAAGAAATCTTTTATAAAAAGACTGGAGTCAAAACTTAGGGGACCTTGCATGATTTTACAAAATCCGTCTTCCGCAGCCGTCATTTTAATGTCAACGCTCAGGCTGATGCCTAGTATTCAAGGGCCGGTGGCAGCTTGACGGCTTCAAAGCATCAGATTGGTCGAAATATCTCCTTTCTAGATAAGGAAAAGGTTCTTCTTAAAACTAGCAAAAATTAACGTTTTGCTTGAAGAAAAAATGGATTTTTCTCGTATGCTATTTTTTATTTATTTAATTTTTTTAGTAACAAACCAATTATTTCTGGAAACGGCGCGGCGCTCCCGTACATTCCCGCCCAATTACAGAACTGAACTCAAGGAAAAACTTTGGTAACCATGATGTCGTGGACTGGATTTTTTTTCATTTCTTCTTTGAATGATATATTTTCGATTTTAACCAAATATTTTACGTATTTTTAACCTTTTAGCTTTTAGTGGTTTGCACCTTCCTCCTTTTTTTAAAGTCAGACCTGAATGCACCTAAAATCAAAATCATGCTTTTTGGAAATAGCTTGAGAAAATAAAGAGATAAATTTCAGAAAACAAAAAACTATTTGAGAGGATTTTGTTGTTGATCCGAGAACATGATCTCACTTTCGATTAATGCAAACTTGATGACACTTCTGGATTACAAGCTGTGGAGTCAGGGCCGAAACTAGCCTTTTTTGCACTAAAGGCAAACATGGATTTTGCCCCCCCCCCCCCCCCCTCTCCGCAAAGTATATTTACAAAGCGAATTGTATTCATTTTCTTATAGTCGACTTATTTTAAAATATATAATCATAAAATATGCAATGCTGTACTACATTATCTTCTTTGTCAAATATTTGTTCATTAAAATTGTGCAAACGGAAAATTGAAAATAATCGAGCGCAATTCCACTTTATGCAGGATCTTTATGCCAAATCATTCTTATATTCTTCTATGCTTTGATAAAGATCAAACCGGACGATTTTAACAATACCATCTTAAACATAGATATGAGAAAAATCGACACAAAAAATCTTCATTTGGCGCCCCTTCTTTCTGGCGCCTGGGGCACATGCTCCCTCTGCCCCTTTACTTTCGGCCCTGTGTGAAATGCAACGACTTGCATTTAATATTATTATTATTCGCAAAATTTACTACAATTTTCAATTAGCGATCTTCGCAACACACTTTTCCTTGTTAAATAACTATTCAGAAATTACAGCATGTATTGTAAATTAAAAAATATATATTTAATTTAATCATGAAAAAATCTATTAAATGAAGTGGTGATTATATTGAGAAATTATAGGAGGTTTTTTTAAATAATAATAATCCTTCTATAGTAAAAAAAAAAACTAGCCTTAAAAGGAATGACTCCTGGAATGATGCTGATGTGGAAGATTTCCGGAACTAACGAATCCGGGTTGTCCACTCCTTCCATGAGTCGAATAGACCAATCAGAAAAGGACTCCGTCTATGCATCGCCGTATGGGTTACCATAAAGAGAGGAAAGGTTGCCATCGCCAACAATCGCCAAGTTTGACGCCAACTTGGCGATATATCGCCAAATTTGGCGACCAAAATTAGTTGTCAAAAGTGACGCCAATTTGGCGATAACTGTAATATTTCGCCAAATTTTTTATTTATTTACAACACCAGTCGTTTGATACATCATTTGAGAGGTTTGCAACTGCTTATTCATATAGTGGATGTCTTGTGTGTTATCCCCCATTCTGCTCCCCAGGGGGGACACATTTTTAATTTCTTTTCAACACCATTCGTGTTACACAAGATTTGAAATGTCTGCAACTGCTTATTCATATTATGGATGTCTTGTGTGTCACCCCCACACTCTGCTCTCCCCAGGGAGGGGTCACATTTTTAATTTCTTTACAACACCAGTTGTGTGACACATCATTTGAAAGGTCTGCAACTGCTTATTCATATTATGGATGTGTTGTGTGTCATCCCCCACTCTGCCCCCTGGGGAGGCACATTTTTAATTTCTTTACAACACCAATTGTGTGACACACCATTTGAGAGGTCTGCAACTGCTTATTCATATTATGGATATCTTGTGTGTAACCCCCCCCCTCTGCCCTCAGAGGGGGCGCATTTTGTAATTTCTTTACAACACAAATTGTGTGACACATCATTTGAAAGGTCTGCAACTGTTTATTCATTTTATGGATGTCTTGTGTGTCACCCCCACTCTGCCCCCCAGGGGGGCACATTTTTAATTTCTTTACAACACCAGTCGTGTGACACATCATTTGAGAGGTCTGCAGCTGCTTATTCATATTATGGATGTCTTTTGTGTCGCCTCCCACTCTGCCCCCCAGGGGGGCACATTTTTAATTTCTTTACAACACCAGTCGTGTGACACATCATTTGAAAGGTCTGCAACTGCTTATTCATACCATGGGGTATTGGCGAGCGAAGCAAGCAGGGGTAGCCAATAATTTGGAATCGTGAAGCGATTACGCGGGGGGTTGGCGAGCATAGCGAGCAGGGGGGCGGGGCCCCCCTAGTAATTAAAAAAAAACGCTGGTCACGAGATCCTGTAGCATCCACGAATGCAATTTCTAGAGCATTTCTCCCAATTGTCGAAATTTAAATAGTTCCCTTGATCTGTAATTGTAATAAGAATTTCGCAAACCACGGGAAGAGTATGCTGAGAATAGTAAATTTAATAAATTATTTTAGTTATTTAGATTAACAAAACGATTTTTTTTTCTTTAAAAGAAACCTTTCAATGATAAATATCAATTCACCAGTTTATGAAGACATGAAGTAATTTTTTATGGATACAAAGTGTCTCATACCTGAAGCTATATAACTCGCAAAAATAATTGCTGTCAGATTGTAACAAAAATTGAATTTATTTTATAACTGATTCTTATTATGTTAAGGAAATATACTTGAAGTTGACATAGTTGAAACCCCTAGCAGCTCCGCAGGAGCTCTATTTGGAGCTAGCAATATTAGAATTCATCTAATGTAAGTCAATCTGACCCCAATCCGTCCCACAGTAAAATAGTATAAATAAACTCCACCAGCAATGAAAAGCATTACCTTCTACCCGAACCTCCAAATTTTTATCTCACAGCCCCTTAAGGATTTTCTAGATCTGCCCCTGACGCATATTTCAGATGTGTATATTGCTGGGACGATTACTGTTTCTAAACCAATAGGAGAGCGTCATTATGACGGTCAAGTACACGCCCACACAGTTTGATTGACAGGAACTCGAGGACAATTGATGGTGCTAATTATAACGATAATCTGTTGCGGATGAAAGTGAGCTGACTAGCTGAATGGTTAGAGCGTCGAGCTTGAAACCGGAGGATATGGGTTCGAGTCCATCGCGGGCCGAGAGTCCGTTGGTGATTTTTTTTTTTTTTTTTTTTTTTTTTTTTTATTATTGGAGGCTGTCTTTTATTAATAAATAAGACATTTTAAAAAATATATATTTCAAACCCTTTTAATATTCTAAATATCGTTCCAAAATGATTTATATATATATTAAACAAATGGGAAAAAAAGTATTCTGCGAAAATATCCGTATAAGCAAAATTCTTACTTTAATTTTTATTTATTTATTTATTTATTTATTTCAAGATCAGAGGAAGTATAATTTCTAATTGAAGTAAATAAAATTCAGTCATTTTGAAAAAAAAAAAAAAAAAAAAAAAAAAAAATTCTTTCGTACCTTTAATTTTTAATTACCGAGTACAAATTCAAACAATCCGAGTACAAATAAATAATAAACACACACGATCAATTGTCCACGAGTTCCTGTCAATCAAACTGTGTGGGCGTGTACTTGACCGTGATAATGACGGTCTCCTATTGGTTTAGAAACGGTAATCGTCCCAGCAATATACACATCTGAAATATGCGCCCCTGACAGATATACACTGGGGGAAATTGATTTATGAAAACGCGGTTTTTTGACAAAAACTTCTATACTATTCATTAAAAATGAATGAAACATTATGGGATATACATAGTGCGTACGACATATCTGTTACAAAAATAAATTTTCACACATACCTTTAAATAAAAACAAAAAGTCAAAAGTTAAATTTTCGTAATATGCGAACATGGAAATTGATTTATAAAACATCACAATTCATTGGTTATTCCGAAGCAATGCGACAAAAATTTGCATAAATCAAGATAACTTGACCTGCAAAGTAGACATAAAAAGCATTGTACAGTGAAAGCTATACGTTTCAATTATAATTTTCACGATGGGTAATGGACAGATTTTGTCTGAGAATCGAAGAGGTAAAATCAACGAATATTTCGAATGTGGAAAGTCTGTACCGGAAAATAGTACATTAATTAAAATATCTATTGGTGTGATATATAACTATAGAAAAGATCCAACAAATTATGGCAAAAATTTAAAAAAGAATGTAATCCACGTTTAAGCAAGAGACAGAAAGGGGGGATTCTTCGGGATTCTTCAACATGCATCTAAAGCTGGCCTCAATTCAAAGCAGATTTTTGTAGATCTATCCCTGCCTGTTACTTCTAGAAAAATTAGGCAAATTTTACATTCTTCATGGAGCTTGAGGTGGTCGAAAATGAAACCATGTCCAAAGTTACTTCTGCGTCATAAGCAGATGCGTTTGTAGTATTGTGAGACGTACATGGCAATGGGTGACATTTGGAAGAAACTCATTTTCTCTGACGAAAAATAATTTAATTTGGATGGCCCAGGTGGTTTGAGGTACTATTGCAGAGATCTCCGAAAAGATCCGATGTCTACATTAGGCAGAAATCTTGGTTACGGATGTTTGATGATTTGGGAAGTGATTGCTTGTGATGGCGAAAGTGAAATTGTATTTTTAAATGATCGCCAGAACTCTCCTGATTATAGTATAGTTCTAGAAAATTCACTACTTCCATTTGTAAGACAATATTATAGTTTAGATTCATGCAAGTTAATGCAAGTATTCACATTTCAAATACAATGAAAGATTGGTTTGACAAACAGAATACTGTTCTTTTAGATCATCCATCTATTAATCTTGATCTGAACCTCGTCGAAAACATTTGGAGACAGCTTGTTTGAATGGTTTATGGTTTGAACGGTTCCCAGTTCCCAGTCTTTCTTGGTAGACCCACCTTCCAGTAAAAAATAATTTCGCGACCTACCTTTCAATAAAAATTTTCTTCGCGACCCACGTAATATAAAGCGGTATATCAGAATAAAAATTGCTGTATGACCTCTATAAGCTCGGCATTTCTATCCTACAAAAAAGGATGTTTTTGTACATTATCAGCGATATCAAGAAATGGTAACCTCAATGTGTGGAGAAATAATTAAAACAACACACAAACTACTAAGATAGTTAAAAATACATCAAATTATTATCAAAACATAATTTTGTTATCAATGGGATTTCTGGCACCTGCTGTTTATCGACGAGGGTATATATGAGGGTTAAAATTAGTTAATTTGAGCCTTAAGTCACTTTCTACAAACAATTTGCTTCTCTACTTGTTTTTCAAAAACAGCAAAGTAGAAAAAACGCGTTCGCAAAAGTATGTCGGGTTGAACCCCAACAAGGAGATCAAATCTGATTTAGATATTTCTGGGTATTCTGCTCGTATATTTAGTTAGAAAGGAATTAAGAACTTTCCTTTGAAATATTGTTTGCTATTGAAATTGTCATATCTTTTTAAACAGGTGAAATAAAAGATATATTTTGGACAAAACTCGGTAAATATTTCACGACCCACCAAAACACACTCCGCGGCCCACCAGTAGGTCGCGACCCATAGATTGGGAACCGCTGGTTTATGCAAATGGGATGCAGTATACAACACTTGTAGATTTGAAAGCTTCAATGGGCATAAAATAACATAGAAAGTAGGCAACACTAGTGTCGCCCAGTACCAAGATATTGTCCCCCAGTGACGGGTGATAGTGCCGGCAATTTTTTAATATAAAACCAAAGACTAACATAAGCTGATTCCATGACTCGGAGATGATAAAAATGGCAACATTTGGCATAGCAGCAAAATAAAACACAAAAGTACGGTTACAAAATGCCGATTGTTTTGCAATCAAAGTAAATGGTTTTACTAAACTTTATGGGGCTTATAATAAGTTTGTTACACCACAATTTGTTTGCAGAAGAACAAGAAATAAAGTAGAATTTTCTAGAATAATTTAAATTAAGTAAGTGAAGAACAAAAGACATGGATTCTGCCATGATTGTATTTGATAACTTTGTTCTTGAGAATGACGCAAAAAATAAGCTGGCAGATTTAACTAGAAATGGGAGAACTGCAAAAAGAGGCAAGAACAGCGGCTTCTAGATATTTCTAGATCGGCTAGATATTTCTAGATTCTAGATCGGCTAATATTTGATTTAGAGACTTATTTTGGGTGTCCTGTGTTGCTCACAGGTCCGACTTAGCTATATCTCATTTGGGATTATCAATTGTCAAAGTTCATGTTTGAAAAATGAATAACTACACTTTATTGAGTTACTGCTCCAGCCTTTGAAGAACTTGCAAAAATAGAAGAAACAGAAAACCAAAGTACCTTTCGTTTCCCAGCATTTTTTTAAAGTTCGTGGAATACTTAAAATTCTTATAACACAAACATTCTCTCATGCAAAGCATTATTAATCATCAACCCGACTTATCAAAACTGAACACGCATCTGAATTTGTGTTCCTTCGATTACAGATGGAAGACAATGACTAAGAACGCCTGACTTGCCTAATGCCTGGATCTTATGAAACACTTTGAAAAACTTTAAAAAGACAAGAAGTCTTTTATTGCACTGTCTGATACAGAATTCATATAGAATTTTTAAAGAAACATTTTTATGAATGCTTTGATTCTTATCAAATATGGATGTCATCCCGATGGATATACGAAGAACAGTCGGCGAAAATAAATGCATCATTAAGGAAGAGAGTGATTCGGATATTGAAGATAATTCTCAGAGACATAAATTTAACAAATCATTAATTTCTATCAAGAGATGCTGGTCTGCAAAGAACAAAAAATATTAAGTTGTAAAGAATATGTTTCAAAAACATTGGAAGAGGTTCAAATGAACATCTCGAACGGGCTAGATGTTTCCTTAAATGTAAGAAAAAAGAGGTTGTTAGTGGAGCCTGTTTTGATGCTTAGAACTTCTTTTGGTAAAGAATAAATCACAGAATTTATTGATGATGTGTCTGTATGAGGCTTTGTATTCCTTCTCATCGACAGCAAGATTGTATTACTACTTAAAATGCTTCAACCTCACTCATTTTTTAACAAATTGGTACAGTCATATATTTATTTGACACTTTAAAGAAAGAAAAAGTTGGGTCCATACATACAATACTTAATTCCAACAAAAAGACTCACAATAAACTATCAAGAAAAGCCTTAAAATCAAGGATGGCCTTTGTTCATAATAAAACTGGAATAGGTTATGATCCAAAGCGTGTAATTGCAAAATTCCTAGAGAGCAAAGAAAGAAAGAGCAAACCTGGAAACAACAAAATCTATGAGAATACTGAGTTCATTAAAAATATTTAGCTAAAAAAATAACTTGTAAAATACCTTATTGATTGCAATTATCATTGTAAAATTTTATATTTCCAAAATTTTATAGAATTATGGAAATATAAAATTTTTAGACGCAAAGAACAAAATCGTTTTCCTAGCCTGCATAATTCCACTATTTCTATAAGACAGCCCTTTGTATAAAAATTTTGATCCATTGTAATTGGTGTTGTATCATTTTGGATATATTAGAGAGAGTTTGATTTTTTTAAACACTGGAGGGAACACTGACTAATTACGCTCATCAAACCCGTCCTACCTCTAAAATTAAATTAATTTGATAGGGATGAGAATTTTCCGCGTTTTTTCCTACCAGTGTAATCTTAGAGAAAATGTTATTTTACTCAATCGAAAAATGCTGCGATTTAACAGAACAATATTTTCTCTATAATTATACTAGTGTATACAAGCGCGGAAAAATCTCATCCCTAATTTAATCTACTGTATGAAAAAAAAAAGGAAGATTAAGTTATAATTTTTAAAAACCAAAATCGCCCTATAAACGGGTATACAAAATTCCTATTTGCGGAGGAGGTTTAAGACCGAAAGAGCTGATGCTAATGGCTATTTTCATGTTTGATTAAATAAGATTATTTAAACATTTCAGAATCAGCTAATTAGAGGTCTGCACGGGCCGGAATTTCCAGACCCGGCCCGTTGTAAATCTCAAAAGTTCGGCCCGGGCCCGGCCCGTTTAAATTTTTATATTTTAGGCCCGGCCCGCCCCGTACAAAAATCAGCGAAAACACGCCCGGCCCGGCCCGTTTTGGCCCGTTACAATTTCTACGATTTCTGAAAAATTCCGATTTTTATCATATAACTAAGATTTTTTTAAAGAATACTGCGACATATCTATGGAATGATTTTACAGTATATTTTACAGCAAATACACATTAACAACATTAATGATTACTTAGATTCTTAGGCTTTCAACATTCGAATAAAGATTCATTAAAAAATTAATGTGGCTTAGAATAAAAGAAAAAAGAAAGAAAGCTAAAAACATCGTTAATTTTGAAGCTGTTTAATAAAAGAAGATTTATAAATATATTTCTATATCATTTTATTATAGATTTCAATTCCAAATTCATTCTTAAATTCAAATAAGCTCCTTTCTGATACATTTCTAAATTCATTTTTTTTCTCAGAAACGCATAAGATTAGCAGATATCTTTATTCAGAAACTATATAATCGAATAGCGTTATCCATTTTTTGATACAAGCAATTTAAGAATACTGCAAACAAATAAAATACTGTCATAATTAGCATTTTGAATAGAATTTCCGGAAGCAATAGCAAGGGAAGAGGGAAAAACCTGCAAACATTTGAGAAACTATTATATCTCAACAAGGTTATACAAGTATTTTATTTACCAAAAATGAAAAACGCTATTCGATTCCAAATCCCTTCAATAGTTAGGCTTATCACTTTTATACTTTTACAATTTAAAATTAATCAGAAAATGTGTCAAACTTTCGCAGTATTGAGAAATTAATTTAAAAATCATCAAGAAGTATATAGCCGAAGACTAAGCTAACATAAGCTCTTTATCGCTGTTAATAATTTTACAAATCATGTTTTCTGCCAATAATTAAGTCTAGTACCGGTCCGGCCAGTCTATATGTAGAAAAGTAACGCAAGCGTGATCTCGGACCGGCATGAGTCAGCTAAAAAAATATTAAAACGGGTTACACATAATGTAATTCTCCGATACCGATACACTGTGCATTTTTATATTGACGCTGTCAAACTAGTACGGCCACATTTATACTTATTCTCGTTAAAACCATTTTCGTAAAAAATAGCTCATATTTTATCGTTTCTGCTTAAATCTTCAGAACGGGCCGGCAGGCCCGAAAATTTTTTTATCGGCCCGGCCCGGCCCGTCTGGCCCGTTCAATTTTTTTGCCGGCCCGGCCCGTTGAAAAACCTATTCTAAATCTGCCGGGCCGGGTACGGGCCACGGGCCAGGCCCGGGCCCGTGCAGACCTCTATAGCTAATCAAGCAGGGCGGTCGTTCTGCCAAGCCAAGCTAGAAAAAAAATATGCCCGCCAAATGAACAAACGCAAAAAACATGAAGACTGCTTAACTACTTAATATACTCGAGGCAACTTTCCCATGTTAAATCGACAGAGAAACAAAACAAAGACTAGAAGAATTTAATGATGAAAAGCTTCAATTTGAGATCAAACTCATCTTTATAAAATCTATATAATAAAGGCCAAACGTATCTGTGCGTAACGCATACGTCATGTTTTGAATGGCAACACTTTTTGATGAAATTTCGGTTTTGCAATTTTCGCTATTGTAAATTTTTTAACTTCTAGACATTGAAAGTTTTCAATCTTTATACCATCGTTTAGAGAAAAAA
This sequence comes from Maratus speculifer, assembly GCA_964019185.1. Classification (NCBI taxonomy): domain Eukaryota; kingdom Metazoa; phylum Arthropoda; class Arachnida; order Araneae; family Salticidae; genus Maratus; species Maratus speculifer. Next base: position 102,063,057 of record OZ025289.1, on the reverse strand, counting down.
ATGCACTTTTAAATGCCGTTTGTTAGAAAACTGTATCTCAATTTGTTTTTGAGATATTAATTTTTTTGTAGTTTTTGGTTCAATTTCTCTAATGGTGGCAACTTGAGTATCGCATCTATGTGGGAAAGAGAGGAAAAATAACCATAGAGTAAAAAAGAAAAAAAAATAGAGATGCAGTTTAGTGGCTGGAGGTGACTCCAAAAATGTAATCCTAAAATTCGCTGCATTGCATCAAACACAACGGCGTGCGAAAAAGAAAAACTTTTAGCGATGCAATTTTAATTCATAATACAATGAAATGCTATTTTATAATGCTAAAATATATTCAGATCTTCTTCATTTAGAGAAAAAATGATGTTAAAAAATTCGGTATCTGTTCCATGTGATTGTTTTGTTTGGGTCAAATGAGAGACTTAAATTGGAAGAATAACGCCCATCAAACCGTTTTAATAGCATACTGCACCTCCATCTATCTCTTTTCTCCATGGAAAATAACAGATCACTGTATATTTTAGTTGTCATATTTTCATAGCAACTGAAAAAAATCTCTATAAATAAAAGGAATAAAGAGGATAATTAATTAATTGAGGCACAGATAGGCTCTCAAACAGTGAATGCATTGCATTTGAGTGTCATATTTTTTTTCTTTATATTTTACACAGCTTAGGTAAACGCAGAAGAAATATAAAACAGATAATGTATTTATCACAAAAAATCGTCTGCTAAGAAAATCTTTTTTCATTTTGAACTCTATAAATAAAAGGAATAAAGCAGAAGAAATATAAAACAGATAATGTATTTATCACAAAAAATCGTCTGCTAAGAAAATCTTTTTTCATTTTGAACTTCTATAAATAAAAGGACAGATAGGCTCTCAAACAGTGAATCGTCGAATATAATTGAAGAACAAATGGAAGAACAAATGAAAGAACAATTGGAAGAACAGATGGAAGAACAGAAAGAAGAACAGATGGAAGAACAAATGGAAGACCTCTTCATTAACAATAAAAAAAGATATGCAAACGAAACCCCAGAACACCGAGAAGAAAGACTGGCGAAGAAAAGAGAGCAGAATAGAAAAAGAAGAGAAAATGAGACTGAAGAAAAGAGAAGAGAAAGATTAAGTAAGCAAAGATTAATAAATCGAAAGATTCTCAGCGATGAGACTGAAGAAAAGAGAAGAGAAAGATTAAGTAAGCAAAGATTAATAAATCGAAAGAATCTCAGCGATGAGACTGAAGAAAAGAGAAGAGAAAGATTAAGTAAGCAAAGATTAATAAATCGAAAGATTCTCAGCGAAGAATCAGAAGAAAAGCGTCGAGAGCGATTGTCCAGAAATGATGAGTATAAGAAAAGAAAATTATATGAAGAGAACGAAGAACAGAGACTTCACAGATTGAATGAAAAGAAATGTTATGATTACAACAGAAAATACATCGTCGTTGGATCTTGTTACAACAGAGCCTTCAATGAAATCAAAGGATTAGCGAAAAATCCCGACTTTAGAAGACATCTGAATAAATTCAATATCAACGCTGGCCCAATGGATAACGGGCTATACCTAGTAATAATTAAAACCTGTTATGTCAATATATCGTCGGCTATAAAACCCGGTGAATGTTGTTGGTCTTATTTCGTTTTTATCTATGAATTTAGTGACTTTTAGTTCGTTGTAAACTTACTTTACAAAAGATAAATCAATTAATCTTTACAAAAATGTATTTTAAAGAATATCTGGGTGTCATATTTTCTTAGTTGTGTTTAAAAACTGAGAATGCAATTTTATTCTTTGGCGAAATCTTTGGCTAATAACTGCTATCTTGCGTCTAATTCGCAGGACCGTAGTGAACAATAGGGAGGGCTTAAGAGAATATAGGGGGGCTCATAGTTTTTTTTCTCTCTCTCTCTCTTACGCAGAAAGATAAATAAGTGCATATTCACATTTTAGGTACTCTGTTTCTTATTAAACTGTTAAAATAACTTCATTTTATGCTTAGAAAAGTATATGATGATGAAAGTTTTGAGTGTATAACTGGTGCAAAATAGCCCATCATGTTAGCTTCATATGTACAAATAAGATGAGGCAGTGTTGAAACACTTATTTTAGTTACAATTTAGTAACTCTGCAAAACTGTGATAAGGTTTCAAAACTAAATTAGATTTTTAAGCAATATTTCATTTGAATTTTCGGAACAGAAATTCATTGAGTGACCTTGGAATCTTTTCCAGGGGGGAGGGGGGGGGCTCAAAATATTTTAGGGGGGTCGAACTGCCCATAGCGCCTTAGCTACGGCCCTGCTAATACGGAAGTACCGATAATTTTTAAAGCTGTATATGCTTACATAAATAATATGTTTCATATAAAATTGCTATTTGGAATTAGTTGGCAGTTTAAAAATCCTATTACGCAGAAAAAAATTATTAGACTTTCTAATTTTAAATTTAAAAAACGTTTTTCACCTTTACTTTGTGACCCGGGAACCCCGGGTTCGGTGTACTAGTTATTATTAAAAGAGATACAGAATTTTTAAAAACCGTCGAGATACTGAAAATGATCACTTTTTTCTTCGTCAAGCAATTTTATTTCAATCAAGATACAGACTTAAATAAGGGACTGAAAAAAAATATAGAATGCATTTTCGAGCATGTAATTATTCAATCTACCTGCTTTTGTAAAATTCCGTTAAAAAAAAAAAAAAAAAAAAAAAAAAAAAAAAAAAATCTCTCTTTAATAAGCAAAAAACTTATTTAATTGCCAAACTGCGCTAAACCGCCAACGATCGTGTACTATCTACATTACAGTAGAGCAAATCAATTTAGATACAATCACTTCAAGTTTTATATACCAATAGGATATTTTTCCTCGAGCTTATTTTTGCGAATAAAACAGCGTAAAAGGTAATTTTTAGAAAGATCTTCTTCAAAATAAAATTATTTTTCGAGAGAAGAGATATCTTCTAAAATGTAGTCATTTAAAGTTATTGGCATTTAAAGTTTCATTCCTAATATAAACAAAACTTTTGAAATAAAAATTGAGTTGTGTGGTTTTTTTATATAAAAAGAGGACCATGGTAAACAATGTTCATTTTGTGCGTGAGCAGAGAATCAACACAGATAACTTTGACGTCAATATTTGATGAAATATAATTTTACTACTAGTATTAAAAAATGCTCTGACGAGCACCAAAAAAGGTTAATATGTTTTTAAAGTATGAAAAATTGTTTGACAAGAGCTTCTAATTGAAAAAGAGAAAGGACAAGGGGTCCCTTCTTGGCTGCAATTCACTGTCAATGCCAAATTTGAAAAAATCATATTTGCGCTTTTTCCATATAAAAGAAATCAGTCACTGTTACGATAAAATTGTGTAGTGTAAAGGCATAATTAGAAAAGACGAAGGGTGATTAAACATGAATGTAAAGCAAAATAGGGCCAAAAACCATAGTTCCCGCAGCCAGTGTGGAATTCAGACACTTTTCTCCGGGAGGGTTTTCTGTGCTTTAATAGAATAGAGCTCTAAGGGGATCATACTTTTTTACCATTAAAAACACAAAATCTCAAATTTTATTGGGAGGGGCATTTGATACCTTCGGGAGGGAATGTCCCCCCGGCCCACCTCCTGCATTCAACACTGCCTGCAGCGTATCACATTCACGTAGTCCCACCATAAACTGTCGCAGTGTAAAACAGCACAGAAAACTGATTTGTAATGCAGTTGATGCAGAGTCAACAATGCAGTTAACATGTAAAGCACGATTGAAAGTTTTACGCAGATTTCTTTTATACGGAAAAAGCGCAAATATGATTTTTTCAAATTTGGCATTGACAGTGAATTGCAGCCAAGAAGGGACCCCTTGTCCTTTCTCTTTTTCAATTAGAAGCTCTTGTCAAACACTTTTTCATACTTTAAAAACATATTAACCTTTTTTGGTGCTCGTCAGAGCATTTTTTAATACTAGTCATTTAAATTTTTTGATAATTATATATTGAATATAAGAAAACCTCAGTTGCTTTTAAAGATGCCCAGTACTTTTTCTTATTTCGCTCAATATTAAACTATTTAATAAATGGACAAAAAACGTGAAAAAACGAAATTAATTTTAATTTATTCGTACAGAAATTGACAGATTCAATTAATTTTAGATAATACATATTTTGTAGAAAAATAATGCGAATAGAAATTTTTATTCTTTTTGCATAGGATTTGTGGCATTCTTAGCTACTTGTTTTAAAAATCAGATGTTATAAATATCAAAGATTTCCGCCATTAACGCGATTTTTGTGATCATGGCACCCAAAGGTCGCTAAACATAACTTTATAGTCAATGCACATAAAAACGAGTTTTCCCATATAAATTTAAAAAAAAATTAAGTAAAATATTTTTATTTCTCCTTCCTGATATCTATTGGAATAGCTTATTCGAATTATTGAATAATATTCTAGGACATTTTCAGGGAAATAATAGGTTAAGTTATCTTCCTTGGAGAAAGTCGCTCAAAATACAGCCTTAATAGATTTATGTCAAACCAAGGATGAAAATATACTGAAAATTCATTTCTAGTATTATTTGTAAAATTGACATTGAAATCACCAGCTGTAATAAAAGTTTTATATAATATACAGTGGAACCTCAGTTCACGATCCATTCTTGTATTTGAATTTCTGTAATGTGATATAAATTTTTTGGGCGCTCTATCTGAAGAACTAATGCATGTGATTAAAAAAATTATATTCAGGCAACGCCGACTATATTGTACCGGCCAAGCCATTTCGCGAAAAACCGCCGAAAAAGTGAAGCTGGATTCAGCTTCAAACCTTGAACCATTTCATTGAACCACGTGTAAGTCCACGTGACGCAAACCCTGCCCAAATTAGCATTAAATAAGCTGCTTTTTGTTCTGTGCACATGTTTGCACACGTGTCATTGTTTTGGTTCAGGGTTTACATGATTGGTCTGAATAACTTAGGCAAAGTATCAGCGTCCTCTGGCGGGAGACTTCCTACATTAATCTCAAATAGACAGGCCTTTAGTTCTAGTGGGCCATGATTCAGGTAATCCCTGATATAAATTGATGCTGTTTACATTTTGATTTAAATCATTCAACAGATGGCTTAATCGTGTTGCATTTTTCATTATTTTTGCAGTAGTTCTATCTCGAGAATTAACGCACGGATTTTCATCAAACATCAAATTCAGTTAATCTTTATATGAATTGGCTTTGTTTACGTTTTGGTTTCAATAACCAAGCACATGGCACTGCTATGCTGAATTGTTCCGATTACCACAACATCTCTATCGCAGGAATTAATGCACAAATTTTCATCAAACTTGAGATTTAGGCACACTTTGATTTATATTATTGCTCATTGCGTGTTTTGGGTAAATCTCCCAACAAGTGTCGCATATATGCTGTATTTTTCCCGATATCCGCAACAGTCCTATTTCAAAAACTAGAGTTCGGAATTTCATGTCTTTAGAATCCTCACGGTGAGCATATGACTGTCATTTGATTTTGGCACTGTAATAATGAATTTTGACGCATTAAATGCATGAGATAGAAAATAGTTTTGGGGTTACCATATCCGACTAGTTCTTTATCATCAGAGTAATCGACGGCTCATCTACACCGTATTGTTTAGCTATTTTGATTAAACTATCATCGTTCTTAAGTTTTGTCACTACTTCTTTTCATAATTGATCAGTAATTCGATTAAGCTTCTTACTACTGCTATCACTAAACGCTTTTTCAATCTTAGAAGTCATAATAAAAGCTAAAATTTTCGCGAAACTGATTAAAATTAAAACAATAAGTTAATTTTTTTACTGTTCTGAAGGTCACAAAGCACTCTGATACACACTTTACTCCAAACTCTACCTATAACAAGAGTTATGTGAGGGTTGCCAACTGAACTATTCGACAGCTTTGGTCGCGAATCGAGTTATCCTACGCCGAAAGAGTAAAATTTTGATCACTGAAGTTGGTCATAAACCGAACTTGTCAAAAACAGAGGGGGCCGTAAACCAAGGTTTCACTGTTTTTTGACCGATAAGTTTGCAAATATGGCATTATTTATATATTCAGTGGCGATGATCATTATGCAACTTGGCGATTTAGCCGATTAAATTTGCGATTTTAAAGTAGCGTTTGTTAATAACGGAAAATTGAGAATTTCTATTAGAAAAATTAGGATAATTACTATAATTTTTATGCACGGTTTTAAGTAAACTCTGATTTTTTTTCATAATTTGAAATTTAGTACATTTGGAAATGGAAGGGAGAGGGAAAGTATATCTTTGCAATGCTTTTTCGACAATATCTCAAACAAAAATACTTTTAAATGCCAAAAATTGCTGATCGTAAATGTTACATTTACTTCACACCATCACAAAAGTTTTTTACATCACCATGTGTTTTTTTCATTTGATGCTTTCCTGGCACAGATGCCATATATGCACGACATTGTGCGATATTCTTCTGACGCCAATTTCGCAAAAGCTTAGTTTTCAAACTTCAATTACATACATATATATTAAGGTACTACTTAGTTATCCCGTCGATCAATTTCTCCAAACTATACAAATTGCCAAACTCATAGCGAAATTATACATATAGACATAATTTTCATTTTAAATAACACAAAAAATAATTTGTAGAATCTTAATAAAAAATACAAATAAAAAGTCCAAATAAAAATCCCTTAATGGCGTTTTAAACACGTGCATCCTATTTAATGTCATTGGATTCGACATTCATGATCATCCATTATTGGCATATAATATTATAGTTTGGTGATTGTTTTTTGGTCGACGGGATAACCAAATAGTACAGTAAAACCCCGATAATTCGGATTAACTGGGACCAGACCCAATCCGGATTATCGAAATCCGGATTATCCGGAGAATTAGAAAAAAATAAAATAAAAAAAACATACTTACAGAAAATCACCTTTATTTTAAATTTATTAAATATTTACAGACAGTAAAAATGTTTACTTTACTTAATTCTTCCGAAAAGATTTCAGAAAAAGTTTTTTTTTTTAAATTCAGAATATGACGATGAAACAAGATAAAGTTATGGAAATTAGCCAATCGCTTCTCAAACTTGAAAAAAAATAACGAAACCGATCCGGATTATCCGGAGATACGGATTATCGGGGTCCGAATTTGCCGGGTTCTACTGTACTTCTATTTTCTATTATTTTCAAAAGAAAATAATAATGAATAAAAAACGGTGATAATTGATTATCCCTTCGACCAAAAAATTATCGCCAAATTATAAAATTAAATGCCAATAACGGATTATCATAAAGGTTACATTCAGTTTACATTAAATAGGTTACCCATGTTTGTTATGCCATAATATGATTTTGAATTCAACTTTTTATTTGTACTTTTATTGATGTTTTACTAATTTATTTCTTCTTTCGTTATTTAAAATAAAAATTATGTCAATATGAATTACATGGTGAATAAATTGATGATTTGTAAAATTTGGCGAAATTGGTCGACGGGATAATCAAGTAGTATTGAAAAGTTTAATTAATAACTACAGAATGAAACGATTTATAAAATTTAACAAAATTAAATAAAGGTAAATATATATATTTTTTTAATAAACATTAGCCCGGTTATCTTATCAGACAAAATAACAAAATTTCCGTGCCAACTAAGTACCCTAATGCATATTTGACATTACATCCCTATTTAAAATCAATTGAATGCTATTTAAGATATGGACAGAATGTGAAGTTTTTGTTTTACTCTATATCTTTTCCTTGTGTAAATTAGGACGTTACATGATCATAATTAAAAAATCTTACATTTAGTTCCTGAAGAGAAATTTTGGTTTTCCCAGATACTTTTTTCCGATGTACTTGTTTTTTCCCTATTTTTTTCTACTACTAAAATATGTACTTCTCTGTTATCCCGTCGACCAATTTCGTCAAATTATACAAATCGCCAAACTAATAGCCAAATTATACACATTGACATTTTTTTTTTTTTTTTTAATAACAAAAAAAAAAAAAAAAAAAAAGAAAAGAAAGAAAGAAAGAATTAGTAAAATATTAATAAAAATACAAACAAAAAGCCGAAATAAAAATCGCTTAATGACTTTCTAAACACGTGAATCGTATTTAATGTCACTGAATGTGACATTCACGATCATCGTTTATTGGCATTTAATCTTACAATTTGGCGATAATTTTTTCGTCGACGGGATAACCTAGAAGTACCCTAAAATTCAAAATGTTAGGACACTCGAGAAAATCATCCCATGGTCATATAAATGCCTGTTATTTGAAAAAATAATTATGAATTCGACCAAAAAAATAATAACACTGCGTTCACAACTTTATTATTTAAAGAACTGAAACTAAAAATTAATAAAAACAAATAACTATGTTTTTCACGTGATTTGTTTAATTTGAATGAATTATGATGCATACATGACAATTTTTATATTAAACTTGGTGGCAATGAATAAAAAAAAACTACAATCGCAACAGCAAAAAACAATATTCAACTGGAGGTTTAAGACATAAATTCGATTTTCTCAGAAACCGTCAAACATACAAAGATGAAAAAAAAAACTGTTCTAAGTTTTATCAAGACGATAAAAATAAACCAAAAACGAAGTTAATCCATCCATAATAACGTTAGCTATTGCTTGTTGAACTTTTCGTCTTCATTTTTTCGTTAAAAGTTAAATAAAAAACTACAGTAAACTGCGATAATTTTTTGAATGCAATCATTTTATTCGTCTCGTCGAGTTCTATCTTTTGAAACTAAAATCACTGTCGTACGTCAACTGGTTCGCTAGAAATTTCGAAAAGACGTTCGCATGTTCTATTTCTTACACATATCATACCAAACGCTACCGCGTTTGCTATGATAAAATGCTTAATTATAAAGAATAATCTCTGGAACTACAGAATAAATTTGAAAATTAAAGATGGGAAAATTAATCTGCCGACTCTCCTCCAGCACAGGCTTTGTTTTATGCTGGTACTACTATCCCGGAGCATTATGCATAAGTAAAAAAATATCTAAAATTTCAATTTCCAAAAATTATTTTTAGGGAAAAATACTGAAATTTGGCATAATTGGTAGTTTTAAAATGTAAATGGTCGCTAAAAACTCTTTCTTAAAAAAAAAAAAAAAAAAAAAAAAATCGAAATTTAAATGTAAGAAATGATTGAAAACATTACCAAATACGTTTAAAATGTTACCGTTAAAATGCTTGTGAATTTTAAAAAGTAAATGTTGACACAGAAGAGTTTAAAAAATTTGGAATTTATTGAGAAATCCCTGTAATAAAAAAGTTCTAAACTGCTATTATTGTGATAGGTTGGAGATAAAAACTTCTAATTCGGTATGATGGTTATTTTTAAAATATAAATGCATCTTAAAGAACTGTCTCAAATATATATATATAATATAAAAATCAAAATCAAAATCAAAACGCGAAACGAGCTGAGGACTTCCTGAAAAGATTCTAAATTTCCGACTTGTTAACGATTGTTGTGAATTCTAAGATGGCACAAATAATATTTCCTTTCAAACAAAAATATTTTTACGTGAACATTAAGAAAAAGAAAAAATTAGGAAAATGACATGAGATTTAAATATTACATTTAAAATACCTTACTTAAACATTTTTCTTATACTGCGGATCAAAAAATACCAGGCGGCAAAGATTTTTCAGTGAATAAGTGCAAAGAAATTTCTTAACTGATCTTGTTTAATTAAGAATCTAAAAGCCCAGGAGTTGTTTAACAGCAGCTTAATCTACATCAAAATTCTCCAATCAAAGGAAAATGAATGGAAACCCGTTTACAGGGAGATCGCCACTTAAAAAATTATCTATGTGTTTATATATAGTTCAATGTTTCGCAATCTTTAAAAAACCGATCGTGTGTTTAGAGTAGGCAGAGCCACGAGCCACCGCCAACTTCATTAGAGACCACAGAAGCTTTTGCTTGCTAAGGCGGAGCTTAGGACGGAGTTCAAAACGTCTGATCATGTAATCTCCGCCGACTCAATCCCACGAGAAAGTTGTCTTAGCAAGAGGCATTACAAGCAAGAGCTGTCTCTGCCGATTGGGTCATAATGATAATTCCGTCCAAATACCCAAGAGCTTCCTAGGCTTCTAATGAAGTTGGTCGTGGCAGAGCCCCCTAGTTAACAAAAATAAAATATTTAAAAATTTAACGACAAATATAAACTTAATTACTAAAAAATGCCAAAACACAACTTGCGGATACACATCCATACTACGTAGCAAAGTTTGTTTTATTACTTTCTCCTATCTTCAGTAGAAGAAAGTATTGTAATCGAAATTTTTTTTCGACTTCCGGTTTTCGACGGATTTATACGTTTTAGGGGTCAGCTATCCCCAAAAAACATGTTTTTACAAAATGTCTGTCTGTCCGTGTGTCTGTGTTTGTGTCCGTACGTCGCCATTCTACCATCAAAAAGTATATGAAGATATGCATAGAATTGAACCAAATTTTTTGTGAATGTTTTTGGCTGTGGCAAGCAGGTCCTCCATCTATTTTGAAATATTCCGCCGGAAGGAGGCGCTGCAATCGCGATTTTTGAGCCATTTTCAATATTTTACCGACCAAAAGTGTACGAATTTATGCATCGAATTCAACCAAATTTTTTGTGCAAGTGTATGGCTATGGCTAGTTGGTACTCCTTGCATTTGAAAAAAATCTGCCGGAAGGGGGGGTTGCAATCGCGATTTTTGTGCTATTTTCAATATTGTACCGACGAAAAATGTATGAAGTTCTGCATCAAATTGAACCAATTTTTTTGTGTACGTGTATGGCTAACGCTAGTTGGTCCTCCTTGAATTTGAAAAAAATTCTCCGGAAGGGGGTACTGCGATGGCAATTTTTGTGCCATTTTGTATATTGTACCACCTAAAAGTGTATGAAGTCGTCATGCATAGAATTGAACCAAATTTTTTGTGTATGATTATTTTTGGTATGGCAGGTAGGTCCTCCCTGAATTTGAAAAAAAATCTGCCTATCATGCAGAGATGGAAACTCGTTTTTACTTTGGTTAATTGACTGAAGCAGGAATTTAAGAGGAAAATCAAAGTTGGTGTAGAATTTGAATTGCTTTAATTTTAATTTTATTGAATTAAAATTATTAAAGCATTATCATGAGTAATTGTTTTTTAAATATAAAAATGTTCATATGCGATAGAAGAAAGTTTTGGGATTTGCACATCCAACTAGTTCTTTTATATAGTAATCAGAATTGTAAATCAGTTGACATTAAGAAATTGATAACAGATTTTAGTCGATAGGAAGTATCAGATAATCAAACCGATGCAAGAATTGTGACGGTTTTTGTTCAATAAAAACTAAAATAGAGATGCCTATTCAAATTGTTGTATGTGAGATAATGACTTGGGATGAAACAAGAAATAAAAAGATTTTTAATGTTATAGATATGCCTAATACGATATTAAAGCTCACTAATGAAAATTATAGAATTCAATCTGCAATATTTCATGAAGGTACACACATAGAAGTATGTCATTATCTATCAGTAATTCGCAAAGAAAGCTGCTGGATAGTAGCAAACGACACTGAAGTTTATTCAAATACAAAAATTGCCTAGAAACAGTAAAGATGTTTTTCTATTATTTTACAAAAAAATTTAAATTCAATAGTGTTATTTCTCCCTGAAACTATCGAAGTATGTCATTTTTGCTATTTACAACAGCTTATAGGTGTACATATATTTTAACAGTAACTTCAAGTCTAAATGTTACTATTATGTTCGTAAAATAAGTATATTTTCATATGAAGTTTTTTTTTTTCGCGAAGTTTGACAAAAGGATGTAGTTGTTTGTTTTCATCCGAGAATCGTGAGGATTATGTAATGTAAATCCTATCAAAAACATGAATGTGAAAGAATGCCAAGTTTGTAAAAGGTTTCGCTAATGAAAGAAGTGAGATCTAACTGCAAACCAAGTTCTTTCGAAGCTCCTTAAATCATAGCTCCTGTCATGCATAATATTCTTCAATTGCTTAAAATGAGTTGGTATGTTACTTGTTATTCAATAGAGCGACTTACAAGTTTTCTGTTATTCAAATTTCTCTATTTAATTGATCAGAACTTAAAGTTGATCACTTAATTAATTTATCGATACCTTAACTTCCATGTAGTTATTCGAACATTTGAATGACTAGATCTTTCCCAATCAGATTCTAGATTAAATTTTACTCAAACATTAAAGTTAGGTACTCAAACATTAAGTACTTACTCAAACATTAAAGTTAGGGGCTGAAAACTTGCCAAGTCGCTCTATTGAATAACAAGTAACATATCAACTCATTTTAAGCAATTGAAGAATATTATGCATGACAGGAGCTATGATTTAAGGAGCTTCGAAAGAACTTGGTTTGCAGTTAGATCTCACTTCTTTCATTAGCGAAACCTTTTACAAACTTGGCATTCTTTCACATTCATGTTTTTGATAGGATATCATTATTTTTTGTCAAATCACTTCTTTTATTAGCGAAATCTTTAACGAACTTGGGATTTTTTCACATTCATGTTTTTGATAGGATATCATTATTTTTTGTCAAATAAGTCGGTATTTGTTTCCTTTTTGAAATAAATTGGCTTAATATTAAATTAGTTTTATTTAATACTAGCGGCCCGCCCTCGCTTTGCTTCGGGTAGTCCCGTGTCACTACTGACACCGCAAATTGTTACTACCACTTCATCCCATTAAATTCAACTACTAAAACCATTACTATCCTTTTAAGTAGTCGGGTAAAAAGTAGCCTGTATGTTAATCTAAGGTGCCAGATAACTCCATACAAAGTTTCATAAAAATCGATCCTTCCGTTCTTAAGTTATAGATGGTGTAACTAACACGAATTTGTTTATGGATATAGATTATAATAGTCCACCCAGGCTTTGTACGGATATTAAAAAAAAATTCAAGTTATAAATTTTTACACATATACTGATACTCTCTTCTTTGTGGGTGGAGTTATTAAAAAAGTGTAAACTTATAAAAGAAAATTCGGATATTAGTATTATTTTTTATTTATTTGTAATTCATACACTACATTTTTACTTATTTACTTTTTACATTTTTACCTATTTATTTTATTTTTACAACAATTACAGGATGTCTTTATACACAATAAATCTTGTAGGGTTCAGCCTGCGTTTGCAATGTATAAGCGGAAAAAATGAAATTATTTACGACATCACATTAAAAACCTCAAAAATAACAGTATTTCTCCACTATTTAATGGATGTTATTATACATATAAACCTTCCTCTTGAGTCACTTTATTTATTAAAAAAACCGCATCAAAATCCGTTGCGTAGTTTTAAAGATTTAAGCTTACATAGGGATATAGGGACAGAAAAAGCGACTTTGTTTTATACTATGTAGTGATTTCTCCACTATTTAATGGATGTTATTATACATATAAACCTTCCTCTTGAATCACTCTATCTATTAAAAAAAAAAACGCATCAAAATCCGTTGCGTAGTTTTAAAGATTTAAGCGTACATAGAGATATAGGGACAGAAAAAGCGACTTTGTTTTATACTATGTAGTGATAAATCTTGTAGGGTTCAGCCTACGTTTGCAATGTATAAGCGGAAAAAATGAAATTATTTACGACATCACATTAAAAACCTCAAAAATAACAGTATTTCTCCACTATTTAATGGATGTTATTATACATATAAACCTTCCTCTTGAGTCACTCTATCTATTAAAAAAAACCGCATCAAAATCCGTTGCGTAGTTTTAAAGATTTAAGCGTACATAGGGATATAGGGACAGAAAAAGCGACTTTGTTTTATACTATGTAGTGATTAATTAATCTTACAGCTTTTTCCTGCGTTTATTCACTGTTTCTTTGAATCAAATTTAAAACTTTTAACATTAGGATTGCTTATGTTCCATTAAATTCCACTAATAAGGATGTTTCTTTTATGTGATTGGGTACTACTTCTACTTGATTATCTCGACGACCAAGTTTGTCTCCAACTTGGCGATATATCGCCAAATTGACGACAAAAATTACCCGCCAAAAGTGATACTAACTTGGCGCTATTTCTGGTATTTCGCCAAATTCCCATAGACTCCCATTGTAATCTGGCAATTTATCCAATACTGTTGTTAGAGCAAGGACTGCCACCATCATTTTGACTTTTTTTTTTCTTTTTTTTTTTTTTTCTTTTTTTTAATCGGTTCGCTAACTTTCCAATATTGCTGATATTGCTATTTAGAACGTTTATAGAACGCTTTTCGCGCATTTTTACCCCTTTTAAATTTTGTATTTGTTAACAAATGTTCTTAGTGATCATTTATATCTTATAAGTAATGAACATGCCAAATTTGATGTTTCTAAGCCCTTAACATACAGACATCGCATTTTTAGAATTTTTTTTGCTCTTTTAATTCTTTTGGATTAGTGGCATTGACATAAGATATAGCCTATATTGGAGCAAGGAATGTCACCATCATTTTAAGATCATTACTTTTAAGATCAGATGGTTGTTTGCTGAGATTGCTTAAAAATCCCAATTTAGAACAGTTTTAGAATGCTTTTCGTGCATTTTCACCCTTTTTGAATTCTTTATTTTTTAGCAAATGCCCTTAGAGATCATTTTTATCTTATAAATAAGTAACATGCCGAATTTTGTGCTTCTATGCTTATTAGTAAAACAAAAATCTCATTTTTAGAATGTTTTTTGTTTCTTCACTCTCTTATGGTTAATGGTATATACATAAAATATAGCATATACTTGAACCGGGGTGAATACCATCATTTTGGTACTATTAATTTTGGAATCGGTTCATAGTTTCAGAAATTAGCTCCGATACTCGCCAAAAAAGACGCCAACTTGGCACTATTTCTGACATTTCGCGAAATTCCCGTGAACTCTAAAATGCCAAACTTTATAATTCTAGTCCCTTAACATACAGACATCGCATCTTTAGAACGTTTTTGTTCTTTTACCCCCTTTGGGTTAGTGGCATCGACATAAGATATAGCCTTATGTTGGAGCAAGGACTATCATCATCATTTTGATATCATTACTTTTAAAATCGGTTTGTTGTTTGCTGAGATTGTTTTAAAATCGCTATTCAGAACGTTTTCAGAATGCTCTTCGCGAATTTCCACCCCTTTTAAATTTGGTATTTTTTAGCAAATGTCATTAGTGATCATTCATATCTTATAAATAATTAACATGACAAATTTTTTGCTTCTAGGCCCTTCACTAAAACAAAAATCCCATTTTTAGAGTGTTTTTTGCTTCTGAACCCTCTTTTGGTTAGTGGCACAGACATAAGATATAGTCAGCGTTTGAACCGGGGCGAATACCATCATTTTGGTTCCATTACTTTTGAAATCGGTTCGGTAGTTTCAGAGATTAGTCCCGATACTCGCCAAAAGTGACGCCAACTTGGCACTATTTCTGGTATTTTGTGAAATTCTCATAAACCGCCATTGTAATCCAATAATTTATCTTCTAACAACCATTAATATTTAATTAATGGTGATTTCTGATTTTTTCCTATTTATAGATCCAATAACCTACCTCAACACCAAATTTCAATTTCCTAAGTCACCTGGAAGTAGTCAAACATTTCTATGAGTGAGTGAGTGAGTCAGTGGGAAAAACAGTGGTTTTCAGACGTCAATTTCTCGTGAACGGTAAAAGATTTTTTTAAAAATTTATAGGATTAGGAAATTAGAAGATGGTCTTACACGACACAAAAAATTGCAATTGTGTAGGTCAAATAGAATTTAAGTTATTGAGGGGTCAAAAGTGGCCCGAAATGGTTCGGGTAATATAACCCACGGCCGGTGTGTCGACTTTTACTTTTTGAACTTGGCTGACACACTGCCGTGTGTCTAGATATGAGGAGCTATTTAATCTTATATTTTTCGGGTTTTTTTATTATAAATTTAATTTAACCTAGATCGTATCTGTATGTTTGATTTAAATTTATTTTAAACATTAAATTCTGACTGTGATATTTTAGCATGTTAAAGATGTACAATCTGGTCATCAAAAATCATTAATTCGTAAGGAAAAAAAGAAACGGAAATTCAGAATTATAAAGACTATACAGATCATATTTATTAATGTCCTTTTGATAAGGAGGACAATTAGGGGGCTAACAAAAAATCAAAGAAAAATTATAAATATTGTGTTTGCTCACTGTTTACGAAGGCTATACGAAAACTCATTTTAATTAAAATATGAGTAAAACTATTTAAGTTATACATAATCTGTTATAAAAAAGAAATAATATCCACTAAAAAACAACTTAAAAAAAAAAAAAAAAAAATGGAAAAAGGTTAAAGCTGTAGCTAAAAAATGATATGATATCAAATTTCCAAGCTTACATTATGGTTCTTATTTAACATTTTCCATTAAAAAAAATTACCTTTTGTAAGTCAAGTGCCTTCGTATGTGTCGATAGAAATCCTTTTCTCCTATACTAAATGCATCATAACGTGTTTCTAAAAATTCAAATGTTTTAAAATTATGCATGAGGGGCTTGGCGGCCATCTTTCCATGTTTTACACAAATGTCTGAGCACCCAAGTTTGTAAAGGAAAGCGTGATAAGTTTGTATTAACAACAATTTAGAGCTTCTGATATTAACTACGGACAAATAAATTTAAAAAGATTTTTATTTTTAGAAAGGAAGTTGATTGTTAATTCTTTTAAATGATTAATCACTCTAAAAAAGTAATCATAAGAGAAATCGCGAAGATATGTCACCATTATCTTAATACACAATTCCATAGAGGAAAGGCACGAAATGTTTTCTTTAGTAAAATGCCAAACTTTTAATTTCAACTGGAAACAGACTTAATGATAAAGATTAATAGTTTGAGAAAAGAAATTAATTTCCATCGTTTTCAAATAACTAATTACTCTATGAAATAAATTACAAGGTGAATCTTTTAGATAAATCACTATTGTTTTATGAGATAAAGTTCTGTAAATAAAATTCCGTAAAGAAAAAGCTTAAAATACCTGCTTAAGTAACAATTTTGAATTTCGGATTTTGAATATGGATTTAGATAGATAGAAATTTATGTAAAATGTGGAAAGATGGCCGCCAAGCCCCTCATGCATAATTTTAAAACATTTGAATTTTTAGAAACACGTTATGATGCATTTAGTATAGGAAAAAGGGATTTCTATCAACACATACGAAGGCATTTGACTTACAAAAGGTAATTTTTTTAATAGAAAATGTTAAATAAGAACCATAATGTAAGCTTGGAACTTTGATATCATACCATTTTTTAGCTACAACTTTAACCTTTTTCCGTTTTTTTTTTTTTTTTTTTTAACCATTTGAAAAATGGTTGTTGTTTTCGGGAGAATGGACCCGATGATGTTACCACTTTTGAATGATGTTACCACTTTTGAATGATGTGGTCACTTTTGAATTTAAATTAAATTCTTTATTTTTAGAAGAATTTTTATTTGAATTTAAATTAAATTCTTTACTTTTAGAAGAATTTTTATTTGAATAGTAAATTAAAATGGTTAAAATCATTGTAATAAAGGAGAAAACTAACAAATTTAAAAATGGGTAGACGGAAATTAACAGATACGGAAAAAGCCGAAGCCAAAGAAATGAATGAACGTGAATATCGCATTCAATGATATTAAACACAATACGCGTACTTAAACAATCATAAAGTGATTTTTATTTCTTCTTTTGCTATTTAAAATAAAAATTTAGTCAACATGTATAAGTTGCTTATTAGTTTGGCGATTCGTATCATTTGGCGAAATTGGTCGACGGGATAACTGAGTAATACTGTATTTGGTTTGGCGCAAAAACGTCTTTCAATGCAGAAAATGATAAAATCAAAAGATTATTGAGCCGCTGAAAACCAATTACGTGTTGAAAGGCGATCACGAAAAAGGAAGCAATTTAATGCCGAACCGATTAATTGTAAAACATCATGTCGCCAGGGCGACCAATCCACTAGCCATGGCGTTTTACTATCGGTCGGTTCTAACCAGGAAAATTTGAGTGCCAATAGTGATTCTAACAAGCCGGAAAATGTTATAGCTATTACTCTTGATTTTCCACCACCTAAAAAGAAAACTAAAAAGCAATCGGCTTGGGAAAAACTGGGAAAAAACTTTTTTGATTCGATGTCTGATGGACCCATTCACAGATGCATGTGCTGCGATCGATTTTGGTTTAAAACCTCCATCACCAAAATTCTGCTCTGTAAAATCAAACAATATATGCCAAAGTCTTACAAGTATAACAGTATATGCCAAAGCTGTATTTTAATAATGATTACTTTTGCACCAACAATGTTAAATAGTTTGAAATGTTTCTTTCGTCGCCAACTTTTATGCTTGGCGACAATAGAGTGATATAACTTAAACGAACCGTACCTTCAAATTGCAGCATGTATAAAGTCATTTATAGCAGTGGCACGGATAATACACAATAAAACAACTGGTATTTAGCTTAAAATGATAGATGAATGTATCGAGTGAAACATTTTTCAAATGGTTGGGGTAATTTCTTAAATTACAATTATTTTTTTTTTTTTTAACCATTTGAAAAATGGTTGTTGTTTTCGGGAGAATGGACCCGATGATGTTACCACTTTTGAATGATGTTACCACTTTTGAATGATGTGGTCACTTTTGAATTTAAATTAATTTCTTTACTTTTAGAAGAGTTTTTTTTTAATTTAAATTAAATTCTTTACTTTTAGAAGAATTTTTATTTGAATAGTAAATTAAAATGGTTAAAATCATTGTAATAAAGGAGAAAACTAACAAATTTAAAAATGGGTAGACGGAAATTAACAGATACGGAAAAAGCCGAAGCCAAAGAAATGAATGAACGTGAATATCGCATTCAATGATATTAAACACAGTCAACATGTATAAGTTGCTTATTAGTTTGGCGATTCGTATCATTTGGCGAAATTGGTCGACGGGATAACTGAGTAATACTGTATTTGGTTTGGCGCAAAAACGTCTTTCAATGCAGAAAATGATAAAATCAAAAGATTATTGAGCCGCTGAAAACCAATTACGTGTTGAAAGGCGATCACGAAAAAGGAAGCAATTTAATGCCGAACCGATTAATTGTAAAACATCATGTCGCCAGGGCGACCAATCCACTAGCCATGGCGTTTTACTATCGGTCGGTTCTAACCAGGAAAATTTGAGTGCCAATAGTGATTCTAACAAGCCGGAAAATGTTATAGCTATTACTCTTGATTTTCCACCACCTAAAAAGAAAACTAAAAAGCAATCGGCTTGGGAAAAACTGGGAAAAAACTTTTTTGATTCGATGTCTGATGGACCCATTCACAGATGCATGTGCTGCGATCGATTTTGGTTTAAAACCTCCATCACCAAAATTCTGCTCTGTAAAATCAAACAATATATGCCAAAGTCTTACAAGTATAACAGTATATGCCAAAGCTGTATTTTAATAATGATTACTTTTGCACCAACAATGTTAAATAGTTTGAAATGTTTCTTTCGTCGCCAACTTTTATGCTTGGCGACAATAGAGTGATATAACTTAAACGAACCGTACCTTCAAATTGCAGCATGTATAAAGTCATTTATAGCAGTGGCACGGATAATACACAATAAAACAACTGGTATTTAGCTTAAAATGATAGATGAATGTATCGAGTGAAACATTTTTCAAATGGTTGGGGTAATTTCTTAAATTACAATTTTTTTTTTTTTTTTTTTTTTTTAGCTTGACTCTTTTTTTTTTTTACTTTTGAAAAGTTGTTTTTTAGGTAATATAAAATTAACTTAGTCAACACGGTCTTAGCTTTTCAGTGTTTTTTAACAATGCTGTAAGATAATGGGTTTAAATAAGTGATTCTTAAATGTAATGTTTTAATCTGACGTAATTTTCACCAAACATTTTTTTTGTTTTTTATTTACGCAAAAATATTTTTTCCATTAGAAAAGAAATATTATTTGTACTGTCTTATTTTATTTTTTAAATCTGACATAATTTTTATCTATTTACGTCTTTTAACGCATATTAATTAATTTAATATTATACATATTTTTCTTTCTCTTTTAAAATTCATCTGTAAATATAGTTTTTTTAATATTTTTCTGCTTTTAATACGTAATATTCATTTAATTTTAATTTGAAAGATTTTTCGTTTTATAGTAATCACATGTCAATAATTTTTTTATTTGAAGAAACTTTTATTATTTGCACTATTTTAATAGTTGGCAACGATTTAAAGTTTTTTTTAAACTAGGGGGCTACGCTCGCCAACCCCCGCGTA
The DNA here is from genome assembly GCA_964019185.1 of Maratus speculifer. Classification (NCBI taxonomy): domain Eukaryota; kingdom Metazoa; phylum Arthropoda; class Arachnida; order Araneae; family Salticidae; genus Maratus; species Maratus speculifer. The sequence goes on along the minus strand of OZ025289.1, from coordinate 102,042,712 downwards.
ATCGCTTCGCGATTCCAAGTTGTAGACTACCCCTGCTTGCTGCGCTCGCCAATATCCCATGGTATAAATAAGCAGTTGCAGACCTTTCAAATGATGTGTCACACGACTGGTGTTGTAAAAAATTAAAAATGTGCTCCCCCTGGGGGGCAGAGGGGGGTGACACACAAGACATCCATAATATGAATATGCAATTGCAGATTTTTCTAATGATGTGTCACACGACTGGTGTTGTAAAGAAATTAAAAATGTCCCCCTGGGAGGGGAGCAGAGTTTGGGGGGGGGTGACACACAAGACATCCATGATATGAATAAGCAGTTGCAGATCTCTCAAATGATGTGTCACAAAACTGGTGTTGTAAAGAAATTAAAAATGTGCCCCCCATGGGGGGCAGAGTGGGGGGTTGACACAGAAGACATCCATAATATGAATAAGCAGTTGCAGACCTTTCAAATGATGTGCACAGGACTGGTGTTGTAAAGAAATTAAAAATTCGCCCCCCCTGGGGGGAGCAGAGTGTGGGGGTGACACAGAAGACATCCATAATATGAATAAGCAGTTGCAGACCTTTCAAATCATGTGTCACACGATTGGTGTTGTAAAGAAATTAAAAATTTGGCGAAATATTACAGTTATCGCCAAGTTGGCGTCACTTTTGGCGACTAATTTTGGTCGCCAAATTTGGCGATATATCGCCAAGTTGGCGACAAACTTGGCGATGGTAACCTTTCCCTCTTTATGGTAACCCATATGGCGGTGCATAGCCCTTTCCTGATTGGTCTATTCGACTCATGGAAGGAGTGGTCCGCCCGGATTCGTTATTTCCGGAAATCTTATACATCAGCATCATTTTAGGAGTCATTCCTTTTAAGGCTAGTTTGTTTTTTACTATAGAAGGATATGTAACAAATATTTCTCAAAATGCTGAAAATTTTAATTTAAAATTGAAATAAATCCTCATAAAATAAGTCAAATTAAAAAAAAAAAAAAAAAGAAAAAAAGAAAAAAATCAGTTTGCATACGGGAAATTTTTAATGCATAAAATAATCTAAAAATGGCTAAATTCTTATGTATAATTTTTGCTCCAACAAAACTTTTTTAATGGAACGATTTTGTCCAACTTTAACATTAAATGTCTCTTAAAATAATTATTCGATTTTTAAACTGTATGCATCAGCGTATTTATCAAACATTTTTTTTATAATACCACTAATTTTCATATTTTTGTCTGTAATAACTCTTTTAATATTAACGAAGAAAGACCTCCTTTCCCAAAAAAATCATTGTCAGCGGCGACGGTGACAGCGTTAGTTACTTTTTTTTAGAATAGACAGATTAAGCACAAAATCTGTTTTCTGCTATAGTTCTACTCTTTGCAAACGTCAAAAGATATTGAACCACCATAAGCATCACTGATTTGGTATTTTGGAAACGTTAAAAATTTTAACATAGTATTATTTTTATTTTTATTTTTTATTTCATGGTTTTGAAACATCATATCTGTTTTCATGATTAGTTCCACTTTGGGTCTAAAACTATAGTTATAGTACTATTTTACTAAAAAAATATTTAATGATTCAGATTGAATTTACTTTTCAGAATTTATTCGAGTCTCTATTTACCTAATTAGTCTGACTTAATATGGTTATGAACAACAATCAAATGTGCAACTAATAAAGACTAACATTTTAACATGAATTTAGATGATAATTTGTCACTTAATGTTTTAATTAAGCATGCGAATTCGGTAGAGTGTATCTTATATTTGGTCTATTACTAACACGAGGTGATACCCGTCGAAATTCGACAAAAGAAACTGTTTAAGAAGGAATTGTTTCATTGATTTATAATACTAGGGGGGCGCCGCCCCCCTGCTCGCTATGCTCGCCAACCCCCCGCGTAATCGCTTCGCGATTCCAACTTATTGGCTACCCCTGCTTCTCGCCAATACCCCATGGTATGAATAAGCAGTTGCAGACGAGTTGCAGTATGAATAAGCAGTTGGTGTTGTAAAGAAATTAAAAATGTGCCCCCCTGGGGGGCAGAGTGGAAGGCGACACAAAAGACATCCATACTATGAATAAACAGCTGCAGACCTCTCAAATGATATGTCACACGACTGGTGTTGTAAAAAATTGAAAATGTGCCCCCCTGGGGTGGCAGAGTGGGGGTGACACACAAGACATCCATAAAATGAATAAACAGTTGCAGACCTTTCAAATGATGTGTCACACAACTGGTGTTGTAAAGAAATTAAAAATGTGACCCCCCCTGGGGAGAGCAGAGTGTGGGGGTGACATACAAGACATCCATAATATGAATAAGCAGTTGCAGACCTTTCAAATCTTGTGTAACACGACTGGTGTTGTAAAGAAATTAAAAATGTGTCCCCCCTGGGGAGCAGAGTGGTGGATAACACACAAGACATCCATTATATGAATAAGCAATTGCAAACCTCTCAAATGATGTATCAAACGACTGGTGTTGTAAAGAAATTAAAAATTTGGCGAAATATTACAGTTATCGCCAAGTTGGCTTCACTTTTGACAACTAATTTTGGTCGCCAAATTTGGCGATATATCGCCAAGTTGGCGACAAACTTGGCGATTGTTGGCGATGGTAACCTTTCCTCTCTTTATGGTAACCCATACGGCGATGCATAGACGGAGCCCTTTCCTGATTGGTCTATTCGGCTCATGGAAGAAGTGGACAACCCGGATTCGTTAGTTCCGGAAATCTTCCACATCAGCATCATTCCAGGAGTCATTCCTTTTAAGGCTAGTTTTTTTTTACTATAGAAGGAAAGCTACAAAATTAGTTACAGAAAATAATGCATCTTATATTGATCAGTTTAACTCTCAAACAAATATTATTTTAAGCTAAGATTAAAAAAATATTATAAAACTCAGTTGTCCAAATTTAAAAATTAAACTTTAATCGCATATATGTATTCAGTAAAATATAATAAAGATCAGTTATTATAATGAAAATATCAGTTGAGGCTCTTAAGTTTGGTAAAAGTGCGAATGAAAGAAAGAAAAAAAAAACAGAACTTATTCCAAATTGACACGATCATAGAATTTCACGCGAAATTAAAACCCGTCATCATTTGCATCTCCTCAAAATTTGCTCATACACTTCTCATATCTGTATTCACCACGTTTTAAAAAATGGTATTTTAATTTGATCATTTTAAAATCCCTTTAACTCAAAGCTTGAAGTCATATAATTGATGATGAAAACAAAATCATACCGAAATCACCGAATTTTATAACAGACGAAATTTTTGACAAAATATACGTATTTTAATTTAATTTTTTTTTTAATTTTAAGAGAAAATAGAGTGCTTCTGTTGCCACAATTACAAAATTGATTCTAAAAACTATAAAAAAAAAAAAATATCTCAAAAACAAATTGAGATACAGCTGTCAAACAAATTGCATTTAAAAGTAAATTTTTTTCTCTATACGATGGTGTAAAAATTTTAAATTTGCGATATTTAGAAGTGTAAAATTTGCAGTAGCGAAAACTGCAAAATCGAAATTACATGGGAAAGTGTTGCCATTCACAAAATGACGTATGCGTTACGCACAGATACGTTTGGCCTTTATAATATAGATAACGATTAACAACTTGTCTGAACTGGAAATGTAAACTTTTTCTTTTTTTAAATGTTACCAACTTATAAATTGCGGGGTTTACATATTTACATGATTCAGTGAAAGTTATGTAGTTTGTTAATCAGCAACAGAAGTGCAATAGACATAACTAATAAGGTACGTAAGTTTGTCAGTCATTCAATATTCTTAGAATTTAGTTTTCTGTTACCACAAGATAAGAGAGAATTTATCAACATTTGTTTGGGACAAAAGACCAAACCTATTATCGCCTAGTGAAAAATTCTTAAAATATGCTCTCTTCAATCTGTCAAAATAGAAAACTAATTTATCAGAAATACATCCAAAATCTTGTTTTACCAATACCATCTAGAATAAAAGAGAGTTTCTTTTATTCTAATGAATAAAGGCAGGGCTACACTAAATACCGGGCTTGCTCATTCCTCATAACAACGTCACAAAAGGTGGCTGGTCGCTATCTGCGATTGGTTCAAACAGGGCTCAAAGTGACGCACCCATCGTTTTGTACCAATCGCTGGATGTCATTCAGCCACCTTTTGTGACGTCATGAAAGGAATGATCAAGCCCGGTATCTAGTGTTGCCTTGATAAAGGCGGCTTTACTAATTATTAATTTCAATTAAATGTGACATTTCATAAATCAATTTCCATGTTTTTATGTTACTAAAATCTAATTTTTGATGTTATGTTTTAGTTTATTATTTTGTATGAAATTTTATTTTTCTAAATTATTTGTTGTACATAGCATGTACAATGTATGAAATTTCATTCATTTTTAGCTAGTATTATAAATGTTGTGATTAAAAAACCGTATTTTCATAATTCAATTTCCACCACTGTAGTATCAGACAAGAGAGTCCTTACAAAAATTGCTCTTAAAATTGTGGTATAATGACATTAACTGTAACGTGACCTGGTCAAGAACTTTAACTGTAACCAAAATTAACCTAGAACAGGGGCTAAAACTAGTTTTTATAAATGTTGTGTCGCGTCTCTGTTATGTGTAACCTGTCTATAATAATATATGTGTGAATAAACTACATGCAAGTATTTCGCTGTATTCATCTTGGAAGCCTTCAACGGTACGCTACAACACTAACATATAATTATAATAACAAGTATAAAGCATGGTGGCAGCTGGGAAAAAAAGATGTTTAATACTGTTAGAATTCGAAAATAGGGTTAGTTTAAAAATTACTTACTAACCATGCAAGTCTTCATTTGCGGGTTGCATCTATGCGATGCGCGGAGCTTTGAATTAAAATCGAAAATCATCTGTTGAGATAAACTTATTCTAAGTTCAAATTCATCTAAAAGTCCATATATTATAAAAAATGTAGTTTAATTCCATCTAAAAGGCACATTCCTTCATTACATTCAGAGAACTCAATCGTTCTCACACACTTGTCAAAGTTCTTCGAAAGATAATAAATAAAATCAGACGATATTTTCATTTTCTTAATTTACGCGTTCAATTAGTTTCACTTCATTTCATTTTACAACATCCTCCCCCCTTTGAAACTTGGGGAGAGTTTCAAATACATAACAATTATTATTAAAAAGATCCAACCTCTTTGGAGCTTTTACACATCTTCCAGAAGAGGTATATTTCTTATAGTATGACACTATCAGGAGAAGACACGTTTTCATGATCATCATGCTCACTGGAACTAGTTTTCTCTTCACCCAACGGTTTGGATGCAATTTCAATTATTTCATTCGAATATATTTCCAAAGGAAAGATGCGCTGCACCGGACGTAAAACCGTGCCGTGCTGAGTTCTCAACTTAACACCACGAACTTTACCATCCCGTCCTGGAATTAAATGAATCACCTTTGCTAAAGGCCAAAATAAACGTTTTTTGTTATCATCCCCAACTAAGACTATTTCTCCCACTCGCGGTTCACGTGTATATTTTTCAGTATGTTTTTGAACTAATTCGCTGAGGTATTCTTTTCTAAAACGTTGCCTAAAATCGGTAAGAAGTTTAGCTCTGTAATTCAACCTTCTCCTTAAACTTTGAGAATCTAATTCGATAATATCCGAATTGCTGAAACTTCGGTTTTCAGTAAGAAACATAGCGGGTGTGAGAGGTACTAGCTCCAGTGGGTCCTCTGAGATATAGGTTAGAGGTCTGCAGTTAATCACAGATTCACAATCACATATAAGTGTATTCAATTCTTCATAAGTCAATACAGATCTACCTAAAGTACGTACTAACAATTCTTTTACAATGCGAACTAACCTTTCCCACCAGCCTCCCCACCAAGCTGCGGTGGGAGGTATAAATTTCCAAACAATTTTATGCGTCATGGTTTCTTTTAAAATTTTATCCCAATTTAATTTTGAAAGTTCATTGGAAGCCCCCCTAAAGTTTGTTCCATTATCACAATAAATAGTGCTGGGCCTACCGCGTCTAGCTATAAAACGTCTAAGTGCTAGCAGGAAAGCATCAGAAGATAGCGAATTGACTAGTTCAAGGTGAATCGCGCGATAAACGGCACAAGTAAACAATGCTATCCAAACTTTCTCGCCATTTTTTAGAAATAACGGCCCGGCTAAGTCTACTCCAATAATTTCAAAGACAGCACAATCTGTAACGCGATCTGGTGGCAAAGGTGTTGGTTCGCTTGACAAAGACTTTACCTTAAAACGTTTACATGCAATACAGTCGTACAATACATTTTTAATAGTTCTTCTAGCTCTAATTATCCAAAATCTTTCTCTTATTAAAGATTGCATTGTTCTTATACCTGCATGACAATTCTTTTGGTGTACTGATCTAATCAATAATTTAGTAAATTCACATTTGCCTGGTAACAATATTGGATACAAAAATGATTCTCGGTCATTTCTTTCAGTTATTTTAGTTTTAACTCTTAAAATTCCATTATCATCTGTGAATGTTACAATATCATTTAATGACCTTTTATTATAGAAATAACAGCTCTGAACTAAACGGATTAGATATTTTTCAGAATTTTCAATTTCATTTTGAGTAAGATTAGAATATTTACACTTATTAGAAACATTTCGGCAATTATTTACAAATCTCAGAATCCAAGCAAATATTCTTATCATCTTATCATAATTAGATATATTATCTAAGAGCCAAAGGGGTGTGTCTTTAGCTAGATCAATATTCGTAATTTCGATCTTTTTTCTTTCTAAATCAACATCTTTTGGCTGACAGTCAATCGCGCCAATTGGCCAACATTCAGGATTTTCTTTTAACCACTTAGGACCTTCCCACCATCGCGAATCAAGCATTTTCTGCGGAGAACATCCACGTGAAAGTATATCAGCTATATTCAAATTTCCTGGAACGTGCTTCCATGACTCTATATTGGACATCTGTCGAATTTCTTTGACTCTGTTGCTCACGAAAACCGACCAATTCTCATGTTCCTTTATCCACCAAATTGCGGTAGTAGAATCTGACCAGAATGTGATTTTCAGACCTGGCATATTTATTGCCTTGATGATAGAACTCGCAAGTCGAGTACCTATACAACAAGCCATTAACTCTAAACGCGGCATGCTCAAAGTTTTGAGAGGAGCAACCCTAGACTTCGCTCTAACAAGCGTAACCTTGACATCGGAATCAATTATTGATCTAGCGAAGACACATGCTGCATATGCCCCTTTACTCGCATCAACAAAAACATGAAGTTCAGATGAAGCATTAATTTCTAAGTATCGAGGTATAGCTACTTCTTTTAAAACATCAATATTCTTCAACCATTTCAAAAAAGCACTCACAATGTTACAAGGTAATTCTCGATCCCATGGAATTTTCTGTTTCCATGAGTCTTGTAGCAATAATTTTGGAAGCAATGTAGCAGGAGAGAATAAACCGATAGGATCAAAAATCTTTTGCACAATGCTCAAAATTAATCTCTTAGTAATTTTCCTTTCACACGTTAATGTTTCTAAATCTAAACAACATTTCAAAGAATCATTATCTAAATTCCAAATAATCCCCAAAACTGAAGTATCCCCAGAATATTTATCAACATTCTTGCAAGCTACATTGCTTTCAAAACAACGCAAATTGAAACACCCTTTAGACATTAATAACTTTGCATTTTCAATAAACATTTCAGCTTCATTAATGTTAGAAACACCTGATACACAATTATCTACATAAAATGAACACTTTAATTTTTCAGCAGTTTCCTTATATTCAGGAGGACTATTTTCTAAAAGATGCATTATAGATGCACTTAGTAAATAAGAGCTAGAAGAGACACCAAATACAACTCTACAATGTCTATAAATCAATTGTCCTTCATTACATGGGAAATAGAATCTAAGAAAATCTCTATCTTTAGGCATAACAGATAACATTAAATAAGCCTTTTCTATATCTGCAGTTATACCGATAGGATACATTCTAAAACGATCAAGAATATCAGGTATTAATTCTATAAGATTGATGCCTTTATACAAACATTCATTTAACGAGGGTTTCCCTTTCTCAGAAGCAGATGCATCAAATACAGGGCGTATTTTTGTGGTTTCCTTATCTAACCTGATAACGGGCCTATGCGGTAAATAATGACATTTATTACTTAATTCATTTTCTGGAACACGTTCAATAATATTCATTTTTTCCCAATTCTTAAATACTTCCTGATATTCATCGAAAAATCCCCCACATTTCAATTTATTGATCATTTTTTCATATCTCTTCCGAGCTAAAACTTTATTGTCTGGCAAATTCTTAAAATTACACTTCCATGGAAGCCCTACTTCATATCTGCCATCGGGAAGAATTTTCATTTTTTCTTTAAAATCGTTTAAATCAAAGTTTTCCCGCTTTTCAAAACTCTGAATGGGGTCAGAAATTCCTATGGTTTCAAGTTCCCATAATTCATTCAAAGGAATATTTCTAACGTGCATAGACAATGTTGTCAAAACGTTATGTTTCTTGCCACACGTTTGTTTCCCCATCACTGTCCAACCGAGCTTGGTTTCTATGGCAGTCAAATCGCAATTTAATTGAATTAAATTTCCTGTCAATAATTTTCCTATCATATCAGCCCCCACCAAAAGATCAATTTCAGATTCCTTACAAAAATCATCAGATAGATTTATTTTATTTCTTTTTAATTCATTTAATATTCTATAATCTTTAATTTTAGGTACAAATCCGCAAATCCTTTTTTCGGAAAATGCTTCAAAACAAAACGCATTATTTCCATCTAATTCACTGATTTCTACCGAAAACACATCATGTTTTTTAGGTTCCGTTTCATCCCCCCCGAACAGCGCGTGAATAATTATTTCTTTTCTTATAGGATGCATTTTCAGTGATTTCGTTATTCTCTCGCTTACGTAACTACTTTGGCTCGCTGAATCCAGCAGTGCGCGTACGACTTTTTGGCGACCTTGCGATCGAATGCGCACGCCAAGCGTTTGCATGTACACAACTTTATTTCTACTACAATTAGAAAGAGAATTTTCAGATTTTAAAGAATCATCTTGATTATTATTTATATTTTGTTCTGGACACATTATTTCAAAATGTGGTTTATGGCAATAATTACATTTTAATTTATTTTTAATATTACAATTCTTACTCAGATGACCAGCCTTTTGCAAACAAGTGAAACAAATCCCCTTTTTTAACAAAATCTTTTGTTTATCAGTTAAAGACATTTTTTGAGCCCCAAAACATTTATTAGAGGGGTGAAACCTATCACAGAATATGCAATTGTTTTTCTTACCTTTATTTTCTATACTCACCAATGCAGAGGCGGTGGCTGGATCAGGTTTGCTAATAATTTCAGATAAAATGTTCTTTTTTCTAACAATAGAATCAAAACCTTTTCTTGCTAAAAACACCATTTCATCTCCTTGAACTTCTTGGCGTAGAAAGTCCATCAGATTTTTTAAAGTCCTGGAATTTTCACTGGAATATGTATCGTGATTTCGACTTCTTTCCCAGGTCAAAAGAACTTCTTCAGGCAGGCAGCTCTCAACCAAGGGCATGAGAAAGTCTCCATACTTCTCTTGAGTTCTTCCCAAACTTTCTAAGGCACGAAGTTTGCTTTCTAATTCATCGTATAAAGAGGCTAAGTCAACTTTCATTTTAGGCGCAGTGGCATTTTTCATTACGAGGGTTAATAATTCCCTAACGTAAATTTGCACAAGAAGATCATCTCGTCCAAACCTCTGTTTTAATTGATCGATAGCCTTCGGATAATTTTCCGCGGTAGCTGGATAACTTGATATTAAACGCTCCGCTTTTGATTTCGGTTCCATACATTGGAATAGGTACTGCATCTTGTCTTCAGCGGCAATAGAATCGTCTTCGTGTATTTTCTTGAACTGGCTCCAAAACGATAAAAATTCCTTTGGTTCGCCGTTAAACTTTTTCAGCTCGATCTCCGGTAATTTAAATTTGCGTTTTACTTCTTCGCCAGGAGATGAAGAAACCTGTATCTTTTCATCAATACGTGCACATATTTCTATATATTTTTCTCGATATTCTTCTGCACTTTCAAAATCTTCGGTGAACAATTTTTCGTCCTTATCTTGTAACAATATTTCCGAAATTTTACTTTGACAAGTGTCCATCCGTTGAAATTTATCAAACAGTTGAGTTTTCAGAATAGAAAGTTCTTTAATTTCACATATTTCTTTAGTTAATTCAGTTTCAATTTTCTTAAACGTGAGAGTAAAAGCAGCTCTCAGTCCTTTTCTCTGAGTTTTCAAACTACTCAGATTCATTTTTTCATTTAAAATTAATTAAAATTCAAAAACTCCTGTCCCGCCGAGGGTACCAGAATGTTAGAATTCGAAAATAGGGTTAGTTTAAAAATTACTTACTAACCATGCAAGTCTTCATTTGCGGGTTGCATCTATGCGATGCGCGGAGCTTTGAATTAAAATCGAAAATCATCTGTTGAGATAAACTTATTCTAAGTTCAAATTCATCTAAAAGTCCATATATTATAAAAAATGTAGTTTAATTCCATCTAAAAGGCACATTCCTTCATTACATTCAGAGAACTCAATCGTTCTCACACACTTGTCAAAGTTCTTCGAAAGATAATAAATAAAATCAGACGATATTTTCATTTTCTTAATTTACGCGTTCAATTAGTTTCACTTCATTTCATTTTACAACAAATACAGTGATATTTTGAAAACGGATCCAAGCTTAAAGTAAGAAGTTTCCTTTTTCTTGCATAGTTATACGGCACATTTTTATTCATTATATTATTTTTTAAAATGTCTAAAGAGAAAGAATTTAGAAATTGTTATCAGGTTACACCGCCAGAATCATTTAGTTTTTCACGGCCGGCACTTTGGCTAAAATGGAAGCAACGTTTCGAAAGATATCGATTCGCTTCAGGTTTAAAAAATCAGTCAGAGATAGAACAAGTAAATTCTCTTATTTATCTCATGGGTGATAAAGCAGAAGATATTTTTATGTCTTTTAACTTATCAAAAGACGACCAACAGAAATATAATATTGTTATGAAGCATTTTGACGACCATTTTATCGTAAAGAAAAACATAATTTTTGAACGCGCACAGTTTAATCAACGCATTCAAAATGAAGGGGAAAGTGTAAATGATTTTATAACTTCACTTTATTCATTGGCTGAGCATTGCGATTACGGAGTTCTTCATGATGAACTAATACGCGATAGAATAGTTGTTGGTATTAGAGATAAATCTTTAAGTGAGAAGTTACAATTGGATCCAGACCTTTCTTTGAGCAAAGCTATAGAAAAAGTTAGGTTATCGGAATCAATTAAAAAGCAACAAGAGATTCTTACTTCTAATAATGCTTCTGTACATAGAGTTTCGAGTATAAGCAAAACAAAGCTAAATTTTAAGAAAGGGATTACCAGTCAAAATCCACAGTTTAAAGAAACTGATAAAAGGAATAATGGGAAAAAAGAATATACAAAATCTTTTGACCTTTGCAAATGGTGCGGTAAGTCTATGCATAATAGAAAAGTGTGTCCAGCAAAAGACGCCAAATGTTTGAAATGTTCCAAATTAGGGCATTTTGCTCGTGTTTGTAGGAAAAATGAAAGTAAATCTGAAATTTCTTTCTTAGGAACAATTAGGGAGACCCGCTCGAATAGTAGTAATGATTCATTATGGTCAGTTCCTATTCAAATACGAGGTAAAACCATTCGTTTCAAAATAGATAGTGGAGCAGATCACACTGTTATTCCAGCTACATCACCAATCTTAAAGGGTTCAAAAATTTTAAAACCAGACAAAAAGCTTTGCGGTCCTGATGGGAAAATACTAAAACACAAGGGAAAACTTATTGAAGAAATCCAATACAGGGAAAAGAAAGTAACTGAAGAAATCCATGTAATTGAAGGATTACAGAATTATTTGTTGGGAAAACCTGCAATACTAGCTTTTGGTTTAGGACCAAACATTTTAGAAATTAACGCAGTAAATCCAAAGCAAGATTACCCTGAATTATTCAATGGCCTGGGGCTACTGAAAGGTTGTTATACTATTAAGCTTAAGCCGAATTCTGTCCCTTTTGCTATTTCAACTCCACGAAGGATACCTATTCCGTTGCCGAAGAAAACTGAAATGGAAATTAAGAAGATGATTGCCCAAAAAGTTATAGTTCCTGTGACGAAACCAACGGAATGGTGTTCACCAGTCGTTATCGTTCCTAAAAGTGACGGAACTGTTCGCTTATGTGTTGATCTTGTCCAACTAAACAAATGTGTGGAAAGGGAATTTCATCCATTGCCTTCAGTGGAATATTCATTAAATCTTCTTACAGGTGCTACAATTTTTTCGAAGTTAGATGCTAATTCAGGCTTTTGGCAAATTCCGCTTGATGAATCTTCGTCATTTCTCACGACTTTCATCACTCCCTTTGGAAGATACCGATTTTTAAGATTGCCTTTTGGAATCTCATCTGCTCCAGAACATTTTCAACGCAGAATGTCACAGTTGCTAGAAAATATTCCAGGTACTATTTGTCATATGGACGACATCTTAGTGTGGGGAAAAGATCAATCTGAACATGACCAAGCATTGAAAACTGTTCTAAACAAACTTAAGGAAGCTGGCATTACTCTAAATGACAAGAAATGTAAGTTTTCAGTCAAGAGAATAAAATTCTTGGGACATATTATTGATGATAAGGGGATTCATCCTGACGAAGATAAAGTTAGAGCAGTAAAAGAATATCCACCACCAAAGAATAAAAAGGAATTAAAACAGATGCTAGGCATGGCAAATTTTCTCGCCAGATTTGTTCCAAATTTTGCAGAAATTTTTGCACCGTTAACATCTATGTTAAGTCAAAAGAATGAGTTTGTCTGGGACGAACCTCAAAAACAAGCATTTCAAAAGTGGAAGAATATCTTAACATCTCAACCAGTTTTAAAAATTTATAATCCACAGAAAACTTCAATTGTCACTACAGACGCTTCTTCTTATGGAATTGGAGCCACCTTGAGGCAAGAACAAGAGAACGGGGAAATCTCGGTCGTTGCATATGCATCCAGAACTCTTACTCCTACTGAAAAGAGGTATGCTCAAATAGAAAAAGAGGCACTTGCTCTAGCTTGGAGTTGCGAGAAATTTCGAGATTATCTCACTGGAACTCACTTTAGATTAGAAACAGACCATAAACCTCTGATTCCAATATTCTCAAAGAAAAACCTTGAAGACTTATCTCCACGGTTACAAAGATTGAAGATGAGGATGATGCGATATTCTTATTCCATATTCCACATACCAGGAAAGAAACTTTATGCAGCTGATGCCTTATCAAGACAACCTCAAGAAACAAGAGAAAAGGATGAAGAGTTGGAAGAAGAAATTGATGCATATATTCGTATGATAATATCCAGATTACCCGCTTCATGCAACAGATTAGAAGAATTGCGCCAATCACAACAGTCTGATGCAACATGCAAAGAGTTAAAAAATTTAATCCTTAACGATTGGCCATCAAGAAAACATTTAGAGCCAAGTTGTTTACCTTATTGGAATCATCGATATGAAATATCGATCCAAGATGGGCTCATAATGAAGGGCTGTCGAATCATCATTCCTGCAAATGATCGAAGAAAGGTTCTTCAACAAATTCATGAGGGACATTTGGGAATTACGAAATGTCGTGCAAGAGCAAGATCGTCAGTATATTGGCCTGGAATTAATAAAGAAATTGAAGAAATGATAAAGAATTGCACATCATGCATCAAGGAGTTCACTAATCGCCATGAATATCTTATCCCTACCGAATTTCCTGAAAGACCATGGGAAACAGTGGGAATGGATCTTTTTAAACTTAACGGATTTTGGTACTTGATCGTGACCGATTATTTCTCACGATATCCAGAAATCGCAAGACTGGAAAGATTAACTTCTGAGGAAGTAATTCTCCACTGCAAATCAATCTTTGCCAGACATGGGATTCCTAATGTCGTCAGATCTGATAATGGTCCTCAATTTGAGCCAATTAACTCATCTGAATTTTCAAAATTCTCAAAGTTTTACGGATTTCATCATATCACATCAAGTCCTAGGTACCCACAAAGCAATGGTTTCATTGAATCTTCTGTAAAAACCATCAAATTGCGACTCAAAAAAGCTGAAGATCCTTACCTTTCTTTAATGGCATATAGAGCAACACCATTAGAAAATGGCCTCAGTCCTGCAGAACTTCTTATGAATCGTCGTATAAGGACAACTCTGCCAATTGCAAGATCTCAACTAGAGCCAAAAATTGAAAACAGGGATGAACTTCAAAGAAAGGAAGAGAAGAGAATAGAAAGGCAAAGAGACAACTACGACAAAAGTCACGGAGTACGAGACCTCAAAAATCTCGATGTTGGAGATGGAGTGTGGATCACGGACAAGAGAGCTACTGGTACAGTCCAGAAGAGATTAGATTCTCCACGATCGTATATTGTCAAATCTGGGAAAAAGCTATATCGACGAAACAGAATGCATCTTGTCCCATCAACTAACTTCCAACCAGAGGCTGATGATATGGATGACCTTGAACCAGACGATTCCTGTGATGAGTTACCAATACCACAGAGTGTTCCTAGTCCAACCAAGCCAAGCTGTCAGAATCCTCATCCATCCTGTAACAATGGTAAAAATAATTCTATGTCTCCAAAAAGGAACCAGAATCTATATACCACCAGAAGTGGACGAGTCGTTCGTCCTCCGCAGAAAATGAATCTTTAAAGAAAGGGAGATGTGGTATAATGACATTAACTGTAACGTGACCTGGTCAAGAACTTTAACTGTAACCAAAATTAACCTAGAACAGGGGCTAAAACTAGTTTTTATAAATGTTGTGTCGCGTCTCTGTTATGTGTAACCTGTCTATAATAATATATGTGTGAATAAACTACATGCAAGTATTTCGCTGTATTCATCTTGGAAGCCTTCAACGGTACGCTACAACACTAACATATAATTATAATAACAAGTATAAAGCAAAAATAACTTCATTTTTCAAATATCAGACTAAAATTTTTGATTGTATTGTCCTGACTCGAACCCGAAAATTCCATTGGAAGTAAAAACAAAACCTAACCAAAAACATTTCGTCGGTCTGAAACCGAAATGAAAGAAAATTAATCCACATTTTAATAGAACTATAAAATGAAGTTGGTATTTACATCTTTAATATCAATTTTATCTTTTACACTGAAAAATAGACGTTTAATATATATTCTCGTTAATATTTAAGTAACTGTACATCCTGTAAACAACGGAAGCAGCCGAATGGGATGTCTAAATTGTTGAAAAATGTTCGATGTCTACTGTTCAAGAGAATCCGTATGGAGATTTTAACGTACAAGCTAACATTTACAAATGGCAGTTTTCTATGTAAAAGCTTAAAAATATTCATAATGAATTATTTGGAAGTGTCTGTTGTAAGCTTTTATTAGCATCCGATGCTATTTCTTTCAGACAAGCTAAAAATGTCGTGTCATCAGCCCTGAACTTTCTAGTCAACCGATTTTGATAATTATTTTTTTAAATGAAAGCTATTTATTTGTAGTTGTGCCCATTTTAATTATTTTTTAATTTATTTCCATTTTTATATTTTATTTTTAATTTAAAAAGCTTTTTCATGACATTTCTTCAAAATGGTGGCAACACAGTTTAGCTTTTCTCTCGATAATAAAAATTTATTTTCTAAAATGATTGAGTATAATTATGCACTAATTGAGTTTAAAAAAATATATATTTACTGAGAAATAATATTAATAACGTAAATAAAATGACAGAAAATAATTTATGATAAAAATTAATGTCTAAATCAAAATAAGAGAAATTTCAAATGAGGAAAATTGTGTCATGCAGCAACCAGATAAAAGGGAATTACAATATTATTATGGATGCCTTTTTCATAAACAGTAACTTTTAAAGAACATTTGAAGAGAAAATGACGTCACTATTTAAAACATCGTATTTTTACTCATAACGATATTAGGTACTACTTTGTTATCCCGTCGGCCAATTTCGCCAAATTATACAAATCGCCACATTAATAGCCAAATTATACATATTGACATAATTTGTATTTTAAATAACGAAAAAATAAATAATTAGTAGAATATTAATAAAAATATTAATAAAAAGTCGAAATAAAAATCTCTTAATGACATTTTAAACACATGAATCGTATTTAATGTCATTGAATGTGACATTCACGATCATCCATTATTGGCATTTAATCTTATAATTTGGCGATAATTTTTTGGTCGATGGGATAACCTAGTAGTACCCGATATTATTATTTTTTCTTTTCTTTTTTTTTTTAAATAAAGCTATTTTTCTGTAAGTGCATATAAAATAAAATTTCTGGATTTCGCCGGCACTCATATTACAATTTTAACTGTAGATGTGCGAATATTTGAATGCAAAATTGTAATTGGCAAATTTGACATTTACTTTGTAAATATATTTATTATATATTGATTCAATAATGTAATTACTTTTGCTTTTTTTTTAAACCAAATCGATCGGGTCTTTTAAACATTTCATTCGTCGAATTCGACGGGATTCCATTCGTTTTATTGTTAAATTGCATTTCCTTTTACTCAGAATCTATAAAAAAGCGTTTAAACTAAAGAAAAAATCCGTTTTTGATGAATCTAGTCAATGAAGAAGTAGCAATGGAAGAAGTGTCAAATTGTATCTCTTTATTATTTCGCAATTCTAATGTCTCAGAGAGAAATTGCTATTCAATTGGGTATTTCACGCCGTTCTGTTTGCTATTATATTGATAAACACAAGAAAAGTGAAGTTAGTTCATTGCAATCTAAACGGGGTCGCCATTCTAAAAAACTTCTATCGATTTTTTTTTCTAATCGGAGGCGAAACTGAATTCTGCAATGGTAGAATCTACATTCATCTTGTTGTATATAATTTTTATCGAGCAAAATATTTAGACTTTTATTTGAAAAATCGTATCAATCCCAATCTTTCTTGCAAGACTGAAAATTCAATCTAAACCAGATCGCAACCCGAAATAATGTAAATGAATTTGATCCCGAAAACAATGCGCAGCTAAAAAGTAGAACTCTACTAGACCCACAACAAATATGTCAACCGGGCCCAAACCCAACCAGCAGCAATAAAATAACAATCAACCGACCCGCAAAATAAATAAATAAATAAATAAATAATTATTCAGACCCCGAACCCGACAAGCACCAACAAAGTAGAAGTTAACCATCCAAAACCCCCAACCCACAGTAGCAAAGTAGAAGTGAACCGAACCCTTAGATCAGGAATGACTAGATAACGGATCCCTTTGTTCTCTTCGGGGATTCTTGTAGCATGGACCTCCAAGATTTCATCGCCAAAAGGGTGTCTTTTTTGCTGATGATCCCTTCTTGGCAATTTTCTGCTTTCATTCTCATAATAAAAGAAACCTAACGCAGTCCAAAAAGGTCTTGGTGGCTGGTGGAATCGGCCTGAGAATCCGGTTTAGCGCGCATTCTCCCCACCATCACGTGATGGTGGGGAGGTGGGTAAATGCGTCAAGAGAAGGTTGTTATTTCTGAGTACAGTTATATAAGAAGTCTATGACCGAATCCAAACACGACTCGCAGTAAAAAAGCATGAGTTAACCCGATCAACAACAAAAAATATAAGTAAACCAGACCAAATCCGATTGCGTGGCGGAGCTCGCTTTCCCAATGGAGAAGCTGATTAGCTATAATCCATCGTGACGTTCTTTGACGTCAGAAATGAGAAATGCTTGTGGTCCATTAGTTTCGACCTGAGCTTAATGAAAAAAAATTGTCCGGACCAGATCCGCGGATCCAATTGGTACTTCTAAATTTCTGAAATCGCCTCCCCCTCCCCCCCCCCTCCTTGAGGACTCTCCATCGCCACATACGCCTTCGGTATAAAAGTACCTCGCCGAGTTCTGCGATCTTGATTTTGGTCAAATATCTCGCTAGATGCTTTCATTCGTGATGTCATTTATGACTATTTATTTATTTATTTGAATAACATACATCCGACTTGTGTGCTCGACATGAAAGCCTGCTTATAAGTCATCGTCAATATACAAGGACGAAATAGCACAAGGAAATTTACAATAGAAGCAAGGGCGGCGCCAGAGGGGGGGCCGGGGGGCATATGCCCCCCCGTCGGGCATACCTGGCCCCCCCATTGGGGTCAAAATTCGATATCGTCGGGGAAAATATTTTGACTTTTGAATTTCGCCCCCATCAAGTTGGGTCAACATATAAAGATTTTTTTTTTATTATATTAAACTCAGATTGATTAAACTAATTCTTTTGGATACGAGTCGGTTTCTGACTGAATTTTGATTCTTGCAGATTGAGTTCAGATAAACTCAATCTTTTCAAAAAAAAAAAAAAAACGAATTTTTTATAATAAAAATTTATATAGATGACTACACAGGATGATACATGAATGACTGTATGTGTATATATATATATAATTTTAAAAGATAAAATTCATACTTAGTTTTGTCGGGGCTGTCTTGGATGACTAGTAGAATGCTGCATCGGGTCGGGCAAACTGAACCTGACACGATTCGCAATCTGGATCGGACCGGGTTGAGTAATCTTTTGTCGTTCTTGGTGGGATTCCAGTTCGATTAATTGTTTCAGGTTCGGGTTTGGATGTTGACACTTATGGTTCTTGATTCAAGATCGATCTCTCAAAAGAATTTACAAAATTTATTTTAAGTTGCAAAATTATATATTGAATGTTAATGAGTTTATATATTCTGATTTTTTACTTAAAAGTTAAAACTGATACTGGAAATATAGTTGAAGATATAATTTTACATAATTGCATTACAGTATGGATATATTTTTTCATCAGTTACGGTTTGGATTTATTTGAGGCTGAAATATTTCGGGTAAATTCCTGCATCACCTTGAGAAATTAAACGCAAGTCGACAGGCGATTTAAGTCGGATCTGGCTAAAGTTAATATTTTTTTCGAAGAGGTTCAGGTTGACTTCTATTTTTCAAGTCGGGTCAGATTTAATTGTTTTAGCGTAGTGGGTTCGATTCTACCTCATTTCTTAAAAGTATAGCCGAAGTATATTTTAAAATGTAAGATTATATTATTTGAATGTCAATGAGTGCGTAAATTGATACATTAATTTTTCTACATAAAATATGTAATTGATATTGGAGGTATTATTGTAGGTTATTTTTCCATTATTGCTTTACAAGATGGAATTTTCTTTTTCAGTTTTCTCTTGCATTTCGAGTTGGGAATGAAATACTTTTAGGTCGAAAATTTTCAAGTTCGGGTCATCTATGTTTTTAATACTGGTTGAGGTTTAATGGATTTTGAATTAACAGTTCAGGTCAGGTATAACCCAGTCCACGGAGGACTCTATGCTCGCAAAATAATCCGTGAATTGAATTATTTTTTCCCTTTATTATATTCCGTTAAAACAGAAAAATTTGCTTTAAATTTTGCTTTCATGCGCTTTAATTTTGGTGTTTCGCCCCATCCCCCTCCCCCCGCAAAAAAACAAACAAACAAAAAAATACCAATTACCTGAAATATTCACACCTAAAGCAACATGTTCGCCAAATTACACGGGTGTTCTGGCAGCTATGCTGCTTAGTACTTTTTCGTATTAGGAACGGAATTTATAAATCCATTTCATCTAAATATAGGTAAAAAACAGAAATCTAAGATCAAAATTTTCGAAAAATGTCCAATCAGAAGGCAGAAATTGCTTGAAATAATAGAAATGTCTCTCAGTGGCGTAGCTAAGGGGGGGGAGGGGGGCGTCCGCCCCGGGCTTCGAGGCCTAGGGGCGCCAAATTGAGAGAAATTGTTATATATCTATATTGGGGTGGGGGCGCAAAATTTCTTGCTGGCCCCGGGCGCCAAAAAACATAGCTACGCTACTGAAGTCTCTTCAAATCACAGGAATATTTCGGCATTGTCACGACGGACGCTTTTCGCTGATATTAAAATAACGCACTTTTAGCTTTCCAATTATTTTACAAGTTTTCACTTCATTTATATTTGTCTTTTGTTTTTAATTTGGGAATTTTGTATTTAGGTTTTTGTTTCAGATTTAAATTTTGTATCATATCAAAATTTGAAGCATCGCACTTTCTGCATTCGATCAATATACACTCTAAAATAAAATGGAAATTGAAGATGTCTTTCCCATTGTTTTTATTATTACTACTATAGCTAAAAAAAAATCTGCTTTAATTTACACATTTTCTCGAAAATACAGAAAATTCATCAATCTAATGCTAAAATCACCTGAAATCCTCCAATATCTAAAGTTGCATTTTTGTTGAATCAAAAGATTGCTCAGTTTACTGAGCAGCAACACTGTGCATTAGAATTTTCTATTTGAAACTGATTTTTTACTTATCTCTATTTTCTCTCAAAATAATGAAAATTTCCTGAACCGAAACTCAATTTTTTTTTAATTCTACAATCAAAACACCAGAATTTCTTCAAGTAATACAAAAATCCGTTTCAATAACATGTGCGTTCCGGCAGACATTGTCTGTACATTTTATTTTTGGCGAAATGTTTTTTGAGAGTGTATAAAATAATTACATTTTCTCAAAAGTGACAAAAATAGAAAATAATGAAAAAATGCGGTATTTATGAAGTAGTATAAGGTACATATTTCAAAAATTGTACTTCAACTAATTAATTTCACTCCGGCAAATACATTCAATTCAAATAAAAAAACTAACATTTAGCATAGAAACGTGTTCAAATACAACGAAAAAAGATACGAAGAAATTTCAATTTTATACACGTTTTGTTATCAGTAAGTATGCTGTTTCTTTATACTTGTGTTCTTATTTAGATTTCAATCTACGATGTTTAAACCACAAAACAGCTGCAATTTACCAAAAGGGTCTGCCTGTTTTGACTAGTTTTCAAATTCTGATGTGCAAGTTAATATAAAACAAACTTTTCGCCAATCGAAATAAAGAGATTGATGAATTTATATACCTCAATGTTGCGATGGGAATTACAGAAAAAAAAACACACACACACACGCACCTATATTGTGATAGACCAAAAGGATATTTCACAGTTACATAGACGCAGTACTCTATTTTCGTCAGTTGTCCATTGACTACAGATATAAGGAGTTAATTTTTTTTTCCTGATCTAGTATTTTTATTTTAATATATAGAAATAAGATTTAAAGTTTCAAGACTTTTATAAGAGTAAGTCCAAATGATTTCTTATTTATTTTCGTTTATAAGTGATTTGATATTTTTACCCGAGTATTTTAATTTAAAAATTGCTTTATACCCAGAATTCGCATTTTTGTTGATAGTAATAATTTAACTAATGTTTTTGGAAGTTTTTCTCGTATATTTTTGCATTCAGTAATAAATAAAGTAGAACTTGGATTCTTCGGACCGGTCGGGACCTAGGACAATCCGGTTAATGAAAAATACGGAAAATATGATAACTTTAAAAAACGCATATGGCAATGTTTTTAAGTAACTTCCCTTCACATTTTTTCCAGGTTTAAGAAAGCAATTATGGTAATACATATTTTAGCACATTGAAAATGGCGTATTTAGAAAGTTTTTTATTTTATTTTTTTTTAATTAAAATTTTAAATTTTATTTTTTGCAGAATTGATACAAAATTATACATAAGTCCACATAGAAACTTCATGATTTCCGATATAACTATGTTTATAAAATTAACGCACAAACTTTAATCCAATTTCATACTTTTTTAGACCTTCAAATAAATTAATGCTGATAAAATTTGTTATGGATCACACAACAGTGGTTTTGTTATGCTTTGTTTTTAATAATTACCGTGACATGCACGCAAAACTTTTTTTTCCAAAGGTCAAAATGATCATTTTTACAAATCAAATTGAAATAAGTACCACGTAAAAGGTTCCCTTTCTAAATATATATATATTTTTTGTTTTATAATACATTTATTTGATTGTTAAAAATCTAAAGTTGGCAAATATACCGTGAGAGCTATTTCTCAAAAAGTTAAAACAAAGAACTTCATCAGAGTTATCAAACTTCATCATATTCATTTATAACTCAGTAAACTTCATCATTTCAGTATGGATGACATTTTGGTGAATATCGCATTACAGATGATGTTTTTTATGCTGTGTTTTTTCCGAATTTTTTTTTTTATCTCTGCACCTATTGAATATAGAATTGCACAAAACATTTTATGCTTAAAAAAAAAATAAATGAATAAATAAAAAAAAAATCCTTATTAGATTCAGAATGAATTGACGTGATTAGCGAGCGTGCTTTGCCATATTATTTATTCCTAGTGAAATAATCCAAGTTTAAGGAAAAAAAAAATTCAGCGTGATCCAGCTTCTGGATAAACCTCGATGAAGCTCTGCATTGCCCGGATCCGGGACTATTTTCCTTTACGACACTGGGGCCGGTCCATGCCTGGTTTTTACTCTTTTCATGACTTAACTTAGTTTTTCGATACCGAGCTGGGACTGATTTCATTCTTCCTAAGACTGCGCGGGTCGAAATTTTCAGTCCCGGTTTTTCGATCCAGCCCGTATGAAAATCACCTTTTCGGCGACTTGGGCCGTGCAAAAATCAGTAAAATTTGGCCCTTTCCAAATATTTTTACAAAAAATGCATGTATTTTTATAAGTTTAACACGCCATTATTCTATAATTAAACTTTAAAATTTACTATTTTTAAAGAATAGTAGATATATAGGCAATAAAATTTAAATACAGTAAAACCTGCGAAATAAATCTGCCTATGACACAAAAAGTACTTTCAGTTTCAAAACCGTTTCCGAAAGTAAAAGTATCTTAAAAAAAAAAAATCTGCAATTGAAATATAAAAAGTGAAAAATAGCCATGTTAAAGAACAAGCTCAGCAGTCCTATGAAAGAAAAAAAATTGTTTAAAAATATTGTAATTAAAACGAGAAATTCAAAAATAATCTGTGTTTAACATGACTCAGCGGGTGTTTTCAAGTGAGTGAAGAGTTTCTTTAAACGCAAAATCTGTTGATTCAAAATTAATATAATAATACATGAAAAAAGAATATAATACATCAGCACCTGCTACGAGGGCAACTTGACTATAACTCTCTCTCTCTCTTTTTTAATGCGATTTCGTCTTAGAAGATTTTTGTGTGGCATTTTTCTGATTTTTAAGTCCCCACATGATATAAGGATTAACGATAACTGAATGATATTTGAAACATTTACATGCAAATAGATATTTATTCAAAATAAATAAATATTGCCGCCCAGAGCACGTCTTAATTAAAAAAAAGAAAAAAAAAAGCTATTTTTTATTAGAACTCCTTGTGCAAGACACTTTTTAACCATATCGAAGTAAAAATTCACGTTTTATAAACATAGAGTCGGACAAGCCAAGATTTTTTTTTTTTTTTTTTTTTTGGGTCAAGCTAAAAATTATATATGTAGGTATTTGTATTTCCCAGACAGTATAATCAGGCCAACTTTTTAAATTTTACATCGACCGGACCATTAATCTATTTTGTAAAAATCGGATTAGGCCCTGGTGCTAAAATTTTTGCCCACGCAGGTTTTTAGGCCCCAAACCAGTACGCGGGACCTCTAATATATATTACGAACTTGGCCCTCCTGTCGGGGATACAGTGCCTCCCCGTCGGGCAAATTCTGGCGCCGCCCTTGAATAGAAGAGAGAAATACAACCAGGAGCTCCACACAAAGTGACATTTATGACATTTTGCTTGGAAACTGACTCCAAAACAAACGGTTGCTGTGCTTCGAATCGTTTGTTTAGAGTCAGAGTATTTAAGCAAAATGTCATGACTGACATCACACTGGTTGACAGTTTCTATTATCTCCCTGCTATATAAAGGTACTCTATTTTAAAGTAGGACACCACAAGGTATAGAAAGACCTTATGTGGAATTTTTATTATTATTTTGAAAATGGCAACAGTATGAATTGGGAGAGGCATTAGTCAAAGGAAGATCCGCTTGCTATTGGTTGTGTGTTTGTATGTGAAGTGTGGAGAATGTGGAAAGTTTCGGGATTAGTTTCGCTTTTCTCTTTATAAATCAAGATCGAACACTATTTATTGGTAAGTTTTTTATGTAATAAAAACATACATACTTTCTTATCAAATGTGTTCAGTATAATCTGACACATGCTGTTCCATCTGTAAGTAAGCCTAAGCAACTATTCCGGCCGGTTTTTAAATTTTTCAATTAATTCATCAGTTTTATTATGTATATTTCAAGTTAGATTATTTTAAAACGTGATATACACAACGGATTTGTTTTAAAAGATTATTTATAACTATTAAAAACTTTTATTTCATTTTTATTGCTGTGATCTTCAATTCCAAAATTAAATTATTTAATTTAATATTTCTAAAATTGTTTACATTATGAATCAAAGATATTACATACATATCAGATTTATAATAGTTTTTTTTGTGTGCAAGTACTAAGTTTTTGAATTTATGAAAATTATTATTAATTAAAAATTGCATACATTATTTATTAGTTGCTGATTTACATGATTTTACAATAAATAGTCCAATCAAACTTATAATAATAATTTTCAGATGGTATTCCTGATAGTGGAATCGGAAAGCTTTATAAATATCAGTTTTTCAAATATTATATTTACTAATAGAAAAATACTCATATTCACATTGTCTTCAAAATTACCCATGGTTTAAATATCTAGATATATCTAAACGATATAATGTACGCACACTTATAAAAATTAAAAATTAAATTTATATTTTTGTAAACTGAAAAGTTAACATATTTTTAATGCATTCACATACATCTGCTGTATTTAATTTTTGATTATTTATTACATTCTGCACTACTGTTTATTTATTTTTTTAATGCTGAATATTTTTAAGTTGATTTCATATGATTAGTGGTTTTTCAAACGTCATTCAAAGTATAAAATAACAGGATAGTACTCATATTCACATTATTTGTCTTCAAAATTATCCATGGTTTAGATATCTGGATGCACATACATAATACATAAGGTAAAAATTGAAATTTATATTTTGTGGAGCTGAAAAGTTTACATATTAATGCTTTCACATTCATCTGCTGCATTTAACTTTCTACATACTGTATATATATATATATATATTTTAATACTGAATATATTATTTATTTTTAAAAGTTAATTTTATTCGATCAGTTATTATCTCGTCAGATGTAATTATGCTTGGAAATTTATCGGTATACATAAAAATAACTTATTTGTGTCTGTGTTTTTATTATATAGGAACCCTAACAACCAAACCAAATTTAAATATAATGATTAATGAGATCAAATGACATCTGTTATCGCCAGTTGTTTTTATTTGAATTAGTTTTTATTATTTCAGTGTTTTACAGAATAATTTCGACCATTACCAACTTTGCTGTTTTTACACTGATCTTATGAAAGTTTTACAGTATTTTTTTTATTAGGGCTGTACCAATACCAAGTATGCATACTCAACTGAATTTTAGGCCAAGTACCGAGTACTTCTAAGAACTTCATTCTATGAGCATTATTGAAGACAAAGAAATTTACAATTTATCTGCAAAAGTTACATGAATATAAATGTGTAGAGTCACTTGGGGTAATTTCTTTTCAAAAATCATCAGCATCCAATTATTATAAGAACTAAAAGTATTGTTCTGAATTTTTTTTGTTGATTGAGCTCCCTATGATGATTATATAATAAAATGCTTCTTTAAATATACATGCACTTATAATTTAAATAATAAAAAATTAAGTGACCAAGAATTACCCCCGATATAAATTAATTCTTGGTCACTTCTGGGGTAATTATCGGTCAGTATCCTTTTTGATGTAAATAATATAGCAGAGTTAATATTTTAAAGATTGAGTATTTAAAGTAAGCCCCAGCATAGAAATGGCATAACACTGCAACGCATGTTACAGACTCTTGAAAAGGTCTGCAAACTATTTTTCAAAGATTAAAATGTAGTTAAAAAAAAATATTATTAATTATTTGGCATGTACCATAGTAATATGATTTGCATCACATGCGATTGATGCTGTTCCGATTCTTGTTAAACTATTAATCAGGGACGACTCTGTTCCAAATTTTCTGAAAAATTAAGATAATCATCAATCTTTTCCATTATTTAAAAAAAAAAAAAAAAAAAAAAAATGAAAATTCTTATATAAAATGTATTGCGAATTTCGACAAATGTTTGCCGAAAATGTCAATTTTGTCAATCGTTCAAAGAAAAATTGTAAATTTCATCATAGATCGTGAGAAAAATGAAAATTTTGTCAGAAGATCATGAAATTAAATGCAAATTTTGACAAAGGTTCTCTTAAAAAAAAAAAAAAAAAAAAAAATTGTCCAAGTATTACGGAAAAACATGAATTTCCGTAAAGAATCACTGGAAAAAGCACAAATTTTGTCTTAAAAATTGTGAAAAACCAGCAAATTTTGCCAAAAAATCAGGAAAAAATAAGATCGCAAAAAATGCGAATTCTGTTATATAGCTACATAAAAATAAAATATCGTCATAAAATCACAAAAAAAACTGCAAATTTCGTTAAAAGGTTGCTGAAAAACGATTACTTTAAAAAAAAAAGGTCATGGAAAAACGATTACTTTGGTAAAAAGGTCACATAAAAACAGTTAATTTTGTAAAAAGTTACTGAAAAAAACCCGACAAATTTTGTAAAAAGTTTTTGAATAAACGGTGTATTTCACAAATAAAAGATCACAAAAATGGTAAATTTCATAGAAAAAACGCAAATATTAGGACAATGTGTGATGGTGTTAAAAATTCTGAGGTCAAAAGTAACTTAATTTTAAAAATATTTTCTTTTTATGTTAGTCACAAATATATAACAAAAACACAAATTTCGTCAAAGAATTGTGAAAAAAACCCACCAAGTTTTCAAAGGATCAAGGCAAAATGTGAATTTCGTTCAGAAATCACAGAAAAGAGCAAAACTAGCCGTTGGAAGCCATCGTAATACTTACCCATCTTTGATATGCATAATATAAAATATGAAAATAAAACGTGTAAAATATTAATAAAATGCACTGCAATTCCAAAATAAAATTTAAACGCAAATTTAAATAGTTTTAATATACATAGTCATAGTCATGCTTTATTAATGAATTGCTGATGAGCCAAATTCGACAAATTATATAAAACGCCAAAATACTCAAGTAATACCGGATTGCGTAAAAGAAACATCC
Organism: Maratus speculifer; assembly: GCA_964019185.1. NCBI lineage: Eukaryota > Metazoa > Arthropoda > Arachnida > Araneae > Salticidae > Maratus > Maratus speculifer. The sequence continues at coordinate 102,015,348 of OZ025289.1, read as the reverse complement.
TTATAACTCTAAAAATAATAATCATATTAACTAGCAATTTACTGCGTCGGATGAAGCGTGTCATTTCCAATTAAAATATATCTTTGAATTGAAATTTGATTCAAATACAGGGTCATGAAAAATCAAAGAATCTGGAAAACAGGATTACATATATCTCGGCAACTAATAATTCAAACGACTTCGTTCTTTATGCAAAATTTGTGTTATTTTATTGCCTTTTACATCCACTCTTTAAAATAAAAAAATTCGAAAATTTTTATGTACCTTTCATCAGAATGAATTTTTCTAGAGTCCGAAAAAAATAGTTCCGGATAATCGAGGTTACTGATATTAAATAGGCTTCGTCCCATTCTCACATACTAAGTACATACAAAATTTCAAGTCTCTATCTCAATTTGTTCGGGAGATAGAGCGTTTACAGACAGACAGACGGACGGCAAAATTTTTTTTAAAAAAAATATGTTTTTCGGAATCTCCAGTACCTGAAATGTGTAAATCCATCAAAAAAAACTTTTCGATTTTCAAAACGATTGCAAGACTTACCCTATACTACATATGATGGGTAAGTAAATCTTTAAAGAATTGTGGGAAAAATGCGAATATCACAAAAAAACTGCTAATTTCACAAGAGATTGCGATAAACTGCAAATTTCGTCAAAAAATGGTAACAAAATTACAAATTTCATCAAAAGATTGCAAAAAATCTGCAAATTTATTAAAAGGACCACAGAAAAAACACAGTGTCTAAACTAAATTTACCTCCACACACACACTTTGCTGAATCTTTCAGAAAATTGCTGTGAATTTTAGATTTCTTTTTTTTCACTCAAAATCAGCTCTGAAGCAACCCTCTGATGAATTTGCTGTTATTCTGCGATCCTTTAAAGAAATCAGGGCCGTAAATCCCGGGGGGGTTTGGGGGGGTGCAACACCCCCCCTAGGAGAAATCAGTCGGAAAATTCCCAGATCTATCGGAAAAAGTATGTTTAGTCAGAAAAAATGGTATTAATCAATAAAATCTTATAAACTGGAAAATCATTCGGAAAATTTCCCGTTCCATCGGAAAAGGCGTATTTAGTTGGAAAAAATAGCATTACGTATTATCCTATAAAAACTTATAAATTGGAAAAACAGAAAAATCAGTCGGAAAAATTCTTGTTTGATCGGAAAAAATGTTCTTAACCTATAAAAACTTATATACTGGAAAATCATTCGGAAATTTTCCTGCTCCATCCGAAAACGCGTGTTTAGTCGGAAAAAATAGTATTACGTATTATCCTATAAAAACTTACAAATTGGAAAAAGGAAAAATCAGTCGGAAAAATTCTTGTTTGATCGGAAAAAATGTTCTTAACTTATAAAAACTTATAAACTGGAAAATCATTCGGAAATTTTCCCGTTCCATCCGAAAAAACGTGTTTAGTCGGAAAAAATAGTATTACGTATTATCCTATAAAAACTTACAAATTGGAAAAAGGAAAAATCAGTCGGAAAAATTCTTGTTTGATCGGAAAAAATGTTCTTAACTTATAAAAACTTATAAACTGGAAAATCATTCGGAAACTTTCCCATTCCAACCGAAAAAGCGTATTTAGTCGGAAAAAATATTATTGCGTAAAAACTTACAAATTGGAAATAGGAAAAATCAGTCGGAATTTTTGCTTAATCGGAAAAAATGGTATTAACCTATAAAAACTTATAAACTGGAAAAACGAAAGTATCATTCGGAAAATTTCCCGTTCCATCGGAAAAGGCATGTTTAGTCGAAAAAAATAATATTATCCTATAAAAATTTATAAATTGGAAAAACGAATAAGTCAATAGGGAAAATTCTTGTTCGATCGGAAAAAATGGTATTAGCCTATAAAAACTTATAAATTAGAAAAACGAAAATATCATTCGGAAAATTTTCCGTTTCAATCCGGAAAGGCATGTTTAGTCGGAAAAAATAGTATTACGTATTAACCTATAAATACTTGTAAATTTTTAAATCGGAAAAAATGGCATTTATCTATAAAAAAAATTATAAATTGGAAAAACGAAAATATCAATCGGAAGTTTTCTGTTCCACCGGTAAAGGCATCTTTAATCGGAAAAAATAGTATTACGTATTTACCTATAAAGATTTATAAATTGGAAAAACGGAAAAGTCAGTCGGAAAAATTCTTGTTCGACCGGAAAAAAGTAAATTAGCCGAAAAAAAGGGTATTAATCTATAAATATTTATGAATTGGAGAAATATTTTTGTAGTTTTTAATTAAATAAGAAAAACAAGTTAGATCGAAGAAAACCTATAAAATTTTATTCTCAGTCTGATTTATTTCCGATTGCAGTTTCTGATAAGAAAAATAAGAAGAAAAAAACAATTTAGCATGAAGAAAACAAATTTATTCTTAGCCGGAATTATTATTAATTAATTTAAATAATTGCTAATTTACTATTTACTTTAATTTAGTAATTAATCAATATAATCAATATTTTCTGATAAAACAGAAAAATGTTGATTTGTCAAATATTGTGTTCTCGGAAACTTCGATATGACAAAAAAAAAAATATATATATATATTCTTGTACATTTTCTAGTAATGTTAAAGTTATACCGTTAATTATAACAGTGATATTTGAGTAAAACCTTGATATTCCGATTTTTTTTTTCTGTGTCTTTTGACTTGGATATGAATATATCGAAATCTACTTGTATTTTTTTTTTTTTTTTTTTTTTACTGTTGGAAAGTTTTTAGTTTAATCTCGAAATTTTAAGATACACTGATCGAAGTGAAGAAACTTCTATTTTTTTAATCTAAACTTTAAATTTTATTAGAAATATGTATCACGGAATTTAGGTGGTATACGATGAAAATTCATTTATAGAAATACAAATATTTGGTATTTTTTCATATCAGAATCTGGATATTTTCCATTCTATTCAAATTTTACCTTTAATTGAAAATAATTATAGTCTCATTTTTTTCCTACTATCTAAATTTGTGTTTTCTTTTCATTTTATTAAAAAAAATAATAATAATAAAGGCGAAATTGTTTATACTTACTTTTTTTACGTAATTTTTGATTGATTTAAAAGATTGTTTAAGAAATTTATATGATACAGAATGAAAATTGAAAATACCCAAATACTTTGAATTTTCACCTCGAAATAATCTGGATATTTTACAGCCTATACGAGTTTACTTCTCTCAGAAGTAATACTTTCGTTAGCTTTTTCCTCAGTCAATTATATTAAATTTTTCTAATATTTTTATTATTACTATCACATTTTGTTTAGTCAGAAAAATGAGTTGTAACACCAAATTGTTACGCTGCTTTTAAGGTTGTCGTTAGAAAGAATTAAAACTTATATTAAGAAATCCCGTATTTTTGACAATTTTTTGTCTCTGAAATATTCCCCAAGCAAACAAATTTCAATTTTACTTAAAAAAAAAAATAAAAAAAAAAAAAAAAACGCTAAAGAAATTTTAACCGAATGCTAAAAAATAGAAAGATAAAACATTGTTTTCTCTTCAACGTAAAGCTTGGGCACCTAAATGACTGGACGTTGCACCTCCCGAATACAGTTCCCGATGTGTCAGTTACAAAACAAACTGCGCCTGCGTTAACTCTTTGTTTAAACCATTAGTATTCTGGCTCATAGTACGAAATCATTCAATTAAAAAGTGTTGATGGGAGAATATTTTGGTATATAGTTACTAGTTCAATTTTTTTTAATCAGTTATGCCCCCACCTAATGTAAGAGACAAAAAGTGCAATGTGGGTTATGTAATTATATTTTCGATAGTGATTACAGGAACACACATAATAAACAAAAGCATGCTGATAAAATTTCAGCCGATATACATATATCGTTTTGCATTGTTGGAGCTCTAAAAATCCTTTTGAAGTAAGCTAGCTATTTTATTACAGAAAATTTTAGACATGTAAAATGTGTAAATAACTGAATTGTTTTCATATTTAAAAATGAATTATTTTATTTTATTTATTTATTATTTATTATTTATTTATTTATTTATTTATTTATTTATTTTTTGAGGGGGCAGATAAATTATTTAATAACTTGTAAAAATGTACTGTTATTCGATATATATATAAATGTTTTTAACCAGGGTTGTTTGGTTTAAACCAGGCCGGTTTAAACCGTGGTTTAAACCATGGTTTAAACCAAGTGGTTTTTTAAAAAAAACCATGATGGTTTTTTTTAATTTGGTTTTTTTCCCTTTTCCCTAATGTTTTCATTTATTTTACACATTATTAAAATGTGCAAAATCAAAGTTATGGAGTAGCTACAAGCAAAGCTAAAGACAAATTAAATTTTTAAAGTGACAAACATCTTTAATCAATCTAATTTTTCTTACTAGCTATAAATTGACATGGCAAAATATTTTTCTACAGTGAACTGTGGAGAATAAAAAAAGGTAGTTAGTTTTAATTCTTTTTTAAACCTTTTATTTAAAAAAAAAAAAAAAATGCAAAAATGGCATATGCCAGCCAAAAATGCAATTTGACTGCTTAGATAGCTTGATTATGATTTACTAAGGATTGCATCATGTATCAAAGCATCAATAATGACATAATCATAAGTCATTCTTTCCATTGGTTACTCTTGTTCTGTATGCTAATGAATGATTGGCTATGAATTTTCTCTGTTCCATAGCTATTGGTTTTAGTAAGCTTTGGTTTTTCTTAGATTGGATTTGCAGTTTTTACATTATTTTTTTCTGTTTCTAGTTACTTTGTATTGTATTTTATTTTAAGAAAGCTACTTATATATATATTGAAATAAAAGAATGTCTAAAACTAGAAGAAAGGAAAATATAATCTGGTTTTCATTTGAGGGAGTAAGAAATACATCAAAAACATGTTTAAGAGCCAAATGTAAAAATTGCATGCAATGTAAATGCTGTCAAAGTAGCTCTTTCTTATAATACTAGGTGTGATTCATTTTCAGATGCTTTAGATGTTTACCTTAAAAATTGCCCCACTTAAAATTTGTGTAGAAAATAGGAATGTTATTGATAAAAATATCAAAAGCTCGTATCTGTCTAATTTTTATTTTAAAAGAAATGTTGAAGATATGTTTAAACTGTTAAATTCTATTGCAGTTGCCCTGGATAATATCTAAAGTAATAAGTTCCATTACTAATGCAGTTTATAATTGGACAGGTCTTCAAAAAATATTAAGAGAAAAAAAAATGTACAATAAAGAAGTCTCATAGTTTTTTAGTCCAGGTATAAAATAACCCTAACACCCATGTCCTTTTAGGTATACATGCTTGAGCCACAATACAGTCAAAGTGAACTATGTGAACAAGAAAAAAAGGATACATTAAATTTTACAAAACAAAATTATCCATGTAACTTGATGCTTGCACAGATAATAAAATTTAATGCTAAATCTTCACCTTTTGAAGAACAAAGAAACAGAAAAAATAAAGATTGTATTTAAAATAATAATAATAATTTTTCTAAGCCTACGTCTCAATTTGTGTAAGCATTACATTCGTTGATGTATCAAGTAAGTCAATACACATGTATTTTTTAGCATTAATAAAATTCATATTTATATTTTTTAAGTAAATATATGTAGTAAGAGATTAATAATCATTTGTTGATGTTAATACTGTAAATAATTTCTAAATTATGCACAAGAAAATGTTTTCTATTTCAGCTTTTTTCTGTTAATTTAGTAAAATATGTTTGTTTGCCCTTTACTATGTCCTTCATTATCAACCTGCATGTAATTATTTCTTAAATTATTATCTAAAAGGTTTATATAAGTATACTAATAAATTAATAGTTTTTTTTTTTTCACACAATGAATATTTCCCTATAGAAACCTAAACTTATAAGATAATTTAATTATAAATTTTTATGCTTTAGTTATTTAATTATCAAAAAAATAAATACTAATGTGAATGTTTAACATTAATTAACTATTAATTACAAAAAATCCTCATGACTTTCTAAAACTCAAGCTATTTTTCTTGGAAATGCGATTTAAATAATGATTTGAAAAAAACCCGGTTTAAACCAAAAAAACCTGGTTTAAACCAAAAAAACCCGGTTTAAACCAAAAAAACCCGGTTTTTTGGTTTTTTTCAAAAAAACCGGTTTTTATACCAACCCTGTTTTTAACAGTTAGCATCGCAATTCCCTAACTATTTGCTAGTTTTGTTACAAACTGGAGATGACAAGCTAGTTGTTATTTATTTAAATTTCATGAAATTATTATCATTTTTAACTACATTTTTTTCTTTCAATATATTTGCCTTCTTTTTTGCCAACCATTTTACAATTTGCAATTGCAAGTCAATGTATTTAGTATTATACACGAAGTTAAAATTGTATTATAGATCTTTTTATATTTTATCATTTTATTTCATCGTTATTTAAGAGTAATGTAATATTTTAAGAAATTTTTGCCTACAAGACTTTTCATTTTTATTATCTCAAGGTTTAACAACTAAGAAAGTTCATTTATTTTTTGAAGTTCAAATGTCAATGTATGTAAAATATTCTATATTTTTAAAACTTTGTTATAGTACAAGTAAAAATAATTTTGTCTCCCTGCATAACAATATTTTGATTATTATTTTAAGGATAGATGTTTTTGTGTGTGTGTGTGTATAGATAAGAATCAAAATTTAATCATTTGAAACTTGAAAATAATTTTAGCCTTGGTGGTGGATAAAACAGCGCAACTTTTGACTGTTTAAAGCTAATTGATGATTAAATGGATCTTTAAACCTCTTGCAATTTGAAATTTTAAAAAGGCATTTCAACTTTACTGGTACATTTTTTGTGCCTGATGTGCCTGTGTGTGTGTGTGTGTGTGTGTGTGGGGGGGGGGGGGGTAGATGAAAAAGGAACCAGAATTTTACTTTTGGTTTATGCATTTCGTTTATTTGTTTGGTACTTTGCGCATGTTTTCTCAAGGAGTCAGAAAAACTATGTACAATTGCCTTATTTATTAAAAAAAATTGAGTATAATTTGAAAACCCTTTGAATTCGCTCCTAAAAATTTACATACTCTGCTTTAATAATTTATCTGTTATTTATCTATACATTGCATGTAATATACTTATATGACGTATCTAATTATATATTTTATCTAATGCTAGTAGAGATAGCTATAAATATATAAAATAGTTTGTCCTGACAGAGTGATAATCAACGCACATCCCAAACTACTGAATCTAGAACCATGAAAATTGAAGAGAAAGTACTTCCTATGATGTAAGCATGCACTAAGATGGAAATTTTGAAATTACCCCCCTTAAGAGGGACAAGCGGGGGAGGTAAAAAATTCTGGAACAAATTGCCATATCTCAGCAAACATTTAAGGTACGAGCGTAAAATTCCAGAAAATAAATCTACTAAAAAAAATTATTAAACACATAATCCAGTGATTTTGGAAATCTCAACATAAGGGGTTAAAAGGGGGGAGTCGAAAAATTTAGAACATTTGGCACATATCAACAGTCTTTTCAAATAAGAACGTGAAACAGCAGAAAATAAAATTTTTAAAAGCTAATTAAATACGTGTTTCAGCGATATTTCAAATTTCCACCCCCGAGGAGTTTAAATGGGGGTGGAAAAATTCCATACTTTTTTGGCCATATCATAGGAAAGCCCTCAAATCACTCTTTCATATAATAAATCTTTCTCCCTCTCCCCCCGCCTCCTCTTATCCTCTATTGGGGACAATTTTCGATCTTTTTTGAAATTGTAACGTTTTATCATTTTAGACCGGATTTTTTTGGGGGGGGGATGGGGGGGGGGGCTTCCGATAAATATTACTTATAATATATGAAAATTTTATAGTTAGGGGAAGGGTCTATTCTGGGAGGGAGGACAATTTCCTAAATTTGGAATGCATCTCTCTTGTGATATATCGTTGGATTCCTATTTTGCCCCCACGGGCAACCACTTTCCTAATTTTAGCCGATACCTTTCATGTGATAAATTGCTAGAAAGCCCTTTGACTGCTTATTCGTATTATGCACGACTCGTGTCCCTCTAGGATGGAACGGTTACAGTATTCCATCAGGAGATCGCCCAATAATGGGGAAAATAATAATAACATATTTTAAGATTATTTGACTATCTCGATACACTAAGTCATAATTATCGTGCGAATTATGATATATATATACACACATATATATATATATATATATTAGTCTTCATGTTGGCTATAGTACTCGGAAATTTTCCTTCTTGGAGTCGGAAAATTTTGAGCCGACACCCCCCTACGCGATTAGGGTGGTTTACGCCCCTGAAAGAAATTTGTCTTTTTTTTTCTTGATCCTTCAACCAAATTTGCATTTCTTCACACTCCTTCAACAACATTAGTTTTTTTTTTTTTTTCAAATCTTTAACAAAATTGGCCGTTTTCTACGAATGATTGATGAAATTGATTTTTTCGGCAACCACTTGTCGAAATTCACGATATCTGTATGTCTGAATTTCCGATCTGACAACTGATATTTCATACTCTTTGAAATTAAATGCTTTACTATTATTATTTTGAAAGTTTAGAACAGAATTAACCAGGGTTGTTTGGTTTAAACCACGCTGGTTTAAACCGTGGTTTAAACCATGGTTTAAACCAAGTGGTTTTTTTAAAAAAACCATGCTGGTTTTTTTTTTTAATTTGTTTTTTTTCCCTTTTCCCTAATGTTTTCATTTATTTTACACATTATTAAAATGTGCAAAATCAAAGTTATGGAGTAGCTACAAGCAAAGCTAAAGACAAATTAAATTTTTTTAAGTGACAAACATCTTTAATCAATCTAATTTTTCTTATTAGCTATAAATTCACATAGCAAAATATTTTTCTACAGTGAACTGTGGAGGATAAAAAAAAGGTAGTTAGTTTTAATTCTTTTTTAAACCTCTTATTTTTTTAAAAATGCAAAAGTGGCATATGCCAGCCAAAAATGCAATTTTACTGCTTAGATAGCTTGATTATGATTTACTAAGGATTGCATCATGCATCAATAATGACATAATCATAAGTCATTCTTTCCATTGGTTACTCTTGTTCTGTATGCTAATGAATGATTGGCTATGAATTTTCTCTGTTCCATAGCTATTGGTTTTAGTAAGCTTGTTTTTCTTGGATTGGATTTGCAGTTTTTACATTATTTTTTTCTGTTTCTAGTTACTTTGTACTGTATTTTATTTTAAGAAAGCTACTTATATATATATTGAAATAAAAGAATGTCTAAAACTAGAAGAAAGGAAAATATAATCTGGTTTTCATTCGAGGGAATAAGAAATACATCAAAAACATGTTTAAGAGCCAAATGTAAAAATTGCATGCAATGTAAATGCTGTCAAATTAGCTCTTCCTTATAATACTAGGTGTGATTCATTTTCAGATGCTTTAGATGTTTACCTTAAAAATTGCCCCACTTTACTTAAAATTTGTGTAGAAAATAGGAATGTTATTGATAAAAATATTCAAAAGCTCGTATCTGTCTAATTTTTATTTTAAAAGAAATGTTGAAGATATGTTTAAACTGTTAAATTCTATTGCAGTTGCCCTGGATAATATCTAAAGTTCCATTACTAATGCAGTTTATAATTGGGCAAGTCTTCAAAAAATATTAAGAGAAAAAAAATGTAAATAAAGAAGTCCCATAGTTTTTTAGTCTAGGTATAAAATAGCCCTAACACCCATGCCCTTTTAGGTATACATGCTTGAACTACAATACAGTCAAAGTGAACTATGTGAACAAGAAAAAAGGATACATTAAATTTTACAAAACAAAAATATCCATGTAACTTGATGCTTGCACAGATAATAAAATTTAATGCTAAATCTTCACCTTTTGAAGAACAAAGAAACAGAAAAAATAAAGTTTGTATTTAAAAAATAATAATAATAATAATTTTTCTAAGCTTATGTCTCAATTTGTGTAAGCATTACATTCGTTGATGTATCAAGTAAGTCAATACACATGTATTTTTTAGCATTAATAAAATGCATATTGATATTTTTTAAGTAAATATATGTAGTAAGAGATTAATAATCATTTGTTGATGTTAATACTGTAAATAATTTCTAAATTATGCACAAGAAAATGTTTTCTATTTCAGCTTATTTCTGTTAATTTAGTAAAATATGTTTGTTTGCCCTTTACTATGTTCTTCATTATCAACCTGCATATAATTATTTCTTAAATTATTATCTAAAAGGTTTATATAAGTATACTAATAAATTAATAGTTTTTTTTTCACACAATGAATATTTCCCTATAGAAACCTAAACTTATAAGATAATTTAATTATAAATTTTTATGCTTTAGTTATTTAATTATTAAAAAAAATAAATACTAATGTGAATGTTTAACATTAATTAACTATTAATTACAAAAAATCCTCATGACTTTCTAAAACTCAAGTATTTTTCTTGCAAATGCTATTTAAATAATGATTTGAAAAAAACCCGGTTTAAACCAAAAAAACCTGGTTTAAACCAAAAAAACCTGGTTTTTTGGTTTTTTTCAAAAAAACCGGTTTTTATACCAACCCTGGAATTAACTTTTTTTGCTGTAGAAAATAAAACAAAACTTGTCAATCGATTGCAGGAAAAAAATGGCAAAATTTGTCAACCAGTCGTGGAAAAAATTGTGATATTCAATGTCTCTTATGTTCTGTTCATTTATAAAAACCAACAGCGAAGCTCTAATAATAATGAGTAAAGACAATTTTCATGATCAGTCAGCAAAACTCACGAATTTCAACAAATGACTCCATAGTTTTGCCAATCAATTTCAAAAGAAAACTAGTCATTAGTGCCAATGGCCACCTTTACCTATCATAGATATGCATGATACAGGCGTAAAATTCGTCCGCGGATCCAGGATTTTCTGCTTTTTTGGCACTTTCCGCCTTTTTCAATTTTTTCATATCGTCAAAGAATCATAGAAAACATGAATTTCGTCAAAAAGTTACGTGAAAAAAATATGAATTTCGTCAAAAAATTGCATGAAAAAACTGCTATTTTCATTTTAAAAAATCACGTTTTTCACCCAAAGATCATGAAAAAAAATGTAATTTTCTTTGCATAAATTTCGAACAAAAGCAATTTTTGCCAGAAAATTACGAAAAAACGAGATTTTTTTTCAAAAGTTTGTGATAAAAACGAGATTTTTTTCAAAAGTTGGTGATAAAAATATGATTTTCTTCAAAAGATCACAATAAAAACATGATTTAGTTCAAAAGATCACAATAAAAACATGATTTTCTTCAAAAGATTACAATAAAAACATGATTTTCGTCAAAAGATCGCGATAAAAACGACGTTTTTCGTCAAAAGATCATGATAACAATGGCATTTTTCTTAAAAAGATCGCAGAGAAAACACAAATTTCATGTAAGAATTGCAGAAAAATTACTTGTTTGTAATGTTTTTTGCAGTTGAGTGGCAAATTAAATATAAGCTTGCACTGTTTGCTAAATGATATTTGAATTGGACAACTGATTGCTGTGTAAAACATTGCATCAGAAAGCACAAACTTAAAATAAAAACTTTCATTTCAGAATTACGTGTAATAGTTCTTGCATAATTTGATTCATTCTTGCCCCCCCCCCCCTCCCCCTGAAACAAAAAATAAATAAACAAATAAAATAAAAGAGGATTTAAACAAAAATAATGACAATTTTATTGCTAATAAAATAACTTTCTTAATTGCCTTGAATGTTTGTTGTTTAAAATAATTTCTCATTTTTTTGTTCACATACTTTTCTTATTTTTTTAACTTTTTACAATCTTATGCCCGATAATATAAAATATGGAAATAAAACATATGTAAATTATTAATAAAATGTGTTGCATCTCTAAAATAAAATTTAAACATACATTTAAATATTTTTAATACATAGTAATGTTGTATTACTTAATTGTAGGTACTAGTTGATTATCTCCTCGAACAGAGTTGTATAATATAGATGCACGCCGTGTGCAGAAAATTTTATGAAGTTTGCAGAAAATTTTAAGAAAGAAGCAATTTTTATTTTTGTAACTTTTTTAATATCAAAAAATAAAAATATTCCCTCAATTTTATAAACGAATTATTTACTGTTAATGCAAATGTCGTCAAAAGGCCTCGAAAAAATTGCGAATTTCAACAAAGAATCTCATAAAAAAAATATGCATTTCGACAAAGAGTTGCATAAAAAAAAAAAACTATTTTGACAAAATACCGTGCGAAAAATGTGAATTTCCTCCAAAAGCTGAGTAAAAAATACAAATTGTTTCCAAAGACTGTGTTATAAACGTAAATTCCATGCATGAGTCATGTGAAAAACGTGAATTATGTCTGTGAATTGCGTAAAAAATGCAAATTGTGCTCGTAAATCGTTCATAAAACAAGAATTACGTCCATAAATCGTGTATGAAAACGCTAATTATGTCCATGAATCATGTTAAAAAATTGCGAATTATGCTCATAAATCGCACAAAAAAAATGCAAATTTTGCCAGAAGAGAGCTCAAAATACACAAATTACGTCTATAAACTGCATAAATAATTAAATAGCAAATTATGTCCATAAATCGCATATCAAACGCGAATTAAATTTATGAACCACATAAAAAATGTGAATTATGTTCATGAATCGCATAAAAAATGCAAATTACGTCCATAAATCATTCAAAAAACCTAAATTACAGCCATGAATTGCATAAAAAATGATAATTTCATTCACAAATAGCGAATTGCATAACAAATGCAAATTACATTCATGAATCGCATAAAAACATGAATTATGTCTATAAATTGCTAAAAAACATGAATTACATCTATAAATGGCTCAAAAAACACGATTTACATCTATAAATGGCTCAAAAAACACAAATTACATTCATAAATTGCATAAAAAACGCGAATTACAACTATGAATCGTACAAAGAACGTGAATTACACCCAACATCAAATTAATTTGCAGAAAGTTTTTGACCCAATATTACGTGTGCTGAAAGCTTTTGATTTTATACAAGTCTGTCCTCGACCCATTTCAACAAATTATATAAATTGTCAAACTACTCGTAAGTTATACAAATTGGCATAATTTTTATTTTAAATAACAAGAAAAAAAATTAGTAAAATGTTAATAAAAATACTAATTAAACATCGAATTACAGGGATGACACTTTTCTGGGTCATTCCACATGAATTCAACCAATGGGTGTTGCATCATAGTCACAGATTTTTTTTTTTATTTTATCATAGATAGACATAGTAGTGAAACCCTCAAATCTGAAATTTAAAAGTAATTTTCACAATATTGGCCGAGATATGGCCATTTGAAAACTGGCCATTTTTATGAAATGGCGGCCATCTTGGAATTGTATCACTGTCTAAATATGGCCATAACTTGACAACTAATGGCTCAAATTTTATATATCTGGTACCAATTTGAAGCTATTTGTACAAAGAATGAATATTTCACATCAAAACAATAATAAATTTTCATTTTTTTACTTTTTATTATGTGCAAAGTGAAAATTTCACCGCAAAAAAGGGCAGATTGTAATGGCTCATAAAAAAAATGAATCATCATGAATTTTTCTGAAACTTGGTAAAAACGTTGCTCCATCTGTGTGCTTTAAATAAAAAAAAAATTGGAAAGGTAAAATTTGTTGTTTTAAAATAAATGGTTTTTTACACATAAGGTGTCATTAACCAAATAATGATATTTTTAGAATCTGTAAGCATTCCTGATTCAAAAAATAATGGTTAAAATAAAATTTTCTAACATCTAAATTAATGTAAAAGTATAATCAAAACCTCATTTGTACTAATTTTGTAGAAATCTGCCCCCAGCCCCCTCCCCCCCCCCCCCCCCAAAAAAAAAAAATTAGACAATTCAAAAAATTTTACACTGAAAAAGATAAGAAAATAATTAAGGAATATAATGTATAATTATAAAATACCTATAAATGCAGTGCATATATATATGATAATTTACTTCACATATAGGGGCGAGTGGGGTGGAATGGGACAGTAGGTTTTTCTCTTTAAGTATCATTCTAAATATTTCATCAATCACACATTAGGTGAAGTAATGGTACCCCAATCTTCAGTTGAAAAAAGTAGCTGATTTACATAAGCTTGCAATTATATAAAGAAAAAGATTATTTCAAAAATGAAAAGTAAATTTAGTTCATATACTTTTTACGCTTTCTGTATAATGATTTGATTATGCATAGATGTAACAGTTTCTCTGTATATGGAACATTATACTGTAAAATTAGAGAGGTAAAATTTGTTGTTTTAAAAATGGTTTTCTACATATAAGATGTCATTGACCCAAATAATGATTATTTTAAAATCTGTAAGTATTCTTAATTTAAGAAATATTGGTTAAAATGAAATTTTCTAGCATCTAAATTAAAGTATTGTGTTTATATTATATAATTCAATAAAGAAATATCAATTTGCAGTTATTTACACTAAATATTTATTTTTACAGTACTTTTTATTTCATTTCATTCAAAATATGATAATATAATTCTCAAAACATATTTACATAAATATTTTAAATACCTTACTATGGAATGCATGAAAAAAAAAGGCACATAATATTTTCTCCAGAAATGTTGGAGAAATACTAGCTGTAAATTACAGAGTTAAATTATTCAATTGTGTAATTTAAATACAATAAATATATATAAATGAGTTAATTGAGTTGACATTTGTTATTTTTTATTCACACTGAATTAAAATTTATATGAACAAAAATCTAGATATGATGAGACAAAAAAATAACAATAATATAATACAAATCCAGGGCAAAACATTGAATATGATGAGAAATAAGCCAAAGTTTAAAATTACACATGGAACAAATCTAGACAAAATAAGAAGAAAATATTTACTTACATGCATATAACTTTATAATATAGCAGTTTTTTCTTCAGATTTAAGCTAAAATGGATTTAATTAGTTTTAAAGTTTAAAAATAATGCTTGAATTGTTCGAGTTTCCTCTGGTGGAACAGTATATGTTCTTCCTGTAGCAGTTAAAGGAATAGACACTTCTTTTATTAATTGTTCATACGGAATCCAACAAACATCTGAGGATTTTGGCCATGAATATGAAGAATTGGGGCCATTAGGATGCATGAACATAATTTTATAGTCGTTCAGTTCTTCACAGTAATCTAAAATTTTCCCAATCCACCAATTTATCCCATATACACATGCAACATATTGTTCACTTTTAAATGTCAATGGTCTGACAATTTCACTGATTCCCAAAGTAGCAATAAATTTTGTTGATGAACTGTCTGACACCCTGGAAACCAGTATTTGGCAATCATTGATTGGTACAAAGCAGTGATTCAGTCTTGTTCCTATGATTGTATCTGCTTTTGCATACCTACCTGCTAATTGACTGTTTGCGGTTTCAATTTCAGATTTTGTTACAAAAAAACTTTCAATTCCTTTAACAGATTCTTTTGCAAAATTATAGAGATCAAATGCATTTAATATACCATCTTTAAATGGTCGCTGAAGACTTGCTTTGGTAGCCAAGCGCTTTATAGTGCCACCTATACCATCACAAGCTCCATTTCCATGGCATGAGGCAAAAAAATGCCATTCAGCTTTCACTCCATGGTCTTTTTCATGATGACAGAGATTAGTAAAATTTTTATAATTTTTGTATTGAGCCGATGATCCGTCACTAAAATATTGTATGTATTTAATCTCTGGAAATTTTTTAATCAAATACTTAACAACTACTTTTTGGAAAGACCAAAATGTTGTAGTGTCATGAACCAAATGATCACTTATTACACACATAGGAATAGATTTTACAATATCAGTGTTATTGTCCTTTATATAGGCTAGAAAGGGATGAACTGTAACCTGTTCTTTTTTCCAGTGAATATTTTGGATAGCATCTTGCACAATACAAGTATAGTTCTCAGAAAAATCTGCTGAAATAACAGCATTACCTTTTTTCAAATTCTCCTTTGCTTTCTTGAAATATAAACTTTGAGATTTTGCAAAAAAATGGTGTGTACATAAATCATGGAGTTTTGTAATTAAATCCTCAACAAATTCATCAACTGATGCAATCACTATTTTTAATTCTGCACCATCAGTCTTAACCCATTGTTTATAAATAACTTCATTGCTCATTTCCAATTCGTCTAAAAGCATTAAATCTTTCTTTAAAATGTCTGGAGACGGACATTTATCACACCTGTGCAACATACATTTTTCAGATTCAATGCAACAAACAAGTTTCTGTAATAGTGCTATGTAGTCATTAATATGAATAGCATGAAGCATGAGTTTAACATTTTGATGGTATACGCACACACAGACAGAATGAATGCCTTTGCTTCCAACAGTAACACATTCTCTTGGACGTAGAGAGCAAAACTTAGACAGTCCAACTTTTAAGTTATGTTGTTCCTTAAATGCAATATATAGATCCTTTAAATTGTGCAAAATCAATCTCTTTTGTTTTAATATTCTTCCATTTTCAGTTGGGATAGATATGAAATCTTTTTTTCCGGGACACATGCGGCTGTTACTATCATCATCATAATAAAAATTATAACTTTTTCTATAATGTCTGGACTCAATTTAACACTTTTTCTTTCACTAGGCATTGATAACACCCCTTCAGCTGTTTTAAGCTTTCTTGCCTTTTTTACAAAATATTGTGTGGTATTAAAATAAATCATTGTTTGCTGGATTGTCCATGAATCTGGAACTAGTGTCAAAATTTGAAGCTTTTCTTTAAAAGATGCATTTGTAAACTTCTTCAATAATCGTTCCATCATAGATGTACAGTCGGGGCAAGTCATGTCTTTAATATTTTGAGGCTTACTGATGGTTTCAACACCCAGGGTTGCAAAAAAGCCGGCTAAAATTAAAAAAAGCCAGGCCGGTTGGCTTTTATTAATTTTAGCCGGCTTTTTTTGGCCAAAATTGGCCTTTTTTGGCTATAATTGGCTTTTATACAGTAAAGCCTTTTTATTATAAGCAACACATTTTTAAATGTCTTTTAACTAATTTTAATGATGTTCAATTTACTTTGAGTTTAATAAATTTATTTATTAATATGAAAAATTTGGATTTTAATTACGATTCATAATGAGAAATTGGGTTATAGCCTAAATTTTCAATAATGAAGACCATTAATACTAGAATAACACATTGATGGAGTTGCTAATGGTTTATAGTCAGAATTGCATATATGTCAGCTAAATTATAAAATGGCCATACCAAGTGCTTTTTCTGATTTACATTGACCTTTAATCCTACCTTTGTTTTTCCATTTTTACTGCTTTATAAAATTAAAGGTTACTTAGTTACATGTTGTATTACCAGGGTTGGCAAGTTTTTGACACACGACAGTTTTTGACGGTTTTAACCATGGTTTAAACCGTCATGTCAAAAACCTCCTTGTCAAAAATGTCAAAAACTGTCAAAAACCTATATTTATATGTAAATAAAAATATTTATTTACATATATATATCTACCTATATTTATATTTAATAAGTAAAATTTATTTGCTTTTAATAAAGAAAATGTTTCTAAATATGCTGTAGAAAAAATAAATTTAAATTTTTGAAGTAAAATATTTTGAGTATTAAACAAAACCTTAGATTTAGGAAAACTTATCTTTTGTAATATTATTTATTAAATTTTAATGTGTTATTCAAAACATACAGGGATATATATTATGAAGAAATTTATCCATTGTTTAAAATAATATTAAAGATTAAACAGGTTCTGTAATTGATTAGGAACATTAAGATGTTCAAAACTGGTTATGTGCTACTATGTGATACGTAGGGCAAATGAATTGGATTATTGAACTAAATTTCTACTTTGATAATTTTCATTTGAATTGATTTCAATTATGTAATAAAATTAATTGGAAGTATTTCATGTATGTTTTATTTTTTAAAATTATGAATTTAATTAGATAATAATTTAAAAAAAAAACTACATGATATTTTGTGTTTTAGAAGTATTTCATAGATCAGTGTAATATTTTTTCTGTTTTGACTTTTACAATTGTTATTTGGTTTTTCTGAAAAATCAGTAATTCTGAATTTTAAATCGTCAGTCATGTTTTAAATTTATAACTAACACAAAAATAATAAAAAATTAGCTCCTTTCTATGAATATCTGAGTATCTACAGTCGAACCTCTATATAACGAAACTCCATACATCGAATTTCTCCATATAACGAATTTTTAGTAAGAACGGTCCCCTTTTCGCATGATTACATTAAAAACAGACTCTATATAGCGAAATATCTATCTCCATATAACGAATTTTTTCATAAATTGATCTTAATTTATTCAGTTTTAAAAAAGCTTCAAAATCATATGGAATCAATTTTCCATCACTTATTTTTGATTTATCGTTCAGTGGAGAGGTTTTTTTTAAAATAAATATTACTTCTCTCCTTATTCTTTAAATCTAACAAGTTCATCCCACTTCCCACACACCTTTCAACATCCTTCTCAAAACACAGTCAATTGAATTGTTACACATATAAGAGAGGAATCAATGAGAGCACATAAGAGAGGCCTTCAAATGGAGGAAAATATCAACTACAATTTTTCATTCCTTGCTAAAATTTGAGAATTTTTTTTGAGAGCGTAACAATTGTAATTTTAAAATCAAAACAACAAAAAATTACAGATTTCTTCCTCTGAAAATTATGTAAGTCTTCCTCATTTGATTTTCATTAAGCTTTCAAATAAATGTCTTTTCTCTTTTTTGAAACTGCTTAAATAAGTAAGAAATAAAATGTTAGGTTAATATATACTTTTAAACATTTCAAATTCTTAATTAAAAAGATCAAAAATAATATTTGTTCAAAATTTACACATTAAATACTATTTTTAACAGCATACTCTATACATCGAATTTCTCTATATAACGAATTTTTTACTGGAACGATGGATTTCGTTATATAGAGGCTCGACTGTATTTACAATATTCAACCTATTTATTTACTATGCTGAAAAATTAGCTTATACAAATACTTATGAATTTTTTTTTCACTGAATACTATAAAATTTTGTTAAATATTTTAAGTATTCAGTTGTTGAATAATAACTTATTCTCTTACCTTGCTATCAAAGTAAACATTATTTGTATTTTTAATACTATTAGCGTGTGTGCTGTGGGGTAAGGAGGAGGAGGCGGGGAGGGGGAATAAAAATGATGTGTAATAATCATACATATAATAAATAATATGCATTATTTTTAAATTCAAATTAACCTACTGGATATTATGTATATAGCATAAAAAAAATTATTAAACACGTATATCAAATTCCACACTTTTGAAAATCCTGCATTTACAACACTTAATTCGTTAATATTTATAAATGCATTCTAAATAACTTTATATTTTAAATATTATAGTAATAATAATAAATAAATAAATAAACAAGATATTTAAACATAAATAATTCTGCATGCCCATTTTGAGATAAATTTCTGAAATTTGAAATCTGTGATATTTACCTTAATTTTTATCAATTAAAAATATTTAAAGATCTACTAATTACCCATAATATAATTAAATTTCAACATAATGTATGGCATCTGTTCTTAGTTTTAAAATTTAACAACAAACTTTAGTACGCTGCAGCAGATTGTGACTTTATAGGTTTTTGACAGTTTCTGACAGGTTTTTGACGGTTTAATCCGGTTTAAACCTTTGTCATGTCAAAAACCCCTTTTTGACGTCAAAAACCCAACCCTGTGTATTACTTAGCTAATTTTAAGAGTTATTAAAATGTCATGTTTTATTCGCTATAAACATTTAAAATCATACATATAAAAAAACCATTTCTCACTATAGAAAATAGTATTTCGAATTATGCAGATTTCATAATATATTATATTTCACAATTTATTTCAGTATTCTCAATTAGCATATGCATGAATATATTCATCCATGCAAGTGGGCATATATGCACTTTTAAATAACAAAGAGTTATTCAAAATTTTAATTCAACAAATTTTATTAGAACATTTTTTGTTGTTTAATTTTACGTAATTATGTATTAAACTTTCCTCAAATATTGAATCCTTCCTAATTTATCTTTCAACATTGTTCATTTTATGACTTAATCTTTACATATTGACCTGTAACAATGTTTCCATGAATGCTTTGATCTTTGATGTGTTTCATTTTGTTAGTGTTTATTCTAGGCCATTTTTGAAGGGTGCAGCACCCTGCCCTTTTTAAAAGTAGTAAAATGCACCTCTGATTTTACCCAGAGATTTTTGATATAATATTTTTTTTATTCTGTAGTATTTCTAAATTTGTGTGCCCAAAAATGATAGATTTTTTTCATTTCTTTAAGAAAAAGAACATGAAACTATTCAATCATGTTTTAATTTAATGGTATTTCTAATTTTTATATCATAAAATCATTCGAAATTAATGTTACTTGATTTATCATATTTAAAAATTATGTATTTTGCTACTTTCTTTTTTCCCTTTCTAAAGGCAATAACAATTTTTTTTCTTGCAAAAGTGCCCTTTTATGATGCAGTAGTGCCCTTTTTAGTGAATAGTACCATGCCCTTTTTATATCTATAGGGAACACTAATTTTGTCATAATTCCATTAAATATAATTCTTAAGTTTAAAACTCATTTTTTTAGTATATTTTCTTTTTTCCAAGATTTATATTTTTCAGACATAATGCCTTCATAGTTGACTCCTAGCTCCTAGCAGTTATAAAGACTTATTTATTTGAAAAATTAAATAGAAATTTATAACTTTTTTAGTAGTAAATTATTAAAAATGTATTAAAAATAAATCAATCCAAATTTAATATGGATTCAATACAAATTAACACTTTAAAAATAAAAGCTGGCTTTTTTCAATTTTAGCCGGCTTTTTTTAAGTGGATAAAACCAAAAAAAGCCGGCCGGCTTTTTTTGGCCCGGCTAAAAGCCGGCAACCCTGTCAACACCTAATACTGTAGCTGCTTTAGTTTCAATACACTTGCTGATTTTTGTAACTTTTGTCTGCAAATAACCAAGTTTCCTCTTTGAGCTACGCCTATTCATTTTTATTGGCGATAACTCTAACATTTCACAGCTTTTGTTTAATTGTTCCATTACTACTGTGGGTTCACTAAATTCTGGATCAGAGATGCTTTTCATGTCAACAATAGAAATCATCTTATTTATTGATGAATAGCAGGAAGTACATAATTTTTTTCCTGGAATGAGGATGTCTGGATTTGTCAGACATATCTAAAGAAATTGTTTTCAGTGATTTTGCTCTGTTACTATTTGGATGTTTATTAAATGGATCACAACACTGTCTCTGATTTAAACTATAAAATTTTAGAAATTTATCCTTGTGAACCTTGCATATATTCGCATGCAAAAAACTTTTTTCATCTGGGATTATATAATGTAACCTTTTTTTTAATAAATGTAAATCCCGTGGGGATAATTGAAGAACAGAAATAACATCAGTACTCAGAGAAACATTGAGTTTTTTACATACAAAACACTCCATCTCCACTGTATAATAAGTACAAAATAATTATTGTATGTCTAAATACACTTCATTGAAAACTTTAGAAGTGGTATATGGTATTTAAAAGGAATTACTCAAGTTTCTTGGACATTATGATGCAAGATTACATCATACTTTAATTATAGCCAATTAAGAAGCAGATGAAGTAAAGCAGCAATCTTTTCTTTAAATTGCATCAGCTCATATAGAACATGATGCAAGATAGCATCATACTTTGATTATAGCCAATTAAGAAGCAGATGAAGGTACAGTAGCAATCTTTTCTTTAAATTGCATCAGCTTATATAGAACATGATGCAATATTACATCAGCTTATAGAAACATAATGAAATTTTTACATCATGTTTTGAATTCAAAATTTAAAATTTTGAATTCATGTTTTGATTCTTGAAATAATCTTTTTCTTTATATAATTGCAAGCTTGTGTAAATTAGCTACTTTTTTTAACTGAAGATTGGGGTACCATTACTTCATCTAATATGTGATTGATGAAATATTTAGAATGATACATAAAGAGAAAAACCTACTGTCCCATTCTACCCCACTTGCCCCTATATGTGAAGTAAATCACCATATGTATGCATTGCATTTATAGGTATTTTATAATTATACATTATATTCCTTAATTATTATCTTATCTTTTTCAGTGTAAAATTTTTTGAATTGTCTAATTTTTTTTTATTTTTTTTTTTTTGGGTGGGGGGGAGGGGGGCTGGAGGCAGATTTTTACAAAATTAGTACAATTGAGGTTTTGATTATACTTTTACATTAATTTAGATGTTAGAAAATTTTATTTTAACCATTATTTTTTGAATCAGGAATGCTCACAGATTCTAAAAATATCATTATTTGGTTAATGACACCTTATCTGTAAAAAACCATTTATTTTAAAACAACAAATTTTACCTTTCCAATTTTTTTTTTATTTAAAGCACACAGATGGAGCAACGTTTTTACCAAGTTTCAGAAAAATTCATGATGATTCATTTTTTTTATGAGCCATTACAATCTGCCCTTTTTTGGGGTGAAATTTTCACTTTGCACATAATAAAAAGCAAAAAAATGAAAATTTATTATTGTTTTGATGTGAAATATTCATTCTTTGTACAAATAGCTTCAAATTGGTACCAGATATATAAACTTTGAGCCATTAGTTGTCAAGTTATGGCCATATTTAGACAGTGATACAATTCCAAGATGGCCGCCATTTTGTAAAAATGGCCAGTTTTCAAATGGCCATATCTCGGCCAATATTGTGAAAATTACTTTTAAATTTCAGATTTGAGGGTTTCAGTACTATGTCTGTGTATGATAAAAATTAAAAAAAAATCTGTGACTATGATGCAACAAGTTTTCCTTAAATTGGTTGATTTCACATGGAATGACCCTTCTGCCAGATGGCGGATTTCTGCCTCTTTTATTTTTAAGAATCTGGGATTTCCGTTAAGCGATCGCAAAATAGAACAACGATTTTCACTGAACGTTTGCAAAACAAATAGCAATTTTTGTTTAACAATCGCAAAATAAATAGCAATTTTCGCTAAATGATCGCAAAATACGACTACAATTTTCGTCGAACAATCGTGAAATAAGACAGCGATTTTCATCATAAAATCGCGAAATATAAGGGCGATTTTCATCGAACGATCGAAAAATATAACGGCAATTTTCTTTGAACGATCGTGGATTAAAGCAGTGATTTTCGTCAAGCAATCATGAAATAAAACTGCAATTTACGTCAAATGATCACAAAATAAAACGGAGTCCAAAAAAAGTACTTCTGGTTAATCAAGGTTACTGATGTTAAATAGACTTCATCTAAATACTAAGTACACACCAAATTTCAAGTCTCTCTCTCAATTTCTTTGGGAGATAGAGCATTTACTGACAGACTGCAAATATTTTTTTTTAATTCTAAAAATGTGTTTTTCAGAATCTCCAATGTCTGAAATGTGTTAATCTGTCAAAAAATTTTCTTCCATTTTCAAAACAATTCAACACTACGTATGATGGGTAAGTAATAAATCTTGTTAAACAGTGATAGAAATTGGGACAATAAAGGCAGGCGTCAAATGACGACCCCTATAAAAATCTTAGGCATCAAATTAAGATTTTTAGTTGCAGTTTCCAAAATTCATATTAACATTACTGTAATACTGTATATAACTTAAGAGTGATTCTGAGTTAAAAGAAAAATTATAAATAAATCAGAAATGTACATCACATTTTCTGGAAAGTTACAACAGAGAAGGGGAAAAAATTCACTCCTAAAACTTTTTTTCGCACATATTTAACGAAATTTGCATTTTCTACAATATTTTAATGAAATTTGCGTTTTTTTTTTTTTTTTTCATTGAAGGATTGTGATAAAGAAATACCAATTTCACAAAGGATCATGTTTGCAAATTTTATTAAAGAATCTCATTAAAAAACATTAATTTTGCCAAAGGTTTGTGGTAAAAAGTGTGGATTTCGACAAAAAAAATCAGATAGAAAGATGACAATTTTTTTAAATGATTGCAGGAAAAAATTGTGAGTATCATGATCAGGGTTGGCGAGTTTCTGCCGGGGTGGTTTAAACCGCCGGTTAAAACCGGCATGGCAGAAAGTAGTTTCTGCCAGTAAGAGGCAAAAACTGGCAGAAACTAAAAAATGATACTAATAAGAACTTTAACCTGCAATGATTCATTTACTAGTATTTTATTTAATGTATAAAGAATTTAGTTAAATTAAAATAAAGATTATGAATGTTATTTACAATAGCAAAAAGTTTCAAAAGGATCATATACATGTACTTTTTTTGTATAATAATTTTCTGTCACTTGAAAACAGAAATTTTCATAGCAGTAATCTGATGCTGCACAAATTTGACTATTGATATTATTCTTTACGGTTGAGTTTCTATTTAAAAGTTATAAAAAAGAAATGTATTAAAAATTCTATGATATTTTAACATAACTTTTCAGAATATTTTTAAATGAATAATACACTGCAATACCTTAAAAATTACCTACTACTACATACAAGGAGATGGTTCTTGTTAAAAATATATAATTAAATAATTCTAGCACAAAAATAACAGAAAAAACTTAAATGGAATATCTTGTACAATTATTTTACAATATTGAAAGAACTATTTACTATTTACTCATTTTTGTGGAAAAAGTAATAATATACTAAGAGTATTCTATAATGTATATTATTAATTTTGCTAACATTTCTCAACCTAGACTGTTTTTTTAATTTGTTCTGAATGAAAGAAAAGTTGAAAAATATTCTTTCAAGACCAGCATTACTTGCTGGTAATGTCATTGATGATGTAAAATTTGAAAAATGTTCATTTTCATCGATATTTGTTTTTAAAAGCAATCACCCACAAAAGTCATGACATTTACCAGGACTTCCTTGGGGAAATATGTTTCTGAGAAAGGAGTTTATTTTGCTAAGAGGTTATTATACACAGCACAAAATTTAGATGAATATAAAAAAGCAAATTTCTTGCTCTTTCTTTATGCTCAAATGTCAATTTTGATCCGATACTTTAGATGAATTGAATAAGCTAGCACTGCTTTAAATGAGATTTGAATCTTGCATTTGTGAGTTTCCATAATATTTCCATCATTGAGTAAAGTTAAGCAAATTTTATGAGGAGTTGCAATAGAACACTCATATTTTTTAGTTTTATCTAAAGCAACACAATAGATTTTAACATTTCTAACAAGTATTTAAATCTTTATAAATCATGATATTTATTTATAATTTTAACAACTGCTATGTCCTTAATATATTATCATTTTCAATTATATGCAAATAATAGTATTCACTCTAGAAATAAAAAGGGCATGGTGCTATTCACTACAAAAGGCACTACTGCAGCAGAAAAGGGCACTTTTGTCAGAAATTTTTTTTTATTGCCTTTAGAAGAGGAAAAAAGAAAACACATAATTTTTAAATATGATAAATCAAGTAACATTAATTTCGAATAATTTTATGATATAAAAATTAAAAATACAATTAAAATAAAACATGATTCAATAGTTTTATGTTCTTTTTCTTAAAGAAATGAAAAAATCTATCATTTTTGGGCACAGAAATTTAGAAACACTACGGAATAAAAAAAATATTTATTAAAAATCTCTGGGTAAAACCAGTGGTGCATTTTACTACTTTTAAAAAGGGCAGGGTGCATTTTGTAAATCTGAAAAAGGGCAGGGAGCTGTACCCTTCAAAAATGTCCTTGAATGAACACTACGAATAATATGGATCATTCTTCTTGAAAGATTCAAAACTATCAAATTCTAATACTAATTTATATATTTTTAAAATTAAAACTATTCATAATATTTTATTTATTATTTATCTTGAATAAATTATATACAAGCACTTTAATATCACAAAAAAAATCCTCAGATTGTGCCATAAAATGAGTTTTTGCCAGTTGTAGCCGGTTTCTGTCGGTTAAAACCAGTTATTACCACTTTTTGCCACTGGCACGGCAGAAACCATTTTCTGCCGGCAAAAACCCAGCCCTGATCATGATCATGAAATGATCATGCAAAAAAAATCAAGAATTTTGCCAAAATTAACTGCACTGGGCTAAAAGATTAAAGTTCTGATTTCCTTTTTTTAAATGTCTTTAGCTTAGTGTTCTTAAAAGCAGGCTTTAACAAATAACTATATATTTATTATTAGTCCTAACTTACTGTATTTACTAATGTACTGTATTAGTCCTAATTTATTACAAAAGCTTGAACGAACTAGTCCAAAAGAAGAAAATTGTGTTTCTACTCTAGCAGATGAAACCATGGCTGTTGTTATTTGGTAAATAAATTCAATTTCGCTAATTGTTTCTTTACCTCCCATTAAATAAAAAGACTTCCACCAATCATAATCTGCCATGATATCTGAAACTTTTTTCTCAAGCAATGGTAATTTTTGCAATGGGCAATGACCCATTCCAAAAATTGCAAGCATTTGTTTGAAAATGTGCTACAGTGGTGAGAAAATTTGGACAATTTTCGTTAATGAATGCCAAATCTTCATAAATTTTCCTCTACGCTAAGTGAAATTTCATTTTGATTTAAAACAGAGGGACTCTATAAAACTCCAACAAAATTACAGCCATTAATAGCTTGTTGATATCCTACTTGTAAATTTTGTAATTCTATCTTTATCTAATACATTTTCTAACTTTTTACCCAAAATTTTCCATTGATATGTGCATTCACAAGTGAACAATCCTCTTTGGATTGTATCTAGGGCACAAGCAATGGGTTTCAAAACTTCAATCATATGCTCTGCATTTCTTTTAATATTTAAGTCCATTACTGTTTTCTTGATATCAGAACTTATACTTTCTCGGTACTCTTCATGTACTTTTACTATTTTTGACCAATTTTTTATGTATGATTGAAAGCAGTCAACATAAGAATTCCACCTTACATCTACTGGAATAAGTAATGTACTGCCGCCTTCACTATTGTACCAAGCTTTAGGGAGATCAGTATTTCGGAAATATTTCACTATTTTTATATTATGATAACGATGCTAGATCTTTTGCCAACAAGTTTAGAACTTGAGCAGAACACCCATACATAATTGCATAATTCAAACCTTTCTCTTCTAATTCATTTCGTATTTTAGTCATGTTGGTAGCTTTATCAGTGATGAAACTACAAACTTTGCTTTTAAATTTATTTTCTGTTAAAGGAATCATTTTAGTCACAAGTTCAAGTCAAATATTCACCTGTATTCAGTGTTGAATTCACGGGGTGACCCGGGGGGGGGGGGGGCATTCTCCCCCGGAGCAGAAAAATCCCAGAGAAAAGTGGCTGAATTCAACACTGCTTGTGTGTGAAGATCCTGATGAAAATTATAGCATATTATTAAAAATAAGATCAAAGTTAAAATTAATTTGTAAAACATTATATAAAAAACAAAAGTAAATGTTTTAAGATGTTAGGTTTTAAATTAAAACAATAACAAGGCATTACTAAGCACTTGCCATTTGTCTGTGATCTGTGACTACAATAAACAAGCTAGTTATTTTGGTTTCGGAATGTTTTTTAAAAATGCGTAAGCTTTGATTGAAAGTGTAATATGGCAAGTTTTAAAATTTGTTCCTTGCACATAGTATCAGATTTTTTGGTGAACGTTAATGAATTTTTTTAATTACTAACTTGTGAAATAAAAAAGATACAAATCATTTAGTTGCCAAGATTGTCAAATGAAATATGATTCATAAAGTGTTTGTGTTTCACCTCATTGTCTAAAGTTTATTACAAAAGAACAAAGAATTAAAGGCAGGGGTGATTCTCGTCCGAAAATTCCGAAATTTCCGAAAATTTAAGGCATCCTCTTCCGAAAATTTGAAATTGGGTTATCAATTCCGCATAGTTGCCAACTTGTGCGGTTTTGCGCGCGGAAAAAACAATTACGTAGAAATGCAAATTTCGTGAAAGGATCGCCGAAATAGCATACATTTCGTCAATATTTCGTGGAAAAACGACGATTTCGTCAATTTTTTTGTAAACGAACTTTGTCCAAACATCGATAAAGAACACGAATTTCCTGTGTGGATCGCGGAAGAAACGTCAATTTCACCAAATATCGCAAATAAAACGCTGATTTCTTTTGAAGACCGCGGGAAAATGCCGATTTCGTCTACAGATTGCGGATATAACGCCGATTTCGTTAAAAGATCGCGGGAAAAAACGCCGTTTTCGATAAAAGATCGCTTAAAATATTTTGTTGATAGAATATTTGAAAAAATACGCCGATTTCATCAAAAGATCACAGAAAAAACGCCGATTTCGCCAAAAGAACGCGGGAATAAAATGCCGTTTTCGAGAAAAAATCGCGTAAAAATGCAAATTTTGTCTAAAGATCGTCTAAAAAACAATGATTTCACTTTAAAAAAAACATGGGAAAACGCCGATTTCGTCAAAAGATCGCGGAAAAACGCCGATTTCGGCAAAAGATCGCAATAAATCGCCGATTTTGCTAAAATATTGCTGATTTCGTGTGAAGATAGCGGGAAAACGCAGATTTTGTCCGAAGATCACTGGAGGGGGGGGACTCACGACCCCCCCCCGGCGCCGATTTCCGAAAATGCGATGCGAATTTCCGAAAAAAAAATTTCATCCAGAATCACCTCTGATTAAAGGATTAAGAGGAGGCACCTGGACTTAACATGCACACTGCCACATTCTTTCTGATAGTAATCCTGGAAATACCAGAAAAACACCTGTTACTTATTTACACCTACTTCTTATTTCTCTGCATACAAATTCCCAACATAAGAAAAATGATTTTAAAAAAAATCAGCTGATTTAAATCATGCCAATCCTACTTAATACTGGTTGTTCTTGAAGTATTATGGGTCATTCCATGCCAAATCAACCAGTGACTCTACCTGACCCTTTCAGATTTCGATGAAACTCTCAGGAATCGTTCTGCCTGATGATATAAAAGAGAATATATGTTCATAATTTTTTTTTCACATCAAATTTTTATATAGATAATTATTTAAATTTTGAAAAATCATCATTTTTTGGCTTGTTTACATGTTTTTAATTTAGAATTTCTCAAATTCTATCAAACATAGAAAATTTGATATGAAAGTTGACTATCAATAGTTAAAATAAAAAATTTAAATTTTAAATTTGAAAATTTTTTAGATAGTCATTTTTAAAAATTTCGAAAAAATTGTATGTTTGTTGTAATATTATAAGCTTAAAATTCTGAAATTTTTAGAATGGGATCAGGAGTTATTAAATAAAAGCAAAAATTACCATTAAAATAGCAATTTAATGCTATGCATTTTGTTATTTATTTAAGATTTGTATGGTAATTTTAAGCTTTTATTTCATAACTCCTGATCCCATTGAGATCAAAATCTAAAAATTTCAGAATTTTAAGCTTATAATATTACAACAAACATACATTTTTTTTTTAAACTTTAAAAAATGACTATCTAAAAAATTTTCACAATTAAAATTAAAAGAAATTCAATATTTATTTATTTTAACTATGCATAGTCGACTTGCATATCAAATTAAACTTTATAAACTCTTCTTTAAAATGAGTGGTCATAAAATTTTCTACGTTTGGTAGAACTTGAGAAATTCAAAATTGAAAATATTTATGCAAGTCAAAAAAATGATGATTTTTCAAAATTTAAATAATTAATTGTATAAAAATTTAAAGCGATAAACAAAAAATAAAAATATGCTCTAATTCATATCATCATAGAGAATTATCCTTGGCAGTTTCATTGAAATATGAAACGGTCAGGTTGAATATTAATTTTTTTTTGGTTGATTTGACATGGAATGACCCTTATATAAAGTAATTTCAATTAAATACACATAAGTTATTTTGTTTTAATCAATTTCAAAAGTAAATAAAATAGCAGTATCTAAGAAAAATTATATTTTGATGTGACATTTTCTTATTGTTTCATATAACCTCTAAAATGTGATATATGTAAAGTTATATAAGGGATGTAAAGCTATATAACAAAGAATTCCAAAACGAAACCACCACTTTAGAGTCTAATTTAATGTATTCTGAATATTTATAATTTCCTTTCAGACATAATGCCCTTACAGATGCATTCTGGCAGTTCAAAATTCGATTTATTTATTTGATAAAATTTGGAAGTTTTTATTTTTTAAGCAGAAAATATTTAAAAGTTATTAAAAATAGATTAAACCAAATTTAATGTGAAATATCTGTAAACCATCTTAAAAAAAAAAATAAAATAAAATAAAATAAAAGCTAGCTTTTCTTACTTGCCCCTTAAACGCCTTAATACTCAATTAAAAGACATGTATTATTAATAGTACATCAGATCCAAAAGGGTTAATGTTTTATAAAATGTGCAAAAACTTTTTGCAGATCAGATAAATTTACATTTTTACCTAAAACAAAGCCTATGCATTAATTATTCCTTAATTATGAGTTGAATAAAACTTTTACAACATTGATTTTACTTATTTTAATACCCAGTCTTAAAAAAATTATTTTACTTGCGTAGAAAGATGTTGACCGATAATTACCCCAGAAGTGATCAAGAATTCTCTGTTTCCAGGGTAATTCTTGGTCACTTAAAAATTATAATTATTTAAATTATAGGGTCATATATTTTTAAGTATGTTATTACATATCCATCAGAGGAGGCTTATCGCTTATTTCATAAAAAAAAGGGGGAAGCAATGCTTTTCTTTATAAATTTTTATAACAATTGGATGTTGATGTTTTTATCTTGGGTGATCCTTAGAAATCTGCACGGGCCGGGTTCGGGTCGATTTCCATTAATAGCATTCGGGCCGAGCTCGGACCTTACTTCTGAAGACTCGGGCCGGGCCTAACTTATTTAATCCGTACAACCGTACGAAGGCGAGACTGATTTCATTGTTCCTATTCTTCACGGACCAAAATAATCAGTTCCTGCTGAATCATCCCGTATGAAAATCCTTTTCTCGACGTGGCGAAGTCTGTTCAAAAAACAATGAAATATGGTCTAAAGCAGGCCTGTCCAACCTTTTAGTAACCAGGGGCGCATCTTGGTTCTCGGCACTCAATGAAGGGCGCCATTATTTACGTGACTAAAAACATGTAGCAATACTATCACATAGTATTAGTATACACGCACGTCTTAACACAATGCAAATGAATTGTACAGTTGTAAACAAAAGACCCCTACAGTTCTGAAGTTACGCGTATTAAATTTCAAATTATACATTTTTTTTTTTTTTTTAATGAGAAGTCTATATCAAAAATGTTTGTAGGGTAAGGCACCAGAAAGTTTAATCGCCTCTATAATAACGAATAAATAAATATGAAAATCAGTGATATTGCTCGTTTTATTTTAGGATGTGAAAATTCAGTTTGATTTATTTTGAAGGTGTGGATTACTTTATGAAAAGTACAAACAATCATAATAGTAACTAAACCATGTGGGTGGTTTCAGAAGGATAGTCTGGAAGTGCTTTTATAGATGGAAATCATTCTTCACTGTTTATTATTTTTTCTTAGTAAAATTATAGAAAAAAAAATAAAGAAAAAAAACCCCTCTAAAATATCAAAAGCCAAGAAAGAAAAAAATTAAGTCCCTTTATCCTTCATATAAAACAGCCAATGGGTCATTGTGACAACTGTAAAAAAAGTGAGCTTTCATGCACATTTATCCACAAAGGAGAGGAGGACAGATGAAAACGTTTAGTTTTCTCTCACTTCTTAAATATTAAAACGAGCTATTACCAACTATAAAAAAAAAAAAAATTAACTTTCAGTATTACACTATATGAACAATAGCTAAAAATTGCAAAAATATGCATAATTAAAATGTCAAAATATGCTACTGGTTTCTAATATACAACGAAAGCCAATAGCATGCCAAACACAGGTTTTAAAAATATCTCTGATAAAATATTAGTCATTTTAAAGAAAGCATTCTTTATAATGGAATATTACTTCTAAAATGTTTAATAACAGGAAATCTTCAAAAGGGCGCCATGGCGCCCGCGGGCGCCGCGTTGGACAGCCCTGGTCTAAAGATTTTAGAAGAAAGGCATATACTTTTATGTCGTCATTTTTCTACAATTAAACATTAGAATTTTTTCTTTTTAAAGAATCTTAGATTACTAGGCTTATCAAAATAGAGTTAAACTCATGGGGGAAAAAAACTGATTATGATTGATTTTTTTTTTTTTTTAAGCGCAACACTAGGTGCAGAAAAAGACCCGAATGATAATGTAAAGTCTATGGGGGCATTCTTTTCAAATATTTCGCCCAAATTTTAATATCTTTACATGATTTTTTTGCACAAGATAGCTGAGGACGTTTCACAACCGGCCTAGTTTTTACTTTTTCACTTTTGGTTTCAGATTTTATTTTAAAAATTACTTTAACTTTCGAAATCGGTTCTAAAATTGAGACTGTCGTAATATAAAAAATATATAACCAAAATCGAAAAAGTAAAATCTAGGCCGGTTGTGGATCGATCTCAGCTATCTTGTGCAAAAAAAAAAAAAAAAAAAAAAAAAAAAAAAAAAATCATGTAAAAATATTAAAATTTGAGCAAGGTATTTGGAAAGAACGCTCCCATAGACTTTTCATTATCATCCAGGTCTTTTTCTGTGTGTAGTGTCAGTGTGGGGCCTAGGCCCCACACTAGGCACAGAAAAAGACTGAAAACTGCAAATTTCTTTTAAGCTGTTCATCCATGCAAAATGAATACAATAGATACGCGAGAAAAAAGAAATGTATTAAACATTTACACTTGCTAAAAAAGTAATTTTTTTTTTTTCAATGCGATTCTATTGTAGATTTTGCTTTTTCCATATTCATTTTTTTTTAATTTATTTTAATGACTATTACATGGAATATGGATTAATAATACTGATGATAACTAAAACACTTGCATACAACAACAAAGGTTTATTAAAAGCATAAATATCGCAGCCTACGGCACTTCTGCATAAATGGAGATTATAAACATGGAAAAAGAAAGGTAAGAAAAATCATGCGTTAAGCATAAATTATGAAACCCTTTCCAACGCTTCCTGAAATCTTTAAAAAAAACTTCGTTAATTTAGGGAAATAAGGTTACTGTCTCTAGCCAAATATGTATTCCAATAATTTTGAACAGCCCTGTATTTGATCTGTCGGTTGATATATATATTATATAATTTAAAATTTAGTTTAACAAGAAAGTGCCTAGCAAGTTGAAATTTCCCTTTCAGCAATTTATACTAATAGGTGAAAACATATTTGAATACTTTTGTTTAGCCCTGTAGTTTACCCAGTACCTTTATTACACGCCAGTATTTAGCTAAAATTTATTTTAAACTAAAACACTCTTAAAATTTATAATTCATTCATGCCTTGAAAAAAAAAAAAAGTCTTAAATTTAATCCATTTTTAGTTTATATTTTTATGCATATTTTGATGAAAAATTAATTTTTATATGTTTGGGTAATATTAGAATATTTTAGTTTTAATTTGTTATTATGCAATTAATTAAAAATATTTTAATACTTCTGTAATCAGCCAAGTAATTTGATTTTTACGGCAAGAATAAGGGGGAGGGGCATTCATTATATTTTTCTGCAGATCTGCTATTTTCTACTATTTTTGACATTTTGTTATTAAAAAGAGATATATTTTAAGATTATAGTTTATTGCTAATCGTACAGGGTGCCAACGGTCTAAAAAATATCGGATATTTCGGTAATGTGGCCTTTCAATCCTTATATGAATGTCAGCCTTTATGTTAAACAGAGTTTATTATATCTAAAAGTTGAAAAGATATAAAATTGCACTTAATTTCTCATATCCCCCCCCCCCCCTCCGCGCGCGCCTTTTTTAAATTATTTTTCTCATCATGGTAAATAAACAGTGAACGCGACGGGAGACTTTTACGAATTATCTAATGTTTTGCCACCGGTTTTTAAAAGCGAAATTTGCAAGGCAAATTTTATAGTAAAATTTCATGGTGGGGATAAAGAAGGATTCTTAAGTCTTTTTTGCGGCACGTATACGTGTCACTCGTCCC
This sequence comes from Maratus speculifer, assembly GCA_964019185.1. Classification (NCBI taxonomy): domain Eukaryota; kingdom Metazoa; phylum Arthropoda; class Arachnida; order Araneae; family Salticidae; genus Maratus; species Maratus speculifer. The sequence continues at coordinate 101,981,202 of OZ025289.1, read as the reverse complement.
CAAAATGTTAAAGAATGAATTTAGTAAATCTGTTAAGATAGGTCACTGATTTTTAAAATAGGGGGAAAAATTGAAGCATTTAAAGTTTTTTTTTTCTTGTATAAAATATTTTTCTTTTAAAAAGTATTTGAAAAATTAAAAGCTAAGTATATTAAATAATACAGGGGTAGGGGGAGGGGGTGCATAAAGACCATTTTTTATTACTAAAAATTAAAAGGTAGGCTTCTATATTCTAAAGAGTAAAATTAGTGTTAAATCATAATTTAACACTAATTGCGATGTTAGATGGATGATAAATCGATTTAAGAAATTTCTCCTTCACCCAGACCTATTTATTATTTTATCCTAACATTTCATTTTTTTTCCTCATTTGTAAAATAAATGTTATTTGTTTTGTTCTATGGTTTGTACTACATGAGGGAGAAAAAAAGCTGCAGAACAATTTAATAAGAATTAATCGCATAAATATTATGGGACTCCCCTCTAGTTTGCATTGAGATTATTATTGAACTCAGAACTCGCATTCCTCCGGGTTGGACTTCAGTGGCGCCAGGGAGAATGCCCCCCCCCCCCCCCTGAATTCAACACTGATTGAGGGGATCTCCCACTATGTCTTCAGTGTCTTTAAAAGTTAATTAAGAACCTATTTGGAAAAACGTTTCGCAGACCAACGCGGTGTTGTAACTCTTAGACCAGCTTTCGAAGCGCGCTTAACACAATGCTAATTTTAAACTTTGAACAAGAAATTTCTTTCAGCTACTCTGTAGAAAGAGAAGATTAATTTAACAATATCTTCTAAAAAGTCATGGGAAAATCTTAGGAAAAAAATGGAAAACGGCACAAAATTCAGCAAATGATCTCAGGGGGGAAAATAAAAAGCATTTAGCATCAAACGATCACACACACAAAAGAAGTTTGAAGAATGATTGGAGAAAAAATTGATATTTTTGTCAAATGATTGGAAATAGTAAGTAGCAAATTTCGTTGTATGTCCGTTAGGCTACAAAATGTTATGAAATTTGGTGAAGGAAAGTCAGGAAATTTGCCAGTCATGTTTTGCTGGGAACTCTGCACTACTTTTATTGTCTGTACCGATTTAAGTTCATCTTGAACAAACTAGGATAAGATTAAAAAAAGAGTTATACAGAATAGCTATATTTGATATTATTTAAACTTCACCTCTTTGAACTTTCATTTTTTACAGTTTCATATTTTTCCAGAATCTACAGCTATACCCAACCATACGCTGTATAGTTTTTTTTTTTTTTTTTTTTTTTTTTTTTTTTTTTTACAAATTCTTATTATTTTTTTAGCAACGATTTCTTTGATTAATACAGTTCATAATTCATATATTTGTTTTGTACGGGACCCTCTGAACGCGAATAATATTCTCACTTGACCATTTATTTTTGTGTACGTTACTTTGTAGGCAAAGAACTATGAAAGAGCAAACGCAAAATTCTGGCCTTTTTTTCCCCTCTTTTCTGTGCTTTTTTTTTCTTTGTGGCTTAATCATGATGCAAACAAATTAAGATGAATCGATGAATGTATTTTGGAACTAACAAAGTCGAAAAGAAATAAATGACAAATCATGGAAAATATTTTACTCCCTCATAGTATGCAATATCAATATGGATTGTATTTTGTAAAAATTGCTGAAAGTACGTTAAAAAGAATGTGTACAGCATTTGAAGAAAATCGGTTCAACGGAAGTGGGTCAAAAATCGATTGCAAGGTTTATTCCAGACATCCAGACAACAAATGAAATTAATTAAAGTGTGTTAAAATGGGAACACATTTATCTCACCCTATGAAAATCTAAATTGAAGGACATGATTTACACAAAATTGCATGGGATCTATCCCTTAAAAATGATCAAATTTGTGCATAAGTAGTGCAATGTGTGTGTGTACTTGTAAGATAATTGGGATAAAATTATGTCTTAAAAAAAAAAAAAAAACCCCGATTCTTCGGAAGGTGTAGTTCCGTTACCTTTGACCTAATTCTATTGCTGCTAATTAAATTACAATTAAAAAATAACTAATGAGTATATTTTTAAAGTAATGGATGTTCCTGAAGCTAATTACCCAACATCATTTTCATCTTTGTCTTTTGTCAGTAATTTTGTTTAAAAAATTTCTTAAAAAAGAAATCGATTACATTTTCAAACAATTACGAATACAAATTTGATTTCTCAGTCTGTACTTAATGTATTGGCAAGATATCAAAATTTAAAAATAATAGCTTTGCGCAATTGTATTGTTGTAAAAAAGTTACATTATTTGCTCTGAATTGTGATTCTATTTCCCCCTTTCTGATTTTTCATATTCGCTGACGAAATTCTGGCAGTTTGGATTTTTTCGACAACGAAAAATGGAATAAGGAATTTGTTTTTATTTTTAAAGCATATATACATTTTTTTCAATCATTTTAAAGAATATTTGTTTTTTGAACGCTTCGATTGCTTAATGTGTGCTGCATTTTGCTGTGTTACGAATTTACGCATGGATTGCGTATACGCAACCTGCAATACTATAGTACATAGTTAAATAGTATTGTCTAATTTTAAATGTTTCCAAGCCTGATTAAAAAAGTTAATGTCACGCAAAGATTGGTCATCTGAAATAAATTGCTTAAAATGTTAAAATTATTAACTTTCGGTATAGGTTAGTGATGGGACGAATATTCGGCCACTATTCGGTATTCGGCCCTTTTGTCCAATAATCGGTCAGCCGAATATTGAAGGTGTGTTCGCCGAATGCTTCGTCTGAATATTGTAAAATATCTTAAGAAATAAATTCAGAATAAATCTCTTTTTTCATTTTTTTTTTAAATAATTTTAATCCATTTACTTTCTGACACATTTATGAAGCTATTTTCATTCGTAATTACACAAAATGTATAGTTATTTGGATACTTAAAATTACAGCATTTCGGTATTTCTATAAAAGTTAGGGATCTGTTAGAAAATGTTGTCCAAATTAGAGATTAAAGTTACCTGGAAAATTTAAATGTTAAAAAAAAAAAAAAAAAAAAAAAAAAAAAAAAATGTTATATTACAACTCAAGATGTATAAACTGTTATTGAAAAAAGAAAAACACTTCTTCATTCTAAAGTGTTGTAATATTCATTAATGTCTGTAAATTCCATGCACATATAAAAAGGGTTTTATGAATGTGTCAGAAGAATTTTTAAAAAATGTTCAGCTTTTTTTAAGAAACATTTAAAAATGTACTGAATACAAAATATTGCAATTTTACATTAAAAGTATTATTTTTTTGTAAACGGTAATCATTCTACTCATTGTTATTTTATTTATATGTTTAGATTTTATTAAATTGTTTAAGTCAAGAGAGCATCTTATAAAACTTATCTGCAGTAGATTGATGAGATTCACACTTTTATCCGACTAATTAATGAGATTTGCGCTTTTTTCTTTTCTTTTTTTTTTTTTTTTTTTTTTTTTAACTATTTTGAAAATAGTTGTTGTTCTCGTTATAAATTGGGAAATCTGAAGTGTATCCTAATCTTTTTATTGGTTGAATTTCGCAACTTATTTTATTCTTTTTCTGATTCGTCCATGTTTAGAAGCCCCAAAATGGAATAGTCTGTTTTTACTTACCCATCATACGTAGTATAGGGTAAGTCTTGCAATCGTTTTGAAAATCGAAAAATTTTTTTTGACGGATTTACACGTTTTAGATAGTGGAGATTCCGAAAAACATATTTTTAGAAAAAAAAAAATTTGCCGTCCGTCTGTCTGTCTGTCTGTCTGTCTGTCTGTCTGTCTGTCTGTCTGTCTGTAAACGCTCTATCTCCCGAACAAATTGAGATAGAGACTTGAAATTTTGTATGTAGTTAGCATGTAAGAATGGTACGAACCCTATTTAATATCAGTAACCTCGATTATCCGGAACTATTTTTTTCGGACTCTCGAAAAATTCGTTCTGATGAAAGGTATATAAAAATTTTCGAATTTTTTTGTTCTAAGGAATGGACGTAAAAGGCAATAAAATAACACACATTTTGCATATAGAACGAAGTCGATCGGATTATTAGTTGCCGAGATATTAGTAATCTTGTTTTCCACATTCTTCGATTTTTCATGACCCTGTATTTCATTCAAATTTCAATTCAGAAGTATATTTTAATTGGAAATGAGACGCTTAATCCGACGCAGTTAATTGTTAGTTAATAGAATTATTATTTTTGGAGTTATAAGGATGTTTCTTTTACGCAGTTCGGTACTACTTGAGTAGGTTGGCGTTTTATATAATTTGTCGAAATTGGAACATCAGCGGTTCTTTAATAGAGCATTACTATGTATAGTAACAATATTTAAATTTTGTTTATGAATTGCAATGCATTGTATAAATAGTTTCACATGTTTTATTTTCATATACATATCCATGATGGGTAAGTATTACGGTGGCCCCCAACGACTAGTTTCGTTTTCTGATTGGTTCATGTTCAATGTCCAAAAATGGAATATTTCTGTTGCCACAATGACAAAAAAAGAAAAAAAAAAGGTTGAAATAATAATTTGAAAACAAGGTGTGATAGAGATTTCAAACAACTTTCATTCAAAAATGCATTTTTTTCTCTATGCAACGGTGTAAAAATAAAAAATGTGCAATGTTTAGAAATTGAAAAATTTGCAGTTCCGAAAATTGTAAAACTGAAATTTCATTTAAAATTTGTTTATGGTGTGTCCAGGAATATTACTGTTTAATACATGGCGTATTAATATATGACTCGTATGATCATCATAAAAATGATGCTTAATAATTTAAAAATGTAATTTATTTACAAGACTTTAAAATTCCCCCCCCCCCGGAAGATTGATTAAGGGAATTTGTGGTTTTATATATCAGCCCACTGAAATTTGCGGTCTTATTTCTGAGCGATTAATGAAATTCGTGGTTTTACGTGACATGCAATCCACAAAATGTGCATGATTTTTTTCGTGGTCATTTTTAAGAAGTTCGCTACCGATTGAGGAAACTTCCAATTTCTATTCATGAATAATTTACAATATAATTCTGTGGAAATCTTAAAAGTAATCCGGTGAAGAATCTCATGTTGATATCAAGTTTTTAATGTCTTCTGTCTACCCGTAAAAATATATGGGTTATTCTCAAAATAGGGGACAATTTCAAAAGTGAAATCTTAAAAAAATTACTGTTAGCAAAATTTCTGGAAAAAAAAAAAAAAAAAAAAAAAGGTGTTGTTAATATAGTATTAGGTATACTTTACATTCAGTCAGCAGAGCTAAATATTTAAAAATTAACTTTAAAAAAATAATTAGTATTTTTTGAGCCATGCTAATGACAAAACAAGTTGCATGGAATAAATATATTAAGAATTTTTTATTTTCTTCCTGTTTAAATAATTTTTTCTACATTTATTTGCCTTCCTTTTCAGCAAATGGTTTTCATTTTTACATATATACATATAAGGAGAATAAAAACATTACCAAAGAGCAAACTTTGTTTACATGAGCAATATTCTGATACTAACAATGTAAGAAGCTGTCTTAGTGATTTTCTGACAGATTTAATGCATATTTTAGGGATTATAAATGTAATACCTAAATTTATTTGTAAAATTAAACTTTATAAAAGATACAATGTAAGCAATGGTTGCATTTATGCACATAGGAGTCTTTAGCATGGACAGAAAAACTATGCTAATGACACTGATATTTGTCCATGCTAATGACAAATTTTAATTTAAATAAGATTATGAGCCATAATATAATCACAATGCAATAGTCCTTTCTGGGGCTTTTTAAAACACAAAAGTCCTATGCAAATAAGTAAAATAAAAATTTTAATTATAAAATAAACATGAAAATTATTATCCATTCTAATGACATACAATTGATGTACGCCTCTAATATTCAACTTCTATTCTTAAAATACAATACATGCTTCTATTTTCAGGCTGGGATAAAATGGCTACGGAGAAACGGCCATGGAGAAACTTTATATTTTCAAACTATTGTCATATGTGAAAATGAAATTTTGATTAATAACCAGCTGTTATAGTATGACCTTGTTTTGAAAATAGAATATGAAGGACAAACTTTAATTCTTTTTTTATATACTATAATTTTATTTTTAAAAAGAAATTTATTGGATAAATCCTCTCCTTGATTAATTTAAAGAAAGAATAATATTTGTTTTATTTTATAAACATGATATTAACTCTTGAAAAAGCTAGTATATACAAGGCACAGCTGCTGTCGACATCCATGCTAATGACATTTTGAACATTTATTCTGTTATTTTAAGGTGTTTTTGACTAAAAAGTGAGTAATTCTTGAGTGCAAATAATGAATAATATTAAGACCAACATGTCTAAATATAAAAACATGACTGAAAACCTCTCAATTTTTTTTGTATGCCGGAAGACATAAATTGTCCCCTATTTTGAGAATCACCCATATCCGAATAATCCCAGGAGCAACGAATTCTATCACTTCACGGCGATATGCTGTCGCCATTAAGTTCATACTTGGTAAACAGAAATTAAAGTATGTAAACAATAATAAATGATCATCCTTTTAAACAGCTTTCTTTTACCTGGCATTATTCAAAACATCATGAAGCAGTAATACATTTTATAGACAGAAATGCAGAGAAGAATGCTGTGTTGGCAAAAATCATAATGATGATAATAATAAAGAAATTAACAGCTAAGTGAGATCTTGATACAGTTTATTGGTCATTTAGTGTTTGTAATAAATCGCATAATTAAAGAATAACGATTTCTTAGATTATTGTACTCACAGATTTGTAGTGTTTTAATATTAATACATACCATACCATAGGATAGGAGTTAGAGATGAGTTCGGGCTCGTTTTTCGGGGCTCTTGCCCGAAGCCCGTAAGATTTTTTGTCACCAGAGCCCGAGCCCGATACCAAAAATATAGAAAATAAAATTGTATGGTATTAAGAAATTGTGTCAAAAGTTATATCTCATTTTTAAGAACTTCTTACATAGCTATAATTTTTAACACGTTCGCTGCCGCGTGATGTGGCGCCAACGTTAAGGGGCCATTCACGCGCCAGTGCGTGATGTAGGTGATGTCCAATAGCCAGTCACGCGCTGGCGCGGAAAAATCTTTCACTGATTGTTTGTTATAAAAAGTAAATCGGCTTCTGGGGAAAACCATTCGTTTTCTCCAGTTCGTTTTTCATCTCCAGTTATTCGTTTCTCATGACAATCTTCCGTGATTGACAGGTACCTAAAAATCAACGTAAAAAAAAAAAATTGTTATTTTAAAGGTCCGATGCTTTTATAGAAAAAAAGGAAACACTGATCGATTGCTTTCTGTTAGAATAACATGATAATAATATTTATTTACGGATGAAAGTGACTTCGAAAAGGAACAGCGTCTTCAGCATGAGCAGAGTTCATGATGTCAAATACATATAATAATCACTAAAGTTATTTTCATAAGAAAAATGACTATGATTCGTGCAAAATCGGATATAAAATAATTTGCAAGACTCCAGCTAATTCTCGTATACCAAAACAGAAAAAAATATTATATTCGCGTTATGTAACTAAATAATAATAAATAAACAATCCCATTAAAAATATCTCCTACTAACGAAAAGCCAACTAAAAGCAAATTCATTGTTGTGTTTGTTTTGATTGGTGTCGTATAAATAGATCATCGCCGAAAATTCCGTAGACATAAATCTAATTATCACAAATTTATTTTGATAAAAAAGAATTAAAATGACTTGAAAAGAAATAACTATGCAATTTTAAGTGGAAAAAGTTCTTTCAGTCTTTTCTACGCATGAATAAATAGAATTTTACGGTTTCAGAAAAGAAAAAAAAAATGAGCCTGGGACCGCCCGAGGCCGAAACTAAAATAAAAATAGTCCATATTGAGCCCAACTCGGGCTGAGCTAGTCATATCTTTAATAAGAGTACCGTAACCAGTAACCATACAATTATAAGTGCATGTTGGGGGATGTAATTGAAGGGCGCAAGTACTTAAACTTTTTTTTATTTTATTTGAATAATTCACCCGCTTGAGACCCTGATAACCTTAAATATACCCAAAATGAGTGTTGGAAGATTTGGATTAGATTCGCTTTGTAACATATTTAAACCTAAACTAAAATCTTACCAAACGATCTATTGTTTGTATAATTTTATATTTTTAAATTAAAATCTATCATATTTAAATAAAACTAGAGTTGGGACATCTCTACTTTCGGCATCGTACATCGGCCGTATTATACATGCTGTGGTAGTCGTTTTTTTTTTTTTTTTTTTTACATTTTAAAAAGAAAGCCCGGGTTTGTGATACTAACCTTAAGTGTTGAGTGTGCTACACTCCGGTCTATTGTGATTTTATATCTTAAAAGGAAAGACTCGCGTAGCTGAGGCCCATGACAGCAATTTCCCTCCCTTCTCAAAGACGAATGTATCAGTCTTTTTTTGCAGCGCATACGCAAGACAGAAAATGTTTCGAAGAGCCCATTAAGACTTCTATAATAGTCCGGCTATAAAAATTGAAGACCCGTCCCGCGTCTAATAAAAAGAAACTGACCCGGGTCCATGTTTACATCTCTAATGTGTTGTACTGAATTAAAAATATGTTTGTAATAAAAGTAAGTGGTCCTATTTAAAACATACACTAGGCCTACCATTCTTTTAAATAAAAAAGATGTAAGAAAATTTTTACAAATTAAATCCCTCCACTATTTGACAACCAAAGTGCTTCACTCCGGCGCCCTATCTCCCATGCTTTTCCCTCTTGTAAGTAGCCTCACAGTATACCTCAAAGCCTTTTGATCAATTATAATAATTTAAAATTAAATTATCTTATTTTCTGTAAAATGTATGCATGCAAAATATTAAATTAATTTTTAAATCAGAAGCTGGAGATTTGCTGTTATATTTTTCTGCGTTTGATAATTTAACTCGAGTTCAAGCCGATTTCTTAATTTTCGTTTCTTCTCTTCCTTATTTACATAAGTATTTCCGATTATAATTGCATTTTTTGAAGGATGTGTGTAAGCCTCACACGTATTAATAATATTAAATACAATGGTTGCCACGGGAAAGCTTTGAAGAGCAAAAGTAGGTTGGAGTTGGTTATTTTTTATTTCCTAAGCTTATTGCGCGGATTAAATTGTTTCTTGCTCTGTTCTAGAATAACAAATTAGATATAAGATATCGATAAATAACTAAATCAGTCAAATTTACATGTACAAGGTTTCTCTCGATTTTAAAAGTTAACGACTTTTCATTTTCCGTTTCCTTGTCTTTTAAATTTAAAATCCAGCTATTTTGAAAATTTATCTCGTAGATATAACCAATTAAGCCCCCCCCCCCCCAAAAAAAAAAAAAAAAAAAAAAAAAAAGCGAAATTCATTTTAGAAAATTTCGCGAAATATCACATTATTATTATTTGGAAAGACTGAATCTAGCTGCTATTATTTTGAAAGCGAGCCAATTTGAACCGGTCCCTAACATGAAAATATGTTGAATGGTTTTAGCTTTTAGCATTTGGATCTTCTATTAGTCAAAATTAAACATACGTATAAATTAATCAGTAACATAAAATTTTGAGGGAATGCGCAAAAATTGGAGGGGGAGGGGGTGTTTAAAATAGGCTCTTAGTAAAAATGTGAGGTTGTTGGTTCGGAGAGGAGTTTAAGGTTCAACTTTAAAATTTTGCATTGAAAATATGAGGAAATTGGGAGGTGAAAAATGCATGTAGCACAAAAATTTCAATGGGGTTTCGGATAGGACCCGACATGATCCTAGGATCAGGATTTTAACTGGGATCCAGAAACGAGAAAGTAACTAAATGGAAAAGACTACCAAAAATTAAGAGTGGACAATTTATGGTGCATTAAATTTAAATGGCCCGGTATTGGACCTCACGGTGCCAAGGACTTAACTGGCATGTAGTTGGGTATAACGAAATTTTTTAGTAGTTTTAAAATAATCGGAGGACGCTAGAACTATGCTAAAGAAATTTGCATGCAATTTAGGCCTTTTTAAAAAAGCCCCACCAAGAGTTCCAAGAAGGCAATTAATATTCAAAACTGGTGCTAGCTGAAGTCTGTTTTTTGTCGTTTATGTAGTAGTTGGAAGACCTAAAAAAAGTTACAAATAAAATAAATAAATAAATAAAAAAAAAAACTAGTAAATCTGACCATTTTAAAGCGAGCTATTATAGAAGGCTCAAAAGCGGCCAACTGATAATTAAAAGCAGGGTCCTAACATGAAAACATTTTAAAATGTCTTAATACTTAACGCTTTAGATCTACAGTTAGAAAATTAAAGTAATCCGAGGATGTTAGAACTATGTTAAAGAAAATTGCAAGCAATTCAGATCATTTTTAAAGAAGCTGCACCAAGGACCCCACCCCAAAGAAAGCGATTAATATTCAAAATTGGTGGTAGCTAAAGTTTGAGAAAATTTTTTGTAGTTCATGTAGGAGCTATTAAAGCTAAAAAAAATGTTTAAGAAAGAAAGAAAGAAGTTTGTAAATCGGAAAATTTTTAAGGAAGCTATAATAGGTGATCCAAAAGGGGCCAACTCGAACTAAATACAGGGCCGTAACATGAAAATATGTTAAAGTCGTAGCATTTAGTGTGTTAGATGTTAGATCTTCATTTATTCAAAAGTAAGCATAGGACATGAATTATTGGGTAGAATAATATTTTAAAGAAATGCATAAAAATAGGTAAATGTTTAAAAAAGAGGCCTAGGTCCCCATTTAAAATATGAGGGTTCTGCTTCGGGAAGAAAAATGAAAGACTTAACTTTACACTTACGTACTAATGTCGGGGAGAAAATTAGGGGTTGAAAAATGCTTGTCGCGCAAAAAAGTTCAAGGGGCCTTGAACCGAACCCTACGCCCCCCCTTTTTTTTGGGGGGGGAGGGGGGGCAGGATCTAAACTGGGTTATAAAAAGGTGAGAATAACTAAATGGAAAAATGATCCCGAAAATGAAGACCGGATTTAAACTAAACAAAAATTAACAATTTATTTGCACAAAAACTTTAAAGGGATCGTGTTTCAAGGGGCCATGATCTTATCTGGAGTATAGAAAGGCGAGAATAACTACCAATATAGAGAATAACATTGCTTTCCACCATATATATAAAATGAAGTTCCTAATGTGCCATAAGTTAGAAGAAGTTGCAGAGTAATTCAGTTTGTAAAATGCTGAAATGTTAGACTCTCATCAGAATTTACGGGCAATTTTTTTAAAAAGCGGCGCGTGCCGTTTGTCAGTTTAGAATTAAAGTGTTTGCGCTGTGTAAATGGCATTCTTGAAAGGTTGACTAATAAGTTAACAATGACAGTGATATTTACTAAATAAATAAAAAGTATGATATGTTTTATGTGCCGTTTACAACATAATAGCTGATAGTATACATGGCATTTGAAAAAAGCATATCCAAGTTATTTTTTTTCTCTATTCTAAAAAAAAAAAAAAAAAAAAAAAAAAAAAAATGTAACTAACGCCATCACCGCCACTGACAATGAATCTTTTGTGATCTAGGATATGTCTTCGCTAATACTTAGAAAACTACTGCACACTAAAAATGAAAATTGGTGGTATTATAGAGAAATATTTGATAAACGCGCTGATGTAGACAGTTTTTAAATTGAATAATTATTTAAAGAGATATTTAATGTTAAAGTTGGTCAAAATCATTTCATTAACCTTTTATAGGTGCATAAAGTGTGCGTAGGAATTTAAACATTTTTTCGATCGTTTTATACATTAGAAGATCCCGGTGTGCAGACTACATTTATTTTGAAAATTTGTTTCCATTTTAAATTCAATTTTTCAGCACACGAGAGACATTTTTTACGTATTTTAGAAAAGGTTATTATTTTAAATTGTTAGTATAATATTTCCTTCAAATTAAAAAACATATTTACACGCGACTTCAAATGAGAATTAATTAATTACGTGTTAAGAATGGGAAAATATCGAAAATTACGTCATAAAACTATATTTACATGTGAATATTAAGAGATTGAAAATATTAAAGTAATTATAAAATGCGGTACCCGCCGTAAATGGAAAAAAATACGTCATGTTTAAAATATTTAAACAATAATATTGCTAGCAGTTTAATATATTTACGTGAGATATTTCACATTTTTAAATGATATTTTAAACAATTGTTCTCAATTCTAAGGCAGTGCAAATAAAAATATTTCCTTGTTAGCAACAAAAGTATCTTCACGTGAATATCAAAAAGAGAAAGAAAACTTTTTAATAATAAGTTCATTAATGTGCATTAAAAGCAGTAAGTAAAAGAAAAAAAAAATGTATTTAAAATGACCAAACAACATTGCCAAACAGTTAAAATTTAAAAATTATGTAAACGAGACATTTACTTCATATTTTGATGTGATCTTTTTAATTGTTGTTGTGAATTCTAACATGCACAAACAATATTTCCTTTCAAACAACAAAAGTATTTTCACGTGAATGTTAAAAAGAGAAAGAAAAATTTAGTGAAAATTACATGAGATTTAAACGATACATTTAAAATGCCTCACTCAAACATTTTTCTTATACCGCTATTCAAAAAATACCAGGAGGACAGATTCTGTGTATTTCACTTTTAGCCAATTTTGTTTAATCAAACATGTAAATTGCCAGTAAATATCTAACAGCAGCTGATTTGACATTAAAATTCCCCAATCAAAGGTAAATGGATGGAAACTACTCATTTACGGGGATTTCGTCTATTAAAAGGGCTGGAGGGCAAAGTCCCCAGTCATGTATAAAAATGTAAAAATTAAAGTAAGTTGCAGCTGGCAGTACACACGCACAATTAAAGTGTGTTCAGTCGGCGATACACATGGTACTCAAAGTGTTGAATTAAAAATTAATAATTTTTTCCCCCTTGTTTAAAGCTGTTTAAGATGCTGGTCATTGAGTTCTCAAAATCCCTTCAGTAATGTTAAACGTATGGATTGGAATAGAATGCATTCGTATTTTTAAAATTTTTTACCAGAAAATTAAAGTTATTAACTACAGTGTTTTCCCCTGTGATCTCACTGTTTTTGAAATTCTTTTTATTTTATTTTTGTTTTTAGTTGTAAAAATATTTCTAAAATATATGCTTATTCTTATTTAAAGATTCAAATCTTACTCACCTTTGCTAAAATTTTAACACGTAAAATTATAAATTAAACGTATCTTGTAGAAATGTTTTAGCACCCACCTCACACTTCGCGGACAAAGAAAAGTGTTTAGCCTAGATTATGTAACTTTTTCCAGTACCTCCTGAAAGCTTTAACTAAACTTTGTTATTTAGAAAATAAGTTAAATAAGATAAGTATTTAAACATTTTAGAAAACAGATTAAAACATTTGAAAATCGGATTTCAGCAGTTACTTTCCAAATATGCATTTCAATTCTTTTGAACAGCCTTGTATTTGATCTGTAGGTTGATATATAGCTATAAATATAATTGGAAAATTTAATTTAGCAAGAAAACACCAAAACGGATTGATTTTTTTTCTTTCGCCAATTTATCTCAATAGATGAAAACATACATAAATGCGTTTCTTCAGCCCTGTAGTTTATCTATTACCTTTATTACACGCCACTATTTAGCTATACACGCCACTATTAAAACTTCTGAAATCACATTTACAGAAGTTTGAACTTTGAAATTTAAGTCATTTAAATTTTTATGAAAATTGAATCAAAAATTTAAAAGATATTATTAAATGTTTTTTTATTCTATTAAATCCTGTCATATGTAATTAATTTAATAATATGTAATGATTCTTGAATGCCACTGTGATTATTTTATTAAATCTTATCATAGGTAATTAATTCAGTGATAACTCATGATTTATAATGATTCTAGATTACCATCGTTATTATTCTCTAAAAACCTATCACATGTAATTGATTCAACAATATCACATGACAGGTCATGATTCTACGCTGCCATGGTGTTTAAGATGGTATCATATTATTTCCTTATTACTGAATTTAATATTATATTAGTAATAAATTTTGCATTTTTACATTACAGTGCAACAGCTATTTTACCAAAATTTGAACATTTATAAAACTAATTATAGTGCACGAATCCCTTGTTTGACGTACAACTTTTTTTTTTTCTTGAAAGCTAAGAAAAAAAGATAGTAATTTATTTTAATCGAATAAAAATGCAAGAGAAATTTAAATGTTTCATGTTTTCAAAGAAATATGGTGGAATATTTAAATTTTAAACTCTTATTAGCATGACTATGTAAATTCATTTTCGATATTTAATTTATAGACCTTTTTTTTAGTACGGGTTGAATGAAATAAGCGTTGAAAATTGCATCATTAGGAAAACGTTAAAGCTTTACAAACGAAAATAGATGTTTTCTAAACAGGTCCTTTTCACCAGTTGGAAGCATGGGTGGAGAAAACATTGCACCTTTATAAAATTAAGATTTTTTTTTTTTTTAAATTTAATGCTATATTGCACATTATTTGAACTCAAGTATTTTATAAAGTGCTCGTATATTCGAGCGTAGTCACTTTTGGTTTGTTAACCCCCTTCGCGACGAGAACCTATTGCGCAATTTTTAATTCTTTACCACCGATTTTTCTAAACAGAAAATTTTCTGTAATTGAATCGCAAAAAAGCGCTGATTAAATAAAATAAATTTTACAGTAAAAAATTAGCGGTGAGAATAATGAAGGAATCTGAGCACTGTAAGTGGCATGTCGCTCGTCTCCAAGGGGTTAAATAAGTTCATCTGTATACTTATTTTATAAATGCTTATTCTCGTGTAACTTTTCAGTGGGTGCTTCGACCTTGATCCTATTTATTTATTTTCGAAAGGGGGGGGGGGGCTCTCTTTTGATGGTAGCCGTAAATTTTACTGCCGTCTGTCTGTCTGGGCCTAGACTCTAAATTTCGAAAAAAAAAAAAAAAAAAAAAAAAAAAAAAAAAAAGTGATCGCCTCAGAATGTGGATATGTTATTAAAGTGCAAAATTTTGTTCTGCCTTAATAATCGTCATTGTATTATCTATACATATATATATATATATATATATTTCTTATATTTATTTTAAAATCCGAAAAACGGCTGAAATGTCTGTGAATTTTGAATCTGTTTCAGATATAGTCAATATTATTTTCTTTTTTGAAGTAGTTGTCCTATCACATTGGGGGGGGGGGGGGGATTAGCCGAAAGAAAATGTTTCAACAGGTCCCAGAAGAAATTTGCATTAGATCGCCGAGAAAACAAAGCTTTTTAAACAAAATACAACAAAAAAGAATTGTATAAAGTAAAAAAAAAAAAAAAAATTATTCTTTTTTAGCTTGAAGTCGGTAAAATGAAGTTAAACTGAAATTTTGAAAGATAAAACCATTGCTTTGGTCGGGTAATTTCTATTTAAAAGCTAGACGTAACAATGTTTTCGATCACAATTTGGCTATAATATGAAACATTTCTAGATTTTCAGATGAGGACAGTTATATCAATTTAGAGATTAGTTGTAAAGATGTGTGCGATTCATTATTATTCCTTCCTTTAGCTGAATACGCATTATTTTTTATTATATGTCTTAATAATCGAAAAAGGAATTTAAAAAATCTCAGCTGTAGCATCCATGTTGAACATATAGATCATCAGCGGTTTGTTATCGGTTAAGAAATCGGTCGATCGTCTTTTGAGAGGTTTTCGCGTCATCGCTGTAGTGCAGAGTTCGGTTTTGCATTTTCTTAGTTTTAAATCTGTTCAAAGTCTTGAAAAAGTGGGCATCTGAAAGTTATGATGTTAATAGCAACTCGGCGATATTGCAGTTAAACTGAAATTTTTTAACTTTAAAAAACTCTTACTTTTTTTCTTAGAAAAATGGATTAAAATCCGAGGTACAATTCTTTTTGGAAATATTTTAATAGCTATATATTTTTTAAATATTGCCTTAAATAAAAAAGTTCTTTCCAAGTCAAAATTATACGGTACTTATTGATTTCTAATTCTTTATATAAATAAATGGTTCTCATTTTTAAATTAAATGCCAGACTTTTTTTTTTTCCCTTGTAGGTCAATATATGCATTGCATAAAATTATAACACGAACGTATATGAGGTGTACGTATGTGTGTGATGTGGTAATTTTTAGAAATGCATTTATGTATTATTATACTATTATATGCTTTAGTTAAGTTTTAATCAAAGATATTAATTTTATTTCAATTCACTTGTAATATATATATTTTTCATATTTATAAGTATTAATTTGGCTACGTTTTGCTTATACATCATTTTTCAAACAAAGCAAGTCCTGAAATACTTGTTTTTTATTAAATTGTACTTCTTGAAGTGCGGCAGCGGCAATATTGTTTATTATAATTTCTATTATTTAATTAAAACATGTGAAACTCAGAGGGAAAATATAGTGCAAGTGATAAATGCAACAATGCAAAAATAATGTTGGAAATTAATTTTGAGTTTAAAATGTTTTGTGAGTATTGTCTCCAGCAACTCTTTTATATAATTGGATTTGCCACGATGCAGATAAAAAAGTGTGCTTTTGCAAATTTTTTGTCAGAGTCGTGATTTTTGCCTAAAGTGTTTAGGAATAAAATTCTTATGTATCATTTAGTTATTCTTCTTTCTGTTTGAAACGTATTTAATACTCTTTTGAATCGCTGAAGATTACGTCAAAAAATCGCAAATTACGTCAAAAGATCTCGGGAAAATCGTGAATTTCTCAAAGGATCGCCAAAAAAAAAAAAAAAAAAAAAAAAAAAACGAACATTTTGTCAAAAAATTGTAAGAGAAATGCAAATATGTCCTATCTATAAATAAATAGTCAAAAAATCACGAAAAAAAAAACCGTAAGTTTCTGTCAAAAAAAAAAAAAAACCGTTAATTTTATTAAAAAATTTCGAAAAAACGCGCATTTTATCAAAGAATTATGAAAGAAACGCACATTTCTACAAAGAATTGCGTAAAAAATGCAAATTTTGTCAAGTATCGCGAAAAAATCTGCAAATTCGTCAAATATCGCGATAAAACCCTGCAAATTTCGTCGAATATCGCGAAAAAATCCCGCAGATATCTCGCAAATAAATGTAAATTTTATGAAAAGTTCGCGGGAAAATCCCGTGTAATCGTCCCTTCTCGTTATTTTACGATTTTTCGTCACGTTTGGGAGGGCGGATTAACGGTATTTTACGGTAATATTACTTCTTTGTCATAACGCATTAAATAACATTAAATGCTAAATAACATTAAATAAAAATATTAAAAAAATATTTTATTCTACTGAACATTTTGTTGTTATACTGAATATTTTATTCTATTCTACAGTAAAAAACTGTATAAATCTCGAGTCATATTTTAATGCCTTTTTATATAAAAAAAAAAAATAATAAAATTGCTTAGAATCGCCGAAATGGTTCAAGTGAAAGAAATTTTAGACCCATAATTTTTTTTTTTAATAAAATCTTGTTTCTTTACATAATTTCATTCATTAAGCATGGCCTTATTTTGTTGGTTCTCATCTTATAAAACATATTAATTAGCAAAGTGGTAGAAAGGTATAGAGGAATTCCATGCCAACTGAAACCAGTAGTGATTTTTCAATTTTGTTACCTTCAAGTATTTGGTGTCATTTTAAAGGTAATTTATTACAGTTAATGGATTTAATAGTTATTTATTAAAAATATGCATGGTTATATTTAAAATTTATGATAAATAATAGATATTTGATGATTTAGATTTATAATGTTAAAAATATGACTTTTTAAAAGATCAATTGTTCATTAAAAATATGGTGATTATGTATATTTTTTCATTTATATAATAAGTTAAAAGGTTCCTAATCATAATTTTACAGTACTAATCTTCATATACAAACTTTTTCTTACTTCTTTAAAATAAAGTTTTTTGCAATTATTATCCCCTCTATTACAGTTTTTTTTTTTTTTTTTTTTAAGTTTATTTTATTCATTATGTAAAAAAGTTTTAAATTTAATGAAAAGTGTTTACAATAATTATCATTTGTGTAATCATATTATATAATAATTTTGAAAATATATTAATTTTTCTTTTTTTTTAAAATACATGTGTAACAGAGGAGACAGAGCTAAATGTCCCCTCTGTTACACATGGTTGTAAACAAATCTGATTGGTTTGCTCACAACTAATCAGATTAGAAAGTCTACACAATCTAATTATTTTAAGCAGTTTAGACAAAATCCAGCCAAGTTAGTGTTACAAGTAGATTTTAGCGAAAACTTTACTTTTGTCACACAAAATGACATACAATCAGCACATTGGACTCGCAAGCATTGTTCTTTGTATACTGTTGTTGCTTGGCTCCCAAAAGGCGATCTCTTGGAAGAAAAAGAAATTATGAGCTATGTCATAGCCAGTGACTATATGCAGCATGTGACAAATATGCAATCCACACTTTCAATGAAATCCTCTTTGATAAATTAAAAAAGGAATCCGCTGTGTTAAAAGAGATTGACATTTTTAGTGGTGGGCCATCATCCCAATTCAAAGATAAATACACTCTTTGCAATGTTACTTTCTCACACTTTAAAGTCAATTGGTATTACTGTACTAATAGTCATGGATAGGGTGCAGTTGATGCAGTGGGAGGTACTGTGAAGAAGGCTGTGTACCGAGGAATTATGTTGGAAAAATGGACTTCTTCGCCATCTGATGCTAAGTCATTTGCTGAATGTGCAAATACCATTTGCAATGGAGTAGAAATTATTTATTGTGCAAAAGAGGATGTAGAAAGGGACATTGCTGCATTTAATGAAAGAGTTTCAAACATAAAAGCTATGCCAAATTTGAGGCGAATTCATTGTGTGAGAGTCTTGCAAAAATATCACATTTCTTATTCATCTATGTCTGTTGAAGAAGGTGTACAGTTTTGCTTCAAAGATGGTCTGGATAAATCTACACAAAATAACAATTTGTTGACTCCTCATGTTAATGTTGGCAATTTTGCAATTGTTAGAGTTCAAGAAAAGAATATGATGGTGAAACTTGTTGCCCAAATAACTGAAATTGACAATGAAACTGACAATGTTCATGTTGTATTTTTAAATTGGTCAAGTGGACTGAAAACATTTAAATATAATTATAAAGATGTACCATAGGCTCACATGTCTGAAATTTAACAAGTATTACCAATTTCTACATTAAATAATCGAAATGTCACCTTCAACAATGATATTGTATTGAAAATATGATCACTGAATTTTAAGATGTCCCCTCTGTTACATTCCATGTCTCCTCTGTTACGTTCTATTAATTTTATTTAAATAAAATGTGTTATCAATTTAAACAATCTGACAGGTAATTATTTTATCTTGATATGTCTTTACTTAAAAAATACATTTAATTTATTTTTTGCAATTTCCAAATCACAAAGTTCCCAGTAGCAGAAAGTTATGGTGGTGTCTGCGACAGCAATGCAGCAGGATGAAAATTGTCTGTGGGGGGTGGGGGTGGGGTTTATAATTTTCTTATGTACATTATAAAATATAGTTCTTACTGATTAATGTTATAAAAAGACAACTATATTCCAATAAAAATATAACTTGAACAAGAAAATAGTAAAATTAATATTTTTTGAAGAATTAGATTAATAATGAATATGTAAAGTGGTTCTTTAAGTTTGAAGTTAGGCTAAATCTATTTAAAATTACATTGACATATAGTGTAGAGCTATTGAAAACAATGTATAGTTTCTTACCTTGCCTAAGTATTCAAATCTACAGAAGAAATAAATGCAATGATATTAAAGGAAAAAAAAATCATTTATATTGTCACATGTGAAATAGTGATAAAATGAAGAAAATAATTCAAATTCCATTGAACAGTAGATGCTATACTGCCTCCTTAAACTTTGAATACATTTGTTTACTTGTTAAATCATAATAAAATGTTAAAATAAAATATTAAAATGTGCTAAATTAAAAAAAAAAAAAAAAAAAAAAAAAAAAAAAATAGGGACAAAAATTATTTAAAATATCAAAACCTTAAATTTTATTAAAAAAGGGTGCACATTCAAAATTTAAAGTCACTATTTCTTTATCATAAAATATATATGTTATAGTTTTATAACAGTGATACTTTGAAAAACCAAATATTATGAAAAATAAATAGAAAATTCCGAATGATAATTTTTATAAATACACTGGATGTGTATCTAAAATTTTATTAAAATTTGCAGTGCTAATTTATGGTCAAAAAACGAATTCTGATGCAGAAAAATCAGATTTTGGAGAAAAAAAAAAGGGGGGGGGGCAGCAAAATTAGTTTTTGGAGGAAGAAAGAGAAAAACAATTTTGTAGCAGCAAAAAATAGAATTCTGTAGCAGAAAATACACAACTTTTTGTGCCCTTTTAACAAAATTTCATTTTATTGTTTTGATTTTTTGACGAAATATGCTGCTTTTCCGCGATATTTTAATGAAATTTACCATTTTTTAAACGAAATTAGCCTTTTTCACGATATTTTTAACGAAATTTACCATTTTTTGCGATTTTTTGAAGAAATCTGCCTGTTTTTTGCGATTATTTGAGAAAATCTGCCGTTTTTTGCTATTTTTGATGAAATATATCGTTTTTTCGCGATCTTTTGTTGAAATTTACCATTTTTTTCGATTTTTTTAAATGAAATTTATTGTTTTTTACATAACTTATTCATGAAATTTTCTTTTTTTCACGATTTTCTAACGAAATCTGCCTTTTTTTCAACATTTTTTGACGAAATATTCCATTTTTACCCGATTTTTTGATGAAATTAGCCTTTTTTCCTCGTTTTTTTCACGGAATTTACGATCTTTTCGCGATTTTTTGTCAAAATCTGCAGTTTTTCTGCGATATTTTGATTAAATCTATCTTTTTTCACTATCTTTTGTTAAAATCTACCTTTTTTTGCGATTTTTTTTTTTTTGATGAAATCTATCATTTTTTTCGCGATCTTTTGATGAAATGTACCTTTTTTTTTTTCGCGATTTTTTAAACGAAATTATTTTTTTCATGACTTATTGATGAAATCTCTTGTTTTTTCGCGATCTTTTGACGAAATATCTTTTTTTTTTACGATCTTTCGACAATAGATACCGTTTTTTTTTTAAGATTTTTTGATGAAAGATACCATTTCTTACGTGATTTTTTTTACGAAATTAGAAGTTTTTCACGATTTTTTAAACAAAATTTACTATTTTTTCGTGATCTTTTGTCGGAATCTGCATTTACGCGGTCTTTTGATGAAATATGTCGGTTTTTCTCGCGATCTTTGGATGAAATTCGCCGTTTTTTCACGTCCTGTCCAATTTTTTTCCCCCAAATAATTTTTTTTCTTTTCCAAGTTGGCAAATATGTCTGCAAGGATAAAAATAAATCTGCGACGCACGTCGCGCGTCACGCACTTTCTGCTACGGGGACAAAGTTTTATATAAATTGAAATGCATATCAAAACATTTTAATTAATTTATCACTAAGTAATTAAAGTTTTTCATCGTTTTTAATTAATTAACTAAGCACTGCTCCATAAATTAACATAGTCTTGTAAAATTTTAAACTTTGGAAAATTTAGTATGTATTTAAATGGTAAAATATTTGTGCAATTTCCCCTCTGTTACGCTTAGAATTCATCTATAGCATATTGAAATTTTACTTTTTTTTCCTTTTTGTTCTGGACATGCATATCTCGATTTTTACTAAATTCTTTGAATAAATTATTTTTGATGAAAGCAGCATTTTGAAAAACTGGCCTGGAAAAAAGGGGGGGAAATGCTATTATATGGAAGATTGAGTAAAATATTTAACGGGATAAGTTCTTGAAATTACAACATTATAAAATAAGATTTAAAAATATTGGTATATATATGTATACATATATATCCAAACGTTGCAGTAAAACACATAAATTAAAATTTAATTTATATATATACATATAAGTTTTTATATAACTTTAAAATGCAAAAAATGTTTTTTTTTGCGTACCCATCATACATAGTATAGGGTAAATCTTGCAATCATTTTGAAAATCTAAAAAAAAAATTTTGACGGATTTACACATTTCAGACGTGGAGATTCTGAAAAAAAATATTTTTTGAAAAAGAATTTTGCCATCCAACTGTCTGTAAACGTTCTACCTCCCAAACAAATTGCGATAGATACTTGAAATTTGATATGTACATAATATGTAGGAATGGGACAAAGT
Organism: Maratus speculifer; assembly: GCA_964019185.1. Classification (NCBI taxonomy): domain Eukaryota; kingdom Metazoa; phylum Arthropoda; class Arachnida; order Araneae; family Salticidae; genus Maratus; species Maratus speculifer. Next base: position 101,958,962 of record OZ025289.1, on the reverse strand, counting down.
CTATTGAATATTAGTAACTCGATTATACGGAACTTTTTTTGACACTCGAAATATTTATTCTGATGAAAGGTATATAAAAATTTTCGAATTTTCTTTATCTTAAGGAGAGAATATAAAAGACAAAAAAAAAAAAAAAAAAAAAAAAAAAATTGCATAACGAACGAAGTCAATCAGATAATTAGTTATTGAGATATTTGTAATCTTGTTTCCAACACTCTTTGATTTTTCATGACCCTATATTTCATTCAAATTTCAATTCAAAGATATATTTTAATTAGAAATGGAATGCTTAATCTAATGCAGTAAACTGTTAGTTAATATAATTATCATTTTTAGAGTTATAAGGATGCTTCTTTTACACAATTCCCTGTTACTTGGTTTTATTTTCCTATTTTATAGTATGCATCATGATGGGTAAGTATTACAGGGCTCTCAACGACTAGTTTTTTTTACCTCTCAAAAAATTATATTGAAACATAAGGTTGTGTTAGAAGAGTTTTGTTTAAACATGTTACATATTTCAGAGTTTCTCCCAGATTCAAAAAAGGGCAGGGCGCTACTGTTCTGAAAAAGGCACTTTTTACATTTTTCAGGGCACTTTTTCATTTTTAAGGGCACTTTTATAGAGTTGAATCTAGAAACTAGTGGTTCAAAAAGTCCTAAAAAAACAGAAATTTCATCAAAAAATTGAAAAAAAATTAAATTTTGTTAAAAGATTGCGAAAAACGGCAAATTTTGTTAATAAATCACGAAAAAACGGCCAATTTTGTTAAGATCGCAAAAAGCAGCAAATTTTGTTTAAAGATCTCAAATAACGGCATATGTTGCTTTAAAAAAATCGCAAAAAAGTCAAATTTCGTAAAAAATCTCGAAAAACGGCAAATTTTATTAAAAGATCGCAAAAACAGCAAATTTTATTAAAAGATCGCAAAAACAGCAGTTTTTTTAATAGATCGCAAAAAACAGCATATTTTGCAAAAAAAATCGCGATAAAACGACAAATCTCGTGAAAATATCGCGAAAAAAGGAACTTTTCACAGAATTTTCCGTTTTATTCCGATTTTTGGACAAAATTTGCCCCCCCCCCTTTTTTTTTTTTTTTTTTTTGCAAATCTTTTGATGAAATCTGCCGTTTTATCGCTATTTTTTGACACGAAAGTTGTTGTTTTTTGAGATTCATTTTCCGTTTTATCGTGATTTTTGGTAGAAATTTGTCGTTTTTCCACGATTTTTTGAGGAAATCTGCCTTTTTGTGAAATTTTGTGAGGACGTGTATGAAGCTATTTTTTGCGTTCCGTCGCCGATTTTTTTGCATAATTTACGAAATATAGCACATTCGGATCATCGTTGGAGGGCTGCGTTTTTTCAAATATGGGGCAAAGGGTGCTATTTTTTTGAATTAATGACAAGAGGGGCGCTAGTTTTTGGATGAGGGGCAAGAAGGGCACTATTTTTTAAACTAAAGGGCAGGAGGGGCGGAGCGCCCCCCCTGAAACACTCTGGGGGAACCTCTGCGTATTTGTTAAAGCTTTTAATAAATTTTGTATAACTGATTTTTTTCATTTTTGTTTCCTTAGGTGAAAATGAATGTTATAGTAAATACTGAAGTGCAAATATTTTTTCAAGAGTAAAAATAAATTTGTGTTTATTAAAAAACAAAAGGTTAGTATTGGGTGCAATTATATTTTTTATATTTTTTCAAATCTTTAATATTTGCTTTACAGATTTATAAACTTAAATATTTGTATTTTAGTAGCCATGGCTGAAAAGAAATCTCCCATATCAAATTTTTATCAAGATAGAAGCATTCTTATTACCGGAGCAACAGGTTTTATGGGAAAAGTATGCATTTCTTTCTTTTTTATAATAAAAACTTAACTTTTTCAAAATTTTAATTAATTCTCTTATTTATTGTATAAATTATTCTTTATGCAGGTTCTTGTCGAAAAATTACTAAGATCCTGTTCAGATTTAAAAGCAATATATTTATTGTTAAGGCCAAAAGATGGACACGATGCCAAGGAAAGATTACAAAAATTATTAGAAGCAAAAGTAATTAATTTTCTCTTTTATAAAACATATATGTATATTTTTTTGCTTATAAAAGGTAAAAGAATTGTTTGTAATTTGAATTATTACAGTATTAAGATAAAATTCAATTGCATACATATTCCATTAATAACATTGCCCCACCAGTGGCCGAGAAGTTCTGACCTCTCAATTAGTAGACGGCCGGTGTTGGGTTCAAACCCAATCGTGGCCGTCGGTTTAACCGTTAGGAGTTTTCATGTTTTTTTTTCGAACCTTGTGTAAATACGGGTTAAAATCCTTTAGAAAGACTCCCGCGAAGGGCAATCTCCCCTGGGCCTCTATACCCCTCGTAAGTAATTAGCGACACAAAATAAGCCAAACCAAACCATTTGTAACATTAGCTTACAAATTGAAAGATAACTTTCACCATTTTTTCATAATTTCAAGCAACTTCTATACTTGAATTTTTTGTTTTTATCAATATTAAGTCTGAAAATAAGATTTTTTTTTCTTCCATCGCGCACATCACATTTTTGTTATGCAGTCGTAAAAAAATGCTTTAAAAGTTTAAAATGTGCAGCAATCAAGATTTTTGGTACATGAAACTTCTATAATTGAAAGGAGTATAAGAGTTTTATTGATTTTTCCAGAATTTAATGTACTTTATATAACCACATTTGTTAGTGACTTTAGCTATATTGACAAGTGATAATTCCAAGCAGATTTTGAGAAAATAACTCCTTTCTTAAAGCATTGTTTATTGGTGACAAGAAGTGACTGACTTATTTTTTAAGATAGCAAATCGATTTTGTTACCACTAGTGTAGCGAAGCAGAGGGAATCAGGGTTAAAACCCCTCACTAGGTCATTTAAAAATTGATACTTGTGTTAAAATAAAAATATGATGTGTTAAAGTAAAGAGAAGCATAAATAGCACAAAACTTTTAACATTCAACTGTTTCGAGGTTGTCTACCTCTATTTTAATGCAAAATTAATGAAAGAAAAAATTAAGAGCGATTGCAGCAGATAAATATCCTTGTTATTGCAATTTCTGTTTCTCCCACTCTTGTCTCTTTTATCTTTCTCTGAAGATTGAAGGAGATGTTGTTTTATAATACCTTTAAAGGCATAAATGCAAAATGTGTGTTATTTATTATATATTTTTGTATCATGTATTTACTAAATAATACCTTGTGGACAAGTAACACAACAAATTGGTTCATTTTAAGAGTAACTAGGTATAAACCCCTAACTAGATGAGAATTTAGCTGTGCCAATGCTATTGTGTGCCAAAAATGTATAAGAATAATATTTAAAGTTTATTAAAATTCCTATTTTAGCATTAAAAATACTTTATAGAACACTCATTGACTTATCTGTTCTGAAAATCATGTAACTTGATGAAATTTGTCACAAAAAATTTCCTTAAAGTACTTATTCTCTTCAGTTGCAGAAATTATTCATTTACTTCTGTATATAGATGAAAAAGAATTTAAAATTTGAAATATTAAATGTTGAAATATCTCAATTCTTATAATTTTTATGAAGCATATGAATTCCTTTCTTAAATTTAGGGTATTTTTTTCTTATATATTAATAAAATAGTTTAAAAAAAAAAACAAAGAATACAGTTTAATGTATCAAAAAGTATATTACTGAGAATATTAAAATTTGATAATGTAAGTAAATATTTTGTGTTTGTAATAACTAAATATTTCATATTTTGTTTCTAAAACATTAGTTTTACTGTACATTACAATTTTCTCAATAATACAGAATTGTACTTATAATTGCGACCATCGGCCTAACTGTTCGGAGTTTTCGTGGTTTTCTTCGAACCTTGCATAAATATGGGTTAGGTATCCTTAGAAAGACCCCCATGAAGGGCATCCTCCCAGGGTCTATATCCCTAGAGTAGATAATCGGCCGACACAAAATAAACCAAACCTTTATAGGTGAAAGATATAACAAAGGAGTACTGTTTTGGAAAAATGTGCCATTTCATTAGCTTATTATATTACATTGCTAATGCTTTTCATATTAGTTTTCTATGTTACTTTTTGGCTGAATTTTGTTTTAATACATCTCCAAAGTCATCCTTCATTCAATGAAATTAGGAGACAATAGCAGTATAATAACTTAGCCCTCAATAGATTATCTGCTAAGAGGTCGGTAGCGTGTGTGCCGCTCGGCGAATAATCAAGGCAAGGATATTTAAAGGAGTATCTATTTATTATTCGTAGAACACAAAAGATCCTCTGGATAAATATTTACAGCATTTTAAATATAATAAAGCACATAGGCTCTTTGACCAACCAATTTCAACTAAAGTTCAGTTTGAGTTCCTTAAACACAAAGTTCGTGATTAACGCAAAGTTTTGTTAGCCTACACACAACGTAGAAGTAGGAAAAGTCACAGATAACTGCATTATCAAACCTCTCAAGACGAGAGTTATCGCTGTCTCTCCTGGCGAGAGTACACTCCGCGATTCTGCACAGGGCTCTGCGATCAGATCACCCTCTAAGATCCTCTGGCAGGATCTGCTTTTCCAGCTCTCAACCCGAGCTGCTTCACTTTATCCGAGAGAACACTCTGAGCTCACTGCTCTGCTCTGCTCTACGATAACACACTCTGGCTTCCTCCTTTTCTTCCAATCCAGGTTTTCCTCTAGATCTCCCCTTAGAGATCACAAATCAATCATGAACATTAATGATCTTTCTCTCATTAAATGAATAGTAAAATCGTGCTACTATTGGCACCTGAGTTCCACTCCCGACCGCCCAGAAACAGTGCCAGGCTGTCTGGCCTCCCGGTTGTCTGGTACTTTTGCTTTGTGTCGGAGTTTCATCAAAGGGGCAACACCGGTGTTCGACCCATTCACCCGACTGTCGGTTCCGTTGATCGATAATGATGTAGCGATCCTTTATAATATCGCCAACAGTTTCACTTTGAGAATAAGGGTCACTTTGAGTTTACAGTTTCATGGCGAAATTTCTTTCAGAAATAAATGCATATTTCTGCTATTATGCTTTAAAAACCTGTGATAATTCTGAATTATCACAGCAGGATGTGAAAAATTAGGATTGAAATTTAGGGAGGAACATTTTCCCCTTTAGTCTAAATTTTAGAGATGGGAGATTTATACATATATATATATTCTTTTAATATTATTCTTATTATTATTACAACCACATTTACTGCAATCATTACAATGATACCAAATTATTTACTTTATTAAATCATTATATCGGTGGCTTCCGGTAATAACCAGGTAAGGTGCAATTTTTAATATTTTGAGTAATTAACGTTTAATGTTTTCAAATGTCTTTTTATCATTACTTTTATAAAATAGATTAGAACTTAATAATTTTTGCTACATTCAATTAGGGTATAAGAACCTCTTTTTTTGCAAAATAGCTATATAAAAATGGTTTTTATTAATTGACAAGGTTCATACTGTGCTTGAAAGTCCTTGAATTTTTAGGAGAGAAAAAAGGTCCTTGAAAGGGCTTGAATTTATTTAAATTTTAATGGAAGTGCTTGATTTCTGTTATTTGCTTTTTTAAGTGCTTAATTTTTCTTATTCAGATGTTCAAAATTAAAGTTCTAACTATTGAAAAAAGATTAGTTTGTCAAAAAGTTTGTTCTTAAATAGTTTTCTTTTCTGGAGATCAGAGTACAGGCATTCATATTTTGCTTTGTTCTATGTACTGAACTTGGTCAGTTGATGCATGTGCACATGCACATACTCTGGTCTTTGCAGCAAATAGTTTTTCATCTGCCTTCTATAGATCTTGAGTTGTTATTCTTTGAGATATATGCTATAACGATGCCAAAAAAATGTACTTTCATTAAACTGTGGAATGAACAAGAAAGATACATGTATTAGTTATAAGCAGTGCCAAATTGCATATCAGTTTCAATGCATGCAAACTGTGCTGTGTTACTTGGAAATTAGAGAATAAGGGAAAATCTGAATTAAAAACTCATATGAGAGGTATTTTCCATAATGATCCTTTTTATTATCTAAATCTGATATTGCCAAATGTAGGAGGATTAGAGGCGATATCATTGTTATTCATGTGTCGTGAATCATGGCTACCAACAAAGAGGAACAGAAAAAGGTCATGACCCTTGTAAGATTTAAAATTTTTTTTAATTAGACTGTTTAAGTTATTTAGATTTACTTTAAATTTGATTTAAAAAAATGAAATTTAATTTTTCTCATATGATTTTGTTTTTCGATTAATCAAATTATTATTCAATAATAATGTAACAATTGAACTTCCTTCCACCAAAAAGAAAGCACAAGTATCCCATATCTAAATTTACCTTTGATGCTGCCCATGTAATCAATTGATTATTATTTTTATTGCATACTGTCTAACCCATCTGATCTGGCATTACATATATCCTGATTGAATATGCATAATTTTATGTTTTTAAATGTCCTGTTTGTCTTTAAAACAGACCTATGATTGATGGCCCTACTGGTTTCGGCAGCATATTTCCATGCATTCTCTTTAATATTGCTTGGACTTTTGTAGAATTTGCTTGAATTTAAATTTTTTTAAAGGAAATCTTTCAAAATGAACCTTATTGCTATTAAAAATAAATAGAAATTGTTTATTTTTAATAATTTCAGTTTTAAGCAATTTCATTATTTCTTGCTAAATATGCTAATTAATCCCCTTGTTTCTTTTCTGCTTTTTTTTTTTTAAGTTATGAAAAAAAAATGTGCATAAGCATACTTTTTTAATATTAATTTCCTTTATGTTAATTTTTTTATATGTATTTTTATTTTATATTAAGTATTTTATTTTCAAAAAATGATGGTTGCCAAAAAGAATCGATTTATGAAAGGAAAAAAAAATAGGATGTTAAGCCTGAAATTCTTCTTCAAATTTGATTTTATTTATTAACTTTTGTTAATTTAAAAAAATGGACATTCTTTAAAATTTATGGTTGTACTTTTCGCTATAATAAATGAGCAATTAAGTTCATCACTGAAATCATTGTATTTATTACTAGGGTCTGGTGGAATAAAATAGTTATTAAAACAACACATAGTTTTCAAAAAATGTCAAGCAAGGCTTCAAGATTATTATGAAATATTGTCAACTGGCAATAGTGTCTTTAAGTTTCATAGATAGTTTGGCAGCCTAACAGCTGTAAAAAGAGTGATTGAAATCTTGGAATATTTATAGTCGTTTATTTCTTGTGTTCAAAAGAAAAAAATATCCCAATAATTATGTGTATAAACACTATTGTACCTTTTTAAAAGATAAATTTATTGATTAGTTTCGTTTTCCTTCATCATTTGTATCTTTGGTGCAGCCTTTCATGGCAAAATTTCAAACTGAAAAACCAAAGCTGATTTAACAAAGTTGATTCTGTCATGCTAATTAAAAAACAATTTTTAAGGATATGAAAAAAAAAAGTAAGTTTCTAAACTTTCTTGTCTTGAATTCAAAGCTTATACAATTAAACTCGTTTAAGATACGAATCAAGGGACTGAGGAAATTTCATATCTCAAACCGGATCGTATTTTAAATTAGATTTCCTTTTCAAGGGACTGTAGATCATTTGTCTCTCAGGCCTCGGAGTGAGTCGCTAAACTCGCTTTTCTCGCTATTTTTTTGCATTTGTCTCTTTTAGTCTATATTTTTCAGATTTAGTCTCTTTTTTCGCCTATTTTTAAAAATATTCCTTCGCATCGATCGGTCTTAGGAAGAAGATCGGGACTTTTGACAATTGATGGGGGAAATATCGATAAAGTCAACAATTTGTCGAGAGGAAATGTCGGAAAACTTGTCAATCTGTCGCAGGAAAATCTCGAAATTTGTTAACTGTTCGCGGATAAAAATCGCAAAGTTTATCAGTCGGAACCCGGCGGAAAAATCATGGATTATGTCAATCTGTCATAGGATGAAACCACGAAATTGCGCGGCAACTATCGTGAAAATTCCATGGAAAAAAATCCGTGGAATTTGTCTCTCATTTACAAGAAAAAAATTCTAAATTCCGTCACTGTATCGTGGAAAAAAGTTACGAAATTAGCATATAGTTCGCGGGCAAGAATCGCAAAATTGTTCTGTCATCGGACACTGAAAAGAAAGTTAATTTGGTCTATCTGCGATAGAATAAAAACGCGAAATTCGATGATCATTCGGAGGGGGGGGGGGGGTAATTCGGTTGCGGGTAATTCGTCATTCGGCTGCGGGTAAAATATGACGATTTTGTCATTTTCGCGAGAAAAATGACACGTATCGTCAATTGGTGACAGGAACATAACGCAAAATTTGTCATTCGATCTTTTGAAAAACAATTGAGAAATTGGTCAGCGAATTGCAGGAAAAAATCTCAAAATTGTTCGCTCAATCGTTATATATAGGGGGATCACTTTTTCGACAAACAGATTTCAGTGTTTTTTAATTTTTAGGAATCCGCGTTTTCATCAAATGATCATGGGCGGAACTGCGATTTTAATCAATTGATCACGAGGAAAAAGACTATTATCATTAAACAATCGCAAAATCAAGCCAAAATTTTCACCAGACGATCCCGAAATAAAACCGCAATTTTTGTCAAACGATCCCGAAATAAAATCGCGATTTTTGCCAAGTGATTGCGAAAAAAAAAAAAAGATTTTTGTCAAACAATCTCGAAACAAAAACGCGCTTTTCGTCAAATGATCGTAAAATCGAAAAGCGATATTCCTTAAATGATGGTGAAATAAAACAATCAATTTCATCAAGCGATCCTGAAATGAAATTCCAATTTTCGCAAAACAAAACGGCAATTTTCGCCAAATGATCGTGAAATAAAACAGATATTCGATAAACGATCGCAAAATAAGGCCTATATTTTCGCCAAATCGCATACTGAAATAAAATTGAAAATTTCGTCAAATGATTGCTAGATAAATCAGCGGTTTTCGTCAAAGGATCATGAAATTAAACTTCTAATTTCGTCAAACGATCGCGGAATAAAACTGCGAATTTTGTCAAACGATTGCAAAACAACCTGCAAAATGTTGCTATTACTTGCTACTAAAATAGAATAGTTCACCAATCCATTGCAGAAAATTTTTTGAATTTCGTGAATCTGTGACTTAAAAGGAAAAAATCCTTTTATTAATCATTCGCGGAAAGTAAATTTTGAATTTCGTCAATTAGTCTTAGAAAAAAAATGAAATTTCGTTAATCATCATCGTGTGTAAAAATACCGTAAATTTCATCGCAAAAGGGCAGCAATCAATCGCAAGTTTCATTATACGACTGCAAAATAAATTCTCGAATTATGTCTGAGAACAAGGGCAACTTATTTTTAAAAGTCCTCTTTTTTATATCTATCACAATCACAAATACTTAGGAGGTTTGAGTGCATATAATGTCATGCGAGGGATTGATCTGCAGACTGTTTTTAAGCTTTTTTTGTGTTGCAGACTGCAGAAAATTCTGCTGCTGGGAATTGCATCAATCGGTAGCAGGGAAAAAAATCCCTAATTTTGTCAAATGGTCATGGAAGAAAAAGTAGTATGCCAATTAAATATGTCCTGAAATATTGGAAAAAGTTTGTGTTGAAATATCTTTTGGCACCAGTACAATCCCTCATTTCACTTTTTCACCAAGACCATTTGATGAATTTCGCAATCTTTTCCTGGGATAATTTGATAAATTTCGCCACTTTATATTGTAGCCGATTGTCGCACAACATTTTAATGTAACCCAATGACAATATCCTTGTTTTTTTTTTTTTTTTTTTTTTTTTTTATGGCTTTATTCTACGAATTTCATCATTTTTCTGGTGACCAGTTGATAAATTTCACTATTTATATTCATAATCCTTTGACAAAATTAGTGATTATTTGTTTGATTGTTCTTTGAATTTCGCAATTATTTAATGAATTTTGCTATTCATCCCTCATTTAGAAATCCGTTGTATGAATTTTACGATATTTAACACAAGACTCATTTGACTAATATCGTGATTTTTTTCAAGGCCATTTGATGAATTTCAAGAATTTTTTCCTGAGATCACTTGACAAATTTTGTGATTTGTTTTTTGAGACAATTTCATGAATTTCATTATATTTCCCAGAAGGAAATTTGACGAATTTCATGGTTTTGTCTCCATGATCATTTGGTGAATTTTGTGATTTTTTTTTTTTTTTTTTTTTTTTTCCATGATGAATTGTCACGATTTGGGATATTTTTCTGCAACCAATTAAAAAAAATTTGCAATTCTTTAAAACCAACTGAAATGCATTGAAAATGCATTCTGCGCATGGTGTTAAATCTTACAGTATTTGTCTGTATATCTAAAACATTTTAAGTAAAGAGAAAAAAATATTTTTTATTTGGTCTCCTTTTAGTCTCTTTTTTTACAATTTAGTCTCTTTTAGTCTCTTTTTCTTGCGATTTAGTCTCTTTTCTCTCTTTTTCAAGAGTGACTTAGCGGTCCTAGGCCTGGTCTCTTAAGCGGTATCATATATTAAACAGGGGTATCTTAACTGAGTTTCACTTATGTTGAATTACCTTGCTAAAGAAGTCTGTTCACTGGGGATAAATTGTTTAAGAATTCAAAAGAGCAGCAATTTGTTAAAGAAAGTAATGTTATTGCTCTGAATTCAAGAAATAAGACTTCATTTTTGTAATGATGAAAAAAATTATCAATAAAAAAGTCTAATAAAGTAAGTATTGTGTGAAATTTATTTTGTTTAAATCTTGGTAAAATTGTGTGTGTGTGTGTGGGGGGGGGGGAAGGGGGGGGGAGGCTGAAGTTAAAAATTTTAGATAAAGTTGCAGTTAAAAAGCTTAAACGCTGGAAGAGTCGTATTTAAAATTCAATAGTTATTCATGTTGCAATATGCACATTTTTCTTTTATATGTGTGCAATATACTGTTTTGAAAAATGATTTAGGGAATTATTAAGACAAGCTATGAAAAAATTTTGTTTAGTTTTTTCTAAAATTTAAAATTGTGTATTAATATTATCATAATACGAAATTATCAATTTGTGGATTTTTGTCTTGTGTTAGCTCAAGTAATATTCAAAGTAGAATGCAAAGAGGTATTTTTTTTTTTTTTTCAGAACTTTTCGTATATCATTTCACATTTAAAATTTGCTGCTTTATGTTATGTTCAGCATTCGCCTGAAAATATGTGAAAATGATTTTTTTTTTTTCTTTTCTTGATATTTTTGTAATACAGTACTTAAACATTAAAATTTTCATTTCTGAAAAGGTGTTTGAAATTTGAGTACTTGTGCTTGAATTTTATCACAGAAAGATAGTATGAACTCTGAATTGAGAACCAATTTTAAAAAAACTTTCAATTTTTAAAGGAAAATTTATAGTCGCCCTATGATAGGAAGTATTCGATTTTTATTTTTCAGTACTATGACAGATGAAAGTACTCTTTTAAAGTTACATTTTCCCAAATTATCTCATTTTTTCAAAAATGTGCCTTACCTGGTTATCGGAAGCCGCAGATATGTACATTCTTTCAAAAATCTGCACTGCATTAGATCAAGGGCAATTTAAATGTTTCATAATGCATTTATCTTTTGTATGCAATTCATACTATCCCAAGATATTTGTTTAAACGTATTTGTTATTATAAGCAATCCATTTTCATGATTACTTTTCATTTGCAGTTGATATTAAATATATAAAAATAAAGTGTACATCGTCTGAATATTATTGAAAACAAATTATAAGAAAACATTTTTAAAGCTTAATATTTTAATAAATTACATTAATCTTTACTTCAAAGCTACTTCAAAGTCAATACGTCAAAGCCGATACTTCAAAGTTATGATACATTGAATTTTATTAAATTTCAAAACTTTCTCGTACTGAAATATTGTTTATCCAAATGCTGGAAAGCTCAATGTGTCATAACTCAATGAGCTTTGGCTTTGTAAGAATGTCATTTTTATTGTTTTACTCATCAAAAATATTCCAAAAACTTTTTAAAATATAGTTTATAAGACTCAAGAATGGTATAAAAATGAAAAATGTAACTTAAAAATATGTGAGGATTATATTTTTTCTTCATAATTTTAGTTTCTATCTTATTTTGAATACTTTAGCAAATTATATCAATTTATATCCCCAACAACAAAAATTACAAGTGTGTTCCTAATCTTTCTGGGACGCCTTGTATTTTGTAATTTATTTATTATGCAGTATCTTAGTCCTTTACTGTTAAAGAAAGTATCTGCTTTTTCTCCCAATATCAATTTTAAAAAACATGTTTAACATGACTTTAAATAGTTTACAATTTCTAAATCTTTAATTTTCAATTTTAAAAATTGGACTATTTCTAAATTTTCTGATAAAAATCTATAATATTAAAGTTAAATTTTATTTATTTTCATGTTAGAGATCTAATATTTTATAATACTTTGTGTTTAGTTAACTAATATTAAATCTTAACTTTCCTGCAGCTGTTTGAAAGAGTGAAAAATGAACAACCTGGTGCAATATCCAAATTAATTGCCATCCATGGTGATTTAACAAGAGAGGGACTTGGAATCAGCGAATCTGATGTAAAATTACTTATAGATAATGTGTCTATAGTTTTTCATTCTGCTGCAACTGTAAAATTTGATGAACCTTTAAAGTAAGTTGTCATCATTTTATATTTATTCTGTAATTCTTCATTTGATCTGGTGTCTTAGCACTTGTAAAATATTCAACATTCATTCGAGTGTTAGAATTATAATTTTTAATACAAATTTTGTGATCAAATTATTCATTCAGGTGTAAACAAAAGGATTAATATAGAAAATCAAAATAAAATATTCCATAAATATGTAATATCTGCTGTTTATTTGCACCAGTTTTTCAATTTTACAACATTGTTTTCTATTTTTTTTTTTTTTTTTTTTTTTTTGTATTTTTTTTCTGCATATTTCTTTCATTCTTTCTTTCCAGTAGTTTTGAATTGAGTCCCAGTTGTTTGCAAAAATGCAAACATCTTTTGATTTCTAATTAATGCTGTTTCTTGAAAGAGTGCTAGTATAATACAATAAATAGGAGTGGTTGGATGTTATCAGAACCTGCTTTCCTAGTTTATTTCTCATTTTATTTGTTATGATAACTCATCTATAAAATGACTGTTTAATATGAAATCCACTATTTATAAAATGATAAGAAATGATATAGAAAAATAAGAATTGCAGATTGTGGCTGTTTATAGAATTAGATTTAAATATCGAAAATGAATAAATAACTTATATAGATGTAACAAAAAGAAAATTAGTGAAAAGTCCAAAAAACATCTGTGATTTGAAATACAATGGCCAAACAATAGTTCTTACAAGATCTAACATACACTATATGGCCAAAAGTGACCAATCACTTGTAATTTTAGACGTTTTGTTAAATATCTAAATAAACAGGTGAGGAATTATCCTGAAACTCCCTGTGTCTATACAGGTGTGTATAGCTCATATATTACTGTGAAGATTTCCCCCCCAAAAGCTGATAAGGTACCATCACCAAATAATAAATATATATATATATATATCTTTTAATTCTGTCAAAACTAATGTAGCAAAAGTGTTCAAACTGTAAATTATGATTAAGTGGCTTATTATAATAAACTGTGTTCATTTTCATAAGGATAGCATGTATACTCATAGATAAATTAAAGTTTCGTAAAAACAGTCCCGAATTTTGCCAAGTTTTTTGCTTATAATTTGCAGAGTTAATATAAAAAAGTCTTCTTTTTAGAAAATATGATTAACAACATTGTACGCAATACCCTGTAATCAGAGTTAATCAATAATAAAAATTGTATGAAAAATGAGCAGGTTTGATAAATAATGTTTCACTGTAGCATGCAAGATTACAATCAGAATATAATGTGCATAAACTTTGATCAAAATTTAATGAGCAATTTTTGTGAAAGTCTCAAAACATAGCTTGAAAATTCTGAAGATTATTGTCGATAGAATAAACCCAAAATCTGTTATTCCCAAAATGAAGAACAGATGAGAGTTAATGACAGTAGTGTATCTAGACTTATCATTTCAGAGGGGGCTCAGATATAGTAAAAATTTATGAGAGGAAATCACAAAAACATTAACACTTTCACTTTAAACAGGTTTTTATCATAGCAGGTAATGCATACATTATACAATTGAATCTATTAAGCGTGAAATCTCATAGGACTGAATTTTTGTTTTAAGCAGGCTTTCATCTTAACTAGTTTAATTTTTATGGCATGTAAAGAGAGCCTGCATAGATCGAAACTTGGCTGAAATTGTTATTTTGTGGACTCTGCTCTCTCTCTTTTTAAAATGAAAAAATGTCTTAAAACAGAACATTTTTCTAGTTCCTTTTAAATTCCGTTTTAGCAGATTTCATTAGATTTAGATAAACTTTCATAATTAAATTTTGTTTTCTAGAAATTTCGAAGGGGGCTGGAGCCCCATCAGCCCAGCCCCCGAATACACCACTGGATAATGATCCATATATCCATTGGTTAGTGTCATTATATCAAATGCAATATTGTAGCAAATTACTATATTTGGTTACAGACCCTCATCTTTTTTGTTTTCTTTTGGGAACAACAGATTATGAGTTCATTCTATCGATAATTTTCAAGATTTTCAAGCTATGTTCTTGAGACTTTCACAAAAGTTGTTCTATAGATTTAGCTAATGCATTATGCAAATTATATTTTGATTGTAGTTGCACATGCACAGTAAAACATTAATTAGTCAATCTGCTCATTTATCATAAAGTTTTTATATACAGGGTGTTTCACTACCAGACCGACAAACTTTGAGGGGTGATAGTAGACATAAAGACAAACATTATTAAATAAGAAATCATGGGGTGAAAACATGTTCTGTAGGAACTAGGGGCCATTAAAGTTTAAGGTCCAAAACTTCAAACGGTGATAAAAAATAGAAAAAAGGGTCGATTTGTTTGCGGTTTTTGCTAAAATCATTCTTTATATCATAGTTTTTTATTTTTTTAAGTTTTTAAGGTTAAGTTCAAAAATTGTCGATTGAGGGCGCTTTATACTTCAGAGTAACGAACAAATATTTTTTGCCGTTCTTTTGTGCATGTGGTTGAAATTATTCTAAAGTTTAGACTTTAACTTAAATTTTAAGCCCAAAATTGGAAACATGGGGATTGGGTAATTAGCGAAAATCGAACTGTGAACCAAGGGGGAGATTTTAAACGCTCATAAACATCATCAGACAAACTTATTAATTTTGTTGTGGTTTTTGCTTGTTGGTCATTCCCTTGGTCAGGGTTGGAGAAATGCATCATTTTGCTCGCCAGTGACGAGTGGATTCTTAGTTTTTGAAAAACTTTAGGTGACAGCTATATTATCAGATACACTTTTTTAATCTAGATATTTTAACTTTCCAAATTATTATAGTGTAAATATGCTTCTAAGTTCTATCTTATATTAAGCTTACCTCTGTTGTATATATTTATTAATATTATAAAAAAAAGAATTACGAAAATGTATTGTAGTAATAGTAATTTCATCTGTAATAGCAGACGATTTTGTCGTAACTATTTTCAACTGCATGTGTATTACATTTTGCAGGCTGGTAAAATAAATCCTTGGCTGGTAAGATTTTTGAAAAATTCCCCACCCTTGCCCTTGGTAATTACTTTATTCAAAATGACGTACAGCTTTCGTGTTCTCATTTTTTAATAGAGGGCGCTTCCAAGGCATGTACGACATTTCAATAGTATTACTCCTGGGTGTTTTACTACCAGACCACCATACTTCCAGCAAGTGTTAGGGATGCAAAGACGACTCGGAATCACACAGGAATGTAATGTTGAAAATGACTTTTTTCAAGTTAAGGTTAAAAAAAAGCAGAGAAAAAAGCAACAGAAACAAGCAGAGAAACAGCAACATGTTAAGGTGACAGAACAAAGTTTATTTAAAGGTTTTACTGCAAAAGACGTTCAAAATTACGACTAGAAAATGTCCGGCAAGCTTGACAGTGACAGTAGATGGCACTGCGATTTCCTTGCGGTAGATGGCATTGAACGGTAATGCACGTGAAAGTTTCTCTCTCATTGCGGTAGTTTCTCTCTCTATGTGGTTCCAGCATGATCGGGCTCTTCCACATTTTACCAATGATGTTCACCGATACCTCAAAGTAATGTATGGACAGCGGTGAATAGGTCGTGGTGGCCCGGTTTATTGGCCTGCCAGATCACCGGACCTATCAAATATGAGCTTCTGCTGGGGTCACATGAAAAGTTAGGTATATGACACTCAAGTACCATCAGTTAAAGACCTAGCAGCTCGTATTTCTGTTGCTTCCAGAAATCTATCCAAGATTCCAGGAATCTTTCTAACTGTGAGGAATTCCATCCGACGCCGCTGTCAAGTAGGGATGGGAGGAATAGTGATATAGCCGAATACCAAATACTCGGCCAAATTTTAGGCTGAATACCGAATATTCGGCGGCCGAATACCGAATATTCGGCGGCCGAATACCAACTTTTTTTTCAGATAAAAAAATAAATTTTGATATGTATAATTTGAAAAATAGGAGCTCATTAATAATTATTACTCTTAATTGTGCTTTTAAATGTATTTTTAAATTTGAAAAACTTATTTTAACATAAAAAAAATTATGAAATTGCATTATATTCTTTTATTCTAATGTACATCAAACTGATTTTCAGTAAGTCAGGATGGTAAGATATTTTCATTAAAATATGAAGAATGTACTTTACTTTTACTTTCAAATGATACTTTTTACTCTTTCTTCCATCCAAAATAATAATATTCTTAATCTTTCTCTCTCAGAACTCACGAGGAGATATTTTCTGAAATAACTTTTAATGAAGGAAATTTGATCATTTTGAGTTTGGGTCCCTAATGATAAGCAAATTCATAAGAATGAGACTGTTCTGAAATCAGTTGCCAAGCTTTAAATTACAAAAGGTTATACTTAAAGTAAAATGCATATGCTAACAAAATGTTTGACATTTGAATCGGTGGATACAATATTTAACTTCAATATTTCACTTATTTACATATTTAAGTCAGTAATTATGTAAATAATTATTTAAAAGTGGAAACTATAGAATAAAAAAAATGTGTATATTTTGTTCAGTATATGTGTTAGTTATGTGTTTATTTTGTTCAGTATTTAGAATTTATTTTTAAATATTTATAAAACCATCTGCATAAAGCAAGTTGTGTCATCTAATGCGTATCTAGTTTAACATCAGTTCTGTTTTCAAATGTACCATTGTATTTGGGATAGTGATATTTGATAGTTAATTTTGAAAAATACACCTAGTGAATGAATTTTTTCATTTCTTACTTTACAGAAAATGAGTTATGAATTTCATAAGAGCCTTTTTTATATGTGCATGGAATTTGCAGACATTAATAAATAATTGAGTGTTTTAGAATAAGGCAGTGTTTTTTTTTCTCTCTCTAAGTGTTTTTATATCTTGAATTGTAATATATATCATTCTCTAATGAAGACATTTCCCGTACAATTAAATATCCAACTTGGACAGCATTTTCTAAAATATCGCTAATTTTTAAAGGAAATACAGAAAGGCTGTATATCTTATAGTATCTGAATAACTGTATATTTTGTAAGTAAGAATGAAAATGACTTCATGAATTAAGTAACCAATTTGGATTAGAGGAAAAAAAAATTGCAAGAAATGAAATTCTTTAAATCCTAAATTTTTTTTGCAAGATATGTTTCACTATTTGGCCAGATTTTAGCAATATTCGGCGAGATATCTCTAAATATTCGGCCGAAGTATTCGGTCAACAAGCCTTCAATATTCGGCCAACTGAATATTCGGCAAAATGGCCGAATACCGAATAGTGGCCGAATATTCGTCCCATCTCTACTGTCAAGCATGCCGAATTACTTCTGGTTGTAATTTCGAACATCTTTTCTAGTAAAACCTTTAAATGAACTGTTTTCTGTTACATTAACGTGTTGTTGTTTCTCTGTTTGTTTCTGTCGCTTTATTCTCTGCTTCTTTTAACCATAACTCTCAAAAAAGACATTTTCAACGTTATATTCCTATGCGATGCCGAGTCGCTTATGCATCCCTAACACTTAGTGAAAGCAGGGTTGGTATAAAAACCGGTTTTTTTGAAAAAAACCAAAAAACCGGGTTTTTTTGGTTTAAACCAGGTTTTTTTGGTTTAAACCGGGTTTTTTTCAAATCATTGTTTAAATAGCATTTGCAAGAAAAATAATGCGAGTTTTAGAAAGTCATGAGGATTTTTTGTAATTAATAGTTAATTAATGTTAAACATTAACATTAGTATTTATTTTTTTGATAATTAAATAACTAAAGCATAAAAATTTATAATTAAATTATCTTATAAGTTTAGGTTTCTATAGGGAAATATTCATTGTGTGAAAAATAAACTATTAATTTATTAGTATACTTACATGAACCTTTTAGATAATAATTTAAGAAATAATTATATAATGAGGAACATAGTAAAGGGCAAACGAACATATTTTACTAAATTAACAGAAATAAGCTGAAATAGAAACCATTTTCTTGAACATAATTTAGAAATTATTTACAGTATTAACATCAACAAATGATTATTAATCTCTTACTACATATATTTACTTAAAAAATATCAATATGCATTTTATTAATGCTAAAATATACATGTGTATTGACTTACTTCATACATCAACCAATGTAATGCTTACACAAATTGAGACATAGGCTTAGAAAAATTACTTTTTTTTTTTTTTTTTTTTTTAAATACAAACTTTATTTTTTCCGTTTCTTTGTTCATCAAAAGGTGAAGATTTAGCATTAAATTTTATTATCTGTGCAAGCATCGAGTTACATGGATATTTTTGTTTTGCAAAATTTAATGTATCCTTTTTTTCTTGTTCACATAGTTCACTTTGACTGTATTGTGGTTCAAGCATGTATACCTAAAAGGGCATGGGTGTTAGGACTATTTTATACCTGGACTAAAAAACTATGAGACTTCTTTATTTACATTTTTTTTTCTCTTAATATTCTTTGAAGACCTGTCCAATTATAAACTGCATTAGTAATGGAACTTATTACTTTAGATATTATCCAGGGCAACTGCAATAGAATTTAACAGTTTAAACATATCTTCAACATTTCTTTTAAAGTAAAAATTAGACAGATACAAGGTTTTGAATATTTTTATCAATACATTCCTATTTTCTACACAAATTTTAAGTAAAGTGGGGCAATTTTTAAGGTAAACATCTAAAGCATCTGAAAATGAATCACACCTAGTATTATAAGAGAGAGCTAATTTGACAGCATTTACATTGCATGCAATTTTTACATTTGGCTCTTAAACATGTTTTTGATGTATTTCTTATTCCCTCAAATGAAAACCAGATTATATTTTCCTTTCTTCTAGTTTTAGACATTCTTTTATTTCAATATGTATAAGTAGCTTTCTTAAAATAAAATACAATACAAAGTAACTAGAAACAGAAAAAATAATGTAAAAACTGCAAATCCAATCTAAGAAAAACCAAAGCTTACTAAAACCAATAGCTATGGAACAGAGAAAATTCATAGCCAATCATTCATTAGCATACAGAACAAGAGTAACTAATGGAAAGAATGACTTATGATTATGTCATTATTGATGCTTTGATACATGATACAATCCTTAATAAATCATAATCAAGCTATCTAAGCAGTAAAATTGCATTTTTGGCTGGCATATGCCATTTTTACATTTTTTAAAAAATAAAAGGTTTAAAAAATAATTAAAACTAACTACCTTTTTTTATCCTCCACAGTTCACTGTAGAAAAATATTTTGCCATGTCAATTTATAGCTAGTAAGAAAAATTAGATTGATTAAAGATGTTTGTCACTTTAAAAATTTAATTTGTCTTAAGCTTTGCTTGTAGCTACTCCATAACTTTGATTTTGCACATTTTAATACTGTGTAAAATAAATGAAAACATTAGGGAAAAGGGAAAAAAACCAAATTAAAAAAACCAGCATGGTTCTTTTAAAAAAACCACTTGGTTTAAACCATGGTTTAAACCACGGTTTAAACCAGCGTGGTTTAAACCAAACAACCCTGAGTGAAAGTATGGTAGTCTGGTAGTAAAACACCCAGGAATAATGCATTTAAAATGTCAGACATGTATCAGAAGCGCCCTCTATCAAAAAATGAGAACACTACAGCTGTACGTCATTTTGAATAAAATAATTACCAAGGGAATGACCTACATGCAAACCACAAGAAAAATCGATTAGTTTGTTCAATGTTTATGAGCGTTTAAAATGCCCCTCCTCAGTTCACAGTTTAATTTTCGCTAGTTACCCGATCCCCATGTTTCCGATTTTGGGCTTAAAGTTTAAGTTAAAATCTAAACTGTAGAATAATTTCAACCCCATGCACAAAAGAAAGGCAAAAACTATTTGTTCGTTACTCTAAAGTCTAAAGTTCCCTCTATCGACAATTTTTGAACTTAACCTTTAAAATTAAAAAATTTAAAAACCATGATATAAAAAATGATTTTAGCGAAAACCGCAAACGAATAGACAATATTTTCCGTTTTACTTACCCATCATACGTAGTATAGGGTAAGTCTTGCAATCGTTTTGAAAATCGAAAAATTTTTTTTGACGGATTTACACGTTTCGGACACTGGAGATTCCGAAAAACATATTTTTAGAAAAAAAATTTTGCCGTCCGTCCGTCTGTGTGTCTGTCTGTCTGTCTGTCTGTAACCGCTCTATCTCCCGAACAAATTGAGATAGAGATTTGAAATTTTGTATGTGCTTAGTATGTAAGAATGGGACAAAGCCTATTTAATATCAGCAACCTTGATTATCCGGAACTATTTTTTTCGGACTCTCGAAAAATTCGTTCTGATGAAAGGTATATAAAAATTTTCGAATTCTTTTATTTTAAGGAGTGGACGTAAAAGGCAATAAATTAATACAAATTTTGCATAAAAAACGAAATCAATCGGATAATTAGTTGTTGAGATATTTCTAATCCTATTTTCCACATTCTTTGATTTTTCATGACCCTGTATTTCATTCAAATTTCAATTCAAAGATATCTTTTAATTGGAAATGAGATACTTAATTCGATGCAAGAAACCGTTAGTGAATATGATTATTATTTTTGGAGTTATAAGGATGTTTCCATTATGCAATTCAGTGCTACTGGAATAGTTTGGCGTTTCATACAATTTATCGAAATTAGGTCATCAGAAATTCATTAATAGAGCATGATTATGTGTTAAAAATACTTAAATATAGGTTTATATTTTGTTTTGGAATTGTAATGCATATTATAAATTGTTTACATGTGTTATGTTTTCATATATTGTGCTATGCATATCCATGATGGGTAAGTATTACGGTGGCCTCCAACGACTAGTTTTATCAGCGTTTGAAGTTTTGGACCTTAAATTGTAATTACCCCTAGCTCCTACAGAAGACGTTTGTACCCCATGGTTTCCTGTTTAATAATGTTTGTCAATTATTAACCTTTTACAGACCAAATTCAGATCCAAATATATTTAAAATTATTTTTTTTGCACATTATGTCTTCTAATGCTTTAGTTAAGCAATATTAATCATTAATGTGATGGGGAAAAAATATATATGTAATTTTAAAGATATTCTTATTTGGGAACATTAGGCATTTCCAGTGGTCATTGGTAATTTTTAAGATTTTCTTTACATTTCCCCATTAATGATAGGAATGTAACTTCTATTTCAAAAAATCAAGTTATTTATTTCAAAAAATCATTTTTATGATTGGTATTTTCTGGTAGTTTTTGGTCATTTTTATGATTTTCTGTACTTTTTACTATTTCTGTTAATTTTTTCAAGTCAGTTTTGATTAAATTTAATTTTTACTAAATTTTTAATTTATGTTCCCAATTGGGAACATTGGCCTGTAAAAAGTTAAGAACTCTGTAAATTCTAAGCAAAAAAACTTGACAAAATTTGGGACTGTTTTTATGAAACCTTAATTTCTTTATGATTATACATGCTATCCTCATAAAAATGAATACATTTTACTACAATAAACTACTTAATCATAATCTACAGTGTGAATGCTTTTGCTATAGTAGTTTTGCAGGGGGGGGGTAAGGGGGCAAGTTTCATTAAAAAATTGTGAAAAAACATCTAATTTCGTCAAAAGAGAGAGGCATAACCTCTAATTTTGTCAAAAAAGGCAAAATAACTGCAAAACTCATAAAAAATCTGCAAATTTCAGTAAAAGATCGCTAAAATGTGCACATTTCATCAAAAAATCATGAATTTTTTCAAAGAACCTTGATAAAAAACAACAAAAAACATGTTTTGTGTTCGGAGTGGATTTCCCCATTCCATTGTAACCTTTCAGAAAATTTGCTGCGAATTTCAGAATTTTTTTTTTTTTTTTTTTTTTCATTCCGAATCATCCTACTATATATAATAATACACGCACGTAAGTGGGGAAATATTGGAAAAATAAATTTCTATATCTACAGTAATACAGTATTTGCCTATAACATACTGTAAAAGTTGGGGGAAATTTTCATGGGGATTGGGGGAAATGTTGGGAGTAGAAACATTTTCTGCACCCCTGATTATGAAATTCACCGCTTTTTCGAAATGTTTTGATGAAATTTGCTGTTTTGGCCATCTTTTAATGAAATTTGCTGTTTTTTCGCGATTTTTTTTAAAATGAAATTTGTCTTTTTTAGAGATCTTTTTTGTAAAATTTGCCACTTTTTCATGATTTTTAGGTGAATTTTGTCGCTTTTTTGCTATCTTTTAAAGAAATTTGCTGCTTTTACGCAATATTTTTATGAAATTCGTCGTTTTTCACGATCTTTGTGTGAAATTTGCTGTTTTTCCATGATCTTTTTATGAAGTTTGCTGTTTTTGATGGTATTTTTCACGATCTTTAGGTGAAATTTGTTGTTTTGGCACCCAGAGTAATTTTTTTGTTTTTTGGGATCTTTTGCCGAAATTTGCCATTTTTTCACAATCTTTTTTATGAAATTTGCCATTTTTTTTTGCAATTTTTTTTATACAATTTGTCACTTTTTTGCAATTTTTTGGTGAAATTTGTCATTTTTTTTTTTTTCTTGATCTTTTGATGGTATTTTGCCGTTTTATTGTTATTCTTAAATGGAATTTGATGTTTTTCTCGATTCTTTGATTAAATTTGCCATTTATTTTGTGCTTCTTTGACATAATTTCTGTTTTTTTTTTTTTTTTTTTTTTTTTTTCCCTTGATCTTCCCAACAAAATTAGAGATTTTTCTTCGCACGATTGAAGAAATTCACTTTTAGGTGCATTCGTAATTATGTAAATACGTAGCACCTATAGTTGTCGTTCAGTCCGTCCGCATATAACAACGCAAAAACTACCCAACCGAATCTTTTGAAATTTAAAATATATAATTATTACATAATTTTGTCGAGTCATTTCAAATTTTATGAGAATCGGATGCATAGATTAATTACAGGGACGATCAAAAGTATTCTGTTACATTACGGTCAATGGGCAAAAATGTTTTAAATGCATTTTAATCGTTTGAAATTTAAAATAATACTTATTACATAGTTTTGTAAAGTCATTTCAATTTTTTTTTTTTTTAAATAAGATGCATAGATCAAATACAGGGACTATCAAAAGTACTCCGTTACATTACAGTAAATGGAAAAAAAATGGTTCAAATGCATTTTAAGGGTATTACACTCATTCGAACATAACAATATTGATATGCATCATAAAGTACATATTATAATATATATTTTGCATAATCTGTGGTGCAAAGAACATTTGTTAATGATTTACAGGTATATTACAAAAGTATTCCATTACATAACGAGTATAGGAGGAAAATTGTTTGATGCGCATTTTAATTGTAATTAACTATTTACAATTTTATGAGATTGATATATGAGAGTGATATTTTTAAAACTTCATTATCGTACGAACACACCTCATTTGCTACGCTTCACGTGCAATTTCCAACTTTTTTTTTTTTGCCGACCATTCCTCAAAATCCACGATATATTTTATGCCCGAATTCTCGGATTTCTAATTTTCGGAATCTTCGCAAATTTTTTGATTTTGCCTTTGACTGAAGGGTGACTTTCTTAAATGATTTGTTGAAATGTTCTGCAGAAAGGTTCGTTGTTCTGCGACATATGTCGCACTTTTGAGTGTATTCCGCTTTGTGGGATGTTAATATCATTTGAACTGAAGAATCCTCAGTATAGTGACGAAAATGTTTTTCAAAGAGGGAAGTAGGTGGTACAAATACATCAATTTACTTAAAATGTTTTTTTTTTTTTTTTTTTTTTTTTTTTTTTTTTTTTTAAGAATATAGACTTAGAATAATATGCAATTCAGATTACATTTTATTGTAACAGACTTAGTGGTACTTTACTGATAAATTAAAACAACATATACTTGTGTATAATTCAGATTAAAAAAAATGAGAATTTAAAAAAGTGGATCAACTTTTTACACAGTTTAGTTAAGTATCTTTAAAGGCAGTGAAAAATTATCTAGAGAGTAATCTAAAATTTAGTATTTACATTTAAAGATGAATAGTTTATCGTTGAAACTTATCAAAATGTGGAAAAATACTTAGAATCTGAATTGTTAAGATTGTTAAATTAGGAATGCAATATTGCTTTTTTTATTGCCAGTGTACTCATCTTGTTTTTGGATTCTATGCTTATTAATGATGACGAATCATTGTAATCTGGGTAGGAATTTTATGCCAGTTGTGAAGTTAGTGTTGCATTTTATAAAAAAAAAAAATTCACCATTTCTATAAGAATTTCATTTCATGATTTTTTTTCATATCATGGTGGTTTATTACCATCTGCTAACATTAATACCACTGTTTTTTTTCCTCTGGTCAATAATATGACATTGTCACGCTGAGGTTCTATTTCAGGTGGTAGTTTTTGAGTGAATTTATTCTTTTTACCACATACACTAATCAGAATGATTCGTGAATTTAATGCACCAAACTGATGATGAATTAAATTCTATTGGATCAGTAAGAATCTGTCAGATTCAGCCGAATTAAAGTTCATCTTCAAAATTACATTTTCACATTTATCATGAACGTGTCTTCATTGAGTTGAATTAATGAACAGACAATTATTGGTTTGTGCAGTCTTAGCTATTACTTTTAAAGTGGACGTAGCTGCATATGATGACCTCTTGTTTACCATGAAAACCCAAACATTTGAATGAAAGATTTGAACACAACAGTTAAAATAAAGCACAATTGTCATATGAAATAGAAGAAAATTTCTTTGCAGTTTTTTAGTTTGGTCAAAACCCATATATTGTTTAAAGGGAAAGTCACTCCCTTATTTGATATAGTAAGGTTTAGCAGCATCTCCTCTGCAATTGTTCATCATCCCCATGAAACAGAAGTCAAAGAATTTTTATGAATGCATCATAAAATTAGAGTGATATTGTTTTAAAATAGATTAACTTTAATCAATTTTACATAAGGATTCATATTTTAAAATAAAGAATAAATAAAATATTTTCGGAACTAAACAAATACAATTAAAAAAGTAGTTCATTGAATTTAATGGAAACTTATTTAAAAAATTTACAATCCTCTGTATCAAAGTATTTCATTAACAGAAATGCAGTTTGACTTATACATGAATATTTTTTTCCAAAACTTTGCTTAATTCAGGATATTGACTTATAAGTACATATGTTAGTTTCATGCAAAACATGTATAGAAATGTCTGTTGAGTATTTAAATTACCATACTAATTTTTTCTTTTTTTAATTTTAGGCGTTCGATAGATATGAATGTTTTAGGTACTCGTCGGCTAGTAAAATTGTGCCATAAAATGGAAAAATTAGAGGTTATTAATTTTATGAATAATTATATTTTTAAGACTAAATATTATTAATTTAAAATTGTACTTTACATTCATAATTACATTTTTTACATCCATATAGATAAATTTTTGTCTAATCTTTCAGGCATTAATACATGTTTCAACAGCATATTGTAATTGTGATCGTAGAGAAGTTGAAGAAGTGGTATACAAGCCTCCAGTTCCTCCCCAAAAAATTATTGACACTATAGAGTGAGTACCTAATTCATTTATTATTTTGTCTTATAATAGCTTGTCTTTATAATAGCTGAAAAATTAGAAATTCAAAGTATGAATCTTACAGTAAGATTTGATACTATAAAATATTTACATAATTTGAAGCTTTTTAATGTTTTGATTTTGTATGACTCAATATCAAATAATTAGAGGGGGGGGAGTGGCATACATATTTTGTTATATAATTTTTAATGTAAGAAATGTTTAATTCAGTACTGTGTTGTGCTTTTAAAGCTAAAAACACTTGAATAATTTGGTAAAGCAGTCTGTAATTCATTCATTAAATATACATTAGATGTTAAAAATGGTAATCTCTCGGTTCTTAGGCTTAATTTTTTACATTTCATTTTTATTCCCAGCATATAATAGGCCCTATAAAATATTACAATTTTTCATATTTCAAAAATGTGATTATATACTAAAATACACTGAATTTTCTT
Organism: Maratus speculifer; assembly: GCA_964019185.1. Classification (NCBI taxonomy): domain Eukaryota; kingdom Metazoa; phylum Arthropoda; class Arachnida; order Araneae; family Salticidae; genus Maratus; species Maratus speculifer. The sequence continues at coordinate 101,932,335 of OZ025289.1, read as the reverse complement.
TAAAGATTAACCAATTTGGTGCATTTCGATTGTGTTATTAGCAAATAAAATTACGTTATACAGTAGAGTGCTGATTATTGAAACTCTAATTATCTGAACTTCCAATTGTCCAAACAGCCTATTTCTCTCAAAGAAAAAAAAAAAAAAACTCAGAATTTTTTTTTAATTGAACCTCCAACTAACTATACATACATTCTATTTCTCTCATTTTTCCCCATTCAAGTTTCACATACGAAATTGAATCCTCAACTAGTGTCTCATTGGGGGCAATAACTATGAAAAAGATATTAAAGAAAAGGAAAATGAATGCTTTGAAAATACCCAGGTCCATCACATGATGAAGTCTTTGAATGTTTCAAATGAGATATGAAATTGCGTAAATGACAGAAGAACACTGATCCTATTCAACTTACATCTTTAAGAACAATTCAAGAAATGGCTGTATTCAAAATAATGTCGTCTTTGAAGCAAACAACAATCAAAAGCTTTTTTGTTTAAATTATAATATCTGGAATTCAGACTATGATTTTAAAAAAAAATTATAAAAAATTAAACAAAAAATTAAAAAGACCTAATAATAATAATATAATAATTATAATTTTTAACCTTCCGTCTACTAGACAAAACACCCATTTATCTACGGCAACACCTAATTTTAATTCCAAACTTGCAAACGGCACCAGTAATATTTTAATATAATTTTGCTTTTACAATGAAAGCTTAAATTAAGGAATTCGTAATATCTAGACAAGTCCTTTATAAATTCTGGTGTCAATCGACAATTTCTCATTTTACCATTGACACCAGAAATATTGCTGTCGGGTCCAATGGACCCGTCTGGTAGACGGAAGGTTAAACACACTACTAACTGGTGGTGGCCTTCCTAAGCCTGAATAAAGTGTGAAGGTTTTAGTCTAGTAAGGAACATCCCATGAATGGCCTGTCCACTTGTCTGAACTTTTGCTTATTCAAACTAGGGTCAGTCTCAACTTGTTAGGATAATCTGCGATCTACTATACATAAAAGATTTCTCTTTTTTCTTGTCATTTTTCAAAAGATTTGTTGCAAAGAAATTACTTTAAAAATTTACAAATAGATACTGTATATATACTTGTGGTATGTTTATATATATAATTTGAGGGATTTTTGATAATTTTCTACAAGCAAAGTAAAAGGTTAACTTATATGCATTTTTGTTAAAAAAGCAAAATCAAAAACTTCGAATGTTGCAAAAATCTGGCTTAAATGTGTATAAATAATGAACCATTATATAAAGTATACATATAATAATAATTTATCATTAAAACAAAATCCAAAGATTTTTTTTATTATTATTTATTTACTGCTTTTTTGCCACGACAAGTGAACTGTTTGATTTGTGCAAAATTTAAACATTAAATTAGAAGGTCTACTCATACACAGGTTTTTGAATTTTTCCAGAACTTGTATTTGAAAGTTAGGAGTCAACTTAAACGTGACGCGAATCTATATGATAAATTTATCACTAAGAAAATATTGTTACAATGTAGATAGTTATTATTTTCTGTTATTGTAAGTTTCATTGAACATATGCTTTTTGATTCTAGATGGATGGATGAAGAATTGGTTGACACAATGACTCCTCATCTGATTCGTGGGAGGCCAAATACGTATACCTATACAAAAGCTTTAGCTGAAACATTGTTGGTTGAAGAAAGCGGGGCTCTTCCTGTTGCCATAGTTCGACCATCCATTGTTACAGCTGCTTGGAAAGAACCATTTCCGGTAAGTTAAATTTAACTGAAGCATCGAAATAACATTTATGTAAATTTAGAATATTTTACTTATTTTTTTCCAAAAAAATTGACGTAAATACATATTGAATAGTTGCTGTTATAGACCTGCACAGGCAAATTTTTATTCATGAGCCTGTCCAGACTAAACCTGCTCTTCAGATTTTCTGGCCTGGATTTTTTCTTTTTCTTCCTTTTTTTTTTTTTTTTTCTTTTCCAGGGTCATTTATGAGCTTTACTCTTTTTTTTTTTTTTTTTTTTTTTTTTTTTGCCACCTCAAACTAGGCTTCTTTTTTCTGGGTTAAGCTATGCATTGTTCTCCCTAAAGCATAGGCCGAGATTTCTAGGCCTGGTACTAAAGCTAAAAATTCACCCAGGATCTGACCTAACCCATATGAAAATCATTATTGACCAATGGTAGTCCATGCACACATCTTTTTCTGCCCTTGCCCATATTGGACTGACACTCTATTTATTTTTGTAAAAATAAGAGTTTGTACATTTGATTAGTGAAATCTTTAGAAATTATTTTGCTGTAATAAATCATATATATTTAAAAATCTATTTTCTTTGTATGTCTTTCCTATCTTTTTTTTTTTTCTTTCATTTAAAATTTTGATTTTCTTATTGAATCTTCATTTCTATGTTATTGCTAAAATAAATTTTTATGTTTATGTATACAATTGTCTAAGTAATAATTAATATTCATATTATCCTGTATTCAACGAATTTCCAACATAATCTAAAAATAAAATAAGTGTATGTAAATGCATTTTTTAAAAATAATTTTAACTGTTGAAATTTCTAGCTTTTATACTGGACCATGCAATAATTCTTTTGTAAAAGTCAGGTCGGGCCTTTGCAGGTGTTGTAACAATGATTTCTCTAAAATCCCACTTTTTTTCTCATGATTTACTTTAGGTTAATCAGTTTTGTTAAATTCTATGTGTCTAAGAAACCTCTAACTTAGCCAGTTATTTTAACTTGTCACATTTGTGAAAATCGAAGTTAAATTTTATAATTCAGATGGTAATAGATTAAATTTAAATAGTATTAGTAATGTTATAAGAAGGGCCTATACGTGTATGCTTAATACTCACTGTTACTCTAAATAATTATTATTGAAGTATTAGATTGAAATTTAATTATCACAGTCATCCACTTTTTGTACTATTTTTATCGCATGATTAATGAAAATAAAGATATATAACATAAATTTGATGTACTTTGCTCTTTATTGGGGAATAATACACAAATCCAGCAAAAAAGCCATGTTGTCATTCAAGAAGCAAATTAGGTATTTAACAATTCATAAGTCTTCATTTGTTCGATTATTATTCCATGCTTTATCGAAAATCATCATTCATTTATATTTTTTCAAAAATATGAAAATGATTTTACATACCATTTACTAAATTTGCATTCTTTCAGCCATTTGATACGAATTAAATAAAAGCAGAGAAAATAAGTCACACAACTATTCTTTTAAATAATTTTTGTAAAAAGAAAGTATTGTATCGAGTGTAATGCAAGTTTGTAACAAATTAAAAATCATTTAGTTGATAAATAAAAATGAAATAAAAACAAAATTCACTGGGTTTTATAGCAGACGATATTCTTCACATTGCACATACTTAATTTCAATTTTCTTTGCTTTTAATGAGATAATGGCAGCAAAAAGATACAGTAATCTGATTTTTTCCCCTTTTAATAGAAATGGGGTATTTCTGTTGCCACAATTTCAAAAACTACATTAAAAAAATAATAATAATTAATATCACTGAAATAAATTAAGATAGTTTTCAAACAAATTGTATTTAAAAGTAAATTTTTTTCCCCTATACGGTGGTGTAAATTGGAAATGTACAATGTTTAGAAATTTAAAAATTTACAGTAGCAAAAAATGCAAATCCAAAATTTCATTCCAAATTTCAGAGTGTTGCCATTTGCAAAATGACGTATGCATTACGCAGATATACATATAGCTTTTATAATATAGATAGCGAAATACACCATTAGTTGTACCTTGACCATCTCTTGAAAGAAAAAAAAAAAAAAAAAATTACCATACCACAGAATTTCTAAATCAATGTGTCAAGAATATTCAAAAATTATGAAACATCTTCATTTCTTTAAGAAAAACAAGTTGATTATTAAATTATGTTGTATTTTAATTTTATTTTTTCTATAATTTATAAAATTATTCAAAATTGTTACTTTATATATCACTTTAGAAAATTATATTTTTCTATTTCCTTTTTATATGTATATCAATTTGTTTATTTACAATCTTTTTCACCATAATAAAGAAACAGTTTCTTTCTGTTATATAGTTAGCTTCTAAAAATTCCTTGATTATATTTATTTATTTATTTAAGGAATTTTATTGCCATTTTTTTCAGTGCCCATTTAAATTTGATATCAATAAATGAATATTTTATCCTCATACATATTTTTAATGACTTTTAAATCTTTAAGTAAGTTGGGTTTCTCTCCTCCTTCGATATTGCACTCTGTCATCTATTTTTCCTGAAGTTACCCTAATTGACTCTTTATTTTCTTTTATTAAAAAATTACCTCTTATTATTATTATTATTATTATTATATTTTAAGTTTAAATATATACAATTCATGGCTACTATTACATGCCTTTTTATTAAAAAATTTCCTCTTATTATTATATTTTACGTTTAAATATATACAATTCATGGCTACTATTACATGCCTTTAGAATCCAATATTATTATTATTATTATTATTATTATTATGTTTTATCATATATTGTATGTTACCTATGTATTCCTGTATGCATTGCATGTGGAATAAAAATATAGTAGACTCCATGTTATTTGGCACTCATGGAACCACATCGAGTGTTATAAAATTAACATTTTTTTTTTTTTTTTTTTTTTTTTTTTTTATCATTGAGCTTAAATCCTCATTATTTTCTAAATAATTAAAATTTTAATTTTAACAATGATCTAAATAAATAATTATAATTCATGTATTAATTTCTGGATTCAATAATATGAAATATCTTTAACTTTATTCTAAATCTAAAAGAATGAAATATTTTTCAATTAAATCGAACATTTCCTTTTCAAAATCATTCATAATAATAATTTAAATCAGTAAATAATATATATATATATAATACCATTAAAAATTGACAAGATTCACCAATGGATTTTATCAATAAAGCAATAGACCAAAACAAAGAATTAGAATTGAATTGAATTATAATAAAAAAAAAAAAAAAAATAATAATAATAGTGTAACGAGTAAATCTGAATAAATAAATAAATAAAATGAATGCAAATGGAATTTGTAGCCCCAAAAGCAGAATCATCAGGCCCCAAATGCTCTGGAACTACAAATGAAGTGTGCAGTTTCATCCATGTATTAGCCATGAAATAGCAAAATAATACGTATTTGGGGCTACCAACACACAAAAACCAAATTATTAAACAAGGAACAAAGATATTTTACAAAAAGGAGTTGAAAGTAAGTAAAAATAATAGTTATCCATAACAAACAAAAAAGATAAAGCTGAATGGAAATATAATTGAACCGGAGAAAATAATTAATAATCGATATTAACATAAAATTAAATTAATAAAATAGTTAAAATTAGAATTAAGAGATAACATTCATATTAACATATAACTTAAAATACCATTTTGTTACTTTAATCAGTAACATTTATTGTGACTTTACATGGTAAAAACTCATTATCCTAATATAGGATAATAAAAATTAAAAATAAAATAAAATAAAATAAAAATAAAAAAATTAAAATAAAAAAAATAAAAAAAAATAAAAAAAAAATAATAATAGTAATAATATTATTAATAATAATACCGAAAATTATATCAATAACATTAAAATTAATTTGATAATTAAAATATAGCTATTTAACTATAGATATAACTAGACAATTATCCATATATTGGTGTCAATTAAACAGTTTAAAAATTATGTTAAAAAAATAACCCACTCTCAATATATATATATATATATATATATATATATATATATTTTAAATAATTAACCTTTGCGATTTTATCCAGACAGCACCACCGTCCACCGTACTCTAACATCTACCCACCCAACCAACCTATATATATACTTTTTTTATTACTTTTTAACATTTTTAATTTTTTATTATTATTTTTATGTTTTATAATGTTTTATACATTTTTTACGCAAAGAATTAATTATAAGATCATGTAATATCTAATTATAAATTAAAGAATATATGAATTTTTTAGGATAACCATAATTTATAGCATCATATACAAGCTTTTTAATATTAGTATTAATTAAATGGGAAGAACATAGACATTTTATTCTATATAAATGGTTAAGTAATATATTACGATATAACAGAATTATGAAGACATGATTTAAAATTAGTAAAGGTATTAACTTTAAAATTAAATTCTTTCCTTTTGTCATAAATATCAGTTATAAATTTGTTTATATGTATGTAATTATATACTGCTTAGCCAAAGATTAAAGACCGGTCATGTGAGTTACAAGTCTGAGTAAGACGAGTCTATTCTTGATAATAGGACTGAAGGCAGAGAAAAGGGGTTTCCCCTAATACTGGTTTTGTCAGGAATGGAGGGGGAAATAAATACTACCAGTAGTTTCGTATTCACTTGTCTCCAAGATTTTAAAAAGAGGGCTTTTCATCTTATTAGGATGAGCGAAGCGAATCCTCTACTAGGCCACTCAAATTACACTTTGTCGTACACTTTACAAAAAAAACTATTCAGTATTTTGACTTCAAATTAAACACAAAAATAAAATATGATCTGTAGATTTGCAGAATATAATTTTTTTTACAGTAAAACGTTAAAAAAATATTTTAATTTATTTTACATGCATTTCCAATACAGACGCATTTTAGCAAATAAATAAAAAATGAAACGCGTATATTTTCAGAAAAAAAGAATATAAATCAGGGAGTAAGTGATTATAGATAGAATCATGATTAATTTAATAAATAAAATATGTTTTCATTATTCAGCAAAATCGTTTGCACAGATGACACTTAAACATTTAAAAAAAATTGTATTATGGATTTTTTTTTTTTTTTGTAAAGTGGCAACAAAAGAATTGTAAACAAATACAATTAATTGTTAAATTTGTTATATAAATGAAAAATTAAAAGAATTGCGGGAACTTGTTGCCTCGATTCAAGCTCTTTATAAATGTACTACAGCAAAGTTGGCCGATTCAGAAATGACAAATGGACTTCAACCATTTCTTACTTTATCATTTGTATCTAAAGTAATGTTACGTTCTTATTTGTGGACCGAAAAATGTTTAGTGAATGGGACTTTAGGCTTTGTTGCACGTATTAAAGAAAATCACAAGCCACCAGACCAGATATCGCGAATAATCATGGATAAATTTGAATACTACAGTAATTTAACTTATAAGAATTGGTGCGTACCAATTCCCCCAAAACTGAATTCTGGAAAAAATGGAAGCATAAACTGCTCAAGGAAAGAATTTCTTCTGCAGTTAGCTTTTGCTGTTACAATTCATAAATCCCAAGGTTTAACATTAGATGAAGCAGTTGTAGATACTGAGGCTATATAGGCACCAGTTGGCTTAAAAACGTACGTAACGTTGTCAAGAGTGAAAATCCTTCAAAATTAAGCATTCAATAGAAATTTTCCTTACGAAAAATTCTACAGTATCAAAAATTCTCATGTGTTAACATGTATAAAAACGAGGAAATTAGAATAAAAAGTTTTACAGTTAAAAATTCATAGTATCGACGAGAGCAGATTTCAAATGTTTTTCCAGAAAATAGGATTTTGAAGAAGTAACTTTCTTCAAGCTCTCTTCAAATATATTATTCTAAAATAGCTATCAAAGATTATTTGATATTAATTACAAAGATTGGAAACATGCACATTTCAAACAACTTTAAAAAACACCAGTGGCTACTAGAAATTGTAAAAACATCTTTAAAAAGAATTTTTTGTTGAAAATTTAAAAATATTTTGTAAAAGTTTGCTTCAAAAATATTTTTTATGCCAGTTTTACATCATAAATAAAAAATTCCTGGAAAATTGAAAGTTATTTGGCTGAACTTACGTTTGTAGAATTAAACTGCGCCAAAACATAAAATAACATTTTTGTTTAATAAAGATGCAAAAATAATATTAAAAAATATTGTTACTTTCAAATATATGCTTTATAAAATAATGCTTCGCGAATCCAAACAAAGCATGGCTTTTGCTAGTTTAATATTAATACTTATTTTCTTTTCAATAACAGACAAAACAAAACATGTTAGAATTTTTTTTTTAGACACTTAAACATGTTTTATTTTTATTTATATTATTTTTTATTATCATAATATGAATCAATTTTAAATGATGTGAAAAATAAACACCGCTATAAAAGAAATGTTTTAATTCTTCTTTAACGTCCATTAAAAATAAATAAGGATGGGATTTTCAGTTACATAAATAATTTATTTAAAAAAATAGTGTTAAGTAAATAATCAGTCATATCTACTGTAATTTTGCATATGTCATTGTAATTTATTTTTCTCAAATAAACAAAAAATTTTAACATTGATTCTTTAAAATTAAAAATACATTTATGTTTCAAATGTTCAAAATTGTTGTTTTAAAATTTTCTTTTATTATTATTAAACATTTTTATTTTACCACAATTATTCTATTTATACTTTATTAAATAACTAGCAGCCTTTGCCCTCTACGCTGGTCAGATTTTTTTTTTTTTTTTTTTTTTAAGAAACTTTGAATTAAACGAAATTTTTATATCATAGTAATTTTTAGTTTTATATCGTACTTTAGACTGTCTGTCATCGATGAAAAATCAGTCATCTAAACGGAAAGTTCAGTGTTAGTCACCAATGAATGACGTAGCGCTCAACATGTTAACAATTTTAATCACATAAAAATTCATTCAGCAGAATTTTTAAAATAAAGCCAAACTTTTGGAGTTGGGTTCATCTGATAAAAAACATTTCCGAAGTATTCAATTAAACAACGTAGAATGCTATATTTCATTTGTTACAAAATTTCTGAAAAATTATCTAACTAACAATGTAAAATCCATTAAAATCTATCTTGTAGAACTTAAGACGTTAACCAATTTTCAAGATTTTAGGTTCGGCAGATTTTTTTTGTGCTGTGATTAACACGAAATCCAAACTTTCTTTTATATATATAGATAAGGATTGAAAATTTCAGGTTTTTGCGCTGAAGACACCGCCAAATCAGGAAAATGTGAAGTATCTCGCGAACTACTGAACTTAAAAGAATTTGCTTGGTACCATTCGATTCAGCATGAGAAGATACATTAAAATATGTTATCAGTTGAAAAATAATTACAAAGCCCGATTTTTAAGGAATTTTTTAAAAGTTCGTTCCTTTTTTTAACCCCCTTAGGGGTGGAATTTTTGAAAATCCCTTCTTAGCGGCACTCGATGTTATCAGAAGAATTTTTAACCCAATTTTCAAGATTTTTGGTTCGGCAGATTTTTTTGTGCTGTGATTAATACGAAATCCAGACTTTCTTTTATATATATAGATAAGGATTGAAAATTTCAGGTTTTTGCGCCGAAGACACCGCCAAATCAGGAAAATGTGAAGTCTCTCGCGAACTACTGAACTTAAAAGAATTTGCTTGGTACCATTCGATTCAGAATGAAAAAATACATCAAAATATGTTATCAGTTGAAAAATAACTACAAAAGCCGATTTTTAAGGAATTTTTTAAAAGTTCGTTCCTTTTTAAAACCCCGTTAGGGGTGGAATTTTTGAAAATCCCTTCTTAGCGGCACTCGATGTTATCAGAAGTATTTTTAACCCAATTTTCAAGATTTTTGGTTCGGTAGATTTTTTTGTGCTGTGATTAATACGAAATCCAGACTTTCTTTTATATATATAGACTAGCGGCCCGCCCTCGCTTTGCTTCGGGTAGTCCCGTGTCACTACTGACACCGCAAATTGATACTACCCCTTCATCCCATTAAATTCAACTACTAAACCAGTACTCTCCTTTTAAGTAGTCGGGTAAAAAATAGCCTGTGTGTTAATCTAAGGTGCCAGATAACTCCATACAAAGTTTCATAAAAAACGATCCATCCGTTCTTAAGTCATAAATAGTGTAACTAACACGACTTTGTTTTATGGATATAGTTATAGCAGACCGCCCAGGCTTTGTACGGATATTAAAAAAAAATTCAAGTTATAAATTTTTACACTCATACTCATACTCTCTTCTTTGTGGGTGGAGTTATTAAAAAAGTGTAAACTTATAAAAGAAAATTCGGATATTAGTATTATTTTTTATTTATTTGTAATTCATACACTACATTTTTACTTATTTACTTTTTACATTTTTACCTATTTATTTTATTTTTACAACAATTACAAGATGTCTTTATATACAATAAATCTTGTAGGGTTCAGCTTGCGTTTGCAATGTATAAGCGGAAAAAATGAAATTATTTACGACATCACATTAAAAAACCTCAAAAATAACAGTATTTCTCCATTATTTAATGGATGTTATTATACATATAAACCTTCCTCTTGAATCACTCTATCTATTACAAAAAACCGCATCAAAATCCGTTGCGTAGTTTTAAAGATTTAAGTGTACATAGGGATATAGGGACAGAAAAAGCGACTTTGTTTTATACTATGTAGTGATTTTCTTTAATGAAACTACTTAACATGTCGAAATAACATTCTAAAATACACAAATAATAATAACAAATGGTGAAAAAGTATATCTGTCCTATTAAATATGAATAGACTGAAATATTTTAAAAAATTTGTTTTCCAATTCAATTTCCTCATTACCTGTACAAAAACATTTTTGTCCATAAAATATGAGGAAATTGCAGTAATTTTTATTTACATTACCCGAAGTCAAACAGCGTTCTTTGCTTTATCATAAAAATAATTAATCTTTATGTAAATGTCGTCAGTATTAGAATTTTTAATCTATTTTTCGGATAAGTTTTAGTAGTTCTGGTCAATGTAAACCATTTAAATATCTCAAAAAAGAATGACTTTATTTACAAATTGAAAATGTTCTTTGAATTTGAAGTATTTGAATGTTAATTCGTGAACATTTCAGGTAAGTATGAATTAAAATGAAAATGCCAGAAATAAGCTAAAATTAATTTATTATAAAAAAAATAGTGAGAAGGTCTTAGAAACAAAATAAAGCCATAAAATTGCTTGCATTTATTTATATCATCACAAACCTCTCCTCTTAAAAATGGGGGGAGGGGGGGGGGGGTTATTCACTATCACTTTTAATTTCATCAGAATCATCATCATCATTGTCGAAAGTAATAACTAATAGATCGCATAAATCTTCTATAATGCCATCTTTTTCCCAATATTCATTTTCTAATTCTTCTATGTGCTTGCAGTGGTTTTTCCATTTTTCTGCATCAATATTTTCTAGGGAAAGTTTTGTCAGTTTAAAAAGCTGCTCCATCTTTAAATCTGCTGTGATATTTCATTTCCGAATGTACTCCTTCATATCTGCCCATACATATTCTATCATACTTATGTTGCAATGATATGGAGGCAATCTTATCGCACAATGCTCATGCTCGGCTAATATATTGTCAAATTTATATGTTTTTGTAGTGGATGAACTAATCTTCACTAGTTCCATTAATTCAACTTTCTGCATAGTTGAAGAATATGGAATTTTATTATAATCCTACCAGTCCATAATTTCTGTTTTATTCTGAGAAGAATTCGGCGGTTTATTTAATTGGATTGAATATAGGGTGCATTGTCTATCACAATCACAGAATTTTTTGGTAAATTTGGGATGAGTTTTTCTGTTGCCCATTTTTCAAAAATTTTTGAGTTCATCTGCCTGTGATAGTCATCTGTGGTCATGTTGGCTTTATGTATTAGGGATGAATTTGGAATAAATCCCATTTCTCCTCCTGCAAATAAAGCAATAATGTGTCTCGATGCCGCCCCTATTTTCACAACACAGAACTCTTCTTCTGATTGCCAGCATTTCCCAACTGTCAAGTTGCTGTCAATCCACATTTCATCAACAAAAGTTAAGAGGTCTTTTCTCTTTTTGGAATTGGTGAATACTTCGTAAATATTTCGTATGAGACAAAACAATTCTTTCCAAGAGTAGTTTTCTTTTATTTTGACACTTTCCCCAGCGGAATCCCATTTCATGAAGAACTTTTCATAATGTTCCTTTACCTATTGAAAATTTTATATTTTCTTTCAACTTTGTTAACAATTTTGGAACTGTTGGCACTATTTCATCTTTTGTGTAGAATTCCTAAATAGTTCTTCAAATTAAAATCATCCAAGTTGACATTTTCTATAATTGTCTTTGCTTTGTTGTTGGAGAAGCAAAATTACCCAAATTATTATTGCCTTCTTTGCAAATTCTTTTTATAGTGCTCTTCGAAACACTGGCAATTATGCTAGTTCTTTTAGTTGCATGTGATAGTGGAACAGTTAGGCAATCTTTATCAGCTTTGTTATCACAATATTTTATAATATTATTTAAAATATTTTTGGTTGCCCTATGAAAGTGTTTGCCTTGAGAACTTTTAGACTCTCTTAAATTCATTTTATAGACATAAAAGTGAATACAAAATAGCAAGAAAAAGCTTTGTTTGTAAAAATAACAAACATAATACAGCGAGTTAGAAATAACGTTAATAATAGAACAGCCAAAACTGAAATGACATGCAGTCAGGTCAGGCGGGTTAAGAGAAACCTGAATTTCGTCCCTCCCTAATGCTTCCCTACCTTCAGAACAATCCATTATTTTGGCAGTATGCCAAGACAGTTCTTTAAATGCTGGTCCAGCAATATTTTTAACCCATTATAATTATTAACAATCATATTCATGAAAAATTTTAGAGAATGAAATATATGAGTATTGATTAATCAAATGTTTTGGAAATCATAGGAATCTACCATATATATACCTACATGTTTCAAATGCATTTAAACAAATTCTTTTTTAGGTTATGTATAATGTGTTTTTGTAAATATCTTTTTGTAAGTATACATCTAAAGATGTATTCAAATTGTTCCTTCATCATCATCATTATATTTTTAATCACCAAAAGTTGCTGTTGAAATATTTTGTAATATATTTATTTTGCTATACCTACCATATTGATATCTAGTTATTGTAATGAAATATTCAATTAAAAAGTAATTTTTTTTTTAATCATTTTTAGGGCTGGGTTGATAATTGCAATGGTCCCACTGGTTTGATTGTTGCTGTAAGTTGTATTTTTATTTATTATTATATTTTAGTATTTTAAATATTTATTTATTTTATTTATTTATTTTTGATATTAAATGTTCTTTATACAGTTGACCTCCAATTTAACATTTTTTTTTTTCTGAATTAAAATAGATCATGACCCCTAGACCCCAAAAACTACCATTAGTAAAAAAGTTTATATCACTTTCTTATGGGCATGATAACTTCTATAGTTTTGCTCCAATCTCTTCCAAACTGATACGTAAAATCAAGGGGTATAAAATCTCGGCTAAGTTCGTTAATGGGCAAAATCGGTCCAAGGGGGTGGAAATAGGGAGGGTTTTTGTGAAAATCGAAAAAACGTCATAACTTCTTAATTAAAATAGATAGCGAATCGATTTAAAGTTTATATTACTTCTTAAAAATAGGCCAAAAGTTTATGTGAGACAGATTTTTTATAAATTTAGAAATTGCTCAAGGGGGGAAAAAAACAGGGTTTTTGCGAGAAAAAAATTCATAACTTCATCAATTCTCAAGATATTAAATCCAACTAAACTTTTTATAAATGTTCTCAAAATTATCAAAAACTTTTGTATTTACAAGTTTTTGATAGGACAAACTTTTACTGATGAAAAAAATTAAAAACGAAAAGAAAAAGGGGGGTGAGAAAAGAAAAAAATCCATAACTCCATCAATTTTTAAGCTATCAAATCTAATTAAATTTATTTTACATCTTCTCAATAATATCTATAATAGCTACAACTTTTTCATAGTACCAATTCGTATAACAAAAATAGGAGTTAAAGAAAAAGCCTCAAATCCTAACTGCTTATATTCTGACTCATTTTTAAATCCATTTTTGTTCTCAAACGCATCCAATTTACAGGTTCTGTTATTTAGAAACTGTATAAAGTGACGCATTGGTCAGTTTTTTGATAAAGACAGAATATATTTCTAAAAAGGCTACCAAAAAGGGTATTTTGAACAGAATTTCCCAAAGTCATCGTGGTTGAAAATTTAAGGAAGTATTCAAATAAGAAATTGCATTTTTTTTTTTCCTGACTCTTTTTTAAATCCATTTTTGCTCTCAAATGCATCCAATTTACAGATCCTCTTATTTAGGAACTACATAATGGTCACTGATCACTTTAAGAGCATTAGATTTGAGTCAATTAATTGCTAATAACAATTCTCTAACAGGTGCCTGTCAGGCAAATAGTGCTTGAACTTGGGAATCCCAGAGTTGCGACTAACAAAAAGTTATTATTATTTTTTGTTAGACCAAAATTTTAAAATACCAAGATACCATAAAAAATATATATACTACACTATTAGCATCCCTTATTTAAGTGCATTCCATGGATATATTTTGCATTATAACTTAATTTTTTTAATCCTTTCGTTTAAATCTTTTAATATTTTTTAATTTTTTTACTATGTAATAGTTAAAAGAATACATCTGTGTTTTTGTAATGGTGAATTCACACCAGAATTCATCAAACCATTATATATCAATATAAATTCTCAACAACTAAAGTGAATATATAAATATAAATTATTTATTCAAATTAAAAATGAGGCATAAACCATTATTAAAATATTGTATTAATTTTAAAATATGTTATGCATTTTTAAGTGATTGTTTGAGATGATTATATTGCAGCTTCTAATGGAATTTCTTACGAACTAGTATCAGATGACTGCTAAAGTAGAAATTGTATTGGTAATGCACTTTGATGTTGCCCAATTGCACCAATGAACTAAGAGTATAATAGTTATAAGATTGAGGATATTTATGAGATATAAGTCTAAATGCATAATATTTATACAAATATCTGATTTTCTTTAAGGTCAGGCATAAATCATTCTAAAAAAGTTGCATTCAAGGAATTTTCTAACTTATATAGTTTAATATGTTTTTTTTTTTTCATGTTCCAGACTAGTAAAGGAATACTTCGATCTATGCATTGTAAATCATCAAGTATAGCTGATTTAATTCCTGTAGATGTTGTTATAAATCTAGTCATTACTGTTGCATGGTACACTGCCAGTCACAGGTATACAATTTTTCATTTGTATTTAAAATTTTGTTTTCAAACTTCACTGATTTAAATATTTTTATTTTGAAGTGAAATAAATTGTGAAATATTTTTTAAATAAATCTGGTTACAAAACACTGAAATTTTCAAGAAAGGGAAAGATAAATATTGAACAGTATCTCTTTTTACTTTCTTCTATCTTCAATAGAAAAAAGTATTGCAATCAAAATTTTTTCAACTTCTGATTTCCGACAGATTTACACTTTTCAGAGATCAGATATTCCATAAAATATGTTTTTACAAAATGGGCTTAAGCAAGCAGGTTATCCCTCAATTTTTAAATATTCTTCCGGAAGGTGGCATTGCAATAACAATTTTTGTGCCATTTTTAATATTGTACCGACTAAAAGTTTATGAAATTATGTATAGAATTGAACGAAATTTTTTGTTTAAGTGTTTGGTTATAGGTAGTTGGTCTTCCCTGAATTTGAAAAAAATCTGCTGGAATGGGGTGCAGCAATAGCGGTTTTTGTGCTATTTTTTCTTTTTTATTATTTTATCATTGAAAAGTGTTTGGAGTTATGCATAGAACTGAACTAAATTTTTTGTTTAAAGATAGAAAACCATCAATTATAAATTCACAAAAAATGTATGAAAATGTAGCAAACAGCTGTTTTGAATCTACTATTGAGATTCTTCATCAGTACAAAATTCAGCGAGATAGAAAAAGCAAAACTGAGCAAAGAGACAGAGAAACACAATCTTATATACCCACTGCGGGAACAATCCCGCCAAAAGAAAAGTAACCAATGAGAAGAAAACAGCCTGAACAACTGGGTGGACAAATAGAAACATTTACTAGAGAACAAACAAAACAAAAACTGCATCATTTGTCCACCCCAGAATACTCTGTAACTGGGGATTGAATCTAAGACTAATTGATGTATGCTAGTGAGTATACTATGGTGTAAAAATAATTAAAATATTGTAGCCATTATTCATATTCTTTTACACTTGAAATTGTTGCCAAGATTGCTCATGTTTGATGCCAATATTTATTATAGATCAGATTACTTAAAACAATTAAAACCTTAAAATTTTAAGGGGTCAGATAGAGAAGGCTTTTTATGTGTATTGGTTTTACATGAAATGACCCTAAGGTCAATTACGTATTTGAATATCAGCTTATATGAAATGTTTAACTAAATAAATGCCACTGTATTTTGAATTTCTATATTCTGTGTTACATTTTAAATTTAACTGTTATTTTGAAGTGATTTCTTTATGCTATTTTTACTTATTTATTTTTAATCTGTACTTTGATTTAAATATAATTTGTAGGTATTAAAAATATGTATATATATATAATTTTTTTATTTACAGACCAAATAGTATTTTAGTTTATAATTGCTCATCTGGTAGTATAAACAAAGTTACTTGGGGAAGTGTTGAACGTATAGCCATTCCATTAATTCTTCGTCACCCAAGTCATGATATTTACCGCTATCCTAATGGCAGCTTTACAAGCAGTAAAGTTTGGAACTATATGTGTGTCATGCTATATCATCATATTCCAGCATACTGCCTTGATTTACTTTCTGTTCTAACTGGTCGCAAGCCAAAGTAAGTTGCATATTTAAATGTTATACTTTATTTTTGTGTTATATAAAAATATTTTTTATTTTATTTTTCGTTACTATTTTTGGATGCAGGTGAGGCATTTTATATAGTTATATCAAGTTGTAATCAATATTTTGATTTTCCCTTAAGTAGCACATAATTTTTAATAAAATGTATATTCTGTATTTGCATTTCTTTTGTAAATGTTTTAAAATTTCTCTTTTTTAATATTATGTAGCTGAATTTTTATTTTTATTTTGTGTGATTTTGAATTATTACTAAAACACTCTAGTTATTCATAAACCTGGGTATTATTTATCAATATGCTAAGATAAATATTGGGTAGGGTGGGGGACCAAGATGTTATATAAAATTTGTAATTCTAAAATTCTATCTTTTCCAAGCATTATATTATATATATACTACAGTACAAATTCCAAAGTTCAGACATTCAAATTTCAGACTTTTCAGTTGCAGTATTCAAGAAAGGAAGTTAGAAACAAAATTCTTGAAACAAAAAAAGTCTAGAACAATGAATCTTTATTATTGAATCTTAACTCATGTTTATGTAGAAAATAAAAGAAAAACTTTTTAATAATAAATCTAAATTAATACAGCAGTGCACTTTAACTGAAAGCATGTTACATGTTCTATTGTTGAATAAGTTACAATTTTTTCTTAAATTGTACGTTCTCTTAAATAAAAGTTTTTGTTTTATATTTTATTTTGTTATGAGTTATTTAAGAAAAATGATTGTTTAATTTAGTATTAACCTTTTACACTCGTATTTCCAGTCTGACTGGATGACATTTTACTTTGCAAAATTTACTTTTGGCTCCAGTAATAAAGGAAAATAAATTTGCCTCATTTTTGAAATTGTGTATTTGAAGGAAACTTTTTTGTTAAAAAATTGGTGTCAATCGAATAAAATTTGTGTAAGAGATGCCTGAGTCGAAAAGATTAATAGTTGTTATATGTAATTTTTAATAGTATTGAAACATCATATTTTTTTTTTAATATTGTGAAATTTATTTTTGTTTTTATTGGAAAAAACAATGTTTTTGGATCTAAAGTAAATTTGATCCAAAGTTCAAAAAATTCCAAAGCTCGGGCTTAGTAAAGTCAAGAGGATTCCGAACATTAGACTTTGTACTGTATTTGACAAATTTATAATTCTATTAATAGATTTAATTAGCATTTTGCAAGACTAAATGTAGACTAAATTAGAATAAATAGTCAAGGGGTGCCATTTCCCTCTAGTTTTGGCATCAAGGTTTCCCTACTTATGACGTCTCTGTGAGTGCAAATTGGAATTCTCACGACAGAAAATATCCTATTTTTTTTCATTTAAAATCGAATTTCAGCTAAAAAAACTTTTGATTTTTGGTCAGAGCAAGACATATTTCTTCAAAACACAACATTTTTTACAAGTAAATATACTTTTTTTTGAAGAATAAAGCAATTTTAGAGGATTTTTTCCCTTCAAATGAAATAGCTATGTGTTATTATTGTTACTATTATTGTGCTAAGATAAAGTTTTTACTGCTTGTTACCTTAAATGTGTGTGGGGTGATAAATATTTATTGTGATTTCCTTTGACACTCAGGATAGTACCTAAAAAGCAATATCCAATCACTTTTCTTGAACATTATTGGGAGGTATATCTGATTTCGTCATGAAATATTATTTGCAAATGTTTTAAAATGGTGTATTTGTAGTCCTTCGTTTAAAAGTGCCCAGCATTTATGCTATTGCAACATCTACTAATAGTTCGAATAAAACAAAAAATGTTTTGCACCATACATTGCTGAAGAAATCTGATTTAAGAAAATAAATGGATTATTGCATGTAAATGTGAACGATGCTGAAATTTTCGAATTTGTGTCTGACATTTTTAATTTGTTAAATATTTTAAATAAATTCATTGAAAATAATAGTGATATAAATAATGTAAATATAAGTGATAACATATACGATAATACTAATGAAAATAATTACTATGTATCTAAAAACTCGAGAAATTTTAAGCAGTATGAAAATAACACTTAAGGCGAAAATTTTTTATTTTCCATACCTTCTCTAAATTGCTCTTCAAAAATTAAAAAAAAATTTGCTAGTTATGGTGAAAAAAAAACAAAACAACACACACACACACACACACAAAAAAAAAATAAATAAATTACATGACATTTTGAGAATTCATAAGGTGAATCAATTAAACATGATACAACCTTCGCACAAACCTTTATATTTCCACTCTGACAAATGCTCTGATAAAGATAAATACTGTTAAAAAATATGCTTAATGAAATTCACAGCAACTCACTTTCAAAAAAAAATCAGAACTTTCATTCCATTGAGGCACATTAAAAGGCTGCTTCACTTACGTGAAAACATCTGCTTGCAAATATTAATCCTATGGAAGACTTTTTTTTAAATTTCTTGTTTGCATTAAAAAAATTTATTTTTATTGATTTATTATTTTTTGCATTGGATACCTGAGGACAAATTCTACAAAGGCTTTTTTTTTTTTTACATTTTTAAAACTTTGTTTTCTGTTTTTTTATTTATTTTTTTTTATTATTATTATTTTTTTTAACATGACATTTTTACTTTTTGAATTGTTTTCCAATGTTAAGTATCCTTATAAAAAAGCAGAGAAAATCAAAAATTAGAAAACTGCCTTTGTAGAGATTGATATCAACTGTACAATGCAAAATAAATAAAATAAAAGCATTTGAATGCAAATGGGATAGCTAAAAAAATTTTACTACAGGAGTAACATTAATGAATGGAGGCTTTCATGTGTGTGAAGTAGCCCCTAAACAAAACATGTTCATTAGGAATAAAAAATACATATATACACTGTTAAACAAATTAAAAACTGAAGTACACAATTATAATTGCATAATAAAATATCAAAAATTGGATCAGCCATCTGAAATAGATCTACAATAAGTGCATCTTCTGACGAAATCATTAAAGTATATTTTGTGGGTAAAAACCTAAAATGCATTAATTATTAAATATTTTTGTATAATTTTATAATGATTCATCATTAAAATGTAATTTTAAGTAACTCTTTCGAAGGTATATTACTCTGAAATTAAAATTATTATTATTATTATTTAGCATGCAAACCTTTCAGTTTTAAGAACTCACCAATTTTATAATTAAAATTTTTATTTTTATTTGTATTTTAAATATTTTTTATAAATGCTGCTTGTTTTAAGTTTTCTTCTATAAAAAATTTCAGTGTGATATTCAATCGTACCAAGTGCTTATATGGAATCTGATGAAGATAAGGATAGATTTTAAAAAGCTGAAAAGTTATATAATTTCAAAATTTAAATATGATACTTGAATGTGAAAAATATTATTTAAAACAGCCTAAAATTTAAATTCTCTTTCACGCAGATATTAATTTTAATTTCTTTAACTTAGGTGTGTACGTTTGCATTAATTATTATTATTAGCATTAAAATGTTACTTTCAATAATCATTTTGGAATGTGTTTATAAAATATATAACTCTGAATTTTGACTTTTTTTCAAAACATAATATAACTATATCGTATAAATATTTTTATTTAATAATATTAAAAGTTCAGCTATTTACTTATGAAAGCTCTATGTCATTTGCTTCTAACTATGCAAAACTCAAACTAACCTGTAGAGGGTGAAGCCTAAATTATTTTTTTTGAACATTATTTTTTATTTTTTTAGGAAATAGCTCTTCACAAAAAATATATTGAAATAATAATAACATTAGAATTATATCAGAATTTAAATTGGTTATAAATATATTATTTTAAGAATTATTAACAAAATGTTAACTGTAGTTATGTAAAAATGAAATATGCTGCTTTTGTATGTATTTTTACTTATGAACATTTCTATTTTACATTCTTTAAACATAAATTAACTTTTATATATTGAGTTATGAGCAAAATTTATTGTAAAAGACAGCAAATTTAACAATTAGATTTCAAAAAGTTAAAATCAGATTACATTTTAGATGTGATGGTTCTTCTATGTATAAAGAATATTTTTTAATCGTTAAATTTCTTCAAACACAAAAATTTCTACTGATATTTTTTAATTAAAAATAGTATGTTTCTAATGCAAAGTCAATTAGGAAGCTCCTCTTTGCACTCGCGGTGACGTCAAGCAGAGAGTCACTCCCTATTGGCTAGGGGGTGAAATGGCACAACCTTTAGATATAGAAACCTTGTAAATAGTATAGACCAAATAGAACTTGGTACCTTTTTAAATGTGAATTGTTGAATCTTGTTTTTTTTTTTTTTTTTTTTTTTTTTTTCTGCACGATGAAGTTTTAAAAGAAATACATTTGAATATAGTTTTTAAATTTCAAATATTAAATACTTTATTTAGTGAAAGTAATTATTCAAAAAATCTTTGTCATTTTTTAAATATATAGTGTAAGTTATTTTTCCGTAAATACTCATGCACTTATACAAAAGCAAAAACTTAAAGACAATTTTTACTTTTTATAAAAAATAAAATAAAAAAAATAAAATGGTAATATATCCAAGAGTGTTTGTGATGAAATAGTATGTTGCATTTGTTTCCAAACTTTGTTACATAACTAACTTTAATAATAAAGAAAAATTTGTGACACATCTAATGAGACTTTACAGAAAAAACGAATCCCTTGATTTTCTGAGTATTTCATTGCCTTTTTTTTTATATATATATAGGTTTGTTCCTGTGTATAAAAAGCTACATCGAGCTATAAAGTGTTTGGAATATTTTACAACACATGAATGGGCATTTAGTTCTAAAAATGTTTTAATGTTACAAGAAAGACTGCCACCTGAAGACAGAAAAGTAATTAAAAATTTTTCTCTTTCATTAAAACATGTTTTTCAATTGTAGATTGTTTCTAAATTACTCATTTATTGATACATATTATTTACTATACCATACATATACCATTATATATACCATACATGATTATTTACTCAATATATCATTTCCAAATTACATAGATGCCAATATCTACTAATTATTCCGGAGTCGGATTCAAGACAAACAAGCTTTTAATCTGAAAATATGTATAAGGACATGTGTCTTTTTTTCTTTTATAAGTTACATTATAAATTGCATTTTGAAATTTTTATTTAAATAAAATTTCTGTATGAAAACATATTCATCTTGGATCAGACTTTGGAATAATTAAGCAGTGTTGATATGTATGAAATTTTCAGATATAATTAATTTCAGTGTGCATCCAAATAATCATTAGCTTTGTTAGAAAATCTTAATAGAAGCACTTGAGTGAGAATTGATAACTTTTTTTTTTCTTTTCAACATCTAAATTTAAAATTTATTTATACATTTCTTTTTCTATTGTTTATAAATGCTATTTGCAGTTGATATTATGTCCTTCAAATTTTTTAGATTCTACAGCGCTTCAAATCCATCCGTTTTTAATAAATTTAGAACTTTAGCAATGATGTTTTCATCTCTGTTCCTTCAACTTCTATTTCTCGGTAGCTGTCCTTGATAATGTGATTTCTTAGTGTATTATTAGTTATATTACTATTTTCATTCAATTTATCACAAAGAAAATTCTTCAGAATTAATTTCTATCCTCTTCAGACCTGAGCAAAAATAACTCTACAAATATATATTTATTGCTTTTTCCAAAATGCATTTATTGTTTTTATTGAAATGACACCTAGATGACAGAATCATTTTTATGAAATCAGTATTTTAGGCTTAGGGGACTGGTAATTTAGGTTTACAAATGTGGATATAAAAGTACTAATCTCCTTAAAACATCAGTTTAACTATCAGTAATATAAATTTACACAATAACAAAATTAAGGTCTTTAAACAAGTAAATGATCAGCAAATCCTCAATTTTTTTTATTTTAAAGCATTTGGGTTAAATAATGAATATTTCTTACTTTCATGGCCACAATATCTTGAAGGTATTTTCGAAACTCAGGTAAAAATAATATTTATGAGGTAATATTCATGAGTGCTGACATTTATTGGTTTTGTTATAAAGAAAAATCCATTCAGCTGAATAGAAGTAAAGTAAAAATGTAAAAAATTCGAACAATTTAGTTTTTATGAGGAAAAGAATGGAGGTACACATTTGTGTACCAGACACAACAGGTCTGAAGAGGTTAAGGCAAATCTATTAGTCCATTGATGAATCCTGAATGTTTCAAACAGTTATTTTTGCATTGTTTTTGGTTTAATAGAATGCCATGCTCTTTCTAAAAAAATTTCTGTGATTTTTACACAAGCCTCAAAATTTTTGATTCAAGGTTCTATAAAAGTCATTGGATTATCTTCATGCCATATTTATATTTAATGTATCTTGAGGATTTGTTCATCTGACAAAACCCTATTTGTCTCCTGTCCGTCCGTTTGCCACAGAGTCCATATGTAAGAACTGTATAAGTCAGAGACTTCAAATTTTGTATACTTACAGCTGAATATCTTGTAAAATACAACAAATCATAAAATTAAGAAAAAAAAAGTCCATTATTTTATTTAAGTCAATTTCCTAAATGTCATACGTTCATTTTTGCGATATAACTTTTAAAGGAAAACCTTAATTTCAATGTTTTTCGTGTATGCCGCACAATAAATCGTAAAATTTTGAAAAAGTCTATTATTTTAATTAAATTAATTTTTTCCGTGTCATCTATTCATTTTTACAATTTAAACTTCAGAAGTGAACCTTAATTTCAGTGTTTGTTTGTATAGATAATATAGCCTGGAAGTAAAACATCTCACCAATAAACAGGAAGTTCTTAATTCAAACTTCATCTGGTTCTAGAAATCAAAATTTTAGTATTCTGATGAATTTAATTACTAGAAATTTCATTTTTATTTATTTTTATTTTTTATTATTTTTTTTTTTTTTTTTTTTTTTTTTTTTTTACCAATTTAAATGTTTATTATGCTGTAATAATAATCACTGACATTTATAATATTTTAGAACTTAATCGCTGACATTCATAATATTTTAGAACTTAATTTTTGTTCTATTTTAAAAACTATTATGATTTATTAATGATTTAGCATTTTAAATTTCATTATTCATTTTTTTTTCTGTTAATTTTTTTATTTTCAAAAAATTTGAGATTTTGGATTTCCTTTAAATAATCTAATTTGAAAATTTTTAATTGGATTAAAATAAATAACGTCCTAAAATTAAATTTATTGGTGCTACACCATGACGCAAAAGTTTAGACAATGACGTCATTCAGCTTTAAAATGTAGAATTATGACGTCAGAATTACAAAAACCTGTAAATATATTCAAAAACTGATTTAAAATGCTATGTACAAAAGACAGTCGTTTTATTTGCTATAATACTAATTTTTTTCATAAAAATTCAAATGTGCTTGTCGCAAAAGTTTAGACACTATTCTAAATTTCTTTGAATATTTGCTGGCATATGCAAATTTAGAATCGATGATGTCACAAATTTGGAGTACTTAAGTTCTGCAAACGATTGCGCTTCATAGTCGACATGCCGAGAGCTAAAGAAATTCAAGTGAATGAGGTTTCAAGGATTTGGCAGTTGAAAGGTGAAGGGAAGAGCGTTTCTGAAATTTCTGCTATTCTTAATAGTTCAAAAAAATCTATTTATCGAGTTTTATTGAGTGGTTCCGAATATAAAGTAAAATGTCGGTCTGGGAGGCCACGTGTGACAAATGTACGAGAGGATCGCCTGATACAAAGACTAGCGAGTACTCAACAAATGAGCTTGCGTGGAGTTCAAAGCTCATCGGTACTCTCTGTATCAAAGGATGCGATTCGTAGATGAATTTTGGAAAAAGGAACAATCGTTTATAGCAAAATGCAGAAGAAACCAGCTCTGAAGCCACATCATAAGTTACAAAGAATGATGTGGGCTCGAAAGCATATGTCATATGGAGAGAAATGGCAGTCAGTCATATTTAGCGATGAAAAAAAGTGGAATCTGGATGGTCCAGATGGTTGTTTATCGTATTGGCATGACTTGCGGAAGGAACCTCGACGTTTTTTTAGTCGCAGACAAGGAGGGGGCTCGGTGATGGTTTGGGCAGCCTTTTGCTATAATGGACAAGTATCTCTGACCTTCACCAGTGGTCGTCAAACTTCACAGCATTATACACAGACATTAGAAGAAAACCTACTGCCATTTGCTGAGCTTCTAGGGGGTCCTCAGTGGGAATTTCAGCAAGACAATGCTTCAATTCACACTGCAAAACATTCAAAATCTTGGTTTAATTCCCATAATATAAGAGTTCTCGACTGGCCAGCATGTAGCCCAGTTCTTAACCCTATAGAAAACCTTTGGAGCATCATGTGTCACAAAGTTTATAGCAACACTAGACAATACTCTTCTGTACAGGAACTTAAGACATCTATTGAGGATGCATGGTACGATATCGATCCACAAACTATGCAAGATTTAGTTTCTTCGATGCAATCTCGTATATTTGACGTAATACAGAAGCATGGATGCGCAACCAGGTTTTAAAAATTGTTTATTTCGATTCTATTTGATTTGTGTCTAAACTTTTGAGACAGCAGTTTATTTTTGTTACCATTTAATTTATTGCAATATGCACAATTCCACTTTTCTTTGTTATAAATATTGTTTATATGTACAGCACATTAATTTCAAGCAGTGATTTGAAAATTGAATAAATATTTTTCAAAGTATGTAAGAATTTCTTCATTGTCTAAACTTTTGCGTCATGGTGTACCATCTATGTAAAAATTTAATATTTATAAATTAACAATTTGGATTTATTAATTAAAGGATAAAATGTTTTAAAAGAAATGTTAAAGGAAACCCTCTGTGCGATCTGTGACCACACTAACCCACTTGTTACATTATGCCCATATTAAAAGTTTAATTTTTTGTATGGCATTTGGCAAGAAACAGCATAATGTAAGCTTTTGAAGTTGGGTGGTTGTTTTATGGACATTGAAGCTGTCAGTCATAAACTAAATGTGCTTGATACAAAATATGAGAAAAGGGTATTGGATGTAATTTTATATTAGTTAATTTATTAACTGAAATCATTAAAGATCAATCATCCAAAAAATTTTACACACATTTCGTGAAATGTCAGGGCATAAACAATAATAGTGGTTTGTTTTAAAAAAATGTGTTGTAATTAATTTTGCTAATAGAATTAAGTTTAAATTTTTACAAAATTTATTAAATTCCAAAAATCATTGAAACAAATTTTGTTTAATAGGCTATTTAATTTTTTATAATGGTAAATATCTATTATTTAATGGTAATAAAGTTAAGTTTTTCAAATATTTTCAATTTTTATTTTGTTAACTTTGAGTTATTTTGTTTAGTTTTATTTTGTTCTCTTCAATATTTAATTGATTCATTAATACATTCGCTGCCGCTTACGTGAAGATGTGATGAAAGTTAATGCCGCACTGTAAAAGTGGGTTTTTCCCAGAAACCGAATTACTTTTTATAACAAAGAATCAGTGAAAGATTTTCCCGCTCCAGTGCGTGACTGGCTATTGGATATCACGCTCTGGCGCGTGATTGGCCCCTTAAGGCCCCTGTCCTTGCTCAAGGAAACGCTCGCGAGCTAATGCTATTCTTATGGAGAAGCATATTTCTAATAACTCTTTCACATTTTGACAATTTTGAATATATATATATATATATATATTTTTTTTTTTTTTTGCATTGGATAGCTGAGGTGCGTGACAACAGCGCACCTTTTTTACTTTTTTGATTTTGGTTGCAGATATTTTTTTAAAAAGCACTTTCAGATTCAAAACCGGTTTTGAAAGTGAAACTAACTTTGTAAAAAATATCTGCAACCAAAATCAAAAAAGTAAAAAAGGTGCGCTGTCATCATGCATTTCAGCTATCCAATGCAAAAAAAATATTCAAAAATGTCAAAATGCGAAAGAGTTATTAGAAAAATGCTTCCCCATAGGAATAGCATTAGCTCGGTAGCGTTTCCTAGAGCGAGGATGGGTGGCAATCATTTCGTCGACATATCATTTTGTCGACATGTACATTTCGTCGACATGTACACTTCGTCGACAGATATTTCTGATGTGTATTGCACGTAAGTATTAATGTATTAATCACTAGATGGCGCTGGTTTAGGCATTTCAGTAATGAACAACCTACAAAAATAGTTAATTGTTAATATTATTTTATTTAGAATCAACACTTATTAATTAAAGCATCTAATGAAACAAAATAGATGGTTAAAAAAATTAAGCAATTGATATATCAATAGCTAATGAAATATTTATAAAATTAATTAATTATTCAAGCTAATACTTAATTGCTGTACCATAGGATTAATATTTTAATTATTTTAGATTGGTTATTTAAAATGGGCGATTATTTAAGATGGGCGATTTTTATGCGTTTACGAATAAGAACGAAATGATGAATGTGTTGATAAATATCCAATTTGAATTTGAGAACAGCCTCTACAAACTTGGATTAAAAAGTAAAAGTTCCTTTAACCTTTGAGGGGCAAAGCACTTCTATTAATTAAATGCTGAAATTATCGAATGACACCAGAACTTAAAAGCAAATTTATTTCAAAATAGACAAATGCTTATATTCGCGTACTTGATGAAATGAAAATTTTCATTTCAAAACTCTGGTGTCAATGTGTCATTTTTCAATTAAAATTAAGTGGTATATATTTTATACATCTGCCCTTCAAGGGGTTAAATATTAAAATTTAATGTAGTATTTTTAATGAAGATATTTGTAAATCTTTTCTCGGGATACAAAGTTTATAAAACAGTAATTATAATAAATTATTGTTTCCTATTTGAATTAATTATCAAATATTTTTTATTTTTGAGAATATCTCTTTATATAAATACATTTAAATTATGAATGGTTCTGTTATTGATGAAAATTATCTTAAATTATTGTTTTTCCAAACCAAATTTTTAATGTGTTTTAATTAATATTTTTTCCCACAGTGCAATTTATGTATTGCTTTTTGGGGGGGGGGGAGGGGGGAATGCATTTTGATGGAATACTTGCTCATTACACCTCCTCATGGTGTACCCTGGAAACATTTTTTTGGCCTAAGGTATGGGTGACGTTAATATTTTTGTTTTATAATAATTTACAAAATATCCATGTGTTCACAAATAAAGCTATCGACGAAAGGTAAATTACATACAATGTGTAGACGAAATGCTATGTCGACTAAGTGTACCTGTCGACGAAATGCTATGTCGACTAAGTGTACCTGTCGACGAAATGCTATGTCGATGAAGTGATTGTCGACGAAGTGTACTACTCCCAGCGAGGACAGGGGCCTTTGTTAGCCATATCCTTTTCCTTAACACTCCATAAACATATATATATATTGTAATATGGTAATATAGCATGACTTACAGGTTTTATTTTATTCCAATCTTTATCTTTCTTATTTGCTGGTTTTCCAATTTCCCGATCTCTTTATTTGTTTACTTGTTCCATAGTCTATCCTATTTTTCAAATCAGTTGCGTATTCGTTTTACTTCTGCTTCGATTAATCAATCGAATACGAGTGCTGTCGTTCACGTTTTTGATGTGTGCGTTTATGAACGCTGTCGTCCTTCCATCTGATCGTGATTTGCAGTCATCACAACTTGTTAATAGTTGCATCTCTTTTTCGCAAGACAGGATCGTGTTCGCTCAACTCTGCGGAACGCAAAGGGGCGTTTCACTTTCCTTCTGGCGGTGGTATTTAAAAGGACACTACAGTAAAACCTCTAAATAACGGACACCTCGGAAACGCAGAAATTGTCCGCTATTCGGAGGTGTCCGCTATTGAGAAAACCTCACAGATTCAAAAAGAACTAAGAAATGCTTAATGTTTCATTAATTTAGTTTTATATGTCCTAAAACCTCTAATATATAATTAATCAGAAATTAAAATTATTTTTTAAGCACTAAAATTGAAATAAAATTGTGCAGACTTTTATCCACTGTTTATTATATTATTGTGAAAAAAATCTGTTACAAAAGTTTATTTTTGCTTGCGATTACATGTAATTTGTTTTTTTGTGTGATGTTATTGGACATTATAGAGTTCCGGGAGTAGGGGGAAAGATTGCACTTTTTGATTTTTAAAAGCATAAAATCTCAAAATGTTCTTGGATGACATTTCAATAGTCTGGGGTATTATTTCTCCTGGGCAACCCCCTAATTTTAACACTGAACGTTGGGGGGGGGGGGGGGGTATTTTACCCAGCTCTTTATCTACATTTAACTGTGATCACAAAATTTGTGACACGTTGTCCTGATAAATTCAAAGGCTTTTTTACTTTTTTCATTTTTTTTCTGTTTAAAAAATATTTTTTCATCCTTTATCGCCGAATAAAGTGTCCGCTATTCGGAATGTCCGTTATTCAGAGGTTAAACATACAAAAATTTAAGTTTTGGGAGTGGGGATTGAAAAACTGTCCGTTAAATAGAGGTGTCCGCAATTCGGGAGTGTCCGTTATGGAGGTTTTACTGTATTTGTTTTGACAATGAATTACAGAATGTTTTGACTGGAAAGCACTATAGTCATTTTAATTCTGCCGTTTCACTGTCTTTTATGAACTTTGATTTTATTTGAGTATTGAATCTTTCTTGTTGATGTTAAATGATGTCTAGTCGTATTAGTATATTTTCGGTAAATCATCTTAGTGAAATGAACTTTCGTTCTCGTTTATGAAATGTTGTCAACGTTCATTTTTCATCAATAAAAGAAGATTGAGTTTCCAATAATGACTTTGTGAGTAAATTGTTTTTCATTTGCAACCTGTTTAGTCATTGTTTTTCTGTCATGCTAAATAATTAAATGTATTAATGTGTTAACTGTTGACTTTAATTTAAAGGAAGTTATACAATATAGAGTTACATTTTTGGTTAAATTTATCAAATATAATTTATCATTGTTTATCATTATATATATTCATATATTTTTATTTAAACATGCTTTCAGTTTTTTTAATAAACGTTAGTATTATTCATACCAATTAAATGTTTCTTTAATGACTTTTAAATACAACACTGTCACCATATTACCAACATATTTTTCAAAGTCACCAAAGTTTTACATCTGCTCAATTTTAGACCATTTTAGAACGGTTCTGATTTCAGAACCGATCAGCCTTAACATTAGTGCCATATCACGCGCTGGCTCATGATCGGTTGCGAATATGTTAAATTGCTCGAAATGAAAATTAGTCTCATTGTAAAATTTGAAAGCATTTAAATTTAAATAAAATATTTTAGTTTCTTATAAAGTTTCTTAATCTAAATCCATATGAGATAAATAATATTTTTAAAAAATCAAAACTCACCCATAGAAGAAAGATAGGCACAGATGTCTTGACAAGAGGTTAAAGCTATGCTTCAGCTTCAGTAAAATATTTTTATTATTTTATAAATACTCATATAGTATAAAACCACTAATCGGAACTTTGGGACCAATGCCTGTTCAGATTACCTGAAATTTTGATAAAAATATAATGGAAAAAATGTGTGCTTAAAAAAAAATGTAAGGTATAAATACTCAGAAGTGCAGTAAACATCCTTTCATCTTAAGGTCCGGCATGCTGAATAATCTGATACGACTTTCAGAAAAAATGATATTCCTTCTTTAATCACTCCTGATATTTATAATAATCCAATGGATCTTCAGAATGAGGAATTGTGTGACAACCCATTACAAATTGTTCAAAATCATGAATCTATAAACAGCTCAGTCACCACATTGACAATGGGGGTGGGAGGGGGAGGCGGCATTTCTATAGATAATTTATGAACTCAACCTGTTGAAAGGAAAAATAAATTTTTATCATCTCAATTTAATATTTTTTGCATTTTGAAAAAAAAAAATCTTATAGTTATTAGTAAACAAATTAATATTAGAGTTTTTTTTTTTTTTTAAGTTGTCTTCTAGGAATTTTCAGTGCTTGCTTTTATTTTATATCCATGTGCATATGTTGTATTTTTAATTATTGAAGGTATTTTTTCTTAATTCTGTTCAAACTGTTTAAAGAATAAAAAACATGTTTTACTGACTTTTTTTATTATTATTATTGTTTAATTTTAAGTTCTACATGTTTTTCCCCGATATTCATTCTGCAATCTGGAAAATTTATTTAATTATTAATTGATAAAAGCGTATTTTTTTATTTTAATTTATTTCACACACTTTTAACTCTTTTAAGTATTTTATTATTGCCATTTCATAGCACTTTGGCATATTTTGGCAAAAGCAATTACTGTCACATAGTTAAAAACATTGTGTTTTTTCAACTCTATCTTCTATGACCACCTAACTAAAAAATCCCGCAAAATAAATATATTAATTTATAATTAAATTGTAAAAATATTATATTGTCATTGGAAACATATCTTTATGCATAATTTGTAAATTTCTAGCTTTCAAAAAGTAACAAAAAAATCAATTGTGAAATTTCATGCATAAAAAAGCAGATTATGTTGTTTATAAACTAGGGGGGAAAAAAAGATTGGCTTGGTCTTCTAGGTACTATGTATATAAAAATAATACTGTAGGATTGATCCTTAATTATTGATAGATTTCTGTTTAAAAATATCATACCATTTTTTAAATTGAATTTTCTTCAACATTAGATTTGTTTGGAATTTTTTTTGTCTGTAAATATAAGATCAATCAATACTGATTTTAATCATGTCTAAGATTATCATGGACCCTGACAATGTTGTGTGTTCAGATAGCTCATAGTTAAGAATTTTGCTCTGTCTTAAAAATTTTTCCAGATAATTTCTTAAATTACCTCTTGTTAAAAATCTAAATTATTATTATGTTTTCTTTTTTAATGAATTTGGATGTTTGACATTTTGTTATGTTAGTATTTAATTTTGAACATTATATCACTTTTTAAATAATTTTTTTTCCTTAATTTAATAATTTTTTAATTATAAAACAGGAATTAAAAATTGTTTGTCAAGCATAAATTATAGAACACTTCCAGAATATTTTAACAAAACTTTACATACATTCCAGTTCAGTTTGAAAAAGCATAGCATGGTTCAAAAATTTCAGCAATTTCAGTCAAAAAGGGGAAATGTATTCGAAGTCTTCTGTTCTGCCTTGAATATGATCTATTTTAGAATACCATATAGACAAAAATTTAGTAAAATTTAAAAAAGTTTACCACAACTGAAAACACATTTCCATAATTATTGATAATAAACAGTACTGTAACTGTAACCGAATCTTTTGTATGTTATTCAAATGACAATAAATGCTATTCATATAATTTTTCATATTTAGTCTTTTATAGTATATCTTGGTGATTAATGTTAACTTTTATATGTTTGAAATAGTGTAACATCATTTAAAATATAGCACTAACTTTCTTTCTTAGACCGCAATACATTGGATTTAAAAAAAATCCCTGCTATAAACGTTACACACCTCACTTACAATGACGAACATTTCATAATAAACCTCAATAATATATATCAATTGCATGGCAATTCAACTATATTTACAGGAATTAGAGATTGGACAAATATACAGAGAAACTGAATTCATGAACACTTATCATTTATACTGTAAAATGTTGAAAATGAAAGGCAAATAGCTGTCAGAATCAACATTAAGTGTGATTTCGAAAGGAATGGTGTACTATCTGTAATTTTTTTAAATCTTCAAGATAGTTATTCTTTCATAAGTGTAAATGTTAAATTTCCATTTAAATTTTATTTTTTTAGAAATTATTTTTTGTAGAAATTGTTACAGAAATTGAAATGAATTACAATAAATAGAATGATGTTCTAATAAAAGAAATTTTATATTTCAGGAATTTAATTTTAACATTGAATCTTTGCATTGGCCCACTTATCTTGAAGACTACATTTTAGGAATCCGTCAGTTTCTACTTAAAGAAGAGATGTCTTCATTACCCTCAGCAAGAAGAAATTTAAGGAGGTAATATTTATTTTTTATTTGACATATACATATATGAAAGTTTGAAGATGCATATTTGTATCTATTTCAAAATTGTCTTTTTTCTTCAATAGTTTATTTCTGAGAAAGTTTAAGAATTAATTCTCATTTTTGACAATAAGCTCTGTTTAGTATGAATTTTATTATTATTATTATTATTATTATTATTTTAAAGTAATAGATTTATAGCATAAAAAAATACTATATATTTAATTTAAATGCTAATGAATTTCATTTTTAGACTTCATGAGTGAAATGTTCTAAATTTCTTTATAACAGAATTTTTGTTCTATTGTAACTTGACTATACATACATAATGCTACTCTCATAACTTTGTTTCTGTATTTGTTGTAATATACCATGTAGGAATTTTCTAAAACTTTAAAATTTATTACATACATTTTATTAGGCGTGATTGTGTTCCGGTGTACCCCGGATTTCCGGGTTTTTCAATCAATCCTCCCGGGTTCATGATATTCGTACATTTAGTGGAAAATTCGGACATTAAAAATATCGCAGAAAAATCACAAATTTTGCCAAAGAATAATGGAAAAAAAAAACATGAATTTCTTTTTTAAAGAATCATGAGAAAAAAAAATGCAATTTTTGCAATAAAAAAAGGGGGGGGGCAAATTTTGTCAAAAAACTGCAAAAAACCATCAATTTCATCAAAAAAGCAGCAAATTTCATGAAACGGTCATGAAAAAAAAAGACCAATTTTGCCAAATAAGCTTTAAAAAAAAGACAAATTTCATCAAAAGATGGCGAAAAAGCCTCAAATTTCGTCAAAGATTGCAAGGCGAGGGAATAAATAACTGCTGGAGTGGCGTTTTTTGTTCAAAAAACTGTTTTTGCTGCTTTAATTTTTTTTTAACTTCTGCTGCTTTAATTTTTTTTTTTTTTTTTTTCTGTTTTAAGTTTTTTTGAGTGAGCTTTGGAATTGGTATATTTTGCATTGATAATTTACAGGTTTCTTTACTTTGTATCAATTAATTTTCAGAATTTTTCACTCTGAGTCACAATCTCCCCTGTTTCATCATTTTTTTTTTTTTTTTTTTTTTATGACAACATAGTAGTTATTTAAAATATATCATCTTGTTAATTCCTCCTGTTTATAATCTATTTATATAATATGCATTTGTGACAAATCTAGGTTTCACTCATCTTCGAGAAAAGGCTGCTATGTTAGGTTTAAGTATTTAAAGTATGACAACCGTTCAACATGTGGAGATATATGCATTGTACCCCTTTTATTTATTTCTTTTTTCTCAAAAATCTATTCTGTGATAACACTGGTTTACAAATTTAAACATTTTTTTATATACTTTTGATAAAACATTTATTTTCTTATTATATTACCTCTTATTAATAAAAGGCGATATTTGGAAAAAAAAAAAATCTATCATATTGCATTTTTTACTTAAACAGTGCTCACTTTCAACTTTGTCCAATGGCTAATTCCTAGTCATAGACATATAGTTTCAGTTACAAAAATGTTTTAAATGAGACAAAAAAATATTTTACAATCGATTTGGGTCAATAAAAACATTTATTGAAAAATTAAGAAATTTAAATTTTTATGCAGTTTTCTGGTCCTGTAAGTTGTATTTAGTAAAATTTTCCTTCTATACTAATAAGTAAGGCATAAAATGTCTGTCATTTCTATGATTAAAATTGTCCAAATAATACTGCTTAATGTTTGAACACATTTTTTGCTGCAAATTAGGGGTCATTCACAAATTTAATAAAAAATAATTTTCTCAGATATATTTAAAAAAAAATGTGAATAAATATAATATTGCAATATTAATTTGTAATCTTTAGTCATTTTGATATATTAATGCAAAGCATACATTTTGTAATAAACATATAAGAAGAAAAAAAAAAAAACATAATTGTTATTAAATAAAATGATGAAAATTAACACTTTTGATTACCTTAGCCTGCAAAATTGGATTATGTCATGTTTTTTAGTTTTTGATAATTGACTTTTATGTATTCTGTACCGCAGAATCTGAAATTGACCTTCATTTTTTGCCAAAGGGTAAAGATTTTTTTTTTTTTTTTTTTTTTTGCAAAGCGTAAATTTGAAAGTTAGGAAAAAAAGAGAAAATTTGTTATGGGAGAAGAGGGCATATCAGGATAGGAGGCAGATTAGGATAAAGCCTTTGTCTCATAACATCCATGGGGAGAAAACATACATTCAAGGATTCTTAGGAAATTACAAAAATGAAAATTATGAAAAAAAATATTGTTTTTCTTATTAATGCAATGGCTGTGAATGTATATCTGAGGATACATTTTCCCTATTTACACCTAGATTTTTTTTCTTAAAAGTTGTGCACTGTGAGTGACGAGGAAGGCGAGCATTTTACCAAGATCTTAAAATTTTTGAAGACAGGCGCAAGGGTTTTTGGGACAAAACCATGTTAGGGGACTATTGCTGGTCTATTTTAAGAGAAATACATCAAAAAAATTATAAAAAGAAGAATTAAATCAATCATTTTTAATTTTCTCTTTTTGCATTTCATGTTATTATTCTTTTAAGTATTTAATAAATATTTTTAAAACTAGACGTGACAAATTTTTAAAAATTTTCCCGTACTCTGTACACTAGAATCTATGAAAAAAATAGTCATTTCAGTAAAAGTATATAAACCGTGTAAACCAGTGTAATCTTTTAAATTCTAAACCAGCAGTATTTTGGTGCCATCTATTGGCAATCGATATAAATAAAATAACTTATAGGTTAAATAAATAAAAAAATACAAAGCATAATGATGTAATTCGATATCTATTTTAAGGACTTCTGTTATATAATTTTAGAATTTTGTACAGTATGAATAAAATTAATATTGTAATTCATATTTAGCTTTGTTAATTTTTAAGATCTTAATACTTATCTGCTTAATTTTTTTAAAAATTTTTTGCTCATATTTTATTATAAGTAAAAAGAGATTCTTTTTTTTTCTCCTTAGATGTATCAAATTATGAAATTGCATTTGTATGTCTGAAAATTATTTTTTCACATTCTCTTATTAAATTACAATTTTTTTTTTTACTCCAAAATTATGTTTGAATGTTACTATGTTAAAAATCGAAATTTTATCTGCATTGATATAATTAATATATGCAATACATCGTGATATATATTCCTTACATTTTGTAAGAAATATAAATTTTATTCATGATGCAATAAAATTTTAAGTTGACATAAGCTAATCTCTTCATCGAACTATTTCATAAGTTAGACAATGGTTTAAAAAAATATATCCTCATCAGTTGTGTTTGTAGAACTTATTTGTTATTTTTAAAATATACTTTTCTATAGTAAGTAAATCTTTAGTAAAAAATTTTTCATTTGAATGAAGTCTTATGAAAATAAAACAGATTAATATTCTGTCATTTTTGATAGGGGTTATATACTTAATCTCTTAAGAATTGATAAAAATCAAATTAAATTTTTATAAAAATAATAATAATAATTTTGATTTTATCTGTACCAAATCATTTGTAATATAATATAGCTGAAGTTTTTGGAAATTGATCTTGAATTAAATCAATGCAACATTGCATATTTCCTTTAGTAGAAGAAAAAAAAAAAAAAAAAAAAAAAAAAAAAACTAGTTTTAACAAAAAGTTTCTTTGATTATATTAATTGCCCATAGATGGTGCTAAATCCACATTTAAAAATGAACATAAAATTTTATTAATGAATGAGAAAAGCACTGCCTAATGAAAATCAGTTTAGTAGGCCATTCATTTTTAAAATCCATTCATTTTTATAAAGATTATATGTTTTAAAATTTTAAAAATAATAATACATTGAATATTTAATTTTAATGTTTAGTGAAATCTTCATATCCTGATATTTGAAGAAATTATTTGTCAATTTTGGAATGTACTTTTCTACAATATAAAAAATTTCAATCCTAAAGACAGGGTTATGTACTAGTGCATTAATAAAACAATAAAATTGTTGTTATAAGAATTAAGGCTGTGTGAATATTTAAGAAATGATACAGTCAGTTAAGAACTGTTTCATAAAATTAATAATTATAAAAAAAACTCCTTTTCATTTTACATATCTCCAATTTTTCATGCGTCTATTCAGCTTAATGGTAATATACTCACATTCTGCAAAATAAAAAGCATGATTTTTTTTTCTTTCATTTAATGTCAAAAGATATGTATAAAATTTAATAAGCATTTTTGTGCCCCTCACCTCCTCTTATTAAATGAATAAATAATTAAATAATTTTAAAGAAAATCTGGTCATGCTATGTTTTGTTGTGAGTGATTTCCATGTATGTATTCATATGTTTTTATTGTAGAATAAATTTAATATTTTTCTCTTTACTTTACTTTTTAGGATATTTCTGTATACTAGATTGAGCCATTTTGTAATTATGCTAATACTATGGAAAACAGTTTTCATGCGTTTTAGTGGTGCTCGCAAGCTATGGTTTGTATTTCTCTCCATGTTGGCAAAAGTTTACAACATGTTGCCTCGAATCATCATCAACTCTTGAAAATAAGACTTTTTGCCATAGTGGACTGAAAAGTAATAGTGCACTCAACATCTTTTCCACTCTGAACACTTATTCTTTAGATATTCTGAAAAAAAGGAAGGAAGAAAATCAGAATTTCTAGCTATAATAGTTTATTTATGCAATTGACTGTTCACAACCCATTGCTTATTTATAGATCCAGTCTGATCATTTTATGAACAAAAGAAACAAGTTGCTGTTATTAGGATGGGTTGTTGAAATTATTTTGTTAAATTCATATTTAAATATGAAAAATTACTACAAAGGATTGTTTTAGATGTATTTATTCAAATTTAATAGTCTTACAGAGCTATGTAATGAATTTAATGAAATATGATGCTGAATGGTTGTGAAGTAAATTTCCCTATTTATACCTTGTAAAAAGAAAATAATACATGAATTAGTGAAGATACACGCTCTCCTAAATATATTCCATTATGTTTATTTATCCTTATTTGCATAATTATTGAAGTAAAGTTTCTGGATGGTAAACAAGTTCAAGTAAAAAGCTTTCTGCTACATTTCAAATATTGAATTTTTTTCTCCATTCAGTTACAAAATATGCTACTTCTTATTCCAGTTAGCTACATTTCTGACAATTTTTGAATTGCATTTCATGTAGAATTTTTAGTAATGTAACTTGGACTTTAAAAAAGTCTATAAAAATGTTAAGTAATTTTGTTCATACTTAAATATGAAACTCATTTATTGATGTAAATGTCACTCATAAAATCATGTAAAGACAAGTGCTGTTTGAGATAAATATAAAATTAACAGTTCTGAGAATATGTAATTTTAGCTTATCTTTAAAATGTACATTAAAACTGTATTTATTTGCACCTTAATAAATTTTAATGCGTAGTCCACTTTTAAAAAAAGAAAGTTTTTTTTTAATTTTGTGAAAAAGGATTTTTATTACATTTATTTGGTAAAATAAATTAATCAGATGATATACAGTCGGCTTTTATTAATTAGAACTCGTAGCAACCACAAAAAATGTTGGAATTATGAAAAGTATGAGAAGAAAACATGTTTAGGGGGGGGGGGGTAATTAAAGGATTAGGAATAAGCACAATGGAAGGGATAAAGGGGTCATTAATGGACAGATGGGACACTGAGAAAGTGGGTATCAAATGCATGGGACTATATGTATATTAGTTCAAAACAATTCTGACAAAAATGAAAGAAAGCTAATTCAAGGATCTGAAGTCCATAACAAAGTAATGAAAAATGAAAAATCAGAATTCATGTTAATTTGAATTAAACAAAGTCAAGAGGAAATGAGTTTGAATAAATAAAAAAAATTTTTAATTATTCTGCAATTGAAATTTTTGGGATTTCATTTAGTTTAGTTTTAATTAAGCTGAGACTCGATTTATCTGATTTTGAATTAACAAGAGCTGACTGTATATAAAATTTTTTATTTAAATTTTGTTATTTAAATTTGAAGATTTTATGTTTAAAAATACTCTTGTACTGTAAGCTGTAGTAATAAGCAAGAATCTATTTTAGTCACTTTTGGAAAAGTCCATTATTCATCTGAAATGATGGCAAAATCCTTCAAAATTGTGTAAAAGAATTTTTTAAAAATTCTTTTTATATGTATTTATTTTCTTGTGATGCATTGATTATCACCAATTTCCCCCCCTTGGATTTTTCTCTTCCATCATAAACGGTTAATACCATATTCCAAAACTACATGGAATATTGTGTATTGGGAAATTATCTAATTGTATAATATCTAAGATATTTGCAAAGGGAAAAATAAAAGCATTAATAATTTTATTGGTTTTGATGCAATAAATTATATACTAAGCTTCATTACATTAATTGTGCTAATTATTTGTTAAATATTATTATTAATTTTTTTTTCTTGTAGATAAAAGCATTTTGATTTAACTTATGACATCATACATAATATCATATTATGTATTTGACAATTATATCTTATATATTTATTCAAATTTCATATTTACTTATAATTTTTAACCTTTTACGAATAGTTTTCATAATATTATCTCTCTTAACCCTTCCCCATTCTTATTGTTAACAAAACTGAGTGATTTGTTTCTGAAATCATTCTGGAAAATGTTAAATTTATTTTATTATATATTTTATTCCCCAGATTTCTTTAAAAGTTTTAAAGAAAAAAAATCGTAGCTAAAGCATGTTTATAAAAATCAATGTTGTAAATTGGATAACATGTATCTGTGTATATATTTACATATCCTGTTTAATTTATTGCATATTGTCAGCATTTAAAACTATTCATACTTAAGCATTTACTTAGTAGCTTTGGACTTTATATTATTCTGTTATAAATACATTAACAAAATGTGATATTGTTTAGATATGTACTGTTACTTGAATACCTATAGAATAAATTTACTGCTAGAAAATATACTGTATATCCTGACTTTATATATATTTATTATAGCTGTTCTATTTTAAATTTTTGTTTGATGAAATCAAAACTAAACATGTTTATGTAAATTAAAAAGTTTTATATCCAGCATGTTTTCTACATCAGTTATATTAAAATGCGTGTACTTAGAATTTTTTTTCAATATTACTCTGAGTTTTAGACTAGTAACATTAATAATTTAATAATGTAGTGGAACACATAAATCTAAAATTTTGGGTAAGTAATAAAATTGGCACAAGTTTGTAAAAATCTTTTGAAAATTTTCATTTTAAAAAACTTAGTGGGCAAAAAACTTCCATCTTCCATCTTCCAATTTTTTTTTTTTTTTTTTTTTTTTTTCACTCTTATTCAACTAATTTGACATGGGCTAATCTAAAGAAATTTCAGTGCTCATTTAAAAACATGTGGTACAAAAATTTCAAAAGCATGTAATAAATTCAAGTTAGAATGAGAATTAGATTATTTCTTTAGCTTTTCTCTCTCTCTTTTTTTAGGAGTGTGGAAGAAGGAAGTTAATATTTATTTGTTTGTCCAACTGTTATGTATATCTAATATTTAGTCATTGGTTTCTCAACAAATTTTGTCTGGGAAAGCTCTTCAAATACTGATAAATTTAATATTAAATGCCATTTAATTTTATTCCATTTTACATTTAAAAATAATTTTGTCGGCTAAGTGTGATGAGCTAATGTTTCCTTTTGCCTCCTGTATGTAAATATATTCACCACTTGTATGCAAATATAATCTAGTAAAAGAAAACTTTTTTGAGCTCAAGAAATAATTAATAATTTTACATTCAACACTATATTTAACCATTCAATTTATTAATAATTACTTCTTTAAAATTGTGTTTGAATTGTCATTGCTTTTAAGAAAAAATGATAGATTTTTTTCTTCTTCAATTGTACATGTTTTGCCTGAATCTAGTGTTTGTTTAGATGTTAGCATCATATTTTCAAAATAAAATGGAGGAAAAACTATTTAGTTTTTTAAAGATACTTATTGTATTGCAAAATTTAGCAATTTTAGATACAATGAAATTATTTGTTGCCAAAAATTGTCCTCATAGTACATTGATTAATGATTATAGCTTCCTCAGTTTCTTTTTTAGCAGATATAATGTACAAAATATATGTTCTGTGTGCAGTCCAGTAATTATATGTAATTTGATTTTTATATGGTCCCTGTTGTTTGAATACAGACATTGTGATTTTTTTTTTTCTTTTTTAACTATAGTATTAAATGTTATTTTGTTTTCCATACTTTCGCTTAGTCATTGTCTGTAGTCATTTCATTCTGAAAAGTATCAAGTTGATCTTGATTTGCATTTTTTAGCTTCAAATGACACTAAAATTGTATTTAAATTTTGCATTTAAAATATTATCTATTTATTCTGTCACATGATTCAGATTATTGCAATTGCATTTGAGAGCTGCAAGTTACAAATGAATTTATTTTTGCATTTAAAGTAGTTCATTTACCCTGTTGCATGATAAATCTTTTTAATGATTGTTTCAATCTTAAAAGTTCTCATTATTTAGTTTTGTATTTGTATATTTGTTTATTATCTGAGTCAATAGATATCTTATAAAAGCATGATAAGAAATGCTTCTTTGCCAGTGTTGTTACATTGTCTCTGATAACACCAATTCTTTTCAAAGTTGTACAAATCAATTGTGATTTTTCGGTGCTAGTTTTCTCTGCCTGGATTGCATAAATGTTTTTGGATTTCAAATTACATCTGTTATTCAATAGCATATCTATAATTAATGAAAGTATTCTTAATAATAAATAAGTAATTAAACAAAATTGAAAATTTTGCATACATCTAAAATGTTTTTTGACATGTGAAAAATCTGATTATCTCATTCATTCAATATAAGCTTTTTCGAGCAGATGTCACAATTCAATGAGGTTGACTGGATTTTTTTCCCTCACCATTTTTGTGAGAAAACCCCATTTTTGTGAAAAAATCCCATTTTTGAATACCTGTTAGAGTTTGTGTGCAAAAACAGAATATTAGTTTTATTTTAAAACATACTCAATTTTATTGTAAAACTCGCACCATTTCTCACATGCATAAAACACACACAAAGTTAAAACTGCAACCAACTTTGATGTTAATACCATAAGGTTTTGATTAATGTTGGTACTTGCCATGTTGGTACTCTAGTGCATCTGCGATGTTTGTACCATTTTTTCATTTATACTCTAAATTAGATTTTCTGCAACTATATAAATAGTATTAAACAGCCATTGCAAGTATTTATTATGGTACAACATTTGAATTTGAATTGATGTATCAAAGGCAGTAATTTCTGATGGTTGCTATATTCAAGACTCTTAAAATAAAAGAACTGAAAAATAAACGTATGTTTAAAAAAATAAAAAAACTGGGAGATTGAATTGTTTTTTAGCAATACTGTCAGATTTCTGTTGTTACTGTCTTTTTCAAGAATAAATTGTTTTTCACACTGCCAGCTTTATCTGCTTGATTTAATAACTTTGTAATTCTGTTAAGTCCACAGTAAAAAGTAACAAATTGTAAATTTAAAATGGAAATATTCTTTGTGCTCAATAAAATAATATTTAGTTTAAATCAAGAGTGTCTGAATGTGAATTTCTGTATTACATACATTTGGAAGAAGGGGAGACAGTTCAAAACATCATATATTGAAGGTATTCTAATGTGACATGATTCTATAAATATTAAAAGCAATTGATATTATTAGCATGAAAATAATTAGTTTTTCTGAGGTTTGCTATTCAAATATCATATTAATGACCTTTATCACAAAAAATCAAAATCAAGTAGGATTTTTTTTTCTAATTGTTCAATTCAAAGTTTATTAATTTTGCATTATTAATTTGCCACCTTTTGATTTCCAGAGATATTATTTTACAAAAGTTATCTTTATTAAAATATATATATCGATTAAAGTTTATTGTCTAGCTTATGTTCGGTAGCCAGTGTTTAGCAAATTGTGCTGCCATACTACAAGTC
Organism: Maratus speculifer; assembly: GCA_964019185.1. NCBI lineage: Eukaryota > Metazoa > Arthropoda > Arachnida > Araneae > Salticidae > Maratus > Maratus speculifer. Next base: position 101,889,648 of record OZ025289.1, on the reverse strand, counting down.
CAAGGGCTTGCCTTCAAATTAAACGAAATTTACTCTAAACTCTATAATTTCAAGGTTGGAATGAGTTCTGAGATTACAAAATTGCTTGAGGAAATTAAATTCTGAGTTTTCTGAGTCAGGCTGATCACTTGACTGTTATATATAGAATCTCGGGGCACATGATTAATTAAAAAGATGTAGACACTGCAAGCCATAATATTTCATGTCTCACAGCATCCCAAAGTTTATTTTTTACTTTATTCTTTAACTATTTAACAGTGGTTAAAGAATGTTTTTTAGCATTTTAAGGAAATTAAATTTCATTCCATATTTCTTTATTTGTAAATTTCTAAAAAAAGATGCATGCTATATTATAAGAGAGTTAAAGAAAAGAAAAAAAATCATGATTTTTCTTCTTTTAATTAAAAATTTTTTATTTTTTTTAAATTAAATTGGGTTTTTATGATTTTTTTCCCACATTATTCAAATACTGAATAGCTGCCAAGAAGCTTGAGAAGCTCTTATTGTATTTAACTTTTTTTTTAAATATGAATTAGATTTTTTTTCTCTTGTACATTCTCTTTCTTTAACTGATCAGCAGACCTTATTCTTTAATTGTGTTTTAGCTCCAATATTTATAAATTAATTTTTTCAAAAGTAGAATGCCAATATAAGATTCTTTAGCTTTTTATTTTTATATATGCAGAAATTTATTATACTTACTATGCTTATTTTGCATAAAAGAATGAATAATTCAATTATTTAAAGGATATTATAACATTGCGAATTAGATTTAAATATCCTTTTTAAATGAAGTGCTTTTTGTGCCTCAAAAACTTACAAACTTATTGTACATATATATATATATATTTTTTTTAATAATACTTGGGAATTAAATTTAGAAACAATTACTAAAAGTTTTTTTTTTTTCCTACGTTTGTTCATAAGTCAAAATGCCTACTGAAACTGCAAATTATGTTCATCTTAAAGTTTAAGACTTTGTATGTCATTTTACACACGTAGAAAATTTGATTTTAATCAATGATTTATTATTTTTTTTTAATCGGTTAATTAAAGTCATGACTTGATCGCTGATTTAAACAACTAATAAAAATCATTGACATCCTATTATATAATATGTACCAATGTTCTTTAGAAACTTTTCTAAATTGCTAAAAGCACTATTCATTAAATATCTATCGTACTCAGTTTCTTAGAGATGAAATATGAATTGTAATAAACTCATACATAGAATAAATTAGCAAGGTTGGGTTTATTTTAATCAAAAATGCATGCATAAGTTTTAGGGTAAATGAATTCATGATTTTAATCTGTCCACTATTCTTCTTTTTATTTACTTATTTGTTTTTTGTGGTTGTTCTATCTTGCTAATGTGCTTGCTTTAAAGCATCTGAAAAAAATATGTGAATATGCAAGGCCAGTATTATGTTTTCTCTTCCCCCATCAAGGTTAAAAAATATTTTAATACATATTTGTATGAAAATATATTTAATAAATTTTTAAGGCAGTCTTAACAATATGACAACAAGCTGTGCAAAGCAAAGCAAAATAATAATCATAAATTTGTTGAGATTGCATCCTTAATATTTTTTACACAAAACACAGTATAAAATGTGTTTCTGGGTATCATTATCAAGTGGGTTAATAAATCTGTGTTTCATTATCAAGTTCTCATGTTATATTCAAAATGTTTCAGTAAAATATCTGAAAAATAATAATTGAACTTGAGAATCTTCTACCAAAGTACTTTTTTATTTTACATCTGAATGATTATTCTGAGTTGCCCTTTCTTTTGATCAGATAAAATTTATAAATATCTCTATTTTTCTTCCATGATGTTGCATTTACATTCAGTAGTGGAGGTGTTCTGCTGAACTAGCATATTTTAGTGGTTATACATTGAAACACAATAAACTAAAATAATAATAATCAGAAATTCTAAAATTTTAGTAAAAATTTACAAATTTAGAAATTTTTTAAATAAATTTTGTTTTTGGATTTTAGAATTTCTGATAATGGGTCATATACTATATTTAATTTCAATAGTGCAGAAATTGGGTTATTAGTATAATCTATGATCAAGTAGAAATTTAAACATTCTATTTTAATTAATGTTTTTTGTAATTTTACTGATTGCTTAACTTTTATCAGTGTATTCTACAGGATGTTTCAGAAAGGACTTCTCAACTTTGAAATGACTTAACTGCAAAACTGTGAGAAGCAGAAATGTGAAAAAAGTGGTATGTTGGGCAGACAAGTCTGTAATTTGTTATCACTAATTTACAGAAGTAGTTTCAAGATTGGAGATCAGAGGGTGCCACAGTCACAGAGCTGTCTTTGAACTATTGTCTGAAAGTGTGTTTCATGAACAAAGGTCAAATCACACTATAGTTGCTTTGATATGACCGCCTTTCTTAGCAATAACAATATGCTGCCAAAGAACATATTTTGATGTTACTCGTTGCAATGTCTATACTGCAATGGATGCACTTGTTTCACACACAAATTGTTCAAGCTGTTCCAACATTTGAGGATTCTTAGAATAATCAGTGTCTTTCAAGTAGGCCCCACAAGATGAAGTCAAATGGATTGAGATCCAGGGAATATGGATACTAATCCATTTCATTGCCATCAGTGGCATTCCATTTCAATAGTATATATATATATATATATATATGTTGCTCCAAAAAATATTTTTTTTTTTTTTCAATTTATGTAAAATAACTAATTTGGTACCATCCCCTTACATGTGTCAGCAATGAAACAGTCTTACGAATGAATTTTCTGTACCACAGAATACTATTTAAAGCTTCATGTGCTTGTTATTGTAGTGCTTCATGTGTGCTCCTATTACTCAATCTAGGAACTATTTTTGAAAACCAGTGTATAATAAATTCCAGACCTGCTTGTCCAACATTCCTCTTGTTTCACCTTCCTGTCCCTTACTGCTTTGCAGTTATGTCATTTCAAAGTTGGGGAGTCTTTTCTGAAACACCCTGTACTTATGTTATACATAAGTAAGCTCATTTCAAATAAAATGCTTATGATTCATATTCGCTTAAGAAATTTAATGAATTTTTGTGTCTTAATTTACTTATTGGAAGATTTTTTAAATTCTGTCTGAATTCAGATTCCAGAATTGTAGGTATGATAGAAGAGTTACAAAATTTCACTATGGTACTTTTACATTTTTGCTTCAAAGAGGAAAGATAAATATGCTAGAAATTTATCTCTTTCAGTCCTTTTTATGATTTGAATAATTTTTCCACATATTTAAAAATATGAGTGTAATTTATCCTTGGGCATGTTATCTGTTATTAAAAATTTCAAAGGATATTTTTATGTAAATGTAAAATATGCAGCTTTCACAAGCACACATGCAAAAGTGAGAAAAATGAACAAAACCTAAATTTCCCCAGCCTTTGCTCACTTATTACCAATACCATTTTCTCATGAGAGAAGGTTTCCCAACTTTTATGATATTTATAGTGATAGTTTATGTATATATGTCTTTTCTTAGCATGCCTTGTTCCATTTAAATGCCATTTTACTTTATTACTATTCTTTTGCTTAAGTATTTAGTATTTTGACGGGCTAGTTTTCTTTATCTTTGAAGAAACTGACTTGTTATAGAGTTTGTTGTCTGAACTTTATCTTCTAAATATTTACTGGAAATTTCTATGATTATAATTAAAATTATTAGATGTACAAACATTTTCCTGTAGCTTATAATCTTTAATATGGAGACAGTTGAAAAGAGGATTAGCATGTAGATTTTAATATTTGCTTCTTGAAATTCAGTAAAGTAGCTATATTGAAAAGTATGAGGGTGTTTCAACAATTACTGTCTCAAGTATATATAAAATATTTGTACTGTGATGGTTGATGTGGAATATCAAAACCTAATGTCTATTGCTGAGTTTCAAAATTGTAGCTGCTATATGAACTTTTTTGTGTGTGTATGAGAGGGACACCTAGTTTTAAAGGGGGGAGGGTGAAAGGCTGGCTTAAAGCTCATGGGGCTAGATTTGTGATTGGATGAGACATGGCCCAAATGACAATTGCCATGTCTCATCCCCTGTCACAAATCTAGCCCCATAAGCTGCAAACCAGCCTTTCACCATTCCTTCCAAAAATATGTTAAGGCTGTATTCAAAAAAACGTTTTTCCACCTTCAACAGCTCGAAATTTTCCGATATAATTTCAGACACATTTTTAAAAGTAGGAAAATGAAACTTGCTGAGAGAATTCTTGAAGAGACATACAAGGTGCCGTGTAATGTCTTTCTATGCTCAGTTCATTAGAATTTGATTTATAAACAATTACCTACTCAGTATGACCCTTTTTTTCGCTCCAGATCTCCCGCTTCGGAAAAATAGGTTCAAATTGCCGTTTTTGATTGCTTTTTTTCAAATATTTTCTGCATTTATCAAAGAATCGCCAATCACGGCACCTTGTGTAGTTTCTAAATAATACAATTTGCCAGTTTGATGCATGTGAGAGCAAAAATAAATCAGAAAATAAGCAGTTTGGATCGAAATACACCCTTAACCCTTTATGCACTGAAGGTACCTTAAAGTACCATTGGAGAAAACTTTATATAAAACTTATTTATTCTGTCTATTAATAAAAGTTTTTTATTCTTTCCACACAAAACACTCTTCTTGGTCAAACTTAGATAGAATAGAGAAACAGTCAAAGCTAAATATTTTCAAAAAGTGGTAGTTATATTATTCATTTTTGCAGGTATTTCTTTTCTTCTTTAAATAAAATTATATGAAACATTCAACTGCAAAAGCATTTCTATTTATAGAGAGGATCATGATGCATTTAAAACTCATTGCTTTTTAATGAATTGCAATATTTTCAAAAGAGTAATTTTAGTTAGTTAATCTGATTTTTTTTAAATATGTTACAAAAAACTTATAATTACCAATATATTTAATCAGTTTTAATAAAAAAAAAGTCTAAATTTCACATTAATTTTATCTAAAAATTCCAGTATACTTTCAGATATTAAAGAAGGTAATTATTGAGGTGGATTAATTTCTTGATAAATGATTCGGGTTAATATAGCAACTACGTTTCTGAAACTGAGCATATAGGCATTTAAGACATCAGGCTTCGATATTCCACATCAACCCATCACAGTACAAATATTTTATATACACTCGGGACAATAATTGTTGAACCACCCTCATATTGTTTAAATTTGTTGAAAATGAATAGTTTTGTACAGAGAGATAGAAATATTTGATCATTTATGTGCACTAAATTTTCTTGTTAGTCAGTCCAGAAATGCAACAGATTGCTATTAAAACTGAAATTATTTTGCAGGATAATTCTTGAAATGTTCATGTTGACATTAAATTATGTACTTTCTTAAAAAAAAAAAAAAAAAAAAAAAAGTTCTTGTCGCTAATTTTCTAATTTAGCTCCAAGAAAATGTATATTTGTTAGATGAGCTAGCCTGAAAAGGTATTTTCTGTTCGAGAAAGTCATCCTTTTCTGAATTCATAAAAAAGTACATTAATGAATTCTAAAAGGTAGTTAGTGTGAGATTAATAAAAATAGCAGATTAGAGCTATTTCCTTACTCTATAATAATACAATGTTTGATGTTTTTCATTTATATAATTAGAATTTTTTATATGTATTTATTGTTTAATAATAATGCTATCAAAATTTATTGAAACTTAATGATACCATAATACTATTTTAAAGTATTAGAAAGTATATTTTAGATAACTGCACTTTCTGTTGGATTTTATTTTTAGAAACCTTTTATACGCCATTAATTTATAGCCTGTTAGTATTGTTATTGAATATTTGGTTATGTTGCAATTTTATCAAGAGTAATTCTTTTTCATATTCCATTTGCTTGTAATACCATAATAGAAATTTAATAGTTATAAAAATTGTCCATTATTTATGCTCAAAAATATGAAAACTATCTTGCTTTGTGCCATGTTTAAAAGATATGAATATCAAGTGACTGAAAATGTTTACAGATATTTATGAATTTGTTCTTAAATTCATACTCTTCTGAAAAACTGGATGTTTAAAGTTTTAGACTAAATGAAATCTATGTATAAAGCTTTGCTGTGTTAATTTTAACCCAACTCATTTTTACCGAGTACAGATGTTTTGTTTTGAAGTTCCTTACCTATACTATGTGTTTACGTGTATGAAAGTAATTTCTGTATATGAAACCTTTCTGCTATGAAAAATACATGAAGTAAAACTTTGTAAAAGAACAACACTCATAATCCAAAGAAAAAGAAAGTATAACTGTTTCATAGCTTTAAAAGGAATCTTGTCTTCTGTGTAGAAGAGGGAGAGGAAGTGTCTAATCTTTTGACTTCCTTGGCTACACTTGAGGAGAAAAAATGTGTTTCATAGCACATTTCAGCAAAAATTTTAATCCCAGTTTGCACAAGCATCATATATTTCAACAATAGTAGTTAAGAGCTTACTTCAGTCATGGGAAGAAAGGAAAATGCTAATGTTAATTCTATGGAGACATTATATTCAAATTTCTCACTTTAATTTCAATATTTTTGAATGATTATTTATTATTATTATTATTATTATTATTGGATACCTAAAAACGATCAACAACTGAACTAGTTTTTATATTTTCGATTTTGGTTTAAAAAAAAAAAAAATACTTTCACTTTTGGAACTGGTTCTGAAATTGAAAATGTCATAATATGAATAAACTATAATGAAAATTGAAAAAGTAAAAACTTGCCCAGTTGTAATTCGTCCTCAGCTACCCTATACTTAATAAAATAAAATAAATAATAATAATTAAAATAAAATAAAAAATATTAAAGTAAGAAATTTGAAAATGACATCCCCATGGACTTTAACATTAGCATTTTCCTTTCTTCTCATGATTGAAGTGGGCTTTTAAAGAATGAAATAAAATTATGCTTGATTTCTTTTCTGAAAGAAAAGCTTTTTAAAACTGTGGAGCAGAAGAATCAAACCATCAATTAAATACTGTGCCGATTCAATTTAGACATACAAGCCTTTTGCATTGCTTCTTGGAATGAAAATTAGCAGTCTTTAATAAGTGCTGCTAGTAAATTGTGTGAAATGTTCAAGCTCTAATAATTGAAGTTCAGTTCTTTTCGATAAGGATATATTAGCACATAAGTTAATATCTAGATATATATAGGTTTCCCTCGATTAATAAATTAAATTATTGCCTGTAATTTTATCACAGCAATCTAAACATATATTGAATAGAAAAAACCATAATAGATCCACAGTCAACAAGTCCAATGTACATAAATACTTTTATTGGTGGTTAAATTTTTTTGTTGGCTGCCGGATTTTATAAAACATGTAAAGCCCTGTACATCAACTACCATTAACATGTGATCTAAGATAATAAATGACAATCAAGAGGTATTATAAAGTCTATTTTAAGTCCAAATAAATCTTTCATATGATTGCCTTGTCATTAGTCACATATCATATTTTAGTTTTATAAATATTTGGAGCAATTTGGCTGGCAAAATTTTTATCTTTCATTATGTACTTTGTGAATTAGCAGATAGGAGCTTGTCTTCCTTTTTAGGCTTTGAAACAGTTGTATGCTATATTTCTGCTGATTCTTTGTGTTTTTCTTTATATTATCTTTCACTTCATGTACCTTGTGATGTTCAATTTGGCTGTTTTAAGTTTAATGTAGGATTTAAACAATCTGCATAGTTGTAATAAAAATCTGTAAATAATGTTTTTTATTGTAAAGCTCAGTGTGTCCATCATTTTGTAATTTTCACCTGTGTCATTCATTGTGCTTCACTTATCTGAAGCATGGACTCTTAGGCTTAAATGGTATCCAGGCTGGATCTATAGTAAATGCTCCTTATATGCAAAAAGTTTGATTAGTAAGCTGAAAAGCTATCTTTACGTTGATATTTATAGCTAACAATAGTAATTTATCAGTAATTTGTATTTTATAATGAAGCAGTTCTAATTATTAAATATATCTTTAATCCTCTACTGTGTCGTTATTTGCTTGGCTTATTTTTTTATTTAAATTTTATTCACGATATGTGCAGAATAATAGACCTATAATTAATCTGATATTATTTTTCTAAAACTGTCATCATAAATAGTATATTATAAAAAAATGGAAAGAGGAAGTTATTTTATTGAACTCAGAACTCAGTTATAGCGATTTTCTTGCTGTTAGCTTATAAATATATAATCCTTTATAAAAGCAGCAATTTTTAATAATTTCAATATTTTCATAATACAGATCTTAAATTTGGTTATTGCAAGAGCTCTGTTATTAGGGATGTAACGTATGTGAACTAGAGGTCTGCACGGGCCGGAATTTCCAGGCCCGGGCCCGGCCCATAGGAAAGTTATTTCGGCCCGGCCCATTGTAAAACTCAAAAGTTCGGCCCGGGCCCGTACAAACATCAGCAAAAGCAGGCCCTGCCCGTTTTGGCCCGTTACAATTTCTACGATTTCTAAAAAATTCAGATTTTTATCATATAACTAAGATTCCTTTAAAGAATACTGCATACATATCTATGGAATGATTTTACTGTACATTTTGCAGCAAATACACATTAACAACATTAATGATTACTTAGATTCTTAGCTTTCAACATTCGAATAAAGATTCATAAAAAAATTAATATGGCTTAGAATAAAAGAAAAAAGAAAGGAAGCTAAAAACGTGGTTAATTTTGAAGCTGTTTAATAAAAGAAGATTTATAAATATATTTCTATATCATTTTATTATAGATTTCAAATCTAAATTCATTCTTAAATACAAAGAAGCTCCTTTCTGATACATTTCTAAATTCATTTTTTTCCCTCAGAAACGCATAAGATTAGCAGATATCTTTATTCAGAAACTATATAATCGAATGGCGTTATCCATTTTTTGATACAAGCAATTTAAGAATATAAAAAAAAAAAAAAATACTGTCATAATTAGCGTTTTGAATAGAATTTCCGGAAGCAATAGCAAGGGAAGGGAGAAAAACCTGCAATCATTTGAGAAACTATTATATCTCAACAAGGTTATACAAGTATTTTATTTACCAAAAATGAAAAACGCTATTCGATTCCAAATCCCTTCATTAGTTAGGCTTATCACTTTTATACTTTTACAATTTAAAATTAATCAGAAAATGTGTCAAACTTTCGCATTATTGAGAAATTAATTAAAAAATCACCAAGAAGTATATATCCGAAGACTAAGTTAACATAATTTCTCTATCGCTGTTAATAATTTTACAAATCATGTTTTCTGCCAATAATTAAGTCTAGTACCAGTCCAGCCAGTCTATATGTAGAAAAACAATGCAAGCGTGATCTCGGACCGGCATGAGTCAGCTAAAAAAATATTAAAACGGGTTACACATGATGTAATTCTCCGATGCCGGTACACTGTGCATTTTTATATTGATGCTGTCAAACTTGTATGGCCACATTTATACTTATTCTCGTTAAAACCATTTTCGTTGAAAATATCTCATATTTTATCATTTCTGCTTAAATCTTCAGAACGGGCCGGCAGGCCCGAAATTTTTTTTTATCGGCCCGTCTGGCCCGTTCAATTTTTTTGCCGGCCCGTTTATGTTGTTTGTCGGCCCGTTGAAAAAACTATTCTAAATCTGCTGGCCCGGCCCAGCCCGTGAGAAAATTTAAAATGATTCCGCCGGGCCGGGCCCGTGCAGACCTCTAATTTGAACAAACAAGTTCAAATAAACAATTGTAAAAAATGTATTTTTTCTTGTCTTTATTTTTATATGGATAGTTATTAGGAGTTTTTTGCTATTTTCTATGTGCCTGTCTTTTACATTTCCATTGATGGATGGAACATTTCATTCTGTTTAGTTGATCAAAAATGCTATTATAAAGAATATACTGGCATTCAGATTCTGCATATGAATACCACATCCCATTCATCTACTGATATATGAATGAACTAATTTCTTCTTTGAGATTAATTTGTTTTTTCTACATTCCTGTCTTCCCTTGCACTTCCACTAATTGCATCCATGGATCAGCTCATTTGATCTGCCCGTTTTATATCATACACCATTTGCGGCATATGGAAGCAAACAAAATCTTTCTATGGATGTATTCTTTTCCTTATTTCAGTCTCCAACTCTTTTGATTTTCACATGTAACAATTCTAATAAACTATCGTGCAGTGGCTGGTCTTCAACACTTCCATTGACTATGTGCAAGTGCTCTGTTTTTCACCATCTTTCAAATTTTATCACTTTTCTGATCAATTCATTTCCAAATGAATTCCATATCTTGAGATCTATCAGGACTTTACAAATGTAGTTTTGCTGGAGGCAAATTTCAAAAGAAAACCAAAGATTAAAAAAAATATTTTAGCTCCCTGCACCTGCATTTAAATTTCTGTCTCTTATTCCACTCCCAACAGTAGGGAGCAAAATCATATAAGAAATTGTCAAGGTCTTTACAGATAAAATTTTACAAGATGATGAACATCTGATTTCAGGTTTGGGACACTGAGCATTTATTTTGTCTCTTGCTTTCCAAGGGGTACAAAAACATTTTTCAGGGGAAAATATTTCTCAATTCTGGAGTTATGAAATGTTCTTATTTTATTAGGTTTAGTTCATATTTTATGTTTGTACCTATGTCGAATAAATGTGTGCATTTACTTTGAACCATCCTATTAATTTCAGTGATTGATTAGTCACTTTTCTTTTTTTGCTTTTAAAGAGAGCAATCAAATTGTTATCAATAGTTATTGATTAATAATTACTGTACAGAGATTATTAACAGGGATCTGTTAGCATTAAAATGCAACTGAATGTTTGGTTCATGGAGGTGAGAATTTATTGTCTGACACTACTTTCCCTACTCGAAAAAAAAAAAAATGCAAAGAAATTAATTAATTATGCTATATTACTTTATTCACTAGTAGCTAGAACAAGAAATATTTAATTACATTTTTTATTTAATAAGTAATCAAATGTTCTTACAAGGAAGGTCTCCACACAAACATACTCAGGAAAATATGATAAAAATTACACAATTTTCTTCTTATGTGGATATAAATGTTTATTAAAAAAATATCGGAGAAACTTTGATAGCACATAATAAAAATAATAATGAAGATTTTATTCTTTTTGGCGAGATATCACCAGTTAACAATGAAATAAAATTAAGAAAAATATGCTTTTGTGTCAAATAAGCTTTAAGGAATAAACTTTTTATGCTGAATTTATTTAAATAAGTTTAATTTAAATAATTTTAGTTTTCTGATATTTAGCATGTTTTAGCTATACTTTTGTCATATATATTTATAATGAAATTTAAGTATCATATTTTATGATTTAAAACTAAATTTGATACTTTTCTGTTAGTTAGGCACCAGTGTTCTATATACATTATACGTATGACACATACAGGGTGTCCAGGAAATAACACCCTGATTTCAAATTTAAATTTCTCAAAAACAAATATCGATAGAATTATGCGGTAATCGGTTTGATTATTAGGAAAGCTTTTAAAATGTTATACAGAAGTTTCGAAGGGTGGATATTTTGAAAAGATTATGTTCTGATTGCAAAGAATGCTTGACTTAACATTTTTCTTGCTTTAAATTGCTTGGTTTGAATGAGATTTTGGGCGGACAACGCCATATTTTAAAGTTTTTTGAAACAAAATTTTTGGAATTTCAGAAATTTCAAAAATTTAGTTCTAAAAATATGGCTAAGTACCTCGAAAAACTCGTTCTCTACAAGCAATCTAAAGCAAGAAAAACATCAAGTCGAGCATTCTTTGCAATCGGAACATAATCTTTTCAAAATATTCACCGTTCGAAACTTTAGTATAACATTTGTACAGCTTACCTAATTAAGAAACCGTTTACCGCATAGTTCTATCAATTTTTGTTTTTGAGAAATTTGAATTTGAAATCAGGGTGTTATTTGCTGGACACCCTGTATTTATGTGTGTGTGTGCACATATATATGTATGTATATACAGGGTGGCTGAAAAGTATTGGCACATTGTTTGACACTTGGCATTTCAAAACCAAAGTTGGAAAATATATGATTATATTTTATGTAATATTTTTTATGGGCTTTCTTGTGATGTATTGCTTATTTGCTTTAAATCAGGGATGTAGTAGAGGGTATATGGAGGCATATGCCATATACCTTCTGAATTTTTTTAAAGAATACCATATACCCTCTGCTCCTCGAGAAAGCTATAATATACACACTTTAGGGTATACCCTCTCCTTAGAGCGTATATCCTGTTATTTTTACGACTACACCCCTGCTTTCTTTGTTCTTATGATGTCCTACGTTCATCGTTTTGCAATTGACCAATAGGCTACAAATGGAGATAAGACATCAACAAATTCATCTTGTCTGAAAGTCCCATTTCAAACAGTACAGAGGATTGTTAAGCTGTGGAAAGAAGTAAGAAATGTTGATGTAATTAAAAAAAAATAATAATAAGCCAACCACCTTATGTTAATATCTCAAAAATTAGTAACATTATCAAGAAGAGAGATGGTGGAAACAATGGCCTGAATTCCATTGCAAAGAGGCTGTATATTTCTTGTTAAAGTGTCCAGAACATTGTTAAAAGATCTCTCATACTTCATAGTTATTGTCTTTAGTGTGTTCAATATTTGTCAAATGTTGCGAATCAAAAGAGACTAACAAAATGCAAAAAGATTCTCCATATTTTTAAGAAGTGCTGCATGGAAGATGTTTTGTGGTTGAATGAAAAAAATTTCACCATTGAGAAAACACACAACCTTCAGAATATTTGGCAACTGTTAAATTCAATCCAGAGAAACACTAACTAACAAAATTCGTCACACGTTTGTTTTTTTACAAAGGGATTAACGGTTTGGACAAAAATTGCTGCCACAGGAAAAACTCCTTTGATTTTTATTGATTAAAATATGATGATTAATGCAAAAACATACTAAGTGGAAGTGTTGGCTACGATTGTGATAACATGGAAACAAAATACCCTAAATGGAATCTTCAAGCAGGATTGTATGCATGCACATGGAGCAAAAACAACATTGGCCTTCTTCGATGCTCACATGCCTGGATATTTAAAAAAGAAAAATTTCCTTTAAACAGTCTGTATCTCTACCGGCTCAATTTTTCTGTTTGGGGCTACTTCAAAGCAGTGGCGACCATCCCCCCCCCCAAACCCAATGACGCAAATCCTACCCCCCCCCCCCCCAAAAAAAAAAAAAAAAAAAAAAACTTCATTCTTTAACATTGACCCCTTCCCTCTAAACAGAACATCAATTATAAAATATAGTCTACTTATAATCTACTGCACATTCAAAAGATAGCGAGTTGAGCATAGCGGAATGAGTTCTTATTGCCGTTATCTAGAATTTAAAGAAAGAAAACACAGAAACATTTCTGAAAATTCAATGTTGAAAATTTTTAAAAGTGATATTAAAAGAATCAAAATTTACAAAAGATAGCGAGTTGAGTATAGAAGAATGAATTCTTATTGCCCTTTACTAGAATTTAAAGAACGAAAACACAGGAATATTTCTGGAAATTCAATGTTGAAAAAGTTTAAAAGTGATATTAAAAAATCTAGATTTTTTTTCACAGTAAAAAAAAGGAAATATTAAGAATTTAAAAATCCCCGCCCCCCCCCCCCAAAAAAAATGTACTTTTCCTCCCCAAAACTAAATTGTATGACGCAATTTGCGTCACCAAACCCCTCTCTGGGCACCCCTGCTTCAAAGGATAACTCAAAAGCAGTGGTGTAGTCGTAAAAATAACAGAAGGTATACGCTCCAGGCAAAGGCTAGAGAGTGTATCTATTGTAGCTTTTTTGGTAAATAGAGGATATACGGTATTCCTTAAAATCCAGAAGGTTTACGGCATATACCCTCCACTACACCCCTGCTCAAAAGTAAAAAATATGCAATTTCGATATTCTCTGTAATGCAAGCTTATCAAAGCTTGGGATGATTTAGTGAGAGTTACCTGCAGTGCACCGCCAATTCTTTAATCCCTTGTTTGAAAGCCTGTCTAAAAGTATATTGTGGACTAAAATCCATTGAAAACTAGGGATGGGACGAATATTCGGCCACTATTCGGTATTCGGCCCTTTTGCCGAATATTCGGTTGGCCGAATATTGAAGGCTTGTTGACCGAATACTTCGGCCGAATACCTGTAGCCGAATATTTAGAGATATCTTGCCGAATATTGCTAAAATTTCACCGAATAGTGAAAGATATCTTGCCAAATAAATTTAGGATTTAAAAGATTTCATTTCTTACATTTTCTTTTTTCTCTAATCCAAATTTGCTACTTCATTCATGAAGTCCTTATTCTCACTTACAAAATATACAGTTATTGAGATACTAAAAAATATACAGCTTTTCTGTATTTCCTATAAAAGTTAGCAATGTTTTAGAGATTGCTGCCCAAGTTGGAGATTTAATTGTACGGGAAATGTCTTCATTAGGGAATGATATATTACAATTCAAGATATAAAAGCACTTATAGAAAACACTGCCTTATTCTAAAACACTTGAATTTTTATTAATGTCTCTGCAAATTCCATGCACTTATAAAAAAGGCTCTTATGAAATTCATATCTTATTTTCTATAAAGTAAGAAATGAAAAAAATCATTCACTAGGTGTATTCGAAGATTCGTTTTCAAAATTAAATATCAAATATCACTATTCCAAATGCAACGTACATCTGAAAACAGAACTGGTGCTAAACTAGATACCATTAAATGATACAAATTGCTTTATGAAGATATATAAGTTTTATAAACTGTTTAGTTAACATAAATTCTAAATACTGAACAAAATAATTTTTTTATTCTATAATTTTAACTTTTAAATAATTATTTGCATAATTATTGACTTAAATATGTAACTATATTATGTATATATTTTTAATTTACACCTTCCTTCATTCATGTTGTTATCAATTTCTGTTTATCCTTTTAATGCTTGTTGAATAAGTGGAATATTGAAGTTGAATATTGTATGCGCCAATTCAAATGTCAAAGATTTTGTTAACAATATGCATTCTACTTTAAGCATAACCTTTTGCTTTTAACATAATTTGTAATTTAAAGCTTAACAACTGATTTCAGAACAGCCTCGTTCTTACGAATTTGCTTATCATTAGGGACACAAACTCTAAATGATCAAAATTTACTTCATAAATGTTATTTCAGAAAATATCTTCTCGTGACCTCTGGAGAGAGAGAGATTAAGAATATTATTGATTTTGGATGCAAGAAAGAGTAAAAATATTTTATAGTAAAAGTGAAGTACATTCTTCATATTTTAATGGAAATACCTTCCCATCCTGACTTACTGAAAATCAATTTGATGTACATTAGGATAAAAGAATATAATGCAATTTCATAATTTTTTTGTGTTAAAATAAGTTTTTCAAATTTAAAAATACATTTAAGAGTAATAATTATTAATGAGCTCCTATTTTTTAAATTATATATAATCAAAATTTATTTTCTTTATTGGAAAAAAAGTTGGTATTCGGCCGCCGAATATTCGGTATTCGGCCTAAAATTTGGCCGAATATTCGGTATTCGGCTATTCGGCCAAATCACTATTCGTCCCATCCCTATTGAAAACCAAATTTCAAAAATTTTTACGAATCCAATACTTTCTTCCTGTAAAGATAGAAGAAAGTAAAAAAGAAAGAAAGAAAACAATATGTGGCAGCTTCTGAGCATTAAAATTATGCTGCGTAAGTTTAAGATGTTTTCTGGTGCAGATAGAATTATTTTTATAATCCTATCAGGAGAAATTTTTCTAATATCTCGTTTGCATTTCGACATTCTTTAATTAATTATTTTATTTTATTTTATTTTATTTTATTTTTTTTATTTATTTTATTTTATTTTATTTTATTTGCATTGGATAACCAAGGTCCGTCTCTACATTGCATTTTTTTTTTTTTTTTTTTTTTTTTTTTTTTTTTTTTTAATTTTGGTCGCAGATATTTTTTATGTTAATTTCACATTCAAAACAAGTTTCGAAAATGAAAGTGTTTTTTTAAAAAAACGTCTGCTACCAAAAATCGAAAAAGTAAAAAAGGAGCAATACCGGCATGCACCTGAGCTATCCAATGCAAAAAAATAAAAATAAATGCAAACCAGATATTAGAAAATAAGTTCCCCATAGAAATAGTATTAGTTCACGAGCGAATCGTCGGCCAGGGACAGGAGCCTTCATAAGGGCCAGGATCCAAAGGCGAAATTTTCTTTCCAGTTTTTGATTAAAATCGCATATTTAACGATCAGATATTTCATACACCTCCTAATTTCGATGATATTGTACTGAATTTTCGATTAAAAACTATCTTAATATTTTTTTAATTTGTATACCTTAACCTCTTCGGTCCCTGGGTCCCCCATTCGGGGACTTCTGTTCTTTTACTTATATGAACTAAAATGTCTGATTTTTGTACACAACTTTTTAATAGCTGAATGTTTTTTTTTGCGTTGAAAGCAAATGCATAAATGCCTGCATTTAAGCCGAATCCCTCATAATATAATTGGTATTTTTATTTGAGTTTGAAAATACTTACAAATGTCTAAAATACAGTGTGACCAAGAAAGTGATAAATTTTCATATTTAACTTAAATCTTTTTCAATATTTTTTGGAGGATTCCTAAATAATTTGTTTGTATAATACTCTTAAATTTGTGATTCCGTTAATTTAAATTAATGGTTATTAAATCGATGTTTTAAGGGGGTTATGTAGTTTTAGATCCAATTTTTTTAACCTAAATTATTAAGTGCCTAAAGGATCAATTTCAGAAAAGATATTTTTTCTGGCATTCACAATGTCATTTTGTTTGGAAAAAAAACTAATGAATTGTGTATAATATTTGTATTATTATTTTAGCTTCGGAACAGAAGAGCTTAATGTAAAGAAAAAAAAAAATGAAATTTATATTTTGTTTCTGCGTTAAATCAAGTACAAATCATTTGTAGATATTTTTTCGCTGCTGCTGATACATATTTTATCGGTTACATGATAAACATATAAATAGTGTTTTCTTATTAAGCACTGATTATGGAAAACGAAGGGGGCACCCCCCCCCCTCTCCTAAAGTTTTCAATATTCGGCACCCTGCTTCTTGTATACAATATTTACTAATGATTACGTAGCTGAATTCTTTTCCTCGGAACATTGAAGATGAGGGGAAAGAAAATATAATTTTAATTCCCCCTCGTCACGTTCTGCTAGAAACATACGCAACCGGTTTTTGTTCTCTTAGGTCGAACTCTTGAAATTTTCCCCCTGCGGTCACAACATGACCGACGGATTTTGCGGAAAACACATCACACAGTTGTGTGCTTCGTCGCTAAACTGATCTGGATTACATACATATACTGTGAGTAAAAATAAAAAGAATGTATTTTTTAAATCCCTAATGTATGCATTTTTTATTTCATATTTATTTATTTTGTAATATTTTGTGAATTTTTTACTAAAAGTGATTTTTTTAATTTTAATATTTTTTTTGAAATATAAACATGTCGAAAATTGTTTACAAAGCATATTAATATTGTATTAAAGTATGTTTACATTGAAATATTCAAATATACATAGACTGTGATACAGTATATATACATATACTGTGAGTAAAAACAAAAAAAATCATTTTTTTTTATCCCTATCATATGCATTTTTAATTTTATATTTATTTATTTTTTATTTTTTTTTTACTTTTTTTCTTGTAATATTGTGTGAACTTTTTACTGAAAGTGATTTTTTTTTTAATTTTTTTCGAAATTCAAAAATTATTTATTGAGATTTTTATTTGACATTTGTCGGGAGATGTTCCGAGGCATTACGTTTGTTTTTTTTTTTTTTTGGTTTTTTTAATGTAATAATATTTTCTACTTTTTTTTCTTTTGAAATGTGTGTGAATATATATATACAGAATCGCGCATTATAAATCAGTTGACATTTTAAAAATTCATAAAATAAGGAGAATAATAATAGTAAATTATCGTATCTGATTGCGGTTCGAACCGCAAAACTTACGAAATATTGGATTTTTTGTGTCAAAAAAAAAAAAAAATTACTTTGAATTATTCTTGGTTGTTACGACAATTACTATTAAAATTTTTAAACATGTATATGTTTTTATTTATTTATTTGAAATATGAACGTATCTAAAATAATTTTCAAAGCACTTTGTCTAAAATGATATTAAAATATGTTTACATTGAATCAAATATAATTAGCATTAATGAGTAAGAACTGTTCATGAGATGATTTATATTCACATTAGAATTTTTACAGAATTTTAATTGAAATTCAATTAAAAGTAAAATTATCTATTTTTATCTGAGATTTTTGCTTAATTATAATTTGAAAATAATACATGAATTTATCATTATCTAAGGGAAAGATAGAATCCCTCCAGAAGGAAAGAGAAAATCCTAAACAACCAAAATTTACAGAATAGTTGCTTTTGTTTTGACTTTTCCCTACTTAGAAAAGGAGAAAATCTTAAGGGGCTACTTCAGTCAAATGAAAAGACCCGTTCGCTAATGCTAATCCTATGGAAGAAATTTATAAAGATATCCCGGCTGCATTTCGATATTTTTAAATGATTTTTTTTTTTTTTTTTTTTTTTTTTTTTTTTTTTTTTTTTTTGCATTGGATAGCTGAGATTGATCTGAATGCAGGCTGATTTTTACTTTTTCGATTTTGTTTACAGATATTTTTTAAGAGGGTACTTTCGCTTTCCAAACCGATTCCGAAAATGAAAGCATCCTCATAAAATATATCCATAAACAAATTTTACAAAAGGTAAAAAATGGCCTGCATGGAGATCGATCTCAGCTATCCAATGCAAAAAGAATCATTTAAAAATATTGAAATGCAATCGAGATATCTTTATAAATTCCTTCCATAGGAGTAGCATTAGCGAATGGATCTTTTCATTTGACTGAAATAGCCCCTTAAACAGAAAAACAGCCAGAATAATCAATGCAGTATAGCCAGAAAAATATTTTGGAAGGTGAATTGAGGTCCAAAATTTTACCAGCGCCTTTTACACAAATTTTATTCGGTTTGCACCGCTTTTTTTTTTTTAACCCTTTCGGGTCCGATTTTATTTTTCAATTTTTAGAAAAAAAAATACTTTTACGTTAATAACATTAACACTAGCCATCCAAATAGATTAATTAGTGTTTAACGAATATTACATTGTCTAAAAGATAACGAATGTTGTTCCTTTGAGTACGATTCAATTCATATTCATATGACAATAGGCTAAGGAAGAGTTTTTGGAGATGTTTAGAAAATATTGTATTACAGTAAGATTTAACTTATATTACAGCTTTCTAATACTTTTTGCGCTCTATTACACATGATCCTTTCAGGAAAGTACCTTTTGTTTTATACTTAAAGAGGGAAATATATATTTAAAATAAAAGAATCGCGGACGGCGCAAAGAAAATTAATTATTAGAATTAATAATATTATTATTATTACTTAATGCCTAAACTTAAATGAAGTCATACTGTAAATGCATAGACACATACTAACATTACTACATGTCAGGGTTGGTATAAAAACAGGTTTTTTTTTGAAAAAAAAACCAAAAAACCGGGTTTTTTTGGTTTAAACCAGGTTTTTTTGGTTTAAACCGGGTTTTTTTTCAAATCATTATTTAAATAGCATTTCCAAGAAAAATAACTTGAGTTTTAGAAAGTCATGAGGATTTTTTGCAATTAATAGTTAATTAATGTTAAACATTCACATTAGTATTTATTTTTTTGATAATTAAATAACTAAAGCATAAAAATTTATAATTAAATTATCTTATAAGTTTAGGTTTCTATAGGGAAATATTCATTGTGTGAAAAAAAATAAACTATTAATTTATTAGTATACTTATATAAACCTTTTAGATAATAATTTAAGAAATAATTATATGCAGGTTGATAATGAAGAACATAGTAAAGAGCAAACAAACATATTTTACTAAATTAACAGAAATAAGCTGAAATATAAAACCTTTTCTTGTGCATAATTTAGAAATTATTTACAGTATTAACATCAACAAATGATTATTAATCTCTTACTACATATATTTACTTAAAAAATATCAATATGCATTTTATTAATGCTAAAAAGTACATGTGTATTGATACATCTGTATTGATACCTTACTTGATACATCAATAAATGTAATGCTTACAAGACATAAGCTTAGAAAAATTACTTTTTTTTTTTTTTTTTTTTTTTTTTTTTTTTTTAATACAAACTTTATTTTTTTCGTTTCTTTGTTCTTCAAAAGGTGAAGATTTAGCATTAAATTTTATTATCTGTGCAAGCATCGAGTTACATGGATATTTTTGTTTTGTAAAATTTAATGTATCCTTTTTTTCTTGTTCACATAGTTCACTTTGACTGTATTGTGGTTCAAGCATGTATACCTAAAAGGGCATGGGTGTTAGGACTGTTTTATACATGGACTAAAAAACTATGAGATTTCTTTATTTACATTTTTTTTCTCTTAATATTTTTTGAAGACCTGTCCAATTATAAACTGCATTAGTAATGGAACTTATTACTTTAGATATTATCCAGGGCAACTGCAATAGAATTTAACAGTTTAAACATATCTTCAACATTTCTTTTAATATAAAAATTAGACTGATACGAGCTTTTGAATATTTTTATCAATAACATTCCTATTTTCTACACAAATTTTAAGTAAAGTGGGGCAATTTTTAAGGTAAACATCTAAAGAATCTGAAAATGAATCACACCTAGTATTATTATAAGGAAGAGCTAATTTGACAGCATTTACATTGCATGCAATTTTTACATTTGGCTCTTAAACATGTTTTTGATGTATTTCTTATTCCCTCAAATGAAAACCAGATTATATTTTCCTTTCTTCTAGTTTTAGACATTATTTTATTTCAATATATATAAGTAGCTTTCTTAAAATAAAATACAATACAAAGTAACTTGAAACAGACAAAAATAATGTAAAAACTGCAAATCCAATCTAAGAAAAACCAAAGCTTACTAAAACCAATAGCTATAGAACAGAGAAAATTCATAGCCAATCATTCATTAGCATACAGAACAAGAGTAACCAATGGAAAGAATGACTTATGATTATGTCATTATTGATGCTTTGATACATGATGCAATCCTTAGTAAATCATAATCAAGCTATCTAAGCAGTAAAATTGCATTTTTGGCTGGCATATGCCATTTTTGCATTTTTTTAAAAATAAAAGGTTTAAAAAAGAATTAAAGAAACTAACTATTTTTATCCTCCACAGTTCACTGTAGAAAAATATTTTGCCATATCAATTTATAGCTAGAAAGAAAAATTAGATTGATTAAAGATGTTTGTCACTTTTGTTTTAACCTCTTCAGACCTGGTGTATCCTATAGGATACACATCTTTATAATTTTGTTTTCACATATAAATACTATTAAAAAAAGAGAAATTAGTGTGAATGGCGCCTAACAGATAGCAGAAATAAAAAAAATAGCAATTTGTCTCTCGTAGTGCTTTTTCAGTGAGTTACATGATATACAAAATTGGCTTGCAGCAGAAATGCACAAAATGTACAAAAAAGAGAAAACGTAAAAATTTTTACTGTGTGTTAAGGTACCATTTGTAGACTCCATAATTATTAAATATATATTTGTTTGATCTTTTTCTATGTTTTTACAATGCAGAAAAGTTAAATTTAATTTAAAATAACCTTAGAAATCGTTAAAATGCGTGTTTTATAAGTCCCCATATATATAAAAAAATTATGTAAAAAAAATAAATTTTAATTATTTCGTTGTTCAATCTTTCTTAGTTATCAATTAATTAATGTAAATCCATAGCAGAAATTAATAAAAGTAGATCAATAAACCCTCGGGTCTGAAGAGGTTAAGCTTTGCTTGTAGCTACTCCATAACTTTGATTTTGCACATTTTAATAATGTGTAAAATAAATGAAAACATTAGGGAAAAGGGAAAAAAACCAAATTAAAAAAAACCAGCATGGTTTTTTTTAAAAAAAACCACTTGGTTTAAACCATGGTTTAAACCACGGTTTAAACCAGCGTGGTTTAAACCAAACAACCCTGCTACATGTAAATAGTAGTAAAAGTATTTCTTAAAACAAAATAATGCTCCATTAAAAGATGTGTACTATTAATAATACACCAGGTCCGAAAGGATTAAAAAAGTTACCTTTACTTAAAAAATCGAGAGAATGCTCTTTACAGATCTTATTTTTCTTTTTTAGTGGTGCGAAAAATAAGGTCTGTTTTATCTCTTTAATTGTACATCTATCCATCCATGGTCCCGAATGGGTTAAAGTCAGGCAAATAAAATAAATATAAATATAAGAGCTTTCCATTAAATAGTTTTTATTAATTTCAGAATGACTAAGATTTTAAAAGATACTTCTGATTTTAAAAGATTGACAATCTAACTTATTTTATTTTATTTTTTCCTTTTCGTCCTCTTTCCGTAATCGAGATTCCCGTTTCTCGTATAGATTAACATGCTACTTTTTTTTTTTTTTTTTAAATCCTTAAGACTAATTACTAGAATAGTACTGTATGATAAATAAAAACGCTTTGTTCAAATTCCAATTAGATTCAGACATAGATTATTTGTTATTTAAAAGAAATCTCGATTTTCTATATCTTATTAAACATATGCTTTAACTGAGGAATCATCCATAATCACACAATAACTTGTAACGATACTTTTCTTTGATATTATTATTGTTTAATTAAATAAAGTATAGCATTTTCATAACATTGAGTATTTTTTGATGCGCATTTTGTAAAAAAGTTGTGTGCTTGTGTGTGTCGGGGATTAACATGAACTTATTAACTGTTAAGAGTGTACAGATTGTTACAGGGATATTAAAAGCTCGGTAATCTGAAAAACAACTGTCTCAGTAACTACTGTCTTCACCAGTGTTAATATCGACTCACTTGCTTTTATTTGATATTTATAATTTGCAAAAGAGCAAATATTTCAAAGTATTTTTTTAAGCTTGTTTTTTCAATCGGTGATGAATTTAGGGATTGGCTCACCCTCACACCACCCTTTCTTTTGAACTTCCCCCTCTTCGGTAGATTTCGGATTACCTGCTCATTGTCTGGCCGTACAAATATCTCCGGAAATCCATAAAATCCCGCTCTCGAGTAAAAAGGTCAGGACGTGTTTAAGTACAGTAGAACCTCCTATTAATCGAGCTTCGATTAATCCATGTTAAACATAATAATAACGTGTTCCTTTTTTTCTTTTTCTTATCTTCTTTTTCGTCGTCTTCTTCCTTTTTCCTGTGAGTGAGCCTTGTAAAAGACTGCACTTTTTAGTCTGTACACACTGTCCGTATTGCAGCTCTGCACAGACCGCAAAGATCATGGTGAATTTTCAAACGGTCCGGGCTGGGCGCTGGGCCGATAAATAAAATAAACGGGCCGGCTTAAAAATTGATCGGGCCTACCAGGTCTGTAAATAATAAAGCGGACTTACCGGCCCGATATAAAAATTTAAACGAACGCAATAAAAAGTGAACCATTTTCATTGAATCAATGTATAAATGTGCGTCACGTACACTAGTTTGACAACATCGATGCAGAAATGTGGTCTAGCGTAGAGGTCGGCCTCGGAAGCTGTATGGTGTTTGAGGCTTATTTTTTTTTTTTTTTTTTTTTTTTAGCGGACTTGTGATACGCCAAAATCAAGCTTGCAATTTTTTTTCCCTTCTACATTGTCGCTCCAGGCCAGAACCGTACTTAATTGCTCTCAGGATGTATTGGGCAGGCAATAATTTTGTAAAAATATTAATAGTGTAATGAACTTCTGTTAGCGGAATACTTGGAAATGGATTTTATATGTTTAATTGTGAAATATAAGTTTATATACATGTATTTTTATCATGTAAAAACTTTCAGTTGTTTTTTATTCTAAGAGATGTTAAATTTGCGAGCATGGCCAGTTTTATACACAATTTCTATTAACCAAGATTTCTGATATTCTAGGTATTAGCGACCCCAATTAGCTCGTATAAACACGATTGTACCGTAATTTTGTTTTGAAAAAAAAATATGAATTAATTCAAAATGTTATTTGGAATATTAGATTAATAACTTAAATTAACTATTAGTTTCGGCTAAATAAAAACTGATTTAATATATTTAAAACATATTTGTTAATTTTTTTAATAAGAGATAGGAATACGCGCGAAGAACAGTTAGTTGACCCTAAAGCCTCAAAATTCGACATTTTTTACAGCTCTAATATCTACGGATTGATTATCATTCTAGATATCTTAATGTCAGAAGAGCGATTACCAGTCTGGACGCTTATTTTATTTCTTTAACTCTCTTCGCAGGAAAAACAATATGCTTCCCAACGAATAGTCTGTGAAAGGCAAGTGACCTGAGTTTTTACTTCTAGGTTTCTCACGGGTGTCAGAATTTTAATATCACTGATTCTGATAACTATTATGTTTTTCGCTTTGTTTAATTGTTGAATTCCTGTTTTTAAATAAGGTGAATATTATTACTTGGAAATACTGATACTCAAATCTAAAGACAACCCTGATCTTTGATAAAACGTATGTTTCTACACGTGACGGGATGAAAATAGTTAAAACAAAATTACATTACTTTTGAAACAACGGAAACATTTCTGAGGTAATAAGGAACTGTGTTGCATTTGTTCTTTACATTGCATTAATTTAATGTTCCATTGTATTCTGTTTAATATTGTAAAGATAATCTAAATAACTAACACAATTTAAGGAGTCTCAGTAAACATACCTTTTACCTGGTAATGCAACATGCATGGTTTAGCAACATGCCACATTTCATTTTTTTTTCCTCAGTTTCTATAAAACATATAAATGAATAAAATTTTTAATAGCGCTAATATAATATATCTTCTATTTAAAATATTTTTTTAATATTCTACATTGAAATTTTATTTTATTTTTTAATATTTAATTTCGATAAAAAATTTTAAATTGTTTTTTTAATTTGCATCCACTGCACGAAAGACTGTAGAAAAACTGTTGGTTCAAGAGCCCTCCAAAATATTGATAATGATGTAAAACTAATGTATCTTGAAATTATACTTCATTTAAAAAACATGCATTTATTTATTTAAAATTTAATTTAAATTATCAAAATTTAAAAAATATATATAAATTGCTAATTTTAAAT
The DNA here is from genome assembly GCA_964019185.1 of Maratus speculifer. Lineage (NCBI taxonomy): Eukaryota > Metazoa > Arthropoda > Arachnida > Araneae > Salticidae > Maratus > Maratus speculifer. The sequence goes on along the minus strand of OZ025289.1, from coordinate 101,864,385 downwards.
AATCAATGCAATTATAACACTAAATTTGAAATATAAGTTATTTTTTAACTTAAAATGAAGATATTTACCAAGTTTCACTCAAATTTCTTTTTTAGTTTTTGTGAAATGTTGCATGCAGTGAATGCAAGTCAGGGAACAATTTAAAAAAAATTTTTATCAAATTAAACGTAAATAAAATAAAATAAAATTTCAATATAGAATATTTTAAATAGAGATTTAAGTTGTCTATATGAAAAATTTTATGCATGTATCTTTCATAGGGATTGAGAAAAAAAAAATGTGACATTTTGCTAAATTGCACCACCAGGTAAAAAGTAAGACTCTCGAGAGCCTTTAAACAAGTGGATAAGTGTGATCGCAGATCGCACAAAGGCTTTCGTTTAATATCTCCTTCAAAACATTTTATCATTAAACTAACAAACGAAAAGTGGTTATTCGGCGCTATTTTGGATTTATTCACCAATCGTGCCAATCAAAACAAAATATTGAATTCTTCCCTTAAATGCTGCTTTCATCGCATAGATTTGTTGATTTCTCCATCAGTATCTACAGATTTAGTGAAGTAAATAAAATTATGTATAAAAATAAAATGTTACAAAGCTTAGCATAAATTTAAGGGAGACCAAACCGGTCATCAGAGGCGGCTAGTAATTTAAATGAATAGGAATTCATTAAATTTAAAAAAAAAAATGTTTCACTTTGCATGTCAAAATAGAGGATAAATATGATGAAATAAAAACAAATAAAAACGTTTTACACGGAATTTATTTAAAACAGTTATTTACGTTGCATGCACAATAATTTTATTTAAACTTGCGTGCAACAATTAGAAGAAATGAAATTTAAATTTTGAAATTTACGCTATCGCAAATTTTTAAATTTATAAATATATCACATTTTTAATTTTTACACCATCGTATAGAGGGGAAAATGTACTTTTAAATGTAATGTGTTTAAACGCTGTATCTCGATTTATTTTTGAGATATTAATTTTTTTGTAGTTTTTAATACCAATTTTGTAGTTGTGGCAACAGAAGTACTCCAATTCTTTTTAAAGCGTAAAAAAGAAATAATTTTTATATCTATTTAAACTTGCGTGCAACAATTAGAAAAAAAAAAACTTCAAACAAGTGGGTAAGTGTGATCCGAGATCGAACAGATGGTTTCGTTTAATATCTCTTTCAAAAAATGTTATTCTTATTCTTATTATGTGTTATAATCTATATATGTCAAAATTTAAAGCCATTGATTTTTGGTTTTCCCAAACATAACAAAATTTAGAAAATAGCACCTTCTCGGACGACACTCTCTTCCCCCTGAATGTTTTCACTTTTGCAAATATTTAATGTTAAGAAATAATATTTACATTAATGCTCAGTAAAAAAAAAAAAAAAAAAAAAAAAAAAAAAAAAAAAAAAAGCATTCAAATTGCAATAAACACGCCTGTCTAAAGAAAAAAGACAACATTGCCCTTCCCCCAACAAAAATTAAATTTATTTTAAATTTATAAAATTTGTATTATGTGTTGTAAACTACGTCAAAGTGTAAAAGAGATCATTTAGTTTTCCTAATTTTAATAAATTCCCGTTAATTGTCTGTGCCAAAAACTATCTTTTCTATAAATTTAAAAATTTATTTTTTCATAAATTGGAAAGTTGTGGTTTGAAAAAAAAAAAAAAAAAAAAAAAAAATAGATTTTATGAATTAGCACATGAAATAACAACCACATGCAGAAGTCCCATATTTGTAAAATCAATAATTAAAAAAAAACTAGTCGTTGGAGGCCACCGTAATACTTACCCATCATTTATATGCATATGAAAATAAAACATGTGAAAACTATTTATACAATGTATTTCAATTCCAAAACTAAATTTAAATATTGCTAATAGTAACACATAGTAATACTCTATTAATGAATTGCTGATGCACCAATTTCAACAAATTATATAAAACGCCAAACTATTCAAGAAGTATAAAAACATTTCATATTTATTTACTTAGAAGGTGTCACAAATAAAAATTAAATTAAAGAGTTGACATGTTTCGGTTCATTAATAAGAACCGTATTCATAACATATAAAATCAGTAGAAAATTAAATGACACTGGATATAAATATAATTTAAAAATCAAAACAAAACATTGCGCCCGCTATGATCGTGAATATAGCCATTGCCAACCTTTCAATGTTGGCAATGTTGGCTTTCAGGTTGGCAATGGCTATATTCACGATCATAGCGGGCGCAATGTTTTGTTTTGATTTTTAAATTATATTTATATCCAGTGTCATTTAATTTTCTACTGATTTCATATGTTATGAATACGGTTCTTATTAATGAACCGAAACATGTCAACTCTTTAATTTAATTTTTATTTGTGACACCTTCTAAGTAAATAGATATGAAATGTTTTTATACGTGAATGAAAAAAGGTGAAGTGATTTTGTTTTAGTTTTTGAAAAAACGAAAGCTAACAACAGTTTTAACATATTCAAGAAGTACCAAATTGCGTAAAAGAAACATCCTTATAATTCCAAAAATAATAATCATATTAACTAACAGTTTACTGTGTTGGAATAAGCGTCTCATTTTCAATTAAAATATACCTCTGAATTGAAATTTGAATGAAATACAAAGTCGTGAAAAATCGAAGAATGTGGAAAATAGGATTACAAATATCTCGACAACTAATAATCCAATCGACTTCGTTCTTTATGCAAAATTTGTGTTTTTTATTGCCTTTTACATGAATTCCTTAAAATAAAAAAATTCGAAAAATTTTATATACCTTTCATCAGAACGAATTTTTCAAGAATCCGGAAAAAATAGTTAAGGATAATCGAGGTTGCTGATATTCAATAGGCTTCGTCCCATTCTTACATACTAAATACATACAAAATTTCAAGTCTCTATCTCAATTTGTTCGTGAGATAGAGCGTTTACAGACAGACAGACAGACGGACGGCAATTTTTTTTTTTCTAAAAATATGTTTTTCGAAATCTCCAGTGTCTAAAACGTGTAAATCCGACAAAAAAAATTTCGATTTTCAAAACGATTGCAAGACTTACCCTATACTACGTATAATGGGTAAGTAAAAAAATTGTACTGCAATTATCAAATCCTAGTTTTTTTTAAAAAAAAAAAAAGAAAAAAAAAGCAATTTAGTAATTTTCTCTAATAAGGAGAATGATATGCGAATACTTTTATGCAGCCCTGTATATGAGATATAGAATTTATATATAAAGAGTAATGTGCATAAAAGTAATTAGATTTGAAAGCACATATCGAATTTAAACGTATCCTCTAGCAATTATTGCGCAAAGACAGTACTGTAACAGATTTCTTTTGCGTGTCCCTGTAAATTAATTTTTAAAAAAATGCTATGAATGCTCTATTTTAACGCGATCGTTGTGAAATATTCGGTGATTTATATCAGTTTAAGTACATTTGAAATAGCGCAATGTCATTAAAATACTCTCCAAACGATATTTCCCCATATACCATAATGTAATCGAATTCTTTTGAGTGCCCTTGTAAATGAACCATTAATCGATATAATTATCGTATAGCTAAAAATTGGGTGTCAAAATATTCATAATTCAATAAGCTTTCATTTAATAATAATAATAATAATAATACAGTGAAACCTCCAAATAAGGGACACTCCGAATAAGGGACACCTCTATATTTAAGGGACAAAACTTCCGGTCCCAATCCCTTGGTATAGGGCGTGTAATGTATTAACCTCTGAATAAGGGACACTCTATTTAAGGGACAGTTGAGAATAAGATCAAAGTGACTGGTTTTTGTATTTCAGATAATGAAGTAGTCTGCGATGAAAATAAAAATGCAGATTTTTGTGAATTTGTCAAACAGACAGGCAGTCATGCGGATACAGTGGCATATGACGCAATTGATGAGCATTTATTTATCCACAATTATATAATTTGACATCAATAAGTTTATCCGCATTGAAAGTAATGCGGTAAATTTTGAGTATGATTCTGAAAATGGAGAATAAAAGAAAATTGAGAAATAAAGAACTTTACAAACGACTTTAAGCTATTCTCAAATCTAAAAAAGCGTTAAGACGTAATTTTTTTTAATTTATTTATATTCGGAAAAGCCTGAAGCCAGAAAGCATTGTTTTTTAGAAAATGTATAATCGATTTTTTTTTTTTTTTTTTTTTTTTTTTTTTTTTTTGCAAATGTAATAGATTTTTCAGAAAATATTGTCAAAGTAGGCGTTTTGAAATGAATTTTCACGTGAAAGAATAATATCTACTCAATAAAGGATAAAAAAAAGTCTTTGTCATACGATCAAAATCGTTTATAACTTAATAGATAATTTATTTATCGAAAAAATGAAAACACATTTCAATTCCAAATCGCTTCCATAATCAAGCATTCCAATTTTAATTGTGTCAAAACATTTTCCACTTGATAAGCACAGCAGTTGAGAGATTTGTTGCCTTAAAATACGCAAAGCAATTAAATACTTTTTTTTTTTTTTTTTGTAAATACTGCTGGTAATGAAGAACTAAAATTTATAAGTATGGTAAATAGGTAAATGAACACTTGAAAGGTTTGTACTAAAAAATTGAGATTTGCAAAGCAATTCCTCTTGATTGATTACTTCAAATATTTTTTTTTAAATGTTTTAATACTTTTTGCATGTACACAGTTTGCATAAAAAATGCAATTCAAGAATTCTACAAATCATTTAATGATTTAATTATTAATTGAAAATTTTAATTAATTAGTCCTTTTTTTATTTTTGTCCTATTAATGTAATTTATACACTTGGGGTACATTTAAATCTCACCTTTTATATGCTTTGTTATTTTTATATCATTCATAACGATTAATTAAAAACAATATAAATAAAATATGCTTTTTTAAAAAAAATACTAACCGACTTCAAAAAAAAGCGCTAAAAAGAATTAAATAATTCTTTAAAATCCTCTAATGACAAAATGTTATCCAACAATCAGACATCGGATATCAGATACCCGCATAAAAACGGTTAAATTTAATATATATAATTTAATAGCCACCAAACATGGATTTTAGAGAAAATATCTTTTATAAGAGATGAATTTGCATATTTATGATTTAATTTATGAATATATACATATAAAAAGTAAAGAATTACTTTTTGAAGTCGGTGCCAAACAATCACAATCAATAATCACCATCACAATTTTAATTATGGTACTAAGCAAAATATATTCACATTTCTTATTTTATTTAAGATATTTTGGCACCAACTTCAAAAAGTATTTCATTACTTTTTATATGTATATATTCATAAATTAAATCAAAAATATGCAAATTCATCTCTTATAAAAGATATTTTCTCTAAAATCCATGTTTGGTGGCTATTAAATTATATATATTAAATTTAACCGTTTTTATGCGGGTATCTGATATCCGATGTCTGATTGTTGGATAACATTTTGTCATTAGAGGATTTTAAAGAATTATTTAATTCTTTTTAGCGCTTTTTTTTGAAGTCGGTTAGTATTTTTTTTAAAAAAGCATATTTTATTTCGTACTTTTTAGTTATTTATACTGTAATACTCAATTATTTATATTGACATATGATGTCTATTTGCAATGCATTGACTAATTGATGTACTTTGCTCGGAGTTGAAGTATTCAATTTGCAGGCCAATTTCCTATTTCATTTTCAGATATTCGAAAGCAACTTAAAATGTCAGTTAGTATCGTTGTCGATCTTTCGGGTTTTCGGATGTAGTAATTTGTTTAGATAAGATTTCGCTCTTTGAAAAGTTACAGCATTCATCAAATTTTACGATCCACATCGATTTGTACGGAACTCAGAAAAAGATACCGATATACACGGTTTTCCAAACTACACAAAATGTAGGAATCTTCCATTCCAAAACTTGGCGATAGTCACCTGAACGAGTACGATTATACGAATGCAAGAACAACACACACATATACATCTAACTTGTGTGCTCGACATGAAAGCCTACTTATAAGTCATCATCAATATACAGGGACGAAATAGCGCAAGAAAATTTTTATAATACGAAGGAAATACAGCCGGGAGCTCCCCGAAAAGAGTGTGTGCAATGGAACCAGTGGGATTCGAACCCATAACCTCCTACGCTCGCAAGCGATTAGCAACGTGGTGTCTTGACCACTCGGCGACGAGGTCCCGAGTGCAAGAAATTAACTATCTTCACTTTAATGGCAAGCTCGTCAAAATGTTTCCCATTTTCTTTTCTCTCCATTCGTCTCAACCAATCAAATATCCCCGTATATTACTACTTTGATATTGAAGAATTCTGTCAGAAGAAAATCTAAAAGCATTCCGATCTTTAACTCAATAACTGAACCTGAATCTCAAGACAGTATCGATCCACATAGCAATGTACTTTAATTTCTTTGTGCATCCGGTATAAAAAGCACCCTGATACCATGGCAACACTAGATACCGGGCTCGCTCATTCCTTATCATGACGTTACAAAAGATGCCTGGTCGCTATCAACGACATATAACGATTAGTATAATACGATAGGCTGTCTTCTTTTGTACCAATCACCTCTTTTGTACCAGCCACCTTTTATCACGTCATGATAAAGAATTAGGAACCCCGGTATCTAGTATAGCCCTGCTGATATACAGGCACTTGTGCTCTGACATATAAAGCTGCTTTAAATGTGGATTTTCAGCTTTTTGAGACGATGTTCGATGTATGTAAACATCGATGCAGACCTTCCATTTCGGTGTATACGAGAATTTATCCAGTTAAGATTTCGCACTTTGGAAAGAACTCGCATGTCTGCAACAATGACTACACTGTTAAAAATTTGACCCATTTACTGCTGCGTCACTCCACCACTTTTATAGAAAACAGTTGCTTTACAGTGTTATGGAGCATTCTCTTTGGTCATAAAAGAGATATTCTATAAAAGCTGTGGAATGATGCTGCAGCAAATGGGTCAAATTTTCAACAGTGCACACTGTAAAAAGATTGACCCTTTTCTGCATCGTCACTCCACGGCTTTTATAGAATATCTCTCTTTTGACCCATGAGAATGCTCCATAATAGGATGAAGTGATCGTTTTCTATAAAAGCGGTGGAGTGACGATGCAGCAAAAGGATAAAATTTTTAACAGTGTACGATCCATACACTGTTAAAAATTTGACACATTTGCTGCAGCATCATTCCACCGCTTTTATAGAATATCTCTTTTATGACCAATAAGAATTCTCCATAGCAATGTAAAGTAACCGTTTTCTATAAAAGCGGTGGAGTGATGCTGCAGCAAATGGATAAATTTTTAACAGTGTATTCTTTTTTCCCCACTATTTAGTGTAATGAGATTGACCAATCAGAAGCCTGCATTTTTGCAAACTTTTCACTGTTTGAAGTAAACAGCGAAAATTTCGCAAAAAATGCAGGCGTCTAATTGGCCAATCTGATTTTGCTAACAACGAAAAAGAACTTAGCCGCGATCCTGCAGATTTTGCGTTATCAACGAAACCAGACTGACTAATTAGAAGACTGCATTTTTGCGAAATGATCGCTGCTTAAAGTAAGAAAATTTTCTTATTGGTCAGTCTTATTTCGCAGTAGCGCAAAATCTATCTGAATCTGGACCAGTCAAAATTTCGCAAGATCATGTATCTGCGTAAGAGCAACAACATGAAAAATGAACGCTTCGCCATCGACCACTCGCCCTGAGAGGAGTTTTTAATGTTACCAACAAACATTGCAATATTTGATTGGCATTTGAGGAAAGCTTGTGGGATAAATCGAAAAACTGATTAGCTATTAATCCATCGTGACGTTCTTTGACGTCAGAAATGATTGTGATCCATTAAACGACTACTTGTAAAAGAATCTGAATTTTAGTTTTTAGTTTTAAAAAGTTCTAATCAACAGATGGATGGAGCATTTCCATTGGTCAAAATAGAGATCTATACAAACGGTGGAGTCATTTTGCCGCTACAGCTGCAGATTTCTAGCAGTGTAAATTTTCACATTGATCAATCTTCTTTCGCTAACAGCGCACAATTTATCTATACTGTTAAAAAATTGAAACATTTGCTTCATCATCACTCTACCGCTTTTATAGAAAATGATTACTTCACTGTATTATGGATCATTCACATTGGTCAAAATAGAGATATTCTACAAAAGCGGTGGAATGATGAAGCAGCAAAAGTTTCAAATATTAAGCGATGCAGGTCTCGGCCGTTGTTCAGCCCAGATTTTACACGTTGTAGAAAAAAAGATCTCATATCTGTGTTTGAGTAATTGCCTGAAAGATGAACGCTTTTAATTGGATGATTGCATCTAAAAGAATTTGAATTTTTAAAGTTTTTATTTTAAAAAAGTTCTAATTATCAGAATTTAATGAAATTAAAATGGGACCACACGGGTATCTTATGCTTTCAAACAAAAAAAGAATTATCAAAATCGGTTCATATTTAAAGAAGTTATGAGTGAACAACAAATACATACAGGTCGAAATCATAACCTCCTCTTTGAAGTCGGTTAAAAAATTCTGAATAAGGGACACCTCTATTTAAGGGGAGAAAAGTTCTGGTCCCATAGGTGTCTCTTATTAGTTGGTTTCACTCTAATAATAAAAGAAACTGATTTTTTGATAAACTTTAAGGTAAACTGACACAACATTCAATTTCTCTAAAAATCGATCATAGCTATTTTCAATTGCAGTCTGGGAGCATTCCCTAGAGCTAGGCGAATAAATATGAATGGACGTAAATGCATTTGTCGAAAAAGAAAAAAAAAAAATGCTTCATTTTAATATGTGCTAAAGAAACGGGCATGCATCTGATAAGCTACGTCATGCATTGACCCACTGATCGATCAGCTACGTTATGTTTTAGAAAGTGAATTCATTATCTAGGTTTTTTCCCCCCTCTCTCTCTATTGATTGTTTCATATCAAAAGGCAAGTAATGAAGCAATATTCATTCAGTTATTCATTTATTTATTATTATCATTTTATTTATTTAATTAATTTAAAATAGTGTGCACATTGTCATAAATTTAAAGCATAGGCAATGTAAGAGTTTAAAGTTTAAAATAAGGTTATTATTTTTTTCCCCTCCCTGTTCTTTTGAAATTATAATTCAATTTTTTATAACAGTTTTTGATTGCATAAAACGTCAATTCATAGTATCATAAGTAATAATTTTAGGGTATAAAATAATAGAATTTTTACTGTTTATTTTTTAGACCGGCGTTCTAAACATCTTATAGCACCCGGGGATCGTATTTAAATTAAAATTTTGTATTTTTTTTTCTTTTCTTTTAACGTAAATAAATTTTTATGTGATAAAGAACATCATTTGAAGTATTTTTGCAGTTGGAACTGTACCTTTAAAACTAATGGTTTAGGAATTGGGTCAATGACAAGAAAAGACACCATGTATTATACCAGTGTTTCAAAAGTTCGGTTTTACAAAAATTAAATGCGATTGTAAAAAAAGAAGAAGAAGAAGTATGGGTTTGAGAGAATACGGTTTGCATATAAATATTCAGCATTTGATACAGAATTTTGTACGACACACACTACACAAAAACAATGTTGAATCCAGAGGGTGACCCGGGGGACATCCCCCCCGGAGCAGTGGAATGCCCCACCCCCGGAAAATTTAAGATTTTGGGTTTTCAATGGTCAAAAAGTGCCATGTCCCTCCCCCCGGAACTCTATAATGTCCCCCGCTGAGCCACAGAAATCCCTCCCGGAGAAAAGTGCCTGAATTCAACACTGTACACAAAGCTTGAAATCTCGACAGTTGAGAGCGCTGCTGTAGATAATTCCATGGAATAATTTCACATTGCTCACATAACACAAGATTTAGATACATAAAAGGAAATGCTCAATATTTTCTAATGTTTTTGTATCCAAATCTTGAGTAAATTTGAGCGTGTGAGCAATATGGAATTATTCCATGGAATTAATCTCCAGTAGTGGGCTTTATTGCCGAGATTTTGAATTTTTTTTATGTATGTCATCCAAAATCTCGCTCCAAGCTGAATATTTAACGCATGTCCCACCGACACATACATTTTTTTTTTTTTTTTTTTTTTTTTTTTTAAATCGCGTTTTACTTTTGCACCGAACTTTTGAAACACCCGTATACAAAACAGCAGCAGTAACAAACAAAGAAGATAGTTTTTTCAATTTAGATTAAACACCCCCTCCCCCTCTACTTTTAAACTAATTACACTAGTTACATTTGTCTTATTTTTATTTTTTATTTTCGATATACTTATTCTTATAATATTTTAGATATTATAAGAATTTGGAAATAATTAATGGCAAAAATGTTTTATCATTACACATACATATATAAAAGCATATGCAAATAGACATAAAAGTTTTTTAGGTTTGTTTATAAACTACCTATATTATTTGGCAACAAATATCACTTTCTGAAATCCAAATTGTGCTAAGCTTTTTAAGAAAACGCCAAGGCTCATATAAAGGAAAAGTACTCTACTTTCATATTCATAACATATTAGAATTCTATCTTGCTCAAGAATTGTTTTCTTTACAAACATTAATGTTGATTCAATCTCCGAAATGAAGTTATAAATAATTTTGCTTTGCTAGTTTTTTGTTTGAATTTTTATTATTTATGATAAATTGTGTTAAAAATATATAAGATTTAATATATAAAATAAATAAATAAATAAAACATTAAAAAGGAAAAATTATGAAAATGAAGATTTCAAATACCAATCAAATCATCAACAACATGCGGGAATTCTTGCCTAAATGAAACACTGTTTTTTTTTTTTGTAATTTTTATTGAAAACATTGATAACAAAAATGTGTAAGAACTTTGAAGAATGTAAAATGTACACTTAAATGTTGCACACTCGATGTTTATCTTAAATGTAACTCATCTGTGAATATGATTTGTGAATACATACGACATATATACACGATGCATAAAACTAAAACAATAGTATTTCCTTCATTTTTTTCTTTCCCTTTTATTTTCCTGAATAAAGTGAAAACCAATTCTATAGAATTCTGTTAATGATCAATAAAATTTTTATGATTCTGAAGAGATATTAGGTGCATTATTGTTTGGTAATTTCCCATAACGTCCTTCTTCTACCCGTAGTGTTGAAATTCGCTGTTTTTCCATAATTTACTTCTAACTCGTATTTCCTGTTATAAAAAAATCCAAGAGTCAATTCTGACTTCATTAGTATTTCCATTTACCCGCGTTTTTCTATTTTTAAAAATTCACCCTGGTCAGTGTTTTGAGTTTAAAATAAGTGCCTATAATTTAAAAGCCTTTTTTTTTTTTTTTTTTTTTTTTAACATAAAACACGTGGGTTTGAATTCATATACATTTTTCATGGAATTTTAATTAATTTTTCAAATTTAAGCAATATTTAGTCAAATTTTAGTAAAAAATTACGTTTATACCAAACCTTCTATAACAAAATCTATTCAATATATATCGTATATATATCGTAAACTTTTTTCAACAATATGTTAGAATACTTACCTGTTTTGTGAAGCAAAATGTTTGCAATACGTCTTAAATTTACTAACATATATAAAATTTGGTGTACAAAACATTATTTTTTTAATGTATATTTTTCAATAAAAATGGCTCTTAAATTAATATTTTCAAACTTGCAAACTCTATATCATTGCTTCATAATATACCGTAGATGAGCAGAAACTTGTCACGAAATTTAATTTGAATATCTTAACTCTTTGCAATTGCGAAAACGTTGAAATGAATTAATGACACCGGAATTTGAAAACAAATTTATTTGTAAATAAGAAAAAAATATATTTCACGCAAATAATAAACCGAAATATTTTTTACGAAAATGCTAGTATCAATATGTCATTTGGTAATTAAAATTAAGTGGTTTCGTAAACATACCAGCGCCCTTCAAGGGGTTAAAAAAATCTTGTAAGAAATGATGTTCTCCGTAAAAGTACACAATCAAAAACGCAGTCTACCAGATAACGCAAATTAAGATTTTGATCGAGCACAAAAAATTATGCATAATGTTTAAAATTTTAAAATCCATCATAATTGTAGGTATTTATATATCTGTGTATATGTTATTATATGTTATATATTTATGTATTAAAATGTATTCTTTACTTTTCTGTGACTCTTTAAGCGGCCACTTCCGGTTTCAGAAAGTCCATATCTGGTTTATATTTTGGGCTAGAGCTTTGCTTTTTATTATTGCTGAACCACAAGTAAAGCATTTTTGGTTTCTTAAATGTTTGAAATTTAATTTAAAATAATAAAGAAGAAATCGCACAATTTGTCGCAAAAACAGCGATTTGAGGGTAGCGTTGCAAAGGTTAGAAAAAACCCGGGAATAAACCGGGTTTTTAGGAATAAACCTGGAAAAAACCCGGGATTTTTTGTAATAATTCGGTCTTTTGGGAATAAACCTGGGAATAAACCTGGTCTATTGGAAATAAACCCGGGAATAAACCGACTTTTTGCAACTCTATTTGAGGGTAGGGCAGGGCAGGCATATAACATAAAGCTTTTGCTATATAATGAGAAGGAGTATTATGTTGAAAAAATAAAAGAAAAATACCGTGGTTACTGCTTAGCAATTACAAGATGCCTTTTGTTAATGCATAGGGGTATTAATTTTACCTTTAAGAGTGTATTCCAATCCAAACTGCTTATTTTCTGATTTATTTTTAAATTCATTTTTGCTCTCAAACGCATCAAACTGGCAAATTCTCTTATTTAGAAACCACACAATATGTAACGCTTGTCGATTTTTTGATAAAAGCAGAATATATTTAAAAAAAAAGTTCGAGTTTTCTAAAGCGGGATATATAGGAATAAAAAAAAATGGATATACTGAGAAATTAATTGTTCATAAATCAAATTCTAATGAACTGGATGAGAAATGAAATCACACGGCGGCACCTTATACATCTCTTCGAAAATCACTCCAGCAGGCTTCATGATTCTACTTTTAAAAATGAGTCTGAAAATGTATCAGAAAATTTCGAACTGTTGCGGGTGGAAAAATATTTTTTTCGAATACACCCTTAAGGCCCCAGTCCTCGCTCGAAGAAAAGCTCGCGAGCTAATGCTATTCCTATGGGGAAGCATATTTCTAATAACTCTTTCGCATTTTAACATTTTTGAATAATTTTTTTTTTTTTTTTTTTTTTTTTTTTTTTTTTTGCATTAGATAGCTGAGGTGCATGCCGAATGCGCACCTTTTTTACTTTTTCGATTTTGGTTGCAGATATTTTTTACAAAGTTAGTTTCACTTTCAAAACCGGTTTCAAAACTGAAAGTGCTTTTTAAAAAATATATCTGCAACCAAAATCGAAAAAGTAAAAAAGGTGCGCATTCGGCATGCACCTCAGCTATCCAATGCAAAAAAAAATATTCAAAAATGTCAAAATGCGAAAGAGTTATTAGAAAAATGCTTCCCCATAGGAATAGCATTAGCTCGGGAGCGTTTCCTCGAGCGAGGACAGGGGCCTTAAAGGAATATCATTAAAAATTTCTGTCATTCGTGCAAAAGCGCCATTCGAGATTTTTTGTTCGACATAGCAAATCCAGAATTATCTGTTAATTTTTACTGTGTTAATTTTCCATGCATATTTTCTGTTAATTTTTCTTGGATTAGCTTTTCATGCATATTTCCAAAGAAATAATTTTACTACAATAATTTATCTACTCACAATGATAAATATACTGGCAAACATAAGTGAAAACAGTGAACTAATAAATAGAAAATTAAGAAAAAAATAATGGTTTTAAAAATTACAGTAGGAGTGAGTGCAGTTGTTTTCCTTATCTTGCCCTTCCTAAATGACACCGCTCTTTCGGTACGTGTAACAATTACTTAAAAAAAGAAATAATAAATAAGCAGAGCTATATATAAATAGATACATAATCATGATGCATGAAAACATTTTGAACATAATACAGATTTGACATATGTTACTTAAATTTTCCATGTATCAAACTTGGTTTTATCAACAACATTATCTGAAATATAAAATAAGTAGACACAAAATTACCTAAAATGTTAACAATTAGTGTCGTCATGCCGTATGCATATGTTTTAGTCGACTTATTCTGAAAAGCACTCTTCCATATTTCCAAATCGCCTATTTTAAAGAAAATTCGTGACTGGACTACATAATATGTTGGATTCAGATCGCGTTTCTTCCTGAACAATTTTACTATTTTGAAGGCCATTTATTTTAAATAGATATATTTATTTTTTATTTAATTCGTGTTTTTTACAGTCAGTTAGATGACTGAATGTTTAATCTTCCGTACAATATAAATTGGGTATAATCATCAATGTGTATTTATAAGAACTTTCGTTATAAAAAACTGCAAGAAGAAAATGGCAGTCTAATTATTTTACATACTTGAATAGCGCTTATAAAATTTGTTTTAAGTAGAAATTGAATAATAATGATAGCAATTTTTCATTTAAGCAATGTAAAAGTACACTTTACTACAAATTTAAAACATCCAATATTCGTTTTTCGATCAATTCAGGAAAAGCAATGATTATAAGTTTCAATGATTATGAGTAAGAGCACATAAGAACAAATTTTTGGCAAGTTAATTTCGAAAATGCCAGCATATTTTGCGTCGAAGATATGTACAGTGTTATGTTCTTACTTCGAGGATTCAGTATTTGAATATTGCATGGAATAAATGACCTTGAGCTATATTTCTGTAATAATCACTTACGACAATCGGAACAATAAAAGATAAGCATCACGGAAAACTTGTGATACAAATAATTGTACTCTATTGAAATAACTGCAGTAATGACTTCGCTGATGTAGACTACTACATCATGTTCAGTCAGGTGCATCGGTTTTTCTCTTTAACAATTGCATAAACCTTGCTTTAACAAGTAGATTCATTCACTGTATTTAAATTTTTATACTATTTCTGAGTTTCATGTAATCTTTTTGGATATTCCATTTATTCTTTTTTTATTCTTTTTGTTTCTTTGCACAGACATACACATCTTTAATAAGACAGTCAGTCACTGTGAAGTCACAAACGGTCAGAAATGTGATAGTACTATGTAATAAAAATGTAAATTTAATTAGTCATCTAGTACACGATTCTTATTGTTAGTTTCAGAGATAATTAATAAAATAAAATAGTTTAATTTGGGGGGATATTCCATAAGACCTAGTTGATCTATGTGAAAACGAAAAATAAAATAAATAACTAGACGGATTATTCTTTTCTTTTCTTTCTTTTTCTTTAAAAGCAAATATTACGTCATATTGGAAATATAATGACAAAATGCAGGTGAATATATAAAGTTATGTGAATTTGTAAAAACGTATTGAAACATAATAAAAATCGGACTATGAAAATGTTGGCATATTTAACCCTTTTGAAGTTCTCTGATTTTTTTTCCCGTTTTAAAATCTATTCCACATATATATGTGCGTATGTATGCGTGTATATTAGAATTTTCACAAAAGATTTAGGTCTCTGGATCTGGAGCTCATTCTTAGTGATGAAACTGGGTTTATCCCTAATCTTGTTTTGCTTATATGTGTACTTTAAATAATTATTTTTTATAAATATATAAATACGATATTTTATATATGCAAGTTAATTTTGTTTTTGCGTGAAAATTGATTAATGACTTTTCTTTATTAAGTAAATTGTATATATATGGAAAAAAATTGTTTCCATCTATCGAATAATAAACAGATTACTGTAAAAAAAGTGCCATTTTTCCCGCTATGTTCTTATACTGGAAAACACCATTATTTGTTTATTTATTTATCGTATTTTAAGTAAGTTTATTAAAAAATGGGTGACTTAAATGAAAGATTTGAAATGTATCTGATGAATGTCTTTTAATTTTATGTATTTTAAATGAAATGAAAAAGTATGGCG
The DNA here is from genome assembly GCA_964019185.1 of Maratus speculifer. Taxonomy (NCBI): domain Eukaryota; kingdom Metazoa; phylum Arthropoda; class Arachnida; order Araneae; family Salticidae; genus Maratus; species Maratus speculifer. The sequence continues at coordinate 101,848,435 of OZ025289.1, read as the reverse complement.
GTGGAAGCATATTTGGCGATTTATCACCTGCGCCTGCTAACATAAAAATACACAATTGGCCGCATATGAAAAGTGAAGTGGGTAACCCGGAATTGTTGATGACAGTCACATGACTTAAGCTTTTATAATATAATGTAATATATAACATAAGGACAACATATACAATAAGGACATTAATGATTTTATTACTACAAAAGACAAAGAGTGAACATAAATTTTAATGTTATTTACAGATAATAAAATATACATAAAAAAATAGAAATGCAATTTACTTCAATTTTTTGTGAAGAATAAAATGATAGAAACCTGTTTTCATTTTCCATTTACTCTTGGACGATTTTTACAATGCAAATTTCTTAATATTATTTTTTTTTCAGCATGTGTGCTTTCATCTATCCTTGCTCCAAGTAATTAACTAATGCTTCACTGTGTACTAATGGGTCACAGTGACTTAATTTTTGATAAGTTACAACATTTTCTTCATCACTTTCGTGATATTCTTTGAAATTCCTTCTTTCTTCTGAAGCGCAAGTGATACGCTTCAAAATATCACTTTCAAAATATCATCATCACCAAAAACTTCGTGACATTGAAATTTCGGAACTTTATTCATTAATCCATTTTGGTAGCACTTGTTTCTTCGTTTACATTTTTAGAACCGTTTTAACTTTCTCAAATCTTCTAAGATTTTATTCTGAAAATCAATAAAATCATTATCATCTGTAAAAATTTCATTTTCTTCATTGAATTAAATTGCCCTAAATTATTTTTTTAACTATTGTGCTTTTTACTAGTTTCTATTCACCATCAACATAATAAATTGTACCTAAAATTGTAACATTTTTATAATTCCGGTTAATCTGCAACTCTGATAATCCGATCCCGATTAATTGAGTCAGTGGCTGAGAGATTCTGCTTTCGAAGCTGGTTGACGTGAGGTGCTGGATTTGAACCCAATCGTGCCCTTCGGCTTAACCGTTCAGAGTTTTCGTGGTTTTCTTCGAATCTTGGATTTCCTTGTGTAAATATGGGTTAGATTCCCTTAGAAAAACCCCCATGGAGGACACTCCCCCTAGAGCCTATATTCCTTGTGCAGATAATCGGCTGTCATATATAACAATAACACACCGATTAATTGAGCGTTTACTGTAATTCCTGTAGTTTATCCCTGTTGTTCCCTTTTATTAAAAAAATAATAATAATGGAGTAATTTTATTGCCATTGCAGATTATTACTGCAGAAATGTAATTAAAATTAGAAACAAATTAATATTTCGAAAATTGATTCAAATTTAAAAATTCTATTACCAGTATTAACATTTGGGGATCAATATGGATAATTGGTGTTAATTTCTCCTCTAAAAAATTCAACATCTCAGAAGAAATAGTTGTGAAACTTAATCAGTTGTTTCATAAAAAAGAAATTAATAAATTCTTTACATTAAGATTTTATATATATAAGGTAAAAATACATGAAAAAAATTGACATAATTATGTTTGGATTGATTAAGACTAATGCTACCGAGAAAAAATTAGCATGACAAAATTATTATTGCAGAAGGTTTAAAAAAATTTAAAAATTAAGCTGACATTAGAATTAGACAGTTAAAACCTAGCATCTTTATAATTCCTAACTTCTTGAACGAATGGCTTCTCGTTAGGTGTCTTAAATTAAAATTTACTATAGAATCAAAATATGAAGTCGAGTTTAGTGTTAACTTTGAAAATTTTAAAGTTTATTAATATCTCTATATGAAGATGAGCCGCTAATTATTTCTTTAATAAAAAATTAAAGAAGACAATTTAGAATCGAATGGCTATATTTTCATTTTTCTCTGAGGCAATTTCGTTGTTAAAAAAGTATGAACATTCTCTCTCTATCTTTTTTCTTTCTCTCTTTCTTTCTTTATTTATTTATTTATTTATTACTTTTTCTTTGGTTGAATGTACATAAAAACTTGATGATGACTTTGACAAACTCTTAGCATTCAGAAGCAACAAAAGTAAAAAAAAAAAAAAAAAAAAAAATCAACAACAAATTATGAGAATGCTTTCCTAAGAATCTTATAATCTATTAAGCGAAAATCTACAGAATAATTTTGAAACTTATTATACAGAAAGTCACATTTAAGAAATCGAAATTTTATTTATTTAAATGGCTCATCCCGCTACTTTGTAAAAATGTTTTTATGATGTGCTTTTTGATCGCCATCATTTGCCATTCATCAAATTTGTCATGCATTATGCATCAAATGACATTTGTTGCATAAAAGCGGCTGTTAAATGGTTATACACAACGTGTGACTGTTTATTATGCAATCCCAAACATTAAAAATTATACGTCAAATCGTCTTTTAGAGCAGCATTATGATTTTCACATGTTGATAAGCAACTTTCATATTATTATCAAACTTCTATAGTTGAAATTACTCAATCATATTATGAATAAAGGCACCAGACCTTTACTCCTTATAACGAAGTTCTTTCAGTAAAGCAACTTCATGCTCTATTTATTTATTCTCTGTAGTATCAAAACAACCGATCATGAAGGAATCCTTATAGAAATTTTAAGTATAAGGTTTATTTAACACTAATTGCTATGCACAAAATTATTTACACGTGAAAAACAACATACATTTTTTTTATATTATTTCGGAACAATATAAGCTTCTCTTTCAGAACGACTCATACTATTTCTAAAAACAAAACCATTATCTCACTGCTCTTTCCACCTCAATTTCCCTTCCGTGTCTCTTCACTTAAATTTGCTTAATAGACCCGGAGACGGCCGCACAGACAATCAATTCATCAAGTCACGAATGAAAATCTGGGATTAGTTAAATCTCAATTGCCATATTAAAATGCAATCGATTTGTCAAATCATATCTTGGTGGAAATCACCTAAAGACCCGATTTTAGCGGTTGACTCATAGGTTTACCATTATGTATTCTTGCTCCCAATCTTCCAGTTTTCATACTTTTGGGTGCAAGAAAGCACAAGGGTAAACCTACAAGTTAACCGCTAAAATCGGGTCTTTAGGTGTTTTTCACCAAGATACGACTCCGCAGACCGACCGAGCTTTAATATGCAAATCGAGATTTAACTAATCCTAGATTTCCCTCCGTAAATTCGAAGAGATGATTATATGTGTTGCAGTCTCCCGGTCTATAAGTTAAAATGAGGTTGGTTGCCTAACAACTCCTCCTTTTTCGCCGATAAGTTTGTGCTGCATGAGCGAAGCAAAATCTAACCAATTTTAAAATGAAATACTTGTAAAAGTGATATTTTTACATTTTTTAATTAAAATAAAGCAATTACTTTAATTATAGTGCAATGTTAAAGAAGGAAAAAAAAACCTCCTAATATTTATTTATTGTTATTAACGAGCTAAAAACATATATTTTGCTTTAAACCTTCTTTTAGAATCCATTTTTATCGCTTACTTATTCTTTTTATCTAATTAAACTATTATATTATTACCTGGAATTATTGCATGGAATGGTCCTATTTTATAACAGTTTTTATATATTTTTTATTTTTTTAAATCGAATTTTTAAACGACAAAAGCTTCTAAACCTAGACCAAGAAATATATTGGAAAGATTTGCAGTGGTATTCTATTTTCTTAATCCTTTTAAACCTGCGTGTTGTCATTCACTTCACTGAATAAGTCCTTGGAATTGTGAAATGTCTGTAGAATGTAGTCAAAAAAGGCTCTATTGGGGTCAATTAATTGCACTTACAATGTACTGAACGGGGTAAATTTGCAATTAAGGCTTGGGAAAAGGTATTTTTAGTTAGTGAAATTAAACAAAGAAAGTATGTCAGTTCAAATAAAGCTCGACAAGTAATAGTTGAGGTTATTGTTAGTATTTTATTTTTCTATTTTAAGATTTACAAAAGAATATAAATATTTGCTATTGTTATAAGCTGTCATTGAATTGGTGAATTGTACTAAATTTGAACTTTGAGATTTTGCAAGTACATTCAAACTTTTAATTTCGTTAACTAAAAATATCCTCCCCGATGCCTCAATGGCAAATTTGTTCCGTTCTGTACATTGTAGTGAATTAATTGATCCCACTAGAGTTTTTTCTTACTTCATTCGACAAACATTTCGAAAAAATAGAAACATTAAGAATAATATAGAAACATATGACGGAACGCAGTAACACAAAATATATAATATGAACTCTAAAATGTTCAGATTTAGTCAAAAGCCGATTAAAATAATCAACTGGAGATGTTAATAGTCAATTTTATTTTAAACATCTTAGAACTTTCAAGAATCAAGCAGGCTCTTCCTCAGAGAATATTTAATATTTTTGTTTATTTAAACAAATACGTGATTTCGTTTTGAAAATGAACGAGTCAATAATTATTAATTGAAAATTATTTAAAATGCATTTGTATAAATAAACAAAACAAAAAACAAAACAAAAAAAAATTCTCTGAAGAAGAGCCTAATTAAGGCTTGAAAGTACTAAGATGTTTTAAATAAAATTAACTATTAACATCTATGTTTGATTATTTTAATCACCTTTTAAGTAAACTTGAACATTTTAAAGTTCATATTATATATTTTGTGAAAATTTTAAGATTGATATGTATTGCACAATTGCACCATAAGATATAATAATTAAGAATGTATTCGTTAAAAAGACATACACTTGCTCATTGGTACACGAACACAAGAACTTCAATACGAACTTGTACAAGTTTAAGAAAAAATAACATTTAAAAATAAAATGTTATCTGCAAGTTCATATTAAGGTTCTTGTTTTTTTGTGTACCAATGAGCAAATTTATGTGTTTAAACGAATACATTCTTAATTACTTTGTAAGATTTTTATTTGAATTTTTCATAAATAAATAATAAGAAGAAAAAGAAAGGGAAAAAAATCTTGAAAGATGGAAAGGCCATAATACCATCATGCGGAAAGATGGATTGTAATGCCTTGTTTTATTGGACGCTTCACTCACTTGAAAACATCCGTTCGTAAATACACTATGGCAAAAGGTGACCGGCCACTTGCGATTTTAGACATTTTGTTAAATATCTAGAGAAATACTTTAGTATGTAAGGAATAATTTAACAGACAGATTGGACAAATGTTAAGATGATGCTATCATTCCTTCATTTAAATTAAAATATATATATATATATATATATATATATATATATTTAAATGTATTAATCCCTTCGTGACGGGAGCCTTTTACGAAATTTTTAATGCTTTGTCATCGGTTTTTAAAAACAGAAATTTGTGCCATATTAAATCGAGAAAATGCTTCGATTACATAAAGCAAATTTTGCAGTAAAATTTTACCGGTGGGGATAAACAAGGATTCTTAAGCCTTTTTGGCGCACGAATAAGTGTCACTCGTCCCCAAGGGGTTAATGGGTGGTTTAATTTTCACTGAAGGAATAGCGTTTTTCTTTCTGTAATTATTTTGTAATATATTTTTGGCGCACAAATTTTAAAAGTAATAATATATAATTCATCATTCTCTCAAGTGAGAAATTGATTCTTATGCGAGAGAATTGTACGATTATTTTAAAAACTTGTAGAATTTTTTTTTTTTTTTTTTTTAATTTAAACGCTCTTGATTAAAATAGAAGCACATTTTAAACCAAATCGGTGTATAAAATGTTATTTAATATGTAAAAAGTAAAAAAAAAAAAAAAATCAGTAAGGAAACCAAAATGAAATTCAAATATGTATAACTCAAATGAACCGGAATAAAAAAAAAAAGAGAGTGTATGTCGCACATCGCACAAAGAAAAAAAAAAAAAAAAAAAAAAGGTTAAGTAGAAAAGTTAAAAAGCTTTAAATAAAAGTTCTTGTGTATATTTTTTATATAAAACTTTTCGGAGGTTCTAATATTAAAAATACAATAATTATAAAATTTCTTAACCGCTTCCTTGATTTGCCCGTACGTCATACGGGCAATGTGGATTTGCTAATTATCAGCCCGTAACAGATACGGGCATCCATATTTCAATCATGATTTATTATTCTCATCATTCTCATCAGTAAATTCTGCTTTATTTAATCAGAGCATTTTCTGGTTCATTTAGGGAAACATTTCTGTTTTGAAAAACCAGTGATAAAAAATTAAAAATTTTGTAAAAAAAAAAAAAAAAAAAAAAAAAAGATTAAAGAAAAGAAAAAGAAAAAGAAAAAAAGGCATTATTTGAAAGTTTTTTTTTCCAAAAATATTTATCATTTAAGTGGTTGATATTAAGCTGGACAGATGTTGTTTTTGCCAATAATTATGGCTTCTAGTGTCTTGTTACAAAAAATTAGAAACTTTTGACATGATTTATTTTTCTTGATCACTATGATAAAAATGGCATATTTGCGTAGATCACCTAGATATATTTCATTTTCTTCTTAATAACTGCAATTAATGAAGAAAATTCTATCATAAAATTTTTGTACTACATTTTGGATGCAATCCTTTTTATGTTGATAAAATTTATCCTTGAGCAGATCGAATTTAAAGCATGGTAAATTACATTTTTTAATTTGTACCGTTTTGTATGTAAAGTTGTTTAACTGCACCCTTTAAAAACTACAAGGTTTTTTTTATTATTCAATATAAGACGATGTAATCAAAAATAAATTCTACTTAAGTGAGCGACCTTTTGTCAGTTCAATAATTTCAATAAAATAAAATCTGTCAGAGAAAAATTATTGTACCTAGTTAACAGAACATTATGAAAAAAAAAAAATACTAATGTTTTTGGCTGTATTTTTTTTAACCATTTGGAAAAGGGTTATTTCTTTCGGTCGAGAATAGAGATGTCTGAAACCTTGTGATGTCCGGATTTTATTCGTTTGTTGCCATAATGACAAAAAAAGCATAAAAAACCGCAAAAAACAATATCTCAAAAATAAATTGAGATACATCTTTCAAACGAATTGCATTTAAAAGTAGGGGAGAGTGGGGATACTTGAGCATAGGGGATACTTGAGCCACCCCTATTATCTCTACAGTTGGTTAATTTTTCTTTCTAAAACTGGCAATATGGTAATATATTTATAATTCTGAACATGTAATAAAGGAATCACATATCTTGGTACCATTTTAAAAGTATGGTGATTAATAGTTGTTTTTTCCCTATTTGAAGTAAATATTTAGGTGCATATTTTTTTATTTTTTTGTAATCAAAGTTTTGTTTAAAATTGTAACAATATAGATAGATTTAATAAGTATAATTTCAATTGTATTTTGAATCTAAAATAATTCAAATAGCTGCATGCTTTACTTAGTAAAACTCTGATAAACAAAAATGGTGGTAATGGGGATACTTGAGCCACAGAAAGTGGGGATACATGAGCCATGGCTCAACCATCAGCACTAAAGAATTAGACATGGGTGAAACAAACAAAAAATAAAATTACGTCCTTACATTCACTAATAGATTTTTTTCTGGATAAAAGGGAGAATATTTTTTTATTTTATTTTATTTTCTTTAAAAAATAATGACTTAGAAAAAAATGTTTAAAACTGTATAATTTTTTAATGAAAATACCATATTGCCAGTTTTAGAAAGAAAAGTTAACCAACTGTAGAGATAATAGGGGTGGCTCAAGTATCCCCTATGCTCAAGTATCCCCACTCTCCCCTACTTTTAAATGCAATTCGTTTGAAAGATGTATCTCAATTTATTTTTGAGATATTGTTTTTTGCGGTTTTTTATGCTTTTTTTTTTGTCATTATGGCAACAAACGAATAAAATCCGGACATCACAAAGTTTCAGACATCTCTATTCTCGACCGAAAGAAATAACCCTTTTCCAAATGGTTAAAAAAAAATACAGCCAAAAACATTAGTATTTTTTTTTTCATAATGTTCTGTTAACTAGGTACAATAATTTTTCTCTGACAGATTTTATTTTATTGAAATTATTGAACTGACAAAAGGTCGCTCACTTAAGTAGAATTTATTTTTGATTACATCGTCTTATATTGATTAATAAAAAAAACCTTGTAGTTTTTAAAGGGTGCAGTTAAACAACTTTTTAAACAATAACTTTTTAAAACTGTTTTACAGGTCATAATCTCCAATAGTTTAATTAGTTAGCCGTATTTATTAAAATATTTATTTTTTAATATAATATATTAAGATTAATATTTTATGTTGAAATTGTAACCTCTGTTACTGTAACTTTTTTTAATTAAAGAAATGATGTCTATTGTCAAAAACATGTTAAAATAACGAACAAAAAACAAGAAAAGCAACAAAAATCACAGTTCAAACTTACCTTCATGGAGCCAATGGTGAAGACAAAATCGTTTCCTTTGAAATCAAAAAAGTGTTTGAAATAGTGGAATGATACATCTGGCTCATATTTCGACAGCTACTCAATTGAAAGTATGAGTTCGACAATATTATTAGATGAAAATTCTGTCAATGATAGTGATGATATGAACAGAAAACTTTCTATTGATGATTGGTTGCTAATAAAATATGCCGGAAAGAAAACTGTAAAAAGAATTGTTGGACAAGTGCTTAATATTTCAGAAGATGAATTGAAAATAAAATTTTCTCAAAGAATTGCAGATTCCAAATTTAAATAGCCCCCAACTGAGGATGTTGATACCATCGACATAACTCAAGTTGAAATGATTCTTCGAGCACCAGTTATAACGACAAAAAATGATCGTATTACTACCTTTGTTTTCGCAATTGGTTTTGAAGGACTTTATGTATCATAATTTACCATTCTGTAAAATATCTGTGCAAAAATATAGGGGAAAAATTACTTTTGTAGGTATTTTTCCGTACTGGCTCAAGTATCCCTTCACCATGGCTCAAGTATCCCCTCATGGGGGATACTTGTGCCATGATGGAAACCAAAAAGTAAAATTTTTTTCAAATAGTTCAAAATTAATTGAAAGTGGTTTTTAGTTGAAGAAAAAATATCAAATTTTCATTTATAATATTTTATTTTGTTCTAAGAAATTATAAAACTTTTTAAAAAATTAAAATTTACAAAGTTGCTCAAGTATTCCCATCTTCCCCTACATTTTGTTTCTTATACGACGGTGTAAAAATTGAAAATGTGCGATATTTAAAAGTTTAAAAATTTACAGTACTAAAAATTGTAAAACTAAAATGTCCATTAAAATTTGCTTATCATTGGTGCAGGAATATTAATGCTTAATCCATGGCGTACTTAATATATGACTCTGTTATTACGTAAGCCACATTTTGACCATCAAGTGATGTTTGTTACTATTATTATTTGCGAAACTCTTATCATTTAGAAGAATATTTATTTGAACACTGAAAAAAATGTCGTTGTTAATAAGCAAGAAAGTAAAAAAAAAAAAATTACAAAATGGGTAGACGCAAGTTATTAGTTATGAAAAAAAACGAATCCCAAAAAGAGACGTCGTATATGAAAGATCGTCTTTCAAATAAAAAAAAAAACGAGATCTAATTATCGATCCCACTGATTACGTAAATCCGTAAGGATCACGAAAAAGTAAACAGTGTAAGGTTGAACTAACTGATTGTAAAATACAATGTTTTTTTATGTATAGAATTTATTTATGTCTTAAATTTTAGTCTTTAAAAAATCATTTTCCAAATGGTTGTTGTAATTTGTTACTTTTTTTTTTGTCTTTCATTTTTTTTTTTTTTTTATTTAAATGTTGAGTTTTTCGAAATTTTTATTCTGTTTTTTATTTTGTTGCAAAAGTCAAGACCAACATTTATTTCGATTAAATCATCTGTTATATTTTTGTCATAGTACTACAGATGTAATCTATTTACGAACAGATCGGTTAACGAACATTTTCGCGACGGATTTTTATGTTCGGATAACGAAAACACGTTCGATTAGCGAACATTTCACAAAACAAAGCCAAGAAGAAGCTAGTGTGTGTTTCATATTTGCCGAACTGTATTTAATTGATCTATTAAACTAGTAACAGTTTTTTTCTCCTGAGGTGTATAGCCCTTTCAATTCTTTCAAGAACGATAATGTTCCATAATATAACCAGTGGTAACCTTCTTGTCCAAAATAATTCGAATTTACTGTCATAATACTATAACCAGTGATATAGTCGTAAAAAAGTCAGAGGGTATACGTTCTAAGCAGAGAGTTTACGCTTAAATCAGAGAGTATATCCTAAAATGTATGTACTATAGTTTTCTAGAAAAATAGAGAGTATACGGATGTCCTTAAGAAATTCCAGAAGATATACGGCGTATACCCCCGTATACCCTAAACAACATCACTGACTATAACTAATCTACGTAGAACGATATGGTATGTACTAAAACCTTTCCCGAAAGATTATCTGTACAACAGTGTAAGTTTCATCAAAATCAATTCAACAATTCGAGTTATAGACAGCATGAATGAAATTTCCATTTCCATTTTATTTATGTAATACATAATTGCATCGTACTAATTCTTTGAGACCATGAAATTTTCCATTTAAGAGATGATTTCATTATTGACAGGTTCAGTTTTCATAGATTTTACTTCATTTAAAATTAAATAAGTCAATATCCGAGGTCGGGTAACCAGAGCCGTAGCTAGAAGTGAACGATAAGGGGGGGGGGGGGGGGGGGGCCCTCAAGAGAATGTAGAGGGAGCTCATAATTTTTTTTCTCTCTCTCTAACGCAGAAAGATAAATTAGTGCATATTCACATTGTAGGTACAATATTTCTCATTAAACTGGTGTAATAACTTCATTTTATGCTAATTAAAGTATATTATGATGAAAATTTTGAGTGTATAAATGGTGCAAAATTAAACATCATGTTAGCTTCATATGTACAAAAGGATGAGGGAGTGTTGAAACACTTATTTTAGATAGGATTTAATAACTCTGCAAAACTGTGAAAGGGTCTCAAAACGAAATTAGAATTTTCGGAACATTTAGTGTCCTTGGAACTTTTTCCAGGGGGGGTTCAAAATATTTTATGGGGGGCTGAGCCGCCCATAGCGCCCCTTTAGCTACGGTCTGGCGGGTAACTCGACTTCATTTGATTTGGAGCTCCTTTTTTTCGTTGCGACTCGGATTAGGTTTTTGGATGAGTTTTGATGATTACTGATTAGGGAGAGATTTTTCTAAAGCATGTCTGGTATTTTGTTTTAGATGGTAAATATAAATTAGTATGAATTAGTCTTTACATATTTATTTCTCTACATAAAAGAGAAAATTGACATTTGAGATGTAATAGCAAACCATTTTTTTTTATAATTGTGTCAAAGTAAAAATATACAGGGTGTCCCAGGATTATTAGGACAAACTTTAAGTGAAGGTTCAGGGCATCGAAAGTATCCATATTTGCACAGAATACCATAGTCGGAAACGTTTCCCTGGAGCGGTAGTGACGACGCAAAACACAAGAAAGACAAGATGCGAGTAAGTGCAGAAAATATGTTTATTATCCTTAGTACAGCAGAAAACTAAGAAAAAAGAACATTAAAGAGACAACTGTCGTCATCAAAGTCGTGTTCGAAATTACTACCCCGGGGCGTGATGCATGGAAGGTCTAATGTTCTTGAAAATACCGGGAATGTAACAAACTTCCCTAGCAGGTGCCACGATGCGTGCAACAAGTTCCTCAGCACTTTATAGCATTTCCTCGGCATTTTTGCAGCACTAAGAATAATAAATATATTTTCTTTCCCTGTCGCATCCTTTCTTTCTTGTGTTTTGTATCGTCATTACTGGATTAGCGTCATTATCGTCGCCAGGAATACGTTTTCAAACATCGGTTGCTGTGCAAATCTGAATCCTTGTGATGTCTACTACCACCCCTTAAAGTTTGTCCCAATATTCCTGAGACACCTTATATATTTTTTATCTTGAGTTTCGGGTCTATGAAAAAAAAAAGTCTTTTGGTTCACGATAAGCGGAATTTTCGGGTTCAGGTCGAGTACAACTAATCTGCGCAAGGCTCTAATTTTCTGTGCTCACTTGTTCCTTTCTTGTTTTATTATTATTATTATTATTATTTTATTTTATTTTAATTTCTAGTTTATTTTTGCAGGCATTCTGGGACAATGACTTCCTAACAATGTCCCGGTCCCGTGATCATGACAGCGACTCTGGCGGTTATGCGTCTCCCGAGTCCATCGAAGACGAGGAAGATGCTTCGCCAATCACGGAATTTTATAAAGACAGAAGCATTTTTATTACTGGAGTCACCGGATTCGTCGGCAAGGTAATTGTCGTAAATAATTCCAAAATGGTTTTTGTGATTTTGAAGCTCTGAACCAAGAACTGCAGAATACTTTCGACCAGTGTTGAATTCAGACACTTTTCACCGGAGGGACTTCTGTGGCTCCGGGAAGGAGTATTGCACTTTTTGACCATTTTAAACGTAAAATCGCCTATTTACCGGAGGGGGGATGTCCCCCCAGGACCACTTCCTGGATTCAAAACTGCTGTTAACAATTTGAAAATGAGTTCACAAATATACATTTACATTCAGAAAACCGAAGAAAAAAAGTAAAAATTTCTACAAAATGACATTTTTTTTTTTTTTTTTTAGTTTTCATTTCTTTGTTATTCATTCAAGAAAGTATTAAACTCTCGGATTTTGATAAATTTACACTTTTGGGATGGCTAGAATAATACAGTTTGACTATTCTTAGAAAATATTTTTCTGTATATTAGGCAAATTTTGCGACCTCTTTAATTCTAATCTAGCTCGCGGAATTCTACAAAATTTCATATTTAGTTAGAACATGACATAAATAACTACTGTTTAGATTTTGGTGCATATTTCAAATGCGTTAAGCAATTTCTAAATTCTTCATTTAGACGTCATCGTTCACCTTAGTAAACTATGACGTTTTGTTATAGTATTCTGAATGTGTTGGAAAGTATCTCATATTTTATGCTATACGCAATTTTTTCGTTCTTGTTTAACCATGTTGAGAAGCGTTAAAAATTAAAACATACCGCAACGCGGGTAATAACCCTAGAGCAAATATAAATCCTAGAGCATATATAGTACCTGTACCCAATATGGACACCCTAATTAAAATGTATTTTTTTCACCCCCATGTACAAGTCATAGGACTCCAAAAATATCTGTCCATTATCCTTGGACTATTGACTATCACTATTAAAATTAGCAACCTTGTAATTATTCTAGTTTAATTTAAATGATAAAAACAAAAACAAAAATGTTTACAAGTGTCCATTGTAAAGAACTTAATTCTAGAGAACTTAATTCCTAAGCCTACGATAGATGGCGCTACTCGTCCTAAGAGAAAGGAAAGAACATTCCAAAAAAGAACAATTTTTCAGTTGAGTGTGGGAGCTCGGAGTTTTTGTGTAGTGAGATGGTGCAGCGTTGTTTCTGGTTTGTTCTGGAATGTGTTATATAAAAATGCTATTCTATTTTTTGTTAATTTGTATCGTGCTCGTCTACGTGTGTGTTTACGTGTGAAATAAATTTTAAAAAGAGAAGAATGAGTCTCTCCCTTGTGTCGACTTCAGCATTTCTTCGACAACTCTACCTTCTGTGTTCTTACACCATATAAGGAACTACCTGTCCCTATTATAGACAGGTGTTTCCTTATTGACTTTTTACACAGTGTGTATGAAAGAGCCACTTTTCCAAGGGATTTTAGAGGAGAGGGAATAAAAAAAAATGTATCTTAAAGTATTCGGAGGAGGAGGGGGGACAGTAAATATCTTCAGAACATGCATTTTAGAAAGGGGGGGGGGGTCATTGTCGGTTTTTTACCCTTCGAAGGCCCATGCAAAGCCCCTTAGTTACTAGTAAATATTATGAAATAATATTGTTAGTTTTGCTTAGCTTTATAGCATCTGTCTGCGAATTTACATCTGTTATTGCTCAGTCCTCACAACATGGACAAATAGAAACTTTTTCACTATGGCAATAAGTCCCACATATCCTCATGAACATATCTGCCACATGTGATGCATGGGCGCATGTTTGAAAAAGCATCAATACTGCAAAAGAAGCAGCACCAGCTCTCCTTTGTTGAGGAAGTCATACCATTGGTATCTACGATTTCGCCAACAGATATCCTACTGGTGGGGAAGGAGTATTCTTTTTATTTTTCTGCAAGGGTTTTTTGGAGGAAGGTTTTGGGGGGGATTGTTCAAATTGCATCTTGTTGAACAAAGATTTTACCACTTTGATGCCTTTTCAATTTATTGTTTGGCAACTTTGAATTTTCTTCTTTCTTACAGTTGTAGTCGATGGGGATATAAGCTGTCCATATTGGGAACCGGACGCCGGACGTAGTTTTACTAAATCATCTAACAAATGAATAAGGAAAATATTTTTAAGCGTAATATGCAATAGCAATCGAAAATATGTTTTATTAGCTTTCTAAAATACTCCACTTTTCATCATTTAATGTAATTTTACCATATCTAATAAGAATTTAAACTTACAAGTAATTAAGATCAGAACATCTCGAAACAACAAGTTTACTCCTAAATGGCGAACAGCGCGCTTTTTTACACTTTCCAGCCTTATTTATCTTTTCAACTGCTTTTCTTCGCGAAAATGTTGAGCCATCTCTCGATTAAAATTATTGCCTTTAAAAATATTAGGGGTGTCCATATTGAGAGCCCTGTCCATATAGGGTACAAATACCTTATTATCTTTACTCTGTGGTAATAATTCATGTACAGTGTATTTTGCACGCTGTCAGTTGAGATCACTCGCCCTACTCCCTGAATCCGGGTTCGTTTGGTGACATTTTCATTAAAATATCCGAAAATACACTATTACATACAAAACCGTAGGGAGGGGGAGTGGTACGTTGCCGAAACAGTGAATGCGGTTCAGTATACCAATTGCGCGATAATGTAGCTAAGATTTTGTTTATCTATTTCAGGTTCTTTTGGAAAAATTGTTACGAGCATGTTCTGGCCTAAAAACGGTGTACGTTCTGATGCGAGTAAAAGATGGACAAAATCCCTCAGAAAGGCTGGAAGAGCTCTTCACTTGCCAGGTAATCAAACATACAGTATTTTATCATCTATATTATTTCTAATGTCAACATTTCTTTTTCTATGCACGCAGTTGCCTGATTAAGCTTTGAAGCTATGAGACACACAATGCCATTTCGGGAGCCCCTTTCTTTCGAAAAGAGTTTTCTAAATTCGACATACCCAGAAACTCATCAATGCTACAAAAATTATTCCAAACAGTGGCTCAATTGAGTTCACTTTGTGACAGAAGAAAACTATTCAAAAAGTATTAGTATAAAAATATAAGTTGGATAAAAAGTTTAAATTTAGCATGTAAGCACCAACATAAAACATCAATATTTTGAAATAGTTCTTTCAACTCTGGGAATAGTTTAAATGATTAATATTATATGTTATGCATACAAGCCAAATTCAATAATTATTCTAATTCAATATGTAAAATAAACACACATCTAAAATAATGGACAAAGAGAACGATTGTGATAACGTGTTTGAAATTGAAAATGTAAAATTAATTTTTTTTATGGAAGGTATTTTTATGAAACACTTTAATGTATGTACTATACATGTATATATGAATTAATAAAAAAAAAAGAAAGAAAAAAGAAAAAAAAAGAAAAAAAAAACAGAATTTTGGAATGGAATTATTTCAATATAAAACTTGAAGCCCCTTGTATTTTAAATTTTGGGCACCTTCAAAATTTTCAAAGGGAAGCATGCGCTTCTCGTACCTATTCGTTAATCAGGGTCTGTGCACACAGTGCCTGATCTACGGCAGGATATTTGGGGCACGAGTCCAGGGCCCCTGATGCTGCTGAAGGTTTTTCAATTATTGTCGAAAGTCTTATGTAGTTTTAACATCTAAGAAAATTTTGCATTTCGTTCTACTTTCTATATTCTATTATATTCGCATTGTATTTTTATAACATCGTATATTTTGTCTGTAAAACATTGATATTTAATTATATCATTATAGTGGATATTTCTTTTAGCTTTATTACTTTAAAAATATATTATGTTTTTAATTATATAATTATGGTCCTGTTCTTGTCAGAATATATGGAGATTTGATGAGCGGCTCGTAGGCGGCAGAATCTTTAATATTTAAATAATCGTAGCTTTACCCCAGAAAAGTTACTGTTAATTGCTACATACTTTATCATCTCAGATATATAGGCTTGTATAGGAAAAGATAATCAATACCCCCACAATTTTATTACAAAACGTCAACTCACTTAAATTTCATGATAGTGAAATAATTATTTAAAAATAAATTAATGATTATCAGATTTAATTTTTTCATCTGTCATTTTAAAGTAATTATTAAAATCAGTTAGCGGTTATCTTAGTAAGTGTCTTTTTCAGTATTTGTATATATGTATAATTATATACACACGTGGTATTTTATATATTACATAATTAATATTCATTTATCTTATAACCACAAATAACTTGATTTTAATATTAAGCAACATTTAATATTGGAATTAACAAATATAAAGCAGCCTGTAATCAATTGCACTAATAAAACAATACAGAACTTGCACGTTTGCAAGTGCAACTAAAAGAAATTACTTAAAGTTTTTATGCTTCTTCTCTACATATAAAACTGCGGAACTCTTACATATTCAAATCCCTCCAGGCATATCTTATTTTATTTTTTCCACCGAGATGTTTTCTCCACATTCATTTTATCTCATGCATCTTATGCATCAGTTTTACAGTTTAGCTACTGCAAAAGCCATAAAAAAATAAAGAAATGCTGAAGTACTTCAGTAATTTCGATTTAAAGGTACATCGATATCAGCTGTTTTGTGATTTTTCTTTTTCAAAATAATGTAACTTTTTTCTTCCCCTTGCTGTACGGTCAATTTTATTGTTTATCTATGCCACCAAAATTACATCTAAACGAAAAAGAAAAATCATGCGTTAGCTCTTCAAATCCTGTGTCACCTGTAGGTGACAGAAATTTACTATTTTTTCTCTACCGGATGGAGATTTTATTTTCAAATTCTACACTATTGTAGCAAAGCCAATTAGTAATATTCTCAACCATTTTTCTGACAATACTAGCCATATTACGACATTTTTCTAATTCATTCTGATGTTTCGCGCAAAACTGGAACAGTCCGAGTTTGTGTGATCTTTTGCTACATAAAGTGACATAAAAATGTCTAGAGCGTAATTATTATTAAATGTGATATATGAATAAATAAGTTTTATTACGATTGTACTTTATGATCAAAATAAATTATAGCATGCTAAATATAGCGTTGGAAATATGCCATGTCACTTGCCGTGTCACCTGCACCAATAAAATAACGTGGGTAATTTATTTATTTTTTATATTATTTGTCATAATCAAATGTGTATAAACTATTTTATTTATAGAAAAAAGAAAAATCTTTATTAACTTGGGAATTGAAGAGTTAAGCATAGATTATGAAACACTTTCCAACACTTTCAAAACACTTTAATAAGACTTCATTATTTAGGAAAATAAGCTACAGTGGTGGTCACAATTACAAGGGCGAGGCAAAAATTGCCAGATCTTGGTTTTATTTGGCGGGAAACTTATGCAAATTTAATGGCTGGAAACCGATGAAAAATGAAGACTATTTTTGTATATTTTTATGGAAATATGTGGTAAATTTATATTCATAAAACGTATTATAAATTTATACAGCCATCTGATATATAGACAAAATTATAAGAACAACTGTATTTTTGTGTTCTAAAAAGTAAAATATGCATGTTTTTTGCTCTGCACATGGAACATCCAGACGATATAAATGTGTAATAAGCGTTTGGGATCATTATATTCTGTTTCTTAATCATGCCGCTAGGTGCAAAGCTTTTGGAGTTTCAGAAAGGAAAAATGGATGAATTTCAAAATTCAGGCCTTTCTGTATGGTAAATTGCTAGAAGTAAAATAGATCACAAGTGGTTATTTACAATTATCTTTAAAATACCGGTAAATATGGAAGGCAAAGACATACAAACAGGCCATCTCCTGTTTCTGTATGGGGGAAAAGAATGATAAAAAGGCGAGCTTGTTCCAAAAATCGGGAAAAAAGAACGTGAATTGAACTTAGAATGCAAGTGCTCGAACTGTTCGACGTGTTTTACAAAAAGAAAGAAAAAGGTTCGCTATAGTAAACGTGTGTCAAGACCACCTCTTACAAAATTTCACGAGAGACTGAGGATGGAGTTTGCCAAAAACTGCAAAACTATGGGAAAAAAGTAGGATTCTGCCTTTTCCGAGGAGAAAAAGATTAATTTGGATAGACTAGATTGTTTTTGCAACTTCTAGTATGATCTCCATAGAAAGAAAACAATTTTCTCAAAGCATGTATTTGGAAGTGACTCAGTAACGGTTTGGGGAGGTTTCACAACTGGTAGAACTACTAGTGCTCCAATAATTTTTGTGCAGATTAGGAAGAATTCTGAGAGCTACATTGATGTATTGACGATAATCTTTTACCAGAAGCACCTTTAATTGCGATTGGAGGCTATTTTTTTCAGCAGAACAATGCCTCGGTTCATGTTTCCCAAACTTCAAACTCGTAGTTTGATGCTAATTTCGTGAAACTACTTGATTGGCAGGCCAGAAGTCCTGATATCCAATGGAAAATATGTTGGGTATTCGGCCACGACACAAAGTATGCAAAAATGGTATATAATCTCAAAACAAGCAAGAACTCATGTCTTCCATCGAAAAAGGCCACTCAAAATTTTCCAAGAACGTTCTTAAGGAATTGCCAAACTCCGTGACGTCAAGACTGATACACGTGATTAAGAAGAAACGGAAAGATTATTAATTATCTATCAGTGTGTTTCAAGCAGAAACATTCATTGTCCTTATAATTTTGTCCAATTTTTACAATGACATATTTTGTTAATTGTGGCTAAACATTTATATTTTGTATTTTTTTAATGTTTTGCATTCTACAATGATTTCTAGCTTAAAAAAGAATTTTGTGTATAAATTTCACTTTATTTACCTCAGAAATAATTTTTTTCTGCATAATTTTCAACTGTCTTATAATTCTGACCACCACTGTCGATAAGATAATTAAGGGTACGTTTTAGAAAATGCATAAAACATTTGAAAAACTTATTTCAGTTATCTTCCATAGTCAAATATACATTACAATTCTTTTGTGCAGTTCTTCATATTATACAGGAAATAATTTCCAGTAACGTATATCAATATGTAAAATAATTTAACATAGTTAAAATACGGCTCAAGGAGTTTCCCCTCTATATCATTATGAAACGGAATTATTTTGTGTGGCCCTGTAAATGAATAATAAATATTATTTCTACCGTTTCTACGGCATATATTATAGAATGCATCATTTAGTGTTCTTCATAAATACATATCGATTTCATGATGTTTAAAAGAGTGTAATATCATGACAATGTTCTTGAAACGATGTTTTCCCAATGACCGTAAAATATTAGAATAATTTTGACTGTCTTTGTAAATTAACTTTAGATGAAACAAACTTCATTTTTAATACGGGTCATGTTACAGTAAACGTCAATAACATACAAAAATTTCACTGCAATCTAAGAATATTTACGAGAATTAGAGCGTGAACAAACGGTCAGAAAACCACACAAACCGAAGTCATAAACACTTTTCAAATTTTGTTTGAAAGTGTTAACCCCTTCAAGGATGGTGGTTATCTGGGTGGATCTTTTTAGACCATCTAATTTTAATTCCTAAATGCCACATTGACACCAGAATATTGAAACGAATTTTTTCCTTTAATCAATAAAGTAAATTTCTTTTCGGTTTTTTACGAATAGAAGTACTTTGCGCCTGAAAGGGTTAAAAATACTGAATTTGCTTCAATAATTTCCAGGAAAAAGGTACATCAATTCTGATCTTTTCGATGAGACAATCGATTGTAAAACCTTTTCGATTTTAGCATTCATTAATCAATCGATTGCTGTCTTCGATTGCTATTTTCTACATTGCCTACAGTTCAAGATTGTTGAACTATCGATACTTGGCTACCACTTTTGTCAATATCTGCTGTTTTTCACTGGATTTCGCAATTATTGTCTTTACCTTAGGAGACACGGTATCTTGAAATTAGTCAAACTATCGATCTTTTTTATTATTATTATTATTAGTAGTATTAACTGAAAGCTTCTTTAATTGTGAATATTTTGACACCTCATTTTTACCTATACGACAATTATACCGCGAGATATGGTAAATTTTGTTAATAGATCCAGCGCACTTATCCATACAAAGGAAAACTTTAAACTGATTTTTCTTTTTGTTCATATTTTTATAACTTGTTCAATAAATACTAAGGCTTTTTTGCTAATTTAAATAGAGATTTATTTTTAAATTTTTTTTTTATTTATTTTATTTATTTATTTTTTTTTTTTTTTTTGTTCTCCTTGATGTATTCAATATTTTTGTCTATGAACTTAACATTCGAGTTTACAGCTATTTTAAAAAATATATTTAAGTTGAGAGTTTGTTTAATTTCCTTCATTTTTTAATACACACGAGAGAAAAAAAATCATATTTATATTATAAATTTATTCCATATTCCATTATTCCATATCTATATTATAAAGGCCAAACGTATCTGTGCGTAACGCATATGTTATTTTGTGAATGGCAATTCGGTTTTGCAATTTTCGATACTACAAATTTTATATTTCTAAATAAAGCACATTTTCAATTTTTATATCGTTGTATTGAGAAAAAAAAAGTACTTTTAAATGCAATTTGTTTGAAAGCTACATCTTAATTTGTTTTTGAGATATTAATTTTTTTATAGTTTTTGCGCGAATTTTGCAATCGTGGCAACAGAAATGTGACACTTTCTCTTAAAATTGAAAAAAAAAAAAATAAAAAATAAAATTTCGTATGTAAATTTTGAGAAGATAAAAATGATGACGGGTTTAGATTTCACGTGAAATTTTATGATCGTGTCAATTTCATTTTTTTTTTTCATTTTTACCAAGCATAAGAGCCTTAATTGAAAATTTTATCATAATAACTTATCTTTATCATGTTTTATTTATTACATATGCGATTAAAGTTTAATTTTTATAATTTGGACAACTGACTTTTATAGAAATGGTATTTTGTTAATTTTGGCTTAAAATATTATTTCTTTAAGAGTTAAACTGATCAATATAAGGTGAATTTTTTACTGTAGCTAATTTTGTACGTTGTTATAAATCAATGCAACAGTTCCTTCTAAAACATTTTTTTTTTTCGTCGAAGTTCGACGGGTTCCACCTCGTATATATAAAATCCATACACTGTTTTATTTGGTATATTCTAATGAATCTAGAAAAAAAATATTTATATTTATGAAAGTGGTAGGAATTTAAAAAAAAAAAAAAAATACATTTCAATAAATAGTCTGTTTTAGAAGATTTTTTTCAATTTTATTTAACTTTTAGTATTAAGCATTGTGCCAGCCATATATTACAGTATTATTAAAAACTGAAGAGGTGGTTTCAAAGGTACAGTGTCCCCCCTAATGTAATTGAATAAATATGGGCATCATCAATAGCGTTAACCTTTTATTTTGCAGATATTCAGACAGATAAAGAGAGAGAAACCATCCGTTTTGACGAAAGTAGTGCCCATAACTGGCGACATCAGTCTCGAAAATCTTGGGATAAGTCAGTCAGACACTAATATCCTCGCCAACCATGTTTCTGTCGTATTTCATTCGGCAGCCACAGTCAGATTTGACGAGCCTCTCAAGTAAGAATTTTTTTTTACTTTTTCAAACTTGATGTATCGTATATGATGCATATCTGTACATTTTTTTTCTCCGTGTATATAAGTCATACAATAACTAGTCGTTGGGGGGGGGGGGGGGCAGCGTAATACTTACCCATCATGGATATGCATAATATAAAATATGAAAATAAAACATGTGTAAACTGCTATTTATAAAATGCATCGCAATTCCAAAATAAAATTTAAATGTATACTTAAATATTTTTAACACATAGTAATTCTCTATTAATAATTTTTCGCTTAGATAACCTTATTGGTCATAATATCTGGTCTGTTATTGAATATTTCCAATTGAGCGAAAAATTGCTCAGACCGGAAATTGAACCCAGATCCTTGGCTTACAAGGCCAATGTTTTACCGTTTAAGCTAACTGGGTTCATAACATCTGGTCTGTCATGGTTATGACCAATAAAGTTATCTGAGCGAAAAATTCACAACGGTTGTCGCCCAGTTATCTTAAACGGTAAAGCATTGGACTTGTAAGCCAAGGATGCGTGTTCGATTCCCAGCCTGGGCAATTTTTCGCTCAGTTGGAAATATTCAATTCGTGTGATAAATTTACCAGTCAGTTTGATTGTGTTAAAATAATTGTAAATGTTATAATATTGCATATTTTTAAGAACCTCAAAAATTCGCTTCTCTCAAATATGCATCAAAATTTAATCATCTTTGATAAAAAGCTATGTGTTGCTGATCAGTGGCGATAACTTATATGGGCCCATGGGCGCGAGCCCACACAAAAATTTGATATCTTCATCCACCCATTAATAATTAATCCCACCCAATATTTTTGTATTTTTTTTTTTTTTTTTTTTTTGAGCCCACCCAATATTTTTCAAAAGTTGACGCCACTGTTGCTGACGACTGGCTTTTTCGCTAATCGTTGTCACAGATTAACCTTGGAAAATGAAACCTTTGAAGTTACAGAAAAAATTAATAGCTCGAAAATTATTTGTCAGAAAAGTGTCAGATAAACTGCGTTAGAAAAGTAAAAGATTATTATTATTATTATTATTTTTTTTTTGGGGGGGGGGCTATAAATTTCAAATCTAATGATTATGCTGCTTTTAAAATATTGAATTTCAAAATTTTCACAATGGGATACCATGGCGAAACCTTCAAAGTTATACTTTTTAAAAGATATGGGTTATAAGTTTTTATTTTAAGTAAAATTCATGCAATATGAGTGATATCAGTTGCAGACAAGTTAACATAAAAGCATTCTGTTTTCTGCGTATTAATGTGATAAACATAGTCTTTAATTTTTTTTTTTCGTGTGTGTATGCTTTATTTATTTTGGAAACGTTGAAAAAAAACCAACAACAACAAGAAAAAAAATCTACATTCTCTTTCGTTTTTTTTTCAATTTTAATTATTTTTTAACTTTGTATTTTTTTTTTAAATAACTTTATACCGTTGAATTGCAAGAATCTAATTTTCAGTGTAAAATGTCTGAAAACTGCATTTTTTTATTTACTGACTTTTTATGATTTTTAATCCAAATAGCTCGATTACGGAATAATAGTATGTGAATATTTTATCAGTTATTTAAAATTTTAAGAAAAAAAAAAACACAATTACTTAGAACGGGAATTTACACTAATTCATTTTATCAAAGATTAAATGTATATATAGCCCTTAAAACAATCAACAGAGGGATAAACAAGTGCATTATTGAGAATTTATGAAGGATAGCATAAAATTGTTTCCCTCAAAATTAATTAATTTTAAATATTTTCTGATCAAATAATCAGCATTGCAGTGCACAAATGGTTATTAACCCTTTCTGCACAGAAAAATTATATTCGTAAAATGATGATTTGTTTGAGTGACACCGAAATTTACAAACGACTTTTTTAGAAATTAACAATTTGTTAGTGTAAACTTTCATTGTAAAAACAAACTATTATTAAAATATTCTGGGCGTCGCACAGTGTGCGATTTTGCAAATCTAGTTTTTGTAAAAAGTCCAAAAACCGACTTGCAGTAATTTGATTTTTAAACATTTCAAATAACATCTAATATATTAGAGGGAAAAGGGGTAAAATGATAGCAGCCTAACTCTGCAACAAAACTGTCAAAAATTGGCTCAAAAACCAAATTTTCTTTTAACCTTCTTAGAATGGCAATCGATGTAGTTGTAATGGCCATCGGATATTTTTGGCTGAAAACACACCTTTTTTGTATTTTTTTCTTCTTTTTTATGATAGCATGAAAGCTTTACAACAATATAGATACTTTGTCTTTTATAGTTGCAATAGTTATTTAACAAGTTTTTAAGTCAATATAAAAATTATTAGAAAATTTAATAGCATATGATAAATTTTTAAAATATGCCAAAAATTTTGTCCACGCCAGCCCATTGTAATATATATATTTGTTATTATGTATGTGTATAGATTTTTTTTTTTTTTTTTTTTAATCAAATTCAGCTACAACTATTTGCAACTCTTGAATATAAGTACTTTTTTTCAGGTGCGGATTTTACGTAATTTTGCATTACATGCGGCTATAAAATAAATATATCTGATTTTAAGCATTATAAATCATGACATTAAAATCTCAGTACAGCTATAGAGTGGCTGAAATTCACCCTGAAGTTTTAACATTCATATTTTCTTACGAATAATAAAATAATAGCAAGCAACAATAAGTGACAAAGATTCACTTTATGATAACACTGGTATTTATAGCAGTATGTAATTAATTAATTATATTTTTTTAATACAAGAAAAATCTTATTGACTATTTTTTTAAATGCATTGAATGCTAACATTACGTAAATGTCAATGTATGAAAATGATAAAAAATCTTTTTATTATGATTATGATGATGGAGTGACAATGACGTAAATTGTACAATAAAATATGCAAAGATGTATTTTTTCTAATACATAACCATTTTATCTCTAGTAAGATAAACTTTATTATTTAATGTTTGTTATTTTCACAAATTGAATTTCGATCCGCTAGATTCGCAAAATCTTAACGCAGTGCATCGTTTGTAAGTTTAGAATTGAAATTGGGTGGCTCCGACGTTGGACTTCTACGGCGAAAAGGTTAACAGAGGGCTAACCCATGTTTGATTGTGTTTCCTTTATTTAGTAAAAATGTTTTTTTAAATTTAGATTTTTATAATTAAATTATGTGTATTTTATTTATTTCAAGGAAGTCAGTGGACCTAAATCTACTTGGAACACAGCGAGTTCTCGAACTATGTCGTAAGATGAAAAAATTGTCTGTAAGTACATGACATTATTTTGATTCCGATCTCTCTTTTGCGTTTGATACGAAATTTATTGTTTGTATGCACCTAAATTTGACCATTTCAGATTATAATGAAAAAGTTATAAATGAATTTTAAGCTCAGTTCCTTTTTTGCACTTCTCCTTTCGATACATATATATATGTTATGATATGACGATTTTCTGTTTAAATATATCAGCTCATGTGGAATACCCTCATTGCTGTATAACAAGTCTATTCACTTGAAAATCATAAACAGGGTTAGCAGTCGTCATGGTGAGCAATGGATTTGTTCCCTTTAGGCGTTTCTCCCAATATAAAAAACAAGTCAATCAGTTTCTAATCCTTATTTATTTAGAGCAAGCCATAAAGTTATTCCACCGGTCACCATTCCACACAATTAACACTAGACCACTCGCTCTAAAGGCTGCATCATCTCGATGTTCTAAATTATGGCATAATCAGACGGGCATCCTAATATTCGAAAGATTAGCTGCATTCTGACGCTCTCGTATCGTAAAATGAGTTTCCCAGAATCCAAGCCAAAATTAGCCCCTACCCTGGTCCACATAAGCAATTTAAAGACCCATTAGAATTATTTTCAACACAAAGACACCCCAAATCACCATCTCCTATTGCTAGTTGGGCGTGTCCTCTTCTAAGAACTTACTATCTAAGCGCGTAATAAAACAACCTGCTCACACATAAAAAGGCGCATGAACATTCTTCAGCAGACGATTTAATAAACAAAATTAAAGTCATGATGAATATTCCAAAATGGAAAATGAACTTCTACACTGAAAGAAAGATTTCGCAATAACACTCCCGCTCTTTTTAAGAAAAGAACCAATAGATTATTAATAAGTTAAATAAAATAAGATAAAAGAACTTTAGCTGTTAAAATATTAATACATTACGAAAACTGAGAATAAAAGTATGTTCCATAAACGTTAGAATTAACACTCAGGGCAGCAAAACGGCGCAATTTTTTTTATTTATTACGTATATATATATATATATATATACAGGGTGTCCGAAAAGTCTGGAAACGGCCGAATAATTCGAGAAATACATATGAGATTGAAAAACGTAAATATACGTGTTAAATATTTTTAAATAAGCTACTCATGTGATACCAAATTGGACCTTCGAAACCGACCCCCTGGGGGTCAGAGGGGGTCCAACTTTGAAATCTTAAATTATAACCCCCATTTTTTATTGCAGATTCGGATTCTACGGACAAAAATACGTAACTTTTGTATTTGATGTTTATTTCAAATCTTCGTTTATCACGGTGTAATCGAGCATATTAAATCGATACATATTCCCGCTTTTCCAACGGGATTTTCCCTAATCGAAACTGATTGGGCAGAATTTTTGACGTCAAATTCCCCGTCTTTTGCAGAAATAGCGTTTCCTGAAAATCACCCGTGGCGATTATTTCAATAGTGCTACACTGTTAAAAATCTGACCCATTTGCTGCAGCGTCACTCCACAGCCATTATAGAATATATCTTTTGTGACCAATGAGAGTGCTCCATAACACAGTAAAGTAATCGTTTTCTATAAAAGTGGTGGAGTGACGATGCAGCAAAAGTGTCAATTTTTTACAGTGTACTTTACTATGTTATGGAGCATTCTCATTGGTAATGAAACAGATATTCTATAAAAGTTGTGGAGTGACGCTACAGCAAATGGGTCAAATTTTTAACTGTGTGTAGTACCATCGAAATAATCGGCACCGGTGATTTTCAGGAAACGCTATTCTTGCAAAAGACGAGGAATTTGATGTCATAAATTCTCCCCAATTAGTTTCGATTAGGGAAAATCCCGTTGGAAAAGCCGAAAAATGTATCGATTTAATATGCTCGAATACACCGTGATAAACGAGGATTCGAAATAAACATCAAATACAAAAGTTGCGTATTTTTGTCCGTAGAATCCGAATCTGCAATAAAAAATGGGGGTTATAATTTAAGATTTCAAAGTTGGACCCCCTCTGACCCCCAGGGGGTCGGTTACGAAGGTCAAATTTGGTATCACTGAGTAGCTTATTTAAAAATATTTAACACGTATATTTACGTTTTTCAATCTCATATGTATTTCTCGAGTTATTCAACCGTTTCCAGACTTTTCGGACACCCTGTATATAAGACCACGTGCAGCCTCTTGCTATCTATCATTATAACATTTTCATAATTTAATAATAAAACTTTAAATCGTTTAATTGCAAACATTCTTTAGAATTATCCAAATACAAAAACACACTAAAAAAAATCATAAAAAGTAAAGTATATTTTAGTACAATATTTCATTATTTAACATGTTAAAATCATTCAGAATTAACCGCCCAAAACTCTGCAGAACTTTCTCTGGTTTCTCTATCTGTTTTCGATTCTGCTCAAAACAACAGAAAAAAATGTAAGTCAGGACCTGGTCCGGCACGGCCCGTCAAATCAAATGAAAAAAGACAGAGTTTTGCAGCTAGCCGGGCCAGATTTGGGCACATATGGGACTCTACAATATTTTCTAGCACCCTCCAAAGCGTAATCCTGGATGCGCCACTGAATGCTGTCACCGATGCGATTTTTTCAAAGTAAGAGGTTTATGGAAATTATCTGAAAAGACTACGAACGTATATAGTAGGTAATTTTATAGCTCAGAGAGTTAAAAGTTGATCCCGAGAAATTCTCGGACTTGGTTCATTTTACCGCAACCCGAATGACACTCTGGTTTAGACTTCAGTCTTAAAGGTGCTTTTCAGAAGTTACTTGATAAAAATGATGTTTTAAGCTAACTATTCACGGAATGAATTTTCTTTCTCACTTTTTTATGGTCTGTTAATTATGACATGGCGGAAATAAATGTAAGATTTTATTGCTATAAGAGACACGCCCTTGAATATTTTAAAACATGATTCTGACCTTCAGGCCTCCGTATTACATTCTCTTCGGAGAATTTTGTGCTTGAAAAATTCAGAAAATTTTATGTGTTTTAGAAATGATTATCCACATAGTAACTCTAGATATATTGAGCCTCATTACACCGATCCATCATTCAGCTTTTTTATGTCTACTCCAAAAATTAATTTATATCTGAACTACACCTTTAAGTAATTTTATTTATATCTCAGTTGCAATAATAATAATGCCGTATCATTAGTTGTTTTAAAAAGATTATAATGTGCGGATAATTTAACCATTTGTAAACAAATATACAAAAAGTATTTACTTACGGCTTATCTTTTTAACACTTCCCAATATGAGTCGCATTCATTTGCCTATCAGCATGGGCGTAATCTGACGGGGGCAAGGGGGGGCATATGCCCCTCCAGTTTTTTAAGTGCAGGGGCAAGATATGGGTTTTGCCCCTCCAGTTTTTTGTCTTGTTTTCTAGTTAAAAAACATTTTTGTATTTTTTTCGCCCTCTATAATTTAATAATTTATATTCTATCTTGCATAAATTTAAAAAAAAAGTCATAAATAATGTTTGTCGTGTTTACATAAGTAATTTCTCTTATAAACTTCCTGCCATAGTAACATTTGCAGTAAAAATATTCTTCCTCTCCTTTTTTTCTCTCCTTTTTTTGTACAAAGTAGGGAGACTTTATTTCCCCTTTTTATATAGCAGGGCTGTTTGTTTGGATACAAGCATGAGGGAAGATATCATGATTACCGTGTCTCGACTTTGATCATTGTCCTTTTCCTTAGGATAATATAACACGACATTTTAACTTCCTGACCCCCCCCCCCCCAATTCTCTCGAATATATCGAGCTTTCCTTGAATATACCGATAGCGCCAACACGTCTGAAGAAATTGTCCGGGGTGTCTGCTTCTGAACCTGATTCCTTGTGTGGTCCATTGTCACAAAAAGCGAGACAGGGATATTGTAAAGGAGGAACAGTAGCTTCTCAATCGGAAGATAAAAATTACAATAATTTGTATACAAATGTATCTCATTACAAAGAAAAACATTAATATTTCTTACGAAAGAAATAGTATACAAATATACCTGGTAAGAACTGAACTTGTCTAAAACTGAATTTTTCTTTGGTCACTTACACTTGAAATGCCTTCTTATAGCGTTTTACTGAATTAAATAAGAACAGTAATCTTATATAGTAAAATGCTTGTAAGCGGGATCGCTAAGAACTATAAAAAAACCGTTTATGGAAAATTTCCGGAGGAGCACTTATAATTGTGTGGTATTGTGTAGAACAATGAAAATTCGCGAGATTACATACATATAGGGACTAGAGTCTTCAACAGCCAAATAGAGATCTGCACAAACCGAAATTTTCGGGTCCGGGCCCCGATCCGACTGATAGAAATAAAAATTCGACCCGGGCCCGATACAAAATTTAAAAGTTCGACATGCGCCCGGACCGACACGTACAAAAAAATATTGGTCCGGCCCGTGAAAAAAGTTAAAAGTTCGGCCCGACCCGGAAAATCTAGGTCCGAGCACGGCCTGACTGAATTTCGACAAAAAATTGATTTTTACATCTATTTGGCTAAAAATTTGCTTAAACCGTGGTTTAAACCATGGTTAGAACCTATTGGTTTAAACCGTGCTAACCCTGGTATGAATGCACCTCATTTGATACTCTTGACGTGCAATTTCCGACTTGTTTCTACTGTAAACTGCCTAAACTTTCGCATTTCGACACAATGATTTTAGAGCATCTGTGCAGACTGTAGACTAAATTTAAATCACCTATTAAAATGCCGAAACGTTCCGACGAATAGAGGCATTTTTTACAAAATAAAATGTGTAAAAATTTCGACGAAAAAAGAATCACATTGACGTCCATGGAAATATTTAATAAAAATGCATGCATTTTCAACTATTTTATGCGCTTTTCCGCTTAACCAAATTTGACTGTATTTTTTATTTATTGATACATTGACATCTATTAAATGGTAATTCCACAGAAAACCTTTTTACTTGTTTTATGAGTTTTTCAAAATGATTTAATTTTTTGCTTCAGTTTCACTTATGCTCTATACTTATAGCTCTATAGATCATGTACATAGTTGTGAAAAATAATTCACATACATTATTTTCTATGGACAGAAATTCTTGAAAATAGATTTATAACTGCGTTCCATGTTTCTAAATTTTTAATTTAGATTGACTTCATTGTAAAAAAAAAAATACTTTTTTTTAACAGTATTCTAATAAGTGTGGGAAAATATTTCATAATCGTTAACCGATACTCTACATTTTTGTTTTTGTTTTTCTTCATTTGAAACAATGTGAAGTGGTGCAATTATTAATATATATATATATTTTTAATTTCAAAACATTATTAATTTTTACATTCTTAATCTAAAATTATTTCGTATATCCTAATAAGGCATAAAACAAAACTTTCTGATTCATTCCAATCAGAACGTTAACTAAGTTTTTTTTTTTTTTTTTAAATAAAATATTGTTTTCTGTTGCCGTTCTGGAATAAAAGGTTTAAACATATTTATCTCAACCTCCTCCCTCTCTACTTACCACCATTAAAGAAAACCTTCGAAAGTATGGGGCCGGATTTTGCCCGAGCCTCATACACGACATTCGGGCTGGCGGAATGAGGGCAAATTTTTCAATGGGTCAACAAAACAATCAAACGGACCAACTGGGATAGGCTGGGCAGAGAAAAAAAAATTCATGGCTACCAACCCGATACAAAAGTCTACGCAAAGCCGATAAAATATCAGATACTTTCATTGAATAAGACTTTTACGAGAATAAGTACAAACGTGCGTCACGAGCCGATGATAGTTCGACAACATCAATAACAAGTTCGAAAATATAACATGTCCGCTATAGAGACCGGCATCGGATATGGTATCTGAGACAATTTATTTTATCTTATTTTTGTTTATTTATCTTCAGCAGACTTATACCGTGCTGACATCAGTCTTGCTTGTTTTCCCTACACAGTCGATCAGAGTTGGAGCTGAACTTAATTATTCTTAGGAAGTATAGGACAAGTAATATGTTTTGTAAAAAAATATAATAGTGATAATGAACTTCCGTTAACGTAAATCTTTGGAAATATATCTTAACGTGGTTCTCAAATTCACTGCTCCATAACGCGAAGTTTTGACGTATTTTCTGACTAACTTCTAACAGCAAAGGTTTAAAATTGAGAAGCTTGACTATTGAAAGGATTTGGAATCAATTATCATTTTCCATTTTTGATTAATAAATTACTTGTCAGCAATTGAGAGATTTGTACGGCTTCAGGTTTTGAAGTTTCCAGTGATGTCGCTTCTGAAAATTCGATTCAAACTTTTATCACTCTTATCTCAAAAATACGTTGTCTTTATCAAAAAAAAAAAAAAAAAAAAAAAAAAAAAAAAAAAAATGAATAACGCCATTTGATTACACAGTTTCTGAATAAGAACACCTGCCAATCTTATGTATTTCCGAAAAGAAATGAATTCAAGAAACTAGCTCTTTTGGATTTGAAAATAGCCTTAATAAATGGAATATTTTTTTCAAATAAGAGAAATATTTTCACAAATCTACTTTTTATTATAATGTTTCAAAAATTACGGTATTTTTAACCCACCTTTTGTTCTTTTATTCTAAACTACATTATTTTTTTACGAATCCTTATTTAAATGGCCCCACTAATAGCTGAGAGTTTCTGCTCTCTAAGCTGGTGGACGAGAGGTGCTGGGTTCGATCTTAATCGCGCACGTCAATCTAATCATTCAAAGTTTTCGTGGTTTCCTTTGAACCTTACGTAAATACGGGTTAGATTCCCTTAGAAAGACCCTGACGAACGGCATTTCCCTTAGGGCCTATATCGAACATGCAGATAATCGGCCGTCATACATAACTCCACAAATACACCTTATTTAAATGTTGAAACGTCTAAGAATTTAAGTAATCGTTACTGTTGCTTTTGTGTATTGTTTGTCTTGCACATAAAAATTTAAAAATATACTGTCAATTTATCCCATAAATATGTATGCAGTACCTTTTAAAAGAATCTTTATTGTACGTTTAGTAAAATCCAAATTTTTTGTAGAAATCGAGTCGGGCCAGATCAAGCACAGCCATCTTTCACTGATTTCTCTACGGGTTGGGCCGGCCTCTGGCCGAAATTTTAATTTTTACGCCGGGGCGGGCAGAAATAACTTTCGTTCGGACCGGTCCGGGGCCAGAATTTCCGGCCTGTGCAGATGTCTAGAAGGCTGTGACAAATTTTTATTAAGTTTGAACTTTTTTCCTGTTGAACATCCTGAGTGCATCAAACATAAGAGATAAACAGTTTTGAAATATTTTAAAATATCTTTCTAAAGACATAAAATTACTAATTTCGGATTTTTTTTTCTTATTTTTTCGTACATGACTGAACATTTTTTTTTTAAAATATTAAATTTTAAAAATATTTAAGTGTATATGCGGGCACACGATGATTGGATACCGGGGAATGGGGGTTATAATTTTCTAAAAAAGTACTTCAAAATTTTTGCCCCCCTAGTTTTAGAGCCCAAGTTACGCCTATGCCTATCAGTGCATTAACTCACGTAAATATATTCAGATTGACACGTAATTTACTTATGTTATTTGAGATTTACTATGTTCGGTATTTAAAATAGAGTGTGTACCATTTATGTTTAGTTTACAGAGAGACTTAAAAATATACAATTACATTATGTTCAACTGGGGGGAAATCGTTTTCACTGCATTTTAATGATGTTATAATTCAAACATAATGAAATTTATATGTGTTGGAAAGAAATAGGCTTAAACTATGAAATGAGCAAAGTATCATTTAAATTACTTTTTCTTTGATCAATTAAACCTAAAAAAAAATATCTCCACCAAAGATTATGATTATTAATTAGTAAGCTGTGCAATAATTAAAATCAACGTTTAACACACAATACACACCACATACGAATACATTTCACGAGCACCAGGGCTCGCTTCCTCAGTGTACAAAAGTTAAAAATGTTTAAAAACAAAAAACCCACCCAACTGACAGCAAGTCAGAGACCCAAATGATCGCAAACATAATACCAACATACCAACAAGCTTCAGCAACCAATAAGATTAAACCGGAAATGAGGTGTTATGACGTAATAAATCTAACCAGAAAGTTGAGATGTACGGTATACTTGAAAGATCATTAACCAAGGAGTTTTTTGCTTTATGTATATGGAGTGCTTCGAAAAAGTCTAAGTCTAGCGGAGTAGTGCATTTTTGGATAATAGTAGCAGAGGTAAAATTAAAATTATGGCCCTCGTCCGAACAATGAGAAGCAATAGAGGAATTCTTTAACTCCTTTCTTTTAACATAACCTATATGTTCGGCGACTCTTTTTCTGAGTTTACGTTTTGTTTGTCCAATTTAGGACAAACCACACTGACATTGTATATTGTAAATAAATGTAGGTATTTATTATTTATTATATTTATTATATTTTGATATATTATATTTTTTATATTTTGATATACATTATTGAGTTACGCTATAGCCTTTTCTCTATAAATTTTGACTAAATAAAATTTATCATTCACATACAGGATACGCTCAAAATAATTAGGTTACAGGACTGGCTATGAGCCATAATTGCTACATGTACGTTTTCCGATATGTGATGCATTTTAAAACTTAACTAAGTTTTAAGGGGTCACGGGAATTTTAAACATTCAAAAAATCCGGTTTCGGATTTTGTTTTATTCTGTATTTTAAAAAATTGCCCAACAGTAGACAGAAAAACCTCGTTCAAAAATCTGTATTATTTCTTGAGTTATAATCATTTACAGACGGTTCGTACAGTTGAAAATCCGTTCATATTGAAATTCTGAAACACGTTTTCTCAAATTAGTAAATCTGGAATTTGTGCGCACTGTTACTTTCAAACTTAAAAGTTATAACTTTTTTTAAAAATAGCCAAATATACTTTCTTTATAGTTTTATCCTAAAACAAAGAAATCCGCATACTTTGGATTTTTTTTTTTTTTTTTTTTTTTTTTTCACTTAAAAAATCTGAAAATAATTTCGAAATTTTTATATACTTTTTAATATTTTGTACTAAAAAAATTTAAACAAAATTTTTAATATATATTTTGGTTTTATTGTAGAAGTAAGTGCGTTATGATTTTTTTTTTCAAAAATTGTTTTTTATAAGCAGAATTTAGAATTTTATCAGCACTTAACGATTTTAATTCATGCATTAGAATTTTTGAATTTAAAATTTAAATATTAATTTTGTATATAAAAGATTTATTTTTTCTGGATAATATAGCTTAGAATATACAAGGTGATTCATAAATATCGAAAGAATAGGCGTCTAAATATATTTTTCTAGGTACTTCCGTCGACCAATTTCGCCAAATTATACAAATCGCCAAACTAATAGCCAAATTATACATATTGACATAATTTTTATTTTAAATAATGAAAAAACAAATAATTAGTGGAATATTAGTAAAAATATTAATAAAAAATCGAAATAAAAATCGCTTAATGACATTTTTTTTCCTTAAATGTCACATTCACGATCATCCATTATTGGCATTTAATCTTATAGTTTTAATCTTATATTATAGTTTGGTGATAATTCTTTGGTCGACGGGATAACCTAGTAGTACCTTTATTTTTTATTTTAACTGTATTGCAATATTGCTTAGTCATATGACGCAATTTCATTTACTTGCTGCTTTTAACGTACATTAATGAATTTATTATTTAAAAGTTTTCTTTCTCTTTTTGATATTCACGTAAAGATAATTTTATTTCTAGAAAGAAAATATTTTTATTTACGCTCCCTTAAAATTGACAATAATAACTTAAAAGAACATTTAGAAATGTGAAATGCCTCACGTAAATGCATTTTTAAATTTAAACTGTTTGATATCATTGCTTGGCTATTTTAAATATGACGTTTTTTTTTCTTTTTTCTTTTACAATTGTCGACGCATTTTAGAGACTTCATTACTTTATTATTTTCTTTCGCTTTTAATATTCGCCCTGGGCACAGATGCTTACGGGGGTCTCCTTGCCTCAATACTAAAAAGGAGGGGGGGGGGGTTGAGTAAAAAGAAAAAGAAAAAAAAAGATAGTTACTAAAGACTATTGACTTTAAAATATCCATTAAAAAATTAAATTTGATACTCAATAACTTATTTTTAAATAATTATTTCACAATTATGAGATTTAAATGTGTAGACGTTTTATAATGAACTAAGTGATGCTAATTATCTTTTCCTATGCAAGTCTTTGGAATGATAAAGTATGTAACAACTAATAAATTTTCTGCAACACCAAGGTGCAATTATTTAAAATATTAGGGAGCTGTACAGCCTGCAAGCTACGCTCACCAATGCTCAAATAATTTGACGATAACAGAAAAAGAATTAAACAAGAATTAAAAATACAATATATTTTTAAAAGTGATAAAGATAAAAGAAAATATTCACTATACTAAAGTAATAAATGGATATTTCAGACAAAATATACAATGTTAAAAAAATACAATATGAACATAATAGAATGTAGAACAAAATATAAAATTTCATTGGAAACATCAGATTTTAGGCAATAATTGAAAAATCTTCAGCAGCATTTGGAGGCCCTTGAAATTGTGGTCCCTGTGCCCATGCTCGAATGCCCTGCCTTAAATCTGGTATTGAGACGAATTAAGTAACTTTTACATTAAATTTTCTTCAGTAGTGTTTTTTTTTTTTTTTTTTTTTTTTTTTTTGTAAATCGATTTTAGGATCTTCGGCTCAAACTGCCAACACGGGAACGTTGATAAAACGTATTGAAACTATTTCAGAACTTGTTTCTTTTGTATATCTTTAAGCAAACAGATCTTCTATTGTATCTTTAAGCAAGTTTTAATTTTAACCGAACTTTTTATTCTTATTCCAGGCTCTTGTGCACGTTTCAACAGCATACAGCTTCTGCAATAGGAAGGAGATAGACGATATCATTTACCCCGAAAAGATATCCCCACAACATATCATTGACCTCACGCGGTAAGTTATTTGAATCTAATTGTTTTCTTAATTCCGTATAGAGAAATATCCAATCAAATAAATAAAATAATATAGGAAAAGATAAATATGGATAAATATGAACCTTTCACCACAAGCAAGCTAATTTCAAAATCGTATATGCTTCTAAATGAAAAGGATAAGACTTGAAACTTCTGATTTATTTTACTAAAAATATGTTAAAATATGTAAAAAGGTTTTTAGAACATCAAGGGAAATTTCAGAGAGATTTTTTTTTTTTTATAATTATTTTAAAATCTCTGAAATTTCCCCTGATGATGGCTGTTTTATAACAATTGAAAGCGCTTGTGTTTTGACATCATTTGATGATTTTATGTTTCAGATACTTTTTTGCGTATTTTAGTACTTTTTTGATAAAATAAATCAGAAGTTTTAATTCGTATATTTTTCATTTAATTATCAAAGAGAACATGACGCCCGATACTTACAAGTTAAACTATCGCCCAATCCACGAAAAAATGGACATGAGGATGAAAATTTAAATTTCTTTAAATATGATTGAAATTTTGCATATTAACTATTAAGAGTGTACTATTTCATATTTTATCAAAAAAGAATTAAATTTTTGTCATTAACATACTTATTTTAATTAATAAAGTGACACTATGACTTTGTAAAATAGACTGCGGCAAAAATCGTTACATTTCATGGTCTCGTACAGTTGAACAAACATTCTGAAAATCTCCAAACTTGGATATATATGATCTGACAGCTATTATTGAGAGTTTTTGTCTGCAGAGAAGTGTTCACTAATCTTCATTATAAAAGGTAAGCATATTTAATTAACTCTTAATTATTGTGTCACACCCGCAACAAAAAGTTACATTTATATTTCTGCAGAAAAATATTTTTGATTTAAAGTTATGAAACTTTATATTCAAAAATAGTTTATTAAGGTACTTTGAATTACAAACACAAAAGAAATTAATTAATATTTTAATTATAATTATTGAGCGTTGCGGGCGTGACATGTCCCTGTTGCGGGTGTGACATTTAATTAAAATCACACCCGCAACATCTTTTAAAATTTAATACAAATGTATATTTGAACAAATTATATGTAAATTTATAAAAGAATAATAAGGTACCCTGGGGTAATAACGCCACGTTAAGGTTCTAGCAATTTTCACGGCTCAGTTTTAGTTTGTATTTTTCAAACAAATATATGATTTGATACAGCAACTCATTGACTATCTATATAAAAAAAATAATTTAACAGATATGAATACATAAAATGTTATGGCGTGATTTCTTGACCAATGCTATTTGGCGTTATTACCCACCAATATGGGTAATAACGCCATGCAAACAAAACAATGAAATAAGTTGGATTATTGCATGTAGATTGCCCAATTCTAAAAATACAAACTCTCAGATCTAGAAATTGACAAATTGCATCCTAAGCTATTGAAAATGTTCATTTTTTCGTGAAAGTGTAAGAAAAATAAAGGTCTGGTGTGGGGAGGGGGGGGGATGAGGCAAAAGAATATCAGACCGTGAGCTTCTTTTTGCTTAAAAAGGAGCGTTTAAATAGAATTATTAGAAACATTGCACAGTTTTAACTGTGTTTTTTTGAATCAGTATTTAGGATGGAGCTCTGCCACTGTAGGGAATCAACCGGAGTAAAAATTGCAAGGACTGGCGTTATTACCCCATTATAGTTATTGCGCTGTACATTTTAAATTACAAATTATCTCGAGAAGATATCCAAAATCTTCAACAACATTTTGAAAGGCCATGAAATGTACTACAAATTTATGTAATTAACAAAGTATTTCCGGATAAATAATATAGTCTTCACATCACAAAACGTATCTCGCAAATTTTAGATCAAGCGTAAATTTTAGCTGCTTGTAAAAACAATAAGACCTAAAAATGAAACAAATTAACTTGAAGCTATTTTTTGCGATTTATATGACTCAAAACCCTTCTGCGCAGAACACATGGGTGTCATTTACCAGATTATTTCATAATTATGCAAAATATTAGCACTTGGCGTTATTACCCCGTCTGGCGTTATTACCCCAGGGTACCTTATGTTGGAAAACATGTACTTGGCAGCTTTAACTATACCCTTTGATTTAATAGAGGGAATTCCAGTTAATAAATAAAAATTTGCATCATCTGAGCATGTGACACTGTGTGCAGTTGATTTATTCAGTTTGGATTGATAAAATTGTTGCTTTACTGCAAGAAAATAATTTTATTAGTGATATATGATTAAGAAATTAATTTAAAATTTTAAGATATTTATAGAAGTTAAAAAAAGAAAATTACGAAACAATATTTTAGCAATTTTCTTTAAATTTGTTAATTTTGTTTTGTTTTTTATATACATTTTTTTAATTTTGTTATTTGATAGTATTTATCTAATATATATATATTTAGTTTTTAAAAATAAGTAAATCAATATTAGAGGAAGATTTTTTTTCTCTTTTAATTCAAATTAAATAAAAAGTAGAAGTAAGAATAATAGAAACTATTAAAATGTTTATTAAGTTAGCATAAAATGTATATAGTCAGTTTGAAATTAACCAAAATTTAACATAATTAACTTTATGTAAGATTAGAAATTTCAAGGGATAACTATTAAAAATTTGTTAAGCTTATATTTTTGGAATATAGCACTGGAAGTGCTATATTTATTCAGTTCACACATCAATTTCTTCTCTTTTGCAGAGAATGAAGAGTACAGAAAGATCACAATATCATTGAAAAAAGATTAAGGAAAACCCTTTTAAATATGAAGCATATCTAAAACAAGAGAAGGAAAGAGACAAAGCAAGGAGAGAAAAGTAGAGACTATTTTTAAAAAATCATGGTAAAGGATGGCAATCCTTTTGCATTTCATCTCATGGTAAAGGAGTTGTCGATGGGGTTGGTGCAGTTGCCAAGAAAATGGTAACACTAGCAACGCTCTGCAACTATAAATTCAGCTTCAGATTTTGCCATGTGTGTAGAAAAAGTCCTAAAAAATGTAAAAGAACTTTGCTGAATGTGAAATTTCAGAAGATGTTGTGAAAATGCTTCATGAATGCTGGCACCAAGCACAATCGGAGCTCAACATTCAATCGATACATCATATTGTTTTTATTGACGTAGGAACAATTAATGTAGCAATAACTTCAGAAAGTGATCACAAGAGAATTTGTTTGTTACCATATTTTGTCAAAAATATAATAGCCAATGATAAGAGTGCAACTGGAGATTTTGAAGAAGTTGTTTTATTCTCCACATAAAAAAAAAAAAAAAAAAAAAAAAAAAAAAAAAAAAAAAAATCAATGAAAATTTTAATGGACAAATAAGGCAAATGAATGGGGATATTATAGAATAAGAGTATCGGAATAAAAATCAAGAAAATGTGTATATTTGGCTCAGTCAGTTAGATGTATCCATACTTTGACAAGGATATAATATCCAACAATGAATGTGCAGTTGGAGATTTTGTAGAAGTTGTTTTATTCTCGACATTAAAAAAGTGAAAACTTTGATGGACAAATAAGACAAATGGATGGTGACGATATAGAACTAGAATGTTTGAAAAAAATTTAAGAAAACGTGCATATTTGGCCCAGTCAGTCAGATGCATCCTAGGAAAAAAAAAAGCATTTTTGTAAAAAAAGCTACCACCACCAGAAATTATAAATTCAAGATTGGAAATGAAATTTTTTTTTTTTATATTTTCCTCTCTAGATATTGTAATTTTAATATTTATTAATTCTTTAATTAAAAAAATCTGCTTTGAAAATATTTGCGTATGTCATTATTTTATTGGCTATAGAAGTCACACCCGCAACAGGGCGTCACACCCGCAACGAAAATTTTGAATATTTTCCACAAAAGCAAGAATTGAGTAAGTAATTTAATTTTTTCATAGAATAATTATTTAAGTATTACTGTCTAATATATAAAAATATCAATTCACTCAGTTGTCATAATTCACAGAGTTTTGCATTTTTGCACTGAAAGATGGAAATGCATGTCCTTTTTATGTCACACCCGCAACAGGCGGAAATTATTTTTTTTTAATAAATAAATGATACATCGGACAATTTTCAGATTTACATAAATGTATGTGTAAGTGATCTACATCGAAATTCATACAAATTGAAACCAATGCTCAAAAATTTTTTTGCTGGTGACTAAATTAAGTTGTGTAAATGTCACACCCGCAACTTTGGATTGGGCGCTATATATTTTAATATCGTACATATGTAAATTTATTTACGAATCAATCTGTTATATCAAACAGAGCAATATAACACTTCTAATTTATTCTGCTCATATTGATTTAATTATACACTACGTGGCCATTAATGACCGGGCACTTTCAATTTTAAACATGTATCGAACATTTAAATATATACTTGTCAGATTCTTCTGAAACTTCAGGATTATAAAGATCATGTTTGACATCATACTTATTCAACGTCCATTTGATAAAGAGGACAATTAGGGTGTCGATAAAATAATAAAAGAAAAATTATACATTTTGGATCATCGTGTACATTAGAATGCACGAAATAATCTATGGTTGTAGAATACATGTATTTGGATACTGTACAACATGTACACTGATTTTTGTAACAATAGCTCGTATATTCATGGGCATATAGAGATTATTTAGGAAAGTTCAAAACATTCTTGCATGTTTTTACCTTATCTCATGCAGGGTTTTCAAGCAAATATAACGTCAGTTTCACAAAAATATAGTAGAAACAAGATGGTGCAATTTGAATATAAATATATTAAATATTTTATGAAATTTGAGTAGTTGTATGGAATAACTTTTATCTGCGCATACGCGAACGATAACAAAGATTTTTTTTTTTACATAATTTAATACTCAACGCTATGGACATGGAGCAACTAATTAAAAAAATCCAGTCAAATATTGTGAAAATTCAGAAAGATATCGGTGATAGGAGTGAACTGATTTTTTGTTCTCTCTAATAATAGCTGAAAAATAACGGATTTTCCACGAATTGTCAAATTTTTTAAAAATTTTTCTTCTTTTATTGAAGCTTTAGTTCTTTTTGGATAACTACATGAACGAACCTATTCCATGATAATAAAAAAAAAAAAAAAAAAAAAAAAAAAAAAAAAAAAAAATGAAGTATCAAAATTTAAACATTTGTTCCAAGTGGTTCTCATTGATAGTCATTAAATACTGATTTTTTTTTCTAAAACTCAGTTAATAATAAATTACAACTTATGAAAAATCCTTTACAGTTCAGTTGTTTTTAGAGAGCAACTAAAAGACAACTTACTCTATCGACGATATCTTTCTGAATTTTCAGAATTTTTGTCAGGATTTTTTTATGAGTTGCTCCAATCGAATTGACTGTTAAATTATGTAAAACAAATTGTTGCTATCTTTCTGTTTTATCGCAGATAAAAATTATTTTATACTACTACTCAGATTTCAGAAAGTATTAAATATATTTATATTCCTATTGCACTATATTGTTTTTATTACAATTTGCCGATTTTTCTGAAACTGACGTTAAATTTGGTTCAAAACAGTGCATGGTATAATCTAAAAACATGCATGAATTTTCAAACTTTAAAAAAAAAATCGCTGTATCTCCATTAAGATACGTGCTATTCTTACAAAAGTCAGTGAACATGTTGTACAGTATCTATATATTTGTATTCTGCATGGATTTGAGGATCCATTTTGCCATGAGGATCTGCATCCTCATGAATTTTAACGTACCGGGTGATCCCAAACATTATTTTTTTCTTTGATTTTTTGTCGTCTTCCTAATTGTCCTCCTTTCTCAAAATGAACGTTAATAAATGTCTGTTGAAACATAATTTTTATAACCTGAAGTTCCAGAAGAATCCGTCAAGTATATTTTTAAATATTCAACAAAATGTGTAAAATTGAAAGTACCCGTTGATTAATCACCATATAATGTACATGCTTACGATTCTTAGGTTTTGCGTTTAGTCTAAGTCTACCCAGTCTACAAATAAAATTATTTGATTGATATCAATACTATTTTATCAAATTTCAGAATGAAGCTACTTTAAGAAAATTTCATCTATACGCATTTTTCAAAAAATTAATCATTTTTTTTTTATTATTTATAAAGACATGCATAATGTATATAAATAAATATTGCCTGCACTTGCTTTAGGTGGATGGACGAAAAGTTACAGGAAAGCATTCTTCCAAAAATCATGGACGGGCGCCCGACCACATATCACTACAGCAAAGCATTGGCTGAAAATCTGTTAGTTTCTGAAGGAGGTGGTCTGCCTATTGCCGTAGTTCGACCTTCTATTGTCACAGCAGCCTTTAAAGAGCCTTTACCAGTACGTATGGTTTCCTATATAATTCTTTAAAACTCTTAAAATAATTTAATTTTGGGATTCTAGTCACAGTTGAACTATGCTGCCACTTGTTCAATATAATGGTTTAATTTACTTTTATAAAGCGTTACAAAATCAACTTTTATATTCGGTAAAATAATTTGAGCATCAAAAAATTTTACTAAGTGAAAAAAAAGGAAAATAAGAGTCGACATGTTCATTAAAATTTAAGGTTAGGATATTCAACAATGTACTATGGTCCATCAGTGTACGCAAAAATTTTCAGTTGAGTTATGTAAAGGCTTTATTCAAAACTAGCAGGCTGTGCCTGTTCCGCTGGTCGATTTCTTTGAACGAAACTCACAATCAAGCGAAATATATAGGTGTAGTTGATCTTGTGTTTTAAAGCAATATGAGCTTTTACCTTAAAGTGTCCTTCCACATTGCTGAAAACGATATGAGAGTCATTGCGTCAGTACATTTTTTTTATGTATCAAGCAAAAATTATCCTGTTTAAAACCAG
The DNA here is from genome assembly GCA_964019185.1 of Maratus speculifer. Taxonomy (NCBI): domain Eukaryota; kingdom Metazoa; phylum Arthropoda; class Arachnida; order Araneae; family Salticidae; genus Maratus; species Maratus speculifer. Next base: position 101,805,543 of record OZ025289.1, on the reverse strand, counting down.
TTCTTTTAGTTGATAATTTACAGTAGGAGTTTCTAAAAAACGCTGTAAAAAATTGTCACATATTGTTTTGGAAAAGGCACCTAGTTTCCTTTTATGAAACGAATGGATTCATTTTGAGAATGAAAAATTTGATTTTAATGCGGATAATAGCAGAAAATATGGATAGCTGCAGAAAGATTTCCAATCGTTTTTGAGATGTTCCGTATTCAAATCGGAATAAAATGAAACCGGAAAAATGAGTTATGTTTCTTTTCAGAAATTAAACGTTTCGTTTCAGATGTGAAAGTTCCTAAAATTTTTTACAGTGAATAATAGAAGAGTATGCAACATACTAAAATCATCCCTGAAAAGAGATTTAACTAAAATTGCAAGTTCCAACAAAACCCGTCCAGCAGAATTTTTTTTTTTTTTTTTTTTTTTTTTTTTTTTTATGTCTAATCTTACTTAAATCATCAGATCACAGAATTTTCTTCCATAATTTTATAATAAAAAAGCAATGTAGAACGATATGCAACGCACTGAAAAACTAAAAATTCAAGTCCCATCAAAATTAGTCCAGTTGACTAATTTCTCATAATCTGTTACATCTGATTACAAAATTTTCTCCCATAATTCTACAGTTAACTAACATAGAATGATAAATTAAGTACTATAACCTTCCTTAAAGAAAATCTAACTAACAGTAGAGGTCCCATAAAAATCTATTCAGCAGAATTCAAGTGATGGCTCATAACACCCCTTATTGGTTAAGAAATTGTATGAAATTATATATCTGTGATAAGATAATTTAATCAAGAATAAATTAAATTAATTTTGTTTTATTATTAGTATTTAATCAAAATTTATACAAAAAAAAATCTTGCTTATGTCAACATGAAGTAGCTTTCGTTATTTGAATGCAGTCATTTATCACGAGTGTTTAGTGCCAATCAGGTATCTTGTTTTGGCAGTGAGTTAATCATATGTAGGATTCAACGGTTAACATGATTTGGAGTTATGAGAAGGACATATGTCAGTGCTTTATGCAATTGATATTAGAGTAGAATGTAAACCATAAGAAAATTTCAGAAATGATTCAAAGGATCCGTTGGTCACGTAGAAAGCGATGTAAAATAGCACTATTAAATGAACAACGTTACAATTAAGCCAAAATTAGAAGGCAGATTAGTGAAATGTAGCTAAAAGAGGTATTTCTAAATTTTTGAAGAGATATAAGGAGACAACGTTACTACAAAACCAGATTTATAAAGGCAAGAAAAAGTGTACGGCAGATGATAAAAGAGGAATTAAGAGACAGAGTGTGAATTTAACAGGGCGTGACATCTTTAAAATTCGTTTGAAACGATTTTTTCCCCATAGGCCGTAATGTAACGGGGAATTTCGACTGTCCCTGTAAATACACTAACTATGTTAAAAACTTCATTTGAAATAGGGTTCGTGCAAGGGTAAACATCAATAACGTCCAAAAATTTCAGGTCAATCCGAGTATATTTACAAGAGTTAGAGCGCGGCCAGACGACCAGACAAACCGCATAAGCACTTTTCAACTTTGTTGGAAAATGCTAAAAGTTGAGATGAGACAAGCCAATATGATGTTGAATGTGAGGACTGTTCAGCTCAAACTGCAAAAATTTGGTTTAAATGCTAGAATTTCACAAAAAACCCACCCATTTTTATTTTTCCAATAGAAGTTAAAAGGATTAAAATTGTTTAAAATTCGTATTAACTGAACAACAGGACGATAGGACAGTACTATATGCTTTAACGAGACCAAAATATTTCTATTTGATAGTAATGGCATAAAATACATAAGAAGAAGAATCGGAGAAGATTTACATCCTAAATACATTATATATATACCGGGTGTCCCAAAAATGACTGATGGATTTTAAAATTCAATAACTTTGCAAACGGTGACAGCTATTTAAAAAATTTTTGCAGGAGGGTTTTGTATAATGTGAGGAGTTTTTTTACCGTATTTTTTTTTATTTTAGTTCGCATCTCAAACAATAGGTGGCGCTGACGGCGATTAAAGGCCGGGTGATCAGTGCTGGGTGAAAGCGTCGACCTGGCCTTCAATCACCGTAAGCGCCACCCATTGTTTGAGATGCGAACTAAAATAAAAAATTACGGTAAAAAAACTCCTGACATTATACATAACCCTCCTGCAAAAAAAATTTAATGGCTGTCACCGTTTGCAAATTATTGAATTTTAAAATCCATCAGTCATTTTTGGGACACCCGGTATATATATACTATAAAGCATCTAGTCAGTTTTTTGATATAGGATTGTACATGGCGTCAAAAGGTATGGGCATAATTTGTGGAATTAATAAGAATATGAATGCCCAAAAATACATAAATGAAATATTTCGATTCCCACTTAAGCTTTCCGCACATAATCTTTTCCAAAATAGTGAAGCATTTATATTTCAGATACATGCCATGTTTCTGAAATGTGCAAAAAATGGTTTGAGTATAACTCTATTCCAGTGTTGAAATAGCCCGGAAAACCTTAACCCAGTTAAAAATCAATGGAGACGATTAAAGAAATTATTGCAGAAAAATATCCCGGTAATAAAATACAATTAATAGAAGTAATAATTCAATCTTATCACATTATAACAGCTTCAGAATTAAAAGGCTTGGTTCACTCTATAGGTTATAAGGCAATTAATCGCAAACGCAACTCAACTAACTGACATTGTGATATTTTTTGTATATCTCATTTTTTCGTTGTATTTCGCTTTTTTCTTTATAAGTGCTGTTCATGAAATTTATTTCATTATATTCTTGGTTAAATTAGCTTTCTATTGGTACATAATTTTATAGCATTACTTAAAGAAAAAGTGGTTTATGAACCACCAAACTTCACCAATCGGTCATTTCATGTCATGTATGGGACAGCTTTTCTATATATTTCTGCTGTTTTAACAATGTTATTACATCCTCAAATTGATGCAACCATGTTAATATAAAAATCTAAAGTTTTTTGTAGATTTTAATGTATAGTTTAAATTTTAAAGTCTTAAAAGCTAATAGATATAAGTATTTATGTAAGTGCAGCGCGCAGGACATTTTGTCAATTTTTATGGTGGAATACTCAGAAATCGGCAGATTACTTAGGTCTAGGATTTTAACATGTGGATATTTTTATGATCCATTATCTTTATTATTGGTTTATTATTAAAAATGGACAGCCTACTAGGGTCTAGGATGGAGCTTTTTAAACCTATTAAAGGGCCCTACCACATGTAAAACAGTTTTTTGCATGTAGCTGCTGTTTTAACAATGCTATTGTATCCTCAAATTGAAACAACTATACTAATATGAAAATGTAGGTTATTTTGTTAATTCTAATGCATTGTTTATATTTTATTAACTTATAAATTAATACAAGCCATTGCCTTCTTCTTTCGCAGGTTAGAAAATGTACAAATTGTTTTCTTAGATCATTAACTACAATACAGGGTGTCCACTCTCAACGGTGGCCAATGGCTAATTTCTAAACTGTTAGTCATAGACATATAGTTCCAATCGCAAAAATGCTTTAAAAAGGTAAAGAATTGTTTTTCAAGCGATTTAGGTCAAAAAAAATTTTTTTTTTTCATTAAAAAATTACGAAAATTAAATTTTTATACGGTCCCCCAGTCCTATAAGTGATATTTAGTAAAAATTTTCCATCACCCCAACAAGCAATACAAAAAGGGTCCCATTGTTCTGACATTAAAATTGAGCGAGTTATGAAACTTTAAATTTCATGACTTAAACCACTCTTCTGTAGCTGCAAACGGATGAGTTGGACTAAGTTTTCAGGGAACGTACACTAAGTGCTTAAATTATTATAAAGGGCATCCATTTCGAATGCTGTCCAACAGCTAATTCCTAAACTGTTTGTCACAGATATATAGTTCCAGATACAGAACTGTTTGAAATTGCGATAACGAAATTTTTTAAAGCGATTTAACTGAAGGTGCGGCCACCTTATAAGCTTTACGGTACTGTTAATTTTTATTAACTTCTAGATTGGTTAAAGTAATTGAAGACGTGAGTTTTAAAGTTTTCTTTGCCCAGAAAATCACTTTTTGGGAAATCGCGATTTTATTTTAAAATGGTGATAATTTTGTAGTAAGTAAATTTTGATAAGCTTTTATTTTGCTTAAAACGTTCGTACGTATGCTTTCCTAGTTAAAATTTGTATTTAAATTTTAACTCACTTTCAAATATCCGATCGAGGTTCAAATTGCAAACTTATTTATATCGAATGACAATGTAATATTAATACAATTTTAAATGCGTAGGATTTATTTATTTTATAGGACTACACCAAATGTTATAGGTGTAGGTGATGTATATAAATCAAGGTTAAGTAATATAATATAATTTTAAATATGTGTCATTCTGTAACGAATTGTGACTGTTGCTTTTCATAATTTAATTTGACAAAGTTTCTGTTATTTCTTAACTTATATTTTTAGTAAAACTTTTGCTTTAATATGTAAAAATTAACATAAATTTAAAAATAATACTGTAAAAATTATTTTACTCAAAATGTTTAATGTTAAATGTTACATCTGGAGTTTATTTTTAATTCCAGTAAATTTATGGCTGACCCCTAATTTGCAGCAAAAAATCTGCTTCAACTTTAAACAGCTATTACTCGGTCAGTTTTAATCGCAGAGGAATGGGACTTTTTTTGTATTACTTGTTAGAGTAGTGGAAAAAATTTACTAAATATCACTTATAGGACCGAGGGACCGTATAAAAATTTAATTTTCGTAATTTTTTAATAATTTTTTTTCATCTAAATCGCTTGAAAAACAATTCTTTACCTTTTTGAAAGCATTTTTGCAATTGGAACTATATGTCTATGTATAACGGTTTAGAAATTAGCCATTAGCCACCGTTGAGAGTGGACACCTTGTATAAGGTTAAGAATTGTATGCTAGTGTGTTAGTATTTGTTTTTTAATGAGCGATCTTCATGTATACTTCTCTGAAAAAAAGAAGAAAAAAAAATTGGAGTGTTAATTAAGCTCCTCCTATGTGTGCTTGTATTTGTGAAAGAAAAAATGGCTTTATAAAAACACAAGTACTTAATTAGCCCCAGCAACTAATACACCCTCCTCGTCCATTTTAACCTGCATTTAAAAAATGAATTTATCGAGTTATAAAATGGAACATATCTTGATGATGGCGAAGATAAACGTGAGTTAAATTTCAATGCAAATATATACTAAATGACTGAACGAAGGTATTTCTAGATCAGTTCCAGCTTATATTTATAAAAAGAGAAAAAAAAAACTAATTTTTTAATTGTTAGACAGGAAGTATGTAACTATGTAGATCAGCGATGTTTCCCACTTTCTTTTATTTTTTTGTTACTGATTATTGAATATTTTATATCATAAGAAAGCCTAATGAATAAATATGTTAATTACTTTTTTGCAGGGTTGGGTTGATGGTGTAAATGGACCAACAAGTTTCATCATCATGGTAAGTGTAGAGGGAAATTCTTTTAAATAAAACAAACCAAAATCATTTTTTTCCCTTTTTTAATGATATTTTACAATTAAAAGCATTTTTTTAAGTGATATTTTCTTTGAAATATAAAGTACGTATTCATATACAGTATACAGTAACTCCTTAACATTCGCGAGTTTTGAGTATTCGCGAAATGAAAAATGCGGAACATTTCAATATTCGCGAATACTGAACTTTGTTAGTCGCGAATTTTGTTTTATAAAGATTTTTTTACAAAGTAAACACACTTTGTTTTACCAATTCCATGAACTATATGACACTGGACACTTATGTACTGTATAGCCAACTGTATTATTGCATGGCTTAAGTTATGGAACTTGAGCCCTCATATCGATGGAAAATATAGATTGAAATTTCCTTTTTTCTTATGCATTTTTTTTTTCAATTTTCTAAAATACCAATTTTTTACTGTAGATGAAGCATTTTTTACAAAAATTGTCTGCAAAATTTTAAAACATCAACGACAACTTGTTGAAAACGCAATCGAATGCGATTCTTCACTGGGTGAAGAATCTTTTCCGTAACTTTTCCTTACATGTAAATTCATAAATATAAGATATTTTCTATCAAACAATCACACATCACTAAATTTTTTCCACCATGCACAAGCAATAATTTTTTTACAAAATGTTTATGATTATTTAAAAGCATGTACTTTTAATGTATGATGTTTAATAGATATATTTTTTCAATTCCATTTGTTGTTTTCCGTAAAATAAATAAATAAATAAATAAATAAAAGAACATAACCTTTTTTTATGTACGGGATAAGATAGTCTCAACGTTTGTGATTTTGACATTCGCGGATTTTTTTCGGGAATCTAACCCTCCCGAATGTTAAGGATTTATTATACTCTAAAAAGTTTTATATTTCCTTTATATAAATATGTCACAATAAATAAATAAATAAAATAAAATAAACAAATAAACACTTTTATTATTAAAATGCTAATACTGCAGTCTCAGAATTTCTACAGTAGCTTAATTTGCTTATCTTATTGTTTGTAATGCACCATTCAACAAACTAATTGTTCATTTCGATTGCATTCTGTGTTTTAAATTGACATTAAAAAGAATTTTTAAAAAATCTTAAAATTTTCATTATTTGCTGGCATTTGGTTCCAACAGAATGTTCTTCTATGAATGTAAAGTCAGTAAATCAGGCTTTGATTTAAAATGAAGACAGCCATACAGATAAAATATAATTTTTTAGCAAAATTGATTTAAAATATCAGAAATTGCGAAAATGCTAAAATTTGTTATTGATCTGTTTTATTCTTTTTAATTAAATATAATAAAAAAATAAAAAAGTAGAAGCTACAAAAACTGGTTACTTCATATTTTTCCTTTGTAAATTAAATTGTTTTCGATTAAATTTTTGGGAAAATTATTAAAATGTAAGTATTATAAAATTTTATATTTTTTATTTTATTAATGAAATTTTAATTTTTCAATTTTTCCAAATCAAGAAAAAAATTCTCTTCAAAATAAATGAATAAAAAAATATTTATTTTATAAAATTCAGGGAATTTTTTTAGAGCATTTTGAGATGCATATGAAAATTGGTAAAAAATGCTCGGTAGAACAACAAAATATGGTCTGTTATGTATAATTAACTTAAAATTAATTATTTTTACTTCAAACACTCTTTTTACATGCAGTCTTGTTTTCAATACAATGAGTTCGTTATACACTCACGCACAGATAGTTGCACACACGCACACATACACACATATATAGTTTCCATTGTTAATTAAAGATTATTTAAAATTAAATTTGCATTATATGATTGTGTAAAAAGTTACAAGGTTTTCGCATTGAGAATAAAATTTTATTATTATTGCAAAGTTATGCATTATTATATTACGTTTTTTATACACTTAAAACTGGTTATAATAATTCTGTTACGTTGGTTTGTTACATAACGTTTCTTATTTTACTATTTTGTTATATTATTTATACTTTGGTGATATATATCTGATATTTTTAGATAGGAGCCATTAATATTATTTGCAAGTTTCCCCATATTATGTCACAGGAGTCGTGGCGAGATAAAAATTAAGTAAAATAATAAACGTAGAAGCGTCATTAAATTACACATTTTCTGCTCCAAAATAATTTATGAAAGCCCATTCAGATAGAGCGGAAAATGCTCTCTCCGTAGTGACATTCCATCTTAAAAACATAATTTCCACAAGTCATCTAAACCCGTATCATCGAAAGAAAAATAAAGAATATTCCACCATCTCTGGACATGTAAACATAAATTAATGTCTAGCGTCGAGGTTAGACATAGCAATCTCGAATCTTTTCCAGATGATAGTTTTTATTTTAAAAGATTATTATTTAACTAATTTATAATCGAAATCAAAACTCGAATATCCTACAGACGATAATTTAACACAAAAAAGAAAAGAAATGAATTTATTAATACGCAATAAATATCAAACGCGAAGAAAAAAAGGAAAAATAAATAAAAAGAATGATATTTTTGAAAAGAATGGTATTGGAATAAATTTAATAAGACTTTCTTTAAAAAAAAGGTTGATAAAAACAGAGAAAAAATGAGTTTTATTGTGAACTTTAAGAAATAAAGTATAATTAAGAATATTTTTAATTTAGAGTTATTTTTTAAATTTACTAATATTGGAATAAATATTTTTAAGGCGAATTAAGAATTTATATCGTTTCTATAAAGATTAATATATTAGATGTTGTAACAGGATTTTAATTTAATAAGTTTAAATAAGAACTGAATATTGTTAAAAGGAAATTAATATAGTATAAGGTCAATTTTGGCGGGAAAAAAATTTAAATTTGTAATATATATGATCTAATTTTTACATTGCTATGTAAGTGTAGTGTTGCTAGGCTCTCGATAAATAGGTTGAGTGATAGGTGTAACCTACGTTAATAATTTCTTATTAAATTTCATTATTTTGAATTGTTTGTTTCTTTGTTTTTACAAGACAGGACGGGGCATGCTACGAACAATGCTAGTCTACGAAGGTTCTGTGGTTGACTGGATGCCCGTTGATCTTGTCGTAAATTTGCTCATCGCCTCAGCGTGGAACATCGCAACGCAGAGGTAAGGATCGATCACCAAAATGTTAAAAACACACAATACATTTAATTTTTTAAATACATTCACAAATTATTTTTCTGAAAGAAAAAAAAAAAAGAGAGAGAGATCATATTCTACTAATTTTGATGCAAATATTAATATTAAAAGGCTAGAAATGCTAATCGAATGGAAATAATACAATATATAAATTATGCTTCGAAAATCGCCGTCACATTAAAACGTGTACCAAACTTAATTTTTCAAATAATAACATCCATTTTTGACGCTATATTCGAGTTTATTGAATTAAATCAGCTCGAAAAAGTATATAGTCGATCTGAAATTTAATTCGTGAATTTTAATTCACATTAGCTGGCTTGCCCGGCGTTGTCCGGGCCCGTGATATTATTCAGCTTTCAAATGTGTTATCTGTTTTCCATATTACAATTAAATGAAGCTAAAATTTTATGATTTTATATCTTTAAGTCGATTTTAACAGAATTTATATTTTTAAATGGAAAAATCGCAAAAAGATATTGAATTGTATGCATATGTTGTATGGTATTTTATTTTCTGCGTAATTGAATTTTTGGAATCATGCGTACCGATATAGCGAATGACACCGCGACTGAACAACCAGGTTTTCAGTGATTTCGTAGAAATTTTCAAACATTTTATTTTGTAAAACATGTCTATCCATCCGAACGTTTCAAAATTTTTGTAAGTGATGTAAATTTGGTTATTGAAATGCTTTAAAAAATGCGTTAAAATACGAACATTTAGTTAATTTTAACGTAGAAAAAATATAGTCTCTATGAAAGGATTTGCGTTTGCCGGTGTATTTGAAAGAGTTAAATCTCGTATTCTTTAAAACCGATTGCATCATAGTTCATAGATTATAAGATGGTTTTAGATTTAAGAATACGAGGTGGAAACCGTCGAAATTCGACGAAAGAAAATCTTTAAGAAAGAGCTGTTTCATTGATTTATAATAAGTCTATATAAATAGTTACAGAAAAAAAAAACACATAAGATATTGTTCAGTTTAACTCTCAAACAAATATTTTAAGCTAGAATTTAAAAAAATTCTATAAAACCCAATTAATCAAATTAGTAAACAAAACAAAACCGAAATTCACCGGATTTTCTAACTTACGATACTTTTGAAATAGTATACGCATTTTATTTTATTATTATTATTTTTTTAATTTTAAGAGAAAATGGAGTGATTATGTTGCCACAATTACAAAATCGGTACTAAAAATTATAAAAAAATTATTATAAGCTATAGCTATATCTCAAATATAAATTGAGATATAGCTTTGAAACAAATTGTATTTCAAAGTATATTTTTTTTCTCTATATGAAGGTGTAAAAATTTAAAACGTACGATGTTTAGAAGTGTAAAATTTGCAATACCGAAAATTGCAAAACCGAAATAGCGTGGGAAAGTGTTGCGCATTTTAATTTCTATTTTATTTTTATTTTCAATTTTAAGAGAAAATGGAGTGCTTCTGTTGCCACAATGACTAAATTGCTACTAAGAACCATGAAAAAATTAATATCTCAAAAATAAATTGAGATACAGCTTTCAAATAAATTGTATTTAAAAATACATTTTTTTTCTCTAAGACGGTGCAAAAATTTAAAATTTGTGATGTTTAGAAATGTAAAATTTTCAGTAGTTAAAATTGCAAAACCGTAATTGCACCGGAAAGTGTTGCTATTCACAAAAAGACGTATGCGTTACGCACAGATACGTTTGGCCTTTATAAAAGTGCTATTACACGTAAAAATTGCAAGCGACAAAAATCGCCTGCGTTTTTTCGTTTTCTTAGCATTTCATTGGCTGTTCGAGAAGAGTCTTTACCTTCATTTGGATTTCCAAGCATTTGATTGGTTCTTACTGGCGACTCGCTTCGTTCCAGGCGTCAAAGACGCTCCGACACAAGAGAATCGGGTGCTAACCAAGCGACTCCCCTGCTCCCATAGGATAACATGGAGACGCCTGCAATTTGACGCCTGCAGCTGCACACGTGTAATAGCACTTTTATATAGATACACTGGTGTGCAAAATTTAAGGACGAGTCCCAAAATGCCAATTTTCAAGGGATTTTCAAGTGATAATTTTCACGCGAATATTCAAAAGGAAGTAATATAATTCGAATAATTACTATCCTTGCATAACAGCTATTCCATATAACATCTCATTCAGGTCACACATGGTCACAAGAGTCACAATCACAACGACAAAACAAAAAATAGGAAATTCCATACGTCTCTTTTATGTGTCTCAAATGACTACTAAATGCGACTCCACTGACAGGTCACTGCGACTGCTGCTTTGTATCGAGTCACCAGGTGACTTTACAATGTCGTTTTATTGATATTCTTATGTGACTGTCATTTGGAGATTCAATTTCAAAGTCATTGTGAATGTTGCATTATGATAAATCACCAAATAATGTCACATTAAAGCCACATGGTGACTTTCTGTCACAAGACTTTGCCAAATGGTGACAGAGACCCTGCTGTGAAGTAACCACTTTGAAAAGTGGTGAAAAGTCACCATGTGACTTTAATGGGGCATTATTCGGTAAGTATAATGCAACGTTCACAGTGACTTTGAAATTGAATCCTCAGATAAAAGGTCACACGAGAGTCTCAACGAAACGACATTGTAAAGTCACGTGGTGACTCACCACAAAGCAGCTGTCACAATTACTTGTCAGTGGAGTCACATATAGTAGTTATTTGAGACTCATAAAAGAGACGTATGGAATTTCCTATTTTTTGTTTTGCCATTGTGACTGCGAGTCTTGTGACCATGTGTGACCTGAATGAGATGTTATATGGGGCGATGTTATGCAGGGATAGTAATTATTCTATCCCTGCAACAACTGCTGAAAAAATCAACGTGGCAGGACTATTTCATCACCATAATTTTAAATCCTATCTTTTTCTTAACACTTTGCAATGAAGAAATATCTTAAACAGACAAAATAAATAAATAAAACGCGTTTCAATCTTTTTGGAACGCCCTGTAATTTTCGGCCTGCCTAAGTAAAAAAAATGTAATTAACGTGCCTAACGTGAACCTTTTAAAAAATGAAAGTTGGTAGAATTTTTTTTAAAGTAGAAGACTTCCGAAGCAAAATTCGTTAATTAATTTAACAGTAAATAATAATTACAATCGATTGGTACCCGTCTCTCTCTCTCTCTCTCTTTTTTTTTTTTTTTTTTTTTTTTCAGTTTGCGATATTTATATTATAAAGGCCAAACGTATCTGTGCGTAACGCATATGTCATTTTGCGCATGGCAACACTTTCAAATTTTAAATGAATTTCGGTATTGCAATTTTTGCTACTAAAAGTTTTAAAACTCCTTAATGTCGCATATTTTCAATTTTTACACTATCGTGTAGAGAAAAAAAAAATGTACTTTTAAATGAAATTTGTTTGAAAGTTGTATCTTAATTTGTTTTTAAAATATTATTTCTTTTGTAGCTTTTAATACTTCTTTTCTAATCGTGGTAACAGGAGTACTCCATTTTTCTATTTAAAGCAAAGGAAAAAAGGGAAAAAATTGAGTGCTGTATCTTTATGTTGCCATTTTCTCATTAAATGGGAAAAAATAGAAATATAAATATCTTCTGTTATAAAACCCGGTGAATTTTGACTTCATTTACAAAATTTTATCTACACGTAAAAGAATATCAACAGTTTAATATCTATTTCAGCTAATAGCATTGAGATTTCAAGTTTTGAATCAAAATTATCCAATTAAAATGCCATTTTTTTTAAACGTGAATACAGATGTGAAATGTACATTTGTAAATTTTGATATGGTGAAAATGATGCCGGGTTTAGACTTCACTAAAATAAAGGGAAAAAAATTCTATGATTGAGTCAAAGTTGAATAAATTATGTTTTTTATCATTTTGGAATACTAGCATAAGAACCTTAATTGATAACTTTATCATAATAACATATCTTTTTATTTTTTACTGCTTACATATACGATTAAAGTTTAATTTTAACAATTTCTACAACAGTGTTTTATGGAAATAGTATTTTGTTAATTTGACGATAAATATCGTTTGTTTAAGACTTAGACGTACCAATATAAAATGCATTTTTTACTATAACTAATTTTGTAGGTTTATTATAAGTTAATGAAACAGTTCCTTCTTAAACATTTTCGTTCATCAAAATTTGACGGGTTCTACCTTGTAATTAAGAAGGGAATAATCACTTTGATTGTACTAGTGTTCATGATTCTTTTAATTTTCAGTTTATTTACTTTATTTTATTTTGAATTAATCTATCGCAACACTTTGCTTATTTAAAACAATTTGTAGCATGATAAAGAAATAATTTCAGAAACGTTTCTTAAAACTACTCTTAATAATGATTTATTTGTTTGTTTATGACAGATCAGGCACCATTAAAGTTTTCAATTGTACATCCTGTGACCTGAACAAAGTGACTTGGGCAGACGTCGAGAGGACCGCATACCCGATTGTCATAAAAAATCCGGACCCAAGAGTACTCCGCTATCCGGGAGGAAGTTTCAAATCCACTACATTCATGAACACACTTTCCATCAAATTAGAGCATGCCCTACCAGCATACTTTCTTGACTTTTATAGGTGGATACTCGGCCAAAAACCACAGTAAGTAAATATTTTTGTCGATTATGAAATTCAATTGCACTTTTCAGGAACATACTTTTATATTTTTAAAAATCATATGAAATATATAAACAGCTTCTAATTCTTATCCACACTGTCTCTCTTTTAACCCATTCATTATTATATACTCATTACTAAACTAGTTACTTATATACGAAATTCAAAGTGTTATGTCCTTTGGGGCAATGGTCTTTCTGCCGTTATATCATTATCATACAGCACGATAGTACTCTCAGTATACCGCCCACGTCCTTAATAAAGGTACAATAATTATAAAACATTTTACTTTTCTTCTAGATACGTAAACATGGTCCGAAGAATGGAGAGAGCAGCTGGTTACCTTCAGTATTTCACAACAAAAGAATGGAAGTTTTACTGCAGGAATCTGATTCAACTGAGGGATTCATTAACGCCAAAAGATAAGCAGGTAAAATCTCAGGTTATCTTATCATTTGGGGGCACTTATCGTTAGCGAAAGTTATTCTTCTGTTTTAGTTAAACATTTATAACGCAGCGTCCATTCATATTCAACTTTACATTATTGCATTTAATTTTATTAACGAATTACAGTTGGCTCTCGTTGATTCGAATTCGTCGGGACCGCAAGAAAGATTCGAATTATCCAGAGATCGAATTATGGAAAGCATGAGAAGAGAACATTTTAAAGGGGTACTATTACAAGTAAATTAATGCTATAGTATTTTTTTAAATACATTTCGGCTATTTTATCATTAAAATATGACTTAATATTGAATTAAAAGTTATAAATACAGAAACTAATTAAGGTATTAGGAACAAGCACAAACGGACATGGGATGTAGGTGTCATTGATGGTCAAACGGGGCACTAAAAAAGCTGATATCAAATGCATGGGACTACATGGATACTTGTTCAGAACAATTCTGACAAAAATGAAAGAACGAAAATTATTTCAAAGATCAGAAATCCGAGAGAAAGTAAGAAAAATTGGAATATCGTTAGTTCGAATTAAGGTTGTTCTTAACTGTTCCGCTCAACAAGCGCAAAAAGTTTTGACACATTTACAAATTCATTTTTACGGTAATATGTAAAATTGTAAAACCTGTGCAGAGAAGCGATTTGGAATGAAACTGAGTTTACCGTTTTATGATAAGTAAACTATTTTCCAAGTTATGAGCTATTTTGATCACGTGATCGCGCGTTTATCTCCTGCTTTTCAATCGGTATTTCTGATTTCGTCGGAAAATGCGTAAAAAACGTCAATTTTGGCGGCTTGTTCTGAAATATGTATTGCGTTTATGAAAAAACTGAAAAATGAATGCAATTCGGTAGCTTCTGAACAACAACACCTGGTAGTTTCATGCATTTCCGAACAAAAATAAATTAAAACTTATGACACAAAGTTGCCCTTTTTGATTTAAGAACACCCTTAAACGAAGTCAAGGAAAAGTGAGTTCGAATAAATGAAAAATTTTAACGTTATTCTGCTATCGAAAATTTCGGGACTTCATGTTCAGTTCGAATTAAGCGAAGATTCGATTTATCCGATTTCGAATTAATGAGAGCCGACTGCACCTACTGAAGTCAATAAGCACTCATAAACATAGTAAGCATTGATTATTTATTGAAAATCATCTTTTTTTATACAGATTTTCAACTTTGACATCAGGCCAGTACAATGGACACCCTATTTAGAAAGTTATGTTTTAGGAGTAAGAAAGTTCATTCTAAAAGAAAAAGAATCTTCCTTACCAGCAGCAAGAAGAAGACTGATGAGGTAAGCTTAAAAACAATACGAAACAGTAAATCTGCAGATCAGGGTCTGCAGCGTCAGCTGTACAAATAAGTTACTATTATTATTATTAGTAACTTTAAATAATATCAGATATCCTACAATCTCAGTTTTAAATTAGATATATATTTATGAATACATACTATACAAAAAGCTTCAGTTTCGGAGGAACTAACTTTCAGAAAGCATTACATTATATCAAACATTGAACAAAATTCTATGCAATGATTATCTTGAAATACTTATTTTTCTAATTATTTTAGCAGGGAGCTATGTCCCACCCCTTTCTCAGTTTTCAGAATAATTTTACGTTCGCAATTTTCTAAAGTGCGCTACATCTTAGGTTGCAATTTACACTGTGGTTTTATAAGGATAGGTATCTCGTATTACAGGTATTCTATTTTAATAAAGAATATTCTAATAACAATGCTACATATCTGCCAATTAAGAGCCAATTAAGAAACATCTGTTACAGAAGTTTAATAAAAGGACACATAAAAAGATAATGAAATGGAAACTGATATTATTAAGCTTTTATTTAATTTGGAAGTGTGTTTATTTATGATGGCCGATTATCTACACAAGGGATAGGAGCCTAGGGGGGGGGGGTGCCCTCCCAAGGGGTCTTTCTAAGGGAACCTAACCCTCCTTTACGCAAGATTACTCAAGGTTCGAAGTAAACCATACAAAAATCCAAACTATTACGCCGACGGGAGCAATTAGGTCCGAACCAAATTCCTCCCGTCTATCAGCTTCGAGAGCAAAACCTCTCAGTCACTGGTGGGGCATTTAATTTAGAAATCCAGTGTCACAATATTTGACTTGAAAAAATAGTTTTGGGGATCATTCGTGATATTTAAAAGACAGAACACGTGAAATGCATTCTAACCTAATTTAGACCAAAAAAACAAACAAACAAACAAAAAAAAAACATTATAATTTATCCAAAACACTTTTTTCTCTTTTTGTAAATTTAAATACAAGTGACTCTCTCAAATCTGCAAATTCCAAATGAAAAACGCTTAAAATCCATAAATCATTGCATATGTAGAAAAATGAAACCTTCAACTAAAATGTAGGAGAAAATTGAAAATTTCAAGATTTGTTTTTTTAATCGTTCCATACACATTTTAATATCGAATTCTGATTAATATGGCTGAATTTATGCTTTCTCATGAGGTGTATATATATATTTCTGGAAAAATTCAAGATACCACTTATACTTAATGATGATCACGGTCTTTTTGCCAACTTCATTTAAACATTAATCAAGCTTTTTTGTTAACGTGAAATAAAATTTCATTATTTTATGATTTTAATGTAATTTAATTACTTTTATGAGGTGAGTTTCATTGAATAATTCCAGAAAATTTATTTCATCCTTACATCCTTACAATGTTCATTTATGCATTATTAATAGTTTACTCGGCATTTATTTTAAATATTTTAATCTTTTTTAAAATGTCTTTACTTTTATTATTTTAATGTTTTGCAAATTGTAAATATTTGTTGTAACTATGATGCATTAAATTACTGTTTAACAAAAATAAACAAAATAGCGACCAGAAATCTGCAAAATTCTAAAATCTGCACAACCTCAGATACCAAGCTGTGCGGATTTGAGGAGATCTATTGTATTGCAATTTTAGTGTAATTATCCACCCGTGCCGATCAACTTAGACAGGATTGCAATACATTTTTGCAATTACTATGCATTAAAGTTGATATGTGAATTCCATTGATTTAATTCTCTACTAAACCGATAGGGATGACAGAAGCATTTCATGTAACTTTTTTTGTGATAATGTATTTTAAGTACGTAGCATGGCAAAACCGTTTAATTCACTCACTTTAATAATTATGATCCGGTATATTCATTAGTATTTTCAACAACAATGCATTCACCTACGTGGAGAATTTTAAATCTGTTGTGTAATTGTACATAATCAGGTCACTACATTTTTTTTCTTATGTGTGTGATAAAGAAACATGCTTTAAACAGGCCCATAAGTAGAATATTTCAAAAGGAGAAGTTAAATGTGAAACTTTTTTTTTTTTTTTTTTTTTTTTTTTTAAGTTTAGATTTTATAAAAATATCTATAATTGCCCATTACTTTAAATTAATTATGAGTTAAGTTAAACTAATAAAAATTAAATTAGCTATATACCGATTTATACTTATTGTATCTTAATTTCGTCTATCTGTATTAAAACATATCCAACGTATGATCTGCTGTAACTAACAAATAGAGAACTACAATTAATGTTTGAACTAGAGGTCTGCACGGGCCGAAATTTCCAGGCCCGAGCCCGGATCGATCCATAGAAAAAAAATCGGCCTGGCTCGTATTAAAGTTAAAATTTTGGACTAGGCCGGCCCGTAGAGAAAATTTAGCGGCCCGATATAATGGCTAAAAACAAGGCCTGAGTTCGGCCCGGTACGGAATAAAAGTTAAAATATCGGCCCGAGCGAATTTTTACAGAACATTGATCTTTACAACTTAACATTTTTTTTTCTTTAATGTGTCTATTTCTCTATTTAAATAAGCCTAGAAATCAACGATTCTAAAATAATAATAAAAAAAATTCTAATGTTTAATTGTAGAATAATGACGACTTAAAAGTATATGCCTTTTTGCAAAAAATTTTTAACCAAATTTGACTGATTTTTGAACAATTTTGGCCATGTTGCATCGAGAAAAGGATTTTCATACGGGAAAATTCAACCGGAACTGATTATTTTGTTCCTTGAAGATTAGGAAGAATGAAATCAGTCCCGGCTTCGTACGGAAAAAAATAAAACTAGTTAGACCCGGCCCGGTCCGAATGCCGTTAACGGAAATCAGCCCAAACCCGGCCCGTGCAGATCTCTAGTTTGAATATTAAACCTTATAACATGTAAAAAAAACTAAATTATCATGCATTAGTTCATCTAAATAAAATTAATTACACAGATTAAATTTAAAAGGAAAGGTGAACTCCCACTTCTAACTAAATAACAAAATTATGATCATTAGTCTTATGAATATCAATGCAGTAAAATTTAAATTTGATTAAAATCAAAGTCATTACACCAATAATAAATATTCGACAAATGAATAAAATTAGTGAAAAATTACCCTTTTAATTTTTACAGTGAAATTCGGTAAGACTCAAAATATTCTAAATGTTGAAAATTGTATTAGTTCCTAACCCTGCCCGAAAAAAAAAGAAAGAGAAAGAAACTAAATAGATGAGGTTCAATCCCCAAAACTATCCCCTTGCTTTTAAAATGCCAATAACTGTAGAATATTCCGTCCCTAAAGCTGCATGAACAAGAATTATTAAAATGACTTTTTCATCAGAATTTGCTTTTTGAAATTAATTTAATGCAATTCTGATTACAAAAGTTGTACTTGATTTCAGAAATTAAGCAACAATATAAGAAAAAAAAAAAAAAAAAAAAAAAAAAATTCTGCTGGCTCAGCTTATTTTGCCTAGCAATTTTATCTGGTCGCTTTTAACAAGTTTTTAGTTTCTTTTTTTGTTAGAAATGATTTTATCAGAATAATGTTAAGGCAATATTAAAAAAATATTTTTTCCATGCTGAAAAACTAAATTTTCTGACACATATTCAGATTCATTTTTACAAGAAAAAACATGAAACTTTCTGATATGATTTTTTGAAGACATGTATAAGCTACATGTGTTTTATTTCATTCAATTAATTAATAGTTGATTTACAAAAAGTTATTTTCTCAGTAAGGCTACACTTTTCATTTCCAGCCCTATCTCTACAGCTCAAAATGCCCATTTTGATAGCATTTTTAAAAATATATTTTATCTTTTCAAAAAAATTGACCTATAAAGTACATTATATAATTTCTAAATAATAGAATCTGCCAATTGGATGCATTTGAGATCAAACATGCTTTTAAAAATTAATTTGAAATTAAATAGTTTGGAACAATTATTTTCTCCATATGATCATATTTATTGTTTCCAGTTATATCACTTCGGCAAATTTGGTTCAAAATACCCATTTTGACAGCATTTTTTAAAATATATTTTGTTTTTATTGAAAAATTCATTTATATGACACATTATATCATTTCTAAATAAAAGAACATGCCAACTGGATGCGTTTGAGAGCAAAAAGGAATTTAAAAAGGAATTGGAAAATAAGCAGTTTGTATTGGAGAACACCTTTAATGCGATAATTTTTTCTTAACTGCTATGTATTTTTGTTTTTGCTGTAAGAATTGGTCCTATCTAAAACTTTCTAAAGTTGTAGATAGTATTAAGAAGATATATAATAAATTTAACAGGCATTGGTTTCTTAAGAATTGACACAGTTATAGATTTTTTTTCTCCCTAAAACCCTATTTTCTACACCTAGAGTCCATTTTTCATTTTATAAAGAATCTGTCATACATAAATTTTTTGTCCTTTTTTAAGAAGCAATAATAACTTTAAACTGATTGGATATGCATTATAATTAAGACTGTTCTTAAATCAAAAAGGCCAACTTCATGACATAAGTTATAATTTATTTAATTTTGGAAATGCATGACACTAGCAGGTGTTGTTGTTCAGAAACTATCTAATCACAGTCAAATACCTGTTTTTTTTTTTTTTTTTTTTTTTTTTTTTTTTTACAAACACAAAAGATTTTTTAGAAAATAGTGTTAATGGGGCATTTTGAAGTGACTTTCTAAGAAAGAGAGAAGGAAAACCAGTCCAAACTTGGTGAAAATTGCCTTGTCACATGATCAAAAAAGCTATTTCAATAGTAATTTATTGATCAAAAAATAAAAACCGAGTTCGATTCCAGATCATTTCCATGGTCAGGCTTTGCAATTTAATATCTTTCCATTAAAAATTAATTTGTAAATGTGTCAAAACGTTTTCTGCTTATTGAACAGAACAATTGGGAACAACCTTAAGAAGTTATAGGATTTTTTTTCTGTTTTCACAAAACCCCTCCTTTTTACCACCACTTTGGTTCGATTTTCCCTATTAATTGGGCTGGTCATTCAGCTTCAGATTTCTCCTCATTAACGTAAAGTTTATGCATTTGATGCATTCGTATATTTAAAATATTTCTTTGGAAAACTGATATTTTTATCTTCTATTTTTTGTATACACTTCCTAAAAGATATATATGAAATAATAAGCAGATTATCGTGGAAAAACACCTGATGATCTGACAAAAAGAAACTGTCGTTGATTAATGCGATGAAGGTCATTGGTCATAGGAGAATTTCTTCTTGATTTAGCAGTCAGAATTAAAGGCAGTGGAAATGACATGTATGGGAATTTCTCCAGAAATAATGCAAGAGATCAGTTTTTAGTCCTTTATTCTTTTTGAGCACTTTCAGTGGCTATTCCACACATCTTCAATCTCCACAAATTTATAATAGATAAAAAATGTTCTTAATTCCATCATGTCCATTAAAGAGAATGCACTAAGTCAAATAAGCCATTTATTGTAAGCCTGTATCACCACAAAAAGAATAAGAAAAACACAAAGTGGACTTTGAAAAGAGACTGCTGGAAATACATTGCACTCCACAAATATTCCAAATTATTCTGAGAAGAGACATGAGTCTTACTACTTGGAAGGTTAAAAGCATTCTATTCACTCCGACAAACCAAAATGACTCTCTCAAAAATTCTAGGTTAACCTTGCCCCTCCCCTTTTGACATAAGGCTTTTAAAAAGCCACTAGAATTGTTTTCAAGGTAAAGGTAATCCACCTCGTGCTCTACTATTGGCTGATGGGAGGGACTAGATGCAAGGACTATTTAACAAATAGCGTAAACCGTAGAGTAATATGCCCCACGAAAAGCATATGAATTTCACTAGCAGACGATTAATTAAATAATAAAACAAAATTAAAGTTTCGATAAATGTTTTTAATTCTAAAAAGGAAAATGGATTTGTATAGTGAATTTAAGATTTCGCAATAAGGTATTGACATTCAAGAAACATTCTAGCTCTTTTTAAGAAAATAATCAATAGATTATGCTAAGTTAAATAAAATAAAATAAAAAGAACTTTAGCCGTTAAAAATATCAATACATTACGGAAACTGAGAATAAAAGTTCCTATAAAACTTTAGAACAAACTCAAAGCGGGAAAATGGCGAAAAAAACTTTATTATATATATATACCGGGTGTCCCAAAAATGACTGATGGATTTTAAAATTCAATAACTTACAAATGGTGACAGCTATTAAAAAAATTTTTGCAGGAGGGTTATGTATAATGTCAGAAGTTTTTTTACCATAATTTTTTATTTTAATTTGCATCTCAAACAATAGGTGGCACTGATGGCGATTGAAGGCCAGCTGATCAGTGCTGAGTGAAGCGTCGACCTGGCCTTCAATCGCTGTCAGCACCACCTATTGTTTCAGATGCAAACTAAAATAAAAAATTACGGTAAAAAACTCCTGACATTATACATAATTCGCCTGCAAAAATTTTTTAAATAGCTGTCACCATTTGCAAGTTATTGAATTTTAAAATCCATCAGTCATTTTTGGGACACCCGGTATATTCAGTTCTCAAAATATTTCTTAAGCGTAGACATAATTTTAAATGAAGTGTTAAAATCTTATTCACAGTTCGTCCACTTTTAACACATAAAATATTAAATTTAGCATAGATTTTAAAAATATTTTGAAAACTAATAAAAAAAGACATTAAAAATATGAATTTTCCAAGAAGATATTTTAAATATATGAATGCATAAAAAATCCATGGACATAACATTATGGAGGAAATTTCCTAAGCTGAGTGACAAGCCCGCTAAGAGACTATTTCAGTCAAATGAAAAAACTCATTCGCTAATGCTAATCCTATGGAAGAAATTTATAAAGAAGGTTGCATTTCAATATCTTTAAATCTTTTTTTTTTTCTTTTGCATTGGATAGCTAACATCAAACTATACAAAGGCCATTTTGCACTATTTTGTTTTACAGGTATTTTTAATAACCACACTTTCATTTTCAGAATTTATTTCGAAAATAAAAACATTTTCATAAAAATCTTTTATTAAAATGGAAAAAGTAAAAATCAGTTTTTCTACAGATTAATCAACTGTCCAATGCCAAAAAATCATTTAAAAATATTGAAATGTGACCGAGATATCTTTATAAATTTCTTCCATAGGATTAGTATTAGTGAATGGGTCTTTTCATTTGACTGAAGTAGCCTCTTAACGAACTTAACCAACATCTTCTGCCTCTTGATTTTATGTATCAGTTTGGAAAAGATATAGACAGAATTATGCAAGTTATCGCGACCCCATAAAAAAATGACATAGATATAGACAGATAAATAGATAGAATATATATATTAACTGAGAGTGGTTTGGGGTTCTAGGGATCATGATCGGTGTAAATCTGCAAAAACAATTTTTAAATTCCAATACAGGGAAGAATGTAATAGGTAGTATTTCTTATGAAATCTACCTAAACAGTAGATAAACTGAAAAGTATTTATTTAAGTGAAACATCAATAAAGACACTGATAATGGTAAATAAATAGACAAATAATTAAATTGTACAGATTGGTGAATGGTAAAATAGTTTAGTTATGGATGAGATGACTTCAGATTTAGATCATCCCCAAATATCCCCAGAATTAATGACACTAACATAAGTCAAACTTGACAATCAGAATTTTTTTTAAATTGCTTATAATTACCATTATTAATGTAACTTATTTCATTCTTTTATTTTTAGATTGTATTATGCAGAAAAATTGGCAAAGTGGGGTCTTGCATTCCTGATAATTTATATCTTATTCAAGAAAACAAATCTCTCGCAGCATCTTCTATGGACATTCATAAACATAACTTTCCAATTAATGCAGTATATGCCAAGAAGTTGGTTGAAATATATCAGTTCTTTCTACAACTAACCATTTTAAATCATTTTTGTTTATCTGTAAATTATATTTTGTTTATAAAAATGTTTTTGGAAAAAAAATCTGTATCTCTCAATAAAATCTATAAAAATATATTTATATGTAAAAATGTGAAATGTTTGTACACCATTTTACTGATTTATTAAGAATGTTCTATTTTATAATCATTGAAGTTATCTTTAATAAATTTTATAAAATACTTTATAGCAGAACTGCTTATTTAGTCAAATTATTTGTAAATAGTGGTCAATTTTAAAGAATGCTCACGGTTTCTGGACAGTCAGTATTTATTTTCAGAAAGAATTTTAAACTTTTCATTTAGCTATAAAAAAGTATAAATCACATTGTAATATTATACAAAGAGTGTCAGGATACCCCAAAAATAAATGGAATTGTTTCATAATAACCTATAATTAATTCACAACTGCAAAAGTTATGGCAAAACAACTATAATACCTTCAATATTTAACTTTACACATTTGTCTAATAGATGATTCTATTGTTATATGGCTAAAAGCTGCTGACCTTTTTTTTTTTCTTTTATTTATTTATTTATTTATTAATTTTTTAAATCGATTTTAGATTGTGCTCTTTCAAACATAACCATCAATGCATTATTCAAATTCTTACAAGATAATCCGACAAAGTATGAATAAAATATGCAAGAATGCTAATCCAGTTTTATTTTCTTCAGTTGTTTTTATACAAGCATTTATTGCTTTACATCTGTTTTTACTTGTAAAATTCTATGTAAATGCAATTTAAATTCTATATAAGTTTATTTTTAAGATGATTTTTTTAATGATAAAGAATTTATTATTAATATATACTTTTATTAAAGTATGTAACTGCCCCCCCCCCTCCAGCTTCGAAATTCACAATACCCTTGAGAATAATTAAAATCTTAATAACAATCTCAATAATCATTTATGCTATGTAAGTAATAAATTTTGCCTTTAATAATGTAAAAAAGATTTTTTAATTTACTCCAATTACAAAAGAATGCAATAATAATTCAAAAACTTGTCACATGACATAGATAAACTAGGAAAATCAGACAGGTCTCAAAAGCAAGTACAATTAGATACAAAATCTGAATGCACTTTAATGCATCTTATGCAGCCATTTATCTACAGTTTTAGATGCTGGTTGGTTGAGTTTTTTAAATAAATGGTTCACAGAAAAAGACATCCAGAATTTTTGCATAATTTTGAAAAGACAAAAATACTTTTAGTTATTTTATTTGGTAAATTAAACATACTGAAGCATCCAAAACAAAATAATATGATTTTTAAAGACAGTCTTGAGTCCTAATCAATTGCTTTTATACTCTGATATCTTTTCAAAATCTGAAGGACATTTTAAAAATATTTCAAACCATATCTTGTTTCTGCTAACCATTCTTTTCAAAAAATCAGCCAATCAGCATCCGTAATTATGGCTGGATGTTTGGATAAGATGCAGGTAAAGTGCATATATAATTCATAACTGGTTGTACTTGCTTGTGATCTGGCCAATTTCCTATGCCATGTGGCAACAGTTTACCAGACAAAAGTACTTATTGAATTCTTCAGTAATTGAAATAAATTTAAATATTACACAAAATTTTATTTTTACATAGCAAAAATTGCTATTGATATTTTAATTATTCACAAAGATATTGGGAATTTTGAGCTGGAGATAATAAAAGTTACATACCCAAGAAATTTTCTGAACAATAAATGCATAACCAGCCTTCATAACCTAGATTTTGCAGAGAGGTGGTAAACAGCAGAAAAAAAAAAAATCAATTGCGCGACAAGATGACCTTATCACAATTATTTCTGGTAAGCATTTTCAAAAGTAATAAAATAGGTGACATTGTTGAACATCATAATAGTAATTGCTAGAATTTAAAATGACAATGCATGATATAACTTAACTAATAGCTGAAAACTAATATGAGCCTTAATCAACATTTCTTTTTTAAAAATATAATCATGAGCACAATACCAATCCATTATGTTTTAAAAGTTTATTTTTTTTAATATTTTACACAACAGACAAAATCTGAATACATGGAAATACAAAAAAGAAAAAAAAAAATCAGTTTGAATAATCAGCATAAAAAATTTCTAAAATGAGAAAAACATTCTAAACAAATTTACCTTTATACAAAACTATACATAATGAGGAAAGGCAATATTTTTGAACAGGACATAGACAAAAATTAATAATAAATATTAAAAATTACTTCTAGCATAACACAAATACTGATGGAATTTTTTATGTGCGCAAAAGACAAATAGTAGGAAATATAATATAGTTTTATGAAAACATACAAAAAACTTATGTATCATATATACAGAACATACCTGCCAATTTAAAATTAATCACATTCTACACTGATTTCAATTTTGTTCATCATATATGTAATTTGTAGAATATTTTACATAAATTTCAAGTCATTAATTTGTTTAAAAAATTATGGTGCAAAAACTGCCACAGGATGCCCAACAAATGTAGATTTGGGATATAATTTTTTTTTTTTTTTTTAATAAAAACTCTACAAGATGACTAATTTAATATTAACCTTATGCAGCCACACACATTTTCTTTTAGTTTTTTTTCCTTCAAAACGATATTTGAAATTTTACAGTTGATTTATGCTGTATGTAAATATTCTTTACCAAAGTTGAATATATTTTGAATCTGGAGACAGAAAGAGACAATGAATTCTATACTTTGAGCTTGTTATTATAGAGTCACAAAACAATTCTCCTTTTGGGTTAACTGTCAAATATTAATATAGTGCTGCATGCTTTTACATGAAGAATATTTTAAAAAGTCATGTGCTTTATTTGACAATCTCTTATAAGTCTGGGAATACAAAATTATGGCAAAAAAGTCTAATAATTGTAGATATGTTTTAGAATTTTGTCATAACTTTTTAACTATTTAAATTATTTTTAAAATCGTTTGAAGATGTAAAATTGACAAAGTTTCCATCATTTACATAAAAAAGTGTATAGCTACCAGTCTCTATAATGTAAAATTTACCCACTATTGATGAATGAAATATTTTTGAATAACTATGTACACAAACAAATAAAAGCATGTATAAGCTCAGACATATTCTATTGTTATAACTGCTCATTTTGTTGCATATTTTACTATATAATGGTATAAATTCAAACTATTCATTGAACAAAGGCAGATTTTGGTTATGGTGCTTTTTAGAAATTCCTACTATTGAATAACCAATTGAATAAATACATTTTTACATATGAAGAATCATATTCATAATGATATGAATGATGGATTTAATGATTTTTAGTTACAAAGTAATTCATGGCTGATTAAAATATTTCTCAGGTAAGATATTTAATGCAGAACTATTTTAAAGTCAAAACAGCGACACGTTTCAGGCAATAAAAATGATCTTGCATTTTATATTAATATATATATTTGAAGATTTTTTGGTAATTCAGATTTCAGGTCTAATTAAGAGTACTTAAGAAATATTTTCTTAGGTATCTTATCTACTACTTTATTAATCATATTCAGAAAAAGTCTGCAATATTTTGAATATGTCAGAGAATGAAAGCACAGTAAATAAAATGCTAAATATGTGGCAGTGTTAAAGATAAAAATGTTTGCATTAAATTTACAATTGACAATATCATAAAGAACTACCATAATTTAGAAGTATAATAATAAAGAATCAATAATTTAATCAATTTTTAATCCTTTTTGCATAGATTTTTCTGCTACTGCCTCTTTAGAAACAACAGCACTGCTGCTACAGGTTTCAAAATATTTATCCTCCTTCAACAGTCCTGCTGCTACAGGGCTCGAAGCATGCAATCCCTCTATCTTCAAAGTCCAACATAAATATCCACATCATTAAAAGCTTCTGGTTAATCTACCTTCATTTTGCTTGTTAAAATTACATATATTAAGGGATGTTCAAGTCAAACATGTTTCATTCCGACAAATCATGAAATTCCAAGATTCATATACAATTTTTGAAATAAGTATGTAGGAATTTTGCAGCAGTTTTTCGGGGAAGGAAAAACAATTCCTTAACAAAAGAAATCATTAATTTGTTTTGCATGTTTAAATTTGTGTAAAATCAAACAAAAGTTATGCAAAATAATACATTTATGTAAAATGAATTTAAAAAAAAAATTGATTTAGAAAGATCTACTAGTTTATTTCACTTGAGAATATAACAAAAAAAAAAAAAAAAAAAAAAAAAAATTAGAGACATGAAGAAGGAAGGTTATAAGAGGCAGCAAGTTGAAGTATCATGTACTGTGAACAGTTCACAGTATAGATGAATTGCCTTCAAAGTTAATTGAAAATAGCTATCAAAAGCAATAAAATAAATAAATAAACAGGAATTTCCTTTCAATTCTTTGTAGGTACTTAATTAAACAATTGTATGCTAAAGAAATTCGAAATTTTTATAAAAAAGTAGAAATAAAGAATCTTAAGAAAGAAAGAAAATTTACAATCAGGAGTTCTATAGAAGTTTTGCAGGAACATATAAACACTGACCAGAAAGTTTCACTATAAGTTTACTGATTGCCTACAGTATTTCCAAATATTTTCCATTACTGTAATACCAGTAGCAGAAAGTTCGTGTCTGGCACTAGCATATTACATTTTCAAAACCAATTTTCCCAAATTTAAAGCATTAAATTTCACTTAAATAAAACTTTCCAGATTTATGTAAAAATTTAAAAAATATGATATTTCATAATTAAATATTGGCTATTAAGTTCCTGTACATTTAAAATAATTTTTGAAAAATACATAAAGGAATAAGCACTATTAAAATGACATTTCACTGCAGAATACCTTGGAATTTCACAATCTGAAGGTAAACCATCCATTAGATCGTCCCCTTAACCAATGAAACTTAATTTGGAAAAAAAAGGAGGTGGTAGTGAGGAGAATCAATAAACTTTTAACAAATTAATTACAAAATATTGAGAAGTAGTTTGATTATATGTAACAATCTTGTGTTATAAATTAACAGACCAGGCAGGTATGAGTGAGTGAATAACAACAAACAAATCTATGGAAAAAAAAAGAAAAAGAAAATATGAATATTTATGTTTCTTGTATATACATGATGAAAATAATCGCTTAAACATAAGTGAGTTTTATTTTTTATATAAAATTTTGCTAACATAACAATTTAAATAACAAAGTAATAAAAATGTTCACTTCTAACAAGTAATACATAAAACATTCCTCTAATTTTCTAAAATAAATATAATAAAACAAAGCAATACACAGCACCATTATTATAACACCTAACAAATGCACCATTCCTTTTTATAAATAAGAAATAGTAGGGGAAAAAATCATTATATAAATAATTTGATAGGAATTCATTTACCTTTTTTATTGAAAATAAACATCTTTCTGAAATATGAATACAACAAATTGTGAAAAGAGTATAATGTAACACAATAATAAAGTGTAGAATGAGTGACATTAAAATTACTTTACTTAACACATAACTGTCATTTAAGGTTCGAAAGACCGTATGAATTCCCCTCTTTGCAAACTAAACCATTTTTGTATCATTAAATAAAGCTATGCAATACATTATATTTTTATCTTTCTAATTACCACCTAATAAGATAAAATACAAAATCTTTAGATATGTATTTAACAGAATTTTTTGACAATATTTATGTTTCAAAATTATATTTTTGAAATTGATACTTATATAAAATTTTAAATAATTTTTTCATGATACATTATAAACTTGTATAAATCTTCTATATCAGTGAAATGTGAAGTTTTAAATAAATAAATAATAAAACAACAGTTAAAGCTAATATGTGTATTAAAAAAACTTTATTATTATATTTCTTCAAACAATAATTAAATGTTAGATATTAAAATGAATGAAATCTAAAATTTTAAGCCTTATTTATAAATTAATTTCAATAATTACATAAACAAAAAATAAATATTTCAAATTTAAGGCACTTTAAATTGTATAATAAAATAAATTATACAATTTATCAGCTTAAAAATTAAAAATTGATGTAATTAAATCTTAACTGGATTAAGAAAAAAATAAATAATAAAAAAAAAAGAGAAAATACTTCTAAGCACTGTTAAGAAAATTAAATATATAAATATGTTTTTTTATTAACTGAAACAATATTTATCAATAAATACATACAGAAACTTTGGATGGTGGTGGGGGAAAGGGAGGGGGATACAGAGATATGCAGAAGAATTGGTAAATCAAAAGTCATAAACCTATTTATTTTAATCAACAAAAAATAAAAATAATTAAATATAGACAATGGTATTTCCTTATACTAATTCAGTAAAATATACATTAAACTATTATCAAAACTACTTGTATAAATATATTTCTCTAATTTTTTTCTTTAAATTAAGGAAGATAAAGAAATTCATTATTGATGAACAAGCATTAATAAAATCTACAAATGAATAAATCCAACTGACTAGCAGAATTAGCTAAATTATACATCTCAAAAATTATCAGCAGATGTCAAGCAGACAAACATTAAATACGCATGGCACAAAAAGCTTAATCTAAATACTTATGAAACATTTTTAACATGCAACTTTTCAGATATCACAATAAATCAGTTATAAGAATCTATAGTGAAGTAAATATCCAATTTAATAGAATTTAAAAGTAATTTCAACAATGTGAAATATTTTCAAATTTAGAAAACAAATTTTTTCATTATTACCAAAGCATTATAATTTACATCTTATAGCACACGATAAATATTTAAGTGCACTGTTTTCTCAAGAAAAATAAAAGCTTAAAATTGATTTTTAACAAATCAATAGTCGTCTTGAAATTATGGATAATGAAACGCCCCTTTTTTAAAAATTTGTTTATCATAAATACTTAGCAATAATTATAGCTGCACAGGTGGTGATATTTTTTTTTTTTTAATCAAAACATTAAAATTGTGTATGATATTAAACTAAATACATAAAACTACATATGTAAGGGTTGGAAAATTTATGTTTTTCAAAGAAAATATTAACAAATTTTTTTGAATTTCTAAATGCTTTTCTGAGAAAACAGAAAACATTAATTTACATAATTAATTATGAAACTACAAAACTAGCCCCTTGAATAGAACCACATATGATATATACATATGACTGAACATATGGGTATTTCAACTGATATACATACAACACTATATGTGATTTCACTATGAACTTAAGTGGCCTATTTACTGTTTATGCATGCAAAGTCAAGGGGTTAAATGTGTTTTATGTTTAAAATATTTTTAAAAGTTTCTTAGATTTTTAAGTGAAATTTCAAACTTGAGTTGACTGCGCTGTTAAAAATTTTCAGAACAGTAGCCAATCATTGAACAGTTTTTATAGAAAACTGTTACCTAACCATAATTTAACTCTATTCTAATCATAATATGGATAATAAAATTATCAGAATGAAGTTAAGTTATGGTTATGCAACCGTTTTCTCTAAAAATAATCAAATGAAAGGATATTTTGTAGTAAATTTTTAACAGTGTATAAAAATTTGCAACCTTACACTATTCACTGTTATATTATGTTTAAGAACTTTTAGCACTTTTTCTAGCAGTTTTTTTTTTTTTTTTTTTTTTTCACCAAAATATTAAATAGGATATTCACCATAGAGAGATTCTAATGCAAAACGTAACACTTAACTTAAATGACAGATGATTTTTACATAAATGGAAAAACATCAGCACAGTAAATGAAAATAAAAAGGTTACAACCACAGTAAAATGGCATTTTACAAACTTTCTTCCGTGAATTCGGATAACTTTCAATCTGAATCAGAGTCAGCTTGTACAGGACACTTCAGTGCTCCTTGTTCTTGGAGTTCAAGAATATGGCTTACAGCATGTGGCTTACCATCATCCCCCACCCTGACAGGTTGAATTAGACCATCTCTACACAGTATAAAAGAACAACTATAAACAAACATTATTCAGGAACTAATAAACCATGGTGAACATGATTTGTAAAATAGAATGAGCAAAAATATGTAAAAAAAACAGCAGAATAAGTTAAAATACGATAAAGGGAACATATTAAAGTAAAAAATTTTCAAACACAGCATAAAAGTATTGCAAGACATTTTTGTTTCAAAGAAATAAATCTTTGCAGTTAAGGATAACACTTAACGTAATTACTAAAAGATCAAATACAAAGCTGTTTCTGTTCTAGTAATAATTGTATATACTTCAGCTTGAAGATAAAGAAATCATATCAGTGAAACAGTCTCTCACTATTTCTTTAAAAATGTATTCCATAACTAAAATAATCATAAATAAACAAATATCACAAAACAAGATTTTGGGTTTTTTTTTTTAAAGAAATTATTTAACTTGATTAACATTTTAATAAATGAATGGATATAAAAATGTAGTATAATTAAAAATAAATACTTTTCTTAAAAGAAAAAAAAAATGCATACATTAAGAAGCAGTGGGTGCTGATCTTAAATGGTATTTTGGGATAGAATCCTGAATTGGTCAGGTTACTTGCACTTTATCCGATTTGCAAATTAGGGTGGACAAAAAAAAAAAAAAAACTGTTCTGACTTTTAATGATGGGTAGTGCGGAAAAGTTATTACTGGCGGCCCATAGTTCACACAAAAAAATTGAGATTTTTGGAACTTTTTTTCAAGTGCCACAAATTGGCTTGAAGTTTGGTTCAAGTGCTGGTTTTTGAGATTTTTTAACAAAAATTTTAAAATTATTTAATTTAGCTGAATTTACTTGAAATGTTATATTTAGTGTATGGAATGTTTAAATAAGGTCCTGATTATGTGTTGTTCAATAGTTATGTGTATTTAGAATTAGGTGATTTCTATAGTTTTATCAAGAATAAGTGAGCAAAAATTGTAAGTATTGTTTGGTACATTCATCGGTTTCTCTCTTTTGTCTTTATTATGTTCCTAACTTCCTTCTATTTTTTCTTATGCATTTAGAGTTATATATTTTCATGAGAGACTATAGCATATCTTAACAGCAATTTTGAAAGTAGAGGAGGATGTGGAGCAGAAATCAATGAAAATGCAATCAGTTATCATGAGGATGAGGGAAGAAATAGGAGATGGAGGAAACACAGCGATGAAACAAATATCCCCATGCTGTCTGAAAGTGGTTCAGTTTGTTTGTTTGTGTTTATGATGGCCAGAGGCAGATTACCCATTAGGCTGAGTAGGCTGAAACCTAAGGGCCCAGAAGAAAAGGGGGCCCGGTGCTAAAATTTTCCTTATATAAAGAACAAGAAAATATTCTTTTATACTGGTTGGCCATTAAGCCATAAGACAAAAGATGTGCGAAATTCTTTGTCGTAATCTTTTATATTTTAATCATCAATGATTTATGAGTTAATGAAGCAAGCATGTGTTTTAGTTTTTCCAGTATATACCACTTTGAAGGAGTGAAAGGGGGCCCCTCAGAAAGTCAAGCCTAGGGGCCCGGGTGGTAGTTAATCCATTTCTGATGATGGCTAATTATCTACACTTGGGATTTAGGCCCTAAAAGGGTTGATGCCCTCTATGGGGGGTCTTTCTAAGGGAACCTAACCCATATTTATGCAAAGAAATCCAAAGTTCAAAGAAAATCATGGAAAACTCCAAACAGTTAAGCTGACTGCCGAGATTGGGTTTGAACCCAGAACCTGCCATCTACCAATTTCGGAGGCGAATGTGGTTCAAAATATTTGAGTCACTTGACACGTCCTTCAGATCACCGCAGGGAAATAGCAAAACCTTTATATTATTTTCCAAGTCAGAATAAAGCCTGATTTTGGGAAAAATTAAAAGAGCAGCAGCATTTGATATGTATTTTTTATAAAAACAAGCTTCCACTCTAGCACAGACATCAACTGCATAAACTAGATGGTAGAACCACTTGACCTAAGACCTTTACAACCCAATCGGAGCTAGTATAATAGTGAATTCAAATCTTCAGCCATTTCCATTTTCGATGTGCATGAAACAGGAATAGGCACATATAAAGTAACACATACATTTTTGCATGGCATTAGTGACATACAATTCATCTTTCTCTCAACGGTGTTGCTTAGCTTACTTTTTACGAAGATTTTTTTTTTTTCTACCATCAAAGAATATGGTTATATTTTATCATACTCCAAGATATTTCTTCTCCTTTATCTTCTTGCAAATTTTCTTTTTCTGCCACCTAATTTTGTCTTTACCAATAACGAGATTCTTCTTCTCTGCTGCCACAATTCCTGCATTTTGAAGCATGAATGAAGCTTTTAATGAAATTTCTCTACCTGATATATTGGCTTTAAATGCAGCGAATACAGTGTGAGAAAGGAATATACATTTCAAATTTTTGTTGATTTTGAAGGCTCTTGCTCAAATTCTGATTCAGATAAACTGCCTGCAAAGTTCCTATTATTTGAATCTTCTGAAAATGTCTTTATTAGAGTAGAAAAATAATTAACATTCCATCTCACAGTTTCTTTCATTGCCTATTCCATTCAACATCTTCATGATGACTGATTGTGTTTTCATTATTTTTTGCTTCACATTCTTTTCTCCTTCTAGAATTGCTATTCAAAACATGTTGTGCTCCATCATCCAAATATGGGACTCTGAATGCATTGAAAAACAGAAGGAAGAGCAAAGAACATAATAAAGACAAAAGACAGAAACCAACAAACATACCAAAGAATACTTAAAATTTTTGCTCATTTATATTTAAAAAAAAAAAAAAACTATAAAAATTATTTAATTTAAAATACACATAATCAAAGTTTATTGGACATTTCGTTCACTAAACATGACATTTCAAGTAAATTTAGCTAAAATAAACTCCATTTAACATTTTAAAATGCTTCCTAATAAAATTCAAAAATCAGCATTTAACTTCAAGCCATTTGCAACAAATGATGGCATTGTCCAAAAAATCTCATTTTTAATGTAAACAGAGTGCCATCAATGGCAATTTTTCTGCACTACCCATCATCAATAAAAAAAAAAAAAAAAAAAAAAAAAATTCGGCCCATTTTACTTTATATTGGTTCAGGTTAAGGCTATATTTTCTGTTGCAAGCCAGGTTGACTTTTACCTTTTTTTTTATTGTTGTTGTGGATCGGGTTGACTTTCATTATTTTGAGTTAGAGTTGGGTTTCAAACTGCTGTGAGTCACATTCAGGTTGATCCAATTGTCCAAAATATTTATATGCAACAAGACATCCATATCAGACACTTCCAAATAGCTGATTTCGTTACATACTCATACATTTGTATGCTTTTACTTCTGAATAAGGGACATTTCACAATCTATACACAATGTGTATGTGTATATAAGCTATCACAAACATGATCTGTGTTTTTGTGTGTATCAAAAATGAATTATTGTTGATATTTTTCATATTACTACAGAATAAAATAAAGCTTTTAACTGTACTGTAAAAAAAGAATAATCTAGGATTACATTTCTTATATATATTTTATTTCTCAAGCCATAAATTGAATATATACTCAATTCATATTCAAAATATGTACCATTTTAATCTGGAACATTTTTCTGCTCAAACTTGCTGTGAAAATAGAAACTTGCAAAAAATTAAATCATCAAGAAAAATTATTTTAGGATCAAATCAACCCACAGAAAGAAAATCAGAGTCATCCGGCCTGAAAAAAGCGAATTAGGGATAAATCAACCCAATGCGGGGACTCTCTATTCAACAATCCTGAGATGTTTGCCATTCACAGATTTTATTATATTTGAATATTTAACAATACAGATATATTCATTTTTCTATACAAAAAATAAAATTGGTATTAGAGATATAATTGTAGATAATTCTAAAGATTACATTAAAACATGATTTACTTTCCTTTCATTTCAGGTTAGTTTGTGTGTATTTTTAGTTTGGATTGAATTATTTCAGGTTGAGGGTTAATGAAATCTTTTTGATGGATTGACTTAGAATGTAATTTTCAGGTTTGATTGCACAGAACTCTGGTCTGGGAGAATTCCTGCTAGAAAACTAATCGAAAGGATATTGAATTCATATTTCATTAATCGACCAGACAAAAATAAACTTCTCCCCATTCTTAGAATTCCAAATTACCTTTCATAGGTGTATAAAATTCCCTTCTGTAAAAAAGCATGGATTCAATACTATACAGAAACAAATGTCTTGATATAAACTTCTATATACACATTCTATGTGAAAATGCAATTAAATGCACTTAAATATTAATAGAATCCTTCACAATTTCATATAAAAAAAAAAACAAGGAAAGTTGTGAGAACAATTTAAAAAATTCAAGAATTTTATTAAAATGAAAAACAATTTTATGTTTTTTTTTTTTTTTTTTTTTTTTTTTTTTTTTTGTCCATAATATTTTACCTACAAACCAATTTTCAAGTAGACTATTCCACATGATCAAACAAACAACTTTACTAAAACTTTTTCCTGAAGCTGAGTTGGCCCTAATTTGTTTTTGCTGCATGTCAAGTTTGATTATTTTTATTCTGGGCCAGGTTCACCATTTTTTATTTTTTCACTTTGTATTGACTTCCACTGCATGAAGGTTAGGTTTAATTTTGTAGAAGACCAAAATATTCTTTCATGAAAAAACTTTATGTATGAATACATATTCAATTTTTTTTTTCCAAAGATAAAAATAATAATAAAAACATGACCGTAGACAATTTTTCCACAAAATTTATCAAAATATTACACTACTTTTCTTTGTTTGGGTTTTCAGGTCAGGTTTAGGTAGTTTAAATAAAATTTTGTCTGTTTTAGTTCAAATTGCATATCAACAAAAATATTTATCAGGCTTGGATATCTTTTCAGTTGATAAAAATTACTTTGCTGGATTGACCTCATAAGCAATTTTTGGATTTTTATCAAAAACAATACTTTACAACAATACTAACATAAATAATTATTTTTTACTGTTGCTTTTACTTTCTAGATATGCAATGGATACTACATAGCTAATAAATCCCTTGTTTGTTTGATAATTTAAAAATTATCTCATGGAAATTCATTAGGACAGGGGATGCCATCAGGGATACCAACTTATAGGATAACCATCAATAAGCAAATATTGAAATTTCACAATACTATTTTCACATTTGCTGATGCTTTCCAGCAGAAAACATTTCCTCTAATTAGGGCTGTACAGTATCAGAAATTCAATATATTCATAAACAAGTCGATATTGATATTGATGATAACATCATGATAACACAAGCCTGCGATGAAAAAATTGTCGGCATAGTAAGTGGTATTTTTTATATTTATTTGGATGCTGATTACTAGAAAAATATTGAAAAAATTCCATCACGTACAGTTTCTTCACAAATCGCAATTTATTATTTCATGAATATAGCAAATTTCGAACAAAAAAACTATTATTTATATGAGTTTGTCAAATAAATTTATGGACTTTAAGTAGTAAATTTGTGTATTTAACTAAGAAAAAAGAAAGAAAAAACTATTTCAATGCAGAATATTTTTTTTAACCGGCAAACCGCCTATTAAACACAATATTCAAGACAGAGGAAACAAGATGAAATCGGATCTTTTCTGCTTGCAGGTGTCTGTACGCCCCCCTCTTCTTCACACCCTTTTCCACTGTCCTTATCTCTACTCCTGATTCAGTGTCTTTGTTTACTCTGTGCTGTACGCATGTGTTTTTATTCCGAGCTGTGAGTTAATAGTAATAGTTGTAATTTTAACTTCTAGTTATTGCTGCATTAGAGAACATGGCTTCCACTTCCAGAGGATGCGTTAATTCACCGAATTGTTTCTGTTATATTTGCGGTAATTATACAGTGAAAAAACAACAGAGAAGCATTTCTGATTTTGTTAAAAAAGTGTATTTCGCTTATTTTGGCATGAAATTGGGTGATCAAGATAAGCCGTGGGTTCCACACAAAGTTTGAAGTATTTGCGTAGAAGAATTAAGGCAATGGTTTCAAGGCAAGAAACAATCATTTCGATTTGGTATACCAATGGTTTGGAGAGAACCTAAAAATCATAGTGATGATTGCTATTTTTGTCTTTGTAATGTGAAAGGATTCAATTTAAAGAACAAAAAGGAAATATTTTATCCTGACATTCCATCTGCTATACGTCCTGTTTCTCATGGACCTGGAATTCCGGTTCCTTCCCCTCCAGAAACTGTGGAAAATATTGATTCAGATACTGTGCCTGAATCTGAAAGTGATGATGATGTTGATGAAGTATATGACTCTATTAGCGATGAACCTAAACTTTTCACACAGTCTGAATTAAATGATTTAGTCAGAGACTTAAATCTGTCTAAGGATTCGGCAGAAGTTTTAGGTTCCAGACTAAAAGAAAAAAAATTGCTAGCTCCTGGTACGTCATTTTATTGGTTTAGAAACCGAGAAAAAGATTTTATTCCGTTCTTTTCTAAAGAAGAGGAACTTATTTATTGTAACAATATTCCAGGCCTCATAGCATGTTTCAAAGTCCAATATGAACCTGACGAATGGAGACTTTTTATCGATTCATCAAAAAGAAGTCTGAAAGCAGTACTATTGCATAATGGAAATGAATATGCTTCTGTACCTGTTGGACATTCTGTTCACTTAAAAGAGTGCTATGAAAATCTTGATTTTGTCTTAAATAAAATATCGTATTCAGATCACAAGTGGGCAGTTTGCGGTGATTTGAAGGTGATTTCTATGTTGCTTGGTCAGCAGATAGGGTACACAAAATTTCCCTGTTTTCTTTGTGAATGGGACAGTCGAGACAGAAAGCAACATTACATTAAGAAAGAATGGCCAATCAGGAAGGCATTAGATCCTGGAGTCAAAAATATTCAAAGTATAAATCTTGTGGATCTAAAAAAAGTGTTACTTCCACCGCTTCATATAAAATTAGGTCTTATGAAACAATTTGTCAAGGCTTTACCAAAAGAAGGTGAATGTTTCAAATACCTTTGTGAGCAGTTCCCAGGTTTATCCGAAGCAAAACTGAAGGAAAGTGTGTTTGTAGGACCAGACATCAGGAAATTGATGAAAGATGAAAATTTTGAGAATAAAATTAAATTAAATGAAAGAAAAGCCTGGAAATCTTTCAAACTAGTTGTTACTAGTTTTCTTGGCAACAAAAAGGACCCAAACTACAAGTCTATTGTAGAAGAGATGGTAACAAATTTCAAGATTTTAGGGTGTAATATGAGCTTAAAAATTATTTTCTCAATTCACATCTTGACTATTTTCCAGAAAACTTAGGTGCAGTTAGTGAGGAACAAGGTGAAAGATTTCACCAGGATATAAAGGAAATGGAGAGACGATATCAAGGCAAGTGGAATGTCAGCATGATAGCTGACTACTGCTGGATGCTACAAAGAGACAATCCTTGCAAAATTCACAAGAGGAAAAGTGGCAAAAAAACTTTTGATGGAAAGAAAAAATAATACTCTGATGACTTGCAACCTTGTATGTATAATTAACTATTACTTTAATTCAGATATAAATGTAATTTATATTGATTTATAAATATATGAAATTAAAACGAAATGTTGAAATTTCGTTATTTTACCTCTTTTTTTAAAAATTATGCAACCATTTTGTGAAAAATCCTTACGTGATAGAAAAAAATGGATTTCATTTTTGTAATCAGCAATGAAAAAAACATAAAAATTAGTTATCAAAATTAAAACAATTTTCAAAAAGTATTTTTTCGCAGGTCTGTGTAATTACATATATATATTACAAATTTAAAATTTTTTCGCCAAAACTAACCGTTATATTATCTTAATTTTCTTATAATAATGTTCCGTACTTACTTCAAATTATTAAATTAAAATCTTGTTTCTAAATCTAATCTGTTAATCTTTATGCAGACGATATAAATTCTTAATTTGCCTTAAAAAACATTATTCCAGTATGCATAAATTTAAAAAGATTCTTGGGTTGCTTCTTCGATGAGGACGGCTCGCTGAAATAATGATGGAATTTTTGCAAAAGGAGTTTTTCCCTTTCTCTTGATTACAAATTAAATAAATGAACTTACAGCAGCCAATGACTAATTATTGGATCTTCTACATTTTTTTATTTATTTTGTTTTTTCCCTCGCTTGCCATGACTGTGTGTTTTTTTTAACCAGTGGAAATAATTCCAGTTTCTCCTTAAATTGTCACATATATATATATATATACAGGATGTCCGAAAAGTCTGGAAACGGCCGAATAACTCGAGAAATACATATGAGATTGAAAAACGTAAATATACATGTTAAATATTTTTAAATAAGCTACTCAGTGATACCAAATTTGACCTTCGCAACCGATCCCCTGGGGGTCAGAGGGGGTCCAACTTTGAAATCTTAAATTATAACTGTGGTGGTTACTCCATAACCCCCCCATATGTTTAGTTTAATTCAATTTTATTAGCCATTTTATTTCATATCACCTTCCTTTTTATTAATGTTCTCAATTTAAATTTAATTTCGGTTTCGCTTATTTTCATTTCGTCGCCTGTAATGTTTTCTTTCTTGCTTAGCTTTCGAATGTTCCAAGCCGGTAAAATTCTGTTTGAAATCATTCCTTCCGGTTTTAAATTTGTTCGAGAACATTCTCGCTAGTTCTTTTGGGTGGAACTTCCGTTTATTCGGACACACCCCTAACCTATCAAATTAAATTTCACAGGTGACGTATTTCAAGCCGTTAGGTACATGGCCACCGGCTTTGGCCTCCCCTCTTAAGATGGTTATCAATTTTATTCTTATTAGTTACATATTTTTTCATACTGTATATTGTAATTTGGCTTATTTTTTCCTCACCCCCTCTTTTGCTCTCTGCCAAATTGGCGTATTTTGCATTTACAATAACCCTTTCTCTTTTTCCCCTGGGCTCGCGGCCACCTGCGTCAGTTGCGCTACGAAACACCAGCTGTGATGGATGCGGTCCGATGACTGCAGGTTTTGGGTGGAAGTTCGGGCCATGTGCGCGCCCCTTTGAAGCCGTTTTATACGGGCTACGTTCTATGCTGCTGTGATCCCCGCATGGTTTTAGAATAGGCTGATTTTTTAAGGTTGCGAGGAGCAATGAAGTGGTTTAATGCATTCCTGAATGTATTCGTTTTATGTGCCTTCTCTTTTGGAATTATTCAACGTAAATAAGCGCACTCCATAGATCTTCTGGTTGGTGTTCTTGTGGAAGCATCATAAGTGATGTAGTATGTCATCATGAGTCCACTTAATACCTATTTCATCTTTCATCACCTCATCGTTAAAAAATAATTTTTCTGCAGCTATTATTGGTGCTCGAATCTTCTTCAATAATTGTTTATGTGATGCCAGTCCTCTGACAAACAAGCAGAGGTGAAAATCTTTTCTTTTCGTGAGATGCAAATATTTATTTACATAAAGTTCCTTCATGTCGTTATCTGGCCCATTTTATATATATAATTTTTGATTACTCACGGGGCGTTATGAAGAAAATATTGGTTTGTATCTATGCAATATGAAATATAATATATTTTGTTTTTTTTTGAAAGTTCATATTATGAAAGTTGCTCTTTTTCAAGAAGAAATAATATTATATTCTCCTTTTATGTCATGAGAAAATTTATAATTTACATCCTGCTGAGATATCTAAATTATATTATTGACAAAGAATTTTTATTGCTCAGAGATAGCAATTGTTGTGATTAGCATATATTATGATATGGTTTTTTTATGAAAAGAGAGATTAATATGTACGAGTCAAAATAATATAAATATGTGAAGAAATATTTATTCATGAAAAAAGTAAAACAAGTTCTTCATGAAATAAAAATAGTTTTCTTCAAATTTTGTGTGCATAATAATTTATTGTGCCTATTGTCTGGATTTATTTGTCATCAACATCCAAGGACTTGACAGGTAACCTTTTTTACCTTTTCAATTTTATATTTTTTTTAACTTTATGTATGACATTTTATGTCATCATGGATAAAGAATATTTTTATTGTTTTTTAAGTGAAGTAAAGATGGTCACGTGGGTCGTTTGCAGGCCCCCATTCTCCGCGATGTGCTGTCATTATCACGATCACTTTGGCCTAATTGTGGGTAGAGGCAAATAAAAAGTGCTTTCTCCACTTTCAAATAAACATAACATTATTATTTCCTTTGATGCCCTGACCAAAGCGTCAGCTCTTACATAACACCTTAATTTCCTGTGGTGCCGTCACCAAAGCGTATCCAACATTCCATGACCATCCATTTTTCCTTTGCCACCATCGTATTTTTGTTATATTTATACATATTGTCGTCATTATCTTCAGTTAATTCTTCATTATTTTTCAAATTATTTTCTTCATACATTAATA
The DNA here is from genome assembly GCA_964019185.1 of Maratus speculifer. Taxonomy (NCBI): domain Eukaryota; kingdom Metazoa; phylum Arthropoda; class Arachnida; order Araneae; family Salticidae; genus Maratus; species Maratus speculifer. Next base: position 101,764,198 of record OZ025289.1, on the reverse strand, counting down.
TTATTAATTATATTATTATTGAGAGTGGTGCAGTAATTAATTGCAACATATTGATTCTATACTGAAATAATATTTTTCTGGAGCAGTGCATGATATATATATAACATAATTTTTCCATATATATTTTTTCTTGTCTTGCTATATTTTGCAACTAATATATATATGCATTATTTAACGGAGGTACTGGTAAAAATTATTGTTCATGCTAAGATAAATTTTTCTTCTTGTCATACATATAATAATTTATGTTTTGAGCCATATTATATATAAATATTTACATAAAATATTTGGGTCTTATATTCTTCATATGATACTAATATGTTAGTATACGTTTTCTTCTTTTTTTTTACATATAAAAATGATGTATGAAGTAAATGAAAGTCATCAATATTTTAAGTAACGGGTCAATTTATATATATTGTTCATCATAGGACCTGCCAAATAACCAAATTTATCATGTCATACATTGAGTTCTTATATTAATTATTTCATCATGCCTCCAAAAGCCAAACTAAATATTGCAATCCAACCTTTCGACGGTAACCCTCAGACTGTAGAATTTTTCTTCGATCAATTATCTGACTTACAGAACTAAATAACTTTACAGACAAGGAACTTTTTGTTCTCTTTAAATCAAAACTTGAGGGCACCGCCTTACTCTTCTTTCTGGAAACTCAGTCACAGCTCAAGAACTCTAATTTTAGTGAAATTCGAAAGGCATTTATAGACTATTTCTTACCCACGAAAAAATCTGTTTCTCTAAAATCTTTACAGAACTTGACCTTAGATTCAAATGAATCAGTTAAAAATTTTGCTTTTCGGTTGGATAAACAACTTCGACTTGCTTATCCAAAATTGGATCTTTCTGCTCTTAATTCATTAAAATTTACTCATTTTCTTGAGGCTTTACCTAAACAAATCAAACGTAAAATCTTAGAAGAAAATATTACGTCCTTCGAATTAGCTCTTGAACGAGCAACTTTTCTTCAAAATATATATGACTCTCCCCCTAAAAAATCTTATGAAAATTTTAATCAAGCCTATTGTATCGATTCTGAAAATGTCCACGATAATTCTAGTAATACTCTTCATAAAACTCCTATAAAGCATACGAAGGATAAAATTTATCACAATTCTCAAACCAACTACTCTCCTTTACAAACTCAAAAGGACAGTTCTCATACTTCTCGTAATTTTCAAAGAAGACCTAGGACATTTTCGCCTTCTCCACCGAGACAAGAGGCTACAAATAAACGTAACAATAATTTTCGTCATCAAAACTTTCACCGGAAACGTCCTTATCAACCAACCTTTGACAAATATTCTCACAAAAAAAATTTCACATCTTTTTATCACAGACGAGATGTTGTGCAGTGTGCGTTCTGTGGGAAATTTAATCATCGTATGGACTCATGCTACAAATTCAAAAACATTATTGGTAATTCTAATCAAAACTCTTCAACTCAGGTTTCGTCTCACCCTTACAGAAAGAAAAGCCACACCTCTTCTTCTTCTGAAAATAACAATGTTTATCATTTAAACAAATAAGGGAGACTGGTTCTACTGACCGCCTTCTCTCCCGTAATTCTCATTCAGGGTCAGTACACTTTGACAACAACAACAAACATCAACAATTAGACAAACGCTCGTCAGTCACTTTAGTGTCATCCACAGCTGTCCAAACTTCTCCTATGACATCTAAATTTAACAAATCTTCTTGTTCATATAATTCTTTGCCTTCCAAACAAAATTTTCAAATCAACGATGACATACAAGAAAATCATGTCATATGCAGTTCTTTTAACAACTCTTATGTTCTTCCATGCATCCTAATAAATGTTCAACATAATGAAATCTCCACATTAATAGATACTGGATCAAGTTTATCTCTCTTGGATGAAGAATGCTTTAATAGCATTAAATCCAGGCTTCATTACAAATTTTTATCCAGAAATGTATCAGTTTCCACCATAAATTCTAAGGTCTTCTTCAAAGGATGCATAGAGATAGCTTTTAAGATTGATTAATATTTTTTTCATCATGTATTTTACCTTACAAAAATTCAAAATGTTCACTTTCAAGCCATACTTGGCTTTGAGTTTATTAACAAGCATTCTATTACTATTTCTCCAAGTTTTAAGTCTATCCTAATTAAGGACAAACACATTCCTTTTCAAAGTTATAATGAATCTCCTACTTGCTATTTTATGAATTCTGAATATAATTATGTGAATTCAAATGTACCATATTCTCTTGATGCACACAGAATGCCTTATTATGAAAGGTCTATATCAAATAATCTAACGAGTGATACTTACATTGATAATACTTGTGCAAATTATGATAATTCAAGTTTACAGTTGTTCAATAATTATACAACCTATCCTTATAATTATAATGTTCAAAATAATGGTTTGTTTACAAATAATATGGCTCATTCTGCTATGAATTTTCATAATCCTTATATTGATGGTCATTCTACTTATTTTTCTAATTATTTTCCAACTGATTATGCTAATGTGGTGAATTATGTGTCTACTAATGATAATAATATTCCTAGCAAGAATTTCTCAGCTGAGAATACTAATGATGGTAACTATTTTGGTGAAAAGCAAACTCATTTAAGTATGGGTAATAAAATTTTGGTGAGTTCCAATATGGTACAATTACTCAATAGAGAAGTAATACCTCCTAATTCGTTTGTTTATTTACATGTTAAGTATCTCAATCCTCCATCTGAATATTTTGTTTTCAAACCAAATTTAAAAAATAAAGGTCTTATATTACATGAATCATTGCACTCAAAATCTTCCATTCAAAATGATTTATTTTTGGTTGTATGTCAGAATGTTTCAAAGCTCGATATTCATTTAAATAAAAATTCAATTATTGGTGAATGTATCAATGTAGATGAAAAAGATATTGAAGAATACTCTTTTGATTTAGAATTTGAAAACGAATATTGTAATTTAATTTTACCATCTGAAGAGATTAAGAGGAAACGCATTCAAGAATTATCTCCAAATGATTTTGATCTTAAAAACTTGCCTCCTCATGAAAAAGAATCTCTGACCAAATTATTATGTAGTAAAGCTCTTGCTTTTTCAAAATCTCTTGACACTTTAGGTCATACTGACCTGGTCAATCCTCAATTTACCATGTTAAATTCTCATCCAGTAAAAACATTACCTTTTCCTGTACCTCAAGCACTCGAGCAAGAAGCTCTTGACCAAATTAATCAAATGTTGAACGCTGGTATTATTGAGAGGTCAAATTCATCTTGGGCGTGTCCCATGCTTCTTGTTAAAAAAAAGAGAACTGATATGTCTAAGCCTCAAAAGTATCGTTTGGCTCTTGATTTAAGATTGTTAAATTCGATTATAATCCCATCATCATATCCTCTTCCTAGAATTCAAAATTTATTGGTGCAGTTGTCAAAATTTAAATATTATACCACTCTTGATTTACCCTCTGCATATTGGCAGATTGCTGTACCTAAAGATATGCAAGATAAACTTAGTTTTACTACACCATGGGGAATTTTTACATATTTACGTTTAGTATTTGGCTTGAAGACGGCCGCCAGCACTTTCCAACAATTAATCGACTCTGTGATTCAATTATCTCAGATTGACTCCTGTTATGCATATCAAGATGATATTGTAGTGGGTGCTAATTCATTTGAAGAAATGTCCATGAAACTCACAAAGCTATTAGACACTCTCATTGCTAATAACATTACTCTGTCTCCTGAAAAATGTGCATTTATGCAAACAAGCATTAACTTTTTGGGTTTCCAACTCACAGATCATAAAATCCTTCCTATTACAAGTAATATTTTAAAAATTACCTCCTTTCCAAAGCCTAAAACCAAGAGGCAAACAAAGAGTTTTATCGGCTTGTGTTCATTTTATAGATCAATTATACCTAATTTTTCTAATTTGATTACTCCTCTCATTGAAGTCACCAAACCTAAAAATAAGTTTTCTTGGAAATCTGAACAAGAAAATGCATTTAAAGAATTACAGGACATTTTCTTTCATAAACCTATGCTCAATCTTCCTATCTGGAATGAAACATTTTATGTTAATACAGATGTCTCAAAAACAGCAATATCAGCTGTTCTTATGCAGAAATTTGATGGTGAACTAAAACCTATCTCCTATTATTCTAAAACTCTATCTCAATCAGAAAGACACTACCCTGCCATCAAATTGGAACTTTATGCCATTTACAAAGGCATAACTGCTTTTAAATACTATATTTTTGGTCGACCCTTTATTCTACTATCTGATGCCAAACCACTTAATAATTATAAAAAAGCTACATCACCTGCTGATATTACTACTCGTTGGATGTTAGAACTGTCAGAATACTCGTACACATTCCAACATGTTCCAGGCAAAGAAAATGTCTTGGCAGATTTTCTGAGTAGAACTCCTCACATTCCTACTGAAGATCTCAATAATAATCCAGATCTTATTTCTTCACAAGAACCTCTACCTGTTGTTGATAATCAAAACGATTTACATAATGACATTCCTCACTTTCCATGTGGTTTAGTTGACAAAATCCACCATACATGTCATCTTCAAAGTGATTCTTCACCTTCTAATAATGATAATAACCAAGATCCTTTATTAGAAATTCTTGATCACACCATCTTCTCTGAACAACAAAAGGACCCAAAAATCAAACAAAATTATGAAGATCTTAAAAATAACAAAAAATCTAAAAGTTTAAATGGCTACTATATTAATCCAAGTAATGAGTTACTTTGCTATAATGGTCATTTCTCTTCAGAAGATATCGAGCTACACAAAGCTGTTTTACCTCTATCACTTCGAGCAAAGGCCTTAAGAATTGCTCATATTACTCATACTGGAATTCATAAAACCATTGTTAATTTAAAGAAAAGATTTACCTGGAAAACCCTTGTTTCAGATACCATTAATTATGTCAACTCTTGTGAAATTTGTTTAGTAAATAAGAATCATAAAAAAAACACTGCTCCATACCTACCTGCACCACTCCCAACAGCTCCCAATCAAAAGGTCTCTATGGATTTACTCGGCCCATTGAGAAATCGTCAATATGTGTTAACAATGATAGACCATTTTTCTCGTCATTTAGAATTATATGCCTTGAATAATATCAGTGCTGAGTCAGTTACAAAGGCTTTATTGCATTATATTTCCACTCATGGAAAACCTGAATTAACTCTTACTGATCATGGTTCTCAATTTACTAGTGATATGTTTGCATATTTTAACAAAAAGCTTGGCATTAAGTTGGAACATAGTTCTGTAGCCCATCCCCAAGCTAACGGTTTAAGTGAACGTGTCAATTCTCAAATAAAATCGTCTGTGAACACAATGGCTTCACAAGGATGTGATGTACCCACTGCTCTAAAAATTCACCAATCCATATATAATGCTACACCTCATCCAGCTACAAAATTCACTCCAAATCTTCTTCATTTTGGAAGAGAAATAAACGACATTTATTCCAATTATAAAACTCAAGTTTCATGGAAAATTCTCAACACTGCATATGAAATTCATAAATTGATGGATGTTATTGAAAAAATATACTATCAAGCTTACAAGAATAACGAATCATCCAGACAAAAGGTGTACCAAAAATCCAGAGAAAAATTAAAGTTTTCCAACATCAATGTTAATGACATTGTTTATGTAAAATTTCCCAATGTGTTTAACAAAAAGATACAAGGCCCATACGTGGTCAAGAAAATAATTTCTCCTGTGCTCATTCAAATTCAAGATCCCAATAATAGTCATGCTTCACCAATGTTGATTCACACTAATCGAATCTTGAAACTTCAAAAGAGAAATGAAGCACTGCAACATCCTTCAGTTTCTTCAAAAGGTGCATCACATGATCAACCAGCTGTTGATAATGCATCCTCCACTCCTGTGAGACAACACTCTTCTATTCAAGTTTCAAATCATGATGCAGCTTGTAATACTTCTCCTCAAATTCTTTCTTCTTCTAAATGCCAGCAAACATCTTCATGTTCCAGTAAATCGGTACTGTCACAAGCTCCTCCTGATGGCACTCATACTGGTGCTAAAAGCAAATCCACTCAATATAGAAGTTATGATCTTCGTCCTCGCAATCATAAACTACATAAAAAATAGACTAACTCTCTTTTTCCTTTTACAGGATGACTTTTGCTTTGTAATATATTCAGTCGAAGCTAGCCGCACTGATTGTCCAGCAAGAAGAATCGCTATGTAATTTTTTTTTTCTTTTCTCCAGGCTGCAGGCAGCTGTTATTATTTTTTTTTCATTTTATTTAAGTCTTCTTCTCCCTGGTACAACTCAACGGTCATCCTCGGGATGTATGTATGAATTTTAATAGTTTTATTATTTACTGTATTTATCTATAAGTCATAATTTTTACAATATTTACACATAATCTCATGTATGCCATACTTTTAAATTTTATAAAGTCTTTAATTACAATAGTTGATAAAAAAAATTGAGAAAGAATTTGTCTTTGTTAGAATATGATGTCAGTATTTAAGGTGATTTTTGACAAATGTGCATTATAATAAGAAAAGTGAAATTGTAATTGATATAAGGTAAACATAAAGATGAGTACTCATCAAATTATTTTCCCTATTGTGTCTTCTCTTTACAATGCATGCATGTTTTAACATTTAACCTCTTTTAAAAAAGAAAAAGAGAAAAGAAAATGCATGATAAACTTATTCATACTAATATTTCTTCTCTTCTTGTTGAAATATAGAAAGTGAATGACTCACCATAAGTAGTATATAATATTTTTTTTTGTATACTTTTGAGTGTTTATACTTTGGATCCAAAGATGTTTAATGAGTCATTATATATATTTATATAAAGCAAATTCTTAATTTATGACAAATGCAAAAGTGATCACTTACTTAATTTTTTTTAAAAATGTTTGAAAATTTACAAGTAAATATGTTCTGGATATCTTCTATATAGAAATTTTGACATAATTGATTTTTATTTGTAAGTTGACATATTCATATAAGTTTCTTCCTTTTTTTCAGAATATTAAACATCTTATGTTTTATGTTTATTTTGAATGAAGTATAGTATTAAAGGTATTTATGCAATTATTGTCAATTTATATTGAAAATGTTTAAGAATATTCCTTTATGAGAATGTAAAAATTCTCTCTTTGAAAATTATTATATTCACTTTGAAGATATTTTTATTGGAAAATAATATCATGCTTTTGTTGACATTCTTTTTGCAACTTATTAATTTTATTTTCTGTGAAAATGTGTTATTGAATAATACTAAAGTTTATTCATTTAAGATTTATTGAAAGCTTAAAAGGCTATGTGGTGATATAAGAAATTTTTTTTTTATGAGAGCATAACTAATCTCTCTACACCATTTATATATATATTTTTGTTCAACTTTCAACTTACAAATTCATTCAATTTATTATGTGTTATTTGAAACCATATATGTTATATATAGTTATAACATGATTCATATACAGTTATAGTATATTTCATTTTTGTTCACAACTGAGAATATAAATATACATATTATTGTATAATCACATATTGCGACATATGTTAAAGCATTCTACTATTATAAGTGCATTTTGCACAGCCTAACAAGAGACTCTACAAAGTTATGGACTGTTGTTCTGCACATAGACTTTAATTTTTTTGATATATGATAGATACCTCTGAAAGAAACTTTATATACCTTTCATGTTAACATTTACTACAGTTGGTATATTTTCATAAGGATTACTATCATAACAGTAATTATTTTTTTTTTATTGTTTAAATATCATGTACAACAATTATGTATATTCTTATAACTATTTCTGATATATTTATTTTGTGTATTTACTTAGTATATTTGTACATGTGTTAGAAAATATTGTCTTGATGAAAAATTGTTCATTTTGTCATCTCACCAATATTTTCTTTTGGGGGACCCTGGGTAATATGTGGTGGTTACTCCATAACCCCCCCATATGTTTAGTTTAATTCAATTTTATTAGCCATTTTATTTCATATCACCTTCCTTTTTATTAATGTTCTCAATTTAAATTTAATTTCGGTTTCGCTTATTTTCATTTCGTCGCCTGTAATGTTTTCTTTCTTGCTTAGCTTTCGAATGTTCCAAGCCGGTAAAATTCTGTTTGAAATCATTCCTTCCGGTTTTAAATTTGTTCGAGAACATTCTCGCTAGTTCTTTTGGGTGGAACTTCCGTTTATTCGGACACACCCCTAACCTATCAAATTAAATTTCACAGGTGACGTATTTCAAGCCGTTAGGTACATGGCCACCGGCTTTGGCCTCCCCTCTTAAGATGGTTATCAATTTTATTCTTATTAGTTACATATTTTTTCATACTGTATATTGTAATTTGGCTTATTTTTTCCTCACCCCCTCTTTTGCTCTCTGCCAAATTGGCGTATTTTGCATTTACAATAACCCTTTCTCTTTTTCCCCTGGGCTCGCGGCCACCTGCGTCAGTTGCGCTACGAAACACCAGCTGTGATGGATGCGGTCCGATGACTGCAGGTTTTGGGTGGAAGTTCGGGCCATGTGCGCGCCCCTTTGAAGCCGTTTTATACGGGCTACGTTCTATGCTGCTGTGATCCCCGCATGGTTTTAGAATAGGCTGATTTTTTAAGGTTGCGAGGAGCAATGAAGTGGTTTAATGCATTCCTGAATGTATTCGTTTTATGTGCCTTCTCTTTTGGAATTATTCAACGTAAATAAGCGCACTCCATAGATCTTCTGGTTGGTGTTCTTGTGGAAGCATCATAAGTGATGTAGTATGTCATCATGAGTCCACTTAATACCTATTTCATCTTTCATCACCTCATCGTTAAAAAATAATTTTTCTGCAGCTATTATTGGTGCTCGAATCTTCTTCAATAATTGTTTATGTGATGCCAGTCCTCTGACAAACAAGCAGAGGTGAAAATCTTTTCTTTTCGTGAGATGCAAATATTTATTTACATAAAGTTCCTTCATGTCGTTATCTGGCCCATTTTATATATATAATTTTTGATTACTCACGGGGCGTTATGAAGAAAATATTGGTTTGTATCTATGCAATATGAAATATAATATATTTTGTTTTTTTTTGAAAGTTCATATTATGAAAGTTGCTCTTTTTCAAGAAGAAATAATATTATATTCTCCTTTTATGTCATGAGAAAATTTATAATTTACATCCTGCTGAGATATCTAAATTATATTATTGACAAAGAATTTTTATTGCTCAGAGATAGCAATTGTTGTGATTAGCATATATTATGATATGGTTTTTTTATGAAAAGAGAGATTAATATGTACGAGTCAAAATAATATAAATATGTGAAGAAATATTTATTCATGAAAAAAGTAAAACAAGTTCTTCATGAAATAAAAATAGTTTTCTTCAAATTTTGTGTGCATAATAATTTATTGTGCCTATTGTCTGGATTTATTTGTCATCAACATCCAAGGACTTGACAGGTAACCTTTTTTACCTTTTCAATTTTATATTTTTTTTAACTTTATGTATGACATTTTATGTCATCATGGATAAAGAATATTTTTATTGTTTTTTAAGTGAAGTAAAGATGGTCACGTGGGTCGTTTGCAGGCCCCCATTCTCCGCGATGTGCTGTCATTATCACGATCACTTTGGCCTAATTGTGGGTAGAGGCAAATAAAAAGTGCTTTCTCCACTTTCAAATAAACATAACATTATTATTTCCTTTGATGCCCTGACCAAAGCGTCAGCTCTTACATAACAATAACCCCCATTTTTTATTGCAGATTCGGATTCTACGGACAAAAATACGTAACTTTTGTATTTGATGTTTATTTCAAATCCTCGTTTATCACGGTGTATTCGAGCATATTAAATCGATACATATTTCGGCTTTTCCAACGGGATTTTCCCTAATCGAAACTGATTGGGCAGAATTTTTGACGTCAAATTCCCCGTCTTTTGCAGAAATAGCGTTTCCTGAAAATCACCCGTGGCGATTATTTCAATAGTGCTACACTGTTAAAAATTTGACCCATTTGCTGCAGCGTCACTCCACAGCTATTATAGAATATCTCTCTTGTGACCAATGAGACTGCTCCATAACACAGAAAAGTAATCGTTTTCTATAAAAGTGGTAGAGTGACGATGCAGCAAAAGTGTCAATTTTTTACAGTGTACTTTACTGTGTTATGGAACATTCTCATTGGTCATGAAACAGATATTCTATAAAAGCTGTGGAGTGACGCTACAGCAAATGGACCAAATTTTTAACTGTGTGTAGTACTACCGAAATAATCGGCATGGGTGATTTTCAGGAAACGCTATTCTTGCAAAAGACGAGGAATTTGATGTCATAAATTCTCCCCAATCAGTTTCGATTAGGGAAAATCCCGTTGGAAAAGCCGAAAAATGTATCGATTTAATATGCTCGAATACACCGTGATAAACGAGGATTCGAAATAAACATCAAATACAAAAGTTGCGTATTTTTGTCCGTAGAATCCGAATCTGCAATAAAAAATGGGAGTTATAATTTAAGATTTCAAAGTTGGACCTCCTCTGACCCCCATGGGGTCGGTTACGAAGGTCAAATTTGGTATCACTGAGTAGCTTATTTAAAAATATTTAACATGTATATTTACGTTTTTCAATCTCATATGTATTTCTCGAGTTATTTGACCGTTTCAGACTTTTCGGACACCCTGTATATATATATATATATATATATATATATATATATATACAGAGTCGAGTCTCTCTATAACGAAACTCTATTCAGTGAATTTCTCTGTTTAACAATTTTTTTGTAGGAACGGTCAATTTTTTCATGATTACATTAAAAATAATCTCTATATAGCAAAATATATACCTCCATTTAACGAATTTTTTCAAAAATGCTCTTTCATATGTTCAGAAAATGCTTCAAATTATTTGTAGAATATTTTTTTTCGTTGATTTCTGGTTTATATTTCATAGCTACATTCCTCTCCCTTATGTCCAAAAAATGCATTCAGCCCCCCTCCCTCCCATGAAAAACATTCTTTTTGGATGGTTACAGTTGACTTTGTTTACACCAAGATGAGCATGCATTCTTGGAAAAGATTGAAACGCTTGCTACTGGAGCGATTTGCAATTATTACAAAGCATCCTAAAAGATAAAACTATTCCATTGTCGTCTTCAAAATGTTGTTTGTTCTTGGTTTGGATAATAAGGCAGGAAAAAGGAAGGAATAAGGGGGCAATTGCAGAAAATGTCGTTTTTTTCAGCAGGTTTTCATCTATCTAAAATAACTCTCATTACTCTTAGAGTTTAAAGTGACGGATGTTAGTTGTTTGTGATGACTCGGAGCATTTTTTGTTGTAAGAGATCATTCGAATGAAGATTGCTGCTAAATGTCATCTATGCTGGTGTTATCTTCTACTGCATCAGTATATAGTCACTGCAAAAAAAAAAAAAAAAAAAAAAAAAAAAAGCTTGACACTTGCGATTTTAGAGGTTTTGTTAAATATCTAAAAATATACATGAGGAATAACTCCAAAACTCCAAATATATAAACAAAATAGTACATGTCATACATTTTCGCGAAGATTTGTTTCAAAAATCCCATAGGGGACCGTCAACAAATTGAAAAAGAACGAAGATCTTTTGAATAACCCTGTCAAAACTAATGTAGTAAAAGAGTTCAAACTGCAGATTATGATTAACTGGCTTATGGTAATAAACTGTGTTCATTTTTATGGGGATAGCATGTATACTCGTAGAGAAATTAAGGTTTTTATAAAAACGGTCCCAAATTTTGCCAAGTTTTTTGCTTATAATTTGCAGAGTTCTTACTAAAAAACAATGTTCTTTTCAGAAAATATGATAAATGACATTGTACATAATACCCTGCAATCAAAATTTAAAAATATTAATAATTGTATGAAAAATGAGCAGGTTTACTAAATAAATTTCCACTGTGCATGCGTCAACTCTATAAAAATTTCATTTGCATATTGTGTTAGCTAAATGTATGGAGCAACTTTTGTTAAAGTTTCAAAATCATAGCTTGAAAATTCTGAAAATTATCGTCGAAAGAATAAGATCAAAATCCGATATTCCCAAAATGAAACAAAAAAATGAGGAGCTGTTTCCAAGTATAGTAGTACGTGCAATATTGTGTAGACACTAATCAATGGAATATAGATACAGCCCCTAATTTTTTTGTTTCATTTTTAGAATATCGGATTTTGATCTTATTCTTCAGACGATAATTTTCAGAATTTTCAAGCTATGAATTTGAAACTTTAACAAAAGTTGCTCTATACATTTAGCTAACACAATATGCAAATGAAATTTTTACAGAGTTGACGCATGCACAGTGAAAATTTATTTAGTAAACCTGCTCATTTTTCATATAATTATTAATTTTTTTAAAATTTTGACTGTAAGGTATTATGTAAAATGTCATTTCTCATATTTTCTGAAAAAAAAAAACATTGATTTTTATTAAGAACTTTGCAAATTATAAGCAAAAACTTAGCAAAATTTGGGACCATTTTTATAAAAACCTTAATTTCTCTACAAGTATACATGCTATCCGCATAAAAATGAACACAGTTTATTACCATAAGCAACTTAATCATAATCTGCAGTTTTACACTTTTGCTACATTAGTTTTGACAGGGTTATCCAAAAGATTTTTGTTCTTTTTCAATTTGTTGACAGTCCCCTACAGGATTTCAGAAAAAAAATCTTCACGAAAATATATGACTTGTACCATTTTGTTTATATATCTGGAGTTTCTGAGTTATTCCTCATGTATATTTTTAGATATTTAACAAAACGTCTAAAATCGCAAGTGTCAAGATTTTTTTGCGGTGACTGTAAAATCAAACATAACTCTATCTGATAAAGTAATAATTTTAAAAATAATCAATGAGACACCGGAAAAAGAAAAGTGGTGAAAATGTTTGATACTCTGGAAAAATTCCATTAAATATTTCAAAAACTTAAACACCTCAAAAACAATTCTGTTTCAAAATTTAAACATTAAATGAAAATATTTTTGCCGTACTCTAAGCAACGAATTTTTCTATATAATGAATTTTTTGACTGACTGATGGATCTTGTTATATAGAGACTTGTCTGTATATAATTATACATAATAAAAATGTTTTAGGAAAAGGAACCAATATTCATATGAATGTAGTGAATATATGAATGACAATCATACATAACTTAATGATCAATTTAATCTTGATATGAAACAAACTTGATGAGTAGAAACTAAATATAATCTAAAGCAAAAACAATGTAATATGTACTGCAAATACTAACCAATTTTATATTTATCAAGAGAATTTTTTTTCAAACTCATTTGATAATAATAAAAAATAATTATAAGTTGCCATATTCTATTTTTCATGACCAACAATATTTATAAAGCATGTTTTACTCAGAGATTAAAACATAAGTTTATGTTTGCAAATTAAAAGATATATAATGATTAAATAAATGAAATATGTTCCAAAATAAAGAATTTAATTTAAGACAATTTCAGATATTGGTCCAAGTTGAAATTTAAATATTAATTTTTTTCCATCAAAAGAAAACAAATGATTAAAAAGAGAGAAATTCTCTTATATAAGTAATTTATAAATATTGATATTTTTTTTTTTCTTTTTAAGAGCAAGTTTATAAAAAAAATATATTTTTAATTTGTAAATTTTATATGGCATGTTATTTATGCTTTGATTACAATCTTTTTATAAATATAAAAATTAAAATGGGAATAAAAAATAATCTTGGAATATACAAAGTAGTGTATCTATATTTGCTGATTTACCTGGTACTATCTGGCGTCTTCAGTACAAATAATTGTTGTCATTATTCAACTGCTCATTTTGAGTTAATAGAATATAATGAACTGTAAATCCTATGTTTTAACAATTAATTTTGAAAAAGTGAGAGAGATAGGCAAGATTCTTTAAGAGAAGGTATTCACTGAAAATCCAAAATTAGTTTTCCAGATTTTATAAACATATTTGTACTTTTTTTAAAACCTTATATCCAATATCTCTAATACTATTAAGTACTAAATTTTATAGTATTTCAAAACACTTATATTTAAGGTGTTTTTTATTATAATTTTCTCCATTTTCAGGATTTGAATAACAATATACATTCTTTAGTGCAAATTTCCATGCAAAATGTTGATGTCTTATAATTTCCTGTTCAGGAAAACATTAATAAATCTTACATTTGTTTTGATTTCTTTTCTCTTATGTCAATAAAAATCTCAAAATATATAATATCTCTTCCTTATAAAAACTTTAGAAAATAGTATCTTAAAATGTTAAATGATCAGGTGGGAACAACAGATTAAGATTTGCTTTACTGCATTTATAGAAGTGAATGTTAAAAAAGAACTTAAAATAATTAAACTCAAATAATAATTTAAAATAATAACCCCACTCAAATCTTATTTTTAATTATTTTCTTAGTATTTTGTAGACTTATAAAATGTACAAATATTATGTTCTTACAATATAAATATAGAAATATTTCCACATTGAACAATCCCCATCTCCCTCCCTCAGTTCTAAGAAAGCTGAAAAAAGGCAAAAGAAAGAAATCATCCCCTTTTAAAAATATTTTTGTTTTGTGTAACCAATGATGTTTTTGGAACAAGATAAAGTAATGTATCTGTAACTCATTCTAAACAGTATTACAACTAACGGATGTATTAAAAGAATTTTATAATAAGTTATTTTAATGGTACTTATAAGTACCGTCAGTAGATAAAGGGTTAAATGTTATAGTGCTGAGAGGTTAAAGCTAAAATTCTATAGATTAATCAGAACTTAATTTTTCTTCTCACCTGGACATTTTGTCCATCATATTTACTAGTTGCATAGCCTCATATTCTTTTTGCTCTTCAGTCATTCCTTCTAAAGGATTAGGAGTAGGTTCTTGATAACAGCCAAGAACAGGGTTGATTCTAAAATGTATTTAAATTAAAAATTAATAATAATTACATACCCAAAAATTAATTTTCATAGAGAATTTGAACTGTTCACCAAAATTTTAATTAAAAAAAAATCAAAATAAACTTAAAATATCAATTGAAAATACCAACTGGTTTAAGAGACTAAACTATATCTTATAATATAAGAAACTATTATTATTTATAAAATTGTAGAAAAACCGTTATACTTTAAAGTCATTTTTAGAAGCACCAACAATTTTTATGAAAAAATATTACAGAAAAAAATGATTAAGACTAAAAAATATTCTAATACATTTTTTAAATTGTCATATGACTAGTGAGTTATTTGAATATTTGTACATATTTATAAATTTAATATTTGTAAAATAAATAGATAAATAAGTAAAAATATATAAATAATAGGATTTCACTACATTTATACTTTTCTCATAATTCACACATGTAAAAATGTAAATTATCCAAATTGCAACAGGAAAGAAGAAAATGATAATTTAGAATTAAACTGTTCAGAAAATATTAAATTGTCAATAGAAAAATCAAATATAAGCATAGAAATCATAAACTGTACAACCTCAAAATCCTAGCATCATCAAGACAAGACTAAGTTGGATTTTTGAAAATTCTGTATTTCTGAAGGAATATCAAAAACACATTTGATATTCTCAATGGTGCCTTTATTGATAATTTAATTCATATTTATGAGGGGGAAAAAAATGAGAAAATTTGATACTTTTTAAAAAGGTTACTTTAATTGATATATATATATATTTTTTTTTGTGTGTGTGTGTTACCAAAAAAAAAAAGCTTTTATATTAGATTACAGGAATGAAAATATTCAAATATACAAAAACGGAAAAGTTCTTTCACGATCATTTAACGAAATCTGTTATTTTTTCCAGATCATTTGATGAAATCCATTTTCTTTCCCAATCATTTGACAAAATGTGTCTTTTTTCACGATCATATGAAAAAATCCGTCTTTATTTATTTATTGCTATCTTTGGATGAAATTTCTCTTCTTTTCGTGATTTTTTCTTTTTTTCTTTTGTGATTCTTTGACAAAATTTGTGTTTTTTCGGTAATTCTTTAAAGAAATATGCATTTTTTCAAAAATATTTTATGAAATTTCATTTTTGTCATGGTATTTTGATGAAATTTGTGTTTCTTCTAGTAATCCTTTAACGAAATTAGTCTTTTTTTGCAATCATTTAACAAATTTTGTCGTTTTCCCGTGATTTTTTTTTACAAAATTCACATTTTTCACTGTCCCCTATAATATTTTGATGAAATTTGCATTTTTCCGCATTTTTTTTTCATTTTTTTGACAATATTTTGTTTTTATGCAGTCCTGTAAAGAAAATCACTTTTTTAATGATATTTCATTTTTTTTTTCACTATATTTCCATGAAATTCGCATTTTCCTCCCGTGATCCTCTGACAAAATTTGGGCTTTTTCTATGACATTTTGACGAAACTACACATCAAAGGGACACATAAGAGCTACTTTTTTGGGTTATGTCTCCTATTTTTTATGTGCTATAACGTCTTGGTAGCACTACACCAAAATTTTGCTGAAGAAAATATACAGAATCCATGGAAAAACAGTAGAATTTCGGAACAAAAGTGGAAAGGTCTTTGAAATAACAAAAAAAGCAGAAATCTGCCAAAAGACTGAAATTTCTCATCCCTGTTTATTACAACTGTAATTTTAAAAAGCTGGATCTAAAACATACAAAATTAAAGTGGGAATTTTTTTTAGGAAAATGCGCTAAAATATTTATTACTAACTAACTGTATGTAACATTTTTATTTAAATATGTGTAAGTGTTTTATAATTAAATAACTTATTTTAGAAATCTTAATTATTAAACTTTTCTAAAATACTTAATTACTTCTTTTGTTTTTGTCCATGCTTGTATTTAAAAATATTAATAAAGTTGATTTCAAATAAAACTAAGATTTTCTTAAAAATCATAAATGTATACAAAAAGATCTCAAAAGATTAAATACATATATATTATGAAAATTAAAAATTTCCACACCTTATATTATTCCATCAAAATTTCTTTTCTAAATTACTCTACAATCTTGGTTCATTAAGTTGTTTCAACAGAGAAGAAAAATGTTATGACACATGATCAAAAATGCTTATAACTCAAAAAGTAATTTATTGATACAAAATAGAGAACATAGTTTGATTTTAAATCGCTTCCATAGTCAGGTCTTCACATTTTATATCTTTTCATTGAAAAATGAATTTGTAAGTGTGTCAGAACGTTTTGGGCTTGTTGAACAGAGCAGTTGAGAACACCTTTAAATAATATTCTATTCATTCCCTTCATGTAAAATCATCATATATATTAAAACAGGTTGGTAAAATTTTCAGTCTGTATGAAAAAAAGAGCATTTGAGCATGCACCTTCATGTGCAGATGGACTCTTTTTTTTTTTTTAATAGCATTTACCCATTTTCACATTGCAATGCACAATCCCATCAAATTTTTGAAAAGCTCGAGGTTAACGATGCTTGTGAAGACACTGGACTCCAATGAGAGTGGGTTGTTTCCTGTACATAGACAGGTATATGAAATAATGATTCTTTCTTAGGAATTATAATTCATTCATTCTCCCATACCATAGATTTCTCATATAAGTAGACTCCACATTCCACTGTTTTTTCAGCCAGATTTTGAGTCAAACATCTTTCACTTTCAGTGCTAAAAGAATGCCGTTTTTTGGCAGTGATTCCTTTATTGACAACTTTCAGATTTCATTCTCACAATTTGGTGGAAACTTGGAAACAGATTCCGAGGAGATTTTGGCTAGAGAAAAGCCCGTTTGGCATGCTAAACTGCCCTTCATCACATGACTGAAGGCAAACATCCTAGCATCAAGAAAAGGTTACCGATTGGCAGACTAGTTCTGTTTAAAACTCCAATTTCCTTAAAGATCTCCTAAAAGACATTTCCTTCTAATTATTTGTCTTCAAGACCTTTTCATTTCATAATCTTAATTCACTAATATTTGATAAAGTTATCTAATTTATATTAATAATATTTATTTTATACCAATTGTTTTCTTTCATCTTTTTATTCCATAACTTGATTTCCTGCGTAATTTTGATTATGTAAATTCTCTCTAATATTATGCGACTGTATTAAAGAGTTATGGAATCTTGACGTACATCTATTGGTCTTTCCTCAGATCTGCATTAGTGTGAAAGAATATCTGCCTCTGACTATAAAACCTGAAGCATGAGCAGAGAGCGACATTTTTCTGTGGCATTTGTTGTCATAAGAAATTATATTGATGTCCAGAGGAAGTCATTAAAATAATTAAATGAAGTGTAACATCTTGTAAAATGGAGAGAGTACTTTATTTGTAAAGAAGTGTTCTCATCATTTGAAATCTGCCAATGTGATTCAACCAAAACCCTGATTGGTTGGAATGTCAAGAAAATAGTGAATCTGTTATCTTGCTCAGTATTGAATGAAGGTAGTCTCAGTTCTTAGAATGATACGGAGCAATTGTTGCTTTATTTTATGACCTGTCACCAAAAACCAGCACATATACATTGAGAACTACTGATTTATATGAATATTACATACTTGAATAACATATAAACAGGCATAAACATAATAATTTTAAACATTAACAGGCATAACATAATAACTTTAAACATTTTTCAACTATACAAGACAGTTTTATTTTAATTTGTTTAAAGTATTTTTGTTAAATGTTATAAAATGATAGAATTTCCAATATAGTAAAAATATATACATCAATCTTGCAGAAAATTATATAAATAATAGTTAAAACTCTCAAAGTTGTTAAAGCTTTTTTTAAATTTTTATTAAAAATATATATATATATCTTCACATGTTATTTCAGTGGAATATATACATATAATTTATTAACAGTAAATTCCTTAACTACATGTCAAACACTTTTGAATAAAAAAGAAATTAAATTACTTGTCTTTATATTTTAAGTACTCTTCAGTATCGCTATCTTCAGAATCACTGGAATAAACCGTGTTACTTCTTCCACCAAGCATTAACCCTCTATTTGAAAGCATTCCAGCTGCATTGCCATAGCCTGTGTATTTAATCAAACGACCAACTACCAAAACAAACAACAACAGAAAATTAATACGGAAAATGTTAAAAAAGATTAATGGTCACAAGCAAAGGGGAGAAGGGAATTTCTAATCCTCTCGCCCCATCAGATCAAAATATAGTACAGTAGATTTCCTCAAATTTGCAAACATCTAAAAACCACACATCATTGCAGATGTAAGCCATGAAAACTTTCAATTCAGATGTAGGGTCAAAATCACAGATTTTTTAGCATTATATTAGTCTGTATGCTTTTTAATATATAATTTTCAATACAGTACAACATCTTTAATCTGGAAACTTCAACAATCTGGACATTTTGGTACATTTATTCTTTTTTATTTTCAATTAAAGATAATAGATGGCATCATAGCACATATATGAATAACTTTCAGAAAATGATTAAGAAAAATGAAAAGACTACTTAACTTAGTACTTTTTATTTCAGTTTAAACTTGTATTAACTTTCTAAATTAAATATGAATTTCTTTTAAATATTAAGTTAGAAATTCAGAATAATGATAATTTTACTATTTTTCTTTCTACAAAGATAAGAAGATGGCATCAAAACATCGCAAAATTCGATTTTATTGTTATTATTTCTTTTAAGTATTTAATTTGTGACTTACTTCTATATTTTTAGTTGCTTTATATTTAATTTTTTATGACATTAGTCTTATATCACTATTTTAAATATGTTGACATAGTAATTATAGAGTTAATTTTTAAATTAATTATGAGTCTCATCTAAATTTCTCATTTTTTCATTTTTTTTAAATTAAGAAAAATATATTTTTCATGATATGTCTCATATTGTGATTTGTATTACCTATTAAGCATTTATAAACCCAAAATCATAATTTTTAAAAAATTGTATGATTACTATTTTTGTAATTTACAACAGATGGCGACACTGCATAAAATATGCATTATTATTTTTAAAATACATATATTTTAGAGCATTTTGAACTTATTTTTCTCAATATTTTTCAATTATCAAGTTTCTTACATTTTTGTATTGAAGTATTAATGAGGGATAATAATATTATTATTTATCTAAATGCATTCTAGTTTTAAAATTTCTATAATTCTGGATTTTCTATAATCTGGAATAGAGATGTAAATTTTCTGGAAAAATATAAGTGGTGGAAAAAAACTGGTTTTTTAGTTTTTTTTTTTTTTAGAAATATGGATATTTTTTTTTTTTTCATCGCAGTTGTATTTTTCTAATGCTAACTGCCCATGTTTTGCAACATTACTGTATATTATGGGGTAAAGTGAAGGTCAATTTTAGATTCAACACCTTGAAAAAACATTGAGTTAATCAGCTGTAACAAAATCTTGAAAAATGCAGCATATTAGTGCCACCTATAGGGCAATTTACACCAAAAAACTGAAAACATTAATATATATCAGGAACTGGCTGAATCTGTAGTTTGATGAAAAATAGTCTTTTAGTTCTTGAGATAGAACTATTGTGGAAATCATGAATAATGCAGCATAGCAGCGCCATCGGTTGGGTGATATACACCAATAACTAAACATCGAGTTTATGTCAAGGTGTAACTGAATCTAAAGCTTTGTGAAATTAGGTGCATCAGTTCTTGAGATAGAGTGCCCATAAAATTTTTGTCACATTCAGACTCACACAGCGACAGATATTTTCCAAAAAACACCAAATCGTTTTCAGGACCTTCTAAAACTTTTAAATACACCAAAAACTGGAAGTCAAATTTTTCACAAATTCAATTCTTACTTCTTGTAAAATTAGAAGAAAGAAATAAATGTATGCTTCAAATTTTATGTTAAATTTTTAATTTTATCATTCCCATTAATTGGAATATTATTGAAATATTTTTGCACATGAATTAATTTTTAAAAAGAGAAGTTGCATTTAATTATATATCTAGATTTTTTTCATGTAATCCTGTTTTTGTGAAATTGTGAACTTCTTGTATATATTTATACAAAATATAATCAGAATTTATAATTTAGAAATTAGTACTATATTTAGGTTCTTATTTAGACATTTTTAATAAAGTTATTCATACATATATACAACTTGATAAGATTCAGCTGCTATATGGCATGAGATTTTATTTCTTTAATCACTGCATTTGTAAAAAGATTCAATTTGGAGATTAAACTTTTTTCTGAAATGTCTATTTTTCAAGAGAAATTTTGCGGAGGGTCTTGTGTTTCATACTAGAAAAAAATGTGAAGGATCCTTTCAAGTCTTCTCAAACAGATTTCTGCTGAGAGATCAGATTACCTAGATTAAAGTTTTCATGTGGGACACTCAACATAAAAATAAATAAAATTAAAAGTATGAGAATGTATCTATTACAAAATTTTCAATATATTATTTTACAAATGAAATTTAATTTTTTCCAGTTGGGAAAAATTTGAAAAATAAAAAAAAAAAGCCTTCGGAAAAAAACTGAAAAAACTTTTTTTCCCCAATTTTTTTGTGTTTTTTCCGAGCATTCCCATCTCTAATCTGGAATTGCCGTAATCAGGATGATTCCGGATTAAAGAAGTTATAATGTAATATGGCTCAACTGATGTTTTTTTTTTTTTTATGAAGGGTGTATAAATTTATTTCTTTAAAAAATCAAGATATTGCTGATAACACTGGTGGTCACAATCTTTTTGTACTAAATATATTTATGTATCAACCAAGCTTTTTTTAATTATAAAATCTGTGTTTTTTCCGAGCATTCCCATCTCTAATCTGGAATTGCCGTAATCAGGATGATTCCGGATTAAAGAAGTTATAATGTAATATGGCTCAACTGATGTTTTTTTTTTTTTTTTATGAAGGGTGTATAAATTTATTTCTTTAAAAAATCAAGATATTGCTGATAACACTGGTGGTCACAATCTTTTTGTACTAAATATATTTATGTATCAACCAAGCTTTTTTTAATTATAAAATCTGGCTACTGAAATAAAACTACCCTATTTTATGATTTTGATGAGAATTAATAGGGTACAATTATTTCTTTCTATAATTCAGAAAAATGTGTATCATCTTTATTATGCATACTTAAACATTAATAATTATTTACTTGATCTTTACGTTTAATATTTTAATCCTTTTAAAACTTATGTTACTTTTTATCATTTTAGTTTATTACTTAACTATATTGCAAACATTCATAACTTTGACTGCATTATTATAATCAAATTACTGTTTTAGAAATACAAACAAAGCAATGGTCACAAATCTGCAAAATTCGAAAATCTGTACAACCTCTGGTCCCAAACTGAGTGATTTTGAAGGAGTCTACTTGTATAATATTATCCATTCAATTCAAAATATACCAATTAACTTTTCTATTTTTTTTTTTTTTTTTTTTTTTTTTTTTTTTTTTTTTTTTCAGTTGACTTAATCCCTTAATCGTTATTTTTATTTCATACGTAATTTTTTTTTTTTTTTGTAAAAGTAGTGAATGTGATGATTAAGAGGTTAAAATAATTAGAAAAAGTTACAGATGTGCTTGCAGTCTGTAGCCTAAATTTTGAGATTGTTTCAAAACAGCACTGAATTATCTCTGAAATTGATCCTCAAGCTGAAGAAACTGAAAGACTGAAGAAACTCAGCTTTCAAATCTCGTTATAACTATGTTTATTTATTTATTTATTTTTAAGAAGATAAAAATGAATTAACTTTTTGTTACATCTCTATATTGTTTTTATACATATGAAAATTGTCTTAAACAGAAAAAGAAATGTCGCCCTGATAAAAGCAAAATAAATGAAAAATGACATTTGGTGAGATTAAAACAAAAATTGTGAACCTAGGGCTGCAGACCACTGACACTTTACAATCTTGACCCCAATTGGATTTCATTTTGCCACCACATTCATAAATAATTAACTTTAATAAATTTTTACAACATAAATTATATAAATAAAAAGCAGTTCCATACCATTTTCTTTGCATAAAACAAAGAGGAAATCAGCTACAAGCTCTTTTACATCATAAGCAGGTGACGTCATTAACTTCACAAGCCTAAAAATACATGGCTTTATTTAATTTCCATTGAATTAAGCTCACTACATTGTTAAAAGCATTTCAGAATATGTAGGGAAATAATTTTAGATAACTTAAAAACTGTTGAAAATGGAAAGAGAAAAAGAAATGAAATATCCAGTACTAATACAATATATGGCAGTTAGTAATTAATTTTTTTTTCCATAAAAGAAATTCATAATGTTTGGGGAAAACATTAAAAAACAGATTATACAAAGTAGGCACCATTGCCAGCTGCACATTTTCTCAATATCTCTGACAAGTTGCTTATATCCTCCCAGAAAAATTGTGCATCTTTTGAGGTGATACAATCTTCAAGCCTTTTTTTTTTTTTTTTTTGGACATCTTCATAATCATTGAAGTGTCTCATGAGAATGAGCGAGACATCGATGAAAACAAGTGGTAGAGAAATGGGGCAAAGTGAGTACAAAGGGTGGGACAACAATTGCCAGCCAAATGTAAAAATGACATCTCTGACTGCTTTTTCTGTATGTAATGGATCATTGTCGATCAGTGTTTATACAAAAAAATCCCTTTTCTGTATTTTGTAGCCCATTCTAATAACTTTTGGTTGGTTCAAATTTATCATTTGTTGGTTGTAACAAATGGTAGCAACTGTTTCCCTTAGTTTTAGAAACTCATGGTACATGATACCCTTCTAATCGCATCAAATGTACAGCACTGTCTTCTTTCTAAAACAATTTGATCTTGCAGTTGATGATGATGGTTGTAAGTTTTCACAAGTGCACTGGCTTTGACCTCTTTTTTTTTTTTTTTTTTTTTTTTTTTATTGAACAAGAAAAGCAATATTTGGTGCTATGCTCTTTTATTTGGCTGGAAATTTGAGACATTTACCATATTAATACTAAAATTATAATCTTTTATTTTATACTCGTGATATCTTAGACTGCAAAAAATCAATAGCCATCAATATATGAAATTACTTCCATAATTAAGATAAATACAGAATCTAACCTTACCTGTTTCTTAAAGTTTGACCTTCTTCTGGCCGGTTCATTACATCTTTCAAAGGAGGTAAAATCTGCAAATTATATATGTTACATTTAAGTAAAACTAACTTTCTTTTAGGTTTTAATTTCATTCAATTTATGTCAGTTTTTATAGAAGTAGTCAAAGTATTGTATGAAGAGACATTTAGCAGTTTTGTAAAATTATATTTTACTGGCATACAAATAGACTAACAAAAACAAAAAAAAGGAAAATATTTTCAGGCTATACCAAGAAAAGAAAAAAATCATATAATTCATTGTTATTTTAACACATGTTTACATGCTTCACAGTTGAATAGTGGTTCAAATCTTTATCTCTGACACTAGAGATTTTAATTATTTCATCTAGTTAAAAAACATTTTTTAAATATTTCTTCATTAATGTGATCCTGTTCCAACAATAAAATTCTAACATACTTAAACTCCCAAAAATGTTTATACACAAATGGGTCAAAGTAAAAAATTATCTCAAAAAAGAATCTTATATAACTGCTTTTTGTTATAAAGACTAAAAAAATAAATAAAATAAAAATAAATAAATAAACTTTCATTTGAGAAAAGACATTTTAAACAAATTCAGTACACAAGATGTTAATGATTCTAATTGGATGACTAGAAAAAAAATTATTGATTAAAATCATAAAATCTTTTAATTTTTAAAGTGATTTTAAAAATAACAGAAAATTTAAAATCTAACAATTCAGAATGTTTCTTACAGAATTTTGCAATTAAGTAATCGAAAAAAGCTCTTAAGCTTTTAAACAAAGTAAATATTAAAATCCTATAAATAGTAAGTTTATATAAGGTACAAAAATATTTCAACTAAAATTAATATTTAAATCTATTATAATCAATATTATTATAACTTTGAGTAATCTAATTATAATAATCTTTTCTATTAAAATAATAATAATAAGCACCAACAGACATAATCAATTTTTGTAGATAAAAGAGTGACTGATTCCCCCTCCCCCATCTTACTTTTATAAATATACATATAACAAATTGGAGAAAAAGTAAAAAGATAACATGCACTCAATAACTACCGAGAAAGAATATGGAAGGAGAAAAAAAAAAAAAAAAAAAAACTAATTAGTATAAAAATGCATAGCAAGATCCATTTCAATAGAAGTTGAAATTTTTTTTCTACTTTTGGATTTGTAAAAACAGCCAATAAAGAAATCAGCTATGAATAAAAAAGGAATTAAAGCCTCCCTACTTTTTTTCCCTCAATTAAAAAAATTAAGCAGTTTAATTTTAACTAAATTAAGACTTGTCGTTTATTATTTATGCTAATAATTTATTGTTATTATTTATGCTAAACTTATTTGCAGTATTTAAATTTTAAAAATCTGTTTTTAATAGAAAAAACAGATTTTTTAAAAACAAATCATAATTGATTTTTTTTTTTTTTTTTTTTTTTTTTTTTTTTTAACACCCTGCATTTATATGATTTTCAGATGATGATAATAAAACCGACTTTCCAACTGACAGCATGAGAAGAAATAAAGAAAAACAAATTCCAAGACTTCGAATAAGCAAAAATGTTAGAGGATTAAATCTTTCAAACATCCTTTTCCACTCACTTATGTATTTATTTTTTTTTTTTTTCATTTTTCAATTGATTAAAAAAAAAATCCAATACTGTTTCAAAAAAGATAGTTTTCCACTTTTTTTTGGAATAACTCTTGCACACCATTTTTTAAATTTATTCTCTAGTATAAAGGAATTAAAATTGGTAATTAAATGTATCTTAAAAAATGCTTACCCACTTAAAAAAAAAATAAAGAGATTTCTGTGGTTTTTAATTAGAGACAACAATAATAATCAACTACAAATATTCATCAATTACCTGTTTAAATTTAGAGAGAATAAAATGTTTACTTTTATTCATAGCATCATCACAGTAAAAGAATCTTCAACATTTGCAAAGATTTTTTTTACACATTGTATGTAAATTAAAGGAAAAAATTAATGACACATTGTTATTATAATTACTTACGAATTATATATGCATCATGTACTGTAAAACTAAGGATAAAAAGTACAATAAAATAAGAAACAAAATACTTACTCTTAGTTTTAAGAATTTTCTGATAGTACTATTTGAGCGAGCACATTCGCTTAAAGTAGTGAGAATTGGTGACAAAATTTCACAATATGTTTTATGAGGCTGAAAAAGAAAGATCAAAATTTTAAAATACATATAAGATTATACACATAGCAAATTTTCTTTCATTAGTATTTGAAGAAGTAAAATTAAAATAAAAATACTAATTTTAATATTCTTTAAAATAAATTGATTTTTAAACTGAAGATTCATTTTTTGTAATAATGCTTTTGTTGCTAAAAAATTAAAAATGAATTTCAATGTTTTGCATAGCTTTACTAAAAACATTTTTGCAGATTTTTAAAAATTTATTATAATCCCTTTTCTTCCCAATAAAATCACAATCATATACATTAAATGACAGAATTATCTTACAAAATTGATGTTTATTAACAATTATAAAGATATTACTTACTGAATGATACACAAATCTAATTTAACATACCTTATCTAATCTTTTATCTAAGAAATTCAATAATACACAAATGGCTTCCATATTCATGCCTTCAAACTCAACGGTGTTATCTTTTTGAGAATCAGTAATTTTAAGAACAGGAGTCAGGAGTTCTTCATAACTTGACAATGGCATATTAGTGAGAAGATCAATAGTATGGCTAAAATTAAAAAAAGAGATTTTAAGTGAAAAATGATTTTTTTTATGTTTGCTAAATATAAATAATGCAAGATCAAAGATAAAACATTTTATGTATAACAGGGCTTGAATTTCAGGGCGGGATGGCGGGATTTGTGCCCAAAATTTTGAAATCCCGCCCAAATAAATATTGTGGGTGGGAGGCTCCCGCCCAAAAAAAATTACGAATTTTCTGAAACATTTTGCATTTTGAAACTACGATTAACTCCCACGATCTTTTTGCATATTTTGTGATGTTTTCGTCCGACTGTATGACATATTTTGCGAGTTTTTTACTGCAAAAAAAAGTTGAATTTCACGATTTTTTTCCGCAATCGATTGTCAAATTTCGCATATCTCTCCCGCGATCGTCTGACAAGTTTAGTGCGATTTTTCGCCGTGAGAACGTAGTAAATCTGTTTCGAATTTTCCAAAAAATTAACGCATTTGATTCCAAAAGTAATGAAACCCCGTTTATCAGCCCGGAAAGTTGGGTAGTTATTCTGAATTTCCGGGTTGACAACGGATTTTTAATAGCTTTTGAACCGAGCTGAATTGCATATTTTCACAATCAATTTCATCATCGTTTGCAGAAAATGAAATCGCAGAAAATTTTGCTAGATTATCAGGATAGAAACTCTAATTTTGTCAAAGCATCGCAGTAAAAACTCTGTTTTTCTCAAAAAAAATCGCGATAAAACGGGAATTTTTTCAAAAAGATCGCAGTATGAACACGAATTTCGGAAAAAGATCGTGGAATAAACGCAAATTTCGTGAAATGATTGCGAAATAAATGCGAATTTCGTGAAAGCACTGATGAACAAATGTGAATTTCGTGAAAGAATCGCGGAATAAATGTAAATTTCGTGAAAGAATCGCGGAATAAATGTAAATTTCGTAAAAGAATCGCCATATAAACAGTGCCGTGCGAAAAGGGGGGATTAATTTTTGAAAAATTAGATTAACCCGAACCCTACTTGCAGGAATCTACACTCAACCTAAAATCAACCTGAACCAAACACACAGTTTACTACAGTTATCGAATTCTTCCCGGATCCGCAGATTTCTGATTTGTTTATATTGGTAAAAGATCGCGATAATTACTGTTTTCATCAAAAGATCGCAAAAAAAGCACTAGTTTCGTCTAAGGATTGCGAAGAAACACGGCTTTCGTCGAAAGATCGCTAGAAAAATGCGATTTTTCGTCGAAAGATCGCGGAAAAAACGTAATTTTCATTAAAAGATTGTGAGAAAAACACGATTCTCTTTTACAGATCGCAAAAAAAACGCGTTTTTCGTCCATACATCGTGAAAAAAACGCGTTTTTCGTCCACAGATCGTAAAAAAATGCGTTTTTCGTTCACAGATCGTGAATAAACGCTTTTTTCGTCAAAAGATCGTGAAAAATATTAATTTTGTGAAAGAATCGCAGAAAAATGTGAATTTCATCGCAGAATCCAAAAAATTATCTAAAATTTTAATGTTTTTAACAGCTTTTTTTGTAGATAAAAGGCAAATTTAACATTAGCTTCCCATGTTAGTTAAATGATCTTTTAAGTGTAAACATGATAAAATTTGAATTGGACAACTAGCTAAGATTGCTGTGCAAAAATTGCATTAGAAATACAAACTTAAAATAGAAACTTTTTTTTCAGAATTACTTATTGTAGCATTTACATAAATTGATTCACCCCCCCCTCCCCCCCAAAAAATAAAATAAAATAAAACAGGATTTAAGAAAAAATATTATTTTATTAATGCAAACAAAATAATTACCCTTTTTTTAATTAAAAAACAAATTTTGCATAATTATTTCGAGTTCTTGATAAAAAAAATTGCTTTAGTGGTATTTTGTCGTGTCTGTATTCATGTAATTTTTAAAATTAAAATAACAGTAGGTTTTATAGATTTTTTTTCTCCCTCCCAAACAGCTAAACTCCCCTCCATTTATAAACGGTGGTAGGGAGACTACCCTCCTCTGGAAAATTGAATTTCAAGCCCTGTATAAAAAAATGTATAATTATATTTTGCAGAATATACAGAATACTTTCTGACAATGCAATGTATGAGATGAAACAGACAAATAAACATCTAAGACAAAACTATTAATTATTTTATAATTATTAAATGTAGAAGTTTTAATTTTATTTTAATCAACTTTTTGGGGGATTGCTCTTTCAATAAATTATAAGAGATTAAAAGAATACATCTCTTACATACAATTTTTTTAATGTCCTCAATTACTTCATCTATATAATTTAGAAAACAAAAACACCTATAGACTTATTGATAATGCATGTAAAAAACTAATAAAAATACATAATTCCTGTCTCCTTCTGTGTCATTTAATGCCATAAGATGTATTTTTGTGCTCACTCTAATTGTGATATTGAATCACAATAATTAAAATTATGATGAAAAATAATGCTAAATAATTGTTTATAATTAATAATCTTCAGTTAACATAAATATTAGCAGAAAGTAAGTTAAATGTAATGCAGCAATCATACTATAAAAACATATAACCTTTGTAATTCTTCCTTCTTGTCTGAAGATTTGGCATCACTGAGAAGGATATCATGCAAGATGCTAACTAATCTCATGTAATGAGCTTCTTCTTCCTGTAAAGAAACAAAGTGTATAGGCATAAAATTAGAACACTAAATCTTTCTTAAATATTTGTAGAGGAGACAAGTTATCGCTCATGAAAGAAAAAATACATCTTGATCTGATGAGTTTGCAATTCCATCAGATAGAGTAAACTCATGAAGCAACAAGTCAAAGAGCAACTTTTTATTTCAATTGAAGTATGGGTTTTTATTTTTAAAAAAACAACAGGTGGCCTTCGACTGTAAATGCAACTAGACAGATAGAGTCATATTGATGTGTTTTTCATTATTGAAGATCACCAGATGGCCATCTTTATAAGCTTTTTAATTAATGTTGCTAAGTATATTTAATGTTTCTCAGAGGATACACATTATTATTATTATTATTTAATCAAGAACATCATTATAATAGAGACAATTATAATCAATCTAAAATACTTATTTTAATCCCTAGATCGCTTTATTTTGTGAGGTTGATTACTACATGGAGATATGCCCTTGATTATGGATTGTAAATCATTTCAAAATGCTTGAATAAGTATTGAACTATCTTGAAATGGATAATATCACGTACTATATACACATCCATAGAAAACTTTGATGACACAGCTCTTGATGGAGTGAAAAATAAAGAACAGTATGTGTTATCTGGAATTACAAGAACTAATCAGCACTCAGAAAATATGAAAAAGTGAATCTGTTTGTGGTTTGAAGTCTTTTGGTTGCATAATCAAGATAGTGCAAATTGTGTTTTTATCAGCATGCGCCACATTGTTTTATTTTTTATGTGTTCTTGATAGTTACATCAACTATACGGATTAATTTCCACAAAGTTTAGGCTCATCATATCTCTAGCATATTAAATAAGGCGAAAAAACTGAAGAGCAAGCAATATATGAATTTAGAGAGTTAAGAAAAATGAAATTACAAGTTAGTAATAACATATTATTTACTACATCAGCCATAGAACTTTTCCAACTCAAGCAAAATATTTAAGCTATGAATTGGAAACACTTGCAGTGACTAAATCAGATAGAGGCTTGTGAAACGAGCCAATAAGTGATTATTTATTTTAATTGCTGAAGTATGGGTTTTTCTCTCAAAATATTAGCAGATTACGTTTGACTATAAATACGACCTGACAAGTTGTACTGATGTTTTTTGTATTAAGGATCAGCAGACAGAATTCTTTAAGCTTTTAAAATATTATTGCTGTGTATATTTAATGATCCATTGTAAGTATGTATTCTTATTTACACCAAGAACAGTATTAAAATGTAGTAAATTAATAAAGTAGTAAATTAGTAATTAACTAGACATTAAACATATTACACATGTTATGCATGTGTGCAAGAAGTGCATTCAAACCAAAAGTATAAAATTTTCTGAGCATTAAAAATAATCAAATGAAAATGGGTTAGAAGATTCTTATGACTAAAATTTAAAATCTTTTACAATAAAAGAAAGTCATTAAAAGTTCTTGATAGTAAAAATTGTAAAGATAAGTATGTAAAGAAGAATTTGTTAAGAGTCAAAAATTTCTTCAAGACTGAAATCAGTCCCAGACTGAAGGTTTTTCATCTATATTGTTACATCATCAAGGGATTTTTAATTTGATGTTTAATTTGTATTTTTATTAATCTTTTACTAGTTTATTTGTTCTTTCATTATTTAAAATGAAAATTGTGCCAATGTGTATAATTATGAGTAGTTTGTAATTTATATAATTTGTTGAAACTGGCCAATGAGATAATCAAGTACCTGCAATTCAGCAATAGAGCATTGCTATCATAAAAAGCTTATTAAATCCATTAGATTTTTAAATCAATAGATTTTAAGAACTTTACCTTTTATATAAACATTTTAATGAACAATTTATATTACTTGTGAGAGGTGTTACAAAAAAATATTAAAAACAAATAACATTTGTTTTTGTTGTAATTAACATTAACAATATTATTTGCTTTTAATATTTTTTGTAACACATCTCTCAAGTAATATAACTTGTTTATTAAAATGAGCATTACTATCCCCAACTCTCTCTTTATATATATATACCGTAATTTCTGGGAGATAAGCCGTGGCTTAGACGTGTTTAAAAGTTAATTTTTTCCAAGTGCGGCTAATACGCTGGTGCGGCCTATGCAATTTTTTTTTTTTAATTTCCAACTTCCAACCCAGTGTTGCAAGCAAAATATTGCATAAAGCTGCAAAATAGCAAAGTTGTAAATTTTCCAAAATCAACAAGGAAAAAGTTAGTTATTTCAAAATAGTATTCAAGTATTATCAAAAACTTAGAAATAACATTTGATATCTAAAATGTGAATAGAGTAATGAAGTATTATTAAATTTTTTAAAGAAATTTCTACAAACAAAAAATTTAGATAAGATTTTAAAGAAGAAAAAAAGAAAAGTATTTTTGTTTTTTATGGATTAATTCACAATTCATACTGTCAATTAATATCAATGATACTTAGGGATAAAATTTAACTGATCATTTTTTAATAATTTTTTTAAAATATTGAATATGATGCAGACGCAATTTTTTTTGTGCCTTCGTCAAAATAAATAAATAAATAAAATATTTTTCTTACAAATTGTCGATATATTTGCAGTCATAATTCAGTCGCAGTATTATTTCTATATTAAATATTTATGTATTCCTTTCTGTCAGTAAGAAATCTTTCCACTGTGATGTGTGCAATAAAA
The DNA here is from genome assembly GCA_964019185.1 of Maratus speculifer. NCBI lineage: Eukaryota > Metazoa > Arthropoda > Arachnida > Araneae > Salticidae > Maratus > Maratus speculifer. Next base: position 101,731,946 of record OZ025289.1, on the reverse strand, counting down.
GAATGAATCTCATTTGAATACACACCTGCTCGTTCATACCAAAAGAAAGATATTTCTCTTGTGCATTGTGTAAAAAGAGATTTTCTCAGAACCATATCAATCCGAGTCATTACCCACGACCGCGCTAAGGATCTAGATGATTTTCAGACTTCTAATGCTCTGTAACATTTTCAAATGTAAGGCTTTATTAAAGTGTATTGTATTCTTTAATTATGCATACAAAAAAGATGTACACGTGGATTAATCAGAACTGTGCCATGAGGGCCATTTTTGTAACAACATCTATAATAATAACGAAAAAGTTAAATGGTTTTCTTTTAAGTTGCTTTCGACGCAATGAAATCGCGTTTCACATATCCCTGCCACCAAATCTATGATATCATAGTTCATCTTTAAAGCACAAAAACAGATCTTTGAGAGCTTCTTTAGGAAAATTCATTTTTTTATGAGAAAACGAAAAAATGCCGTCTGATTTTTTTGTATGTGAATTCCAACATTTGGAAGTTTTATGAATTTACAAACAAAAATATACTTGCGAATGTATCAGAAAATAAGAAGCTTAAATTTTAGAGCAGCCTTTAAAACGGTGTTACAATAATATTCGGTTTTCTAGTCTTTTTTTGGTATTTTTATATTCTGATTTTCAGTGTTTCACAATAATAGCAATATTTAACTTTATACAAATATAAACTGGCTACATTTTTCATATTCATTGTTACTTTTAATTTCTTATAAAGAGTAAAAATTTTAGATATTCTTATAAAAGCAATTCTCAAATCTAGTACATAACGAGAAATTTTTTGGGCACATTTTCTAATTCATTTTTGAATGTAAAAGGATAAATTCATCAGGATTTCACCAGGCGACTTGGAATCAAAATTATTATCATGCGAGGTCATAATGTTTTTTGTCTTTAAGGAAACATTGAAAAACGTTTTTCAGTTATATATAATTTAAGAATACCAGCGCGTGTCAATTTTGTATGTTTTTTATGTTTCAGAAAGTATATTTGAACTGTATATATGAACAGAAAATTATACACCTGCGCGTTCATACTAAAGAGTAACCTTTCGTGTGTGGTGTGTAACAAAGCTTTTTCTGAGCAATCTCATTTAAATACCGATGGTTTTCTTCACACTAACAAGAAACCAGTGTCCTATGTGGTCTGTACACAAACTTTCTCCAAAATCTCATTTTAATATCCACCTCTGCATTCATTCCGAAGAAAGAATTGAATTGTGCAACAGGCGATTTTGTCAGAAATCTCATTTACATGACAAACTGTGCATCTATATTAATGAGAAAAAAGAATGCTTTTAAAAAATAGGAAGAAGAAAAACATACGAATTTTTCCTTAATCTATTTATTTTTCTCCAAAATGTACTGAAAAAATCGTTTTGTTTTTAAATCAATGTATTTTCTTTATATTTCATCGGGAAACAGATTACGGGACTGAGAAATCTCTATGTGGCTTTTCATCAGTCTCTTAAATGTTTTTAGCCTTCGGATCAATGTCGCATGAGAAACGACAAATTTTCTACCGATTTCAACAACCATTTCGACAAAACGGCATTTTGAAAGTCTTTTTTTCTACTGCACTTTCAGCTGTAAAATAATGAGACTGAGAGAAGGAATTTTAGAAACAGTTATAAAATTGTTTTCTCTTTGTCATCCAGTCAAGGTCGCGTCAAGATACAAAAGACAGTTGTGGTTAATAAGCACAGTCTTTTTTTACGTTTTATCGCCCAACACGCTGTTTAAGTTCTATTTATTAATTTATTTTGTACATTCCTTTTCGTTTGAAGTCAGAATTATGGCTCCATGGAAAATTTATATTAATACTTTTCAGCTTGTTGCAATTTAAAAAGCTAGCTTAAATATACTTTTCGTAGTTTATTTTGATTTTTTTTTCAATTTTAGACTGAGGCATATCTAAAAAGAAAGCATATTTATTCAGCATTAGTAAATAAATTACAATATTCATATACAATGACAAATTATATTTATTTATTACTCACTAAAAATATTTGTTTCATTAAATATATTTTAAGAATGCATTTTCGTTTGTTTATCCTTAAATGAATTAGCAAAATTGCTCTATTTAATAAACTCTTTTGTTTGTGCGGCGTATAAGCCGCGGCTTATCTGGCGAAAATTGAATTTTTATCCCTTGTTTTTCACTGGTGCAGCCTATACAATGGTGCGGCTTATCTACCAGAAAACACATAAACAAATGTTTGGACTGATTAAAATAAAAATGTGGCAGAAAACTTTGTCGTAACAAGAGAAATTCAACTATTGTCAGCAAAAACTTTGGAAACTTACAAACATTTCCTGTCTTTTTAAAATTTCTTTTGGAATTTGTTAACTTGTGTGTGTTCTATAACTTTAATGTGATAAGGTAAAATACCTTGAAGTGATCATTCTTTATATAGACATTTTTCTTAGATGACTTAGCTTCTAATTACAAAAAGAAACAATTTCCTGAACTCATTAAAGTAATTAGGATAGAAAAAAATGTGAATAGAGTAAAAATTTATATACTAACTTCTTCCATGTTGTATTTTTCAACACTGACAGTCAAATTAAAAAGCACCTTCAGAACTTCACAAGACATATCTACTTCTTGATCATCTAAACAAGGAGCAAAACAGATCTCAATTTCATTTTGATTGCTTCTGCCTCGCTTGCTACTTTTATTGAATTTTCGACGATTTTCTGAATTTTGGGTTTGGTGAGACATTCGTTCAACATTATTTTTCAAAATTAAATCCAATACTTCCATCAAGTAAGTCAGTCCATGCAATTGAGTTCTTACTTTGGGTCTGCAATATCAAAATACACAATTATTATTATTGTCTCTGTAAAGCAAACACAATGACAACACACAGTAATATAATACAAAATATACAAATTTAATTACATAAAAAAAAAAAAAAAAAAAAAAAAAACAATAATAGTTTTTTTTTAAAGTATTCATAACAAAGTGGAAACTTTAACTCAAATCTCATAGGAATTAACAGAAACAAAACATGTCAATTTAATGAGGAATGTCAAATTAACAATGTATATTTTACTTTTAAAATAATGTATGAACTATAATTTTAAAATAATAAAATATGAATAATGAATAAAAATGTTATATATGCTAAATATCATAATTATTAAATAATTGAAACATTACATTTTATGAAACTGATTTCCATTTACTTCTAATCCAGGGAGTTCAAATTTTAATTACTTTATAAACAATAATCATGGATTTTCATCTGCTTTCTTTTCTTGTAATATAGCAAAATTTCTTCAACACTGCTTAATTTATTCATTCAATATTCTGTTCTTTTTTGTCTATGCAGTTAACAGCATAACAGTTAAATAGCTTTCCATACATCATGGACAGCCATAGCCAAAATAACAAATAGAAAAATGCTTCTTGAATAAAACAAAAAGGGTTTTGTGTAAAATAAGAAGCTGGGTTATAGAAACAAATAACAAATTTCAAATTCAAAATAATGATCAATGAACAAATACACATTTTTAAAATTTAGATGTGCTGTAATAGTTTAAAATGCAGTTGAATTAGGCAGCTTTCTGCTAACATAACAGCTTGGGACTCTTCTTATTGGAGTTAACACAGTACCAACCATGTGAATAAAAATTCCGATATCTAAAATATATTTATATAAAGAAGAAAAAAAAAAAATTATGCTAACCAATTGAGAATATGAATGTTGAGAAAAAAAAAAAAAAAAAAAAAAAAAAAAAAAATAGGTACACAATGCTTCAGGTTTTTTTTTTTTTTTTTTTTTTTTTTTTAATTAACCTCTGTTTAGATATTTTAGGTGCATTTGTAAATAGCACCTATAGTCAATGTTCAGTTGGTCTGTCCGCATATAACAGAGCAAAAACTATGCAACCGAATTATTTGAAACTTCAAATACATAATTGTTGCATGACTTTGTTGAGTCATTTCAAATTTTATGAAAATCAGATTATAATTTATTTACAGGTAAAATCAAAAGTATTTTAATACATTACAGCCAATGGGGAAAAGTTTTGCTGAATTCTCATATTAGGATATTTAAAAACCATGCATTTTAACAGCCAGTAGAAAGGAAAGGAGGGATAGAGATATTACCCCTCCTTGGATTTTGAAACTTTATTATTTTTTCTTCCATCTGATGATTTTTTTAAAAGTAAAATTTATTCTTTATAAGCAACATAAAGTAATTAAACTGCAAGCAAAAGAGCTAAGAAATTTTCTAGATGGAGCTTTGTGGCCTAAAACACTCCCATATGGAAGACAGTTTTAAATTATTGTTTTTTTAATTTGTTTTATTTCAAATTTATTTTAAACAAAGATTACAGGAACAGGAGGAGGGGGACCCTTCTGAAGATGCAGAGCTTTCTTAACTGATGTTTACTTTGTTTTTTATGCTGATATGTTCAAAAAATGGCTTGTACAAGTCATTCTAATAAAAAATATTTAGTTTAACTTTTTGCATTTTATATTCTTCAATTTAAAAACTTGAAAAAAGATAAACTAAATATATATATATATATATATATGTATATATATGAGAACTCTTTGTACAAGGTAATGAACAAGATTCTGCTTTCATAATAATAATAATAATAAAACGAAAACTTTGGCCCTTAGCAAGGGTTCTCTTAAAATTTTATAAGACAAAATCGCATAAAAGAGGAAATAAAATCTATTTTAGAAGAGCTTTCTTCTTAGCAGGTACATTGGCTATAATAAATACATTACATTCTTTTCTCACAGATGAAGACATTTTTCTGTTTAAGACAGGATTCAATAATAGATAGGTTTCTTTTTACTGTACTTTTTTACCTAATGTTTACTGTGTTTTACTATACTTTTTTTTACCTAGAAATTTACAGATTAGTGACTGACTGAATTTTAGTCTTCATACTGAGGCAGGCAGAACTATAGGAAGAATGAAGTTCAGGCCCATCTCAATCTTTAAGGGGAAAAAAACAGTCTGCCATAGCTTGGGTATATACAGAAAAAATTAAGGCCTAGGCGAATTTCACAAATGAATATTGACCTAGATCTAACCCCAAATCCCCCCACAAATGGGGAGGGAGAGGGAGGGAGAATTTATCAATTTTTCAAGTCTATTCTATGTTTTCAATCTTAAGGATTTTGCCCTTTTATGCATACTTTTACAGCTGCATGCAGAGCTAAATGCTATAATTTTATGCTGCACTAAAAACATGTAAAGATTCTTTTTCTTCTCTAATGAAATCTAGTATTTTTGAATTGTGGCACTTTTCTTGCAACTTGCAGGTGAAAAATGTAATTTCAACAGTTTTCAAGCTTGAAAAATGTTTCTTCAATATAATTAGAATTTAGAAAGTTAAGTCGGAGTATCAAAACAAATAATGATTTTTTATTAAAAAATATTCATGAATGCAGAAGCAATTTTAAAAATTAGTTATGAAAGAATAGATTAATGGCTACTCTACTTATGCTGGTGTCTGCTAAAATGTGTCGAGTTAGCAAGATTCTGAGTTACTTGTGTAATTGAGTTACTTTATTCTTACTATATACATATATTTATCTGTGCATGGCATTCATTAGATAATTTTGTAATTGCTATATGCTGTATGGCCAAAAATATGCATGTATTTTCCTGAAGTTTTCAGTCAGTTAACAACAATTAAATTTAAAACTCACTATCTTCTAAAACAATTAATAAGAGTTAACTAAAAATAAAAGACAGTTAAATGCACTAGTATATAGATAATAGTTTAGTAAAATATAAGAAACAAATTGAAGAAAAAGGTTAGATTAGTTCAAGTAATTAATAATCTTCCGCTAAGAGACAATAAAGATGTGATTTATATCTATTTCATTTATAATCTTTTACTTAAAAAAAAAAAAAAAAAAAAAAAAAAAAAAAAAAAAAAAGAAACAAAAAAGTATAGCTATAAATTTAAATATCCTGAATTTTTGCAGTGAAAATTATGCAAAACTTAAATGATAATGCTATTTTCCCAATTTAACAGTTATTTACTTAAACAATATCTTTTAGAAATCATTATAATTTGTAAGCATCATGAAGATAGAAATAGTAGAAGGAGATCAAAGACGGTGTTTCTCTTTTTGCCCCTCAAGTCTTTCCGAGTCTGGCTGGCATTTCCGGCAGTTTGGGAGAAGATGAAATCTGGCGCCCCCTACATCCCACTAGCAGATTAGTCGAGAGACTAGTCAAACAGGTCATGTGATCGAAAGTCAGTCCATCATCACTAGCGCCATGCCATGCACCGGGCAATACTTTGGGGCTAAGTTCTGTTGGGAAATGCCTACCTTCTCTGTTCTCCTTCTACTATTCTATCTCCATGATAAGCATATAAATATAACTTCAAAATTACCTTATTTCAGCACACAATGCTGTTAGAAGAAACAACATTCTCATATCGAAGAACTGAAAAAAAAATATGCTAAAGATATTCAAACATAAAAAAGCATCTTATAGCATCTTATATTTTTTATCAAATTAAAAAAAAAAAAAAAAAAAAAAAGTCACTAAAATTAACCTTATTCTATATTAATTTCCTTTTAACAATATTCTGTACTTATTACAACTTATTAAATTAAAATCCTGTTACTAGATCTAATCTGATCAGTTAATGTATATATATATTACAAATTTATTTATTTATTTTTTTGCCAAAATTAACCTTATACTATATTAATTTCCTTTTAACAATATTCCGTATTTATTGCAACTTATTAAATTAAAATCCTGTTGTTAGATCTAATCTATTTAATCCAGGGTTGGTAAAAAATCAGGTTTTTTTTTGAAAAAAACCAAAAACCATGGTTTTTTTTGGTTTAAACCGGGTTTTTTTAAATATGATTTCCTATTACATATACATGCATATTTATCAATAGAAATAAATATTTTTGAATATACAAGTAATAACTTGATTTAAAAGTAATTCTAATCAATGTAATAATTTAATATACAATTAGCTATGTAGAAAATGGAAATCATTTAAATATTAAACATTTTTAGAAAAAACTGTCTTTTTTTTTTTTTTTTTTTTTTTCCTTTAAATAAAATGTTTTACATAATGAAACATTGACACCTTGAAAATCCTAAAATACAATCTTTTAATTATTAGCACTATAAATGATGATGAATATAAATATGATGCAGCTTCATATATATTATTTTCACAAGGCTATTCAAAATAATTTCTTTGAAATATTTGTTATATGAGATGTCTGATTTTTCTGTTAGAAGACTACATGAATTATCTTTTATTGAAAATAAAGCTTTTTATAAAGAATTTTCAGAATCATTTGAATTTAACAGTAGAGTTTACGCACTTTAAGAAGTATTATGTATTGCTATTTGACATTTCTCCTCTGAAACTATCAGGTTAAAAGGGGGGGGGAAGACGACAAACAAAGTTCTTAAAATAAACAAAAATACCTATTTAATAGCTTTTTAAAATTTTGAAAACATTGATCTTAAAATATGAAGCAGTTTTATAAATACTGTCTTCCACTAAAGCATTTAAATAGCCATCAAACTACACGCTATATTTTAACGTTTAGTACTTTTAAATGTCTAAACAAAAAATTACTTCTTTTTAGGCATTTTTATGAGACTTTCTTTGTATTATGTCTCAAGCAAACCTTGCCTTGTCCCTTTCTCCCCAATTTTCTCAGCTGATCTAAGTTGGTTATGCAATAGAAGATTTAAATATATCTTAGTGCATATTTTAATTAAATGTAAACAGGTGCTTCCCCAGCACTAAATTTTTCAATGTCTTCTTATTTGACTTTATATCTTGAACTTTTATTATTATTATTATTATTCTTAAAGATAATCCCTCCCAATCAAGAAAATTTTCTTTTAGAGTTAGATTGAAATCTTAAAGGTCATTTTATGTTATTAACTGTAAATCTGTGTTTCTCAAAGGAAAACATTTTTTTTTTTCTAAATATTACATATTTTTAATCCATTTTGTCTTTTCCAACATAACATAATTTAATTTCTTTATAGCTTCAGATATGTTCATCATTGCATGAAATTTGCATTCTACATGTATATTAACATGGCCTAGACTAGACTCATTATGTCTCATGGTAACTGCTGAGATGACTTAAAAATAGAAATTACTTGCATGCAATAATTTAGTACACTTAGATTACAAAAATGAGAAAATATTATATAGATTTGTTCTAAAAAACCAATTGGTTTAAATTATGCCAACCCAATAAGTAACAGAATAAATCATAATGCAAAATCCCCATTCCCAATGTAAAAATGCAAAAAAAAAAAAAAAAAAAAAAGGCTTAACCCAATAAACACAGAGCAAAAATCTGCCAATTATTTATTAGCATACATAAAAAAAAGAAATCAATGGAGAAAATTACTTAAGAATGTTATATTCGAGGCTTTGAGCAATGATCAAATCCTTAGTAAATCTTAACTAATCAAGCAATTTAAATAATAAAAGTGCATTTTTAACTCGAGTGTGCCCTTCTGGCTATGAATGTTTTACAATTAATGTTATATATATATATATATATATATATATAAACCTTTAAAAAATGTTAGAAATAAAATTAATTTTTTTCTAACCAGTTAATTTAAAAAAAAAATGGTTATTCTGCCATGTAGACTTATAGTTTATATGAAAAGCTGGGTTGATTAAAAATATTTGCCATTTTAGAAATTTGTCAGTTCATCATTTTTCTATAACTTAGCTTGTAGCTTCTGCATAACTTGATTTTGCATTTTTCAATGTGTAAAGTAAAACATAAAAAAAAACCAGCATGGTTTTTTAAAAAAAAACCATTGGTTTAAACCAAACAACCCTGATTTAATCTTTATAGAAACGATATAAATTCTTAATTCGGCTTAAAAAACATTTATTCTAATATGCGTAAATTAAAAAAATGGCTCTAAATTAAAAATATTCTTAATTAAACTTTATCTCTTAAAATTCCCAATAAAACTCATTTTTTTCTGTTTTTATCAACCCTTTTTTAAGAGAGTCTTATTAAATTTATTCCAAAACCATACCTTTCAAAAAGATCAGTCTTTTTATTTATTTTTCCTTCACATTTGATATTTATTGCAAATCAATAAATTCATTTTTTTTCTTTTTGTTTTAAAATGGTCTGTAATTGAATATCGTCTACAGAATATTAAAATTCTGATTTTGATTTTAAATTAGTTAAATAATAATCTTTTAAAATAAAATTTATTGTCTAAAAAGATTCGAGAATGATATGTTTAATCTCAACACTGGACATGAAATTCTGTTCACATGGGAAAATCTGGTTAGAGACTATAGAATGTTCTGGAAGCTTTTGGTTTTAGATTTAAGTGAGGAAGCCGAGAGATGATGGTAGATATTCTTTCCTTTTTCTTCTGATGATTCGGTTAAGACAACTTGCGAAAATAATGTTTTTTGGTGAAATTTTTTTTTCTATGATTCGGTCCAAGACAACTTGCAAAGAGATCATTTCCAGCTCTATATAACTGCTTTTTAATAAACTAATTTGCAGCGGGCAATGCATAATTCAATGAAGTGTCTAATTTTTTTTTTTCTTTTTTTTTTTCCCCTCGCTTGCCATGATTTCTGTGCTGTAAAAAGGGGAAACCAACGATAATGTGTTTCTGGCTCCTAACTTCAAAATGTCACACATATATACAGTAAACTCCCGCTACAACAATATCCGATACAACAATAACTCCCTGTACTACAATAATATTTACTGGTCCTGGTGAACTTGCATATAAACTAATGTTAACCTCCCCTCAATATAACGATATTCTCTAGAACAATAAACCTCTGTAAAACGATTCTTCTTTGAAAATTTCAATGTTATTTTCTCCTTTTATAACGACATTTTGGTTTTTGAATGCTGAGAAAAAATCTTTGTCATTCATAATCTTTGTCATATTTTTGATCTATTTTGTTAACAGAAGACTCACTGTTGATTTTCAACATATCTCCATAATGTAAGATTGGCTATTGTTTAGATTTAGATGTGGAGACCATGTAAAGTCCTTCTTGGAAATGGAAGAGAAAAAAACGTCGGGAAAAAATCGAAACAGAAACTTACTGTTCTGTGTACAAAAAGCACAGGCACAAATAATATCCAAAATGCTTTAAGAACCTGAAAAGTCTTTCCATGGAATATAAAGCCAATAAAAAGTTTAAGCCAACTTTTTTTCTAAATGGTTACAAAAATTACAGAAAGAAAAAAATTGTTTTGTTGGTAGATAATTGCTGGGGTCATGCCTCATTTTCAAAATTGCAAAATGTAGAAATTATTATTATTTTTTTTTTCTTGTTAACTGTACTTCAATTTTTCAGAGTGGATATAATTGAGTGTTTTAAGGGATATTACAGAAAACAGTTGGCAAAGTTGATACTTATACATTTTGATAATAAAATAGAAGACCCTTTTAAAGCTGTAAATGTGAAGAAAGCATGTGACAATATTGCTGGAAGATGGTAGGAAGTAACAGAGAAAAACAACCGTAATTGTTGGAAAAAGGTCAGTTTTTGTAAAGAAGATAAAAAATATCATCATGTTGAAAATTTCACTGAATATAGCTTTCATATGATCAAGAATGTGTTTTGAACATCCAAAAATCTTTATCCTAACTTGATAAAAGAATTGGAAAAAATCCGGAATTAGCGTGGAAGACTATTAAACAGCAGATAACGACCTTATGGCTTTCAGAGGAGATGCTGATGAAGACATTCTCTCTTCGAAACTACTGACGATTAGAAAACAACAGAATGGCGATAGGAGAGGATAATGATGATAATGATACAGGGCCATAAAAATCTGTGTTATCATCCCAGGAAGCTCTTCAATCTGTGAAGTCCTTACAGACATTTCTTTCAAGCCTTGAGAGCATTTTCATATACTAGACTCAATGCATACCTTTTTCATTGACATAATTGTTAAAACATGAATATACATACCAAAATATTGGATTATTTTCAATAAAAGTAGTTTTCAGGTTTGTGAATATTTCTTTGCTCATTTTCTGAATTTATTTAAAATTATTTTGCATTATTTAACTATTACTATTAACACTCTGCTAACTATATTCTTCTAAATATAAATATTTAAGTAGTATATACCTTAAAGTAAAAAGAAATCCTTATTTAATGCCCAAAATATGTAGGCCCTCGATACAGCAATAACCCCTCTACAACAATATATTTATATGGTCCCTAAAATACTGTTGTAACGGGGTTTTACTGTATATATATATTCTAACAAGGATGAACAAAGAAGACATTTTCATGCAGCCCAGTACTGCAATAAGTGCAAATTTATAAGGAATGAAACTTCCTCAAAATCAGACATTTTTTTCATGTACTTATTAAATTCATTATTTTAATACAATTATTAAAATTACTGCCACAAGATAATTTTAATTCACTTATTCTTGATCGAATACATTCTATGAATTCCTTTTATGTATTTCTTTTTAAACTGAATGCTACAACTTTATTTACTTTGTCAAGGAGGGAGGAAAGAGGGGAAAAAAAAAGTTTTAATAAAAGAATATCAAATATTATTTTTCACGATTATTTGGTATTAGTTAACTCTTTTGCAAGGAATGTTTTTTATAAATTTTTCAATCTTTTATTACTTTTCTTTTTTTTTCAAACAGAAATTTTTTGCTTAGTTAAATCTGAAAAAATTCTCTGATTAAATAAGACAAAATCTAAAACTAAAAATGATTAGAATATCATATGACTTCATATGGAAGAAATTTTGACTTATCAAGAATTTTGGAAAATATATTTCAAGATAACTAAGGAAAATACATAAGAATTTTAATGGAAATGCAGGGGAAATTTCTTTTTTCAGTATACCAAGGTCTGACTGTATATACAGTAGACTCCCTCAAATCTGCAACCCTAAAAATCCGCACATAATTTACAGATGTAAACAATGAAACATTCAATTTTGAAGTAGGGACAAAATTTGACTTTTTTATTTTTATATCAATTCCATATATATTTTAATTTGTGATTTTCACTAATATTACTGAATTCATGTGTTTTCATAAAGGAAGAATAAATTTATTTATTTTGGAAAAAATTATTGCTGATATCACTGGTAATCACAATCTTTTTATCAAATATATTTATGTATTAACCAAATTTTTTTGGTTATTAAGTTTGGCTAAACTTGAAATAAAACTTTCTTATTTTAAGATTTTGATGTGAATTAGTAATGCATCTTTATAAAGCAAATTTCATATGAAAATTACATCTTTATAATAAATATTTAATCATACATTATTGATATTAACTTGATTTATATTAACACATTTATATTAACTTGACCTTTGCTTTTAATGTATTAATCATGTTAAAAATTAATTAAATTTTTATTATTTTAGTTTATACTTATTTTAATGTTTTATTATATTGTAAGCCTTCTTAATAGTTTCAATTTCATTGTTAATGATATTCAAATTATTGTTTAATAAATGTAAACAAAGCAATGACCAGAAATCTGCAAAACCTCTAGTCCCAAGCTGTGCTGATTTTAGGGAGTCTACTGTATTCTATTGAAATTCAAGTAATATTTTGAAAACAAAATTGATATTAAAAATATATTAATATAAATTAAAATGACAATAATTAATATATAATTTTGTTGTATTTATGAAGATGTAATTATTAATCAGAATAAATTCGTATTTATAAATTTAAAATCATGACAAAAATGAATTATTTTGAAAGTTAGAACTGTAGTAAAGCAATTTTTAGCTCACAGGCTATCATAGCCTGAGAGCTTATGTGCCTGCCCGTTCTGTATGTACGTTCGTACGTACGCAACGCGATAACTCGTGATAAAAGTATCCTATCCACTTGAAATTTTGTATACAGGTATATCTTGATAAGGCGCTTCCCTGATTAGTTTTTAGATTTCATTCGATAAATATAAGAGGGGGAATGGGGGGCTCATGCCCCTCCCCTTAATTGATATAAATGGGTTTTTCATGCAGAATTATCAGTTTTTGTTCAAAATTTAGTTATAAGATCATTCTAATGAGGTGCCTCAGTGATTGGTATTGGGTGTTCATTGTATAAGTATAAACAGGGGGAACGGGGGTTCTAATGCCTCTCCCCTTAATTGATATAAATGGGTTTTACATGCAGAATAATCAAATTTTGTTCAAATCTCTGAATAGTTTTGGAAGTTTAATGGTTAAGTATAAAAGAGAAGGGGATAACTCCTGTTAAATTATATAAATGGGTTTTTATTAAGAATTTTCTGATTCCCTCTGAATTTTGTATATAGATTTTTTATATGATAAAGCATGTCCCTGATTAGTTTAGGGGGTTCAATGATTAAGTATAAAAGGGGGAAAGAGGAAGCTGTTTCCCCTCCTTTGATTTTTTTTTTTTCGATCGTAAATAACCCTTAAAAATATAAGGCTGCAATGTGCAATTAGTATGTGTAGCCTGTGAGCTCAATGCCATCAGTTTAACTGGGCAGTATTCTTTTTATTGATGTACTCAGCAGTATAATTTTAAAGAGCCAGTATAATTTTAAAAATATGCAGATTAAACCATTCATATAAACAAGCTAAAAATTGTAATTTCAGTACTTATTATTATTGTCTCATTTTGTTATTCTGTTCTAATGCTTTTTTCTTACAATATATGTACATAAATAATAATAATTCAAGAAAAAGAAGATAAAAAATCATTACTCTGAAATCATAAATTTAAAGTCTGCAGTTCTTTTTCCAATCATACATATCAAAATAATAAAAACAAGAAGAAAGCAATTTTATTTTTCTGAAATTATAAACAGGCAGTAATTGTTTAATTTGAACAAATTTTCAGATGTAGATTTCAAATCTTGACTGATTTCATCACTAAAAGAAACCTATTCTAAATTATAAAGAAAGTTTTAGAGCTTCCTGAATTTAACAGTCAAAATTTTTTTACAAGACTAACTAAAAATAATGAAATGTTTTATGAGCAAAAGAAGAGAAATAAAAAATGTGCAAACAGCAGAAAATGCATGCTTGTGACAAACATTCCTACTGAGAAATTCACAGAAATGGAAAAATTGAGCTATTACAAATGATTGCAAAGTAATCTTTTTGACCAAATTCAACTTTAAAATGCAATGAAATGTTGAGAAAATACAGGAATTACTTACAATTTTACAACACAAAAGAACAAACAGTCAAGCTTAGCTATATGGAACGTCTCTATTGAAATTTTATGGGGAGATTTGTTAGGAAGATTAGTGATTACAGCAACAAAAAAAAAAAAACATGTAACTATTCCGGGTTAAATAAAAACCCGACACATAAAAGAATTATTGCAAAATTTTTAAACTGTAGGAACTGTAAACAAAACTATAAAAGCTAATTTAAAGCTAATCAAAACAAAAAACATAATATTCACTGCCAAACTCAAAAACATATTTCTCATGTAAGATTATACGTTAAATGTTACATAAAAATTATTTGGCAGAGAAAATGGAAATACAAGCTATAATTGATAAGGTATGAATATATTTATAAGATTGCAAGATAAAAAGATTGATTTGCTAGTGCAAAGGAAGGACAAAAAGACCTATGTTTCATTGTTTCTATCAAACAAGGAAAGTTTTACTAAAGTTTTATGGGTATTGTTGGATTTTCTTATGACGGAAAACTTAAGGAAAGTTGAAAAAAAATGCCAAAATAAACTTTAATTACAACAAGAAATATGTTTTAACCCTCGTTTTCAAAGAAGACATTTCTTCACTTTATCCAAGCTATTTTCATTATATTAAGTTTTAATAGAAAAGGCTCTTCAGCAATGCATCTAAATTTACTACAGTAGACTCCCTCAAATCCGCAAACCTAAAATCTACACATCATCACATAGGTAAAATTGAAACTTTTATTTCATATTTAGGAACAAAATTAATTTTTTTTTTTTAAAGTTTAGATCATTTTGTATGCATTTTAATATGTAATTCTCAACACTGTGACTGAACTCATGCTTTTTCATGAAGAAAATATAAATTTATAAAAAATCAGATATTGCTGATATCACTGATAATCACAATCACTTAACTAGCATATTTATGTATTAATAAAACTATTTTGGTTATTAAGACTGAAATAAAACTTCCTTCCTTTATGATTTTGATGCTAATTGATAATGTACCTTTATGAAGGTTTCATTGAATAATTCAAGGAAAATATATCTGATCATTATAATGCATATTTATTTATACATTTTTAATTATTTATTTGACCGTTATTTTTAATAATATAATCTTTTTTTTTTTATTATCATATATTATATCATTTTAATTTGTTACTTTACTTAATTATTTTAATATTTCACTACAATATACACATTCATTATAATTTTGATTGCATCATTACTTTCAAATTACCGTTTAAAGAAATAAAAATAAAGAAATAACCATAAATCTGCAAAATTCAAAAATCTGCACAACCTCTGGTCCCAAGCTGTGCGGATTTAAAAGGAGCCTACTGTACTATATATATTTTCTTTTAAGGACAAAAATTTAAGTTATTTCATTTAAATTCATCCCACCCAAGTCCCGGGATGTGTCTTCTTTAGATTTCTATGCATTTGGACTTAAATAAGCTTTTTATAAGCAGCCTTTTAAAATTTTAGATGGACTCTGGAAGATTGTGGTCAAGGAGAGTAACAAAAGCAACCTTGATATTTTAAGAAAAGCTCTGTTACCTTATAAATCAAGATTTCAACAGAGTTATCAGATTAGAATTCATGTCTTTGTCTTTAATTTTTTCCTCCTAAAATTGTTACAAAAATGTGCAATCACACTTACTTTATGTAATACATTTTATCAAGATCTTTTTAATGACTTATAAATAATATTTATTGATTTAAAAACCAAGAACAAAAAAGCTTTAAGCTGAATAAAGAAAATAATTTGAATAATGATAGTAATTAGAATTGTAATAGTATTAAGCAATTTTTAGGTAAAATTTATATATACATTAAAAAGAACAAGAAAGATATAGCATAAAACTAGAAACTATAAATAAAATAGAAGTTTATACTTTTATATCATGAGGTAAATCAGGGTCTTTGAAAGTTCTAAGTCGAAGCATAATTCCTTCAATGCAACCACTATTGCTGAAAACAAAAGAAAAAATTACATTATTATTTTTTTTATGTGGGAGATACTTGTCATTTAGTTGAAAAAATGTTATGTAAAAGTAAATGCAATATATATCAAACATACTCATATTCATCTGTGCCAATCAGCTACTTATTGTATATATTGTTGTCCCTCAATAATAATAATAATAATAATTTAAATCTACAAACAATTTGATCTAACCTAGGCTACTATTATTTTTGAAGTCTATTGAAATGCCATAAAGATAATTATTGCTGTATATAGTCTGATTCTAAATGATTTTTTGAAATTTTTAAATAAAGACTTTTGAAGCTTTATTCATGTTAATACAATGGGATTACTTTTTAAAATCTGTTCTGCGATTTCTAATAATGGATTGGCCAGAGAGGAGCTATTTATAATAAAAATTTTAAGATTAAAATAAAGAACTTTTTTTCTCTCTTTTCTTTTTCTTAATTTACAAAAAGGCTATCTCTATTTTAGCATCTATTTTTTTTTTTCCATGTTCCATAATTAAAGTAAGAACATTTTATTCTACTTACTGAATGATCAAAGAATTTAATAGTATTTGTTTTTGCTACTTTTTTATAATCCTTAAAACCTTAAAAAATTCTGTATAATTACAAATTAAATCTTCTGAATTCTTAAAATTCCATCAACGATCTTCTAATAAATTGTCAAAGTCACTATAAATTGACTGAAATAATATACTTCACACTTATTTTCACCACAAATAGCGTTCATTTTAAGCCATTTATTAAAAGCACAAAAAACCCAAAACTGGCAAAATGTACTCTGCTTAAAAAATATATATGTATTGAAATTTACCTTATGTTGTACCCAGGTTTTTCAAATAAAAAAAACTTCCCCATGTCACAGTACTTTTTGATCTGTGTCTCAAGATCCTATGAAATTTATAGAACTTCTTTTCACAAAAAGAGAGCAAGAGAAATAGATTATCATGTGTTAACTGTATTTACTAATTGTTAACTCTTAAAAATTATAAAAATCACTGTCACTTTATTTATAATGGGTATTTCCATGAGCACTTGTCATGTAAGTCACATTATTAGAAACTGCTAAAATGTTAGCCACCGTTATTTTTTAAATGTTCGCATGGCCTTATTCAATTAATGAAATATCTCTGATAAAATAAGTCACACTTTTCTGTTGTAAAATACTGGTATCCAAAATCGCAGTGTGTGACTTACACGACATGTGCTCATGGAAATACCCTAATATACATCATTACTAAACCAACGATTGATTTTAACCAGCATTAATAATTTCATATTAAATGTAATTGATTATTGAAAAAAATTAAATATCAGCAATATTTAATATAAATTTACATAAATATTATAAAATATTTATGAATGCAACATTATTCAAAGTAATGAAATTACTAATATGCAGTTTTTATAATGTTCGTAATTACTAATTACAATTTTATTAATTACAGCATAAAAACACAGATTACATTAGCAATTAGAGGGTTAACTGGTTTGGAAAACCTTCATAGCTATTCAATATTTTAACACAAGATAAAAAAAAAATCAGGCAAAAACATTTTCTTTTTTTTGCTTTATTATTATTATTATTTTTTTTTTTTTAAAGATTTATTTATTTTTTAAATAGCATGATTTTTGTTTAAACTTTACTCATGAAAAATAATCGAAAAGTTTTGTCTACTCTTCTTGAGGTAACAAAAAATCTTCGACACTGCATCATTTACTCAATGTTCTGCTCTCAGCTATGTACATAGAATGTGGTACATTACTTTAACTTCATATGATAGCAAGATCTCAAAGGTTATTTTGAGTAACAAAGGAAATGGATAATAGAAAAAATAAGGACATTTAATTCGAAAAAACTCAGCAGTGAATTAGAAAATTTTAATGATTAGTTGTGATTAGTTCAAAGTATTGTAAATTTAAGTTTTTGATAGACATGCATTGAGTTACTATGTTTCTTCTACATTGAAGCTAACTTTATACTAATCATACAATAAGTATTGAGTTATTCATGTACATGACTTATAAATCTGCTGCATTTGCTATGAAAAATGGATTACCCTTCTTTGTATAATTCAAAATATAATTTGCATTTATGCAGTTAGCAAGCTGTTTTTCATTATATGATTTTTGATACAATATTTCTGTAAATAAATAATTTTACACACATTATATTTTATTATTGAGATATAAATAAATTTTAAAAGATTGTTAACATCATAAAATCAAAAATTAAAAGAATATAATGTAAAGAATTGCACTTTCTTTTCATTAGTTAAATTTTATGCATGAAGGCAATATGCTATGTCTTGTCACAGGTTTTTTAGATTTACAGATAATATTAAAGAAAAATCTACTTATTTTTCTAGTTTCCATCCCCACTAATTCTTAATGGCAAAATCATGAATTCTAATAAATATTGATTTTTTAGCAATGCTAAAATTTTACAGCAATATTAGATTAATTTCTCCTGTTGCAGTTGCAGTAATTTAAATATTGAGTTTTTAAAGTCACGAAAAACACAAATTTGTTAGAAAATTAGCACTGATTAAAATTCAACTGATTCAAGATGTAAAACAATATTACAAAATTGCTGTTTATGTAATACCCTAAAAATTTTTAAAATGTTTAATAATATGTGAAACACTATAATATGATTGATGAGGAATAATTAGTATGCAATTTATTAAGAATTATTAAAAAAAGCTATGCTTTATTATAAAAATACACAGTTAATCTTACAGATTTCAGCTTTATAAAGAGCAAGTTCATTGAAAAAATACAAAAATATTTAATTATTTTTTAATTAATATAAATCTATATACATAGAATGCTGGAAACTTACCAGCAGGTCTGCTGAACAAATGGACTATTATAAATTAGGTTACACAGACATTTCTGTGCTTCAATCATAACTGTAAAAAAATTATATATATTATTTTATTATACTAAAAGAACATTAAGTTTATTACTATTTTTACTATTTTAACATCGAAAAACACTAGGATTTGTCTAGATTATCAGCAAATTTTTTTCAAAAAAATCAATGCTTAAAGAATCAGGCAATTAACTTTTTAAAAAATTAATTTTGAATGATGGAAGTTTAAATTTGAAGGTCTATATTGTATTAGTACCAGAAGAAGAAAAAAAACTATTAGAAATTGAATGAAGTGTGACAATTTTCAATGATGGGAATTTCTAGATAAGGGCTTATATTGCAAAAGTATTAGTACCAAGAGGAAAAAGTCAAGATTATACAAGAAACAGAATGTGGTACAATGAAAAACTGACAATGCTAAAGAATATGGCTTAATCTAGTCAAAGTTACTATACAATCAAGGAAATAACAAATATATTAGAGATATTGTATTTTCAGGGATCAATGAGTTTTTCTCAATTTTTCTTAAATAGAAAAAAATTTAACACTTTCTTGAGTTTGAATTAACACACCATAAAATTTTGAAAATAAACCCCACCCAAATATAAACTTCTTCCTCTATCTTCAACTAATTTCCTTTTTTCAAAAAAATTCCTTTATAAGCCCCTTTATCAAAAACCTTTGGTTGGAATATGTTTTAATCCACCCCCAATTTTTCATGGTATCAATAAGTATGAAAAAGTTTCTTTTGTAATATTTAACTTGTAATCTGTAATATTTAACTTATTAATAATTGCAGAATCAATTGAGAACACATATGGAGGTAAAGAAGCCGTGGAGCTATTCAAAAGTCTTGCTATAAATGAAATAACCATTTCAATGGATTTTACAATTTTTAAGTAATCTTCCTGGCAAAAAATTAAAAAGTGGAAAAAAAAAAAAAAAAAAAAAAGATTTCAAAAATTGTATTTATGTGAATTATCATATTCAACAACTATAAATTTAATTTGTACATCACAGTGTGCTTTATTTATCATCAAATTTAATATTTATTATACTTATTGTTCTTTTATTAATAAACTTGAGGGAGTTATATATCTGTTGTAACTAGCAAATAATTAATATACACATATAATCTTATTACTCTTAAGGCAAACGGTTTATTTATTATATGGGAATGCTTATAGATCAACAGCCCCATTTGTACAAACTCAATAACTTAATAACAGTCATGAGTTATATATATATATATATATATAACAGCCTGGCCAAGTAGCTGGGCGGCTATCTATTACAACCCTGCTGCTTAATGCACTATATCATAATGATATAGGTGATATATATCATAATGATATAAAGCTGAAAGGAGTTAGCGAACCAAAAAAAAAAACTGTTCAAAGCAATTGCATTAACTTTAAATTTAATGCAACTAGATTGCTAATGACTTAAATTACTATTGATTTTAAAATTAAAATAACTTGTAACTAAAATAAAAGTTAAAATTTAATTTAGCTTTAATTCATCTTCTAATATATTTAAGCTTACTTACATCAAATACTAAAATATAAAGACAAAAACATTTACTATATATCAGAGTTGGCGAACCTTTTTACATCCGCATGCCCAATTTTTCTCAAAAAGATTTTATGTGACTATTTTTGCAAAAAAAAATAAAAAAAATAAAAATAAAAAAAGAAAGAAAGAAAAGAAAAACATTTAATTGATTTAAATTATTTAATCAAAATTTTTAATTTTTAATTTTTTTTTATGGGGGGGAGGGGAGGATTTTAAAACATGGGCATACATGCAATAATTCGAATAACATTTGTTTAAGTAATAAAATGATGAATGCGATTTCGGTTTTGCCAAATATTAATATGGGGATTCAACTTAGTTGCTTTTAACGGAAATTCAAGCTGAATTCAATTTGTTTTCTAATATATAAGATTTTTGTATCATGTTTTTTCAAACATAATGATCTGGAAGAATAAATAAATGGAACAATTGTGAAAATTGTTACAACTATACCTAGTTGCTATAGTTTCATCATTGGCAATTTAACTTATAATGTTTGACATTTTCTTATTTCATATTCTCAAAAAATTTTCTAAATTTAATATCTTATTTGATCCCACATGGAAATAGTTTAGACATTCCATTATTTATTTTCCAGTTAAAAAACAAATAAATAAAAGTCCAGCTTGGATAAATTTGTGTTTTGTTTAACCTTATATTTTGTTCTAAGATTTCAAACAACGCCATGCTGAAAATATCCTATAGCGTGCCAATTTTGGCACATATATTGTAGGTTCACTGACCCTGCTATATATCAATCTTCTGTAAAAAAAGTAGATTATAAATAAATATTTCATTTACTTATAATCAATTTCTCTTCTACTTATAAAAGAAAAAGATCCATTCATCAAGGTTAAGCACAATGTTATTTATTACAGATATATGCTTTACAAAAGCTCCAGAAACTCTACCTGAATCCCTGCAACACAAGGAGAAAAGCAAACGAGAATATTAAACAAAGTATTGAATTTAAAAACAAAAAATCAATAGATATATAAATTATAGTAAGTCTAAACAGACCAAAACTGTCCTTAATCCCTAGCAAAAAAATGTCTTATAAGATTTGACACAAAGTGCAAACAGATGTTGCTGGTAAGTGACAACTCCAAGTATCCTGCACAGCATATCATAAAATGAGAGTCCTGAAACATAATTATCAGGATCCTTATAACATCAAACAGGAAAAACAACAGGTTCCTTAAAGGTTCCAAAACTTATATTCCAATATAAAGAAAAGTTGGATAGAATCAAAAAGCAGAAGCAGAGTATATATCTAGAATAAAAGTATAGTATGTCAAATGAAGGGAAATTAACTGTAGTGAAATTAAAAAACGATCTACTTCAAATGAAAAATAACAAGAAAAACTGAAATGTGTTCCTGGCAGCTGCTCTTTTCACTCTTAAAGATTTTAAAGAACTATTATTTCACAACTCTTCGGGTAATAACGAATGAAGATGGTGAAGCATGTTCAAAAACAAACTTCATTACATTATGCACTGAAAGACATTCTATTAACAGCTTAGACAACACAGGATAGGTATGAATGTACTTGAATTAATTACTGCAATATGAAAAAGATTAAAGTAGCTTTTAAAAGAACTACAGGAAAACATCCACACATATTCACCTCATCATATGACAAATAACAGCTGTAAACATGTCGATATTATTTCAGATCAACGAGAGCTCCAGTACATTTATTGTTAGAAATTAATCATTTCACCAGCGACAGGCATGGCTATGGGGAAATAGTGCTTTTTACCCCTGTCTTTTCTTGGGGCCTAATGGTGAAGTGATGAACCTTGCTTCTAGTTGCAAAAATATTTCTAATGTCATATTAAAAGCAATTTTATGTCAAAATAATTTTTAAATAGAAATTTTTTTTTTTTATATATATAATTTCTGGATCTTCTAAGTTTTTAGGCAACTAAGCTTTCATCATGTTCCAAGTAAAACAGTAAAAAATTCTGTTAATATCAACCAAAACTTGCTGACTTATAGAGTATAAATTTTATGAATTTTCACTGTTTTCAAGTACTAAAATCAGAAAAGTAAAAAATGTATTTTTCGTGCCAGAAAACACAAATAAAATTCAAAGTATTACAAATGGCAAATTTTGGCCATAGAAGAATGAAAATTGCATTATTTTACTTGATATGGCATGGAATAAGTTTTTCTTAATATAACTTACAAGAAAATGGGATCACATAAATTATAAAAATTTTAAATTTCATTAGTTTAAAAAATGTATCTATTTTGATTTAAATTGGTTGTTGATATAATTAAGAATATCTGAAAATTTTGTGATATCTTCTTGTTTGACTTTCTTAAAATTCATACTTTATACTAAAAAATATAAAAAAAAAATAATGCTTTTGTTATTTAAATGGTTTTAGAATCTGCTATAGCAGGAGACATAGCAACATCTAGGGGAACAAATTACAAGATAAAATTTAATGTTACTTTCACATTGATATGTGAATTATACATAAAAAACAAGATAAAAAATATTAAACAAGCATATTAATTGAAAAAAAAAAACTTTAAAGACAATCTTATTAGTAGAACAAATAGGTCAACTACATTTTTAAAATTTTGTAAATAAAAAAATAAATGAGTTATGAAGGAAGAAAAAGTAAAATTATTAGATAGATCTTAATATATATTGTTTTAATTCTGAGATTGAGAAAACAGGGGAGGTGGGCTACTATTTTATCAATAAGTTGGAAACAAATGGCATATATATGAAAGCTAATTATTTTTATTTTAATAATAATAAAAAAACATTAAATATTATAATGTTTAGTATGCAAAATGAATCAAATAAATACCTTTGGTGTCACAAACTTTCGAGCATTGATTCAAAATTTCTTCTTCTTCAGTGCTCAGTCCCGCTAGTTTTACAAGACTATTGATCATCTGTTTACAAAACAATTCCTCAATCTGAGATTTTTCTCGGGTGAGTATTCTTATACTCTCAAGACATGCAACACGTCCATTTTGACAGTTAGACAGTTGCTTGAACAATAGTGAAACAAATCTCTACATAAAAAAAATAACACAGTTTAATAATCTTAAAAATATTGTAATAATAAATAAATAAAAATACACAACTTTATTATTCAAAACATGGCATTATAAAGTCAGACTCTAAATTTGATTTCACATAAATAACCATCCCTAATAAAATAATAAACAAGAATTTTATTACATGGAAAAATTTAATTTTCTTCTTTTCACAAATTTTTTGCAACTATGTTTACATATTTGCGAAAATAGCAAAATTGTATTAACTATGTTAACTTGAATAATCTGTGATTGGCAAACTCTTAAAATCTAGCTTTATTAAATATCAAAATTTATCAAAATTTGCCAAAATGTAAACATTTCACAGTGTATAAATGACATAAAAATAAAAATTAAATCATGTGATGATAATCCTGATATTTAATTTATTTATGGAAACAAAATAAGGAAAAGTGCTATATAAAAGTCAAGGCTATGAAATTATTACAGAAAATTATAAAAAGGTTTGTTAGCAGGTCAGGAACCCAATAGTTTTATATAGTAATTTTTGCCTTATTTATTGCAAATTGCAAATAAATAAGACAAAATTTATATGAGAATACTGGCATCCAAATTTCTTGACTTGTAGCAATCACATACAAATATAATTAAACTTCCAATTTAAAAGGGAATCCCCATATTAGTTAGATAATGACTTTATAGTGCTCAATTACTTTCTTTTAGTTCTATATTTAAAAATAATTACTTAAAGTTTAAAACTAAAGATATTTGTTTTCTCTTTAATAAAAAAATTCACACTACAAGACAAAAGGTCTTTATCTACATTATTACACAACCAATAACAGCTAAAAATATAAAACAAAAATCTGTATTTACATATTAATACCACTGCAACAGAAGTTGTGCTAATGTGTCAAATGTAGTTTGCATGCACATAAAAAATAGCATCAAAAATAGAGGGAAAAAAAAAAACATTAAAAAATGGCATAAAAAAATCAACAAACAAGGAATCCAAAAGATAAGTTTGTGCCTGTGCGAATAACAAGATTGCTCTTTATTGGTGCATTAGCACAACTTCTACTGCGGTGGCTTTAATACTTAAGTGTAAAAAATTCTTGAACAGCGATAGTTTCAAAATAAATATCAAATGTAGAAAATATCAAACACCTTGGTACTTTGAAAATAAATGTTAAGTATGTAAAAATATCAAAAGTATCAAACACCTTGACATTTTGAAAATAAATTGAAAATATATCTTGAAAATTAATATTGAACATATATTATGATTCATATTGTGATATATATCCATTGATATATCAATGTACCCTGTTAGGTACATTCATAATTATTTAAACACATAGCATCGATATTCATTGTCTGACCTATCCATTAGATAGATCATCTGTATATAACATCTATGTATATAACGTCTATATATATCATCGTCTGTATATAACATCTATGTATATCATCATCTGTATATAACACAAAAACTACCCAAGCAAATGGCCTGAAATTCAATACATTTATAATCATTGCAAAATTTTGTTGAGTCATTTCAAATTCTATGAAAATGGAATCAAAATTTAAAAAGATATTAATACAAGTTAAATCCTATCATATGTAATTAATTCAGTCATATTTCATGACAGGTAACAATTTTAAGTTGCCATGATGATCATGTTCTATTTACAATGGAGTCATATAATTTCAGTATTACTGAATTTAATATATATAATTATAATAAATTTTGTATTCATGCATTTTTGCATAAGAGTGGAACCAGCTATTGAATCAAGATTGGAATATTCATAAAACTAGTTATAGTATAGCTCATTTGCCAGGTTTAATGTACAATTTCTGACTTGCTGTAAATCTAAATTTTAAAATGACTATTCACTTGTTTCTGAATTCCACTGCATTAAAATTTTTATTAAAATAAAAGAAAACACTATCTTAAAATTTGTACAGAATTTTGAGTAATATTCACATTTTGACACATAAGGAAAAGTTGTGGTACAAATGGGATATTTATAACACACGCTAAATGGTTAGAATAGGAAATATATTTATATCCATAATTATACAAATTTTATTGGAAACTATAAAAATATATAAATACAAATCAGACTAAAGTCAGCAATACAAAATTACCTTCTTCAATGGTAAGCCAACATTTGAAAAGGAAAATGACTGAGCATGCTATAAAGAAAAACAAAAAACACATGTTAGAGATAAACGTCAAATAATATTCCATGTAGCAAATACAAATTAGTTAATGCGTATAAACTATGAAAAAATAATTTAAAAATAATTTACATATACCATCATCGCAAGAAATTCTAAAATGAGTATATTAAAATGAACTAGTTCCTTATTTTGAAAATAAATATTAAAGTAGTAGACTATTAAAGTAGTAGATACTTGACCACTGATCATAAAGTATACTAAAATCAATATGCAGAGGTTTGAAATCTGACAACACATTTTAAGGAGCATTATTTTGGATAATCTAGTAGCATAATGCCATTTTGTTTTAGCTTGAGAAGGAAAATTTTAATTGTTTGAGAGCTCAACTTATTTTTAACGAAAGATTGCAGATTCAAATATTAGCTGAAGTGCCTCAGTGGTTAGAGCAACAGCCTAGAATGCTGCGACCCAGGTTCAATTCCTGGCTCTGGCTAATTTTTCACTTCAGTTGGATTTATTGTATGCATGTCTGCAAAATATTTGTAACCTTTAAAAGTTATGTTCATTGCGTTGTTCGACAAAGGTGTGGTGCACCATGAATTTGTAGAAGCTGGACAAACTGTTAACAGCCCTTTGTACAAGCAAATTTTGAAAAGACAGAGAGACAATTCAAAGAAAATGTCCCATCAAATTTCAAGAGGAATAATTACTGCATCATGAAAAATTTTCCTATTACATATCAATCGTTAGGCAGACATGACTCACAGAAAAGAACATTTCATTCCTCCTCCAGCCTCCATACTCACCGGATTCAGCACCATCAGATTTCTTGATCAAAATGGGCCTTAAAGTTAAACCATTTTAACACAGTAGAACACTTAAAAACCAACACTGTGGCTGAACTTGGGACGGTACTAAAACAGATTTTCATTATTGTTTCCTGAAATCGTAAGAGCAAAGAAGCAAGCATGTGTGTCCTATTTGAGCTTTCTTCTAAGATGATTAAATAAATGTGTACCTATTTGTGATTGTGATAATAAATAATCACAGTGAAAGTCCAGAAACTTTTTGACTGTACTCTGCATTTGAAATTAAAGTTTTTTTTTTCTTTAAATAAAATGAGTGAAAGACATTACTTTAAATGAAATGAATGCAGTATGAATGATGGTGATTTATTTAATGTGGCCAAATAACTTTTTTTTTCTTTTTACAAGGACACACCAATATGTAAAACAATTCAAATCGAATTGAAGTTGAGTAAACTTTTGGTAGAGAGTAATATTATTTCTCTTTTAAAAGTAACAACGATATTTACACATTTTTCTTTAACAGGAATGCACTGCAAACTCAGAAAGATTACAGTAATGTTAATCAATAGAGAAATGAATAATCGCATCTTTAATATCTTTACTATTATTGCAAACACTTTTCTTTAAAGACATAAAACATATTTTAGCACTATTTTGAATAGAAATGGTGAAAATGACAGCTTTAATCTTAATGTCACAAGTGTAGGTACAACTAAAATAAGCATTAATTTGTATCTTATCACTCATGAATATTCTAAAACATAACAAAATGTTAAAAACAGTTGCAATTAATCTAATTCATTTAAAGCATCTACTTAGAAAATGTACAAATCCTACGAAAAGGACGTTAATTGTCAAACTATATTTCCATAAACTTTATAAAATAAATAACAAAACAACAGACATTTCTTACTTTTTTGTTAAATTCCAGTAATGCTTCATTTATTTCATTATCGCTACAAGTCTCCAGCTTTTTTAAAGTCGCTTCATCCATTTTGATAAAAATTTAAGAAGAAAAACTCGACTATTTACTTTTCTAGATAGTCTGCAGATCCAGATGACCCTAAGAATAAGCACTTTCTAGAAAGGAATAATCTCCAATACTATTGGCTGAGAGAAAAATCGAACTTATTTTCGATTAAGAACACTCAAAATGGAATCGATTAAAGTATTTTTTGTTTATTTATAAATGTGATTTTATTTCGCTTTTTTTCAATTTCTGCCGGTAAATTCAGTAATATAAATATAATGTTTTAATTATTTTTCTTTTAACTAGTACATAATGAGAGCTATTGTTCAGAGATGCGCGAATGCGAGTGTTTCAGGTTTACATTTATTATTATTATTTTTTTTAAATTTTGCAATGCTTTCTGTAGAATTTGCAATAAGACATAATTGAATGCAATAAAATATAATGTATCAAGTTATGCTTTTAAAGAAATTGAGATTTTTTTGTTTTAATATAAATATGTAAGCATATCTCAAATAATGTTTTTAGCAATAAATTCCTCACTACATTCTTAAAATATCCTTCCAAAGCTAATTTTCTATGGCATCGAGTGCTCTTTTTTGTTTTATGCGAGCCCATTTAATATCAAAATGGAACAATTTTATCATGCATTTCTGTGTTACAATTCCTAAAATCTTTATATCATTAATGGCCCTATAAAGAGAAAAGAGAATATATATAGATATATATATATATATTTTTAAATACTAAAAATAGCACTATATTGTTCATTTATTTGGTATTTTTCCAGTATAAAGGCCTTCGTAAGAAATAAATTTTCATGCATATTTTCTGGTCACATATTCACTGCTTCATATACACAGCAATTTTTTCAATATTTATGTATATTTTTTTTAATATAAACAAGCCATTTGTATATTTTTATATGGAAACAAAATTGGGTACTTAGGTATTAACACCACCGCAGCAGAAGTTGCTCTAATGCCTCAATAAAGAGCAATCTTATTATTCGCACACGCATAAAAAAAGTGATGTCAAAAATGAGAAAAAAAAAAAAAAAGCACTAAAAATTAGCTTCAAAAATCAGCAAAAAAAAAAAAAAGGCAACAAGAAACATAAAAGATAGCTGTGTGCGCATGCGAACAACAAGATTGCTCTTTATTGGCACATTAGTGTGCAACTTCTGCTGCAGTGGCGTTAATACATAAGTACCCAAAATTGTAAAATGTAATATAAATATGAAAATGTTTTTAGATATAGACATACATTTAAAAACAAGTATAAAAGTTCATGTTGGGTCTTTTTTTCATAGCTGTTTATATCATTTGGCAACAAGTTTTACTTTAAAGAGCCAAGATTAAAAAAAAAAAAAAAAAAAAATTCTTGCCCAAGATGCCAGTACTGAAAAAATATCACATATTGTATAAAAATCATATGATAAATACAATTTCAAAACTATGTATATTAGAAGTGCAATTATTCTTTTTATGTAATATGCAATTATATTTGTTTTTATGCTAGATTAAAAACTTTTTAATACAGTCTATATATGCCGGAAATGCTTGTCCATCTTATTTATAAAGATCACAAAGACCTCTTTTCAACTAGTATTTAAATTTTATTTAAATACAAATTTAAGTATTTTCACTATTCAATTTATGATGGTCTTGGAATTTTATGAAAAAAAAATTTTTATATGTTTTATTTTTTTGTCTATTCAATGTTGAATTCAGACACTTTTTTCTGGGATGGATTTTTGCGGCTTCAGGGGGGACATTGTAGAGTTCTGGGAGAGGGGGGGGGGGTGTCTCTTATAGCTCTGGAAAAGAATGCCCTCCCTTCCCCAGTCACCCCCTGAAATCAACACAGGTGATAAAAACTGTTTTTGAGTATAATAATTGCAAGAACAAACTTTTATTAAACAGTAATTTAGACGGGGAGACATTATTAAAGTAGGATTTTGTAAATTAAAGAATTTAATTGATTGCTGTAAAATCCTGATTCTAAGCTCCCACCCCTCTTTTAAGCAGTTTTGATTTTTTTTTTTTTTTTTTCCATTCCCAAATGTAAGTCCTCCAGACTTTTGTAATTTTTTTTTTTTTTTTTAATTATTTTAAAAGTCTAAGGAAGATAATTATGAATTTGTTGACTTTTTTGATGAATATACATGTTTTTGACATAATTTTAATGAAATTCCTTATTGCCCTCATGCATGAAATGTCTGTCTTCCTTCTTTGCCCTTCCTCCTCAGCCAAAAAAAAAAAAAAAAAAAAAAAAAAAAATGCATCTTGAAAATCTTAATTCTGCTGTTTTATTTGTTGTTCGTTAGTAACAGAGGGTGTGATTTATAAATATGTGCGAAGAAAGCAAAATATTTTTTGTTTTGCACTTTGGCTGTTCTCACTTGTGAATCATATGTACCTATATATTTTATGTTTAAAGAGAGAGAAAAAGGATTGTACTGTATGTGTTTGGTGATGGGGGATGGGAATGAAAAAAAATATGTATATACATATAACATTTTTTTTGGGGGGGGGGAGAGGATGAGAAGCAGTTTAGGTGTTATTTAAATATTTTCAATCTAAGATTAACATAATTTGGAAAATTTTTGCAAGTATTTTCATTTATAAATACATACATATAAAAAAATGCTTTAAATAATTTTTCATAAGCTTAATTTCCGACTGTTGTTCCTGGCTGTCCTGACTATGGGACAAAGAGCACACATAGCATCAAGCATACACAAGGGGGGGGGGGGGAGCTGCATTTCTATGCCTCTGTGTGTGGAGGAGTGGATTTCTGCGATTTATTTTTGTTTCTTCATTCTGCTTTGATTGTGTATGAACTTGCTGCACTCTCATTCACTATGGCACTAGTGCCTGGGCTTTGTGTGAATTGTGGTCATATTTCGGTTTGCTTTCACTTTAGCACACATGGTTTTTATTGAATCTAAATGGTTCTTTTGTTTAAGATTTTGTTAGAATTTAAAAGGTTGTTTTTTCGTATTATTCAATATGTAATGCAACATTTCTCTTTTAAGTTATTCATCTATAAAAATATGAAGGGAGGGAGAAAATGCTTTTGGAAAGAGAACAGTCAAAACATTAATTGATGAACCATTAAACTAAAATTTTTGTTTATTACTCAAATCTGTGTCTATATGACACAATACTCTTCATTTATTAAGCTTTGAATTTATTAAAAAACTGTAAACTCATAATTTTTGGGGGGAACCTACATTTTAATATGTAGGTTCCCAACAAGGAACCTTACATTTTTTTAGACCTGACTGTTAGCAATTAGAGGTTTAGTTGTTTTGGAAATGTAAAACTCTTAGTAGCTATTTAGTATTTGAGTGCTGAGCAAAAAAATCATATCTGATTTAAATGTCCGTTTTTTAAATCATGTTTTTTTTTTCCAGCTTTAATTCTGATAGTACCAATATTTTATAATACCTATATTTTTTATATTTGCAATGCATTTTATAAAATTTTCAATGGTCAAAATGAATGAAATCTATTATAATCAGTATAGCTTCATTTTATGTGTTTGTTTGTCTGTTACACATTTGATGTTGGTCTATTCAAGTAAAATTACATATTTTTCATAACTATATTGTGGCATTAGTCAAGTTTTGTGAAACTTGACAATAAACACACAACATGTTTCTGAACTCATTCTGAATGAAAATACATTTTTATTATAATAAATTGCATGATTATTTTTTTTTAACAATAATATAGATAAACATTCAGGGCTTGAAAAATAGCATTCCTGGGATCCCGGGGAACCCAGAAATCTTTTCCGGGAACACATATTTCATCATTAAGGTTCCTGGCCAGGAACCTAACCTTTCGCTGTGTCCGCTAGCAATGCCGCGGACGCATTATAATGCGTAAATTAAGCAAAAAAATCGGCAAAAAAAGCTGTTAAGCGGCCCGGGGGATGCGTAATTTCGTCGAAATATGACAGGAAAAGTCCGAATTTCAACAAAAGAATCACAGAAAAAACGCAAATTTCATTAAAAGATTGCAAAAAAGGCAAATTTGATCAAAAAGTCACGAAAAAACAGCAAATTTTGTTAAGAAATCATGAAAAAAGCGGCACATTTCGTTAGAAAATCATGGAAAACAACAAATTTTGTCAAAATATCGCGAAAAAACGGCAAACTTCGTCTATAAATATCTAAAAGAACAGATTTCGTTGAAAGATCGCATGAAACAATGCAAATTTCATTAAAAAATCGCAAAAAAGGCAAATTTCGTAAAGATATTCTTATGAAAAGCGACAGGCTTCTTTAAAATATCGCGATAAAACGGCAGATTTCGTCAAAAAATCGCATAAAAACGGCAAATTTCATTAAGAAATCACAAAAATCAGCAAATTTTGTTAAAAAAAATCATGGGGAACAACAAATTTCGTAAAAAAAAATGACAAAATTTGTCCAAAAATAGCGAAAAGACATTTCGTTCAAAGATCATGAAAATGCTCCAAAATTCGTCAAACAATCATGCAAAGCAGCGCAAATTTCATTGAAAAATCACAAAAACAGCAAATCTCGTAAAAAAAAGCAAATTTCATTAAAACATCACGATAAAACAGCATATTTCATCAAAGAATCGCAAAAAAACGGCAAATTTCTTTTAAAAAATCGTGATAAAACAGAAAATTTTGTTAAAATACTCTTACATAATTTTTTTCGGGAGCTTATACTTTTCATCTGGGAACCTATACGTTTCATGTAGGTTCCCAGCTGGGAACCTTAAAATTTTCAAGCCCTGAACATTAATGTATCTGAAAAGCATGGTAATTTCTGTTTGTCTGTTATGATACCATTTTTTTAATCATAATTATTTACATTAAATAATTTATTCATAATAACTATACTGCAGGGGAGAAGAATATGTCTGATCCAGCAATCTAGAATCCGGGGAAATTTTGCAGAAATGTATACTGTTGATTTTTGTTTTAACAACAAATTTCACAATTCCCTGAGATTGATTTCATCAAAAGATCGCGTAAGTATCGCAAGTTTCGTCAAAAGATATTGAAATAAATGCAAGTTTCGTCTTTAAAGATTGCGAAATGGATGCAAGTTTCGTCAAAAGCTTGTGAAATAAATGCACATTTCATCAAGTTTATGAAATGGACACAAATTTCATCAAAAGATCATGAAATAAATGCAAGTTTTGCCAAAAAAAATTACGAAATGAACACAAGTTTTGCCAAAAGATTGCAATGTAGAGGTAAATTTTGTCAAAAAATTGCAAAAAAAAGCAAATTTTGTTAAAAAATCATGAAATAAACTAAAACTTTGTCAAAAATAGCAAATTTCATTGAAAGATTGTGAAAGTACTTCGTTTCGTCAAAAAATTTGAAAGAAACAAAAATTTTCTCAAAAGATTGTGAAAGAACCGAAAATCTCGTTAAAAGATTGCAAAATGAGCACAAATTTTGTCAAAAGATCACAAAAAACAGCAAATTTTGTCAAAAGATAGCAAAATGAAGCAATTTTCGTCAAAAGATTGCAAAAAAAATGAAAATTTGTCAAAAGGTAACAGACAAACTGTGAATTTTCTCAAAACTTCACAAAATGAACGCAAATTCTGTCAAAAAATTGTAAAATAGTCTCAAATTTTCTTTAAAAATAACACCACAACCGGAAATTTTGTCAAAAAATGTGAAATAAGCTCAAATTTTGTCAAAAAATCATGAAAAAGCACAAATTTGTCAAAAAATTACGAAATTAAAGCAAATTTTATCAAAATTTCGCAAAATTAATGGAAATTTCGCCAAAAGGTCATGAAACAACTGCAAATTTCATCAAAAGATCTCAAAACAACCACAAACTTCGTCAAAAGATCACGAAACAACCACACATTCTGCCTAAAGAAGTGAAATAACAGAAAATTATATTAAAGGATCGTAAAAGCCACAACCGCAAGTTCCGTCAAAAAATCTAGAAAGAAACACATTTTTTTTTTTTTTTTTTTTTTTTTTTTTTTTGAGATTTGGCCAGGGAATTTGCCTCTCATGTTTAGCTGGGAACCCTAGCTTGATGCATTTTATTTTCTGTTAGTAAACAGAATATATATATATATATATATATATATATATATATATTTTAAATTTGATAGTTATTTTGCAGTTTAGTCATTTTGTTAGTAAAGTATGTTACATTTTAATTGTTTAAAAGAATGATTTTTTACTTAAATATTTATAGTGGATAATGAAGTTATCAGCTCCATTGGCAAAGGACTGTGTGTTCTTATTGGAATTTCAAAGAATGATTCTCAAAAGGACATGGATTATATGTAAGTATACAGAGTAAAATAATATCTGACCTGCTTTTATCAATTGCATGTTTAAATCAACTCTTTAATTTTCCTTGATGCTGACAGAACAAAAATTAAGAAGATTAAAAAAATAATAATAATGGTTATAAAGATTATTATATGATATATATTATACAGCAGGACACTTTAAAAGTTTTGTTCTGGTCGATTTCAAAAACTATTTGATCTGATGGATTTATTTGCTGATTGCACTTATCATCTGAAAGAGAATGTTCCCACAGTGTATAATATACCGATATAATCATGATTTTTGGCATAAAATTTCATATTTATGGTTATTTTAGAAAAAAGTTGCCAGTAGTGATTTTTTGGGAATCATTATTGTTGATTAAAAAAAGTGAAATGTCTACTGTATTTTATGAAAGAAATGTCACAGCATTTATAAGTTCGAAAGTTAAATTTTTTCAAATGCAAAGTTTAATTTTTTTTATGAAAAATTGACATAAAAACTCCTTAAGGTTGTCTTCAAATACCCTGCCAACAACTGTCTGATTTTGCTGATAGTGAAAACTGCAACATTTCTGATGACGATACCTAACCATACAGCGTGGATGGTGAAAATTTACAATTCTTCTACTCTAATATACATGATTCAGATTTTGGGGGCTTCAAA
Source organism: Maratus speculifer (assembly GCA_964019185.1). NCBI lineage: Eukaryota > Metazoa > Arthropoda > Arachnida > Araneae > Salticidae > Maratus > Maratus speculifer. Next base: position 101,697,315 of record OZ025289.1, on the reverse strand, counting down.
TAGAAATTAAAAGTCTAAAGTAGATGCAACCCAAAATGCATCAAAAAAAATGAACAAAATTTCATTGATAATTAACAAAAAAAAAAAAAAAAAAAAAAAAAAGGAAGGAGTACCTAAGGAAAGGGATCTGCAATCCAGATGGTTTTAAATACCAACTAACATCTCATTTTTTTTTTTTTTTTTTTTTTTTTTTTTTTTTTTTTTTTTTTTTAAAGGTTGAAATCTTATTGAAGTTTTTAGTTTATATTTTCACAATGATAAATTAAAGATATCTGTTTTTAGTTTTTATTGAAACTTTTTTTTTTTTTTTTGGTGCGTGCGAACAATAAAATTCATCTTTATTGATGCATTATCTCAACATCTACTGCGGTGGCGTTAATACATAAGTACCAAAAAGGAATACAATAAGAGGTTGCAGATACTTTTTTTAATATTCACGCCAAATCTATTTTGGTAACATTTCTTTTCCTATAGCTACTGTTTTGTACTTTTTTTTTTCTTTTTCATCAAATCACCAATGTTGGTCAAAAACCAATGAGAACCCTGATTACTGATTCCAAATTAAACTACATTTCATTAAATAATCATAATGTTAATTTGCTGTAGATTCAATCATATACTACTTTTCAACAACAAAATTCCATATTTTAAATAGAATGGACAATGATACATAAAGGTTATGCAAAAAATCTGTTTGGTGACTACTTAAAATAAAGATTTTTTTTTTTTATTCAATTTATTTTTTTTTATTTTATTTATTTATTTATTTATTTATTTATTTTTTGCATTTTACTGATGAACACAATAACATTAAGGAATAAAAAAGGCCTGCTATTTATTTCTTTGATATTCAAGGTTAAATTATCCTTCAGTGTTCAGTCTGTTACCTAAGTAAACCTGATAATGAAAATAATCATTAATTTGTCATTATATTTAGCTGCTAGGACTTATCAATCAGAATTGCAGGTATTTTTTATGTTATCTAGATTTAAATAAATATAGAAATGTTATTCCATTCGCTACCACTGGCATTACAAAGCTTATTCTGTACACTGCAAGTATTTCTTTTTTGGTGATAGTAGAATAACTGGTGATGAAAAATATATAGTAATAGTAAATCTTTTGTTTATTTTCATAATGAAAATCCATAAATTAAATAATCTCTAATTATAAAATCTGTCTAATTTTCTGTAATCCGATTCATTGTCCAGAGTTTCTTTAAAATATGAACAAAATAATTAAAAATATAGTAAATACACCAATTAGAGGGTAACTAATTACAGAAGATTTGCCCAATATTTTTCAATTACATTCCTTTAAAAAAAGGAAGATATGCAGAAAAACTTTAAAAAAAATATGTGTTAAATAGAATATTGAAAAGGTTTTGAAGTAGTGAATGTTTCTTGAAATGAAATTGGTAATATTACATAAAAAATAAATAAATAAATAAATAAAGAATAGATAATATTAGCTGATGTGATTTTGAAGCTATAACAGGTTTGGGACCATGGGTGTATATATTGTTGTAAATGCCTTACCCATGATAAAGGTACTTTTATATACAGTGTTACATCAACTTAACTTCAATCAAAGTTTTCTGAGCATCTCAAAATAATTCTCATTTTTAATATCTTAAGATGGCTAAAATTTTATTTAAAAAATTCAAATCAGATTTTTTTTTCCCAAGTTTTAATCTTATTTTTATTTAGACCTGAACCTAGATCAATTTGGCTGGGTGCAGCTATCAGTGACCCTTACTATCCTTTTTTGCATGCCATTTTGGATATTTCTTTTTTAGTCTTGGGGGTAAAAAATTGTGAATTTTCTCAATCGGTTAAAAGACGAATGTCATGAAACTCTTTGATCAGTCACAAAATAAAATCATGAAATTTTTTTATCAGTTTCAAGAGAAAATCATCAATTTTGTTGATCTGTTGCAAAAATAAAATTGCAATTTTTTTAATTAGTCACAAGAAAAAACCAATCTATATTAAAGAGATTGCTCAATTCTTTACTCACTGATCAAGAAAACATTGTGAAGTTCATTAATGGATTGCAGAAAAAAATTGTCAATTTCATTGAAGTGTCATGGAGAAAAAATTGTAAAATTCTTCAATTGGTCTCAGTAAAATATCACAAAATTCAATAACCAGTCACTGGAAGGGATTGTAAAATTTCATAATCAATGTAGGAAAATATTATAAAATTTGTCTGCAGGAGAATATCGTGAAATTTTTTAATACACATAGAAAAAAAACATGAAATTCCTCAGTGTTCCATTGAAGATAATGCAAAACTTGTCAATAGATTGTGGGAAAAAATTGTGAAATTGGTCAATCGTTCACAGGGGAAAATCAAATTTCAGCGATGTTTTGTAGTAAAAAATTGCCAAAATTCATCAATTGAACTTAACAAAATATCATGAAATTTACAATAAGGTCAGCAGAGTTGATTGTCATTTGTAAAAGAAAAATTGTCTGAAAAATAGTGAAATTGTTTGAGGTGGGGGGGGGGGGGGGGGAGCGTCCCGCCCACATTATTTTGTTGTGTGGGATTTCAAAAGTTTAGGTGCATATCCAGATCTGAAATTCAAGACCTAATCTTAAATAGCCTGAATTTTGCCCAATACTTAAGACAATATAATAACGTAATGGAATTCTCATCATTTTTCAATAGTGTGGAATGGACATTTCAGATAAAGGTCTATATTGCTTTAAAATACAAGATTTAATTAAATTAAAAATTAGTTTGGAAAAAAACAGTGGACCAACACAGTAGGCGTAGTCTGCTAGTATTAATATACAGATTCATAATTAAGTAATATAATAAGAAATATTTACTGGAGATGAAAAATATGCAAAAATTGATCTTTTACTTTGTTTATAATGATTAAAGAACACAAATATAATTTTGAAAGCAATTAATTATCAGTTCCTTTGCCAGATGATTGGTAGTGGAGAGTAGTTATCCTAGAAATTGTGAAATTGTCAAAACATGTTTTGAGGAGATATGTAATTCTGTGATGTAAATAGAAAGTTAAAATGTGGATTTGCTAAGTATGGTAGTAATAAAAATGTCATTTAATCAAGGGTTAAAAAGGATGTGTGAAATGAACAGATATTGCTTCACAGGCATATGTGTTGTACATTAGGAGGGAATGAAAGATAAGCAAACAAACTGACCCATATTCATACCTGATACATGATATTTCAACCTGAATCAGTTTTTTTTTTTTGGTTTTTTTTTTTACTTTCATGTTTGCTCTGTGTACAACATTTGTATGTAATTTATATTTTTATCAGTTGTATTTTGTAAAATCTGAATGCAAAGCTATAAAGCACAATTAATTTAGCATATTGTCCTTTTCTTTATTTTCTTGTTTAGTGTAAGAAAACTTCTGAATTTAAGGCTGTTTGATGATGAAAATGGTAAAAGATGGTCAAAAAGTGTCAAGGATAAGCAAGGTGAAATTTTATGCATAAGCCAGGTAATAGAATAATGTCATATCATAAGAACATTAAGATTAAGACTTTTATAAAATGTCGTAATTTCATGAGATTCTTTTGAAAATAAAGAGTAATATTGATTTCAAAACTATGTTGATACCCACCAAAATATGTACAATAAAATTTGTCAAACCAGATTTATATACAATGGTATATATCAGTGACCCAGTGAAAAAAATCTTCTAATTAATTACCTATTAAAGACCAAATATGTGCTCAGTGCTAATAGTCGTTGAGCCAGAAGCTAAAATTAGGGCTTTTGGTTTCATCTCTGGAGACTTAATGATATGTACCTTTTTGGATTCACAATAGTCCAAGGAGTTCATTTTATGATGATACTATGAAATTTGTGGTAGCTTGTAGACACTATATTAAAAAGATGAGTGCAATCTAATGCTTATAGATAAAAAAAAAATTTCTGCCATTTTTACATAATTAAATTTTAATTAAAAAATGGAAAGAACAAATATTGTAGGGATGGGACGAATATTCGGCCACTATTCGGTATTCGGCCTATTCGGCCCTTTTGCCGAATATTCGGTTGGCCGAATATTGAAGGCTTGTTGACCGAATACTTCGGCCGAATACCTGTAGCCGAATATTTAGAGATATCTGGCCGAATATTGGTAAAATCTCGCCGAATAGTAAAAGATATCTTGCCAAATAAATTTAGGATTTAAAGAATTTCATTTCTTGCAAATTTTTTTTCTGTAATTAAATTGGCTACTTCATTCATGAAGTCATTCTCATTCTTACTTACAAAATATACAGTTATTCAATTGCTAAAAAATACACAGCCTTTCTGTATTTCCTATAAAAGTTAGTGATATTTTAGAAAATACTGCCAAGTTGGAGATATAATTGTACGGGAAGTGTCTTCATTAAAGAATGATCTATTACAATTCAAGATATAAAAACACTTATAGAAAAAAGAAAAACACTGCCTTATTCTAAAATGCTTGAATATTTATTAATGTCTGCAAATCCCATGCACATATAATAAAGACTTGTAAGAAATTCATAACTTATTTTCTGTAAAGTATGAAATGAAAAAATTTATTCACTAGGTGTATTAACGAAGATTCATTTTTAAAATTAGATATCAAATATCACTATTCCAAATACAATGGTACATCTGAAAACAGAATTGGTGGCAAACTAGATACGCATTAGATGAAACAAATTACTTTATGAAAATGGTTTTATAAGTATTTAAACATAAATTCTAAATACTGAACAAAATATTTTTTTATTCTATAGTTTTCACTTTTAAAAATTTATTTTTATAATTACTGACTTAAATATGTAACATTATTATGTATATATGTTTAATTTACATATTCCTTCATTCATGTTGTTATCAATTGAAGTTGAATATTGTATGCGCCAATTCAAATGTCAAAGATTTGGTTACTATATGCATTCTACTTTAAGCATAACCTTTTTCTGTAACATAATTTGTAATTTAAAGCTTGGCAACTGATTTCAGAGCAGTCTCATTCTTACGAATTTGCTTATCATTAAGAACACAGACTCTAAATGATCAAATTTATTTCATTAAAGGTTATTTCAGAAAATATCTCCTTGTGAGTTCTAAGAGAGAGAGAAATTAAGAATATTATTAATTTTGTATGCAAGAAAGGGTAAACGTCCCTCATTTGATAGTAAAAATGAAGTATATTCTTCATATTTTAATGGAAATATCTTACCATCCTGACTTATTGAAAATCAATTTGATGTACATTAAGATAAAAGAATGTAATGCAATTTCATAATTTTTTTGTGTTAAAATAAGTGTTTCAAATTTAAAAATACATTTAAAAGCACATTTAAGAGTAATAATTATTAATGAGTTCCTATTTTTTAAATTATATATAATCAAAATTTATTTTCTTTATTGGGAAAAAAAAGTTGGTATTCGGCCGCCGAATATTCGGTATTCGGCCGCCGAATATTCGGTATTCGGCCTAATATTTGGCCGAATATTCGGTATTCGGCTATTCGGCCAAATCACTATTCGTCCCATCCCTAAAATATTGTTGAACCTTTAACATTATACAAACTTTATATTTGTTAAGATTTTATTTTAATCTCATTATTAATATTTTCAATTGGATAAACAGATCAAAAGATATTTGCAATGAAAGAAAACAAACCTTGTTTTGCATTTTAATGCATATTGTTTTCATGTGGATAAGACAGAGCTATTCAAGAAAAAGTAATATTGGTGAAACTTTTGTACTTACAAGGAAGGTCTCCATACTGGGCATACTCAGAATTTTTTTTTAAAAATACAAATTAAGCTACTCATGTATGTAATAAAGGATCAGTCAAAATTAACGGCAAAATTACAGAAGAAAACCTGTAAAAAAATAAAATGCTTTCAAATATTTGCCGTGAAAAAACTAAAGTGTCACGCAATTTGGCGAGCAGCACTTTTCCCCACCAAACGCAAACGATTTTAATGCAACTGAAAACTTTTGGATTCTTAGAATGTGTGTAAATGGCATTTAATGAATTTAAACATTTAAACATAAATTACAGAGTTTAATATATTATATACATATATATATGTATATATTGTATTGTATATATTGATTATTCATTGCTGTAGTTATTTTATTTACCTCTGGAAACATTATTTTCAGATATAAAAAATTCTCATTCAGAAAAATTGTTTTCATACATTTAAGTGTATTCAAAAACAAAAGCGAGATGTTTCCATAGCAACAAAATCAAATTGACAATGCTCAACTAGACTTTGAACTTGAAACAATTTTAATTAGTTTAAATTTGAGTTTCGTTTTAAATCTCAAATTTTGATGGTTAAATTTGAATATAAATACACATAAATATCGATATAACAAAATTATGCTTAAAACAAACTAAAACTAACAAAACCAAAGATATTTAATTTATCTAAACAAGTTGAACATGAAACTTTTTTCTTTTAAAATGTAATTGACATAGAAAGCATTTTTTGAAATTGCTTTTCATTGCCAACCGATGATAAATCGCCAAATAAAGAAATTTTCAGTATGTTTTTAAGGACAGGGAATGAATTTTTTTTTGTAAACGTATATATCCTCTTGAGAAGAACATTCTGTAATTTTTTCAGATTTTTCGGAGTATGCCTGTATGGAGACCTTCCTTATTAGTCTGTTAAGAATTAACTCTTTCAGGACAATGGGTGCATGTATGCACTTTCAAAATGTGCTTACGTTGCTTGTTTTTTATATTACTAAAAATTTTCCTTATTTAATTAAGATATTCTCTTGTTTGTTAAACCAAATTTAATTGTTCAACAAAAAGTGGTGTCAAATTAAATTCATGTAAAAAATGCTGGTCTTGAATGGGTTAATAAATAATAGAAATTTTAGTTTTCTGCTCTATTATTATTGATTGACATTTCTGTGTCCAAATATCGTCATAGAATAGTTCTATATTCTGCATATGCTTGTTCATCTAAGGTTATTAAAAAGACATGCACATGATAGTGTAACACAAGTTCTTGAACCAGAACATGACGCCAGTTCCAAAGCTGCTTCAGTAGTAAGAGGACTGCCATTCCACTGGATTTCTATTCAGCCTCTTCCCTTATTATCTGTTCCGAAACTCCAACCATATTTATCTAGGGATGGAAGATCAGGATCAGTCTGTAGGTTTTTCTTCCAAACAAGACAGGCTAATTGCAAGAAACAGGACTGATAATTGGCTTGCGTTATAAGTAGGGTGTATTACTACAGGTTAAATAGCAATGCAACTCCATACTCTTTTTTTTTTTTTTTTTTTTTTACAGAAAAAAACATACAGAATATAGTGCAATTCCTTGATGTCTGAGTATTTGTGCTTTCCATAGAGATGGCAAACTTATGACTCAAACTGTTTCTTTGTTAAATGCATCTCAAAATTCTGTCTTCTGATTCATCATTTTCCATTGCCTGCAAAAGCACTTATTGTATCGAATCTGATAGTGAATGCATATCGAATAATGCATTACATTCCTCATTAACCATGCATCTCACTGAAATTGTAGTACTTTACTTTACCCTTTCATTGGATCCAAATTTCACGAAAATTAATCCTTCCTAATTTTTCAAATCATTTTCTGAAAAAACAGTGTAGAGAAATAACAATGCCTAAATCCAGATGCTAAAGCCTGGTGTGCATGAAATAAAAGACATATCACTTCTTCTTGAAAGCAGGTAAATTTAATGGGTTCTTCAACTAGTTACTTTGTGAATTTATAGCATTTTCTCAGTAGATAACATACAACATTTGTGTATTCAACTATTTCAGACAATGTTCATTCTGCCATTCTTGAGAAATGAAATGCATAAACTCTTTCTTGTTCTCCTCATCAGATAAGAAATGCTTCCATTTTTGTACTGTTTGTCCAAGGATATATATAACCTTCATAACATCACCAACAGTTCATATTTTTCATTCATTTCTTTTTATTGACAACTGCCTGTATGTACAACATCTATTCTTTGAGATGATGCATAATCTTCTGTTATTTTAGAAAACAGATTCTTTGATAATGTTCATTCTGCAATTCTTGAGAAATTAAATGCATAAGTTATTTCTTGTTCTCAAATTAGGTTTGAGAATTATTGGCTCAAATATTTCAGAATTTTAAATTTGACCTTTTTTATTTCTTCTTAATTTACATGTTTTTAAATGAATAACTGACATCCATTATCATAATTATCAATGTCTGCTATAATTCAAATTTTCAAACTAAAAATTTAAAATTTCATAAGTAAAAGAATTTTATACAATATTTTTTTTTCTTTTATTATTAATAAAATATAAAAAATACAAATGATTTCAGATTTTTCCATGGACCACCAAAACTTTATTGCAGATGGATCACTGATTGGTGATATGTGTGTTATTTGGTGAAAAATTATCTACAATTTATGTATCTTTGCTGTTCATTCTAAAGAATCTAATATATTTATGTACTGTAATTGCAAACATTATTCAAAACATAATGATTGGTTCAACAATAATAGATTGCATTGTACTATTATAAATTAATGTGCCAGTCAGTGTAATCATTAACCTAATAAAATTTATTGTTATAATATTATGTAAATTTCTTTTCCAGTTTACGCTTTATAGTGTTCTTAAAGGAAATAAACCTGACTTTCATATGGCAATGAGTCCTGAAAGATCCGAACAATTTTATTCAGATTTCATTAAAGCTATGAAGAAAGCTTACTGTGAAGAAAAAATAAAAGGTGTTATATTTTTATACTGTGTCAATTACATTTTTCATATTTAACATGTGGACACATAAAACACTATGACATTTTATGCATGATTCAAGACACAGAATCATTCATTGATATTTATAAAATTTTGAGATTACATGAAAATAGATTAAATGGGCTATTATTGCCTACTATTTATAAGTTTATGTTATTATTATTTTTTAATTAGTGACATTTCTTTTCAATGCAATTATTGTGTGTTAATCAGGAATGTAATGGAAGTTATACGTCAGATACCTTCTGGCTTTTTTAAATGAACACCATATACCTTCCGTTTCTCAAGAAAGCTGTAGTATACACACTCTAGGGTATACCCAGTGCCTTGAGCATGTATCCTCTGCTTAGATAGTATGTCCTCTATTATTTTTATGACTACATACCTGGTGTTAATTTTAAATTATATTATTAATAATTTTTCCATATTAGTTAAAAATTATATAAAATTTGTGCTACAATTCTTTGCAATAAAATCTGCCTAAGGAAACAATCAAGACTCAAAAAATTTTCTATGACAGTCAGTATCCTGCCTTAGATAGAGTTTATTGTATTCAAAATTGTACTGTGGATTTTAAAATTTTTTATTGCATTAGATCATTTTAATCTTACACAAGGTCTGGCCTTGACAGAATTCACTGTACATTTTTATGAAAAGACGAAATTGGCTCTCATATTTATAATTAATTAAAAATATGTTAAATTATCTTTCAAATTATCTATACCATTTCCTTGGTCTTTTTTTTTTTTTTTTTTTTTTTTTTAACATGTAGTTTTATTTACATTACAATTATACATATATTTTAAATCTTCAACACTAATCAAATATTTAAAATTCAATTTGCATGACATGTTTTTATATTTAAAAGAATAAAAAACTTTTGAAAGTGACTTAGAAGAAAATCTGATTTCTTAAAGATCTCCTGATTTTTTGTATTTAGAACTCATAGACTCAGAATTATTATATGTTTTATATTTTATATAGTTTAATTTTGTTACATTGTTTTGTTAAGCTACTATTATTATCTTGTTATTTTATTATAAGATTGCCCATTCAATTGAATTACCTTGTTTCAGCCTACCTATGTGTATGATGATTATAAAAAATTAAAACTAGATTTCTTCCCATGTGCAAAAATTTAACAAGCAAAAAATGTAGATGTCTTATGAAAATAAATAAAGTATGAAAAATTTAGATCTTTATACAGTCGAACTTCATTAACACGAATACTCAACACATAAATGATAACAGATATAAGTGATACAGGAAATAGTTGTAAACGAGATTCTGTTAGTTGCTAGTAGTGATTGTTACTTAGTTAAAAAACAATTTAAATTTACATTTTTCATCACAAAATTATTATAGGCAGACTATGCATATTAGATAATCACAAAAATATAAAGAAATTAAAATACTGTATAATAGACTAAATAGACAACTTTACTTATAATTTTTTTTTTTTTTATGGAACAATATAAAGTATATCACATTATTATTTGCTACACAATTTTACATTTTGTATTATTCCTGTATAAAACTGTATTTCATATAGTATAAGAAATCTTATCTCCAATTTTCTTCAAAATATTACTATATTTTACAATTTATTATTTTAAAATGACACTTTAAAAGTATTTATAAATTAATCATAAATGAAAAAGCAATAGCTGAAAATGTCAACTATTTTTATGCTAATTGGAAGAAAAAAAAATAAAATGGTGATGTATTGTAGTGGAAATATTATTTCTATAAACCATGATTTGTAAGTAAAATAATGAACTGACTATCTAGAATGATTAGGGAAAGATGCACTTCAGATAACTGTTTATTCTGGATAATTGATTGTGCATTAAAACAACATTAATTTGATTAGAATTGTTGAATATATGTGAGTGTGGCATTGATTCTGATTAAAAATTAATTATCAAGTGTCAAGCAATATATATGTCAAACTGTCAGTGTATTTGCACATTTGTGCAAAGATTATGAAATCAGCCAGCTGGAAATGACAATGTGTAACTGATTTTATGGTTAGCTGATACAAATTACAAAAATATTCCAGTAGGAAAATACATTTTCTACTACTATTTTTTTTTTTTAAATGAAGAAATTGCACATATACTTCTTTCAGTAAGTCTTGTATGTAAGGATGAATGATTAATGTATTTAAAAATTATATTTGATTAGCAGAAAATCTATGCTAACAGAAGTAAGATGCTTGTTGGTGGTTTACCTTTTTATGGCAATTAAAGAAATCTATTGTGCAAAGAATGCAGAAAAGTTAAATAAGGATAGATAAAGACATGTCTAAATGCAGCTGAGACTCATATTTTGTTTATAATTAGCCAAGATAATAATTGAAATTAATGAGCATTATAAAATGCCAAGAATTTAATGTACAGCCATTTGTATCTGCACCTCTCTCATTTATGTTTAGTTCTTTAAGGGAAAAGGTTCTGTTTCTTTTTTATATTTTAGAATGCTTATTGCACAAGCAAAATTAATAAAGACAGTTTTCTTCATGATACCTTTTCAACTTTAAAAACATTTTCATAAAAGATTTTTACTATTTCCAAAAACATTTTTTTCTCTTAGTTGATTACACATTAATTTTTATTTTTTCTGCTGTTGAAACTGCCATCTGTGTGTCCCAAATAATTAATAAAAAATGAATTAATTAAAAAATATCCCATATTCAGGGTACCTTATGATTCTAACAATATCTTTTGTTTTTATTATTATTATTAATGTTTACTGTTAAAAAAAATATGAACTCTGATTTCATATTGCTTTTTTATATTTTCTAGTTTAATTTCACGTTTTTCTTTTTTCTGCATTTTAAAATTGCCATCCCTATTTCTTGGTTGGAAATACAGAACAACAAAAATTATTCATTTACTCAAGGACCTTTACCAATTATAACTATATTTTTGTTTAAAATAATATTAATACTCATTATTTCAGAAAAAAAAAAACTTTTTTTTGGAGATTAACTTCATGTTTTTCTAATTGTCTGCAATTTTAAACTGCTCTTTTATAGATAAAAATACACTAAAACAAACTACTCATACTCATAGCTATTTATTTTCTGTCTTCACCAGTACTTTTCATCTTTAAAAAAATAATAATAATATTTATCATTTCAAATATTTTCTGAAAAATGTTTCATGTATTTGCTGGAGATTTTTTTTTTCCATATATTATTTTGTGTATTAAAAGAATTGCATTTTCAATCATTTTTGAATGGGAAATATTGATAATTTTGCTCAATACTTGAATGTAGGAAAATAAGAATTAGGTAAAGTGTTTTTACATGCTAAAAAAAGCTATAATTTAAAAACTCCACAGTATATTGTATATCTAAATGCCAGAAATTAAATTGACAATAGCTATAACAGGGGCCTCTTATTTCGTTTGTAATTTTATATTTAAAAATATAAAATCATGCAAATTCAAGAGTGGTATATCAATTAAAGTTTAAGAAATGTATAATTTCTCTATTCTAAGAGAAAGTAACTAATGTTGGTGATTGTAAGTGAATTTATAGTAACCTTTCGACTTTTTCAGTTCCCAATAAAAACTGTTGCATGTGAAAATGGGGAAACTGGTAGTTTCACGAAGAAATGTATCATAAACATGATGAAGTAGACAGTTAAATCAAAGAATTTTTTAATAGTTATTTAATTTTTAAATTGGTCGAAATAATTCAGTTAAAAAGGTTTTACAGTGACATATGATTAAATTATGCATAGCAATTTAATCATCTTCTGCAGGCACATATTTGACTGGATGTAATATGCAATCATTTTAAATTTGTCTAATTTTTTAAGTTTTCTCCCAATTTTTTTATTTAAAATATTTAATTGAATAGAAACTTAATTCATAGTTTGAAATAGCCATTTTTAAATTATTGTTGCTAGATTTTAAAAAGCCCAAATAATAATATTCATGCACACTTTTATTAAAAAATATATTTACACATTAATTTTAAAAAAGAAAGAAAACAAAATAATTCAAGTTATTGTATACAAAAAATATTAAATGGTGAAAATAAATATCATATTAGAAACAATATATTTAAAACTTCATATTTAAAACCATATTCTTATATAATTTTCAAACACCGTATCTTTAAATAAAATATACATTTACACATGATAATTGAAAAAGAAACAAAGTTTTAAAGTAATTTAAAATTAAAGAACACATAAATTAATGTTTGAATTTAATTATTTATTAAAGGTACATACATATATAAAGACAGACTTGAACAGAATGAATACAATAATCTAACAGGAGTGAAATTGGCCCATGTCACTTAGATAATAAAGCAACAGCACGTTATGCTGTAGACCCAGATTCAAGTCCTAGTCCCAGCCAATTTTTCACTCCTGTTTGTTTATTGTATTAATTATGTTCAAGTCTGTTTTAATATATATGTTGCTATAATAAGTAATTTAGTTATTATGCTCAAAAGCATTTAACAATGAAAGTTACATCAGATTTAAAATGTCATATTTAAAACTATTTTGTTACTGCATCTAAACATTTTATTAGTCTGTAAGGCAGCTTTTATAATTGATATTATTTGTATGTTTTCTATTTTATTTTTAATATTTTCCTGTATTTATATATTTTTTAAATGTATAATGTTTTAAAATATAATATTTAATTCTTCGTTTCAGATGGTAAATTTGGAGCTTATATGCAAGTTAATATTCAGAATGATGGCCCTGTAACAATAAATTTAGAATCTCCCAGTAATTCTGTAAGTTGTTTTATGATTAGGTTTTCAGTAATTGAATTTTAAATGATTACTTGAATGAATTGTGACCAGGCGTAGACTTGAGCAGTACATTTTCTTGCAGCACATGTTTCAGAAGAATGCAGATAATATAAAATTGTTTAAACTAAACTATGGGATATAAACTCACAATTTTTATTTAATAATGGGTATATTCTGTTCATGTCTGGTACTTTTTGGTTAGCCAGATGCAGTATTATATACATAATGTCATATATATGTGTGTGTGTGTGTATACAATACATGTATATGCAACACTAATGCCCAGCTAACTGAAAAGTACTAATAAAATTTAACTTCATAAATGCTGGGTGGTTATAAAATAAATATCTCTATTTGGAGCTGTCTGTAACTTGAAGAAGTAACCCAAATAAAACTAAAATCACTGCATTTACTATTCGAAAAGGTTGATGAAAAATGGGACAGTAAAAACATTAACTCCACATAAATGGCACTACGGGTCTTGATGATGTAAAAGTCATTGTAATCATTAGTAAAATCAAGAAGTGGTAATTTCTGCCAGTAAAGTTGTATGAGATGCCTCTAGGTTTGCTAAATTGCACTTTAATTATAATACTATTGTACATGAGAAAAATGACGATTTATTGATTTTCTGATAATTGGAATGTTGTTTGCATTGACGGGTTCTGTAGCTCCATTTGTTTGCAGTGGTTATTGCTTTTATTATTATTATCCATTGTTCTTCCCCTTTCTCAAATAATAAGTGCACCAATTTTGATTTCATTCAAGCTGTTCCTTCAATCTACAGGGTGTTTCTTTTTTGTTTTGTTTTGTTTTTTTAACTGATGCTATTTAGAGCTCTCTGTAACTCATTTTAATAACCAGAACTGCTTTAAAATTTAAAAGGGGACTAATGAAACCAAGGGAAAAAAGATTCCAAGGAAAAAAAATAGTTTTAATCATCACCAATAGAGGAAAATGTGGTGCTGTGGTAATTTATGCAACTGAGAAGTTATTAATTTTGTCTGCTTTTGATGTTTCCTTTCAATGTACAGCACCAAATTGCCCCCCTATCGGCGGTGATTGGAACTTTTATTTTGTTGTTGTTGTTGGAATATTTTTTCTTATAGTTTTCTTAGTCTATTTATAAAATTTTGTGTTATTCCAGCTATTAGCATAAGCTACACGTGGCTCTGAATAGCGTCAGTTAAAAAAACACCCGGTACAAAGAGCTCCAGACAGATATACTTATTTTATAACCAGCCTGTACTTACCCCTCTCCCTCCCTCCCATCAAAATTGAATTCTATTATTTTACTGCTCACATTATTCTTTAAAATAATTCTAGGTTGTAAACTTTTAACTTTCTAGTAGTGTTTCTTTTATACAGATTTTAAAGTATAATTTAAAATTATGATTCCATATACAGTAGGCTCCCTTAAATCCGCATCCCTAAAATCCACAAATGCCAGAAATTCGTGCATTTTTTCTGATGTAAACAATAAAATTAAAGATGGTGCTGAAGTCAGCGGCTAACACAATACAAATAATTCTTTAAACATGTATATTTTTAAATCCTTTTCAATTTCTTCCTTTTTTAAAATGTCTTTCAATTTAAATTCTGCAGTGTTAAATAATACGTTTCTTAGACGTACAATGATCGATATTTAATCAAATTAATCATTGTCGTATCGTAGTTGCAGCATAATATAACTTTCAATGGCCATTTGGTAGTGTTTGCATTTCACGTGGCATTATAATTTTTGCTATATAAAATTATTATTTTAATAGTTCTATTACTATTTTTGTATCCTTGCTGTTTTTGTACCCCTACGAAACGAATTTGGGATCTACATCCGGTTTACTAATTACGATGATCGATATTTAATTGAAAAAATCATTATCGTATCGTAGACGCAGCGTAATATAACTTTCAATGACCTTATAACTTTCAATAACTTTCAATGGATAGTGTTTATAATTCAAGGGGCAGGATAATTTTTGCTGTATAAAATGAATATTTTTTAATTTATCAAGCTTGTTTTCTTTATTAACAAAAACAAATATTTTTCTTTATAAAAAAGATTGATTTTTCCTCATCATTATTTATATTTAGTATTGCATCTTAAATATTTACTTCATTTTAATATTTTTCGAAAATTTTATTTTACTTTTTTTTTTTTTTTTTGTAATAACTTCTTTTTATCTATTTATTTAAATATTTTACTTAATTATTTTAATGTTTCAATTTATTATATGCATTATATGATTACAATGCTTAACTACCAATCAAATTACTGTTTAAAAAATGTAAACAAATCAATGATCAGAAATCCGCAAAATTCTAAAATCTGCACAACCCCTGGTCCCAAGCTTTGCAGATTTGAGGGAGTCTACTGTATATTATTTTAAACTTTATGTGAGCAGCAGATGCTGTTTTAATGAAGAAATTCATAAATTAATCATGCTGTGAGGAAAGAGCAGAATATGTCTATCATTATAAAATTATATCATTATGTCTGTCAATATAAAAAATACTAATTTTGGGTGAGTTTTTATCCTATAGTTTTGTTTAAATAGGCCTACATTATCTGGGTTAATGTCGTAAGAAAATCAGTCATAAAAAAAGTTTGCATATAACAAAGAATTCCCAACTATATATACATATCATCCGAACATTTTCAGATTTTTATGAGTTCTAAATATAATACTTCCAAAGCCTGTATATAATTTTCATGCTAAAATATTTATATATAGTTGTAAAATCATGAGTTATAGCCACCTATACATTCATGTTCTGGAAAAATATTTGGCATTTAATTTTCTTTTAAAAACTTCTAATTACAGTTTTTAATTAATTTTTCAATTAATTTCCAGCAGTGAAAATAAGAGTTCACCGATGCTGAGTTCATTTATATCTCATGTCATGCCACAGGTTTGTGTGCTTATGTAGATGTTTCTATCCTGTGCTGCAGTTGTAGTTTTACTAACGTATGTGATTGAGAGATGACAAGCTGGGTATCACCCTCATAGCTTAAACAGTAGAGCACTTGGAGCTCTATTCCAAGAATTCTGGGTTCAGTCCCTGGTTTGGACATTTTTCACTTTATTAGTTCTATGTATAGTTAGCAATGTGATAAATCACTTATTAAATATTTAACTTCTAATTGTTTAAATTTTTTAAGATTTAATATGTATTATAAATTGTCTGAAGAATGTGTAAGAAAATTCTATTTAAATATCAACATTTAGGTATTTTTAACTTAGAAAAAAGATTATTTCAAGGAGTCACAAAGTGACTTCCAATCATGTATAATTTTGAAAGGGTTAATATTGCTATTATTTGAAATGGATTACACCATTTTAGAGAAAAAAATATCTAAATTTAAGGGAGTATTTTTTGTTTTTCTGCATCTCTAAAAGGGGCTTGATGCAAGCTTAAAAAATATATAGAGAGGGATTAGAATTTTCTTAAAACATTTTCTCAAAAAGATCAAAATTTATATATTTTTTAATGACTTGTAGTTTTCAAAAATAAAAAGTATGAAATTTAAGAATGTATTTTTAGTTTTTTTTTTTTTTTTTTTTTTTTTTGTATTTTGAACAACTTAGCTAACAATGACTTCAAACAAAGAAAAAAAGTCCTTAAAAGGCCATGAGGTCTTCACTACTAACAATATTTTAGAATTGATACTGCATTCCAGAGCCTGCCACAAACTATCCTCACCAAAATTTTCAGACCTTTATGTCTGATAGATGCCCCAGCCAATGCAAACAGATACACACACACTAGAGGTCTGCACGGGCCGGAATTTCCAGGCCCGGCCCGGCCCGTTATAATTTTTATATTTTAGGCCCGGCCCGGCCCGTACAAAAATCAGCGAAAACAGGCCCGGCCCGGCCCGTTTTGGCCCGTTACAATTTTTACGATTTCTAAAAAATTCACATTTTTATCATATAACTAAGATTCTTTTAAAGAATACTGCATACATATCTATGGAATGATTTTACAGTATATTTTACAGCAAATACACATTAACAACCTTAATGATTACTTAGATTCTTAGGCTTTCAACATTCGAATAAAGATTCATTAAAAAATTAATATGGCTTATAATAAAAGAAAAAAGAAAGAAAGCTAAAAACATCGTTAATTTTGAAGCTGTTTAATAAAAGAAGATTTATAAATATATTTCTATATCATTTTATTATAGATTTCAAATCCAAATTCATTCTTAAATTCAGAGAAGCTCCTTTCTGATACGTTTCTAAATTCATTTTTTTTTTCTCAAAAACGCATAAGATTAGCAGATATCTTTATTCAGAAACTATATAATCGAATGGCGTTATCCATTTTTTGATACAAGCAATTTAAGAATACTGCAAACAAATAAAATACTGTCATAATTAGCGTTTTGAATAGAATTTCCGGAAGCAATAGCAAGGGAAGTAAGAAAAACCTGCAATCATTTGAGAAACTATTATAACTCAACAAAGTTATACAAGTATTTTATTTACCAAAAATGAAAAACGCTATTCGATTCCAAATCCCTTTAATAGTTAGGTTTATCACTTTTATACTCTTACAATTTAAAATTAATCAGAAAATGTGTCAAACTTTCGCACTATTGAGAAATCAATTTAAAACTCATCAAGAAGTATATATCCAAAGACTAAGCTAACATAAGTTCTTTATCGCTGTTAATTTTAAAAATCATGTTTTCTGCCAATAATTAAGTCTAGTACCGGTCCGGCCAGTCTATATGTAGAAAAATAATGCAAGCGTGATCTCGGACCGGCATGAGTCAGCTAAAAAAATATTAAAACGGGTTACACATAATGTAATTCTCCGATGCCGATACACTGTACATTTTTATATTGATGTTGTCAAACTAGTATGGCCACATTTATACCTATTCCCGTTAAAACCATTTTCGTTGAAAATAGCTCATATTTTATCGTTCCTGCCTAAATCTTCAGAACGGGCCGGCAGGCCCGAAAAATTTTTTTTCGGCCCGGCCCGACCCGTCTGGCCCGTTCAATTTATTTGCCGGCCCGGCCCGTTTATGTTGTTTGTCGGCCCGGCCCGGCCCGTTGAAAAAACTATTCTAAATCTGCCGGCCCGGCCCGTTAGAGAATTCGAAACGATTTCGCCGGCCCGGGCCGGGTACGGGCCACGGGCCAGGCCCGGGCCCGTGCAGACCTCTAAACACACACAAATATATTTCTGTTATTAATATAAATTTATTTCTATAATTCCCATTATTAATTTTGCTACTGTTATTAAAATGTAGTACTAATTTATTTTTCAGAAGAATGAGCCTGAAGATACCAGTCAGAATGTTGTCAATACCACATAAATGCAATAAATTTTTTTCACTTACTAATAAATGTTTCTTTTATTTTAACATTGATGTTACAACAGGTGTCCAAAAATTAGCTATACTTATTGTCTGTGTTAATAGCAAACAAATTTAATGGTATATATTACAATTTTTTTTTTTTTTTTTTTTTGCCAAAATTAACTTTATACTAATTTTTTTTAACCATATTCCATACTTATTTCAACTTATTAAATTAAAATCCTGTTATTAGATCTAATCTATTAATCTTTATAGAAACGATATAAATTCTTAATTTGTCTTAAAAAACATTTATTCCAATATGTGTAAATTTAAAAAATGGTTCTAAATTAAAAACATTCTTAATTAAACTTTATTTCTTAAAATTCACAATAAAACTCATTTTTTCCCTGTTTTTATTAACCCTTTTTTAAGAAAGTCTTATTAAATTTATTCCAAAACCACACTTTTCAAAAATATCATCCTTTTTATTTGTTTTTCTTTTTTCTTCGCGTTTGATATTTATTGCATATCAATAAATTCATTTCTTTACTTTTTTTTTTTTTTTTTTGCAGCTGATGTGTAGTTTAATGAAGCTTCTACATTTATAATTTTTTTTTTTTTTACTCCACGACTCCAGTGATATAAAATGGGAAAACTTGCGGATATTACTGGCTCCTTATCACAAAATGTTACACATATGCATATATATTCTGTTCTTTAGTAAATTAGATGATGGCTAAATCTATTTTAACTATCAACACAGTTTAAATTAGGCTGTTTTTCAACGAGTGGAATGTAAGTAAATTCAATCTAATAAGTGTAATCGGACATGTTACTTTTCCGTGGAAACGCGGAATTCCGCTTTTTCGGCGATGAATTTTATTATCCCTGGGATCGTTGCAAATATGCATTAAAATTTATTGACATTTTTATGGGGGGGGGGGGCGTAACGGATGAAATCCAACAAAAACGCGCATACAAACCGCACCAAATTAAACAAATTTCTTCAAAAAATTGCAGAAAAAAATGCAAATTTCTCAAAAAAAAAAAAAAAAACCCTATAACTTTTTTAAAAGATTGCAGAAAAAACACTATTTTCTTCAGAGGATAACGGGAAATAATGCGATTTCCGTCAAAGGATTGCAAAAAACGCGATTACTGTGGAAGGATTGTGGAGAAAATGCAATTTTCTTAAAAAAATTGTGAAAAATACTTGGAATTTTATCGAAAGATTGTGGAAAATGCTCGAATTTTGTTGAAAAATCGTGCGAATATTGACAAAAAGATCAGTAAAATACGCGAATTTTGTCGAAAGATCGTGGAAAATAAGCTAATTTTGTCGAAATATCTGAGAAAATTTGCGAATTTTATTGAAAGATCGGGTATAAAATACGCGAATTTTCTCAAAAGATCGCGGAACATATGCAAATTTTGATGAAAAATCGCAGAAAAAATATGCAATTAAAAAATATATCGCGGAAAATACGCAAATTTTGTCAAAAAAGGGTGAAAATCCCCCACAAATTTCGCTAAAAAATCATGGATAAATGCAAAATTTATTTCAAAGATGTGGGAAAAAGTGAGATTTTCATCAAATATAATCGCGAAAAAATGCTAATTTCGTTAAAAATTGCTGAAAAGATGCAAATTTTGTCAAAATGCTGGGGAAAAAATGTGAATTTCGTCCAACGTTCATTAGGCCAAGAAAGTTCAGCTTATTTCTTGCTGAGCCTGTACCATGTCTGTGTAATTTAAATACTTATGCAATAACAAAGTTTTATATGTTAAGTTAAAAAAGGTTATTTAGTAATAACTGTTAAACAATTTAATAATCTGCAATCTATATTTTTAAAAAAGTAAGATATTTAAAATTTTTCTATACGAACACCTAACTTTAACATAAGAATACAAACTGTAAAGTACCGAAAGTAAGCCCCCCTTTAGCAGCCAACAAATACTAATAATTTTAAGAAAAGCTTATAATTAAAACTTTTGTGAAATGGATATATAAAATTAGGAAGGTAAGGAGATATCTCTGGAATTTATAAATTCCCAGGATTTATACTGCTTGCAAAATATATGAGGGGGGGGAGCTTACTTTCTATACTTTACGATATCTAGATTGTTAAATATTTATGAAGTTTCTATGATTGCTCCAAAAATATTATAAATACTTTTAATAGGAAATATTGATTTTCAAAATATGCTAAGTGAATTAGTTAAATAGTCTAACAAATGAGTGACATTATAATTGACTCTTGTTATTAATTGATTTTAATGAAATTATTTTTAATGACTATATAGTAGTACCTCAAATTGCAGTGTTGATAGATTTTTAAACATAATTCAAAATTACACAGTAGAATGAGCTGTAATTTTGTAATTGCATATTAGAATGTTTAGAAATTGATTTCTGTTAAAATATTTGTTGGATGAAAATCCATTTTTTTAATATATTTCATAATTAATATTTCACACATACAATTTTTTTTTTAATTTAAAAAGTTATCTAACTAAGTTTGGGATTCTTAATGTTAATTCTACAAAATAAATAAATAAATAAAATAAAATAAAATAAAATGGTGGGAGAAAAACAAAAGAACAACTGTTACAAGCGATATGAATGGAAATATTAGAAGTTAATTTAACTCTAAAAAGTCAAAATTTTATAATTAAATAATTCAAAAACTTCTTCACCAAGCGTCTGTTTCTATATATATATATATATATATATATATATGTTACAGGCCAAACCCGATTTTAGGCCAAACTAGTTTATCCTAACGCCCATCGGATAGACTAGTTTTTCCTAGGCCAAACCGGTCTATCCTAACGCCCATCGGATAAACTAGTTTTTCCTAGGCCAAACTAGTCTGTCCTAAGGCCCATAGGACAATCTAGTTTTTCCTAGGCCAAACTAGTTTGGCCTAACTCTTATAGGATAAACTAGTTTAGCCTGCTGTTTATTGGTCTGAACTAGTTTCTTCTAGGCCAATTCAATTTGGCGTGATTTTATTGAATTCAATGACCGCCACAGCGCCTACATTCTAGTTTGTCCTAGGCTGATCTAGTTTATCCTAGGCCAATTTAAATTTACGTGTTTTTAGCTCACCGGCGTCAAAGCCTGAGAAATAATGGGCTCGCAGGTTCTGTATGTATGAATGTACGTATGTATGTACGAATGTACGTACGTATGTTCATGCGTATGTACGTAACGCGATAACTTGTGATAGAAATATCCGATTTGCTTCAAATTTTGGATGCACGTTCATTGATATAAGGTACTTTTCTGATTAATTTTGGGAATTCATTTGATAAAAATAAAGGGAAGTGAACGGGAGGCTAATCCCCCCCACCGTTAATTTAGAGAAATGGATTTTTTATGCAGAATTATCAGTTTTCATTTAAAATTTTAGATATAGGATCATTTTGACAAGAAGCCTCCATGATTAGTTGTGGATGTTTATTGTTTATGTGTAAAAAAAAGCAATGTAGGTTAAACCCTGCCCCATAATTTAGATAAATGGTTTTTGATGCAGAATTTACGGATTTGCTTCACATTTGTATATAGGTTCTTTCTGATCAGGCGATTTCCTTAATAGTTTTGGGGATTTAATGGTTAAGTATGAAGAGAAAAATGAACGATTACATCTCTAGAAAAAACTAGTTTATCCTATGGGCATTTAGATAAACAAGATTGGTGTAGAAAAAACTAGTTTATCCAATTGGCATAAAGATAAAATAGTTTGGCCGAGGCTAATCTAATTTAGCTCGAAAACGGGTTTGACCAGTAAAAAACATATCTTTCACTAGAAAAAGTATAAATGTGTGTCATGAGACATTGCTTATAACACCAATACAGAAATTTAACATGTTCACCTTAGAGACATGATGCATTGGACATAGTGTTTTTTTTCTGCACACTCGTGCCAACTGAGATCTGACTTGCATTTATTATTATTATTATTATCATTATTATTATTATTGCATATTTGAGCCAGATTGAAGCTGAACATAATTTGGAATCGAACAGCGTTTTCCATTTTTGAGAAATTAATAACCTGTCGGCATATAAGCTATTCTTATCACGGTGTCATTTTTTTTTTCGTGAAGTCGTAACCGGAAATTCGATTCCAAACGTAGCTTTATTATTTTCTCAAAGATACATCGCTTTTATGAAAAAATGGTTTACGCCATTCGATTACATATTATCTGAATCTGTTAACCTTATGCATTTCCGAAAAGAAAGTAGTTCATAAATGTGTTGGGGTGTAGCTCTTTAGGATTTGAGAAAAGCCTTAAGGAATGACAGAGAAATATATTCACAAATCTTTTTTTTTTACTGAACGTATTCAAAAGTTATGATATTTATAACTCTCATATTTTTTCTTTTCTTCTAAACTACCTTGATTATTTAATGATTCCGTATTTGAATATTGAAATTCTAAGAATCTAGATAATCATTAATACATTGTATATTTTCCATTCTGTGAACACATCATAACTTAAAAATACATTGTAAATTTATCCAATAAGTATATAAGCAGTATTTTTTAAAGGAATCTTAATTGTATGTAAAGTAAAACCTGAATTTTTTTGCAGAAATAGAGTAGTGCCAGACCGAGCCGGACTGAGTCTTTTTTCACTGATTTTTGTACAGACAGAGTATAAAAACAACCTGTACAAAAGTAAATAATATTAAAGTAAATAATAATAATTTGCTTGAATAAGCAAACAATAACCATGTCCAATGCATCATGTCTCTAAGGTGAACATTTTAAATTTCTGTATTGGTGTTATAAGCAATGACTCTTGACATACATATTTATACTTTTTCTCGTGAAATATATGTTTTTTACTGGCCAAACCCGTTTTCGAGCTAAATTAGATTAGCCTCGGCCAAACTATTTCATTCTTATGCCAATTAGATAAACTAGTTTTTTCTACAAAAAACTTGTTTATCTAAATGTCCATAGGATAAACTAGTTTTTTCTATGTAAGAGGGTAATCATTCATTTTTCCCTTCATACTAAACCATTAAACACCAAAACTATTCAGGGAATCGCCTTATCAGAAAGAACCTATATACAAATGTGAAGCATATCCGTAAATTCTGCGTAAAAAAACATTTATCTAAATAATGGGGGGGGGGGGGTAACCTACATTGCTCTTTTTTACACTTAAACAATAAGCATCCACAACTAATCATGGAGGCGCCTTATCAGAATGATCCTATATCTAAAATTTTAAATGAAAACTGATAATTCTGCATGAAAAATCCATTTCTCTAAATTAATGGTGGGGGATTAGCCTCCCGTTCGCTTTCCTTTATTCTTATCCAGTGAATTCCCAAAGTTAATCAGAAAAGTACCTTATATCAATGAACGTACATCCAAAATTTGAAGCAAATCGGATATTTCTATCACGAGTTATCGCGTTACGTACATACGCACGTACATACATTCGTACATACATACGTACCTTCATACATACAGAACCTGCAAACCCACTATTTCTCAGGCTTTGACGCCTGCGAGCTAAAAACATGTAAAATTAACTTGGCCTAGGATAAACTAGATCAGCCTAGGACAAACTAGAATGTTGGCGCTGTGGCGCCATTGAATTCAATAAAATCACTCCAAATCGAATTGGCCTAGGATAAACTAGTTCAGACCAATAAATAGCAGGCTAAACTAGTTTATCCTATAAGAGTTAGGCCAAACTAGTTTGGCCTAGGAAAAACTAGATTGTCCTACGGGCCTTAGGATAAACTAGTTTTGCCTAGGAAAAACTAGTTTATCTGATGGGTGTTAGGATAGACCGGTTTGGCCTAGGAAAAACTAGTTTATCCGATGGGCGTTAGGATAGATCAGTTTGGCCTAGGAAAAACTAGTCTATCCGATGGGCATTAGGATAAACTAGTTTGGCCTAAAATCGGGTTTGGCCTGTAACATATATATATACTGTAAAATCCCATTAATCCACCCTTCCCAATCAAATGTCCGTACCTCATTTTATAGAAAAAATTTTTAATAAAATACTTGAGAAAGCACCTTCTAAAGATCACTGAAAAAACATAAGTTAAAGGTATTGAAGGCTTATTGGCCAAATGGTTCGGCCAAATATTGTAAGATATCTTAACAAATAAATTCAGAATAAGATTAATTTTTTATTTTTTGCAATTTAATCCATATACATTTATGAAGTCATTTTCATTTGTAATTACACAAAATTTTTAATTATTTGGATACTACAAATGACAGTATTTCTGTATTTCTTATAAAAGTTGGGGATCTTTTAGAAAATGCTGTCCTAATTAGAGATTAAACTTATCTGAGAGATTCAGCTGTCCGAAAAATGACTTTGTTACAGAATGTTACATTACAACTCAAGATGTATAAACTGTTATTGAAAAGAGAAAAACACTGCTTCATTCTAAAGTGCACAAATATTCATCAATGTCTGTAAATTTCATGCACACATAAAAAAGGCTTTATGAATATGTCAAAAGGATTTATTAAAGAATAAAAAAATTTGTTTAGTCTTTTTTAAGGAACATTTAAAAATGTACTGAATACAAAATATTGCAATTTTATATGTTAAATGTTATTATTATTATTATTATTTGTATATAGTAATCACTCTACTCATTGTTATTTTATTTATATGTTTAGATTTTATTAATTTGTTTAAGTTCAAGAGAGCATATAATAAAATTAAGTATATTCAAACATTATGCAGTTAAACAAGCATTGCAAGTGCAACATTACTTATTAAACTGTGAAATGTATTATACATTTAATTTTTTATTTAATCCGTGAATTTAAAGCATAACATTAGTATAATTTTAAAATTAAATGAATAAAATTAAAAAAAAAAAAAAAGAGAAGAAGAAGATATTATTGACACTTGTACTCAAGATTATACAATGGATCAAATAAGTAAGTTAACTCTGTTTATTTATTTTATTAAGAACATGCTTTTTTAACACTATTTATATCAGTACCCAATAACACCTTTCAAAGTTCTGATTTTTACTTATTTTGCTTCTAATTTTTAAACTAATAAGTATTGAAACAAATTTCAATGTATTAAAAATGATTCAGAATTGTTTAGATTTAATCTAAATATGTTGATAAATGTCATTTGACATCGGTAAAAATAGTGTTGACAGTAACATTTTTCACATTAAAAAAGACATTAAAGAATTTTAAGGTCTTTCCTTAAATGGGGTTTTACTATATATATATATATATATATATATATATATATATATATATCATTTCAGTTTTCTTGATTCATTTTCTATTATATAGCACCTTCTTTCACTTGTTTTCAATAATTGAAATTCTATAATGTAAATATCTAACTAAAATTTATTTAAAAACCCATTTACTGAATTTTCTAATTTCTATTTAGAATGTGTTTTGCTGAAATCTGCAGGCTTGAAGTCTTATTATATTTAGCTAGTGAAATTAACTATTAAATAAAATATTCTTATGATAAACATTCTTGATAATATGCATGTATATGTTACAGGCCAAACCCAATTTTAGGCCAAACCAGATTGGCCTAGTCCAAACTAGTCTATCCTAACGCCCATCGGATAAACTAGTTTTTCCTAGTCCAAACTAGTCTATCCTAATGCCCATCGGATAAACTAGTTTTTCCTAGGCCAAACTAGTCTATCCAAATGCTCATTGGATAAACTAGTTTTTCCTAGGCCAAACTAGTCTATCCGAACGCCCATCAGATAAACTAGATTTTCCTAGGCCAAACTAGTTTGGCCGAACGGTCATTAAGATAAACTAGGTTAGCCTGCTATTCATTGGTTTGAACTAGTTTATCCTAGGCCGAACTAGATTGTCCTAGGCCGATTCAATTTTGTGTGATTTTATTGAATCTAAAAACCGCCACGGCAAGAACTTTCTAGTTTTGATCTAATTTAGCTTATGCCGATGCAATTTGACGCGATTTTAGCTCACAGACTATCAAAGCCTGAGAGCTAATGTGCTTGCAGATTCTGTGTGTGTGTATATAACCATGTACGTACGTGTGTACATACTTATGTACGTATGTATGTAGGACTAATATAACGGACTAATGTGTAACTAATATAACGCGAGCACTCTAGTGTTGCAATTTGGAAGCGATTTAGTTCAAACCAGCCGGTTTCGCCCACTATCGGGCCCCTTCTTTTATATAAAATCTTGAAAAGGACGTATGTTGAAGTGAACGAACTTCGTAGAGAAAAAAACATGATGATAAATATTT
The DNA here is from genome assembly GCA_964019185.1 of Maratus speculifer. Classification (NCBI taxonomy): domain Eukaryota; kingdom Metazoa; phylum Arthropoda; class Arachnida; order Araneae; family Salticidae; genus Maratus; species Maratus speculifer. The sequence continues at coordinate 101,670,149 of OZ025289.1, read as the reverse complement.
AAGACAAAGGATTCTGCATTGAAATACCACTATTTTCTAATAGTAATTTTTGTAAAAATGTTATATTCTTGCTGGAACTTTTTGAAACTTTGTGATAATTTATGGCATATGATATAAATTTATATAAAAAAAGTTACATTTCGGAGTGAAAGAGGATGTGGTTGCGAACAAAATCAGGAAATATAACGGAAATTCTATGTTTTAAAGCACCGCGACCTCAAGTAACATATCTACTAATAGGTTGTTTAACGGAGTTTCATTCAGATACAGTTTTGTTAATAATAGAGTACGCTCCTTGGTGTTGGAATGAGGAACTAATATAACGTGGCTTAGTTAAAACTTGCTGGCTTCGCCCGCTATCGGACTGGCGTGGGCAGCGGGGATATGGTTCGAATTTCGTTCGCTTCGAGGTTCTTTCGGAAAGGAGGTTTACATTCGGTGGTGCGTGCTCAGCACGCTTGATATGATTTAAATTTTGTCCGCTTCAAAGTTCATCCGAAAAGGAAGAGGCCATTCGGCAGTACGCGTGCAGCACACCCGCTACACGCTGCCGCAGGCTGTGGGGACGCGGATGAAGAACTAATGCACGGAATTTAATAAAAAATTATCTTCAGGTAGTCTCTGATCTAAATTGATGCTGATTAGTTTTTGGTGTAAATCGTTCATCAGGTGGAGCTACAGTTTTGCATTTTTTACGATTTACGCATCAGCTTTATCTTAATAACTAATACCATCAAATTTCCATCGAACTTTAGATTCAGTTCGTCCATGACATGAGTTGGTGTTGTTTCTATTTTGAAGTAAATCACTCAACATGGCTATGATATGCTGCATTTTTCACAATTTTCACAATAGCTGTATTTCAAGAACTAATGGATGGAATGTAATAAAAAATTATATTCAGATAGTCCCTGATATAAATCGACACTGATTACTTTTTCATGTAAATAGTTCAAGAGATAGCACTTCTAAAGTGCATTTTTACTGATTTGCATTAACACTATTTCATAACTAATTTACGGATTTTCATCAAACTTCCGAATCAATAAATCTGTGATATGAACTAAATCTTTTTACGTATTCGTGTTAATTGCTCAATAGGTGGCGCTGTTGTGCTCAATTTTCCCGATTCCTGAAATAGTTTTGTCGCAAGAATTAATGCACGAATTTTCATCAAACTTTAGATTCAGTAAGTCCCTGATATAAATTAGTATTCTGTAGTTTTTGGAGTAAATATCTTGAAAGGTAGCGCCTCTATACGGTATTATTCGTGATTATTGCAATAGCTCTGTCTCAGGATCTAATGCATGAATTTTCATGAAACTCCAGATTCTGTTAGTCCTTGATATAAAAAAGTACAAAAGTACGTTTTAGTTTTTGGAGTAAATCGTGCAACAGGTGGCGCTGGTATGTGGCATTATTCATGATTATTGCAATAGTTCTATCTCAAGAAGAAATGCACGGATTTTCGTCAAACATCAAATTCAGTTAAGTCCCTGATATAAATTAATATTCTTTTGTTTTTAGAGTAAATGGCTCAATAGGTAGCGATTCTATCCAGTTTTTTTATGATTTCTGCGATAATTCAAATATCTCAAATAGTACTAATACACAGATTTTCATCAAATTTCAGTTTGAATTAGAATTTGAAAAACGTTGTTACGGATTTTTCAAAAAGTTCCGGCAAGAATTTAACATCTTTCCAAAAATTGCTAGGAGAAAATAGTGGTATTTCGATGCGGAACCCTTTTTCTTAAGTATTTATCATCATGTTTCTTTCTCTTCTATTCAACATTCTTAAATACCTAAATCGCGTTGTATTAGTTCCAAATTCCAACACCAGGGTGCTCGCATTAGTTCCACATTCCATCACCAGGGAGCACACCCTATTTCCAACAAAATTGTGTCTTAAGAAAACTCCGTTAAAGAATCTATCAGTAAATATGTTACTTGATGTCACGGTGCTTCAAAACAAGAATTTAAGATTTTTGCAAAAATTACTATTCTTCAATAGTCGCATTAAACGCGAAATATATTTTTATAAATTTATATCATATGTTATAAACTATCTTAAAGTTTCAAATAGATCAACCTAGAATTTCCGTTATATTTCCTGACTTTGTTTGCCCCCCCCCCCCCCTCTTTCCCTTTAGTAATGGGACTTTTTATACAATTTTTTATCACGTGTTATAAACTATCACAAAGTTTCAACAATTCCAACAAGAATTTAACATTTTTACAAAAATTACTAATAGAAAATAGTGGTATTTGACGCGTGAACTTTTTTCCTAAATATTTAACATCATGTTATATTATGTTTCTAAAAGTTTCAAAAAATGGTAATATTTAATTAGCAGCTAAAACTTTAAAAAACGCTGAGCTTTTTTTTTAAAAAATCTAGCGCCCCCTAACTCTACCCTCCCGTATCCTAAATTTCAAGTTTTATGTTTTGTTTAAGTTTTTCTTATTTTTATAAGGATTCGGATATTTACTTTTTTAATTTGAACAATTTCGCGTGAAGTGATGTGTGTGAAAACCAATATCTGTTACGAATTAAATATCTTTTCATAAAACCAAAAGTTTCTATCCGATTGAAAAAATAATTCGCTCTATCTTTATATTTAAACTCAGAACCCCCAAAATTAATCAGGTAAACGCCTTATCAAAAGAAACCTACATCCAAAATTTGAAACAAATCGGTAAATTATCCGTGAAAAACCTATTTACATAAATTAAGAGTGTTACCCCCCATTCCTCCTTTCTTTATATGTAAACAATGAACACCCACAACTAATCATGGATATACCTTATCAAAATGATATTGTACCTGAAATTTTAATAAAATCTGATGCTTTTGCATGCAAAACTGACTAAAACGAAATTAAGGAGGGGGGTGGGTGCGGATTAGCCTTGTTCCCTTCCCTTATTCTTATCCCTGAAACTAATCAGGAAAGTTCGTTATCAGGATAAATCTATGTCCAAATTTTGAAGCAAATTGGATATTTCTATCAGGAGTTATCGCATTACATACATGCATACGTACATGGTTACATACACACACACAGAATCTGCGAGCACATTAGCTCTCATACTTTGATAGTCTGTGAGCTAAAATCGCGTCAAACTGCATTGACCTAGGCTAAATTAGATCAAAACTAGAAAGTTGGCTCCGTGGCGGTCTTTAGATTAAAAAAAATCACGCCAAATTGAATTGGCCTAGGACAATCTAGTTTGGCCTAGGATAAACTATTTCAAACCAATGAATAGCAGGCTGAACTAGTTTATCCTAATGATCATTCGGCCAAACTAGTTTGGCCTAGGAAAATCTAGTTTATCCGATGGGCGTTCGGATAGACTAGTTTGGCCTAGGAAAACCTAGTTTATCCGATGGGCATTTGGATAGACTAGTTTGGCCTAGGAAAAACTAGTTTATCCGATGGGCATTAGGATAGACTAGTTTGGACTAGGCCAATCTAGTTTGGCCTAAAATCGGGTTTGGCCTGTAACATATATAATTATTTGATTAATTGTGAAAATAAATCACACTGATTATTTAATAAGAATTTTAATGCTGAGAAAGACAAGTCACATATATAGAAAAAATTCATTTAATGATTTCAAAATGACTTACAGTGAAAGAAAATAAAGTATGATTTATCATTATTAAGTAGCAAATAAAGAAATATAAATAATAGTGTAAAGAAATAATGGTAAATGTATAATGAAATAAATAAAAGAAATCATTTATCATTGTAAAGCCTGAAATTATGATGCAAGAACAATAATTTTTCAGCATTTTCAGGAAGTATTCTTTTCCGTTTAGTTTCATTATATATGTTGCCTGCTTCAGAAAATAAATGTTTATTGTATATTGTACTTGCAGGAACAGAAAGATATTTTCTTGATAACTTTGCAAGTTTTAAAAACCTTTCTACATCAATTTTACACCAATTAAATGAACATTCTGTTCTGGCAATTAGTTGTTTATCAAAATAATTTACTTCTGATAATTTATCCACCAAGTTTTCTTCATCATTTGTCTTGTCCTGTTATGACAACATTAATAATAGAACATAAATTTGTTTTTAATTTTTTTCCATTTTAAATAATGTATGTGTACATTATGTATGTATACACACACACATATATACATAAATATATATAAATATAAATTAAAAGTTATTTTCTTTATTCTGAAAAAATGTTGGTATTCAGTAAAATCACTATTCATCCCATCTCTACTCTTGAGGGAAGAATATCTTGAAATACAACAATCGATCGGCAGAAAAAAAAAAAAAAAAAAAAAAAAAAAAGAAATCAAGATTTTTGTTCAAGTTCATGTGAAAAAAATGCATGAGTTTCGTCAGTAAATTTCGTAAATTAACTAAACAGTCCCAATAATATAAACTGTAAAATTAACTAATATGTCACAGAAAAATATTAATCTATTGCATTAAACAATCATGAAATTCTTCAGTTGATTGGGGGGGGGGGGAAAACCTGTGAAATTTCCCAATAAATTGCTGGAAAATATCACTGAAATCGTCAATTGCAAGGGGAAAAAAATCAAATTTGTTTATCGGTCACAGAAAAAAAGGCAAATATTGTCAAAAGATTTCATAAAAAGTATCACATACTTCGTTGAAATTGCGCAAACATAATTAATTTTGTCAATCGGTAGCGAAAAATATAATGCCCATCAGTTGAAGAAAAAAATCATTTCATCAAAGAAGCGATCATGGAAAAAAATCGGTAATTTAGCAAAATGATCAAGGAAAAAAAATCAGACATTTGCAAAAGGATCCGGAATAAAGAAAATGAGAATTTTGCAAAATGATCGGGGTAAAAAAATCAGGAATTTCCCCGAAATAATAGTGGAAAGAAAAAAGAATTTAATCTTAATTTTTAAACACGGGGATGATTCTGTTATAAATTTTGAGGCATTTGATTCCAAAAATTTTGAAAAATAGTTGACAAATAGTTGTCGAAAAATAACAGTTTTGTCAATTGTTTGTAGAAAAAAAAAGTCAAAAAATTGCAGAAAAACATAAATTTAACAAAACAACCGCAGAAAAAACTCAAATTTCACCAAAAAATCATTAAAAAAAACTCAAATTTGACAAAAAGATCGACAAAAACATAATATTTGAACAGATAGTGAAAAAAAAAAAAAAAAAAAAAAAAAAATTGCAAACTTCGCCAAAAGATCATAAAAAAAAAAAAAAAAAAAAACGCTAATTTCAGCCAAAGATTGTGAAAAAAAACCTCACAGATCTCGGCCACAGATAGTTAAAAAAACAAATTTTGGAGAAGATTGTAAAAATTACTCAAATACTCAAATTTTATCAAAGGATTAAAAAAAAAATGCAAATTTATGTCAAGTTTACAAAAAAATGCACATTTCATCAAAAGATGGTGAAAATTGTAAATTTTGCTTGCAAATCCCCAAAATTCCTGCAAATTTCATAAAAAAATCTTGAAAATAAAAAAAGAAATTTCATCAAAGTATCTTGGGGGGGAAAAAAATTGCAAATTTTGTCCAAAGATTGTGAAAAATAAATGTAAGTTTCGTTAAAAAATCCTGAAAAAAAAAAAAAAAAAAAAATTGCCAAAAGATCGTGAAAAAACATAAATTTCATTAAAGGATCACGAAAAAACAACAACAACAACAACAAAAAAAAAAAAAAAAAAAAAAAAAACACAAATTTCTGTCAATGAATTACAAAATCTGAAATTTCATTAAAAAAATTTTGGGGGGGGGGGGAACAAATTTCATCAAAAGATTGTGAATAAAAAGTGCAAAATTGGAAAAAAAACAGAAAATTCAGTGAAAAAAGGTGAAAAAAAAAATTTGTCAAAAGGTGGCAAAATAAATAAATAAAATGTGAATTTCATCAATAGGCTATGGGAAAATATCCATTGTTTGTAACTGGGGGGGGGGGTACTCCCCCTTCTGCCATAAGCTTTCAGAATTTTGTTTTGTACTCAGAATCAGCTCTAATTAATCTTTGAGCAATCTTTGCCTCTAAAAATGCATTTTATGTCGCATGACATCTGTTTTACTCTAAATTGATTTTGTTTCAAAATAACATTATTTTTCATTAAGTTGTATTAGAATAATAACAAACAGAAATATAACATATTTTGATACATACACACACACAAAATATGTCTTATTAAATAGACAAAGTTTTAAAATTATACTTTAACAAACCAACCAAGTATATTTCATCAACAGCACACTTCTGCTCTACTGTTAAACAGGAATTAAAACAAAATTTTTTAAAGCCCTTTTTTAAACCTTTTTTCTTGCAGTGGTCCCACATCGGAATCACTTAATTTTAATGCCAAACTTACAAACAGCACCAAGAATATTTTATTAAAATTTTATTTTTACAATGATAGTTTAAAGTAACATGTTTATAATTTATAAAAAAGTTTTCTGTAAATCCAGATTCAGTCAATCTTTTTATTATTTTACAAACTCAACTTTTCTGTACCGGAAAGGGTAAAAAAAGTGCTCCCCCCCCCTTTTTTTTTATTCTGGGGGAATCACTACCTAAAAATACTATAATTCTCAATATATGCCATGAACTTGACCAATATGATCACTGTAACTGATCAAGAATTGTCCAAAGAATGGAATAACACTTATTTTATCAAAGTCAGATGGCTGCATTTAGCAAAAAATTAAAATGTGTTCTTCAGGGAGAAAAAAAAATCGATCAAGTTGTTAAGGCAAAATTTACTTTTATTATTTTTACTGAATACTTAAAAATATTAATACAGTAAACTCTCTCAAATCTGCACAGCTTGGGACCAGGGGTTATGCAGATTTTAGAATTTTGTGTATTTCTGGTTGTTGCTTTGTTTACATTTTTTAAACAGTAATTTAAATATAATTAATAATGCAACTGAAACTATAATGAATGCTTACAATATAATAAAACATTAAAGTAATAAACTAAAATGATAAAAATTTAGATAATTTTTAAAATGATTAAAATATTAAAAGCAAAGGTCAAGTTAATTAATCAATAATGTATGATTAAATATTCATTATAAAGATGAAATGTATTTTTCCAAAATTATTCAATGGAACTTGCCTCATAAAGGTACATTACTAATTCATGTTGGATTCTAATCGCCCATGACATCATACTGATTTTATATTACATCACTTTATGCATAAAATGATGATTGGCTATCTTATCAAAGATCTCTATTGGTTCTCTTATTAAGAGTTACTATTGGATAATCTAGAATCCTAACTAAAATCTATAAATACATGTGTTTTCCATTATGTTCTGTTCTGCTCTTTCTTGCTTGTACTCTGTCATGACCTACTGTAAATAAACTCCTTCGATCCCATATCAACGCAGGGTCTTTTTCGTTCTGAAACCACAGCAGAGTGTGGTTCTTACTTACTTAGTGTTTTTCTGCGTTGAACGGAAAAGTGGGTCAGGCAAAATTTATTGCCATAGAGTACTTATGTTACTTTCGTCTGCGGTGTTTTAAACGATGACTGAAAACAAGGATTATTCGGTCGCTCCGTTTGATGGAAATAATTTCCAAATATGGAGCAGAAGAGTAACTGCGATTTTTGCGGCGAAAGAACTTGATGACTTTTTGGAAAAGGAAGCAGATCCAGCAAAAGCTCCAGAAGTGATTAAAGCAAAAAAGGCTTACGCTTTATTATTATCGCTTTTAGAGGATAGGATTTTATCCTCTCTTCAAAAAGAAGATACCGCATGTAAAATCTGGAAATCCCTGCAGGCAACATATGAACTTAAAGGAGCAATTAATCAAATATTGACACGGAAAAGACTGTCCACAATGAAAAAGAATAAAGATATTACAATGAGACAACATATTGACGATGTTTTGAAATTAATTACTGACTTAAGGATATCTGGTGCTCAGGTGAGTGACATTGATACAATTGTTTACATTTTAATGTCTTTGCCAAAGGAATTTGAATCCGTCAAAGTTGCGTTAGAAAATCAACCTGATACTAACTTGACTCTGGAATTTGTTATGCAAAGACTAATTGATGCTGAAGCATTAATGAGTGAATCCAGAAATACTACTAAATCATTTAATGATAATATTGCTTTTATGTCGGCACAGAAAAAACTCTTTTGCAATTTTTGCAAAAAGAAAGGCCACACCTCAAAATTTTGTAGAATGAAAACCGTAAAATGTTATAATTGTTCAAAAATAGGTCACTATAAAAAAATTTGTAAAAATAAACCAGAAACGCAGATGGATGAAAAACAGTCAGCTTTTGAAATATCTTTTATGACTGGAAACACAAATAATTGGAAATTTATCATAGACTCAGGTGCGACATCACATATGTGTTCTATCAAAGAATGGTTCACTTCTCTTAAACCTGCAACTGGGACAATTAAATGTGCTTCAAAGGCAGCAGTGTTAAATGTGGAAGGTACTGGAAGTATAAATGGTACAATATCTGAGAATATTCGCATAACTTTAAAAGATGTATTATATGTACCGAATCTAAACGGACAATTAATTTCTGTCAAGAACATAGAAAAAGCAGAATTTTCTGTGATATTCAAGAATGAAGAAGTATTTATCGAAAAAGATAATAAGAAAATGCGCTTCGGTCATCGGGATATTCATGGACAGTATATAAGTTATTTCACTCCATCTAATGAAAGTGCTTTGACGTCAACGTACGATAAGGACTTATGGCACAGAAGACTTGGACACCCCTGTAACCAGCCACTGATTCATTTGGGATTACCTACCCCTTCATCATTTTGTGAAATTTGTGCTCGTGCAAAACTCAGTGCAACACCAGCTGGCAAAGGTCCGAGAAACAGAGAAAAAGAACCAATGTTGATGATTCACACGGATACTTGTGGACCCATATTTCCTGAAACTATTGGAGGTGAGAAATATTTTCTAACTATTACTGATGATTTTTCGCGATTTACTGAAGTTCGATTACTTAAAAAGAAAAGTGATGCAGCTCGTGAACTAATATCGTTTTGTAAATTAAATCCTTCCGTTAAGAAAATTAGATGTGATAATGCAAAAGAATTTATAGAGGGAGAACTTTTAAATTTTACAAATGAAGTGGGTATAAAAATTGATCCAGCTCCCCCATATACTTCATATTTGAATGGAATATCTGAGCGCGTTAATAGAACTCTCTTGGAAAAAGGGAGGGCAATGCTATATGAATCCAATTTGCCTAAGAGCTATTGGGGTTTAGCAGTACTAACTGCAGCTTATCTTAAAAATAGATTGCCAAGTAATTCTATTGATAATGATACTCCATATTATTTGAAATATAATAGCAAACCAGATTTGAAAAATCTCAGAGTATTTGGCTGTGACGCCTATGCACTTGTACCTACTAACTTAAGAAAGAAATTAGATGAAAAATGCAAGAAAATGATATTTGTAGGCTATACTTCAATGGGATATCGACTACTGGATCCCACAACAAATCGGATAACTGTTTCTAAAAACGTTAAATTCAATGAAGAAAAGAAAAATTCAGTTAATTTTAAACATACAACTGAAAATATTGAGGAAAATTATCCGGAATCTAAAAATCAAAATGATGAAAGTAAAACAGACTCTGAAACTTTAGTGCAAACAAAACTTGAAAACGATAAAAATTCAATTAATGAAAATATTATAAGATCCTCTTCTAGAGAAAAGAAACAACCCATAAGATATCCAGAGCCAGAAATATATGAAGCAATGCTCGCTCAAGAAGAAACTTTAACTTTTGATGACATTTCCTCTTTGCCGTACAGTGAAAAACAAAAATGGGAACTAGCCATGGACGATGAAATGAAATCCATTAAAGAAAACGATGTCTGGGACTTAGAGGAATCACCATTAGACAGAAAAGCCATCTCTTGCAAGTGGGTGTTATGTAGGAAAAGAGACGGTAAGTATAAGGCAAGGCTGGTAGCTCGCGGGTTCATGCAGCAAGAAGGAATCGATTATACTCAGACATTTTCACCGGTTATAAACATGCCTGCCTTGCGTTTCATATTAGTTATTATGTTGAATGAAAATTTAAATGTTTATGTTTTGGATGTTAAAACTGCTTTTTTAAATGGTGAATTAAATGAAGTTATTTATATGGATCAACCCAAGGGGTATGATGATAATAGTGGTAGGAAATGCAAACTTAAAAAGAGTTTGTATGGCCTAAAGCAAGCCCCACGACAATGGTATGAAAAATTTCAAAATTTTGTAATTAAACTGGGATTTAAACAACTTAATTCTGAACCTTGTATTTTTGTAAGAGATGTAAACTCTAAAAAAATTATAATGGCTTTGTACGTTGATGACCTTTTAATTTCCGGTTCAAATGTTAGAGAAATTAATGTTATTATTGATATGTTATCTAAAGAATTTCAAATGTCAAAATCAGAAAAAGTTTCAGAATTTCTAGGTATTCGAATGGAATTTACTCCAGAAGGACTGTTTTTAGATCAGGAACATTACATTTTAAGATTGTTGAAAAAGTACAATATGCTTGATTGTAATCCTTGTTCTGTTCCTATTGAACCTAAATCAACCCCTGCTATGTTTGAAAAAGGTAATGCTTTTAATGGGCCTTATCGCGAACTAATAGGGTCTTTATTGTATTTAGCTTATGTATCCAGACCAGACATTTCATTTGCAGTCAATTGCTTAAGTCAACTCCAGGAACGTCCTACTGATATTGCCTGGAATGCCTTAAAGAAAATATTGAGATACTTGAAAGGTACTGCAAAATTAAAAATAAACTACAAAAAGGGTAATTTAGATGATTCGGATTTGTCTATATATGTAGATGCAGATTGGGGGTCAAACTCAATTGATAGGAAGTCTGTGTCTGGTTACATAATAATGTTTTGTAACTGTCCTGTATTATGGTGTGTAAATAAACAAAAGACTGTTGCTCTTTCAACCACAGAAGCTGAAATAATTGCTCTGTGCAAAGGTATTCAAGACATTTTATGGATGAAAAATATTGCCTGTGAAATTGTAAGTATTAAAAATGTTTTTGTGTATGAAGATAACCAATCATGCATCAAATGCATAACTAATGAAAAAAACTATGGGAGAATGAAACATATTGATATAAAACTGAAATTTATCCGTAATGTTATCAGAGAGAATCAAATTAAAATAGAGTATATTTCGACTGATAATCAAATTGCTGATATGATGACAAAATCTTTGCCTAAAGCTAAACTCCAAGCACTTTTACTCCAATGTAATATGAAAATATAATGTAAGATGCGATTAAGGGAGGGTGTTGGATTCTAATCGCCCATGACATCATACTGATTTTATATTACATCACTTTATGCATAAAATGATGATTGGCTATCTTATCAAAGATCTCTATTGGTTCTCTTATAAAGAGTTACTATTGGATAATCTAGAATCCTAACTAAAATCTATAAATACATGTGTTTTCCATTATGTTCTGTTCTGCTCTTTCTTGCTTGTACTCTGTCATGACCTACTGTAAATAAACTCCTTCGATCCCATATCAACGCAGGGTCTTTTTCGTTCTGAAACCACAATTCACATCAAAACTATAAGGAAGTTTTATTTCAAGTTTGGCCAGATTTAATAACCAAATAAAACTTGATTAATACATAAATATATTTGGTAAGAAGATTGTGATGACCAGTGATATCTTAATTTTTTTCAGAAAAAATTTATTCTTTATAAGAAAACATGAATTTAATAATATTAACAAAAATTACAAATTAAAGTATGTGTGGAATTGATATAAGCCTAAAAAAGTCAAATTTTATCCTTGTGTCCAAATGAACGTTTCATTGTTTACACTGTAAATTATGTGTGAATTTTAGAGAGTTGCGGATTTGTGGGAGTCTACTGTATAAAGAAAGATGCAGAATGTTAAGCAATAAAATTAATTAGTTTAACCTTTTATCTACAATATTATGAAAATTTTACATTCTAAAGCATTTTACATAAATTGTTTAAACTAAATTAAAAGATTTACATAATTATTTAATAAATTTTTGAAAGATTTAGAAGGATTAATTAAATTTGAATTTACAGGAATTTTGTGCAATATTTATAACTCCACTCAAATCTTTTATTTTAAATTGTTTTCTTAGTATTTTGTAGAATTATAAAATGTACAAATATGATGTTCTTACAATATAAATATAGAAATATTTCTGAACTGAAATCCCCCTCCCTCAGCGCCAAGAAATCTGTAAAGATACAAAGGAAAAGAAATCATCCTTTTAAAAATATTTTTCTTTTGTGTAGAGATGGGAATGCTCAGAAAAAACCCAGAAAAATTAGGAAAAAAACTTTTTTTTTTTTTTTTTTTTTTTTTTTTTTTTTTTTTTTTTTCAGAATTTTTATTTTTCAATTTTTCCAAACTGGCAAAATTGAAATTTCATTTGTAAAATAATATACTGAAAATTTTGTAATTGCTACATTCTCATATTGTTAATTTAATTTATTTTTATATTGAGTGTCCCACATGAAAACATTAATGTGGGTAATCTGATCTCTCAGCAGAAATCTGTTTGAGATGACTTAAAAGGATCTTTCACATTTTTTTCTAGTTTGAAACACAAGACCCTTCACAAAATTTCGCTTGAAAATAGACATTTCAGAAAAAAAATTAATCTCCAAGTTGAATCTTTTACAAATGCAGTGATTGAAGAAAAAAAATCTCATGTCATATAGCAGCTGAATCTTATCAAGTTGTATATATGTTTGAATAGCCTTATTAAAAATGTTTAAATAAGAACCTAAATATAGTAATAATTTCTAAATCATAAATTCTGATTATATTTTGTATAAGTATATACAAGAAGTTCACAATTTTACAAAAATAGGATTACATGAAAAAAATCTAGATATATAATTAAATGCAACTTCTCTTTTTAAAAATTAATTCAATAATATGCTGATTAATGGAAATGGTAAAAATAAAAATTTAACATAAAATTTGAAGCATGCATTTATTACTTTCTTCTATCTTTACAAGAAGTAAGTATTAAATTCATGAAAAATTTGACTTCCAGTTTTTGGTGTATTTAAACGTTTTAGAAGCCGTGTGATGATTGAACATGGTTTGGTGGTTTTTGGAAAATATCTGCCACTCTGTGGAGTCTGAATGTGACAAAAATTTTATGGGCACTCAATCTCAAGAACTGATGCATATAATTTCACAAAACTTTAGATTCAGTTACACCTTTATATAAACTCAAGATGTTTAGTTATTAGTGTACATCGCCCAACCGATGGTGCTGCTATGCTGCATTATTTATGATTTCCTCAATAGTTCTATCTCAAGAACTAATGTATAGATTTTCTTAAAACTTCAGATTAAGTTAGTCCTTGATATAATTTAGTGCTTATTACTTTTTGGTGTAAATCGCTCAACAGATGACGCTGCTATGCTCCATTATTCATGATTATCGCAATAGCTCTACCTCAAGAACTAAAAGACGATTTTTCATCAAACTACAGATTCAGCCAGTTCCTGATATATATTAATGTTGTTTAGTTTTTGGTATAAATTTCCCTATAGTTGGCACTACTATGCTGCATTTTTCAAGATTTCGTTATAGCTGATTAATTGAATGTTTTTTCAAGGTGTTGAATCTAAAATTGACCTTCATTTTACCTCCTTAATATACAGTAGTGTTGCAAAACATGGGCAGTTGGCATTAGAAAAGTACAACAGCGCTGAAAAGAAAAATCCATATTTTATTACAAGTAGGTAAATATGTTTCAAATGATTCTTTCCTTCTTGATTAAACTTTGAATTTTAGTAGTTTTCTAAAGCACAGTGGAAGTTTATCTCTGTGTGTTCCTCAAATAACGAGTATCTTCTACTTGTAGTGTTCTGTTTTCATAACTTTTGAGTTCCATTCTTAGAAATATAAAATTACCATATGGAAATATAATTGAATATGGTTTCTCACTAAAGAATGGAATACCAGATTTCAGGATAAAAAGAAAAAAAATATGTTTAATGTAACTTTTAAAAAATTATTTTGCTGGTTTCAGTGAGTGAAAATCCAACAATCAATAAATCCTATGCTGTTTTTTAGTTGCAGACCTGAGTAAGCCAAACTAAAACTTAGTTTTGTTTGAATTTAGATTAAAAAACTAAATCAAAACTTTTTTGAGTTGAGATTGAAAAGCTGTACCAAAACTGAACACATTTTTTAAAGGAAATAAAATTATAATTGTAAAAAAAAAAAAAAAAAAAAGTAATATTGTAAAAACATACATTTTTTAAACAAACAATGGAATTTTTGAATACTGATATTCATAATAATGATAAAACTGCAATAATTTATTTCATTAAACTAGTATCATTTACTTAAAAACTATACTTATGTAAATGGGATACATAATTTAATTCATTCCCAACTGTATTGGCTCAGGTTTTTACATTAGGTTAATTGGTAGTTAAACATGTAACTGAAAAATCATTTCAACAGAGATATGATATAACAAACAATAGAATTTAATAAAAATTCTTAAGCTGTGAAAAAAGAAAAAAAAAAACTAAACTTTTATAAGCAGGCTTTGCTTTTTTCTTTTTATTTTGTAATATAAAGTGAAAATAATTTTATTTTTGTACAAATGAATGGAAAAAAAAATTTTATTATTTAATATTCTCTAAGAAAATATAATTTATTTGGGAGAAACAATCATGAAAAATCAATTTTTCCAACTTTTCTGTTTTTTTCCAAAAAAAAAAAAAAAAAAAAAAAACTAAAAAACCAGTTTTTTTTTTTTCCACTACTTATATTTTTCCGGAAAATTTACATCTCTATGTGTAACCAATAATGCTTTTGGAATAAAATAAATTAAAACTAGTCAACATATTAAAAGAATTTTATAACAAATATTTTTAATGGTACTACTTATAAGTACTGTCTGTAGATAAAGGGTTAAGCCCATTTAATTTGAAAATACAGCAATACAGTATTTAAAAATCCCAATTGTGTGTATAGGGTACACGCCATAAAATATCAAATTTTAGGTGAAATTTCGAAATTTAAATTTTCTTTACTACTTTCTCCATTATTAGAATGATATATAGATTTCAAATTTTTTTTTTTCTTTTATAAAAATTGAAAAAAACCTTGCAATGAAGGGTTGAATTGATTTATACTGAATATGTGAAATAATGAGAAACAAGATATGTAAAATAAATACATATTTAATAAATTTTAGGAGAAAAATAGTTTTTGAAGAAAATCTACTTTAAACAAACAAATGGATTGCCATTAAATGGACCTATTCTTCCATCAATGTGACATCTTATCCAAATATATATATTTGATGTATTTATCTTAAAAGAGAAAAAAGTTTTGTGCATTATAAAGGCTTTTACATCATCTTCAACATTATTTTGATACCACAATTCATATTCAACAGTAGATGCATTCATAAAATTCAGATTCCATGGTTTCTCCCAAAATACATGAATAAGATTTTCAGATGTTTTTTGGCAAGATATATTTTGTACTTCTGATGGAAATAATCTCATATCAATGCTGTTCTTTATGACCGTACTTTTAGTACTATGAAGAGCATCTTTAAGTACAACTGTAAATGAATCTATATCTACAATTGTATCTTGATAAATCCTGTATAACCACTCTGGATTATAACAACATAAGAATGGTCTTACAATAGAATTCTTTATATGTTCCTGTTCTTGTAAGGGTAAATGCATAATGCCACCATGGTCTGCTGGATACTCAGGATGTGGAAATGTATTTTCTTCTATTTTATTTTCCCATGAATGATAAGTGAGTTTTAGACTGGGTATCTGGGCGAGAGTTTTATATGGTGTACAAATATTTGGACTGATTCCATAAGGAAAAAGTTCAATGATATGAGAATATGAAGGTAAAAACAGTGAAAGAATTAACAAAGATCCATGCATGGCAATAACAATTTTACTAGACATAACTTTTTTTATGACTTCAAGAACAGAGAATTCTTCAAGATTAGCTTCATGTAATTTTAGACTTGTATTAGTTTTAATAGTTTTTGCCAGTTCTTGAGAGTTTAAAATTTTACGGTTATGTTTTCTTGTAAGTAACAATGCTTTGTCGTTTTCTGATCTTTCATTTAATGAAAACTGTTTGAGGAAATAATTACGGAAATGTATCAAAGTAGGCGAGAGTAAATTAAAATCTTTATCCAGAGGTCCTTGAGGCTCTTTAAATCCATATTGATACCACAAGGAATGTTTATTAAGACCAACAATGGATTTTTCAAAACAGATTGTTTGGAATTCCTTATTTAAATATATTGGTTCTTTGTTCAAAAATTTTTCATATAATTCAGCATAAGGACCGAGATTCCGCCCATCAGCAAATGCCAAAAGTACATTACTTTTGCTGTCTAAAAGAAAATTTTCCCTTAGAGTAACATATACAGGAATCAAATCATCATGAAAAACGTGCATTAAATTTTCAGGATTGAAACGTTTTAAAAGAATAGTAGTTCCATGAATAAATTTCACACTAAAATTGTGAAATGCATAACTTGGTAAATCTATAAAGTTAAAGTATTGTGTATTATGATCATACACAGAAGAAAAATCTGTTAAAGCTGGAGAAAATCTGTTTTCAGGTACACCTATGATTTCAGATTTGAAATCATGAAAAAATATGAAATCGCCTAAAAGGGGATTGTAGCATAAATTGCTAAATCTGCAAACTCTTTCAGTATGATTATTTCCATGGCAATAAACAGATGAATACAATTCCCTATTACTTTTTGCATTTATATCTATTGTGATAAAATTTAATAATAATCTTTGGATATCCGGTATAGAGAAAACAACAAAAAGCATAAAATATAAATAATAATTAAAAATAAAGTCAGTAAAACGTGTGAACCACCCCGGCATTTACAATGTTCTTTACATGCAATTCTAATTTATATGTCAATTCTAATAAATGGTAAATAGATATTTTTTTGTCTTTTCCTGATAAAATTTACCAAGTATGTTGATTGGGTTAAATGTTTTTTGCTGATTCTCCCGACAGTAAACAATTCCTGATTTGAAAAGGGAAATTAATAATTATTTTCGTACTAATATTTTCTTAAACATCTTCTATAAATATTATTACAATCAAACGTTCGGTTTTAAATTTACTTGTAGAAATTTATACCTCTTGACTTTGAAACTTTGAATTGACATATCAATTTATACTTCTAAAGATAAACAACCAGAGAATGCAAAATTGAAATTCGATCATAATTGGATTCGATTTTAATAGAATTCGAATCGAGCGGATTGAGAGTTCTTCTTTCCGGTGTGATCAAGGAGGTGTTCAGCTTTTGCGCACGCTCAAGAGCCACAGGCATGGAGTGAGTTCCTATAGCGGACGGGATGTGCGTTCACTACTCACTACTGTGCTAGCGGTACTGTAACTATGCGCTGAGAACAGATCACGGATGTAATTACTTGTGGTGCCAATTATAAAGATAATCTGTTACAAATGAATGTGAGCTCGCTAGCCAAATGGTCATTAAATTATTCTTATTTACTTTAATATTTCTAATTTAAACTTAACGTACGCATCAACTAGCCAACTTTTAAAAAGACATTTTTATTCCATCGAAAACAAAACCATGTTGTTGCCAACAACACAAAAGAAAAAACAATCTATTTCCAACATCCTCCCACCTTTTGATAAATGGAATTTATCAAAACAATAAATATTCAAAATAATCTAAAAATAATATGACAAATAACTCTGTATAAACATAGTATTGAAGTTAAACAGAACTAAATATTATAATACAAACACTTGTAAATAAATAAGTTTAAAATATCTCTCAAAAATACATTTAAGAAGAACATAATAAGAAGTTCAGTCAGTCCTTATAACGTTTCGGAAATTTTACTATTGTTCCACATTTTCTCTGATCAGATGTTTTTTGCTTCTTAGATGATTGCTCCAAAAGACTAAGATATTCATCTCAGACTCTTCCTCGAAATTTTCTCCGTAGTCTTTGCTGGTACATCAATCTTTTTGATATGTTGACTTCATCCAAATGATCCAAATCAGGAACTCCCACCGTTCGAATATCTTGTATAAACAAAGATGGAGAAAGCGAAACTTCTTCTAAAAGATTTGGCCCCTTTTCATGACATTCATTCAATGAGGGGTGGTCCTTCCCATGACACGAAGTATCAAATACAGGTCTAATCTTTGTTGTAGAATTCTTCTTAAAATTTTTTGCTGCATACTGAGCTCTATCTTTAGAATCTACATACCTATTTTCGCTGTTATTTCTCTCTGGATTTTGACCTCTATCTTTAGAATCGGCATACTTATTTTTCCTGTAATTTCTTTCTGAATTTTGATCTCTATCTTTAGAAACTATATATCTGTTTTCCCTAAGATTTGCTACTGATGTACCTTTTGTGAACAATGAAGTTATTACATTACAGGCCCGGACTGGCTAGGTCGGCTGGTCGGCGATCGCCGAGGGCCCCCGGCCCAAAGGGGCCCGGAAGTGCAACTCAAAAAAGGAATATGCGATTTTATAATTACTACTTACATAAGAAAAAAATTGAGTATTTTCCAATAATAATATGCGTTTACAGTAAATTTTAAACAATTGATAGTTTTTTCATGGTAACTTATATAGTTTTGTCGTGTCATGTCGTTGGACAGACGGAATAGGGCTGCTGACTGATACATAGCCCTTTCTGCAGTACTCGTAGAATCAGATTCAGAAGGCATCGCGACGCTCACTTGCCAATCTTGTATAGTATAATTGTAACTAGGGCAATTTCACAGTGTGGTCAACATGAAGCAGTTATACGAAAGCGACAATACGAAAAGGAAATAAAAAAAGGAGAAATTTTTAAACATTGAAAAATGTTTAAAAATTTTAATACTTGGTTAAGTAGTAAGAACGACCCAATTCCACTCAAATGGCAAAAAAAAAAAAAAAAGTTAACATACAATTAAGATCCTTTTAAAGAATACTACAAACACATTTATGAAATATTTTATATTTTAAATTATACTTTAAAATCATGATATTTTCTCAACATAGAAAATACACGATAATAACAATAATGATTACTTAGAAGCCTAGATTTCTGAACATTCAAATAAAGATTCATTATAAAATTAATGTAGTTTAGATTTAAAGAAAAAAAACGGTAAAAACGTGATTAACTTTTGAAGATGTATTATAAAAAATATATTTGTGAAAATATTTCTCTGTCATTTATTAGAACTTCTTTCAAACCTAAAGGAGTTAGTTTCTGACACATTTCTAAATTCATTTTCTTCGGACATACATAAATTTTGCTGTTTTTTTCTTATTCAGAACCTATGTAATCGAATGTTGTCTTCCATTTTTTGATAAAGACATTATATCTTTTAGAAATATTGTCAAAGTTAGCATTTTGAATTGAATTTTTGGAAGCGATATCATTGAAAAGGGGAAAAACTTGCAGTCACGCGACAAAAATCTCTCACCATTTAATAATTTATTTACCAAAAATAGAAAAAATATTCTATTGCCAAATCCTTCAATAGTCACGCATGTCAATTTTATGCATTTACAGTTAAAAATTAGTCAGAAAGAAGTTTCGCGTTATTGAGAAGTGGATTGAAAACAAATCTAAGTTATACTTCCAAAGATTTCATTAACAGAAATTTATTATCGCTATTAATATTTTTAAAAACATAGTAACAGCCCTACACATTCTGAGAACATTTAAGTCCAGTTCTGGCCCGATTCTACTACGTAGAAAAAAAGTGCACACCTGATCACGGCCTTAGGTATGAGTCTGCTGAAAAAATTAAACCCTGCCTCTGATACCACATAACTGTCCGATGCCCGCGTTTTTGTTTGGATGGTGTCAAACTAGCATCGGCTCGTGAAGCACATTTATACTCATTCTTGCGAAAGTCATTCCCTGAAAGCGGATCATATTTTATCGTCTTCGTTTGAGTTTTTATATCAGATTGGCAAGTTACCTATTTTTTTTTTTTTTTTTTTTTTTTTTTTTTTTTTTTTTTTTTTTAGCACTCCCGCTAAATTTTTTTACCTGACCGAGCTGGATACGGGTCTTGGGCCAAACCCGGGCCCATGCAAACCTCTACAACAAATAATAAATTCAATGTTCTGTAATATTATTTTAAAAGACCCATATGATAGCATAATATGCAGCATTATGGTAGGTAGCACTCCAGATATTGCTGTTACAAGTTGCAGTTGCTATGGACCCACCAGTGGCCGAGAGGTTCTGACCTTCAAATTCATAGATGGTAGTTGCTTTATCCGAACCCAATCGCAACCGTCGGCCTAACCGTTCGGAGTTTTCCGTGGTTTTCTTCGAACCTTGCATTTCCTTGCGTATAAATACGGATTAGGTTCTCTTACAAAGATGCCCACGGAGGGCACCCCTCCCCTTAGGGCATATGTCCCACGTGTAGATAATTGGCCAGCATAAAACACAAACAAACAAACAAAGCGTCATCTATGCCCGTCAAGGAAAGGTATGTGAAAGATTTTTAGGAAAACAGACTCTCTAGTAAGCGGAAGATTCACAGTTCGAATCGTGATGCTGGAATTTGAAGTTTTCATACTAACTAGGGAACTGCAAGAAGTGTAAGTCACCGATTTTAACGGAAGTGGTATCGTTGGAACGATCTCATTATAAGGAGTAAAAGATTCAATAGAACTACCCGTCGGAAACGAGTCCTTTTCGAGATATCTGACAATTTATGTAATGTAGCTAGTGCATACTTACTGGGGAAGCTCAAAAAAATTAGTTTAGATTTTGAAGAAAGTGTTCTTGTCGGAAAGATCTCCGTGAGGAGTAAAAAATTCATAAGAACCACCCATCGGAAATGAGCCGATTTTGAGATATCCGATAATTTAAGCCACGTAGCTAGTAAATACTGAGGTAGTGCACACCTAACAGAGGACCGCAAAAAATTGTTGTCTCGATTTTGACGAAAATGATGTCGTTGGAAAGATATCATATTGAGAAGTAAAAAACTCAATGAAGCTTCCCAATCGGAAATGAGTCGTTTTCGAGATATCCGACAATTTATGTAACTTAATGCAGTTTCCTAGTAAGTGTCCATTAGCTACGTGATACAAATTGTCGAATATCTTGAAAACGTTTCATTTCCGACAGGTAATTTCATTGAGTTTTTTAATCCGCCCAATAATATCTTTTTAGCGATACTACTTTCGTTAAAATCGAGACTAAAATTTTTTGCAGTTTCCCAGTAAGTGTTCACTAGCTACGTGACATAAATTGTCGGATATCTCGAAAACGGCTCGTTTCCGACGGGCAGTTCCATTGAGTTTTTTACTCATCACAATGAGATTTTTCCAACGATACCACTTTCGTCAAAATCGGTGACTTACACTTCTTGCAGTTCCTTAGTAAGAGAGATTTAAAAAAAAAATCGTACTTTTTGCCGATTTAAGTGTTTATATTATTTTTTTATCACTAATATTCATATTATATATTTTTTAATTACAATTTCTTTCTATTTTAAAAACGAGCTATTCATTAATGATTCAGCATTTTAAATTTCGTTTAAACATTCTTTTTCGTTTTTAAAAGTTTTAAATTTTATTTATATTTTCGCTATTTTTCTTTTTATTTTGCGTTTTTAAAGAATTTTGCATTTCGAATTTTATTTAAATAATTTAATTTGAACATTTTTAATTTAATTTAAATAAATAACTTCCTTTTACTTTAAATTTATTGATGTTACCATCTGTGTAAGAATTTAATAATTATAAATCAACAATTTGGATTTATTAATTAACCCTTAGACTACCAAAAAAAAGTATATGCAAGAACTACCATTCGGGTCCATTGGACCCATATGTAAAATATATAGGATTTCAAAATATACAAAACACCCATTTATCTACAATGAATATATTTGTTATTAATGCACCTTATACAATATATAAAAGTGATATATATAGTAATAAAGTAATATATATAGTAATAGAGTAAGAAAGTAACACATACAGTAAGAAAGTAATATATATAGTATATTATAATGACTACAAAACGTTTTTCATCATAATAAAATTATTCTGTACATGAAGTACAAATAACGACGGAATGTTCTCCGCAAACATTTTTCGTACACTTCTTGCATAATGTTCGTGTTTTTCGATCTTTTTTAGAGGGACAAATATGACATCTTGATTTTTTTCGTGGCGGTTCAAAACTATTTGCGTAAAGTTGTTCTGAAGTAGATGTTGAGACGGCGATACCTCCTTCACCTACTAATTCTTCTGCAAGTTGAATAATGAAATTCCGCCTTTTTTTCATTTTCGGATCACATTCAGCATTCAGTGACAACCATATTATGTATGCATTCATCGCACTTATATCGATCATATCCTTACTAATATTATAAATCGGAAAGTGAGTTTGTTTGTTTGTTCCGCTTTCACGCCGTAACTACTGAACCGATTGCTTTGAAATTTTGCAGACGTAAAGTTAGAAGTCCGGATTAAATAACAGGGTAATTTTTATTTATTTTATTCAAATATTTTCCTTAATAATTCAAAATTTAATTATTTTTCATACAAAATCAATAGGCATTTTTCAGATAAAATTTAACCATTTTCCTTTCCTGTTGCCAAGAAAATAAAAAATTGGAATAGTAATTTTTCAGCGGCAATGAATTTTTAATAGAAAACTTCCACGCGAAAAACTATAATAAAATAATTTAAAAGAAAATAAATATGACGTCATGTTTGAAATAAAAATAAAAGGTGTAATTTTTATAATACATTTAACAAGGATATTTGTTTAGTTAATGGGAATTTTTGTGTAAAATATGGTGACATAAATTAAAAGTAAAAAGAATGAAAAAGAATTATATTTTTAATAAAATGGTTCACTCATGAAAACGTGACGTCATAGTTGAAATAAAGCAGGTACTTTATAGCAGTCGTTAAAAATACAAGGGGTATGAATATCAGTAGCTAATGGAGCGAGATAAATAATGACGTCATGTTTAAAATGAATCAGAAATATTTTTTACTTATACTAATTAATAAGTTATAAGTTACATACAAATGAATATTTTTATTCAAAACTCATAATTATCAATGGAAGAAATTTTTTGTGGGGAAAAGGTGGAAAATAAAATCACTGATTAATATATTTTTGGCTCGATTTTTTAACACTTTCGAACAAAGTTGAAAAGTTATTATGCTTTAGGTTTGTCTGTCTGTCTGGTCGCTTTCCAACTTTCGTAAATATACTCCGATTTCCATGAAATTTTTGGACATTATTAACGTTTACCTAGCACGAATACCTATTGAAAATGAAGTTTCTACCATGATTAGTTTATTTACAGGGATAGTCAAAAAATTTCCTTATATTATGGCATTATGGGGAAAATCGTTTTAATTAAATTTAACGATGTTACAGCCTGTAGAACATATTCAAATTTATATGCATTTACAAAGTGCACTAAAATATGCATTTTGTAAAGTATGTAGTGAAAAGGGCACTTACTATTCATTTACAGGGTCAGACAGAAGAATTCCATTGCATAGGAATAAAGGGAGGAACAGTTTCCGACATATTTTAATTATGGTAAACGATTTCATGTATAATCAAATTGATATATGTTGCTGAGGCTTAATGTAAGTTATTTTATGCATAATACGAAGTGCATAGCATTTACAGGGACACACAAAAGATTTCAAATATTATATATTCTATCCGAAGTACTGTATATCATGGATGATGACTGTTGCATGGATGAAATGCATTTTGAATTATGATATGTGCTTTTAAGTTTCGCTAAATGTATGCATATTAAGTGGAGAATATAAATTGTAATAGTATAAATAGTTAAATTTAGATATACAGGGTTACACAAAAGATCTCGGAAAGGTTACTGAATATGAGCGTAATTTACTTAAAGGTGGTTTTTAAATAAAATATGCATTTTTATTTTGAACTGCATTTAGTAAATTAAGAAATGTTTGTAGTATATATATATAATGATAAACAGGGTCCCGCAAAGAACTGGATACAAGGTTGTCTTCGGATGATAATTTCTGAAAATGTAATTTAGGTAGTAATAAAAAATATTTTTGTTTGAAATAAATTTTAGAAAGATACTTTCGTGTATTAAAGGCACTTGGAAAACTACAGGGCTGAACAAACGAATTCAAGAATGTTTCTATCTATTAGTATTAATCGCCGAAAGGAAAATTTTGACCAGCAAACAAATTAGCAAATAGGGATTATCAAAAGTTTTCTTTACCATAAATTCGCGATAAAAAGTTAATTACACATGCTTTTCATCATCGAAATTTTTTGCTTGATTGATCAATTATTTCTTCTTTAAATGTTATGTGAACGAAGTCACGGGTAACTGCTAGTACGATATAAAACTAAAAATTACTATGATATAAAAATTTCGTTTGATTCAAAGTTTCTTTAATAAAAAAAAGGAAAAAAACTGACCAGCGTAGCGGGCGAAGGCTGCTAGTTATAAAATACAATCAAAGGCCACCGACGTGTCATGCGTTTCACACTATATGTTCTTACCATTTTGTCCATCGTATCTACTCCGCCTTTGGTTTTATTATAATGTAGGATTATTTGTGGCTTTTTTTCTAAGCTGTTGTCAATATCATAAGTGTTATGCATTGTGCTTAGCAAAGTAACAATTCTACCTTTTCTGGGACAGTAAGAGATGATGGTCGCCTTCTCTTGAAACCCAAATAAAGTAGAATATACAGAACGATGTTTTGGATTTGTGAACACAGCGGGTTATTCAGGTTTATTTTTTCGAATTGTTCCAATAAGAGATAATTTTTTTGAAGTAAGATGTGTTGCTAATGCATATGATGTAAAAAAGTTATCACATGTAATATTACGAGCAGAATTTTCAATTTCCTTCGTCAATCTTTTAACTACATTTTCTCCCTGATGAGATTCTCTTACTTCATTTTTGCCTGTATATAGTTCCAGTTTCCAAGCATACGATGTTACGCTGTCACAAATAACCCAGAACTTCAATCCATACTTTCCAGGTTTAGATGGCATATACTGACGGAAAGGGCATTTTCCACGAAATGAAACTAATTGCTCATCGACAGTCATAGACCAATTAGGAATATAAGGGTCTTGTAAATAGCTATTCCACAATTCAAAGTATTCTCTTATTGGCTCTAATTTATCAGTTGATCTTCTTTTACGCCTCTCAGCAGCATCATCAAATCTTATGACACGTAATATACTTGTGAATCTATTGCGACTCATAATGTCCCGAAATATTTGTCTTCCATTTTTTATGCTCCAAAGTTCGCTTACAGTTTCATTTTTCGATTTATATACTCCAATAAGTAATAAAAGTCCGATGAATTTTTTAAGTTCTATAATATCTATAGGTTTCCACTCTTTATCGAATACTCTATTGCCTTCCGCGTTTGTCCATTTTACTATAATTTCCAAAAGTCTTTTTCGGAAATAGATAAGAAATGAGGATGATATGGAATCCACTTCACGATTTGCAAATCTTGAAGGTCCAGATTTTTCACGTAAAATATTGATTTCAGTACGTCTTCCTTGTGGTCTGGCAACTTCATTCTTATACCAGATCTGTGAATTATTTTTGGAAACAAAAGTAGAATTTGAAGTACTTGTGGTTGCTACATTTACTTCATTGGAATCATTATCAGATTCTGAGTAGGAATCAGAAATTTCATTATGTATTTCAACATAATATACTTCACCTTCATCAGACGACAGATTTTCATCATCGGTGTCGAATTCTATATCGTCCGGATTTTCCATAATTTTTTGAATTTCCTCTTTTTTTCTGTTCATTTTCAATTCAGTTTTTAACAAAAAATAAGTTAGGAAATAAGAAAATGATGAATATTTGTAAAATAACAAAGCACGTACAAACTACACTTATTACTTGTCTTCAAATATCAAGTCCTATTTTCAATGAAAAGACTCAAAAACATCAATAGACACCATTCGCTCACTAACTGTGTCTGTTGATAAATGACTCTCTGAACCAGAAGTAACCTTTTATATATAGAGCACGAAGTTTACTAGATCAGTCTAGAATGTTCTCAAATCTTCATTATAAAGTCGCCAAATTTGGCGAGATTGGCGCTAAAAATCCATCGCCAAATGGGCGATAAACAGCCAATTATGGTAACCCTGTTCCTCCTCATGATTTATGGCAACCCTAGAAAAAGAAAGCAACAGTATATTACGTTTGTTTTAATGTTGGGTCCAATGGACCCGCGTGGTAAACAATGAAACAAATTAAAAATAGGTAAAAAATTTCGAACAAAATTTTAATCGCAATTGCATATACATAGAGGAGACAATTGCAGGAAAAGTCATGTAATCGCAAAACTTTGAATGCTATTTTTCATGAGAAAAATTTACATTAAATATTGCTGTCGGGTCCAATGGACCCGTCTGGTAGACGGAAGGTTAAAGGTTAAGTTGTTTTGGAAGATATATTAAAGGAAATACTCTGCGCTATCTGCTTTTTTTTTATTACTGTTATGTCACTTTTAATATTTACTTAGGTATCACAGTAGGATTTAGATTATTATGACTTCAACACAGTCATTTGATTGCGAAAACTAAAAATATACCTCACGCTCATTTTTAAGTAATAACCACTTAAAATTAATAATACTTATTTTTTTTTCTAGCATGGAATTAGTTTAGGTATGGTGTGAAAGTAAGTTAACAAAGTTACAAAAAGCTTACATTTTATTCAACTATTTTCCAAGTGACAAAATAATCTAAATGTTTTTTTTTTTGTTTTTTGTTTTTTTGGCCATCCAAGCCTAAATTTAAAAATAAAATATAATATTCTGTTTTCGCTAAATTTCCCGTAAGGGGCCCCTTTTCAGTCTCTAGCCGAGGGCCCCCAAAGGAGCCAGTCCGGGCCTGTTACATTAATTGAAGAGCAGTCAAATTTTTCTCCAGGCACTTTGCCCATGATAAGCCAACCTAAAAACGTTTCGTATGCAACTAAGCCACACTTAAGTTTATGCATGTTTCCGGTAAATAGTTTACCACAAAAATCTGCTCCTATCAATAATTCTATATCAGGATAACCTTTTCCATAATCCCCAATCCATATCTTCTTTTCTTTTAATTCCTTATTCCACGATCCTTTTTTAAGCCTAGGGATTTTACCACAGATTTTTGGCTGATCCAGCACTTCTATATCACAGGAAAATTTTCCACTGAGTGCTTCAAGTTTTAGTTTGTAAAGATTGTGATTCTTTTCTTCAGTTTTAAATCCACCAAACAATGAATGCGTTAAACTTTTTCTTTCTATTGGATTCAGACCCAAATTTTCAGCAGTACTTTGTAAAATATACGACTTCTGAGAACCGCTGTCAGTCAATACTCGGGCTTGACGTTCTTTACCTTTTGACTTCAATCTAACTATCAGTATTTGAAGTAACACTTTCTCTGATACACAATGACTCGACAAACTGACATCTGAGACTGCAGAATCAGAGTGATGTTCAGTCGTTTGAATCCCAGTAACTTTGTTAGCTGGCAATTCCGGACACATCAAAACTAAATGTCTTTTATTGCATAAAATACATTTGATGTTAGCTTTGCAAAATTTTGAGCAATGACCGATTTTAAAACATAGGAAACAGCATTTTTTGTTTTGTAAAATTTTTCGCTTTCGTTCCAAATTAAGATTTTGAGCGTTAAAACATTTTCTACTATCGTGTAATTTGTTACAAAAGACGCAAGAATTGTTTACTTTCTTTTTATCAATAGTTCCTGAGAACAAATCATTAGCAGTGGGCGGCACAAAATGCTGCGATATTTCTTTTCGTTGACGATATTCATTTATAAAGCTAGATTTTGCCAAACGAATTCGTTCGTCGCTTTCAACTTCCGTCTTCAAAAAGGATAATAAATTTTTAAATTTTTCACCGTAAACATTATTAGAGAAATCGGTTGTAATATTGCAAAGATTTCTTAACCATACTCTGAATAGCTCTTCCGGAATACAGGATTCCACAAGCGGAAAAAGCATTGCAGAATATTTATCTGAGGTTAAGCCTATCGATTCTAGAGCTCTTAAATAAGATTCTAGCTTATCATACAAGTTACTAGTGTTCATTCTATTTTTAGACTCTGTAGAATTTTAAACAACAAGTTTAAGAAGTTGTCTGACATAAAACTCAATTAACAGTTCATCGCGCCCAAATCGCGATTTTAAACTTTCGATGGCCTTTTCATAATTTTCACTAGTCGGTGGAAAACTATCAATTATTTCGCGAGCTCTTGTACCTTCACTTATGCACTGAATTAAATATTGAAATTTATCTTCATTTTCAATTTCATTATCTTCATGAATTCTTTTGAATTGGCTCCAAAAAGCGAGCCAATCTTTAATATCTGAACTAAATTTGATCAACTCTATTTTTGGTAACTTTAATTTCTTTTTCGTTACAGGCGAGTTAGTTACTGAGTTCGTATACTGCGATTTTAACTCTTTCTCTAAATAAATTTCTACACTTACGCTAACTTTATCCATTTTTTCATTATATTCCTCTATAGCGTTGTATTCAGCTTCATACTCTGCCATATCGCAATTTTCTAACATGTTATTACTTATCTCATTGTCTAAATCTGCCAAGCGACTGTAAATTCTTTTTAAACTCGCAAAAGTAGATTTAATATTTTCCTCCTTAGGATTATCTTCTTTTAATAAATTCGTTAATGCGTTGTAAGTTTTAGAAAAATTAACTCTAACAGGAGAGCGCTTTTTAATTAATAGATCCATATTCATTAAACGAAATAAAGTAAAATGGTACCTTTTTAAATATCACGTCCGGGTCACCAGTAATGTCGGTAGTATCTCCCTGAATATTATATCATTCAGTCGTACTTATTTATTAAAATATTTTATCTGACTCCATTAAATTATTCTTATTTACTTTAATATTTCTAATTTAAACTTAACGTACGCATTAACTAGCCAACTTTTAAAAAGACATTTTTATTCCATCGAAAACAAAACCATGTTGTTGCCAACAACACAAAAGAAAAAACAATCTATTTCCAACACGCTGAGCTTGCAACCAGACGATACGGGTTCGAGACCTTCGCTGGCCAAAAATTAGTTTTTTTTTTCTTTTTTCTTTTAATTATTGGTTGCTTTTTATTAATAAATAAGACATTTTTATTAAAAGTAAATTTTATATTAATAATACAGAAGCGCATGTATTTCTATTATAATAATAAAATACTTATTTAAATACCAGAAAATAGTGTTTTTTAAGAAGAAAGGGTACTTCTAGGTTATCCCGTCGACCAAAAAATTATCGCCAAACTATAAGATTAAATGCCAATAATGTCGTGAATGTCACATTCAGTGACATTAAATGCGATTCACGTGTTCAAAATGTCATTAGTGATTTTTATTTCAACTTTTTATTAATATTTTTAATAATATTCTACTAATTAATTGTTTTTTTGTTATTTAAAATAAAAATTATGTCAACATGTATACTTTGGCTATTAGTTTGGCGATTTGTATAATTTGGCGAAATTGGTCAACGCGATAACCTAGAAGTACCGAAGAAAGTTTTACATTTGAACCCCTTTTAATATTCTAAGTATCGTTCCAAAGTGATTTACATATACATATTAAGCAAATGAACACCAACAACAAAAAAATAAATAAATAAATAAAGATGTTGTGTGACAATATCCGTTTACGCGTAAAATAATTTCTTGGTGTTTTTCATTCATTCTCTCTTTTCTCTTTTTTAAGTAGTTTAGAAGTGAGTTTAAGATGCAAATCAAATTTTATAGTATTAAAATGCGCAATAAAAATATTATAAAAAGCAAAATGTAATAGATATACATTTTTAAAACTAAAAATATCTCATAGCTGCCAACTCTTCTGATTTTTTAGCCCGGAAAAATTTAATGGAATTTTTTGATTTATTTAATCAGCTGATTATGGCGATTTGAAATGGTAAAATTTTCTGTAAAATTTTTCCGGGCCAAGAAAGCGGAAGATGTTGGCAGCTATGATATCTGCACCTATATTTTTTTAAAGAGATATCTCTTTTAAAAATATTAGTTTTGTAAGGAATAAAGTATGATATGTTTTTCATTCTTTCTTTTCTTTTCTTTTTAAAAAAAATACTTGAGGCGTAAGTTTAAGATGCAAATCATGTTTTATAGTGGTAAAATACACAATAAAAATATTATAAAAAGCAAAATGTAATAGATGTACATTTTTTAAACTAAAAATATTAGTTTTGTAAGGATTAGAATGTTAGTCTGTTATCCGCACTTTATTAAAATATGCAATTATTAAATAAGAAATATCTATGTTAAAACCTTCTCTGAAAAATTTTCTAATTAACAGTGCAAATTCCATTGAAATACATTCAGTATACCAGATTAAAAATAAATCTATATGTACGTTGATATCATATTCTTGGTTGATAACAGCAATTTACTTATCGCGAAAAATATAAAGCAACAAACAGTAACTCCTGCCTTTTTTTGTTGTTGTTGTTTGTTTGTTTTTTTAAGTGTGTTCCGAAATTGATACACAGCCACTGGTACTCTTTGGAGACAAAAACAGCCAAAATATCGAGCTGTTTTTTTCAGTAATTTTAATGTCTCTAAACATAATAATTACGTTTTAAATTAAAATTCTTTCTGTTTGACCTTATTTTGAGAGTTCGCGTAACTAGCGTAAGAAATTATTTTTATAAAATCCATATGGTTGTCGGAAAAACATATACAAATACTGCAAGTCGTCGTTTGATTGCCGACACAGAACATCAGCGCCAGTTTTCCCCTATAGTCCGTTTGAATCGCGGATAAATCATTTTTAAATAAATAAAATTGTTAAAAAGTTAAAATTTTTAAACTCCCAATTGAATTGTTAAATTGTATCAATCAACCTACCAAGCAAAGCACAACCAATAAAGCAGAAGCACAAAATGCACAATCACGTGATCAAATCACCCTCATATATATATATATATATTTTTTTTTTTTGAGTAGCGCGCGCGATTTTTGATCAAGGTTGGTTGTCATATTTTAAGTGCTGATAGGGCTTAATTAGATGAAATAGGTCACGTGATTCTTTTCCGGAATAGTTTAGATTTTATTTGAGTGACCACAGGTATGTATTTCTGTTACGAGAATCATGTTTTGGAACGATAAAGGTATATAGTATGTGCATTTACCTATTTTGAACCATAAAAATGATGCAATAATTGAATAACTTTAAAATTCCCTTCTTCGATATTACCTACTCTATGCTTAATCTTCTAAGTGCGTGCGCGCAAAAATTGTGTCAGCTGAACACGGCCCAAGATTCACCTTCGCCGCGCGCGCTCACTCAGTATTCAGAAACATGGAGTGAGTCATGAACCTAGATAGAGAGGTAGGTTATCTCTCTATCTAGGTTCATGGAGTGAGTCTTCATAGTAGCTTTCAATGGCTCAATGCTCGATTCTGTGCATTTAGGAACAGATAAAGAACGCACGTAGGGTTCACTCAATGACCTAAGATACTTAGACACCACAATGGCAACCTTTTCGTAGGCTGACATCGTTGCCTTCCGTCACGTGACGGAGGGCAGATTTAGCGCGCCAAACCGGTTTTTCTCCCGACCGCATTTCTGTCGCTTGTAGTTTCGCTTCTATGTTTACATATGTTTTAGTGCGAGAATGAAATCTGAAAGTTGCCAATAAAGCGATCATCGCCAAAACACAGCATCTTTTCGCCAAAGATGTTGGATTCGAAACCATGCCGAGATAACAATGGGATGCGGCTTCTACGTATAAGGAAAGGGCATGTTTACAAACAAACACTTCTTTCAACCAATAAGGAAAGGGCAGCTGACGTCACTGTGGACGAATTACTGTGGATAAGCGAGAAAAACCTGTCCGTTCATTAAAGACTGATGCTGTACGGATGAGCTCCGGGAATTTGATTGGTCTACGTTTGGAAGCTCTGTGATAGGCGATGATACGATTGGCTTACGTTGCCAAGACGATTCCTGCAATGATCGCTTTGAAAAAAAATGTAATGGTAGATTGGTTAACGAAAGTGTTTGTTTGTAAACATGCCCTTTCCTTATCTACCGCTAAATTTTTGTCCTTGCGATCATTGTAGGATTCATCTTGACGACGTAGCCCAATCATAGCAAGCAGACAACCATGATAAAATTTGTAGACCAATCAGAATGCCTGAAGAGTCGGAGCTATAAGGAAGCACGTGTGAAAACAGCTTGCCCACACTAATAAGAGCCCACAGTGACGTTAGCTGCCCTTTCCTTATATTAGAAAGTCAATGGGTTCACTGTGAAATTTTAAACACTGAACGGACTAAAGTAGGTGATGCTTTTCCCGAAATTTTTAATTAACACAGATATGTGTTTCTGTTACGAAAACCAAGTTTTAAAAGGACAAAGAAATATAGTCGTTGGTTTTACCTAATTTGAACCTCCCTCACTTCCATAAGAAACTCTCTTCAACACTCCATGGGATATCTTCTGAGCGGGCGCATAGCGTGAGCTGCATAGAGGTCTGCACGGGCCGAAATTTCCAGGCCCGATCCCGGCCCGAACGAAATAAATATTGGCCCGGCCCGAAAGTTAAAATTTCGGCCCGGTCCGGAAAAAAGTTTAAAATTTGGCCCGAACCCGGCCCGACTCGAGTGAATTTCTACAGAACATTGATCTTTACTCTTACGGAAGAGTTCTGACCAAAAAAGCTTATATTAGCCTCTTTTTTTCCATGTTTGTAATCCCCATTTTGGCAGAGGTGCTGTAGGCTGCGATATTTATGTTTTTAATGAACCTTTGTTTGTTGTATGTAAATGTTTCAGTTATCATTAGTATTATTAATCATATTCCATGTAATGGAGACAAAAAAAAAATCTAAAAAATGGTATATGGTAAAAGTAAAATTTCCTAATACGAATCTCTTTAGAAGAAAAAAAATAAAAAAATACGTCCCCTTCTTAACAGATGTAAATATCTAAAAATTTTTTTCTCGCGTATTGTTGTATTCATTTTGCATGGATCAACAGTTTAAAAGAAACTTGCAGTTTTCAGTTTAAAAGAAAATTCTGTCATAATCATGTTTTTTTTATGTGTTTAATTCTATTTTAAAACGCCTAGTAATCTACGATATTTTAAAAGGAATAAATTCTAATGTTTAGTTGTAAAATAATGACGGCTTAAAAGTATATGCCTTTTTTTCAAAAATTTTTGGACAAAGCCAAATTTTATGAAGAGTCGAGAAAAGGATTTTCATATAGGAAGATTCAATAGGAGCTGAATATTTTGGTCCGTAAAACTAGGAAGAATGAAATCAGTCTCGGCTTCGTACGAAAAAGTTAGACCCGGCCCGATACTCCAGCAAAAAAATTAAGGCCCGAGCCCGGCCCGAATGAAATTATTGAAAATCGGCCCGAACCCGGCACGCGAAATTTTAAAATGGAGGGCCAAAATCACAGTCCGGCGAAATCCAAACACTTCATTGGTCATTGAGTCGAGTCCTTGTCAGAGAACAATCGCTTAGCGGTAGGGGAAATGTCGCCTTACTCCTTCTTTCGAAAAAAAAATCGTAGCGGCAATTTTGATGTAAATCTTATCTGTTTTTATTTATACGCTATTTTTCATTCGCATTTTAGATAATGTCATTAAAATATCTTAATTGAGTTAATTTCGATGTTTTATCGTAAATAAGAACAGACGGTAACGATTGCTTCAAAATTACTTTACTCCTCACTCTTTTTCTAATGGAGAAACACGTTAACACCATACCACACGACCAATGAGGTCGTTGGATCACACCTGACTGCGATTTTGGCCCTCTATTTTAAAATTTCGCTCCCGGCTGGTGCAGACCTCTAGAGCTGCATATCCGAAGCCAATCTTTGGGCGTGTTCAGCGCAACTTACCGGTCATTTACCGAAGTGGGAAATGTTACCGACCGATTGTAAAGCAATACGAAATGAAAATCAAGGTGAATTGTGACGTTAGCTACAATCCAATGGGATAGTTTTCATTGGTGCTACAATTTGCTTTCGTATTTCCCGACAGTTGGTCGGTAACATTGTTCACTTTGGTAAGTTGCGCTGAACACGCCCTTTGTTAACATGCCCTCTTGGTTATCACATAATTAAGGTTATTTTGGTTATCACATTATGTTTTCCTGCATCTATAGATGTAAAACTATAGTTTTCCATTTTTTTCATATGAAAACATGGAAAGTATATAAGTATATACTTTTGATTGTAGGACAAACACAATGCTAAATCTACGAGTAAACCACTAATGTTCTTAATTTTTGGCTATGCACCACTTCACCTCCGGTAGATATGCACTGTAAAAATTTTGGCCCTTTTGCTGCATCGTCACTCTTTAGCTTTTATAGAATACTTCTGATTTGACCATGTTTCCTATAAAAGCGATTGAGTGACGATGCAGCAAAAGGGTCAATTTTTTTACAGTGGGGATCATTAATATTCCCCTATTATTACTCTTCCATAAAAAGGGTTTTTCTTGTGCTCGATGACATAGGTTTTGTGCTGTCGGCTCTTGGACTAGTAGCTGAGTTCACGGAAGAAAATTTGCTTACACAAAACACGGAAATTTCCATGTTTTGTGTAAGCAAATTTTCCGATTGGTCAATCTCGTTTCGCTAGCAGAGTAAATCTATTTGGTTCCCAACCATTGTGTTTTTAGGGTGGCGTATAGGGCAATTGCAATTGACGTCATACTGGAGGTCACACACTATAGCAATAGACAGTTCTAATTGGTTGAACTACCCTGACCTCCACTTGAAATACAATGGCTATCAGCTGATTGCAAGTTCATAAAATAGATATCTTAAAGTACCTTTATTTATCAGTGCTACAAGGATATATCCTGGCCAGCTGCATCATTCTGCTTTCCTTGTGGCAACATGAAAATTCTAAACTGTGGTGGTCATTGTTGTTGAGTTGAAGATTAGAGTATTGTTTGTGATTATAAAGTTTATTTAGTAATCTTGTCTTCTCCGTTAAATCATGTCTTATGCATATTTATTTAAGTACATCATCATTGGTGATACAGGTATCAATTTGATTTTATATATTCATATCTCATAGTTTTTCTTTCCTTATTGATCACACATATGTGCCCATTCTGATGACTAATAAGGTGCGTCATGCGTGTCAAATCAAAAACTAATCTTTTAAAATTATTTTTACCTTCATAAGTACACGAATAACTTTGCAGATTCCTATGTATCAACAGATATAATTTTCTTTTTCTGATCTACGCAGAATTTTAAATCAGCATCCTCTCGCAATATTTGATTGAGCCGTTTTATTATTCTTACGAAAATGTTTATTTATTGGTGTATATTTGTTTACTATTGCTTTTTGCAAGTTTGAAAACAGTAATTGATAAATATATGGTTTAATTTGCGAAGTCTACGTTCAAAGATAAATAAGATTGCAACAAAATAAATATCCCTGCTTTTTATTCTTGTATTTTCTTCTTTTGCTGTTTTTTTTTTCTTTTTTAAAATCAGAATGGTGTTTAGCTGTAATGTTTTGTTGATTACCTATTCATATGTTCAGGGGTAGGTGAAAGGTAGTCCACTGACGAGTGAATTTTCTGTCAGGGCGAGTGAATTTAGTATAGCCTTTAAAAATAGCAAACTTTGGGGGTCTGTCAAAACTCTTTATTTATTTAATTTTTAAATTTTTTTACTAGTTAGACATATTTTCCAACTTTCCAAATTAGTGCAATGTAGTTTACATAAGTTCTATCCAAACTTTTATCTTTTGTACAAATTTCTAAATCTGTAAAATTTCTACAGTAAAAAAATTCTGAAAGAAAATACATTAATTGTGAAATATACAAGAATTGTGCATATAGTGCATACTATATTTTGTTTTTAGATAAACAAAATTTCATTATTTGGCTATAATTTCGTCGAATAATTGGTATTTGGTTATTCGGCTAAACCACTATTTTTTGCATCCCAAATATATATATATACACAAAGTTTAATATTTACACTCGCGCGCATGCCATTTACAGACAATTTTCTTCAATATTCAGAGCTTTTCAGAAAATTTTAGAAAAGTAGAACAAAAATGTTTTTGAAACTTTTTAGGGTACTTACGTATTAATGCCACCACAGCAGAAGTTGTGCTAATGCAGCAATAAAGAGCAATCTTGTTGCTTGTGCTTTTTTTTGCTCATTTCAAGGCCATTTTTTAGTGCTTTAGAGCTTTCTTAGTGCTTTTTTGTGCGTGTGCAAAAACATCAAGATTGTTCTTTGGTGGCGCATTAGCACAACTTCTGCTGCGGTGGTGTTAATACGTAAGTGCCCTTTTTAGACACCAAAAAATTAAAAGATGCCTCAATTTTATGTAAGATTTATTTATTGTTAGCGCACAATTAAAACCTGAGGAGCTTTCCAAAATTTCTGAATAATGCTTTTGGTGAAGATAATTTAAAAAAAATCATCAGTCTGAAAACTTGGGCACAAATTTTCACATATGGTTGCCATAAAACATCAATTTTGTCAATCTTTTGCAAAAAAAAAAAAAAAAAAAAAAAAAAATAAATTTTGTCAAAGAAGGGATGAGTCAACTATGGATGCACCAAATATTCGGTATTCGGCCATGTTACCAAATATTCGGGTGGTTAGGCCGAATATAAACGAAACTATTCAGCCTGTCGAATATCAAAGGATTCAGCCGAATCCAATACTTAATAAAACCTTTTAAAATACATTTTTAAAAACTTTTCATAATTTCTACTTTTAATTGTCAATTTATAAATATATATTTAAAATAATTAGAAAGAAAATCATATTTAAATAAAATAGAATGTTTTTAAATTATTTTTTTGCTGTTTGTAAAGTATAATTTAAGAGAATTAAGCATGAGAAGGATTAAAATTGTGATTTATTAGGATTCTCCTTAAGAATAAATGATGTGTAAATGCAAGTTCTTAAATTTTGTTTAGTAAATAATTTGTTTCTTGCTTTTCCCAAATAAAAGTTCTTAAACAAGAAAGAAAAACTTTTGAGATTAGTAATAGCTATCAAGGCAGAAAATTTTTGTTCATGAAACTACAGTCGAGCCTCTATATAACGAAATCCATCGTTCTAGTAAAAAATTCGTTATATAGAGAAATTCGATGTATAGAGTATGATGTTAAAAATAGTATTTAATGTGTAAATTTTGAACAAATATTATTTTTGATCTTTTTAATTAAGAATTTGAAATGTTTAAAAGTATATATTAACCTAACATTTTATTTCTTACTTATTTAAGCAGTTTCAAAAAAGAGAAAAGACATTTATTTGAAAGCTTAATGAAAATCAAATGAGGAAGACTTACATAAATTTCAGAGGAAGAAATCTGTAATTTTTTGTTGTTTTGATTTTAAAATTACAATTGTTATGCTCTCAAAAAAAATTCTCAAATTTTAGCAAGGAATGAAAAATTGTAGTTGATATTTTCCTCCATTTGAAGGTCTCTCTTATGTGCTCTCATTGATTCCTCTCTTATATGTGTAACAATTCAATTGACTGTGTTTTGAGAAGGATGTTGAAAGGTGTGTGGGAGGTGGGATGAACTTGTTAGATTTAAAGAATAAGGAGAGAAGTAATATTTAAAAAAAAAAAAAAAAAACCCTCTCCACTGAACGATAAATCAAAAATAAGTGATGGAAAATTGATTCCATATGATTTCGAAGCTTTTTTAAAACTGAATAAATTAAGATCAATTTATGAAAAAATTCGTTATATGGAGATAGATATTTCGCTATATAGAGTCTGTTTTTAATGTAATCATGCAAAAAGGGGACCGTTCTTACTAAAAATTCGTTATATGGAGAAATTCGGTATATGGAGTTTCGTTATATAGAGGTTCGACTGTATAATCTTGTCATAAGTACATTGTATTTTATCTCACTCTAGATCAGTGTTCTCGCTGTCG
The DNA here is from genome assembly GCA_964019185.1 of Maratus speculifer. Lineage (NCBI taxonomy): Eukaryota > Metazoa > Arthropoda > Arachnida > Araneae > Salticidae > Maratus > Maratus speculifer. Next base: position 101,632,066 of record OZ025289.1, on the reverse strand, counting down.
CTCGCCATTGTGCCAAATTGCGACAAAATTCTTCATTTGGCGAGTAAACAAGCAATTAGATTTGCCAAATTGCTAGTGCTCGGTTTTTGCTTTTCCTTTTTTTTCTTTTATTCTTTTTTTCGTGTGTGTGTGTGTTTAATATTTTAATTTTTTTATTATATTTGTATAATAACATATTTTTAACATATTTGTAGCTGATAGTTGAACTTAGATTAATAACAATCGTTACCACAGTTATAAAAACTTAGGTTATTTTAGAACATCTTGAGAAAGAAAAGGAGGAGAGGAGTACATTAAAGGATTAAAGATAATTTTTTTTAGTGCTACACGGCGAATCTATTTGGCTAATATTTTTTTGATTTGGCGAATGTTTTTTATTTTTAATTAGCCAAATTACTAACGTTGGTCAAATATCAGTGAGAGCACTGCTCTAGATCAAATTTGTGTTTTCTATTTTTGCATTAACAATACATAAGGTACCATAACTATATTTTCAACTCACATGCTTTGATTTCTGTAAAATATGATATGATGGGAAGGGTGGAAAATGCCACCATTCATAAGAAAAGAACTATGAGCTATACATTCCTTTATTCCGAATTAAGTTGAAAGTATTTGTATTTTATATTGGGAAAAATATGCTTTGAGTTATAAAAAAGATAATTATGAGACTAAAGTTTTCTTTAACCATTTTTTCATTATTTCTCTTTGTTTTTAAAATGTTTGTTTTAATTCGTAGAAGAAACCATGGAATTTAAAATTTTATTAAATAAAAAAGCCTCATCATTTTGCTTCTTAAATAACTCAAGGCAGATTTTTTTTTAACACTAAATGTTCTTATAAAAGCTCTTAAGTGTAAAGATGTGCGAAATGTAAGTTTCTTTTATTAAATACTATGTAAAATTTGAGATATAAAAATATTTGGAAAATCAAATATTTGGTATTCGGCCCAACAATTACTCAATTAGCCGAATATTCGGTATTCAGCCAAAATCACTATTCGGTGCATCCCTAGGAATAACACACATTTGGTCGAAGAAAAAAAAAAACAGGGTTCGATTTAAACGGTATCTTATCGCAATTTGCGATTCAAATTTAACTAAAATGCGATCCAAGAAATGCATTAAATTGCAATCATTGCGATGCATATTTCCACGCCCTTTGTTATGTCATATACACTTAAAGTTAAAATTTAAAGATGTTTTTACATGACATACGTTGTGTTTTCACTCTCCCCAAGTGTTTATTTTCAATGGAAGTACAGTGAGATGCCATTGCTTTGTTAAATGGTAACAGAGACCCTACTGTGAAGTAACCACTGTGAAAAGTGGTGAAAATTCATTATGTGACTTTAATGGGACATTGTTTGGTGATTTGTCATAATGCAACATTCACAATGACTTTGAAATTGAGTCTCCAAATGAGTCACACAAGAGTCTCAATAAAACGACACTGTAATGTCACCTGGTGACTCGTCATAAAGCAGCAGTCGCAGTGACCTGACAGTGGAGTCACATATAGTAGTCATTTGAGACTCATAAAAGAGACGAATGAAATTTCCTATTTTTTTGTTTCACCGTAGTGACTCTGACTCTTGTGACCATGTGTGACCTGAATGACAGGTTATATGGACTAGCTGTTATGCAGGGATAGTAGTTATTCAAATTATATTACTTCCTTTTGAATATTCGCATGAAAATTATCGCTTGAAAATCCCTTGAAAATTGGCATTTTGGGACTACGTCCTTAAATTTTGTGAAAATATTGCGACAAATTTTGTGAAAATTTTGTTAAAAGATGACAAAAAAATGGCAAATTTCTACAAAGTACTTTGAAAAACCGCCAATTTTGTCACGCTTAAACACAAAAAACACTAATTTAAAAAAAAGAGGCGCAAAGAAAAAGAATAAAAAAAAACACATAACACAGCTCGTAACGGGAGTGGAATCGACTTCTTCTTTTTACCACCTCCGTTGTAACCTTTCAAAAAATTTGCTGTGAATTAAAAAATTTTTTTTGCTTAGGATCACATCTGTGATTGTCAGATTTTTTCCAAAATTAAGGCGGTCATTTCCGAAAATTAAAAAAAAAGTTGGTTGTAACACTAAAAATCTTACATAAAATAAATACATAAATCTTACACATAAATCTTAAAAAAATGAAAAAAAAAAAAAAAATTTTTGTAAAGTAATGGAAAAAAATTGCCGATTTCATTATAGGATTGAGGGGAAAACATGAATTTTGCAGAAGATCGTGAAAAGATGCAAATTTCGTTCAGGGATCACAAAAGAAAAAAAAAAGTGAATTTCGTCAACGAATCTTGAAAAATGGGACATATCAAGAAATTGCAAAAAAATGTCAAATTTCGTTAAAAGATCGCGAAAAAAAGCTTTTTTTCCCCAGGCCCACTTATGAAATTCGTGCTTTTTGTTTGTTGTGCTTTGATAAAATTCAAGTTTCTTCAATGGCCCTTTGGAGAAAAAAAAAAAAAAAAAAAAATCATATTTCTTCTGCAGTCATTTGACAATATTCACTTTTTGTCTGCAATCATTTAACAAAATTCGCATTTTTTCCAAGGCCCTTTGACAAAATTCCGAGCTTTTGATGGTTCCTTTACGAAACTCAAAGTTTTTTAAATTCTTATTCCACAAACAATTGCTGAAAAATTTCAGCGATTATTTGTTGAAATCCGTGATATTTATTATGCCTGAATTTTCTAATTGATGACTTTTTTTTTTTTTTTTTTTTCATTTTCCTAATGGAATGTCTTCAATTTTTTGGAATTACGGAACAGAATCATCTCTGTTTAGAAAAACAAAATTATTTTTCTTATATTTTGCCTCTCATTTAGCCATTTTTAAAAAATTAATGCATGTCGTTTTTGGATCAGAACGCATCATGTCATCGATCGGGTATTTGACTATCGCAATGTCGACCTATTATTACTTGTCTACTGCATTTCAAGCTTTGAGAAAGCACGATCCTAAGTGCATGAATGAGAAGACAACTAGCAGCCATGCATTCAGTATAGACGCAACATCAGTAACGACCAGCGATGCTGCTGGATTTGAAAGATCCTGGGTCCCGGGGACCCAGGACATCTAAAATTTTGGGTCCCTTTTTTACGAAAGCCTGTCCGCACTAATAATAATTCATATTTTTAAACGCAAAAATGAAATGCAATAATTATTGTTTTAATAATAAAAATAAATAAATAAAACCGATATTAATTTTTTAAAACTATTAAGAGAATTTTTCTTTACTTTTTTAAAAATAAATGTGCAAGATGCAAATTTAATTATGAAATAATGCTTATTTGAGTGTAGAAGATAACAAGTATCACTATTGTTCGCATTTCTTTATAAAGGAGCAAGACAAATTTATTTAAAAAAACTTAAAAAAAAGAATAATTTTGTTGAATAAAGGGTTCTTTTTGTTTGATGAGCGGAGGAAATTTCTGAATCAGGAAAATCCACTTTTGGAGCAATAAAAACACAGTTATGCAGCAGTAAAATTAGTTTTATAACAGAAAAATCCACTTCTGGCATTGAGTTTTTTTTTTTTTTTTTTTTTTTTTTTTTTTTTGTGACCTTTTGACGAAATCGTTCGTTTTTTCAGGATATTTTGACGAATTTTGCTTTCTTTTTTTTTTTTTTTTGTAAAATTTGCCTTTTTTGTGACTGTGAATGTTTGATGATAGTTGCCGTTTCTCGTGATTTTTTGGCAAAATTTTTAGTTTTTCACGAATCGTTTAACAAAATTTTCTATTTTATCGTGATTTTTGGACAAAATTTGTCGTTTTTCTACAATCTTTTGAGGAAATCTGCCACTTTTCTGGGATTTTCTGTCAGAGTTTCCCCTAGAGGGTTTCTGGGGGGCCTCCTGCCCTTTAGTTTAAAAAATAGAACCCCTCATTCAAAAACTAGAGCCCCTCTAGTTGCTCATTCAAAAAAATAGCGCCCTTCTTGTCCCACATTTGAAAAAAAAAAAAAACGCAGCCCAACAGCAGTAATGCGAATGCGATGTAGCACATAAATTATGCAAAAAATTGGCAACAGAATGCAAAAAATAGCTCCTACGCATCCCGTGGGATGCGTAATTTTGTCAAAAGATCGCATAAAAAACGGCAAAGGATAACATGAATTAACGATTTATTTCTGGCAAAATTTGAGAAAAAAAATGGCTAATTTCGATATATAATATATCTATATTGAACCCTTTATTCTCATTCTTTTTCTTTCAGGTGTAGGAAAGTCTTGTTTGTTATTACAGTTTACAGATAAGAGATTCCAGCCTGTTCATGATTTGACTATTGGTGAGTATTTAAATTTTATTTATTTATTTTTTGCATAAAATTCATGCTTCTGACTTGTTATCAAAATTAATGTAATGGAAAAAATAATAATAACAATGTGTATTAAATACATACTAGTAGGGATGCAACAGCAGATGTGTTATACCACGGAAATTACGCATAAAATCATTGACGGAATGCAAGAAAAAGAGCTCTTACATCTGCTGTGGGATGTGTAATTTAAGAAATGCGGAGTTTTATCCAAATATAGTAGTAGTATGTGCTGTATTGTGTATTTTATACTGAAACTAATCAATGGATATAGCCCCTCATCTTTTTGCTTCATTTCGGGAATAATGAATTCTGAGCTTATTCTACTGATGATCACTTTCTGAATTTTTAAGCTATATTTTTGAGATTTTTCACATAAGTTGCTCTATACATTTAGCTAACGCAATATGCAAATGAAATTTTGATAGCCTTCACGCATGCACAATGAAAAATTGTTTAGAAAACCTGCTCATTTTTCATACAATTTTTATTATTTTTTAATTCTGACTACAGGGTATTATGTACAATTTTGTTTGTCATATTTTCATAAAAAAGCATTATTTTATATTAAAAACCCTGCAAATTATAAGCAAAAAGCTTGGAAACATTTGGAACTGTTTTCATAAATACCTTAATTTCTTTATGAGTATTCATGCTTATCCACATAAAAATGAATACAGTTTGTTACAGTAAGCCACTTAATCATAATCCACAGTTTGAACACTTTTGCTACATTAGTTTTGACAGTGTTATCCAAAAGATATTTAGTTCTTTTTAAATTTATTGGCAGTCTATATTGGTGGTCCCTGTGAGTTTTGGAAAAAATGTTCGCAGAAATGTATGACCTATGCTATGCTATTATGTTTACACCCTTAATGTTTCAAGATAATTCCTCACATATTTTTCTAGATTTTTTAACAAAATGCCTAAAATTGCAAGTGGCCACTGGCAGTGTTAGAAATTAGCGGTCGTTAGTCGTCAAATGCAACTATTTGACGACTAAAAAATTATTCTCGGTCGTCAAATTTGACGCCTAGCTTTGTAAAAAAATATTTATTATACATACAGTTTTGAAAAAAAAAAAAAAAAAAGGCCTGGTGTGAAAATTCCGAACTAAAAAAACGTCGTGAATTTTGACAAATAATAGCAAAAAAAAAAAAAAAATCAGTTTCGTCAATTGTTTGCATAAAAAATTACCGATTTCGGCAAAGGAGCGCGGAAAAAGCAATTTCTTTTTAATAATTCCAAAAAAGCAAATTTTTTTATATAACGGGGAAAAAAAACGCAAATTTCTACAAAGGATTGCGAACAGAAATGCAAATATCGTCAAAGAATCGCTAGAAAAACACGAATTCCGTTAAAGGATCGTGAAAAGAAATTCTAATTTTGTCATAAAAATCCCTGGAAAAATGCAAACTTTGTCATAGTGATGCGAAAAAAAAAAAGTTAGGATTGCAAAAACAAATCTTAATTTAGCCACAGAATTAAAAAAAAAAAGCAAAACGCAAACTTTGTCAAAGAAACAGAAAAATGAGAATCTTGTCATAGGATCGCGATAAAATCCGTTAATTTCATCAAAGGTTCGCAAAAAAAAAAAAAAAAAAAAAAACGCAAATTTCTTCAAGGAATCACAAAAAACCGCAATTCGCCAAAGAATTATGGGGAAAAAAAAAAAAAAAAACGCATAATTAATGAGGAATGGGTCTATTCACAGCACTTCCCTCTCTGATGTAACCTTTCAAAAAATCTGTAAATTTCAGATTTTTTTTTTCAGAATTATTTCTTGAGTCAAATGTAGTTGCATATGTTATTATTATTTTACTAAATTCAATGGTAATTACCAATACTAAAGAAGTTGAAAATTTTTAATTTTTTTTTTACAGATTAAGTGCATTTTTCCAATGCTTTCTAATTGTAGCAATAATTAGAAAAGCTTTACACCAGTTTTACAGTTGCTTCAATTATTAAAATCTTAAAAATTAATTTCTAGAACTTTAAATGAAAATAAGTGTTTGTGCTTTTCTAAAAAGTAGTGTCAATTAGATTATGGTCCGTATTTTCTGATAGATTAAGGTAATCATTTCCGAAAATTACAAAAAATCGGGCATAAATCCGAAAGTTCGGACATAAAATATATCACAAATTTCGAGAATTGGTCGCCGAAAAAAATCAACTTAGTCAATCGTTCTAAAAAAAATTGGCAATTTTTTCAAGGGATCGTGGAAAAAATCTGAATTTCGACAAAAAATCGCAAAAAAATATCGTGGACGAACAGTAAATTTCGCCAACAAATCGCGAAAAACGACAAATTTTGTTATAAGATTGATAAAAAAAACACGACCAATTTCGTCAACAGATAACGAAATAACATGGCAGAGCTTGTTGAAAGGTAAAAAAACAGCAAGTTACGTCAAAAAATTGTGAAACAACGGCAAGTTTCGTCGAATAATCGCGAATAAACCGGCAAGTTTCTCCGAGATCACGGAAAAACAGGCAAGCATCGCCAAAAATCATGAAAAAAACGGCATGTTTCGTCAACAGATCGTGAAAAAACATGGCAAAGCTTGTCAAAAGGTAAAAAAAAAGTCAAGTTTCGTCAAAAGATCGCGAAAAAACGGCAAGTATCGGCAAAAGATTGCAAACAAACACGTCCAATTTCGTCAACAGATTGCGAGAAAACATGTAAAACTTGTCAAAAGATAAAAAAAAGGCAAATTTCGTCAAAAGATCGCGAAAAAACCATCAAGTATCGCCAAAAAATAGAGGAAACGGCAAGTTTCGTCAAAAGATCGCGAAAAAAAACCGGCAAGGTCGCCGAAAGATAACAAAAAATGCAAATTTTGTAAAAGGGGCGTGAAGAAAAAAAAACATTAATGGGAGTGGATTTTTCTGCCGTCTCTGTTGTAACTTTTCAGAAAATTTGATACAAATTAAAAATAAAAATTAGTCAGAATTATTCCTAAATTGTGTACAGTATTACAGTAATATTAATATAAATTTTAGAAACTGCAACTAAAAATCTTAATTTGACGCCTAAGATTTTTACAGTAGTCGTCATTTGACGCCTGCCTTTTATCCCCCAATTTCTATCACTGGCCACTGGTCATATAGTGTATATAATAATTGTATTCTTATTAGTGGTAATATATGTATTTTCCTAAGAATCTTAATATGTGCTATATCAATTTAATTTGATTATTTCAGGTGTGGAGTTTGGCGCTCGCATGATTACTATTGATGGCAAACAAATAAAATTGCAAATCTGGGATACTGTAAGTACATATTATATATAGATCTCCTTATCCCTGTGCATATGTAATAAATTGTTCAATTTGTAATATAGTTTACTTATAGAAAGATTTGGAAAATAAAAATATGGATTTTATGGTTAATAATAGCTTGAAACATTTATATATCTATAAAAGATGTCTGTCTACCTGTACCTAACCGCGAATAATGCCGAAATTATAATACCTAGGTCTCTGAAAGTTTTGTCATGTGTGGATGGAAAGTAGACTTCACAGCCAAATTTTAATTTCAATTTATATATAAATATATTTTTAAAAAGTAAAACTTAATGGGTTAGAGGCTATTTGCAGCTACCCACCAATCCTCAGAAACGAAACAGCTAGTCAATGAGAACTGGCAGTAAATACAGATTTAGTGACTGCATTTCACAGCTGAATGCTAGCATGAAAATGTCCATGCATTTGTTAATTTTTCCTGTTTTGGTGATTTTGTTTTTCCTGATTGATTTACAATCAATCTTCAAAATCCATACATAGCACCGTCCAAAAAAAGTAGTAAATTAGGTAGTTACCGTATTTTTGGGCTGCGGCACATACGAGTTAAAAAGTTAAAAATATGGTTAGTGCCAGGGCGGCAGATACGATAGTTTTTTTTTTTTTTCCTTGCAGCAATATTTATTACAGAGGTGATTCTGATCGGAATTTTTCCAAAAATTGTGAAAAGTCAATCATCAGGATGAAAATTCGAAGCATAAAAAATATCGCGAATTTCAACAAATGATTGCCTAATTTTTGTCAATCATTCGCAGAAAAAATAGCTAGATTTATCAAAAATAGCAGAAAAAGGCAAGAATGTTTTCAAAAGATCGGGGGAAAAAAACACGATTTTTATCAAAGGTTCGTAGGAAAAACTCGAATTCTGTAAAAAGAAAAAAATATGTATTTCATGAAAGGATAATGGAAAAAACTAAAATTTTATTAATCAATCGTGGCAAAAAAACATGAACTTTGTCAAAGGATCTTATGAAAATAAAGTATCTCGACTGAAGATTGAGTGAAAAACGAAGTATTTCATCAAAGGATCATGATAAAGTACAAATTCTGTGAAAGGACCTCGAAAAAAAAAAAAAATGGAATTTTCCCTAAAGGACCGTGAAAAAACCCATATTTCTTCAAACAATCGCGGGGGGAAAAAAAAAAAAAAAAAAAGGTATTTTTTGATTTTGCTTACAGGTTTTATTTTTCTTTTTTATTTTATACTTTAACTTTTAGAACTGCTTTTGTAAATAAAAATATCCTTCTTAAAATAGAAATTAAAAAAGTAGGAAGCGGTTCTTGTAAAGATCGATCTCTGCTAGCTGACACAAGAATAAATGAATAAAACAAAATAAATATAATAAAGTGCCAGCTAGATATTTTTAAAAATGTTGTTCATTATAATAACACTAACAAGCGAGTTTCAACTGTTTCTTTTTTGCATAGCAAAACATTATCAATGAAACGCTTATCGGATTTTCATGATGTCCGAGTTGCCACGCTAAATAAACAAACATGTCATGATAATGGGGCTTTTTTACGGGTATCTATAATATTCTTAAAATTTAATAAATTTGATGTAGATTCAATCAAAATTGCACAGTGGAATCTTAATGTGTTGGAAATGTAATTGTGGAAGACTTATTAAAAAGGCGTAAGTTTCAACAACAACAATAATTTTAATGAAGAATCATAATGTACAGCAAACTCTGCCGAATAACAAAAAGGTTAAAAACATAAATAATTTAAGTTTTAAAACTTGAGCAGCATCATACTTAAACATTTACATCGCCGTCATGATTAGGCATATACAGACTAACTGCTTTCAAAAAGACGATAATGCATCTAGACAAGCATAACGAAAAACAGGCGAAGAACAAGGCTGTATTTCTTCATTATATCCACATCTGCTTTGAATATTTACATATTTTCTGCAATGTCCAAGTTGCCATTATCCAAAGAGAAAAACCTCTGAAAATACCAAAAGAACTACGCACGTCAAGCGCCATTGGCTTATTAACTATGACGTCAAACATCGACCGCGGCAAGGCCGTGAACGGCGATTCACAGTGATCCAAAATCACAGTAGAACTAGCTTGATAGGATCACTCTATTTACTTCAGAACGACGATTGAAGCAATGGCGCCATGCGTACTTTTCAAAACATTAAGTTTTGACTTGGAGATGATAAAAACACAGGTATGTCATGTTAAATAAAATTTAATAAACTTCCAAGTTAAATACAACATGACATAACAATATTTTAATAAAAATTTGGTATTCAGCCTAACTTATTATTGTTGCCAGTTGCTAAAAATTTTAACAAAATCTGATAATTAATAACGAAAATATATATATATTTTTTTGTTTATTTATAGCCAGAAAAGAAGAGTTCCGCATTAGTTTCTTTTCAGTTCATTATTTCTCTTTGCTACTCAGAACATTTTTATTTTCAACAACGCAAAACTTACTGACTTATTCATATATTACTGACTTTTGTTTTTTTACTTTTTAAAGGAATACAATTCGCACGAGTATTCAAATGATTTGGAATTTAAAAGCATGTCCCTTTTTTCGAATTGCAACAAAATTTTTTTTAATTGCAATAAAATTCGCAAAAAATTAGAAAAGAAGTATAAAAACTCAAAAATCGCAGAAGAACAAAATATTAGTTTAAAAATTTTCAATTGGATTCATTTTACAGATATCAAAAATTACCGCGAAACACATACTAAATCGTGCTAAAAATCGCTGATGAATGTGATTAAACTTCATTGAAAAGACAAAATTTGCTATATTAGGAAAATATATTAATGCTAGTTATAGAAATAATAATTTTATTATTAATATTTATGCGTTTTATAAATAAATAATAAAAAAAAGGCAAATTGTGAAATATTTATTTTAATAAAATATTTTTTTGGGTGGAGAGGGGGGAATTAAAACGTGATTTAAAAAAATGAAAATTGTAGTGAACATAATTACTGTTCCATACAAATGCTTTAAACAGAATTTCTGTTTCGAATTTCGAAAAATCTCCGCGAAACAAAAAATAAAAACTATAAAAATTTGCGAAAAAAAGGTTGCACGAATTAAAATTAAATTTTATCATAAAAAATATACAAAATGTATTATATTGTACTAACATTTTGAAATTGGATTCATTTTACAAATGTAAAAAGAAATCGCCGCAAAACATGGGGAAAAAAAAAAAAAAAAAAAACATGGAATATAAACCAATTTTTAACATTTTGATATACTTTTTGTAAGTACGGCACTTCTGACGAATATTTGTTTTATTTTTATGTATTTTCGGAACTGCGGTGCATACGCCGCAAAATACGGTACTCCTTTTATGTTTTCTTAAGGTTTGTTCAGATGTGCCGCACATATTGCGTGCATGCTTAGAAGATTCTGCATGTAATAGATCCGATTGAAGAAAGGAATTTTAAAATAATTCAATTATTGCAATATTTTTGTAATTCAAAACAGGAACTGCATTTCACGGTTGAATGCTAGCAACAGATTGCACAACACATTAGTTGATTTTTGTTGTTTTGATGATTTTATTTTTTCTGATTAATTTACAATCAATCTTCAAAATCCATCCATGGCATCATCCAAAAAATTAGTAAATTAGGTAATTTTACTCCTTTTTATGTTTTCTTAGGGATTGTTCAGGTGTGCAGCACATGACACATGCATGCTTAGATTTTGTATGGAGTAGGTCTCATTGAAGAAAGGAATTTTAAAATACAGTAGACTCCCTTAAATCCGCACAGCTTGGAACCAGAGGTTTGGCGGCTTTTAGAATTTTGCGGATTTCTGGTCATTGCTTTGTTTACATTTTTTAAAAAATAATTTGAATGTAATTAATAATAAAATCAAAAGTATAATAAATGCACACAATATACTAAAATATTAAAAAAAGTAATAAACTAAAAAAAATTTAGATATTTTTAAAAATGATTAAAATATTAAAAGGAAAGGTAAAGTTAATAATCAATGTACAATTAAATATTCATTATAAAAGAGGAAATGTGTTTTTTCTAAATTATTCAATGAAACTTGCCTCATAAAGGTACATTATTAATTCACATCAGGGTCATAAAATAATGAAATTTTATTTGAGGTTTAGCCAGGCTTAATAACTAAAAAAGCTTGATTAATACATAAATATATTTGGTAAGATTGGGATCACCAATGATATTAGCAATATCTTTATTTTTTCAGAAATAAATTTTTCTTTCTTCATGAAAAAACATGAATTCAATAACCTTAACAAAAATTATAATTTAAAAAAATATATTGAATTGATATAAAACTGAAAAAAACATTTTTTTGCACCTACATCTGAACTGAATGTTTCATTGTTTACATCCGTAAAATATGTGCGGATTTTAGAGAGTTGCAGATTTTAGGAGTGCGGATTTGAGGGAGTCTACTGTAATTCGATTATTGCATTATATTTATGGTTCAAACTTGCTAAAAGTAACAACTATATTTCTTTATCCTTCCAAAACATGTTTTTTGTAACATAAATACGTATCAGTTAAAGATAAAATTTATCAGATAAAATTTAAAATATTCACCAAATAAAATTTTAAATTCTTTTCTATTTTAATATGAATGAAGATTTTAACTATTCGTAATTTGTTTGAAAACATCTGTGGCCCCAGGCAACACTGGGGAGATCAGTTAGCATATATATATATATATATATATATACCGTATTTTCGGGAATACCCGCCGCACCCACCGTAAGCGCCGCACCAATGACAATCTGTTAAAAAAAAAAGTACATCGACGTAAGCGCCGCACCATCGTAAGCGCCGCACCCAAGCTGCTGATATTTATACAGTATAAATCTCTAAATTCCGAAATCGTTCGTAGACGCGGCTTTTAGTTATTTCCGAATTTTAGTGATCTTCAAAAAACAACTTTAAAATGTAAGTAAAAATTATTGAAAATCATCATTAAAAAAGAAAAAAAATCACATATTTATAAAAAAAAATCATAAATGGCACATTAAGTTATTTAACAGCAAAGCCAAGCATTTAATCTTATTAAAATTAAATATACACAGAGCATTTTCACGATTACGATTTTATTTATATGTTAGTATTTAGTTGCTTTAATTTAGGCCTACTGGTCATTACTTTTTCCCCAATTACAATGATATTAGCTCAATCTCTGTAATAAAATTCCTTTGTTCCAGGCCTAATATTTTATATAAACTGTTTATGAATTTTTCTGTTGATATTTCTTTGTTTTCTTATTTTACTATATCAAGATAAATAAACTTGGAAATGAATTAGAAGAAATGATTGGTACGGCCATCTGTCGGCAAAATGCAGAATATAATCTAGATTATACTAAAAAGTTAAATACATTTTTGGTGCTGCCATCTGTCGATAAGATAGGATAACTGAACTATATAAATATAAAACATTTGATGATCATTTATGCTATCTGTATTTGAGGTTTCCAGATTTTAGAGACTGTTACAGTATATAAAATATTTTCACTTGAACAGTTAAAAAAAAATTTTTTTTTCACTTAAGTGCCTAAAAAATATATTTAAAATGTAAAGAAATATCGTATAGAGACACTGACGAAAAAAATAAAATAAATAAAATAAGCTGTTGAAGAAAAAAATCATTGGACGAAAGACACTTAGATTTAATGTATGCAAATGCCTTAAAAACTGTAGTAAAAATATTACTGAAAAATGTGATGTAATAAAGCGTATTGCTATAAGAAAATATTTTTTAAATGCATACTAGTTTATGTTAACTCCTCAGATTACTGCAAAAAAAGCAACATTTTGTCACTGGATCAATAACAAACAGAGAAAAATATAATAAATATCAGAAACTTATTTATAATATTATAATCTTACCTGTAAATATTGCAGAATCATTTTTCCCTTGACTGTTGATTTATTATTATTATGTATTTGTTTTTCAATTTAATAACGTTTCCTATCACTGATCCGTTATAAATAGCAGGTATGTAATTTTAATATTAAGATTTCAATTTTTTGTAATATTTATAAAATTTTCTAAAAAAATATTGGATTACATATAATAAGAGAACACTACTTCAAAATATCTTTAAAATATGAAAAATTATTATTGGAATGAAGTGAAAATATAGAAAAAAATATATACAAGATTTTATCAACATGTTTAAAAATCTTCAAATCTATCAAAATCGGAATTTTCACTGTCGGAATTAAATAGTTCTAAAAATTGTTTATCAGTTAATACGTCACAATTTTCATCTTCACTATCATCAGATTCAGATGAATCATCACTAACTGTATTTTCTATGATATTGGCTGCTTTGAAGCCCGACATAATAGTTTTAGCACTAATGTCTTTCCATGCCGATGAAACCCACGACGCTACTTCTTCGTAAGTGGCTTTGCGCATTTTTCCAGAATTTGTAAATGAATGTAGCCCTTCCATCATCCATTTTTCCCACAGTTTTCTTACTTTGGACTTGAAAGATTTATTCACAGCCAAGTCAAGAGGCTGTAAAACTTTAGTTAATCCGCCAGGGATTATTGCTGGCTCGGCTGAGACTTTTTTCAAAGCAGTTTTTACGGAATCACCTTTGTGGGCACTCATTGAGTCCATAATAAGAAGCCCACTAGGCTGAAAAAAAGAATTTTTTCTTTTCCTCCACACTTCTGCCAGCCACTCATACATGATTTCCTCCGACATCCATCCCTTTTCGTTACACCGTATTACGACGTCGGAAGGAAAATTTGCCTTAGGCATAGTTTTGCGCTTGAAAATAATTAGTGGTTTTAATTTGTCTCCATTCGCAGCGCAAGCTAAAACACAGGTAAATGAGGTTCGCTCATTACCAGTTGTTACGATGCCGATTGTTTTTTCCCCAATGGTGTTAACAGTTCTACTGGGGGGGCAATCAAAAGTTAATGGAACTTCATCCATATTAATAATCTGTGCTGTTGAAAAGTTGTTTTCCTTGATTTTTTCAGCGACATACTTTAAAAAAGATGCTTTTGTCTTTTCCCAATCTGCAGGCAGTTCTTGTCCCACAGTTGTCCTGGTTCTTACAGACAAATTATTTCTCGACATGAACCTAAAGCACCAGTTGGGACTACCTTTAAAATTTGTAAATCCCATGTTCGATGCCATAATCCTCGCTTGAAACCGTATCTGAACAGTTGAAACGGGCATTCCTTTTTCCCTTTGCTCCTTTACCCACTTGGCTAAATTTCTCTCCAGATTTGGCCAAACAACAACGCCACTTCTTCGTGCCCTCTTAGATTTTGGCATTTCCTTCAAAATAGATTTTTCAGCTCTCCATCTCCTTACGCAACGCTCATCAACTCCATATTCTCGTCCTGCAGCACGATTACCTATTAGCTCTGCCTTATCAACCACAGCAAGCTTGAAAGCGGCGGTGTAACTTTTTAACTTTTTGGGAGCCATTTTCACTTGAAAAAAAAAAAAAAATTGCTTAAATAAGAGCGTCAGACAAAAAGAGCAGAACAGTACCGTAAAATAATTCTCAGCTAAAAAGAAAAAAAAAACGTGTTTGTAGTACGCAATTAAAATCCAATCGGAAATAGGCGCAATTACTTGCGCCAATGAGAGGAGCGCAGCAGGATGCTAGCTTCCTCCCTAGCATCTTTTCCTAGTAGCGTTCAATTCTAAGTGCTCTTTCCACAGACTTCTAGTTCTTTCCACAAAGTTCTAAACTTTTCTTCGAATCTTGGTCATCCTTGTGTAAATGCGGTTTAGGTTCCCTTAGACAGACCCCCCACGGAGGGCACTTATCCTAGGGCCTATATCCCTCCTGCAGATAATCGGCCGTCATAAATAACACTATTAACACCACAAAGTTCTAGTTCTTTCCAGCAAAAATCCGTCAGATTTTCGATCAAAGACTTTTTCAAATTAATTTTAGTGTAGGATTTTTTTTTTTTTTTTTTTTTTTTTTTTTTTAAGTTAAGATATTATTTCAGTCACACACAAAGACCTCCTTAATGCTAATCCTATGGATGAAATTTATAAAGATATCGTGTTTGCATTTCAATATTTTTAAATGATTTTTGGGCATTGGATAGTTCAAGTCCATCTATATGCAGATCGTTTTATACTTTTTCGATTTTGAAGATTGTTTTCACTTTCGAAACCGACTCCCAAAATGAAAGTGCCCTCATTGAAAAATACCTGTAAGCAAAAAGCGAAAAATGTTCTTTCTACAAATCTATCAGAGTTAATCAATGCAAAAATCATTTAAAAATATTTAAATTCAAACGAAATATCTTTATAAATGTTTCCCATAGGATTAGCATTAACGAGCGGGTCGCTTGACTGAAGTAGCCTCTTAACGAAAATATGATACAGTTGAACCTCAACATTTTAGAATCAGCGGGATCACGGCGATACCGTATTTTCGAGATCTGTTAAAAAATAATTTTAAAACAATATCATGCCCCCCCCCCCAAAAAAAAGCAACTTTTTCCTCAGTGTAAAGAAATGACGATCAAGTAAATTGGTGAAGTAAATAATAAAATACGAATTACATTGAAACACAGCACATATGCTAAAATTAAATTACACATGTTAAACCACAATTGATTAATAAATATATATATAACCATTGTATAATACTACAAATCATTATCCACAGCGAATACAATCCACAATTGTTTATCATGCCTGCGGCAAAAAATCGATTCTTAAATAGCTTACAGCACTACAAATTCCTTTATATAAATATATACCTGCATATCTTTATTTAATATTTTAACTATTGATAATTGATTTAATGATTCCTTTTGTGGTAGATTAGTTTATTTTTTATTTGGTACATACGCATCTATCCTTGTTCATTTACAAAAATTTTGTAAGTTTAAATATTTCTTGCTCAAATTTAGACTTTATATTCATCTTAAGTTATTTCGATGATTATATTATGTAGATATAAATTAAGAAAAGAAAAAAAAAATCCACAAATCCACTTAGCGTAAAAAAAAACTATTTTCGTTCTTTTTTTTTCTACTGTATTCAAAGAAACAAAACAGAAGCAATGCGATATTAGCCGACTTACGCATCAAGGTCAAAGGGCAACATGTCCGCACATTGAGTCATGAAGAGGATGAGGAGAAAAGGTGACTTTAAATAACCAGTGTCTCTCTCTCTTTTTTTTTTTATTAGCAGAAACAAGAGATAACAAAATTGCACGTTTGCTTTATAGTTATAAATACTTACTTGAGTGCTTTTATTAGGCACTTCTTTAAAAATAAACATAGTAAAAGGAAAAAAAAGGATAAAATAAGTAGTTTTGTTCAGAACTTTTCGTACGAAACAATTTTTAACCATATCATAGTAAAAATTAATCTATTGAAAAAATTCACTTGGATGATGCGGATATTTTAAATTTTCCGGGTGCCGGATTGTTATTTTTATTTATTAATTATTATTATTATTTTATATGGGCCGGACCGAGCTGATCCCCCCCCCCCCCCCCTATAGATCGGACTGCTTCACTCAAGTAAAAACATCTACTCGCTAATGTTAATCCTATGGATTTTTTTTTTTTTTCAAATGCGTTTGCATTTCAATATGCTTAAATGATTTCTTTGTATTTTATATCTGAGATGTTGATCCCTAAGAAGACACCTTTTCGATTTCGTTTACAGATGTTTTTAGTGGTATACTTTGACTTTTAGAACCAGTTTCGAAAGTGAAAGTATACTAATAAAAAAACCTGTAAACAAAATCGAAAAAGTAAAGACTCTTTGTGGAGATTGACTTCCGTTATCCAAAGCAAAAAATATCATTTAAAAATAATGGAATGAGAATGACACTTTTTTTTTCTTTGAGATTAACATTAGTTAGCCGATGTTTGCACGTGGGTGAAATAGCCCTTAAAGTTGCCAAGTTAACATCGACTCGTGTAGCACATTTAAACTTATTCTTGCAAAGTCATATGCATTGAAAATTGTTTATATTCTATTGGCTTCTTTTAAATGTTTATCACGGAAGTCGGCCTTTTATTATTTTTTTATTATTCGCCAGGCCCGTTTTTGTTGTTTATCACCTGAATTAACTCATTTGGGGGAAAAAAAACTTGCTGATTCGACCGGTTTCAAAGTTTGGATTATTTTTGCCGGATAGAAAAAGAGTGAGTTATTGAAAAAAATAAAGAAAAATCTTGCTCTCTAAAGTTTTTACTATGTATAGGAAGTCTATTTCAAAAGAGTTCTATACCGGGATTTGAGCTCTCTTTGGGCAGTTTTATTTTCTAACTGGAAGGAGGATCATTAGAAGAAAAAAATGTGACAGCTGTACATTCCAATATCCTACAGGTAAAATCATTAATAGATGAGGGGAAAATATAATAATTTTTAACATGAGAACCGGTGAGACCAACATTATTTTTGAATAATGTTGATTGTTTAAAAATAAACAACTAACGCATCACGGACACCTGCGGTTGAGAGACGTTTTCAAATGTTTTGATACCAATTTGAGAGCATATAATTGTTGATTAAACGAAAAAAAAGTGTCAAAATCATTTGACAAAAAAAAAAAAAAAAAAAAAAAAAAAAAAAAAAAAAAAAAATCATCGTACCCGCCGCACCGGCGTAAGAGCCGCACCTACAATATTTTATACTTTTAAACTCGTATGCGCCGCGGCTCATACGCCCGAAAATACGGTACTATAATTTAATTTAATTCTTTTATTGATATAATCCATTGGTGAATCTGGTCTACTTTAAATGGTATTATATATATATATTACAAATTTAATTTTTTTCGCCAAAATTAACTTTATACTATATTAATTTACTTTTAACAATATTCTGTATTTATTGCAACTTATTAAATTAAAAGCCTGTTATATCTAATCTATTAATATCTATAGAAATAATATAAATTCTTAATTCGCTTTAAAAACACATTTATTCCAATATGCGTAATTTAAAAAAATGGTTCTAAATTAAAAATATTCTTAATTAAACTTTATTATTTAAAATTCCTAATAAAATACAATTTTTCCCCTATTTTTATCAACCCTTTTTTAAGAAAGTTAAATTTATTCCAAAACCATACTTTTAAAAATATAAATTCTAAATTTAGAAACAAATGAATGACTCTTCGCAATTCCTTAAAAGAAAAAGAAAAAAAAAAGACTGACATCCGATTTTGCTTTTAAAATATTTATAAAAGCCTTAAATATGTTTTTAAATACATTTTTCTTTGCATTTATAAACAGTAAGTTTACTATATTTTCTCAAGTCAACAGTTCCAAATGTCGACTACACTTAGCTTGGCATGGTAAAATTTCTTATTATTATCTTTTGTTTTGGCTTCATCTACTGGCATCAATATAAATGAAAAAAATTTTGTTAAGAAACATGCAGGATGTAATAATGTAATTCCAGATTATTTTTCCAATATTTCCGTTGTTAATTTAAAATATCATTCAATAATTATAAACAGAATGAATATTTTTATTATGATTTCTTAGATAGAATTTAAAATTAGTTTTATTAATTTTTTTAAAAGTTTTTCAAGAAGTTTTTAAATAAGTTTGTTTTTTTTTTATCAGTTTTTTTTTCTTTTTTTATATTGCAATTAAAACAAGTTTATTTTTCAAAGTGCAATGAAAGTATTAGTGGTTATCATTACCGCATTACTCAGACTGAAAATTGTTTTTTCATATGCTCTTATTAAATCACAATTTCGTTTATTTTTCAAAGTTATATTCAAAAGTTACTATGTTAAAAATCAAAATTTTATCTGCATTGATGTAATTAATATATGTAGTACATCACATTGCACATTAATTATATTTTAATTACATTTGATAAGAAATATAAATTTTGTTTACAATTCAAATAAATTTTATGTAGATATCAACTAAGCTCTTAAAAGTTGTCACAATTAAATTAAAATTTTATGAAAGAAATAATAATAATTTTAGTTTTCATTAATACAGAATGATTTTTTAAATTTGCATAGCTGAAGTTTTAAAAAACTAATTTTGACTTAAATCAATGCCTCCTGCTTCTGCAAATTCTCTTTAAGAAACTATAATTTTACCAAAAAAGTTCTTTTGTTTATATTAACTCTGGTAGATGACCCAAATCCATATTTAAAAACAAAGCATAAAGCTTCATTAATAGATGACTAAAATCATCAAACCAGGAATCTGTCTTATATCTTTCCTAAGACTTTCATTACTTATTTATAAAAATAATGTATTAAAAGAAAAAAAAAAAAATCAGTATTTAATTTTAATAATTTTTGAAATCTTCAGAAATGTTGTTCCCTTTGCTATTATTATTATTGTTATAATAAAAACTGCTGTTTGTTTTGTCCAATTGTTGAGCTATTACAGAAACTGAATATAGATACAGAGTAAAAAAAAATTCATCTTTTGTAGAAATCTATATTTATTTTTAAAATGTGTTTTTCTACTATACAAACCTTCGAATAACAAAATCTTCATTCTGTTTGTATGAATTCTTATGAATATGAAATGCTGATCAAAAGTTCATCATTTTTGATGGGGCTTACATGCTAGTCAATTTATACAAATTAATGGATCATATACAGGGATCATATCAATTAGAATTTGAATTATTTTCTAAAAATAGATAGTAGTTGCCAAAAATGAGTTTTCAGATGTTTTCCAAACTGTTTCTTAAGATATCATATTTCAGCTTATTAATTGGTAAAATTTTATTACATTATTTTGAATTTGTTACATAAACTATGTTTGATTTTTCTTTCTAGTTTATTACTACATATTAATATAGTATCATTCTTATTGAAGCACATCAAACCAGAAGCAATTAAAAACTTCATGTGTCATGTATTCACTCTAATGACAATGAAATGCAGGGAATTTCTTTGTAATGGCTCTAATTTAAATCAAGTATGGATCTTAATAAGACAGATACAATAATGTAGCCTTATTTTTGAAATCTGATCTATGGCTTGATTCATTAAAAGTCAAATTTATATTGTAAATACTAAGGTCAAATTCAGTTAGCATCTTTTGACACAATATTCCACACAGTGTTGCATTCAGGGGGTAGTCCTCATGGAGCAATGAAATTCCGGATAAATGTCCTTCCAGAAATTTTGAGAGTTTGTTTTTAATGATCAAAAGTAGAGACACCTTATCATCAAATACAAATTCTTTTTTAAAGTTATTTATTTATTTATTGTGAGTGGTTTAAAAAAAAAAAAATCTCCTCATTTTGTCAATAAATATTTCTTTAGTGGCTTGTTAAAATAATTTTTTTTAGTATTGAAAATAAGTTTTCATTGTTATCTGTTTAGTATTCAATCTACTTTTTTCTATCTTTTCTTTTTATTATTATTTTTTTAATAATGTCTTGCATACAATTGCTTTCCTAATTTTCTTTTTTCTTAAGTTTCATCTGTTCTTACGATGTGCATTAATTTTTTTTATTCAGGCTGGGCAGGAAGCTTTTCGTTCCATTACTCGATCTTATTATAGAGGTGCTGCTGGAGCTCTTCTTGTTTACGATATCACTAGGTGAACAGTTTTATTTGATATTTCTATTTTTAAATAAAATTTTGTATTTAAATTGTTTAATTCAATTTAAATAATTGTATTTATTTATTTGTTTAATAGAAGGGACACTTTTAATCATTTGACAACATGGTTGGAAGATGCTCGACAGCACTCTAATTCTAATATGGTTATTATGCTTATTGGCAATAAAAGGTACATATATATTACTTCTAAACTCTCATTTTACAATTTATATTTGAATTTTTATCAGATAGTATTGCTACAATTTAAATATTATTGAAATGATTGTGTTATTTGTTTTTAATTTAGTCTAGTTCTGACAAACTATATACAGGCATGAGATTCTTCTACGGATCTGCGATTTTCTGCTTTTTTGTCAATTCTCTGAGGTGCAATTTATTCCAAAATTTAACAAATGGTCATTAAAAAAAAATCTGCAATTGTTTACAGTAAAAATAACCAATTTTGCAAAGTATCACTGAAAATGTGTATGAATATCTTCAAAGGATTGGGTAAAAAATGCTAATTTCGTCAAAGGACACTTTGAAAACAAGAGTTTGGTCAAATAATCACAGAAAAAGCACCAATTTCACCAAAAGAGAGGAGGGAAAAATATATTTTTGACAAAATATCTCGGTTAAACCATGAGATTATCAAAAAATTGCAGAATAAATGTTAATTTTTACAAAAGATCGTGAAAAGTACTAATTTCGTCAAATGATCACGGGGAAAATGTGAATTTCATCAAAACATTACTAAAAAGACACTTAATTTCATCAAAGGATCATATAAAAAGTTGCAATTATCCTCAAAAGATTGTAAAATAAATGCAGTTTTTGTCGAAAGATCACAGAAGTAAGATTTTTGTCATTAGATTGCACGAAAAAAAAAAAAAAAAAAAACAACCTGGGAATAAATTTATTTTTTAATCATAAGAACATGATTCTCATTAAAAAATCACAGTAAAAAGATTATTTTCATCAAAAGATCGCTGGAAAAAATAGCGTAATTGTCGTAAAATATTGCTAAAAAAATACGGATTAAATTTAAAAAAAAAATTGCAGAAAAACATAATTTTTTTTAATAAAAGGATTGCGGTAAAAAACTATTCCATCAAAAAATTGCTGAAAAAAATGATTTTCGTCAAAAGATCTTGGAATACATACTGGGGGGGAGGGACAAGATTGTTGCCAAAAGATTGCAGAAAAAATATGATTATCATCTAAAAATCACAGGAAAAAAAAACCTGAATTTTTGCCAAAATATAAAAACACTATTTTCACTAAAAGGTTTAAAAAAAAAAAAAAGACAAAAAGAAAAATAACTATAAAAACACAATTCTCATCAAGGAATCATGAATAAACATGATTTTCGTTTAAAAAAAAGGGGGGGGGGGCAGAAAATTTAATATTTTTGCCAGATTTTTTTTTTGCATGTAAGTGTCAAGCTAAATTATAGCTTGCCATGTTTATTAACTGATGCATAGTTGCCAACTTGTGCGGTTTGGCCGTACAATTTACAGATTTTATTCTAAATGTACGGTTGTACGGATGAATAGTATAGGTCAAAATTAACATTTTTACCCAGTGGCCACTGGCCAGTACACAGTTTTTTTTTCACTGGCCAGTTTTTTTAATCACTGGCCAGTAAAAAATTCATAACATTTCATACAAAATAGTGGTTTTTTACTATCAACATTGTAATTTATTAACATCTTTTACTTGCCATTCGATTAAATAAAAACTGGCATTACATCTAATAGAAAAATATAACAAATTACTGCAGTCAAAATAAAAGTCAAACATGTATTTGATGATATTTAGACGTACTTAATACAATGTATGAAAGAAACAAGGAAATTAAAAGTTATTTTTGACACTAGTCTTTATCATTCACATTAGGTCTCCGTGACCTAACAGAGTCTTCCCACCAAAGTTTTATTGCTGCATCGCGATCATAATCATTTAATCGAATTTTAGATTATTTCACCATTAGACGATTATGCAGTGTGCAGTGATGCCGCTGGACTTGAAAAATCCTGGTTCCCTTTTTTACAAAAGCAGGTCCTCACTAATAATAAGTAATATTTTTAGATGCAAAAATTGAACTTGTTCATTTGCAAAAGAAAAATTAAATGCAATAATTATTGTTTTAATAATAATGTACAAATAATTAAAGCCATTATTAATTGTTTTTAAAAACTATTAAGAGAAATTTTCTTTACTTAAAAAAAAAAAAAAAATGTGCAATATACAAATTGAATTATAAAATATTTGATTGTAGAAGATAACAAGTATCACTATTGTTCGCATTTCTTTTAAAAAGGAGCAAAACTGATTTATTGAAAAAGACATTTTTCCTGAAAAAAAAAAAAAAAATACTTTTGTTGAGTAAAGGGGTACTTTTTGTTTAATGAAGGGGTGTTTTCAGAAGTTACATTCACTCAGAAAGATTTGGAACAATCAAAAACAGATTGTGAAGCAGGAAAATCTGTTTTTAAAGCAGCAAAAAAAAAAAAAAAGGAATCAGGAAATTTAACTTTTGGAACAGAAAAATTCTATCCTGGCATTAACTTTTTTTTTGTGCCCTTTTGACAAAATTGCGTTTTAAAGCGATTTTTTGACGAAATTTCTTTTTTTAAGCGATTTTTTTTTTTTTTTTGACAAAATTTGCCGTTTTTCGCGATATTTTTTGGCAAAATTTGTCGCTTTCCGCGAACTTTTGACGAAAATTACCGTTTTATCATGATTTTTTGATGAAAATTGTCGTTTTTCCACGAATCTTTTGACAAAATTTGTCGCTTTCCGCGAACTTTTGACGAAAATTACCGTTTTATCATGATTTTTTGATGAAAATTGTCGTTTTTCCACGAATCTTTTGACAAAATTTGCCTTTTTTATCGATTTTTGTACGAAGTTTGTCGTTTTTTTTGTGATTTTTTCAGGAAATCTGCCATTTTTCTATGATTTTATAACAAAATTAGCCATTTTCGCGAATTTTTTGACGAAATTTGTCGGAAATTATTTGTTATTTTGCGATTTTCTAACGAAATTTGCCTTTTTTGCGATTTTTAGACAAAATATGCTAGTTTTTCCCGATCTTTTGACGAAATGTGTCGAGATTTCTTGATCTTTTGACAAAAGTTACCGCTTTATCACGATTTTTTTGATGAAAATTGCCGCTTTATCGCAATTTTTGGACGAAATTTGTCGTTTTTTTGTGATATTTTGAGGAAATTGCCTTTTTATTGGGATTTTGTAACAAAATCAGCCATTTTTTTGCGAATCTTTTGACGAAATTTGATGGAAAGTATTCATCATTTCGCGATTTTTTTTAACGAAATGTGCCTTTTTTGCAATTTTTTGATGAAATGTGACAGTTTTTTGCAATCTTTTGACAAAAGTTAACGTTTTATCATGAGTTTTTGATAAAAATTGCCGTTTTCGCGAATAATTTTTACAAAATTTGCCGTTTTATCGCGATTTGTGGACGAAATTTGTCGTTTTTCACAATTTTTTGGGGATTTTGTAACAAATTTAGCCTTTTTTTCGCGAATTTCTTGACAGGATTTGCCTAAAATTATTCGTTATTTCGCGATTTTTTAATAAAATTTGCCTTTTTTGCAATTTGATCGGTTCTGAAGCCAGAACCGTTCTAAAATTATATAAAACTAAAGCAGAGAAAAAAAATTGGTGACCTGAAATAAATATTGGCAATCTGTGGTAGTGTCATAAAGTCAGTAAAGAAGCATTTAATTAAAAATAATCTAAAGTTTATTTTCAAAAAAACATATTCAAAATAAAAATATATGTATATATAAAATGATAAACAGTGATAAACTATATCTGGTAAAATCAACCAAAAACTGTAATTTCCGAAATTATATTATCTATAAAATTAAAGTCATACGTTAATACAACAAAAATACTTAATTAAACAGCATGGCGTAAGATAAAGAAAAATGACCAGTACAGATTGCAAGAATAAAACTACTCACTATAGCATAACTGGGGAAAAAGGCAGGTTCCTCAAATCAGATGATGACGAAAAAGTAATGTCCGGAAAATGTCCAAAGGAAACAAAAGCCTTGGATGTCAAAATAATTCATCACAACAAATGTTCAGCGAAGTATTTTCACTATCGATTAACTGGATTCATTTTTAAAACAACACCATCTTTCACCAGCAAAACAAACTGCAAACAGAACTTTCATAACTAACATTTAAGACAACGAATGGCATTTGCCAGCCTAAACATTGTCAGACCACCGGCAGTCAAAAACAAAACAACTGCTTTAAATACCTCTGCTAGCCTATACATCGCAAGAGAGCAACGCCCCCCTTTACGTCCGCCAGAGTTGAGTGAATGCGATCCTGTCTTGCGAAAGGGAGATACGGCTACTCATAAGTTGCGATTTGCGAAGATCGCAAATCGTGATCAGACAGAGGAAAACGATCATGAACGCACATGTAAATGTTCAAATCGAAAGTAAACAAATAAGTAACCGACTAAAAAAATAGAATATGCCATGGAATAAGGAAAAACAAAATAAAGGGATTGGAAATAAGATAAAGATAAGATAAGATTGGAATAAAATAAAACCCAGTAAGTCATGCTATATTATTCTATTACAATATGTATATATATGCTTGTAGAGTGTTAAGGGAATGAGTATGGCTGACACAATTTTTTGACGAAAATTGTGTGTCCCGCCGGACGCGTAAGCTCCATTTTTGTGCGTCCCATCGCCGATATTTTGCATATTTTATGCGCTATAGCATGTCTGCGGCATCCCTGAGCGTGTCTCACTGGCATTGATACATCGTTTAACCATCGCATTTGGCGAGTGGTGTCCTGGGGTCAGAGTTGTCCTATATTTCATATATATCCTATATTTAAAAAATAATCTTCAAAAATGTCCTATATTTTTCTAACTGTCCTATATTTCCTATATTACTCGTATATTTGGTATTAATATCATCACCTGCAAGAATTTAGAATTGTTTCTACTTTTTTTCTTCCTGTATTTCCATGCCACAGCAATAATTCAATCCTGCACATGATTTCATGCTTTCAGTTTATTACAAATGAGAGGAAGGCTTTAGCATAGATCACTGAACTTTTAAACATACCTTTGTATCCAGGGACATTAAGCATTGATGTCTGTGGAGACTGCTTAATTTCCTAGTATTTGGTGTCCATTTATTTCTTTTTTGAATATGGTATCAGTAAAGAAATGTTTTTAAATGACTTGATTGTTTGACTTGTTTTCACATGCATCGCTTTGCTTGCTGAGTTTGTTCTTACATTCAACACGGTACTGTGATTCATTGTGACTATTTTAGTTTATCTTATTGTGTATTCAGCTGCTATACATCGTTTTTTATTTATTTAAAATTTTATTTTAATGTCGAAAAGACATATTTATTGCATTACATTAATGCCATGGCACAATGTGGACATAGATTGAGGAAATTCTGTGATGCTTGGATAGATCAGATTGATGGGAAAATTAATCGCCGAATGGTGTGTGAAGGGTAAAGATGATTACCACGTCCAGTTCCCATCTGCAACAATGGTTATTCACAATTAACTCAGCATGTCAAAACAGTGAGGTACAAAGATAATTCAGAAAAACAAAGTGACTAGTTTGAATCTTGCTTTGTGGATTCCACTGCCAGAAAAAGTTTGAATATCAAATTAAAAAAAAAAAAATTGGATTGAGTACTTGGACTTTAAATGAGGAATAGAAGATCTATCGTTGCAAGATTCTATGGATAATTCACATTTCCCTAATTATTTATTAAAGTATCACATGGACTACAAAATTTATTTTGCGAAATAATTGCAGATTTCCCTTTGTCACAAGTTACACAGTTAAGTTCAATATGCCAAATCTCATGGCCTTGACTGATATATTTAAAAGCAAATTAGTGATTATTTTAAACAAGAATATCTTTTTTTATGCTCTCATGTATGATGAGATATTTAATTATCAGAACTTAAAACAATTAGACATTTTAGCTAGGTATTGGAGTGAGGAAATTAGTGATATTGTTGAAAAATATATTGGGAATGAACTTTTTGGACATGTAATTGCAACAAACATAGCAAACAGCATAATGAATGATATGAAAGCTAAATTATTTGCTTTTATTAGGATCAGATGGACCTAATGCAAATAAATAAGCTTTTAAAATTTTGAATCTAATTATATTAAAACAATCTATAAGAAAATTTGGCTCAGTGTTCAAATTTTTAATTTGCACATTGTTCATAATGCATTTGGCAAGAGTATCTATCACGTGTGAGCCTTTCTGAAACATCACAGATTTTTTTTGAAATGTAACATTGTTGGTTTGGAAAATTTCCATTGTACCAAAAAGAACAACAATGGAAAAATTCATTATATATATAATATTGTATCTTGATTTACTATTGTTAATTAGTGAAAATTTATAAACTAATATAGACTATATGCTAAAAAAGTATTTTACAGTAAAATAGTTCCAATAACGTTATTTTTAAAATATCCTATATATGTCCTATATTTTTCACAAAAAATGTCCTATATTTTATGAATTGGTCACTCCTACCCCTGGTGTACACATATACGCAGGAAAAAGTCAGGGAATAAATTAAACTAAATTTTATTAAAAACATTTAAAAACATGGTTAGTTATAACAGCAAAATCCGGCCATAACTTTAGCCAAAAGAACGCATTGCTCATTTAGTGAGCTTTTTATCAAGTCTAGACTAGCATTACAATACAGCAGGTTAAAATGAGCTTTTGATTAAATCAGAATCATGCCTTAAATATTACATATCTAAAACGAGCCATCCAAACAATTTGGATGGCTCGTTTGAAGTTGCCCAAATATATACCATCAGATAATCACATGGAAATAAAAAGACAGTTCTCTATAACAGTGAAGGAAGCAGTTATATAAAACAACCAGTTAGAAACTAGCAAACGTCATCGGAACGATGACATAATAGTTAAACTGGAATGCAGGCATTCATCTCCAGATGCGTGGAATTCGTAAAAGTATAACGCCATATCGCCAAAGAAAAAGAACACTCATAAGCAGAGTAGAGAAATGATATCTTAGTTACATAACGATTCGAAATACTGGCATCATAGTAACTTTATATCAACAAGAATGCTGCGACATGACATCAAAAAGATCGTAGTAAAAACGTCAATTTCATCAAAAGAATCGCGGAAAAAAAACATCTGTTCCCTCAAAAAATTGTGGGAAAAAACAGCAATTTCGTCAAAAGATCATGATAAAACGCCGATTTCGCCAACAGATCATGCAAATTTGACAAAAGATTGTTAAAAAATCGCCGATTTCGTTATAAGATTGTAGAAAAAATGCCGATTTCACCATAAGATCGTGGGAAAACGATACGATACCCCCCCCCCCCCCCAAAAAAAAAAAAAAAAAAATCTACTGTAAACATTCAACTTTCAAAAAGTTTTCTGTGAATTTAATCTTCCCCTATCTATTACAGATCACCTAGGACAGCTTTTTGGAAACATGTTTCCAAAGTATGAAATTGCAAAAACATTTTCTTGTACAATCTCAAGTTTTTATTTTGGCAAAATATAAATAAATGTAGCATAGAAAATATAACTGAAATAATATTACTTTTTTCATGCCATATGCGTATGTTATGCATTTTTAAGCATGTAAGACTACATCGAAAAAATTATAAGGATTTCAAAATTGACATGTTATCAGGTATGCTGATGTTTAGTGAAAATATACTAAAATTAAAATGGACAACTATTTAAGATTGTGTGAAACATTGCATCAGAATTATGAACTTAAAATAGAAACGTTCTTTTCAGAATTACTTAAAATATTTGAATAAATTGATTCTCACTGAATTGCTCCCCCTCCTCCCCAAATGAAGCAGTATTTAAGCAAAAAGATTGACAATTTTATTGCAAATAAAATAACCTTTATTGTTTTATACATGTGTAATTTAAATTATTTCTCATTTTTCTTGCTTCACATGCTTTTCCTCTTTTTTTTTTTTTTTTTACCTTTTTTGCAATCTCATGCCTGTGTATATAGCCCTGTAAAGTTTTTCTTCCAATTTTTTCACCATTTTTCTTGGATTTTAAAATGTTTATCTGAATTCATAGAAGAAATTATAAAATTTAAAATTTTATTAAAAAATAAATGTCTTATAATATTGTTTATTAAATAATTGAAAGCAGATTTTCTTTCAGTATAAAATTTATTCATAAAAAACTCTTGTTTATCAAAATGTAAGTATCTTATGAAATATCCTGTAATTTTTTTTTTTATGTAACTTTTTTATGCCCTTAAAGTTTGAAATATAAAATTATTAGCCAACTGAATATTCGGTATTTGGCTTGTCAGATGTTCAGTATTCGGTTCATCCGTGGGCCAAATATTCGGTATTCAGTCAAAATCACAATTTAGTGTATACCTAATTAAGAATAAATGATAGTTACAATGTTCATTGATTTTTAGAAAGTTTATTTTTACTTTGGATGAATAATAATAGTAATAAAAAAAATCTTGAAAAGTGCAGGAATAAGCCTTCAGGACAGTGAAACTACCAATAAAGCTGCAATGCTTGAAATTGATATTTAGATGCTGATTAATATTCTAAGTAAACTTCCTGTCAAAAAATTCCTGTCATTTTTTTTTTTTTCTGTAGCATACTTCTGCATGAGAAAAACAAAGAAAATTCTGTGGCTTCATTTTGAACGATTTTCTGTGTGATTTTTCCCAAGAGGGACAGTAAGGAATCTAAAATCCAGGGACATAAATTTTTTTTTTAAAGTAACAATCATAAAAATATGTGTAGGTTAATTTTTTGCTACATATTTATATAAACAATAATCCTAGTTTTGGGAGAAAAATATGTCAAAATACTTTTATTGAAAAAATTTATACAAACAGCTCCAAATTTAAAAATCAGCATCAAAGACATGGGATAGCAGAGAATTTCATGGTACATTTTGACCCCCAAGATAGTCTAAAAGTTATTTATCTCATTAATATTATTAAGCACTCATGCAATGACATACTTTCCAATATAAGAAATAATAATAAAAAAAATAAATATAATAAAATAATAATAATAAAAAAAAAAAACCTCTACGAATATGTAGTAAAAGAAAAATTATTATTTAGGGACTTAAAAGTCATGTGAGAATGCTTCATATGCAGCTATACCCAACCTGATGTTAAAACAATAGTTCTAGTTTCAAAAAAAAAAAAAAAAAAAAAAGGTCAAGTTACTTTTTTTGAAACAATTTTATACAAACATTTCCAAGCTTAAAAATCAACATCAAAAATACAAGATGGTAAGAAATTTCATGGTACATTTTGACTCCCATCATCGTCTAAAACCTATTTATCTTGTTATTGTTATACAATTATTCAATGGCATATTTTCCAATATAAAGAAATAAAAAAATTCCAAAAATATGTAATAAAAAATTATTCAGGGACTTAAAAATAAAAAATAAGTGAGAATGAGAATGTCTCATATACAACTATACCCAACCTCACATTGTACAGTTTTTCATAAGGTCTTTTAGCAACAATAAAAAAAAAGGGGGGGGAGGAAGAAAAAGAAAAAAAATTAGGATAAATTTTTATTCTATAAAGCATAGTCTAATTTCAGCTGTTATTTACAGTTAGCTAAACCTGGAGAAGAAAGAGAATGTGCCAGTCATATATGAATAAAAATAAATTGTGTTCAACCCCCACTTTTTTTAATTCTATGTATAAATATAAATAAATACAGTCAATGTCTAAAAGTGCTTTAAACAAGGACAGATAAACTTCAATTAGAATTTTTTTTATTTATTTATTTAAAAATGTTAAATTAATTTATTTTTTATTTAAATATTTATTGTTTGCTATTTTTTTATATAATTATGTAAAAATTTTCTTATATTAAATTTTTATAACATTATAGTGATCTAGAATCTCGTCGAGAAGTGAAAAAAGAAGAAGGTGAAGCATTTGCTCGTGAACATGGTTTAATATTTATGGAAACATCTGCTAAGACTGCTGCTAATGTGGAGGAGGTATGTAATAAAGTGTATCTCTGCATGTAGTTAATTAATGTTGTCATGTCCACTGTCACCAGAAGTAGAGCAGGGAGAAAAAAAAGAAGAAAAAAAGAGGACAGTCTATCTTAAATCAGAACATACAAATATAGTAAATCTTATAAAAACAGAATATTGTGTTAAATGTAAAAAATAATAAGTTTTTTAAACTAAAAGTTTTTCAAAGATGGTGAAAGCCATCTGATGGTAAGTACTGTAGATGTCTGTGTGGACCGAAATTTCCAAGCTCTTGGCTTGGCCCAGCCCAGCCTGGTCCATAAGGAGAAGGAGAAGAAAAAAAAATCCGTCTGGTTTGTAGAAAAAATTTATTGACCCTAATATAATAGTTAAAAACTTGGTCGAGCCTGGCTCAGCTCAGAAAAAAAAGTTAAAATTTTGATCTGAGTGAATTTCTACAGAACATTGATTTTTACTCGTATGGAGAAGCTCTGATAAAAAAAACTTAGCCCTTTTTTTTTCCATTCTCATAATCTTCATTTATGTAGAAGTGTCGTAAGTTGCAATATTTATGTTTTGAACGAAGCTCTGTTTGTAGTATGTAAATGATTCAGTTATCCTTAATATTATTTATTCATATTACATGTAATAGAGACATTAAAAATCTAGAAAATGATATATGATAATCATAAAATATTACAAGGCAGAATCGCATTGGAAAGAAAAAATATGTTATAAACAAGTTCCCTTCTTAGCAGGTGCAAATGTATTACATATATTTTTTTCTCACATATTGTTGTGTTCATTTTGCAGGCTCTTTTTCATATGTTTAGCTATATTTTAATAAGCCTAAAATTCTATGATTCTTTAGAAAGAATGAATTTTAATGTTTAATTGTAAATTGATGGGGATTTTAAAATATACGCCTTTTTTGCAAAAATTTTTAGACTTGGGCAAATTTTTGAATAGGTCTGGCTGTGTCAAAAAAAAATAATTTTCACGGGATTATTCAACTGAGACTAAATATTTTGGTCCATGAAGACTGAAATCAGTCCTGGCTTGGGGGGGTGAAGTTAGGCATGCCCATTCCACTCTTTTTATTTTAGTAAAACCCAGTCCGAATGCCATTGAAAATTGGCTTGAGCTTCCAGAAAAACTGTGCAACCCTTCTTGAAATTGCTATATATCAAAAAATAAAGTTTTCATCTATTTATTTTAAAAATAAAATGCAACATGACATAAAATAGCTATAATTATCTAAGACATATCATATAGTTATATAAATAGTATAAATATATCTACACTAGTAGCCTTCGTCCATTTATCTGGTGGGTCAATCCATGTGAAATCATCCAGAAAAAGAAAAAAATGTTGCTTAATATTTTTGATTTTTCTAATTCTTTATCAGTTAATTTATTGTACTTTTAGGAGTCTAAAACAAGGATTTAAAAAATTTTAAACCTTTTGAATTTTTTTTGGCATGTCACAAGCAGTTTTTCGTGAAAATAGTACTTTACAGAATCCTTTATAACTTTTTTATTGCTCCTAAGGGAGGATTTCGAAAATCACTGAAATTCAATTACTTAATTTTTTTTTAGTCGATTATCTTCTGAAAATTCACACTTTTACTAAAATACCTTTTGCTGAGATATGTCAAATATTGTAAAAATTCTGCATCTCTTTCCCTTTTTACACCCTTTTTGGAGGATTTCTAAATTCGCTGAAATACATGTTTAATTATTTTTTTAGTAGATTTATTTTTTGTAATTACACGCTTCTAATTGAAATGGCTGCTGAGATACGGCCACATGCTCTAAATTTCTTTACTCTTTCATAGGGGGGGAGGATTTTAAAAAATTCTTCTTAACTTATGTCATAGAAAGTATGTTACTACCAATTTTCATGCTTATAGGTTCAGTAGTTTAGACTGGGCAATGATGAATCAATGAGTGGGACATTGCCTTTTATATATGGAGATTTAAGCATTTTAAAGACTAAATTTTATGTATTTCAAGTTTTTAAATTACTGCTTTAATTATACTGATGCTGATGTACCACTTGATCTCATATTCTACTAGGACCTAAGAAAAGATGTTCATACAATGAGTAATTTTAAAAAGAATTTGTAATATATTTTGTATAACTGTAATTTGCATTCTAGGATTAATTTGTAAATGCATACGTTTTAATGTTTAAAATAAACTTTTCCTTTTTCAGGCCTTTATTAATACAGCAAAAGAAATCTATGAAAAGATTCAGGAAGGTGTTTTTGACATAAATAATGAGGTATGATATAAATTTTACTACCAACAAAATCAGTGTTTTATTTTTTGATATATTGTAACAGTGTAATTAATAATGTGCAATTAGGGATGCACCAAATATTTGGTATCTATTCGGTATTCGGCCATGTTACTGAATATTCGGTTAGGCCAAATATCAGACTATTCTGTTAGGCTGAATATCAAATTATTCGGTTTGGCCAAATATCAAAGTATTCGGCCGAATCCAATACTTAATGAAACTTTTTAAAACACATTTTTAAAAAAATTTCACAATTTCTAATTTTAAATATCAATTTATAAGTATATTTAAAATAATTAGAAAGAAAATCATTTAAATTAAAAAAAAATGTTTTTACATTATTTATTTGCTGTTTGTAAAGTATAACTTAAGAAAATTAACCATGAGAAGGATTAAAATTGTGATTTATTAGGATTCTCCTTAGGAATAAATGATGTGCAGATGCAAGTTCCTAATTTTGTTTAGTAAATAATCTGTTTCTTGTTTTCCCAAATAAAAGTCCTTAAACAAGAAAGAAAAACTTTTGAGAATAATAATAGCTATCAAGGCAATTTTTTATGGAACCATAATCATAATCAGCTTATTCAGTCATATATATAAGTATATTGTATTTAACCTCTTCAGACCCAAGGGTTTATTAATGTACTTTTTTTAATTTCAGCTATGGATTTACATTAATAAATTGATAAACAAGAAAGATTGAACAACGAAATAATTAAAATTTATATTTTGTACTTAAAATTTATTGATGTATGGGGACTTGTAAAACACACATTTTAACAATTTCTTAAGTTATTTTAAATTAAATTTTACTTTTCCGCATTGTAAAAACATTGAAAAAGATCAAAAAACATATATTTAATAATTTCTATTACTAATGGAGTCTACAAATGGTATGTTAACACAAAGTAAAGATTATTTACTTTTTCTTTTTTATACATTTCGTGCATTTCTGCTGAAAGCCATTTTTGTATAACATATAGCTCACTGAAAACGCTCTACGAGAAACAAATTGCTATTTTGTTTAGTTCTGCTATCTCTAATGCTCCATCCACACCAATTTCTCTTTTTTTAATATTGTTTATAAACATGAAAAAAAAAAAAATTAAAGATGTGTATCCTATAGGATACACCAGGTCTGAAGAGGTTAATTTCACTTTAGATCAAATTTTTGTTTTTGTTTATTGCATTAATAATAAATAAAATAACATAACTATATTTTCAACTCACATGCTTTGATTTCTGTAAAATATGATATAATGGGAAGGGTGGAAAAAACCACCATTCATAAGAAAATAACTATGAACTAGACATTCCTTTATTCAGAATTAAGTTGAAAGTATTTGTACTTTATATTGAAAAAAGTCTGCCTTCAGTTATTTAAAACAGACAATTATGAGACTGTAAAGTTTTTCTATAACCATTATTTCTCTTTTATTTAAAAAAATTCGTAGAAGAAATCATGAAAGTTAAAATTTTATTAATTAAAAAAGTCTCATAATTGTGCTTCTTAAATAACTCAAGGCAGGTTTTTTTCAATACTAAATGATCGTATAGCTCTTGTTTATGAAAATGTAAGTTTCTTAATTATTAAATATTATGTAAAATTGTTTTAAAAAGTAACATCTTAATATCTAACATTGAAATGTAAAAAGTATTTGGAAAGCCGAATATTTGGTATTCGGTTCACCTGCCGGCCGAATATTTGGCATTTGGTATTCGGCCAAAATCACTATTCGGTGCATCCCTCTGTGCAATAGTTAATTAATTATGCAGAAGTGTTATATTTTCTTCACTTTTCATACCAAATTTAGTAAGATTCTTCCTGTGGCATAATGCATTTAACATAAAAGTGAAAATAAGCACTCTTCAGTCACCCGACAACTAAATGTGAAAAACCGGCAGCTGAAAATATGGAAAATACTGGCCAAATGCAGAATTTTCCAAAAGATATTTTGTCAAAGAATCGTGGAAAAAACCCTGTGAATTTCATAAAAAAAACTGCTTAAAACCCAAATTCCGCGAAAAGATTGCGGAAAAAAATGCAAATATGTCAATAGATCGCAGAAAAACATTAATTTCATCAATGGACTGCAGAAAAAAAATGGATTTTGTGAAAAAATATTAAAAAAAAAAAAAAAAAAAAATTGCAAATATTGTCAAAAAATCTCAAAAAGAATGCACATTTTATCAAAGAATTGTGAAAAATGCAAATATCGTTAAAGAATCACGAAAAAGTGAGAATATCGCAAAACAATTGTGGAACAAACACTAATTTCGTCAAAAAATCACAGAAAGAATACAAATTTTGTCATGAATTATGTCATCAAATTAAAAAAAAAAAAAAAAAACTTGAATGTTGATGAAAAATCACAAAAAAAAAAAAAAAAAAAAAAAAAACCCTGAAATTTGGCAAAAAAAAAAAGAATGTTTTTTTAAAAAATTGCGAAGGAAAAATTGCGTAATGTAAAAAAGAAACTTAAAACAATAAACTCAGAAAAAGCAGTGATTCCATGCAGATTAACATCCCTGCTACAGCCTTTGGATGTAAGTCTAAACAAGCCTTTTAAAGATAGACTGAGAAAAAAGTGGATGCAATGGATGTTATCTGATGATTTTCTATTAAGGAAAAAAAAAAAAAAAAAAAATCTGGGATGGAATATGTGTAAAAATCATGGTATGAAACTCCTACAGAAATGGTAAAGAAAAGTTTCAGAAAATGCTGCATTAGCAACGATATGAACGGATCACAAAAACTTTTCCCAGATTCCGATGAGTTCTTGATAAGCATGGAATCTGAATCTGAGGATATGTACAATGAAATAACAGATTCCCAATCAATTGAGTTATATGAATGTTCAGATTCTGAACAATAACTTACATTTTGTTAAGTTTAATTGAAAATTTTAAACCTTAAATGAATACAATAAAGGCTTTTATATTCATGATCCTTAGATCAGTATTATTTTCTGACTTTAAAGATCTTTACTATATAATAATTTTGTTTAATTGGATAAACATTTATTTTTTTCTTTCTGGTGTATACGTTGACCCCCCGCCTCCACCCCTCCCCCCATTTTTAACTCCCATATTTTGTCTAAAATTCTTCAACTTGTATAAGAGTTTATATATTAATCTAGTCAATCCGAACTTGACTTGCAAGATTCAAATCCCAACCTGAAAAAATTAAGTTCTAAGCAAATCAATTATTGTCGACTCGACCTGACTCAATAGAGGATTCTAATCTAGATTTATATCAAAAATATAAAAAATATTGAAATGCAATCAGTAAATATATCTTTCTAAAAATTCTTATTTAAATCAGCATTAAAATTTATGTTAATTATCAAAGTCTGAATTAATTAAATTTCAATTAACATCATACTATGTGCATTTATTTAATATTATTTGAGTCTTTTTGTAAATTTTTATGTATTTTTATTATTATAGGCAAATGGTATTAAAATTGGACCTCAGCATTCACCTACAAATCCCAATATGCCTATGAGTGGACAAGGAGCTAATCAAGGTGGTGGATGCTGCTGATTTTGCTGTGTGATATGTATATTTATGTAAGGCTGCATTCATTTACAGTTGGACTGATCAAAAAAGACAAGTTTTATGTTGAATCATGTCATACAAGGAAGCAGCATGCATTTTGAAAAAGAATTTTTGATGAATGTCCATCTTTGTCATATTCCTCCCGCCTATGTACAAGTTTCTTGTGTCCTATGAAAATTAATTTCATTTAGAGTGATATGTGTATAGAAGCATATGTATTTTAAAATACTCAATTGTAGATTCTGATGGACTATGCTGATGCTTTTCTGCTCCCAAAGCAAAATTTAAATGCAGTTTCATATTATTTTATTTCTTGTTTCTTTCTACTATCATATGCAATATTTTATAAATCATTAATTTTTGTAACATAACCTTTTTTCTTTTAATGGTTTTTTACGAACACAATTTATAGATTTGTAGTAATATTACACTAATATTTGATTTTTAAAATGCATGTTCAATGTTACTTATTTTGCAAGTGATGTGAAAAAGGCATGTAGCTTTATTTTTTCAAACCAGTATTTCACATTTGATGTAAATTGAAGTGAAAAGAAAAAAAAAAAGTTTTTGTATATTTTGAAAAAATGTTTTTCAAAAGTTTAAGTTTTTGTTTTCAGCAGTAAACTTGCATATAATTTCATTTTGTAAGTTTTTTTTAAGCTTAAAAATTACACATGTTACTTGATGTTAAAATAATAATAATAAATTTGAAAAAAAAAAATATATATCTTTTATTATTTATTGGTAATTTGCTATCCTGGTTTGAAATTTTTGCTTTTGCTAAAAGTTTAATAAGTTATAACAAATAAAACATTATTATTATTTTAAATATTTTTTAGTATTCATTGTATTTATTTGTTTGTTTTGTCTAATAAAATTCTTTAAATGTAAATAAGATATGTATTCCATTTAGTTTTTTAAATCTAGAAATATGCTATATTACACAGTTATTATTATTTTATATTATTGAGTATAATTTCTGTTTAAATTTTAGTTTTGTGATAATATGTATACTTTTCTTTTAAGCCATTGTATATATTGAATATTGTATCAGCATGACATGATTTAAAAAAAAGGTTGCAGAATTAAAAGAATAAAAATGAAAAGTGCATATTATTAGAATTTTTTATGTATTCAGACTTAAGCACTTTTTGTCTTTATTTAATTTAATACTAAATTTATTACACACATTTAAAAAGTTCATGGGTGGTATTATTTGGAAATTACAGGGATATTAAAAGTGTAATCTAGTCATTTGTACAGTTATTTTAGAAAAAAATTAATAATCTGGAATAAATTATTTATTCACAATATGACATTTTATACTTGTGATTTCTTGTTTAGTATTGAGTATGAGTATTTAAAAATTGTATGTCAAACTTCTGTAGTTTGATGTTTTTACTCTTTTGAAAATTTTATTTCATTCACAATCAATTTTTTTGTATTTGATTTTGCAACCAGAATATTGTCTAATTACTTTGTTTAAATAAAAGTGTATGTATACATGAATCTCTAATTTTAGTGTTGATCTTTTACTTTCCCCCATGGGATTAGTATATGTATTTGGGAGAGATGGGAAGCTGAATTTAAAAAAAAAAAAAAAGGGGGTGTAACATTTCTCTTTTTTTTTAAATTCAAGATTTAAAAATTTCATAATCAATTAATTTTAAAATCATTCATTTTTTGTGCATATCATTTGTGATTAAGAATCTCAGTATATTTTAGGAAATACATATGTTATGCTTTTAGCATAGGGATAAGGAGTTAATGACTTTTATTTTTGGCTGTTTTAATTTTTTTTTTTTTTTTTTTTTTTTTTTTTTTTTGTAAATTAACCGTTTAATGTACATTGAGGGTTTTATTTATTTTTAATTTCCTTAAAAATAAATTTTCAAAGAATTTAAAATATTTGTAAAATTGAACTGTAAATAGTGATGAAAATGCAAATCATTCAATGAAGAGAAAAATGGCTGAAATTAAAAAAAAATATATTTATTTTAAAACAAAAACATATCTGTAAGTAATGCTCATATGATATTGACAGTGGCAACATCTGACAAACACATTTAGCTCTTACTGAAATGCTTTAACTTCTAATTATCATACAATACATTTTTATGCTGTCAAATAGAGAGAATGAAATGTTCTTTCAAGTAATTTTCAAGCATGAATTTAATCTTATCTCTGATGTGTGCAACATTATGATAAAAGATTTATCTGTTTAAACAATATAAATAGTTCAGCATCTATTTCCAACTTATGCTTGATAACAAAATTAAAATTTCTCTAGTAAATAAATGTAATGTAAATAATCTCAAACTTAACATTCATGTAATCAAGCGACATATTTAAATTGCTATAATTAGGGAAAAAAAAAAAACTGCTGAAATAGTGATTTTGCTATTAACTACTGGCATAGGACTAATATGAAAATATCATTATAATAAATTTCAAAATTATTTTAGTATATTGATATTTTTTTTTACATAAAATTGCATTTTGGTTTTGTCAGTGAGAAATCGAAAATGTATAATAAATGTAAAATATATGTATATGTTTTTTAAATTATAAAAAATGGTTTCCCCTACATTCTGTTGTCAAAGTTAGAGATTCCTTAGTATTTAATAAAATACACTCTTTCTAATACAGAAAATTAATGAAAGAAAGCCAATGTATTTTTTATTACTATAATGTTTCATCATGTAAAAATATTTTGATATTTTTACATGAAAGCCCAGAAAGATTTTTGAGTAAATAGATGAAAAGATAATGCAAAAAACAATGAAACTCTTTCATTCTTTCTTGTGCTAAAATTGGCCATTTAAGAAAATTGTGGGTAAGTGGGATATCACATTTTCCCCCTAAAAAATGAAATGAAATGAAAAAAAAAAAAAAAAAAATGAAACATCCAAATTCTCTTTAGTCTTTCTATGATTTTTCCCTATGAGTAAATGAAATATCCTTTTTTTGTCGCCTCTTCCGAAAGAGAAACGGGATGTTACATTTTCTCTTAGCGAAAAAAATGTCATGATAGACATTGCTTTTCTTATAATTTTTTTCATTTTTTTACTAAAAAATATCACGAGGCCTCACTTCTTTTTTTTCCCCATGTTTTTGTACATATGTTCAACTATTGCGTGACATATTTTTTTAAAATTCAACTGTGGCCCTTTTTTGAAATAAACTACTTTAAATGTTGCAGATTTTGGAAATTTTGAATATTTAACAGGTTATAGCTACTAAGCCCAACAATATCTCCTTGCAGTACTATATTATAGCTTGTCCTAGTAGTGCTCTTTCATATTCTATAAGAAAAACTTTGGGGAATTATAGCTTAAATAAGATATTAAGGGTGGGAAATGGACAAAAACATCATTTTGACTGTACTTTGTGGCAACATAACAATGCCCCATAGAAACAAATTTTAATAAGCAGGTAGTGTTATACTATAAGTTTATGCCAAAAGAATTTTGGGACGTTGTTGCTTGCCAGAGATATACCACTCCAAAAATATTGGAATTTCATTTTTCATAAAAATATCATTCACAAATGTGAACTTTGATATTTTCTATAGGGAAGAGGAAATTTTTTTAGGGCTTCAGAATTGAAAGATTAATCAGTAAATATGATTTACTTCAACATAAAAAATATCAAGGCAATTAAAAAATGTAACTATCAAAACATCGCTTTTTGTCTGAATTTCAAAATAAGGGCTTTTAAAGAACAAGTATATATATTGTAGTTTTTATCTCTGAAAGTACATTTGAAGGTAAAGTAATAAAATATAAAAAATATTAAAATTTATTAACACTTATGCTTACTTTTAATATAAAAAAAATGGGAGCAATGATTTAAAATTCTTATAAAAATGGATCTGTCTTATTGGCAGATATCATAAATCTGACTAAGGTTAGTAAATACTTAATTTTTATTTAAACCTTTTCTTTGTATAACTACATTACATATTTTCAAAATACCCAAAGATCAATGTTACTTCACAGCAGGCTTTAATGATTGATTTTTTTAATCCTGCTTTCTCCCAACACAGCAGTTAATATAAATTATTCATAAAATTCAAACAGACTGTGATATGGAGCTATATTTTCATGCCACAGTTTTACTTATCATTTGATCAGTTTTGCATCATTATTGCTAAAATGAACTTCATTAATTTTGTAAAGTTAAAAAGGCTGGAAATGCCCCAAAATAATTTTTTTATATAGGTAAT
The DNA here is from genome assembly GCA_964019185.1 of Maratus speculifer. NCBI lineage: Eukaryota > Metazoa > Arthropoda > Arachnida > Araneae > Salticidae > Maratus > Maratus speculifer. Next base: position 101,590,711 of record OZ025289.1, on the reverse strand, counting down.
TTTATACTAGAAATCGAGAATATTTATGAGAAGCATGTTTTTTTCGGCTTACTATATCTGTGAAAAAAATACTTTTTAGTTAATATATATATTTTTAATTACTTATACATGCTTTAAATAATATATTCTGATACCTGATTAGATATTTTAAATCATAGTTTTGAGTCAAAATGAGTTAGGGGTATATATATTTTTAAAACACCCCATTCAAAAGTGTTAATAAAATCTGTAGATGAGGCAGATTATTTAATGTTTTCCTTGCATTACATAGTGAAGGTGGTGTAATGGGAAATCAATAATAATAATAAAAAAAATTCACACATTTATAAATTAGCAATTTAGAATTTTTATTTATCTTATGATGTTTTGGTTAAACTTAGGCTAGTCAGTTTCAGTAAGATTAATTTGCTTATGTCCATCATGGGCAGGTCAGACAACTAGTTCATAGAGTCAAAATATATAGGTGGAATTTAATAACAATATAATTCATTTATCATCTAGGAACATCTAATTTTTGAAAATAATGAAATTATATACATGTATCATCCAAGTGAGTAGTATAAAAGTAATTTGAGACATATAAAGGAGTTAAATTTATTATATACATATACATACATATAAACTTAACAAATTTTCAAAATATTTTTAAATGCACTGCAAGCTTTTAATTAAAGTCTGTTATGAAAATATTTTATTTTCCAGTTATCCAACACCAAGCTTCTTCAGGCATATCCAACTGCACATTTACTGTCAGGACAATCTGCAGTGAGATGATCAACGCAAATCTAATAAGATGGAGAAAAAAAGTTAGCTGAAAGCAATAATTATATACATAAAAGTTGTATTTTTTATGAATATCATCTTATGGATACTTTGGATAAAAAAATATTGAAGTAATAGATTGCAAGTAACTGACAAAAGAATTATATACAATCAAACCCCATTATAACGAACTTCAAGGGACCGAAGGTTTTGTTCGCTATATCCGAACTGTTAAAAAAAGTTAGATTCACAAAATCTGTTAATTTTTAGTCACTGTCTCTACATCCAATAATGATGTATCAAGAAAAAAAACACAAAATCTGTTATATGTATGATTGTTAATGAATTGAATTGACTAAAATCTAATACATTAAAATGATACAATGCTAAATTAATTTATTAAGAAAGAAGACAAATAGAAATACAGTACAGTACCGATTATCCGAGCAAGTAAAGACTGATCCTAGTTCAGATAAATAGACAGACAATTTAAAGAATGTTCTCAAATATTAAAACCTTTACACTTTTTCCAGGCTTGGGATTTCAACATTAATTATTGCTAGTATGTTTTAAAACCGTTTTATTTCATTGTTTTTTGTTTGTTTACTTTTTTATCATTTACATTTTCTTTTTTTTTTCTTTTTTCATTTTCTGGACTCAAGAGATAATAATTTAAGGAAGAAAGCTTTTTATTATTGCTTACTTTAAAGAAGACGTTCCTTTCAATGCTGCCATTTCTCGAATTATTCTTAACTATGTTAATTGAATACGTTACTAAACAGCTGTGATAGAAATTATGGAAAATGACTAATGGGCCGCCGTGATCACAAGTGCAGAATGACTACCATAAAGCAGAGAGAATGCACTTCTTCCTACAGTTTAACAAAAATACTTATAGCTAATTTGCACCATGTTTCACTAGATGACATGCATTTTCGCAATTTTTTTTTTATATAATTAGAGTCAAAATCCTTTTTTCACAATTGTAGAGCAGTTAAAAAAAAAAGAAGTCATGGTCGAATGGGAAAAAAGTTTGCAATAACCAATTCTTAAGATTTCAGAGATTTGCTATAAAAGAATAAATTAACATTGAATACAAAAGGAAAATGATGGGACCAAAATTATTCTTCATTATATACTGGGTTCACTATAACGGAGTTCGACTATAATTGCTTTTTAGGTGTGTTCGTAGTTATGTAAATACGTAGCCCCTATTGTTGTCACTCAGTCTGTCCGTCCGCATATAACAATGCAAAAACTATTCAACCGAATCGTCTGAAATTTAAAATACATAATTGTAACATAATTTTGTCGAGTCATTTCAAATTTTATGAAAATTGGATGGATAGATCAATTACAGGGACAATCAAAAGGATTCCGTTACATTACAGTCAATGGGGAAAAAAGTTTCAAATGCATTTTAATTGTTTGAAATTTAAAACATATAATTATTGCATAATTTTGTCGAGTCATTTCAAATGTTATGAAAATCAGATGCATAGATCAATTACAGGGACAAAAAAGAAATCGGTTACATTACGGTCAATGGGGAAAAAAGTTTCAAATGCATTTTAATCGCTTGAAATTTAAAACATATAATTATTACGTAATTTTGTAGAGTCATTTCAAATGTTATGAAAATTGGATGCATAGATCATTTACAGGGACAATAAAAAGTGCTCCATTACATTACGGTCAATGGGAAAAAAGTTTCAAATGCATTTTAATGATGTTACACTCATTCGAATATAATAGAATTGGCATGAATCTATGAAATATATACTAAAATATGCATTCTGTACAATCTGTGATGCAAATAATTTTTATTATTTAATTACAGGGCCACACAAAAGTATTCCACTACATAATGCTATATGGGGAAACATTATTTGAGGTGTTTTTCAATTATATTAAACTATTTCACATTTTATGAATAAGATATACATTGCTGAGGTGTAATAAAAATTACTTCCTGCATATTTACAGAAACACAAAGATTTCGACTACTATACTGTATCTGAAGTATGCTCTACTATATCAGCAAGATCTGAATATTTTTAAAACTTCGTTATCATACGAACGCACCTCATTTGCTACGTTCACATGCAATTTCCAACTTGTTTGCTTTTACACACTTTTACTTTTTTTAGTTACAAGTGCAACTGCATTGTCACCAATCTGGGATTATGCAAATTAAACCATAAAATTCAATAAAACTTTTTTTTTTTTTTTTTTTTTGTAGTGTTGAATTTAATATTAGATGAATTTTAAATAAACTATAAATTTTTGCATGATTTTCTTACATGTTTATGCAATTTTTTAAGACTTCAATGAATATAATGGGAAAAATTTCTTTAAGATATTTTTTTTAGCTATCATACATAGTTTAGTTTTACAATAAAATATCAGTCACTATCTATACTAATAAAAGAAAGGTTTGATCTGTCTGTGTGTGTGTCGGAGCTGGCTAACGGAATCTAGTGCATATAGAAGTCGGAAAATTTTGGTGAGGATAGTTCAAGGATAGTCCTAATGCTCAGAATTTTTTGATAATTAGACAAGATATTAATTAAAAATCACAATGAATGCTCATCAAAAACTCATCTCTTTCATTCTGAGCTGGCAGAAGCATAGAATGTGATTTACAGTGCAGAAGAAAATAAAGAACTGAATGCAGTTTTTTTTCCACTTATTTATTTACTTATTTCATTTATTTTTTAATTTCTATTGGCCAAATCACTTATTATAATTAAAAATGGAAGATATATTCTGAAAGATTTTATTTTTACATTTTAAACAACACAATCTGTTTGGAAGAATGATTGATGTTGTTAACTTGAAAAATAAAATAAAAGGGTCGTTTTTGCAGCTTTCTTTCCCTCTCTCTTCTTTACAGCATTGCTTACTTAACACGCTATGTTAGAGGTTACCGATTGAGTCTTTCAATGTTAAATCAAAAGAGCTAAAAACTTGATCTCTTTAGAATTTCATAATATTTAATTCAATTGTTAGATTTATTGAAAAATGAATAAATATCGAATGATAAATCTCTATCTCTCCTGGTTTCAGAGATAATTAGCTTCAAACATGGACTAAAAACATAAATTTATGCATATCATGCAAAACAAATTAAAATATATTATGTTCACTAATTGGAACTGAGATTTAATTTTGGCGCCATTAGAAAATGTTTGATTTGGGATTTCATATGCTATATCATGCAGATATTTTTGAAAATTTAAATTTCAAGGTCAAACACTTAGACTCTTGAATGTTCATATCTCAAAATCGGGCATTTTAATTCTTTTGAAAAAATATATGTTACTATTATACTTACTTTCTAAAATATCTGAAAATATCCATTTGGGGCACTTATTGGATGTGTAGTTATAAATTAAAATCGAAACTGCTTGTTCTATTTTAAACACAAGAATTGCGATTAAGATGGCTTATTTATGTGCCATACTTCTTACCCTTCTCTACATATATGTGATTACTGACAATCTTTTTTCTTATAAAGTTGATAAAAAAAAAAAAAAAAAAAAAAAAAAAAAATCTGGATGAGGAGGAGAATTAAGATGCAGCTGTCATTCTTAATGCATTTTGAGTTGAAAAAATAATTTTATATACAATCAAAGCAATATTGACAATGTAAACTATTTCTTGACACTTAAAAAAAAAAAAAATCAGTGTTGAATTTAGACATCTCTTATTTTCAAACAGATGAAGTTTAACTCTCTAAAACTAATAGATTATGAAGAGCTCTACAGTCAAGGTTTAAAGAAAAAAAAAAAAAAAAAAAAAAAAAAAAAAAAAAAAAAACGGGTGGGTTTTAATGACCCAGAATTAGCCCATTTCTTAATGTAAATATTTTAAACAAAATTCTTTTCAATCAATCATCAAAGGGTTTGATTTTATAATTTTCTTATAATAATTTCAGAGTCCATACTAGTAGAGAAAAAAGGGACAAGAGAGATACATTCATACTTTTTTGCAATTGAATTCTTGCACATTACTCATAATTGCTAAAAATCATGTGCGTTTCACTTCAGAATTTTTAAAGAATTTAATGAAACTGGGGTGTAAAAGAACATGATTTTCTTTCCAAATGGGATTTAAAAAAAATTCAAATCTTTTTTTAATACATTAAGTTATGAATGGTTACTAAGATTTTGAAAATAGACTTTCAATTTGATGATGGTATACACAATAAGATGGTAGTAAACACAATACATATTTTTACAAATTAATTAGTACCTTCTGGATTTTCATCACAGCTCAGGTTTTCTTCAACCAACCATTTACTTAATTTTTATCTGCTATAATTTTCTGCAGCATACCTTCTCTTTCCTTTATTTTGTTCTCCTTTCTGGAATTTTTTCATTTTACTTTTAATTTTTTTTTTCTTCAAAATCATCTCTCTTATTAGATGGTTCCCACTCCATAATGAATACCACTAATTAAAGTGACTGCAAATACAGTCGAACCTCGTTATAATGAACTTCAAGGGACCGGAGGTTTTGTTCGCTATATCCGAATCGTTAAAAAATGTTAGAGTTTACAAAATTTGTATATTATTACCTGATACCTATATGTTCAATAATGATGTATTAAGAAAAAAAAAACGTAAAATCTATTGGATATAATCATTAATGATTTAATTGACTAAATTTGATTACCTTAAACTGGCACAATAATAAATAAATTAACTAAAAATGAAGACAAATAGAAATGGAGCAAAGCGCCAATTATCTAAACATTAGAGACCAACCCTAGTTTGGATAAATGAGCAAACCATTTAAGGAATGATCATGACTATACTAAAATCTTTACACTTTAACCAGGCTTAGGATGAATAACACACGTGTTGAAAATCATTTAAATTTGTTGTTGTTGTTGTTTACTTATATCATTTACATTTTCCTTTTATTCATCATCTTGTGAACGCCAGAGAGTATAATTTAAGGAAAAAAGCTTTTGACTTTTGGTTGGATCAAAGAAGACGTTCTTTTCAATGCTGCCATATCTCGAATTATTCTTAATGGATTGTGGGAATGAAATAATGGAAAATAACTGATGAGTGGGCGTGATTACACCTGCAGAATGGTTACCATAAAAGGGAAAGAATGCAGGTCTTACTACTCATTAATAAAAAGACTTATAGTTAATTTGCACCATGTTTTACTAGCCGGCATGCATTTTTAAAAATAAGTCGAAAACCTTTTTTTACAACAGCGTAAAAGTAAAAAGAGAAAAAAAAATCATGGTCGATTAGAAAAAAAAAGTTTGTTACAACCGATTCTTAAGATTCCGAAGGTTCACTATAAAAGGATAAAATAGCATTAAATATAATAGAAAAACAACGGGACCAAAATTTTCGTTCGTTATATCTGAGAGTTTGTTATAAACTGCGTTCGCTATAACAGGGTTCGACTGTAATAATAACCGTAATGATAAAAATTTAAAACAAACCATTTTATTAATTAGTAGTACATGAATGTTAAATTGAATTACAAAACATCTTGGCAAATTTTAGGTATTGTTAAATTTTAAAATTACTTTGATCATGTACATGCAAGTTTCTATGCATGAGTATCTTAGAAAATTTATCAATTATATGCATATACAGAGTAAGTGACAATTATATCTGTAAACTATATTAATTTTGTAAAAAATATTAAGGACCAGCAGAACTTGCAGCTTTGAACATGTGGTTGTTGAAAAATATGCCAAATAGTAGTTGTGTGCATATTTACATTACAAAAAAAAAAAAAAAAAAAAAAAAAAAAAAAAATTATGCTGTGGATAAATTAAATACTGCTAATTAAATGATATTTTAAAGAAACCCTTATTTGTATATAATTATTATTATTTTAAACGAAACAAGTGAAATGCATATATTTTAAATTAAATAAATGAAAAGTTTATATTTTTAATGAAATGGATGCAATAAGAAAAAGAATTATGGCAATGGGAACCAAACTTAATTATTAACTTTGTAAAAAATATTAAGGACCAGCAGAACTTGCAGCTTTGAACATGTGGTTGTTGAAATATGCCAAATAGTAGTTGTGTGCATATTTACATTACAAAAAAAATTATGCTGTGGATAAATTAAATACTGCTAATTAAATGATATTTTAAAGAAACCCTTAACTGTATTTAATTATTATTATTTTAAACGAAACAAGTGAAATGCATATATTTTAAAGTAAATAAATGAAAGGTTTATATTTTTAATGAAATGGATGCAAGAAGAAAAAGATTTATGGCGATGGGAACCAAACTTAGCAATTTATCTTACATCTGTATCTGAATAACATGAAAATATTAAATTTTTTTTTTAAATAAACCTAATGCTATCAGCTCCATTCAGTGTTGAATTCAGACACTTTTCTCAGAGAGGAACTTCTGTTGCTCTGGGGGGGGGGGGGGGGGGGGGAGATGTCCTCCCTGAATTCAACACTGGCCCCATTACCTTTGGTAATATACATTGCACATACTATGTGTTTTGGTCTGCAGTGAAATCTAGAGTTGGGAGTGCTGCAGTCACAGCCCCAGTGTCTTTGACAGCATACACCGAGTAGGCAATGATTATGCATGCTACGATCTGTTTCTGAAAATGAACCTTGAAATTGTATGTTTTGATATTTATTAAATGAAATCTTTCCACATGAAGTAAGGGACTTTCTTCATAGCGATTGCCAATTTAATTTCTGGCATTCAAATATATTAAACTTTCAAATAATATCTTCAAAGGCACTAAAAGATTAAAAAAAAATATCTGTGTTGAATCCTTAAAAAAATAATAATTTTTTTAAAACAGTAAATATTTTTTTTTAATCAAAGCCAGAAAAATACTGGAAATAAGCATTTTTTTTTTTTTGTTTTGTTTGCAAAAAAGCAATAATATTTTTAAACTGAAAAAAATAAGTAAATAAAAAATAATACATGAATCAAACTTCAAGAAATAATTAAAAGAAAATAAATATTAATATTAATATTTTTCAAAATAAAAGACATAGCCAGAACCAGAAAAGCAAGAAAATAAATCTGTACATTTATAATTGTTAATGCTTTATTTAAATGTATCATTGATGCAATTTATCATACTTGTTAACATATTTTTTACATAAAAAACACCATTATCAATTTATAAAAGGTCCCTGTAAGTCTGTACAATATTGAAAATGGCACAAAAATCGCTATGACAGCACTTCCTTTCGACAGATTTTCTTCAAATTCAGGGAGGACATAGTCATAACAATTACACAAAAAAAAATAGGTTCAATTTTATTCATAACTTTATAAACTTTTCGATGGTACAATTTTGAAAATGGCACAAAAACTGCTGTTAAAGCATTTCCTTCTGGCAGAATATTTCAAAATGAAGGAGGTCCAGCTTGTCACAGCGAAAAACATACACAAAAAATTTGCTTCAATTCTATGCATATCTTCTTGCACTTTTTAATGGTAGGTACAATGGTGACACACAAACATTTTGTAAAAACATGTTTTTTGTAAGACCCTTAAGATGTGTAAATCCGCCAAAAACCGGAAGTAAAAAAAAAATTCATTACAATACTTTTCTATTAAAGATAGAAAAATGTAATAAAAAATGTACATTATTTATACACAACTTTATGCATTAAACTTTATAAGAATTTTACCATGTACTTTCATTTTTAAAAGTTAAAGTATTTCATTTGATTAATTTATATTTTTAATGTAAACAATACTTTATTTTTTTTAATTCTATATTCTTTATAGCTTACAATTATTCTTCTATTTTATAAGCAACTTGTTAAACCAAAAACATGTTTTGAATTTTATACAGGATATGTAGTTTTTAATGTTTAAAACTGTCAAAAAGTTTATTCAAGTTTCTAAAACTAAAAATTCTGAAAAATCGTAAATTTAATGTTATAAAAATAATTTTTAGTGGTTTAAGGTTCAATTTTAGGTTTTTGATAGTAATTGTCAAACAGAGTTTTTAACATGATGGTTAAAAACATTGATAAAACTGTCACACTGTCAAAAACTTGACAACTCTACCCTCCTTCCATTTAGGGATGGGTTATCACTAAAAATAAAATAAGAAATTAACTAGGATTGCAGGTTCAGACCACCTTAACTTCTTTCTATGTAAAATAATAAGAAATGGTATTAAAAAAAAATATGAAGAATTACAAACAGAATGAGGTTTATAGAATTAAAAGATTAAAAATGAAGAACTTACTTAGGTATAATGAAACGAAAAAATAATGAAAGATTTAAAAAAAAAACATACTTGTGATTTGGAATACAATGGCCAAAAAACATTTCTTGCAAGATCTAATATGAGAATCACCTTGCAAAGAGATTTGATTAAAAAAAAAAAAAAAAAAAAAAAAAGCTAATTAAGGCAGACATTACAATAAATAAACTTGAGAGGATTAAAATTAATTTTGAAAAAAAAAAATAAATAAATAAATAAAATGCAACAGTACCTTTTATTTAAATTCAACTACAGACAGCCATTGGTAAAAACTGGTGGAAGGGAGTGAAAAATTGAAGTGAAACTAGGGAAAAGCTGAATGATCTTGTGCTAAGACTATAGGAAACAATTTTATCATCATTTGAAATGAAGAAAATTTGGTATATAGTGGTGAAAATGTTTAAGAAGTTTTTTTTAAGAAGAAATTCTGAGAATAGTATGAAATACAGATTATGGATGTGAAGATAAGAACCGCTAATGAAGTTGTACTATATTATTGGTATATAATATGCCTTTTAAGTATCAAACTTTTTTTTTTTTCTAAGTAACTAAATATAATTTTAATGGCTGTTTATAATGTAAATTTATACAGACAGTATAGAAAAATTTTTTAAAGAGAAAAAATGTTTAGTAATTAAACACTTTCAATAATTAAAAAAAAAAACAAATTTTCTGTACTGATAAAAGTAATAACAATGCATAATAGCATGGTACATCAATTAACACATAATTATAAATTGAAAATTAATGGGATACTATTTTTTAATACCCTTTTTTGCTACTCTATTTCAAACAACTTTGAAATTTTATTTTCTAGTTATGTCCAAGGGGTAAAAAACCCATTTCAACCGTATCTGGGATATCCTGTATTATGTTAGAATGCTTAGTGAAGAAATTAATAAGTTTGAAAAGAGTAAAAACTTACTTTTCGAAGATAATCTTGAGATATTTTTCTAAGATTAGGGTTTTCCTGAAGAAGAGTTTCGACTGTATGGTAACTCTTAATATTGCATCCACTTAAGTCTAAGTATTCTAAATGCTGAAAGCGAATAGCAACTGTTATTCCACAATCTGTAATTTTTTCACAATAATTTAGTTCCAATTTCTTCAGGTGTTTTAAGTTTGAAAGAGGCTTATGACTGTTTTGATCTATTTCTTGAATTAAATTAGGACCCAATTTAGCAAGACCAGTTAAACCATAATCGGTAATATCAGTTTTCTTTAAACTCAAATCTTGCAGGTTAATGAGATTTTCTGATATAAAAAGAAGAAGTTCATCTGAAACTATACATTGAGAAAGATTTAGTTGCACCAAATTCTTGCATTTATGAATGAGAAGGTCCATATTTGTAACTGTAATCCCAGATACATCCAGATATTGTAAATGTACTGGGTCGAAATTTTCTATAGCTGAATAGAATCCTAATTCAGATGCATAGTTTTTACCTATGTTTAATTTTTTTAATTTTTTCAACTTAAACACATAGCTGAAAGAGTCATCTGTGAATGAACCATTACATATATAAACTTCTTCAATATTTGGTAACAATTTACACAATGCTTTTAAAATATCACGATTTAATCCCATGATTCCATTCAAATTAAGACTTTTCAAACTTTGTTGTTTCTTAAAGAGAGTAATCAAACCTTTTATGCAATTATGGCTATTTTCTAAACTAATTTTGTTTAAGCATAGATTTTCAATGCTTGATATTTCTTCCAAAGCATGTGAATCAATATTAAAATATAAATTTAATTCCTTCAAAGTATTAACCCTCTCTGATATAAAGCTCTTAAGAGCTGGTAAAGATAAGATGTAGGGAGAAGGATTTTTTTCATATGATGAATTTTGAGGATAAAATCTTTTGTATGTTTTTGGATCACAATTAACAAAAGAATATAAACTAAGGGTCTTAAGATTTTTCATTGATTTCTGTAAAAGGGCAAGTCCATCATCTGTTATTATACCATTTCCACTTAAATACAGTTCTGTCAGATTTGGTGAATTAGCAAATAAAATCCAAAAGTCACAATTTATTACTTTTAAAACTTTGAGATTTTCAAAAGAAACATCATTTAAAGAAATCTGCTTTTTGATGTCTCTTACTATACAGTTTTCAAAAAAAATGTATTCAACTACTGATGAAATGTATCTGAAAAATTCATAATGGATATCATCAATTAAAATGGTTTTGAAAGAAAAATTTAAAAATTTCCGGCTCATATTAGTTTCTGGGATTTCATTTGAAACATCAAACTGCACAATAACGTTTCTCAAAAGATATTTACTATTCACTATATTGAACCATTTTTTGCAAACAAGGCAAACTTTGAGTTTCTCTGACACACAAAGTAAAGAGAATATATGTTGCAATACCTAAAAGTAAATAAAACTAATATTAGTTATTAAAAGATTAAAAAAAAAAAAAAAAATTGTCTGTTTAAAAATAGCTTATGTACTATTTTATTTCAAAAACAGAACTGACTTCCATTACCTTCTTTGGAAATTGCAATTTAATAAATGGTTATCTTCATAAACATCAAGATCAATAAGATCTAATAAATGGCCTAAACATATAACACGCTGAACTTGATTATCTTTAAAGAATTATACAGCTTCAATATTTTGCTATTTTTAGAAGAACAAAAAAAAAAAAAAAAAAAAAAAAAACAACTATGTTTTTGTCAGATCATCCTATGTAAAAATATCAATTCGAAAATGACTCATTATATTGACTCTTTGATCAATAGTTATCCTTACTTAAAACCTAGGTTAACATTAGTACTTAAAACAAGTTATACATTTTAGTTTAGTAGAAAATATTTATTTTATTTTAATTTGGCTTGCAAATAAATTAGTTTTGACTTTTTAATTAATTTGTAAGCCTTCTCAAAGCACTCTATAAAGAATAATAAAGAATTTTACCTAATTATACTGAGTTTGTCATGCATTATAAAATTAACTATCTTCAATAATATTTTTTCTTATCTTGTATGTACTTACTACATGCAAAAAACTACAAAATATTGTGAGTTAATAGCAAGCATCAACATAAGTTTTGACGCAACTTCCTAAACAGATAAAACACAAATTTTATAAATAATGTAATTATCATTTGAGCAAAACGTGCTGGTCACATACATACATATTTGCTGATAAAAATAAACATTGCCAAGTACACTATATAAATAACAGTACTCTATCTGAAAATAATTTAAATTAAATAATTACAACCAGGTATGCAGACAATTCATATAATTTACAATTTAAATTTTACTAATAACAGCTATGTTTTAAAGTTAAAAAAATAAGAAGAAAATAAACTGCAATAGACTTTTTTTTGATAGTTTGAATATTCTTATGAGAACTCTTTGTTAACTAATGAATACAATTTATTTTCCTGCAGTAATTCAAAATATGAATTTTATTACTTGGGGCTATTTATATTCAAATAATATTTTTTGAGTTGTTTAAATTTTACTCACAGTCTAAGTGAAGATTTTTTTTTTTTCCCTGTCTATTTTGACTTCAACAATTTTATTTTCTAAGTATATAAGGTTTGAAGTAAAGCAAATAACTGAAAACATAGCCTAATGTTATCTATAGTGATCGACCAAAGCAGGTTTCTAAGAGCAAAAAATTTTTTAATTACAGTAATCTCTCTTTTATATGCCTGTGCTATAAAAGGACTGATGGAAAATGACTCATAAACAATAGAGATTCAAATAAAAATTAAATTTAAAATAAATATTAAGACAATATTAATTTTTAAATGGTTAAAAATCACGCATAATAATAATAATAATAAAAAGATATAATTCATTTGGATTGTTAATGATTTATTAATTCAGATATAAAATATGTACATCACAAAATTTTAATTTTATACTTTTTTTTAACAGTCTAAAATCTAAGTTTATTTATGAGCTTGATGTCTACTCCTAAAAATAACTTTTTCAAATTCCTTGAAACAAGAATATGCAGAAACAGACTTATCATTTAGTTGAATGTTGTAACAAAGGGTTTTCTGGACATCTGTTGCTTTTGCAAAAATCGGTGGACATGTTTCTACATTTTCTTTGTTATCCAATTCATCTACATTAGTGTCATCTTCAATTTTTGTAGCTATTTCTTGTATTTTTCTCATATCTGACGTTGTTACATTTTCTTAAATATCCACGGAATCATTCAAATTAGTTATGTTACAGTGAAACTTGTTTAAGATACAAATCAAGGCATCAGGGAAATTTCATAACTTAAGTGAGATCGTATCTTATCCGGGTAATTTTACAAAGGTTTCTTTTTCAAAGGATTGTAGATCACTTGTATCTTAAGCAAAATTGTATATTAAATGAACATATCTTAAACGAGTTTTGTTGGTATTTTCCCAGACATAGCATTCCATTCTTCATCTAATAATGGCTGATTTTTGGGAAAAAAAGATTAATCATTTTTAACTAGGGTTAGCAAGTTTTTGACACATGATGTTTTTTACCTGATTTTACCATCATGTCAAAAACCTGTTGGTCAAAAATCCCTTTTTTAGTATTTTGTTCTTAGGAAATGAGATTTTATCAGTATCTGAGACCTTCTTAGTGCCTTTAATATCTATCTGATTACAACTTTAGATCATGAACAATAGTAAATTCTTAAGATTACATTTCAACTGTTTACATATTATCCTTATTGTGTTACTCTGTTTTCATGAATTTTTGAATAGAAATTTTGATCAGAGTTTCATGATTGCCGAATATTTATTAAATAAATTACATCCCTTTATAGAGAAACAAATTTCAGATTAATTTTTTTTCACTACATCAAAAAATCAGATTTTTTACTGATGTTCTTACAATGTTGGAAAATGTTTTATAATCTATGTGTGATTCTTTCCTTTCATGATTAAGCATAAAAAATCTTTTGAGCAGCAATACAGGTGTTAAGCTATTTGAATCCCACCACTGAAACCAAGTATTTCTAAGTTGATGGCATGTCATCACCATTGCTATTAATTAAAGGTATATAAGTAATAGAAATAAATTCCAGCATTTAATTTATAATAAATTATTATTTACAAGCCTGCTGACAGAATTGATGTGATATTGCTCTAGAAACGGTGGGTAACACGGTTCCCTGGATTGCTTGGCACAGATGTCATATACACACCACGTTAGCACGATTTTTTTCTGACACCAGTCTGGCGACAAGTTCTGTTTCAATTAGGGATGGGACGAATATTCGGCCACTATTCGGTATTCAGCCTATTCGGCCCTTTTGCCGAATATTCGGTTGGCCGAATATTGAAGGCTTGTTGACCGAATACTTCGGCCGAATATTTAGAGATATCTTGCCGAATATTGCTAAAATCTCACCCAATAGTGAAAGATATCTTGCCAAATAAATTTCGGATTTAAAGAATTTCATTCTTGAAATTTTTTTTTCTCTAATCCAAATTGGCTACTTCATTTATGAAGTCATTCTCACTCTTACTTACAAAATATAGAGTTATTCATATACTAAAAAATATACATACAGCCTTTCTGTATTTTCTATAAAAGTTAGTGATATCCTAGAAAATGCTGCCCAATTTGGAGATTTAATTGTACGGGAAATGTCATCATTAGAGAATGATATATTACAATTCAAGATATAAAAACAAACTGCCTTATTCTAAAACGCTCGAATATTTATTAATGTCTGCAAATTCCATGCACATATAAAAAAGGCTCTTATGAAATTCATAACTTATTTTCTATAAAGTAAGAAATGAAAAAAAGTTATTCACTAGGTGTGTTAACAAAGATTCAATTTCAAAATTAAATATAATATATCACCATTCCAAATACAACGGTACATCTGAAAGCAGAACGGGTTTCAAAATCGATACACATTAGATGACAACTTGCTTTATAAAGATGGTTTTATAAATATTTTAATATAAATTCTGAATACTCAACAAAATAATTTTTTCATTCTATAGTTTTTACATTTAAATAATTATTTGCATAATTACTGACTTAAATATGTAACATTATCATGTATATATTTTTAATTTTATTTTCCTTCCTTCATGTTGTTATCAATTTCTGTTTACCCTTTTAATGCTTGTTGAATAAGTGGAATATTTAAGTTGAATATTGTATGTGCAGATTTAAATGTCAAAGATTTTGTTAACATATGCATTCTACTTTAAGCATAATCTTTTGTTTTAACGTAATTTGTAATTTAAAGCTTGGCATCTGATTTCAGAACAGTCTCATTCTTACAAATTTGCTTATCACTAGGGACACAAACTCTAAATGATCAAATTTACTTCATTAAAGGTTATTTCAGAAAATATGTCCTTGTGAGTTCTGAGAGAGTGAGTGATTAAAAATATTATTGATTTTGGATACAAGAAGTATCAATTGAAATTAAAAGTGAAGTACATTCTTAATATTTAAAATGGAAATATTTTCCCATCTTGACTTACTGAAAATCAATTTCATGTACATTAGAATAAAGGATAATAATGCAATTTCATAAATTTTTTTTGTGTTAAAATAAGTTTTTCAAATTTAAAAATACATTTAAAAGCACATTTAAGAGTAATAATTATTAATGAGCTCCTATTTTTTAAATTATATATAATCAAAATTTGTCTTCTTTATTGGAAAAAATTTTTTACTATTCGGCCGGCCGAATATTCGGTATTCGGCCAAATCACTATTCGTCCCATCCCTAGTTTCAATTATCCATTACATATGTATTTTAAAATTATTTTCTAGTAATTTAAAAAGGAAATAATAATAATTAAAAAAAAGTTTGACTAAGTATTATAGGAGAAAACAATTTATATCATTTAAAAAAAGAAAAATGCAATAAACAGTTTATTAATAAATAAATAACAATGGCTGGGTTACTATGTGAGGTATAGAATTGCCATCTTGTTGCAATCGCGCCAATGTGGTGCGTATATGACATCTGTGCCGATTGCTTATCCCTGCTTTAAAAGATTTTGAAATTAAAGCATTAAAATGTTATAAATGATTTTAAATTTAAGATTTTGCATGTGTGCATTAATGCTGAAATTAAATACAGAATTTGAGTTAAAAGTGAATGTTTCAACAATTTTAAAAATTAGCAAAGAAAAGATATATAATACGCGTACATAAAGTCCAAATAAATTGAAAAAAAGAAACCTTCCAAAAAATAGAAAAGAGACAACGTTAATGCATTATACTAAAGTTTTATAGTCACCTCATCCGGAAAATCATTTATGTGAAATGATGACTCCATTTCAAAAAAATGTTTTTATTTTTTGGACAAATAAAAAAAAATATTTAGCAAGAAACACCGAAATTTGAGAATTAGGTTGGTTGGCTGGTTGTTTTCATTATGCATGATTAAAGTCTAACGTGAATAGCTCCATGTTCAATACATTCGATTCAAGACGATAAAATATCGACTTCGAATGTGTTTGTTGTCACTGTAGTCGTGACTGCATTGATTTTTTTTTATTATTACATCGCAATGGCGTCGCACTCCAGTCGATCTAGCTCGGGCTGGCCGAAATCTAATCAAACATCCCAGTATACTGGAAAATATATGACTCAGAATAGCACTTCTCTAAATGCCACACTCAATCGGAGCATTAGTTTGTATGCATGGTTATTTACTCTTTTAATTACTGTTATTTAAAATGCCGCCATTTTGCATGCAGCTTAAATTTAAAAATG
This sequence comes from Maratus speculifer, assembly GCA_964019185.1. Lineage (NCBI taxonomy): Eukaryota > Metazoa > Arthropoda > Arachnida > Araneae > Salticidae > Maratus > Maratus speculifer. The sequence continues at coordinate 101,573,976 of OZ025289.1, read as the reverse complement.
TTTTCTATATTAAAGTATTAAATTGCCGGTAACTATATGATCAACTGTTCATTTCCGATGTTTCACCTATTTTGTCCCTAGAGTATTTCTTAAAAACTTGTGTTGTAGTATTTTTGTTGTTATTGTTTATCGCGGTTTTTTAAGTAGTGTCGATGTTCTGCGGCATGTTTACATTTTATTTTTCGAAACAAATTTCTACCTTTAAGCTGATTTGTAATGTTGCAGCTAGTGTTATTGTTACACTGAAGAAAACTCGACACTTCCTTTTTATAAGGGTTTTGACAAATAATAAAAAAAAGTTTGCCTAAGAGGAAAAATTTTTGACAACCTATACTATTTATTGCTCCTTACTCACAATTAGTCTGTTCAGTATTTAGGAAAATTATTTAATATATATAGTCAGATACGATTTTATCTAATAATTACATGAACAAGAACAATACTTCAACAGCTTTATATAATTTAACAGCATATTCATCTTTTTATGCCTGAATTGCACCACTGCTACTTTGTCCAAAGTCACTGTAGAAAGCAAGTATAAACTGATTTTCCCCTTTTTTATAATACATTATGCTAATAGCCAAGCTCTTCTATGTTTAAAAAGGGGTAGGATGGTGTTGGTCAGAAAAAGGTCACTTTTTGCGTTCCTGAGGGTACTTTAATATTTAAAAATTGATTCCCTCTTTTGAAGTTATGATGACAGTTATTCAAATTTTACCATGCAAGCAATTTTTTTTTTTTTTTTTTTTTTTTTTTTTTTTTTAAATACAAATGTTATTAGCAAAACCATTTATGATTTCATAACAAAATTCTATGTAAAATGTTCATGTCATATGTTACATCTTGCAGCTTCTAAGGCTTGCTTAAAGCTTCCAAAGCATGTTGAGGACTGATTAAGAAATGTCACATCCCATTTTAGCAGGAGTTATGGTAGGCAAGTAGCATTTCAAGAGTCGAGAATTTTTTCACATAAGCATTCACATATTTCTTTCACCGTCTGCTACATGCTGGTTGTCACTTAAACAATGTGTAGAGTTCTGGAACAACATGAACCCTCAAAAGAGCATTTTACAGAAGTTTGTTTTGATTATCCATCTTACATTAATCAAAAGATAAGTGAGGCTATGCAAAACATCTTTACCAAAATTTATTTGGAATTTATGGCATATATTCTTGAAGTTTTATGCAACTTTAATGTATTATTTTAAGGGGAAGAATATCTTCTGCATAAATTTAAACCTGAAATAGAAAAATTAAGATGCAATCATAGTTTACTCTCCTTCATGGCACATTTTTCAAAAATTGTCAAATGGCACAATTTTGCATATTAACTCCTGGAGCTGCAACATCCGGGAAAGAGTACGCAAAATTGTTTTCTCTTCTCGTATATTTTGAAACAAGTACCCAGAGCTGTAATCGGGTGGGAATGCCATTCCCAGAAATATTTGGTTTGTTTGAAACATTTGATTTGTTAAAATTTCACACCCAGGCACAATTTTTTTAAAGCAAAATGATGATTATTGTTATTTATGATAACAATAATTTTCAAGTTTATTAATACTGGTGATGAACCTAGAGAGTTAAGTCCTCTTCTCCAGAAACCTACTTCTTATTTAAAAGCCAGTTCACTTACATTCATAAGCCATGATATAAGGCCACCTTTAATGTATGTTTTTGCAAACCATATGTGAAGTCTTGGTTGTGATCAGGAAGATCATTAGCAGTTCAAGACAGTTTGTCGTAAATCAAAGAGCACAGAAAACACATCTCATTATTGTGTCGTTCCATGCCAAATCAACCAGTGACTCAACCTGACCCTTTCCGATTTCAATGAAACTGCTAAGGAGCATTCTCTATGATGATATAAATTAGAGCATATTTTTATTTTTTGTTTATCGCTTTAAATTTTTATACAATTAATTATTTAAATTTTGAAAGATCATCATTTTTTGACTTGCATAAACATTTTTAATTTTGAATTTCTCAAGTTCTATCAAACATAGAAAGTTTTATGACCACTCATTTCAAAGAGAAGTTTATAAGGTTTAATTTGATATGCAAGTCGACTATGTATAGTTAAAATAAATAAAATTTAAAATTTTTTAAAATTTAAAATTAAAAAATTTTTTAGATAGTTATTTTTAAAAATTTTGAAAAATTGTATGTTTGTTGTAATATTATAAGCTTTAAATTCTGAAATTTTTAGAGTGGGATCTCAATGGGATCAGGAATTATTAAATAAAAACAAAAATTACCATTAAAATAGCAATTTAATTCTGTCTATTTTGTTATTTATTTATGATTTGTATGGTAATTTTCAGCTTTTATTTAATAAATCCTGATCCCATTGAGATCCCACTCTAAAAATTTCAGAATTTAAAGCTTATAATATTACAACAACCATACAATTTTTTCAAAATTTTTAAAAATGACTATCTAAAAAATTTTCAAATTTTAAATTTTCAAAAATTTTAAATTTTGTTTTTTTTAATTATACATAGTCGACTTGCATATTAAATTAAACCTTATAAACTTCTTTTTGAAATGAGTGGTCATAAAATTTTCTATGTTTGATAGAACTTGAGAAATTCAAAATTGAAGATATTTATTCAAGTCTAGAGATGTAAATTTTCTGGAAAAATATAAGTGGTGGAAAAAAACTGGTTTTTTTTCGGAAAAAAATGGAAAAATTGATTTTTCAGTTTTTTTCAGAAAAAAACGGAAAAATTGATTTTTCATGACTGTTTCTCCCAAATAAATTATATTTTCTTAGAGAATATTAAATAATAAACATTTTTCTCCATTTATATGTATTAAATGAAAATTATTTTCACTTTATATTACAAAATAAAAAGAAAGTAGCAAAGCCTGCTTTTAAAAGTTTTTTCCCACAGTCTAAGAATTTTTATTAAACGCTATTGTTTGTTATATCATATCTCTGTTGAAATGATCTTTCAGTTACATGTTTAGCTACCAATTGACCTAATGTAAAAATCTGAGCCAATATGTCTGTAGTTTGAAAGAAAATAAATTATGTATTCCATTTACATAAGTATAGTTTTTAAGTAAATGATACTAGTTTAAAGAAATTATTGCAGTTTGTCATTATTATGAGTATCAGTATTAAAAAATTCCATTGTTTGTTTAAAAAATGTATATTTTTACATTATTACTTTTTTTTCTTAGAATTATAATTTTATTTCCTTTATAAAATATGTTTAGTTTTGGTATAGCTTTCCAATCTCAACTCAAAAAAGTTTTGATTTAGTTTTATAATCTAAATTCAAACAAAACTAAGTCTTACTTTGGTTTACTCAGGTCTGCAACTAAAAAATAGCATAGGATTTATTGACTGTTAGATTTTTACTCACTGAAACCAGAAAAATATTTTTTTTTTTAAGTTTAATTAAATGTAATTTTTTTCTTTTTACCCTGAAATCTGGTATTCTATTCTTGAGTAAGAAACCATATTCAATAATGTTTCCACATGGTAATTTTATATTTCTAAGAGTGAAACTCAAAAATTAGGAAAACAGAACACTACAAATAGAAAAAGCTCACTATTTGAGGAATTAACAAAAGCAGTTACATACAGAGATAAACTTCTACTGTATAGGGCAAAATTGGGAAATTTTATTAGTGGCCACTGGCCGGTAAGATTAGTTTTTTAAGTGGCCACTTTCTTTAAACCAGTGGCCATTTTTTTATTTAGAATCACTAAACAGTAAAAAATTTATAAGTATTAATCTATAACTAAATAGCCCAAATAAATATGTTAATATAAATATTTTGGAACAAAAAGAAGTAGAATCCTTGATGAAATGCAAGAAAATTTTATTCTCTCCATATGAAAAAGTGGCCGGGAGGTGGCCACTGATAGTCAATTTTTCACTGGCCACTTTTTCTCATTTACTGGCCCTGTGGCCGGTGGCTAGTGCTAATTTTGCCCTTTATTCTACTGTGCTTTAGAAAGCTACAAAAATTCAAAGTTTAATCAAGAGGGATAGTATAATTTGGAACATAGTTACTTGTAATAAAATATGTGGTTTTTTTTTTCATCGCAGTTGTACTTTTCTAATGCAAACTGCCTATGTTTTTGCAACATTACTGTACATTATGGAGGTAAAATGGAGGTCATTTTTAGATTCAGCACCTTGAAAAACAGAGATGGGCAGTATCGAAAATACATGTATTTGAAATACATTTTCAAAATACATTTGTATTTAAACCTGACTAAACGAAAGTATTTCGTTAATGTATTTTGAAATGATTTTTTCAAGTATTTTGTATTTTGAAAATACATTTTCACATTCAAAATACATTTTTTCAAATACATGTCGGTTTCCAGCTGCTTTGTTAAAACGGCAGATGTAAGATTCATAAAAGCATAATACGAACCTGTCTATTTTGTTTTGTCTAATAGGGTTCGTTTCTGAAAGTTAATGCAAACATGCTTTACAATTACTGATAGGATAAGGATTAGAAAGAATGCTTCTGTTTAACTTAGACATTTTTGCTGAACTATTACAATTCTAAAGTTATAGGTTTTAAATTATAACGTTGATATGAGAACGACAAAAACTACTGCGTGATAAACAGGAAGAATTATTTAGATTTTTGCTGTGTCTAGTGATTTTAAAGAATCATAGAAAAAAAAAGTAATGTAATAGTAGAAGGAAATAAAATCTAATGTTTGTCTTGAGAAAGAATGGCTATATTTTTCCAGCTTCAAATGATAATGTGTCAAAGGAATTACTGAATTGGGACAAAACACGATGCGCTATACTATGTGGGATTTTAAAAAATAATAATATCTGTTGATAATAACGGCAGTTGTAGTATGACAAAGTAGCATGACAAATGTGTAAAACAAGATCATTATAAGTGGAACTTTTGTAACAACAACCACCTTTAAAACACATTTAATGGTAAGATTTTTAATTTTTTACCGTTATACATTGATCAGAACATTATTTTTCTAGTCCTTTTGTATCTAATTTTTATCAAAATTCGGGTAAATTTTAAGTCATCTGTGATATTTATTTGCGAGCGAATTTATATGTAAGTAGCTCTATTTATTGATATATAGTTCAGATTTTCATTAATTGTATTTGCGATTGAGTATATCAAAAATTGGATTTTTGATTGTATGATTAGATGATTTTCAATAAGCAGGCATGTGCAGTGCTTACATTTGTTTAGAGTAAAATTTACAAAAGATTAATGAAACATCATTTTGTATTTTGTACAGATTTATAAGCATAAAAAAATATGCATCATTAACTATGAATAATGTAGTTCTTTAAATATCCTGAGTATCCTGAGATTATTTATGAATCAACCGAGATTCAATGTTCATTGTACAGAGATTTTCAAAATGTTTAACATTTAACTTGCAGATTAATCAAAAACAAATAGCAATAAATGATTCCTTCAGAAAAAGCAGGGTATTCATGTTTAAATAAAAATAACAATATTTAATTTGCAATCATTGTTACAAATATAGCATGCTTATGTTTAAATATATCTTTACAATATAAATGATGGAAAATTATGATATGAATATTTAAAGTATTTTTAACAGCAACATGAGAAAGGGGGGTGGGGGTGCGAAAGGGGCGGTCACCCCGGGCGCGGAAATTGCAGGGGGGGGGGGGGGTCGATGTGTTAAAAATCAGCTTGTGCGAGGAATTCTGATCAAAAATACTTATTTCATTTCTTTCATGTTTGACTTTTTTAAAGCATTTTGGACTGCGATATTTAATTTTGAAATTAATCTTTATATATATATATAATTAAGGCTGTTCTCAAATGTAAAAGGGCAACTTTATGACGTATGTTTAAATTTATTTTTGTTTGGAAATGCTTGAAACAAGCAGGTGTTGTTGTTCAGAAATTATCCAATCGCATTCATCTTTCCATTTTTTTGCAAACACAATAGATTTTTCAGAAAATAGTGTCAAAGTGGACGTTTTGAACAGAATTTTCTAGTGAAAGAAGAATAACTACTCAAATTGGGGTGAAAATCGTACTTGTCATGTGATCGAAAGCACTTATAGATCAATTGATAATTTATTGTACAGAAATGTAAAATTCAATTTGATTCCAAATCGCTTCCATAGTCATTCCTTCCAATATTATATCTTTCTGTTAAGAAATGAATTTGTAAATGTGTCAAAAAGCACTTTTGCACTTTTTGTTCATAGCAGCTGAGAGCAACCTTAATATCATTCTATGCCTTGGAAACTTAAAAGTCTGAATAAATTTAACTTTTTCAAAAAAATGTACAACCGACTCCAAAAAAAGCGCTAAAAAGAATTAAATAATTCTATAAAATTCTCTAATGACAAACCGTTATCCAATAACCTCACATTGACTATCATGTACCGGTATAAAACGGTTAAATTTAATATATAGAATTTAATATCCACCAAACATAGGTTTTCCAGAGAATATTTTTTAAAAGAGATTAATTTACATATTTTTGATTTAATTTTTGAATATATACATATAAAAAGTAAGGAATTACTTTTTGAAGTTGGTGCCAAACTATCTTAAGTATAGTAACAATTGTGGATATATTATGTCTAGTACCATAAATAAAATGGGGAAATCATTATCGATTATGATTGTTTGGCACCAACTTCAAAAAGTAATTCCTTACTTTTTATATGTATATATTCAAAAATTAAATCAAAAATATGTAAATTAATCTCTTTTAAAAAATATTCTCTGGAAAACCTATGTTTGGTGGATATTAAATTCTATATATTAAATTTAACCGTTTTATACCGGTACATGATAGTCAATGTGAGGTTATTGGATAACGGTTTGTCATTAGAGAATTTTATAGAATTATTTAATTCTTTTTAGCGCTTTTTTTGGAGTCGGTTGTACATTTTTTTGAAAAAGTTAAATTTATTTCCTACTTTTTAGTTATTTATACCGTAATACATAATTATGTGTACTGACATATGATGGCTCTTTGCAACGCATTACTAATGAACGCACTTTGCTGAGTTCTGATGTATTCGGTTTACTTGTCACTGTTTGATTGTCAACTTTCCAAAAGACACTTACAATATCGGTTAGTATCGTTGTGAATCTTTAGGTTTTCTGGATGTGGTAACTTCTTCAGATCTGGCACGACGAAAAGCTACCGCATTCATGAAATCTTAAAGTCAACATCTCATCGTACGGACATCGGAATTGGTTATCGAAAGGCGACAATGCCTCAAGTAAAATGTCCTTACACATAAGCGCTTTCATATATGAGTAAACAGCAAAATGACTCCATGTATCAATGAATAGTAAAATGCTTTTCTAGTGTAGTCAAAAGTACTCCCCCTTCAGTCAGAAAAAGCAAAAAGAAAAATTTTAACAAAAATCGCTCTATGATTCAATAGGTAAACAACAATGTATTTGTATTTTTGTATTTATTTGCTTTGAGGTAGGCGCTACAGCTATTCGCCGGCATAACCTCCAATGATCACAAGAAACCACATAGAACACTTTATTACGGAATATCCAGTACATACATTTTCACAGGGACAACACAGACACCCATGCCGCTAGCTGGACTCGAACCAGGGACCAGCGGTGTGGGAGCAGCCTCCGCTACCATCCACGCCACTGGGTCGGCTAAACAACAACAATCTAATTACTATAAATGGAGTAAAGGCATCGGAAGTGATTCGACGAGGAATCCGAAAATCATAACCTGTACTTGGCTGCATCTATAAGAGAGTGACAGCATTCGATGCCCAAATACTTTTTTCACGGACGCTTTTGTCCCAACAAAAAATTTGAAACTCACTCCATAGCTTTTATGAAAAATGATTATTTCAGCCTATCATGGAGCATTCTCGTGGGCCAAAAGACAAATATTTTATGAAAGCGGGGAAGTGACGATGCAGCAAAAGGGTAAAATTTTTTACACTGTATGTATGAGATATTCCATAAAAGGGATGGAATGACGATGCAGCAAAAGTTAAATTTTTAACAATGTATCGCAATGCTAGGCATTTTCTATTATAAAATTTGATGATGATTTCCTGGTAGAATTTGACTGTACGCCGAATGATCCTTTATTTCTACACAACCATAAATACATAGTCCATATTATTTTACAAATTCGTGGACATACAAGGACAAGATAGCACAAGGAAATATTACGACACAAGAAAAGTACAACCGGGAGCTACACATAAAGAGTGTGTGCAACGAAGCCAGTGGGATTCGAACCCACAATCTCCTACGCTCTCAAGAGATTAGCAGCGTGGTGTCTTAACCACTCGGCCACAAGGACCCCCTTGATGACTCATTTTTGTCCAGAATCTTTTCAATCAATCGTATACTGTGCTCCATGTGTCGTCATATTAACATCGAGAAATCCTACATGAACAAAATCTGAAATCATTCTGGTGTCTAATCGGGTAACTAAATCTGAATCTAAAGATAATTTTGCTACACATATCTATGCACTTTATTTTGCATTGATATGTAGAGATAATTTTTTCCTCAGGAGCAAAATATATACTAAAGAATTTTCATCTTTTCAACAACTTAAGGATGTCGATTGGTATCGATGTCTATTTCCGCTTTAGTGGATGCGAGAACTTGTCCATTTAAGCTTTAACATTTCGGAAATTTATCGCATCCAGAAAACTTTAAGGCCGCACACTAGGCACAGAAAAAGACCCGGATGATTATGTGAAGTCTATGGGGGCGTTCTTTTCAAATATCTCGCTCAAATTTTAAAATTTTTACGTGATTTTTTTTTTTTTTTTTTTTTTTTTTTTTTGCATAGGATAGCTGAGGATGTTCCACAACCAACGTAGTTTTTACTTTTTCAATTTTGGTTTCAGATTTTTTTTAAAAAAATATTTTAAATTTCAAAACCGATTTAAACGGTTCTGAAATTGAAACTATCATTATATAAAACATACATAAGCAAAATCGAAGAAGTAAAAACTAGGACGGTTGTAGATCATCCGCGGCTATCCTATGCAAAAAAAATCATGTAAATATATTAAAAGATATTTGAAAAGACTACACCCATAGTCTTTACACTAACATCCGGGTCTTTTTCTGAGACTAGTGTAGTGCCTTAAGGTCCACATTGAAATCTACAGACTTCGTAAATCGGCATTGAAAAGCTGACAATCCATCAGTACACGTTAAAATTATTGTGAAAAATTACCTTTGTTTTTAAAGACTATCTATTTTCTGACTAATGAGAGCGATCTAAAAACGTCTATGGAGCATTTTCATTGGTCAGAAAATAGATAGTCTTTAAAAACAGAGGTAATTTTTCAAGATATTTTAAACAGTGTACAGTGTTAAAAATTTGACTCTTTTGCTGCATCGTCCCTCCACCGCTAATATAGAAAACGGTTACTTCAGCCTATTATGGAGCATTCTCATGGATCAAAAGTGAAATATTCTATAAAAGCGGGGTAGTGACGATGCAGTAAAAGGGTCAGATTTTTTACAGTTTAAAGTACGCATACACAATCAGAGCGCGTCAAGTTGCTTCTATGATTCAATGCATAGCAAAGTAATTCTAAATGTTCGTATGTATTAAAATACCATTATCAGTCATAAAAACTAAAAAGGAAAATATTATCAAAATCACACCATGATTCAACATGCGTCTATATGAAAGTAGTAATATTTGAAGTTAAGAATGTTTTTTGATAAATGCGGTTTTTCAAAGTACAGAAAATTTAAGAATTTTTATTCCAGAACTTGGCGGTAGTCGCCTGAACGAGTTTGTTATATGGGTGAAAGAAGTTAACTAGCTTAACTTCAATGGTAAGCTTATCAAATTTTTTCGTCATTTATATTTGTCCAAATGTAAATCTAGCACATAGCAATGTACTTTAATCACTTTGTGAATTCGGAATAACAAGCACCCTGATACACAGACACTCTTGCTTTAACGTGTAAGGCTATTTAGAGATGAATTTTCAGCTTTTCGATAGCTAATTTTCATGTCTGGATCGATGTGGATCTTTCACTTTGGTGGATACGATAATTGTTCCAGCTAAGATTTCGTACTTTGAAAAAAAACTAGCATCTCTGCAACAGTGGTTAGGATCCAGAAGGATTATTCGCTGTTAAGCAAAACAAGATTGGCCAATCATAAGCCTTCATTTTTGAGAACTTTTCATTGTTCGAAGGAGAGAGTCTGGAATACATGGAGTGAAAATCTGCTATCGACACTGTAAAAAATTTGACCCTTTTGCTGCATCGTTACTCCATCGCTTTTATAGAATTTCTTTGTTTTGACCAATGAGAATGCTCCATAATAGAGCGAAGTAATCGTTTCCTATAAAAGCGATGGAGTGACGATGCAGCAAAAGGGTTCAATTTTTTACAATGCAAGCAGTGCTAAAAATTTATATCCTTTAAATGTGCAACGATGCTACTGAATTCCAAAGTGTCGATCACAGCGACATCTGCGGCATTTTCGTGATACATTATCCAGACTAGCAATAATTCTTGCATTTTTAGAAAATGTCCTGCAGATGTCTCTTCTATCTTTAAATTTCATTAGCATAGTTGCACATTTAAAGAATAGAACATTTTAGCGCTTTTTTTTAAGTGTTACAGAGGCGTGTTCAGCACAACTTACCAGTTACTTACTGACCACTTACCGATTGTAGACAAGTACGAAATGAAAATCAAAGCGAAGTGTGAACGTCAGCTACAATTCAACAGAATAGTTCTTATTGATGCCACAATTTGCTTTAGTACTGCCCTAAAATCGGTCGGTAACATTGGTTACTTTTGTAAGTTGCTCTGAACACGCCCTGAGATAGCTGATTTCCACACTATATCCCCTAGATGCTATATTTCCGGTTTCTTGCATAAGAGAACTTGTCCGGAATCCAGGTAGAATTTGCGCTGTTAGCGAAACAAGATTAACGAATCAGAAGCCTGAATTTTAGCAAAGTTTTCAATGTTTTAAATAAATTTTCTTGTTAATAAATCTCGTTTCGCAAACAACGCAAAATTTATGTTAATCCTGGCCCTCGTCCAGTTAGGATTTTGCACTTTGAACACTGTTAAAAATTTGAAACTTTTACTTTATCGTCTATCCATTGCCTTTACAGAAAATGATTACTCCATTGTATTATGGTGAATTCTCATTGGTCAAAATAGAGATATTCCATAAAAGCGGTGGAGTGACGATGCAGCAAAAACTTCAAACTTTTAACAGTGAAAAGATCGTGTGTCTATGTAAGTGTAAGATAAAAGCATGCAAAAGGAACACTTCTAATTGGTCGATTGCTTCAAAATGAATTTGAAATTTAAAGTTTTTATTTTTAAAAAAGTTCTAATTATCAGATTTTTATGAAATTCGAATGGGACCACACGGGCCCCATACGCTTTCAAACAAAAAAAGAATTATCAAAATCGGTTCATATTTGCAAAAGTTATGCGTGAACAACAAATACATACAGGTCGAAATCATAACCTCCTCTTTGAAGTCGGTTAAAAATGCTGTACATTAAAATCTTCTAAGGCGAATTCGCACAGGATAGGAGAAAAAATACACTATAGACAGATTTATTTTTTAGCAGGAACATAGTTTGTTCTAAATGTATCGTATTCTTTTTTCTAGTTATTAAATTGATTGCACGAATCAATACATTTTCCATTTAAAACAAGACATATTCATTTTCAGAGTTCATTTTGCTGTGCTTTTTTTTAATTATCCAGAGATATGTTTGCTATTCATAAAAAAAAAAAAAAAAAAAAGGTAAAATTATAACAATTTAAAAATAGGCACACTTTTTGGAAAAAAATTGTTGGGACGGGCCAGATTTTACTGATTTTCCCCATAGGCCGGCCGAGGCAGGATGAGCCAATGATTTCCATACGAGCAGTATCGGGTCCTATAGTAATATTTTTGAGTAGTGCAACCAGTGCTCTAGGAAGAATGAAGTTCAATCCTGGTCCAGTCTGGAAAAAATAAGTCAGGCCCGGCAAAAAAAAAAAATCCGATACCCGGCCCACACAGGCCCCTAACGACTGAAGAACAGGTCCGGTCAGGCCCGTCCCGAGTGTCGTGCATTAAAATTGGCCAGTTAACTGTGCTGGACACAGCTCGTTCAAACCTTTTATCTTATACACATTTTTAAAAAAAAAATTTTCAAATGTACTTTGTATTTTAAATGTATTTTGAAAATACATGTATTTTATATTCGGAACTTTTTCAATTCGAAAAGTATTTTGTATTTTAGGTTCTAAAACTAATGTATTTTGTATCGAAAATGATTTTTCGATGTATTTTGCCCAACTTTTTTGAAAAAACATTCAATTAATCAGCTATAACGGAATCTTCAAAAATGCAGCATAGTAGTGCCACCTATAGGGCAATTTACACCAAAAACTAAACAACATTAATATACATCAGAAACTGTCTGAAGCTGTAGTTTGATAAAAAGAAAAAAAAAATCGCCCTTGAGGTAAAGCTGTTGCGATAATCATGAATAATGCAGCATAGCAGCGTCATCTGTTTAGCAATTTACACCAAAAAGTAAATGAGCACGAAGTTATGTCAAAGATTAACTTAATCTGAAATTTTATAAAAATACATACATTAGTTTGAGATAGAACTATTGTTGAAATTATGAATAATGCAGCATAGCAGAACCATCGGTTTGGCGATATACACTAATAACTAAACATCTCGATTTTATATCAAGGTGTAACTGAAACTAAAGTTTTGTGAAATTATGTGTATCAGTTCTTGAGATAGACTGCCCATAAAATTTCTCACATACAGACTTACAGAGTGACAGATATTTTCCAAAGACCATTAAAATGTGTCCAGGACCTTCTAAAAACGTTTAAATACACCAAAAACTGGAAGTCAAATTTTTCACGAATTCAATACTTACATCTTGAAAAGATAGATTAAAGTAATAAATGCACACTTCAAAATTTTATGTTGAATTTTTAATTTTATCATTTCCATTAATCGGCATATTATTGCAATTATTTTACACATGAATTAATTTTTAAAAAGAGAAAGTTGCATTTAATTACATATCTAGATTTTTTTCATGTAATCAAGTTTTTGTGAAATTGTGAACTTTTTGTATATACTTGTACAAAATATATTCAGAATTTTTGAATAAGAAATTATTACTATATTTAGGTTCCTATTTAGACCTTATTTATATACATATATGCAACTTAATAAGATTCAGCTGCTGTATGGCATGAGATTTTTCTTTTCTTCAATCACTGCACTTGCGAAAGATTCCATTTGTTGATTAAACTTTTTCTAAAATGTCTATTTTCAAGAGAAATTTTGCAAAGGGTCTTGTGTTTCAAACAAGAAAAAAATGTGAAGGATCCTTTCAAGTCTTCTCAAACACATTTCTGCTCAGAGATCAGATTACCCACATTAAAATTTTCATGTGAGGCATTCAACATAAAAATAAATAAAATAAAAAGTATGAGAATGTAGCTATTTACAAAATTTTCACTATATTATTTCATAAATGAAATTTCAATTTTTCCAGTTCAGGAAAAATTGAAAAGTAAGCCTTCGGGGAAAAAAACTGAAAAAAAAAACTGTTTTTTTCCGAGCATTCCCATCTCTATGCAAGTCAAAAAATGATGATTTTTCAAAATTTAAATAATTGTTTAAAAATTTAATGCGATAAACAAAAAATAAAAATATACTTTAATTTATATCATCATAGAGAATGATCCCTTGTAGTTTCACTGAAATCGGAAATGGTCAGGTTGAATATTGAATTTTTTTGGTTGATTTGACATGGAATGACCCTATTGTTCTTTATATCAGAGATAGATGAGCTAGTAAATAATATAACATATAAATTCAATTCAATTTTGATTTATGATCGAAATTTTCACAATGAGATTGATTAAATACTGCTTTCAGATGAATGATAAACAAATACAATACTATAGAGACAAGAATATAATAATTGTAACTATTAATTTTAAAATGTCTGCTTTTGGCTAGATGTTTTAAGTTAGCTTTTTGCTTAGCAAAAATCCGGTCATGTCAACATCTACCTATGAAAAGGTAATTTTTTAAAACAGTTTTACATAATATTTAATAAAAGAGACTTATATTTTGATAAATAAGAACATTCAGTATTGAAAAAAAATCTTTTTTTTTATTTAAGAAGCATAATTATGAGACTCTTTCAATTAATAAAATATTAAATATCATGATTTCTTCTACGAATTAAAATAAACATTTTGAAACCAAGAGAAATAATGAAAAAATAGTTGAAAAAAAAAACTGTTCAGTCTCATCTTTCTTCTTTTTGAATAACTCAAGGCAGATTTTTTTCAATATAAAGTAAAGGGCAAAATTGGGAAATTTCACTACTGGCCAGTGGCCAGTAGTAGCAGTTTCTACACTGGCCACTTTTAAAAAAAGCAGTGGCCACTTTTTTTTTAAGTTAAAAATATTAAACATGAATGAATGGCACATAAAATATCTCGATATTGGTATGTAAAATTAAATAGTTCTAATAAATGTTAAAAATTATATATAACAACATTAAATAATATGAAATGAAATTATTTTACTGCATATTATCTTAATTATGACTGCATTTAATTATTACTGCATATAATCTTATTTTGTCCAATTACATACAACAAATATGCAATTTTAATTTACCTTATGAAAAAATTATTATAGAAAACATTACTTACCATATTATGATGGATAAATATAAACAAGAACTTTGCACATTTTATAAATTTAGGATTTTTTTAAATTAAACAATAGAAGAAATCAAATTTTAAAATGTTTAATGAAATTTTTTGACAATTATAGACAATGTGTTATGATAAGAGACAGGGTGTTACGATAAAGAATATTTTTAAAAAATGCTCTCATACATATATACACAATAAAAAAAAAAAAAAAATTATTTCAAATTGGGCCTTCGACATCTTACTGAGTCGAGCCACCACAATCTTAATGCATTATTTGGATTAAATTCGTCTAATTTACAATTGGACTTTTTAATTTTTAGTCTATATTCCAAAGTCTCTTTTGACATCGAAAGAGATCGATCATCTAAAATGTTATTAAAGTTACTCCACACACGTTCCACTTCAGCATTGCTGGGTGGAATTGTTAGTATTATTTCTACCATCTGTTTGATGTAATTCATGTGCTTAAAATGTTCAGTCTGAAGTTTCATATATAAATCTTTTAAACTTATTTCCGGCATGAAATTTTGAAAAAGAATTTCTCTGAATTCTTTCCACTGTGGTAGTACATGTTGGGTTGATAACCCGAAAACAGAACAGAATTCATTAATTTCAACTTCGCCAAAGCTGTTGGGTAAAATTGGAGGAAAATACACCGTGTTTAAAATTCGGGATGTTTTTATAATGACTGATTTGCTTTCATCATTATACGAAAAACGCTTTTTTATAATTTCTGAAGCTTTTTCGCATACATTCAAAAAATTATTTTCTTCTTTATCTTTGTCCTTATTACGTTTACTTTTTTCTTTGTGCAACATAACATTGTTGTATTTTATAGCATTTGTATCATCTTCCTCTTCAATGGTACTTAAAAAGAAATTGAGATTTTTTTGATTTTCATTTTCATTTTGAACAGCAGTGAAACTACTTAACATAATTTGTAAGGTTTTGACTGACTGTACAGCTTGCACAATGTCTAGATCTGCAGTTTCTAGTTTTTTAGAAGTTTTGGAAAATGCTGAGATAAAATCTGAAAAGGCATAAAAAAAAAGCAATACATCATATGTCGTTAAATCACAAAGCATGCTCTTGGCTATTGCTTTAATATTATTAGAATATTGTGCAGAATTGAAGTCTGACACAATATCTGTTAGATGCTGAACAACAGCATTATAATTTCTTATAACTGGTATCACTGCATTTTCTACAGAATCAGCCCATCTCGTTTCACATATTGGTTTAAAAGAAATCAGTTTTACATTTAAAACCTCGCCAGCTCTTTCCAGTTCCCGAGATAACTTTGGGCTGGTTCTGTAAAAAGTGCTCAGTTGCTTTATAAAAGATATGCATTTCATAGCTGCAGGATTGCCTTTTATTGAATCTTTCAAGCATAAATCTAAAACATGATTGTAGCAATGAATGTATGTTGGCGATTCAAGAAGTTTTACGACTCCATTATGTTTTCCCACATTGACAGAAGCCCCATCTACTGTCATACAGATAAGCTTCTCCTTCCATTTCTCAAGTCCTGCACCATCTAAACAGTTTGTTATGACATCTGCTATCCCAGATGCAGTGGCATTTTCGATGTTACACAATCCAATGAATGCATTGGTTACTTTAGATGTATCGTTGTTTATATACCTGGCAACAACAGCTTCATATTCTATGCATTTTTTGGATGTGCTACCATCTGTCATTATAGACAGAAATTGGTCATTATTTATTTCAGAAATAATTTTTTCATGGAATGACAATGCTACATACTTGAGAAGAACTTTAAATGATACTTCATTTTGATAAGTTTTTCCAAGATTAGCTCCATTCATTTTTTGCAGCTCGCACTCAGATGAAAATTCTTTTGCTGCTCTGTCTTTCATTGCAAAGTAAAAAACTATTCTGAAAAGTTTTTCCATTTTCTGTTGTGTTTTCATATCCATTTCTATAAGTTTTTGATAGATGGAGCTGCTTCAGCAGGCTGTTGGCTTGCTTTTGCAATTTCTGCACACCTAAAGTGAGCAGAGCTGGAAAAGTGGCAGTCTACTCTCTACTATCTCTTTTTTGGGGCGAGGAGGTTTGAAATTCTCATGACCTTTCACAAAATTGGAACAAGATTTCACTCCTATTCCAGGTGCAAATTTTGTGCATGCCTTGCACCACATACCCCATTCATCTTTAGGTTCAATAATGAGATTTTCTAGTCTGTCTTCAGTTGCCTTTTTGTCATTTTTGACCATCTTCCACTCCTCACGGTAATATCTTTTTTTTCCTGCAATCTCCTTTTCTCTTGGCTGTAAAGGGGCCTCTTGAATTGGAACAGTTGGTGTTGGTGGTATTTGAATATTGGATGCAACTAAAGGTAAGCATGGAAATTCTGCAATATTATGTAGGAGGTCATCTACAGATTCTTCTACTTCAGATACAGGCAGTGATTGTGATATTTGCATATTTTGAACAAATACAATATCCAATGGTGTATATGGCAAATTTGAATTAGTTGTGTCGTCAATTGATTCTGCCTCTGCCTCTGGTACAGTTTCCGGTGCAGATGAAAATATTCTTTTATCCTTATTTGGATCATCCTTGTCCCCTGGATCAGCTGCAGGTATAGGCCCTGATGCAGCTGTACAAATCCTATACAGATAAAAGAAAAAATCTTATTTGTAAAGGCTTTTCTCAGCAACACAATGAAATATTTGTCTTTACTTTTGCTTTATCTGTTGCCAGGCCCGTAGCCAGGATTTCCTTTCGGGAGGGGCTGAATCTTGAAATTTTTTCTGATCTTACACAAAAGTAATTTGTATAATTTACGGCAAAAAATTTAAACAAATCTGAAATGTGTTTCTGCATAGGGTACTTGATAATCATGTCAAAAATTGTTATTTCGCATTTAATTTTTTTTTTTTTTTTTTTTGCAATTTTTGTTGCAATTTTTGACATTCAGAAACACTTCTAGTTTCCAAACCGGATAGCTTTTAGGGAAAAAAATCCGCCAAACCTAAAAAGCATAAATTAACAATGTTTGAGATGAGCCTAGAGCAGGGGTGCAAAAATCTAGGCGCCGGCAGGCAGTTTCTCACCACAAAATTTATTTCGTTTTTATTCGTCTAATATTTCGTGTAATATTCCTGCTAGAATGCTATTAAATTTTGAGCGAAAACAACTTTAAAATTTTAGTGGTGAGAGACTACCCTCTGGCGCCTAGATTTTTGCACCCCTGGCCTAGAGTACCCTATGATAAAAAAAAATATATCGAAATGCAAACAAGTAACATGAATTGATTTAAAACACAGGATTAATACTAGCGTGGAAGTGTTTGTCATTACGAGTGCGAGATCTGGAAACTATTGATCCATAAATGAAATTAATTTCTTTCGCATTATTTTTTCTTCTAAAGAAAAATGAATTGCTACAGTCATATTTAATCCTAAAAATTATCTTTGTATTTTACATTCTCTGATTATAATAGTTGTAAATGCAGTACTCTCTGTATAATAAATGTACTAATGCAATGGAAGCAATCGTCGTAATTTCTTCTTAGCCTAATGCTGATTAACTTATGAAAATCTACTGCAATGTCCCAATAAATGGAAATCATTGCAAAGCGACTCAGACTCTCATCAGCCATAATGGTTCGAGGCAAAGATTTAAATATTTTCATTGTCGAAAAAGATCTTTCAGCACTGACTGTTGTTACTGGGTTTTTAACCAGACTGTGAACAAGTGTTTGATATTATTGCTATACGTCACATTACAGTACTAAAACTTTAAAAATCTCTGTGTTGTTGTCAGCAATTTGTTTGCACCCTAATTCATGTTCAGCTTTCAGTTGCTACATTGACACTTTATCATGAAAATTTTCAGTAAGACTTTCTACACGGGGGATAACGACCATGATACTCTTCAGCGGATGTATTTTGAGGGTTTGTATGAGTTGTCTGTCTAAATGTTAGTCTTGGTATCTTTATTTCGGTTTGGAAGATGTCTTCCCGAAGTTTTGATACACAATAAAATATCTCACAAAAAATTTCTACTGCATTTTCCGCTATATTTATGTAAAACAATTAGGACATTTTTAACATAAGTTACAGCCGATATCATGTCACGAAATTTTTTTTGAAGAACTTACTATGACTTTGTCAGACAGAAATCCTTCTCACGAACAGACAGGCATATGAGACCTTTTCTCGACTGCCAAAAAAACTCCAGATACCAAAGAAATTTTCCACGTGTTTTTCAAAATATTTTCTGAACTAATGCAAATGTATGTAGCTCAACAAAAGTTAATACGATTTTCATGCCTCTCGGTAAATTTTATACCACAAATGCAGAGAAGTCACTTTATTTCATTTAATGGGGCATATTATGCAATTGCTTCTTGAAGCGCTAAATTTGCCTTTAGGTGATTTAAACTTTTGTCACTGCTACCACAGTCCATGATACTTTTGGATTATGGGAATAAGCATGCTGATGGACAAGGCAAGATTTAACAGATGGCTTACAAAGTGGACGGATCTAATTTTTGGATACTCTGAAAACTTTTAGAATGAAGCCCGCTAACATGACCAAATTTTTAGCGGCTTCATCATACGCCTTTGATAGGCATTTACACATGTCAAGGCAAAATTAATCACAATGTTGTAATATTACTTTTCCTGAATTTTTGGCAGAGAAGACATTTATTGGAATAAAACATAAATTTTTTTTTGGAATTATTGGGTTTTGTGAATTTTTCAATAGTCACAATCTAACACAAAGATCAAGCTGTTCTGCGCTTGAGTTTCAACAGCAACTAAGTTTATACGCGTTTTGTTTGTTACTAACAAAACAGATCACGTTATTTATTTTGATAATTAATTCTTCAGTAACTGTATCCGAGGATATTTGAATGATTTTATTCAAAATGTTTTAGGTGAAGTAAATAGCATTTCTACGGATATTTATACTATCGCGTTCCAATTCATTCTCTCCAGACTTTGCTCAAAATTTAAGACTCCTAATTAACAGTCTTTTTTATATTGATTTCTCTAACGTTAGAGGATCGTAATCTCAAGTGGCGTATTTTTATCTGCACAAAATAAGATTGTTTCAAGTATTGGTCCAAGAGCTACTCTGAATTCTCCTTTTCCTAAAAGCTCTTTGAAAACTCAACAGTGAAACATTAATTTGCTGTATTCCTAAAGAAATCTTAATTTTGTTTGCTAAAATAACATACAGTTTGTGATAATCTAATTGCATATGTTATAAGAATTGCATAAGAATACACATTTAGCTTTTTCTAATGTCTGAAACTTGTAGAAACTAGTCTTTCTGGTTTTCTGTGTTCTTTCTGTGCCTATTTTTTTGTGAAAAAACAATAAACAAGGTTTATAATAAATGCGTTTTGGAATATGTAAGAAAAGGAAATACTATTTCTGGATCTTTCTTTCATTTTTCTTATTTTTTGTTTCTTTCCTACAGCTATTGGAAAACTATATGGCTGTTTGGAAAGTAAAATGGAACCAAAAATGATTCTCTTCGTGGCATCATCTAAGTCATCTCTAGTTACATAGCAATATCGAATCAAGTTGCTTGCCATACCACAAACAACTCGATATTGCAGATCATATCGAGTACTTGACGAATCCCTTCCAAAGTCAAGTTGTTTCAAACACTAACTCTAAACAATTCTAAATATTAATTTCTAAACAAGACTTGCTGTCAGAAAAAGTTGATAGTTAATGGAATTGGTTTTAGTCAGTTTAAGATTTAGTACACCCATGATGCTGCTTTGTGATTTTGCAATTAAAAAAGAAAAGTACAGGTCTGATAAATTAATTTTGCCATTTTATATCATATTTTCAAGTTGCTTAAAAGATTCCATTAACATTCATCTTTCCATCTTATCTAGTCATTTGAAAAAATACTGTATTTTTCGTCATTTAATTTGGGGCTTAAAAAGTTTATTTTAGACCCAGTAATTATTTTTGATAAAATTCTTTTTTTTTCTTTTTTTTTAAACTTGGAATATATTTCAATTCAATTACTAAATTAAATTTCTGGCTGTAAAATGAGCCAGTGTTGTTGTTTAAATTTTTATTTTGTCCCTAGATAGAACTTAAAATGTCTCTATACTGATTTCACAAACAGCACCCCCCCTAGCCCGTCAGCACACCCGCCTAAATCTGTAGATTGGCCAAATTGGCCTCACAATGTAATTGAGGTAGATTTCATTCAAATACATGTGCTAAGGGGATATAAAACTCTCTCAAGTGGTACTATAAAAAACTTTTAAAAAATCCCTACATAGAGGTATCCATCCCTGAAGTTAATTGTTCTACAAAATACAAAGAAAATTAACCAGATAAAGCAGCTACTTTACGCACATTAACAATTCGCAGAAAAGTTTTTCGGTGAAGTGACTGGGGATGCCGCAGTGGCGTTTTTTGAAGATTTTTCGATACTATATCGTTTTTCTTCGCATCTTTCTCATTTTTCTTTTCTATCTTATTTTTCAAAAATACATTCTAATAGTTTCTTTTTAATAAAAAGAGTTTTGCAGTTAGAACATCAATATCAAAGATTCTTCAAAATTACATATTTTTTCACATTATTTCACATTATAGGCGGCTATTAAAGTTTTTTTGCTCCCTTCTGTGCAAAACATTTTAACATTGACAGCCCTAAGTTTCGTTTATATGCATGACGATAGAGAAAATTAAAGAAGATCATAACATGCAAGTAAATGTATAATATCTGTCTCCTAAAGTTAATACGACATATGTGCATTACACTAAATATTCTTAGTCAAATTAATGATACGGAATTACACTTGATCTAATTTTACTGCGCATAAAGATAACTAAAATTACCTTTTAAAAAGAATTTATATTTTTTGTGGTAAATATCTATTAAAAAAACAATATATCCAAATGAACGATATAATGAAGTATTACTGTAACTGTAATTGAATAATTGGATATTTTTACAGCTAAAATAAAATTGATTTTAATGTAAAGGAAGATGAAAACAAAGCTTTTTTTATTATCATAGAGATAATTTTGTAAATCCTTTTCAAACTTTCGGGAGGGGCTTCAGCCCCCTTAGCCCCCTCCCTGGCTACGTGCCTGTCTGTTGCATATTTTATTATGGATGTGAAATTGTTAAGCCTCTTTATTATTTTCTTTCATAAGTTTACAAAAAAAAAAAAAAAAAAAAAAAAGGTCTAATTACATTGCTTTAGGTTTTACAAATATATATGTTATAACATAGATAAGATGCTTTATAAACTTTTTCAATTAGTATACTCCCCCTTTAGTTGCTAAATCACATTTTTATATCTGTCCCAAATAACACTTCAAATCATAAAAGCCTCAGCTCCATCCAAAATGGTAAACCCATCAGATATATCTGTATACAAAATTAGATATAGATTGACATGTTATTTTGAAATAAGTACTTAAAACCATAATTCATCACACATTTAAGTTAAAATAAACATTAGCTGATTATTTAAGCTATAAATTGAATTAAGATTTTTCATGTTTGACAATTATAAGATTTAGAGTATGTAGATCCAAATTAAAGTTATGTTATTAATTAGATAAATTATAATTAACATCAAAATGAGTATTTTATAAATCATAATTACAAAAATGCTTTAGTTGGCATTTATTATATAATAAATAAGGCATTAAACTCTAGAAGTGTTTATTTTTCTTTTATTATTAAAAGAAGGGGTATTTTATGGTTTAGAAGTAAATATTAACTTAAATATAATAAACTTGTAAAGAAAGATTGAATGAGTTCAGAAATGAATAATCATTCATTTATCCCAATGAAAGAAGCATTTGTCAAAGCAGATATGCAAGAAATAACAATTTCATTATCTTTTAAGTTTTATATATTAATAAAATAAGTTGAATCCAAATGCTAGCATTCATATTGTGGATGGATAAGGATTGAGTAATGTAAGTTGCAATGTGACATATAATGACATCTGAAATTCTTATCTTTTTGCTATTTATTAATGAAAATCAAGATTTTTTTCCTGGGCTAGTTTATTAAAAATTATCTTATTATTAATAATCAAATCAAAAATTAATAAAAAAAAATTGTTTATCAATGGAAGAATCTCATGTTTGTAAGAAAAATAACCAAACACAATATTCAAATATACCCCCCTCCCCAAAGAATTTTTTTCTGCAGTCTGCAACACAAGTAGAAACTTTAAAAACAGTCTACAGAACTTAAAGATAATTGCCCTTTTACCAATCTCTCATATTACGTTACATGAACTCAAACCTTCCACTCCCAAACATTTGTGATTAACAAAAAAAGAAAGGACTTTTAATAATAAATAACTAAAAATAAGTTACTTTCGTCATTAGAACTTTCAACACCACAATATTCGAAAGGGGGAAGAAATCCACTGCCGGGACTATGTGGGGTATTTTTCGAGATCATCTCACGAAATTTGCGTTTTTTCGCGATCTTTTGACATAATTTGAAGTTTTTTAGCAATCTTTATATGAAATTTCCTTTTTTTTCGCGATTTTTTGACGAAATTTACCACACAATTATTTATGAAATTTGCCGTTTTTTTTTCGATGAAATTTAATTTTATCCGCGTTTTTTTTTAATGAAATTTGGATTTTTTTTTTTGGGGGGGGGGGGGGAGGGCGGAATACCTGGATGATATTAACGTATCTTGCGTTCCTTTGACAAAACATGCGTTTTTTTTTCCGCTGTTCTCAAACAAAATCCACGTTTTTCCCGCGATGAATGACGAAATCTATTTTTTTTCGGCGACCATTTGTCGACATTTTTGGATATTTTACGTCCGAATTTTCATATTTATAACAGATTTCTTGATTTTTGGAAACTATTGCCTTAATTTTTCGGAAAATTGAGAATAGAATCGGCTCTGATTTATAGATTAACGGAAATCGGAGCTTTGTCAATCGCATGTGGCGCGGAACTTAGTACTGTGGCACATAGCAAATGATTTTTTGTAAACTTTTAAGTTTAAATACACTTTAACAGTTGAAAAATAACCTGCAGACCTCCTCAAGAGTCTGCGATGTGCGTTGCAGCATTGCGCAAATTTTGTGACCCCCCCCCCCCCCCCCCTCCAATTTTCATTATCTTCATATTACTACTGCTATGCATCATGCATGTAAACTTATGTTAATATGGTTTAAGCATGATTTTTCTTTAGTGATAGTAAAACAGCAATAGATTCAATTCAATAAAGTCAGTAGAAAAAAAACTTTATATTTTCTATAAAAATAAAACACACATGAAAGAAACATCTTTTAATTTTATATCTTTTTCGGATTCCGATTTAAATAAAATAAATTAAAAGTAAATGTTGGAGTTCATGTTGGTGACGGAGCAGATGTTTAATTTTTTAATATCTATTCAGAAAAATTTATAAGACTGAAGAAATTCAAAACTTTATTTAAACTTTCATAAATATCATTGTCATTAAACATCGTTTTTACAAAATTTTAAAGTATTTTTTTTTTTCGCTTTTTATTTTTTCTGTAATATTAAAATAATTATTTGGTTGCATTTTGATTTTAAAAAAAGTGATATGCTGATTTTTGTGAAATAGAGAGAAAGAAAAAAATATATAGCACGCGTGAATACATCACAAAATATGAATATGTTTGTAATGTTAGTAATAAAAGCTAAGTTAGTTTCTTAAATACAAAAAGAATATAAATAATGTTTATCGATTTCATAGAATCGCAAAATTTTAGGCAAATTGATAAAATTTATCCAATTTTTAATGATCAGAAAATAAGAATCGCAGATAAATCTCTATTATCATGCATGTCAATATGAAAGAATTTTTTTTTTAACATAACTGGAAATAAAACACACATGGGGAAAAAATGGAGCAGAGTTATAATACCTTTTTAGATATATATTCAAGTAAAATAAATTTAACATAAATATTCATAGTTATGCTTTGGATGGAAAAGGATAAAACTTTGTATGCCTAATTTTTATTTAACACATCGTAATATTTCACCGTGAACATGCGTGTAGCAGACGTTTTTTCGACTGAATTAAGTCATTCAGTAAAAGAGTAATAATTTTAAATTTATACTTAAATATATGCTCTAAGATTATTATTATTAAAAAAAAAAAAAAAAAAAAAAAAAAAAAAACAATATTGAACCGGTAATTGTTGTAGAATAGTGAAGTAAAAATGAAAGCTCTCTAGCACGTGTCTACTAAAAAATGTACTTTTTAATTTTTCTCACGCATTCATAGCAAATGATGGGAAATATATATATATATAACGCTTATGAAATCTTATAAGGGAAAAAGAATGGTCTGATTACCATGCGAAAAGTACAAAAGAAAAAAATATTTTCTTTTTTCTCTCTATCTAATATGATAAACAGTACAGCGTTCGAACCACAGAATTACAGCCTCAGAATTTGTGCAAGTCAAAAAAATAAATAATAAATAAAAAGCATAAAAGTACCATGAGTGATTTTTCACATCTAGCACTATTTCTATTTTTTAAGGTATATGCATTTACATAGTAAACGATGTGAATATTGTATTGCGAACGATCTAATTTTATAGTAATCAAAATTTCGTTATACAGAAGTAATTTACATTTTCTTTAAATTTAAATCAATTAAACTGAATGTTATTAAAAAATAACTTTTTTCGAATATTGTGCTGCGAACGATCTAATTTTATAGTCATCAAAATTTTCGTTATACAGAGGTAATTGACATTCTTTAAATTTAAACTGAATGTTATTAAAAAAATACTTTTTTTCAAATATATAACGCATTTCTGTTTCCAGATACTGCATAATAAACATTAATGTACAAAATATCCTGTCTATACCCTACGTTTTAAAGAAATAATACTTTTTGTTAATGCTGAATTTTATTTTTTATTAAGTTAAAAAATTAATTTTCAACTGTGTCGCTTATTCAAATAAGAAGCTAAATTTGCTATATTCTTTAACATCGGGGCGGGGGGGGGGGGGATAAGTAAAATAAATATGATATAAATGAACAAAAACAGAATTGTCAAAAAATAAATTTGGAAAACATTCTGATTACGAACTGAAGTGCTTACCTTTTAGCAAAATAAGAAGTTATAGCTGACTTTCCTTTTTGAATCTTTCTTTTTCTCCCGGTTGCACGCTCTTCCATATTAGGTCTTGGCTGTAGTAAAATTCTCCACCGTAATTATCCTTTTGCGAATGATAAGAATGAAATGGTTGATTCCTCTGTAGGTCAGTAGTAAGTAGGCGGGGTGAAAGTTCAATAGAGATCGTAGTTCATTGGCCTTCAGGATTTCGGGAGGATGACGCGCAAACGATTGCCGATCTTGGGCGAAATACAAGTATTTTGAAGCGTATTGGGGCAATTTTTTTTGTACGTTTTAAGGCACGAGAAAAGTGGCGACTAGAGTGGCGATTGACAGGTCATTTTTTAGTCGCCACTTTTTATCATTCAGTCGCCCTGTGGCCGGTGGCGACCGTTAATTTTGCCCTTTAATATAAAGTATAAATACTTTCAACTTAATTCTGAATAAAGGAATGCCTAGCTCATAGTTCTTTACTTATGAATGGTGGAATTTTCCATCCTTCTCAGCATATCATATTTTACAGAAATCAAAGCATGTGATTTGAAAATATAGTTATGATACCTTCTTTATTGTTAATGCAACAAACGAAAACACAAGTTTTCTTAAGTTAAACTTTACAAATAGCAAATAAATAATGTAAAAACATTCTATTTTATTTAAATATGATTTTATTGCTAATTATTTTAAATATATTTATAATTGACAGTTAAAAGCAGAAATTGTGAAAAGTTTTTTAAAATGTGTTTTAAAAGGCTTTATTAAGCATTCGATTTGGCCGAATGCTTTGATATTCGGCCAAGCAGAATATTCAGCTTAACCAAATAATTTGATATTCGCCTTAACTGAATATTCGGTAACTTGGCCGAATACCGAATAGATACCGAATATTCGGTACATCCCTACTTTTTCACATAGTATTAGTAATTCAATTAATATTTTAAAACGATCCAGTTTAACAATAATAAATCTATCAATAATAATTTAGTAACAATTTAAACAACTAACGATAAAATTTTCAATTAAAAACGCTAAATAATAATTAAAAAAACCCTATCAGAATCACGTGGTAATTAGACGAACACAGAGGCGATAAGAAAAAGCAGCAAACACGTGTACAAATACGATCGCCATAAAAAAAATTATCTGATGTGTTGCCAATATTGAATATCTAAATTGACGATAGCATTATTTCACTTCAACAAAGTTAAACGGTATTTACAATTGAATCGTCTGCACCAGGCGATCACAGGCATGCCTAGGAGATCGAATGAACATTCCATAAACATTCTATCCCGCGCAGTCGATGAACGCACCGAAAGAAGGGAAGGAGCGAATGCTTCCGTGTACGGCGCATGTGTAAGTTCTGTTCAGTGCTCAAAAATACAGGTAAAAATAAGAGAAAAATAAATGATTGAATATTTATTCTCACCTATCAAGCATTTGTCCAGATCAGTACTTGTTTCAAAATATACAATATGAGAAAAATAAATATTAGAAATCATGTTACGTGACTGTAACAGACAACTTTTCAATGCAAAATCCATTGCAAGATCTTGCAATATCAATAACGTATTTCCAAAATAATTTAAATTGCTCCCTGATTTTCCTCTTTATTCAATAAGAAAGCCTTTTACAAAATAATAAGCATAAATAAAAAAAAAAAAACTTAAAAAGCAGTTTGCAAAATAAGGAGTTAAAACCATATAAACTAAGGATGCACGACCTGTGGCCCGCGGGCCAAAAGTGGCCCTCGAAGGGTTAACGTGTGGCCCACGAGTTTCGTCAATTTACAACTGGAAAAAGTTGCAATTTTTGTGCATATGTCGCAGGAAAAAATCGTGAATTTCGCCAATTTACCGCGGGAAAAAACAAAATTTCGTCACTCGCAAATTTCGTTATTCAGTACAAAAAAATCGCAAATTTCATTGATCAAGTGCGAAAAAAAGTGAATTTTGTCGATGACGCTCGGTAAAAAATGGCAAATTTTTGCGATAGGGCACAGAAAAATCATGAGTCTTATTGATCAGGCATGGAAAAATCGCAAATTTTGTTGATCGGGTGCAGAAAAATGCGTATTTTGTCAATTAAAAGTAGAAAAAGCACACATTTCTTGGATTGGACACCGAAGTTTTATTGATCAGATTTAAAAAAATTGCAAATTTCATTGGTCTTAGGCTCTTAGGCAATAATATTGCTAATTTTGTTGATCACACGTGGGAAAATTGCAAATTACGTCGATAACGCTCTAATAAAATTGCAAATTTCATTTATCAGAAGCAGAAAAATCACAAAATTTCGTCGATCATGCGAAGAAAAAATTGCAGATTTCATCGATTGGTTTCGTAAAAATTGAGAATTTCGTCAATCAGGCGCAGAAAAATCGGGAATTCTGGCAATCTGGAACAGAAAAATCATGAATTTCATTGCTAGGCTTTGTAAAAGTAGCGAATTTCGTCGATCATTCGAAGAAAAATTGCGAATTTTATTGATCAGTTTTGTAAAAATCGCAAATTTCGTCAATTGGCTTCGTAAAAAAAAAAACAAATTTTTTTTGATCAAGTTCAGAAACATCATGAATTTCATCGATCGACTTCCTAAAAATCTCAAATTTTGTTGATCAGGCACGAAAAAATCGAAAATTTATGCCGATCAGGTGCAGAAAAATCGCAAGTTTCGTTGATTGATTTTCTAAAAATCACAAATTTTGTCGATATGCTTTGTAAAAACTGCAAAATTCATATATCGTCTTTTAAAAAATTGCAAATTTCATCGATCGGCTTCATAAAAAGCATGAATTTCGTCGATCGGCTTCATAAAAAGCATGAATTTCGTCGATCGGCTTCGTAAAAAGCATGAATTTCGTCGATCGGCTTCGTAAAAAGCACGAATTTCGCCGATTGGCTTCGTAAAAAGCACGAATTTCGCCGATTGGCTTCGTAAAGATTGTGAATTTTCTCAATCAATTTCATAAAAATCGCAAAATTTGTCGATTAGGCTCAGAAAATTCACGAACTTTATCGATCAGGTGCAATAAAATTGTCGATCTACAGAAGAAATATCGCAAATTTCTTCGATCTTGTGAAGAAAAATCACAATTTTCGTCTATCAGGTTCATAAAAATTGCGATTTTCGTCGATCATGCGAAGAAAAATCACAAATTTTGTTGATCAAGTGCTGAAAAATCTAAAATATCGTCAATCAGAAAAAAAAAAATAGAGAATTTTGTCGATTATGTGAGGAAAAACCACAAATTTTGTCGATCGGCTTTTTAAAAATCATGAATTTCGTCAATCTGCTTCATAAAAATCGTGAATTTTCTCGATCAATTTCGTAAGAATTGCAAATTTTGTTGATCAGGCGCAGAAAGATCGTGAATTTTCTCGATCGGCTTTGTTGTGAATTTTGTCTACTGGTTTTGTAAAAAGCACAAATCTGGTCGATCAGGTGTCGAAGAAATTTACCGTATTTTCGGGTGTATAACCTGCACCCGGTGTGTAACCCGCACTCCTAAATCGGGCAGTGCAGTAAAAAAAGTTCGTGTATAAGCCGCGGAGATGCATCGGTGTATAGTCCGCGGGCATTTCCATGGAAATAGTGTATAGTCCGCGGGCTACACACCATTTACGAACATATATTTCGATCAGGGTTCGAAGTTAAAATCCATTACCGTAAAATCCCGTTAATCCGCCCTTCCCAATCAAACGTCCCCTCCCCACTTTATAAAAGATTTGAAATTTTCAAAAAATTTCGAGAAAGTGTCCTCCCTCTCAAAAAAATTGCTGAAAACGGATTGCTTCAGAACGGAAAGAATCATGATGAAATGAATGAAACATGAATCTTTGATGAAATGTATGTTTTTTCGAGATTTAATTGATTTCATGTTTTTTTTTACAAATTTCTCCTTTTTTGCGTTTTTTCGACAGAATTTACGTTTTAAAAAAAAACAAATTTTTTCAAGTATCAAAATTCATGATTCATTCAAAGATTCACGATTCATTCATTTTATCATGATTCATCCTTGCAAATTTTGTGAAACGACCGAGGAAAAATCCCGTGTAAGCACCCCCTCTGATTATTTTATGATTTTTCGTCACGTTTTCGGAGGGGGGGGGGCAGATTAACAGTATTTTACGATAAAGTATATACGTGCATATAAGTCGAAAAATTTTAGAGAAAAAAGAATTTCAAAGTGGGGGGGAGGGCGACTTATACGCGAGACCTTAAAAAAAAAATCTATGAATAAAATATCGGAAAATAGTTTGCTAGCGAATCGGTGCTGCAGCACCCCTTTGTGTTTGTAGAGTACATAATCCAAAATGTTGAACCTTTCTTACCTTGACTATTCTAAGTTTAAGATTATTTTTAGTTTATTTCTCAAAAAAGTAATCTATCCTGCCCTGTTGCAAAGAACAAAAAAAAAAGTGTGTGATTTATGTCATTTCGGTGCGATTCAGAAGAGTCTCTCTTTTTCGGAACGATTCCGAGACATCCTTCCTTTTCAGAGTCGTTTCGTTATGGAACGAGTCAAAGGAACTGCTTCTTTTTGGATCAAATCCGAGGAATCGAAGCTTTTCAGAGTTTCGGATCGATTCCGAGGATTCTAACCTTTAGGGAACCTTTCTAAAAAGGACCGATTCCGTGATTTCATTCCTTTTCGGAATCGTTCCAAAAAGGGCGGATTCTTTTTTACAGACTGGAATCGTTCGTTTAGTTCCACTGCCAGAATCGCTCCTTTTGAATTGTTCCTCAACAAATGACACATCTCTACTAAAAAACTGATTACAGTTAACGTTAAAACGACTTATTCAGCAAAAAGTAAGTTTAAAATAAGTAACATGTTATACTGTTGTTTTTATTTTCTCAAATCAAGAGCAAACTGCGTTCGAGCGTCATTATTTCTTGCTGCCGGTTAGTGCAATACTTGGCGATGGTTGCGATAGTTCTTCCAAACCCAGAAATAATTGTATTTAAGCAGCAGAGTTTCCCCCAGGTTTAAAAAAGGGCAGGGCGCTACTGTTCTGAAAAGGGCACTTTTTATAATTTTTAGGGCACATTTACATTTTTAAGGGCACTCTTATAGAGTTGAATCGAGAATCTAGTGGTTCAAAAAATTATGAAAAAACAAATTTCATCAAAAAATTGAAAAAAATACAAATAAAAGAAAGGTAAATTTTGTTAAAAGATTGCAAAAAAACGGCAAATATTCTTAAAAGATCACAAAAAAATGGCCAATTTTGTTAAAAGATCACAAAAAACAGCAGATTTTGTTAAAAGATTGCAAAAAGCAGCATATTTTGCTAAAAAAATCGACAAATTTTGTTAAAACATCGTGAAAAAAACGAAACTTTTCACAGAATTTGCTGTTTTTTCGCAAATCTTTTGACGAAACCTGCTATCTTATCGGTATTTTTTTTTTTTTTAAAGAAGGTTGGCGTTTTTGCGACTCATTTGACAAAATAATCCATTTTATTGCAATTTTTGGAAAAAATTTATCGTTTTTCCACGATCTTTTGAGGAAATCTGACATTTTGTGAAATTTTATGACGAAATTAGCCATTTTTTGCGAATCTTGCCAGAAAGTAGTCGTTATTTCGTGCTTTTTAACGAAACTTGCCGTTTTTTTAGTGATTTTTTGACGAAATTACCTGTCTCACGGAACACGTATGAAGCTATTTTTTGCTTAATTTACGTGCTCTAGCGAGTTGCAGCGCTGCGTTTTTTCAAATGTGGGGCAAGAAGGGCGCTATTTTTTTTTTTTTTTTTGAATGAATGACAAGAGGGGCGCTAGTTTTTGGATGAGGGGCAAGAAGGGCACTATTTTTCAAAGTAAAGGGCAGGAGGGGCGGAGCGCCGTCCTGAAACCCTCTGTGGGAAACTCTGTAAGCAGTAAAAAAAAAGCCTTTACAAACATGAGAGAACTCTCTATATTTCGCGGCATAGCGAAAAAAATTTACAAATTACGAAGCTTTTTTCAAATTTTTTGAGGTTTAAAAATTGTAGAAAAAATATCACGATTTCTAATTTAAAAAATTTTTTTGTATAACCCGCACCGCAGGGTTGTTTGGTTTAAACCAAGTTGGTTTAAACCGTGGTTAAAACCATGGTTTAAACCAAGTGTTTTTTTTTATTCTTTTACACAAATGTCTTATTTTACACATTATTGAAAAATGCAAAATCCAAATTATGAAGAAGCCAGAAGCAAAGCTATAGAAAAATGATGAATTAATAAATTTCTAAAATGACAAGCATTTTTAATCAACTCAACTTTTCTTGTAAGCTATAAATCTACATGGCAGAATAACTAATTTTTCTAAAATTAGCTGGTTAGAAAAATATATATTCATTAATTGTAAAACATATACATATATATAGCCAAAAAGGCAGACTTGAGTTAAAAATGCACTTTTACTATTTAAATTTCTTGATTAGTTTAGATTTAGTAAGGATTTCATAATTCCAGAAAGCTTCAAATATGACATTCTTAAATGATTTTCTCCATTAATTTCATTTTGTTATGTATGCTATTGAGTAATTGGCAATAAGCTTTTTTTTTTTTTTTTTTTTTTTTTTTTTTGGCTCTGTGGTTATTGATTTTAATAAGCCTTTGTTTTTCTTGCATTCCTACATTGAGATTGGGTTTTTTGCATTGTGATTTTATTCTGTTACCAGCTAGGTTGCCACAGTTCAAACCAATAGGTTTTTTAGAACGAATATAATGTAATATTTTCTCATTTTTGTAATTTAAGTGTTTCAAATTATTGGATGAAAGTAATTTCTGTTTTTAAGTCTTATCTCAATAGTCACCATAAGACATAGTGAGTGAGTCTAGTCAAGGTCATGTTAGTATGCATGTAGAATGCAAATTTCATGCATTGATGAACATATCTGAATCTCTAAAGAAAACACTTAAATTATGTAAATTTAGCAAAGATAAAATAGATGAAAAATATGCAATATTTAGATTTAAAAAATGTTTTCCTTTGAGAAACGCCGATGTACAGATAATGACATAAAATGATCTTTAAAATTTCAGTCAAGCTCTAAAAGAAAATTTTTTTGATTGGAGGATCAAAAAAATTTTCAATTGGAAGATCAATGGAATTAATTGGATCAATTGGAATTTTATTCTTTTAAGAATAAAAAAGAAATTCAAGATATGAAGTTGAATAAGAAAACATTGAAAAATTAGGTGCTAGTAAACCTGTTTACATTTAACTAAAATATGCAAAAGATATATTTAAATCTTCTATTGTATAACCAAACCCATTACTAAGTTCAGCCGAGAAAATTGGCAGAAAGGGGGGGGGGGGAGAGACAAGGTTTGCTTGAGACATAATAGAAAATAAGTCTCATAAAAATGCTTAAAAGGTGTAATTTTTAGTTTAGGCATTTAAAAATAAAAATACTAAGTGTTATAATAAAGCATGTAATCCGATGGTTGTTCAAATGTTTTAGTGGATGACACTTGACAGTATTTTTAAAACTACTTGATATTTTAAGATCAATGTTTTTCAATAGTCTAAAAATCTGTTAAATCGGTATTTTTGTTTATTTTATTGTCATTTTTTTTTCTTCTTTTAACTTGGTAGTTTCAGAGAAGTGTCAAATAGCAATACACAATATTTGAAGTGTGTAAAGACTCTACTGCTAAATGCAAATCATTCCAAAAACTCTTTATAAAAAGCTTTATTTTTCAATAAAAGATAATTCATGTAGTCTTCTAACAAAAAAATCAGACAAGTATTTCAAATTAATTATTTTGAATAACCATTTGAAAATAAAATACATGAAGTTTTATATATGAATCTATATCATATATTTATTTATAGTGCTAGTAATCAAAAAATTGTTCATTAAGATTTTCAAGGTATCAATGTTTCATTATGTAAAACATTCTATTTATGAAATATAAGACATAGCTTTTTCTAAAAATGTTTAAACTTTAAATTATTTTAATTTTTTACATAATTGATTGTATATTAAATAATTATATTGATTAGAATTACTTTTAAATCAAATTATTACTTATACATTCAAAAATATTTATTTTTGTTGATAAATATGCATGTATATGTAACAGGAAAACATATTTTTAAAAACCCGGTTTAAACCAAAAAAACCATGGTTTTTGGTTTTTTAAAAAAAACCCCCGGTTTTTTACCAACTCTGCCGCACCGTGTATAAGCCGCAGCGGCTTTTTCAGAGGTTTTTTTCTTGTATATTGTCTTTTGACTATAAACCTGAAAATACGGTACATTTCATTGATCGGACACAGAAAATCTGGACTTTTGTTGATCATGCGCAGAAAAATCTTGATCGGTTCCTTCTCTCTGCTTTGTTCACAAAGTTCACATTTTTTTTGGCACCAGTCATTTATGTTTTTTACCACTTTTAATAAAACAAAATTTACTCTCCTGAATAAAGTCAAAGAATATTTTTACATCTTGAAAATAATCCTTGCTTTATCTGTTATGTATAAAAGTAAAAACTGCTGGTATATCCTTACCAACTGAATTGGATATTTTGACTGGGTAAGCGAATTTAAAGGGGTAACACCCCCCCCCCCCCCCACACACACACTTCTTTATGAAACTATATTTTTAAATCTGATTGTGGGCCACAGATCAACTCCTCGAATTATCTCAGTGTTATTGATGTGGCCCTCAACTATCCAGACATATTTGTAAGTGGCCCTTCTCTTGAAAAGATTGTGCACCCCTAATATAAACCATCAGCTGTTCTCTTGAGAAATCTTAGGGTTGCCATATTTGGTGATGTACGAAGAACAACCCAATACAACGGGGTTGTCACATTGGCACAGTTATCGCAGGAGATTGGCGAAGGAGAGTAAACTGCAAATCACGCAAAATTAACAAGAGATATATGTATGAATTTTATGCAGGTGGAACATGTAAAAGATACTGGGAGCTTAAAGATAATACATACAGATGAATCCCTTTACTTGCCTGTTACACAAGTATGTTTAGGTGTTTCAGCAAGTGAAAACATTCAAGATTTACTAAGAAATATAAATGTTCCAGAAAAGGAGATGTGTTTTTCAGTCCATACAAAATTTCTATTCTGAACTTGTCACAGTAATAAAAACTAGTTGGATTTCACTGATAGAATTTTCTACATAATTTCAATCATAAATCCACAAACAGCACAGGATTTTAGAATAAAATTCCTACAAAATATTCCCGTGAGATTCCCCATTTTAAAAAACTATGTAGATTCCCAAGGAATTGATAATGAATGGAAGAATCACTTTTTGTTATATCATGCCAAAGAAAGCACTGATCCTTTGAAACCTGCTAATGTTTATTGGAAAACAGTGTTATAGATAAAAACAGCAACTGGTTTGCCAGTTTTCAAAGATTTTAAAACTGCAATAAATTCGCTTTTGGTTATTCCATTTTCAAATGCATCTTGGAATGCACTTTTAGTATATTAAAAAACTGTAAGACAGTGCATCAGGATAGGCTTAAAACCGAAACAAATGTTTCACTCATTGCTACAAAGTTAAGTAACCAAGAAACAAAATGGCTGTGTAAGGTTTGCACCAAATCAAACTATGTTAAAAGCTTATTTATGAGATTTGTAGGTGTTAAGATTTTAAGGTGAATACATTTTTTCTTTTTCTACTGTTAATTTTA
This sequence comes from Maratus speculifer, assembly GCA_964019185.1. NCBI lineage: Eukaryota > Metazoa > Arthropoda > Arachnida > Araneae > Salticidae > Maratus > Maratus speculifer. The sequence goes on along the minus strand of OZ025289.1, from coordinate 101,538,481 downwards.
CTTACTATACTTATATGGTCCAGGATCTTTTACATAAAAATTTGGTTCATTTGTGTTTTAGTTATATACTTAATAAGAAATTTTTAAATTATTATAATGTTACGAATTTTGTAAATAGTTAGTGTTTGTACTGTAAAATAATGTAAATAATCTTATTAAGCTCCATTCCTTTACTAATATTAGTTTTTGTTACATTGTCTCTGTTATCAAGCAAACTTGTCCATTATTTTCAGTGTATGTCTACGGCAGATTGGCGAAATAATAAAGATATTGCCAAGTTGGCGTCACTTTTGGCGACTAATTTTGATCGCCAAATTTGGCGATATATCGCCAAGTTGGCGACAAACTTAGCGATTGTTGGCGATGGTAACCCTTCCCTCTCAATGGTAACCCCCCTTTAGATATACTGATACATTGTTTCTTGTTCTGTGGATTTTTCGAGTAGGTTCTAGAAATTTCCAGCACATGCTGCGAGCCTATATAAGAAGAGAAGCGATGCGAGCTGTGGTTATTATTTACCAGTCAGTCATTGAGTGAACAAGGCGTTTGTTAGCAAGTTTGCTTGAGTTTCATTTATGTTGTTTTGAATGTTATTAAGTGTTGAGACGTTGTATAAAGAGTCTCTGGGATCTAAAGCTGTACCTGTACGATAGATTGGAGCAGTTATTTTTGAATATTAGTAATATTTGTGAGTTTCGAAGACTTTGTTGTTCTGAAGATCTGTAAATAAATTATTTTCTACTTTTCTAAGAGACAAGAGTTTGAAGTTCTTTAACCATAAGATCGAAAGAACCCCATATACGCTGCAACAATAATTATTTATTGTTTGTTGCAAAATAACAATAGCTTCCACCACCTTTTTTTAACTTATGTATTTGATAGATTCAATAATTAAAAAATATTTTGAAATGTTTCTGTCAAATTATCATGCAGCGTTCGAAATCCTTGGTGGTCCGCTGGTCCGAGACCACCGATAATTCAATCGGACCACTAATTTGAAAAACTTAGTGGTCCGCAGGACCAGTGCCTTTTTTCAGGCCCTTAGAAAACCAAAACTGATCGCACATGATCTTTTTTATTATCATTGATGCCTCAAACGCGCCATAGCGTGTAAATTACGCAAAAAATCGGCCATGGGACTCAAAAAAATCGCTGTTACGGGTCCCACGGGCCGCGTAATTTTGTTAAAAGATCGTGAAAAAACGGCAAATTTCGTTAAAAAATCATGAAATAACGACTAATTTTCTGCAAATTTTGTCAAGCAATTCTCGAAAAAATGGCCACTTTCATTCCAAAACCCGAAACAAAAGGCAGATTTTTTCTAAAGATAAAAAACGGCAAATTTCGCCCAAAAAAATCGCGAAAAACGACAGATTTTTTCAGAAAATTGCGGAAAAATGGCAGATTTCTTCAAAAAATTTCGAAAAAAAGGCAGATTTTTTTAAAATATTGCAAAACAATGGCAGATCTCTTTAAAAAAGTTAAAAAAAACGACAAATTTTGTCCGAAAATCAAGAAAAAACGGAAAAATTGGTAAAAAAAAATCGTGAAAAACGAAAAAATTCTTCAAAAGATTGTGAAAAAAAGACAAATTTTGTTTAAAAAGTGCTAAATAACGACTAATTTCCGGTATATATTGGCAAAAAATTCGCGAAAAAATGGCTAATTTCATCCTAAAACCCGAAAAAACGGCAGATTTCTTCGAAAGATCGCGAAAAACGGTATATTTCGTACAAAAGATTTCGTCAAAATAATGCAAAAAAACGGAAATTTCGACAAAAAAAAAAAAGGGCAAAAAAATATATATAAATGCCGGGAGAGAATTTTTCTGTTTTAAAACCTAATTTTCCAACTTCAAAATTGTTGTTGCTGCTCCTAAAACTGATTTTCCTGCTTCCCAATCGGTTTTTTATTGCTCCAAATCTTTCTGAGTGAATGTGACTCCTGAAAGCACCATTTCATTGCAAAGTACCCATTTACTCAACAAAAATATCCCTTTTTTCAGCAAAAAAGTCTTTTTCAATAAACCTGTTGTGCCCCATTTTAAAAGAAATGCAAACAATAGTGATACTTGTTATCTTCAACACTTAAATAAGCATTATTTTATAATTAAATTTGTATCTTGCACATTTATTCTTTAAAAATTACAGAAAATTTCTCTTAAATTAATATTGGTTTTAATTATTTATTATTATTAAAACAATTATTGCATTTTCTTTTTCTTGTGCAAATGAACAAGTTAAATTTTTGCATCGAAAAATATGACTTATTATTAGTGGGGACCCGCATTTGTAGAAAAGGGACCCAGGATTTTTCAAGTCCAACTGCATCAATGACACTAGCTAGAATTCCACCACTCTGGCTAGAACCTGGAGAAAAATCGAAAAAAAAATTACATTAAACCCTACAGTCAGTTGAAATAAGTAATGGCAAATAAAATATCTAATAAATAATTTGATAGTTTTTCTTTACGTACTGTTTATTTATTTTTTAGCAAATTATATTTTACATTTTATTATTCTGAAAATTTTGGATAAATGCAAAGTAAGATTGATTTATTTTCCAGAGAGTGTGTGTGTGTGGGTGGGGGGAGACGACTCTAAGTTTTAAAATTATTTAATAGAGTTTTATGTAACGGACCAGTGCTGATGTCTGCGGACCAGTAAATTATCATGCTTACTGGTCCTTGGGACCAGTGACTTTTTTTAGAAATTCTAACGCTGTCATGGGCGCAAGATTTTCAGTCTCAGGTCTGATTTCAGTCTTGAAGAGACTTTTAGCTGATTGTAAATTCTTCTTTATATATATAAATTAAAAGCAATTTTACTATGAAGGACTTTTAATCACTTTCCTTTTGTGTAAGAGATCAATTTTTAACCATAATGCAAGGCATATAAATTGTCTAGCCCATTTTTATTTCATTTTTTCTAATACCCTGAAAAATTTTCAGTCTTGATTTGGATGGACTTCTTTCACCCATGCAAATTATATGTAATTTAATTTTTTTCATTTGAAGGGGGGGAGGATGATGAAATTTCTGAAGTGTCATGTCTTTAGCAAAATTTAAAGAAAAATATATAGGCAATTCTTATACTTCACTATAAAAATATTTCTATATTTTTGTTGATATTATATCAGAATTGGAGGTTTATTTCTAATTTCATTAGTTGTTGCAAGATCAATTTAGTATCTTATTTTCTTTATCAATTATGCATTTTATATTCAACTTGCTTGATTAAAGTTTTTATTGAAAGTGTTTACAATACGTTTTAGTACTTAAGTGCCTACTGTTAAGCATTTTTTAACTATAAAGATATTTATATGCAAGACTTGACTAAATGAGTCTGGAATAAAGATTTCACCCCACTCCCCCCCTTCAAGATATTTGTGTAGCTGTATATTGTATTGCTTTTATGTTAAGGCAAATCCCTTTTAGCAAGTTGTCCTTTTATAAGTGAAAGACCCTGCTTTCATATTAAATGGAGGCAGATGGCAAATTGCTAAATATTGTTACACCACTGTCATTTGTATTATATTCAATTGATTTTAAAATATAATTTTCATATAAAATAACATTTTAAAAATATAATTTTATTTAAAATTGTAAACCTTTCATTCTATTTAAAATACATTCATTTTACCTTTAAAATACATTTGTGAGTATGACAGTTATGAACACAGAAAAAATTAAAGCAGTTTAAAATTGAATTCATATTATTATAATTCATTAAGTTTAATTAAAAGAGTTAAGGAGATATAAACTTTATTAGTCAAGCAGAAAATTTAAAAATAATTTATTCTTATTTATTTATATTTTTTCCTATATTTAATATGTTATTTGAATGCATGCAATTTAAGTCAAATGGTATAATGTGAGTTAAAGCTCTTAGAGTAATCTGAAAGTAAAATAACTGGCAGTTGTTGTGCTGCACAATTTCTTCTACTAGGTTTCTTATTTGTAATTCTTAATTATATAGTGAATTGAAATAAAAACACTTAACATGTAACCTTTTCACAGATATCCTTTAACTAATTATACATTTGGGACAAAAGAACCTTTGTATGAAAGAGACAGTTCAGTGCCAGCCAGATTCCGTCGTATGAGAGAAGAGTTTGAAAAAATTGGCATGAGGCGTTCTGCTGAAGGTGTTTTACTTGTTCATGAACATGGTTTACCTCACGTTCTCTTATTGCAACTTGGAACTACTTTCTTTAAATTGTAAGTACAGTATGTTTATAGTAATATATTTTATTTTATACTGTTATGTTACATTTGCATATATTTATTAAACAAAAAAATGGCAAACATTTGTCTTTTTGAAAAAAAAAAAAAAAAAAAAAAGGGGGGGGGGGAACCCCTCCAAACTAATGTAATTATAGATTATAGTAATGAGCTATATTAATGTTTTAAGGAAATACACAAAACGTATCTCTACTATTCCAATAAAACTAAAATAATGGTAGATGAAAACTTTGCAAGATCACACAGACACAAATAATAGTTTCCGGAATACATGAGCTAATAGTCACTTGCATCAAGGAACTCTGGATAGCAATTAGCTTCTGCTTATTGCATCTAGAAGGCAAAAATTATCTATGAAGTAGTAAGTGAAGTAAACTGTGAAGTAGTGATTAATGAAATTATAATGTGTCATTGTGGCCTACACTCCCCTATGATAAGCATTAACAAAAATGTAACAAATAACAAAGCTGGAAATTACTTTAGAAATACATATTTATAGAGTATTAAAAATTAAATTATTGAAAAATCTGTTTTATAACTTGTAAATCTCATCTGAATGTAAAATAAAGAATTTTTATTATTGCAGAAACTCCCCCCCCCCCCCCCACGGCATTTAAAAAGCTTTTGACTTAGAAAGAACTTTATTACTTTCATGCATTGAATTTTTTGTGAAGGGACTTCAAAATGGCTTTAATTTTACCTGTATCAGTATTTGTCTCTATACCTTATGTATCTTAATACAATTTATTTCCCACTCATTTAGTTGCCAGGATAACATTAAAAATGTTTCAATTTAAGCTTTAAAGTAATTTTATTATTTATTTATTTATTTATTTTTAATATTAGGCCTGGTGGTGAGCTAGAAGCTGGTGAAGATGAACTTGATGGATTAAAAAGGTTAATGACTGAGGTAATTGCCATTTTTTTCTTATTTGATTTTATGAAGTAATCATGTTTGTAATTTGTTTGTTAAATTTTCTTTTGTTTCATTATTTATGCCTAAAATCAAAATGAAATGCATAAATATCTTATTTGCTTTGACTAGCTTATTTTATAATTTTTTCTCTTAAAAATTTAGATTATAAATTCTTGACAAACATACTCCCTTTCTCTTCTCCCTCAAAAAAATCCATAGTACTAAAGAATGCTTTTAATAAAATAATTTTTAATTAAGTATTTATAAGGATACATAATTTTTTTAAAGAGATGAAATAGGGGATGTAAAAGCAAAACAGTCTAGAAAATTCCTTGGTGTACTAAACTAATATTTTTATGTAAATATTTAAAGTGCAGTGTTAAAAAAGAATCAAAGGTTTATAATTTATAATTAGAAAATGATTTATCAAGTAATAAATTTATCACTGCTTTAAAAAAATTTATCAGCAGATGTGGGAAATGTACTCATATCTTTTCAAACAATATGACTAATGTTATAGAAAGCAATTCTAAACTAAAAAGGTAAAGAGATTAGTAAATATTTTTAGTGACTAATTATGTAATTTTAGGCTAATGAAAAGATAGAGAAAAATTTTAATTATCTGAGATCTCTCAACTTGAAGGTCTTTCGGAAGAAAGCTATTAAATAAGTAAAGGGCAAAATTAGCACTAGCCACCGGCCACAGGGCCAGTAAATAATAAATAGTGGCCAGTGAATAATTGTCTATCAGCGGCCACCTTATGGCCACTTTTTTACAAGAAGATAATATATTTTACTTACATTTTATCAACAATTCTACTTTTGGGGGTTCATGTATATTTATATTAACATATTTATTTGTGCTATTCAGTCTTACATTAATAATAAAAATTTCAACTATTTAGTACTTTTAAATAAAAAAGTGGCCATTAGTTTAAACATCATGGCCATTTGAAAAATTAGTCTTACTGGCCGGTGGCTGCTAAAGAAATTTCCCAATTTTGCCCTATATAAATAAGTGAAATGCCATCATAAAAAAAAATGTGTAGTTGTTAATATAATATTAAATTATGAGGAATTTTGGACAATATTTTCCAAATTGAAGGAATTTCGAATTCCCATTTGTTTCATCCTCTGTCGGCTGATTATGACTAGTGTTCATTCTAGGTCATTTTTGAAGGGTGCAGCATCTGCCCTTTTTTAAATTTACAAAATGCACCCCGCCCTTTGTAAAAGTAGTAAAATGCATCACTGCTTTTACCCAGATTTTTAATAAATATATTTTTTTTTGTGTAGTATTTCTAAATTTGTGTGCCCAAAAATGATAGGATTTTTTCATTTTTTTTAAGAAAAAGAACATGAAACTATTCAATTATGTTTTAATTTAATTGTAATTTTAATTTTTGTATCATAAAATAGATCAAAATTAATGTTACTTGATTTATCATACTTAAAAATTATGTATTTTCCTGCTTTCTTTTCTTTTCTTCTAAAGGCAATAACAAACTTTTTCGAGCAAAAGTGCCCTTTTCTGTTGCAGTAGTGCCCTTTTTAGTAAATAGCTCCATGCCCCCCCCCCCTTTTTTTTTTCTTTTTTCTCTTTTTAAATAGAGTGAACATTAATGACATCTTAACATCCATTCATTTCTTGATTGGAAGTTAGAAGACCTATTACAGCTATTCTAAAGCCTAATCTGTTAACTTTAAATAATAATAGATTAAAAATTTGTCAAAAGCTAACTAAAATTGTTCTAAACATCTACAGATAAGAAAATGGTATGAGAAGAACAATCTTAAAATAAGCACAATGGTTGTCTTAAAAGAAGAGTTTGTTATTGTGTTAAAATAATGGAATTATTTCCAAGAAAGAATAACACAACATGTTATAAATATTAAATGCAACTTCATTAGATAAAAGCAGGGTTCGATTCAGAGCTGGGTTTTTGCCGGCAGAAAATGTTTTCTGCCGTGCCAGTGGCAGAAAGTGGTTACAACCGGTTTTAATCGGCAGAAACTGGCAACAATTGTCATAAACTCTTTTCATGAAATAATCAGACTTTTATTAGTATTAAATTGTTTACATACATTTTATTCATGATAAATAACAAATAAAATACTGTGAATAGTTTTAATTAAAAAATAAATTTGTATTAGAATTTGATAGACAAATGCACATAAAGAAAGGACAAGAGAAATGTCTTTTGATATTAATTTAAATTTTGTGCCTTAAGTAACAACACTTAGTTGTAGCAAAATTGACTCCTTTCCCAGAAACATTTTCCCAAGGAAGTCCTAGAATTTTTCAAATTTTACATCCTCAATAGTAATAATACCAGCTAGTAACGCTGGTTTTGAAAGGATATTTTTCACCTTTCTTTCATTCAGAACAAAATAGAAAGCAATCTAGATTAAGAATGGTTAGCAAAATTAATCCTATATTATGGAATGCTCATAGTATATTATTACTTAATCCCACAAAAAATAAATTTGTCCTTTCAATATTGTATAATAATTGTATAAGATATTTCATTAAACTTTTTTCTGTTATTTTTGTGTCATAATTATTTACTTATATAATTTTACAAGAACTCTTTATAAATAGTAGTAGATATTTTTTAAGTTGTTGCAGTGTATTATTTATTTAAAAATACTCTGAAAAGTGATGCTAAAATATAGTTTTTTGTATAACTTTTAAATCGAAATCCAATTGTAAAAACAATGATAACAACAGTTAAATTATTACAGCATCAGATTACCATTATGAAAATTTCTGCTTTTCAAGTGACAGAAAATTATTATATAAACAAAGTATATTTATATGATCCTTTTAAAACCTTTTGCTATTTTTAATAACATTAATAACCATTATTTTAAACTTTTAACTGAATTCTTTATATATTAAATACATGTGTGAATTATGAATCATTGCAAGTTAAAGTTCTTATTAATACCAGGGCTAGAAAATTCAAAAAATTTTGAGGTTCCCAGCTGGGAACCTACATGAAAAGTACAGGTTTCCAGATGAAAAATGTAGGTTCCCAATAAAATTTATGTGCGAGTATTTTGACGAAATTTGCCGTTTTTTCGCGATCTTTTGAAAAAATCTGCCGTTTTTACATTATCTTTTGACAAAATCTGCCGTTTTATTGCGATGTTTTAACAAAACCTGCTGATTTATCGCAATATTTTAACAAAACCTGCCGATTTATCGCAATATTTTAACGAAACCTGTCGTTTTTCAATATTTTTTAACGACATTTGCGATTTTTTTTACGAAATCTGCCGTTTTTTCGCGATTTTTTTATGAAATTTGCGTTGCTTCCCAAATTTTTACGATCTTTTGCTGAAATCTGTTGTTTTCTCGGTATTTTTGGAGTAAATTTTCTGTTTTAGCGCGACTTTTTGACGAAATTTTCTGTTTTTTCGTGATTTTTTTAAACATAATTTGCTGTTTTTTTGCGATTTTTTAACGAAGTTCGGACTTTTCCCGTAATATTTTGACGAAGTTACGCATTCCACGGACCGCTCAAGAGTTATATTTTTGCATAATTTATGCGATATAATGCGTGCGTGGATCGGTAGCGATCATGATGATATTTTAGGTTCCCAGCTTTGGGAACCTGAGTGAAAAAATATATGTTCCCAGAAATGATTACTGGGTTCCCCGGGATCCCAGGAACGCTATTTTTCGAGCCCTGTTAATATTATTTCTTAGTTTCTGCCAGTTTTTGCCACTTACTGGCAGAAATTAGTTTTGGCCATGCCGGTTCTAACTGGTTATAACCACTGGTTTTAACCACCCTGGCAGAAACTTGCCAGCTCTGGTTTGATTTAAGCGGTATCGCATTGCAATTTGCGATTCAAATTTAACTAAAATGCGATCCAAGAAATGTATTAAATTGCAATCATTGCAGTGCACATTTCCCACACCCTTTGTTATGTCATGCACACTTAAAGTTAAAATTTAAAGATGTTTTTACACGACATACGTTGTGTTTTCGCTCTCTCCAGGTGTTTATTTACAATGGAAGTACAGAGATATACGATTGCTGGGTGCAGTTTTCCCAGTAAACACACGATTTGTTCCCGCCCTGACGCTGTGATTGATTACTGAATCACTGTTACTCGCTAATCACGGCGTTTGCTCATAGAAGTTTGACGTGCGTGTTGTAGTGGTTTTAAAATGAACACTCACTGTTACGATTCTTTTACTTTATTTATGCATCGAAACAGACAGCACAGATACCGACCCCACTTCTTCGCTTACCGTACACGTTTGTTTCTCTCTCGCTTTCAGGGAGATTGCCGTAGCCACGTGACCATAGCAGCATTTCAGCACGACTGTAAAGAGAAAAAAGTTAGTGAGGGAAATTCAAGATTTAAAAGTTACGTTAGCTATTTTTTACTTGCTATACAAAAGTGTCTAACTGCTATTCAAAACTGACTTTGTATAGCAGTTACTGCTATGCAACTTTCTTTTTCTAAATCAACCCCTGGATAAAAGCAAAATATTGATAGATATTTATCAATTTCATAATGACCTCAAACCATAGAAATTAAACAGTATTTATCAGAAAGTTGAAAAGAGGTATCCTCTTTTAAATTTTAGATGTCATTTTTCAGAATTTTTTTTTTTCGTTTACTCTTCTTAGTTACTATCAATGTGCTTATGTGACTTTTTAACACTTTAGGAATTTTTTTTGTTACACTTAGTCACTTTTTTGGCATACTTTAGTAACTTATTTGTTGGAAATAATAATGTAGTTGCATGCCTGCTAATTTGATTCTTTATCAGATATTACTGCTCCTCCAGTGCTAGTAGCGGTATCAGCAGTCATAACTTAATGATCTCTAAATTTATCCTACATTGTCATTATACTTCATCATAAGTAAGTTTTACAACCATCTGTCTTCGTATTCTGCATTTCTCTGGTCCCAATGGCTTGTGTTTGAAATTGTTTCTCCAGTGCCGGCAGCAGTATTAGCAATCATAACTTAATGATCTCTAAAGTTTTCTTGCATTGTCATAGGGATTCATCATAATTATTTTTTAAACTGTGTCTTTGTATTCTTTGTTTATCTGTTCCTAGGCTTGTGAATATTAAATTGTGAACTTCAAGAATAGTAAACCATTGTGTTATTTGCATCTAAGTGTGTGAACATTAAATTGAGAACTACAAGATAAATATAATAAGATATAGGTGTTGAAATATAGTTAAATAATATGTGATACCCAGTATGCCTATATTATCACACTGTGCATTACTTAAATAAAATATACATATATAATTATGTGTTCTGCTTGGGTATTAGGATTTTTTATTTTGATTTTCAGCTTATAACATAATTTTTCACTTATTTTAATAATATTTAGTAATTTTAAATCTAAAATTTCAGTTGCCAAGTAATGAAATTATTCAATTTTTGGCCATACAGTGATTGTGGACTTATATTTTGAGAACTGCAACTACTTGTTTATATCAATATTTAACTTTAATAGTTTAAGTTTATCAGTTTTCAATCAATAGCTTCCACAATAACCTAATATTTAGTGCCTTTGATCCTTTTTGAATATGAACTTTTAACTTAAAATTTTGCTAGATAAAATTATAACATAGATAACTTTTGCTTTATCAGTTCATTGGGATAAATTTTATGATTTTTAATTTTAACTTTTATATATATTGCATATTTACGTGTCCACCAGATTTTATATATTAAGTTGTGAAATATTTTTCAATTTAATAATCATTGATATATGTGCTGGCTTTTATATTTTACTTTATATTGCAATGGAATAGTAAGTCATCTCCATAACGTTAAATCTTTTGAAAGATTTTAACTACAGTGCATTTTGTAGAATCTTTAAATATCAAATTTCAATAAAGAAATTTTTAAATTCTGATATCAGAAATTGATGCATGAATTTCATGTCCATTTTGGATAATAAGCTTGTATACTTTCACATGTATTTTTGTATGTTAGTTTGTATGTGAGCTATTTCTCTGCAAAAGAGAAAAAGGTGTCTTCATTATATTATAATTATCTCATCTTTTACTTCTTTTAGGAAATTATGTCCACTCTTTGAGCAATACCTCATAAATTCATGTAATTAATGTAAAATTTTATAACCATTCTTATTTTATTTATTATTATTATTATTATTATTATTATTTTTTCTAAGAATGTGCTGTTTTGATTTCTAAAAAATTCAGAAACAAATGTCCATTACTTCAGTTGTTTTGTGCAAGATGTACATACACTGAAATCTGTATAAACTAACCATCTTTAATTGCTACCATTTTCTGATTCGCTTAAACAAGTGTAACGATTTTTAAAAGTACCAAATTTATAGAAGCCATATTTGACGAATGTTTAAATAAGTTGATATAGACTAGTGAATTATGTATTAGGATGGTCAACTTATTAAGTTTTACTGTTTATAATTTAATGCAAGTAAATTAAAACCCTTTATAATTTCAAAAGTATAAAAGGTTAATCATTTAAAATATTGTTTCTATTTTTGATTTTATTAATCAACAATGATTGAATCTTAATCTTCTTAGACTTTAGGGCGTCAAGATGGAGTAAATCAAGAGTGGGTTATTGAAGATACAGTTGGTAATTGGTGGAGACCTAACTTTGAACCCCCTCAGGTAACAAAATTTTATTAATTTAATCACTGGAAAAATGGTAATTTCGTTAAAGGATCATGGGAAATAACACATGCCTGCCAAGTTTTACGCATCAGGCGTAAAACTTGCGCTTACGAGTAATTTTTTATGCTTTTACACTTTGATCAATTTTTTTACACTTTTTTTACTATTTTGATAATTTTCTTTGCAAATATATTTTTCATTCAATATTCTCTTTCATTTTAGTTTACATGGTTTTAAAAAAAAATGAAAATATAGATTTAATTAAGTTATTTTCAACTATAATTGCATAAATAGATACTGCAATTGCGGCGAGATTGATCGATTGATTGTTTTCTAGCGAATATTTGTAAAACTGTTGTTTTTAACCCTTGATTGGCTAAACAGTGCATCAATTTTATGTCAGTTTTGTAGGCGTGGTTTGCTTTTACCCCCTCTTTATCCAACATGCTCAATTAAACTCAACTCTTCCTTTCCTTGATTGGAAAAGTACGTGGATGCGACACAGTTATGTTTCTTTCATCTATCTTGCGTTCCTACCTAAATTTGTTAAATTATTTTACGATTATGTCTAAGTCTAACATACGTAAAAAAAAAAATCATCAATCCTATAAAGACAGGTATACTAAGGAGTTTCCGTGTATAAAGCCATTGGAGAAAGGCCCAAAATTTGTTTATTGTGATTTTTGCCAAAATGATTTTACAATTTTGCATGGAGGCAAATTTGACATTTCCAGACATGTGGGAAGTGAAAAACATTTGCAAAATGCTGAGTTAGCCAATGTTGGTGAAAAGAAAACACTACAGAATTTCTTCAAAGATGACAACCAATCGGCTGTTATTAAAGCAGAATTGTTTTTTGCGAGATTTTTAGTGGAACACAATGTTCCTATTGCTGCAGATGACCATGCCGGACCACTATTTTGAAAAATGTTTCCAAAATGTGACATAGCAAAACAATATGGATGTACTCGCACAAAAACTACTACTCTAGATTAAGAAATGGCATCAAGTGCAATTGAGGATCTGAAAAAGCAGATGCGAAACCATTTTTTGCAGCCTGTGATGGAAGTAACGACTCTGACCACAAATTCTATCCGGTCGTAATAACTTTCTTTAATCCTGTGGAAAATTTAATTGAAAATAGTTTACTATCGATCCCAAATTTAATTGGCAGTGGAACTGGAGAAAATATCAGCAAATTGATTTTAAAAGAATTTGAACACATGAACATACGTTTTGGAAATTCTGTCTTTTATGGCAGATAATGCATATGTTTGCAAGGAAAAAATATGGCGCAATTGCTTTTTTAAAGCAAAAAAATGAAAATTTAATATCGCAGAGTTTCCTCCAGAGGGTTTCAGGGGGGCACTCTGCCTCTCCTGCCCTTTAGTTTAAAAAATAGCGCCCCTCTCGCCCCTCATCCAAAAACTAGCGCCCCACTTGTCATTCATTTAAAAAAATAGCGCCCTTCTTGCCCCACATTTGAAAAAACTGTTAGGGAAAAACTGAAATGTTTTCCCCAACTTAACACATTAACACTGATTAAAAAAAGTTTTAGCAGAGTGCGTTCTCAAAGTGCAGTGAAAAAGCTTTCCCAAAAAAATGAGGATGTAAAATTTGGCATATATTAAAAAGTCAAAAGAATAAAAGTTCTTGTAAAAATTATGTAAAGTATTCTTGCATAAATAAAAAGTCAATATTACTATGGCAGTTCATTTATTGTACTTGAAAAGGTAACATACTTGAATCACATTCGGAGTATATCATCAGAGTTCAAAAACATCGAAGATTTTACTTACAAGAGTTCATAGGAGCGGTGAAGTGGCGAGACCATTTAACTTTTAGAAACTTGAAAAACGAAATACGACTAAATAAACTAAACACAGAATAAATATGAACTTAATATAACAAGCCGGCAAAAATACACAGCTTCCCGAAGACGACGTACCAGCCGGCATCTTCGTATCGTGACTAAAACACATTCAAAACAAGCGAAGCAACCGGAGAACGAAAAAGCATTTATACCTCCGCGTAAGAACGGCACGTGTCGACACACCCCCTTCCAGAAGGATCTGTCGCACGACGATTCGCGGGAGTGGGTGACGTCCGCTAATTTATGCAAGGATTACGTCATTACGATGCTATCGCCTCCTGGCGAAAAGATAGCGAATCGTGTCTTCGAGAAACGAAAGTTAGTGACTGATGTTTAACTAAAGAACCGGGAAATGTAAATAAAGATAAAGTATAAGTCTAAAAGATATTTAACTAGACTGCAACTAAAAATAAAGGATTATCAACAAAACATTATATAATAGGATTAAATTAAGCAAAAGGTAAGTTTATTTTAACAATAATATATATAAAAATAAAGTTATATTTAGGGATGGGACGAATATTCGGCCACTATTCGGTATTCGGCCTATTCGGCCCTTTTGCCGAATATTCGGTTGGCCGAATATTGAAGGCTTTTTGACCGAATACTTCGGCCAAATACCTGTAGCCGAATATTTAGAGATATCTTGCCGAATATTGCTAAAATCTCGCCGAATAGTGAAAGATATCTTGCCAAATAAATTTCGGATTTAAAGAATTTCATTCTTGCAATTCTTTTTTCCTCTAATCCAAATTGGCTGTTTCATTTATGAAGTCATTCTCACTCTTACTTACAAAATATAGAGTTATTCAGATACTAAAAAATATACAGCCTTTCTGTATTTCCTATAAAAGTTAGTGATATTCTAGAAAATACTGCCCAAGTTGGAGATTTAATTGTACGGGAAATGTCATCATTAGAGAATGATATATTACAATTCAAAATATAAAAATACTGCCTTATTCTAAAACACTCTAATATTTATTAATGTCTGCAAATTCCATGCGCATATAAAAAAGGCTCTTATGAAATTCATAACTTATTTTCTATAAAGTAAGAAATGAAAAAATTCATTCATTAGGTGTGTTAATGAAGATTCATTTTCAAAATTAAATATAATATATCACCATTCCAAATACAACGGTACATCTGAAAGCAGAACTGGTGTCAAACTCGATACACATTAGATGACACAACTTGCTTTATGAAGATGGTTTTATAAATATTTTAATATAAATTCTAAATACTCAACAAAAGAATTTTTTCATTCTATAGTTTTCACTTTTAAATAATTATTTGCATAATTACTGACTTAAATATGTAACATTATTATGTATATATTTTTAATTTAATCTTCCTTCCTTCATGTTGTTATCAATTTCTGTTTATGCTTTTAATGCTTATTGAATAAGTGGAATATTGAAGTTGAATATTGTATGTGCCGATTCAAATGTCAAAGATTTTGTTAACATATGCATTCTACTTTAATCATAACCTTTTGCTTTAACGTAATTTGTAATTTAAAGCTTGGCATCTGATTTCAGAACAGTCTCATTCTTACAAATTTGCTTATCACTAGGGACACATACTCTAAATGATCAAATTTACTTCATTAAATATTATTTCAGAAAATATGTCCTTGTGAGTTCTGAGAGAGAGAGAGAGAGAGAGATTAAGAATATTATTGATTTTGGATACAAGAAGTATCAATTGATAGTAAAAGTGAATATATTATATTGAATGTATGAAGACCGATAAAATTAAATATTTTATATGTTATTTTAACTGGAGAAATATATTAAATGAGGCATTGAGAATATGGAAAGCTTGTTAAATCCTAACAAGTGCCCCCCCTCTCAATGTCTCGTTAAAGAACTGCCACAGAAAAATCCTTCTTTCTATAAAAAAAATTCAACAAAACTAAATTCAATTAAACAAGCCAACATTAGCCCTTAAGGCCAAAGACTTGCATGTCCAACGGGACTACTCATTACCAACTTCAAAAAAAATTTCCTAAATTAAACACCTAAAAACTCAACAACTTTTCTTAAATTCTTAAACTTCAAAGACTTAACTCTACCGTTAACGATTAGAGACAAAAAACCAAGAAAAAAAAATTTTTTTTGCCAACTTCA
The DNA here is from genome assembly GCA_964019185.1 of Maratus speculifer. Lineage (NCBI taxonomy): Eukaryota > Metazoa > Arthropoda > Arachnida > Araneae > Salticidae > Maratus > Maratus speculifer. The sequence continues at coordinate 101,522,655 of OZ025289.1, read as the reverse complement.
CATCTCCTTTACAAATTCAAAAACTTCAAATATATAAAAAATTAAAGTTTTAACAATGGGAAAATTCAACAATATAACAATTATAAATATAAATCACCATACGTACCATCTTACCATAACATTTCAATTTGAAATGCCATTTCACCAGCTTACAGAAATCCGGTCTCTTGACCACAAGAAAATTCATAATATAATTGAACAATTAAAAAAAATTCTTTATTTTTACAATAACAAATTTTTCATCTCTCCATGTAGCATAAGAAATCTAATAATCTACTTGAAATTGATTGAACATCTGATTGAAAGAGACAAATACACTACGGTCCAATCTTTCATCCCCATACATCATCTAACATAACATAGGTCATTTTCTCAAACCGACATTCGCTCATTCATCCACATAGAAGATAATCAGATGCCTGTAATTAGAAACAATAATTAGTACAACAAATATAAATAATTAAATCAGTCCAATAATCCATAAAACAGTCTCTGAAACAAAAACCAGATATAAAAAGCAAACATAACAATAAATATTTCAGTACCAATTCTTAACTTAATCAAAAATTACAATAATTTCCAAATTTACCACATAGGAGAAACTCAACATTTCCTCAATCATTATATAAAAAAAAAATACTTAACAATAAATTTATTATATTCATAGATTCAACTTTTAATTTATCAAAAAAAATTATACATTATCCAATTATTTAAAATTAAATCTCTATAAAAATTTCTCTCAAACATTGACTAATAATCGGGACATAAGTGGCATTCTCACAACAAACTTAATAAAATAGGGACTTACAAAATAAAATTTTAACATGCCCGCAGTAGATCCTCCGGTAGCGGTTACCCCCCACACGAACTACCTCAGAAGTTCTCTGGCATTTACCTCCCTAGGGGTCACCCACCCGAAACGGAACTGTGGGCTGCTCGAACCCCCAAGAATAGAACGGTAGAAGGCACCATTTCTACCATCGGACGGGAAATTAATTGATCAATAGTCAAAAAGAGAAAAATTTATACCAAAACAAGTGGCCAAGAGACCCAAAAATGCTGGCAAAAACCTTTAAAAACTTTGCATAACAACTATGAAATAGCTATGTACACTCACCATAACATAGTTACAAAATTTTTACACTATGAAAATATTAAACATTGGTACGCAGAATGACAAAAAATCAAAAAAAAAATTTCTTTACAAAAGTTTAATTACAAAAAAAAGAAATTCATTTTTCAAAAACAATTTGAACAAATTTTAATAAATCATTCTTAGTTTGTGGTTTAGTAAAGACATCACTGAGGTTTGACTTGCTAGAGACATATTCTAGTTCAAAAGCATTATTATAAATTAAATCCCTAATGAAAAACAATTTAACATCTATATGACGTGATTTATAATTCTCAATAGGGGATTTTACAAAATTTATAGCAGCTTGATTATCAGCATATAGTTTAGCCTTTAAACATAAGTTACGTATGATTTTCCTATCTCGGCACTCCATCATAATGCGATCAAACCAGACCAGGTTTTTCGAGGCCTCGGTCATGGCCACAAATTCTGCTTCCATAGTGGATAAACTGGCACATTTCTCTTTAAACGTGCGCCAGTCCACTGGGGAACTGTCAACCATAACCATCTGCCCCCCTACCGATGTTCGATCGTCTCGATTCGCTGCAAAATCAGCGTCAGTATAAGCAATTAACTTTTCTGAATTACATTTTAAATGAAGACGGTAGTGTCGAGTAAATTTTAGGTAACCAAGTAACCGCAATAAACCATCCCAGTGATTAATTCCAGGATTAGCTTGAAACTGACTGAATATATTGACTGCATAACTGATGTCTGGCCGGGTTCTACTAGAAATAAACGATAAACAGCCCAGTAAACTTCTATATGGAAATTTAGACATATATTTCTTTTCTGATTCAGAGAAAGGACAATCAACTTTAGAAAATACAACTCCTTTGCTAATTGAGAGAGAGGAGATAGGGATTCTAAAACTCTTAAACCTTTCACATACTTCATCAATATAGCTTGATTGATGGATACAAAGTGAATCCCCCTTTTCTTCAAACTCTACTCCCAGGAGCTTACGGGTTCTACCTAAAAATTTTATATCGAAATAATTACCCAATAATTTTAAAACTTTATCAATTGCCTTCTTGAATCTTCCAAAAATTACAAAGTCATCAACATATAAAAGCAACACTATGTCTGTCCCAAAAATATAAGTACAATTACATGATTCAAACTTTTTAAAACCAATATCAATAAGTACTTTATTCATCTGAAAATACCATTCTCTTCCACTCTGGTGGAGCCCGTACAGCGCGCGATCCAGCTTGCAATAAAGATGTTCTTTACCGGGAACAACGAAACCGGGCGGTTGTGACATGTAAACGGACTCCTTTAGTGGGGCATAAAGGTAGGCGCTCGTTACGTCACACTGAACGTGTGACCATCGGCAATACGAAACCAAGAGGGAGAAAAAAAATCGAATCACTCCAAAATTAACCACAGGGCTGAAGGACTCATCATAAGATTCGCCCTTCACTTGCTTAAATCCCTGGGCTACTAGGCGTGCTTTAAAACGAGCGATTCGTCCCTTCTCATCCCGCTTGATCGTATATACCCACCGGCATCCCACAGGAGTCACGTTCTTTGGTAATTCTTCCAAATGCCAAACCGACCGTTCGTTCATTACACCGATCTCCTTTTGCATCGCTGCAAGCCACATATCACGCTGCACGGACAGAGAAGCTTGTTTATATGTCCTAGGGACAACTATGTTGTCTAGTCATGCTGAGGGAGCTATATTGGAAGTCTCTGGGCTATCGGAACCGGTATCTAAATTTATAGGGATATAACCATTATAAGTATTACTTCCATGAAAGTCGAAAATGTCTGGGTTAAACCTGATATTATTTCTGTCACAATACCGTTCCACATCTACAAGTGATCTTAATCTTTGATTTGACCCCTCTTCAAAATAATAAATATCCGTCCTATCTCCAGTTTTTCTCTTTACGGGTTTACGTAACCACCTGACTTCTCTTTTGGAGGAAACAGGGGTCTCGCTTTCATCAGAATCTGACTCTGATTCAGTGGTCCCCTCCCCATCAACCCTGGAGTCAGATGGTGTGCTGGAGGGACTCAAGGGTCTCACAGGGTCTACCTCCACTGCACCTTCACTCTGACTATCGCCAGGATCGATGGAAAAAGGATCACAGAAATCCGGGCCCATCACGACTCCACTGATATCTGAAGAATTATCGGATCCTGGGATTTCTTTAAAAGATACACTTATAGATTCAACAATTTGGTCGGTTTCAGGGATCCAGATTCGGTATCCTCTAGTATTAAAAGCATACCCGACCAAATAACCCTTTTTCGCCTTAGGATCTAACTTTGATCTTTTCTGATGGGGAACTCCTACATAGGCCTACATTCTGCTGGGGAGAAAAGGGGTTGGTCACTTCGTGATGAATGCCCTTTTCTTCGAAAAAGATCTTAAAATTGTCATTGACGAACTCACCCCCGTTATCCGTCTTAAAATTCTTTACTTTATGACCCAAAAATTTTCTGAACGTATAATATGTGATTTAACAACATCAAAAACGTCGGACTTTAATTTTATTGGGTATACAAATACTCTACGAGAGTGGTCGTCCATTATTGACAAAAAGTACCTTTCTCCATTTCTCCCAGCAATACGACACGGTCCCCAGACGTCAGCACTTAAAAGGTCTAAAGGTTTTTCAAAACGAATACTGCCAATGGGTTTAAATGATGGCCTTCGAAACTTATTAATTTTACAAACTTCACAAAAAAAATTATTATCTTTTAAGTTGGTTAACCCTTGAACTCCATTTTCTTTAAAAGTGTGAACCAAAATTGATGGACTAATATGGCCAAACCTCCGGTGCCACAAATGCATTTTATTTAGTCTATTAAAATTACTAACAGAATTTAATTCAAAAGACACATTTTTATTTAGTTTAGGAGTTCTAGGATATAACTGATAAAAACCACCTTTTAAATAGGCCTTAAATAAAATATCGTCTCCCCTCATGATGTCTATTACTCCTTTACCACCCGTAAAAGACAATCCTTTCTTATCCAACTGAGGACCGGAGATCAAATTGCGTCTTAACTGGCTAGAATATAAAACATCAGTAAATGTAAACATTCTTTGGCCAAAGTGCAATTTTATTTCTCCTTTCCCTCAATTGGAAAAGATACCCCCTTTACGGCAACATTTAATTTCTCATTATTTACTTTTTCAAATTTAACAAATAAATTTCTATTACTTGTGAAATGATGCGATGCACCTGAATCAAAGATCCAGGTGTCATCATCTAAAACATCACATAAATTAATATGAGAAATAATGTGAGTAAACTTACGTGAACTGTCCGAAAACTCACTATTCACATCTCGTCTACTTCTATCATGGCGTCGCCTTGCTCGATAGGGGTGGTCTCGTCTAGGACTGGGTGATCTGGAACTCGATGCTGTTGTCACTCGACTGGAACTAGTCTGGCTATCAGTTGACTCCAGGGATCTCCTACGAAGATCATCCGGACGTTCACGAGATCTGGATACAGAAGAGGACCATCTAGAAGTCGATGGCTTTATATGTAGAAGAGGAATCCTTTCCATAAGTTGACGTTGACTGCTTTTCTTTACATTTTTTACTTGTATGTCCAGGCTTCCCACATCGCCAGCATATTATTTTCTTCTTATATTTTCGTTTTAATTTAGTAACATTAGCAGTTGGAACAACTTTAGCATTATCCATGTCTCTCACTTTAAGTCTGGTTTCCTCCGCCACCAGCTCCATTACTATTTTATCAAATTTAAAGTCTGTTTCCGGCCATCTTAGAATATTCTGCACCACACTGTCAAATTTTCTTCCCAGATATCTAAGTAACTGAAAGTTCACATAAATTTCACTAAAATCCTTATCCTGATCTCTTATGACATTTAGCAGCCTTCTCAGTCGGGTTGCATATAAATTAATAGATTCATTTTCCATTTGTTTACACTCTATTAAATCAGTAAAAGTCTTCATATGAAATGCTCTTGAGTCTGGATAAAAATTTAACTTAAGTCTTCGCCAGGCGTCTACAGCATTCGTACAGTCTGCAATAATTCTCTTATAATCATTCTCTATATTCAAAAATATTACCGACAATGCTTGACTGGATTTCTGTTTAAACTCATTAACATCTTTATCAGTAACCGTAGCACTAAGTTCCAAGAACTCCTTTCCAGATTCCACAACATACCACAAACCCTTTTCTATCAAAACATATTTAATATCAACATTCCAATTGGCATAATTCAATGCATTTAATTTTTCTATATTATTGACTGCCATTTTTAAAGATTCTATTAAAAAATGTTAAAATTCAATTCAAAAACCAAAACAAACAAAAATGTTAAAAAATTTTCAGTTAAAAATTACTTCTTGATCTGCATGAAACAGGAAAAACATCACAGTCTCTTTTAAATAATTTATAAAACTGAAAAAAAAATATTTAAATCTTCGGCCCCCCCCCTCATTTATTCAACAATCTTCATTAATTCTCTCACTATTTTTAACTTAGGAGTAGGGCCACATCGTTCCTTCACTTAAATGCACTTCAAAAAAAAAAAAAAAAAAAAATTATAAAAATATTTCCAAAAACATATTTCTTCTTATATTTAATTCATCCTCTTATGGGTCACAGCCCATAACCTTTACTGGTTAGGGAAAAACTGAAATGTTTTCCCCAACTTAACACATTAACACTGATTAAAAAAAGTTTAAGACCGATAAAATTAAATATTTTATATGTTATTTTAACTGGAGAAATATATTAAATGAGGCATTGAGAATATGGAAAGCTTGTTAAATCCTAACAAAAACGCAGCCCTCCAGCGATGATCCGAACGCGCTATAGTGTGTAAGTTACGCGAAAAATCGGTGACGGGAGGCAAAAAATTGTGCCTTACACGTCCCGTGGGATGGGTAATTTCGTCAAAAAATCACTTAAAAAACAGCAAGTTTCGTTAAAAATCGCGAAAAAACGACTATTTTCCGGCAAGATTCGCAAAAAATGGCTAATTTTGTCACAAAATTTCACAAAACGGCATATTTCCTGAAAAGATCGACGAAAAACGACAAATTTCTTCCAAAAATCGCAATAAACCGGAAAATTTTGTCAAATGAGTCGCAAAAAACGACAACTTACGTCAAAAAATAGCGATAAAACAACAGATATCGTCAAAAGATCTGCGAAAAAACTACAAATTTTGTCCAAAAATCACAATAAAACGGAAAATTCTGTGAAAAGTTCCTTTTTTTCGAGATATTTTCATGAGATTTGTCGTTTTTTTTTTTTTTTTTTTTTTGCAAAATATGCCGTTTTTATGCGATCTTTTTAACAAAAACAGCTGTTTTTGTGATCTTTTAATAAAATTTGCCATTTTTCACGATTTTTTAAGCAAAATATGCCGTTATTTGTGATCTTTTAACAAAACCAGCTGTTTTTTTACAATCTTTTAACAAAATTGGCCGTTTTTTTGTGATCATTTAAAAAATTTACCTTTTTTTTTTTAAATTCTTTGATAAAATTTCTGTTTTTTCACGACTTTTTGAACCGCTAGATTCTAGATTCAACTCTATAAAAGTGCCCTTAAAAATGAAAAAGTGCCCTTTTCAGAACAGTAGTGCCCTGCCTTTTTTTAAACCTGGGGGAAACTCTGATATCGTTAGGCTGTGCATGCCATTTAGATAATCTTGCAGTTAAAAGGGTGCATCAGCTTTGCCTGTACATATTGTTGAAATCCTTGTGGGCATTTACTATTATCTAAAACAAGTTGGAAATTGCACGTGAAGCGTAGCAAATGAGGTGCGTTCGTACGATAACGAAGTTTTAAAAATATTACTCTCATATACCTATCTCATAAAATTGTAAATAGTGAATTACAATTAAAACGCTCATCAATGTTCTCCCTATACCGTTATGTAATGGAATACTCTTGTGTGGCCTTGTAAATCAATAACAAACGTTCTTTGCACCACAAATCATGTAAAATGTATATTATAATATGTACTTTACAGTTGCATATAAATTTTACTAATTTCGATTGAGTGTAACACCATTAAAATGCATTTGAAACATTTTTCCCCACTGTCTGTAATCTAACGGAATACATTTGATTGTCCCTGTAATTGATCTATGCATCCGATTTTCATAAAATTTGAAATAACTCGACAAAATTATGTAATAATTATGTATTTTAAATTTCAAATGATTAAAATGCATTTGAAACTTTTTCCCCCATTGACCGTAATGTAATAGAATACTTTTGATTGCCCCTGTAATTGATCTATGCATCCGATTTTCAAAAAATTTGAAATGACTCGACAAAATTATGTAATAATTATGTATTTTAAATTTCAAACGATTTGGTTGGGTAGTTTTTGCGTTGTTATATGCGGACAGACGGACGGACTGAACGACCACTATAGGTGCTATGTATTTACATAATTACGAACGCACTTAAAAAGTGCAAAACATAAAGAATCATTGAAGCAATTTCAATTATTATACAATAAAGAAACAAAAAAATCCTCAAACATGTATGTACTTGCTGGCTCTCTCTAGGTAGAAGCATTGCTCATATTATTGAACAGTGGGATCCATTATTGAGTTTTTTCACAAATATGGCAAAATCTCAACATAATAAAATGCCTTCTAATCTTTCAACTTACATAATACCCCAAAAAAAGCCTAGTGTTGCAGTTTCAGAAAATGTAAGTTGCATGCCCAATAGAATTCTTGATACAAAGTCTGATCAAGTAATGCAAAAGAATGATTTTACTCAGGGTAGTTCAACCAAATGGAAAATTAGTAGCAGTGTTGATGCAGATGCAACATCATCTAAAAAAAGTAAAACCAGAGAAAAAAATTCGAAAATGAACCAAAAATTAATAAATCCAAAGCAAGAATTTTGTCTAAAGAAGAAAGCTTTTTGTCTAAAGAAGACAGGGATGGGAATTTTCCGCTTTTTGGCGGATTTCCGCTTTTTTGTTATTTTGATAAGTTTTAGATTTTTTACCCCAAAAATTCCGCTTTTTCCGCGTATTTCAGAAATATGTAACAGGGATGACGCGGTATAGCGCGTAAAATAAACAAAAAATCGGCGACTGGACGCTAAAAAATGGGGCTTACACGTCCCGCGGGACGCGTAATTTTCGTCATATAATCGCAAAAAGGCAAATTTCGTTAAAAAACCGCGAAATAACGAATAATTTCTGGCAAATTTCATCAAAAAATTTGGGAAAAAATGGCTAATTTTGTTACAAAATCCCGAAAAAAAGTCGGTTTTCCTAGAAAAAATGACAAGTATTGCCCAAAAATCGTGATAAAACGGAAAATTTTGTCGAAACATTCGCGAAAAACGGTAAATTTTATCAAAAAAACGGTAATTTTCTTTAAAAGATTGCAAAAAAACATTTCGTCAAAAGATCGCGAAAAAACGATGCATTTCGTCAACGAATCGCAAAAAAGGAAATTTCACTAAAAAATAGTGAAATAACGAATAATTTCCTGTAAATTTCGTCAAAAGATTCGCGAAAAAATGGCTAATTTTTTACAAAATCTCGAAAAAAAGGCATATTTCCTCAAAAAATCGCGAAAAAACGACAAATTTCGTCCAAAAATCACGATAAAACGGCAAATTTTGTCAAAAAATTCACGAAAAACTTTTCATGAAAAAAATCGTGATAAAACGGTAACTTTCGTCAATGTATCGCAAAAAACCAGCACATTTCGTCAAAAAATCGCGAAAAAACGGCAAATTTTGTCGAAAAATCGCTTTAAATCGCAATTTTCGTTAAAGGGGCAAGAAAAGAAAGTTAATGCCTAGTGGCAAGAATTTTTCTGTTACAAAAATTTACTTTCCTGCTTCCAAATTATTCTTTTTGCCGCTCTAAAAACATATTTTCCTGCTTCACAATCTTTTTTTGATTGTTTCAAATCCCCCGTGGCAGAATGTGCGCGACACTGCGACAGGCGTCGCAGACTTTTAAGGACCTCTGCAGACCACGGACGTGCTATAGTGCGTAAATTATGCAAAAAAATCGGCAATGAGACGCAAAAAATAGCTCTTATGCGCCCTATGGGACGCGTAATTTCGTCAAAATATCGTGGAATAAGCCCGAATTTTGTCCAAAGATCGCGAGAAGAAGTGCAAATATCATCGGAGCATCGCAAAAAAAACGGCAAATTTCTTTTAAAAATCGCAAAAAACGAGAAATTTCCTCAAAAAATCTCGAAAAAAGTCCGAATTTCTTCAAGGGATCGCGGGAAGAAACGACAATTTCATCATAACATCGCTAAGCAATATCGCAAATTTCGTTAAAAAACCACTTAAAAACGGCAAATTTCATCAATTAATGAGATTTCTTTAAAAAATTGTGAAAAAAAATTAGATTTCGTCAAAAAATCCCACAAAGACAGATTTTATAAAATATTGTGAAAAAAAACGGCAAATTTCGTCAAAAAATCCCGCAAAAAACAACAGATTTCATCAAAAGATTGCGAAAAATGGCAAATTTTGTGAAAGAATCTCGAAAAAACGAGAGTTCGGAAGAAAATCTCGAAAAAAGGACAAATTTCGTCAGAAAATCACTATGAAACAAGATTTCGTCAGAAAATTGCGAAAATGCGGCAGATTTTGTCAAAAGATCGCAGAAAAATGGCAGATTTTGTCAAAAGATCGCAGAAAATGGAAGATTTCGTCAAAAGATCGCGAAAAAGCGGCCAATATTGCCAAGAGATCGTTAGAAAACGGGCAATTTCTTCAAACGATTGCGAAAAACGGGCAATTTCGTCAAAAGATCGCGAAAAACTGCCAATTTCGTCAAAAGATTACCAAAAAAACGCAAATTTCGTCAAAAGATCACGAAAAACTGCCAATTTCGTCAAAAGATTACCAAAAAAACGCAAATTTTGTCAGAGGCAAAAAAAAAAAAAAAAAAAAAAAAAAAAAAAAGACTGCCGAAAGTAGATTTTTATATTCCTCTTTTTTTTTTCTTTTTGTAAATGAGAGAAATAATTTACACATACACACACACATATGTTGCCATAATTAATTAGCACTACAATCAGAGCCTGATCAAGCTGAAGTTGGGCCCAGGGCCTTTATAAAAATTGGGCCCCCCTACCTACCCATTTTCGGCGGCACTTTCAGAAAAAAAGGTTTATTTGATGAGTTGACAAAGTTGTTTGGGTGAAAAGAGCCTAGATTAAAAGCTTCTAACAATTTTATTGATTCATTTAGAATATTTAAATTTACTTTTCATATTTTATAAAACAATATTATTTGAAAAGTATTTGATTAAGGGAGAAAAAATCAGAAAACATAATTTGTGGGCCCCTGTAATTGGTGGGCCCAGGGCCGAGGCCCCGGAGGCCCGTGCATTAATCAGGCCCTGACTACAATAGCATTAAGAATGTATTTATATAATACGCTGCATCTTGCAGACCATTTTTGACAAGATTATAAGCGTTGCAGACATTTGAATGTAGTTCTGCCGCTGGGTTCAAATCTTTCAAAGTGAATGTAACTTCTGATAACACCTATTCATTAAACAAAAAGTACCCCCCTACTTGTGGTGCAATTTTTCATTCGCGCGTGTGAATACAATATGGTGCAATTTTTCGTTCACGCATATTTTCAGTCTTTTTGCTTTTTTGCAGTTCCCATCCCTGAGAAGAAAAAGTTTTCATGTTTTTATCTTTTGCAGAAATGAAAGGATATGCTCTTTTTTTACAGAATATTATTCCAACATTTGACAGATATCATTATATTTAGTAGAAAATTCCGACATTATAAAATATTGCGAGTTTCAAAGAATCGCAGAAAAAACACAAATTTTGTGAAAAAATAATGGAAAAACATAAATTTCTTTAAAGAATCAGAAAAAATCAATTTCTTTAAAAAAAAATCACTGAAAAAAAATGTGAAAAAATGATCAATTTCTTAAAAAAAAATAGTGAAAAAAAAACAAAAAAAACAATAGATTTCATCAAAAACTTGTGAAAAATTGATCAATTTCATCAAAAAATCACAAAAAATGACCATTTTTGTATGATTTGCATTAAATTTATTAAGAGATCACTGTAAATTTATCAAATCCATATTTTTCTACAATTGTATATTTTAAACAATAGCAGATATATGTAATGATGCAACGAATAGTGGTTTGGCCGAACAATTGAATTTCAAATATATGGCCAAGTAGTCATCAGGGTTCTCGCTGCCGTTTGCCATTGTGCCAAAATGCTTCATTTGGCAAGTAAATGAACAATCAAATTCGCCAAATTACGAGTGCTCAACTTCTGCTCTTTTTGTTTGTTAGTGTATGTGGTATGCCAATCCGTAACAAATGAGATTCTTATCCATATTACTGAACGATTGTCACTTTACATATTCAGTGAAATCGTGTCATTTACATCGCACTACTTATAAAGATACTAACTCAATACCAATTAATTTTAGCAAAGACACATAAAAAATTATGCGATAGGCATTTCTCTATTGTCAATCACTCTCTATGCACCATCCGGTAAAAATGCAAACAAAAGTACCTTCTTTGAGTGCCAAGTAAGAAAAGTTTCGCTAGCATGTGGTGTTGAAATTAGCCATTTACCATACTATTTATTAGTTGTATGCAGAGTATCATTGGCAAGTCAATTTTTTTTCTATATAAGAGTCGAAATCTGTTAGGAACGTTTAATAGATATATTAACAAAGACAGCTGTTTATAAATTTTATTTATACTGCTGGAAGAATGCATGAAAAATTGACATATATAGGGAAAAAGAGATACAACAACGGATCAAAGATAGATTTTTCAGTACTTCAAGCTGAATAAATTTGGGTTATATTTTTTCTTTTTTTTCTTTTTCTATTTAGCTAAGGTTTCTTATTTGCTAAATTACTAATGTTGGTCATAAGCCAGCGAGAATCCTAGTAGTCATCTAAATACTTACGCCTAACATGGCAGCCATAATTTGCTTTTTTCGAAGATGAGTGAAATTCGGATTCATCACATTTAGCATATTATATAAATAGGTTAAAAACATGTTAGTATTCAGATATACAATATTTGGTGCTTTTTAACGTTGCTAGTTTTGTATTCCAAAAACATGTTGTTCATCAGGTTACTAAAGATTTTAATTTGTTTTAAATCTAACAATAAAATCAGAGTACAAATACAGCATTATATATTTTTATAACATTATTATGTTTGATCAATTAAATAATGCTTTTTCATTTAGTATTTTGAAATTGTCTTTAATTTCAGGGCTATTATGGGTCAGGGAAAAAATAGAAAAGTCAATGAATTTGAAGTTTTAGGTAAAAAGTCAGGGAAAATTTTAAATATTTCAAGTGGTCAAAGAAAAGCCAGGGATTTTTTTATCTACTCTTTTCCTACAAAATCCTAATCATCATAAATGAAGAAATTTGTCTTAAATAAAAATTTGCAAATTCCTAAATGCCTACATATCTTCCATAGATGCCATTTTATGAATAAAATAAATCTGTTTTGAACCAAAAATTAAAAAAAAAAGTTTCTAATTTTGTATTATTTACAAATATTACTAGATCATAGGTAATTATAATTTTCGGGTCTAAGTATATTTAATTTATGAGTTATAAGCCAGAAATTAGGTTAAGTAAAAACAATTTCTGTAAAAAGTTATAAAATGTTATTGTAAAGTGTATTATTTCTTAAGAAAGTGAAAAAATTATATTTTTATTTCTTTTCAGTATCCATATATTCCTCCTCATATTACAAAACCAAAAGAGCACAAAAAGCTGTATTTAGTTCAACTTCCAGAAAAAGGTATTTCTTCATATTCTTTTTGTTTAAATTTAATTTTTAAAGTAATTGTTTTTAATATTTTTTCCCATATTACATAGCAATGCACAGTCTTTGAAAAAATAGAAAATATTGTGTATTAATTTCACCAAAAAAATTAGTAGGAAAATTTAACCTGGGAGAACTCGCTATGAGAATTTCTCTCATGGTGCCCAATTCTTTTCTTTTACTTTACAGTCACTTAATATCAAATTTTTTGTTTGGCTTAGTATTTTTATTCAAAATAAGGGTAAGGTAATCGAAATCACATTTTGAAATTTTATTAAAATGAAAAATAGTCTTAAAAAGGGTACGATGAAGAAAGAAAATCTCATGTGCTAGTTCTCGCGGGGTTAAACAACCATCACTTGGGATTGGGAATATCAGATTACTGTTATTTATTTATTTTGTAATACTTTTTAACCCACTGACCATCGAGCAGGATTTGCAATGTCGTTTTTTCTTTAATTTATAAAAATGCCTAAAAAAGAAGTATTTTTCAAACATGACATAAAAAATTTAATTACAGTTATTTACTAATAAAATAACATCATTCTTTATGTGTGCAATGGCTAGTGAAATCTAGCATGTACTAGGCTCAACATTTTTGTGACACTAGCCCAAAGGGTCTCATGATGCACCTGACATTCAGAATTTTAAAATTCTTATAATTAGTTGAGAAATTAATTGGCAACTGAAACTATGTCTCATAAAAAAAAAAAAAAAAAAAAAAAAAAAATCATCAAATGGTCCAATTAATAAAAGTATTCATTTCTGCAAAATCACAGCCTTGCTTATCTAGGCCTATCTTTAAACTCTGTTTAATAATATATAAATTTTATAAAAATCAACCTGCAATTTTTTTGTTTTATAAAAAAAAAAAATTAGATTTTTAAAAAGACTTGCATTGTTGAAACCTAAATTTATTAGACTAATGAAAATTAATAAACTAGTCGATTTCCAACTTTCTGATAATTTATAACATATAATAAAGATTTCAAAAATTAAGGGGTATAATTGAGATTTTTCTGTATGTAATTATATATATATATATCATTAAACTTCTTTTTTGCCACAGGGTGTCTACACAAACTGAAAATCGGGGAATTGTGGAAAAATCAGAGAAAAGTCTGGAAACTTTGTAAAAATACTCAAAAATCGGGGAAATTGTCTATATGAAAAAGTATTTGCATTTTTGCCTTGCCAACGAGACTGATTCATCTGTTTTATATATCATAATTTTTTCCTATGCTGATTGGCCGCTCCTAATATTTAAAAAAAGATATACATGCTATAAATTTTTAATATTTAAGGGTGTATTTCGATTCAAACTGCTTGTTTTCTGATTTATTTTTGAATTCACTTTTGCTCTCAAACACATGAAACTCACAGATTCTCTTATTTAGAAAGTGTACAAGGTGCCGTAAAAGTCAATTCTTTGATAAGTGTACAAAATATTGCAAAAAAAGCAATCAAAAACGGAAATTTGAACCGATTTTTCTGAAGTGGGAGATAAGGGAACGAAAAAAAAGGGTCTTCCAGAGAAGTTAATTGCTTATAAATCAAATTCTAATGAATTGAGCGTAAAAAGACTTTACTCGGCACCTCATACGTCCCTTCAAGAATCCCCTCAGCAAGTTTCATGATTCTACTTTTAAAAATGTGTCTGAAATTGTATCGGAAAATTTCGAGCTGCTGAAGGTGGAAAAGCGTTTTTTCGAATACACCCTTAACACAAATTATGGTGATTACATGTCTGTTCCTATACTTGTGCTGTTCGTACTTGTACTTGTGCTGTTTTTATACCCATATACAATAACATTCTATCATTTTGTGCACATATATTTAAAAAGATCAAAGATTTACATGGCAAACAAGTAGATTTAAGGAGGAATAGAAAAAGGAATCATGCAAGACCAAGCTAATCAATGAATGCATAGCAAATATATGAATGTTATTTGACATAAGTCATGCTAATTTAGAATGGATTACAAAGAGAATCTGAGAAAAAATTGTGTTTTTCTCAGTAGACATTTTTCTATTTTTGAGAAAAGATCAAGTGAACGGCAGAAAAAAATTGCAGAGATTGATAAAAGCTGTTTCATCTCAAAATTCTTCTACGTTATCAACAGCATCTTTTTTGTCAACAATGAATAAGACTGAGACACTAAAAGGAAAAACTCTAATGAAAACTGCAGAAATTGTTTTTTTTTTTAACGTTAAAAGTAGATAGGTAAAGATGAAAAAAGACGAAGGTCTGTCATAACACCAAATGTTGCTGTTGCAATGACACGAGTAATATAGTAAAGTCAACAATGTTATTTGCCTCTGTCTTGAACATGGCTTATGGTAGTGATAGTGCTGCAGACTGTTACAAGAGTAACGAAATTTAAAAATCTGTAATTCTTTTAAGAAGTACTGTTCATTGTGAATGTCAAAGTTTACATAATGAAACTACGCCACAGTTAAAAATGAAGTTTATTGCTTCAAAACCCAAAGTTCATTGGGATGGAAAATGATTACCAGATTTATCATTAAATGAAACAAGAATGGTAGATTGTTTATGAACGTCAGTTTTCTCTTTGAAAGATAATACTACTTGAAATTCCTGAGTTGTTATTGGTTACAAGAGTAACAGCAGTTATTGCAGCTTAATTTTTACAGTAATGAAACTTAGATTCTTGCATTATTGCTGAGTGTTTCAACATAACTTCCTCAAATACAGGTAAATTCAAAGGAATATGTATTCTTCTTGAATATAAAACTGGACAAAATCTTCTGTGGTTAGCCTCTAGACCACAAATGTTACTCTTAGATATATTTAATCAGACATGCTCAGGGTTGGCATTTTTGCCGGCAAAAAGGTATTTTTGCCGAGACAGTGGAAAAAACTGGAAAAAACCAGGGAAAAAATGGAAAAAAACGGCAAAAATGGAAAAAACCTGTCTTTAATGTGTAATAAAATCTGCACGCTAATAAGGATAGTAATGGTATAAACAATTAAATTTAACAGTGTATTATTTAATATTTTAATTTCATTTGCTAATTAATTAATATTAAATATTTTAAATCTTTATAAAATAGGTGGGATTCAGTCTTACTTAGGAATTTAAGAACAAAATAAAAAATTACATATCTAATTTTTTTTACTTTAAGTCAGGGATATGTTTAGGAAAATTTTAGGTCCTTTAAAGGACCCTTCACAAAATTCTTTAACCTCAAACAGGATTCTTCACAAAATTATTTGTCTCTCAAATCGACATTTCACCTTTAAACTGAACTTTTCACAAATTTAATCATTTTAAAATAAAATCTGGCCTGTTAATAAACATTTGAACTCACCAAAAAATATATTACTTAGCTTCTCTATATGTGAAGGGTAGAACCTGAAAACCTGATAATTTAAAATTCACAAAACTGTCTAGAATTTTCACAAAGACGAGAAAAGTCTAGACAGACTCCTGTAAGTAAAGTATTTTATCAGTCATTAACATACATATTTTTTTAATTATCAAAAGATTTTCACTTTCAAATATGTCCAGCAAGCAGTGCTGCTATTAAAAGATTTTTTTCAAATTTTTCATTTGTGCAAACTGATATTCGAAATACTTCAACAGATACTCTTTCAAAACTTGTTTACTGTTATGCCATGCTAAAGCAGCAAAATTTAGGTTGCGTGGAAGATATTGCTGAAATATTTGAAATTTAATCGTTTTCTGCTTTAAATATAATTTTATATTAAATTAAATTTAGGTTACTATAACTGTTTCTTCGAATTTCTAACATATATAAACTATAAATATAAATGCTTTACTCAGTCTCAACAGTTCTATTATCTGAATTAATAATTGTATAAACATGAATAAATGAAGTTTCTATTTATTTATATTAAAATTGGTATTTTTTTTCATTTATAATCTTGTTATAAAAGTTAGTATTCTTTCATAAAGTGCATAATTATACTTATTTAACTTAAAAGTTAAAATAAATTTAGAATAATATTGATTTTTTAATTAAGTATGCAGTTTATTTTTTCTTTTGTGAAATATTTTTCTCTTTCTGGGGAAAAAATTTAAATGGACAGCCTATTTTTGCCACTTCTTTGGCAAAAACCTATTTTTGCCGGGCCGGTTTTTACCAGGTTTTTTCCGCGGTTTTTTCCACCTTCGGCAAAAACTCGCCAACCCTGGACATGCTACTTTTCCGCGGAAACGCGGAGTTCCGCTTTTTCGGCGATGAATTTTATTATCCCTGGGATCAATGCAAATATGCATTAAAATTTGATGCCATTTATATGTAGGGGGGGGGGGGGATAACGATGAAATAATAGAACAAAAACGCGAGTCAAACGGCGCTAAATTAATAAAATTTCTTCAAAGGATTGCAGAAAAAACGCAAATTTCTCCAAAGGATTGAAAAAAACTATAAAATCTTCAATCAATCGCGGAAAACATACTATTTTCTTCAGAGGATCGCGAGAAAAAACACGATTTTTGTTAAAAGATCACGAACAAGACGCAATTTTCGTCAAAAAATTGCTGGGAAAACACGACTTTTGTGAACAGGTTGCGGAAAAATACTCTAATTTTGTCAAATAATCGTGATAAATAATCATATTTTATCGAAAGATCGTGGATAATGCTCCAATTTTGTAGAAAGATCGCAGAAAATACCCAAATTTTGACGAAAAATCGCGGAAAATACGGAAATTTTAACGAAAGATCGCAGAAAATACACATATGTCGACAAAAGATCGCGGAAAACACACCAATTTTGATGAAAGATAACAAAAAATACGCAAATGTCGACAAAAGATCGCGGAAAATATGCAAATTTCGACAAAAAATCGCGGAAAATACGCAAATTTTGACGACAGATCGCGGAAAATACGCATTTTTTTGACGAAAGATCGCGGAAAATACGCACATTTTGACGAAAGATCGCGGAAAATACGCAAATTTTGACGAAAAAGCGCGAAATTCGCTAAAGGATTTTGGAGAAATGCAAATTTCATTAAAAAGGCTGTGGGAGAAAAAGTGCGATTTTCGTCAATTGGTCACGGGAAAATGCTAATTTCGTTAAAAAAATTGCAGAAAAACGCAGATTTCGCCAAAAGTCTGTGAGGCCGTGAAAGTTCAGCTTTTTTCTTGCTGAGCCTGTAGCATGTCTGTTTAATGTATGTCTTGGACCGTCAAATGGATCTAAAACTATGAATTTTAAAAGAAATTGAGAACAATGAATTGAACTCAACCTCCACAATCCAAAATGTCAAAAATCGCCATTAATAAGCATTTGCAAACATTTTTTATAAATCAAGACAGTTGGTAAAGATTTTCCTGGAGATTACCAAGAATTATGTTGTTCTGCTCTTTTTATTGGTATATAAGTGAAATTTATTATTCAGAAATTGTGTGTTCTTCACAGAGTTCAATAGATGGTAAAAGCTATTTATTCATTAAGAGTTAAAGTACTGTTTCAGGAATATGAATCTATGATGTAATTGACACCTTAACAATTTAAAGCCCTTCAAATGTTTAATCGATTTGTTGTATGCCTAGCCTATACATTCAACCATGATATATGTCTATGATAGATGCACCCATGAACAAAATTTTACCGATACAGAGCTCGAAAAATAGCATTTTCGGGGAACTCAGAAATCATTTCTGGGAACGTATATTTTTTCACTCACATTCCCAGCCGGAAACCTAACAAGTTGCTTTAGTTCCCAGCGATGCTACGAGTGTGTTATAATGTGTAAATTATGCCCCCCCCCCCCCAAAAAAAAAAAAAAAAAATCTAAGCAGTCTGGGGATGTGTAATTTTGTCAAAATATTATGGAAAAAGCCCGAATTTCTTCAAAGGATCTTGGGAAGAAACACAAATTTTATCAAAAGATCGCAAAAAAAGGCAAATTATGTTGGAAAATTACAAAAAGATGGTAAACTTTCTTAAAAAATATAAAAAAAACATCAGATTTTGTTAAAAAAAAAAATCATTAAAAGATTGTGGGAAGCAACACAAATTTCATTTAAAAACCACACACACACAAAAGGCAAATTTTGTCAAAAAGGCTAATCTCGAAAAATGACAGGTTTCGTTATAACATCACGATAAAGCAATAAATTTCGTCAAAAAATCACAATAAAAGGCAAATTTCTTCAAAATACCACAACTAATTTTTTCTGAGAACCTTTACTTTTCATCTTAAAACCTATACTTTTCATGGAGGTTCCCAACTAGGAACCTTAAAATTTTTAGAATTTTCGAGCCCTGCTGATACAAAAATTGCATGAATATGATGATATGCAACTGCACAAAACAGAATTGAGAAAGATACAATATCATTCTTGGTATTTAATAGTATTTAAGTGAAAAACTTGACACCCTTTGTTTTTCAGTTTTTTTCAAAACTTCTTACTGCCAAGGAGAAATGAGTGAGTAAAATCAGTAATAAAAAAAATAATTTGCATTTATTAAAGATGTTCCCTTTAAAATTTCATGACTTAAATATCTCTCACAGCTTCCATACCACATAAATATATGGCAGTTTCCTAAGTGTGCCAGTTGAGAAATGACTAGAAACATAATCTTTTAAAGAAGCTGAAGAAAGTGTTAAACATTTGTTATGTGTTAATGATTGCACTAAGCATCGCATAGCGTTATGGAATATTTTAAAATTGCAGCAAAAGTTGTACAGAAACAGTATTTATTCCAGATAATTGAAATGCGTAGAAAGAACTTCGATAAGTGCAACAGTAAATATCTTCATGTAAAATGATAAATCGTTATTTATAAAACACAATGCAATATTTTCAAAACTTGACCAGGAAATTCTGCGATAAAGCTGTAAAAACACTCTTTTTACATTGCATTTTGCAATTTTGAAAGAAGTTTTTCATTCTTATTTGTGTATAAGTGAAAAATATAGCATAGTTGCAAACCTGTACGGCTTGGCTGTACAATGTACGGATGAACAGCACCATTGCACGGTTTTGCGCTCAGAAAAAACAATCGCTGAGAAAGGCGAATTTCATAAAAGGATTGCTGAAAAAGTACACATTTCGTGAAATTTTGCAGAAACCCCCCCGAATTTGTAACATTTTCTGGGAGGGACACACACACACACACAAATTTTGTCAAAAGATCGCTGAAAAATGCAAATTTCATGAACGAATCTCTGTGGATTAAACGCCGATTTTCTCAAAATATCGCAGATATAACGGCAATTTTGTGTGAAGGTTTCATGAAAAAATGCTGTTTTTGTGAAAAGATCGCCCAAAAAACTCTAATTTTGTCAAAAGATCATTGATAAAACGCCGATTTTATAAAAGATCGCAGAATAAATGCTGTTTTAATCCAAAAGATCACGTAAAAATGGCGATTTAGCCAAAACATCATTCACAAATAAAAGCCAATTTCGATTAAATATCACCGATTTTGTCAAGAAAATCGCGGATAAATCACAGATTTTGTGAAAAGATAGCTGAAAAAAGGTGAATTTTGTCAAAAGATTGCAGAAAAATGCAAATTTTGTCTAAAAAGCTTTAAAAAAATTTCAATTTCATCAAAAGATTGCAGAAAAAATGCCAATTTCATCAAAAGATCACTTGTAAAACGCAGATTTTTTCAAAAGATTGTGGTAAAAACGTACATTTCGTCAAAGGATTGAGGTAAAAATGTGCATTTCGTCAAAGATACCCAGAAAAAATGCATAATTGATGCTGGTAGCATCCCCTCCCTCCCCTTCTATCTGTTATAACCTTTCTAAAAATTTGTTATGAATTTCAGCCGCTCCCCCTTATCTATTGCAGATCTGCATCCAGAACAGCTTTTCGGAAACATGTTCCCTAAGTATGAAAAAAAAAAAAAAAAAAAAAAAAAAAAAAACATTTCTTGTGCAATCTCATGTTTTAATTATGGCAAAACAGAAATAACTAAGTATAAATGCACCATAGAAAATACTGTTATGAAATGATATTAATTTTTTTCATTGCATATGCATATATTATGCATTTTTAAACATGTAAGAATACATCGTAAAAATTGTAAGGATTTCAAAATTAACATATTGGCAGGTATGATATTGTGAAATAAAAAATATTTATTAATACTTTTGATGACCTTCAGGGACCTCCTAAAATTTTTTTGAGATTTTTTTTTTTTTAAGATCTTAAGTACCTCAAAAGAAACTTTTTAGGGGGTACATTTAATACACAAAATACCATTTAAAAATAAATCATTTGTATTATACAGCCAGACATGTATATGTGTGATAATTTTTGCATTTTGGTAAATTTCTGCTTTTTCAAAAAAAAAAAAAAAAAAAAAAAAAAATAATTCTTTTTTAAATTTTTCTCTCTCTTTCCCCAGCATTCTAAAACCTTATTTATTTTTTAATTTTCTCTTTTTTCTTTTTCTTTTTTATAACAAGTAACTCGCATACCCAAACTGGGCTTGTTATGAAATTATCCTCAAATGAACTTCAAATTTGTATGATTTTATATCTTTTAACTCCATTTTATTTGAATATATATTTTTAAATGAAAAAATGGAAAGTATATACTATTTGTTATTTTATTTTGCACAATTTGCTTTTTTAAATCCATGCACATGAAAAGTGAGTGAAACCGTGATCAAGCATTAAGGTTTTTACTGATTTTGTCAAAAATTCCATACATTTTGTAAAACATATAATTTCTGTTTATTAGAACATTTTAAAATTTCTTGTAGGTAATCTAGCCTATTGAGATGCTTTTAAAAGATTGTGTTAAAATATAGATCTTTAGTTTCTTTTAAAGTAGAAGAAATACTGTCACCATTAGGTGCAAATTGAACTGCACTTGCCATTATATTTGAAAGGATTAAAATTTATATTTCTTAAAACTGAATTCATTGTAGATTAGAAGTTTTAAGTTTTAAAAATATAAGACATAGAAATCTTAGTCTGAGTTTCTAATACTGAGAAAAAATTTCAATCTGATCTTAGATGGACTTCTTACACACATGCCATTAGCAAATTTTGAACCCCTCATATTTTTGTGATGGGATGCTTAGTTTCTCTTTACCATTATCTTTTATGTTTCAGTAACCAAAGATTAATTTGGAAAAATAATTTTTAAAACCAGTTTTGATTCAGTCTGATCAATTTGTGAGAAATTTATTCACATTTTCTGATGATTATATATGTTGTGCAAAAAGCAGTGCCCATAGCATTAATTACAAATAGAAGCTAATGGGCAAAAATGGAAATTGTGTCTATTATGTATCATTTTATAAGTAGATAATTCTTTTTTCTCTCTCTATATATATTAAAAAGAAACTAAATTAATTTTTTAATGAGTCTATTTTGTTGCTTACCTTGACTTCTATTAACTTCTTTACATCTATTAACACAATTATTTTGGGATATATTTTTTATGATAACTTTTAGTTATTCTTATTGCCATGAAATTATTTATTTGGAGATATTTAATAATTATCTAGCTAGTGTGTTATTTTGCAAAAAGGTTTTTAACTTTCTAAAATGTATGTGTTTTGAAATTATTTTAATGCATAAGTTGTTTTTGTAGCTTTGTTTGCTGTTCCTAAAAATTACAAATTAGTTGCTGCACCATTATTTGAATTATATGATAATGCTCAAGGATATGGACCAATCATATCTAGTTTGCCACAAGCTCTCAGCAGGTAATTTTTTACCGTGTATTTTGCAAAATAAAAAAAATGTTTATCGAAGCATATAGCTTTTTTTTTTTTTTTGGTGAAATTGATTACTTTTAAATTATGTTAATTTTTTAGATTTATTTAGTGACTTGTCATGTCAATTTAGCATAACTGCTTTTATGAAGTTGTTCACTTGTAGTAATTGTATATGTAATGTGCAGTTATTATTTTATTATTATTTTTCTTTTTTCCTAGGTTCAATTTTCATTTTGTGACATGAGAAAAATGACTCACCAGCTGATAATTTCATGTTTCTCAAAATTAATTTCATCTGATTGTCATTGTGAAGTGAAACTTTAGAGTCTCACCAATTAATCATTTTATTTTATTTGTCATGAAATAAAATATACACATTCATGTCTATGTTGGATATTTGTTATTCTAATAGTTTCACTTCTTGTATTATGTTGTACATAATTTGCGTAACATTGCATTTTTTATGTTGAAAAAAGCCATACTGGGGTGATTTTTACTACATTAGTATGTATGAATGTCTTTCAGAATTTATCATTTTTGATTTTAAGAATTTTAGGCTGTCATGTCATCTATATATAATTCATTTTCATAAATTTTCACCAAAAAATGTATATATGTATATAAACATTACTTTTTTAATATCAAATTCTTCATCAGAAAATATTTTACATGTGGAGTTATTGCAACAAATATAACAAAGTTTTCATTTTGTATAAGTAGAATTTTATACATTTTATACAAGATTTAAAAGATTTTTTATGTTGTGCATTTACAGATTTTAGTAAGTCTAAAATTTTAAAAATTGCACCTTATTCATCTTTTTAAATTTCAGAAAAATTCAATATCAAATCATTTGCATCTTGCATAAAAAAATAAAATGAACTGGTTCAAATGTATTCCATCATTTGGTATTAGAATTTTATTTTGAAATATAAAGCATAAAAATTTATGCTAAAAGGCAAAAAAATACTAATTTTTTATTTGAAAATAATGTATATAAATTATTTAAAAAATGTATTGAGGTAAAATTTTACGTTACTACTTTGTTATTTAATGATTTTTTTTTTTCACATCAGTTTCTGTGTTTTTGGCAAATTTGAAACTGTTGTTCTGAATCCATTTAGATTTAACCTAAAAGAACTTGCAACTATGATTTCAAATTAATGTTATCTGTCATTAAAATTTAATCTCATAGGCTAAGGTAGGCTGCACACTGAGACAACTCAAGCAACATGTCATGCATCTTAGGAGAAAAAACAGGTAAAAAAAAAAAAAAAAAAAGTTAGAAATTAGTGTCACCCCAATGGAGAAGAAGGGGGGGGGGGGGAAGAGGTGGCTATCTAATGATTCATATGCCTTCGTTTGTTTGTAACATTAATATAGATACTTTAAATTAGACGGTTTATAATAGTTCCAGAAATCATTTTTTGTTTCATTCATTTTATCAGAAATCATTTATATATTTTTTCAAAATAGCACATTTTTTAACAATTATGAGAAAATTGCAACAAAAAGATATAATTGCCGTTTTCTAACTATTTTTCTTTATTTTATACAATAATGGAATATTTCAGTTGCCAACATTGAACAAATGACACTAAAAACTAAGGAAAATTTTTTTAAATATCTATTTGATATAAATTGAAATGCAGCTTTCAAACAAATTTCATTTAAAAATACTCCCCCCACCTATATGTGATGCTTAGAAGTTGAATGCAGCAGAGATTATCCTGCTTTGTTTTACTGCTGATTTCTCCTTTGTTTGAACCTATTTTGTCTATGATGCTAGACATATTGCTCGAGTCACTTCAGTCTGCGGTCTGTCTACTTTTGCTCCTACTGAACAATTGTTTTTGCAACATTGCAATTCTCTAACTTTTTTTCATAAAGAAAAATGTGAATTATAAGATATTTCTTGTTAATTATTTTTTTAGATTTGCATGTTAAAGCCATGTTTTCCGGAAATTGTTTCAAAATTTACATCACACTATTGAATAATTGCCACCAGTGATTCACAGAATGTGAAAAATATGTAAATAGAAGAAAAGACATTTTATTTGTTCATTGGTGTAATGTAACTTGGAATTACGTGAATTTTCTGTTTTATATTTGTTTTGTTTTGTATACTTTACAACTAATTCTCAAAACAACATATCTTTTTTTTTTTTTTTTTTTTTGTTATGAGTTTATTTATAAAGAAGACTACAAGGTTTTTAAAGCATTAATACATCTATTGAAATCGTAATTGAAATTTCAGAACAATTTTTTGAAACAGTAAAGTAAACAAGAATGATATAAGATAAAATATAGGCATTTAAAATTTTATTTTAATGTGTTCAATTTAGTGTTTTCTTTTAATTATAATTTTGATTTATTTATTTATTTATTATTATTATTTTTTTAATTTAGTAAGAGAAATAAGTTTTATTATGGACAATCAATTGCCAGTTATGATAACTTTGTCTGTATTCATTTTACATTATTGTATATAACAAATGCTAGTTTTTGTGGTAGATTAAAAAATGTTAGAAAATTATTTTCATTGATCATAAATTGAATTAGCTTTCAAAGAAATTTAAGAATATAATTTTACACTTATTTGACAATATTTAAATTATATGTGATAGTTAGAAGTGATGGAAAATCGTCAAAAGTATTCATGTTGGTTTTTGCTGCTGCCATCCTTATTACTCGTGAAGTTTCTTATTTACCATTTTCCTTTGTCCCCCCCCCCCCCCAAAAAAAAAAAAAAAAAAAATAAATAAATAAATAAATAAAATTTTCTGATTTTTAATTAAAAATCATAAGTGATTTTAATTTATTTTAAATTCTGTAATGCTTAATTGTGTTTAAATCATTAAACATTAGGAAAATTAAGTTAAATTTAATCTTTTTTACAGTGATAAATAAATAAATAAAATTTTCTGATTTTAAATTTTTTCTCTTTTTCCCACATACTAAGAAATAATTCAGAATTGTTTTTAAATATTAAGTTATTTTAAATAACAATAGCAAATGTTTGAAAAAGCTATCAGAGTCAAATTAAACATTTTCTTTGTTCGCCTAAGAATCAATTGCATAACAATGAACATTTCATAACCCCCCCCCCCCCACTTTTTTTTCTTTTGATGTGAAACATTTGAGTGGACTGGGCTAGATAAAACACAAGGTTTTACCATTTTGCTGCAATTTCTAAAAAAAAAAAAAAAAAAGAAAAAAAAAAGAAAAAAAATTAGACTACCAGTTATTTCTATCTTAGTTTTTAGGAAAATAAATTCTACTTTCTTGGATGACTCATTAAAAGTACTAGTGATTAATTTGTTTAAATTCTGTAATGCTTAATTATGTTTAAATCATTAAACATTAGGAAAATTAAGTTAAATTTAATCTTTTTTACAGTGATAAATAAATAAATAAAATTTTCTGATTTTAAATTTTTTCTCTTTTTCCCACATACTAAGAAATAATTCAGAATTGTTTTTAAATATTAAGTTATTTTAAATAACAATAGCAAATGTTTGAAAAAGCTATCAGAGTCAAATTAAACATTTTCTTTGTTCGCCTAAGAATCAATTGCATAACAATGAACATTTCATACCCCCCCCCCCCCCACTTTTTTTTCTTTTGATGTGAAACATTTGAGTGGACTGGGCTAGATAAAACACAAGGTTTTACCATTTTGCTGTAATTTCTAAAAAAAAAAAAAAAAAAAAGAAAAAAAAAAGAAAAAAAATTAGACTACCAGTTATTTCTATCTTAGTTTTTAGGAAAATAAATTCTACTTTCTTGGATGACTCATTAAAAGTACTAGTGATTAATTTGTTTAAATTCTGTAATGCTTAATTATGTTTAAATCATTAAACATTAGGAAAATTAAGTTAAATTTAATGTTTTTTACAGTGCATTAAATGATGTAATTTTTTTCCACCATATAGTGTTAATATCTTCTTGTGTTTATACCAGTTTTTGAGCATAAACTTTTAAGGATACACACAATATCTGGCATGTATTTGGTCATATTGCTGAATCTTTGACTAAGCTGAATGTCAAACTAATCTGATTGCCAAATATTCAGTTTGCCATTACGTCATAATTTTCAACCAGGTTGAAAACTTAACTTTTAGAAATATTTTTTAAAACCTTGCACAATGTCTATATTTGCCAATAAAGATATTCAGAGTAATTAAGAAATAGAATCATACTTAAATTTAAAAATTACTCTTATATTTATTTGCTATTTGTAAAACAACTACTTAATATAAGAGAAATATCACTAAAGTATCTTTACTGTTAAAACTGCAAACAAAAACCCGTGTTTGATTTGTAATATGGCATACTGTATTTGTTACTGTATAAAAAATCTTTGCCTTGAATGCATTATTTCCCCTGAAACTTTGTCACAAAATTTTAGGAACACACTGTATGTTATCCACCTCTTAAAATAATCATCAACTCCATACTCTCTAATGCATTTAAAAATTTCATTTCCAAATCAAAAGTAACAGGGAAGTTAATTTTGATGAGCTGCTACTATATTTGAATAGATTTTAACTTTTGGTCTTTACAAATAAACATTATATGACTAAAATTTTCCTTCTAATCCCCTTCAAAATTTCTCTTCAATTTTAAAATACTTTTTTAGAATGTTAAAAAAAGGAAGAAAATTAGAGTTTAAACGTTTTTAATTCAAATTTAAGATTATTTTCTTAAATAACTCAAAGCATAGGTTTTATTTTTTTTGTGTAAACCTTACTTGTGAAAAAGTCTTGTTCATTAAAATGGACATATTTGTGGTAAATGTGATATAAAACTGTTTTAAAATGCATTTTTTAAAATTTGAAATATAACCATATTTGGTCAACCAAATACTTTGTATTCTTCAACTGAATTTTTACTAATCAAAAGACTGAATATTCTATGCCATATTTATCTGCATGTTTAATAATTTTAACATAGCTAAACCAGGTATTGAATGTTAAAGTTTGGCTGTAATTACTTTGGTGCATTTCGACCAATTTTCTTGTTTTGCTGTTATGACCTTGTAAGTTACTAAAAATCACCAGTTTTGGCAGGTGTCCTAAAGGGAACTATTATGTTTTTTTGCAAGTACAGAAAAGACTGTAATGAAAGGAATAAAACTTTGTTGCTGGAAAAACATGTAATATTTATATTGCTACTCTGTGTTGCATTGTCATTTAGAACTGTTTTCGGATATAGTTTTTACTAGCAGATTTATATTTAAGTGGAACTACATGTCAATGATTTTAAACTTCTTTTATAAGTTACGTAAAATATACATGGTGCATAAGTACTGTATTTGTTAGTATTTTAATGCACCAATGCTACATTAAGAATAGTTAGCAGTGTAAAACTGCAAAGTGTGTAGAATGACCTTGTTTGCAGGTTAGATGTTTTGTTATGTTACAAAAGGTTTGCATATCTAGCATTTGTAACAAAAGAAAAAAAATGCTCGAAATATTTTTTAAATGTATCACTTATCATAATAAGAGCAATAGTTTTGAAAATATAATTTTTTAAAATCCGGTCATTTATTTATGCTAATCCTGTATTCAAAACAATTTTGTTATATGCTTTAAATTTATAGAACACCTTGAATTTGTCCTTATGTTGTATTTTGATTATAGGCATGTCTCTTGGAAATAAGCTTGTGAAAATGTAATTAAGAGCTCAAAAAATCCCCAAAAACATTTCAGAGCAATAATACAAATCAAAAGAGTTGTTTAAGCATTTTAATATAAGGAAACTTTTTCTAACTTAAGTTAGAATGTTTTCTTTAATGTGCTTGCTTATAAAAACAATTTGTTCTGTCATGTAAAAATATATTTTTTTTATCAAATTGATAAAATCAAATAAAAATGTGTTCTTTTGCTGTGAAATTATGAATAATTTGTTATTACAATGATTAAAGTATTTAGCATTTATCAAGAAAATCTGTGTAAAATTAACCGTTTTTGTTAGGATTAAATCTTTTTAATTTCAAATATTTTTGTTCTAAATTTTGGACAAATTGATGAACTTATGATTAAAATCATAATTTTAATGAAATTCATTATTGGCAGATATAATTTCCTTTTTATGTTGTATGTGGAAAAATGCTTCAATTTTTGCAGAATATTATGTTTAATAAATTTGGATTCTATGCAAGTTCACTTGGAATGGCTTTAAAAGCTAATAGCTGTTCAACTGGCCTATAGTCTTTTTCTTATCATTGGGCAGCATTTTAGAATTTCTATTTTTATACAGATATTCCCTCAAATATAATATCTTTAGTATTACAACCATATATTTAACAATAAATCATCTGCCTTAGTCTTGGTAGTTAGTATTATAAATTATTAATTAATTGTTTTATGTGCTGAATTTTATTACTTTATGTGTGGATCTATATTGGCACTTTATGCACATATAGTTTTCATCTATTAAACAGGAAGCCATGCCTATGTGCATTATACTTGCATGTTACATTATTTAACAGAAAGACTTTCTAATAGACAACTGATTAGTGTACATCTGGCTCTTCATCCGTGAGCTAACAACCTCATATTGCATAATACACATTATACACAACCAAAGCATTAAAAAATGCACAATAAAACTTTAAGCATCAGAAAAAAAAAATAATATAATGCATAGAAATAAAAGAAATACTTTATGATGTAATATTGTAACTTGCAATATTATAAATGAATGTATATAATAATAGTATTGCTTCTAATCGAAGTATTTATATGCAGAGTATATTGTAAAAATTCGAATCTTGAATATATTTTTTGAGAAATAATGTAACATGAGAAATGTAAAAGTACCACCCACATGTGGAATTACATATACACAAAACATGTAAACTTATGTGAGCCGTCCATTAAGTGATATTAGAAGAAAGTTTTTGCTTGCGTGTCTGTTAGCAATAACTAGGTAAATCAGATTCACAGCATAATGAATTTCATATGAATTAACTTAAGAGTTTTGCAATGTGAACAGACAGTTTTAATGTCTAGCATACTATTTCTGACATTAAAGTTCAGCTGACTTGAATATAGTAATCTGAGTGGGGTATTACTCTTGATAGTAGGGTGGATATATTTAAGGTTATCACAAAGCAGTGAACCACTGCAATAGGCAAGGGTCATTCTTATTCTGAAATTTTGCGAGTTAGTGCTGTAACACTAATTGTCAAGTTTTTTTTAAACAAATATTTTATTTTTTATTCTCTATGTAATCCTACAAATCATTTATTCTTTATAAAATTCCATAAGATTAGTATATTGGAACTAAAAACATAGTTTCACAGAAAATTGTTGTAAAAAAAGGTTTTATAAAAATTTGGTCAACTGCTTGTGTAAAATTCTCAAATTTCATTATATGGTCACACAAAAAAAATCTCTAATTTTGTCAATCAGGTGGGATGTAGTTGAGAGTATATGGTAGTATATCGCATATACCTTCTGGATAACTCCATTTACCATCTTTATCTATACTGTATATACTCAACCTATAGCATATACTGTCTGATTTTTCTGATTTCTTCTTATTTTATGACTACATCACTGAAGATAATTGATTTTGTTAATTGAATGCTGAAACATAATTAAATTTATCAATCATATGCTGAAAGAGGTCATAAATTTTGTTAATTGCTTGTTGAGGGGGAAAAAAAAAGTTGTCCTCAATTTGATGAAATTCATGCCTTGGGTGCTGAAGAATAATAAGTTTCATCAGTCATAACTACAGGGTGATGCAATTTGGATTACTACTGTATATATGATTTTGAATGAGACATTAATACAGATTATAAGACATTAATTCTGTAATATTCTTGTATTTTGGTCAGTATGTTAAGTAAATGAGCTCTGAAATTTCAGTTCCTGTACTACTCCTGAATATGACATTTCGATATCCTGTCAAAATAGTTATTGTAAAATTTTCCATCTGTGCAAACTATTGACCATCTCTATATCAGTAAATTCATGTTTACCACATTGGCTTATTTATTTGATTTAATATCATTTCCAAGTATTTATTTCTGCTGTAGTTTGCTTTGATGAAAATATCTGCTGTGTTCAAAATGGAGGAAAGGGAAATGCTTTTTGATATTAATTCATATAATAATTCATCTTGATATTTAGAATTTCACTTATTACATTTGTTTATTGGTTTATAGAGAAATTAATAAGTGGCAAAGCTTTTGAACACACAGGTATAATGTTGTAAACACCTATTAAAATTGACAATTTGCAATCTTTTCCCTTTATTTTTTTTATATTAAACTAAGATAAATTTGTAATTTTCTTGTAACTAAAAATTTTATGTTTTATGAATCAATACTCTACTGTTATTGTTTAGCTTTGGATATTTTGCCATCTTTGTTTCAGTTACTTTTAAGAATTGGTAGCAAAATGTTAAAAGTATTTTAACTTTTAAAAAAATCTAGAGTGCCTCAAAAATTAAGATTTTCAATAGATATCAATTTGCATACAGCAAGGGTCTGTCCAGACTTTTCTCACAGGGTCCTGTTTTTGTGAAACTGAG
This sequence comes from Maratus speculifer, assembly GCA_964019185.1. Lineage (NCBI taxonomy): Eukaryota > Metazoa > Arthropoda > Arachnida > Araneae > Salticidae > Maratus > Maratus speculifer. Next base: position 101,491,471 of record OZ025289.1, on the reverse strand, counting down.
TTTTTTTTCTTATTTGTGAAAATTCTAGTCAGAATTTTGTGAATTTTAAATTATTGATGTCTTCAGGTTCTATTTTTCATATATAAAAGGCTAAGTAATATGTTCTTTGGTGAATTAAGCTGCTTATTTACAAGCCAAATTTTATTATTAAATGATTAAATTTGTGAAAAGTTCATTTTGAAGGTGAAAAAAATTCTGTGAAATGTTTATTTAAGAGACAAATAATTTTGTGAAGGGTCTTGTTTTGGGATGAAATGTTTTGTGAAGGGTCCTGTTTGGGGATAAAAATTTTTGTGAAGGGTCTTGTTTTAAGATAAATTATTGTGTGAAGGGTCTTTTAAAGGACCTAAAATTTTCCTAAACATATCCCTATATTAAAAATATTTAATGCTTATCAAGAGTATAATTTTTTGGAATTATAATTCTTTCCTCTTTCCATGTCATAAAGCAATATTAAATATATTGTTTACATTGACACAATTTTAAAATGCAGAGTATATATATTACAATAAATATTAATTAAAAAATATTTGGTATGTTCTGTATTTGATATTAAAAAGACTATATAAAACCATAACTTTGATTTATACATAGTTCTGCCATGAGGGTTCAAGAAACATGTCACTAGCAGCCTTCAGCTGCAATGAAATATATGCATTTAAGGATCAAAACAAAGAAATATATGCATTTAGGGTCAATACAATGAAATATATGCATTTAGGGTCAATACAATGAAATATATGCATTTAGGGTCAATACAATGAAATATATGCATTTAGGGTCAATACAATGAAATATATGCATTTAGGGTCAATACAATGAAATATATGCATTTAGGGTCTATACAAGCAGTGATTTTTTATGTGGATGGAAATTACAATCCTGGGTTTGGCTTGACTCTTAACAGCTGAAAGTTCAGCATGACTTGAGCTATACACACACACAAATTAGTCTGGCTTGGTAGAAAACCTAAAAATGTAGTCTGTACTAAGCTTGATTGATTTTTTACAAAACATCCTAATATTTCTGAAGCAACAGTATTCTAGAATTTATAATTATTAAAAAAAGGCAATCTTATGCATAAATTTTATTTTGAGTTGTTTGATTCATTAAATAAATATAAATTAAAACACACATAAATAATGCCTGCATTACACTTTAAAAGGTACATACAAATAATGTACAGATAAACGTACAATAAATCCAACTGGAGTGAAAAACTAGCCGGAGCCAATAATCAAACCTGGGTCCACAGCATACTAGGCTGTTGCTCTAATCACTGACCTGATAATTCTTTATCAACCTGAACCGCAAGTTCAGGGCTTAACTCTCTGTTGAATCCAAAATCAAAATCACAGTTAACTCAACTTGTCGAATTTTGCAAAAGAAATCAAAACTAAGTGTAGTTACTCAACCTTCCTATGGGAGAGAGGTTGTTCAACCAAGCATGCACAGTTGAATCAAAGATGGTAGCAGCTTTGAATTGAACATTGGTGGATTTTTTTCAAAGAGAGCTGTTTGTAATTTAGTAAGTGAATGAAATGTTAATTATAAAAGATGTTATGAAAGAATGTGTTGCTTTAAATTTTTGATGTTTTTTCCAACATTTTATCTCTATAAACGAAAATTATATTAATTTGTGATCAATCTTTAGGCTAGGCTTGAGTTTGCCTTGCAATTTATTTTGATATTAGGTAGTGCCATCTATCAAATGTGAATAGAAAGAAAGTTCTGATATGAAAAAATTTGGTTAATAATTAAAATTTTTTTTAATAATTAAAAAAAAAAGCAGTTTTTTTCTTACATTTCAGTTTCTGCTTTTTTATGTTTGTTTAAACCATGCAATTGCAAAAACAGGAATTTTGTGAAATAATAAGCCGTTAAACTATAATACAGTACAATAATTTTCTTGCTTTAAATAATTACTTTTGTTTAGAAGAAGCATTTTCCTGAAGATTTATCTTGAAAATTTTGGCATTTAAAAATTTGCGCATAAATTACTACATTAAATTAATTAAAACATTGGATTTACATTAGAATATATATATATATATATATAAATATATACATTTTCAATATTTTAATTTCTGTTTAAAAATAGATAAACTAGCTTGTTATTTTCTTTTAATAAGTAATTACTATTGCTAGCCTGTTTAGAAAATAGTTTATTAAATTTAATGATTAAAGAAACAAATATATATATTTTTTAATCAAGTAACTTTTATGAAAGAATTTTACTGTAACGCAAAGTCTTGTAAAAATAAAAATCTTATAACTGTATCAGTATTTATAATCTTTGAATCTAATTAATAAAAATCACCAAATCACAACGGTAATTCAAAATATCTATCTAAAACTTAAACACAAATATGCATTTCAAATCTTGTTTTTCTTCGCAATTAAAAACTGGTGATACGTGAGGACAGAACTCATGAACGCAATAAGTACGCCATGCGATTCGTTTGGCCAATCATGCACATTTCAACCTGAAGTTCACTAACCCGAGGTTGACTGATCTCGGCTCTGAAGTTAGCTATGAATTTCAAATAATAACCGACGGTTAGATTTGCTAACCTAAGGTTTCTCAACTGTGAGTTGAACCACGAGTTGAAGATTGATGAAGATTTGTCCGGTGAGTCTCTCCACCGATACCTGGGTCTGCAACTTTTCACTTATAACTCATGTTGAGAAAGTCATCAGACAGCCTTTAATGTTTGGCAACAATGAATAGATTGACTACTCCATCAATCTACAGTATAAATTAAAGCGCACACAAATAACGCCTTCATTGAACTTTTAAAGGTACATACAAATATTATACAGGCATACATACAATAAATACAGCTAGAGTGAAAAATTAGCCAGAACAAGGAACCTGTATATAAAAAAAGTAATTAATGAAAGTCTATAGATCTGTTTGTTGCTTTAGTACCTGCTTAAGCAACAGTAACAGTTTCCAAAAAAAGGTGCACTCTCTTCTATTATCGTCATGAAATAAATAGCTTTGAAACTTAAGTAAACCATACTATAGATAAACAAGTCCAAATCACTTACGTGACAGGTCGTCGTATGATAACTTAATTCATAAAATTAAAAAAAATAAGTTTCATAATCTTTATTGTGATCCTATTTTAAAAAAATTGTATGTTATAAAGAGAAAGCGAAAAACAATTTTTCTCTTCTAAATCATTAAAAATTTCACAAAAATATTCTGTTTTGAAATTACTTAATTCTACTGTGTATTCTTGTATCTTGCACACTCTTGCACCACCTTACCTCTAAGTTCTGGAAAAACTGGGTGCTCATGCACACAGTATCGGTATCGGTATAGGTATAGTACATCGACATTGCATAAAACAGTATTAATCGCATTAAAAATCGATTCACAAATACTAGTATCTAGATGTTCTAGAATTGATTCTATGATACTCATCATGCAAATAAACTTAGACAGTAATTTCAAAATTTAGCGATCATTTGGCAGGAAATTTCAACGTGAATAGTGATAATGAGAATAGATCTGTTTATTTTTCTGATGCTATTTTCACAACAATATATAAATTTCAGTAAAAAGAAAAGGTGAATGTTTGCACAATATGCTTCCAATGATATATTACATGGTAGAGCGGGAAAAATGAGAAAAGACCCTTTGGGGGGGGGGGGGGGAGACAGCCTGTTATGGTCAAGGGAGCTAATCAACGGCATAAAACACTTGGCGACGTGAAATACACTATTAATGTAAGTATAAAAATGAGACAACCAAATGGAAACCAGGATCAAAACTTTTCCAACAAAGTCTTACTGGGTCAGTCGCGATGGTTGAAAAAGTGTTTTCACCATGATAAATCGTCACTTGAGAATAATGTGTTTTTGAAAATAATGACTTATAGAAATGCTCTATATGTATCGATGAAGGCATTTCTGGATTAAAATAATGCAGGGTTCGTACAGACTCCTTGGACTACTTAGAAACTACTTAGAAATGAAAATGTTCCCAAGTAGTACTTAGAACTACTTAGATAAACAAAATACTCCTTAGAAACTCCTTAAATTTTATTGCGGTTTTGCATGCAAGCAATATTGCTCCTGGAAAAAAAAAAAATTCATGATTGTAAAACGCATGGTAAAATCTTTATGCACGTCATTCATCAGAAGCACAGCAATGATTGGTTGGGATCATACTAATAACCACCAAAGTCATTTACTTTTCAGGGCCATAAGGGAAAGAAAAGTGAAAAAATTAATCCAGACACACCTCTACGTTTCTAATTCAAAAAGGGATTACACTGTTTAATTCCTTCACAGCTAGATATACAACTTTGATTTCTTCTTCATAATAGGATTCATCATCCTCAATTTTGCTAATAACGGTGGATTCAGGGGCTCTTCCGAAAATTTAAGGCATCCTCTTCCGAAAATTTGAAATTGGGTTATCAGTTCCGCATAGTTGCCAACTTGTACGGTTTTGCGTGCGGAAAAAACAATTGCGGAGAAATGTAAATTTCGTGAAAGGATCGCTGAAAAAGCACACATTTCGTCAATATTTCGTGGAACAACGACGATTTCATCAATGTTTTTGTTAACGAACTTTGTCAAAAGATTGCTGCAAAACTCGAAATTCCTGTGCGAATCGCGGTTAAAACGGCAATTTCACCAAATATCGCAGATAAAACGCTAATTTCGTGTGAAGACCGCGGGAAAAGTCGATTTCGTTCTAAAGATTGCGGATATAATGCCGATTTCATTAAATGATCGCGGGAAAAAACGCCGTTTTCAATAAAAGATAGCTTACAAATATTTTGTCAAAATATCATTGAAAAAAAACGCAGATTTCATCAAAATATCACGGAAAAACGCCGATTTCGCCAAAAGACTGCGGGGATAAAACGCCATTTTCGAGAAAAAATCGTGTAAAAATGCAAATTTTGTCGAAAAAATGTCGATTTCATCAAAGGTTCGCAGAATAACCACCGATTTCGACAAAAAATTGCCGATTTTCCTAAAATATCGCAGGAAAGTGCTGATTTTGTCTCGCGGATACCCCCCACCCCCTTCTTGCAGGGGGTAACTCGCGGAATCCCTGCGGAATTAGGGCTGTGCAAGTGCATGCCACATAAATAACAACAAAAGAGGCAAGTCCTTCAAATTTTTTGGACTCCTTGGATTTTTTATGTACTCCTTGGATTTTTTCTTCCCAACTCTGTATGAACCCTGATAATGTCATATGATTGTAAGGTCATATGTAACATCATTTTGATCCAAAAATGCCTTCATAGATACAAAAAAAAACCTATCTATATTAGGGATGGGACGAATAGTGATTTGGCCGAATACCGAATATTCGGCCAAATTTTAGGCCGAATACCGAATATTCGGCCGGCCGAATAGTAAAATTTTTTTCCAATAAAGAAAATAAATTTTGATTATATATAATTTAAAAAATAGGAGCTCAATAATAATTATTACTCTTAAATGTGCTTTTAAATGTATTTTTAAATTTGAAAAACTTATTTTAACACAAAAAAATTATGAAATTGCATTATATCCTTTATTCTAATGTCAGGGTTCGCACGGACCTTAAAAGTCCTTATAAACTCCTTATATTTCGATAGTCCTTAATAAGGATCCTTAAAGTCCTTATTTTTTATTGAAAGTCCTTATTTTTTAACGTGAGCTTAATGTTAACGCGATCCGTAAAATGTTTAAAAAAAATCGTCTAACATTCCAGGGGTGATTCTCGACCGTATTAAGGAAATTGCCAAAATTTTGCCCCATCGTTATCCTTTCTTAAATTTCCGAAAGTTTAAGGCATCCTCTTCCGAAAATTTGAAATTGGGTTATCAGTTCCGCATAGTTGCCAACTTGTATGGTTTTGCGCGCGGAAAAAAACAATCGCGGAGAAATGCAAATTTCATGAAAGGGTTGCCGAAAAAACATACGTTTCGTCAATATTTTGTGGGAAAACGACGATTTCGTAGATGTTTTTGTCAACGAACTTTGTCAAAAGATCCTGAAAAACGCGAATTTCCTGTGCGGATCACGGAAAAAACGGCAATTTCACCAAATACCGCAGATAAAACACTGCTTTTCGTTTGAAGACCGCGGGAAAACGTCGATTTCGTCTAAAGATTGCGGATATAACGCCGATTTCGTTAAAAGATAGCGGTAAAACCAGGGGGGGGGAACTCGCAGAATCCCCTCTCCCCCCCCTCGCCTCCGATTTCCGAAAATGCGATGTGATGTGAATTTCCGAAAAAAAAAAAAAAAAAAAAAAAAAAAAAAAAAAAAAAAAATCACCCAGAATCACCCTTAAAACATTCATAATCTGCCAAATATGGCAGCTGAGAAAAAAAAAAAAAAAAAAAAAAAAAAATCAAGTTTCTTTGTTATAATTCTCTTATTTCTGATTGGACATTAAAGCTGCCTCTTTTGTTTCCCGATTGCGATGTAGAAACCTCGTATTTACAAACACCAATCGTAATCAATATTCACCATCTAAAATTTCCTTTTCTTTGAAATAAAGAAATGAATAACAAAGAAAAGATATTTCGCAAAATAATTGCGCCAATCTTTTCTATAATCCCAGGGATTCCGCCGACGCGCTATAGCGCATAAAATACGCAAGAAATCGGCGACGGGATCAAAAAAATGGAATTACGCGTCCCGCGGGACGTGTAATTTTCGTCAAAAAATCGCAAAAAGGGAAATTTAATTAAAAAATCGCGAAATAACGAATAATTTTCGGCAAATTCTGTCCAAAAATTCGCGAAAAAAGGCTAAATTTGTTGCAAAATTCCGGTAAAAGACAGATTTCCTCAAAAAATCGCGAAAAAACGACAAATTTCGTCCAAAAATTGCGATAAAACGGCAAGTTTAGTCAAAAAATTCGCGAAAAACGGCAATTTTCATCAAAAAATCGTGATAAAACGGTAATTTTCGTCAAAAGATCGCGAAAAACCGTCACATTTCGTCAAAAAATCGCTAAAAGGCAAATTTCGCTTTAAAAAATCGCAAAATAACGAATAATTTCCTGGAAATTTCGTCAAAAGATTCGCGAAAAAATGTATAATTTTGATATAATAACCCGAAAAAAAGGTAGATTTCCTGAAAAACTCGCGAAAAAACGAACATTTCGTCCAAAAATCGCGATAAAACGGCAAATTTTGTCAAAAAAAAAATCGCGAAAAACGGCAATTTTTATCAAAAAATCGTGATAAAACGGTAACTTTCGTCAAAAGATCGCGAAAAAACGGCACAGTTCTTCAAAAGATCGCGAAAAAACGGCAAATTTCGACAAAAAAAAATCGCTAAAAAACGACAAATTTCTTCAAAAGATCGCTTTAAAACGTAATTTTCGTCAAAGGGACGGAAAAAAAAAAAAAAAAAAAAAGTTAATGCCAGGACAGAAATTTTTTGTTCCAAAAGCTAACTTTCCTGCTTCTAAATTATTTCTTTTTGCTGCTCCAAAAAGATTTTCCTACTTCACAATCTGTTTTTGATTGTTCCAAATCTTTCTGAGTGAATGTAACTTCTGAAAATACCCATTCATTTAACAAAAAGTACCCTTTTACTCAACAAAAGTATTCTTTTTTCAGGAAAAATGTATTTTTCAATAAATCAGTTTTGCCCCTTTTTAAAAGAAATGAGAACAATGACATTTATTATCTTCTACAATCAAATAAGCATTATTTTATAATTCAATTTGTACCTTGCACTTTTATTTTTTAAAAAGTAAAGAAAATTTCTCTTAATAGTTTTTAAAAAATTAATATTGGTTTTAATTATTTATATATTATTAAAACAATAATTATTGCATTTAATTTTTTCTTTTGAAAATGAACAAGTTCAATTTTTGCATTTAAAAATATGACTTATTAGTGGGGACTCGCTTTTGTAAAAAAGGGACCCAGAATTTTAGAAGTCCAGTGGCATCCGCTGATCTGTGTTTGGTCGTAGTCTTATTATTTCACTGGATATGTGTAGCATGGTTAACAGCAACAGTCTTCCTCTGCAGGAAATAAAAGGAAAATAATTGAAGATGACTAAGGTTTTATAAAGAAAAAAATATGGCTTCTTGAAAAAGAAGTATCAGAGTTAGAAAATAAGGCCAATGAATTAGCTGATAAAGCTGAATCAACTAAAGCTATTCAATTATTTATAAAATTGAACAATTGTAGAAAATCTGCAAAAGAAAAAAGGAAGAAATTTCCTCCCTGACCAAAGAAATAGATGCTAAAAAACAGTTGCTAGCCAACTAATGTTACTGCATATTTTGTTATATAATTACATAATTATGTTTTATGTAAAATTTCAATCTATTACGATTAAAATTTAATGTAAGTAATTATATGTAGTTTTCTTTTTTAACTTTAGGAAGTCCTTATTTTTCTTTTAACAAAGCCCTTACAAAGTCCTTACAGAGTCCTTATTTTTCATTTAGCAAACTCTGTATGAACCCTGAATGTACATCAAATTGATTTTCAGTAAGTCAAGATGGGAAAATATTTCCATTAAAATATAAATAATGTACTTCACTTTTACTATCAATTGATACTTCTCGTATCCAAAATCAATAATATTCTTAATCTCTCTCTCTCTCTCTCAGAACTCACAAGGACATATTTTCTGAAATAACCTTTAATGAAGTAAATTTGATGATTTAGAGTTTGTGTCCCCAGTGATAAGCAAATTTGTAAGAATGAAATTGTTCTCAAATCAGATGCCAAGCTTTAAATTACAAATTACATTAAAGCAAAAGGTTATGCTTAAAGTAGAATGCATATGTTAACAAAATCTTTGACATTTGAATCGGCACATACAATATTCAACTTCAATATTCCAATTATTCAACAAGCATTAAAAGGATAAACAGAAATTGATAACAACATGAAGGAAGGAAGATTAAATTAAAAATATATACTTAATAATGTTACATATTTAAGTCAGTAATTATGCAAATAATTATTTAAAAGTGAAAACTATAGAATGAAAAAATTATTTTATTGAGTATTTAGAATTTATATTAAAATATTTATAAAACCATTTTCATAAAGCAATTTGTGTCATCTAATGTGTATTGAGTTTGACACCAGTTCTGCTTTCAGATGTATCGTTGTATTTGGAATTGGTGATATATTATATTTAATTTTGAAAATGAATCTTCATTAACACACCTAGTAAATAAATTTTTTCATTTCTTACTTTATACAAAATAAGTTATGAATTTCATAAGAGCCTGTTTTATATGTGCATGTAATTTGCAGACATTAAAAAATATTCGAGCGTTTTAGAATAAGGTAGTATTTTTATATTTTTAATTGTAATATATAATTCTCTAATGATGACATTTCCCGTACTATTAAATCTCCAACTTGGGCAGCATTTTCTAGAATATCACTAACTTATATAGGAAATACAGAAAGGCTGTATATTTTTTAGTATCTGAATAACTCTATATTTTGTAAGTAAGAGTGAGAATGACTTTATAAATGAAGTAGCCAATTTGGATTAGAGGAAAAAAAATTGCAAGAATGAAATTCTTTAAATCCGAAATTTATTTGGCAAGATATCTTTCACTATTCGGCGAGATTTTAGCAATATTCGGCAAGATATCTCTAAATATTCGGCTACAGGTATTCGGCCGAAGTATTCGGTCAACAAGCCTTCAATATTCGGCCAACCGAATATTCGGCAAAAGGGCCGAATAGGCCGAATACCGAATAGTGGCCGAATATTCGTCCCATCCCTAATCTATATCGATGAGTTCCCCCCCCCCCCAAAAAAAAAAAAAAAACACAGATAGAACTTTATTCTGAGGTGATGAAATTTCAAGAGCCTAATTCTAAATCTGAAAATTTTAAAAAAAGGTTGTCCCCGGTAGTAGAAAGATGAAATTAGAATGAGACGTTAAGGGAACGTTAAGGTTTTTTTTTTTTTTTTTTTTTGTTAAGAATTTCATAATTTTTGAACAAAAAAATAAGAAAAATGTTTAAAGAAATAAAACTTTAAAGCGAAGAAAAATGGAAATTAAATTTATGTAACATATGCTAATATTTTTTAATAAAATTTAGACACGGATTGATATAAGTTTGATAGATTTCTCGTGAATTTAAGATACTATACTCCTTTTAAATAGCAGAGGCGGCTGTTGTGAAAATTACATTCTACTACGTGCTTAGCGGAAATACGGTCTCAGCTTGTCAAGAAAAGGCAGCCTTTGTTATTTAAAAGGGTATAAGGGTATTTCCAGTGTTTCAAGAGCTGACGTGAAACTATTATTACGAACATCCAAAATTAGTCGTATTGTAGTGAAAGTAATCTAATAGCAAAACTAATAATATAGTTTTATGACAATTCTTCATAAAATCAAAACTGATGTCATTGAGAATAACAATTTATATAAGTTGTTATTCTAAATTAGACAAATCGATAATAAAAAATGGATAGCATTGACATAATCGAGTTGACCTACTAATTTATCTTCATACCTAGAGTATTTTATAAAATACTAAAATCTAAAGTTTTAACTAAGAATCAAAAGAAATTGTCCATTTAAATCTTTATTTAAAAAAGATAAAGCATCTTATTCAAACTATTGAAATTATTTGAAAATTCGAAATCTAAATAATTAAATTAAAAGTTAACTCCTCCCCCTCATTAATCCATTTTGAATATAAAGCTAGGTAGCAGTTATTTCACATTTCACTTTATGTTCTGTATCAGTTCATTTTCTTTGTCAGCAATAAGAGCTCGTATTCTCGCTGTTTGTTTCGGTACTAGTTTTTTGTAGCCAGGCAAATTTTCAGGTTTAACCCGATCAGCAATCGATGGTAATAAAAGAATGCTGAGTTTAAGAGCTAATACTCCGTCAGGCTGACCATCAATAACTTCTTGGGCTTTTTTAACTGAATTTTTTAGGAATTTGCTGTTGTTCATCTTGGGAAGAAACTCTCATACTTTTTCTGTCATGTTTACGTCAGAAAAATCTAACATGAATAAAATGATCAAAATTACGTATATTTAACATGTGAACACTAAATAATTTTAAAAAGCAAAGCAACAAAAATGGGGTGCGGCGCCCCAAACATGCATAATTGGAATGAGCAGTTACAGTTTTTTTAAACTATAGGGGGGCGCCGCCCCCCTGCTCGCTACGCTCGCCAACTCCCCATTCGGTATTGCTCTGCAATCCCGGTTGGAATCGCTTCGCGATGCATAGACGGAACCCTTTCCTGATTGATCTATTCGACTTATGGAGGGAGTGGTCTACCCGGAACCGTTATTTCCGGAAATCTTACACATCAGCATCATTCCAGGAGTCATTCCTTTTAAGGCTAGTTTTTTTTTTTTTTTTTTTGTTTTAACTATAGAAGGACTATTTAGTATGTATACATATCTATAGATCATACATAGGTATGAAAATGTATATTTCAACGACTATTGATGACAGTAGCAGAAATCTTGTTCTCAAATGCATTATCGATTTCCAAATTGTTCATTTACATATCATCTTTCAACTTAGTAAATCGCAAAGTTTTTTTTGTAATATTCTGAATGTGTTGGAAAGTACTTCATAATCTATGCTGTATGTATGATATTTCATTCTTGTTTTAGTTTGCTATCGATATAAATTATTATAAAAAGAGACATTTTCGTGCCGATACCTGCACATCAAAGCTGTTAAAGATATTACTTCAAAGCTTAACTTTTCTATGATGTAAAATAATCGGAAAAATTATGAAAAATCATGCGTTAAGCATAAATTATGAAACTCTTTCCAACACTTCTTGAAATCTTTAACAAAACTTCGTTATCCAGGAAAATTAAGTGTTACTGTTCATATCCAAATATGTATTCCAATATTTTTGAACAGCCTTGTATTTGATCTGTTGGTTGTTCTATTTATATAATCGGGAAATTTAATTTAGCAAGAAAACGCTCAACCGATTGAAATTATCTTTTCAGTAATTTATACTAATACATGGAAACGAACTCGAATACTTATGTTCAATTCTGTAGTTTACGTAGTACCTTTAATGCACGAAAGTATTTTGCTAAAATTTAATTCAAACGAAAATACTCTTTAAACTACTCAAATCGCATTTCCAGAAATTATCATCCAAAGGCAACCATGTATCCAGTTCTTTGCGTGACCCTGTATATCCCTTTATCTATATTCTACTAACATTTCTTAGTAACCTGCATGCAATTCAATGTAAAACTTCATAACTTATTTAAAAACTACCGTTAAGTAAATTACGCCCACCTTTCCGAGATCTTTTGTGTAACCTTGTATAACTAATTTGTGTAAGTATTAGCATTTATACTCATCATATAATATGCATACATTTCATGAATTTTAAAAGAGTATATAATTCCATTTCATCCATCCAACGGCCATCATCCATAATATACATTACTTCGGATCAGGGTTGGAAAAAAACCCAGGTTTTTTCGAAAAATACCAAAAAACCAGTTTTTTTGGTTTAAACTGGGTTTTTTTAAAACATCCTTTCTTTTTACATATACATGCATATTTACTAATAAAAACATACATTATTGGTTTATAACCAGTGTAACTTCATTTAAAATCATTTAAATTTAATAATTATAGTGAATTTATGCTGAAAATAGAAAAAAATTCATTTTTCAAATTAAATAGTTTTAGCAAAAGTCTTAAGTTGAAAGTTTTAACTGTTCTACACAGTGAACCATTGATGCCCTGTAAATCTTTATAAACAATCTTTTGATAACTAATAATAAACATTAGGAAATTTGGATGTAGTTTGATAAATATTCTTTTCCACAATTATTCAAATAATAAATTACAAATAAGATTTTTTCTTTCTGAATGACGATTCGAAGTTAACATATTTAGTCATTAGATTCAGCAGATAGCAGAGGGAAAAAAATTATTATTAAAATGCTATAACTAGCAACCAGTCTTTGTTTTTAATTCTTCAAGAAATTCTCCAAAAAGAAACATTTCTTTTACAGTTTGTGCAAAAACTTAAAAGATCATTGTGTTACATTATTAATTGCATTAAATAATCTGCATTATTAAAAAAATTAAAATATTTTTTATTAAATATAGAATCTATTTTATCTTTGATCAATTCACATGTTTGAAGTTTTTACTTTAGAGCAATAGATATATTCACCAATGTGTACCGATTTTAATCCTATGCATAAAAAAAGTATGTAAACCCAATATATCTAATGCTTATTGCTGAAATAAAGTGTTAAAAGTAAAAATTATTTATATTCAATAATCTGAAATTCGTAAATTATAACGAAAGAAAGAAAATATCATTAAATTTCTTCTAAAAAACAAATTGCCTTTTTTTTTATAGAAAAAACCAATTGGTTTAATCCTATGCATAAAAAAGGACCTAAATCCACTATATATAGTGGATTATTAACACTTATTACTGAAATAAAGTGTTAAAAGTAGAAATTATTTATATTCAATAATCTGAAACATGTAAATTATAAAGAAAAAAAAAGAAAATGTCATTAGATTTCTTTTCTAAAAAAACCAATTGGTTTTTTTGAGAAAAAAACCATTTGGTTTAAACCGTCGTTTAAACCATGGTTAAAACCAATTGGTTTAAACCGTGCCAACCCTGCTTCGGATAGAATATAATATTTGAAATCTTTTGTGTGTCCCTGTAAATCTTATGCACTTCGATTATACCTGAAATAACTCATATTAAGCCTCAGCGACGTATATCAATTTGATTATACATGAAATCGTTCACCATAATTAAAATATGTCGCAAACAACCCCCCCCCCCACTTTATTATTATTTAATGGAACTCTTTTTGTGTGACCCAGTAAATGAATAATAACTATTTTATTTTCACTGCATATTATACAAAATGAATATTTTAGTGAAGTATGTAGATGCATATAAATTTGAATATGTTTGACCTGGTGTAACATCGTTAAAATTCATTTGAAACTATTTTTCCCCATAGACCGTAACATAACGGAAAACTTTTGACTGTCCCTGTAAATAAACTAATCATGGTAGAAACTTCATTTTCAATAGGCTTCATGCTAAGGTAAACGTCAATAATGTCCAAAAATTTCATGGCAATCCAAGTATATTTACGAGAGTTAGAACGCGAACAGACGACAAGAAATTCGAAAGCATAAACACTTTTCAACTTTGTTGGAAAGTTTTAAAAATGAATTAAATTAATACGAGAACAAAATCAAGGTGCATTTACCTTGTGTTCAATATTTCGTTCTTCTTTTTGTATATACGACCCCTAAAAGACGGCAAAAATTTTAGATGAAATAACTGCTATTTTTAAGACAAATAGTTCGATAAAGTTATGCGTATTGAATATTTCTAACTAAGTAGTCCCCCCTCCCCCCCCCCCCCAAAAAAAAAAAAAAACAGGCTGGGAATCGAACCCAAACACTTGGCTTACAGGGCTAATGCTTTACCATTTAAGCTAACTGGGCCGACAAACAGCGAGCATATTTCGCTCAGATAACTTTATTGGTATTTAACATCTGGTTAATCATTTAGACAGCTCAATAGAATAAACCTCAGGTAGAGGAATTCCATATAAACGCTCAGTTAGAAATATTCGTTTCGTGTGATAATTTTACTGATAAGTTTGATTGTGTTAAAAATAAAAGTTTATCTACGTATTCATCGTTTATACAGACTTCCTCTAACCGCTTTTTTCTGTTGAGCAAAATAAATGACAAATCGGATATTATTACCAAAGCTTATCTGAGCGAAATATGCTCGTAAGTTGTTGGCAAAAGCGTATCTGAAGAGTCCTCAGAGAGGGGGGGGAGGGGGGAAGAAATTTTAGAAGAAGAATTTTAGAAATTTGGAAACTTCAATCTGATGCATTGGTCGGAGCTCAGTTTTTTCAATGTGAACCGTGTTACTTCTACTTTTTTGCTTTGGCTCCGGTTGGCTTCTATTTTTTGTTGCTGGTCGGTTTAATTTCTACTTTTTGCTCTGTGTCGCGTTTGGGTCCGGTTGACTTCTACTCAGCTGCAGATCAAATTAAATTCATGCTTTTTTGCTTCGGGTCGGGTTTGAGTTCAGTTGAATATTACATTTTGCTGTTGATCGAGTTGACTGTTATTTTTTAGCTGCGCTTAGCGCATTTAAGGCAGATTGACATACATTTGGGGTTTTAGTCAGTTACAGATTGGGTTTTTACTCTTGCGAGAAGGGTTTTTCCCCTTTCCTTTTTTTTCCTTTCTGGGGAATTCGCGTTTTTTTTCGTGATTCACACACAAAATTTGAGGTTTTTTTGCGACTTTTTACGAAATTCGTGTTTTTTTCCGCAATCCTCTGATGAAATTCGCGATTCTTTATTAAAGTTCGTCCTTATTTGTTATTATTTGGCGAAATTCGCGTTTTTTCTGCGATCCTTTGACGAAATTCGCGTTTTCCGCGATCATTTGAAAAATTTTGCGTTTTTTCCTTTTGCAGTTTGACCAAATCGCTTTAGCACGGCGATTTTACTAAATTGGTGTTTTTTTTACGGCGTTACTCTGGCTAAATCGAAAATATTTTTTGCCAACGATTGACGAAACTGATTTTTTATGGCGATCATTTGTCGAAATACGCGATTATTTTTATGTCCGAATTTTCAGACTGATAACTTTTTTAAATATTTGGAAAATTCGGAAGAGAATCGCCACTGCTCTTGCACCTCGACTTCTAGTCTTTCGCTTGCGGTAAAACACAGTGACAAATCTACCAGTCGATCACTAAAATCGGGTTTTCAGGTATTTTCCACCAAGATATGACTGGCAGACTAGGTGTACTTTAATATGTGAATCGAATTTTAAATAATTCTAGACTTTCACATTGAACTCGATCAGCTTTCATGGTTTGTGCAACCACCTCCCAATTTTTTTTTTTTTTTTTTTTTTTGGGGGGGGGGGGGGGGTAAATATGAGTAATTTTTTGCAAATTATCGAATTTTTAAATCAGTCGTTCATTTTAGGACACCCAGTATATTCAGTAGCTATGCGATGACTGCTGAAAACAGCATTTAAAGAAAATTAAAGCTGGCTACGATATGTCGGTTAGGTGGAATTTCTAGGCCCAACCCTCAAAAACAAATTATTGGCCTAGCCCAGTATAAAAGCTGAAAATTTGACTCGAGCTCGGCCTGCATCCTGCAATTAAAAATTTAAATAATTCATAAAGTACTCTTATTTATTCACATAATTTATTTTCAGATTCTGTTCGAAATTCCTGAATACAGAAAAATAATATTAATAACTATTTAGGCGGCAATTGTGTACACAAACATTAGGTAAAATATGACTTATAAGGAAGGTCTCCATACTGGGCATACTCAGAATTTTATGAAAAAAAATACTAATTAAAGTACTTATGTATGTAATAAAAGATCAGTCAAAATTAGCGGCGGAATCACATTAGAATGTATATAAAAAAATAAAATATTTTTGAATGTTTGGCGTGAAAAAACAAAAGCGTCACGCGATTTGGCGAGCAGCCCTTTTCCTCGCCAAAAGCAAACGTTTATAATGCAACTTAAACTTGTTCGATATTTACAATGCATGTAAATGGTATTTAATGAATTTAAGCATAAACAACGAGAGACTTTAATATATTATATACCTATATGTACATATTGTATTACATCTATATATTACTTGTTGAAGTAGCTATTTAATTAATCACTGGAAAAAATGTTTTCATAGATATAAAAAAAAAAAATATCATTTTGAGAAAAATTATCTTCATACATTTAAACGTATTCAAAAATAAAAGCCACATGTTTCCATAGCCACAAAATCTAATCGACAACTCTCAATTGGACTTTAAACTTGAAAAAATTTAATTAATTTAAATTATGAATTTCGCTTTAAGTCTCAAAGTTTGGTGATTAAATTTGAATATAAATGCATATAAATATCGATATAACAAAATCATACTTAAAACAAACTAAAACTTACAAAACTAATGTTTTTTAAATTAAATTTATCAAAAAGTTCAATATGAAACTTTTTTTTTTCTTTGAAGTGTAATTTGACAAAGTATTTTTTTGAAATTACATTCCTTCGCCAACCGGCGATAAATCGCCAAATAACGAAATTTTCATTATTTTTTATGGATACTGAATGTAGGTTCCGCCGAAATTTTTTTTATAAACGTATATATCCACACGAGAAGAACATTCTGTAATTTTTTCAGATTTTTCGGGATAAGCCCGTATGGAGACCTTCCTTGTTAGACTACTACATTCAAATGAAATCCAGTAAGAAAATCAGTCTACAATAAAACTTGTCGAATGTGGTAATCCCAAACTTTTTTCTATCTCACATGTGTTAATACTTCAAAAATCTCTAATACAATGCCAAAATTAAATGCAATTCATGCCCATCATGAGGGTTCTAAAGGTATGAAATCTTAAGATATTGCGCATTAAGATTTATACGCATTAATTCTTGAGCTATGACTATCGCTAAAATCGCGTAAATCCTACAAAATGCAGTTTATCAGCGTCATCTATTGGGTGATGAACATCAAAACCCATTCAGCAATAACTTGCGTCAACTGGGTCCTAAGTTAGATGAAAATTCGTGCATTAGTTCTTGAGATAGAACTATTGTGGAAATCGTGAAAAATGCATCATAGCAGCACCACCTTCAGTCTGATTTGCACCAAAACATAAAAAAAGCTATTCATGTCGAGGACTAATTGAATCTAAAGTTTGATGAAATTCCGTGCATTCGTTCTTGTGATAGAGGTAATTAAACAATCATAAAAAATGCAGCATAGCAGCGCCTCCTGTTGAGTGATTTACACCAAAACGTGAAAAACGTTAATTTATGTCAAGGACTAACCGAATCGTTTTTTTTTCAACAAATTATTATATATATATATATATATATATATATATATATATGACGATTTAAGGAGAAACTCGAATTATTTCCGCTGGTTAAAAAAAACACACAGTCATGGCAAGCGAGGGAAAAAACAAAAATAATAAATAAATGTAGAAGATCCAATAATTAGTCATTGGCTGCTGTAAGTTCATTTATTTAATTCGTAATAATGAGAACGGGAAAAGCTCCTTTTGCAAAAATTCCATCATTATTTCAGCGAGCCGTCCTCATCGAAGAAGCAACCCAAGAATACCGCCTAAAAGTTAGCCCCCCCCCCCCCCCCTTGAAGGAAAATGAAAAAGTGACTTATGCATTTCGTTTGATCATCGTTTGATCAGATTTGATCAACAATTTTCATCGTTTGATCAACATTATTTAACGAGTTATGATTAAAAATAACCAGGGGGGGGGGGGGCTAACTTTTAGGATTTTTCAAAATGCTCAAAATTAAAAAAAAATTAGCGATTCTTATCAGAAATCGATCGTAGAGATTTGATCAACTATTTTTAGCGTTTGATCAAACCCGGAAGTGCCCCCAAAATCGATATTTTTAATTCCAGACACCTAAAAGTTAGCCCTCTCATGACAGAATTTCGAGATAAAAATGGTGTCATCTAACGTAAAATTACCTCTAGAGATTTGATCGACCATTTTTAGCGTTTGATCAAACCAGGAAGTGCCCCCAAAATCGATATTTTTAACTCCAGACCCCTAAAAGTTAGCCCCCCCCCCATGACGGAATTTCGAGACAAAAACGGTGTCATCTAACGTAAAATTACCTCTAGAGATTTGATCAACCATTTTTAGCATTTGATCAAACCTGGAAGTGCCCCCAAAATCGATATTTTTAGTAATAGACCCCTAAGGGGTTTAGCTCCCCCACTACCTCCATGATGGAATTTCGAGAAAAAATGGTGCCATCTAACGTGAAATCATCTGTAGAGATTTGATCAACCATTTTTAGCATTTGATCAAACCTGGAAGTGCCCCCAAAATCGATATTTTTAGTAATAAAACCCTAAAATTTAGCCCTCCCCCTTCACCTCCATGATCGAATTTCGAAACAAAAGTGGTGTCATCTAACGTACTATTACCTCTAGAGATTTGATCAACCATTTTTAGCGTTTGATCAAACCCGGAAGTGCCCCAAAAATCGATATTTTTAACTCCAGACCCATAAAAGTTAGCCCCCCCCCCCATGACGGAATTTCGAGACAAAAACGGTGTCATCTAACGTAAAATTACCTCTAGAGATTTGATCAACCACTTTTAGCATTTGATCAAACCCGAAAATGCCCCCAAAATCGATATTTTTAGTAATAGACCCCTAAGGGGTTTAGCTCCCCCACTACCTCCATGATGGAATTTTGAGAAAAAAATGGTGCCATCTAACGTGAAATCATCTGTAGAGATTTGATCAACCATTTTTAGCGTTTGATCAAACCCGGAAGTGCCCCAAAAATCGATATTTTTAACTCCAGACCCATAAAAGTTAGCCCCCCCCCCCCATGACGGAATTTCGAGACAAAAACGGTGTCATCTAATGTAAAATTACCTCTAGAGATTTGATCAACCATTTTTAGCGTTTGATCAAACACGGAAGGGCCCCCAAAATTGATATTTTTAACACCAAACTCCTAAATGTTAGCCCCCCCCCCCATGACGGAATTTTGATACAAAAATGGTATCATCTAACGTGAAGGGAGCTCCCTCTAACTCACACCCCTAATGAGTCCCATGTGAGGGAGGGATGTTAGAAGTTTTCAAAATGACAATTCATATTTAATTCTTAGATCTATGGGTAAATAATGGCAAATATAGTGTGACATTTACGTTAAAGGGATTCAATGTAAATCACAAAGTTTATTTTATAGTAAACAGTTTTGGAAAATCGAAATCCAATGAAAAATATGCTTGGGCCCGACTGGTGCTGCCAGTTAAATTTTGGTGAATGCAATTTGCACTTATTTTTTGTTTATTAATCATGGACTAGTCAATTTCTTGCGAAGATGATTTTTTTTTCATTTTTCAGCACAAATAGTGTATTGCTATGTAAAAATAAAAGGTTGCAGCTTGAGTTTAATAATTATTGTATATTTCATATAGTATATTTCAAAACGGTAATTTGTGCAGTAATTTGTATTTCTTTAAATGTGGTTGATTTTTCAATTAACATCAGATGCATGCAGTTTTGGATGTTTTAAATATAAATGTCCGGTCGAATAGAAATAATCGAATACTTATCATAGGATGAGCCCAGTACCACTTGTGTATGTACATATTTTTTTCTAATTTCTTGAATAACTGATACAAAATTACAGAATACTTTATTTTTTCGCAAAAGATTAATTTTGTTTAAATGAAAACCATGAGATTGAAAGTTTTCTAATATGGTTAATGTCAATAGATCGTCTGCTTATTTTGACGGAAGCGTGAAGTTCCCTGAATGTATATGTTATAGCAGAGCAGATGTTTATTTTTTCATTGGAAAACCAAAGCATCGAAAAATCGTCTGTCTGACGAAAGATAAATAATAATATCCGAATTAGGGCAAACAAATTGCAGGTGTGGGTTCCGGCAGAACCCAGCGCTTAAAAAGCCTATGGGGCCGTCCTTTAATCATGTGATGTTTTTTTTGGCATTTTTAACCCCCCCCCCCTCCCCCTTGGTGATACATGGTGAGGTTCAAGACTACCCCCCCCCCCCCCCCAACCCTACATCACGTGTATTTTTTAGTACCTACAAAGAATCTTAATTTTTTTAAGAATATTTATTATAAAATACAGGTTCTAATTCAGGTATCATCAAATTTTATTATAGAAAAAAAAAAAAAAAAAAAAAAAAAAAAAAAAAAAAACTACAATAATAACCTTAAGAGGTAAACAGAAAGGTTGCAAGTTGTTTTGGACTGACATAAAAATAATGAAAGAAATGCGAAAAACTTTTTTGTAGTAATACATAAACATAATTTAATTTACAATGTCCTCAGACCACGGATTAGCAAGACTTTCTTCAACACCAATAACTGGATAAGCATCTTGTAAGTTAGTTGTAGGCACGGTGCTTTGTTGAAGATTCACATCGGTTTCGTCAAGCCACTCGGCGTCAGTGTGACCGTTTTTTCAAGCTAAAAGCAGGCTAGATTCAGACTGACAACAAGCTAAAAATAAATTCGATGGTCCTGCCATCTATCGATCGTCAGTATATCAATAGACTGACAACTATCTTTTAGCCTGAGTTTTTAGCTTGTTGTAAGTCCTACAACAGTCCAGATTTCTTACAACAATCCAAAAACGGTCACACTGCTCGGCGTCATCATTTTCGCATACTACGCAGAGAATCTCTCTCGCGGGAACTTCACTTCGTTCGTTGACTGGCAACGGTGAATCAAGGTCACACTACAAGCCGCTTTCGACTTTGTACGCGTTTGACGAAAAAATAAATACACGAAACGTCGCTTTTTGGTTCAGTATCGCCCGTTTGCCGAAAAAATAAATACTCGTGATATATTACTACACCCCCCTCCCCCCTTGTGATGTTTCGTGATTTTTTTATGGAACCCTCCCCCCCCCCCCTCTCGAGCCTCGCATGATTAATGGACGGCCCCTATGTACAGTGTCTCACATAAGTGATGGGACACTTGTGCTTTACAAAAGGAAACTAATCAAATAAATTAAAAAAACATGTACACATTTTTTTGTGGGTGTGTTTCATACTTAAATTTAGTAAAGATTATTACATAACATACATTTTGTCAAAATATTAAAATATTAATTTAATAAAAATACAAATGTTTAGAACGGAGCAAAAAATAGCTCACATAAGTGATGGGACACCATTATATATGCAACAAAAATCGTCTGAAATAAGCAATAAAAATATTTTTTGGGGTTTTATTTTTACTTAAAAGCAATTGGCAATAATTTATAAAATCGTCTGCAGTATTTCTCTCCAGTTTGTTTTGGAATTTTTGTGTTTTTTAGCTCTGTGTAGCCATGAATGCTAAACGAAAAGAAACTTCGCCTGAAATTCGAAAATTAGTTATTTGCATATTGAACGTGGAAAATCTATTAGAAAAACTGCTGAAACAGTTAACTTGAGTCGTTCAACAGTTTTCAATATCATTAAACGATATAAAAAGAATCATATGATTCAGGATAAAAGAAGACCTGGCCGACCATCAAAGCTATCCAATGGAATAAAGCGAATTATCGTTCAAAATATTAAAAAAAATCCAAGAAATAGTGCTTCAAAAGTTGCTGCTGATTTACAAGCATTATATGGAATAATTGTTAATCCTGAGACTATTAGAAGGGTAATTCGATCTGCTGGATATCACGGTAGAGTAGCCAGGAAAAAATTCTTCGTAAGTGAAAAGAATAGAAAACTCAGACTAGCTTTCGCAAAATCCAACATAAATAAGAATTCTGATTACTGGAATAAAGTTATATTTGCTGATGAGAGTAAATTTAATATATTTGGTTCTGACGGTAGAATCTTGGTGTGGAGAAAACCCAGGGAAGAATTTCGCAAACAGAACTTGGTACCAACAGTAAAACATGGTGGAGGAGGAGTTATGGTATGGGGGTGTATGTCGTCCGCTGGAGTTGGTAATCTTGTTTTTATTGACAGTATAATGGATCAGTACAAGTATATTGATATTTTAAAGCAAAATTTGAAATCTTCAGCACGAAAATTGAACCTTCATAACGATTTTAAATTCTACCAGGACAATGACCCCAAGCACACTGCTCTGAACGTTAGATTCTGGCTGCTATATAACTGTCCTGAAATTATAAAAACACCACCACAATCTCCAGACTTAAATTCCATAGAGAATATTTGGCAAGAATTGGAATCAAGAACACATCATTTCTTCAAACACACCATTTCTTCAAAACAACAACTAAAATCGGTGCTTCAAGAAGAATGGGGTAAAATCACTCCAGAAATCACAAAAAAATTAGTCGAATCCATCCCAAAAAGATTAAATCATGTTTTAAAAGTAAAAGGAAATCCAACAAAATATTAAAACCTTTTGAAAAGTAAAATTTTTGGATAAATATTTGATCGAAAAGTAAGTGTCCCATCACTTATGTGAGCCATTTTTTGCTCCGTTCTGAACAATTTTATTTTTACTAAATAATTATTTTAATATTTTGACAAAATGTATGTTATGTAATAATTGTTACTAACTTTAAATATGAAACACACCCAAAAAATTTTTGCACATGTTTGTTTATTTATTTTATTGCAGTTTCTTTTTATAAAGCACAAGTGTCCCATCACTTTTGTGAGACACTGTATTTATTTTGGAAACAAATGATATCCACAAAAACAGAAAAATATTATGTTAATGATTCAGTACCTACGATGCGATGCGGTGTTCTTTATTTCTGTATTTGAAATTATTTCAGATGATCTCGTAAAGGCAACTATAGATTTGAAGTTGTGCTAATAAAAAGCAAAGAATTTTGGACTCCCCCCTTTCATTACGATATCATATGTTATTTTTTAAACCGTAAAACCACAACTTCCTTAATAATACTGTTATCCATGTCTATTTTTTCAATTGTTTCTTTAGTTTGCAGTGACATACAGATATGGTTATACATTGGTTATTTGCACGATTATTTTATTCAAATGAAGAGGAGTGAGTAAAATATTACCATTTTAAATGAAATAAGTTTGTATCAAATAACACTTACAAGAAATAACTGCTACATAAAAATAATTGATAATTAGAATTTCGAATTCCCATTTGTTTCATCCTCTGTCGGCTGATTATGACTAGTGTTCATTCTAGGTCATTTTTGAAGGGTGCAGCATCTGCCCTTTTTTAAATTTACAAAATGCACCCCGCCCTTTGTAAAAGTAGTAAAATGCATCACTGCTTTTACCCAGATTTTTAATAAATATATTTTTTTTTGTGTAGTATTTCTAAATTTGTGTGCCCAAAAATGATAGGATTTTTTCATTTTTTTTAAGAAAAAGAACATGAAACTATTCAATTATGTTTTAATTTAATTGTAATTTTAATTTTTGTATCATAAAATAGATCAAAATTAATGTTACTTGATTTATCATACTTAAAAATTATGTATTTTCCTGCTTTCTTTTCTTTTCTTCTAAAGGCAATAACAAACTTTTTCGAGCAAAAGTGCCCTTTTCTGTTGCAGTAGTGCCCTTTTTAGTAAATAGCTCCATGCCCCCCCCCCTTTTTTTTTTTCTTTTTTCTCTTTTTAAATAGAGTGAACATTAATGACATCTTAACATCCATTCATTTCTTGATTGGAAGTTAGAAGACCTATTACAGCTATTCTAAAGCCTAATCTGTTAACTTTAAATAATAATAGATTAAAAATTTGTCAAAAGCTAACTAAAATTGTTCTAAACATCTACAGATAAGAAAATGGTATGAGAAGAACAATCTTAAAATAAGCACAATGGTTGTCTTAAAAGAAGAGTTTGTTATTGTGTTAAAATAATGGAATTATTTCCAAGAAAGAATAACACAACATGTTATAAATATTAAATGCAACTTCATTAGATAAAAGCAGGGTTCGATTCAGAGCTGGGTTTTTGCCGGCAGAAAATGTTTTCTGCCGTGCCAGTGGCAGAAAGTGGTTACAACCGGTTTTAATCGGCAGAAACTGGCAACAATTGTCATAAACTCTTTTCATGAAATAATCAGACTTTTATTAGTATTAAATTGTTTACATACATTTTATTCATGATAAATAACAAATAAAATACTGTGAATAGTTTTAATTAAAAAATAAATTTGTATTAGAATTTGATAGACAAATGCACATAAAGAAAGGACAAGAGAAATGTCTTTTGATATTAATTTAAATTTTGTGCCTTAAGTAACAACACTTAGTTGTAGCAAAATTGACTCCTTTCCCAGAAACATTTTCCCAAGGAAGTCCTAGAATTTTTCAAATTTTACATCCTCAATAGTAATAATACCAGCTAGTAACGCTGGTTTTGAAAGGATATTTTTCACCTTTCTTTCATTCAGAACAAAATAGAAAGCAATCTAGATTAAGAATGGTTAGCAAAATTAATCCTATATTATGGAATGCTCATAGTATATTATTACTTAATCCCACAAAAAATAAATTTGTCCTTTCAATATTGTATAATAATTGTATAAGATATTTCATTAAACTTTTTTCTGTTATTTTTGTGTCATAATTATTTACTTATATAATTTTACAAGAACTCTTTATAAATAGTAGTAGATATTTTTTAAGTTGTTGCAGTGTATTATTTATTTAAAAATACTCTGAAAAGTGATGTTAAAATATAGTTTTTTGTATAACTTTTAAATCGAAATCCAATTGTAAAAACAATGATAACAACAGTTAAATTATTACAGCATCAGATTACCATTATGAAAATTTCTGCTTTTCAAGTGACAGAAAATTATTATATAAACAAAGTATATTTATATGATCCTTTTAAAACCTTTTGCTATTTTTAATAACATTAATAACCATTATTTTAAACTTTTAACTGAATTCTTTATATATTAAATACATGTGTGAATTATGAATCATTGCAAGTTAAAGTTCTTATTAATACCAGGGCTAGAAAATTCAAAAAATTTTGAGGTTCCCAGCTGGGAACCTACATGAAAAGTACAGGTTTCCAGATGAAAAATGTAGGTTCCCAATAAAATTTATGTGCGAGTATTTTGACGAAATTTGCCGTTTTTTCGCGATCTTTTGAAAAAATCTGCCGTTTTTACATTATCTTTTGACAAAATCTGCCGTTTTATTGCGATGTTTTAACAAAACCTGCTGATTTATCGCAATATTTTAACAAAACCTGCCGATTTATCGCAATATTTTAACGAAACCTGTCGTTTTTCAATATTTTTTAACGACATTTGCGATTTTTTTTACGAAATCTGCCGTTTTTTCGCGATTTTTTTATGAAATTTGCGTTGCTTCCCAAATTTTTACGATCTTTTGCTGAAATCTGTTGTTTTCTCGGTATTTTTGGAGTAAATTTTCTGTTTTAGCGCGACTTTTTGACGAAATTTTCTGTTTTTTCGTGATTTTTTTAAACATAATTTGCTGTTTTTTTGCGATTTTTTAACGAAGTTCGGACTTTTCCCGTAATATTTTGACGAAGTTACGCATTCCACGGACCGCTCAAGAGTTATATTTTTGCATAATTTATGCGATATAATGCGTGCGTGGATCGGTAGCGATCATGATGATATTTTAGGTTCCCAGCTTTGGGAACCTGAGTGAAAAAATATATGTTCCCAGAAATGATTACTGGGTTCCCCGGGATCCCAGGAACGCTATTTTTCGAGCCCTGTTAATATTATTTCTTAGTTTCTGCCAGTTTTTGCCACTTACTGGCAGAAATTAGTTTTGGCCATGCCGGTTCTAACTGGTTATAACCACTGGTTTTAACCACCCTGGCAGAAACTTGCCAGCTCTGGTTTGATTTAAGCGGTATCGCATTGCAATTTGCGATTCAAATTTAACTAAAATGCGATCCAAGAAATGTATTAAATTGCAATCATTGCAGTGCACATTTCCCACACCCTTTGTTATGTCATGCACACTTAAAGTTAAAATTTAAAGATGTTTTTACACGACATACGTTGTGTTTTCGCTCTCTCCAGGTGTTTATTTACAATGGAAGTACAGAGATATACGATTGCTGGGTGCAGTTTTCCCAGTAAACACACGATTTGTTCCCGCCCTGACGCTGTGATTGATTACTGAATCACTGTTACTCGCTAATCACGGCGTTTGCTCATAGAAGTTTGACGTGCGTGTTGTAGTGGTTTTAAAATGAACACTCACTGTTACGATTCTTTTACTTTATTTATGCATCGAAACAGACAGCACAGATACCGACCCCACTTCTTCGCTTACCGTACACGTTTGTTTCTCTCTCGCTTTCAGGGAGATTGCCGTAGCCACGTGACCATAGCAGCATTTCAGCACGACTGTAAAGAGAAAAAAGTTAGTGAGGGAAATTCAAGATTTAAAAGTTACGTTAGCTATTTTTTACTTGCTATACAAAAGTGTCTAACTGCTATTCAAAACTGACTTTGTATAGCAGTTACTGCTATGCAACTTTCTTTTTCTAAATCAACCCCTGGATAAAAGCAAAATATTGATAGATATTTATCAATTTCATAATGACCTCAAACCATAGAAATTAAACAGTATTTATCAGAAAGTTGAAAAGAGGTATCCTCTTTTAAATTTTAGATGTCATTTTTCAGAATTTTTTTTTTTCGTTTACTCTTCTTAGTTACTATCAATGTGCTTATGTGACTTTTTAACACTTTAGGAATTTTTTTTGTTACACTTAGTCACTTTTTTGGCATACTTTAGTAACTTATTTGTTGGAAATAATAATGTAGTTGCATGCCTGCTAATTTGATTCTTTATCAGATATTACTGCTCCTCCAGTGCTAGTAGCGGTATCAGCAGTCATAACTTAATGATCTCTAAATTTATCCTACATTGTCATTATACTTCATCATAAGTAAGTTTTACAACCATCTGTCTTCGTATTCTGCATTTCTCTGGTCCCAATGGCTTGTGTTTGAAATTGTTTCTCCAGTGCCGGCAGCAGTATTAGCAATCATAACTTAATGATCTCTAAAGTTTTCTTGCATTGTCATAGGGATTCATCATAATTATTTTTTAAACTGTGTCTTTGTATTCTTTGTTTATCTGTTCCTAGGCTTGTGAATATTAAATTGTGAACTTCAAGAATAGTAAACCATTGTGTTATTTGCATCTAAGTGTGTGAACATTAAATTGAGAACTACAAGATAAATATAATAAGATATAGGTGTTGAAATATAGTTAAATAATATGTGATACCCAGTATGCCTATATTATCACACTGTGCATTACTTAAATAAAATATACATATATAATTATGTGTTCTGCTTGGGTATTAGGATTTTTTATTTTGATTTTCAGCTTATAACATAATTTTTCACTTATTTTAATAATATTTAGTAATTTTAAATCTAAAATTTCAGTTGCCAAGTAATGAAATTATTCAATTTTTGGCCATACAGTGATTGTGGACTTATATTTTGAGAACTGCAACTACTTGTTTATATCAATATTTAACTTTAATAGTTTAAGTTTATCAGTTTTCAATCAATAGCTTCCACAATAACCTAATATTTAGTGCCTTTGATCCTTTTTGAATATGAACTTTTAACTTAAAATTTTGCTAGATAAAATTATAACATAGATAACTTTTGCTTTATCAGTTCATTGGGATAAATTTTATGATTTTTAATTTTAACTTTTATATATATTGCATATTTACGTGTCCACCAGATTTTATATATTAAGTTGTGAAATATTTTTCAATTTAATAATCATTGATATATGTGCTGGCTTTTATATTTTACTTTATATTGCAATGGAATAGTAAGTCATCTCCATAACGTTAAATCTTTTGAAAGATTTTAACTACAGTGCATTTTGTAGAATCTTTAAATATCAAATTTCAATAAAGAAATTTTTAAATTCTGATATCAGAAATTGATGCATGAATTTCATGTCCATTTTGGATAATAAGCTTGTATACTTTCACATGTATTTTTGTATGTTAGTTTGTATGTGAGCTATTTCTCTGCAAAAGAGAAAAAGGTGTCTTCATTATATTATAATTATCTCATCTTTTACTTCTTTTAGGAAATTATGTCCACTCTTTGAGCAATACCTCATAAATTCATGTAATTAATGTAAAATTTTATAACCATTCTTATTTTATTTATTATTATTATTATTATTATTATTATTTTTTCTAAGAATGTGCTGTTTTGATTTCTAAAAAATTCAGAAACAAATGTCCATTACTTCAGTTGTTTTGTGCAAGATGTACATACACTGAAATCTGTATAAACTAACCATCTTTAATTGCTACCATTTTCTGATTCGCTTAAACAAGTGTAACGATTTTTAAAAGTACCAAATTTATAGAAGCCATATTTGACGAATGTTTAAATAAGTTGATATAGACTAGTGAATTATGTATTAGGATGGTCAACTTATTAAGTTTTACTGTTTATAATTTAATGCAAGTAAATTAAAACCCTTTATAATTTCAAAAGTATAAAAGGTTAATCATTTAAAATATTGTTTCTATTTTTGATTTTATTAATCAACAATGATTGAATCTTAATCTTCTTAGACTTTAGGGCGTCAAGATGGAGTAAATCAAGAGTGGGTTATTGAAGATACAGTTGGTAATTGGTGGAGACCTAACTTTGAACCCCCTCAGGTAACAAAATTTTATTAATTTAATCACTGGAAAAATGGTAATTTCGTTAAAGGATCATGGGAAATAACACATGCCTGCCAAGTTTTACGCATCAGGCGTAAAACTTGCGCTTACGAGTAATTTTTTATGCTTTTACACTTTGATCAATTTTTTTACACTTTTTTTACTATTTTGATAATTTTCTTTGCAAATATATTTTTCATTCAATATTCTCTTTCATTTTAGTTTACATGGTTTTAAAAAAAAATGAAAATATAGATTTAATTAAGTTATTTTCAACTATAATTGCATAAATAGATACTGCAATTGCGGCGAGATTGATCGATTGATTGTTTTCTAGCGAATATTTGTAAAACTGTTGTTTTTAACCCTTGATTGGCTAAACAGTGCATCAATTTTATGTCAGTTTTGTAGGCGTGGTTTGCTTTTACCCCCTCTTTATCCAACATGCTCAATTAAACTCAACTCTTCCTTTCCTTGATTGGAAAAGTACGTGGATGCGACACAGTTATGTTTCTTTCATCTATCTTGCGTTCCTACCTAAATTTGTTAAATTATTTTACGATTATGTCTAAGTCTAACATACGTAAAAAAAAAAATCATCAATCCTATAAAGACAGGTATACTAAGGAGTTTCCGTGTATAAAGCCATTGGAGAAAGGCCCAAAATTTGTTTATTGTGATTTTTGCCAAAATGATTTTACAATTTTGCATGGAGGCAAATTTGACATTTCCAGACATGTGGGAAGTGAAAAACATTTGCAAAATGCTGAGTTAGCCAATGTTGGTGAAAAGAAAACACTACAGAATTTCTTCAAAGATGACAACCAATCGGCTGTTATTAAAGCAGAATTGTTTTTTGCGAGATTTTTAGTGGAACACAATGTTCCTATTGCTGCAGATGACCATGCCGGACCACTATTTTGAAAAATGTTTCCAAAATGTGACATAGCAAAACAATATGGATGTACTCGCACAAAAACTACTACTCTAGATTAAGAAATGGCATCAAGTGCAATTGAGGATCTGAAAAAGCAGATGCGAAACCATTTTTTGCAGCCTGTGATGGAAGTAACGACTCTGACCACAAATTCTATCCGGTCGTAATAACTTTCTTTAATCCTGTGGAAAATTTAATTGAAAATAGTTTACTATCGATCCCAAATTTAATTGGCAGTGGAACTGGAGAAAATATCAGCAAATTGATTTTAAAAGAATTTGAACACATGAACATACGTTTTGGAAATTCTGTCTTTTATGGCAGATAATGCATATGTTTGCAAGGAAAAAATATGGCGCAATTGCTTTTTTAAAGCAAAAAAATGAAAATTTAATATCGCAGAGTTTCCTCCAGAGGGTTTCAGGGGGGCACTCTGCCTCTCCTGCCCTTTAGTTTAAAAAATAGCGCCCCTCTCGCCCCTCATCCAAAAACTAGCGCCCCACTTGTCATTCATTTAAAAAAATAGCGCCCTTCTTGCCCCACATTTGAAAAAACTGTTAGGGAAAAACTGAAATGTTTTCCCCAACTTAACACATTAACACTGATTAAAAAAAGTTTTAGCAGAGTGCGTTCTCAAAGTGCAGTGAAAAAGCTTTCCCAAAAAAATGAGGATGTAAAATTTGGCATATATTAAAAAGTCAAAAGAATAAAAGTTCTTGTAAAAATTATGTAAAGTATTCTTGCATAAATAAAAAGTCAATATTACTATGGCAGTTCATTTATTGTACTTGAAAAGGTAACATACTTGAATCACATTCGGAGTATATCATCAGAGTTCAAAAACATCGAAGATTTTACTTACAAGAGTTCATAGGAGCGGTGAAGTGGCGAGACCATTTAACTTTTAGAAACTTGAAAAACGAAATACGACTAAATAAACTAAACACAGAATAAATATGAACTTAATATAACAAGCCGGCAAAAATACACAGCTTCCCGAAGACGACGTACCAGCCGGCATCTTCGTATCGTGACTAAAACACATTCAAAACAAGCGAAGCAACCGGAGAACGAAAAAGCATTTATACCTCCGCGTAAGAACGGCACGTGTCGACACACCCCCTTCCAGAAGGATCTGTCGCACGACGATTCGCGGGAGTGGGTGACGTCCGCTAATTTATGCAAGGATTACGTCATTACGATGCTATCGCCTCCTGGCGAAAAGATAGCGAATCGTGTCTTCGAGAAACGAAAGTTAGTGACTGATGTTTAACTAAAGAACCGGGAAATGTAAATAAAGATAAAGTATAAGTCTAAAAGATATTTAACTAGACTGCAACTAAAAATAAAGGATTATCAACAAAACATTATATAATAGGATTAAATTAAGCAAAAGGTAAGTTTATTTTAACAATAATATATATAAAAATAAAGTTATATTTAGGGATGGGACGAATATTCGGCCACTATTCGGTATTCGGCCTATTCGGCCCTTTTGCCGAATATTCGGTTGGCCGAATATTGAAGGCTTTTTGACCGAATACTTCGGCCGAATACCTGTAGCCGAATATTTAGAGATATCTTGCCGAATATTGCTAAAATCTCGCCGAATAGTGAAAGATATCTTGCCAAATAAATTTCGGATTTAAAGAATTTCATTCTTGCAATTCTTTTTTCCTCTAATCCAAATTGGCTGTTTCATTTATGAAGTCATTCTCACTCTTACTTACAAAATATAGAGTTATTCAGATACTAAAAAATATACAGCCTTTCTGTATTTCCTATAAAAGTTAGTGATATTCTAGAAAATACTGCCCAAGTTGGAGATTTAATTGTACGGGAAATGTCATCATTAGAGAATGATATATTACAATTCAAAATATAAAAATACTGCCTTATTCTAAAACACTCTAATATTTATTAATGTCTGCAAATTCCATGCGCATATAAAAAAGGCTCTTATGAAATTCATAACTTATTTTCTATAAAGTAAGAAATGAAAAAATTCATTCATTAGGTGTGTTAATGAAGATTCATTTTCAAAATTAAATATAATATATCACCATTCCAAATACAACGGTACATCTGAAAGCAGAACTGGTGTCAAACTCGATACACATTAGATGACACAACTTGCTTTATGAAGATGGTTTTATAAATATTTTAATATAAATTCTAAATACTCAACAAAAGAATTTTTTCATTCTATAGTTTTCACTTTTAAATAATTATTTGCATAATTACTGACTTAAATATGTAACATTATTATGTATATATTTTTAATTTAATCTTCCTTCCTTCATGTTGTTATCAATTTCTGTTTATGCTTTTAATGCTTATTGAATAAGTGGAATATTGAAGTTGAATATTGTATGTGCCGATTCAAATGTCAAAGATTTTGTTAACATATGCATTCTACTTTAATCATAACCTTTTGCTTTAACGTAATTTGTAATTTAAAGCTTGGCATCTGATTTCAGAACAGTCTCATTCTTACAAATTTGCTTATCACTAGGGACACATACTCTAAATGATCAAATTTACTTCATTAAATATTATTTCAGAAAATATGTCCTTGTGAGTTCTGAGAGAGAGAGAGAGAGAGAGATTAAGAATATTATTGATTTTGGATACAAGAAGTATCAATTGATAGTAAAAGTGAATATATTATATTGAATGTATGAAGACCGATAAAATTAAATATTTTATATGTTATTTTAACTGGAGAAATATATTAAATGAGGCATTGAGAATATGGAAAGCTTGTTAAATCCTAACAAGTGCCCCCCCTCTCAATGTCTCGTTAAAGAACTGCCACAGAAAAATCCTTCTTTCTATAAAAAAAATTCAACAAAACTAAATTCAATTAAACAAGCCAACATTAGCCCTTAAGGCCAAAGACTTGCATGTCCAACGGGACTACTCATTACCAACTTCAAAAAAAATTTCCTAAATTAAACACCTAAAAACTCAACAACTTTTCTTAAATTCTTAAACTTCAAAGACTTAACTCTACCGTTAACGATTAGAGACAAAAAACCAAGAAAAAAAAATTTTTTTTGCCAACTTCACATCTCCTTTACAAATTCAAAAACTTCAAATATATAAAAAATTAAAGTTTTAACAATGGGAAAATTCAACAATATAACAATTATAAATATAAATCACCATACGTACCATCTTACCATAACATTTCAATTTGAAATGCCATTTCACCAGCTTACAGAAATCCGGTCTCTTGACCACAAGAAAATTCATAATATAATTGAACAATTAAAAAAAATTCTTTATTTTTACAATAAAAAATTTTTCATCTCTCCATGTAGCATAAGAAATCTAATAATCTACTTGAAATTGATTGAACATCTGATTGAAAGAGACAAATACACTACGGTCCAATCTTTCATCCCCATACATCATCTAACATAACATAGGTCATTTTCTCAAACCGACATTCGCTCATTCATCCACATAGAAGATAATCAGATGCCTGTAATTAGAAACAATAATTAGTACAACAAATATAAATAATTAAATCAGTCCAATAATCCATAAAACAGTCTCTGAAACAAAAACCAGATATAAAAAGCAAACATAACAATAAATATTTCAGTACCAATTCTTAACTTAATCAAAAATTACAATAATTTCCAAATTTACCACATAGGAGAAACTCAACATTTCCTCAATCATTATATAAAAAAAAAATACTTAACAATAAATTTATTATATTCATAGATTCAACTTTTAATTTATCAAAAAAAATTATACATTATCCAATTATTTAAAATTAAATCTCTATAAAAATTTCTCTCAAACATTGACTAATAATCGGGACATAAGTGGCATTCTCACAACAAACTTAATAAAATAGGGACTTACAAAATAAAATTTTAACATGCCCGCAGTAGATCCTCCGGTAGCGGTTACCCCCCACACGAACTACCTCAGAAGTTCTCTGGCATTTACCTCCCTAGGGGTCACCCACCCGAAACGGAACTGTGGGCTGCTCGAACCCCCAAGAATAGAACGGTAGAAGGCACCATTTCTACCATCGGACGGGAAATTAATTGATCAATAGTCAAAAAGAGAAAAATTTATACCAAAACAAGTGGCCAAGAGACCCAAAAATGCTGGCAAAAACCTTTAAAAACTTTGCATAACAACTATGAAATAGCTATGTACACTCACCATAACATAGTTACAAAATTTTTACACTATGAAAATATTAAACATTGGTACGCAGAATGACAAAAAATCAAAAAAAAAATTTCTTTACAAAAGTTTAATTACAAAAAAAAGAAATTCATTTTTCAAAAACAATTTGAACAAATTTTAATAAATCATTCTTAGTTTGTGGTTTAGTAAAGACATCACTGAGGTTTGACTTGCTAGAGACATATTCTAGTTCAAAAGCATTATTATAAATTAAATCCCTAATGAAAAACAATTTAACATCTATATGACGTGATTTATAATTCTCAATAGGGGATTTTACAAAATTTATAGCAGCTTGATTATCAGCATATAGTTTAGCCTTTAAACATAAGTTACGTATGATTTTCCTATCTCGGCACTCCATCATAATGCGATCAAACCAGACCAGGTTTTTCGAGGCCTCGGTCATGGCCACAAATTCTGCTTCCATAGTGGATAAACTGGCACATTTCTCTTTAAACGTGCGCCAGTCCACTGGGGAACTGTCAACCATAACCATCTGCCCCCCTACCGATGTTCGATCGTCTCGATTCGCTGCAAAATCAGCGTCAGTATAAGCAATTAACTTTTCTGAATTACATTTTAAATGAAGACGGTAGTGTCGAGTAAATTTTAGGTAACCAAGTAACCGCAATAAACCATCCCAGTGATTAATTCCAGGATTAGCTTGAAACTGACTGAATATATTGACTGCATAACTGATGTCTGGCCGGGTTCTACTAGAAATAAACGATAAACAGCCCAGTAAACTTCTATATGGAAATTTAGACATATATTTCTTTTCTGATTCAGAGAAAGGACAATCAACTTTAGAAAATACAACTCCTTTGCTAATTGAGAGAGAGGAGATAGGGATTCTAAAACTCTTAAACCTTTCACATACTTCATCAATATAGCTTGATTGATGGATACAAAGTGAATCCCCCTTTTCTTCAAACTCTACTCCCAGGAGCTTACGGGTTCTACCTAAAAATTTTATATCGAAATAATTACCCAATAATTTTAAAACTTTATCAATTGCCTTCTTGAATCTTCCAAAAATTACAAAGTCATCAACATATAAAAGCAACACTATGTCTGTCCCAAAAATATAAGTACAATTACATGATTCAAACTTTTTAAAACCAATATCAATAAGTACTTTATTCATCTGAAAATACCATTCTCTTCCACTCTGGTGGAGCCCGTACAGCGCGCGATCCAGCTTGCAATAAAGATGTTCTTTACCGGGAACAACGAAACCGGGCGGTTGTGACATGTAAACGGACTCCTTTAGTGGGGCATAAAGGTAGGCGCTCGTTACGTCACACTGAACGTGTGACCATCGGCAATACGAAACCAAGAGGGAGAAAAAAAATCGAATCACTCCAAAATTAACCACAGGGCTGAAGGACTCATCATAAGATTCGCCCTTCACTTGCTTAAATCCCTGGGCTACAAGGCGTGCTTTAAAACGAGCGATTCGTCCCTTCTCATCCCGCTTGATCGTATATACCCACCGGCATCCCACAGGAGTCACGTTCTTTGGTAATTCTTCCAAATGCCAAACCGACCGTTCGTTCATTACACCGATCTCCTTTTGCATCGCTGCAAGCCACATATCACGCTGCACGGACAGAGAAGCTTGTTTATATGTCCTAGGGACAACTATGTTGTCTAGTCATGCTGAGGGAGCTATATTGGAAGTCCCTGGGCTATCGGAACCGGTATCTAAATTTATAGGGATATAACCATTATAAGTATTACTTCCATGAAAGTCGAAAATGTCTGGGTTAAACCTGATATTATTTCTGTCACAATACCGTTCCACATCTACAAGTGATCTTAATCTTTGATTTGACCCCTCTTCAAAATAATAAATATCCGTCCTATCTCCAGTTTTTCTCTTTACGGGTTTACGTAACCACCTGACTTCTCTTTTGGAGGAAACAGGGGTCTCGCTTTCATCAGAATCTGACTCTGATTCAGTGGTCCCCTCCCCATCAACCCTGGAGTCAGATGGTGTGCTGGAGGGACTCAAGGGTCTCACAGGGTCTACCTCCACTGCACCTTCACTCTGACTATCGCCAGGATCGATGGAAAAAGGATCACAGAAATCCGGGCCCATCACGACTCCACTGATATCTGAAGAATTATCGGATCCTGGGATTTCTTTAAAAGATACACTTATAGATTCAACAATTTGGTCGGTTTCAGGGATCCAGATTCGGTATCCTCTAGTATTAAAAGCATACCCGACCAAATAACCCTTTTTCGCCTTAGGATCTAACTTTGATCTTTTCTGATGGGGAACTCCTACATAGGCCTACATTCTGCTGGGGAGAAAAGGGGTTGGTCACTTCGTGATGAATGCCCTTTTCTTCGAAAAAGATCTTAAAATTGTCATTGACGAACTCACCCCCGTTATCCGTCTTAAAATTCTTTACTTTATGACCCAAAAATTTTCTGAACGTATAATATGTGATTTAACAACATCAAAAACGTCGGACTTTAATTTTATTGGGTATACAAATACTCTACGAGAGTGGTCGTCCATTATTGACAAAAAGTACCTTTCTCCATTTCTCCCAGCAATACGACACGGTCCCCAGACGTCAGCACTTAAAAGGTCTAAAGGTTTTTCAAAACGAATACTGCCAATGGGTTTAAATGATGGCCTTCGAAACTTATTAATTTTACAAACTTCACAAAAAAAATTATTATCTTTTAAGTTGGTTAACCCTTGAACTCCATTTTCTTTAAAAGTGTGAACCAAAATTGATGGACTAATATGGCCAAACCTCCGGTGCCACAAATGCATTTTATTTAGTCTATTAAAATTACTAACAGAATTTAATTCAAAAGACACATTTTTATTTAGTTTAGGAGTTCTAGGATATAACTGATAAAAACCACCTTTTAAATAGGCCTTAAATAAAATATCGTCTCCCCTCATGATGTCTATTACTCCTTTACCACCCGTAAAAGACAATCCTTTCTTATCCAACTGAGGACCGGAGATCAAATTGCGTCTTAACTGGCTAGAATATAAAACATCAGTAAATGTAAACATTCTTTGGCCAAAGTGCAATTTTATTTCTCCTTTCCCTCAATTGGAAAAGATACCCCCTTTACGGCAACATTTAATTTCTCATTATTTACTTTTTCAAATTTAACAAATAAATTTCTATTACTTGTGAAATGATGCGATGCACCTGAATCAAAGATCCAGGTGTCATCATCTAAAACATCACATAAATTAATATGAGAAATAATGTGAGTA
Source organism: Maratus speculifer (assembly GCA_964019185.1). Classification (NCBI taxonomy): domain Eukaryota; kingdom Metazoa; phylum Arthropoda; class Arachnida; order Araneae; family Salticidae; genus Maratus; species Maratus speculifer. The sequence goes on along the minus strand of OZ025289.1, from coordinate 101,453,845 downwards.
AACTTACGTGAACTGTCCGAAAACTCACTATTCACATCTCGTCTACTTCTATCATGGCGTCGCCTTGCTCGATAGGGGTGGTCTCGTCTAGGACTGGGTGATCTGGAACTCGATGCTGTTGTCACTCGACTGGAACTAGTCTGGCTATCAGTTGACTCCAGGGATCTCCTACGAAGATCATCCGGACGTTCACGAGATCTGGATACAGAAGAGGACCATCTAGAAGTCGATGGCTTTATATGTAGAAGAGGAATCCTTTCCATAAGTTGACGTTGACTGCTTTTCTTTACATTTTTTACTTGTATGTCCAGGCTTCCCACATCGCCAGCATATTATTTTCTTCTTATATTTTCGTTTTAATTTAGTAACATTAGCAGTTGGAACAACTTTAGCATTATCCATGTCTCTCACTTTAAGTCTGGTTTCCTCCGCCACCAGCTCCATTACTATTTTATCAAATTTAAAGTCTGTTTCCGGCCATCTTAGAATATTCTGCACCACACTGTCAAATTTTCTTCCCAGATATCTAAGTAACTGAAAGTTCACATAAATTTCACTAAAATCCTTATCCTGATCTCTTATGACATTTAGCAGCCTTCTCAGTCGGGTTGCATATAAATTAATAGATTCATTTTCCATTTGTTTACACTCTATTAAATCAGTAAAAGTCTTCATATGAAATGCTCTTGAGTCTGGATAAAAATTTAACTTAAGTCTTCGCCAGGCGTCTACAGCATTCGTACAGTCTGCAATAATTCTCTTATAATCATTCTCTATATTCAAAAATATTACCGACAATGCTTGACTGGATTTCTGTTTAAACTCATTAACATCTTTATCAGTAACCGTAGCACTAAGTTCCAAGAACTCCTTTCCAGATTCCACAACATACCACAAACCCTTTTCTATCAAAACATATTTAATATCAACATTCCAATTGGCATAATTCAATGCATTTAATTTTTCTATATTATTGACTGCCATTTTTAAAGATTCTATTAAAAAATGTTAAAATTCAATTCAAAAACCAAAACAAACAAAAATGTTAAAAAATTTTCAGTTAAAAATTACTTCTTGATCTGCATGAAACAGGAAAAACATCACAGTCTCTTTTAAATAATTTATAAAACTGAAAAAAAAATATTTAAATCTTCGGCCCCCCCCCTCATTTATTCAACAATCTTCATTAATTCTCTCACTATTTTTAACTTAGGAGTAGGGCCACATCGTTCCTTCACTTAAATGCACTTCAAAAAAAAAAAAAAAAAAAATTATAAAAATATTTCCAAAAACATATTTCTTCTTATATTTAATTCATCCTCTTATGGGTCACAGCCCATAACCTTTACTGGTTAGGGAAAAACTGAAATGTTTTCCCCAACTTAACACATTAACACTGATTAAAAAAAGTTTAAGACCGATAAAATTAAATATTTTATATGTTATTTTAACTGGAGAAATATATTAAATGAGGCATTGAGAATATGGAAAGCTTGTTAAATCCTAACAAAAACGCAGCCCTCCAGCGATGATCCGAACGCGCTATAGTGTGTAAGTTACGCGAAAAATCGGTGACGGGAGGCAAAAAATTGTGCCTTACGCGTCCCGTGGGATGGGTAATTTCGTCAAAAAATCACTTAAAAAACAGCAAGTTTCGTTAAAAATCGCGAAAAAACGACTATTTTCCGGCAAGATTCGCAAAAAATGGCTAATTTTGTCACAAAATTTCACAAAACGGCATATTTCCTGAAAAGATCGACGAAAAACGACAAATTTCTTCCAAAAATCGCAATAAACCGGAAAATTTTGTCAAATGAGTCGCAAAAAACGACAACTTACGTCAAAAAATAGCGATAAAACAACAGATATCGTCAAAAGATCTGCGAAAAAACTACAAATTTTGTCCAAAAATCACAATAAAACGGAAAATTCTGTGAAAAGTTCCTTTTTTTCGAGATATTTTCATGAGATTTGTCGTTTTTTTTTTTTTTTTTTTTTTTTTTTGCAAAATATGCCGTTTTTATGCGATCTTTTTAACAAAAACAGCTGTTTTTGTGATCTTTTAATAAAATTTGCCATTTTTCACGATTTTTTAAGCAAAATATGCCGTTATTTGTGATCTTTTAACAAAACCAGCTGTTTTTTTACAATCTTTTAACAAAATTGGCCGTTTTTTTGTGATCATTTAAAAAATTTACCTTTTTTTTTTTAAATTCTTTGATAAAATTTCTGTTTTTTCACGACTTTTTGAACCGCTAGATTCTAGATTCAACTCTATAAAAGTGCCCTTAAAAATGAAAAAGTGCCCTTTTCAGAACAGTAGTGCCCTGCCTTTTTTTAAACCTGGGGGAAACTCTGATATCGTTAGGCTGTGCATGCCATTTAGATAATCTTGCAGTTAAAAGGGTGCATCAGCTTTGCCTGTACATATTGTTGAAATCCTTGTGGGCATTTACTATTATCTAAAACAAGTTGGAAATTGCACGTGAAGCGTAGCAAATGAGGTGCGTTCGTACGATAACGAAGTTTTAAAAATATTACTCTCATATACCTATCTCATAAAATTGTAAATAGTGAATTACAATTAAAACGCTCATCAATGTTCTCCCTATACCGTTATGTAATGGAATACTCTTGTGTGGCCTTGTAAATCAATAACAAACGTTCTTTGCACCACAAATCATGTAAAATGTATATTATAATATGTACTTTACAGTTGCATATAAATTTTACTAATTTCGATTGAGTGTAACACCATTAAAATGCATTTGAAACATTTTTCCCCACTGTCTGTAATCTAACGGAATACATTTGATTGTCCCTGTAATTGATCTATGCATCCGATTTTCATAAAATTTGAAATAACTCGACAAAATTATGTAATAATTATGTATTTTAAATTTCAAATGATTAAAATGCATTTGAAACTTTTTCCCCCATTGACCGTAATGTAATAGAATACTTTTGATTGCCCCTGTAATTGATCTATGCATCCGATTTTCAAAAAATTTGAAATGACTCGACAAAATTATGTAATAATTATGTATTTTAAATTTCAAACGATTTGGTTGGGTAGTTTTTGCGTTGTTATATGCGGACAGACGGACGGACTGAACGACCACTATAGGTGCTATGTATTTACATAATTACGAACGCACTTAAAAAGTGCAAAACATAAAGAATCATTGAAGCAATTTCAATTATTATACAATAAAGAAACAAAAAAATCCTCAAACATGTATGTACTTGCTGGCTCTCTCTAGGTAGAAGCATTGCTCATATTATTGAACAGTGGGATCCATTATTGAGTTTTTTCACAAATATGGCAAAATCTCAACATAATAAAATGCCTTCTAATCTTTCAACTTACATAATACCCCAAAAAAAGCCTAGTGTTGCAGTTTCAGAAAATGTAAGTTGCATGTCCAATAGAATTCTTGATACAAAGTCTGATCAAGTAATGCAAAAGAATGATTTTACTCAGGGTAGTTCAACCAAATGGAAAATTAGTAGCAGTGTTGATGCAGATGCAACATCATCTAAAAAAAGTAAAACCAGAGAAAAAAATTCGAAAATGAACCAAAAATTAATAAATCCAAAGCAAGAATTTTGTCTAAAGAAGAAAGCTTTTTGTCTAAAGAAGACAGGGATGGGAATTTTCCGCTTTTTGGCGGATTTCCGCTTTTTTGTTATTTTGATAAGTTTTAGATTTTTTACCCCAAAAATTCCGCTTTTTCCGCGTATTTCAGAAATATGTAACAGGGATGACGCGGTATAGCGCGTAAAATAAACAAAAAATCGGCGACTGGACGCTAAAAAATGGGGCTTACACGTCCCGCGGGACGCGTAATTTTCGTCATATAATCGCAAAAAGGCAAATTTCGTTAAAAAACCGCGAAATAACGAATAATTTCTGGCAAATTTCATCAAAAAATTTGGGAAAAAATGGCTAATTTTGTTACAAAATCCCGAAAAAAAGTCGGTTTTCCTAGAAAAAATGACAAGTATTGCCCAAAAATCGTGATAAAACGGAAAATTTTGTCGAAACATTCGCGAAAAACGGTAAATTTTATCAAAAAAACGGTAATTTTCTTTAAAAGATTGCAAAAAAACATTTCGTCAAAAGATCGCGAAAAAACGATGCATTTCGTCAACGAATCGCAAAAAAGGAAATTTCACTAAAAAATAGTGAAATAACGAATAATTTCCTGTAAATTTCGTCAAAAGATTCGCGAAAAAATGGCTAATTTTTTACAAAATCTCGAAAAAAAGGCATATTTCCTCAAAAAATCGCGAAAAAACGACAAATTTCGTCCAAAAATCACGATAAAACGGCAAATTTTGTCAAAAAATTCACGAAAAACTTTTCATGAAAAAAATCGTGATAAAACGGTAACTTTCGTCAATGTATCGCAAAAAACCAGCACATTTCGTCAAAAAATCGCGAAAAAACGGCAAATTTTGTCGAAAAATCGCTTTAAATCGCAATTTTCGTTAAAGGGGCAAGAAAAGAAAGTTAATGCCTAGTGGCAAGAATTTTTCTGTTACAAAAATTTACTTTCCTGCTTCCAAATTATTCTTTTTGCCGCTCTAAAAACATATTTTCCTGCTTCACAATCTTTTTTTGATTGTTTCAAATCCCCCGTGGCAGAATGTGCGCGACACTGCGACAGGCGTCGCAGACTTTTAAGGACCTCTGCAGACCACGGACGTGCTATAGTGCGTAAATTATGCAAAAAAATCGGCAATGAGACGCAAAAAATAGCTCTTATGCGCCCTATGGGACGCGTAATTTCGTCAAAATATCGTGGAATAAGCCCGAATTTTGTCCAAAGATCGCGAGAAGAAGTGCAAATATCATCGGAGCATCGCAAAAAAAACGGCAAATTTCTTTTAAAAATCGCAAAAAACGAGAAATTTCCTCAAAAAATCTCGAAAAAAGTCCGAATTTCTTCAAGGGATCGCGGGAAGAAACGACAATTTCATCATAACATCGCTAAGCAATATCGCAAATTTCGTTAAAAAACCACTTAAAAACGGCAAATTTCATCAATTAATGAGATTTCTTTAAAAAATTGTGAAAAAAAATTAGATTTCGTCAAAAAATCCCACAAAGACAGATTTTATAAAATATTGTGAAAAAAAACGGCAAATTTCGTCAAAAAATCCCGCAAAAAACAACAGATTTCATCAAAAGATTGCGAAAAATGGCAAATTTTGTGAAAGAATCTCGAAAAAACGAGAGTTCGGAAGAAAATCTCGAAAAAAGGACAAATTTCGTCAGAAAATCACTATGAAACAAGATTTCGTCAGAAAATTGCGAAAATGCGGCAGATTTTGTCAAAAGATCGCAGAAAAATGGCAGATTTTGTCAAAAGATCGCAGAAAATGGAAGATTTCGTCAAAAGATCGCGAAAAAGCGGCCAATATTGCCAAGAGATCGTTAGAAAACGGCCAATTTCTTCAAACGATTGCGAAAAACGGGCAATTTCGTCAAAAGATCGCGAAAAACTGCCAATTTCGTCAAAAGATTACCAAAAAAACGCAAATTTCGTCAAAAGATCACGAAAAACTGCCAATTTCGTCAAAAGATTACCAAAAAAACGCAAATTTTGTCAGAGGCAAAAAAAAAAAAAAAAAAAAAAAAAAAAAAAAAAAAGACTGCCGAAAGTAGATTTTTATATTCCTCTTTTTTTTTTCTTTTTGTAAATGAGGGAAATAATTTACACATACACACACACATATGTTGCCATAATTAATTAGCACTACAATCAGAGCCTGATCAAGCTGAAGTTGGGCCCAGGGCCTTTATAAAAATTGGGCCCCCCTACCTACCCATTTTCGGCGGCACTTTCAGAAAAAAAGGTTTATTTGATGAGTTGACAAAGTTGTTTGGGTGAAAAGAGCCTAGATTAAAAGCTTCTAACAATTTTATTGATTCATTTAGAATATTTAAATTTACTTTTCATATTTTATAAAACAATATTATTTGAAAAGTATTTGATTAAGGGAGAAAAAATCAGAAAACATAATTTGTGGGCCCCTGTAATTGGTGGGCCCAGGGCCGAGGCCCCGGAGGCCCGTGCATTAATCAGGCCCTGACTACAATAGCATTAAGAATGTATTTATATAATACGCTGCATCTTGCAGACCATTTTTGACAAGATTATAAGCGTTGCAGACATTTGAATGTAGTTCTGCCGCTGGGTTCAAATCTTTCAAAGTGAATGTAACTTCTGATAACACCTATTCATTAAACAAAAAGTACCCCCCTACTTGTGGTGCAATTTTTCATTCGCGCGTGTGAATACAATATGGTGCAATTTTTCGTTCACGCATATTTTCAGTCTTTTTGCTTTTTTGCAGTTCCCATCCCTGAGAAGAAAAAGTTTTCATGTTTTTATCTTTTGCAGAAATGAAAGGATATGCTCTTTTTTTACAGAATATTATTCCAACATTTGACAGATATCATTATATTTAGTAGAAAATTCCGACATTATAAAATATTGCGAGTTTCAAAGAATCGCAGAAAAAACACAAATTTTGTGAAAAAATAATGGAAAAACATAAATTTCTTTAAAGAATCAGAAAAAATCAATTTCTTTAAAAAAAAATCACTGAAAAAAAATGTGAAAAAATGATCAATTTCTTAAAAAAAAATAGTGAAAAAAAAACAAAAAAAACAATAGATTTCATCAAAAACTTGTGAAAAATTGATCAATTTCATCAAAAAATCACAAAAAATGACCATTTTTGTATGATTTGCATTAAATTTATTAAGAGATCACTGTAAATTTATCAAATCCATATTTTTCTACAATTGTATATTTTAAACAATAGCAGATATATGTAATGATGCAACGAATAGTGGTTTGGCCGAACAATTGAATTTCAAATATATGGCCAAGTAGTCATCAGGGTTCTCGCTGCCGTTTGCCATTGTGCCAAAATGCTTCATTTGGCAAGTAAATGAACAATCAAATTCGCCAAATTACGAGTGCTCAACTTCTGCTCTTTTTGTTTGTTAGTGTATGTGGTATGCCAATCCGTAACAAATGAGATTCTTATCCATATTACTGAACGATTGTCACTTTACATATTCAGTGAAATCGTGTCATTTACATCGCACTACTTATAAAGATACTAACTCAATACCAATTAATTTTAGCAAAGACACATAAAAAATTATGCGATAGGCATTTCTCTATTGTCAATCACTCTCTATGCACCATCCGGTAAAAATGCAAACAAAAGTACCTTCTTTGAGTGCCAAGTAAGAAAAGTTTCGCTAGCATGTGGTGTTGAAATTAGCCATTTACCATACTATTTATTAGTTGTATGCAGAGTATCATTGGCAAGTCAATTTTTTTTCTATATAAGAGTCGAAATCTGTTAGGAACGTTTAATAGATATATTAACAAAGACAGCTGTTTATAAATTTTATTTATACTGCTGGAAGAATGCATGAAAAATTGACATATATAGGGAAAAAGAGATACAACAACGGATCAAAGATAGATTTTTCAGTACTTCAAGCTGAATAAATTTGGGTTATATTTTTTCTTTTTTTTCTTTTTCTATTTAGCTAAGGTTTCTTATTTGCTAAATTACTAATGTTGGTCATAAGCCAGCGAGAATCCTAGTAGTCATCTAAATACTTACGCCTAACATGGCAGCCATAATTTGCTTTTTTCGAAGATGAGTGAAATTCGGATTCATCACATTTAGCATATTATATAAATAGGTTAAAAACATGTTAGTATTCAGATATACAATATTTGGTGCTTTTTAACGTTGCTAGTTTTGTATTCCAAAAACATGTTGTTCATCAGGTTACTAAAGATTTTAATTTGTTTTAAATCTAACAATAAAATCAGAGTACAAATACAGCATTATATATTTTTATAACATTATTATGTTTGATCAATTAAATAATGCTTTTTCATTTAGTATTTTGAAATTGTCTTTAATTTCAGGGCTATTATGGGTCAGGGAAAAAATAGAAAAGTCAATGAATTTGAAGTTTTAGGTAAAAAGTCAGGGAAAATTTTAAATATTTCAAGTGGTCAAAGAAAAGCCAGGGATTTTTTTATCTACTCTTTTCCTACAAAATCCTAATCATCATAAATGAAGAAATTTGTCTTAAATAAAAATTTGCAAATTCCTAAATGCCTACATATCTTCCATAGATGCCATTTTATGAATAAAATAAATCTGTTTTGAACCAAAAATTAAAAAAAAAAGTTTCTAATTTTGTATTATTTACAAATATTACTAGATCATAGGTAATTATAATTTTCGGGTCTAAGTATATTTAATTTATGAGTTATAAGCCAGAAATTAGGTTAAGTAAAAACAATTTCTGTAAAAAGTTATAAAATGTTATTGTAAAGTGTATTATTTCTTAAGAAAGTGAAAAAATTATATTTTTATTTCTTTTCAGTATCCATATATTCCTCCTCATATTACAAAACCAAAAGAGCACAAAAAGCTGTATTTAGTTCAACTTCCAGAAAAAGGTATTTCTTCATATTCTTTTTGTTTAAATTTAATTTTTAAAGTAATTGTTTTTAATATTTTTTCCCATATTACATAGCAATGCACAGTCTTTGAAAAAATAGAAAATATTGTGTATTAATTTCACCAAAAAAATTAGTAGGAAAATTTAACCTGGGAGAACTCGCTATGAGAATTTCTCTCATGGTGCCCAATTCTTTTCTTTTACTTTACAGTCACTTAATATCAAATTTTTTGTTTGGCTTAGTATTTTTATTCAAAATAAGGGTAAGGTAATCGAAATCACATTTTGAAATTTTATTAAAAAGAAAAATAGTCTTAAAAAGGGTACGATGAAGAAAGAAAATCTCATGTGCTAGTTCTCGCGGGGTTAAACAACCATCACTTGGGATTGGGAATATCAGATTACTGTTATTTATTTATTTTGTAATACTTTTTAACCCACTGACCATCGAGCAGGATTTGCAATGTCGTTTTTTCTTTAATTTATAAAAATGCCTAAAAAAGAAGTATTTTTCAAACATGACATAAAAAATTTAATTACAGTTATTTACTAATAAAATAACATCATTCTTTATGTGTGCAATGGCTAGTGAAATCTAGCATGTACTAGGCTCAACATTTTTGTGACACTAGCCCAAAGGGTCTCATGATGCACCTGACATTCAGAATTTTAAAATTCTTATAATTAGTTGAGAAATTAATTGGCAACTGAAACTATGTCTCATAAAAAAAAAAAAAAAAAAAAAAAAAAAATCATCAAATGGTCCAATTAATAAAAGTATTCATTTCTGCAAAATCACAGCCTTGCTTATCTAGGCCTATCTTTAAACTCTGTTTAATAATATATAAATTTTATAAAAATCAACCTGCAATTTTTTTGTTTTATAAAAAAAAAAAATTAGATTTTTAAAAAGACTTGCATTGTTGAAACCTAAATTTATTAGACTAATGAAAATTAATAAACTAGTCGATTTCCAACTTTCTGATAATTTATAACATATAATAAAGATTTCAAAAATTAAGGGGTATAATTGAGATTTTTCTGTATGTAATTATATATATATATATCATTAAACTTCTTTTTTGCCACAGGGTGTCTACACAAACTGAAAATCGGGGAATTGTGGAAAAATCAGAGAAAAGTCTGGAAACTTTGTAAAAATACTCAAAAATCGGGGAAATTGTCTATATGAAAAAGTATTTGCATTTTTGCCTTGCCAACGAGACTGATTCATCTGTTTTATATATCATAATTTTTTCCTATGCTGATTGGCCGCTCCTAATATTTAAAAAAAGATATACATGCTATAAATTTTTAATATTTAAGGGTGTATTTCGATTCAAACTGCTTGTTTTCTGATTTATTTTTGAATTCACTTTTGCTCTCAAACACATGAAACTCACAGATTCTCTTATTTAGAAAGTGTACAAGGTGCCGTAAAAGTCAATTCTTTGATAAGTGTACAAAATATTGCAAAAAAAGCAATCAAAAACGGAAATTTGAACCGATTTTTCTGAAGTGGGAGATAAGGGAACGAAAAAAAAGGGTCTTCCAGAGAAGTTAATTGCTTATAAATCAAATTCTAATGAATTGAGCGTAAAAAGACTTTACTCGGCACCTCATACGTCCCTTCAAGAATCCCCTCAGCAAGTTTCATGATTCTACTTTTAAAAATGTGTCTGAAATTGTATCGGAAAATTTCGAGCTGCTGAAGGTGGAAAAGCGTTTTTTCGAATACACCCTTAACACAAATTATGGTGATTACATGTCTGTTCCTATACTTGTGCTGTTCGTACTTGTACTTGTGCTGTTTTTATACCCATATACAATAACATTCTATCATTTTGTGCACATATATTTAAAAAGATCAAAGATTTACATGGCAAACAAGTAGATTTAAGGAGGAATAGAAAAAGGAATCATGCAAGACCAAGCTAATCAATGAATGCATAGCAAATATATGAATGTTATTTGACATAAGTCATGCTAATTTAGAATGGATTACAAAGAGAATCTGAGAAAAAATTGTGTTTTTCTCAGTAGACATTTTTCTATTTTTGAGAAAAGATCAAGTGAACGGCAGAAAAAAATTGCAGAGATTGATAAAAGCTGTTTCATCTCAAAATTCTTCTACGTTATCAACAGCATCTTTTTTGTCAACAATGAATAAGACTGAGACACTAAAAGGAAAAACTCTAATGAAAACTGCAGAAATTGTTTTTTTTTTTAACGTTAAAAGTAGATAGGTAAAGATGAAAAAAGACGAAGGTCTGTCATAACACCAAATGTTGCTGTTGCAATGACACGAGTAATATAGTAAAGTCAACAATGTTATTTGCCTCTGTCTTGAACATGGCTTATGGTAGTGATAGTGCTGCAGACTGTTACAAGAGTAACGAAATTTAAAAATCTGTAATTCTTTTAAGAAGTACTGTTCATTGTGAATGTCAAAGTTTACATAATGAAACTACGCCACAGTTAAAAATGAAGTTTATTGCTTCAAAACCCAAAGTTCATTGGGATGGAAAATGATTACCAGATTTATCATTAAATGAAACAAGAATGGTAGATTGTTTATGAACGTCAGTTTTCTCTTTGAAAGATAATACTACTTGAAATTCCTGAGTTGTTATTGGTTACAAGAGTAACAGCAGTTATTGCAGCTTAATTTTTACAGTAATGAAACTTAGATTCTTGCATTATTGCTGAGTGTTTCAACATAACTTCCTCAAATACAGGTAAATTCAAAGGAATATGTATTCTTCTTGAATATAAAACTGGACAAAATCTTCTGTGGTTAGCCTCTAGACCACAAATGTTACTCTTAGATATATTTAATCAGACATGCTCAGGGTTGGCATTTTTGCCGGCAAAAAGGTATTTTTGCCGAGACAGTGGAAAAAACTGGAAAAAACCAGGGAAAAAATGGAAAAAAACGGCAAAAATGGAAAAAACCTGTCTTTAATGTGTAATAAAATCTGCACGCTAATAAGGATAGTAATGGTATAAACAATTAAATTTAACAGTGTATTATTTAATATTTTAATTTCATTTGCTAATTAATTAATATTAAATATTTTAAATCTTTATAAAATAGGTGGGATTCAGTCTTACTTAGGAATTTAAGAACAAAATAAAAAATTACATATCTAATTTTTTTTACTTTAAGTCAGGGATATGTTTAGGAAAATTTTAGGTCCTTTAAAGGACCCTTCACAAAATTCTTTAACCTCAAACAGGATTCTTCACAAAATTATTTGTCTCTCAAATCGACATTTCACCTTTAAACTGAACTTTTCACAAATTTAATCATTTTAAAATAAAATCTGGCCTGTTAATAAACATTTGAACTCACCAAAAAATATATTACTTAGCTTCTCTATATGTGAAGGGTAGAACCTGAAAACCTGATAATTTAAAATTCACAAAACTGTCTAGAATTTTCACAAAGACGAGAAAAGTCTAGACAGACTCCTGTAAGTAAAGTATTTTATCAGTCATTAACATACATATTTTTTTAATTATCAAAAGATTTTCACTTTCAAATATGTCCAGCAAGCAGTGCTGCTATTAAAAGATTTTTTTCAAATTTTTCATTTGTGCAAACTGATATTCGAAATACTTCAACAGATACTCTTTCAAAACTTGTTTACTGTTATGCCATGCTAAAGCAGCAAAATTTAGGTTGCGTGGAAGATATTGCTGAAATATTTGAAATTTAATCGTTTTCTGCTTTAAATATAATTTTATATTAAATTAAATTTAGGTTACTATAACTGTTTCTTCGAATTTCTAACATATATAAACTATAAATATAAATGCTTTACTCAGTCTCAACAGTTCTATTATCTGAATTAATAATTGTATAAACATGAATAAATGAAGTTTCTATTTATTTATATTAAAATTGGTATTTTTTTTCATTTATAATCTTGTTATAAAAGTTAGTATTCTTTCATAAAGTGCATAATTATACTTATTTAACTTAAAAGTTAAAATAAATTTAGAATAATATTGATTTTTTAATTAAGTATGCAGTTTATTTTTTCTTTTGTGAAATATTTTTCTCTTTCTGGGGAAAAAATTTAAATGGACAGCCTATTTTTGCCACTTCTTTGGCAAAAACCTATTTTTGCCGGGCCGGTTTTTACCAGGTTTTTTCCGCGGTTTTTTCCACCTTCGGCAAAAACTCGCCAACCCTGGACATGCTACTTTTCCGCGGAAACGCGGAGTTCCGCTTTTTCGGCGATGAATTTTATTATCCCTGGGATCAATGCAAATATGCATTAAAATTTGATGCCATTTATATGTAGGGGGGGGGGGGGATAACGATGAAATAATAGAACAAAAACGCGAGTCAAACGGCGCTAAATTAATAAAATTTCTTCAAAGGATTGCAGAAAAAACGCAAATTTCTCCAAAGGATTGAAAAAAACTATAAAATCTTCAATCAATCGCGGAAAACATACTATTTTCTTCAGAGGATCGCGAGAAAAAACACGATTTTTGTTAAAAGATCACGAACAAGACGCAATTTTCGTCAAAAAATTGCTGGGAAAACACGACTTTTGTGAACAGGTTGCGGAAAAATACTCTAATTTTGTCAAATAATCGTGATAAATAATCATATTTTATCGAAAGATCGTGGATAATGCTCCAATTTTGTAGAAAGATCGCAGAAAATACCCAAATTTTGACGAAAAATCGCGGAAAATACGGAAATTTTAACGAAAGATCGCAGAAAATACACATATGTCGACAAAAGATCGCGGAAAACACACCAATTTTGATGAAAGATAACAAAAAATACGCAAATGTCGACAAAAGATCGCGGAAAATATGCAAATTTCGACAAAAAATCGCGGAAAATACGCAAATTTTGACGACAGATCGCGGAAAATACGCATTTTTTTGACGAAAGATCGCGGAAAATACGCACATTTTGACGAAAGATCGCGGAAAATACGCAAATTTTGACGAAAAAGCGCGAAATTCGCTAAAGGATTTTGGAGAAATGCAAATTTCATTAAAAAGGCTGTGGGAGAAAAAGTGCGATTTTCGTCAATTGGTCACGGGAAAATGCTAATTTCGTTAAAAAAATTGCAGAAAAACGCAGATTTCGCCAAAAGTCTGTGAGGCCGTGAAAGTTCAGCTTTTTTCTTGCTGAGCCTGTAGCATGTCTGTTTAATGTATGTCTTGGACCGTCAAATGGATCTAAAACTATGAATTTTAAAAGAAATTGAGAACAATGAATTGAACTCAACCTCCACAATCCAAAATGTCAAAAATCGCCATTAATAAGCATTTGCAAACATTTTTTATAAATCAAGACAGTTGGTAAAGATTTTCCTGGAGATTACCAAGAATTATGTTGTTCTGCTCTTTTTATTGGTATATAAGTGAAATTTATTATTCAGAAATTGTGTGTTCTTCACAGAGTTCAATAGATGGTAAAAGCTATTTATTCATTAAGAGTTAAAGTACTGTTTCAGGAATATGAATCTATGATGTAATTGACACCTTAACAATTTAAAGCCCTTCAAATGTTTAATCGATTTGTTGTATGCCTAGCCTATACATTCAACCATGATATATGTCTATGATAGATGCACCCATGAACAAAATTTTACCGATACAGAGCTCGAAAAATAGCATTTTCGGGGAACTCAGAAATCATTTCTGGGAACGTATATTTTTTCACTCACATTCCCAGCCGGAAACCTAACAAGTTGCTTTAGTTCCCAGCGATGCTACGAGTGTGTTATAATGTGTAAATTATGCCCCCCCCCCCCCAAAAAAAAAAAAAAAAAATCTAAGCAGTCTGGGGATGTGTAATTTTGTCAAAATATTATGGAAAAAGCCCGAATTTCTTCAAAGGATCTTGGGAAGAAACACAAATTTTATCAAAAGATCGCAAAAAAAGGCAAATTATGTTGGAAAATTACAAAAAGATGGTAAACTTTCTTAAAAAATATAAAAAAAACATCAGATTTTGTTAAAAAAAAAAATCATTAAAAGATTGTGGGAAGCAACACAAATTTCATTTAAAAACCACACACACACAAAAGGCAAATTTTGTCAAAAAGGCTAATCTCGAAAAATGACAGGTTTCGTTATAACATCACGATAAAGCAATAAATTTCGTCAAAAAATCACAATAAAAGGCAAATTTCTTCAAAATACCACAACTAATTTTTTCTGAGAACCTTTACTTTTCATCTTAAAACCTATACTTTTCATGGAGGTTCCCAACTAGGAACCTTAAAATTTTTAGAATTTTCGAGCCCTGCTGATACAAAAATTGCATGAATATGATGATATGCAACTGCACAAAACAGAATTGAGAAAGATACAATATCATTCTTGGTATTTAATAGTATTTAAGTGAAAAACTTGACACCCTTTGTTTTTCAGTTTTTTTCAAAACTTCTTACTGCCAAGGAGAAATGAGTGAGTAAAATCAGTAATAAAAAAAATAATTTGCATTTATTAAAGATGTTCCCTTTAAAATTTCATGACTTAAATATCTCTCACAGCTTCCATACCACATAAATATATGGCAGTTTCCTAAGTGTGCCAGTTGAGAAATGACTAGAAACATAATCTTTTAAAGAAGCTGAAGAAAGTGTTAAACATTTGTTATGTGTTAATGATTGCACTAAGCATCGCATAGCGTTATGGAATATTTTAAAATTGCAGCAAAAGTTGTACAGAAACAGTATTTATTCCAGATAATTGAAATGCGTAGAAAGAACTTCGATAAGTGCAACAGTAAATATCTTCATGTAAAATGATAAATCGTTATTTATAAAACACAATGCAATATTTTCAAAACTTGACCAGGAAATTCTGCGATAAAGCTGTAAAAACACTCTTTTTACATTGCATTTTGCAATTTTGAAAGAAGTTTTTCATTCTTATTTGTGTATAAGTGAAAAATATAGCATAGTTGCAAACCTGTACGGCTTGGCTGTACAATGTACGGATGAACAGCACCATTGCACGGTTTTGCGCTCAGAAAAAACAATCGCTGAGAAAGGCGAATTTCATAAAAGGATTGCTGAAAAAGTACACATTTCGTGAAATTTTGCAGAAACCCCCCCGAATTTGTAACATTTTCTGGGAGGGACACACACACACACACAAATTTTGTCAAAAGATCGCTGAAAAATGCAAATTTCATGAACGAATCTCTGTGGATTAAACGCCGATTTTCTCAAAATATCGCAGATATAACGGCAATTTTGTGTGAAGGTTTCATGAAAAAATGCTGTTTTTGTGAAAAGATCGCCCAAAAAACTCTAATTTTGTCAAAAGATCATTGATAAAACGCCGATTTTATAAAAGATCGCAGAATAAATGCTGTTTTAATCCAAAAGATCACGTAAAAATGGCGATTTAGCCAAAACATCATTCACAAATAAAAGCCAATTTCGATTAAATATCACCGATTTTGTCAAGAAAATCGCGGATAAATCACAGATTTTGTGAAAAGATAGCTGAAAAAAGGTGAATTTTGTCAAAAGATTGCAGAAAAATGCAAATTTTGTCTAAAAAGCTTTAAAAAAATTTCAATTTCATCAAAAGATTGCAGAAAAAATGCCAATTTCATCAAAAGATCACTTGTAAAACGCAGATTTTTTCAAAAGATTGTGGTAAAAACGTACATTTCGTCAAAGGATTGAGGTAAAAATGTGCATTTCGTCAAAGATACCCAGAAAAAATGCATAATTGATGCTGGTAGCATCCCCTCCCTCCCCTTCTATCTGTTATAACCTTTCTAAAAATTTGTTATGAATTTCAGCCGCTCCCCCTTATCTATTGCAGATCTGCATCCAGAACAGCTTTTCGGAAACATGTTCCCTAAGTATGAAAAAAAAAAAAAAAAAAAAAAAAAAAAAAACATTTCTTGTGCAATCTCATGTTTTAATTATGGCAAAACAGAAATAACTAAGTATAAATGCACCATAGAAAATACTGTTATGAAATGATATTAATTTTTTTCATTGCATATGCATATATTATGCATTTTTAAACATGTAAGAATACATCGTAAAAATTGTAAGGATTTCAAAATTAACATATTGGCAGGTATGATATTGTGAAATAAAAAATATTTATTAATACTTTTGATGACCTTCAGGGACCTCCTAAAATTTTTTTGAGATTTTTTTTTTTTTAAGATCTTAAGTACCTCAAAAGAAACTTTTTAGGGGGTACATTTAATACACAAAATACCATTTAAAAATAAATCATTTGTATTATACAGCCAGACATGTATATGTGTGATAATTTTTGCATTTTGGTAAATTTCTGCTTTTTCAAAAAAAAAAAAAAAAAAAAAAAAAAATAATTCTTTTTTAAATTTTTCTCTCTCTTTCCCCAGCATTCTAAAACCTTATTTATTTTTTAATTTTCTCTTTTTTCTTTTTCTTTTTTATAACAAGTAACTCGCATACCCAAACTGGGCTTGTTATGAAATTATCCTCAAATGAACTTCAAATTTGTATGATTTTATATCTTTTAACTCCATTTTATTTGAATATATATTTTTAAATGAAAAAATGGAAAGTATATACTATTTGTTATTTTATTTTGCACAATTTGCTTTTTTAAATCCATGCACATGAAAAGTGAGTGAAACCGTGATCAAGCATTAAGGTTTTTACTGATTTTGTCAAAAATTCCATACATTTTGTAAAACATATAATTTCTGTTTATTAGAACATTTTAAAATTTCTTGTAGGTAATCTAGCCTATTGAGATGCTTTTAAAAGATTGTGTTAAAATATAGATCTTTAGTTTCTTTTAAAGTAGAAGAAATACTGTCACCATTAGGTGCAAATTGAACTGCACTTGCCATTATATTTGAAAGGATTAAAATTTATATTTCTTAAAACTGAATTCATTGTAGATTAGAAGTTTTAAGTTTTAAAAATATAAGACATAGAAATCTTAGTCTGAGTTTCTAATACTGAGAAAAAATTTCAATCTGATCTTAGATGGACTTCTTACACACATGCCATTAGCAAATTTTGAACCCCTCATATTTTTGTGATGGGATGCTTAGTTTCTCTTTACCATTATCTTTTATGTTTCAGTAACCAAAGATTAATTTGGAAAAATAATTTTTAAAACCAGTTTTGATTCAGTCTGATCAATTTGTGAGAAATTTATTCACATTTTCTGATGATTATATATGTTGTGCAAAAAGCAGTGCCCATAGCATTAATTACAAATAGAAGCTAATGGGCAAAAATGGAAATTGTGTCTATTATGTATCATTTTATAAGTAGATAATTCTTTTTTCTCTCTCTATATATATTAAAAAGAAACTAAATTAATTTTTTAATGAGTCTATTTTGTTGCTTACCTTGACTTCTATTAACTTCTTTACATCTATTAACACAATTATTTTGGGATATATTTTTTATGATAACTTTTAGTTATTCTTATTGCCATGAAATTATTTATTTGGAGATATTTAATAATTATCTAGCTAGTGTGTTATTTTGCAAAAAGGTTTTTAACTTTCTAAAATGTATGTGTTTTGAAATTATTTTAATGCATAAGTTGTTTTTGTAGCTTTGTTTGCTGTTCCTAAAAATTACAAATTAGTTGCTGCACCATTATTTGAATTATATGATAATGCTCAAGGATATGGACCAATCATATCTAGTTTGCCACAAGCTCTCAGCAGGTAATTTTTTACCGTGTATTTTGCAAAATAAAAAAAATGTTTATCGAAGCATATAGCTTTTTTTTTTTTTTTGGTGAAATTGATTACTTTTAAATTATGTTAATTTTTTAGATTTATTTAGTGACTTGTCATGTCAATTTAGCATAACTGCTTTTATGAAGTTGTTCACTTGTAGTAATTGTATATGTAATGTGCAGTTATTATTTTATTATTATTTTTCTTTTTTCCTAGGTTCAATTTTCATTTTGTGACATGAGAAAAATGACTCACCAGCTGATAATTTCATGTTTCTCAAAATTAATTTCATCTGATTGTCATTGTGAAGTGAAACTTTAGAGTCTCACCAATTAATCATTTTATTTTATTTGTCATGAAATAAAATATACACATTCATGTCTATGTTGGATATTTGTTATTCTAATAGTTTCACTTCTTGTATTATGTTGTACATAATTTGCGTAACATTGCATTTTTTATGTTGAAAAAAGCCATACTGGGGTGATTTTTACTACATTAGTATGTATGAATGTCTTTCAGAATTTATCATTTTTGATTTTAAGAATTTTAGGCTGTCATGTCATCTATATATAATTCATTTTCATAAATTTTCACCAAAAAATGTATATATGTATATAAACATTACTTTTTTAATATCAAATTCTTCATCAGAAAATATTTTACATGTGGAGTTATTGCAACAAATATAACAAAGTTTTCATTTTGTATAAGTAGAATTTTATACATTTTATACAAGATTTAAAAGATTTTTTATGTTGTGCATTTACAGATTTTAGTAAGTCTAAAATTTTAAAAATTGCACCTTATTCATCTTTTTAAATTTCAGAAAAATTCAATATCAAATCATTTGCATCTTGCATAAAAAAATAAAATGAACTGGTTCAAATGTATTCCATCATTTGGTATTAGAATTTTATTTTGAAATATAAAGCATAAAAATTTATGCTAAAAGGCAAAAAAATACTAATTTTTTATTTGAAAATAATGTATATAAATTATTTAAAAAATGTATTGAGGTAAAATTTTACGTTACTACTTTGTTATTTAATGATTTTTTTTTTTCACATCAGTTTCTGTGTTTTTGGCAAATTTGAAACTGTTGTTCTGAATCCATTTAGATTTAACCTAAAAGAACTTGCAACTATGATTTCAAATTAATGTTATCTGTCATTAAAATTTAATCTCATAGGCTAAGGTAGGCTGCACACTGAGACAACTCAAGCAACATGTCATGCATCTTAGGAGAAAAAACAGGTAAAAAAAAAAAAAAAAAAAGTTAGAAATTAGTGTCACCCCAATGGAGAAGAAGGGGGGGGGGGGGGAAGAGGTGGCTATCTAATGATTCATATGCCTTCGTTTGTTTGTAACATTAATATAGATACTTTAAATTAGACGGTTTATAATAGTTCCAGAAATCATTTTTTGTTTCATTCATTTTATCAGAAATCATTTATATATTTTTTCAAAATAGCACATTTTTTAACAATTATGAGAAAATTGCAACAAAAAGATATAATTGCCGTTTTCTAACTATTTTTCTTTATTTTATACAATAATGGAATATTTCAGTTGCCAACATTGAACAAATGACACTAAAAACTAAGGAAAATTTTTTTAAATATCTATTTGATATAAATTGAAATGCAGCTTTCAAACAAATTTCATTTAAAAATACTCCCCCCACCTATATGTGATGCTTAGAAGTTGAATGCAGCAGAGATTATCCTGCTTTGTTTTACTGCTGATTTCTCCTTTGTTTGAACCTATTTTGTCTATGATGCTAGACATATTGCTCGAGTCACTTCAGTCTGCGGTCTGTCTACTTTTGCTCCTACTGAACAATTGTTTTTGCAACATTGCAATTCTCTAACTTTTTTTCATAAAGAAAAATGTGAATTATAAGATATTTCTTGTTAATTATTTTTTTAGATTTGCATGTTAAAGCCATGTTTTCCGGAAATTGTTTCAAAATTTACATCACACTATTGAATAATTGCCACCAGTGATTCACAGAATGTGAAAAATATGTAAATAGAAGAAAAGACATTTTATTTGTTCATTGGTGTAATGTAACTTGGAATTACGTGAATTTTCTGTTTTATATTTGTTTTGTTTTGTATACTTTACAACTAATTCTCAAAACAACATATCTTTTTTTTTTTTTTTTTTTTGTTATGAGTTTATTTATAAAGAAGACTACAAGGTTTTTAAAGCATTAATACATCTATTGAAATCGTAATTGAAATTTCAGAACAATTTTTTGAAACAGTAAAGTAAACAAGAATGATATAAGATAAAATATAGGCATTTAAAATTTTATTTTAATGTGTTCAATTTAGTGTTTTCTTTTAATTATAATTTTGATTTATTTATTTATTTATTATTATTATTTTTTTAATTTAGTAAGAGAAATAAGTTTTATTATGGACAATCAATTGCCAGTTATGATAACTTTGTCTGTATTCATTTTACATTATTGTATATAACAAATGCTAGTTTTTGTGGTAGATTAAAAAATGTTAGAAAATTATTTTCATTGATCATAAATTGAATTAGCTTTCAAAGAAATTTAAGAATATAATTTTACACTTATTTGACAATATTTAAATTATATGTGATAGTTAGAAGTGATGGAAAATCGTCAAAAGTATTCATGTTGGTTTTTGCTGCTGCCATCCTTATTACTCGTGAAGTTTCTTATTTACCATTTTCCTTTGTCCCCCCCCCCCAAAAAAAAAAAAAAATAAATAAATAAATAAATAAATAAAATTTTCTGATTTTTAATTAAAAATCATAAGTGATTTTAATTTATTTTAAATTCTGTAATGCTTAATTGTGTTTAAATCATTAAACATTAGGAAAATTAAGTTAAATTTAATCTTTTTTACAGTGATAAATAAATAAATAAAATTTTCTGATTTTAAATTTTTTCTCTTTTTCCCACATACTAAGAAATAATTCAGAATTGTTTTTAAATATTAAGTTATTTTAAATAACAATAGCAAATGTTTGAAAAAGCTATCAGAGTCAAATTAAACATTTTCTTTGTTCGCCTAAGAATCAATTGCATAACAATGAACATTTCATAACCCCCCCCCCCCCCACTTTTTTTTCTTTTGATGTGAAACATTTGAGTGGACTGGGCTAGATAAAACACAAGGTTTTACCATTTTGCTGCAATTTCTAAAAAAAAAAAAAAAGAAAAAAAAAAGAAAAAAAATTAGACTACCAGTTATTTCTATCTTAGTTTTTAGGAAAATAAATTCTACTTTCTTGGATGACTCATTAAAAGTACTAGTGATTAATTTGTTTAAATTCTGTAATGCTTAATTATGTTTAAATCATTAAACATTAGGAAAATTAAGTTAAATTTAATGTTTTTTACAGTGCATTAAATGATGTAATTTTTTTCCACCATATAGTGTTAATATCTTCTTGTGTTTATACCAGTTTTTGAGCATAAACTTTTAAGGATACACACAATATCTGGCATGTATTTGGTCATATTGCTGAATCTTTGACTAAGCTGAATGTCAAACTAATCTGATTGCCAAATATTCAGTTTGCCATTACGTCATAATTTTCAACCAGGTTGAAAACTTAACTTTTAGAAATATTTTTTAAAACCTTGCACAATGTCTATATTTGCCAATAAAGATATTCAGAGTAATTAAGAAATAGAATCATACTTAAATTTAAAAATTACTCTTATATTTATTTGCTATTTGTAAAACAACTACTTAATATAAGAGAAATATCACTAAAGTATCTTTACTGTTAAAACTGCAAACAAAAACCCGTGTTTGATTTGTAATATGGCATACTGTATTTGTTACTGTATAAAAAATCTTTGCCTTGAATGCATTATTTCCCCTGAAACTTTGTCACAAAATTTTAGGAACACACTGTATGTTATCCACCTCTTAAAATAATCATCAACTCCATACTCTCTAATGCATTTAAAAATTTCATTTCCAAATCAAAAGTAACAGGGAAGTTAATTTTGATGAGCTGCTACTATATTTGAATAGATTTTAACTTTTGGTCTTTACAAATAAACATTATATGACTAAAATTTTCCTTCTAATCCCCTTCAAAATTTCTCTTCAATTTTAAAATACTTTTTTAGAATGTTAAAAAAAGGAAGAAAATTAGAGTTTAAACGTTTTTAATTCAAATTTAAGATTATTTTCTTAAATAACTCAAAGCATAGGTTTTATTTTTTTTGTGTAAACCTTACTTGTGAAAAAGTCTTGTTCATTAAAATGGACATATTTGTGGTAAATGTGATATAAAACTGTTTTAAAATGCATTTTTTAAAATTTGAAATATAACCATATTTGGTCAACCAAATACTTTGTATTCTTCAACTGAATTTTTACTAATCAAAAGACTGAATATTCTATGCCATATTTATCTGCATGTTTAATAATTTTAACATAGCTAAACCAGGTATTGAATGTTAAAGTTTGGCTGTAATTACTTTGGTGCATTTCGACCAATTTTCTTGTTTTGCTGTTATGACCTTGTAAGTTACTAAAAATCACCAGTTTTGGCAGGTGTCCTAAAGGGAACTATTATGTTTTTTTGCAAGTACAGAAAAGACTGTAATGAAAGGAATAAAACTTTGTTGCTGGAAAAACATGTAATATTTATATTGCTACTCTGTGTTACATTGTCATTTAGAACTGTTTTCGGATATAGTTTTTACTAGCAGATTTATATTTAAGTGGAACTACATGTCAATGATTTTAAACTTCTTTTATAAGTTACGTAAAATATACATGGTGCATAAGTACTGTATTTGTTAGTATTTTAATGCACCAATGCTACATTAAGAATAGTTAGCAGTGTAAAACTGCAAAGTGTGTAGAATGACCTTGTTTGCAGGTTAGATGTTTTGTTATGTTACAAAAGGTTTGCATATCTAGCATTTGTAACAAAAGAAAAAAAATGCTCGAAATATTTTTTAAATGTATCACTTATCATAATAAGAGCAATAGTTTTGAAAATATAATTTTTTAAAATCCGGTCATTTATTTATGCTAATCCTGTATTCAAAACAATTTTGTTATATGCTTTAAATTTATAGAACACCTTGAATTTGTCCTTATGTTGTATTTTGATTATAGGCATGTCTCTTGGAAATAAGCTTGTGAAAATGTAATTAAGAGCTCAAAAAATCCCCAAAAACATTTCAGAGCAATAATACAAATCAAAAGAGTTGTTTAAGCATTTTAATATAAGGAAACTTTTTCTAACTTAAGTTAGAATGTTTTCTTTAATGTGCTTGCTTATAAAAACAATTTGTTCTGTCATGTAAAAATATATTTTTTTTATCAAATTGATAAAATCAAATAAAAATGTGTTCTTTTGCTGTGAAATTATGAATAATTTGTTATTACAATGATTAAAGTATTTAGCATTTATCAAGAAAATCTGTGTAAAATTAACCGTTTTTGTTAGGATTAAATCTTTTTAATTTCAAATATTTTTGTTCTAAATTTTGGACAAATTGATGAACTTATGATTAAAATCATAATTTTAATGAAATTCATTATTGGCAGATATAATTTCCTTTTTATGTTGTATGTGGAAAAATGCTTCAATTTTTGCAGAATATTATGTTTAATAAATTTGGATTCTATGCAAGTTCACTTGGAATGGCTTTAAAAGCTAATAGCTGTTCAACTGGCCTATAGTCTTTTTCTTATCATTGGGCAGCATTTTAGAATTTCTATTTTTATACAGATATTCCCTCAAATATAATATCTTTAGTATTACAACCATATATTTAACAATAAATCATCTGCCTTAGTCTTGGTAGTTAGTATTATAAATTATTAATTAATTGTTTTATGTGCTGAATTTTATTACTTTATGTGTGGATCTATATTGGCACTTTATGCACATATAGTTTTCATCTATTAAACAGGAAGCCATGCCTATGTGCATTATACTTGCATGTTACATTATTTAACAGAAAGACTTTCTAATAGACAACTGATTAGTGTACATCTGGCTCTTCATCCGTGAGCTAACAACCTCATATTGCATAATACACATTATACACAACCAAAGCATTAAAAAATGCACAATAAAACTTTAAGCATCAGAAAAAAAAATAATATAATGCATAGAAATAAAAGAAATACTTTATGATGTAATATTGTAACTTGCAATATTATAAATGAATGTATATAATAATAGTATTGCTTCTAATCGAAGTATTTATATGCAGAGTATATTGTAAAAATTCGAATCTTGAATATACTTTTTGAGAAATAATGTAACATGAGAAATGTAAAAGTACCACCCACATGTGGAATTACATATACACAAAACATGTAAACTTATGTGAGCCGTCCATTAAGTGATATTAGAAGAAAGTTTTTGCTTGCGTGTCTGTTAGCAATAACTAGGTAAATCAGATTCACAGCATAATGAATTTCATATGAATTAACTTAAGAGTTTTGCAATGTGAACAGACAGTTTTAATGTCTAGCATACTATTTCTGACATTAAAGTTCAGCTGACTTGAATATAGTAATCTGAGTGGGGTATTACTCTTGATAGTAGGGTGGATATATTTAAGGTTATCACAAAGCAGTGAACCACTGCAATAGGCAAGGGTCATTCTTATTCTGAAATTTTGCGAGTTAGTGCTGTAACACTAATTGTCAAGTTTTTTTTAAACAAATATTTTATTTTTTATTCTCTATGTAATCCTACAAATCATTTATTCTTTATAAAATTCCATAAGATTAGTATATTGGAACTAAAAACATAGTTTCACAGAAAATTGTTGTAAAAAAAGGTTTTATAAAAATTTGGTCAACTGCTTGTGTAAAATTCCAAATTTCATTATATGGTCACACAAAAAAAATCTCTAATTTTGTCAATCAGGTGGGATGTAGTTGAGAGTATATGGTAGTATATCGCATATACCTTCTGGATAACTCCATTTACCATCTTTATCTATACTGTATATACTCAACCTATAGCATATACTGTCTGATTTTTCTGATTTCTTCTTATTTTATGACTACATCACTGAAGATAATTGATTTTGTTAATTGAATGCTGAAACATAATTAAATTTATCAATCATATGCTGAAAGAGGTCATAAATTTTGTTAATTGCTTGTTGAGGGGGAAAAAAAAAGTTGTCCTCAATTTGATGAAATTCATGCCTTGGGTGCTGAAGAATAATAAGTTTCATCAGTCATAACTACAGGGTGATGCAATTTGGATTACTACTGTATATATGATTTTGAATGAGACATTAATACAGATTATAAGACATTAATTCTGTAATATTCTTGTATTTTGGTCAGTATGTTAAGTAAATGAGCTCTGAAATTTCAGTTCCTGTACTACTCCTGAATATGACATTTCGATATCCTGTCAAAATAGTTATTGTAAAATTTTCCATCTGTGCAAACTATTGACCATCTCTATATCAGTAAATTCATGTTTACCACATTGGCTTATTTATTTGATTTAATATCATTTCCAAGTATTTATTTCTGCTGTAGTTTGCTTTGATGAAAATATCTGCTGTGTTCAAAATGGAGGAAAGGGAAATGCTTTTTGATATTAATTCATATAATAATTCATCTTGATATTTAGAATTTCACTTATTACATTTGTTTATTGGTTTATAGAGAAATTAATAAGTGGCAAAGCTTTTGAACACACAGGTATAATGTTGTAAACACCTATTAAAATTGACAATTTGCAATCTTTTCCCTTTATTTTTTTTATATTAAACTAAGATAAATTTGTAATTTTCTTGTAACTAAAAATTTTATGTTTTATGAATCAATACTCTACTGTTATTGTTTAGCTTTGGATATTTTGCCATCTTTGTTTCAGTTACTTTTAAGAATTGGTAGCAAAATGTTAAAAGTATTTTAACTTTTAAAAAAATCTAGAGTGCCTCAAAAATTAAGATTTTCAATAGATATCAATTTGCATACAGCAAGGGTCTGTCCAGACTTTTCTCACAGGGTCCTGTTTTTGTGAAACTGAGTTTTTTTTCTTATTTGTGAAAATTCTAGTCAGAATTTTGTGAATTTTAAATTATTGATGTCTTCAGGTTCTATTTTTCATATATAAAAGGCTAAGTAATATGTTCTTTGGTGAATTAAGCTGCTTATTTACAAGCCAAATTTTATTATTAAATGATTAAATTTGTGAAAAGTTCATTTTGAAGGTGAAAAAAATTCTGTGAAATGTTTATTTAAGAGACAAATAATTTTGTGAAGGGTCTTGTTTTGGGATGAAATGTTTTGTGAAGGGTCCTGTTTGGGGATAAAAATTTTTGTGAAGGGTCTTGTTTTAAGATAAATTATTGTGTGAAGGGTCTTTTAAAGGACCTAAAATTTTCCTAAACATATCCCTATATTAAAAATATTTAATGCTTATCAAGAGTATAATTTTTTGGAATTATAATTCTTTCCTCTTTCCATGTCATAAAGCAATATTAAATATATTGTTTACATTGACACAATTTTAAAATGCAGAGTATATATATTACAATAAATATTAATTAAAAAATATTTGGTATGTTCTGTATTTGATATTAAAAAGACTATATAAAACCATAACTTTGATTTATACATAGTTCTGCCATGAGGGTTCAAGAAACATGTCACTAGCAGCCTTCAGCTGCAATGAAATATATGCATTTAAGGATCAAAACAAAGAAATATATGCATTTAGGGTCAATACAATGAAATATATGCATTTAGGGTCAATACAATGAAATATATGCATTTAGGGTCAATACAATGAAATATATGCATTTAGGGTCAATACAATGAAATATATGCATTTAGGGTCAATACAATGAAATATATGCATTTAGGGTCTATACAAGCAGTGATTTTTTATGTGGATGGAAATTACAATCCTGGGTTTGGCTTGACTCTTAACAGCTGAAAGTTCAGCATGACTTGAGCTATACACACACACAAATTAGTCTGGCTTGGTAGAAAACCTAAAAATGTAGTCTGTACTAAGCTTGATTGATTTTTTACAAAACATCCTAATATTTCTGAAGCAACAGTATTCTAGAATTTATAATTATTAAAAAAAGGCAATCTTATGCATAAATTTTATTTTGAGTTGTTTGATTCATTAAATAAATATAAATTAAAACACACATAAATAATGCCTGCATTACACTTTAAAAGGTACATACAAATAATGTACAGATAAACGTACAATAAATCCAACTGGAGTGAAAAACTAGCCGGAGCCAATAATCAAACCTGGGTCCACAGCATACTAGGCTGTTGCTCTAATCACTGACCTGATAATTCTTTATCAACCTGAACCGCAAGTTCAGGGCTTAACTCTCTGTTGAATCCAAAATCAAAATCACAGTTAACTCAACTTGTCGAATTTTGCAAAAGAAATCAAAACTAAGTGTAGTTACTCAACCTTCCTATGGGAGAGAGGTTGTTCAACCAAGCATGCACAGTTGAATCAAAGATGGTAGCAGCTTTGAATTGAACATTGGTGGATTTTTTTCAAAGAGAGCTGTTTGTAATTTAGTAAGTGAATGAAATGTTAATTATAAAAGATGTTGTTATGAAAGAATGTGTTGCTTTAAATTTTTGATGTTTTTTCCAACATTTTATCTCTATAAACGAAAATTATATTAATTTGTGATCAATCTTTAGGCTAGGCTTGAGTTTGCCTTGCAATTTATTTTGATATTAGGTAGTGCCATCTATCAAATGTGAATAGAAAGAAAGTTCTGATATGAAAAAATTTGGTTAATAATTAAAATTTTTTTTAATAATTAAAAAAAAAGCAGTTTTTTTCTTACATTTCAGTTTCTGCTTTTTTATGTTTGTTTAAACCATGCAATTGCAAAAACAGGAATTTTGAGAAATAATAAGCCGTTAAACTATAATACAGTACAATAATTTTCTTGCTTTAAATAATTACTTTTGTTTAGAAGAAGCATTTTCCTGAAGATTTATCTTGAAAATTTTGGCATTTAAAAATTTGCGCATAAATTACTACATTAAATTAATTAAAACATTGGATTTACATTAGAATATATATATATATATATATAAATATATACATTTTCAATATTTTAATTTCTGTTTAAAAATAGATAAACTAGCTTGTTATTTTCTTTTAATAAGTAATTACTATTGCTAGCCTGTTTAGAAAATAGTTTATTAAATTTAATGATTAAAGAAACAAATATATATATTTTTTAATCAAGTAACTTTTATGAAAGAATTTTACTGTAACGCAAAGTCTTGTAAAAATAAAAATCTTATAACTGTATCAGTATTTATAATCTTTGAATCTAATTAATAAAAATCACCAAATCACAACGGTAATTCAAAATATCTATCTAAAACTTAAACACAAATATGCATTTCAAATCTTGTTTTTCTTCGCAATTAAAAACTGGTGATACGTGAGGACAGAACTCATGAACGCAATAAGTACGCCATGCGATTCGTTTGGCCAATCATGCACATTTCAACCTGAAGTTCACTAACCCGAGGTTGACTGATCTCGGCTCTGAAGTTAGCTATGAATTTCAAATAATAACCGACGGTTAGATTTGCTAACCTAAGGTTTCTCAACTGTGAGTTGAACCACGAGTTGAAGATTGATGAAGATTTGTCCGGTGAGTCTCTCCACCGATACCTGGGTCTGCAACTTTTCACTTATAACTCATGTTGAGAAAGTCATCAGACAGCCTTTAATGTTTGGCAACAATGAATAGATTGACTACTCCATCAATCTACAGTATAAATTAAAGCGCACACAAATAACGCCTTCATTGAACTTTTAAAGGTACATACAAATATTATACAGGCATACATACAATAAATACAGCTAGAGTGAAAAATTAGCCAGAACAAGGAACCTGTATATAAAAAAAGTAATTAATGAAAGTCTATAGATCTGTTTGTTGCTTTAGTACCTGCTTAAGCAACAGTAACAGTTTCCAAAAAAAGGTGCACTCTCTTCTATTATCGTCATGAAATAAATAGCTTTGAAACTTAAGTAAACCATACTATAGATAAACAAGTCCAAATCACTTACGTGACAGGTCGTCGTATGATAACTTAATTCATAAAATTAAAAAAAATAAGTTTCATAATCTTTATTGTGATCCTATTTTAAAAAAATTGTATGTTATAAAGAGAAAGCGAAAAACAATTTTTCTCTTCTAAATCATTAAAAATTTCACAAAAATATTCTGTTTTGAAATTACTTAATTCTACTGTGTATTCTTGTATCTTGCACACTCTTGCACCACCTTACCTCTAAGTTCTGGAAAAACTGGGTGCTCATGCACACAGTATCGGTATCGGTATAGGTATAGTACATCGACATTGCATAAAACAGTATTAATCGCATTAAAAATCGATTCACAAATACTAGTATCTAGATGTTCTAGAATTGATTCTATGATACTCATCATGCAAATAAACTTAGACAGTAATTTCAAAATTTAGCGATCATTTGGCAGGAAATTTCAACGTGAATAGTGATAATGAGAATAGATCTGTTTATTTTTCTGATGCTATTTTCACAACAATATATAAATTTCAGTAAAAAGAAAAGGTGAATGTTTGCACAATATGCTTCCAATGATATATTACATGGTAGAGCGGGAAAAATGAGAAAAGACCCTTTGGGGGGGGGGGGGAGACAGCCTGTTATGGTCAAGGGAGCTAATCAACGGCATAAAACACTTGGCGACGTGAAATACACTATTAATGTAAGTATAAAAATGAGACAACCAAATGGAAACCAGGATCAAAACTTTTCCAACAAAGTCTTACTGGGTCAGTCGCGATGGTTGAAAAAGTGTTTTCACCATGATAAATCGTCACTTGAGAATAATGTGTTTTTGAAAATAATGACTTATAGAAATGCTCTATATGTATCGATGAAGGCATTTCTGGATTAAAATAATGCAGGGTTCGTACAGACTCCTTGGACTACTTAGAAACTACTTAGAAATGAAAATGTTCCCAAGTAGTACTTAGAACTACTTAGATAAACAAAATACTCCTTAGAAACTCCTTAAATTTTATTGCGGTTTTGCATGCAAGCAATATTGCTCCTGGAAAAAAAAAAAATTCATGATTGTAAAACGCATGGTAAAATCTTTATGCACGTCATTCATCAGAAGCACAGCAATGATTGGTTGGGATCATACTAATAACCACCAAAGTCATTTACTTTTCAGGGCCATAAGGGAAAGAAAAGTGAAAAAATTAATCCAGACACACCTCTACGTTTCTAATTCAAAAAGGGATTACACTGTTTAATTCCTTCACAGCTAGATATACAACTTTGATTTCTTCTTCATAATAGGATTCATCATCCTCAATTTTGCTAATAACGGTGGATTCAGGGGCTCTTCCGAAAATTTAAGGCATCCTCTTCCGAAAATTTGAAATTGGGTTATCAGTTCCGCATAGTTGCCAACTTGTACGGTTTTGCGTGCGGAAAAAACAATTGCGGAGAAATGTAAATTTCGTGAAAGGATCGCTGAAAAAGCACACATTTCGTCAATATTTCGTGGAACAACGACGATTTCATCAATGTTTTTGTTAACGAACTTTGTCAAAAGATTGCTGCAAAACTCGAAATTCCTGTGCGAATCGCGGTTAAAACGGCAATTTCACCAAATATCGCAGATAAAACGCTAATTTCGTGTGAAGACCGCGGGAAAAGTCGATTTCGTTCTAAAGATTGCGGATATAATGCCGATTTCATTAAATGATCGCGGGAAAAAACGCCGTTTTCAATAAAAGATAGCTTACAAATATTTTGTCAAAATATCATTGAAAAAAAACGCAGATTTCATCAAAATATCACGGAAAAACGCCGATTTCGCCAAAAGACTGCGGGGATAAAACGCCATTTTCGAGAAAAAATCGTGTAAAAATGCAAATTTTGTCGAAAAAATGTCGATTTCATCAAAGGTTCGCAGAATAACCACCGATTTCGACAAAAAATTGCCGATTTTCCTAAAATATCGCAGGAAAGTGCTGATTTTGTCTCGCGGATACCCCCCACCCCCTTCTTGCAGGGGGTAACTCGCGGAATCCCTGCGGAATTAGGGCTGTGCAAGTGCATGCCACATAAATAACAACAAAAGAGGCAAGTCCTTCAAATTTTTTGGACTCCTTGGATTTTTTATGTACTCCTTGGATTTTTTCTTCCCAACTCTGTATGAACCCTGATAATGTCATATGATTGTAAGGTCATATGTAACATCATTTTGATCCAAAAATGCCTTCATAGATACAAAAAAAAACCTATCTATATTAGGGATGGGACGAATAGTGATTTGGCCGAATAGCCGAATACCGAATATTCGGCCAAATTTTAGGCCGAATACCGAATATTCGGCCGGCCGAATAGTAAAATTTTTTTCCAATAAAGAAAATAAATTTTGATTATATATAATTTAAAAAATAGGAGCTCAATAATAATTATTACTCTTAAATGTGCTTTTAAATGTATTTTTAAATTTGAAAAACTTATTTTAACACAAAAAAATTATGAAATTGCATTATATCCTTTATTCTAATGTACATCAAATTGATTTTCAGTAAGTCAAGATGGGAAAATATTTCCATTAAAATATAAATAATGTACTTCACTTTTACTATCAATTGATACTTCTCGTATCCAAAATCAATAATATTCTTAATCTCTCTCTCTCTCTCTCAGAACTCACAAGGACATATTTTCTGAAATAACCTTTAATGAAGTAAATTTGATGATTTAGAGTTTGTGTCCCCAGTGATAAGCAAATTTGTAAGAATGAAATTGTTCTCAAATCAGATGCCAAGCTTTAAATTACAAATTACATTAAAGCAAAAGGTTATGCTTAAAGTAGAATGCATATGTTAACAAAATCTTTGACATTTGAATCGGCACATACAATATTCAACTTCAATATTCCAATTATTCAACAAGCATTAAAAGGATAAACAGAAATTGATAACAACATGAAGGAAGGAAGATTAAATTAAAAATATATACTTAATAATGTTACATATTTAAGTCAGTAATTATGCAAATAATTATTTAAAAGTGAAAACTATAGAATGAAAAAATTATTTTATTGAGTATTTAGAATTTATATTAAAATATTTATAAAACCATTTTCATAAAGCAATTTGTGTCATCTAATGTGTATTGAGTTTGACACCAGTTCTGCTTTCAGATGTATCGTTGTATTTGGAATTGGTGATATATTATATTTAATTTTGAAAATGAATCTTCATTAACACACCTAGTAAATAAATTTTTTCATTTCTTACTTTATACAAAATAAGTTATGAATTTCATAAGAGCCTGTTTTATATGTGCATGTAATTTGCAGACATTAAAAAATATTCGAGCGTTTTAGAATAAGGTAGTATTTTTATATTTTTAATTGTAATATATAATTCTCTAATGATGACATTTCCCGTACTATTAAATCTCCAACTTGGGCAGCATTTTCTAGAATATCACTAACTTATATAGGAAATACAGAAAGGCTGTATATTTTTTAGTATCTGAATAACTCTATATTTTGTAAGTAAGAGTGAGAATGACTTTATAAATGAAGTAGCCAATTTGGATTAGAGGAAAAAAAATTGCAAGAATGAAATTCTTTAAATCCGAAATTTATTTGGCAAGATATCTTTCACTATTCGGCGAGATTTTAGCAATATTCGGCAAGATATCTCTAAATATTCGGCTACAGGTATTCGGCCGAAGTATTCGGTCAACAAGCCTTCAATATTCGGCCAACCGAATATTCGGCAAAAGGGCCGAATAGGCCGAATACCGAATAGTGGCCGAATATTCGTCCCATCCCTAATCTATATCGATGAGTTCCCCCCCCCCCCAAAAAAAAAAAAAACACAGATAGAACTTTATTCTGAGGTGATGAAATTTCAAGAGCCTAATTCTAAATCTGAAAATTTTAAAAAAAGGTTGTCCCCGGTAGTAGAAAGATGAAATTAGAATGAGACGTTAAGGGAACGTTAAGGTTTTTTTTTTTTTTTTTTTTGTTAAGAATTTCATAATTTTTGAACAAAAAAATAAGAAAAATGTTTAAAGAAATAAAACTTTAAAGCGAAGAAAAATGGAAATTAAATTTATGTAACATATGCTAATATTTTTTAATAAAATTTAGACACGGATTGATATAAGTTTGATAGATTTCTCGTGAATTTAAGATACTATACTCCTTTTAAATAGCAGAGGCGGCTGTTGTGAAAATTACATTCTACTACGTGCTTAGCGGAAATACGGTCTCAGCTTGTCAAGAAAAGGCAGCCTTTGTTATTTAAAAGGGTATAAGGGTATTTCCAGTGTTTCAAGAGCTGACGTGAAACTATTATTACGAACATCCAAAATTAGTCGTATTGTAGTGAAAGTAATCTAATAGCAAAACTAATAATATAGTTTTATGACAATTCTTCATAAAATCAAAACTGATGTCATTGAGAATAACAATTTATATAAGTTGTTATTCTAAATTAGACAAATCGATAATAAAAAATGGATAGCATTGACATAATCGAGTTGACCTACTAATTTATCTTCATACCTAGAGTATTTTATAAAATACTAAAATCTAAAGTTTTAACTAAGAATCAAAAGAAATTGTCCATTTAAATCTTTATTTAAAAAAGATAAAGCATCTTATTCAAACTATTGAAATTATTTGAAAATTCGAAATCTAAATAATTAAATTAAAAGTTAACTCCTCCCCCTCATTAATCCATTTTGAATATAAAGCTAGGTAGCAGTTATTTCACATTTCACTTTATGTTCTGTATCAGTTCATTTTCTTTGTCAGCAATAAGAGCTCGTATTCTCGCTGTTTGTTTCGGTACTAGTTTTTTGTAGCCAGGCAAATTTTCAGGTTTAACCCGATCAGCAATCGATGGTAATAAAAGAATGCTGAGTTTAAGAGCTAATACTCCGTCAGGCTGACCATCAATAACTTCTTGGGCTTTTTTAACTGAATTTTTTAGGAATTTGCTGTTGTTCATCTTGGGAAGAAACTCTCATACTTTTTCTGTCATGTTTACGTCAGAAAAATCTAACATGAATAAAATGATCAAAATTACGTATATTTAACATGTGAACACTAAATAATTTTAAAAAGCAAAGCAACAAAAATGGGGTGCGGCGCCCCAAACATGCATAATTGGAATGAGCAGTTACAGTTTTTTTAAACTATAGGGGGGCGCCGCCCCCCTGCTCGCTACGCTCGCCAACTCCCCATTCGGTATTGCTCTGCAATCCCGGTTGGAATCGCTTCGCGATGCATAGACGGAACCCTTTCCTGATTGATCTATTCGACTTATGGAGGGAGTGGTCTACCCGGAACCGTTATTTCCGGAAATCTTACACATCAGCATCATTCCAGGAGTCATTCCTTTTAAGGCTAGTTTTTTTTTTTTTTTTTTTTGTTTTAACTATAGAAGGACTATTTAGTATGTATACATATCTATAGATCATACATAGGTATGAAAATGTATATTTCAACGACTATTGATGACAGTAGCAGAAATCTTGTTCTCAAATGCATTATCGATTTCCAAATTGTTCATTTACATATCATCTTTCAACTTAGTAAATCGCAAAGTTTTTTTTGTAATATTCTGAATGTGTTGGAAAGTACTTCATAATCTATGCTGTATGTATGATATTTCATTCTTGTTTTAGTTTGCTATCGATATAAATTATTATAAAAAGAGACATTTTCGTGCCGATACCTGCACATCAAAGCTGTTAAAGATATTACTTCAAAGCTTAACTTTTCTATGATGTAAAATAATCGGAAAAATTATGAAAAATCATGCGTTAAGCATAAATTATGAAACTCTTTCCAACACTTCTTGAAATCTTTAACAAAACTTCGTTATCCAGGAAAATTAAGTGTTACTGTTCATATCCAAATATGTATTCCAATATTTTTGAACAGCCTTGTATTTGATCTGTTGGTTGTTCTATTTATATAATCGGGAAATTTAATTTAGCAAGAAAACGCTCAACCGATTGAAATTATCTTTTCAGTAATTTATACTAATACATGGAAACGAACTCGAATACTTATGTTCAATTCTGTAGTTTACGTAGTACCTTTAATGCACGAAAGTATTTTGCTAAAATTTAATTCAAACGAAAATACTCTTTAAACTACTCAAATCGCATTTCCAGAAATTATCATCCAAAGGCAACCATGTATCCAGTTCTTTGCGTGACCCTGTATATCCCTTTATCTATATTCTACTAACATTTCTTAGTAACCTGCATGCAATTCAATGTAAAACTTCATAACTTATTTAAAAACTACCGTTAAGTAAATTACGCCCACCTTTCCGAGATCTTTTGTGTAACCTTGTATAACTAATTTGTGTAAGTATTAGCATTTATACTCATCATATAATATGCATACATTTCATGAATTTTAAAAGAGTATATAATTCCATTTCATCCATCCAACGGCCATCATCCATAATATACATTACTTCGGATCAGGGTTGGAAAAAAACCCAGGTTTTTTCGAAAAATACCAAAAAACCAGTTTTTTTGGTTTAAACTGGGTTTTTTTAAAACATCCTTTCTTTTTACATATACATGCATATTTACTAATAAAAACATACATTATTGGTTTATAACCAGTGTAACTTCATTTAAAATCATTTAAATTTAATAATTATAGTGAATTTATGCTGAAAATAGAAAAAAATTCATTTTTCAAATTAAATAGTTTTAGCAAAAGTCTTAAGTTGAAAGTTTTAACTGTTCTACACAGTGAACCATTGATGCCCTGTAAATCTTTATAAACAATCTTTTGATAACTAATAATAAACATTAGGAAATTTGGATGTAGTTTGATAAATATTCTTTTCCACAATTATTCAAATAATAAATTACAAATAAGATTTTTTCTTTCTGAATGACGATTCGAAGTTAACATATTTAGTCATTAGATTCAGCAGATAGCAGAGGGAAAAAAATTATTATTAAAATGCTATAACTAGCAACCAGTCTTTGTTTTTAATTCTTCAAGAAATTCTCCAAAAAGAAACATTTCTTTTACAGTTTGTGCAAAAACTTAAAAGATCATTGTGTTACATTATTAATTGCATTAAATAATCTGCATTATTAAAAAAATTAAAATATTTTTTATTAAATATAGAATCTATTTTATCTTTGATCAATTCACATGTTTGAAGTTTTTACTTTAGAGCAATAGATATATTCACCAATGTGTACCGATTTTAATCCTATGCATAAAAAAAGTATGTAAACCCAATATATCTAATGCTTATTGCTGAAATAAAGTGTTAAAAGTAAAAATTATTTATATTCAATAATCTGAAATTCGTAAATTATAACGAAAGAAAGAAAATATCATTAAATTTCTTCTAAAAAACAAATTGCCTTTTTTTTTATAGAAAAAACCAATTGGTTTAATCCTATGCATAAAAAAGGACCTAAATCCACTATATATAGTGGATTATTAACACTTATTACTGAAATAAAGTGTTAAAAGTAGAAATTATTTATATTCAATAATCTGAAACATGTAAATTATAAAGAAAAAAAAAGAAAATGTCATTAGATTTCTTTTCTAAAAAAACCAATTGGTTTTTTTGAGAAAAAAACCATTTGGTTTAAACCGTCGTTTAAACCATGGTTAAAACCAATTGGTTTAAACCGTGCCAACCCTGCTTCGGATAGAATATAATATTTGAAATCTTTTGTGTGTCCCTGTAAATCTTATGCACTTCGATTATACCTGAAATAACTCATATTAAGCCTCAGCGACGTATATCAATTTGATTATACATGAAATCGTTCACCATAATTAAAATATGTCGCAAACAACCCCCCCCCCCCACTTTATTATTATTTAATGGAACTCTTTTTGTGTGACCCAGTAAATGAATAATAACTATTTTATTTTCACTGCATATTATACAAAATGAATATTTTAGTGAAGTATGTAGATGCATATAAATTTGAATATGTTTGACCTGGTGTAACATCGTTAAAATTCATTTGAAACTATTTTTCCCCATAGACCGTAACATAACGGAAAACTTTTGACTGTCCCTGTAAATAAACTAATCATGGTAGAAACTTCATTTTCAATAGGCTTCATGCTAAGGTAAACGTCAATAATGTCCAAAAATTTCATGGCAATCCAAGTATATTTACGAGAGTTAGAACGCGAACAGACGACAAGAAATTCGAAAGCATAAACACTTTTCAACTTTGTTGGAAAGTTTTAAAAATGAATTAAATTAATACGAGAACAAAATCAAGGTGCATTTACCTTGTGTTCAATATTTCGTTCTTCTTTTTGTATATACGACCCCTAAAAGACGGCAAAAATTTTAGATGAAATAACTGCTATTTTTAAGACAAATAGTTCGATAAAGTTATGCGTATTGAATATTTCTAACTAAGTAGTCCCCCCTCCCCCCCCCCCCCCAAAAAAAAACAGGCTGGGAATCGAACCCAAACACTTGGCTTACAGGGCTAATGCTTTACCATTTAAGCTAACTGGGCCGACAAACAGCGAGCATATTTCGCTCAGATAACTTTATTGGTATTTAACATCTGGTTAGTCATTTAGACAGCTCAATAGAATAAACCTCAGGTAGAGGAATTCCATATAAACGCTCAGTTAGAAATATTCGTTTCGTGTGATAATTTTACTGATAAGTTTGATTGTGTTAAAAATAAAAGTTTATCTACGTATTCATCGTTTATACAGACTTCCTCTAACCGCTTTTTTCTGTTGAGCAAAATAAATGACAAATCGGATATTATTACCAAAGCTTATCTGAGCGAAATATGCTCGTAAGTTGTTGGCAAAAGCGTATCTGAAGAGTCCTCAGAGAGGGGGGGGAGGGGGGAAGAAATTTTAGAAGAAGAATTTTAGAAATTTGGAAACTTCAATCTGATGCATTGGTCGGAGCTCAGTTTTTTCAATGTGAACCGTGTTACTTCTACTTTTTTGCTTTGGCTCCGGTTGGCTTCTATTTTTTGTTGCTGGTCGGTTTAATTTCTACTTTTTGCTCTGTGTCGCGTTTGGGTCCGGTTGACTTCTACTCAGCTGCAGATCAAATTAAATTCATGCTTTTTTGCTTCGGGTCGGGTTTGAGTTCAGTTGAATATTACATTTTGCTGTTGATCGAGTTGACTGTTATTTTTTAGCTGCGCTTAGCGCATTTAAGGCAGATTGACATACATTTGGGGTTTTAGTCAGTTACAGATTGGGTTTTTACTCTTGCGAGAAGGGTTTTTCCCCTTTCCTTTTTTTTCCTTTCTGGGGAATTCGCGTTTTTTTTCGTGATTCACACACAAAATTTGAGGTTTTTTTGCGACTTTTTACGAAATTCGTGTTTTTTTCCGCAATCCTCTGATGAAATTCGCGATTCTTTATTAAAGTTCGTCCTTATTTGTTATTATTTGGCGAAATTCGCGTTTTTTCTGCGATCCTTTGACGAAATTCGCGTTTTCCGCGATCATTTGAAAAATTTTGCGTTTTTTCCTTTTGCAGTTTGACCAAATCGCTTTAGCACGGCGATTTTACTAAATTGGTGTTTTTTTTACGGCGTTACTCTGGCTAAATCGAAAATATTTTTTGCAAACGATTGACGAAACTGATTTTTTATGGCGATCATTTGTCGAAATACGCGATTATTTTTATGTCCGAATTTTCAGACTGATAACTTTTTTAAATATTTGGAAAATTCGGAAGAGAATCGCCACTGCTCTTGCACCTCGACTTCTAGTCTTTCGCTTGCGGTAAAACACAGTGACAAATCTACCAGTCGATCACTAAAATCGGGTTTTCAGGTATTTTCCACCAAGATATGACTGGCAGACTAGGTGTACTTTAATATGTGAATCGAATTTTAAATAATTCTAGACTTTCACATTGAACTCGATCAGCTTTCATGGTTTGTGCAACCACCTCCCAATTTTTTTTTTTTTTTTTTTTTTTTTTGGGGGGGGGGGGGTAAATATGAGTAATTTTTTGCAAATTATCGAATTTTTAAATCAGTCGTTCATTTTAGGACACCCAGTATATTCAGTAGCTATGCGATGACTGCTGAAAACAGCATTTAAAGAAAATTAAAGCTGGCTACGATATGTCGGTTAGGTGGAATTTCTAGGCCCAACCCTCAAAAACAAATTATTGGCCTAGCCCAGTATAAAAGCTGAAAATTTGACTCGAGCTCGGCCTGCATCCTGCAATTAAAAATTTAAATAATTCATAAAGTACTCTTATTTATTCACATAATTTATTTTCAGATTCTGTTCGAAATTCCTGAATACAGAAAAATAATATTAATAACTATTTAGGCGGCAATTGTGTACACAAACATTAGGTAAAATATGACTTATAAGGAAGGTCTCCATACTGGGCATACTCAGAATTTTATGAAAAAAAATACTAATTAAAGTACTTATGTATGTAATAAAAGATCAGTCAAAATTAGCGGCGGAATCACATTAGAATGTATATAAAAAAATAAAATATTTTTGAATGTTTGGCGTGAAAAAACAAAAGCGTCACGCGATTTGGCGAGCAGCCCTTTTCCTCGCCAAAAGCAAACGTTTATAATGCAACTTAAACTTGTTCGATATTTACAATGCATGTAAATGGTATTTAATGAATTTAAGCATAAACAACGAGAGACTTTAATATATTATATACCTATATGTACATATTGTATTACATCTATATATTACTTGTTGAAGTAGCTATTTAATTAATCACTGGAAAAAATGTTTTCATAGATATAAAAAAAAAAAATATCATTTTGAGAAAAATTATCTTCATACATTTAAACGTATTCAAAAATAAAAGCCACATGTTTCCATAGCCACAAAATCTAATCGACAACTCTCAATTGGACTTTAAACTTGAAAAAATTTAATTAATTTAAATTATGAATTTCGCTTTAAGTCTCAAAGTTTGGTGATTAAATTTGAATATAAATGCATATAAATATCGATATAACAAAATCATACTTAAAACAAACTAAAACTTACAAAACTAATGTTTTTTAAATTAAATTTATCAAAAAGTTCAATATGAAACTTTTTTTTTTCTTTGAAGTGTAATTTGACAAAGTATTTTTTTGAAATTACATTCCTTCGCCAACCGGCGATAAATCGCCAAATAACGAAATTTTCATTATTTTTTATGGATACTGAATGTAGGTTCCGCCGAAATTTTTTTTATAAACGTATATATCCACACGAGAAGAACATTCTGTAATTTTTTCAGATTTTTCGGGATAAGCCCGTATGGAGACCTTCCTTGTTAGACTACTACATTCAAATGAAATCCAGTAAGAAAATCAGTCTACAATAAAACTTGTCGAATGTGGTAATCCCAAACTTTTTTCTATCTCACATGTGTTAATACTTCAAAAATCTCTAATACAATGCCAAAATTAAATGCAATTCATGCCCATCATGAGGGTTCTAAAGGTATGAAATCTTAAGATATTGCGCATTAAGATTTATACGCATTAATTCTTGAGCTATGACTATCGCTAAAATCGCGTAAATCCTACAAAATGCAGTTTATCAGCGTCATCTATTGGGTGATGAACATCAAAACCCATTCAGCAATAACTTGCGTCAACTGGGTCCTAAGTTAGATGAAAATTCGTGCATTAGTTCTTGAGATAGAACTATTGTGGAAATCGTGAAAAATGCATCATAGCAGCACCACCTTCAGTCTGATTTGCACCAAAACATAAAAAAAGCTATTCATGTCGAGGACTAATTGAATCTAAAGTTTGATGAAATTCCGTGCATTCGTTCTTGTGATAGAGGTAATTAAACAATCATAAAAAATGCAGCATAGCAGCGCCTCCTGTTGAGTGATTTACACCAAAACGTGAAAAACGTTAATTTATGTCAAGGACTAACCGAATCGTTTTTTTTTCAACAAATTATTATATATATATATATATATATATATATATATATATGACGATTTAAGGAGAAACTCGAATTATTTCCGCTGGTTAAAAAAAACACACAGTCATGGCAAGCGAGGGAAAAAACAAAAATAATAAATAAATGTAGAAGATCCAATAATTAGTCATTGGCTGCTGTAAGTTCATTTATTTAATTCGTAATAATGAGAACGGGAAAAGCTCCTTTTGCAAAAATTCCATCATTATTTCAGCGAGCCGTCCTCATCGAAGAAGCAACCCAAGAATACCGCCTAAAAGTTAGCCCCCCCCCCCCCCCCTTGAAGGAAAATGAAAAAGTGACTTATGCATTTCGTTTGATCATCGTTTGATCAGATTTGATCAACAATTTTCATCGTTTGATCAACATTATTTAACGAGTTATGATTAAAAATAACCAGGGGGGGGGGGGGCTAACTTTTAGGATTTTTCAAAATGCTCAAAATTAAAAAAAAATTAGCGATTCTTATCAGAAATCGATCGTAGAGATTTGATCAACTATTTTTAGCGTTTGATCAAACCCGGAAGTGCCCCCAAAATCGATATTTTTAATTCCAGACACCTAAAAGTTAGCCCTCTCATGACAGAATTTCGAGATAAAAATGGTGTCATCTAACGTAAAATTACCTCTAGAGATTTGATCGACCATTTTTAGCGTTTGATCAAACCAGGAAGTGCCCCCAAAATCGATATTTTTAACTCCAGACCCCTAAAAGTTAGCCCCCCCCCCCATGACGGAATTTCGAGACAAAAACGGTGTCATCTAACGTAAAATTACCTCTAGAGATTTGATCAACCATTTTTAGCATTTGATAAAACACGATAATGCCCCCAAAATCGATATTTTTAGTAATAGACCCCTAAGGGGTTTAGCTCCCCCACTACCTCCATGATGGAATTTCGAGAAAAAATGGTGCCATCTAACGTGAAATCATCTGTAGAGATTTGATCAACCATTTTTAGCATTTGATCAAACCTGGAAGTGCCCCCAAAATCGATATTTTTAGTAATAAAACCCTAAAATTTAGCCCTCCCCCTTCACCTCCATGATCGAATTTCGAAACAAAAATGGTGTCATCTAACGTACTATTACCTCTAGAGATTTGATCAACCATTTTTAGCGTTTGATCAAACCCGGAAGTGCCCCAAAAATCGATATTTTTAACTCCAGA
This sequence comes from Maratus speculifer, assembly GCA_964019185.1. Lineage (NCBI taxonomy): Eukaryota > Metazoa > Arthropoda > Arachnida > Araneae > Salticidae > Maratus > Maratus speculifer. The sequence goes on along the minus strand of OZ025289.1, from coordinate 101,411,389 downwards.
CCCATAAAAGTTAGCCCCCCCCCCATGACGGAATTTCGAGACAAAAACGGTGTCATCTAACGTAAAATTACCTCTAGAGATTTGATCAACCACTTTTAGCATTTGATCAAACCCGAAAATGCCCCCAAAATCGATATTTTTAGTAATAGACCCCTAAGGGGTTTAGCTCCCCCACTACCTCCATGATGGAATTTTGAGAAAAAAATGGTGCCATCTAACGTGAAATCATCTGTAGAGATTTGATCAACCATTTTTAGCATTTGATCAAACCTGGAAGTGCCCCCAAAATTGATATTTTTAGTAATAAAACCCTAAAATTTAGCCCTCCCCCCTTCACCTCCATGATCGAATTTCGAAACAAAAATGGTGTCATCTAACGTACTATTACCTCTAGAGATTTGATCAACCATTTTTAGCGTTTGATCAAAGCCGGAAGTGCCCCAAAAATCGATATTTTTAACTCCAGACCCATAAAAGTTAGCCCCCCCCCATGACGGAATTTCGAGACAAAAACGGTGTCATCTAATGTAAAATTACCTCTAGAGATTTGATCAACCATTTTTAGCGTTTGATCAAACACGGAAGGGCCCCCAAAATTGATATTTTTAACACCAAACTCCTAAATGTTAGCCCCCCCCCCATGACGGAATTTTGATACAAAAATGGTATCATCTAACGTGAAGGGAGCTCCCTCTAACTCACACCTCTAATGAGTCCCATGTGAGGGAGGGATGTTAGAAGTTTTCAAAATGACAATTCATATTTAATTCTTAGATCTATGGGTAAATAATGGCAAATATAGTGTGACATTTACGTTAAAGGGATTCAATGTAAATCACAAAGTTTATTTTATAGTAAACAGTTTTGGAAAATCGAAATCCAATGAAAAATATGCTTGGGCCCGACTGGTGCTGCCAGTTAAATTTTGGTGAATGCAATTTGCACTTATTTTTTGTTTATTAATCATGGACTAGTCAATTTCTTGCGAAGATGATTTTTTTTTCATTTTTCAGCACAAATAGTGTATTGCTATGTAAAAATAAAAGGTTGCAGCTTGAGTTTAATAATTATTGTATATTTCATATAGTATATTTCAAAACGGTAATTTGTGCAGTAATTTGTATTTCTTTAAATGTGGTTGATTTTTCAATTAACATCAGATGCATGCAGTTTTGGATGTTTTAAATATAAATGTCCGGTCGAATAGAAATAATCGAATACTTATCATAGGATGAGCCCAGTACCACTTGTGTATGTACATATTTTTTTCTAATTTCTTGAATAACTGATACAAAATTACAGAATACTTTATTTTTTCGCAAAAGATTAATTTTGTTTAAATGAAAACCATGAGATTGAAAGTTTTCTAATATGGTTAATGTCAATAGATCGTCTGCTTATTTTGACGGAAGCGTGAAGTTCCCTGAATGTATATGTTATAGCAGAGCAGATGTTTATTTTTTCATTGGAAAACCAAAGCATCGAAAAATCGTCTGTCTGACGAAAGATAAATAATAATATCCGAATTAGGGCAAACAAATTGCAGGTGTGGGTTCCGGCAGAACCCAGCGCTTAAAAAGCCTATGGGGCCGTCCTTTAATCATGTGATGTTTTTTTTGGCATTTTTAACCCCCCCCCTCCCCCTTGGTGATACATGGTGAGGTTCAAGACTACCCCCCCCCCCAACCCTACATCACGTGTATTTTTTAGTACCTACAAAGAATCTTAATTTTTTTAAGAATATTTATTATAAAATACAGGTTCTAATTCAGGTATCATCAAATTTTATTATAGGAAAAAAAAAAAAAAAAAAAAAAAAAAAAACTACAATAATAACCTTAAGAGGTAAACAGAAAGGTTGCAAGTTGTTTTGGACTGACATAAAAATAATGAAAGAAATGCGAAAAACTTTTTTGTAGTAATACATAAACATAATTTAATTTACAATGTCCTCAGACCACGGATTAGCAAGACTTTCTTCAACACCAATAACTGGATAAGCATCTTGTAAGTTAGTTGTAGGCACAGTGCTTTGTTGAAGATTCACATCGGTTTCGTCAAGCCACTCGGCGTCAGTGTGACCGTTTTTTCAAGCTAAAAGCAGGCTAGATTCAGACTGACAACAAGCTAAAAATAAATTCGATGGTCCTGCCATCTATCGATCGTCAGTATATCAATAGACTGACAACTATCTTTTAGCCTGAGTTTTTAGCTTGTTGTAAGTCCTACAACAGTCCAGATTTCTTACAACAATCCAAAAACGGTCACACTGCTCGGCGTCATCATTTTCGCATACTACGCAGAGAATCTCTCTCGCGGGAACTTCACTTCGTTCGTTGCCTGGCAACGGTGAATCAAGGTCACACTACAAGCCGCTTTCGACTTTGTACGCGTTTGACGAAAAAATAAATACACGAAACGTCGCTTTTTGGTTCAGTATCGCCCGTTTGCCGAAAAAATAAATACTCGTGATATATTACTACACCCCCCTCCCCCCTTGTGATGTTTCGTGATTTTTTTATGGAACCCTCCCCCCCCCCCTCTCGAGCCTCGCATGATTAATGGACGGCCCCTATGTACAGTGTCTCACATAAGTGATGGGACACTTGTGCTTTACAAAAGGAAACTAATCAAATAAATTAAAAAAACATGTACACATTTTTTTGTGGGTGTGTTTCATACTTAAATTTAGTAAAGATTATTACATAACATACATTTTGTCAAAATATTAAAATATTAATTTAATAAAAATACAAATGTTTAGAACGGAGCAAAAAATAGCTCACATAAGTGATGGGACACCATTATATATGCAACAAAAATCGTCTGAAATAAGCAATAAAAATATTTTTTGGGGTTTTATTTTTACTTAAAAGCAATTGGCAATAATTTATAAAATCGTCTGCAGTATTTCTCTCCAGTTTGTTTTGGAATTTTTGTGTTTTTTAGCTCTGTGTAGCCATGAATGCTAAACGAAAAGAAACTTCGCCTGAAATTCGAAAATTAGTTATTTGCATATTGAACGTGGAAAATCTATTAGAAAAACTGCTGAAACAGTTAACTTGAGTCGTTCAACAGTTTTCAATATCATTAAACGATATAAAAAGAATCATATGATTCAGGATAAAAGAAGACCTGGCCGACCATCAAAGCTATCCAATGGAATAAAGCGAATTATCGTTCAAAATATTAAAAAAAAATCCAAGAAATAGTGCTTCAAAAGTTGCTGCTGATTTACAAGCATTATATGGAATAATTGTTAATCCTGAGACTATTAGAAGGGTAATTCGATCTGCTGGATATCACGGTAGAGTAGCCAGGAAAAAATTCTTCGTAAGTGAAAAGAATAGAAAACTCAGACTAGCTTTCGCAAAATCCAACATAAATAAGAATTCTGATTACTGGAATAAAGTTATATTTGCTGATGAGAGTAAATTTAATATATTTGGTTCTGACGGTAGAATCTTGGTGTGGAGAAAACCCAGGGAAGAATTTCGCAAACAGAACTTGGTACCAACAGTAAAACATGGTGGAGGAGGAGTTATGGTATGGGGGTGTATGTCGTCCGCTGGAGTTGGTAATCTTGTTTTTATTGACAGTATAATGGATCAGTACAAGTATATTGATATTTTAAAGCAAAATTTGAAATCTTCAGCACGAAAATTGAACCTTCATAACGATTTTAAATTCTACCAGGACAATGACCCCAAGCACACTGCTCTGAACGTTAGATTCTGGCTGCTATATAACTGTCCTGAAATTATAAAAACACCACCACAATCTCCAGACTTAAATTCCATAGAGAATATTTGGCAAGAATTGGAATCAAGAACACATCATTTCTTCAAACACACCATTTCTTCAAAACAACAACTAAAATCGGTGCTTCAAGAAGAATGGGGTAAAATCACTCCAGAAATCACAAAAAAATTAGTCGAATCCATCCCAAAAAGATTAAATCATGTTTTAAAAGTAAAAGGAAATCCAACAAAATATTAAAACCTTTTGAAAAGTAAAATTTTTGGATAAATATTTGATCGAAAAGTAAGTGTCCCATCACTTATGTGAGCCATTTTTTGCTCCGTTCTGAACAATTTTATTTTTACTAAATAATTATTTTAATATTTTGACAAAATGTATGTTATGTAATAATTGTTACTAACTTTAAATATGAAACACACCCAAAAAATTTTTGCACATGTTTGTTTATTTATTTTATTGCAGTTTCTTTTTATAAAGCACAAGTGTCCCATCACTTTTGTGAGACACTGTATTTATTTTGGAAACAAATGATATCCACAAAAACAGAAAAATATTATGTTAATGATTCAGTACCTACGATGCGATGCGGTGTTCTTTATTTCTGTATTTGAAATTATTTCAGATGATCTCGTAAAGGCAACTATAGATTTGAAGTTGTGCTAATAAAAAGCAAAGAATTTTGGACTCCCCCCTTTCATTACGATATCATATGTTATTTTTTAAACCGTAAAACCACAACTTCCTTAATAATACTGTTATCCATGTCTATTTTTTTCAATTGTTTCTTTAGTTTGCAGTGACATACAGATATGGTTATACATTGGTTATTTGCACGATTATTTTATTCAAATGAAGAGGAGTGAGTAAAATATTACCATTTTAAATGAAATAAGTTTGTATCAAATAACACTTACAAGAAATAACTGCTACATAAAAATAATTGATAATTAGCTTCTTGTTACATAATACATTTAATAATAATGTATCATCGTGCACTTGCCGAGCCGGGTGAGGGAAGGGGGAGGAGAAGCAAAGGAAGAGAGAGGAAGAGAGAGCATTGGCATATTTTCTTCTCAACAAAACAGGTGGACAACGTTATTCCACTTTTCTTTGACGGTAAACGCAAACATAATTTCAAACAGTCGACTCTCGTTAATTCGAAATCGGATAATTCGAATCTTCGCTTAATTCGAACTAAACATGAAGTCCCGAAATTTTCAAAGGCAGAATAACGTTAAAAATTTTCATTAATTCGATTTCCTTTTCTCTTGACTTCGTTTATTTCGAATTATTTCGATAATTCCGATTTTTCATTTTTCTTTTCTTTTTCACGAATTTCAGATCATTTGAATAACTTTCTTTCTTTGATTTTTGTGAAAATTGTTCCAAACGTGTATACATATATTACAATGCCTTTGATATCCACTTACTTAGAGCTCCGTCTGTCCATCAGTGACGCTATAAATTTTTCTTCCTTCGTGCTTGTTTCTAATCTTTTAATTAGTTTATGTATTTATACATTCTAATTTAATATTAAGTCATATTCTAGACGAAATAAGTTTAAAAATCACTATAACATTAATTCCTTTGTAACAGTACCATATTAAGCATGTTTTCCATAATTCGAACTTCGGATAATTCGAACATTTCTTGTGGTCCCGACGAGTTCGAATTAACGAGAGTCGACTGCACTTCGGAAAAAGCTTTTGGAACAGCGGATAATGTATGGATATACATTACGACAAAATAGAACTGCCACATATAGGAGTATTCCATATTTATGAATTAAATAATTTTATAATCCTTTACAGTCATTTAATTTTATAATAAAAAAAGATAAATAATTTTTAGATTAGCATCCTTTTGTAAGGTACCAAATTTATAACAATGTAGCGTTTTGAGATATTAAATTTACACATCACAGTTTACGTTGGGACATTTATTCAGAATATGTAAATGAAAAAAATTAGATTCAAAACTTTGTTTTATAAAAAAATCGATTTTTGAAAAGAAAAATGAAATGCTTTTCTGAACAAAGAATGAACGCAAATTTGTTAACATTTGGAAAACTAACTAATTGAATAATTTGAAAAAACATGTTTTCTCACTGTTTCGCTTTTTTCGGTACACATGGACTATAAAAATGAAACGCAGAATAGCATGTACTTTAATATCATTTTCGCGATTTTTACATTCAAAACTATAAATTCAGACAAAGCGGTGTTAAACATATAAAGTCATACCAGATTAAAATTCATTTAAGGGTCACTCATCCCAGGCAAGGCCAGAGGGTACTCTAGTGTATGTCTCTCTTTCTCTACACATATATACATATCGATAATTTCATGTTAGTTTCATGTTAATTTTTTGTCTCGAATATGATGGAGGACATAATTTATAGGTCTAGTGCTAAAAATATTGATTCTGAGGGCACTTCCGGGTTTGATCAAATGCTAAAAAAGGTTGATCAAATCTCTACAGATGATACATTAGATGGCACTATTTTTGTCTCGAAATTCCGTCATGGAGGTGGGGGGCTAAATTTTAGGCGTTTATTACTAAAAATATCGATTTTTGGGGCACTTCCGACTTTGATCAAACATTAAAAATGGTTGATCAAATCTCTACAGATGATATCACGTTAGATGACACCATTTTTGTCTCGAAATTCCGTCATGGGGGGGGGGCTAACTTTTAGGCGTCTGTAGTTAAAAATATCTATTTTGGAATCACTTCCGGGTTTGATCAAACGCTAAAAATGGTTGATCAAATATCTACAAATGATTTCACGTTAGATGGTACCATTTTTGTCTCGAAATTCCGTCATGGAGGGGGAGGGCTAAACCCCTTAGGGGTCTATTACTAAAAATATCGATTTTGGGGGCATTTCCGGGTTTGATCAAATGCTAAAAATGGTTGATCAAATCTCTACAGATGATTTCACGTTAGATGGCACAATTTTTATCTCGAAATTCCATCATGGAGGTGGGGGGGGGGAGCTAAACCCCTTAGAGCTCTATTACTAAAACTATCGATTTTGGGGGCATTTCCGGGTTTGATCAAATGCTAAAAATGGTTGATCAAATAGAGGTAATTTTACGTTAGATGACACCGTTTTTGTCTCGAAATTCCGTCACGGGGGGCTAACTTTTAGGGGTCTGGAGTTAAAAATATCGATTTTGGGGGCACTGCCGGGTTTGATGAAACGCTAAAAATGGTTGATCATATCTCTAGAAGTAATAGTACGTTAGATGACACCATTTTTGTTTCGAAATTCCATCATGGAGGGGAGGGGGCTAAATTTTAGGGGTTTATTACTAAAAATATCATTTCGGGGGCACTTCCAGGTTTGATCAAACGCTAAAAATGGTTGATCAAATCTCTACAGATGATTTCACGTTAGATGGCACCATTTTTTTCTCGAAATTCCATCATGGAGGTGGTGGGGGAGCTAAACCCCTTAGGTTTCTATTACTAAAAATATCGATTTTGGGGGCATTTCCGGGTTTGATCAAATGCTAAAAATGGTTGATCAAATCTCTAGAGGTAATTTTACGTTAGATGACATCGTTTTTGTCTCGAAATTCCGTCTTGGGGGGGGCTAACTTTTAGGGGTCTGGAGCTAAAAATATCGATTTTGGAGGCACTTCCGGGGGTTGATCAAACGCTAAAAATGGTTGATCAAATCTCTAGAGGTAATTTTACGTTAGATGACACCATTTTTGTCTCGAAATTCCGTTATGGGGGGCTAACTTTTAGGTGTCCGGAATTAAAAATATCGATTTTGGGGGCACTTCCGGGTTTGATCAAACGCTAAAAATAGTCGATCAAATCTCTACGATCGATTTCTGATAAGAATCACTAATTTTTTTTTAATTTTGAGCATTTAGAAAAATCTTAAAAGTTAGCCCCCCCTGGTTATTTTTAATCATAACTCGTAAAATAATATTGATCAAATCTGATCAAACGATGATCAAACGAAATGCATATGTCACTTTTTCATTTTCCGTCAAGGGGGGGCTCACTTTTAGGCGGTCCCAAGAATCTTCTTTTTCATCTCGAGACTTCCACCTTTTTAAACTAAAAAGAAAGTTCTGGAACATTCTGTAACCTCAAACCATCATTCTTTTTTGTAAACAGAATTCTTGTCCAGCTACGAGATTATTTTCCACAAACGATAAATTTATTTAAAAAAAATATTATTTAACCAATTTATAATTGAATCGGGATTTTTTTAGGCAGACGACTTTTATAAATGATTAATTTTAAGAGAAAAAGAAAAGAAATGAATTTATTAATATGCACACTATCGAAGGTTGACGGCGGAAAAATAAATAAATAGATAAAATAAAATAATGATATTTTTTGAAAGGTATGGTTTTGGAATAAATTTAATAAGACTTTCTTAAAAAGGGTTGATAAAAACATAGAAGAAATCAGTTTTATTTGGAATATTAAGAAATAAAGTTTTAATATTTTTAATTTAGAGCCATCTTTTTTTAAATTTACGCATACTGGAATAATGTTTTTTAAGGCAAATTAAGAATTTATATCGTCTGCATACAGATTAACAGATTAGATCTAGAAACAAGATTTTAATTTAATAATTTGAAGTAAGTACGGAAAATTAAGATAGTATAAAGGTTAGTTTTGGCGAAAAATTTTTAAATTTGTAATATATTTATATAAAACAGTTAAAGCAATTGAAAAAAACAGATCTAAATAATAAACATAATAATAAATATAAAAATTACAATAAATCAGAGTAAATATTAACACTTAAAGCAATGTTCAAAAAGAAAGTTTTTTTTGTAAATTGGCGAAAAATCACGCCAATGTGGTACGTATATGATGCCTGTTCCCATTTTTGTCACAAATGTCTTAGAAATCCACTATGTGAAAGCGTTTTTATATTAGCCCGACGCATTTCTCACCAATAGCTTTCTGGCTCCGGCAATATCAGATTTATTTTTCGCACAGGAAAATTAAAAAAAATTACTTTGATGATGAAAATGTTTTCTTTATAATGTTATTTCTTACTTTCATTCTTTCGTCTTTTTAAGGAGATGTGTGAAAATTATGTATTTTAGATATTTGCAATATGTATATTTTAAATGGATGTATTTTAAATAAAATGAGTGAAACGTTTATATTTTTAATGAAACGAATTTGATAAGAATCATGGCGATTAGAACAACATTTGAGGATTCATGACATGCGCACGAATAACATAAAAATACCACTTTACCTTGCAATTGTTATAGCAAATTATCGCTAAAATAATTTATAAAATATGTTGGTGCCCCTTCCCCAGAAAAAGACCGTTCCAAGGACTGAAAATAATGACAGAAATTTTAAATATCATGATAGTATGTCGTAGATGCTTAAACTAAAATATTGTGACAATGAGAGATGTATTTATAGAGCGGGCGGCGGCGACATAAATGACTACCTCATCGAGTTACGGGATGAGATCATGATGTAGGACAAGATTATTGGGTGTAGATTAAGGAATGACTGGTCTGTCTCGTCATTTCTTGGTACAATATGAGTAACAGCGGGCGCCAACTCGCCATTTTGGCGTCACTTTCACGTCATCGAATTACGGGATGAAATTGGTGCCAAATTAAAGCTAAAATAAAGTATTTTAAGAATATTTCGGTCTGCCTGCGCATATCCTGGTACAAACCTTCGGCAGACTGAAATTTATAACAAAAAATGACATTATAATGTAAAATTCAATATGACTACGTCATCGAGTTACGGGATGAAATCATGATGTAGGACAAGATTATTGGGTGTAGATTAAGGAATGACTGGTCTGCCTTGTCATTTCTTGGTACGATATGAGTAACAGCGGACGCCAACTCGCCATTTTGGCGTTACTTTAACGTCATCGAGTTACGGGATGAAATTGGTGCCAAATTAAAGCTAAAATAAAGTATTTTAAGAATATTTCGGTCTGCCTGCGCATATCCTGGTACAAACCCTCGGCAGACTGAAATTTATAACAAAAAAATGACGTTATAATGTAAAATTCAACATCGAGTTACGGGATGTTCATGGAAAATTTTGGAAAAGCATTAGGAATTTCGATTTTGGCAATATTCCACCCTGTTGGAAATCACTTAAGCAGCACATCTTGAGATCAATTTTCATTAATTCAATGTGGCTATCTGCAACTGAATACAACTATCAACGATTTAAACCCGAAGACTGCGGATGGTTGCTCAACTCACAAAATGAACTACACCCTAAATGGTTTGAAGCAGATCCCACCCCATTGAATGCAGAGGACATTATAGAAGATGAGAAGTCCAAACAGAAATTGGAAGTTTCAGATAATGATTCAAATGACAGCGTTTGTTATTCGAATGATGAATAAATGTATAGCAAATATTTTTATTTCAGAATAAGATATTTTGTTCTCTAATATATTTTTAAACAATATAAGAAAAAATAGTATGTTGTATAGTATAAGTTTAAAATTAAAGCAAATTATATTTTCAGATTTATAGCTTCTTTCATTATAACCTTTCACGCAATTTCATTTTTCATTTTATAAAATGAATAATACTTCTGAATGGCAATTTCAGAAACTATCTAAATAATAATTTTATAAGTAAAACATTTTTCAATCTAGGAAAATCAAAACTTTTAAACACAGTCTATTTATTTCTCTTTACATGTCACCCATTATGTTCCAGCTGAAAAAGAAATAATGCATAATTTAATTTATTTATTATTTTCTGTATTAAATATATATGTTACATTAGACTAATTTGTTAAATAATAAATTAACCAGAAATATAAAATAAAACATAAGTTTTCTTACATACACAAAATAGATACACATTATTTCAAATAGTTCTTAGAATAGTTTTGTTCAAAAACTCAAATTTCATGGGTGAATATATGACAATATATAACAGGGTATAAATAAGGAAAAGTTTTCTTAGACGATTGGTGATATACTTAAATCGAATAATAAAATATTTAACTAAACAGACTACTTTAAATAGACTACTCTAAAATACAATAAAATAATTTCTAAATTGAAAACCAGTAGAGATTGCATACATGGCTAAGTAGTTTTTTTAAAAAAATCTACTTAGTAATGAAATGAAAAAATGAAATGAATTTTAAATGCAAAAAGAAATAAATAAAAAAAATGAATAAAAAAATAAATGATGATGAAAAAAATGAATTTTATATATTTTATGGACAAACCAGGATATTGTATCTCGTGAAAAAATATTATCAGAAAAGCTAAAATATTTATAATGTACTAATCTGATCACTAAATGTGTCAATTCTTCAGTTGCAAGTTGGCGCCCGCTGTTACTCATATCGTACCAAGAAATGACGAGGCAGACCAGTCATTCCTTAATCTACACCTAATAATCTTGTCCTACATCTTGATTTCATCCCGTAACTCGATGACTTAGTCATATTGAATTTTACATTTTAACGTCATTTTTTGTTATAAATTTCAGTCTGCCGAGGGTTTGTACCAGGATATGCGCAGGCAGGCCGAAATATTCTTAAAATACTTTATTTTAGCTTTAATTTGGCACCAATTTCATCCCGTAACTCGATTACGTGAAAGTGACGCCAAAATGGCGAGTTGGCGCCCGCTGTTACTCATATCGTACCAAGAAATGACGAGGCAGACCAGTCATTCCTTAATCTACACCCAATAATCTTGTCCTACATCATGATTTCATCCTGTAACTCGATGATGTAGTCATATTGAATTTCACATTATAACGTCATTTTTTGTTATAAATTTCAGTCTGCCGAAGGTTTGTACCAGGATATGCGCAGGCAGACCGAAATATTCTTAAAATACTTTATTTTAGCTTTAATTTGGCACCAATTTCATCCCGTATCTCGATGACGTGAAAGTGACGCCAAAATGGCGAGTTGGCGCCCACTGTTACTCATATCGTACCAAGAAATGTCGAGGCAGACCAGTCATTCCTTAATCTATACCTAATAATCTTGTCCTACATCATGATTTTATCCCGTAACTCGATGACGTAGTCATTCGTGTCGCCGCCGCCCGGCCTGTTACATCTAGCTGTAACCACTGTTCTTGTTTGGAAAGTAGGTGTATTTTTTATCATATGCATTACATAATAGGTTTATGTTACCAGCGTTGTTTAACAAATACTTAATTTAACAAGTTGGATTTTGCACGTGAAGCGTAGCAAATGAGGTGCGTTCGTACGATAACGAAGTTTTAAAAATATTACTCTCATATATCAATCTCATAAAATTGTAAATAGTGAATTACAATTAAAACTCTCATCAAACAATGTTCTCTCTATACCATTATGTAATGGAATACCTCTGTGTGGCCTTATAAATAAATAACAAATGTTCTTTGCACCACAAATTATGTAAAATGTATATTATAATGTGTACTTTATAGTTTCAAATAAATTTTATTAAGTTCGAATGAGTGTAACACCATTAAAACGCATTTGAAACATTTTCCCCCATTGACCGTAATGTAACAGAATACTTTTGATTGTCCCTGTAAGTGATCTATGCATCCGATTTTCATAAAATGTGAAATAACTCGACAAAATTATGTAATAATTATGCATTTTAAATTTCAAATGTATAAAATACATTTGAAACTTTTTCCCTATTGACCATAATGTAATTGAATACTTTTGATTGCCCCTGTAATTGATCTATGCACCCGATTATCAAAAAATTTGAAATAACTCAACAAAATTACATAATAATTATGTATTTTAAATTTCAAATGATTAAAATGCATTTGAAACTTTTTCCCACATTGACCGTAATGTAATGGAATACTTTTGATTGCCCCTGTAATTGATCTATGCATCCGATTTTCATAAAATTTGAAATGACTCGGCAAAATTATGTAATAATTATGCATTTTAAATTTCAAACGTATAAAATACATTTGAAACTTTTTCCCTATTGACCATAATGTAATTGAATATTTTTGATTGCCCCTGTAATTGATCTATGCACCCGATTATCAAAAAATTTTAAATAACTGAACAAAATTATATAATAATTATGTATTTTAAATTTCAAACGATTAAAATGCATTTGAAACTTTTTCCCCCATTGACCGTAATGTAATGGAATACTTTTGATTGCCCCTGTAATTGATCTATGCATCCGATTTTCATAAAATTTGAAATGACTCGACAAAATAATGTAATATTTATGTATTTTAAATTTCAAACGATTCGGTTGGGTAGTTTTTGCGTTGTTAAATGCGGACAGACAGACAGACGGACGGACAGACGGACAGACGGACGGACTGAACGACCACTATAGGTGCTATGTATTTACATAATTACGAACGTACCTAAAAAAGAGTTACGTTGGTTTTATGTCTTTAAAGAAGTCCTATTTTACACTCGAGTCTACAGCAAATTGGGGTAATTTTGAACAAAGTTTTTTTGGCTATCTTACGGTATTTTCCGGTTATACCAAAACATCCTGCAAAAATGTATGGTAATGCGCCATTTATTACAATCCTGAATGTACAAAGTATTTTTATTGGAAATTATGCCAAACATTATGATTCTCCATTTATTGAAAGCTAATCTATTCTTTTATTTAAAAAAAATATTTTTTAATCGTAACCTTACAAAACTTGGCGAGTAGATTGGCTATTTGTATAATTTGGTGAAATTGGCCGACAGAATAATTAAATAGTACCGGAAATACTTACATTCTACGTGAGCGAAGCCATGTGTTAAAGCTATAAATTTTTACTAAATTATTTTATTAAATTATTTATATTTAGTTCTTGAGATAGAGCGCCCACAAAATTGGTGTTACATATAGACTCACACAGTGACAGACAGACTCGCAGACAGACATTTTGTAAAAACATGTTTTTCGTGAACTCCGGCTTCTAAAAAGCATTAATCTATTGAAAATCGGAATTCGAAAAATTTCACGATTCCAATACTTTCTTGTAAAGATAGAAGAAAGTAGAAAACAGGATGATAAAAAAAAGTCATAATTTGGTACTACATAATTTGGTTTGGTTGGTCATAATTTGGTTTGATTATCCCGTCGACCAAAAAATTATCGTCAAACTATAAGATTAAATGCCAATAATGGATGATCGTGAATGTCACATTCAATGACATTAAATACGATTCATGTGTTTAAAATGTCATTAAGTGATTTTTATTTCCACTTTTTATTAATATTTTTATTAATATTCTACTAATTATTTGCTTTTTCGTTATTTAAAATAAAAATTATGTCAATATGTATAGTTTGGCGATTTGTACAATTTGGCGAAATTGGTCGGCGGGATAACAGAGTAGTACCCATAATTTTAAAGCAAAGCTCTACAATGAAAAAAAGTTGATTTTTTAAAATGCATCTTTGTAACTTGTCCCCCTCCCCCCCCACCCCCCACCCCCCCCCCCAAAAAAAAAAAAAAACAATTCTAAAGATTTCTCTAAACAAATGTACAACATACATATAATTTTTACGAATAACAAATACGAAAAATGCAAACATATAGGCTCGTGGAAAAGAATTTAGATGAGTGCACGGCTCCCGGTCGGGTCAGTAATGTTTATCACAATGTATAAATCAGAAACGAGCCGAACGTTTAGCTTTTAATCCGGTTCGAGCCTGGAAATTTTGAGGAGAATGAAATCCAGGCCATTCTCGATGTGAAACAAAAAAAGTCTGGCACGACCCTAATCTGCAATAAAAGTAAGATCAAGGCACAGCCCATTTCTAAATGAGAGAAGACCTGACGCAACCCGAGTCTCATGGATTTAAATTGGCGAGACCCGGGCCGGGCTTGAGCTTCGTCTCAAGTCATTTCCCATGAGGATTCATAATGTCCCTTTGTAAATGCTTTACTAGCTTAAGAAGGGGGAGGAATTGACCGCTCCCCCACCAAAGGGATGGAAGAGCCACCCCATATGGGAGCCATTTCATATGGGTTGGGTCGATCCCAAACCGAGCGTTTAGCTTTTATACAAGATAGAGTCTGGACTTGGAAATTTTGGTCCATGTATACTATGTATCCACCTTTAGGAAGAACGAAACGCACGCCAGTAACGACCTGGAAAAAAACAATGTCGCACGGTTCAGCTCTGCAAAAAAGTAGGACCTGAGCGGCCCGGACCAGTCCGCGCCGGTTTCGAGTTTTGGTCCTACCCTTTTTTCCATGCGGGCATCTAATTTTGTTTTGCAGACCCTTTATTGGCTCAAAGGGGGAGGGACGATCGCCCCATCCTCCTCCCCTCCCCCCTAGATCCGCCATTGAAATACATCGATTCATTTAATGGCAAAAAAAGTGGAACAGAATTTGGAACTCTTCCCTAAAACAATTTATATCATTAAAAAAAAATATAAAGTAAAAGCAAATAAAGAGTTTACTAATAAATAAACGGCAACAGCTGAATTACGATATAAAACATAAAATCGCATTTTTTTTTCAGTTGTATTAATTCAGTTGTATATATGATATCTGTACCCTGTTTTTTTCAACAATTTATTAAAAAAAAGAAACAACAGTTGAAGCAATAAATAAACAGTAATAAATAATATGCACAATAATAAATATAATAATGTACTTAAATATCACAATAAATTGTAAATATTAACACTTATAGCAATATTCGAAACAAAGTTTTCACTAAATTTGCGGAGGAAAAAATTCCGCCAACGTGGTGCGTATAAGACACCTGTGCTAAAAAATAATTATCTTCAAAGCATTTAATACATGATTAATTTTAGCAAATTATTCAAATTGGTAAATAATTCAAATATTTACAACTCACATTTATTATACAATATTACAATCGTCATGATATGTTCTGAAAGTTATGATTATTAATCATGCCTTGTTTGAAATCTATAAAAGTTTCTAATGATTCACAAGTAATAATAATAAAAAAATTGTACATGTGAATATGGAAATTTTACATTTAATAATTTTATTATTTCTACAAAATTAAAAGTAATTACTTGGCTGCACCACCGAAACCGATAATTTCGGATATACAAAAATATTTCAAATTTAAAATCAGCTCTGAGTTATAGAAATAATAAAGTTAAGAATTTTGACGAGTTACGAATTTCAAATCAATCTTCTTATCATATTTTTCTCTAAATCGAAATTTATTTTATATATTTTCTCGTAAATTTTCTCTTTTAACAAAAAAAAAAAAAAAAAAAAAAAAAAATCTTTTTTTTTGAAAAGAAAAATGTGATTTCTTATAACATCAAATAATTAAAATGAACAAAACAGTTTATAAATTTTTGAGCTTGAGTTATGGAAATATCATCCCTACCATGGCGAGCTTAATTTAATCTATGTAAATACTTTTAAATTAGTAAATTTACTAGCTGCGTGACGAATCTATGCATCGGCTTTTAATTTGCAGTATCTCACGTATAAGCTCGTGATTATTTATTTTGCATTAACTTGGAAATTAATCCCGACCGTTTCACTTTTGGGTAGCTGTTCTGAATGTTTTGAACATTTATGCATTTGCAATACCTCCCGTGTCTTAGAGTTCCATATTTCTTGAAAATTAAATGAAGAAGCCGAACTTTTTTTTAATTTTATTGAATTCTAAATATTTCAAATGGCATTAGTCATTGCCTATTTCACAGGAAAGCATGGCTAATATTATAATCGAAACGGTTCAAAATCTTGCTGAAAATGACACTGCAAAGCCGAAAGTTGCTACAGAAGGAATGATGTTAGCCTACATTAGCTTAGTTTTAATGTCTTGCCTTTCGATTTTCGCTGGAGCCATTCGATCGGTCTCGTGTTTACAAAAACAAAAAAATTCAGGCCAAAACGCTGGAACTATGTCAAAAAGAGATGCAGTTATGTTCCCTTTAGTTTCAAGTTGTATACTGGTTGGTCTCTACATACTTTTCAAGGACAGATCTGTGGAGGATAGTGATTTTGTATCAACTTTCATCTTTGAAATCGAAACGAAACTGCTGCCTAATCATCAGTGGGCTGATGAAAATATCGATGCGCTAATTCATTATTTAAAACTGTTTTCTAAAAAATGCACCAACCTTTTCGTCATGTTGTATTTTTTTGCTCCGGGCGTTCTTTCCCTCACCCGCTTGCTGCGTCCATTTGTAAACAAATTTGTTCCAGAAAATAATGAAGATCATTTTCATTTCGTTTATACAAAAGGACCAGAAGAAATAGTTAACTTTACCTTAGGAGTAGCAGATATTATTGCATTAGGGATCTGCAGTATTATTGGTGGCATTTATCTTTGGAATAAGCATTGGATTGCAAATAATATCTTTGGAATAGCCTTTGCAGTAACTGGCGTGGAATCCTTGCATCTAAGTAATTTTATTACTGGCTGTATTCTTTTAGGAGGACTGTTCATTTATGATATTTTTTGGGTTTTCGCAACGGATGTCATGGTGACTGTAGCAAATTCTTTTGAAGCACCAATTAAATTGATTTTTCCCAAAGATTTACACGAAAATGGGTTAAGTGGTAGCAACTTTGCCATGTTAGGGCTTGGAGATATTGTCATTCCTGGAATCTTTATTGCCTTCCTATTAAGGTTTGACGAAAGTTTAAAACGAGGTCAGAAACTGTATTTCTATTCAAGTTTCATTGCATATTTTTTTGGACTTTTAATTACAATTACGATTACGTCAGTCTTCAAACATGCACAACCTGCACTGCTGTACATTGTTCCTGCATGCATTGGCATTCCAAGTGCTGTAGCTTTTATTAATGGAGATGTAAATGCCTTACTTAAATATCATGACCACCCCGAAGATTCTGCAAATGGAGATTAAGCAGCAAACAGTGCTACAAATAACTCAGTAAGTAGTTTGTCCTGAGCAGCTGACTCACTGTATAGAACTGTAATTTAAACTGTGAAAGTAGAAATGCGCATATTATATTATTTTTAAGTTTATGTTTTACTATAAATCTTGAAACCAACTTTGCAATCTGTCAATATCATGTATCTTTTTGCATTCTATTTAAATTGGGTTAAATATTATGAAGATTTTTGTATTTAATTGAAAATTTTATAGTTAAAGATTAAAATTTCATGTGAAAAACAATATTGTGGTTAAACGTTAATATCAGCTTTCTTTTAAGAAAAATTTACTATACCACAAAAATAGTTGTAATTTTTCTATCCCTTATACGAAATATGTATGTTTGTGTAGTGGGTGTAAAATGTCAAGTTAAAAAAAAAAAAAAATGGTGGTTGTTGCTGTAATGAATGTCTCTTATTTTTAGCATGTGATCAAATCATTGTTAGATTCTTAACCGTTATACCAACACCATGGCAAAATGTATGGTAATGCGTCATTTATTTGAACTCTGTCCGTGAAAGGATTTTTATGGCATGCGGTGCCAAATATTGTTATCAAGGCCACCTGATCATAATAACAGGCCTCGCATTCAGGAGAAAATGTATGAGTGAAAATGTCCTGATAGTTGCCAACTTATTATATGACTTTGTTCGTTAAGTAACGCCACCCGGTGTATATTACTGGCAATACTCCATACACAAATTCATTAGAAAATATTTCAGTTTCTTACATTAGATGGCGCTAACAACGGGAAAATCATATGGTTTCTGACCACGTGTACTGCGGACAAAGGAAACTTGACAATTAAGCCTGTTATTATGATAAGGTAGCCTTGATTGTGATTAGTTATTTACTGAACATTTACTATGTATGTTATTTTTATTCTCACCATCTCTTTTTCTGAAATAATATGCGGCGTACAACGATGAATGAGGTATCATTGGATGGAAGTTTTTTCCCCATATCTGATATTATAATAATGCATTTTTGGGTACTACTAGATTATCCCGTCGACCAAAAAATTATCGCCAAACTATAAGATTAAATGCCAATAATGGATGATCGTGAATGTCACATTCAATGCCATTAAATATGATTCACGTGTTTAAAATGTCACTAATGATTTATATTTCGACTTTTTATTAATATTTTTATTAGTATTCTACTAATTATTTGTTTTTTCGTTATTTAAAATAAAAATTATGTCAATATGTATAATTTGGCTATTATTTTGGCGATTTGTATATTTTGGCGAAATTGGTCAACCGGATAACAGAGTAGTACCCATTTTTGTTATACTTTTAGGTTAAGTATCATCATGTATATTATTTCTGATGATTCAACTTGTCTTTTTCTATGCACATACAAAACGCACAACGATGAATGAGGTATCATGCGAAAGATTTTTGAACAGACTTTTCACATAGTACACGCATATCTCATCAAAAAAAAAAGTGTGATTTAAAAAATAATGCAGTTAATTATAAATGAATGAAAAAACTCCTTCCGGCTAGGCCTATAGGTGGAGGTAGATTTCGAAATTAAATGCTAATTTGACCAATAAAAACAAAATCAAGATTAGAAATAAACCCAGTTTCTTGACTATAAAAGAGCTCTAGAGACTTAAAATTTTTATGAAAATTCTAATATATATGCATACACACACGAATATATATGGAACAGATTTAAAAATAGTGAGGGAAAAAACCCAGAGAACTTCAAATTGTTAAAATATACCAATATTTCCATTAGCCAGTTTTTATCATGTTTCAATATTTTTTTTAAACTGATGTGACGTTACATATTTACCTAGTGTCATCTATTACATTTGAATATTTCTTATTCAGTATTTCTTATCTAAATATTTCTTATTGCATTATAACTTATATTCTTTGTCCGTGCGTCATTCTCTCTGTCCGTATATAACAGAGCAAAAACTATCCAACCGAATCGTTTGAAATTTAAAATATATAATTGTTGCTTAATTTTGTCAAATCATTTAAAACTTTATGAAAATCAGATGCATAACAGAGATAATCAAAAGTATTCCACTACATAACAGCTAATGGGAAAACATAAATTCAAGTGCATTTTAATGATGTTACACTCTTCAGAATATAATAAAATTGATATGTATCTATGAAATACTTATTAAAATATACATTCTGTACAATCTGTGGTGCAAAGAATATTTTTTATTAATTTACAGACTACACAAAAAATGCATTCCATTACATAATGGTACTGGAGGAAACATTGTTTGGAGTTGTTATATTAAACTATTTCACATTTTGTGAAATTGATATATGTTGCTCAGGTTTGCTACAAATTACTTCCTGTCTAATAGAAACCAGATAGTATTTACGGGGACACATAAAAGATTTCGGGTTCTATACTATAATCCTAAGTACGATATACTATTACACCAAAATCTGAATATTTTTAAAACTTCGTTATAGTACGAACGCGTATCATTTGCTACGCTTAACGTGCAATTTAGGACTTGTGTTTAATTGGTCACTGGTTCAACGAATTTCTATTTTAGAAATGCATTATGTAACAAAATCTGCGGTTTTCCATGCGTAGTTGTTGAAATAATCCAAGTGGTATTTGCATGGCAACTAACATTAAGGGAAATTATACAGCTGCAGAAGTGTTTGATTATTATAACTATTTTTATATTAACTAAAGTACACTGCAAAAAAATTCTGTATAAACACAGAAAAAAAGCGAAATTGTTTGTAAATTTACACTAGTTTTGGGTTAAATACATTCGGTTGAGTCGGTCATCATTTTACACGCATTTCCCTTATATCTAATTCTCTGTAGGGATTTTCATGTCTTTTTTTAAAGATTTTTTTTTTATCTTTGAAAAATTGTGTTATTCAAAATACACACTTTTAAAATTCTTTTGCAATTCCATTAAAAAAAAAAAAAAAAAAAAAAAAAAAAAAAAAAAAAAAAATCAGTTTTTTTTCTTTTAATTTAGGTCAATTTAGAAAGGGAAAAAATCATCTCATCAGATTTAGTGGAAAACTTTCCCCGCTGAATCATAAAAAACATACCTTGTACACAATACCAATAACATCTACTGTTCAGTCAGTACGGCGCTTTTACATCGTCAAAAGTTCTCGGGTTCAAACCCCAGGACGACTAGAAAAAAATTGTCTTAAAGTTTAATGACACAGAAGTTCAAAATTGGAAAATTCCTGTTCTTTGATGCTCGCTGAAGACTGAGTGATTTGCCAATTTGAAAATTAATTTATTATCATTAAAAGTAAATTTACAGAGTCTTGGGTATTTTTAACGAGTCTTTTCCAAATTTACCGAGTAATATATCTGTTATTTAATAGAATCTCGTTTTTTCTAATCTCTGCAATTTTACATAAGACATAAGATAAAAGATTACCGTAGATTCTCTGTAATTTCACAGAAAATTTTTTAACAGTGTAGTTGAATATTTAAGTTTAAAGGGATAGTTTACCTTTTCAACAATTTTATTTATTTAAAAAAAAATATTTCAAATGGTAAACTTACTATACTTTAATGTTAAAAAAAGCTTACATTTAGGAAAAAAAAAAAAAAAAACCCCGCATATTTAATTAAGTTTTTAAAAAAGTTTAAAAATTTTAAATTAATTTGTACTATTTTTTAAATATTAATATTTTTGCCCAGTTTTTTAAAAACGTTTTCAAATGCATATTACACAAAACTGTTTATGAATATTTAAATATATTTAATATATTTAATAGAATTTTTTTTACTGATACATATACTGCAAAATGATAAAAAACAGCGCATGTTCATATACTTTTATTTAAAAAAAAAAGAAAAAAAAAAAAAGAAAAAAAAACCCTTGAAGGCTAATTCCATTTGCAGATTTATTACCTATACAGGGTGATTCAAAATAACGTGGACAAAATGATACGACAAATCAAGCATACAACAAGGATAAAAAATCACATAGGAACGTAGGGCCGTAAACTACTTATTGAGTCACAAATACAGGGTGTTTCATTCTGGCTACATCCGGTTTGAAAGTAATAATTTCGAAGAAAATAAAAATATTCTAATGAAAATGCAACGATATGTACCTTATTTTGTGTGAAATGTGATAACGTTACGAAAAGATCTGGAAAAACATATTGCTCAAGCAATCGATGCTACCGTATTAACTGATTGTTTCAGTCCAAAATGTGAGGTGCCAAGTACATATTGCTGGTGCGCATAATGCAAACTTCTACCACTTTTGTTTGGTGTTATCACTTTTAAAATAAAGGTGAGAATGTCTGTTAAATGCTTTATTAAAATATGCTTCAGTTTTTTTAAACTTATTACCGTCAACCCAAATTGAGTTAGGATGAAACACCCTGTATTTGTGACTCAATAAGTGGTTTGCGGCCCTATGTTCCTATGTGATTTTTTATCCTTGTCATATGCTTGATTTGTTATATCATTTTGTCCACGTTATTTTGAATCACCCTGTATAATAAAGAACACGTACAAATATATATATACATATATTTATCTCGAATACAAAAAAAAAAAAAAATCTTAACATTTTGAAAGCATGAAAGGCAAGGAAATATGAATAAGACAAAAAAGTTTATTAAAGATGTAATTTATGTGGGGAATTGTGTTGATTATATTTTAACAAAATTTATAATATCTCGCGATATGATTGCTGTTTGAATAATAGATGAGATGCCAAAATATGCAAAATTAAGCGGGCTTTCTTTAATAATAATAATAATAATAAATCGATATTATGACCAACTTTGGGATAATCTGTCCCTTAAATTCTTTTAATTAATTAAATAAAGGGCTACAGTTAAATAGATGATCCGTGAGAAATGTTTATACGCTAGCATTATTTTAATTTAGTTTTCCCCAGAATATAAATTTCTGCTCGATTTTCTTTCTGAATTATGCTACTTGAATGCATAAAAAGTATATGTGGTTATCTCCAAGTCATTTTTTTGCCTCAACCTCTGGCTATTCTTGAGCTATTTTGAGCCTTGCATCTGACATTGTCCATGAATTACCTGAAAGAGGAAACTCCTCCCATCCGGGGCGCTAGCTGATAGAAAATTAATTGCCTCTTTTGTAACAAACAATTGATCTTCTATCTTGGGCGTGGGCGATCTCCAATGTTCTCGTTATCTACTAATTTACCTGTTTTACAATACGGTAGGCTCCCTCAAATCCGCATAGCTTTAGACCAGAGGTTGTGCGGATTTTAGAATTTTGCGGATTTCTGTTCATCGCTTTGCTTACATTTTTTAAACGGTAATTTAAAGTAATTAATAATGTAATCGAAATTATAATGAATGCTTATAATATAATAAAATATTAAAATAAGTAATAAACTAAAATAATAAAAATTTAGATATGTTTTTTAAATGATTGAAGTATTAAAAGCAAAAATCAAGTTAATAATAAATAGCGTATGATTAAATATTCATCATAAACATGAAATGTATTCTTTCTAAATTATTCAATGAAACTTGCGCCATAAAGGTGCATTACTAATTGATACAAAAATCGTAAAATAAATAAGTTTTATTTCAGATTTAGCCAGACATAATGACCAAAGAATTTGATTAATACATAAATATATTTGGTAAGAAGATTGTGATTATCAGTGATATCAGCAATATTTTGAATTTTTTCAGAAATAAATTCATTCTTCCTTCACGGAGAAAAAAAACATGAATTCAGTAATATGAACAAAAAATTACAGATTAAATTTGATATAAAATTAAAAAAGTCAAATTTTGTCCCAATATCTGAATTGAATGTTTCATTATTTACATCCGTAAATTATGTGCGGTTTTTTGAAAGTTGAGGATTTGAGAGAGTCTACTATATTATGTTCTTATGGATTTAACTAATTAATTAAAAAATGAAATTAGAATTCCTGATTCAAATATTCTGTTCAGAAATGCCTCAGATGGCCGCTAGAGTTAAATTGATAAATCATTAATACTTCTCAATTTCAGAAGAAAAAAAACTTTGTAAAAAAACTTATTAGGATTCATTGTATATATAAATCATAAAAAAATAAATAAATAAGTAAAAAAAGTTATTTGCTTATGAAGTTGAAACTGAGATTTCACTTTTGAGATCAATGAATGTTGTTTTGGCTACTGAGGATAAACAAAATATCTAAGAATCTCAAGAAGCTTTTACCGTATGCCTACAGGTGTTGCCATATTTTATAATTTATTAAAAAAAAAAAAAAAAAAAAAAAAAAAAAAAAAAAAAAAAACGAAAAACATACAATTATGTGTTTGCGAATTCTTGATTCCAATTCTTGACAAATATTCTCTATGGGATTTAAGTCTGGAGATTGTGGTGGTGTTTTTATTATTTCAGTACAGTTATATAGCAGCCAGAGTGTAACGTTCAGAGCAGTGTGCTTGGGGTCATTGTTCTGGTAGAAATTAAAATCGTTATGAAGGTTCAATTTTCGTGCTGAAGATTTCAAATTTTGCTTTAAAATATCAATATACTTGTACTGATCCATTATACTGTCAATAAAAACAAGATTACCAACTCCAGCGGATGACATACATCCCCATACTATAACTCCTCCTCCACCATGTTTTACTGTTGGTACCTTGTTGTGTTTGCGAAATTCTTCCCTGGGTTTTCTCCATACCAATATTCTACCGTCAGAACCAAATATATTAAATTTACTCTCATCAGCAAATATAACTTTATTCCAGTAATCAGAATTCTTATTTATGTTGGATTTTGCGAAAGCTAGTCTGAGTTTTCTATTCTTTTCACATACGAAGAATTTTTTCCTGGCTACTCTACCGTGATATCCAGCAGTTCGAATTACCCTTCTAATAGTCTCAGGATTAACAATTATTCCATATAATGCTTGTAAATCAGCAGCAACTTTTGAAGCACTATTTCTTGGATTTTTTTTTTAATATTTCGAACGATAATTCGCTTTATTCCATTGGATAGCTTTGATGGTCGGCCAGGTCTTTTTTTATCCTGAATTATACGATTCTTTTTATATCGTTTAATGATATTGAAAACTGTTGAACGACTCAAGTTAACTGTTTCAGCAGTTTTTCTAATAGATTTTCCACGTTCAATATGCAAATTAATAACTAATTTTCGAATTTCAGGCGAAGTTTCTTTTCGTTTAGCATTCATGGCTACACAGAGCTGTATGTCAGATCTCATCACTCTACATTATGTCATTAAAAAATTATATTAAATGTAATATTAGATTATCTAAAAATCCATGCACATATGGTGTAATACACATTTGACAATCTAAAAAAGTTTTTGAGTAATCTAAAAATATTAATATTTAAAGTAGTATGGATTTTAAAATGTTTAAATTTTCTTATACTCTTTAAAAACTTTAATTAAAAATGCAGTTTTATTCATTTATTTATTGCAAAATGTACTATTACTTGATCACTGAAATGCAATCAGTTCGCCATTTGAACCAAATTTAAAAAAAAAAAAATAAAAAAAAAAAAAAAATAAATAAAAATAAAAATAAAAAAAATTTGTAAATATAAACTGCCCCCTAAAGAAAATATCAAAAGTTTCAAAGCTGTAAAATTCCCAATTCTGCCTAAAATTTGTAACATTTAAAAGCTATAAAAATAAGTAAAAAAAAAAAATAAAAAGGCTCCAGACAGATCCGAACTCACAACCTTCGGATCTGCAGACTCACCGGGCAAGTCTCGATCAACCTTCAACTCGCGATTCAACTCACAGTTGAGAAACCTTTGGTTAACAATTCTAACCGCCGGTTAATATTTGAAATTCATCGCTAACTTTACAGCCGAGATTTGTCAACCTTGGGTTAGTGAACTTCAGGTTGAAATGTGATGGTCATGATGTATCTTATTGGCCAAAGGTATCACATGACATACTTATCGAGTTCATGAGTTCGATCCTCGCGTACCACCAATTTTTAATTGCGAAGCAAAACCAAGATTTGAAATACATACTTGTGTTTAATTTTTAGATCGATAAATTTCGAATTAAGTTGTGATTTGGTAGTTTTGTTTGTTCACAAAATTAGATTCAACGATTAGAAATAACAATACAGTTATAAGATTTTTATTTTTACAAAATTTTGCGTTACAGTATCATTTTTTCATAAAAGTTACTTGATTTAAAAAAATTATATTTTTTCTTTAATAATTAAATTTAATAACCGATTTTCTAACCAGGGTAGCAATAGTAATTAGAATAAAAGAAACTAACGAGCTAGTTTATTTATTTTTCAACGAAAATTAAAATATTGAAAATGCATCTATTTTTTTATATATTTTTTCTAACGTAAATCTAATGTATTAATTAATTTAACTAATGTAATTGATGTGCAAATTTTTAAATGCGAAAAATTTCAAGAAAAATGCTTTTTTCTAAACAAAAGTAATTATTTAAAGCAAGAAAGAAAATTAATTATTAATGTATTATAGTTTAACGTCTTTTTATTTTGTTGTCACAAAATTCCTGTTTTTGCGATTGCATGCTTTAAACAAACATAAAAAAGCAGAAACTGAAATATAAGAAAAAACTGCTTTTCTTTATTATTATTATTAAAAAAAAATCTAAATTATTAACCAAAATTTTTCATATCAAAACTTTCTTTCTATTCATATTCAACAGATGGCGCTACCTGATATCAAAAATGCTAGACAAACCTTCAAAGCCTAGAGACTCATCACAAATCAATATAATTTTCGTTAATAGAGGTAAAAAATCCCCTCAAAAATTTAAAGCAACTCATTTTTTTTTATAATATCTTTCATAATTAACATTTCGTTTACCTAGTGAGTTACAAACAGATCTCTGTGAAAAAAATCCACCAATGTTCAATTCAAAACAGCCGCCATCTTTGCTTGGATTGAGCATGCGCGGTCGAATAACCTCTGTTCCATATCAAGGTTGAGTAACTCAACTTTTGTTTCGGTTTCTCCTCAGAATTCGGCAGGTTGAGTTGACGGTGAATTAGAATTTACATTCAACGGAGAGTTAAGCGCTGAACTCGCGGTTCAGGTTGATGGAGACTTACCCGGTCAGACGCTGCCGCAGCGTCACGGAGCTACACAGAGAAGCCATACTAATAGGTATTAAATATATACGTTGAACTTTAACCCCCAATTTCTCAAAAACTAAGGCCCATTTGCAGAAACCATTTTGCCAGAATAATTAGTGGTATGAACCCTACAACATACTTTGAAATCGTCTAAATCTGTGAGCACCATGTTTGGTGGTTCCCTTGTTAGTAACTGAATATGCCTGCTCATCAGTTCTAAATACAGGGTGAGTCATAAATATCGAAACAATAGGCTATCTCCTTAAATATTGCCCCTAGACCCATACTTCCAATTGCAAAAATTCATAAAAAAAGGTGAAATTTTTGATAAGATAAGTTGCAACTCCATGGGGGGTCTATTTGAAAAAGTACGAAAATTAACTTTTTATACGGCCCCCGTAGGATAAAAATTCCAATTAGGGAAACTTTCCTTGTCCAGTCCTGAATAATACACAAAAAGTTGCATCGTCATATCTTAAAAATTCGCGGAGTTATAACCGTTTGAATAATTCATCAGGTTTTAAGGGATTAGACACAAATTGAAATGCGCGCAATTCAAAAGACAATGTTACTTTAACAGTTGTAGGAAACGCGTAAAAAATCTATCTTTTGAATTAGAATTTCGATTTTTTTTCCTTTTTTGTGATTTTTAGCCATATAATTTGCTAAGAAAATCACATACTAAAATTTATCATAAAATTTAAAAAGTTTCATATTGTTAGTACTGGTTTCAATGTGATAGTTAAAAATCCTTATAACTCCAAACATTATTTATGGGATTTCAATTTCTTTCTATTTAAATAAAAATAAAAATATGATTTTAGTTTTGTTTCGAGGTTTTTGTTTTTCAATATTTATTTCAGAACTTTAAAAATATTTATTAAAAAAAAAAAAAAAAAAAAAAAAAACTTTTAAAAAATCATATTTTCAAAAGTAAATAATTTTTCATTTTTTTAAACAAAACTAATGTAAAACAATTAAAAAATGACATGTTTCAAGTTTGTACTTTTTTTCTTTAACAATTCTTAACTTTTAATAATTTAAAGACAAGAAGTAGTCGGAAAAAAAAAAAATCATTATAGAGAAAAGCGAAATGTACTGTGTTACTGCCATTAGTTATTTGTAAGAATGCTTTTCTGAGATGCAGATTAAGTACTTTTTAAAAAATTAGCTCTCTCAACTTCAAGCTTTTTATCGTCCGGTAGAGGCTGTTAA
This sequence comes from Maratus speculifer, assembly GCA_964019185.1. Classification (NCBI taxonomy): domain Eukaryota; kingdom Metazoa; phylum Arthropoda; class Arachnida; order Araneae; family Salticidae; genus Maratus; species Maratus speculifer. The sequence goes on along the minus strand of OZ025289.1, from coordinate 101,383,461 downwards.
AAAATCTGTATTCTGGGCTCAAGTCAGATCAGGACCGTGACGTTACTTTTTCTGAAGACTCGCTTTTCCGGGTCTAATGTATTTTTCATACCGGAGGGGACTGCTTCCTTTTTCCTAGGCCCCACCAGTGGCCGAGAGGTTCAGACCTCAAACTGGTAGACGGTAGGTGCTGGGTTCGAACCCAATCGCGACTGTCGGCCTAACCGTTCGGCGTTTTCCGTGGTGTTCTTAGAACCTTGCCTAAATACGGGTTAGGTTCCCCTAGAAAGACCCCCACGGAGGGCATCCCACCCCTTAGGGCCTATATCCCATAGTGTAGATAATTGGCCGACATACATACAACAACAACAACAACCTTTTTCCTAGACTTGCACTGGACAAAATTTTTAATCACGGTCTCGAACAATCCATAATTAAATCACAGAACTAATGCGTACATAAAATAAGTAAAATTTGGTTTAATCAATATTTTTACGAAAACCACATAAATTTTAAAACCGCTTTTATTTTACAAAACAAAACAAAACAAAAAAAAAGCTTTAATTTTTTTTTTTTTTTTTTAAGATTAGTATATTTAAATGCCAAAAAAAATAAACAAAATAAAACCAGAGAAAAAAATCTGCCTATGACGGAATTCTGTCTTAAACAAAAAATGTGTTGATCCATGCAAAATAAATACAATAATACCTGAGAATATAATAAACTCCATTTAACCTTCATCGGAAATGCATTTGTCTATTACGTATTTTTTCTTTCCTATGTGATTCCGTCTTAAAAGGTTTTACTGTATAACATTTTTCAAATTCTTCAACGCACGAGATATGGATTAGCGATAATAAAATATAAGTGAAACATTTACATATAAACATAGATTTATAGATAAAATAAATATATCAAAGGCTTTGGAGCCTCTTTAATAATATAAAGTATAAATATAAAAAACGAAATTCTATATTAAATATTTTTGGTCAGAACTCCTGCACGCAAAACAATTTTAAACTATTATGAAGTAAAAAACTATGTAGAAATTCATGGCTGAGCCGGCTATGGTTTAAGCTTTTTTTCCTGGCTGGTCCGGATTATGATTTTAACATTATTTCATGCCGGGCTGAACTTCTTTCCCTATGGGTCGATCTAGGACCGGACCTAAATACTACGATTTATTCAGACTTTCAGTGCTAACGATCAACATGTTTTAGAAACAAGTTTCAATTTTAAATCAATACGCTGCTTTATTATGGCAAAATAAGAGGCTCGGTCTTAAACCGATATATAACAACGTTACAATTTGTGGACAATCCCTTATTTGCTTTGAAAATTGGTGAAAAACGCTTCGTTTAAAGTGGTGTAAGTCACGAATTTTTGAGAATTTTAGATTTTGATATCTCTGTCAGGTTTTCAGATAGGGAGATGAAATTTTTTTTTGTTTAATTTAGGAATGGATAAGGAATAATTTCCTAATTGGGAATTTTGCTCTACGGGGGCCGTATAAAAATTTAATTTCCGTATTTTTTCAACTAGACCCCCCATGGAGTTGCAACTTATATTATCAGAAACTTCAACTTTTTTTATGAGTTTTTGCAATTGGAAGTATGGGTCTAGAGGCAATATTTAAGGAGATAGCCTATTGTTTCGATATTTATGACTCACCCTGTATATTTGTTTGATTGTAATTATCTTTTACAAGGATGTTTCTGCACTATTTTAGTATCATGTTTTCTTTATTTCTTTTTTTCTTTTATGGTTATATTAAGAACTAGATACTAGACATTTTAAGATATATTTTAAACATTATTTAGTATCATGATTATCTTACTTTTACAGACATAATTTTTCTATAAATTATAATGGTTGCGAAGAATGCGACTTACTTATTAAAAGTTAAATAAAATGTATTGCAAATTTGATACACAATGCATTTAAGTGGTGAACTCCTTCACAATTTCGTGCTAAATTTGTAAACGACAAACACAATTAAAATATTGATCTTTGTATTAACAGCATTAATAATTTAGGTTGCTCAAGATGTGCAGTTTTGGAAAGCAAATCCAATTCTACTCTTTAACTTGCGGCAACCCCTTTATTTCTTTCGCACTGCAACAAATAAGGTTGGCTTGCAGGCCAGAGAGTGTGTTGACACAGCTTTTAAGCTCAGTCAACGCTAGTGAGACAGAACATAAATTAGAAGCCGAAGCTAAAGATTGTTTGCGTTTAATTAAAACCTCTCGACGTCGATATGCAATAACTTAACTCATAATGAAATTAACTGGCAGCATAGCGGCTACTAGTCTAATTTTTGTGAAATTTCCCTGACAGAAATAAGGAAACAGGGAAAATGGATGTCAAATCCTGCTTTCGAGATGTTGGTGGTGAAATGAAAGCAAAACTTTTACTGAGAATGACAGTTACGATTAACACTTTAAAAAGGAATTAAGGAGACTAGGTACCAAAATAAAATAAATAAATAAATAAAAATATTTTGTAGTTATAACCTATGTTATATTTTAGGTTCATGTATAAATAGAGAGGTATAATAAATTACAAACATTTATAAATTTTCAATATAGTAATATTTTTAAATTGAGTAATAAAAAAAAACCCCTTCACTGATTCGAGTCACATCTGGCACATATCTAAAACAATATGATTTTAATTATATGCCATGAATTTTTAACCGACTTCAAAGAGGAGGTTATGATTTCGACCTGTATGTATTTGTTGTTCACGCATAACTTTTGCAAATATGAACCGATTTTGATAATTCTTTTTTGTTTGAAAGCGTATGAGACCCATGTGGTCCCATTCGAATTTCATAAAAATCTGATAATTATAACTTTTTTAAAAATGAAAACTTTAAATTTCAAATTCATTTTGAAGCAATCGACCAATTAGAAGTGTTCCTTTTGCATGCTTTTATGTTACACTTACATAGGCATACGATCTTTTCACTGTTAAAAGTTTGAAGTTTTTGCTGCATCGTCACTCCACCGCTTTTATGGAATATCTCTATTTTGACCAATGAGAATTCACCATAATACAATGAAGTAATCATTTTCTATAAAAGCGATGGGTAGACGGTAAGGTAAAAGTTTCAAATTTTTAACAGTGTTCAAAGTGCAAAATCCTAACTGGACGAGGGCTAGGATTCACATAAATTTTGCGCTGTTTGCGAAACGAGATTTATTAACAAGAAAATTTATTTAAAGCATTGAAAAATTCGCTAAAATTCAGGCTTCTGATTCGTTAATCTGGTTTCGCTAACAGCGCAAATTCTACCGGGATTCCGGACAAGTTCTCTTATGCAAGAAACCGGAAATATAGCATCTAGGGGGATATAGTGTGGAAATCGGCTATCTCAGGGCGTGTTCAGAGCAACTTACAAAAGTAACCAATGTTATCGACCGATTGTAGGGCAGTACGAAAGCAAATTGTGGCATCAATGAAAACTATTCTGTTGAATTGTACCTGACGTCACACTTCGCTTTGATTTTCATTTCGTACTTGTCTATAATCGGTAAGTGTCGGTAAGTAACCGGTAAGTTGTGCTGAACACGCCCTCTGTAACACTTAAAAAAAGCGCTAAAATGTTCTATTCTTTAAATGTGCAACAATGCTAATGAAATTTAAAGATAGAAGCGACATCTGCAGGACATTTTCTAAAAATGCAAGAATTATTGCTAGTCTAAATAATGTATCACGAAAATGCTGCAGATGTCGCTGTGATCGACACTTTGGAATTCAGTAGCATCGTTGCAAATTTAAAGGATACAAATTTTTAGCACTGCTTGCATTGTAAAAAATTGAACCCTTTGGCTGTATCGTCACTCCATCGCTTTTATAGGAAACGATTACTTCGCTCCATTATGGAGCATTATCATTGGTCAAAACAAAGAAATTCTATAAAAGCGATGGAGTAACGATGCAGCAAAAGGGCCAAATTTTTTAGTATCGATAGCAGATTTTCACTCCATGTATTCCAGACTTTCTCCTTCGAACAATGAAAAGTTCTCAAAAATGAAGGCTTATGATTGGTCAATCTTGTTTTGCTTAACAGCGAATAATCCTTCTGGATCCTAACCACTGTTGCAGAGATGCTAGTTTTTTTTCAAAGTACGAAATCTTAGCTGGAACAATTCTCGTATACACCAAAGTGAAAGATCCACATCAATCCAGACATGAGAATTCGATATCGAAAAGCTGAAAATTCATCTCTAAAGAGCCTTACACGTTAAAGCAAGAGTGTCTGTGTATCAGGGTGCTTGTTATGCCGGATTCACAAAGTGATTAAAGTACATTGCTATGTGCTAGATTTACATTTGGACAAATATAAATAACGAAAAATTTTGATAAGCTTACCATTAAAGTTAAGCTAGTTAACTTCTTTCACCCATAAAACAAACTCGTTCAGGCGACTACCGCCAAGTTCTGGAATAAAAATTCTTAAGTTTTCTGTACTTTGGAAAACCGCGTTTATCAAAGAACATTTTTAACTTCAAGTATTGCTACTTTCATATAGACGCATGTTGAATCATGGTGTGATTTTGATAATATCTTCCTTTTTAGTTTTTATGACTGAAAAGGGTAATTTAATACATACGAACATTTAGAATTACTTTGCTGTGCATTGAATCATAGAAGCAACTTGACGCGCTCTGATAGTCTACGCGTACTTTAAAGTGTAAAAAATCTGACCCTTTTGCTGCATCGTCACTACACCGCTTTTATAGAATATCTCGCGTTTGATCCATGAGAATGCTCCATAATAGGCTGAAGTAATCGTTTTCTATATTAGCGGTGGAGGGACGATGCAGCAAAAGGGTCAAATTTTTAACAGTGTACCCTGTTTAAAATATCTTGAAAAATTACCTCTGTTTTTAAAGACTATCTATTTTCTGACCAATGAAAACGCCCCATAGACGTTTTTAGATCGCTCTCATTAGTCAGAAAATAGATAGTCTTTAAAAACAAAGGTAATTTTTCAGAATAATTTTAACGTGTACTGATGGATTGTCAGCTTTTTAATGCCCATTTACGAAGTCTGTAGATTTCAATGTGGACCTTAAGGCACTACACTAGTTTCAGAAAAAGACCCGGATGATAATGTAAAGACTATGGGTGTGTTCTTTTCAAATATCTCGCTGAAATTTTAATATATTTACATGATTTTTTTTGCATAGGATAGCCGAGGATGATCTACAACCGGCCTAGTTTTTACTTCTTCGATTTGTATTTTTTATATAATGATAGTTTCAATTTCAGAATCGCTTAATCCGGTTTTGAAATTTAAAATATTTTTTTTTTTTAATCTGAAACCAAAATTGAAAAAGTAAAAACTAGGTAGTAAGTAAAAACGATGTGGAATATCCTCAGCTATCCTACGCAAAAAAAAAAATAAAAAAATCATGTAAAAATTTAAAAATTTGAGCGAGATATTTGAAAAGAACGCTCTCATAGACTTCACATTAACATCCGGGTCTTTTTCTGTGCCTAGTGTGCGGCCTTAAAGTTTGCTGGATGCGATAAATTTCCGAAATGTTAAAGCTTAAATGGACAAGTTCTCGCATCCACTAAAGCGGAAATAGACATCGATACCAATTGACATCCTTAAATTGTTGAAAAGGTGAAAATCCTTTAGTATATATTTTGCTCCGGAGGAAAAAATTATCTCTACACATCAATGCAAAATAAAGTGCATAGATATGTGTAGCAAAATTATCTTTAGATTCAAATTTGGTTACCGGATTAGACACCAGAATGATTTCAGATTTTGTTCATGTAGGATTCCTCGATGTGAGTATGACGATACATGGAGCACAGTATACGATTGATTGAAAAGATTCTGGACAAAAATGAGTCATCAAGGGGGTCCTTGTGGCCGAGTGGTTCAGACACCACGCTGCTAATCTCTTGAGAGTGTAGGAGATTGTGGGTTCGAATCCCACTGGCTCCGTTGCACACACTCTTTATGTGTAGCTCCCGGTTGTACTTTTCTTGTGTCGTAATATTTCCTTGTGCTATCTTGTCCTTGTATGTCCACGAATTTGTAAAATAAGGGTAATTTTTTTTCCAAGCATCTTCGTCGTTCCAAGCCCAAGCTCGCACTCTGATTGGTTGTTGCTTTCGGCACTGTTTTCATGTAATTTGGCGATAATCATACTTGGCGTAGCGATAGATGCTTTCGTCGAGGAGTTTGATTTCCTTCCGAACCGAGTACAAAGTAACTTTTCCCGTTTATTAATAAGTAAAGCATTAGCCATTTTATAAAATAACACAAGATAATAATACACAAGAGCACAAAATGAAGGAAGAATAAGAATGAGTAGGTTAGGTTTTAGGTTTACTCGTTCACTTATGAGCGAAGTATTTTTCGCCAAGTATGGTTATCGCGCTTGGAACGACGAAGGTGCTTGGGAAAAAAATTTCGCGTGAAATAATATGGATTATGTATTTATGTCCGTGTAGAAATAAAGGATCATTTGGCGTACAATCGAATTCTACCAGGAAATCATCATCAAATTTTATAATAGAAAATGCCTAGCATTGCGATACATTGTTAAAAATTTAACTTTTGCTGCATCGTCACTCCATCCCTTTTATGGAATATCTCATACATATACTGTAAAAAATTTTACCCTTTTGCTGCATCGTCACTCCCCCGCTTATATAAAATATTTGTCTTTTGACCCATGAGAATGCTCCATGATAGTTTGAAATAATCATTTTCCATAAAAGCGGTGTTTCAAATTTTTAACAATTTGGTTGGGCCAAAAGCGTCCGTGAAAAAAGTATTTGGGCATCGAATGCTGTCACTCTCTTATAGACGCAGTCAAGTACAGGTTATGATTTTCGGATTCTTTCGTCGAATCATTTCCGATGCCTTTACTGCATTTATAGGAATTAGATTGTTGTTGTTTATCTATTGAATCATAGAGCGATTTTTGTTAAAATCTTTCTTTTTGCTTTTTCTGACTGAAGGGGGAGTACTTTTGACTACACTAGAAAAGCATTTTACTATTCATTGATACATGGAGTCATTTTGCTGTTTACTCATATATGGAAGCGCTTTGCCGCGCACTTATGTGTAAGGACACTTTACTTGAGGCATTGTCACCTTCCGATGTCCATACGATTAGATGTTGACTTTAAGATTTCATGAATGCGGTAGCTTTTCGTCGTGCCAGATCTGAAGAAATTACCACATCCAGAAAACCTAAAGATTCACAACGATACTAACCGATATTGTAAGTGTCTTTTGAAAAGTTGACAATCAAACAGTGACAAGTAAAGTGAATACATCAGAACTCAGCAAAGTGCGTTCATTAGTAATGCGTTGCAAAGAGCCATCATATGTCAATACACATAATTATGTATTACGGTATAAATAACTAAAAAGTAGGAAATAAATTTAACTTTTTCAAAAAAATGTATAACCGACTCCAAAAAAAAAAAGCGCTAAAAAGAATAAAATAATTCTATAAAATTCTCTAATGACAAATCGCTATCCAATAACCACACATTGACTATCATGTACCGGTATAAAACGGTTAAATTTAATGTATAGAATTTAATATCCACTAAACATAGGTTTTCCAGAGAATATTTTTTACAAGAGATTAATTTACATATTTTTGATTTAATTTTTGAATATATACATATAAAAAGTAAGGAATTACTTTTTGAAGTTGGTGCCAAACTATCTTAAGTATAGTAAGAATTGTGGATATATTATGTCTAGTACCATAAATAAAATGGGGAAATCATTATCGATTATGATTGTTTGGCACCAACTTCAAAAAGTAATTCCTTACTTTTTATATGTATATATTCAAAAATTAAATCAAAAATATGTAAATTAATCTCTTGTAAATAATATTCTCTGGAAAACCTATATTTGGTGGATATTAAATTCTATACATTAAATTTATGACAATATGATGTCTATTCCTGATCAAAAACGGTCCAAAGAATGAAGTAACATTTATTTTGCCTATGTCAGATGGCAACGCTAGAGAAAATAATTAGAATTTGTTCTACATAAACAAAAACAATTTCAGTCAAGCTATTAAGGCAAAATTTTGTGATTTTCTGGTTTATATTAAGCATTTGACACTAGAAATTTTTAGGTATACTTTTAACTTTATTTAATAGCATAATTATCTTACTTTTACAGAATTATTTTTTTGTATAATATAATGGTTGCGAAGAATTTGATTTATTTATAAAAAGTTAAACAGAAAAGTGTTTGATACACTATGGCATTTAAGTGTTAAACTTCTACACAATTTCGCACTAAATTTGTAAACAACAAACAAAATTAAAATATTGATCTATGTGTTAAAGACTTAATAATTTACGTTATTCAAAATGTGCAGTTTTGGAAAGCAAATATTTATTTGCTTATTCTACTCTTTAACTTGCGGTGACGCCTTTATTTGTTTCGTACAGCAACAAATAAGGTTGGCTTGCAGGCCAGAGAGTTTGTTTATACAACTCTTAGGCGCAGTCAAAGCTAGTGAGACAGCATAGCATCTAATTAAAAGCCGGAGCAAAAGATTGTTTGCGTTTAATTAAAACCTCTCGACGTCGATATGCAATAACTTATGTCATAATGAAATTAACTGGCAGAAAGCGGCCGCTATCCACATTTTTGTGAAAATTCCATGACAGATATAAGGAAACGCGGAAAGTAGATGTCAAATCGTGCTTTCAGGATATTGGTGGTGAAATGAATGCAAAACTTTTACTGGGAATGACAAATACAATTAACACTTTAAGTAAGAACTAAGGAAACTAGGTACAAAAAATAAAATAAAATATAAATAAATATATAAATAAATTTATTTTTGTAACTATAACCTATGTTATATTTTTAGTTTCATGAATAAATAAAGATTCATATTGGATCATAAACTGTGTTGAATTGTCTGTATAGCAATATATATATTTATTTTTAATTGAGTGTTTTAAAAAATTAACCCTTCACTCCACTGCGTATTCCACATCTGAAACATACCTAAAATATTATAGTTCTCATTATGCGCCATGAATTTGGTCAATGTAATGTCTATTCCTAATCAAGAATAGTCCAAAGAATGAAATAACATTTATTTTGTCCATGTCAAGTGGCTGCACTTAACAAAAAATGAAAATTTGTTCTACGCAAACAAAAAATAAATCACTATTGTTTTATGAGATAAAGTTTTGTAAATAAAATTCCGTAAAGAAAAAGCTTAAAATATCTGCTTAACAAGTTTGAATTTCAGATTTTGACTATGGATTATGAAAGGACAGAAATTTGCGTAAAATATAAAATGATGGTCGCCAAGCCCCTCAATGCACAATTTTAAAACGCTTGAATTATAGGAAACACGTTATGATGTATTTATTATAGGAAAAAAGGATTTCTATCAACAAATACGAAGGAACTTGACTTACAAAGGGTAATTTTTTTAATGGAAAATGTTCAATAAGAACCAAAATATAAGCACACCATTTTTTAGATACAACTTTAACTTATTATTATTATTTTTTTTTAGCTTGGCTCTTTTTTTTTTTACTTTTGAAAAGTTGTTTTTTAGTGTATTTATTCTACGCAAACAAAAAATATTTTCGATCAAGCTATTAAGGCAAAATTTTGTGATTTTTGTGATTATATTAGGGATTTGCTACCACGAATTTTAAGATATATTTTTTAACTTTATTTAGTATTGTAATTATCTTACTTTTAAAGAGTTAACTTTTCTGCATAATATAATGATTGCGAAGAACTTTATTTATTTATTAAAAGTTAAATAAAATGTGTTGCAAATTTGATACACTATACATTAAAGTGTTAAACTTCTACACAATTTCGCACTAAATTTGTAAACAACAAACATAATTAAAATATTGATATTTGTGTTAAAGACATTAATAATCTACGTTACTCAAGACGTGCAGTTTTGAAAAGCAAATCCAATTCTACTCTTTAACTTGCGGCAACCCCTTAAATTATTTCGCACAGCAGCAAATAAGGCTGGCTTGCAGGCCAGAGAACGTGTTGACACAACTGTTAAGCGCAGTCAATGCTAGTGAGACAGAGCATATTAATTAAAAACCTGAGCAAAAGATTGTTTGCGTTTAGTTAAAAACCTGTCGACATCGATATGCAATAACTTAAATCATAATGAAATTAACTGGCAGCAAAGCGGCTACTAGCTCCATTTTTGTGAAATTTCCCTAACAGAAATAAAGAAACGGTGAAAATTAATGTCAAATCGTGCTTTCGGCTCATTGGTGGTGAAATGAATGCAAAACTTTTACTGAGAATGATAGTTGCGATTTACACTTTAAAAAGGAATTAAGGAGACTCGGTACTGAAATAAAAATAAAATAAATAAATAAATAAAAATATTTTGTAACTACAATTTATATTATATTTTTAGGTTTATATATGAATAGAGAGTCATAATAGATCATAAACAATGCTAAATTCTCAATGTTTCAATTTTTTTTATTGAGTTAAAAAAATTAACCCTTCATTGCACCGTGCTACATCTGGCACTTACTTAAAAATATTATAATTCTTATTATGCGCCAAGAATTTTGTCAATATAATGTCTATTCCTAGTTAAGAATAGTCCAAGGAATGAAATAACATTTATTTCATCCATGTCAGGTCGCTGCACTTAACAAAAAATAAAAATTTGTTCTACTCAAACAAAAAATATTGTCAATCAAGCTATTAAAGCAACATTTCGATATTTTTGTGATTATTTTAAGGATTTGCTACCAGGAATTTTAAGATATATTTTTAACTTTATTTAGTATTGTATTTATCTTACTTTTACAGAGTTAATTTTTCTGCATAATATAATGGTTGTGAAGAACTTTATTTATTTACTAAAAGTTAAATAAAATGTGTTGCAAATTTGATACACTGTGCATTAAAGTGTTAAACTCCTACACAATTTCGTACTAAATTTGTAAACAACAAACATAATTAAGATATTGATCTTTGTGTTAAAGACATTAATAATGTATGTTACTCAATATGTGCAGTTTTGGAAAGCATATCCAATTCTAATCTGTAACATGCGGCAACCACTTTATTTCTTTCTCACAGGAACAAATAATGTTGGCCAGAGAGTGTGTTGACACAACTCTAGGCGCAGTCAACGCTAGTGAGACAGCATAGCATCTAATTAAGAGCGGAGCAAGAGATTGTTTGCGTTTAACTAAAACCTCTCGACGTCGATGTGCAATAACTTAAGTCATAATGAATTTAACTGGCAGCAAAGCGGACGCTGCCCACATTTTTGTGTGAAAATTCTTTGACAAAAATAAGGAAAAGCGGAAAGTAGATGTCAAATTGTGCTTTCGGGATATTGGTGGTAAAATGAATGCAAAACTTTTACTGAGAATGACAAATACAATTAAAACTTTAAGGAAGAATTAAGGAAACTAGGTACAAAAATAAAATAAAATAAAATAAAATATAAATATATAAATAAAAATATTTTGTAACTGTAATTTATGTTATATTTTTAGTTTCATAAATAAATAAAGATTAATATTGGATCATGAACTGTGTTAATTCTATGTATAGCAATATATATATTTATTTTTGAGTTTTTTAAAAAATTAACTCTTCACTGCACTGCGTATGCCACATCTGAAACACGCCTAAAATATTTTAATTCTTATTATGTGCCATGAATTTGGTTAATATGATGTCCATCCCTCGTCAAGAACAGTCCAAAGAATGAAATAACATTTATTTTGTCCATGTCAGGTGGGTGCACTTAAAAAAAAAAAAAAAAAAAAAAAAAAATGTTTTATTTAAACAAAAAATATTTTTGATCAAGCTATCAAGGAAAAATTTTGTGATTTTTGTGATTTTTGTGATTATATTAAGGATTTGCTACCAGGAATTTTAAGACATATTTTTAACTTTATTTAGTATTGTAATTATTTTACTTTTGCAAAGTTAACTTTTCTGAATAATATAAGGGTTGCGAAGAACTTTATTTATTTATTAAAAGTTAAATAGAATGTGTAGCAAATTTGATATACTATGCATTAAAGTGTTAAATTCCTAAACAATTTCGTACTAATTTGGAAACAGCTAACATAAGTAAAATATTGATCTTTGTGTTAAAGATATTAATAATCTACGTTACCGATGATGTGCAGTTTTGAAAAGCAAATCCAATTCTACTCTTTAACTTGCGGCAACCCCTTTATTTCTTTCGCACAGCAGCAAATAAGGTTGGCTTGCAAGCCAGAGAGCGTGTTGACACAACTGTTAAGCGCATTGAACGCTAGTGAGACAGAGCATTAATTAGAAGCCGGAGCAAAGATTGTTTGCGTTTAATTAAAACCTCTCGACGTCGATATGCAATAACTTACGTCATAATGAAATTAACTGGCAGCAAAGCGGCTACTAGACACATTTTTGTGAAATTTCTCTGACATAAATAGGGAAACGGGGAAAATGGATGTCAAATCGTGCTTTCAGCATATTGGTGGTGAAATGAATGCAAAGCTTCTACTGAGAATGACAGTTGCAATTAACGCTTTAAAAAAGGAATTAAATAGACTAGGTACCAAAAAAAAAAAAAAAAAAAAAAAAAAAAAAAAAAAAAAAAAAAAAAAAAAAATGAAATAAATAGAAATGATTTGTAACTATTACCTATATTATATTTCTGAGTTTATGTATGAATAAAAAGTCATACTAGATCATAAACAGTGTTCAATTCTCAATATAGTAATCTTTTTTAAAACCCTTTCGGGTTCGAATTTTTTTTCAATTTTCGGATAAAAATTACTTTTACGTTAATAACATCAACACTACAAATCCAAATAGATTCATTTGAGTTTAATGAATATTTTATTGTCTGAAATATAACAAACATTGTTTTTCGTACTGTTCAATTAGTATTCATGTGAAAATAGGCAAGAAAGAGTTTTAGGGGGATGTTTAGAAAATATTGTATTACGACAAAATATAACTGATATTACAACTTTCTAATATTTTTTAAGCTTTATTACGTACGATTCTTTCAAGAAAGTAAGCTTTACTTTAGATTTAAAGTGTGAAATGTATATTTAAAATGAAAGAATCGCAAAAGGTGCAAAGAGAATTAAGCAAATATTTATTATTAGTATTACTTCTAAATGCCTAAACATAAATAAAGTTATATAATACACGCATAAACTTATAATATTGTTACTAAATGTAAATAGTTGCAAAAGTATTTGTCAAAGCAAAATAAGACGTCTACTATTAATAGTACACAGAACCAAAAGGCTTGAGTTAAAAAAAATAACCCTTCACTGCACCGTGTTCCACATCTTTCACATACCTAAAAACACTATAATTGATATATGACATAATTAGTGACATGAATTTGTAAGCAACAAATATAATTAAAATACATTGATCTTTGTGTTAAAGACATTAATAATTTATGTTACTTAAGATGTTCAGTTTTGGAAAGCAAATCCAATTCTACGCTTTAACTTTCGGTAACCCTTTTATTTCTGTCGCACAACAACTAATAAGGTTGGCTTGCAGGCCAGAGAGCTTGTTGACAGAACTCTTAAGCGCAGTCAACACTAGTGAGACAGAGCATTAATTAGAAGCCGGAGCTAAAGATTGTTTGCGTTTAATTAAAACCTCTCGACATCGATGTGCAATAACTTAAGTCATAATGAAATTAACTGGCAGCAAAGCGGCTACTAGCCCCATTTTTGTGAAATTTCCCTGACAGAAATAAGGAAATAGGGAAAATGGATGTCAAATCGTGCTTTCGGGATATTGGTGGTGAAATGAATGCAAAACTTTTACTGAGAATGACAGTTACGATTAACACTTTAAAAATAATTAAGGAGAGTAGGTACGGAAATAAAAATAGAATAAATAAATAAATAAAAATAAAATAAATAAATAAATGAATAACAATATTTTGTAACTATAACCTATGTTATATTTTTAGGTTCATATATGAATAGAGAGTCATATTAGATCATAAACATTATTAAATTCTCAATATAGCATTTTTGTTTAAAAATTGAGTTAAAAAAATTAACCCTTCACTGCACTGTGCCACATCTGGCACACACCTAGATAAATTATAATTCCCATTTTGTGCCATGAATTTTGTCAATATGATGTCTATTTCCAATCAAGAACAGTCCAAAGAATGAAATAACATTTATTTTGTCAATGTCAGATCGCTGCACTATAGACAAAAATTAGAATTTGTTCTAGGCAAATAAAAACAATTTCGATCAAGTTATTAAAACATTTTTTTGTGGTTATATTTAAAATTAGGTACTTGGAATTTTAAGGCATATTTTTAAATTTATTTAGTAACATAATTATCTTACTTTTACAGAATTAATTTTTCTGTATAATATAATGGTAACGAAGAATTTGATTTATTTATAAAAAGTTAAATAAAAAGTGTTGTAAATTTCATACACGTCATTTCATTTAAGTCTTAAACTCCTACAGAAGTTTGCTCTCAATTTGTAAGCAACAAATAATTTAAAACATTGATCTTTGTGTTGAAGACAATAATTTATGTTACTCAAGATGCTCTGTTTGGAAAGCAAATCCAATTCTACTCTTTAACTTGCGGCAACCCCTTAATTTCTTTCGCACAGCAACAAATAAGGTTGGCTTGTAAGGCCAGAGAGCTTGTTGACACAACTCTTAAGCGCAGTCAACGCTTGCGAGACCGAACATTAATTAGAAGCCAGAGAAGAAGATTGTTTCCGTTTAACTAAAAACTTCTTGACGTCGATATGCAATAACTTAAGTCATAATGAAATTAAATGGCAGCAAAGCGGCCACTGTCCTCATTTTTGAGAAATTTTCTTGACAAAAATAAGGAAACGGGGAAAATGGATGTCAAATCCTGCTTTCGGCATATTAATGGTGAAATGAATGCAAAACTTTTACTGAGGATGACAGTTGCGATTAATACTTTAAAAAAGGAACTAAGGCGACTCAGTACCAATATAACTTTAACCTGTGGTAATAACTTTAAATGAACCTTAAGATTGTATGGTTTTATATCATTAACTTGATTTTATTTAAATTTAAATTTTTAAATTAAAAAAATGCCAAAAAATAATTTATTTTTACTTTCTTCTATCTTTACAAGAAGAAAGTATTGGATTCGGAAAAATGAATCAGTTTTCGACGGATTTATACATTTTTGGGGTCGCAAAACCCGAAAAGCATGTATTTACAAAATGTTTGACTGTGAGTCTGTGTACCACTTTGTTACTCTGTCACTCTGCGAGTTTGTACATCGTACATTTCGTACACCGTTTAAAAAAAGTATTTTTCACAAAAATAACATTATTTTCTCTAAAATAATATGTAGATTATTTTCTTAGCTGTTTTGTTTATTTGAATCAACTGCAGAGAAACCTCTCTAAGAATACACTCATTATACGATAAAAAAAAAAAAAATCGGTCTCTCAGAGAAGTGGTGTCTAAATAGAGGTGATGGATAAAGCAAAGTTCCACGAAATACATATTACGAAAATATATATTATTGAATTAACATATTTCATATTTATACAGCTTTAAAGAAGGAAGTAATTGTAGTTAGCTTTGACTTTAACAATTTCTCATTAGCTATTTTTATTTCTAAACATTTTTTGATCTTTTTAAACAAATTATTTATTTTAGTATAATCTCTAACAGCTATCAATCTATAGATTTCAACAAGTGTTTTAACAACAAGTACAATTTTCACTGTTAATCAAAACTAAGGTAATAACCACAAGTAGCAACCTTTCATAGAAAAGTAAAAGAATTGGGATAAACTGGAATCTAGATACCTCTCTCTACACATACACACTCCCTCTTGAAAAAGGACTCCTGCGCTTAGTACAAATATCTGTTACTCTGCCAATTGCAGGAAAGGGGACAATAGGCCTTCGCTCACAAATACCAACTATCCTTCCTTAACCATAATGATGTTAAATGCGTTAATGTACAAGAACCAGCTTTTTTCTTCCTGAAAGGAAAGTTGAGGGGCAGGAAGATTGGCAAGGGCAGAATTTTGATTCACCAGATCTAATACCCTGTTCACACTATGGATAGTTAAGATATCTCAGGCCTGGAACTCTCACAGAGAGTTCCACAAACTCTCACAGAGAGTTTCAACTCTCTCGGGCTAAATACAGGAACAACCACTCACTCTCATTGGCTTTAAAGCTTCGCTTTTACTGATTGGAAGTTGCGGCCGTCTTTACTTCAAGCGCATGCGCATACACTACATTTGTTCAGTTCAGAGATACAGTGACATTCGGTGAGATAGATATCTTAGGTAAGTTTTTCAATGTGAACAGGCATCTAATTCCGGGACGGTCCACTTCAAACACGGCGATCTTAAGATATCTTATCTTTGTAATGTGAACAGGGTATAAGGAAGTGGACTTAGTTGAGCATGTTTTCCATAGAGAAGTGGAATTTCGAGATTTCCCTATGTAAAGGAAAGTATTATAGCCAATAAATAAACTGTTTTTATAAGAGGTGGTCTCTTTATTGAGTTGGTCTTTCAGAGAGGTTTGACTGTATTTTATGAATAATCGTTTATCATACGTAAAGTGCTTAAAAATAATCATTCTCTTAATTCTGACACCCGTTGTACCTCTTATACACATATATATTATACTTTTCGTACAGAACAATATATTATTAGGATGAGCGAAGCGAATCCTCTACTATGCCACTCAAATTACACTTTGTCGTACACTTTACAAAAAAACTATTCAATATTTTTGACTTCAAATTAAACACAAAAATAAAATATGATCTGTAGATTTGCAGAATATAATTTTTTTTTACAGTAAAATGTTAAAAAAATATTATTTTAATTAATTTATTTTACATGCATTTCCAATATGGACGCATTTTAACAAATAAATAAAAAATGAAACGCGTATATTTTCAGAAAAAAAATATAAATCATGGAGTAAGTGATTATAGATAGAATCATGATTAATTTAATAAATAAAATATGTTTTCATTATTCAGCAAAATCGTTTGCACAGATGACATTTAAACATTTAAAAAAAAAGAATTGTATTATGGTTTTTTTTTGTAAAGTGGCAACAAAAGAATTGTAAACAAATACAATTAATTGTTAAATTTGTTATATAAATGAAAAATTAAAAGAATTGCGGGAACTTGTTGCCTCGATTCAAGCTCTTTATAAATGTACTACAGCAAAATTGGCCGATTCAGAAATGACAAATGGACTTCAACCATTTCTTACTTTATCATTTGTATCTAAAGTAATGTTACGTTCTTATTTGTGGACCGAAAAAGGTTTAGTGAACGGGACTTTAGGCTTTGTTGCACGTATTAAAGAAAATCACAAGCCACCAGACCAGATATCGCGAATAATCATGGATAAATTTGAATACTACAGTAATTTAACTTATAAGAATTGGTGCGTACCAATTCCCCCAATAACTGAATTCTGGAAAAAATGGAAGCATAAACTGCTCAAGGAAAGAATTTCTTCTGCAATTAGCTTTTGCTGTTACAATTTATAAATCCCAAGGTTTAACATTAGATGAAGCAGTTGTAGATACTGAGGCTATATAGGCACCAGTTGGCTTAAAAACGTACGTAACGTTGTCAAGAATGAAAATCCTTCAAAATTAAGCATTCAATAGAAATTTTCCTTACGAAAAATTCTACAGTATCAAAATTTCTCATGCGTTAACATGTATAAAAACGAAGAAATTAGAATAAAAAGTTTTACAGTTAAAAATTCATAATATCGACGAGAGCAGATTTCAAATGTTTTTCCAGAAAATAGGATTTTGAAGAAGTAACTTTCTTCAAGCTCTCTTCAAATATATTATTCTAAAATAGCTATCAAAGATTATTTGATGTTAATTACAAAGATTGAAAACATGCATATTTCAAACAACTTTTAAAAAACACCTTATTTGTGGCTACAAACAGTGGCTACTAGAAATTGTAAAAACATCTTTAAAAGAATTTTTAGTTGAAAATTTAAAAATATTTTGTAAAAGTTTGCTTCAAAAATATTTTTTATGCCAGTCTTACATCATAAATAAAAAATTCCTGGGAAATTGAAAGTTATTTGCCTGAACTTACATTTGTAGAATTAAACTGCGCCAAAACATAAAATAACGTTTTTGTTTAATAAAGATGCAAAAATAATATTAAAAAATTTTGTTACTTTCAAATATATGCTTTATAAAATAATGCTTCGCGAATCCAAACAAAGCACGGCTTTTGCTAGTTTGCTACAAAATAATATTTAAAATATTCCCTGAGCTGTTTTGTTTATCTGAAACACAAATATTTCATAAGTAATTATATGTCATTAAGTGCTTAAAAATATCATTCCCATTGAGACTCCCATTGTACATCGATAAAAAAATATTTTGCACATGATAATATATTATTTACTTTAAAATAATACTTTAACTATTTTCTGAGCTGTTTAGTTTTTCTGCATCAAATGATTAAAAAATAATCACGTATCATATGAAAATGCTTAAAAATATCATTTCCATTCTAACTACCATAACACATCGTCTGTATAAAAAAAATATTTTGCAGATATTTATTTTAAACATGGTCCACACCTAATATTCCAGATTAATTATTTATAATCATAAACGAGATTAATCGCCATTAGAAAACTCTGATGGGAGGAAACTTATTTTGGTGGTTCATAAATTTCAGTAAATGATGCGCCTGAAATAACCGAGTATTGTGACAAGCAAGCTGAAAATTTTTCTTCTCCCGCTATCTTTTTCAACCTTCATTAGTTTCCACGATAAAACTTGGCAGCTTTTTATAAGGAATTTAACGACACATTAGGGAAACTTTTTTTTATTATTTTTCTCTCTTCTCTCATCTCTCTCTTTTTGGCTTTTTCAAGCAAAGAAAGTGGAAGCAGGAGATAAATTACAACCTGTTATCAGTGGTTCGATGCTTCATTTCATGTTTTTCCACGGCATGAATTTCTTTTTTCGGACGACGACTTGGGTTTTTAAAACACTGAAACTCCATTCCATTAAGTTAAGGAAAAAAGATTAATTTTCATAATGTTTTTAATAAATATAAAACATATTTTTCATTCGTCAAATAACTGCTGAGGCGTGATTACTTTTACGCGTTTTCTTAACTTTAATGTTAAGTCAGTTGCGATCAATCTTTTTTTCTCCTTTAAGAATGAATAAAATGTGTGTACGTAGTTTTTTCTAACGCAATGTGCGTCGTAAAATAACAAATATGTCAAGTTACAGCTATTCAAGAAAAAATAAAAATAAAAAATCATCATACTATGTTATTTTATCGCCAAATTGTCGCAGAAAATTGTGAGAAACATTGTTTGAATGAAAATTGTGGGTATTTTGCTAATATGAATGCAATTTTTACTTTCTACTACCTTCAATAGAAGAAAGCATTACAATCGAGATTTTTTTTCCAGCTTCCTGTTTTAGACGGATTTGTAGGTTTTAGGAGTCAAAGGCCTCCAAAAACATGTTTATAGAAATTTTCTGAATGTTCGAGTGTAAACATTATACATTCGAAAAGTGTATGAAGTTATGCATAGCATTAAAAAAATTTTTGGCGTATGTTTTGGCTATGGCTAAAATATGCACAAGGTCTTCCTTCAATTTGCATATATGCCGTCGGAATGGGGCGCAATTTTTGTTTCTTTTTCATTTTACCATCGGAAAGTGTAGGAAAACATGCAAAAAATTCAACAAAAATTTTTGAGTATGTTTTTGGCTATGGCCTGCAGGCAGGTCTCCCTTGAATTTTGTAATAATCTGCCGGAAAGGGGCACTGTAATAGCCATTTTTTTAAAACTATTTTCTCTTTTCTTTCGTAGTTTTACGTAATTCTCGTAGTATATTTTCGGCTTGTGCAACGGCAAGGACTTTGCATCATGCTAAGCTTCGCAATCTGCTGATGTACCACAGTGTAAAAAAAAATATTTATTTTATTAAATACCATGATTGAGACTCGTTTTTACTCCCAGTAATTGAATGAACCAGAAATTTAAGATGAAAGTCAAAGTTACTACTCTATTGAATAATAATAATGAAATGCATAATTTTACTTATAATATATTAACATTTGCAACTACTTTTTGAAACATTAAGATGCGTAAGATATAAAAAATTTTTGGGATTGGCTATTCCAATTAGTTTTAAATAGGGATAGTCGACATTTTAAAACTGTATCAAACTTCAGTTTTCAAATTTTAGTAATCCCTATTGAGAGTTTTTACTCGAGTTCCTTTGATAAAAGCAGCCAGAAAAAGACAAGAAATATTTATTATTTAAAAGAAATGGAACTTTGACAAATCCACGTGACAAAATTCAATTTATATCTTCTCAAAAATAACTATCAATTTTTTTTTTTTTTTTTTTTAATAATGAGATACATCGAATGTCTTCTTACGTAATTTAGGTAATTCTTTAGGCAGATTTAATAAAAAATACTACCAATTACATTCTGTTCTATGTTGGAAAATCTGGAATTTTTTTTGCAGATCTATACCGATGATGACCCATGACCCCCACTCCCCTCAATTCTAAGCTTTGTCTACAGTATAGTACCGAAAGTAAGCCTTCCTCCGATCATAAACTTTCCCTCATATATTCATACATTTTGAAGATTGTATAAATCCTGGGAAATTTATAAATTTCTGCTATATACTCCCATGCTCCCAATTTTCCTAACTATTTCACAAAAGTTCCAATTATAAGCATCCCTTAATATTATTAGTATTTCCTGTCTGCTGAAGGGGAGCTTACTTTCGATATTTACAGTATCTATCTATCTATCTATATATATCTATCTTACCAATTTATCTATCTACATATTACTTTTTTGTAGACGCGATAATTTCCATAATTGTGTATCTAGTGTCTACAGAACTGATACTCAAAATCAAGGGGCAGAGAATTTTGATCAAGTTCGTTAATGAGTAAAATCGAATCAAAAAGTTAAAGATAAGATTTTTTTTTGTGGGGTGGGGGAATAGAAAAAAATTAAATAATTATGGCACTTATCAGATTAGTTTAAAATTGCTATTACTTCTAGAAAAAGAGTCAAAAATTTATTTGCGATAGATTTTTCATATAACTATAAATCGGCACAAGGGGTGCAAAATAGGGTTTTAAAAAGAAAAAAAATCATAACTTCATCAGTTCACAAGATATTAAATTCAATTAATACACATTCTATACTATATTGTATTATATTGTGTATATCATAGAAATGTATTTAAAGCGGAATGTATACACATTATATTGATATATTGTGTAATCGAACAATTTGTTCCATTTTATAGAACAAATTGTTTTTTAGAAGATTTTCAGAAATTTTTTTAGTAAATGCTGTGAAAATTTTGAATCACATTTCCAACTGTCGATTTTAATAATGTAATAAATTAAATTTTTCTAACCTTATTATTTTTTAAACTGATTTTTAAACTACCTTTGGGTTATGATTTAATATATATACTTATACACATATACATGTGTATAAATTTAAACTTATTAAAAAATTTTTTTATATTACATTCTTATACTTGATATTGATACTGAAAATAAAGTTCGTAGTTTCTGATTTATAACTATGCAGCAGGAGGTTAGAACAGGAGGCTAAAATGTACCCCACCCCACTTCCCACCTTTCCGAAATAAAATCGGTTACGCCACTTCTAAATATTAAAATTAAGTGTGTCTACTGTATTTATTTAAACTTCCTTTTCTTGTTTGCAAAAATTTTTTTTATTTTAAAATAAAATTTTGTAATTTAAAAATAATAGATGTATAAAAAGATAAATAAAAATATACATGCAATTAACGAATGCAAAGGTTTTTGTTTTTGTCACTATGTGTTATAATATAGTGAATTTTTTAAATGAAAGGCAGTAGTTAAATGATCAAATTAATACCCAAATATTCAAAATTGTCAGGGGAAGGGTGTGGATTTAATCTAAATTCTTCCCCTCTTCTTATAATCCTTTGTGAATTCGTCTTAGTGAGTTTTACAATATGTCAAACCAATTTCTTTTGAAAATGAACAATCTTTATATGTGTAAAAAAATCTTTAAAATTTTCAAGAAAAAATATTATTATATATTTAACTTATCCCTTTCGGGTCCGATTTTTTTTCAATTTTTAGAAAAAATTACACTGTTAAAAATTTTGTGCTACTTTGCACCGAAATTTGGTGCTTAGTAGCTGCCACCATAAGATGGTGAAATCTTGTTCCAAGATTTGGAACTTCGGTTGAACCATAGTACCATTTTTTCAAATAATATGGTGTAAACTCGTTCCAAGGTTTGGAGCTTCGATTGAACCATCCTATGGTGGCAGCTGGTAATAGCTGCAAGCACCAAATGTTGGTTCAAAGTAGCACGAAATTTTTAACAGTGTACTTTTGCGTTAATAACATTAACAGTAGCTATCCAAATTGATTAATTATACTTTAAAGAATATTTCATTGTCTGAAACAAAACGAATGTTGTTGTTTTGTGTACTATTCAATTCATATTCATAAGAGAATAGACTAAGGAAGAGTTTTTGGAGTTCTTTAGAAGATATTATATTACAACAAGATTTAACTTATATTACAACTATCTAATACTTTTTGCGGTTTATTAGAAATGATTTTTTCAGGAAAGTAACCTTTATTTTAAATTTAAAGAATGAAATACATATCTAAAATAAAAGAATCACAAACTATACAAAGGGAATCAAGTAAATATTTATCATTATTATTATTATTAAATGCCTAAACGTTAATGAAGTCATATAGTAAATGCATAGACACATACTAAGATTACTACAAATAAACAGTAACAAAAGTATTTGTTAAAACAAAATAATACTCATTTAAAAGACATGTATTATTAATAGTACATTAGACCCGAAAGGGTTATAAGCATACATTAATTTTTTCGTCGATGAACTATTTACTTGAATTGCAGGAAATTTGTTAGCTATTCGAGATCTTTCAGACATGTTTTTCTCAAGAATTATCTGTCTTTGAATAAAATCAATTTTATTGATAGATTTCTCTTCTTATCTTGAAGCCGATTTTTACTGTTGCTTGTAACAATACAT
This sequence comes from Maratus speculifer, assembly GCA_964019185.1. Taxonomy (NCBI): domain Eukaryota; kingdom Metazoa; phylum Arthropoda; class Arachnida; order Araneae; family Salticidae; genus Maratus; species Maratus speculifer. The sequence goes on along the minus strand of OZ025289.1, from coordinate 101,360,311 downwards.
TATAATTAATTATAGCATTGTACTTTTATGTAAGATTTGTAGCCACGTTTAATACTATCCAGTTGATAGATAAAATATTTTTATTGCCAAACTTTATTGGGAGATCAAAATTTTTATGGCTACTTCTTTTCTTAATTCCTAGCATTCTTTTTCTGTCATGATCACGCTTGCATTATTATAACCCATTTCCTTTTTACAATCTCCTAAATGAAATTATTCTCAACATTTGTGATCATGTTTCATACATTCTTATTCAAAAAAAGACAATAAATAAACAAAATGTAAATGCGCGGTTTTGGGCTGAATATTTTTACTACTTTTAATAGCTTGAAATACTCACTTTTTAATTTCCGTAAATTTTTTTTGATATAATGTCACATGACATGTTATAATAATCTTAAGTCTTTCAGGGATATCGTTTGTAGTGCATAAAAATAACAACAAAAGTAATAGCCATACGATATAGTAAATTTTTAACTCGTTACCCGTTAGAAAGTATTCCTTACTTGTTACTTTCGAACTCGCTACCCGTTAGAAAATATTCGTTACTCGTTACTTTCGTTAATCGTTACAGATCAGAAACCGAGTATTTACAATCATAATATGTACTATAAAACTGCAGCAAATCTAATTATATACCGTCCGAGTCTGCCCGTACGGTCCACTGTGCACTAGTTTTCCCTATCTATATAAAATAATATGTTATTCTTAGTTAAAAATTAAAGTGAATGGAAGGAAAAATAATTGAAAATTGAATGAAAAGCAAATATGCTTAGAAATTCTCAACCCACAGTATCTCAAACAATTACAACAACAAACGCAGATAATTTAAAATACTGTTGAGGCTTTATATATCTCTTTAAGAAACATAAACAGCGTCACATAGTTAAAAAAAAGTTTCCTATAAAGGGGATTGAAATTGCTGTAAAAAATAGTTTACTTTCTTAAGCTCAACAAACTATGACCCATCCTCTAAAAGATCCTGAATATGGCATCAAACTTGAAAAATCAGTGACGAAATTAGTCACCAAATTCATACCGAAATAAAAAGAGTCAATTTGTATCAAGTAGGATACACAATAGAAAGTCTATTAGAGATAATTTGAGAAAACGTTTGACATATTTTTGTGAAGCTTATTTTTCAAGTGAAAATATCAGACCAACTAATTAAAAAGGAAGAGTGAATTGAAATTTGCAGAATATTATTTGTAAAGTTAGGGGCTGTAAGGTTTCTCCCCCTTTTTTTGTGATATTTTATACTGATCCCCTAGTTAAAGGAAAAAAAGTAAAGAAATCAAGGAAAGATCTTTTAACGATAAAAACAGTGATTTTACATAACCTCTTTTAGAATGTAAAATATCTACTTGAAAAAAAAAAAATCACTGTTGTAGAAATCACATTATAAGGTTATTCAGTTCCTCGCTTCATCTTTTAAATAAATAAATGTTTATGTTATTCTTAGTAAAAAATTAGATTGAATTGAAGAGGAAAATATCAACATTTGGTTGAAAGATAGAAATAACTATACATAATCGTGTCCCTTACTCTTAAAAAATATTTGAATACTTAAATTTAACATTCTTTAATTCCTTTCGAGACTTTTCCCAGATTTATTTATCTCTTCTAGGCAATCAATTAGCAAACACAAACAACTGGTGGTGAAGAAATGCCCAAACTTTACAACAATCAGGAAAAAAAAAAAAAAAAAACGCCACATAATTTAAGAATGTGGTTGTAACTCTAGTCATCCCTTCGAACACGATTAATAGCGTCACATAAGTTAAATAAATTAAATCTTAATGGTTTCCCCCTTCTTCCCTACCAGTTGTCATATCTTATCTTTGTATGTTATCTTGAGAATAACTGCAAACAAAGCAACCGCAAATTAATTTTGAAAACTATAATACTTTAACCCTTTGCGGGGCACTGGTTTCGTAGATATACCACTTAATTTTAATTCCCAAACGCAACATTGGCACCAGAATTTTGTTAAAGAAAATTACGATTTATTGAATGCGTGAAACAGCGTTTTCTTATTTACAAATAAAGTTGTTTTAAAATTCCAGTGTCAGTCATTTATTTCAGTACTTAAGCAATGAATTTGCCCTGCCCCGCAAATGGTTAAAATACATGCACAATACCACTGATAGGCAGCGTTAGCCAGTCTTATAAATGGCTTTTGATCTACAACGAATTATAGAGCTTTTTTTTCATTTCTCCTCCTATGTGAGTTAAACCTATCAAATTAACTCTTTCTACTTTTACAGTTATTAGTTGAAATGAACCTTAATGCTTTAAATTTTTTATGTTTTACCAATCTGTTTAAGCAACAACAAAAATATTTTTAATGAAACTTATCTTCTGTTTAAGAATCTGACATTTAAAATTAATTGTAAGCTTTAAAAGTGAGTGTACGAAAATGTAAAAATCCTTTTCAAAATTGAAACAGAATTTTTGTTTTAATATCAGAGAAAAATTATCAGTATTCTGATATTAAACACTGGTTAGTGAAATTTTCTTTGGTGAAAAAAATCATGGTTATAGGCAAGCATGTTTAATTTGCATTTTTATTTCTTGCTATTTAATGTTATAGACAATTGAAGACAAAAATTGAAAATGCTGGATCCAAAAGAGGAAATTTTTTTAACAAAGTGAAAAAAACCTTCTATTTCTAGTATTTATATGGTTTTCCATTTCACTCCTTTTAAGATATGAGACAACATTTTAAAACGTAGGTAAAGTAATGGGGAAAAAAAAGTAAACAGCCTCTATTAATTCCTCAACAAATTAGCGTAAAAAAAAATTGTACCGAACGATTGGAAATAATGTCTATTTTAAAATGAAGTATATAAAATTTGATTAGGAGCCATCTACATATTTTTATTCACATTATTTTATATTTCTGAAAGATATACAATTTTTCATAAAAACTCTTAATATTTTCATATTTTGTTCATTTGTTCAAAGGTGCCCCTTACTTCTCGAAAGGCATTCCTACATAGGGCAGGTTTAAACAGAAATCTTTCAGATGTTTAGATTCCTACAACATATTTATTTGGAAACTTTTAATTTCTGGTTCATATGATGAAAAAATGCATTGTTGTTATTATGTAATATTTAAAACACAAGAAATGTAATTCAAGAAAGAAATGTATTGATTAAAAAAAGTTCAAACGTGCCCTTCCCCTCTTCCCTACCTATAAACACTTGGATAAAATTTAGTTGCATATAATAAATGAGTATAAATTGCTATTAATGTGAGTGTACGTGGCATTCCAGTACTGTGTTCTCCTAATTCCTAAGCGACGAGCACCTGATGAACGGGCCGCATAAAATGCTTAGATTTTTTTTTTTATCCTCACCAGGAAAATTTTATTGTAAAATTTGCCCCAGAGCATTTTCTAGATTCAGTAATGTACAAATTTCTGTTTTTAAAAATCGATGACAAACGATTAAAAATTTCATAAAGGGCTCCCGTCGCGTAGAGGTTTAGCTTTTCAGAAAATACTTGAATAAATTAAATTTGAAATTTAATAATACTTTAAAGGCTTTCTCTAGATTTTTTTGTCTCTTCTATCAATTTGTATCTCTAATCTCAATATTTGTATCTCTAATCAATTATTCAACACAAATGAGAAAAAAAAGTTTACCCTATACGAAACTCAAGGAAAAAAAAGAACCACAGCAAGAACAAAACGCAGATAATTGAAAAATTTTGTTGTAACATTAGTCATCTTTTCAAAAACCATAAATAGCGTCACATAGCTTAAATAAATTAACTCTTAATGATTTGCATATTCTTTTACTGCAGTTTTCTAATCATACCATTATGATTTTGCTTGAGAATCATTATAAGCAGGGAAACCGCAAATTAAATTTAGAAACAGTAACACTTTAACATACAATGCCACTTAAAAGCAGCGTCAGCCAATATTGAAAGTGGCATTTTAATGCACAAGGAATTATAGTAATTTTTTTTCAGTTTCCCGCTGAGAATTAAATCTAATATAAATTAATTCTTTCCACTTTTACAAAATTAGAGGAAGTGTTGCTTAATTTATTATTTTTTCTGTATATATCCATTAAAAATAATATTTATAGTTTTTGATTCCTTACAAAATATGCTACAAGACTATTATTAGTAGAGATTAGTAGAGATTATTATTAGACAAGTACTTATTAGGTACATTAAAATATTTCATAATGATTAAAATCTCAATTTTCAGTATTTGACACGGAATGGCCTAATAGCGATTTTCAATAATCTCCCATAGAATCTGACAACTTATTTTTAATTTAATCTAAGTATTATCAATAAAATACATTAAATAAATTATTAAACAAAATGAATTTTTTTTTGCATTTTCTGAAGAAATATCTTATCAGAAATTATGTTACTTTTACGTAAAAATAAGAGCAACTTAAAGAAAAAAATTAACATTTGAGTGAAAGATCTAGATAATTGCTCTTGATCATGTTCCTTAAGCTTTTAAGAAAACAATTGAATACATTAAATACGATATCGTTTAATCTTAAAAAATGTTCAAAAGATTTATTTTTCTCTTGTCTGTACAAAAATTTGAAGCTTTTGCTGCATCGTCACTCCATTGCTTTTATAGAAACGATTATTTCACTGTATTATGGAGCATTCTCATTGGTCAAAAAAGCGATATTCTATATAAGCGATGGAGTGATGATCCAGCAAAAGTTTCAAACTTTTAACAGAGTAATCAATTAGTAAGCGCAAACTACTGGCTGCGACCCAAACTTATACAAAACTCAGAACAATAACAGATAATTGAAAAATGAGATTGTGACTATAATCATCATTTCAAATATATTAAAGGTGTCACATAGCTTAAATAAATGAACTCTTAATGGTTTTCATCTTCTTCGCCATGTGAATAATTGCAAGCAAGAAAACCGCAAATTAAATTTAGAGACCATATTTCTTTAGCTCATAATATCACTTAAAAGCAGCGTCAGCCAATGCCATAAATAGCTTTTTATTGGCAACGAAATCGTAACACTTTTTCAATTTTCCATTGAGTTTGAATGAAACCTATGGAATTAACTCTTTCTTTTTTTTGCCTTATTGCTTGAATTTCTCTATGTTTTACCGATATGTTCAAGTGAAAAAAGGAACATCAAAGGCATTTTTATTGAAACTTATTTTTTTTTTAAGAGTCTAAAATTAAGAAATTAAGAATTAACTACACTGTAAAAAAAAAAAACTCCCTTACTTTACACCAAAAAGGGTGGCAACTAAGTTGCCACCCCAAGTGGTGTAATGAAATTCCACTTGTAAATTGGTGTAATGAGTCACCAACTATCAAATGGTATAAATAAACACCATTTTTAGTGGAAACTTAGTTGCCACCATGTTTGGTGTAAAGTAAGTAATATGTTTAAAATGTACGTTATAATAAATTGTCTCAATTAAAGGGAAGTTTAGCAACCTCTTTGCGTGAAGCTATTTATTTTAAATTATGGCTGTATTACATTTGGAATGTAGTTTTTAAATTATTTTTTATTTTGCTACCATTTATTAAAGTACACTAAATGGTAAAAAAGGAAATTTCCTAATATTTACATGACTTTAACAGCAAAATAAAAAATAATTTAGAGATTACATTTTAAATTTAATACAGTCATAATTTAAAATAAATAATTTGACACAAAGAGGCAGCGAAATTTCCTTTTAATGGAGGCAATTTATTATAACATTCATTTTAAGCATATTACAGCAACGAGATATGAACTAAACTTGAATGAAATAACTTTAATGAAACGAACTAAAATTTCCTATATTTGCATGCTTAAAAATATCTTTTTCATAGGTCAATAATGCGTTCAGTAAGGTAAAAAACATTATAATAACGAATTTTTTACGAAAATATTTTTTGTTGAAGTTCGGGTCATACGATATAAAATATTTTTGTAACGAAATGTATAATTACTCGTAATTATCACTATAAGTTTAATTCGGAGTTTCTAGTTTTCTTAACAAAATTACAAAAATAAGCTACATATGATATTAAATAACCTCACAATTATACAATTTAATGCATAATATAAAAAAAGCTTAAATATGCCAGCTATCAAATAAACAAAGCTGTATAAAAAAAAGTTGATTACAACTGTTATACTAAAGGCATACTTCCCGTTAAATTCGAACATGTCGCCATTGTTCTTAAAATGGCAGTGCACTAACACATTATTAAAAAGCATTTTCTAATTAAAAAAAAACCCACATGCAAACATTATTTAGTCTTAAATCTTACATCTACAAAGAATAATATTAATATTGCTTACCGTTTGTTTACTTTTCCGCCTGCTATCCGAAAGCTAGAAAGAAGGATTAAATGCGAAGTAAAATGGCGGCGTGTCGTCTGCAAACATATGAAATCAAAACAGAAAGATGATATATGACTCTGAATTTGGTGTTACCGTTCAATAATTGCGACTAAAGAATAAAATACCACCATTCCAAGATTATTCTTACATTTTTTACGGAGCTACTACCGAAAATAGTGTAGATTTAAAGTTTATTCAGTAATTCATAACCCCGATTTAAATGTAATATTGCTCCTTTGTTTTTACAGTGTATCAATTTTAAATGTAAGTGTGCAAAAATGTAAAAATCCGCACTAGCAGCCAATCACATTGGAAAGTGAATCGATTCCTTACTTCCCTTTTAAAAAATAAATAAATAAATAAATGTCTTAATAAATAAATAAAATAAAAGTTATTCTTAGTTTTAGTGGAAGTGCATCTTATTGCTTGATTTCCTGAATGTGTTTTAGTGGATTGTTCGATGAAAGAAAGCATCAAGACAACTTAATTTTTGTGACAATTATTTGCTTAAACTTATCTTTTGTACGAGTTTCTAAGGTGTTTTAGATGTGCAGTTTGGAATTCGATCATCTGTACAAAAATGTGCTTCGAAGTTAGAAAACATAAAAGTTAACAGTAAAAAATAAAATAAATGCTCCTGGACCAATCATAAACAAATTTTAAATGAAAATTGAATTTTACAATTTTCGGTACTGCAAATTTTTCAATTTCTAAACATCGTACATTTTCAATTTTTATACCGTCGTATAGCGAAAAAATAAACTTTTAAATACAATTTGATTGAAAGCTGTATCTCAATTTGTTTTTGAGTTATTAATTTTTTTGTAGTTTTCAATCCTTTTTTTGTCATCGTGGTAACAGTATTCCATTTCTGTGCAAAGTAAAGAGAAAATAGAGATTACTGTATCTTTTTGCTGACAATAAAAGTTTTCTTATTTAATAACAGAGTTTATATTACGTATGCCATAGATTAAAATGGACTAAACAGAAAAATAATAAAATTCAGACGTCACAAGGATTCAAATATGTCTCTGATAGTTATAGATCGAACGCAACAACCACTTTCCAAATAGTTAGCAAAAAAGAAAACATTGTGCCAAACATAGAACATGAAACATAGTTTAACACATTCAGAATTCTGTAACAAATCTGTAAAGTGAAAAATGATGTTTAAGCAAACAATTTGGAAAATGCATAGCATTTTTAAAAATCCGATTTCCATAGACAAAACCAAGTAGATAGAAAAATATCTGAATTTCTTTGTTCAGCCCTGTATATGATGTAAAGATTTGTATATTATACTACATGATATGCTAAAATTTAGTTCTTCGAGGAAACACATAAAAAATTGGAAAATTTTTCTTCCGCAGGAATGTTTCCGAATATTTTTTTTGCTGCCTTATGTAAGAAATTGTACAAGCCAAGTAATGTGAAAAAATTAATTTAATTTAAAAATACATACAATTCCAAAATTAAAAATCAGTTTTTATGAATTATTGTTCATAGATAGTGCGGTGACCAAGCTCTTTCAAGAGTCCCTGTAAATGAATAGTAAATAATATACACACCATATTGAATATTAAGCATTCAGGAATTCTTTTGCGTTTTTTTTGTAAACGAACCCCCCCCCCCCCTTGACGCTTTTTTCTCTAGACCTATATACTATACATGCTTAAGGGGACAGTTTACCTTTATAACAATTTTGTTTACTTTTGAAAATATGGTTTAAATGTGAACTCATTGCATTTCAACGTTCAACTAACAGGGAATTTTGAAAGATTTTTAAAAATAAATATGTAATTTAATTTAATTTACATTTAATTTAATTTTTTCAAATTTAATTAAAATTTAAAATAATTTTTTAAAAAATAACATTTTTAAAAATCTCTACTATTTTTTAAAATTATAATAGTTTTGCCAATTGTTTTTTTTAAATTTTCAATTGTGTATTACACAAGACTGCGCATGGACATTTAGATTTATCTAATATTACATTTAATCTAATTTTTTTACTGATATATACAGTGTAAAATTATAAAATATAACACACTTTCATATAGGGTTAGGAGAGATAACTATGCACCACTTTGTACATTTTCAATATTTTTTTTTTACTTTTTTTATTTAGAAAAGTGATATTTTTAGTACTTGGGATGTAAGTTTGACTCTTTAAGAACACTCTTTAAAGTTTAAATTATCATAGTTTTTTTTAAAACTAAAAAGGCGGTTATAATTATCCCATCAAAATCTCACAATCGCAAAAGTTTGGGGTAATTAAGATCACTTGTGGGGAAATTATCACTCTTAATTATAATATTTTCTCATTATACTTCTCTATACATGTTTGTTTGGGGGGTAATTATAATTCAAACTGATAAATCTATTTATGAAAATTTGTGATAGACTTTGTTTCAAATTGCTATTTGGATATAAAAAATGCTTCAGACTTAGTGATAAAGTACATCTGAAATTAAAAATGCATTTTGAGGTAAATATGAGGCATGAAATAAAATTTTACCATATACAGTTTTCTCCAATATGGAGGTGGTTATAATTACCCCCTGAACATAATCACCCCACCTGACGCTACTTTAAATTTTTTTAAAAAATAACAAAAAACCTGAATGTCAATTCCATGCCCTGATTCATGACATATATAATTAAGAATATTCAGTAAAACATTTAAATTTTTATCTCCAATACAAGAAAAGGGCTTTTTAAAAATAGGAAAGTGACGAAAATACGAACATGGAGAAAAAGCATTATAAAGTCTTAATTTGTATGTGTAATTCCTCTGGGTATACTAACAAAATTTACAATATATCGCGATATAAATGCCGTGCGGATAAAAATGAGGTGTCAAAATTTTTACAATTACACAAGCTTTCATTTAACACACACACGCACACACACACACCCTCCCACCCACACAGACAAAAAAAAGAACTGACATTTTGTCAATTTTGAGGTAATTCGTCCTCTAATATACGCTAAGTTGGATACAAGTTAGATTTTTAAATGCATTTCTCAGGCTTAAATTCAAATTCAAGAAAGTAAGCACTGTAAAACATTTGTGTAACATTACTCCATAAAAATGGTGGTAGCAAGGTGTGATTTTTTTTTCCCTTATATAATGTTATAATTTAAACAAATGTTACTTGTATAACATTACATATTAGTGTAATGTTACACTGGTTATCTTGGTTTATCTTTATTCCACCATAAACTTCGGGAAGCTTGGCTTCTACCAACTTTATGGAGTAACGTTACACAGTGAGTAAAAGAACTTTATAGTGTAGGACGAATTAATAAAATACGAAAATTATTTATAATTCATATGATTCTTCATTGAACTTTTTCCTAATTATATTTTTCAATCTAAAACGTTCCCCAGCTCTTTTTCTTCTATATGCTATATTTTAATTTCATTTCTTTGAAGATTCATTACCTTCGTTTGAAAATTCGAATGGTTTTATGTTAAATAAAATTCTTTGGTAATAATTTTCGTATCCCTAAACATGACATCAAAAGAACGAGATAGATTTTAATAAGTTAAAATTCGATTTTGTCTCTGCACTTAAATTAAACTTATCTTATAAAATGTCTTGCTGTGTAAAATAAATTTTTTCATTAAAATTTAATGCATCATTCAGGAATAGAAACATTTAAATTGAATTTTATAAATCTATTTTTTTTAACAAAAATGTTTTAGAAAAATTTCCTTTTAAGTGTTCTACGGAATGTATCATAAATTAAGGTTCACTTTTAGTTCCTCGATAGGGTAAAATTTGGGACTGTTTTTATAAAAATTGTAATTACAAGCATACATGCTATCTTCATAAAAATGAACACAACATATTACAATAAACCTCTTAATCATAATCTACAGTTTGAATACTTTTGCTACATTGGATTTGACAAGGTTATCCATAAGATTTTTGTTCTTTTTCAATTTTTTGACAGTCCCTTATGGGATTTCGGGAAAAAAAATCTTCGCTGAAATATATGACCTGATGTCAACACACCTGGCGTTTCAGAGTAATTCCTCGTGCATTTTTCTATATATTTAACAGAACGTCTAAACTATCAAGTAACCGATCACTTTTGGCCATACAATGTATAATAAAGAATATACACAAAAAAGTTTAAATCTCTTTCTCCAACATAAAAAAGAAGGCATTAGTTAGTATTTTTAAAATAGAAAAGTAACGAAAATACACAAGTTTTCATTTAACAGAAAAAAAGAAAAAGAAAACCAACATTTTGACCAATTTTGAGGTACTCTTAATATTTACCCTACATTGTATATAAATTAGAGTTTTAAATTCATTTTGTCAGAAAAAAAAGTAAAGAGAATTATATTATCATTTTTTCATCTTCATTTCTTCTTCATATACACATAGTGTAAGTAAGTCAGTCTTATGTTCAAATTCAAGAAACTATTTAGGAAGTAAAAGACCTTTAAGTGTATGACAAATTAAGACAATACGAAAATCGATTTCAATTCATATGACTCTTCACTGAACTTTTTTCTAATTATATTTTTCAACCTGAAACGTTCCCCGACTTTTTTTTTTATATGCTAGATTTTAATTTCATTTCTTTGAAGACTCATTACATTCGTTTGAAAATTCCAATGTTTTTATGTTAAATAAAAGTCTTTGGTAATAATTTTTACATCCGCAAACATGACATCAAACGAATGAGTTGGATTTTAATATGTTAAAATTCAATTTTGTACCTGAACTTAAATTAAACATGTCTTTTAAATGTCTTGTATAAAAATAATTTTTTCATTAAAATTTAGTGGATCATTCAGGAATAAAAACATTTAATTGAATTTTATAAATCTTTTTTTTTTTTTTTTTTTCAAAATCGCTTTTGAAATATTTCCTTTTAAGAGTTCTACGGAATGTATCATAAATTAATGTTAACTTTTAGTTCCTCGATAGGATAAATTTTGAGACTCTTTTTATGAAAACTTTAATTTTACGAGAAGCATACATGCTATCCTTATAAACATGAACACAATATATTACAATAAACCATTTAATCATAATCTGCAGATTGAATACTTTTGCTACATTGGTTTTGACAGGGTTATCCACGAGTTTCGTTCTTTTTCAATTTGTTGACGGTCCCTTAAAGGATTTCGAGAAAAAAATCTTCGCGGAAATATACAACCTGTACTATTATGTTAACACACCTGGAGTTTCAGAATAATTCGCCATGTATTTTTCCAGATATTTAACAGAACGTCAAACCTCTCAAGTAGCCGCTCATTTTTGGACATAGAGTGTATAATAAAGAATATACACAACAAGTAAAATATCTATCTCCAGTATAAAAAAGAAGGCATTAGTTAATATTTTTAAAATAGAAAAGTGACGAAAACATGAACATAGAGAAAACAGTCATTCAAAGTTTTAATTTGTATTTGTAATTGCTCTAGGTAAACTAACAAAATATAAAACATTTGGTAATATAATTGCCATATGTATAAAAATGAAGCGTTAAAATATTTACGATTACATAAGCTTTCATTTAACATAAAAAAGAAAATAAAATCAACATTTTGGTCAATTTTGAGGTAATCCGTCTCCTAATACCTACTCTAACTTGGATATAAGTTAGATTTTTAAATGCATTTCATCACGCTTAAGTTCAAATTCAAGAAAGCATCTAGTAAGTAAAAGTGTTTTAACGTTTATGACAAATTAATAAAATACGAAAATCCACTTCAGTTAATATGATTCGTCATTGAACTTTTCCCTAGTTATATTCTTCAATCTGAAACATTCCCCGGCTCTATTTTTTTTCATATGTTAGATTTTAATTTAATTTCTTTGAAGATTCATTACCTTCATTTGAAAACTCAAATGGTTTTATGTTCTTCTTTTTAAAATTCACTGGCAATAATTTTCGTTCCTTAAATACGACATCAAACGAATGAGTTGTATTTTAATATGTTAAAATTCGATTTTGCCTCTGATTTTAAATTAAACTTGTCTTATAAAATGTCTTGCTGTATAAAATTAATTTTTTCATTAAAATTTAATGGATAATTCCGGAATAGAAACATTTAATTGAATTTTATAAATCTATCTTTTTTATCAAAATAGTTTTAGAAAAACTTCCGTTAAGAGTTCTACAGAAAATATCATAAATTAGAGTTAGTTCCTCGATAGGGGTAAAAAAAATTCTCCACTTTTAGTATATTTTGATTGTTTTAATGTATTTTAGGATCAGTATTTACTGTCTCTCTGATCCACCTTTGTTTGGATTTTGTTTAAAAGCATTACATTTGATTATATTCATAGGACTGTTTAGCGAATTTTAATGCATTTCAATTGAATTATGTAAAATGATTTTTTTTTCTGTATAAAATTCTTATAACACGACCTTTTTTTAAAAATAATAACGTTAATATGTGTATCAAAAAGTATATGAAAACGTTCGTTGTTACTCTTGTGATCATTCGAGCACACTTTCAGAAATAATTCTAATCTTTATATATAAAAATCTTCTGTGCGTGTGTATGTCACTGAACTCCTCCTAAACGACTGGACCGATTTTAATGAAATTTTGTATGTGCGTTCCAGTGGATTTGAGAATGGTTTAGATTCACATTTCGTCGAAATTGATTCAGTACTTTTTTAGTAATTAGGCAAAAACTAATAGTTAGTGATTTTTTGCTAATTAAAAGTGTTGAATAAGTTCGATGAATAGAGTGCGGACGGAATGTCCGAGTGGTCTAAGATGCCAGATTTAAGCTCAGCTTCTTGAAGAAAGAGATCTCGTGTTCGAACCCCACTCCTGACAAGCGTGTATGCTTTACAATAATATTTCCTGTATTATAATTTTGATTAACCGACTTCAGACAATCGTTAACTTTTAACTAAAAAGAGAAAAATAAACTTTTCTATCAAAAATTGAACCGACTTCAAAAATTACTGAAGAGTGAAAAATAATTTCCTTACATAATTGTAATAAGAAATTAAATTAAGAGCGTAGTGTTTATCCTGCGTATTACCATATTTACGTACATTTATTTGATTTTCTAGAGTCGGTGCCAAGAAGGAAAACGTCTGTCGGGTCTGCTAGTTATTCTATAAAAAATATAACTAAGATAAAAATTGATATAACCAGTTAAATATCGATTAAAAAACCTTGAGTGGGAAACTAAATCAATAAAATACAACGTTTAAAACACACAATTGTTAAAATTTCTAAACATACGTGTATATTTCGCAAGTTCAAAAACTCGCATCCTCGGTATTGAAATGTAAAATGTATAAAGTCACCCCCCCCCAAATGCAAGCAAGGGAAAAACCCAAATGATAGTAAACACAACACCAAAAAGACCACCAAGTTCCAAGAAACCAACTCATTCTGGGTAGATTTGTTATGTCAAGATACTTAATTTCCGATTTTATTTAATTGGTTGCTGGTACTTGATGATCTTTTTTGTGCTATATTTACTGTCACCATTGCATCAATGTTTACTGTTTCACCTTGCTTGCAGTTGTGGGATTTTTGATTTAATACATTTTACATTATACTTAGGATGCGAGTTCTTGAACTTGCAAAACATATCCGTATGTTTAGAAAATTTAATGATTGTGTGTTTTAAACGTTGTATTTTATTGATTCAGTTAAATACCATTCTAATGTACTCTCATAAAATATACCTAATTTGTAACAAAATATGGCTTTGCTTGTGTGTATAATAAATATATATATATATATATATTTTACACTTGGGGCATTTTTGTGATTTTTTTACACTTTTTTACACAAGGCTAACAACATTTTTATTTACGATAATTCAATTTGATTTTGTTCTGTCAACAAATGACTATTTTATACTATTTTTTGCGCTGAATATTACAGAGATGTGAAAATTATTAGAATAATTGTGACTTTTTTCAGTTTTTCTTGGTTAATATTATATATACTTGCAATGTTTCATGAAAGGCAGTTTGATTTGTTGATCTAGTCAATTTTTTACTCCTTTAGGACAGTTTTTGGGATATAACTTTGTTAAATGTTGCCATTTCTTAAAAAAAAAATATTTGATTCAAAATAATCAAATTGTTTGCGCTGTATAACGAACTTGTTTAATTAACAAATGAATTTAAAATAAAATTTTAAAATTTTCTGCTTGTTTTGCGTGTATTATTTTTCTTTTCTTAAATTGGAATCAGTATTATTTTATTTTTAAAACTAATCTTTTTGCTGTTTTGCTTAGTTTATACTAATTAGTGGCTTATTTTCGATTGTCAAAGGATTATTGTATGATTATGGGTGTAGCAATTGATATTTAACCTAGAAAACTTGCTGAGGTAAAGTGTCTCATCCAAGAAAATAATTAAACACAGCACAAAATCACTAAAATAGCAAACATTTTGCAAGTATGTGTGAAGATCTTTGGCCTTCAAATGTAAATATGAAAATTCTAGAGTAGGAAAATGCGAAAGGAAAAGTAAATTTACTGCATTAACTGAAAGAAAATTAATTCAGAATGCTAAAACTAACAGAAGAGCAACTAATCACGAACTAAAAATCTCTTTGCAAGCGCATAGAGTAAATGTATACGATTCTTCTATTCGTAGAAAACTTATCTCAGCTGGACTCAGTGCTCACCAGTCCCGAAAAAAGACTAAAATCATATCTACTGTGGCAAAGAAGGGACTTGTCTGGGCAAAAACATTTGGAATTGGCTGGAACAAAAAGAGAAATATTAATTTTCCCTTAATTAATCAGTTGAACTTAAGTTGTTCATTTCTTTTTTTGAAATCACGTTTTTTGCATACTGAATAAAGATACAGAACTGTTTATAAATTTCATTAAAATTTTCTTTATAAGAATATTTCTCTACAAATTACATACCTTAAATAATTTTATATCTTTTAGGTATGTTTTTCTCATGAATCAAACTTAATAATATCAGGAGAAAACAGTCAATATGTCAGAAGAAGTACCGATGAAGAATTTTCCATAAATTGCTTAGCACAAACGGTTAAACATCTTACTAAAGAAATTTTTTGAAAGGTGATGTTTTCTCAAGTTACTGGACGTTTATACATTGTAGAAGACATAATAGACCAGTATCAGTGTAAAAATGTGCTTGAACAAAGAGTAATTCTACAATTAAAAGACAGTTTCCCAAATGAAGACTTCATATTCATTTATGATGAAAATATGTCCCAAAATAATAATCCCATAATCCCATTTATAATGTCCCATAAAGTTTCATCTGTGACTAAATTTTTGGATTGAAAAAAAAATCCTTCGATGGCCTGGAAACAGTCTAGATATGAATCTTATAATGAATCTTGGGCCATTGTAAAGAAAAAAATTAAAGGAATGCATCATTACAAACAAGAAGATCTGATAGAAAGACTCATTGGAATTTGGCACCTGATATCACAATGTGTGGTGCTCTTTATATAAACAATTAAATTAATATAATAGTATGCTAACTAATTTTAATAAGATCAATTTTAGCTCATAAAAGATACACCACACAAGCTCTACATATTATGCTATGAAAACTTTAAAAACTAAACTATGGAACAATAACAGTTACAATTACAGTGAGAGTAGAAGTTGCAGTTATAACATATTATTACATGCCCTTTCTTTTCAAACAGCAGAAAAAAATACATATGCATTTAGAGTTCAAAGAAAAGTCTTTAGATAAAATAATGCTTAAACATAGTCTTTGAAGCGAGCAGGTGGTTTTATATTTCGTCTAGGTCTCTCTATCTTTGGTATATTTGGGGTAGACACTACTGGCGAAGCTGGTTTCGGACCACTTCAACGGCTGCCCCGAGATAAATCGGGGGTTAAAGCACTGTTTCCCATACCCGTCGCCGGTTAAGTGGTTAATAGTATCAGTTTGATCAGACGATGAATCAGGACAGATTAATGGACTGTCATGGGATTGAGGACTTGAGATTTTCGGTGTCTCTGTATTAGTCAGGTTACAGGTTTGCGTTGCATCAGCATTTTCTTGTGAATTTACAGGATCTTCGATGGCTGACTTTCTTGGTCTTAAATGAATTCTGTTACGACGAAGAATGCTTCCATCTGAAGATTTCACAATGTAAGATCTTGGACTGTGTTTTGGATAATTGTCCCTGGTGTCCATTCTCGATGACCAGTTTGAAGATAGACAGGATCTTGAATATTCAATTCTTTTAATTTTGTAGTCGATGACTCGTAATAAAATTTCTGTGTTCTCTGATTTTCCTTTACTTGATGTTGAGTTTTCTTAGTTGGAAATCTAGGTCTTAACAATTTCGTCTTACAAGAAATGAATTTTCTCAAAGATCTTCCCATCAACAGTTCTGCTGGAGAAGGTAATTTAAATTTTGGAGTGTTATTATACTCCAGAACAGCTAGATTTGGATCTCCTCCCGAAGCTTTAACTTTAAAAATAAGATTTTTCAATGTCCCAATAGATCTTTCAATCATTCCATTGGATCTTGGATACTTAGGTGATGACGTAACAGGATGAATATCACAAGACTTCAGGACTCAAAAATATGCTTGACTGTCAAATGGTGGACCATTATCAGAATGAATTTTACGTGGGATACCAAGAGTACGAAAAATTTGTTTCAGTGCACTAATTACTGAAGAAGCTGTTTTAGCATTAACTTTTCTCAATTCAACAAATTTAGAGTGGTAATCAATTACTTGCAAAAAATCATCTCCTTGGAGATACATAAAGTCTACACCTAATTCTTCCCAAGGTAGATTAGGAACTTCATAAGGCATCAAAGGCTGTTTACAATTAGCACGCTGATGTTGCTGGCAAATTTGACATGTTTCTACATAATTCTTGATGTCTTCCCTCACATTAGGCCAATATAGAGCTGTTTTGGCTTTTTCTTGTCAAGTGGTGATGCCTTGATGAGCTTGGTGTACTTTCGATAACACATAAGTTTGCATTGTTTTAGGTATGATTAACCTGTTTCCAATAAAAATCAGGTCATCATAACAATGTAACTCTTCTTTATTATTCCAATAAGGTTTTAAATTGTCGGGCAATTGATTACACTGTTGTGGCCAACCATCTCTAATTAGTAGCTTCAACTTAGAAAGATCTTCATCTTTTAATGTTGCATTTTGCATTTCTTTTGTACGTTCTTCCGTGGTCGATAGAATTGTATGTACAACAGCAACTCCATCTTCTAAAAAACTTGTATCTGTACTCATGGTAGTGGGATTTCTGGACAGGGTATCTGCTACATAAAGCTTTTTCCCTGGAACATGCACAAATTTAAATCTATATTTAATTCAATTACCATTCTTTGTAATCTCGGAGACATATTTTCCATTGGTTTCTGTAGTAAACCGACAAGAGGTTTATAATCGGTTTCCACTGTAAAATCGATGCCATACACATAGTAATGGAATTTTCTACATCCGTTGACAACAGCTAATAATACTTTCTCGATTTGGCTATATCTTTGCTGTGTATCGTTTAAAGCACACGAAGCATAGGCAATTGGATGTTCGTCTTGAAGTAATGATGCACCTATTCCATACTGACTAGCATCAACAGAAATAACTGATTTCAAATTTGGATTATAATAAGCCAGAACAGGTGAATTAGCTACAGACTTCTTCAATTTTTAAAAAGCTTCTTGCTCATTAGCCGTCCAAATAAATTCATTTTGCTTGCTTAAGAGTTTTCTCAAAATTCCTGTTTTATCTGATAATTTTTTAATAAACTTTCCTGAATAGGTAATCATGCCTAGAAACCTCTGTAGCTCTTGTTTAGTAGTTGGAGCTTTGAAATCTACAATTGCTCTAATTTTAACATCATTTACTGAAATTCCTTTACTTGTTAAATTATAACCCAAATATTTTACAGAACTTCTTTTAATTTGACTTTTTCTAAAGATAATTTTAAACCAGACTCTCGAGCTCTTTGAAGAACTGCTTCAAGTCTTCTATCATGTTCTTCTTCTGTCTTACCAAATATTAAAATGTCATCAATATAAACTAAAGTTTCATCTAAATCAGCAAAAATATTATCTATAGTTCTCTGGTACACTAGATACATGCAGATATTTTAGGTTCGGCTTTGGCATCTAATTTGATCTTATACGTGTATGGTAATTTTCCCATTTTGCCTGAAAATACATCTTTAAATTTCTCTATAAAATTTCTACCATGAACAGAATCAACACTGATGTTTCTATTTACAAATCCTAACTTTTCACAAGCTTCAATTCCCAATAAAGCACTCGAATTTTGATCAATGATGTAAAAATCTAGAAAGTCAGATTTATTTTTAACTTTACACTTTAATCTACTGACCCCAATTACATTCAAATTGTGTCCTGTATATGATGCCAACTTTTTGTTAGTTTCACTAGTAACTTCATTATTTGCCACATCATTAAAAATATTAAGGGGCAAAACATTGACTTCAGCTCCGGTATCTATTTTAAGTGACACTTCTGAGTTATTTATTAGAACAATTTCTCGCCATTCAGACTTTAAAGAATTTACCTGGCACTTTACTAAATCTAATTTAATAGAACTATCATCACTTAGTATGCAAAAACTATCAGAAATTTCATGAACGTTTTTATTTATTGTTTCCCTTTTCTTTTTACAAACGATCCAGTAATGGTTTAATCCGTTGCACTTGTGAAATTTTTTACCAAACGCAGGGCATTTACCATAATCATGGACGGTTTTACATTTAGAACAACTTTTATTAACTTTCTGGTTAATATAATTACGTTTTTCCCTATCGTATATTTTCCTCTGAATTTCGTTTTTATTTGCACGAACAGCATTTACGGTGGTGGAACAATTATTTTTGTTCATTATTTCCATTTGTTTACCACTGGACTCTTTAGCTCTACAATACTCTATTGCCTTTGCAAAGGTTAACTCAGTTTCCATTAACACTTTTTCTTTCACGGCGGGATCTTTAACACCAATAATTAACAAATCCCTAATTAAATTATCTTCTTGATCCTCAAAAGAGCAATCTTTAGACAAAATTTTCAAATTTGTAACAAACGAATCAACAGATTCACCTTCTTTTTGTCGACAGTTAAAAAACTTATAGCGCGCAATAACTGTATTTCTTTTCGGTTGAAAGTACTCATCAAAAGAATTTATGATAGTTTGAAAATTATTTGCGTTTTCATCACTAAGTTTGAAACTATTAAATATATCTATGCATTCTTCACCCACTTTTCCTAGTAATAGAGCTACTTCAAGTTTATCAGGTTTATTCATTTTCTCAGACGCTTCTAAATAAAACATAAATCTTTGCTTAAATTTATTCCAATTTTTGGCTAAATTGCCATTCAAACTCATATTTGAAGGTACCTTTAGATCCATGATAACGGATACAAATTAATTATACGCAATAGCATAAACACAAAATATTAAATATAAGAATAAAAATTTCTAACCTTTACGATGCCAAATTTAAGCTGCCACCATGTCACAATGTGTGGTGCTCTTTATATTAATAATTAAATAAACATAATAGTATGCTAACTACTTTTAATAAGATCAATTTTAGCTCATAAAAGATACACCACACAGGCTCTACATATTACGCTATGAAAACTTTTAAAGCTAAACTATGGAACAATAACAGTTACAATTACAGTGAGAGTAGAAGTTGCAGTTATGACATATTATGACACTTGACATCGAAATACAAACTAATTGCCAAAAACCAATACAATGTTAGCCAAAAAGGAACAAATCTTTAACAAAAGTCAACGAAATGCACGCTAAATATTAAATGTATCATTATTTTTTAAATAATGTGCTATTTCTATAATATTTCAAGATTTTATTATAAACTTCACAATTATTCTAATAATTTTCACACCTCCGTCTTAATTTGGTATTAAGGGGGTACAGTACCCTTGAAATAGTCGAAACAATGAAAAATACCACATTTTTCAAAGTGCCAAAAACACAAAAATATTCATTTAAGATTTTTTTCTATTTCTGCCTAATGTATTAGAAAAATAAATGTTGTATTTACAAATTATTGTTTAAATTTTAAATTTAAAAATTCATCTTACTAACGTCTCAATTTAAATCATTAAAAGCTGTGCGCATGATATAACTCAAAATTATGCATACAGAAAGCAATTTTTGAACGATATTAAAATTATAACACTCCTAAATATAATTTGAAACTAAACTTTAAACTAAAAGATTTAGTATAAAATTAAATTTTAGCGCAAAAAGAAAAGAAATTCGCTTGAAAAAAAATCGAACTTGTAATTTGCTATGTACATTTTCGTTTCTTTTTTACTTAGGGTTGTTTCATGATTGAAAAATACACACAATCTTTGAAACTGCATGAGTTTTAGGGTTTTAATCGAAAAAATTTCACCGGTTTTATGTATAAAAAAACCACTTTTATTGTTCCGAAAAAGTTTTAAAATTTTCCTGTGATGTAAATGCAGTCTGCCGATAAGCTCTAAAAAGATTGTGCGAAATGCTGATATTTAATTACTTTCAGTGTAGAAATAAAAATCGTCTTCGGGATGCGTCAAGTGACCAACAGTCGCGATTTTTTTTCGAAAGGTTTAAAATCCGTATTTTTCAAAACCTATTCTAACGTCGAAGAGAAGAAGGTCTCAGGTTAACATATATATTTTTCATAAATCGATACATCTGAAATCGAACCTTAAAAAAGCATTGCCGTACAGAAGATAAAATTTGAATATTTTCTTTTTGATTTTTTTTTTTTTTTTTTTTTTTTTTTTTTCACGGGATTAACAACAATTTTTTTTTCGAACTGATTGTGGCGTCAAATTACGAAAAATATGTCTTTTTTTAAATCTCGAATAATTTGGCCATAAATACTAAGAAAAACAGCCACATAAAATTATCATAAAATAAGCCCCTTCTATGAACTGTGAAAATCAGGAAATCACGGAATGAGCGGAAAATGCGCACATATACAGATTTTAACAACAACAAAATAAAAGGCTTTTTTTTCTCAATTATATAAAAAAATATACGAGTCTCAGTTGCATTAGGATCTCTTCGGACTATTTTCAAAAAAGTTTCAGACTTCTATGTGCGTTAGACTTTGCTACACATCGTCATCTGCCGTGTTCATAAACAAGGGGATTCTTTGTTTTATTAACACAAGCGATAAAAAAAATCGTCTTTTTTTTTTTTTTTTCTTTTTTAACAAAAGCAAATAATCTACTATAACAACATTTCCGAATTATGAGTTGCGACTAGTGTTGTCAAATGGCCTTATTTACGAAGGACGTTTCAATTTTTCATCATTCACTTTTGAATTTGTTTTAGTACATGCTATTCGTTAATCTACTCCGAGTAGAACTTAATTTAGCAAAACCTATGAAGATAGAACTTGTTTATAACTAAAAATTTCTATAGTCCGATGGAAAGGACTTTATTGTTTCAGGGTGAAACCAATAACATGAATTATATGTAACTTAATTTTTCTAAAATAATAATTTTCTAAAATAATAGTAAAATTTCTAAAATAATTTCTTAAAAAATAAAGAGTCGCAAACTCATCACTCTGAATTTGACTTTTGGGCCGAAATATACCCGAACATCTTATCAGGGTTAGTATAAATATAAATTCTAGATGTTTATCACTTTTTAAAAAAATAGCGTTAGAAAACTGAGAAATAGCAGTTAAGTTACACATTTAACCTGGTAAATTAAACTGCATGCACAAAATAAATAAAAATGGATATGTACATCGCGTTCTTGCGCAAGGGTACATTCGAAATCAAAAGTGACGTCATTTTTTTGTTCTATTAATATCGAATCAGAGTGTTTTGGAGTTTTTTTTAATAGAAAGTGGCTTACAGAAAAGTAGACAAGTGCTATTTGACCCTTTCGGGTCTAGTGTACTATTAATCCTTGGCACTCTGTCGTTTCCGCTGCGGAGACATCATATTTCCTTGGAAAATTCGTTTTTGTCGTCAGTAATAAAGGAAAATAAAATTTTACTTATTTAATCAGAGCATTTTTGAAATTGTGTACTTGAAGGAAACTTCTTTTAAAAAAGTGTTGCTGGCCAAATTAAATTTGTGTAAGAGACGCCGGAGTCCGAAGAGTTAATAGTACATGTCTGTTAATGGAGTATTATTTCGTTTTAAGAAATACTTTTGCTACTATTTATATGTAATAATGTTAGTATATGTCTATGCTTTTACTATATGACTTCATTTATGTTTAGGCATTCAGTAATAATAATAATAATAAATATTTGCTTCATTTCCTTTACGCCTTTTGCGATTCTTTTATTTTAAACATATATTTCACACTTTAAATTCAAGATGAAAGTTACTTTCCTGAAAGAATCATGTGTAATAAAGTGCAAAAAATATTAGAAAGGTGTAATATAAGTTAAATCTTACTGTAATCCAATATTGTCTAAACATCGCCAAAATTTCTTCCTTAGCCTATTGTCATATGAATAGTTATTGACCAGCACGCAGAACAGAAACATTCGTTATCTTTCAAACTATGAAATATTCGCGAAACACGAATTAATCTATTTGGATAACTAGTGTGCTAACGTTTATAATGTAAAAGTATTTTTTTCTAAAATCTGAAAAAAAAAGGTAAAAAAAAAAAAAAAAAAAAAAAAAAAAACAAATTAAAATTTCCCAGAGATTTTTGCCTTCTGTTGTACGTTCAACAATTTGAATTGTTATAACTGAATCATTAATCCAATTAGAGCTTTTAAATTAAAAAAAAAATAACAGTTCTACCCTGTCTAACCACTAGAATAACATCGTATCGATTCATGTCATATAAAGTAATAAAATCATATAAAAAAGGATTTACGCAAAGCAATTTGTGGTGGCAACACAGTTATTTTTCCATTTTAAGATTGTGATGAAAAAGAAATATTCGAACATCTAAAATTGAATAAGGCTTTTTTTTTTAAATGTATTCCCGCAAAATATCTTTTATTCGAATTTCATTCGATTTTAGAACCACTTCTTAATCTAATTTAAAATGAAATCAACGAAACACACATTCAAAAGTTAGAAAAGCACAATTTACATAGTTAAGTAAATTTTCTTGCGTTTTCTTGCTATTATTTGAATTTGGGCACGTGTTCCATGAAAGCATGATTGAAATTACAAATCCTATTTCTTTTAGTTATTGTCATCACACAATACTACCCATATAGCACAAAAGCTCCTCAGTACCTCCCCAGGAGCTCCAAGACATCCCATATTCCTCCTAAAACTAAAATGACAAGATCAGGACGTCCTGGGGAAGAGACTTTTACGGTGTCCTCAGGAATGAGCTCCCAGTAACGTCCCACGGAGCAACTTCCCAGGGACGCTACTCCTGAGGAAATACCTGGGAAATCACTCCTGGGGAAGTACCCGGTTATTCATTCTTGGGGAAGTACCCAGGAAGTCACAGTGCTGGCGCCATCTTATGAATGATTCTGGAGTACAATACTCAATTTTTTTTTAATTAAAATGTTGAATACAATTTAATCGGTATCGATTATTAATGAGTTAATTTTATTTTATTAATTATTCGATTACTTATTTTTAAGCAAATTAGATAATTGTTATTAAATTTTTATAATTTTTAATTACTGCTATAACTTTTAATCTTTTTTAGTTAAATTAAAAATTTTAATTTATTATTTCAATTAATTCCTTTTTTATATACTAATCACTATTATGTATCTTCTAAACCAAATTTGATTCATTTATCAATATTTTATTAATTATTAATAAATAACCTATTGCGTTTTGGTTTTTTATTATCATTCCTTTTTATTAATTTAGAAATTAATATAACTTGTTTAAATGAACTAAATAGTAAGCTTCTAAATTAATACTCTAAAATTTTTAAATAGAAGACAATTCTAGTTCATATATTTTTTCTGAAATTCAGAGGTAAATGTATTTATGGAAAGAAAAAAAAAGAGATTTTTAACGCAAGTTTGATCATAAGTACCCGTTTAAAACTTTGTTATGAAAATTATCTAAATCGAGTTCTGATGCATTTTAATATCAGATAATGAATATTTATATATATATATATATATATATATATATAATTAGATAACATACTTACTAAACTCTATTTAAATAAATAAATAAATAAACAAACAAATTTGTCGCGACGAAACTAGATATTTTTATCCCAACATATAACATCAACTCAAAGATAGTGCAGCAATTCATTTTAAAATGGTATATTTGGATTTAAAATATATAAATATTGAGCTGCACCCCCCCCCCCCCCCATTTCCCAAATATATACCAATACGTGGTTTATTTGAAAAGATTTTCTGTTTAAAAAATGTAAATTCACGCAACTTAAAAGTTTAATTCAGGTTATTATCAATTACCTACCGAATGCTTAGCCTATTTTGTTTTATTTATCATTAATTAATTTTTTTTAAATCTAAATAGGACTGATTAACAATTTATTTTTCTAATTTATTTTATAGATTACAAAACATAATATTATTATTGTTATTTAAATTCTGAAAGATAAAATGAAGTTTTCATTAAGAAAACTTCTGAAATATCAATAACGTTATAGATTTTGAAATTACAGATAAATATTTATCTGTATTCCATAAATAACATATAGTTTAACGCAATTTTTAATTGAAGAGTATTTTGACATCACTTAAAACTTTCATTTAAAAAACCGATTTTCTTTTCTATTTCTTCGGATATCCTTAGTTAGATGACAATGAATGCATAGCATACAATACTCAGCATGGACATAGTTACCGTTCCAACACTCAGGCACTCAATAGGCTAATCACGCCCCTCCAATCAATTTTGACAGCGAAGAATTTTCGCGGGAAATCATTGAATGAGAGGAAGAAAAAAAAGAGTGTTTTTCCAAGAATTAGAAGTGAAACTGTGAGTTAGCAACACAAATTTGTTTGTAGGTGTAAAATAAAGTATATGTATACATGTATTAGTTTGGGATTTTTTTAAAAAAAATAGTTGATAAAAACATCTTATATTTTAAATAAAGTTATCAGTTTTTTCAGACTTTTTAAATTGCCTAAAATCTTAGTTTCTAAAATTACATTTCAAGTAATCAACAAAAATATTTCCCGTCGTTAATTAAATGAAAAATGGTGCATATTTTATTTTTTATGATCATAAAAATTTTGTACAATTTTAAAGACTGCTAAAGGGAGATTTAACTGTAAATTAATTTTATTTATAATAATAAGAAAATAAAAAGGTTTTGTAACAGATTAAAATTTTATTAATAGTTTCTATTTTATGCCATTCAAATTCAAGCAGTGTTTCAGTGTAATGATGGAATTTTACAATTGATTTTCACACCAAATCCTGTTACAATTAAATTATACAAATTTGTATAATGGTGTGTTTTCAATGACAATGCAGAATTTTAATATTTTTACAATGTTATAAAATAATACTGTGCTTTTACCGTATTTTTTAATCCCCCGACAAGTGATAAATATCCAAACATCTGTAACTCGTACCGTCGTGTAAGAATTTCATTAGTAACGGATTTGATTATTCGTTAATAAATATTCGCCAAAACATACCTAATCACTTTAAAACGTGTTTGTTCATTGGTTGTATTTATGACGGCCAATTATCAACGTGAGGGATATATCAAGGGAGGGGGGGTTGCCCTCAGTGAAGGTCTTTCTAAAGGAACCTAACCCGTATTTACGCAAGGAAATCCAACATTCGAAAAAACCCCCTGGAAACTCCGAACGATTAGGCAGATGGGTGCGATTTAGCACCTCCTATCTACCAGTTTCGAGATCAGAATCTCTTCACTGCTAACTATGAAACGAACTAGAAACTATCCCACTAGGAAAAAAAGACTAAGCAAATTTATATATATTTTTTCATAAATTTGTATAATAAGAGTACCTTTTAACAAGCGTAAAAATAAAATAAAAAATAAAAATAAAAATAAAAAATCGATAAAAATTTCTGTAAAAAAAGTAAGAGCGAGAGACAGCAAAAAAAGTTTCATTTTTGAAAGGATTTACTTAGATTTTATTTGTCAATCATTTAAAAAAAAAAAAAAAAAAAAAAAAAAAAAAAAAAATCAAGGGACACATTAAGGAGGAGGATTGCTGCCCTCCGGAGGGTCTTTCTAAAGGAACCTAACCCGTATTTACGCAAGAAAGTTTAAGATTCGAAGAAAACCGTGGAAAACTCCGAACGATTAGGCCGACGAGTGCAAACTCAGCACCTCCCATCTACCAGCTTCGAGAGCAGAATATCTTGGCCGCTGGTGGGGTTCTCTATGAAACTGAAACAATGAAATATTTCAAAGAGTAAAAATTAGGAAAGAAAAGACTAAGCAAATTTATATATATATTTTTTCATAAATTCACTTAATAAGAGCACCAAGAGAAAAAAGAAAAAAAAATCGATTAAAATTTCTGTAAAAAAGGTAAGAGAGAGAAAGAGCAAAAAAGTTTTATTTTTGAAAGGATTCACTTAGTCTTTATTTGTCAATCATTAAAAAAAAATTCATAATTTAAGGAAACTATGTGTTTTAATCTCTTGCTATTTTAATCTCTCGAAATAATATTTTTACTAACTAAAATTAAATTTTATAGGGGATATCATCAGAAACGTTTTACATCATTCGTTGTGTGTTAAAATATATAGTTCATAATCAATTTTCTAACTACAGAACGATCTTAATGGATTTGTAGTATTAAAAGCTAAAAGGATATTTTTATCATTTAAAAATAGAATTTCATTTAAAAAAATTTAAATTCGAAAACATTTATGTTAAAACAAATAATTATTAATAATTTATTTAGAGTTATTAATTTAAATTTATGTCGAATGTATGAAAAAGGCACAAAAAATGAAGACATTTCCTAGTTTTAAGTTTCAAAAGCGGAGTAAAAATGCATGTATACCTTAGAAATTTTTATTCCTTACTGGCCCTACAGCACAACGGTGAGAGCGCGCGTCCAGAATACCAAGGTACTCGGGTTCAAATCCAGCAGGAAAAATGAAGGTAAGAAATTTGTTACTGAATAATCTCTGTTTATGTAAATCCGTCTGAATAATAGAAAAAAAAAAAGCATTCGTGTTTTCTTCTAAAAAAATTTAAATTAAATCATAGCTCTAATTAAAATTTTTTTTCGAACATATTAGTGACCTTGAAGTTTCCCAAAGTCCTCCTATATCACTTCCTCAAAACTTCCACAGAACCTCCCGGGGAGGACCCTGAAGGAGGTCCTCGGGAGCGTGCCAGGATGCTGTAAAGCGGACATTTTCGGCTCCTGAGGACCTCCTGGTGACAATTTTCTGCATCCTCAGGGATGCCTGGGGGATGACGGTCCTGGGATGTGAATCCTCCCCAGGACATCCTGGGGAGGCAAGTGTGCTATATGGGTATATTCTTTATAATTGCATTACCTATAAACTGATTTTGAAACAACTGTTAAAATGTGTGATTTTAAACTTCATTTATAAAGGAAGACAATCTATATAAGATGCGTATTTTCAATGAATAAAAAAGTATTTTACATTTTATAGTTTATCAACTTCTATTTGTTTTTAATTTGAATGAATTTGATTTCTACTTTTTCCAACTTATGATGTTATTTTTATATTTGGTACGCATTGATTTTTTAAATATAGATCTTAAACTTTATAAAATTTGTTTATGCAGTAAATTCTTGACAGCGCGACAAAGAATGGAATATGAAATGCATGTTTTATTAACCGACTTGATGCAATAAGGTATTATATGTAAAATTCGCACAAAAAATATTTTTATAAGCTGTCACAAGGGTCATTTGTGATTTTTTTCACGTTTGATAATCAAAGATTAATTAAAAGAAGTAAAAAGGATATTTACATTTTCGAATTTTTTTATAATAAATTCACTCTTTTTACTGCTGCCTAGACATTTATAAAGAAAACTAGTTGGATGTGCCAATCCCAAAACTTACTTCTATCTCATACGTACATTTTATTATTTCAAAATTTAGTTACACGTGTCAATGCGCTAATACTATTAATTCAACGATGCAACTATGATTTTGATAATCTGCTTCAGTCAATTAATAGGAGTAAAAACGACTTTCCGTCTTTGCACGAGTCGATGAACAGTGGAACGATAGGCAGTTTTTTTTTCAAATTTAGGAAGGATCTACTCGCAATACACAAAAATAATCGAACACACAAAAAATTAGTTCAATTCTATGCCTACACTTTTAGGTGGTACAATATTGAAAATGGCGCACAAAACGCTGTTGCAGTGCCCACTTACGTCGTTTTTTTTTTTTAATTCAGGGAGGAGAAACTAGACATAGCCATACACTTACACAAAAACTTTGGTTCATTCCAATGCATAACTTCATACAATTTTAGTCGATACAATATTGAAAATTGCACAAAAATCGTTATTGTAGCGCCCTTCCTGCGGAATATTTCAAAACTGAAGGAGAACCTGCTTGCCACAGCGAAAAACATTTACAAAAAATTTGATTCAATTCTATACATATCTTCATACACTTTTTGATGGTAGTATGGCGATATACGGACACACGCAAACACACGGACAGGCACATATTTTGTAAAACCATGTTTTTTGGAATCTCTGACCCCTAAGACCCTCTGACGTGTAAATCTGTCGAAAACCGAAAGTTGAAAAATAATTTCGATTACAATGCTTCCTTCTATTGAAGATAGAAGAAAGTAAAAATAATTACATTATTTAATCATTCGACGCGACGCACGCTAAAAATTTATGGCACTATCTTATTGTGCGGCCTCCATAATTTTGACTATGCCAAAATTGTAGTCATTATTTATCCAAGGTCGTCACCAAACTCATATCGTATATACATCATATATATGCCAAACGCTATCTATACAATACATTTATCCTATATCAGTCATTTTTATCTCTTTTAGAACATAGTAAATTACTTAATATTTACATGAAATTCCACTAAGCTCCAAGTTTCACTGCAATACAAGCAATATTTAAAGTAATATCATTCTACTGATTTATTGATTTTTTAAATATATTAGACAGACTTATTCTCTCAAGGATTACATTCATTTTAGTAATTAATTTTTTTAATATAATGTTGAAATAATCTTATTTTTAAGCATTTAAAATAAAATACAACGAAAAAACATTACAATACTGCTTTTTTGGAGGACTGTCAGAATGTTAATATTCCTTTAAAGAATGTTGCATACATAAGGAATCGAGTATGCAGCTCGATTCCTGCTGCATACTCGCAGCAGTATGCAGTATTTCCCGATTAAAGGGAAATCGAGCCCAAACTCATCTCCACTACACATATGTGCTATCCATAGTCCATTGAATCTATAAAGCAATAAAGTCCACAAGCCATGTCTTGATATTTTTCTGAGAGAAAAATCAAAGTTTTTTTTTAAATCAGTTTGTTTTTACTGTAAATCACATTATTTTGCTGTAATACAAACTTTTTTTCTAATAGGAAATGTTAGCTTATTTTTGAAAATTTACAAGTAATTATTTTTTTTAAATATGTAGAAACTTCAATAATTTCGTTCTATAATACAGAGTTTGGGAATATACAACTTTTGAAAAAGCATTACATATCTTTGAAGAAACTTTATAACAGCTGAAAGGGAAATTAATTTAGAAGCACATTTTTACTACTTAATAGTTCAATTTTAATTTAAATGTATCTTATGAAAAGTCTGATTAAAAATGCTCGTTTTATTTTAAAACTTTATAATAAACGAATGAATCTATTGAAATCCACGAAGTCTTTCATTTTAAATAAAATCATTTCCTAATGATTTTTCTCAAACTAAAATACTTCTCTTTTCCGAACTTAAATTTTAGCTGCAGGAACTGTCATTGCTGCTATTTCACATTAATTGTGTTTCATTTTTTTCAACCAACGTTTCCTTTTTAATTTAAAACCTGGTTTGAAAATGTCATTCTAGCCTTAAAATAGGACGTAAAAGAACGAGCTCAATTTTAATATGCCGCATATTTAATTTAAATTTTAATGTTAATTAAAACTTTTATTAGCAGTTGAGGAACATGTGAATGTATAAAATTAAGCATATCATTAATATTCTAAAAAAAGTATTGCAAAATGTAAATTTCTAATTATGTTTCATGAATACAATTATGTAAAAGTTCCGTAAAACATTTTTTTCGTCGTTGTTTCGTAATTTATTGCTCCATTATTGAAATTTCTAAAAATTGAAAAAACTTCTTTTGCTCGAAACCTTTTAAACAGAGAAATTAAAATGAACACTTTTAAATCCTTCAAATTTATGCTTTTAAGGCTTCATCTGAGTGCCATATTTTGAAATTTTTTGTAAAAGCTGCAGAAGAGAGAAATAAACATTTTACATTTTCACGAAAGAAGCTAAAAATAACTTAATTTGTGAATGATGACAGTATAACTAAATATTCACTTTTATTTATCTGGTTTTATTGCAGTTTTGAAATCTGAGGAAAGATATTTTGTCATGAAACTAGCTATTTATAAAAATGATTCCCCATCTTTGAATCATAAAATGTAAAAAGAATAAATGTATCATTTATTTTAATCTTATATATTAGTAAAACAAAAACAATGATTTCGAAATTTGAAGAAGCTTAACTTCTTATTTTTGTAATATGAAAACTTTTGTTTATTTACTTTTATCATTTCTACAGTTAAGCATTTTTTAATTATTATTCTAGGAGTAAAAGCGTATTAAGAGGTATATTATTACAAGCTTTGTTTTTTATTTAAATTTTAATTCCTGCTTTTTAATGTTTAAACAGTTTATTGATGAAGTTCAATAAAAGAGCGAAATTTTAATGCAAAAATACAGTTCTGACACGACAATGAACGACCACAATAGGTCAGAAAAAGAGTTGTCACAGATAGAGTGTCCGGAGGAGCACAGTGTGGAAATTGCATATGGTTGACCCTTTCCGCTTTTTTCTTTGTCTTCTTGTCCGCTTTTGTGTCCTTAATTTTTGTAATTTCCTTTTTAAATTTATCCGGTATCGATTTCTCAATTTTCTCCCCATTCCACTAGAATATGATATTCGGGATGTGGCTAGAAACCTGTCAAATTGGGTTCCGCTAGAGAGGCGGATAATCGGATCGAAGGTATGGTCGCGGACGAAAGAAGGCTGTTCATGCGGCGGAGGTTGGGATTTTGTGGTGTAAGTTATAAAAGCTGACAACTGCTGTGCTTGTTGGCCACCGTCATTTTTAAAAAGCTTGCATGGCTTTATTTAATTAATGAGACACCTCCGACAAAACAAGTTACATTTTTCTGTTCTAAAATACTGGTAGCCGAAAATCGTAGCATGTGACTTGCACTACAAGTATTCATGGAAATAGCCATATATCAGTATTACTTTAACGCATTCAAAGGCTAAACGCTACTATTGATAAATCGATTAAATAAATGATTAATACCGGAATTCTCAAACATATTTATTTAAAAGTGTGAAAAAGCGATATTCCATATACATGATAAACCGAAAAAAATGTAACCCAAATTCTGGTGCTTTTGTGACATTTGGGAATTAAAATTAAGTGGCTTCATAAACAAACAATCGCCCTTTAAAAGATTAAAATGTATCAAAAATTTTACATTTTTTTGGTTGCGCTTCAGTCGGAATTATTGCTTGAAAATTTAAATACTAATAGTTGATTACAATGTTTAGAAATATCTGGTGCGAAATGCATTTAAAATATTAGTCATTAGTTATGAAATGTCCGATTTGAAGCCGATTTATTTATTTAGAATTTGGAATCTCACAAGAAAGTTTTAATAGTTAATTTCGAAATTCTCACATGGAAGTTTTATTAATTGATAGTTTTTTAATTTATTATAAGATGGATATTTCACAGATTTAAAAAATAAATAAATAAATAAATAAAATTACTAGTCAAAGATTTCTGTTGGGAATTCAACATTTCTAAATAATAAAATTGCTTTCTAACGGACATTCCATAGTTAAAGACTCAAGAAGTCTCAAAACTCTTAATGCTTCAATTTTCAATTTTTAATTTTTTTAAATGATAAGTTCTTATTTTTTCTGAACATTTTGATGTAATTGTTCCTTTGAAATTTTTATTAGAACAGAAATTAGGCTTTTCGAGTTATGCATGCTCAATAGCTGAGGAGGCATTTCCGAAACTTTGAAATCTTTTTTCTTCAAAAAACGTTTTCCGGTATAACGCGCTGGTTATCTCAAAAACTTCTGAATATTTTCGAATGAAATTTACAAAACAGATTTTTCATGTTAGTCTGTAAAAACCAAACTTAGAATTTTACTTTAATTATGAAAAAAATATATGATTATACTGTTGTCATTTTCAAAATTTTGTATTAGCTAAATACAACTTTGTATTAAAAACGTATAAAAATGCTTTAAATGTGCGCCCTTCAAAGGATTGAAAGATTGAAATGCATCCAAAATTTTACATTTTCTTTGCTTCGCTTCAATCGGACTTATCGCTCGAAAATGTAAGTATACTAAGAGTTGATTACAATATTTTGAAATATAAGATGCGAAATGCATTGGAAATATTACGTCATTAGTTATGAAACGTCCGATTTGAAACCGATTTATTTCTTTTGAAATTCGAAATTCTCGCATGAAAGTTTCAATAGTTAATTTCGGAATTCGCACATGAAAGTTTTAATAATTTATAGTTTTTTAATTTGTTATATGATAGACATTTCACAGATTAAAAAAAAATAAATAAAATTACTAATTAAAGATTTCTGATGGGAATAATAAAATTGCATTCTAATCGGACATTCCATATTTAAAGACTCAAGAAATCTCATAGCTCTAAAAGCTTCAATTTTCCAATTTAAAAATTTTTTTAAATGATAAGTTTCTATCTTTTCTGAACATTTTGATGTGATTGTTTCCTTGACATTCCTATTATAACAAAAGTAATGCCTGTTCAATAGCTGAGGAGACCATTCTGAAACTTTTAAATAATTTTTTTGAAATAACATTTTGTAACTAAATAATCATGATTCTTAAAGCTTCAATTTTCCAAATTTTAGTTTTTTAAAATGATAAGTTCCTATCTTTTCTGAACATTTTGATGTGATTGTTTCCTTGACATTCCTATTATAACAAAAGTATTGGCTTTTCAAGTAATGCCTGTTCAATAGCTGAGGAGACCATTCTGAAACTTTTAAATAATTTTTTTGAAATAACATTTTGTAACTAAATAATCATGATTCTTAAAGCTTCAATTTTCCAAATTTTAGTTTTTTAAAATGATAAGTTCCTATCTTTTCTGAACATTTTGATGTGATTGTTTCCTTGACATTCCTATTATAACAAAAGTATTGGCTTTTCAAGTAATGCCTGTTCAATAGCTGAGGAGACCATTCTGAAACTTTTAAATAATTTTTTTGAAATAACATTTTGTAACTAAATAATCATGATTCTTAAAGCTTCAATTTTCCAAATTTTAGTTTTTTAAAATGATAAGTTCCTATCTTTTCTGAACATTTTGATGTGATTGTTTCCTTGACATTCCTATTATAACAAAAGTATTGGCTTTTCAAGTAATGCCTGTTCAATAGCTGAGGAGACCATTCTGAAACTTTTAAATAATTTTTTTGAAATAACATTTTGTAACTAAATAATCATGATTCTTAAAGCTTCAATTTTCCAAATTTTAGTTTTTTAAAATGATAAGTTCCTATCTTTTCTGAACATTTTGATATAATTGTATCCTTGAAATTCCTATTATAACAAAAGTATTGGCTTTTCAAGTAATGCCTGTTCAATAGCTGAGGAGACCATTCTGAAACTTTTAAATAATTTTTTTGAAATAACATTTTGTAACTAAATAATCATGATTCTTAAAGCTTCAATTTTCCAAATTTTAGTTTTTTAAAATGATAAGTTCCTATCTTTTCTGAACATTTTGATGTGATTGTTTCCTTGAAATTCGTAATTAGGCTTTTTGAATTATGCCTGCTCAATAGCTGAAGAGGCGTTTCCGAAACTTTGAAAGCATTTTTTTTTTCGAAATAACGTTTTCTAATTAATGAATCACGACTCTTAAAGCTTCAATCTTCCAAATTTTAATTTTTTTAAACGCTAAATTCTTATTTTTTCTGAACATTTTGTTATAATTGTTTCCTTGAAATTCCTATTTGATAGAAAGTAGGCTTTTAGAGTTATGACTGCTGAATAGCTGAGAAACATAACATTATCACTAAAATTATTCTGTTACTCTTATATCCATAGGTTCTGTTACGCAGATGAAAATGTTTATTTGAGAAATAATAGAGTCAGAAAAATCTACACTTTTCGTATTGAACTAATCGTTACTATTATCCTTTTTCATTCGAGAGTTGATTTGCACTCATCGCTGTAAGAGTCACCTATCAAGTGCAAAGGGTTAAGATAGACGAAAAAGTCCCAGTGTTAATAAGCAGTCCTAAAATTAGGAACTGGATAGATCGGCGAGATAAAATGTTTTATGAATTGAATAATATTAAATAACCTGCTAATCATACATTTTTTTAAAAATCCATATAAACTAAAATCAGAAATTTTATAAAATAAAAGAACTTAATAATAAAAAAAAAAAAAAAAAAAAAAAAAAAGGATCGATTTAAGTTTATTTTACTCGAAAAAGAAAAATTAGCAAATATGACACAGCCATAACAGTCAAATTCCAAGAACAACTATTGCATTATTACAGCGTTCCAGAATTTTTTTTAAATATAAGAATTTTTGTTTATAAATTGACTATAAGTTTATAAACTGAATAAAATACACACACACAAAAAAAAAAAAAAAAAAAAATAAATAAAGTAATTGTAAAATAAAAAAGCATTCTTATGATAATGTGTTGGTCTATTATTTGTTACTTCTAGTTTATTAATTTTCAAAGTTAAAAGTGTTTAAAATTTTAATATTAAACAATTGTTTATTTAGTTATAAAATAGTATTAACAATTTAAAAGATTTATAGCAATTGATTTGAGAAAATTAAAATAAAGTGACATGCATAAAATACAATGTCACATTTAGGTACTTTGGGCGCTTCTGTTTAGTTTTTATTGCTGTAGATGTGACAACAATAGCATAAATTTTAGCGTATATTGCAAATAATAATCCAATTTCTTCGAGACAAACCAATTTTGATTTAAAAGCATAATAATTTTTCTTTTTCTTTGTATTTTCCGATTTTATTTTTATTAAAATTCGGAATATATCTTAAATGTGACAAACGTATGAGAAATCGCATCGCATTTAGGCGCAATGCCTTAGACTTGGATCCTTGCAGCCTGTTAGTAATTGAAACATCCATTGTAAGTTATTGCAAATATGTATTATGAATGTGTGCTATCTATGCCTTTGCCTCTATCCGTAAAGTCCATCAGGTCTATAAAGTAATAAAGTTACAGGCCATGTCTTAATATTTAGAGAAAAATCAAGCTTTTTTTTTTTTTTTTCCACCGAAAATCACATTATTTTGCATTAACACAGATTTTTTTTTATAAAAAATGTTTGCATTTTTGAAAATTTACAAGTAAACATTTTATTTTAAAATATACAGTAACTTCAACAATTTCATTCTTAAATACAGAGTTCGGGAATATAACACTTTTGAAAAAGTATTCCATATCTTTAAAGAAACTATATAAAGTTGAAAGGGAAATTAATTTAGAAGCACATTTTTACTATTTAATAGTTCTAATTTAGTTTAAGTGTATCTTATGAAAAGGTCTGATTAAAAATGTTCGTTTTATTTTAAAACTTTATAATAAACGAATAATTCTATTGAAATCCTCGAAGTCTTTCATTTTAAATAAAATCATTTCCTAATGATTTTTCTCAAACTAAAATATTTCTGTTTCCGGAACTTAAATTTTAGCTGCAGGAACTGTCATTGCTGCTATTTCACATTAAATGAGTTTCATTTTTTTCAACCTACTTTTCATTTTTAATTTAAAACCTGGTTTGAAAATATCATTCTACCCTTAAAATACGACGTCAAAGAACGAGTTCAATTTTAATATGTCGCATATTTAATTTAAATTTTAACGTTACTTATAACTTTTATTAGCATTTGAGGATAATTTGAACGTATAAAATTAAGCATATCATTAATATTCTGGAAAAAAGTATTGCAAAATGTAAATTTCTAATTATGCTTCATGAATACATTCATGTACAAGTTCTGTAAAACTTTTTTCGTCGTTGTTTCGTGATTTTACAGCTCCATTATTGAAATTTCTAAAAATTGAAAAATCTTCTTTTACTCGAAACCTTTTAAACAGAGAAATTAAAATGAACACTTTTAAATCCTTCAAATTTTGCTTTTAAGGCTTCATCTGAGTGCCATATTTTGAAATTTTTTGTAAAAGCTGCAGAAGAGAGAAATTTTACATTTTCACGAAAGAAATTACAAATAACTTAATTTGTAAATGATGACAGTACAACTAAAAATTCACTTTTATTTATCTGGTTTTATTACAGATCTGAAATCTGAGGAAAGATATTTTGTTATGAAACTAGCTATTCATAAAAATGACTCCTCATCTTTGAATCATAAAATGTAAAAAGAATAAATGTATCATTTATTTTAATTTATGTATTAGTAAAACAAAAATAATAATTTTGATATTTGAAGAAGCTTAACTTTTTATTGTTTTAATCTGAAAACTTTTGATTATTCACTTTTATCATTTCTACACTTAAACATTTTATAACTTTAAATAATTATATAGAAGTAAAAGCGTATTAAGAAGTATATCATTAGAAGCTTTGTTTTTTATTTATATTTTAATTCCTACTTTTTAGTGTTTAAACATTTTATTGAGGAAATTAAATAAAATAATTCAAGAAGAGCGAAATTCTAATGAAAAAATACAGTTCAGACGCGACAATACCTTACACGACCACAGCAGGTCAGAAAAAGAGTTGCCACAGGTAGAGTGCCCATTGTCCAGAGGAACACATTGTGGAAATTGCAATGACCAACCCTGCCTGATTTTATTTCTGTCTTTTTGCTCGCTTTGTGTCTTTAATTTGTGTAATTTTCTTTTTAAATTTATTCGTTATCAATTTTTTAATCCCCTCCATTCCTCTAGAGAGTCGTATATTTGAGACGTGGCTAGGAACCTGTCGAACTGGCTTCCGCTAGAGAGGCGGCAAATCAGGTCGAAGGTAGGCGGCCTTCTTTTGACCAAGAAAGAAGGCCGCTCGCTCGGCGGTCGGGATTTCGTGGTGTAAGTCACAAAGCTGACAACTGCTGTGCTTGTTGGCCACAGTTGTTTTCGAAAAGCTTGTCCGATTTTATTTAATTAATGAGACAACTCCGATAAAATAAGTTAAACTTTTCTGTTCAAAAATACTGATAGCCGACAATCGTAGCATATGACTTACACTACAAGTATTCATGGAAATATTCATATATGAATATTGCTCTAACTCATTCAGGGGCTAAACGTTTCCACTGATAAATCGATTAAATGAATGATTAATACCGGAATTCACAAATATATTTATTTAAAAATGAGAAGAAGCGATATTCCACATGCATCATAAAGCGAAATAAAAAATTAACCAAAATTCTGGTGCCATTGGGACATTTGGGAATTAAAGTTAAGTGGCTTCATAAATAAACAATCGGCGCTCAAAGGATTAAAATGCATCCAAAACTTTGCATTATCTTTGCTTCGCTTCAATCGGACTTACTGCTTGAAAGTAAAAATACTAAGTGTTGATTCCAGTGTTTAAAAATACCTGGTGCGAAATGCATTTAAAATATTACGTCATTAGTTATGAAATGTTTGATTTGAAACCGATGTATTTATTTAGAATTTCGGAATTCTCACAAGAAAGTTATAATAGTTAATTTCGAAATTCTCAAATGAAAGTTTTAATAGTTGATAGTTTTTTAATTTATTGCGTGATAGATATTTCACAGATTAAAATAAACTACTTGTCAAAGATTTCTGGTGGGAATTCATAATTTCTAAATATAACTACTTTCTAATCGGACATTTCGTTGTTAAAGACTCGAGAAAAGTCTCAGGCTCTTGAAGCTTCAACTTTATAATTTTTAATTGTTTTAAATGATAAATTCCTATTGTTTTTGAACATTTTGATATAATTGTTTCCTTAAAATTCCCATTAGAATAGAAATTTTGGCTTTTCCAATAGCTCAATAGCTGAGGAGGCGTTTTCGAAACTTTGAAATCATAAAGTGTACAAAAATAATAAATACTTAAAAGGCGTTGGAAAATTCTATTTTTCAACGACTTTTAAGCACTTATTAGTATATTTTATGATTAATAACAAGGTGTAAATTCTATCAAGACACTGGTACTAATACAATGATTTGACTCTTTTAAATATTTTTTCTTCAAATAACG
This sequence comes from Maratus speculifer, assembly GCA_964019185.1. Lineage (NCBI taxonomy): Eukaryota > Metazoa > Arthropoda > Arachnida > Araneae > Salticidae > Maratus > Maratus speculifer. The sequence goes on along the minus strand of OZ025289.1, from coordinate 101,321,517 downwards.
TTTTTGAGCATAACGCGCAAGATACCTCAAAAACTTCTAAATACTTTTTTTCATGAAGTTTTCAAAACAGATGTTTTATGCTGTCTCTATAAACGGAACGTACAATTTTATTTTTTTGTGAAAAAAAAGGTGATTATATGTAGGAAATTTTCAAAATTTTGTATTAGTTAAATGTAACTTTATATTAAAAATATAAAAATGCTTTAAATAATTATTTTTTAGGTTTAGAGTAACTATTACAATCTAAAGTATAATTAGACATACACACACAAAAAAAATCATTCAAGTTTAAAAATTTATTTTGTAATCCTAGATGTAAGCTGTTATACCAATTTTCTGCACGACAAACGTCTCTCAGTTTGGAGTCCAATATAGATACTAATTATGCATCTTGCAATTGTTTAAATGCATGAAATGAAAGAATATACTTATATCTTTCATTCCAATAAAAATTGTTAATGTAAAATTGTTAAAACTTGAAGAGTTTAAATAATTAATTAATCCTTATTTAATTATATGTCATTTCTTGACATATCTATGCCAGGATAGTGACAATTTCATTCTAAAACTACTTTTATATTGTTATTCTTTTCTTTTCTTTAAAGGTATAACATTTTAATTTTGTTTAAACGAGTTTTCTATATTAGCTCAAATTCAATGTAATGTTCAGTTTTATTTGTCAGTTTGCGGAAGCCAAGAAAATGATATAATAAAAGTCTATTCAATTTTTCCAAATACTTTAAACACATTATTTTCAAAGAAATATATAAAACATCTTGCTGGTAGTTGTGATTTTACTACTATCGATTTGAACTATGTTAAAAATAGGAAGAATTACCCTACAGCGTCATATTTATATCTGATAAAGAACTAAAATGAGCAGGCTATGAAAATGTAATTCCTTTTCAAGTACAATCGTATTTTAGCTATGGGAAATTATTTGTAAAATGCGGAATTCATTACCTTCCTCATATATGTATTTTATAAGATATACATATTAATAAGAAAAAAAAACTAGAAAAAGATATTCGTACAGTACAGAAGAAAGCCCTTTACTTCGCACACATCACAGTGTGACATGCCAGGAAAATGACAATCTGAAACATAACACTTTCGGGTCTGGTGTACTATTAATAGCACATGTCTTTTAATGAAGTTTTATTTTGTTTTAAGAAATGCTTTTTCTACTATTTATATGTAGTCATTTAGTATAAGTCTATGCATGTATTATATGACTTCATTTATGTTTAGGTATTTAGTAATAATAATAATTATTATTATTTTCTTAATTTTCTTTGCGTCGTTTGCGATTCTTTTATTTTAAACCTATATTTCGCTCACTAAATTTAAAATAAAAGTTACTTTCCTGTCAGAATCATCTGTGATAAAGGGCAAAAAGTATTAGAAAGTTGCAATATAAAATAAATCTTATTGTAATACAATTTTTTCTAAATATCTCCAAAAATTTTTCCTCAGCCTACTGTCATATGAATATGAATTGAATAGTACATAAAACAACAACTTTTGTTATCTTTTAGACCATGAAATATTTGTTAAACACTGATTAAACTATAAGGATAGCTACTGTTAATGTTATTAATGTAAAAGTAATTATTTCTAAAAACAGAAAAAAAATTCGGACCCGAAAATGTTAAAGTCATTCAAATGCTTTATTTGTGTTATTAGAAATTTAATGTCTCTTGAAAATACTTCTAAAATACTTTTTATTAGATTGTAAAAAAAAAAAAAAAAAAAAAAAAAAAAATAATAATAATAATAATAATAATAATACTAATAATAATAATAATAATTATAATAAAAATGCATTATGTAACATTTAAGAGGAAATTTTATTGTGCAGATTGCAACTTTCGTACTTTGTGATGTTCTCGCATATCACCAATAGAATTTATAAATACCATATAATATGAATAAAAATAGAGAGAGATTCGTTTTATGTAGCTAAATAAAATAAGGCATTATAAAATAAATAAGTAAAAGTTTCTTTCCTCTGAAAAAAAAAAAAAAATCATTTCATAATAAATAACTACGGAACAATTTTAACGCTTTGTATTTTAAACGAAAACTTCCGTAAGTTTTAAAGAAAAAAATTTCCTTCTAACACTCATAAGCAAGAAGTTTTTATGTCAATACTTTTATCTACCCTCTTTTCCAAATCTTTCAAGAAATTGGAAAAAAAAAATGTCGAATTTTGAAACAGAAATTGTTTGCAATACTTCTAAAATATCTAGATGTGTGTCGGAAATAATTAGATATAGAAGCATTCTTCCTTATTAAAATAAAACGCAGTTAATCCGATTATGGGTAAGCCGGTGAAGAAATGTTGTGCATGCAGCCGCGTAATTTGATGAAGCAATACGGCTGTGTAGCTTATTGGAAAAAATTTCATCAGTATTTGTGCTCGGATTTTGTTTACTTAAAAAGGTAGCAAAAACATGCATTGCACATTTTGATAAATTCTGTTTTGTTTGTTAGTTATTTTCAATTAAATGAATAAAACAGTAAAATAGCATTAACAGCTTCAATGGTTGAATATGAAATTACCGATTTTTTTCAAAGATATTACCTTAAATATTTTTTTTATAATATTTATGAAATGAAATCGGTAAGCGTACTTGTGTTTTTATTTTAATATCGATTTTTATTTGAGATAATAAATTTTATTAAATTAAAATTGGACCTATCATTTAACATTTTAGTTTACATATAGAATTAACTATAAAAATGTTCCTTTTTCAAATTGTTTTTAGTTATTTAGATGTAATGTAAGACAAATAAGATTGTAATATTTTCTTGCTTTTATTTAGCTGTTATAGTTCCACACATTGCAATGTTCTTTGTACATTGGGGTAGAGTCCTTCTAAGATCGAATTATACACGTCTTGCGCCCATCCAGAAACCCAAACAGAACCCTTACACTTCAACTCGACTCCAATCCAAATCTTCAATCCGAAGAAGGGGGCTTCCGTGGCTGAGGGAATAAGACGCCACTCCGCTAATCACCCTCGAGCGTAGGAGGTTGTGGGCTCGAATCCCTCTGGCTCCATTACACACACTCTTTGTGTGGAGCTCCTGGTTGTACTTCTCTTGTGTGTTGTAAAATTTCCTTGTGCTAAATCGTCCTTATATATTGACGATGACTTATAAGCAGTCTTTCATGTCGAGAATACAAGTCAGATGTATGTTATTCAACAAATAAATAAAATCCGAATAATAGCGTTAGTTTCTAATAAAATTCTTTTAAGCTATAACCATAAACATATATTAGAAAGTACATTGTAGAAAATTTCGTAATCGTTCAGTATATGTAAAATAAAGTTTATAGTGTTCGTGCCATTTTCATTTTGTACGTGCAGTCAATCAGGGTGACTTTGAGCTATCAGAGTAACTTTGGGCCAAGAGATAAAAAAGATTAAACCTGCTACATCACTTGAGTTAAAAGTGAAGTTTTGGTCTCAAAATGTAGATAGCAGCACAAATGCGAGTTTGATAGCTCATTGGAAATAATCCGTACAGATTCCACTATGGATCAGAGTTTCGTAAAGATGGAACAAAATTATCCTGATTTGACACAAAGTTACCCTGATTGACTGTACTGTATTCATATCGTACATTAGGCTTAAAAATCCATACTATGTACTAAGTCATTTTTTTGTTTTATTTTCACTAGAGTTACTCAATGAAAAAAGTAATATGTCGGTGTCTTCTTTTTCCTTTCCTTTTTTTAATTATACCTGTTTTAAATACTTTGATAAGTAAAATAGAAAATAAATTCAACTCTTTTATTTTAATAACGAGCGTTCTGATAGCTTGAGTAAGAGTAGCGCTATCTGTTGGTGATATTTAATACTAAAAATTGAGGCGTTGTAAAAAAAAAAAAAAAAAAAAAAAAAAAAAAAAAAAAAAAAAAATTAAAAAAAAAAAAAAAAAAAACTGTTAATTTCCTGCTAGAATAAATTCAATTCCTGTCATCAATTGCTTGTTATTGAATTTTAGCTTTAAATACACGTTGAATTTACTCAAGTTTTATAAAAACATGTCATACCAGAAGCTATCTTTTACCTATTTAACTTTTACATTTAGCTTATTACTGCATGGTATATATTATATTTATTTTATAAAATTAAATTAAATGAAAAAAATTCAGTGTTGAAACAAAGTGTTTTCATTTGGTGCAGTGACAAGATATTGTTATATTTAGCAATATGAACATTCCTTTAATTTTCGGAAAGAGATGATGACCACCCCGGTAACTAAGCTTTCGCTTTAGAATGTAAGTGCAACCCGGGGGAAAACGCATTTTTGGACAACTTATCGTTAAAATCCATTAAAAGAATAAAAAGGAATTTATTAAATAACAATATATAGTTCTTTCTAAAAATTAAATAATATTAATTAAATAATAATTTGTGTTGTATAAAATTTTTAATCTTAGTATTGGTATAATGTTCTCATTAAGACTAAAATAAATTCATAAAATACTAAATTTACTTTTGATTATGCCAAAAAAAATTTCATGTTTTATTCAGTTTGAAATAAAAATAATTTCAATTCAAAACAATTCAAATTTAAGTATGGGCCATGTAAAAAAAGCATAACAAATACAGCACTATTTGCAAAAGAAAATTATAACGTCTTGAGTATTACTTTATTTAATAGCTTTGTTGTTCCAAGCACGAATTTCTTCTTTTATTATGTTTTGTATTGGATTATGGAATAGTAAGAAAAGGAATTTTGCTTAATTAAAAGCGCCGGAGCATACAATGCAGTCTGTAGTAGCTTTGAAACAAAAAGAACTATAAAAACTCGCTCTTAACAAAATTGATGGTAAGAGGCGAAGAAAACAGTGCAGCTCTAGCGATACTGCAAGACGTCAAATAAAAAGAAAAATAAAATATTTTGAAAATAAAATTTATTCGAGAAACGTACATACTTTTAAAATTGTGATACTGTTGATTATTAATTTGTTCTTTAAAAAAGAAAAAATTCTGCTTTAAAATATTTTACTCAGTTTTCTATCGAGACTTTTAAATTATTTTTCAAACCGATGATGCAAAAATTAAAATAATGGAATAAATATTTCCAATCGTTTTAAATGTTACTATCTCTCTTTTTTTTATTTCAGAAATTGAGTTACGTAGCAATTCGATGTGTTTAATTTGCATTTTGTATCATATCTTTCGATTTTGAAATAAATAAATAAATAAAATGTAATTTTTTTCTACATTTTTAAAAAGAATTGTAATATTAATTTTAATAACATCTTTATTATAAATAAGAATCAAAGTATTTTCATTTGGTGCAAGTCAAATGACAAGTTGTTGTTATATTTAGTATCAAAAACATTCTTTTACAATTTTCGGACAATCTCGTTCAAATCCATTAAAAGAATAAAATAAATTTATTAAATAACAATATATATAGTTATTTTCAAAAATTAAATAATATTAATTAAATAATATCTTAATGAATTAAATAATAACATGTATCCTATAAAAATTTTAATTTTAGTATTAGCATAATGTTTTCATGAGGACTAAAATAAATTCATAAAATATTAAATTTACTTTTGATTATGTCAAACAAGTTTTCATGTTTTATTCAGTTTGAAATAAAAATAATTTCAAAGCAATCCAAATTTAAGTACCAGTCATGTCAAAAGCAGAAAAAAATTTCATAAAACATACAGTACTGCTCGCAAAAGAAATTTATAACATCTTGAGTATTTTTTTATTTAATAGTTTTGTTGTTCCAAGCACAAATTTCTTCTTTTATTATGTTTTGTGTTGGATTTTGGAATAGTAAGAAAAGGAATTTTGCTTAATTAAAAGCGCCGAAGCATACAATGCAATCTGCAGTAGCTTTAAAACAAAATGAACCATAAAAACTTGCTCATAACAAAAAATATTGTGAGAGGCGAAGAAACAGAGACTTTAGCGATACTGCAGAGCTTCAAATAAAAATAAAATTTGTTCGAAAAACGTATATAGTTTTAAAATTGTGATACTGTTGATTATTGATTTGTTCTTAAAAAAAAGAGAGAAAAATATGCTTTATAATATTTTACTCAGTTTTCTATCGAAATTTTTAAATTATTTGTCAAACCGGTGACGCAAATATTAACATAATGGAATAACTATTTCCAATCGTTTTAAATGTTATTATCTCTCTTTTTTTTATTTTAGAAATTGAGTTACGTAGCAATTCGATGTGTTCAATTTACATTTTATATCATATCGTTCGATTTTCAAATAAATAAATAAATAAAATGCAATTTTATTCTGCATTTAAAAAAGAGTTGTAATATTAATTTTAATAACATTTTTATTATAAATAAGAATAAAAGTGTTTTCTTTTAGTGCAAGTTGAATGACAAGGTGTTGTTAAATTTAGCATCAAACACATTCTTTTTATTTTTGGACAATCTGCAACTTCTTGTATCTGTTCAAATTCATTAAAAGAATAAAAATGAATTTATGAAATAATAATATCTATATAATTCTTTTTGAAAATTAAATAATAATATTTAAATAATATCTTAATTAATTAATAATATGTATCGCATAAAAATTTTAATTTTAGTATTAGAATAATAATCTCATTAAGTCTAAAATGAATTCATAAATTAGTAATTTTTTTTTGATTATGTCAAAAAGTTTTTCATGTTTTATTCTGTTTGAAATAAAGATATTTTCAAAACAATTCAAGCACGGTCCATGACATTAAAAAAAAAAAAAAAAAGTATAAAATACATACAGCACTGTATGCAAAATAAATTTATATCGCCTTGAGTATTACTTTATTTAATAGCTTTGTTATTCCAAGTACAAATTTCTTCTTTTATTATGTTTGTGTTGGATTATGGAATAGTAAGAAAAGAATTTTTGCTTAATTAAAAGCGCCGAAGCGTACAATGCATTCTACAGTAGCTTTAAAACAAAATGAACTATAAAAACTTGCTCTTAACAAAATTGATAGTAAGAGGCGAAGAAAGCAGTGCGGCTCTAGCGATACTGTAAGTCTTCAAATAAAAACAAAATTAAAATATTTTGAAACTAAAATTTGTTCGAGAAATGTACATGCTTTTAAAATTGTGATACTGTTGATTATTGATTTGTTCTTTAAAAAAAGAGAAAAATCTGCTTTACAACATTTTACTCAGTTTTCTTTCGAAACTTTTAAATTATTTGTCAAGCGTACGACTCAAAAATTAAAATAATGGAATAAATATTTTCAATCGTTTTAAATGTTATTTTCTCTTTTTTTTATTTCAGAAATTGAGTTACGTAGCAATTCGATGTGTTCAATTTACATTTTATATCATATCTTTCGATTTTGAATTAAATAAATAAGTAAAATATAATTTCGTCTTATATTTGGAAAAAGAATTATGCACTGGAAATTCCCATCAGACAAAAATAAACACATTTTAGAACATTTTTTGTCATTAAATTTATAACACGTTAATGTGTTGCAAGCAAGAAAACTTCATACATACAACATATTTTGTGTTATGATTGTCTTCTAAATATGCTAAAAAAGTGTTGCTATCTAGAAATTTCTTCTGAATATGTTTCAAAAGTGTTGCTGTCTAGAAATGTGTTCTAAAAGTAGTGTAATTTGAATTAGTGTTGTAAATAGTGCTGAAAAAATGTTTTCTTACAATAGTGTTGTGCTGTACATCATTTCGTCACCAAATTAACAACACATTCTAAACACCACACAATTTAGAACACTATAAAACAACACATGTACAACACTTTCAACACACTTTTTATAGGTGCTTTTAAAATTACACAATTTTAAAAAAGGAAACAAAATGCAGTTAGCTTTATAGAAAAAACAGCAGGAGATTAGTGAGTGAATTGACCAATTTTGCTTATAAATATCAATACAGTCGGCTCTCGTTAATTCGAACTCGTCGAGACCACAAGAAATGTTCGAATTATTCAGAGTTCGAATTACGGAATGTATGACAGGAAAACCTACTTATAGGTATACTATTACAAAAAATTAATGTTATAGTATTTTTTAAATACATTTTGGATGTTATCATTGGAATATGACTTAATATTAAATTAAAAGATAGAATTACATAAACTAATTCAGGGATGAGAAACAAGCACAAATGAAGATTGGGTGGAGGTATCATTGGACGGACGGGGCACTACAAAAAGTGGTTATGAAATGCATGAGAATATATGTATACTTGTTCAGAACAATTCAGACAAAAAAGAAAGAAAGAAAGTTGTTTCAAGGATCCGAAGTCCTGAGAAGTTAAGTAAAAATGATAAATCGGAATAAAGTTAGTTCAAATTAAACGGAGTCAAGAGGAAATGAGTTCGAAATAATGAAAAATTTTAACATTATTCTGCTATTGAAAATTTCGAGACTTAATATTTAGTTCGAATTAAACAAAATTCGAATTATCCGATTTCGAATTAACGAGAGCCGACTGTAACTGCATTTCTGGAAAAATTATGTAACTTTTAACAACAGTTTTTGCACAGTCTTTTTCCTGGCACAAAAAAATTCACATGACTATCAAAAACGATTTTAGTTAGAAATGTTAATCATTATTTTCAGTTAATGTTGTAAAAGTGGTTCATGATTTTGCGGTGTAATATTAATTTTAATGACATCTTTATTATAAATAAGACATATTTATTTTCATTTCACTGAAAATTGCAAAAATTCAGCTATGTACATTACGAGATTTTGATATAATTCTAGTACATTGGCTCCATTAGAAAGTGAATAGCAGTTATTCAAATTAAAAAAAAGCTCTTTTTAAATCTTTAACGAAAAAAAGGAATAAAAATGCTAAACTAGCCAAATTTTATCTTGATTTTCTTTATTTGTCAAAATGATGTTTTACCAATGGTTACTAGCCACCATTACAGGAATTTCATTAAAAATTGCAGTAAAAAAAAGGCCATGTTCAATTATCATCATTCAGTCATCAGATGCGGCTTGCTGTGAACTAAACACCTGTTAATATTAATAAGGACTATCTCACCGCCGAACATTCGGTATGCTGCACTGGACCATCTCTGTGAAAATAATGTACAGGAAAAATAGTAAAAAAAATATTAGAGTAAAAAAAATATTGGAGTGCTAGCTTTCTGCAATTCATTGATGAATAAGTATTTTTCCTTTTTTTTTAAAAATTCGCATTTCAAATTCAAATAAACACATTTAAGAACACTTTTTGTCACCAAATTCACAATACATTAATGTGCTGTGAATTTGAAAACTTCGAAACAAAACCTTTTTTATGATGTGATTGTGTTCTTAATATCTTGTTATCTAGAAATGTGTTCTAAAAATATTGTTAATTGTATTGATATAATGTTGTAAATCGTATTAATGGATATAGGTTCTTACAATAGTGTTGTGCTGCACAATAATATGGAACAAAATTGACAACACATTGTAAGCACTACACAATTTAAAATACACCTTCACAATTTAGAACACTATAAAAAAACACATGTAAAATACTTTCTATAAGGTGCCTTTAAAATTACACAATTTTAAAAATGAATGTTTAGAAATATATTTTGAAAATGCATTTTTTCTTTTTATCATTTTTAACAACAATTTTCGCACAATCTTTTTGTTTGTCACAACACATCTGCAACACAATCGAAAACGATTTTGGTTAAAAATGTTAATTATTATGTTCATTTAGTGTTTCAAAACTGTTTCACGAATTTGCAGTGTACTGATTGAGGTAGTTTTGCATACCTAAATTATGAATACATGTGAATTGAAAAGGATAAAAATAAATTAAAAATATTATTAGTATCTGTCTCTTTGGGTACGTCAATTCGTACTTAATGAGATATTGGGGATTTTTATGTGTTCCAACCACACGTTTCTTTCTAACTGATGACTAGGCCCTTACCACCGAGTTACCTCAGCTTACAATCGTCACTTCGCCGCAATAAACGCTTCGCATGTCATCATATCTGCAATACTTGCTTCTCATTCGAGCATACTTTTTTTGCCGGTTGCTTCACCTTCCATCCTGTTGTTTATACTGCAAATGGCTACACAAATTAGTCTCGTAATTTAGAATCTTGATCAGATGACAAGACCTTCACCTGGCAAGGCACCTGTTTATTGTTGAAATTTCATAATTTATAAGTCCCGTAAGAGGGCGTCGTGAACTCCCTTTGGTTGAAATGTGAAGTGAATTGAGCAGAGAAAAAAGGGAGTTTCACGACGCCCTCTTACGGGACTTATAAATTATGAAATTTCAACAATAAACATTCTCCCCCGGATTGAAATGCAAATTTCAATATTTTACAATCAAATAAATTTACAAAATACAGTTACAGAAAATTACACAGTAAACAAATATATACAAAATATAACACAAAAGCACCTCCAGAGATATAATTCAATAATAACTTGGAGGACTACTTTGCATAGTAATCTGGTTTGTGCCATGATCTTGCTTATATTTTTAAGTATTTATGTGTACTAACAGTTGCACTGTAGAACTCTTCAAAGGCTCGTAATACTGGTGTGTCGAGATGCTGAATTTTGTGGCATCTTTGTGATGATAAAGTGAGAAAAGCCTCCATATTATCGATGTAAATAAAACAAAGCTGAAAAAAAGGCATGTGACAATATTTTTTAATAAAAAATCTATTTGATACACAGTGAGACATGAAACGCGGTACATGGTTGTTGCACTCTTTTTTTAGTCTACGCGACTTCGAAGAATGTTCTTTTATTTTGGTATATTGCCACCATTGATACATAATTACGTGATATCGGGCACATTGTGCGAAGAAATATCAAAAGAATGTTGAACTCATTCAATTAAAATTAACGAACAATTTATTTACACATATATTTACAATTAAGATCTCGGATATAGACGATCCACTCCAATATTAAATTTCATACAGCGAATTTTCTCTGCACATTTGGGCCATTTATTAAAATATTCAATATACCTCTCACACAACGTTAGTTGAAATATATTCATCGAAAATTACTCTTGATCTTCCCGTTACGCCGGCTATATACACCAGAGCCAACACTCTTATACGCATCTCATTATACTACCGTCCGAAAACTCTAATCAGGGAAAATCGACTACACATCTTTGTGACTACCCAGAACTCATGCTTCCTCTCCACCCCTTGTTTCCCCCAAAAGAAGCCTACCAGGCTTATCTAAAATTTTACCCTTTCGCATAACATTTACTATCCTCCTAGATAGTGAGTAAAATTCTTTTGTTTGCATTATCTAAGGTATGCATTCTTGAATAGGTAAAGGAACTGAAATCTGTTAATACCCTAAAACTTTGTTCATACAATACTATCTAACTAAAAATAGCTAGGTTCAACTTCAAGATAAGGAAAAAAATTATTATACGATCATATCTGTAACATTAATTGTGTATCGTCAAGAGTTAGACTTCTTAGATTAAAATAATTTCTTTGATTTTTTCTATGCTAATTAAAATAGTATGAATTTAAATTAATACTAAAAATGTATTTGTAAAAACCTATATTTTTCATCCGGAACCAATATTATATCACATGTAATTTTATTATTTAAAAATTCCTTCTCATTATTTTTCTGGTTGAAAGAACATTATGCATAAAAATGACAGTTTTTGTTCCGCTAGATACATTAAAAAAAGTTTTATAATTAAAAACCAGTTCATCTGTAAAATATTCTAATAATTATTTCCGCTTTTTAAATGTTTAATCCCAATTTCAAATCTAGTTCAATAAAATAGTAATCCATAACAATTCAAGCTTTTTAAAAATGAATTAAATGAATTAAATTTAATGAATTAAATTCTCAAATATTTGATGAAGATAAATGTAGTTTGATTCTCGCTGTGACTCTTATAAAACACTGATAAATGTTCACGTGAAAGTATTTTGTGATTATTTGTTACAAAATCACTTAATTTAATTAATAACGTTCTCTTTAGGTGTTGCTCGCTTTTAAATGTCAATCACGTTCTGTAAAATTAAAAAATAAATTTTGGTAAAATTTATGTTTGAAAATGAAGATGTTAATATTCTAAGATTTTTTTTAAATATTTGTTGAAACTTTTCTTTACAAGACATATACATTATTAAAATTTTTTTAAAAAGCGCAAAAAAGTGAAACTCTCTGTAAATTTACACCAATTCCCGTTAGATACATTCTATTGAGCTTCTCGGTTATCATTTTACACGCATTTTCTTTATCTTATGTCTAATCCCTTATAGGGATTTTTATGTCTTTATTTAAATATATATTTTATCTTTGTTAAAATTTGTTATTCAAAATACACACTTTTAAATTTGTTTTGCAATTTTATTAGAAATATTAAAAAAGAAAATTTAGCATAAAAAATGTTTTTTTTTCTTCTTAAAATAAGTTAGAAAGGGAAAAATTATCTCATCAGATTTAGTGGGGATTTTTCCCAGCAAATTATAAAAGACATATTTAATCGTAATCGCAACAGCTTCTATAGGTCAATCAGTAAGGCATTCTTCTATTGTTAAGAGGTGGGCTTTTTATGCTTGAGCCATTTGATAGGCCTCCCCACCTAACTGAAACTGAAACTGAAACTGTCAAGAGGTCTCGGTTTCAAACTCCAGAACGGATAGAAGTAAATTGTATTAATTTTTAATGATACGGCAGTGCAAATTTAATTGGGAAATTCAAATTCTTTGAAGCTCATTGAAGATTGAGTTTTTCACTAATTTTAAAGGTTACACCAAATTATTATTTAAAGTAAATTTACAGAGCATTGTGTATTTTTATCGATGTTAATTTACATAGTCTATTACAAATTTACCAAATAACGTCTCTGATATTTAACGGAATCTCTGTTTTTCTAATTTCTTTTATTTTACATAAGACTTAAGATAATCAATTACCCGTAGATTATTTGTTATTTTACAAAAATATTTTAACAGTGAGGGTGCCAAAAAACGTTTAAGAAATCCTTGGACTTAATTTAAAAAAATTAATTTTCTTTATAATAAACTTCAAAGAAAAAGCTATATAACATCGTTGCTTTACTTATTGGCGCATATTAAAAACTAAGCTATGACAAATATGTCAATTCTAATCACTTAAATTTTCATAATTGCCAATTACGCTTTCTAGAAAATGGTTTTATCTTTAATGAAATTTTAAAATATTTGCATTATTTGCCTTATTTCAGAATTTGATTTACTATTTTTTCTTTTCTCAAAATTCAAGCATTTCTACACATATTTTATTTTTTAAAGAATTATTAAAGAGTTTTGTTAATACATTGAGCGCCCCGTCTGTCACCGTTAACTGACACTAAACTTTCCGTTTAGATGACTGACTTTTCAGCAATGAATGACAGCCTAAAATATGATATAAAGCTAAAATATAGACATTATTGTAAGTAATTACTGAAAATTTATTTAAAATTTACTTAACTTGTATTTATTACAGGATTCTACTTTCTTAATAATTACTTAAAACATTATATATATATATATATATATATATATATATATTATATATTATATATATATATATTATATATTATATATATATATTATATATATTATATATATTATATATATATATATATATATATATATATATATATATATATATATATATATATATATATATATATATATATATATATATATATATATATATATATATATATATATATATATATATATATTAATTTAAAGCGTTATTTAGACAATGATCTTTGCAGACTGAAAATATTTAGACATATGTTAAGGTATATGGATAGAACTCCATAGATCACATTTTTGAAATGTTAATATTTTTTTAAAGATTTAATTTTTTTGTGAAGACAAATAATTATAAATTTTGAATCGAATATAACATTATGCTGCATATATATTATATATGGGACATTAGACCCACTTTTTACTATAACTCACTATGACTATGACCGACTTTTTACAGAATGACTCTTTATTTTTTAAATATTAAACTTAGAATAAAGGTTTAGATAACATTTTATTCGTTATATTTTTGCAGTATAACGTATAAGAAACTTAAAAGATGGTTGATTTTAATCATGAGAAAATATTGTGTTAAGGGTCTCCACAAATGGGAGGGTTGACTCACCATATGGGAGGATTGGCCCATTTTGGTTTATATTGAGGTATTTGTATTATTGTATCAAACATAAAAACTTGGTAAGTTTTATGTTTGAAAATGAAAATGCTAATATTCTAAGATTTTTTATGTTAATTATCTATTGAATATTTTCTGCGCACGACACATAAGGTGCCAAAAAAAAAGTTTTAGAAATCCTTGGAAAATGACTTTTAAAAATTTAATTTTTCTTTATAATAATTTGAAAGAAAAATCTATATAACAGCGCTGCTTTACTTATTTTCACATATCAAAAATTAAGCTATAAAAATACGTCAGCTCTAATCGGTTAAATTTTCACAATTGCCAATTACGTGTTGTAGAAAATGGTTTTAGCTTTAATGAAATTTTAAAATATTTGCATTATTTGTCTTACTTTACAATTTCACTTCTTTTTCTTTACTCAAGATTCAAGCATTTTCACGTATATTTTATTTTTTATAGGAATTATTAAAGAATTTTGTTAAACATCGAACTATGTTATAATAAAACTTTTGAATATAAAGTATTATTAAGATAATGATCTCCGTAGAATGCAATAAATTTTTTTACTTTTATTATTTATTTATTTATTTAATGATTTTTTTTTAAATATTGAACCTAGAATAATTTTTTATAACATTTTATTCGTTATACAATCAGTTATCAAAATAAAATTGCTACATACGTGTAGTATACAATACACCTGAAAAATGATTCATTTTAATCATGAGAACATATTTGGTCAAGACTTCCCACATATGGGTGAATTGACCCAGTATATGAGAGGCTTGATCGTTTCCTGTACATAAGTACTCGAGTTCAAAACCGGCTGAAAAATGCAGGTAAGAAATTTGTTTCTAAAAGCTGTCTGTTATATGTGAATCCGTCTGAATAACAGATAAAAAATATACGTGTTTTCTTCTATAAAAATAATTAAATTAAATCATAAGTAAGTTTTTTTTTAAATTCTGAGTAATCTTGAAGTTTTTCAAAGTCTTTCAATATCACTTCTGAAAATCTTCCACAGTACCTCCGGAGGTTTACCTTGAAGGAGGACTTGCTGAACTACCCAGGATACTGTAAAATGGACATTTTCAGGTTCTGAGGACGTCTTTATTGACAATTTGCTGCATCTTCAGGGATGCGGGGGGGGGGGGGGAGTGATGGTGTTTCATTGTAAATCCTCCTGGGGATATACTGGGGAGGCGTGTGTACAATAAATGGGTAAGTATAACTGTGTGTTATGAGTGTTATGCAATTCCTGTAACATTAGTATAGAAATGCAACATGTACACCGTAGAGCCTAAATTATTTTTAATAATACATTCATATAATACATTTGTCTAAATTAGTGTGGGGAGAAGCATTCTTCTTTATCTACTTAACCAATGAATTCTCAAAACTAATTAGGGAAGCGCTTTATCAGAATAAATCTATGTCCAAAATTTGAAGCATATCGGTAAATTCTGAGTGAAAACACCATTTACCTAAATTATGGGAGATTAGCTCCATTTCATCCTGCCTTTATAATTAAACAATGAACATCCACAACTAATCATGGAAGCACCTTATCAGAATGATCCTATATCTAAAATTTGAATGAAATCTGATAACCTTGAACGAAAAACCCATTTATTTAAATTATGGTGAGGTGGATTAGTCTCCAGCCTCTCCCCGGCTTGTTCTTATCCAATGAACTCCCAAAATTAATCAGGGAAGTGCCTTATTAGAATAAACTTATATCCAAAATTTGAAGCAAATCGGATATTTCTATCGAGAATTTTCGCGTTCTGTACGTACGTACAGAGCATACATAAAAAATTGCGAGCACATTAATAAACGTCAAAAAAAAAAAAAAAAAAAAAACCGCGAAATTACATTGGCGTAAGTTAAACTAAATCAGCCTATCATAAACTAGAAAGTTGGTGCCGAGGTGGTCTTTGGGTTAAATAAAATCACGCCAGATTGGATTGGTCTAGGATTAACTAGATTGGCCTAGGATAAACTAGATAAGACTAATGAATAGCAGGCTAAACTAGTTTATCACGAGTATTAGGCCAAACTAGTTTGTTAAAGAAAAAACTAGTTTATCCTATGGGCATAAGGATGGACTAGTTTGGTCCAGGAAAAACTAGTTTATCCTATGGGTGTTAGAATAGATTAGTTTGGCCTATGAAAAACTAGTTTTTATATGGGCTTTAGGATAAACTAGTTTTGCCTTGGAAAATCTAGTTTAACCGATGGACGTTAGAATAAACTAGTTTGGCCTAAAATCATGTTTGTCGATAACATACGTATTAAATTCTATAATACGGAAATAATATGCCTCAATTTTAAATAGGGCGTAAAAACCATGACAACCTTGAATCACTACTTATCATGGGATATCACTGAACAACTTACATATGATACAGCGAGGAAAACTATCATTAATATCTTTATAAGTTTTGATTCTTTTTTTCATAAAATTTGTAATGACTCAACAAAACTCTACAAAGATTATGTATGCTAAATTTCACACTGTTCGGCTAGACAGGTTTTCCCCTGTTAGATGCGAACAGACTAACCAGACGAAGACTATAGATTTATGTAATTATGAACTCACGTAAAAATACACTAATGACGAGAGTCTTTTATTATAGATTTGGAAAATTTATTATTTTCTTATAAGTCTAAACATGCAAATAATAAAGATACATAATCGGAAATAAATCACAATCACGATGACTCCATATCTTTGATGTAAAATTTACCTAAAGCGAGTTAAATGTGGCGCATTGATTTTCTTCAAATGTCTCATAAAGCAAGTGCGTTAATAGCCGTAAGCACTAATTTAAATGGAAAGTCATCGATGTCGTTAATGCAGTATTGATTACTAGATGCGGTGTTAAAACTGCTCATGAGCACATCTAATTTTGAACAACTTTCGTTCAGTTGTTCTTTACTTCTTTGAACTGGTTAAACTACTCCCATCCGCGCTCATCATTCGATAGTCGGTTTAGCTGTCAAATGGAAATAATGTACAATTTTTAAAGTGTGGTTTTTAAATAAAATAGATAGAAAATAACCCCTTTGTACCGAATTCTTTGCATTTTAAACAAATAGTTTCTTTTATTGTTACTATTATTGATATCCAAAGATACAATAGACAATTGTTGTTGAATTATTGGTTGCTTTTTGCTTTATGTGAAACAGCATTACTGTTGCTAGGTGTTCCGCGGCTCAGGGCTTCATTGTGCTATTGTTCCATTTTTAATATTTTACCACCGAAAGTGTATGAAGTTATGCGTAGAATGGAACCAAATTTTTTGTGTAATCGTTCGGCTATGGCTGGCTGGTCCTCCCTGAATTTGAAAAAAATCAACCGGAAGGGGGAGCTACAATAACGATTTTTGTGCCATTTTCAATTATATACCACCAAAAAATGTAAGTTATGTGTAGAAAAGAACCAAATTTTTTGTGTAAGCGTTTGGCTATCGCTAGTTGGTCATCCCTGAATTAAAAAAAACAAAAAAAATCCAGGGGCTTGATTTGAAAAAAAGGGGGCTCTGTAAAAGCAATTTCCGTGCTATTTTTATTAATGTACCATCGAAAAGTGTGTAAAATTATGTAAGAATTGAATCAAAATTTTTGTGTATGTTTTTGGCTATGGCCAGCAGATCTTCTTTCAATTTGGAAATATTCCGCGCTAAAGGAGTATTATGATAGCGTAGCGCATTTTGTATCATTTATCAATTTTTCGTCGTTTTATTGCTCGTGCAGAAAACGGAGTCCCGCGTCCTGCTATGTCGGCTATTTATAAACAGCTAATGATAACAGAATAAGGGAAAACTATTGATTTTAATATATATCATGATCCACATTAACTCGTTTTTACTCCGATTAATTGACAAAGTAGAAATTTAAAATAAAAATCAAAATTGGGACAGTATTGAATTAATAATATTAAAGTATTAATATGTGTAACAACTTTTTGGAATATTAAATATGCGTAAGAGATATAAGAAAGTTTTGGGATTGGGAACATCCAACTAGTTTATATATTATCATATCTTTCTGCATTTATCATGCTTACTATAATATTTATTTTTTAATTACTTTTAATTTTTAATGTTTGTCATATTCTACTGTTTTTGAACACTTTAACCTGCTAAATTATAATGTACGGTTTCTGTAAATAGTCTTTTCTTTTTTTAATTTGGACGTTACCCTATGGTAGCTTTTTTCTCTTGTCTATGGGCTGTACACTGTACAGTTTAGTTTTTGGATCGAATGGACATTTTTTCTTTTCCTTTATTTCTCCTTTTTTATTATAATGCTGTACTAACATAAAAAATTGTTTTAGTTTATTAACCTTCCTTTTATTGTGGCCACCAGCCACGCTTAAACATTAACATGCTTCCCATTGCATTGAAAAACATTCCTACATGCTACACTGGATGTTAAGTAGTCTGGCAACAAGGGAATCCAGAAAATGACAACATTGTTGCATTGTTTAATTTTATCATTGATTTATTTTAATTTTTTTCTTGTAAAAAGATACTGGTATTTAACACGGGAGAACTCGCTATGAGAATTTTCTCACTGTGCCCAATTCTTTTCTTTTACTTTACAGTCACTTAATATAAAATTTTTTGTTTGGCTTAGTACTTTTAAATTAAAAAAAGAGGTAAAGTAATCGAAATCACATTTTGAAATTTTATTAAAATGCAAAATAGCCTTAAAAACAGTCTTAAATAGGGTACGATGGTGAAAGAAAATTTCATGCGCGAGTTCTCGCGAGTTAACCTGAAAAAAAAAAAAAAAAAAAAAAAAAAAAAAAAGGTACCCATAAGAAGCCTACATTTTAAAAATTTTTTAAAGCTGTATTTTATATAGTTTAAAAGTTACAATGTGCACAAATTCCAAATTTACAAATGTCAGAAAACGCATTTTAAAAGTGTCAATATCTACGGACATTCAATTGTACTCACCGTCTATAAATGATTATAACTCAAGGAATAATGCAGATTTTTGAATGAGGTTTTGCGCATATTGTTGAGATATTTAAAAAACAAAAGCAGAATAAAACAAAATCCGAAAACTGATTTTTTTCAAAGTTTAAAGATCCCGTGTCCCCTTACAGATTTTTAAGCAAATATTATAGAAGGCTACTATAAAATAATCATTTACTTACAAAACCCGATTTATTCAAAAGTATTGTGCTTACAAATATGATTGATTGATGAAATTATTCTCAAAATATCCAAGTTCTATGCTCACTCTGAAAACGTTCTATGTGTGCCCCCTTGGTCACACGTAATATATCCAGGCGATAGTTCAATTTAATCACATTTTGCAGCATGATACAAAACGGTTTTTTTTCGTAATGCTTTCTGAAAGAGCGTTGCACAGCTATGACAGACGAACATTTCACATATTCTAGGACGCAGAAATTCTTTTTTGGCTTTGCCTGACAGAACTGAATTCGTTACGGATACTGGACTGGTGCTGTTATGTCACCTGTTATATAAACTTGGATATTTTGAGGTTATTTTCATGTATCAATCATATTTTTAAATATAATACTTTTGAATAAATCAGGGTTTAAAAGTGAATGATTCTTTTATAGTAATTCATCATATACATTCATCATATGTACTCCATATGCCATATACATCATATATAATGTCATGTTTATTTCATATATTCATCATATGTACGTAATAGTTGCATCTTATAATTTCTAAATACAATGTCCGAAAATTCATAGACATATTTTAAAATTCAATATCAAATCTACTAAATGTTGTACAGAAGTGCGGTTTGAACTAAAAAGCTTCGCAGGATGAGAAAGTTTTCTCCATGGAAATTAAATAATTAGTTTTAAATTTTGATCATAGATGGCGCCACTTGGCCGTGCGTATATTTTATTCCAAACATGCATTTTTTTTTAACTTTCAGGTTAATTTTGACACTGTTACTCAGGCATAATGACTTCCATCGCTGGTGGTCATATCTATTTTATTCACTCCATAGGTTTTTCGAATTCTCGACCTAAATTGAGAAGTAAAGTTAAAAACTGAAATCTTCAAAACAATATTATTCTTTAAAGAAAGATACATCTATATATTTGACTTTTGGGAATAACTCATTTGCATTATTTCATAACTGAAAAAAAAATCAATCTATGTTTAAAAAATACCAGATTACGGCTACAAATTATTTTCAACGATAAATTTTTAGTGTCGTAGAAAGCCTCTGTGTCTTATTAACAAGATTCTCCAATTATTTTATTTTTTTTGAAGTTGAAAATTTAATCAACAAATTACTTAATGATATTTAATCTCCAGGGAAGCAATTAAGAATTTGTTCCTATGCTAAAGTGGAATGTATATAAATTTTTTTTACCTTAACTTTTTCTTTTATCCGATACGGTGAAGTTTTAAAATTAATTAAAAATGTAATTAATTTATAACCATGAATAATAGCTTTTAAAATATTCTCTTGGTTTTTTACCTATATAATCTTTGACGTAAGATGTTGAATGCTCCTATATATCTAATAATTAATTTTTCTTTGGTTATTCTAGTTATATTGATTAAAATAATTTTAGCTAAGCCAAATAATCACAAACTAGATAATTTATCCTCAGTTATGTTTCAAAAGTTCACATGATTATAAATCATCTGAAAAAAAAAAAAAAAACCCCTCCAAATAAATTTAATTTTTCAGAGAAAAGCTGTATTTCGGAATTAAGATTAGGTTACCAGTATTTTAAAATAAAATTTTTCATATTTCTAGATTATTTGCATTCCTACTTTCTTCTGTTTGTATAAGAAGAAAGTATTGGATTCGTGAAAATTTTCAACTTCCTATTTTTGACAGATTTACACGTTTTAGGGGTCAGATACAAAGCGTGCTTTTACAAAATGTCTGTCTGTAAGTCTATTTGTCTTTCTGTATGCGACACAAAATTGTGGACACTCTCACTGTAAAACATTTGAGTAACGTTTCTCCATAAAACTGGTGGCAGCCTTGCTGCCTCCAATTTGGTGGAGTATTTTAACCGATATAATCGGTGTAACATTGCAATGTTACACCAGTATTGCATGTTTTTATTACACCATTATGTAAATGAAAAATTACTCAATGAAGTGTAAATCGTAGCTGCCACCAATTTTATGGAGTAACGTTACCACAAATGTTTTACAGTGCTGTCTTAAGAACAAATCTACGGAATTTAACAAAACTACATATTCAGTTACCATTTGATATAAATTTAGGATTATTACCTTTTGGTGTAAATAGCTTAACAGGTAGCGCTGCTATGCAGCATTTTTCACGATTCCCACAACAGCTCACTCTCCATAACTAATGTCTGCACAGTAAAAAAATGTCGCATAGGTTCCGTTTTGGAAACGGCAACTTGTTGCCTTTTCTGAAACGAACAGATATTTCTTTTTAAGATAGATCCATTTAAGAATGATGAATAGCTGAAAATATGGATAGTAACAGGAAGATATCCGATCGTTTTTGAGATACAAAATACGCTCGTATACAAAATGGAATAAAATGAAACCTGAAATTTCTTTTCAGAAATTAAACGAGTCGCTTCAGATGTGAAACGTTTCTAAAACTTTTTAGAATGTGGATTTTCATCAAACATCAGATTCAGTTAGTCCTTGACATAATTTGACATTTTCTACACCTTGATGGTGTATTTTTTTACGATATCCACAATAGCTCAATCTCTTAACTAATGTATTGTTTAATATAATATCGTATGTAATATTTCATATTGTTGAACACATAATATGAAAAATTCGTTTATGTGAGTGTGACAAAAATTAAACAAAGAAATTCAAAGTTTTTATGAAATGTACAGAGTGAAACAAAAGTCCTTGATCCAAAATAAAAAATAAAAAAAATCGAGCAATTAGAAGTACGAGAATGAGATTTGTACAAAAATGGTTATCATGATCAAAAGTTTCGTTTAAGCAAATTAAAAAAAAAAAAAAAAAAAGGAGAAAAGATTAAAAGCTTATACTTCCAGCCGCTGAAAAAACATAAGAAAACAAAATCTTAAACAACTCCAGAACGTTAATTCCGCACAATTTATTACCTTATTTCAACTCGTAGCATGAAACCAAGTGCCATTTTCATTAGGTTTTAATTACAAAGGGCCCACATGTTGATATACGATGTAAAATACATAACCCTTTCGGGTCGAATTTTTTTTTCAATTTTTGGAAAAAATTACTTTTACAATAATAATATTAGAACTTACTATCAAAAGTGATTTAATTAGTATTTAACGGATATTGCACAGTCTGAAACATTACGAATACTATTGTTTTTCGTATTATTCAATTCATATTCATATGACAATAGACTAAGGAAGAATTTTTGGAGATATTTAGAAAATATTGTATAACAATAAAATTTAACTTACATTACAACTTTTTTCATTACTTTTTAACATTAGTTTTTTCGTTTTATTAACCTCTTCAGACCTGACACATTTTAAGCCATCGTAAAAATTATTTCACAGTTTGTTTCATCTATTTATACGTATAGAAACTTAATTTTGTAATAAAAAGTAAAATAATTATAATTAGTTTCTATTTACTAGCAGGTACACATATGTGCACCTCAGATTCATACTGCAAAAAAACACTTCATTTTTCAAAAATTTATTTAAACGAGGAATTTGGTGGACAATTGATACATATAAGCTTATTTTATGTGCTATTTTCGAATTTTTTTTTAATATATAGAGATATTTATTGCATTTTGTACAAATAACTCTGGTTCTTCATTTGCAGCCTTCATACTTACATTTTGAAGCAAAGTTATTATTTGTTGAACGAGGAAACTGTCCAATTTTGTCGTATCTGATACAGTAAATTGGCTTCTAAGTACCCTTACATTGTTTTCGCCGTGGTTTATTTGCGGAATCGCCTTCAAAATCATTTTCAGATGAATAAATTTTGAGTGGTTTCAATGGTCGTCGTTCTTCACTTACTTTGCTCTTATATTTCCTCAGTACTTTTGCAATCTCTAAAAATACCGCAAGAGAGACAATCTGTCTTTTCGAAGAACTTCCCCGTTTTACAATTTCTGATATACATTATCTAACAAATGGAAATAACCAAATCTATAAAATATATAAAACTTTTGTTGACTACTTTTTTGTGTGAATAAAACAACGGTAGTAAGCTAAACACATATCCTTTAAATCTGTACCACCCATGCACGTTTTGTATTCACAATTGCAGGTTGTGTTACATTAATTTTATAGTTTTGATCTTTAGACCACCTAACACAACTGCTCTCGAGATCGCTCTCGATGCAAATCGAAAGCAAAGTTACACATTTGATATCTTTCCAGTTTAGTATATACATTATCCTTTCCTTCCCTTAATCTCTCATCGCACTCTCCGTGTTACAAATCTCGATCATTCTTGATTTTTTTATCTGCTCCTCCAAGTCTTTTGTTCATAATCATTATAGTTTGGTAGATATGGTTCCTCAATAAAATTCGGCTCATTTTACACTAGTAAAAAACTGTCCTAGTAAATCACCCGTGTAGAGTCTTTTGGTATAAATTAAAAAAACAATTTGACAATGCCTCCACCTGGACCTAATCATAATTATTTTGAATCAGCAGCTGGTATAATTCCTTTTCCATGATATATTTGGCAATCAAGAGCATGGCCATCCCTGGCGGATAAAACAAAGTTTTTTAATCTCAACGGACTAGGTTTTAACGGCACATACTGTCTAGATCCACAACGTCCAGCAAATGGGATCTAGTATTCTCAGTTCATCTAGTGATAAAGGTTTTGGCCGGGGGAGGGACAAACATTTAATTCTGACTGCATTCAAGATAAGATTTACTTTTCATAATTTGACATCTGCTTAAAGATCATTTGATTTATCTGCAAAATGAAGACATTTTCTAATCTCAAAAAATCGATCACGTGACATAGTAGCTGCAATTCTAAGTACTGACAGGTCTCTTTGCCAGTATAAACTTGCTTGGAGATATTTTAAAGTTCCCATGAGTGTGTGTACGCCTGAAACTTTTATAATTTCATATTTAGATGCATTTATGGAGCGATGGTTTCGTGTTTGCACGGAATATAATGGAATTGGAATTGTTTGAACGGAATTGGTTTCATGTGAAACTTTTTCCCAAAAATCTTCATTTAACTAATCTAGAAATGATTCAAAAGAATTTACGATGCTGGAAAATCTGCTTTTAGATAATCCTCATCAATCAATGATCCTCGGACCACTATTAGAAGGAAAAAAGATTAAATAAATATTTGCGAAAAGATAAGGTTTTATTCTCAGCATTATTATTCTAGTGTGCTGTAACAAGTTTTAAAAATTTACTTATTTCCAGCTTTCCATAACAAAGGCATTTTAGGTTAAACTTTATTGTTACATGGATTCGGGATAGGTACTGGAGCAATATCGTCAATGGTTATATCTGTGTCATCTAAATTTTCATTGCCAGAAGACTCACCATCAACATTGGCCTCATCAGTTTATTTACTCTTACAAAGATATAATAATTATGATTTTTAAAAATTAATTTTTAATTTAAAACATCAACAAAATGAATGCTTATCTATAATTAAGTATATATTTTTTAATAATTAAACAACTTTAGCACTGCACCAATTAGATACCATTCAGTACAATTTTTTTTGTATGAGATGACTTCTTTCCAAAAACACAGAATTGAAACCGGAGGTGCACATATGTGTACCTTACAAATTACACCTAATTTAAATAGATATTATGATCTAGCTAAAAAATTTAAATGAGTTATGCAATATAGAAGAGTTTATAAACATTCTTAAAAAATATTATGAATAAATATTAATTTTCAAATTATAAAAATGTACTTACTTTTTCGAAGTTTTATATTTTTCTCAATTGCTCGTTTATTTTCTCCAAAATCATATGAATTAAGACAGCTCTCGCCATTTCTTGCTGAAACTAGAAAAGGCTAACGTACACAAATAACATCCTTTCGTCTCAATAAAAAATTTCAAATATTAAGTGAGATGCGCAGTTGAAATCAGAGGTACACATATGTGCACCTCAGGTCTGAAGAGGTTAAAGATGATTCTTTCAGGAAAGTAATTTAAGAGTGAAATATATGTTTAACATAAAAGAATCACAAACTTCCCGAAGAGAATTAAGCGAATAATAATAATTATTATAATTACTAACTGCCTAAACGTTAATGAAGTCATACTGTAAATGCATAGACACATACTAACATTACTACATTTAAATAGTAGCAAAAGTATTTCTTAAAACAAAATAATACTCCATTAAAGGACATGTACTATTAATAGTACACCAGACCCTGAAGGGTTAAACTAGATTATCTGTAACTGTTTACATTCAGCTTTAAAATTTTTTTAAAACTTTGAGTGTATAGTGCCGTATATGGTTGATTTTTAAAACAAAATTTGTTCATTTTCTTAAATAAAAATTTCCATCGTGAGTAGTATTTTTGTCCATACCTCACGTTCGCGCACCAATTATTTGATTTTTATTTACTTTTCATACGTATCAAAACTTTTAGCTCGCCCTGCATATTTAAAAAAAAAAAAAAAAAAAAAAAAAAAAAAAAGGAAAGTTCTGTCGTACGTAATGTAACAATATATTTTATTCTTAAAAATAAAATCCCAGAACTATGTTGCTTTCTTTCTGTATAATGCCGTTCAATATTCCAAACAATACAACATAAATAAAGTAATACGATAATATTTTTAAAAACTATCGAAGTTTTAGCAAAAAATAATATTTAAACGGAAAAATAAACAAAGCATGTAAACAGAGATCAAATTCGTTTCTATTCAAAGCTAAATAAACCAAAATAAATTGAAACTTTCCCAGAACAATGCATTTGCCAGGTTGCATGTTTTTTTCTTTAGAAATTAATAGTAAAGAAAAGAAAAGCTCTATTCATAAAAGCTCAAAATAAGTTAAATATTGTTTTTAATGCATTTCAATGAAGAGCCTTTTATGCGAATTTCATGGAATTCCAGGGGAAAAAAAATAACAATTTTACGTTAATTCAAAATTGAATCAGCGAAACAAGTATTCAAAAAACTAAAAAACACAATTTACTCTGCTATTTCTTTTTTAGTTTTTAGTTTTTATTCTTTTATCTAAATTTAGACATGCTACATAAAAGCTTTATTTGAATTACAAATCCCATTTGCTTTTAGTAACAGCTAGCTATCTGATTACACCATTCTTAATAATTACATTAGCTGTAAACCTATTGTGAAGTAAAATGGCGAGATGGGGATATTTTAGTATTTACTTATCGGAGTTAAAAAATATTCCATTTGCTGCATTAATAATCTAGTAAAAAGCAAATAAAAATAATATCCAGTTTTATTTTACAGATCTCGTTTTAAATTTTCTTTCATTTTTGTGTTCTTTGAAATATTTTTATTATTGTTAATACATTTTCTCGAATTTATGTGTTATATTTTTTTTAGAAAATTTTCTGTTTTTCGAAGATAAAACATAGCTTCGCATATGTTGAATTAAAGTCAAGAAAAAAGGAGAGAACAATGGAAACTAATTTTATACATTTTAAATGGTAAGGGCAAAAAAAGTTTTTTTTTTTGTTTAGGGATTATGCAGTAAGTTATATAAACGTAAGTTAGGTGTATTCACCAATGTTTCCAGTTTTATAAAAAAGGAAATGAATTTAGTCCTCCCTTGCGCGTCTTTACGCACAGATTTTGTAAGAAATAAGGTACCCTGGGGTAATAACGCCAGACGGGGTAATAACGCCAAGTGCTAATATTTTGCATAATTATGAAATAATTTGGTAAATGACACCCATGTGTTCTGCGCAGAAGGGTTTTGAGTCATATAAATCGCAAAAAACAGCTTCAAGTTAATTTGTTTCATTTTTAGGTCTTATTGTTTTTACAAGCAGCTAAAATTAACGCTTGATCTAAAATTTGCGAGATACGTTTTGTGATTCGAAGACTATTTTTTTTATCCGGAAATACTTTGTTAACTACATAAACTTTTAGTACATTTCATGGCCTTTCAAAATGTTGTTGAAGATTTTGGATATCTTCTCGAGATAATTTGTAATTTAAAATGTACAGCGAAATAACTATAACGGGGTAATAACGCCAATCCTTGCAATTTTTATCCCGGTTGATTCCCTATATGGGCCAAGGTACATTCTAAATACTGATTCAAATAAACACAGTTAAAACTGTGCAATGTTTCTAATAATTCTATTTAAGCGGTTTTTTAAGCAAAAAGAAGCTCACGGTCTGATATTCTTTTGTCTCATCCCCCCCTCCCCACACCCCACCTTTATTTTTCTTACACTTTCACAAAAAAATGAACATTTTCAATAGCTTAGGATGCAATTTGTCAATTTCTAGAGCTGAGAATTTGTATTTTTAGAATTGGGCAATCTACATGCAATTATTCCAACTTATTTCATAGTTTTGTTTGCATGGCGTTATTACCCATATAGGTGGGTAATAACGCCAAAAATCATTGATCAAGACATCACGCCATTACATTTTATGTATTCATATCTGTTAAATTATTTTTTTTATATAGATAGTCAATGCGTTGCTGTATCAAATCATATATTTGTTTGAAAAATACAAACTAAAACTGAGCCGTGAAAATTGCTAGAACCTTAACGTGGCGTTATTACCCCAGGGTACCTTACTACCTATTTTATTATGCTAATTTTCTGATTCATTTTTGCTCTTAAACGCATCCAATTGACAGATTTTCTTATTCAGAAACTACATAATTTGCTGTAACGGTCTATTTTTTGATAAAAATAGAATATATTTCAAGAAATGCTGTCAAAGTGGGCATTTTGGATAGAATTTCCAGAAGAGATACTGCTGAAAACGGAAATATATGAAGTTCTAATTAAACGAATGAAAAATAAAAACACAGCTCGCTTATAAATCACTTCAAAAAGTCAAGTCATGAAGTTTCATCTTTTTACTTTGAAAAATCTGTCTGAAAAAGTGTCAGAAAATTTTGAGTTGTATGAACGTGGAAAATATTTTTTTGAACACCGCTTAATACCTCTTTTATGAAACCAGCACTTTAAAAGAAAAATGAAATCAAAAACTCTTCAAAAGCAGTCAGATAAAATTGTTCAACTAGATTTATCTCTAATTTTGTTTTGGATTTTGTAACTGAAATTAGTACTAAACTTTGAAATCTATTTCCATCTGCAGGCAAAGACGGTAGGGATTTTTTGGTCTTGTTTTGTGTCATCTTAAGAACTTCTTTTCAGGTTTTGAACTATTTTAGCTAAGTTTAAATTTTTAACACCTGTTTAAT
Source organism: Maratus speculifer (assembly GCA_964019185.1). Lineage (NCBI taxonomy): Eukaryota > Metazoa > Arthropoda > Arachnida > Araneae > Salticidae > Maratus > Maratus speculifer. The sequence goes on along the minus strand of OZ025289.1, from coordinate 101,292,990 downwards.
TAGAATTAATGTATAATATATATGATTCCGCTTTTAAAATTAATATTATGAAATAATTGTATGAGATATTATATTGTGTAGTTTAATTTTAGATTAAGTTTAAATTTGTTACAAACAAAAAGTTGCACTATACTAGTGGTTTTCTTCTTTTAACTAACTAAATGAGGGGTTAGCAGTTATTCCTTTACGGAATTCAATTTCCTCAGTCTACGACAGTAGTGTTAATTATTGATTATATCAACAAAAAATTGAAATCTGTAACTTGAACTGTGAAAAAACACGGAATAAACTGCTTATGAATAATAATTGAAATAATTAATACACTTTGTTAAATTCACCATAACATTTAAAAAATTTTTTATTTTTTATTTTATTTTATTTGTTTTATTTATTTTATTTATTTATTTATTTATTTTGTATTATTTATTTATTTATTTTTCTATATTATTAGTATTATTTTATTATTATTTTTGTTACTATTTCTTTTTCTTTTTTATCCTTTTTAAATTTTCTATTTTATAATCCTTATTATTTTTCACTTGTTTTTTCCATTTTTTTTATTTCCACTTTTCCCCACTTTATCTTTTTTTGTTTTTCCGGCATGAGCTTTCTTTTAGCACTTGGTCTTTCAACTAGCGCCAATCTTCGCTCTCTTTGCTATCTCTACCTTCTTTCTTTCGTTCATCTTTGACCTTGTAAACTTAAGAGACTTGTGTGTTTCTGCTGATGAAGAGCTGTATTGTTTTAGCTCGAAACGTGTCCTGCATTGCCTTTTTATATATTTTTTATGGTGAATTTAACGAAGTGTATTATTTCATTTACTATTTGACCTCTTTGAAAAAAAAAAATTAAATTACATTTATTTTGTAGCAAATATCATTAAAATTTAAATTGCTCTTAAATTGCTATTCTATTCATCTATTACGATTTCCGCAATAGCTCTCTCTCAACAACTAATGCGCAGATTTTCATAAAATTTTAGATTCAGTTTGTCTTTGACATGACTCGACAATTTCTACATTTTGGAGTAAATCGCTGAACAGATAGCGTTGATACGCAGCATTTTTCACGATTTCTGCAATAGCTCAATCTCAAGAACTAATACACGGAATTTTACCAAACTTCAGATTTAGTTAGTCTTTGAGATAAGTTGACGTTTTTACTTTTTGGTATAAATTGGTCAACAGATGGCACTTTTGCTGCATTTTTTGCAATTTCTGCAACAACACTATTTCTAGAATTAATCCACGGATTTTTATAAAGCTTCAGTTTTAGTTATTTTTTAACAAGTCTTGGTTTTGATTACATTTTGGTGTAAATCATCCAACAGGTGGCACTTGTTGTGCTGCATTTTTCATGATTTTCATCGCAGCCCCATTTCAAGAACTAATGCAGGGATTTTCCTCAAACTTCAGATTCAGTTTATATGTTGACACAAATTGTTACAAAATAAACTTCGGTGTAAATCACCCAACAAGTAGTACTGCTATGCTGCATTTTGGATGATTTACGATGTTTTAGCGATCATCATATCCCAAGAAGTAATGAACGGAATTCCATATCATTATAACCCCCATGATAAGCATAGATTACGATTTAATTTTGGCACTATGATAACGAATTTTGAAATATTAACATAGATGAGATGGAAGGAAGTTTTAGAATTGCCACATCCGACTATCTTTGCAATATTTAATAAAATTTTTTTTTAATAATCCAATATGTATTTTTTGAGTTTTATCAAGAAGAATTTTTTTAAATATATCTACTAACTTAAGAAAAGAGTATAATATATTCAATATTTTCCAAGAAAGAATTCTTAAGGTATCGATTACTAGCGGTTTCACCCTAAATACTAATTTTATTTTTTCTAATGTAAAAAGCTATTGCATCAATTTAGTTAATTATTAAGACAAATATCCTTGATAAAATTCTCAAAATAATCTGAAGCGACAAACACTTTCATTATTTAATTTTCATGTATAATATAGTTTAAGATTTTTAAAAATTATTATTATCTTAAAATTACAGAATTCTAATATTACGTAAGGTATTTGTACCCTATATGGACAAGGCTCTCAATATGGACACCCCTAATATTTTTAAAGGTAATAATTTTGATCGAGAGATTGCTCAACATTTCCGCGAAGAAAAGCAGTTGAAAAGATAATTAAGGCTGGAAAGTGTAAAAAAGCGCGTTATTCGCCATTTAGGAGGAAATTTGTTGTTTCGAGATGTGCTGATCTTAATTACTTGTAAGCTTAAATTCTTATTAGATATGGTAAAATTACATTAAATGTTGAAAAGTAGAGTATTTTAGAAAGCTAACAAAACATATTTTCGATTGCTATTGCATATTTTGCTTAAAAATATTTTTATTATTCATTTGTTACAAGATTTAGTAAAACTATACCCGGTTCCCAATATGGACAACTTATGTCCCCATCGACTACAACTGTAAGAAAGAAGAAAATTCAACGTTGCCAAGCAATAAATTGAAAAGGCATCAAACTGGTAAAATCTTTGTTCAACAAGATGCCATTTGAACAATCTTCCAAAAACTTTCCTCCAAAAAACCCTTGCAGAAAAATAAAAAGAAGTCCCCCCCCCAGTAGGATATCTGTTGGCAAAATAGTAGGTACCAATGGTATGACTTCCTCAACAAAGGAGAGCTGGTACTGCTTCTTTTGCAGTACTGATGCTTTTTCAAACATGCGGCCATGTATCACATGTGGCAGATATGTTCATGAGGATTATGTGGGACTTACTGCCCATGGTGAAAAAATTTCTATTTGTCCATGCTGTGAGGACTGAGAAATAACAGAAGTAAATTCGCAGACAGATGCAATAAAGCTAAGCAAAACCAACAATATTATTTCATTATATTTACTAGTTACTAAGGGGCTTTGCATGGGTCTTCGAAGGGTAAAAACCGAGAATGACCCACCCCCTTTCTAAAATGCATGTTCTGAAGATATTTACTGTATTCCCTCCTCTTCCGAATACTTTAAGATACATTTTTTTATTCCCTCTCCTCTAAAATCTCTTGGAAAAGTGGCTCTTCCATACACACTGTGTAGAAAGTCAATAAGGAAAAACCTGTCCATAATAGGGACTGGTAGTTCCTTATATGGACACTTGTAAACATTTTTTTGTTTTTATTATTTAAATTAAACCAGAATAATTACGAGGTCACTAATTTTAATAATGATAGTCAATAGTCCAAGGATAGTGGTCACATATTTTTGGAGTCCTATGACTTCTAGATGGGGGTGAAAAAAAATACATTTTCCTTAGGGTGTCCATATTGGGTACAGGTACCTTATACAAATATTAGAGTAGTCATATGAAATAAAACAAAAAGGAATATTCCTAAATTTTATTAATGGAGATGAAATGACGCTTGCACTCTGAATAACTGAAAATAAACGTATTAGTATAAAGCTTTTTAGCGAACAACTAGATTTAGAAAATCTATTTAAATTTATGAAAGTCTTCATTTAAAATGAAACTGCTTTCTAATAATTTATTTCAAATTCAAGCTGGTCTATTTTCTAATCTCAGATTTTAATTGCGACAGTGAAACCCTCATTACTGCCATTTAAGATTTGTAATTGTGAAGTGACTTTTTGTAATTTTTCCCCTCAGTTTTAATTCAGTTTTGAAAGTTATAATTTCATTTCCAAAATACGGCTTTAATGGTTACATTCTTTTTTAATTTGTAGGAAGATAATTTTGATTTCGAATTTAATTTTAATTTTTCATGATACAATAGAATGAGTTTGTCATTCAAAATTAAATTTATCATTATAATTCAATGAATAATTCTGAAATGCAGATTCTTAATTATATTTTGCGAAATTTCCCTTTTTTGTGTGTTTCATACAATTTTTGCTTCAGATATGCATGAATTCATTAGGGAAATTTCATATTGCTTTTTTAAAAGTAAAATGCTTCAATAAACAAATTAAAACAAAGCCATTTATGTTTTTCTTAATTTTTACTTTCTATTCTTGTTATAGTATTAGATTCATAAAAAATAACTTAAAAAATTTTCGAATTCCGGTTTTTTGCGGATTTACAAAGTTTTAGGAGTCAGAGAACACAATAAAACATGTTAAATCTTAAGGGACAAATTGTTTCGCTATTTAATTTTCATGCATAATTTAGTTTAAGGATTTTCGTGTAACATCAAAATTACAGAGGTACTCATGTTACGTGTACAAATATTAGAGTCATAATATGAAATAAAAACAGCATTCCTAAATTTTATTAATTTAATGGAGATTAAAGTACTCTTGTATTCTGAATAATTAAAAATGAACGTATTAGTATAAAGCTTTTTAGCAAATAACTAGATTTAGAAAATCTATTTAAATTTATGAAAGTCTTCATTTAAAATGAAACTGCTTTCTAATAATTTATTTCAAATTGAAACAAGTCTGTTTTCCAATCTCGGATTTTAATTTCAACACTAAAAGCCTCATTACTGCCATTTCAAATTCTTAATTGTGAAGTGGTTTTTTGTAAGTTTCTTTCTCAGTTTTAATTCAGTTTTGAAAGTTATAATTCCATTTCCAAAATACGGCTTTAATGGATAAATTCTTTTTTAATTTGTAAGAAGTTAATTTTCATTTCGAATTTAATTTTAATTTTTATGATAATAGAATGAAGTTTGACATTCAAAATTAAATTTATCATTATAATTCAATGAATTATTCTGAAATGCAGATTCTTAATTATATTTTGCTAAAACTTCTTTTTTCTTGTGTGTTTTATAAAATTTTTGCATCAGATGTGCATGGATTTATTACTAAAATTTCATATTGCTCGTTTTAAGTAAAATGTTTCAATAAACAAATTAAAGCAAAGACCTTATGTTTTTATAATTTTTAATTTCTACTCTTGCTTTCTTTTACAAGAAAAAAATATTGAAATTGTGAAAATTTTTGAAAATTTTCGAATTCCAAGTTTTTGGCGGATTTACAAGTTTTAGGAGTCAGAGAACCCTATAAACATGTTCAATCATAAGGGACAAATTTTTTTGTCATTTAATTTTCATATATAATGTAGTTTAAGAATATTTTCTTTTGACTTCAAAATTACAGTGTTCTAATATTATGTATTCAAACATTACATTGCTAAAAGTTTTGTTCTAGTTTGAACCAAGTTTTGGTGTTCAGTAGCAGGGGTGCAGAAAATGTTTTTACTCTCAAAATTTCCCCCAATCCATATGAAAATTTCCCCAAAATTTTACGATATGTTATAGGTATAGGAAATTTCGCGATATACGAGTCACCACCTTTAAAAAAATATATAGAAAGAATTTGTAGCATGTTTTGGAAAGGTAAATTAGTACATTTAAGTTTTAATGTAATTCTTATGCTAAATAATTATTAATAAATGAACAATGTAATCAGTTACTTGGACTTCCTAGTTATTGAGAAACTTTACATCCAAGATTTCTAGGTACTGTGTTTTTCAATGCAATGGGAGCCATTAAAGTTGTTTAAACGTGACTGGTGGCCACATATAAAAGAGGTTTAGCAAATAAATATAGAAATTAATTAAAGCTTAACTAAATATGAAAAAAAAATGAAAATGAAAAGAAAAAATGTTCATTTGATGCACAAACTAAACTAGCCAGTCCATATTAGGCGAAAAAGCTACCGCAGGAAAAATCACCCCAATTAAAAAAAACTCTTTACAGAGACCGTACATTAAAGTTTAACATAGTAAAGTATAAGTAGAATAAAATGTCCAAAAAGCAGTATAAATTGCAAAACTGTAAGACAAAATGAGAAAAATTTTACTATTAGCAAGAAAAATTATAACGAAGGAAAGAAGAAAAATATATACAGAGAGGAGAGTTCAATCTAACTGAAATACAAAAATATAAAGACAAAGGGTATACAAATCAAAAACGAGCTCGCCGACCGCATGGTCTAGTAACTCAGGAGAGAGTATAACAAAAATTGCATGGAAAAAGTTAAAGTTAAAAATTAAAAAACAAGTATAATATGCATAAAAAGAAAATATATTAAAATGAAAGAGTTTTTTTATGCATAGTTTTTATCATTAAATACAATGTTTTTAGTTATTGAGAAACTGAAATCTTCCATTATCTTTGTGGATGTTGTCAATCACTTTTGATGTTTTGTAGATCTTGAGTCTGTTTCTTGAAGAAAATCTAGTGAAATGATAATTTCCACCATGAAAATGTCTGTTTAAGGATGCTTTTAATAATTCTGTAGCTGTATGTACTGGAGGACCATTCCATGATATAAATACTTCATGAAAGAGATTATCAGATTTTAAGGTTCTATTATAAATGTGATTTCCAATAATAGACACAATAGATTCACAAACACACTCACTACAAATTTTCAAGCAGTTTTCAATGAGGTAAATTATTTCGGGAACATCAGTGTACACATCTGGATTGGTAAAAGCTTCTTTTATAATACCGTTGTCTTGATCTAAAAGTGATGGTTTCTTTTTAGAATGCAGGATTTCTTTTATTAAATTCAGTTTTTAGAATGTTTTTCTTCAAAATTGTCCACTGATCAAGAAGACTTTTTCTCATCATTAAATTTATATTCTTTTCTATTTTTGCTCACCCACTCATTGAGAATTTGTAGTGAATTTTCCACCAATAATGGCGTGGGATCTTCTTTATTTGGTTCTCTTTCTAAAGATGAGGTAGGACTCAAAATGAATTTACTTCTAAGCATTGTCTCATATGTTTTACAATTTTTGGTTCAAATATTCTTTCTTTAAGCTGTTTAATAATTACTGAGCAGAGGTTTTTTATATTTTTCCTGGGAAGCTTGAAACATTCACTTTTTGACATGCTTTCTTGGGAATGACTTTTTGTTTTTCTGAAGCAGTCGTCATCAATCAGCAAACAGTCTTGATAGATATTATTTTTTAATCTTTCGATTTTATCAAAGAGTAAAGGAAAATTTATTTCTGATATTTCCCCAGTTTTCATTTCTGATTCCATTTCACTTAAAGTGTTCAGTAAAATTCCAAAATAATCAAAAATTGTCCAAATATATGCATTTACATTTTGGACAGTACAACTGAATTTTGTCACTAATTTCAGAATATCTATTGTTGCTAGCAATCGGTAGATGAAATCAGGATCGGTGAACAGTTTTAGTTCCAATGAATAAGCTTTAGCTTTTGTATTGTTCCCTTTAGAAATACAATTTATGCGTTTCTGTTGCAGGTCAGTGAAAAACAGTTTGAAGTATTTTTGAAAAGCCTTGTAAACCATTAATTCACTTTGAATAAATCTTGTTTGTTGGAATGATTTTGGATTCAAATAATCAGTATGTATTTCATCAGCAATTTTAATTAATTGTTCATAGCCAATTCCCCAATTATATTTTTTCATCACATTTCCTACAATCTGTGCTTGATTATTTATCCAAGATTCTACATTGCGGGCATCTTTCAAAACCAGATGTAGTCTATGAGCTATATCCCAGATGGGGAGGAAAAATGTGTGATTAATACCTGAACAAAAACTGTGTAATTTTTTGTCAACTGAAATGTCAAAATATTGTCCATCAAAAGACATTCCATTCAATTGGGATTCTAGTTTTATGTTGAAGTTGTCCAAGGCACATTTAATTTTATTTGCAAGGGCATCACCATTGTGAGAAGTGCCACAAGGAGATATATCTATTATAATGCGATGCGGTAATGATCTATTATAATGAGATATATCTACTATAATGCATGTCTGAACACCATCAATAATGGTGATCAGACAAGTAATTTGAAATGTTCTGTGCAGTTTTGTAATTTTATCCGCTACGATAGAAACCAAGGGTAGCTGATTGGTTACAGGATTTTCAGTACTTAAAAAATCTATAATTTTTGATTTCATAGTAAAAAAAAAATGTTTTTTTTTAATTCTCTAAAAAATTCCCTGGAATGGTTGAGTTCACCAATATCTACATCGTTTAATTCAATAAGGCTTAATAGCCTTTCAAAAAACTTGCCACCCTTACCTTCTTTAATTGCAGTGTAAGCTATTCTGCCTACCCTTAGCCCAATCTTCTCATGTTCTTCATTGATTTCCTTTTCCTTAATTTTTGATGCTTTACTAAAGTCACAACACCATTCATGCGCTCTAGATTTCAGATGGTCAATTAAATGGCCTTTGAAATTTCCAAATTTTTTGCTCTGATTTTCCTGAATTAATTGTTGCTCTTCAGGTAAGGAAAACTGACCAAATGAACTAGTTTTTAAAACTGCTACATCTTTAGGCACATATTTATAATTTGTAATACATGGAATGCACTTGATCATTCCTTCTTCTTCAAGAAGGCATGGCATGAGACTACATATTTGTGTTACTGATCTGCTAACTCTTATAAGTTTGAGTTTTGCTTCAAATTCTTCTATTTCTGGAGTGGTTAGACAAGAACTAGTACTGGTATTGTATAATTCTGACTCTGAAGGTTTAATTCGGTTTTGTTGTAAAATTTCACTGAATTTTTTATTTAGGCATAAAATTGCCTGATTTATTGATGATAGTTGAGTATCAATATTTGTATCATTGTGAAATGGAACAAAATCATTATTTTGAGAAGTACTAGGTAAAGCTTTAGCTGTAGAACGATGTTCAATTTTTAGTAATTTATTACATGGTTCATCAGGTTGATTTTCTTCTTCGTTCGTAGACCTTTTAGAATTAGGATCAGAATTTTTTGTAGTAAATAATACTGATAGAAGACTCTTTTGACTTTTTTCTCTAGGCCGTTCAGCCTCATGTTTACTGGATGTATGAGAGGCTAATTTATCGCGTCTACCACGCCAACTGCAATGCGCACATTCAACTTCTTCTTTGCTTTTAAATGTTGACATTGTATACTTTCATCACGAAATAAATATAATAATTAGAATCATTGGCAAAAGATCATTCTTACTGACCATTTCTTTCTCTTTCCGACATCGAAGTTGCGCAACTCTGCTCCCGAAAATCGAAAAAGAGAATCGTAGCGAAACCGAAAGTTCGCAAACACAACGAGCGTAACTTACGCCCCTCCCACCCCTCCCTCTTTTTTTCGCGTTAGATAACTAAATAAAAAATAATTGAATAAATAAACCATCCGATTAAAAAGTATTTTCTATCACAAACGAAAATTCAAATAAAGACTAATTCATTATCTGTGCATGTTTTGATTGGCGCCATATAAATAGATCGTCCCGAAAATGCAGTAGACATAAATCTACAATTATCAGCACAATTCCAATTCCCCCTTCATTTTGATTTTAAAAAAATAATAAAATTACTTGAATAAATAATTTTAAGTAAACAAAAATAGCGACATTCTTTCCTACACATGAATAAATAAAATTCTCCAGTTTTAGAAAGAACGAGCCCGAATCTAGAGATAGAATAAAAATAGAGTCCGAGCCCGTGTAGGGCCCGGGCACGGGGATGTATCTAAAAATCCCCGGCAGAGCACATACCTAAAAAAGTACTCCAATCTCCAATTTACCAGCAAATAAAAATAACGTCAACCTTATTATTATTATTTTAGTAACACATTGAAGCTTCCTTTTAAGTTTTATTTTCTTTTATTACCAAAAGATAACGAAAAACCTTTATTCGTAAAGTTAAAAGTAATAACAAGTGTAAAGAAAATAAAAGAAAATGGAGAAATTAATCTTCAAAATGAAATCTTTACAGCAAAGACATAACGTTAAACCATATTTCGGTCAGTGAAAAATGCTGAAAGAAATGAGTGAAAAAAAAAAAGTTTTTTCTTTTAATACAGTAAAACCCCGATAATTCGGATTAATTAAGACCAGACCAAATCCGGATTATCCGGAGAATTAGAAAAAAAAAAAATAAAATAAAACATACTTACAAAAATCACCTGCATGTTAAACGTATTGAATATTTACAGTCAGTAAAAGTGTTTACTTTGTTTAATTCTTCCGAAAAGATTTCGGAAAAAGTTTTTTTTTTTTTTAAATTCAGAATACAAAGATGAAATAAGTTAATGTTATGGAAATTAGCCAATCACTTCTCAAACTTGAAAAAAAATTGACCAAACCGATTCCGATTATCCGGATTAACGGGATCCGAATTAGCGGGGTTCTACTGTCCTTATGGATGTGTATCATCAGTTTATGTGATTTTTGCAGGACACACTTTTCTTTTTTCATTAGCCTACATGCTAAGTTTTCTATGTAAAGCAATTTTAATTTATTAGGATTTTAGAATTTAGAAAAACTAAACTCTAATAAAACAAAATCTAATTCACTTCTTTTTATACAATTAATCAAGAAAGAGTAAAAAATAAACGAATGCAATGCAACCTGCTTTGTACATTTCCTTCATATATATTTTTCAATATATATCTCTGAAAGTTTTTTTCCGATTTTGGTGATTTTTGAGATATGTTCTTTACTGTCTTTATCAAGTTAAATGCCAAATTTTAATAAGGATATTTTAATTTCTCGAAGTTTTAGAATTTTAGAAAAAAAAAATCCTAGTCCTAAATACTGACAGCAGGCAATAAGAGAAAGCGTAAACAGAAACAGCTGACTCTCCCTTTCGAATATCCAAAGACCTACTAACGCAATGTAGCAGAGTGACTCATAAATACTGGATTTGAAACAACAAGAAATTTTGATGTTTCATTTTATTTATATCGCGCCTATTACAGCTGTTAAAAATATAGCTTTTTTTTTTTTTTTTTTTTCTAAATACAGTTAATTACAAGTTATTTCTTTCTTCTATTTGAAGTCAATAAAACCTTTAATATTGGCGTATTAAAAGCGTTTAATGCACTTTTTTTTTCCCGTAATTACTGCAAATTAAACAATGTGTACATTATACAAGCGAAATTAATTATACTGTAAATAATATATACGGACTTTTAAACAGTGGTGCAATCGTAAAGAGAACAGAGGGTATACGCTCAAGACAGTATACATAAGAGTACTAGTTTTCTTAGGAAACAGATGGTATACGGTGTTCCTTCAAAAACATCCAGAGACTATACGGCGTATACCCCCGTATACCCTCCACTACACCCCTGCTTTTAATAGTAAATGTAGGTTTCCATGAATATTTCAAAAATCGATCCATCCTGTTAGAATGCCGATCTGCTGACTGGGTTGGATTTAATTTTTTGCTGCTGATAAGAGTTGACCGTATGTTTTTTACTGATGTTCAGGTTGATTTTAATTTTTTAGGTTGTATTTTAAATTTTATGTGTTGGGCTCGGATATACGCGATTATCTAATGCGAGAATATTATATCACATAAAAAAAATTTACTTATAAAAAATTTTTCGAAGGCAATTTCGTTGGAAAAGACGATAAATTCGTAGGATCGCGATTGCGCAATTACTCCGGAACTTCGGCGGGTTTTTTTTCTTCCAAAAAAAATTTTTTTTTGCCGCGTATTAGTGACTCCCCCCCCCCCCCGCACTCTTCAATAACTTTGAAGCCAAAATTTCTCCAGTTGTATGAAGCATATACAGTACATATTATTCTGAGACAGATTTTTGTCGCCATACGGATCTTTTTTTTTTTTATAGGAAAATTTTCTTTTTTGAGGAATTGTGTAATTTATTGTTAAAATCGAAATCAGTTTGTAATTTTTCCCCCCAAAATTTCCCCAGACTACTAAAATTTCCCCCGATCCTAAATCGCCGGATCGGACATATTCTGCACCCCTGTTCAGTAGCTGCCACCATTTCAACCTTATTCCAACTATTGGAACTATCTTCAACAATAGCTCCAAATATTGGTTCAAGATTTCACCATCTTACAGTGGCAGCTACAGAGCACCAAAATTTGGTTCAAACTAGGACAACATTTTTTAACAGTGTAGAGTTTTCATATGAAATAAAATAAAAATAGTATTCCTAAATTTTATTATTTTAATGAAAATTACATACGCTTGTACTCTGAATAATTAAAAATGAAAGTATTAGCTTAAAGTTTTTTAACAAACAATTAGATTTAGAAAACCTATTTAAATTTATGAAAGTTTTCATTTGAAATGAAACTGATTCTTGATAATTTATTTCAAACAGAAATAGGTCTCCTTTCTAATCTCAGATTTTAATTTCAACAGTAAAAGCCTCATTAGTGCCATTTGAAATTTGTAATTGGGAAGTGGTTTTTTGTAAGTTTCTTCCTCAGTTTAATTCAGTTTTGAAAGTTATAATTCCTTTTCCAAAATACGACTTTAATGGATAAGTTATTTTTGATTTGCAAGAAGTTAATTTCGATTTCGAATTTAATTTTAATTTTTCATGATGATAGAATGGAGTTTGCCATTCAAAATTAAATTTATCATTACAGTTTAATGATTTATTCTGAAACACAGATTCTTAGCTATATTTTGCGAAAACTTCCTTTTTTTGTGTGTTTCATAAAATTTTTGTTTCAGATGTACATGGATTTGTTACTAAAATTTCATATTGCCCATTTTAAGTAAAATGTTATGTTCCAATAAACAAATTAAAACAAAAACAGTTCTGTTTTTCTAATTTTTACTATCTACATTTTATATCCATAAAGAAGAAAATAATTGATACGTGAAAAATTTTGAATTCCGGTTTTTGACGGATTTATAAGTTTTAGGAGTCAGAGAACCCGAAAAAGCATGTTTTTATAAAATGTCTGTCTGTATGTATGTGATACAAACTTTGTGGGTGCTCTATTTCAAGAACAAACGAACAGAATTCAATAAAACTTTAAATTCATTTAGTCCCTGATACAAATTGGTATTAATTACATTTTGGTGTAAATCAATCTATAGGAGGCGCTGCTGTTTGACATTAATCACGATTATCGCAATAACTATCTCAAGAAATAATTCTCAAATGTTCATCAAACTTCAGATTTAGTAGTCCCTACCATAAATTAGTGCTGTTTGATTTTTGGAGTAAATTGCTCAACAGGTAGCGCTTTTGTCCAAATTTTGTTGCGAATTTTGCAATAGCTCTATCATGAAAATTATTTCAGGGATTTTCATGAAATTTCAGATGCAGTTAGAACTTGATGTAATTTGTTGCTGATTAGATTTTGGTGTAAATTTTTTAACCGGTGGTGATTCAATGCTCTACTTTTCAGGGAGTATTAACATGTATGAAATAGTAGAAAGTTTTGGGAATGTAACATCCTACTCGTTGTTTTTGAGGTAATGTATAAATATTATACTTTTTTTTACCTAAGTTGATTTTGATGAGGAAGCAAAAATGATGTGCCTATCCCAAAACTTTCTTACTTTTCATTCATGTCAACATTTCAGAAAGTTTTTAAACATGTTAATCCTTCAGTGTATTTACTTCAATACTACAACGACTTTGATTTTCACCTTAAATGCCTGCTACATTTTACTAATCGGATTATAAAAGAGTTAATCCCGATCACAATATTTATTAAAACCAATTTTTATTCGTTATTCTGTTGTATGGATCATTTGCTTGAAAATAGCAGGATTAGTTGGATGAGAATCGCTCGTCGCTGCATGAACAGCCGATGTTCTTATAGAACTATGAAAAATAAAAAAAAAACTATTACAGTGCTTCTTCCAATGGAATATTTCTAGATTCGAAGAGGACTTGCAGGTTATAATTAAAAATGTATACACAAAATTTGATTCAATTCTATGCATAACTTCATACCATGTTTGATGTTACAATAACGGAAATGACACAAAAATCGCTATGACAACGCCCCCTGCGGAGGAATTTTTCTATGTTAAAGTAAGACCTGCTGACCATAGCCAAATCAAATAAACAACAAAAAAAAGTTTGTTCAATTCTGTGCATAACTTCACACACTTTCCGATGATACGAAGTAGATATACACACACATAGACATACGGAACGACATACAGACATTTTGTCTGAACATGTATTTCGGTTCAAACGAATAAATCCGACGATAACTGAAAGTCTAAAAAAATCTCGATTACATTACTTTATGATTTAATCAGAAAAAAGTAAAAAGAAAAAGAAACAAACATGTTCACAAATAATAATAATTATAATCCACGTGTATAATTAATAGGCAATTGTGCTGCTCCCTACCATTTGCTTTGTGTTTATGAAATGAGAAGATTCGAAATTTTAAAATTATCTAGGAATTTTGATTTAAGAAACAATAACCGAAAAAAAAAATCCCCAAATTTGCTTAGTTGAGAATACAAATTAAATGATATGGAATAGTTTTAATCCCATAAGTTTGGAATAGTTTTAAACCCATAGTTTTTAACTCCATATATTTATATGGATATTTAGAAGATCAAATAATCATTTTGCCATTTTTTAATATTTTAGTGCAACCATCTCATTTAGTATAATACATTTTTGTGTAAGCTTTCAATGTAAAAAGATTTCAGTGAGTTTCAGACCAAATTTCAATCTTACGAAGCTTATCGATAGTCAAAGATAAGATCTTTGATTGAGATACTAGTTAAAGAATAGTTTATATTATAATTTAATTTTTAATGTCAATGTAGTTGCTCGAGCGAAGCAAAGAATAGTGTACAGCACACTATTATTTGTGGACATGTATATAAGCAACGGTAGATATTAAAACATTTTTTCAAGCATAAAATAATAACAATAATAATAATAATAATAATAATAATAATAATTGTGTTTTATTTTTTATAGAATGTACCTATGAAGGCAACAACCATTGAGACAAATTATGAGGAATAAATTTCAAACTGTTTGTAAATTACATTTAAAAATGTGTAAATATAAATGATTAAAATATATATGTCACAAATTCAGTGAAGATAGAATTTTTACCGGTAGAAGCTTTCTGTAAACATCGGACTAGAATACATGCAGCAAAATAATGTCATTCATGCACAGATTAGACTAGAATAAAAATACATTTCAATTTATTCCAACTAAAACATACATCTGGATTTTTTTTTTTTTTTTTTTTTAATTTCAAAGAAAAAATCCATAATAACTTAGCAGTACCGATCAAGTTTCACTAACAACATTTTTCAAAATCACCAATAGCAGATTTTGTCTTTGGCAAGTGTAAATTATATACACTCGGAAACATCTATTAAAATTATTAATTTTGAGGAGCATAATGTAATGTTGTTTCAAATATTTATAATATTCAATTTTTCGGTGAACCACGACCGCTGACAGTAGAACGTTTAATATCATGTTTGGAAAAATGAAAGATTTTTTGTTTAAAAAATCTAAATTTGTGCGAATATTTTTAATATTTGTACAAATAATATTGAATTACAATATTGAAATTTATACAAATTAGAGGTATAATTTAGAAGCATCATAAAATAAATATCAACTTTACATTTTATTTATCTATCGGCAGATCAATCAGATAGATTTTTGACGTTGAACTAAAATGTATTTGGCTTATGATATTATTTCTTATTCTTGTTCCTTTTTTTTTAGTTTTACAAAAGAAATGGATTAAAAGTCCATTTTAAATGTTTTAATTTAAAAAAGAAATCAGTCAAAAACATGTATTTTATATGAAATGGTAGAAAGATTTATATTTTGAATAAAATGTATACAATATGGATATGGTATGAGGCAATATTTGGAGATTTATCACCTGCGCCTGGTTATGATAAAAATATAAACCGATCGATACCTTAAGCGCTCATCGATTTGCTCACTGAGCGAAGTTTTTTTTTTACAGACAGTCATTTTTACTTATTATTAATACAGAAGAAGATACAAACAAAAGTGTACAATTAGTTTTAATAGTTAAGTAATATTATGTTATTTTAAAACTTTAAAACAAACAACAAATTTAATACTTCATGGAATATTATACTGTTTCATAAATATTTTTTTTTCAAGTAGAAATGCGTCTCTTCTGAAACTCAGATTTAAAGTTCATCTGTAAAAATTTCCTATTTCCATTTCAACTTTATAATTGTGACGTGGATGCACGTTTCTTTCTCAATTTAAATAAAATTTTCAATATTATTATAATTCAATTTTCTCTTATTGCCTTTTTAGCTCTAATTCAGCTTTTAGAACTATAATTCCATTTCCAAAATACATTTGAAAAGATGTATTCACTTTTAATTTCTAATAATTTAATTTTAATTTTAAATTCATCTTGAATTTTTAATGTTAAATAGAATAATGTTTGTCATTCGAAATTAAATTTATCATTAAAATTCAATGAGTTATTCAAAAATGCAGATTCTTAATTACATGATATTTTACGAAAATATATTCTATGTATCTGGATAACATTTTTGTTTTATATTTTCCTAGATTTATCATTAAAATTTTGAATAATTTTTGTAATTCAAAACTTGTCATAAGGCAAATTAAAATAGGTAGAATTATGTTTTGCTAATTTATATCTTAAAAGCAATATTTAAACAGGATAGATCAGTTTTGTTTTTCATTAAAATATGGAAAATTTAGATTTTCGCAAAAAAGTAGCATTCATCATGAATAATTAATGACAACTTATGCTACAATTAAAAAATGTACTATTATTTTTAACAATTATGGATTTAAAATGTGAGGATAGAACTCTGCAAAAATATTAACGAACTTTATTTCAGAAAGCACTAATTTAACAATGCTCAAAAAATCCGCAGTTTAAAGTGCAAATAAAAGGAACTCTGATAATTTTACCTGCTGTAGTATAATATTTTGAATTTTTTTAAAAACTTTAGTATATATATATATACAGGGGAAATGTCTCTAATATCGCACCCTAGTTATGGCTTAGCCAATAACTAGCGGCAAGACATCAACCGGATCCGCGCCTTGGTTAAGTACGTAGTTGTGTTTAGTTTCTGATATCTTTTTGAAAGTTTTATGCAAAGCAAAAGTATTTCACAACGTCACTTTACAGTGAAAAATCGCTTTTCATAAGTTTTTTCCCTATGAATCTAAGCCTTTTGCTATATCTGAATGAGAAAATAACATTCAAGTAAACAAAGGAAGACTCTAGTTTGCTCATCAAAGGTTCTGACAAGTACACCATATAAAGTAAACATTAGTGTGATAATAGGAAAACTTTTTTCAAACATCCAAAATGCACTTTTTGTAATTTTACTTGTTTTATTTTTTAATTATTTGAGCTTCTAGTTTTATTTGTTATGAAATATCAATAAATCATCTACAAAAATTAAGTGTTATTAGTTAAATTAAAAAATAACAAAAAAAGGTAAACTAAATATATAGAATTTAAAAAAGGGGTGTGAAATAAGGGACATTACTCCCCTATATATATATTTATATATAAGTAATTTTGTTGTGCCTTGTTTTCGATGGTTTTTCTGCATTTAATTTTGGTTTTATGTGTTTTGGTAGCCCCAAATTCGTATTATTTTGCTTTTTCATGGCTAATACGAAGATGAAACCACACATTTCATTTGCAGTTCCAAAGTACTTGGGGCTTGACAATTCTACTTCGGTTCTACAAATTCTATTTGTATTCATTTTATTTATTTATTTAATTTGTTTCCCATGTTCAATGTGGTAATTTTATATTAAATTCAAATGGTTCATATATTGCAATACAATTAATGGTTATATATATATATATATATATATCGTGTGCAATATTAAATCATTAAATTAAATGCAAGTATATTATCCTACTGATTACCAGCCCTCTGAGCACTGATATAAAAATGGCAGCTGTCGAAGGAGGATTAATTTCAATGTGAGTACGGTCCTTTGAAGTTTGGTACAATAACTTAAACAAAAAAATTATTTTGTTTTTATGAGATTAAGCAACGTAAAGAAAAATTATATAAAATACTGGTGTCTAAATTTAGGGAACCGCCCATACATTAACAAAAATGCACCTAGATAAATGGCAGCACTAGGCGCAATTTTTGCGCAACTGTCATTTTTGTGTAAGCCTGAGTCCTAATATTTGTTAGCAGTGTCTAAGCACTAGGCTCCATCGCTAAAAATGGACACTTCTTGTTCTATTCACCGTATTTAGCTAACTTCATCTAATGAGATAGCCACATGGGTTTCTGGAACATATAGCTACATAAGTAAACCTCACAACAAAACCTCCAACTTTCATATCTAATTGAAGACTGATTTCCTTTCTAGTGCGTTATTCTTACATCTGCCAGGCTTTAAAATCAAGTATAACCCACGTGTCTATTTCGACCCACTCGTTCACTGACAAATTATCACAGGCGATTGTTTTTTGTTCAGCATTTTTGCTTCTCACTATTTCGCCTTATTGTTATCCGCATTTGGATATATCAAGTCTTTCTTCTACTATTTCCTTTTACACAAGATAGATTTTTATAAAATACAAAGATATTCATTTTAATCCTATAGATACCATATGTCCATAACCCAAGTAAATAGATGATGATATACAGATAAAAATACATAAGAAAAATAAAACTAATTGACTGAAATTTGTATTAGGCATACATCTCATTAACGCCAGAGACCAGACAATCTATTTAATTTACCAAAATCTTTGTGTAAAATGATAATTTTTTCTAATGATTTTCCCCAAAAGAAATACGCTTCACTCCATAGCCCAGAATTTAAATTCAACGATAAAACCCTCATTATTGCTATTTCTAATTGTGAAACTTTCTCTCTCTTTTTTTTTCTAAATTTATTCTTTAGCTTTCAGCGTCATAATTTTATTTGCAAAATGCAACTTGAAAGGATGGATACGGTTTTAATTTGCAATAATTAAACTTTTATTTTGAATTTAATTTGAATTTTTAAAGGTAACAGAATAAATTTCGACATTCGAAATTCAATTTAACATTAAAATTAATGAGCTAGTCAGAAATGCAGATTCTTAATTATATTTTACGATAACATCTAATTGCATATTTGGTAATATTTTTATTTCATATTTTATAAATGTATTATTAAATTTTCGGATGTCTCTTTTATTTGAATTTATTTTGGATAAGTTAAAATAAATGCATTTTTGGGTTGAGCTCTAAATAAGATTCAATAAAAAATTCTATTTAATTACAGGGCGCAAAGAAGAAATATTATATTAAAAATATTTTCTTATTTGATTTATGTTTATTTAATAAAAAAGAAATCCTACAACCTCGCAGTTATTTATTACAGTGAGTTTTGAATCGTATAAAGTTCAGGGATTTTTTAGATGAATATTTCAATAGATAATCTAGCTAAAAGTAAATTAAAAAACTAAATTATTCCTTAATAACAATCTAATTTAATTATAAATAAATTAATTCGACATCAATGTTTCATTTTTAGATACCTGAGTCATAGAATAATTGTTTCTCAAAATTTTATTTTTTAATTTGACAATGATCTTTTTTTTACTGTCATGTAAAGGAATTTTTGTAAATCGAAAATATCAAGTTTAAAAAATCAGAAATTAGCGAAAATCTGATACTTTAATATAAATGAGATTGTTGGGATTTTTAACTTTTGATAATTTTTTATGTATTTTTTTTATCGCTGAATTCGAAAATTACTTTTATTTATAACCATCACGCAGGATTATTTGCAATTAAATCATTGATAAATTTCAAAGTTAAATGCGAGCCCCTTCCCCGCTCTCCCCACATATCGGTCTCCTGAGCTGTTTAACTGTGAGAATTCTCAGTTTAAGCCAAAAAAATTAAATAAATTATAAAATGAAATACAATTAAATTGAATAGAATGTTTAACATCTATTTTGTAATCAGGTTTTCGTTTTTTTTTCTTTTTAAGTTTCAATTTTATTCGAATGTCGTTGTTAACAAAAGAAGAGCAATTTTAGAGCCAGTGCTAAAATGTTCACAAAAATTCATTATTAAAATTTAACCCTTTGGACTTTGGCTTCGCTTATAATTTCTTTTATAAATTTTATTCAGTTTGCACCATTTTTTAAAAGAAGCTTTCTTCAAGTGCACAATTTCAAAATTGCTCTGATTAACCCTTTCCGGCACAGTGGTATCACTCCGGGCACACCTAACTTTAATTTCAAACTTATAAACGGTATCAAGAATATATATATATATATATAAGAAATATATATTACTTTTATTAAGAAAGATAAATTAAGGCAATCTTAATTTCTAAAAAAACTTTTGTAAATTCTGGTGTCAATCAATAATTTCTAATTTTACAAACCAAATTTATCTGTGCAAGAAAGGGTTAAATAAGGCAAATTTTATTTTCCTTCAACGTTAATACCAAAAGCAAATTTTGAAAGAACAGATGATAAAGGCGCAGCGATGACAACGGAGTGCAAAGTGTTAAAAAAGTACAGCGAACACACGTATTTTATAGTTTCATATTTTCGCTGTTTTCTGACTTTCTGTTTTTGAAATTTACAATTTGCGAATAATCCTGACATGATGGTTAAAAGGGAGTTCATTTTCCAGATTCATTATTCATAAAAGTAAAAGTAAATACTCAAAAGTTAAAAAACAAACCTTATTCTTTATTTGTTAGTGTAAAACTTTTGCTATTTTTGACTTTTTACCCCGAACTTGCGATTTGTTAATGATGTGAAGGTTTAAAATGAAGATAATTTTCGGATTAAGAACTAATAAATACATAAAAACCAATTATTAAAAGTTAAAAACAGATCTGTGCTACTAGCATCAATAACTTTAAAACGGCTCTATTATGTATATAACTTGAAACTTTAACTCAATTTAGAAAATGTATTTAAATCAATCAACTTTTTAAATTAAAATGCAGCTGTTTCTAATGATTTATATGAAACCTAAATAAGACTTTTTCCAAAGCTCCGATTTTAATTTTATCAGTAAAATCCTTATTATTACCATTTCAAATTTATAATTAGGGAGTGGTTTTTATTAAGGCAAACCTGAAGCTTACATTTAGCTTTACAATTCCATTAATTCTTTAATTCCATTTCCAAAATACAATGTGAAAGGATAGATTCTGTCTTGTTTCGTAACATTTTAATATTTAGTTTTAATTTAATTTGAATTTTTAATGTTAATAGAATAAAGTGTAACGTTAGAAAAATAACGAGTTTTTTCTGAAAAGCAGATTCTTAATTAGACTTTATATAAATATTATTGTGTGTGATTGATAGTATTTGTTTAATTTTTTTTATGTTTATAATTAAAATATTAAGCTGCCTGTTTTATTTAAAATTTATCACAAATCAAATTATGTTTTTCTGATTTTTCGTTTTGAAAAAGCAAGATGTTTTAACTTTTTAAAAGTTTCTTTTCGTAAAAAATAGAATTACATTTCACAAAAGAATAGTATTCAGCATATATAAGTAAAGACTAATTATTCTACACTTAAAGTTTTATTTTTAAATCATGCATTTTAAATGAAAAAATTGAAAGAATATTTATGAACGATAATTTACATGAAAATATTTTTAAAATGTAAACATAATAACATTTAATCAGGTTAGCCGTTTTAGTAATGCATTTTGAAAAATTAAGACCTTATTTTAATTTTTTTTGCTTCAATCACGATTATAAATAATTTATTTTGAGAATAATTTCTTACGTAATGAAACATTTAAGGAGATTTAACAGAAATGTTACTGTATGGAGTTAATCAACTTTCTAGTTAAATGTTCTTGATAATGATACCAATAGATGATGGTTAAAAAATAGTGTATTTTGTTATTTTGTGTTTAGTAAAGATGTAGTTTATTTTATTAATACATTCACTTGACACCATATTACATTTTACCAATATTAAAGATATCGAGGACATTTCAAAAATTGGCCAAAAAACATTTTTCTGTTTTTTTTAAAGTTTAATAAAGACTAAAACATACTATTAGTCTGACTAATTACAAACAATTCTATTTTTTAAAACTTTTTTTTAACAAATAACTAAATTTAAAAAATCTAAAAATTTCAAATTTTTATTTAAAATTCATCAACAATTTACCAAACATTAGGGGTATCGAGGACATTTTAAAATTTGGCCAAAACTCATTTGTTTAAATTTTTAAAGTTTAATATAAGCTAAAACATACTATTAGTTTGAATAATTAAAAATGATTATATTATTTTAAAACTTTGTAACAAACAGCTAAATTTAGAAAATCTATTTAAATTTTTGAAAGCCTTCATTTAAAATTCAACTGTTTCCTGATGATTTTTCTCAAAACGAAGATATATTTATCTCTAAAGTGTAGGTTTTACTTTGAACAGTACAACTGTAAATCCCGCCATTTCAAAATAATTGTAGGGTCGGTTTCTCATATTTATTTTCTGTTTAAATTGAGCTTTGAGCGTTCTAACTCTATTTCTAAAATACGATTTTAAATAGATAAATTCTGTTTTAATTTGCAAGGATTACACTTCTATTTTGGATTTAATTTGAATTTTAATAGTAAAAGAATAAAGTTTGAATTTCAAAATTATATTTCTCTTTATAATAGCTTATATCATGAATAAATTGATTTAACA
The DNA here is from genome assembly GCA_964019185.1 of Maratus speculifer. NCBI lineage: Eukaryota > Metazoa > Arthropoda > Arachnida > Araneae > Salticidae > Maratus > Maratus speculifer. The sequence goes on along the minus strand of OZ025289.1, from coordinate 101,270,579 downwards.
CCTATATTAAATTTTACCAACATTATAAATATCAGAGTCATTTAAAAAAAATGAGCAAAAATAATTTCTCTAAATTTTATAGGCTTAATACAAAATAAAACATACCATTGGTCTGAATAATTAAAATCGAATGTATTATTTCAAAGTTTTTTTTTTTAACAAACAACTAAATTTACAAAACCTTCTTAAATTCTCCAAAGTCTTCATTTAAAATCGAACTATTTCTTAATGATTTTTCTCAAATGGAAATATATTTCTCTCTAAAGCACAGGTTTTACAACTTTATATCCACATATTTACCAATTATATCAGGTATTATCGTAAGTTCAAAATGGGGGAGTTTTCTACGTCCAACTACCAAAAAATTCAAAATTCTTTTTCAAAAGATAGCATATAAATATATACACATATAAGCACATACTCTATGTATATTTCAACATGTTTATTTATATTATATCAGTTATTAATATAGTATTCTGTACAATTTATTACATACAATAAATCCAATTCACAAATCCTTATTTTTAAAAAGTAAGCATATTGCATCGAGTCTTTTAAAGTGTTTAAAAATGATGATAATGATAGTTCGAAGTTCAAGTTAAAAAAATAGATTTGTCCACAAAGTATTCTGTACAATTTATTACATACAATAAATCCAATTCACAAATCCTTATTTTTAAAAAGTAAGCATATTGCATCGAGTCTTTTAAAATGTTTAAAAATGATGATAATGATAGTTCGAAGTTCAAGTTAAAAAACCTAGATTTGTCCACAAAAATTGGTCCAGAGAGTCCCAGTATTTAAATACATAAGTTCATATAAGATTCATTACCTTTTTAATTTTCATTACTAGTTCAACGTAGTTCATTTCCTCCATTTTTTTCTCACTTGAAAACGCTTTCGCCTATTTCTAAGGCATCTTCAGTCAAGAATAAACAACTCATTCAGTTTTTCGGTAGAGATTTTCGAAATTTTCCTCCTTTTCTTTTTGCTTGAGATATCAGCTGGCGCCATCTATTATCAATAATTGCATGTGTCATATCATTACATACTATTTTCTCATTTTCTTCTTGTAAGGTTTTTATTTCTATTGCTTCTCTGATCAAAGCATTGTGAAGGCATCCATAATTTGCAATTTTTTCAATCTCTATTGTCTTATTTTTAATCGGAGTTTCTATGTTTTTCCTTGCCAATGCTGTTTTTTGATTATTGTATTTTAAGTCTCGTATATGCTCGCTTAATCTTTCCTCAATTTTCCTTTTGGAAACAAGGTTTTTCCAAGGTTTTTCCACAGGTTTTACTTTCAACAGTAAAACCTTCAATACTGCCATTTCAAATTCACAATTGTGGGTCATTTTTCATATTTATTTTTCGCTTGAATTCAGCATTGAAAGTTATTTAACTATTTCGAAAATGCGACATGAAAGAATATATCTCGTTTTAATTTGTAAGAATTAAATTTCTATTTTTAAAATTAATTTGAATTTTCTTTTGTAAAAGAGTAAATTTTAAAATTCGAAATTAGATTTATCAATATATTAGATTCTTTATGAACACATTTATTTGACTCCAATATTATATTTTACCAGAATTCCAAGCATAAAAGTCATTTAAAAAAAATGAGCAAAAAGCCTTTCTCTAAATTTTATAAGATTAATACAGACTAAAGAATACTATTAGTCTGAATAACTAAAAATGATTCTTTTATTTTAAAACTTCTAGGAATAATTAAAATTAGAAAGCCTGTTTAAATTCTCTAAAAACCTATTTTAAAATTGAATTGTTGCCTAATGATTTTTCTCAAACGGAGATATACAGTCGAGTCTCTCTATAACGAAACTTCATCCAACGAATTTCTATATTTAACGAATTTTGTAAAGGAACGGTTAATTTTTTACATGATTACATTAAAATTAATCTCCATATAGCGAAATATATATCTCCATTTAATGGATTTTTTCGAAAATGTTCTATCATAAGTTCAGAAAACACTTCAAATTATTTGTAGAATAATTTTTTTCGTTGATTTCTGGTTTATATTTCATAGCTACATTCCTCTACCTTATTTCTCATGACCAAAAAAATATATTCAACTTCCCCCCCCCCCCCTCTCCCACAAGGAAAACATCTTTTTGCATGGTTACACTTGACTTTGTTTAAGCCAAGATGATCATGCGTTCTTGGAAAAGATTGAAACATTTGCTTACTAGTGGGGCGATTTGCAACTATCACAAAGCATCCTAAAAGATAAAACTATTCCATTATAGTCTTTGAAATGGTGTTTGTTTCTTGGTTTGGATAGTAAGGCATGAATAAGGGGGAGTTGGAGAAAATTTCCTTTTTCAGCAGGTTTTCATCTACCTAAATTACCTCTCATTACTTTTACAGTTTAGAGAGGATGTTTGTTGTTTGTGGCGACTCGGAGCGTTTTTTGTTGCGAGAGATCATTTGAATGAAGAATTTTTACTAAATGTCATCTTTGTTGTTGTTATCTTCTACTGCATTTGCATAAAATCGCTTCTACTTAAAACACAACTCTCTCTGATAAAGAAATAATTTTGAAAATAATCATTAAGACACTGGGAAAAAAAGGGAAGTGGCGAAAATGTTTGAGATTCTGAAAAAAAAACTCCGTTAAATATTTAAAACAATTCTGTTCCAAAATTTAAACATTAAATGAAAAATTTTTGCCGTTCTCTATTCAACGAATTTTTTGTCTGAACGATGGATTTCGTTATATAGAGACTCGACTGTATTTATTTCTAAAGCGCAGTCTTCACTTTCAAAAATAAAACCTTTATTACTGCTATTTCAAATTTATAATTATAGAGTTCGTTTTTCTCAAATGTTTTTTTAAAAATTTGAATTGAGCTTTGAGAGTTATAATTGTATTTAAAAAAATACATTTAGAATGGAGAGACTCCGTTCTAATTTGCAGGAATAAAATTTAAATTTCTAATTTAATTTGTATTTTATTAGTAAGAAAGTGCAATTTGAAATTCGAAATCGGATTTATCAATATAATTTAATGAGTTTTACAGAAATGCATATTCTTAATTATATTTTGTAAAAATATCTTTTGTAAGTGTTTGACAGCATTTTCTTTCATCTTTGTATGGGTTTATTGCAAAATTTTTGAATTACTCCATTTTCTTTATTTTTTAAAAGAGAAAATAAAATCATTTCCTTTTCTAATTTATCATTTACAAGTAACTTTTAAACAGTATAACTATAAATTTTTAAAAGCTATTATCATAAAGTAGTAAAATTTTATATTTTTGTACAAAAGATTTATATTTAGAATACGTAATTAACGACTAATTATGCTACGTTTCCAGTTTTATCACAGATTTGATATGTGAGGATTGAATTTTGCGTAATGTTTCGGAACTTTATTTTAAGAAGCAATAATTTAATAAAAATGGATTTTTTTTTTTTATTTTAGAATAGACACAAATGAAAATAAATTAATTTTTATTTTCTATTAAATATAAAATGAAAATTGAAATTTGGTTTAGGCAGATATTTAGGGGATGATGCAGTGTAACATTTGCAAATTTCGAATATTTATCTTTAACATTTGTTTCGATGTAATCATTACATAACGTAATAATTTTCATGTATTTTTTGTCTAAAATACATTCATTTATTTTAATCACAAATGATATCATATCAGTTCATTATATTTTGAGATAAATATCTTTTATGAAGATATTAATAGGAATTAGTTAAGGAAGAGTTATTTTATTATTTTACTTTTAATTATATTATGTCTAATTTGTTTTGAAACAAGTATTTCATATTTTAAACATCAGTATCATTGTATGAAATGAGTCAAAATCAAATCACTTAATTTCATAGTTTAAGAGGGCACAGTACCTTTGAAACCACCTCTTCAATTTTGAATAATACTGGTGGGGGCATATGTGGTGTCGAAGTACTTAATTATGGAAATTAAATAAAATAAAAAAAAAAAAGAAACTGTAAAACAGCCTATTTTACTAAAATTTAATTAAAAAAATAACTTTTTAAATCCCTACTACTTTTATAAATATGAATATTTTTGCTTCGATTTCTTTTCAGGTTCATCAGAATATATTACATAAAACTGTGCATGAATTTTTAGATGTACGGGGTTATACATTTAATATGATTTTTTTCTCGTGTATATTAAAAAATGAAGGAAATTTAGCAAACCTCCAATTTAAGTATTAAAAAAAAGAGCTATAAACTCGAATGTTGAATCCATACGTAAAAATGCTGAATACGGCATGGAGAACAAGTAAAAAATATCAAACGTCTATCTAAATTAGCAAAAAAAGTCTATGCATTTATTGAACAAGCAAACTATAACAATATGAACAGGGAGAAAAATCAGCTTAAAGTTTTTATTTATATGTGTAATTGCGCTGGATCCATTATTACAATTAACGACAGCTACAAAATTTACAATATCTCGCAAAATAATAGTCGTATAGGTAAAAATGAGGATTCAAAATATTTACAATTAACTAAGCTTTCAGTTAATATTTTAAAAAAAAATTAGATATATTGATTAATTTTAAAGTACTGTGTCCCCTTATTACAGCTTAAACAAACTATTAGCCCGAATAATTAAAGACGGATCATATTATTTCAAAACCGTTTAACGAGCAACTAAATGCATTAAGTATATTTAACTGTATAAAAGTTTGCTTTTAAAATGAAATTATATCTTAATGATTTTAATCGAACTGAAATGCATTTCTTTCATACATTCAGATTTTAATTTCAACAGTAAAACACTCATTACTGCTATTTTAAATTTATAGTTATTGTGAAGTCATTTTTTTTCCTTTTCCCTTTACCTTTGAGAATTAGAATTCCATTTCCAAAATGGGAGTCGAAGGGATAGATGTTTTAATTTGTTAGAATTGAATTCTGATTTAAAATTAAATTTGAATTTTTAATGGGTAAAAGAATAAAGTTTGATATTCTAAATTAGATTTGTTATTAATATTCAATGAATTATTCTAAAATGCAGATTCTTAATTATATTTTGGGAAAAATCCTTCGTGTGTATTTTATAAAAGCATTTTTTATAATTTTATGAGTTTATTATTAAAATTTTGAATTACCCTTCTTTATCTAAAATGCTTTGCAAACAAATTAAAAGACAGCATTTTATGCTTTCCCTATTTATCCTTTAGGAACAATAGATAAACAAAATTTTCAAAAATTTGAAAGGTATTTTTAATAAAGAAATAGAAAATTTGAATTTTCACAAGAAAAAAAAATAATAATGAACATAGGTAATTACTGATTGATTGAAATGATAACAAAATCTTCTTTTTCTTTAACCCTGAATATGAAACTAGGGAAATCGAAATCTGCAAAACATTTATGCTTAACACTTTCGCTGCCGCTTACGTGAAGATGTGATGATAGTTAATGCCGCACTGTAGAAATGGGTTTTTCCCAGAAGCCGATTTACTTTTTATAACAAAGAATCAGTGAAAGATTTTCCGGCGCCAGTGCGTGACTGGCTATTGGACATCACCCCACATCACGCGCTGGCGGGTATTTGGCCCCTTAATGTTGGCGCCATATCATGCGTTGGCGCGTGATCGGCAGCGAATGTGTTAATGGAGTATTGCAGATGTATAATGCAAACATTATATATTTGCAATACCTTAAGAAGCAATATTTTTTAAGGAACGTCCGAAAGCAAATACAATGAAGTTGAATAATTTTAACTGAATATTAAACACAAAATAACAAAAAAAGAAAAGATCTTTATAATTTTAAAAACGTCTAATAAAGTAAGAATGCAAAAAACGTAAATCTTTTTTGTCAATTTTTTTCTTATTTAAAATAAGACTTTTTATAAAACCGTTAAATGGTACACTTCGTATCTTTCTGTGATAATTTGGTGAAAAATTAATGTGGAGTTGTTCTAGCCTTTTTTTACGACTATACAATAGTTTCTTAAACGATGTAAGCTTTGTTACAATAAATGTCTTCCTAACAAAGTAGTTTTTATTTATATGTTTTCTAAGTTTTTTAGCTGTTTACTATAAGTTTAAAACTGTGCAGAAATACATAAAAGTGAAAAATTACATGAATTTAAAGCATTAAAACTTTCTTAAATTCGATTTGTTGAAGAAAAGATCAAAGTAAGTATTATTACGCAGAAACGGTTGAAAGAAATAGAGCGTTGTTTTCGAAATTTTCTTTATTTTTTTTTCAATTATTCTTCTATTCGTTCCGCTTTGCTTAAAATAACTTTGAAATTCAGTTAACTTAAAAAATAAGCATTGTTAAAGAAATAAGACTGCGCATACTTTGAGTATAAGTTAGTTTAATTGCTGTCATTTCAGTATCCCTTTTCTTGTGTATTGTTCGCAAACAAAAATACAGAAAAAGGAGAACAGTGGAGTAATTAAAGTGAATTGAGGCGAATAAGCCGATGCTTTGAAACCAGAATTAACTGAGCTGTAAAATTAGTTTTTCTTTTGTAAGTAAAGATTTAAACAAGGTAAATTTATATCGATGACAGAAAGAAAGAAATGAAATTTCGTCTCGCATATTTATGCATAAACAAAACTAAAATGCATTGAAAGTCTTAAACATATTTAAAATAAGTCTCATTCAGTTTTATTCAAAAGTTTTATTTTAAATAAATTGGTTTTTACCATGTACAGAGATTGTAACTATGTTTTGTCCACTGTCATTAAATAGATATATTTTAATAATTATTTTAATAATTATTGGGGAAGTAAAACATGATATTAATTTTTGTCAAGTTGTTTTTGAGATTTCACTTTATCTATCCTTTCTTTCAGGTATTAAAAGTTCCAGTAAGAGATGAATTTTTAATGTTTTGCCTGATATTTTTAAACATGTAATGTGAATGTGTTAATTTGAGGGGTGGGGTGGGATAAAAATAAAATTTCGTGATTTTTGTGTAAGAGGGAGTTTAAAAATATGCCTTTTGATGCATAATATCCTATAATTTAAGAGATTTTTCCTTATTCATATTTACTTTGGTAAATTAGCGCTTGACTATAATCTATATTAAAATTTTCGAAAAAAAGGAGATAATTTAATATAAACTCCAGCAAAATTTGCTCAAAAAGTAGTTTAATGAACTCAAACAATTTTACTTATATTTTGTCTTTATTGTGAAACACTGAAAATAAAACAATAGATCTTCAACCAATAATATTCATGAAATCTTGTTTCAATTAATTCCTAGACATCGTTTTTCTGCTTGCTTCTTGGCCTTTAATGAATCCTTCTATTTAGAGTATCTCATAGGTATACACTTTGTCAGAAGTCTGTGTTACTTGTTTCACACACCTCTTTACAGACTGTCCATTTTGGATTTTGCATTGGCTCTTCAACAAATTTTCTTATTTCTGATATTTTGAATTTACAAGTAAGAGTAGGCCCATATACTTTTTCTGACCAGTCTATCAGTTCCAAAAGGGAAGTTGCATTTGAATTTACTGAAAATGTTTTCCTAGGCCGAATCAATAAGTCACTTGGTGTAACATCATCTTCATTCCTTAATTCAATTATTTTCTGGACCCCATATTTTCCTTTCTTTTTGGTCTTGTCTTCCAAATATAAAAAGGTCTGAACCATGATTTCACTAAATGCTAACGACGATTAACGTTAGGTTATTGGCAAAACAATATGTGCTACTGCCTTCTGAGATTTTTGGAGTATCATTTGATGAAGAATGTGGCGACGAGATCCTTCCACACGAGATAATTTCGATTTGATTGTAAACCAGCAGAGATTTTAACGCCAACAATGCCTTCCAAAAGCACTTGTAACATCTTCAAGTTGATTACTTTAAAACAATTTTTTGAAACTTATATGCGACAATTCCTATTTGCAGTCATTAGCTACCGAGAGTGGCTTACAGGATCAATTTCTAATAATGCGAGACCATTTGGATCTATCATTACCTTGTATCCATAAGTCTAATCTGTAGCGAAATCTTTGACAATAGTGGTACTCAATGGAACCAATGACTCGGGAAAGGATATTCTGGCAAATGAGGGTTCTATTTCAAGTTCTGTTGCAGCATCAGGTATGTTGCAATCTTACCACTTCACTTTTTGTTAGACAAAGTTTTTACATCCAACTTTGTGAACAAGTGCTGCTAATGTAGGTCATTAGTATGAAGAACACAAACTAACCAACTTTTTATTGGTTTTGGTCCAAGATTTTGTGTTATCTGTCTTTTCTTCATGTATTGAAACTTCCGGAAGTTAAAGAAATTTTGGTGCTAAATTTTATCACAAGCTAACATGCTCTACATGAAGATAATCATTTATAGATACCATCTGAAATCATAAGATGTCATGTTCCACAATTGACCGCAGTGTGTTCTGGAAAATGCTAAGAACATGTCGTAAAAAATGAAGTAAATCGGATAATTAATGTAATTAGTTGCCGAGATATTTAGAATATTTTTCCCACACTCTTCGATTTTTCATGACCCTGTATTTTATTCAAATTTCAATTGAAATAGGGTAACATCCCTAGTAATTGGGACATTAAGGATTTGCTTTTAAACTTACTTCAATTTTCATTACAAAGAAATAAGATATTTACGTGGAAATATTTTTAAATCAAAGAACGTATGTCTGTGCATCTATTTTGCCCACTAAAAGCAAAAAAAAATTGAAAAAGTTTTTTTTATAAAAATATATTTATAAGAAGTTGCTGAAATCACCAGTAATTGGCACCTAGAGCACCAGTGTATGTCACCTTGTGATCCAGTAATTGGCACATGTTTATATTAAAAAATACTTTAAATTTTCAGTTGGGTTTAATCGCTTTAAATGAATTTACCATAGATGAAGATGCCATATTTCAGGTTTTTGAGAGTAAGAGATCAGCATATTATCCTGAAATGAGAACACTTTAAAACAATACTATATACTTATATTAATACCCGGTAATTGTCATGCTGGGCCAGTAATTGTCATATGAAGCTTTAATGGATTCCAATTACTGATAATATTTCATATTTTCAAATAAAAACAAATGATAAACAAAATTAGTCTATAACTTTAAAAGTACTTCCAAAATAAGTGGTTTAATCTCAAATTCCTTGCGAATTCCTTGTAATTGGAATAGGTGCCAATTACTTGGAACTAGCAAAATTGAAGCACCATTAATTGGCATCTATCATTAATTCAGAAATCCAAATATTTGTGTCGAAAATACTTTTACACAATTAAAGTAACCCTTTTTAACTAAAAAAAACTGTTGTCAATTAAAATATAAAATATGTTATAAATCAGATAATAATGAATTGAAAAGCATGCCTTACTTAAGCCAAAGAAGAAGCATTTGCAAGAAAAATGGCTAATTTGATACAAGCCATAATTGTTTCTCTTTAATAGGCACTATTGTCATCTAGTAGCATAAATCAAAGTGATAATCTTTAACGTAAATGAGCATATAACTGGTATATAGTCTTGCATTTTTAAAAGACTGGATATAAATCTTATTTTAGGACATGTTTGTAGGGTGTGGCAATCACTGGTGCATGCCAATTACTGGGGAGGCTACTCTATATATTTTAATTGAAAATGTGACGCTTAATCCAGTGTAGTAAACTGCTAATTAATATGATTATCATATTTGGAGTTATAAGGATGTTTCTTTTACGCAATTCTGTGCTACTTGATTTCCCGTCGATCAAAAAAAATATCGCCAAACTTTAAGATTAAATATCAATAATATCTTATTTTAAATGTCATATTCATTTAACATTAAACGTGTTACACTTGTTTGTTACGTCATCGAGTGATTTTTAGTTCGACGTTTTATTTGTATATTTATTAATCTTTTTTTAAATTTATTTCTTCTTTCATTATTCAAAATAAAAACTATGCTAATTCGTATAGTTTTCGAGTATTTTGGCAATTTATATAATTTGTCAAAATGGGTCGACGGAATAATCAAGTAGCACCCGCAATTAAGTAATAAAGCAATACTATGTATTTAAAATATTTAAATTTACGCTTAAATTTTATTTTGGAATTGCAATGAGCTTTTTATAAATAGTTTACATATCTTTTATTTTCATATTTTATATTAAGCATATCCATGATGGGTACGACGATTCCTAACGTGTAATTTCATTATTTTTGGATTAACTGTTTTTTTTAAGTGTTTTACTGCAAGTTAGAACCTCTCCAAACATTTGTACCTTTAGTATGTGCGGAGAAAAAAAATTTGTAAAGAACACGGGGGAAAAAAATATACAGTCGGCTCTCGTTAATTCGAATTCGTCAGGACCACAAGAAATGTTCGAATTATGGAAAGTATGAGAGGAAAACATGTTTAAAGGGGAGCTATTACAAAAGAATTAATGTTATAGTATTTTTTTTTTAAATTTATTTCAGCTGTTATCATTAGAATTAATGTTAAATGAATTAATATTAAATTGAAAAATATAAAGCACAAAATAATTAAGGGATCAGGAACATTGGTAGAAGGGATGGAGGTGTTATTGAAAGAGAGACGGGGCATTAAAAAAGCGGATATGAAATGCATGGCATTAAAGGTATACTAGTTCAGAAAAGTTCTGATAAAAATGAAAGAAATAAAGTTATTTCTAGAATCTGAAGTCCGTGGAAATGTAAGGAAAAATGAAAAATTGGAATTCTCGTTAATTCGAATTAGACAGAGTCAAGAGAAATGAGCTCGAATAAATGAAAAATTTTAACATTATTCTGATATTGAAAATTTTATGACTTCATGTTTTGTTCGAATTAAGCAAAGATTCGAATTATCCGATTTCGAATTAACAAGAGTCGACCAGTGGTGCCGACTTATATGGGCCCGTGCGGCCTGAGCCCATCCAATAATTTTGAATCCTAGCATGTCAAATTTTCATTGTTCTATTTCGTTATTTATTTCATTATTAATTTATTACTCATTTTTCTCCCTGGAACAAAATTTATTTTTCCAATGACCGCATGTTTTAATTTTCCGACTGACACCCGTAAATCAAAAATGACTGAAATGTAAATGTTTAACTTTCTGCTATTTCAGTTTGTAGTCATGTTTATGATATGATGATATTACAATAAATATTGGTATCTTTATAAGAAAAAACGCACGAAAATATAATTTTTAAAAATTGCAACTATCTTAAAACGTGATAGCTTGACTTGAAAGTTTTCATCTTTCACCAGCTGTCCACTCTTCAAAGAAAAACAAACTGGTTGTACCATTTTACCAAAATATCTTTGAGCCCACCCAATATTTTTGAGCCAACCCAATGTTTTTCAAAAGTTGGCGCCATTGGAGTCGACTGTATATGATTGTTATCACTTACATTCTGCAACCCGGGCAGAACGAGCTTACACCCTTGTTAAAATAAAGTCGATTTATGGGATTAAACTTTTCAAAAGGTTTTTTTTTAATTTACAATATTGGGTTGTATAGAATAGAATAAAATTAACACCATAAATAACAAAAATTATTAGTTATCTCAAATGAACAACATTAAGAAATAAAAATATAATATTCTTTTTTTACGCTTCACTACAAATTTTTCTGAGTCTCTTTTCAAATCAGGCGTGAAAAACAGACATAAAAGATCATATTAAATTAAAAGTATCTTGAGTCAGGTATTTTTAAAAACATTTTATACGCGGTAAAATTATTTCTGTATCAGGATTTCCGCTTCGTAAGGATATTTCATAATAAATAATTGTAATTATTCCTTAAAAACGAAGTTTTGTCATTTGGAAATTTTTTGATATTATGTCTTTTTTTTTTTTTTTTTTTTTTTTGTTAGAAACTTATTGAATGGAGAAAACAAATTAAGGTTAAAAGTAAGAATTTGTCCGGCGAAAAGAAAAACAAAACGGAAAAAATAAAATAAATAAATAACGAATGAAACGAAAATGAATAAATCTAAACAACTCTAATTTAGTAGGGACGAGCGACCGGTATACTGGCCACTTAAGGTGATTAGAATTCTTCATTATTTCTAACAGTAATTTTTTATTGTGAAGTTTACCTTATTTAATCAAAGGTTTTTGCGATTCTGTTACAGAAAATAATTCTTTGCTTTCTAAGCGACTTCTTTGAAGCCATATTCAAACAACTGAGACTCGTGGAATTTGAGGCAACTGTGACGCCTCATGTAAGAACACTTTACGCTCCATCTGAGCAGATATCGAAACATTCTTTTCTAATATACGAGGTGTAGTCCGAAAATAAATTTCCCCTGGCACCTGTGAACAGAGTTCTGTATGAAAGTCACACAATATAATGAGATATGAAAGAACTCCCCCCCCCGACACAACTTTATTTGTCAACTTAAGTACCAAACACGTTTGTAGAGATGGAAGGTTAAGTTGTGATTTTATAAACATATGACCATTTTCACTAAACAAATCTTTATTTAATTAAACTTATAAAAAGCTCAAATGAAAATATAAATAACTTAACATATGGTAAAAAAATATATATTTAATATGATATTTGACAACCGACCGGCAGCCGTTCACAAAGCGACACTTCATCGATGAAAGCCGTACAACAAGTGCCCATGAAAGTTTCACCAAGTCCTCCAGCAAACTATATTCTTGCCAAAACAACGTCAAACATTCGCCAAATAGGCGGATGTTTTTGTCCCTTTCCTTTTGCTCCGCCAAAACTCCGAATTGAATTATGCTTCAGTTTCCACTTTTGATCAGGCGAATTAACGTCCCCACACGTTAAGCCATTTTTCACACAGCTTGATAAGCTGCAAAAAGCCCTCCAAGAATACATTAGGTCTTAGCATACGGACAAGTCGTTAAACACTTCTTTTGTATGCAAAGCCATGGGTTTTTTCTTGAGAAATTTTTGAATCGTATTAAGCGGTGTGACAAATGTCTCAATGTACTTGGTAATTATATGGAAAAATAAAGATATGTCTCATCTTTAATGTCTCTTTCTATTTTTTGACTTTCACAAACAACTCTGTCCACAATCGACAAGGGAAACTTATTTTCGGACTACTCATCGTATGCCATGCAACCTCTTAAACAGGCCTAATTTTTCAAAATTGTCTTTAGCAGTAGTTCAACCATTTAACGGTTTAGGAAAGAAGAAAAACCTCCTCAATTTTTTGTTGGCTTTTATCGTTATATTTCATGAACGTGAGAAATTGGCATCTTCTTAATATCAATGATCTCATCCAACTGAATGGAGTTATAAGTTTTTCAAGTGTTCTTTAACGCCTGGTACCATTGTTTCCATAATGTGGGATACAGCTGCAAGATTCGAGGTCTTATCGTTGTCTAGATTTGAACCTGGGATTTTGTATGAAAGACGAACGCCAGACCTCAGAGCAACACAATAAATAGTTTTGTTGTTCTGTATCAATGACTTATCATATACTGTTTGCTGAAGTTTTGTAATGAAAAATGATGTCGTTACAAAAAAATTAACTCTTTTCAAGATGATCAAACAGATTTTTCAAGATGGTCAATCACGTCTTTTAAGGTCAAGTCTTTAGGTTTAAAATCTGCTGCGCAAAAGTAATTTTACTTTAGGCAAAAATCCCACATTTATGAGGTATCATTTTTCATACACATAGCTATGGCATAGCGTTGTCTAGATTTGAACCTGGGATTTTATATGAAAGACGAACGCCATACCACAGAGCAAAAGAATAAATAGGTTTGTTGTTCTGTATCAATGACTCATGATATACTTTTTGCGGAAGTTTTGTAATGAGAAATGACGTCATTACACAAAAATTAACTCTTTTCAAAATGGTCAAACAGATTTTTCAAGATGGCCAAGCACGTCTTTTAAGGTCAAGGTTTTATGTTTAACATCTGCTGCGAAAAAGTAATTTTACTATAGGCAAAAATTCCACATTTATGAGACATCATTTTTCATACACATAGCTATGGTATACCTTTTTAAGCTTCCATCGTGTTAATGAAGTCAGTTCTATGTGTACTATGATATGAACTGAAAATAAAAGGAAAATCAAACAATTTTTCACAGTGAATTTTTTCTGAGAAATCGGATTGTAAAATAGGAATGATCTATTATAAAGCCATGATATTTCGCCAAATGTATGCACAAATTACGTATCCTAAGAGAGAAAAACTATATGCTTACAACATTTGTTTAATTTAAGTTTTACTTTTTTTCTTACCACCGATAGATTGAATAAAAATTTACTTAAAAATAACTAGAATAAATTAATATCATACTCATACATATTTATTATAAACAATTTTTAATTTAAACTTATAAAGAAGAAATATTGATTTAAATAAAAGTTTAATTAAGAATCGTTATCACTTTATGCGTACTCCTCCGGTACTCCTATCATTGTATTTATATGTACAACATTCCGAAAATAAAAATTAATTACAGAAAACGTAAGTAGTTTTAGTAAAAGCAGTTTAAAAAATATTTTTATATTCTTTAATCTAGTCTACACTATTTAAATATAGTGCTTTTTTTATTCCTAGTAACAATATTTGTTCTTTCGAATTTTCGCTATATTTACATTTTGATTTTTAATATTTACTTTTAATCTTGAAGTGTAAACAAAGAGAAGTATAACTAAAAATATTTTCGAAAACTTGATGAAATTATTTTTTTATTTTTCAAATGTTTTTATTGAAAAAATGATGTATTTATCAATTTAGTCTGTATTTGGTAAATAAGTTTTAACATTATTTTTATTTATCTTTAAAATATCATAAAATTATATACAGAGTGTCACCGAATTATTAGTAGAAACAATTAGGGAAGGTATACCTGGACAAGTTCAAACTGCCATATCATGCATATTTGATAACTCAAGGGGTGAAAGTACAAGCGAGCACTTTCTGACAGTGTTCTATTAAAAGTTTTCAAGTAATAATGATTTATTGATTATATATTAACACCTACTTAAAAATGGTATAAAAGCCATTAATTTACAAATATTTCGTTCGAGCAATGGTAAATAAAAAAAAAATATATATGTATCGTTAAGCATTTTTCCATGAATATGTCGCCGTAATTTTACCTCTATCCTGACCAATAAGAACGCATTAGCTCTACTTTCATTGGTTCAGAAGATTTTTCATCCTTGGATTAACTTCATATGTGACTTTGCTCCCTAAACGTGTTCTTGAAGACTTATTCTAGACTTACTCTAAACTTATTTTAGAATGCCAGAAACTGAAATTAAAATGGGGTGGGTTAATTAAAATAAATTTAGCTAAACAATTTTTATAGTGGGTGCAATAAATAAAATTGATTTCTGACATCAAACTTCAACGTTCGATGAATCTAAATAACTATGAAAATAATATTTCAAGTTTTCACATATTTTGCGCCGAAATAAACATGCTTATGCTACTTATATTTTTCTTTAGTAAAGAAAAAAAAGAAATTCTGCTGAGTTCCATACAATAAAGCCCAAGAGTACCCCCTCTTACGAACTTATCTATTCCAAGGCCGGAACTATTATCATGCGGCATTAGAGCTAGTTTGGGAAGTCGTATCATTGCTGATAGAAGAATTCCAAATTTGAAGATTATTTATTGAAGTGACTGAACTACAGCTTTAAGCTGGATAAAGCGAGATGATAGATGATAATAGATGAGGAACTCTTATTTGGATTCGCGTAGAAAAAAATCAGGTCTTTATCATACAAAATAATTTGAGTCAATAAGGAGTTAGAATACAACTTCAATGCAATTTTCTTTCTTAATTGTAGTTAATGTTTGACAAATTCGTGCATGTGAGGTAAATTATAGTTAATCGAAGAATTTGTAATCTTTTTTAATTTATTTAATGGCTCCATTAGTTTATTCTTTACTGAATTTTAAGAACAACATTGACAAGACAATTGCCGCAGGGAAACTTTTAAGACACATCTAACAATATTTAATCTTCGCTTACTTTAAAAGTAAATAAATAAATAAATAAATAAATAAATAAATAAATAAACTGTGAAGTGCGTGTATTACTGGCATTCAGAGGGTACCGTACAAAAAATATATGAATTATTAATTGCATTAACTAAAGAAATCGTTGTTAAAATAAAAAGAATTTGTGAAAAATTATAAAACGTAGGGTTGGATTTATCTGTAGATACTAGAAAAGTATAAATTGGTGTATCAAATATAGACCATAGACATATAGACATACATATTTGTGTATCATGTATGTATAGAAAGATCAGCGACGACACATTTTAGAAAAATTGAATTCGACTTATTTTCCTTTCAAAAATTGTCTTATTGAACAATTTTTGATGCTAAGATGGTGGGTGTAATCAGCTTAGTTGTCTAAGCCAGAATGTATTTGGCTTCAAAGTGTGAATCCTCTAGATGAAGAATTTTATGATTGGTATTAGTGACGATTTTCACCAAACAAGAAAATAATAAAATTGATTTCCTGAATTACAAGATTCATAATCAATTCAAGAAGGCTGAACTGAAAAGAAGCATTTGAACCAACGTGTTTTGAATTAGAACAATGGAAAAGCCCGATTTCGTTCTAAACAGACAAATTCGATGAGAAGAACAATGAGAAGATTCTTAGTCTAATACCAATACTGGATCAGGATGACATCTAGGGTTTGTACGGGACGTGGAATTTCATTACCACGAAATTCTTCGGTACCAATATTTTCTAAAAGAAAGCCTCTAATCAAATAAGACGAAATTTCGCGCATTTGAACTGTATTTATTTTCTATAAAGAAATACTGGTATTTCACCTGGGAAATAACGGTACTCGTACCATGGCCCACCAGATCTAAGTAAAGGCCTGTCTATTTGAGATTAATATATGAAGTCTCCCGCCAGAGGACGCTGATACTTTGCCCAAGTTATTCAGACCAATCATGTAAACCCTGAACCAAAACAATGACACGTGTGCAAACATGTGCACTGAACAGAAAGCAGCTTATTCAATGCTAATTTGGGCAGGGTTTGCTTCACGTGGACTTACACGTGGTTCAATGAAATGGTTCAGGGTTTGAAGCTGTTGCCAGCTTCACTTTTTCTGTGGTTTTTCGCGAAATGGCTCGGCCGGTAGTATATAGTCGGCGTTGCCCGTACGCTAATTCGCAAACACTCAACGTCCCAGCGCCCTTCACGCCAACCTCTATAGCCAAGCGCTTTCGGGAGAAAATGAAAATGTGCGTGCAAGTCTGAAGTTCTAAAGTAAGTCTGGAAGAAAAAAGGCAAACGAAGTTTGTAAATATTTTTGAAAAACGTTGATCTATCTTGATTAACTATGCGGCTTATTGTTTCAACTATTATACTTTCATAACGCTAAAAACACGCATTTTAAATTTTCCAGCGTCATCCTAGCTTTTTAACGGTAATCCTATTGTAACAGCATCAGTATTCAACTAGTGTAATCAATAGCACAAGTTGTGTAGCCTGAATTAATATGCTACAGAAAGTAAAAAAAAGATGTCTTTAAATTCTGTAAGCGTATCTAAAATATTCATATAAAGTGGATATAAATATGTGCAATGCAAATTTCAAACTACGATACTAACAGTATTCAAGTATGCACCTCGAAGTTCAATTTTTCGCCAAAGCCCTTGGCTAGAGGAGTTGGCGTCAAGCGCGCTGGGACTTTGAGTGTTTGCGAATTTGCTGCCCGTACGAATCATGGTATCACAAGAGTAAAATCACAATCATGACTTCAGATCATGTGATTTTCGCCGAACCGAGTGGACGAGAAAGCAGTCTTAGGAAGAAGAAAAATGGAAATCGATTGGATGAGCCGGAAATCACGTGACACAATATCTTGACCTTCATTCTAAGGCAGGAGAAACAACTAAGTGCTTTTTCGGCCGGAACTGAAGTCAACCGCGCTACAACCCATGTGCCAGAATCAGCATGCAACTTAAATACAGTTTTCTTTTTTAATTGTAAGTAATGTTTGGCAAATTAGTGTATGTGAAGCGCATTGTACTTAATCGATAAATTTGTTTTTAACAGCTTTTTAATTTCTTTAATGGTTACATTAGTTTGTTCTTTACTGAATTATGTATTCAGAGAACATCGACAAGTCAACTGAAACAAGGAAACTTCTAAGGCACGTGTAAGAAAAATTTAGTTTTCGCTTAATTTAAAAGTAAAAATACAAATAAAAATTAAATACATGAAATAAAATTAAGGAATAAAAAGGTTCATGTATATTTGAATAATTGCATTATTTTAAAGATTATTAGAAGAAATACTTTTTAATATTTCATATTACTTTAGTATTTCAGATTAGCATGATTTTCAAAACGGAAACGAGTAATCTTTGAATTAGAAACTTTGCTCAAAATTATCTTTTCCACTTCTAATGAAGATAATCAAGTCTTGCGTGAAACTACCTAATCTAAAATTCTTTAATCGCATTTTCAGCTTTTATGCTTTAATTAACTATTAAGAGTTGCGTCACACTAATCGACGAATTCATGAAATTGCTTTGAAATTTCATAAGGAGAAAAAAATATGATAGAATTTTTAAATTTTAATGTAATTGAAAGTATAATAAAAAGAGCCATGCTAAAAATATTGTTTAATTATTTATTAAAAATGACATTCATGTATACGAATGAAAATATAAAAGAGAATTTTATTGTTATTGTAGCTGTTAATAATCGTAATCGAAGTTATTATCGGCTGCAGAAAAAAGTGTTATGCATCTGGCAACAGAAAGTTGCTGTTATAAAGAATAGTTTTTATTTTGTTTTTCGGCAGAATGTAAATAAAGTTTCGTGATAATGAAATGACAAGGAAGGTTTTCATATTCGCATACTCCAAAAAATCTGAAAAAATTACAGAACGTTATTCTTATAAGGATATATACGTTTATATATATATATATAAGCAATTCAAAAAATCGAAAGGCAATTTCAAAAAGTACTTTTAGGTAGCTTTCATTACAAAAAGTAAAAAGCTACCTATTGCAGCCGTCCGGAGGAAAGCACTTCCGGAAAATTTTGGTATATTTTCACCGATCATGACCCCCAGACCCCAAAACCACCCTCCGTTCAAATGTTGACATATATATATATATATATATAACCATATATATATATATATATATATATATCTGATTTTTGTCATGCGATAACTAACGTATTTATGAACCGATTTGAATGACACTTGGTATGTACATAGTACATACAAATGTCTCGACCGAGTTCGTTGGTCAGCATCATCCGCCATTTTGTTTCAAAATGGTGGCCATTTTAAATTTTTTAAAAAATTTAAAATTTAAAATTAAATGCGAAAAAATTAAAAGTTGAAAATTATTTTCCTTTTACGTGTTAGAACTTAAAACAAAGATTCCAGAACACTTTTTATTTTGTCTATATCTTAAAAAATGATTGAGTTATAGCACTTTGAATTTTTCTTATGGCTGACATTTTGAAATGATCTGATTTTTGTCACGTGATAACACGCGTATTTATGAACCGATTTCAATGAAACTTGGTATGTACATAGTACATACAAATATCTCGACCGAGTTCATTGGCCAGCATCATCCGCCATTTTGTTTCAAAATGGTGGTCATTTAAAATTTTTTAAAAATTTTAAAACTTAAAATTAAATACGAAAAAATGAAAATTTGAAAAATATTTTTCTTTTACGTGTTAGAAATTAAAACAACGATTCCAGAACACTTTTAATTTTGTCTATATCTTACAAAATGATTGAGTTATAGCACTTTGAATTTTTCATATGGCTGACATTTTGAAACGATCTGATTTTTGTCACGTGATAACACGCTTATTTATGAACCGATTTCAATGAAACTTGGTATGTACATAGTACATACAAATGTCTAGACCGAGTTCATTGGTCAGCATCATCCGCCATTTTGTTTCAAAATGGTGGTCATTTTAAATTTTTAAAAAATTTTAAAATTAAATGCAAAAAAATTAAAAATTGAAAAATATTTTTCTTTTACGTGTTAGAACTTAAAACAACGATTCCAGAACACTTTTTATTTTGTCTATATCTTAAAAATGATTGAGTTATAGCACTTTGAATTTTGCTTATGGCTGACATTTTGAAGCGGTCTGATCTGAACGATCCACAATGTTGCTTTAAAATGGCATACACTTTATGATATCGTGGAATTTGGTGACTCTCTAAATCGCTTAAAATAAAACCAGGTTGAATAAAAGATGACTAATTTCTAAAAATTCCTATTAATATTCAGTCTTGACAAAAACTAGTTTCAATCTTATAAAATCACTAATTTTATAAGATTATTTCCACTAATTTGAGCTTAGTATTTTTGAACAATGTAACTTACCTTAAAATAAATAAATAAATATATAAGTATATGAAAGCTACCTCTTCCTCCCGGCTTTGCCGGAAGGACTTTTTTATATCAATAACGCCTTAAAGGAGAACCGTTTTATGTTCAACTTGTTTAGGTAAATTAAATAACTTTGATTTCGTCAGTTTTATTTTGCTTTAAATACAAATTTGTTATATCGATTTTTATATGAATTTATATTCAAATTTAACCATCAAATTTGAGATTTAAAATGAAATTCAAATTTAAATTAATTAAAATTGTTTCAAGTTCAAAGTCCAGTTGACCATTGTCAATTCGATTTTGTTGCTATGGAAACATCTGGCTTTTGTTTTTGAATAAGCTTAAGTGTATGAAAATAATTTTTTTGAATATGAATTTTTTGTGTATGAAAAAATTTGTTTCAGAGGTAAATTAAATAACCACAGTAATGAGCAATATATATATATGCAATACAAATATATATATATAGGTATATACATATATATAATGTATTAGACTCTCTCATGGTTTATGTTTAAATTCATCAAATACCATTTACATGCATTCTAAAAATCCAAAAGCTTTCTGTTGCATTAAAATCATTTGCTTTTGGCGGAGAAAATGACTGTTCGCCAAATTGCGTGACACTTTCGTCTTTTCACGCCAAACATTCGAAAATATTTTATTTTTTTACAGGTTTTTTTACTGTAATTGTTTGCCGATAATTTTAACTGGTTCTTTATTACAAATTAACAAACAAGTTCAATTAGTATTTTTTTTAAATTCCAAGCATGCCCAGCATGGAGACCTTCCTTGTGAGTTATTGTTTGAAGTTTATAATTTTGAAAAATAATATTATAGTAAATGACGTAATTTGTAAATATTTTTAGTTTTTTTATGAACACGCAAAAGCCTTCAAAGCCGCATCGCGCCTACAGTATTATTGTTGCATTCATAGGCTCAGTTTACAGGGCTTCCTCAGGCGACTATTTTTTTTATTCGGTTTTCACGAGTATTTTTTTACGCTAAATTTTGAAGTTTATTTCTTTTGAAAATATTGCCAAAGTATATGTTAAAGATTTCTGTTTTGAGAGAGAGGTGCCTGTTAAAATTAAAAAAATAATAGTCATCTGTGGCAGCCCTGAGTTTAATGAGAGCAACATACCTAAACTCAGAAATATACACATAATTTTATTTTGACCGAAGTAAGTGATAACTGTGTATTTATGGAATTTTCTAAAAAATATTTGTTAAGATAGTTTAAAGATCTACTGTAAGTATATATGTAAAAGAATAAAAAGCTAAAATTAAAAAATATGTATTTTTTTACTAACGAAATATTATCATATGCCAAAACTGAATATTTTTTCATCATGAACAATTCATTGGTATTTAATAAAGATTATAAAAAATAATAATATTTTTTTACTGTTTGTACTAAAATAAAACATTTCGAACAACATATAATGTAATTTTGTTGACACATTAACAAGTTTATTTAAATCAATCACTTTCACCTGTAAATAAAAAACAATAACACTGATTTTTCTATGCTTTAAAATCAAATAAAGATATCGCCATATTACTTTATTAGTTGATGATATACAGTGTTGAATTCAGACATTTTTCTTGGGGAGGGATTTCTGTGACTCTAAGGGAACATTATGGAATCTCTTCGGAGGAGGGAGGGGGGTTGCACTTTTTAACCATTGAAATACAAATCTCAAATCTTTCGGGGGGAGGGATATTGAATTTAACTCTGAAGATATACATATTGTCATTCCTTATTTTCTTCAAATACAGAAGATTGTTTGCACTGTATGAAAACGATTTTCATAGTCAACTTCTATGTACTAATTCCACACATCTCAGCCCGTTTTAGATATTTTGACTAGTTTCGATCCTTGGTCATTTCTCTGGTTTAACATTTTTCTGATAATATTAACTTTTTTCTTTCAGAGCCAAAGTATTTATGTTGATAAAATATTAAAATGATTGAATGGCACCAATATTTACGAACATATTTATTGAAAATAAATAAAACTTTTTCTTCAACTACGCTATAGAAGCAAAATTTTATTCCAAAATTCTGACTTCAAAGTGACATTTAGGCATTAAAACTAAATGGAATACATAATATCACACCGTCCTGTAAAAGCTTAATATCAAACATATAAGAAGATTTCAATATTGTGAAAAAGTCCGACGCATCAGTTCAACCGGAAAGTTTTGCCGAATAATGTTATTTCACGTCCACTTTTATAAAATTCAGATTTCCTTATTGCCACCATTTTTTTGAAACAGTAACATTCCCCTTATTTTCACCTTAGCCCTTTTGCGACGGGGGCCTTTTTACGAAATTTTTAATGTTTTGTCACCGGTTTTTAAAAACTAAAGATTTGCACCTTATTAAATCGAGAAAATGCTCTGATTAAAAAAGGCACATTTTACAGTAAAATTTCACTGGTGTAGATAAACAAGAATTCTTAAGCTTCGTTGCGTCACATATACATGTCGCTTGTCTCCAAAGGGTTAATGTGAAACTTGAAAACTATCTAAATTTTATCATTTCAAAAAAGTGATGCGAATGAAGAAATATGAATTAAAAAAAAAAAAAATAGGCGTGAGATAACAACAGCATAGTTGCCAACCTGACAATTATTTGGATATCAGTAAAATCTTACAAAAATATTCGATTTCTTTAATTGCGTAAATTTTTCGATTCTATAAAGCAAGTATTTCTTTATAAAAATATTGGTATGAGAAAAACCGGGAAGTTGGCAACTATGCGACAGAACATCCCAGTTGTTGTCTGATATTTTATTAGAAAAATGTGCGACGAATTGTTTTCAAAAAGATCAAGACATTCATAGAAAACTGAAGGATTGGAAGTTTCAACCGATGTTCACAATGTGTTCTGTAATTATAATAAACCAAAATAAATAAACCGGATGATTAAGTTTTCGTTACTCTTTCACTCGTTATGGAACAGTCCTGTAGCTTCAAAATTACCCTTTCACGTTTGATATCGATATTTAAATAATAAGCATTATTTTCGTATGAAAATTCATTTAAAAAGATCTTTAGGCGAAAAAATTAAAAGTAATATCTACACACTAGAATGTCAGTTTAACAAAGATAATTTGAGTTGGTGAAAAAAAATTCTATTAATCTCATTGAAAAAATATTCAATTTAACGAATTTTTCAATAACACGACTTCAACAAGTACTCTCCAGAGATTCGTTGTAAAGAGATTTTACTGTATTTCGAAATTTTGTATCTATTAATGAGGTCAACCATTAAAACCCCAGCTATTCTGTTAAATTTTTATTTCAAAATATATATAGTCGATATTTAAAAATATTTTCAATAAGTATTGATCGGAAAAGTCTGATAAATACACTTTTATTGTTGGTTTTTCCACAAGATTAAACTTTGCATACTAATTGTACTTTGAAAATGTGTTCCTCATTAAAAATAGAGGCTATTTTAAAAAAAACCTCGCTAATTTAATGTATGAGCTTTTTCTTTATTCCCCGTTTAAACAAAATTTCATTTTTACTTTAACATTTTCACCACGTTACTTCTTTAATCTGTATTAATTATTTCAAGTTTTCCAAAATTTATTTAAAGATTTCCATCATCATCTTTTTCTCTATTCTGATACCTTTGTTGGAATTTCATGAACGTCGATTAGTCTTGTGGAGCTTTCGATACTTAATTAAACCATAGAAGGCGAAAACGCGATTAAAGAATTTAAGATTAGGTACTTTCATGCAAGACTTCATTATCATTATAAGGCGACGAAGGGAAAGTTTTGCATAAAAATCTGCGATTCAAAGAGTATTCGTTCTGCTCTCTGCATTTTACGCCGCTATAAAAATAAAACTTTTGAAAATGGCTCAAAACTTGAGTATTGTTATCCGAAATAGAATTAAATATTAACTCTGCAATTCATACACAGAATCTTCCAGAGCACTTTTCATTTTTCATATAGTGCAAGAAATATAATGTAATAATGATTTGCATAAATGTGCATGTATTTTGTATGCGATATATTTCGAACAATACATTGGATCAAGCTTCTATTTGGACAATTTATTATAAGCGTATAATAGCAAGATCTGTATAAAATTTCGTAAATATCGGCCGAGGTACTGAAAAGCATTTTAGGCAAAACCCCTTCTACAAATTAAAAAATTAACATTTGTTCAAAAATTGTATAAGCATACTTTATAATAGCTGACTAACTGGTGCGTCGATCTATGTCTATTTTAAAAGTATGAATTTTATACGGTGTCTGGTAGCCTCAGTTGAATAGAAGGCTACTTTATGAGAAAACGTGCTTTATTATTTTACTTTTTGCATTACCTATAGGGTTTCTGATTCTAAAATTGACTGACTTTATATTTTGCATAAAAATCCGCAATTCAAAGAGTATTCATTCTGCTTTCTGCATTTTACGTCGCAATAAAAATAAAACTTTTGAAAATGGCTCAAATCTTGAGTATTGTTATCCGAAATAGAATTAAATATTAACTGTCTCCTTTTATTTTTTTCACCAATCATTCTGATTGTTAAAGTTATCATACGAATTGAAATTTTCCAGTTGTACGAAAAAATATCCAAACCAAGATTTGAACCTAGAACCTTGGAACCTTTAAATTAAATTGCCGATTATCTACCGATTGAGCTGCCTAAGACATATTTCGATCAGATAATTTTTCGGCAATAGCATCTGGTCTGCTATGTTGACAGCTCAACAGAATGTACCGCAAGTAATGTAATTCCATTAAACGATGGGTAGTAGGTGTATTTTTAAATTGGATTGGAAAAGATCACCTGTATTAATATGATGTGATGATGATCTTTGCAAATCAATATGAGTGAGGAATAAATAACTGTGTATAAACGTATCCATTGTTTAATGGTATTCCATTACCTGCGATAAATTCTGTTGAGTTGTGTACATGGCAGAACAGATGCTATAGTCAATACTGCTCTTTCTGCAAAAAGGATCCGAGAAATTTACGGCAAAAACTGCTGGCAGCAATGTTGACAGCAGTTTTTGCCTTAAAAATTGCAGTAAAATTAGATGTAAAATTTTTTATTACATCTAATTTAACTGCAATTTTCACGGTAAAAACTGCGAGCAACATTACTGCCAGCAGTTTTACTGTAAATTTAACGTTTTATTATTATTATTATTATTATTATTATTATTATTATTATTATTATTATTATTATTATTATTATTATTATTATTATTATTATTATTTACAGTGCATCTGAGCAAACATGCCTTGCCAGGTAGCGCAACTAGTACAGCAATGGTTCTGTGTAATTAAAATCAAAGGTTCTGTGTTCAAATACCGGTTCGGGCATTTTCTTCGCTCAATCGGAATAATTCAATTGGTATTAAATCTTCCGTTTACACATATAATCTTTCGGAGAAATTATCATTTTTTATATAGTCTACGAAAAATATAGTAATTATGAGTTGCATGTGTCTGTGTCTCTGAAAATGGTAAATCTCAAACGGTACATACGATCGAGCTTCCATTTTTGTATTATATTTATAGGCTGTATACTCGCAAGGCTCATATAAAATTTCGTAAAAATCGGCTAAGGTACGGAGAGGTATTAAGGCAAAGATCTGGTCGAAAAGTAAAAATTAAAATTTGCTCAACAATTTTAAAAAACATACTTTATAACAGCTGACTAACTTGACTATGCTTGTTTTAGAAAAATGAGCCATATCAGTTGAACAGAAAGTTACTTCGTGAGAAGACGTCTTTATTGTTAGCTTCAACTTCGTTATTATATTTCATTACGTTTAAATGTGCATTTTTGTGGCTTCATAATAAAAATGGATTCCATTTAACTCTATATCAGATATACTGATTTAGATATATAGCTTTTTAAAAATGTTCAGGGTTTCTCGGACCATTTTAGAAGTATAGAAGCATTGGTTATAGCTGTGAAGATAAATTAAAAAAAAATATGTTGCGTATAGCTGCCATTTATATATATATTGTTTTGGTAATCTATTAAAAATACTCAAAAAGGTTGAGAGACTCAACTTTGCTAAGTTCTAAATGCAAATGTGGCTTAATAATAAAAATAGATTCTTTTTAACCCATTTAACTCAATATCAGATATACTTATTTAGATATATAGCCTTTAAAGATGTTTAGGGTTTGTCGGACCATTTTTGAAGTATAATGGTTATAGTTTGAAGATAAATTTAAGAAAGAAAAAAAATGTGCTGTTTATAGCTGCTCTTTTTATATATAAATTGTCCTGGTAATCTATTAAAAATACTCAAAAAGTTGAGAAACTCAACTTTGCAAAGTGCTAAATGCAAGTAATAAAAATATTAATACATTGGCTTATAGAAATCATTAAAAGCTTACATATAGTAAAATTAACCACATTTAATTAAGCATTATTTGTAAATATAACAACTCTGTTAATAATTATTTTCTCAGGGCAAAAAATTAAGTAAGCTTGTATTTTGCATTTGCTTTTTAAGCAAATGATTACTTTTATGTATGTACAATTATGTAACATAAATTAAGTGTATTTACAAGCAGTAAGGGAACACCATTGGTTTTAACTTCAAAACCCATGAAAAATGATTTTGGCCAAGATTTTACCTCAAATACGCTACGGGATGACAAATTAAGTATTTAATACATTTTAAAATCATTTTCTGTTCGCTAATTAAGATTCATATAAAGCACAAATAAATATACTAAAAATAACTTCCAGGTGCAAACTTACAATATAAATTTATTTAAACTACATTAAATAACTGTAAATACATTTAATGTATTTTACACTTAATACATGATGTATACATTTAATTATACAATATATACATACAATTTTATACATAATGTGTACATTTAATTAAATTATAAATACATTTAATGTATTTTAAATAAATTTACATTATATGTTTGCACTTGAAAGTAATTTTTAGTACATTTATTTGCGATTCATATGAATTTTAATTGTGTAACTCAATGTGAATTTTGCACTATAGTTATAATTTTCATTTATCCCCAATCAATTTTGTAGGGAAAATAAACAAGGAAATGTAACAGAATATGCATAATATTATGGCGACCAATTAAGACGCCACACTACTAACTGGAAAAGACCCGGATGATAATGTAAAGTCTTTGGGGGTGTTCTTTTGAAATATGTCGCTCAAATTTTAATATTTTGACGTGATTTTTTTTTGCATAGGATAGCTGAGGACGATCCATAACCAGCCTAGTTTTTACTTTTTCGATTTTGGTTTCAGATTTTTTTAAAAATAAATACTTTAACTTTCAGAACCAGTTTGAAGCGGTTATGAAACTGAAACTATTCTAATATAAAAAGAGTATAACCAAAATCAAAAGAGTAAAAACTAAGCCGGTTTTGGATCGTTCTTAGTGTAGCCTCTTAAGCATTCGTCAAGTAGATGCAACGTCTCCTGTTTCAAGATCACTTTTAAACCATTTTTCAATCGATTTTCTACGGAAAATTACCACGAAAATGTGACGCAGTATAAGTAAAACAGATTGCCATGATATAATCAAGTATTAGATGCTCAAGAAGCAACGCCCCAGATTAAAAATTTAAGGTCCGGTGTTTTTCTTTCTTTTCAGTTTTTGTACATATTGTTTAAATAATAATTATTTTTCATTAAAAAGATTGAACAAGAAAAAGGTTCTGTTTGGAAATTTGATAGTTTAACTAATTGATTTTAATGTGCATAAGACTTCAAAAGCTGTGAAAAAATCTCAATTGTTGTTGTCAATGCTGAAAGTTCAGTTCAAGTTACTCTATTATTCTGCTTTTACTTTCTCCTATCATCAATAGAAGAAAGTAATGTAATCGAAAATATTGATAGAAGATAGTATTGTTCCGGTTTTTGACGGATTTACACATTTTAGGGATCAAAGATTACAAAAATTATGTTTTTACAAAATGTCTGTCTGGCCGTCTGTCAGTATGTCCGTGTGTCGTCATTATATCATCTAAAAGTGTAGGAAGATATGATCCGAATTGAACCAAATTTTTTGTGTATGTCTTTTAGCTATGACCAAAATGTACTTATGAGATAGTGCCACTTTCACTAGTTTTATGATATTTAGGTATTGTATACCAGTTTCCCTTTTCTGTAAAGTAATATCTGTGGAATGTTAATTTTTCAAATATATACTCTTTGAGGATTAAGAATTGTCGGATTTCAGTCATTACAGCATTTTAGTGACAGAATTAAATTATCCATGACAGAGATAACCGGAGAGATATTAAAATTATTCCCCAATCATTGATTTAATTCTGAAAAAAAAAAAAGCTTAGATAAAGTTAATCTAGTTCATGGAAGTTTAGTTAATAAAAAATTCTTTAAAGGATGCATATAATTTTCATTTTATTTGCTTTTTTTTACAGCAGTCAAAAAGAAATTGTATTAAAAATTCAAAATATCATAATCTTTTTGTGTATTATATAGTGAATTGATTCTTTTAAAGACTGTATTTTAAAATAAAAAGGCTGAAGCCTTAAGAAAATCGATTTAATGTATCTTTTATTATAGCACTCTGGTAAACTTTACTGTCACGAAATTTAAAGATTTCTTTCCTGATTTTATATACAGCTCATATTCAAAATATTAGAATAATTACCTTTTTTTTAGAAATTGAAAATATCGCTTGGTAATTTAATGTCTTTTAATGAAAATATGCAAACGATATTTTTATTAAGAACTTATTGTTGATTAAACTTACTTGTTATCTTAAATTTAATATCATTTTTGAAAAGATTAATTGCAAAAAAATTATTTTGAAAAGTCAAAATATTAGAATATTTATTCAAGTGGTTCAAAATATTAGAATATTTCACATTAATTCTCCTTTAATTATTACCAATTCTTAACTGGTGGCATCATTGATTAAATTCAGACTATTTTATTTAAAATCAGTATTCTTTTTTGCAGTTTGTTTCTTTTTCGTCTTAAAATGGGCCGTGTGAGTGATATTCCTGAATCTACTAAACTTCGTATGGTTGATTTGTATCGGCACGGTAAAAATCAATGTTTTATAGCGAATTATTTACATTGTTCGCAATCGAGCGTTAGTAAAATACTAACACAATATTCAAAAATTGGAAAATTTCAAAATAATCGCCGAAATGGTGGCCGAAAACCAAAAACATCTGCTAGAGATGACAGGAAACTGAAGCGTATAGTTAAGAAAAACCGTTTTAAAAGTGTGCGATTCTTGCACCGAAAATGGAAAGAAGAAGGAGTTGAAGTTTCTACATCGACAACATTAAGACGTCTCCATGAATTTAAATTTTAATCTCGTGTACCGAAAACAAAACCTCTCATGACTGCAAGACAAAAGCGTATAAGATTGAATTGGTGTAAATCAAGAAGTTTATGGAGCAATGAAGATTGGAAAAATATATTATTTAGTGATGAAAGTATGTTTTGTGTTTCATATGGTAATCAAGGTATTCGAGTTTGGAGAATGAAGCAAGAAGCATTTGATAAAGAATGCCTTAAACGTTCGTAAAATTTGCTGCTAGTGTCATGGTTTGGGGTTGTATGAGTGCAGAAGGACCTGGAAAGTTATGCATCATCTACGAATAGGTTAACTCTCTGATATATCAAGAAATTTCAGAATATTACATGATTCCATCATCAGAAGATTTATTTGAAGATGATTTCATCTTTCAACAAGATTTAGCGTCCCCGCATATCTCGGTGTCAACTAAGAATTGGTTCCGCCAACGCAACATTAAGGTACTTCCTCGGCCACCAAATTCACCAGATCTTAATCCCATCGAAAACTTATGGTGTATAATGAAGAAAAAACTTCAAGAAAATCCTCCTTCAAGTAAAATTGAGTTAGTGGCACGTATAAAGTCTATTTGGGCTAATATTGATAGAAATGTTTGTAAACACCTTGTATATAGTATGCAAGATCGATTGTACGCTGTTATGAAAGCTAAAGGGGATGCTACAAAATATTAACTACCATTTACTTCATATTCATAAGGTAATATTGTTGCGTAAAATAAAATATTCTAATATTTTGAACCAATCTAAATTTTATCCTAATATTCTGGTGTGTTTAAGGAAGCTGTATACCTAATTTATTGTGCTGTATTTTATATTTTATAAATGTTAAAATCTTATCTAAACATTCCAGATTTAATTTATAAGAAATTTAATTGCATTTACTTAGTATAAAAAATAAATAAATGACAAATAATTTTTTCTTATTACTTTTTCTCAATTATTCTAATATTTTGAATATGAGCTGTACTTCATCATACGATTTCTTTTACAAAGAAAATAAATTCCTAACTTTTGAGTAGTGACATTCTGCTACAAAAATGGCATAGTTACGCAAAGAATTTTAAGTCGGAAATATAGATTTCGAGACTTTTATATAAAAAAAAGATAAATAAATAATAAATAAATAAAAATCTATACACTTAGAAGTAACTGGCATCAAAATTTAATATTTGTCTAGCCTTTTTTTTAGATTTTTGTCATCTTCAAAATATTCAGTCAAATATTTATAAAGCTCTATGGAAAATTTTCTAGTTGAAAATTACGTCAAATGACAGAGATTTACGAGTCAAATTCGAAATATATTGAAAACCTTTTAAACGAAAAATGTGTGATTATTTAAAGAGTTTTTTTTTTCGTCGGCATTTTAAAATATTTTTTTTAGAAGCTAATGTCATTAAACAAAATTTAATTCTTAAACTTGTTGATTATATAGAAGCTGAAAAAAATTGAAGAAAAACAAAATTAACTTTCAAAGAATGTTTATCTAATATTAATGATTTATGTGAAAAATACTATTTAGATAAAAATATGCACATTTGATTCTTTAGTTACATGAGGATTATAGTAGCAAATTATATAAAAGTTTCATGTGGTGTTTATGACGGCAGAAATAATCATAATTATTCGAAGAGGTCTATGAAAATTAAATTATCAAAAAATAATAAAAAGTAAAAAGTAGTATAAGGTTTAAGAACCATTGATAAAAAGAAATTGTGTAAAAAATTCATAATGTATTTACATAACATTTGATGAATTGATTCTTTCAAAGATTGTATTTTGAAATAAAAAAGAAAAGAAGAAGAAAATTAGTTTAATGTATCTTTTATTGTTACACTCTGCTAGACTTCCGTTTTACTGTCGCGAAAGTTAAAGATTTCTTTCGAAATTATATACTTCATCACACTTTTTCTCTTCCAAAGAAAAACAATTCTTAACTTTTGAGTAGTGACATTTTGTTACAAACGATACATAGTTTCACAAAGAATTTTTAAGTCGGAAATATAGATTTTGAGACTTTTATATATACAAAAAATGATAAATAAATAATAAATAAATAAATAAAAGTCCATACATTTGGAAGTAACTGGCGCCAAAATTTAATATACATCTAGCCTTTTTCGTTAGATTTTTGTCATCTTCAAAATATTTAGTCAAATATTTATAAAATTGTATGAAAAATTTTCTTGTTTAAAATTACGTGAAATGTCAGAGATTTACGAGTAAAAGTTGAAATACATTGAAAACTTTTTAAACAAAAAATGTGTGACAATTTATAGTGATTTTTTGGTGATTGTATTTTAAAATATTTTTCAAGAAGATAATGTCATTTAGCAAAATTTAGTTCTTAAACTTGTTAATTATATTAGAGCTTAAAAAGAAATTGAAAAAAAACAAAATTAAGGTTTAAAAAATGTTTTTCTAATATTAATGATTTATGTGAAAAATACTATTTAGATAATAATATGCAGATTTGATTGTACAGTGACATGATGACTATAGAAGCAAATTATATAAAAGTTTGATGTGGTGCTTACAACGGCTGAAAGAATAATTCGAAGAGGTCTATGAAAATTAAATTATCAAACAATAATAAAAAGTAAAATGTAGTATAAGGTATAAAAGGCACTGATAAAAAGAAATTGTGTAAAAAATTCATAATGTTCTTACATAATATACAGTGAATTGATTCTTTCAAAGACTGTGTTTTGAAATAAAAAGACTGAGGCCTTAAGAAAATCAGTATAACATATCTTTTTATTGTTATACTCTGGTAGACTTCCGTTTTACTGTCACGAAAGTTAAGATTTCTTTCGAAGTTATATACTCCATCATACTTTATCTTTTCTAAAGAAAAACAATTCCTAACTTTTGAATAGTGACATTCTGTTACAAAAGAGACATAGTTTCGCAAAGAATTTTAAGTCGGAAACATAGATTTTGAGACTTTTATATAAAAAATGATAAATAAATAATAAATAAATAAAAATTCATACACTTGGAAGTAACTGGCATCAAAATTTAATATTTATCTAGCCTTTTTTTAGATTTTTGTCATCTTGAAAATATTTAGTCAAATATTTATAAATCTGTATGGAAAATTTCCTATGTGAAAATTACCTCAAATGTCAAAATTTACGAGTCGAGAAAAACTTTTAAACGAAAAATATGTGATTATTTAAAGAGGTTTTTTTGCGACGGTATTTTAAAATATTTTTCCAGAACCTAATGTTATTAAACAAAATTTAATTCTTAAACTTGTTAATTATATTAGAGCTAAAAAAATGAAGAAAAACAAGCTTAACTTTCAAAGAATGCTTAACTAATATTAATGATTTATGTGAAAAATACTATTTAAATAATTATATGCACATTTCATTGTATAGTTACATGATAATTGTAGTAGCAAATTATATAAAAGTTTGATGTGGTGCTTATGTCGGCTGAAACAATCATAGTTATTCGAAGAGGCCTATGAAAATTAAATTATCAAACAATAATAAAAAGTAAAAAGTACTATAAGGCATAAGAGGCGTTGATAAAAAAAAAGTGCTAAAAATTCATAATGTTTTTATGTATTATGTAGTGAATTAATTCTTTCAAATACTGTATTTTGAAATAAAAAGACTAAGGCCTTAAGAAAATCAGTTTAACGTACCTTTTATTGTTACACTCTGGTACACGTCCGTTTTAATATCACGAAAACTAAAGATTTCTTTTCCAAAATTATATACTTTTCCAAAAAAATAACAATTCTTAGCTTTTGAGTAGTGACATTCTTTTACAGAAGAGACATAGTTTCTTAAAGAATTTTAAGTGGGAAATATAGATTTTGAGACTTTTATATAAAAAAAAATGATAAATAAATAATAAATAAATAAAAATCCATACACTTGGAAGTAACTGGCATCAAAATTTAACATATTTCTAGTCATTTTTTTTTAGATTTTTGTCATCTTTAAAATATGCAGTCAAATATTTATAAAATTGTATGGAAAATTTTCTATTTTAAAATTATGTCAAATGCCAGAAATTTACGAGTCGAAGTTGAAACATATTGAAAACCTTTTAAACAAAAAAATGTGTGAATATTTATAGTGATTTTATTGTGACTGTATTTTAAAATATTTTTTTAGAAGATAATATCATTTAACAAAATTTAGTTCTTAAACTTGCTAATTATATTAGGGCTGAAAAAAAAATTGAAGAAAAACACAATGAACGTTTAAAAAATGTTTATCTAATACTAATGATTTATGAGAAAAATACTATTTAGATATAATATGCAGATTTGATTGTATGATGATTATATTAGCAAATTACATAAAATTTTGATGTTGTAGCTATCACGGCTGAAACAATCATAGTTATTCGAAGACGTCTACGAAAATTAAATTACCAAACAATAATAACTGTGAAAAGTAGTATAAGGCATAAGAGGCATTGATAAAAAGAAATTGAGTAAAAAATTAATAATGTTTTTACATAATATATAGTGAATTGATTCTTTCAAATACTGTAGTTTGAAATAAAAAGACTGAGGCCTTAAGAAAATCAGTATAACGTATCTTTTATTGATACACTCTAGTAGACTTCCGTTTTACTGACAGGAAAGTTAAAGATTTCTTTTTCCGAAATTATATATACTTCATCATACTTTTTCTTTTCCAAAGAAAAACAGCTCTTAACTTTTGAGTTGGGACATTCTGTTACAATAGAGACATACTTTCTTAAAGAATTTTAAGTCGGAAATATAAATTTTTATAAATATAAAAATAAAAATCCATACACTTGGAAGTAACTGGCATCAAAATGTAATATTTATCTAGCTTCATTTTTAGATTTTTGTCATCTTCAAAACATTCAGTCAAATATTTATGAAACTGTATGGAAAGTTTTCTAGTTGAAAATTACGTCAAATGTCAGAGTTTTGCGTGTCGAATTTGAAATATATTGAAAATCTTTTAAAGGAAAAAAAGTGTGACAATTTAAAGTGATTTTTTGGTAACTGTGCTTTAAAATATTTTTTCAGAAGATAATGTCATTGAACAAAATTTAATTCTTAAACTTGTTGATTATATTGGAGCTGAAAAAAATTGAAGAAAAACAAAATTAACGTTCAAAAATTTTTTTATCTAATGTTAAACATTTATGTGAAAAATACTATTTAGATAATGATATGCACATTTCTTTGTATAATTACATGATGATTATAGTAGCAAATTATATAAAAGTTTGATGTGGTGCTTATGACGGCTGAAAGAATCATATGTATTCGAAGAGGTCTATGGAAATTTAATTATCAAACAACAATAAAAAGTAAAAAGTACTATAAGATATAAGAAGCATTCATTAATAGCAATTCAAGGACTGGAACAAAATATCTTTCCATTGAAAAGTGCTGATGAAGTGAGGACGGATCGTTAGCGATCAGAGATAGAAGTTTATAAAGCAATGAAACGACGTAAGCCATGACTATGCACATTGGGCTGATCTAAGCAGAAGAAAGATAGTCAGTAAGACTATGTTTGGTAGTCATTTCTCTTTTTGTGATTTTGAAAACATCACTTTTTGAATTCTAAAGCATAAGATAAGTTTCCAAAGTAATCATCCCGGTCATCATCATCTCTAAGCAAAAGAAGGATAGTCAGTAGGCATATGTTAAGTAATCGTCATGCTTCCGGATATCGTGAAAGCATCACTTCTGGATCTAACAGAAGAAGAATAGTCAGTAGGACCGTGCTTAGTAGTCATTATGCTTCCCGCGATGTTGAAAGGAAGTAAGGTACCCTGGGGTAATAACGCCACGTTAAGGTTCTACCAATTTTCACGGCTCAGTTTCAGTTTGTATTTTTCAAACAAATATATGATTTGATACAGCAACTCATTGACTATCTATATAAAAAAAGTAATTTAACAGATATGTATTCATAAAATGTAATGGCCTGATTTCTTGATCAATGCTATTTGGCGTTATTACCCACCTATATGGGTAATAACGCCATGCAAACAAAACTATGAAATAAAATGGAATAATTGCATGTAGATTGCCCAATTCTAAAAATACAAACTCTACAAACTTTCAGATTGACAAATTGTATTCTAAGCTATTGAAAATGTTCAATTTTTTGTGAAAATGTAAAAAAAGTAAAGGTGTGGTGTGTGTGTGTGTGTGTGGGGGGGGGGTGAGGCAAAAGAATATCAGACCGTGAGCTTCTTTTTGCTTAAAAAGGACAGCTTAAATAGAATTATTATAAACATTGCACAGTTTTAACTGTGTTTATTTGAATCAGTATTTAGGATGTAACTCGGCCACTGTAGGGAATCAACCGGGGTATTAATGGATTGGCGTTATTACCCCGTTATAGTTATTGCGCTGTACATTTTAAATTGCAAATTATCTCGAGAAGATATCCAAAATCTTCAACAACATTTTGAAAGTCCATGAAATGTACTACAAATTTATGTAATTAACAAAGTATTTCCGGATAAAAAAAAAATAGTCTTCACATCACAAACCGTATCTCGCAAATTTTAGATCAAGCGTTAATTTTAGTTGCTTGTAAAAACAATAAGACCTAAAAATGAAACCAATTAACTTGAAGCTGTTTTTTGTGATTTATATGACTCAAAACCCTTCTGCGCAGAGCACATGGGTGCCATTTACCAGATTATTTCAATAATTCAATAATAAGTATGCAAAATATTAGCACTTGGCGTTATTACCCCGCTTGGCGTTATTACACCAGACCACCTTATAACTTTTTGACGTAGCAAAAGAAGGAAAGTCAGTAGGACTACGTTTTCCAGTCACTATGCTTCCCGCGATTGCCAAAACATCACTTCTTCGCCTAAGCAGAAGAAGGATAGTCAGTAGGACTTTGTTTAGTAAACATTATGCTTTGCGTGATCTTCAAAGTGTTACTTCTTACACTGTAAAAAAAGACAAATGTTTCTTTACTTACGAAAATATAACTATTAACAAAAATATGCAATAGCCTCTTTCGAGTTACTCAACGTTTTGAAGTAGCATACTTTATTTTTTGAAATTTCAGAAACCAATGTATTTATGACTTTTAAAGAAGCATTCATAAAAAATTCCTTTTGCTACCACTGATTTTGGGAAATGTTTTAGAGTAGTTTTTAAAGTGAAGTAATTAGTTTTCTGATCCCGGAATACAAGTTTTTCAGGTGCTATTTATTCTCAAGCAAGCATTTCCATGCTTAACAAACATGTTTTAAAAACAGAATTAGCATGAAAAATACTATTATTTTATTACTCTTGCACATATAAATTAAGCATGAAGAGCCCCGACATTTTAGAACTGATTTTTACATGATAGAACTACTCGAAAAGTTTCTGATAATCAGCGGCAGGAAAGGAAACATTATTTTTATAAATGCTTTTTTAAATCTGAAAAAAAAAATATTTTCTGCGGCTTCTAAAAATGAAGAATTCTTTTCGGAATCATGGGAAACTCGAAACAGATTACTATATAGTTTTGTTTGTGATCATAATATATTTTCACAGATTAAGAAACATTGTCTTTTTCTTACGTTGAGACGACAGGTATTATGGTTTGCAAAACTTTACAGGCGGACTTTGAATTAATTGTGACACTTGATCAAGTTCCACAAGTTCCAGAAACGCCCCGGCTCTGTACCATAGCAACGTTTGCCCATACACGAGCAATGTAATTCAAAACTATCTTCTAACATTCAAGTGGAATGGGCTCAATAACACTGCACTCTATAAGTCTTGCCAAAGAGACATTATGAATTATTTATTTTGTGAAAGGAAAAAAGCATTGTCAGGACAGCATTTCCAATCGTGATTAAACGAGTAATATTTCAAATATAAGTCTAAGAATGATATCCAGCAGCATGTTGTAGATAGTTTGAAAATTGTTTTCATAACAACCCAAGAACTCTTATGTGAACGCTAGTACCAGTTTGGTGTCCTGGTAGAAGAACTACCTTAACAATTAAGGCAAATAACCATATTATTGATCTAAAATTAACATGTACTTGTCCAGGAGCTTTTATTTGTTATTTATTGAACGCCCGGAATTTCTAAACACTTTCAAGGACACTTAGTTTTAATTTCTCGAAAGTTCATTTTCTATCATCACTGTTTTTAATTTTATTTCTATACTAACATTTTAGATACATAGGGTAGATAAAAACTGCTAGGTAATTTTTAGTAAGCATGTTCTGTCCGCCTTTATGTCTAGTCGTTTCTTTGCGAGACTCTGACTTTCAAAGGCTATCGTGACAAGTCCCAGGGTAATCACTGTGTTAAATAATTTACATATATACAGCAATCCCTCTGTAAAGTGGACTCTGCATAAGACAAAAATCTGTCTAACTCGGAAAGATTTTCATGTCTTTACGATTCCACACGCATACTGTAACATTTTTCTAAGGTGAAATATTGTTTACTACGGAAACTTTTCTCAATTCCGATCGATTCCGCCTTGGACAGGCTTTATTATATATATATATGCATATACAGATTTTACTCCAGGTTTAAAAAGGGCAAAGTGCTGCTGGTGAACAAAGTACACTTTTTAAATTTGTAAGGAAATTGTAAAATGTAATGGCATTTTTTAGATTAGAAGGGAACTTTGTAAATTTTTAAAGGTATATATATATATATTTTAATGGCAGTTTTAATATTTAAAGTCAGGATTCTGTATACAAAACACGTTTGAAAAACATTACAAAACAAAAGAGACATTTTTACTATAAGCACATTTTTCAATACAAAAAGCAGTAAGTGTACAATTGTTTTAACTGAGGGGCAAAAAGGGTGCTATTTTTAAATTAAAAAAAAGGTAAGATGCAGAACCCGCATTGAAAAATTTTAAATTGCGACATTTTCCAATTTATATACCAAACTATATGCAAGCATAATGTTTAGCTTCAATTTTTAAATTTTTGTTTCTATAGGTATTTACATTCGGCGGTTTAAATCATGTTATATGAACAGTTCTATGAATCGTTGCAATTTCATACAAAGTCAACATATGCATGAATTTTTCATGTAAGAAATGAAGTCAATAAAATAAAGTATCATTTAAGTTGTTTTAGTTTTTCTAGTTATTGATTTTTTAAACTTAAATACATTACTTTAAAGCTTTCGTTGTAGGCCATTTAGCTTTACATTAATTTTAAATGTTTTATTTTTCCAAAAAAACTTAAATATTCTGTCATAATTTTCTCCTCTTTTTAAACTTCTGGAGCGATTTCGGTAAAACCAATTAGTCTTATTGGACTGTAAATACTTAATTGAAGCATTAAAAGATAAAAATGCGATTAAAGAATTTCCCAATCACTCAAGACTTGATAATCATTATGGAAAGAGGAAGGAAAGGTTCTGGATAAAAGTTTATAAAATTTAAAGATTACTCGTTCCACTTAACGAGAAATTAAGCTCATTTATATTCTCTTCTGACAAATGTGAACCAACAAAATATCGAAAACATAATAAAAGAGAATTTGGAATAATGAGAACTAATCAGCTTGATGGGACGTTTTCCGAGAATGCGAGTTAAGAATAACGCTTTTATTTGCTCCGGGCATACTTTAAAAGTACATATATTATAACCTTAGGCCATAAATTAAATATAAAGTTTTTTGCCTTATAGCCACTTTAATTTAATCATAATGGTACCTAATAGTGAATAATTCCCTTTTCTGCTCTTCTGGTAGGATTTAATATGCTTTAAGGTGATAGAGAACATTTGAGTTGTACAAGGCGAAGAAAAACATCGGAATAGTACAAAAACGCAAATAATATGGAATTAAGAATTTT
Source organism: Maratus speculifer (assembly GCA_964019185.1). Lineage (NCBI taxonomy): Eukaryota > Metazoa > Arthropoda > Arachnida > Araneae > Salticidae > Maratus > Maratus speculifer. Next base: position 101,231,095 of record OZ025289.1, on the reverse strand, counting down.
TGTTAATCTTTCTGCCTAAATTATATATTCTTAATTGTATTATACAGAAAAATAAATATTGCATACACAAAATTAATGTTTAATTGTTCAATTTAGAAATTCATCCCACTGAAACGTAAATAAAATTCATTAAATTCTGTGAGCATGATAAAATTTTAAATTAATGCATAAGGCTATTTCTACATAAAATGAACAAAAATTTAAAAAAAAAATGTCGTGGCTACATAGTAACTGATTTTAATAAAATTTGATATACAGGTTTAATTTTTATTCAAATAGAGCTCTGCAAAATAACTTGACAAAAAAAAAAAAATTATATTAGCAGTTTTGGTCATTTAAAAGCCTTGTAATATAGATTGGTATGTGAGCAATTGTCCTAAGTTGTAAATTTGAAGTTTTGCATTTCGAAAACTATTTAACAAAAATGATATTTTTTAATAATTATGTAACTTCTGAAAAATTATCTTGACATTTATTGTGTAATAATAATCTGGTAGCACCATGATTAATCTTAAATTAGTCATAAAAAATTAAAATTTTGAAATTTTGAGAAAATTAGAAACATTATAAAAGTCAAAGAAGTTATAAAACATCTATGAAGTTGATGTCTGATGTACAGTCTCAGAAAAAAAAAAAAAAAATGACACTTGCGATTTTAGACGTTTTGTTGAATACCTAGAACTATAGATAAGGAATTATTATGAAACTCCAGGTGTGTAAACCAAATAGTACAGGTCATATATTTTCGTGAAGATTTTCCCCCAAAATCCTACTGGGGACCGCCAACAAATTGAAAAAGAACGAAGATCTCTTGGATAACCCTGTCGAAACTAATGTAACAAAAGCGTTCAAATTGCAGATTATGATTAAGAGATTTATTGTAATAAAATGTGTTCATTTTTATGATTATAGCATGTATTATATATCCATATTCCATTGATTAGTGTCTACAGAATATTGCACGTACTACGATATTTGGACACAGATCCTCATCTTTTTGCGAATAACGGATTTTGATCTTATTCTTTTGACGATAATTTTCAGAATTTTCAAGCTATGATTTTGAAACTTTAACAAAAGTTGCTCTATGCATTTAGCTAACAGAATATGCAAATGAAATTTTTATAGAGTTGACGCAGGCGCAGTGAAAATGTATTTAGTAAACATGCTTATTCTTCATACAAATATTAATATTATTTAATTACGATTACGGGGTGTTATGTATAATGTTAATTATCGCATTTTCTGAAAAGAACATTTTTTTTAAATTAAGAACTTTACAAATTATAAGCAAAAAACTTGGCAAAATTTTGGGCCGTTTTTATAAAAATCTTAATTTCTCTACGAGTATACATGCTATCCGCATAAAAATGAAACAGTTTATTATCACACGCCACTTAATCATAATCTGCAGTTTATACGCTTTTGCTGCATAAGTTTTGACAGGGTTATTCAAAAAATGTTTCTTCTTTTTCAATTTGTTGACGGTCCCCTATGGGATTTCGGGGAAAAATCTTCGCGAAAATATATGACTTGTACTATTTTTTTTTACACACCTGGAATTTCATAATAATTCTTTACCTATATTTCCAGATAATCAACAAAACGTCTAAAATCGCAAGTGTCAAGATTTTTTGTGCTGAGACTAGTATTAAAAATGAAGGTCGAATTCTCGAAACTTTTATAATATATCCACATAAGAAGAAAGGTGTGATATTAACAATACTGCACAGACATAAAGATAAGTTAATCCATAATATATTTCATAATTGTCTTTTGATTCCCAATCTAGCAAAAAATGAGTTAAATAAAGGTAATATTTGTTACATTCCATGGGCCATTCTTCTTTGAACTTGGCTCTTTTCTTAAAAAAAAAAGCCAAATTTTTGAGATAACAGAAATTTTTTGTGTTCAATCGAATCATTTTTAAAACTCTAATTTAAAATATTTTTAATGCAAAAATAATCTAAAATGAAGAATAAAAGTACCATCTTTAAAATACACACTTTTATCTTTAATATCAAACAATTAAAAACTTTTTTGATTTTTCCTTCATTTTCAAACAAGTGATAGATATATTAGGTTCTCCCCCAACCCCCCCCCCCCAAAAAAAAAAAAAAAACTTAAGTCCGAATTTTACGAAGATGGAATGTTAAAGATAACTTTACCTGTCATGTCGTAAATTTTAATTAGTTTGTATTCCGCCTGTGCCGAAATAAAGATCTTATGCTGAATGAAACAAAATCATAAAATTAATTATCAATTTTTCCAAATAAAACATAAACAGTAAAAAGTTAGATATATGTCTAATAACAACTTTAGAGTATAAAGTTATTCCCAGGACTCTACCACATACGTTAGTAATGTATATATAGGGAGATTCAAAAGAAGTTTGCAAAATGATATAACAAATCAGGCATGCAGTTGGATAAAAAATTACACAGGAACAAGGGGTCACAAACTACTTATTGAGTCACAAATACAAGGTGTTTTATTCTAACTACATCCGGGTTGACGGTAATATTTTTAAGAAAAATAAAAATACTACAACGAAAATGCAACGATATGTACCTTGTTTTGTGTGAAATATGATAACATCACGAAAAGATTTGGAAAAACGTGTTGCTTAAGCAATCGATGCCACCGTATAAATTGATGATCGCAGTAAATATGTGGGGTGTCAAGTGCATACTGCTGGTGACTATAATGTAAGCTTCTACCACTTTTGTTTGGTGTTATTATATTTCAAACAACAACGATGAGAATCGCTCTTAAAGGTTTTGTTATATTTCAATTTGCCGAAAGCTGTTAACGTCAACCCAAATTAAGTTCAGATGAAACAACCTGTATTTTATAAACATATACTGTACAATTGCACCATGGAATATAATTACTAAAAATGTATTTGTTAAAAGTGCATGACCTTATTTATTGGTGTATACTAGATTATTTTTAGATAATTAAAAGAGTTATCTAAATAAAGCTTTTTTTAAAAAAATAAAGCAATAAAGATCTATTTTCAAAAAATTTCATCCACACCCATTAATGCAGCCGAATTCTTGCATGCAATCCTTTAATTACTTTGCAACCTTGTGGTACAAGAATTTTAGTCAATTTTTAAATGTATCCACAGCTGAAAACAATTATCCTGCTGTTACCGCACACAGACAGGTTTGTATTCGAATTCTTTTGAATAGCTCTGTCTGTTTTTACAGTGTAGTTTAAAGATTATGCCAGGAAATTGACTTTACGAAAAGCGATCCCCTGTTCCTCCTGAAATAATTGATAAAATCCTCGTGCTTGAACATGATGATAACTATAGGAAATCTACAGGAAATATGGACCCATAGGAATAATCTAAAAAAAAAAAAAACAAGTTATAGATCACCTTAAAAATATACGTAAATTTCATTATATTTGAAATGATGTAACATCATTAAAATCCATTGCCAAGCTCTTTTACCCCATTAATAATAAAGTCTTTATCATAATGCTGCTTACTCTGTGCTCTATACAAAGCAGGTCCACCTCAATGACGTCTGTCAATTTCATAATGTTTGGAGTATCATAACATATCATCAAAAATACTCCGTAAACTATTATTCTCCATAACATAATGTAACTGAAATCTGATTAGTATTCTTGTAAACGAACTACAAACACTAAACACTTCATTTTCTATTGTGATAGTGCTATAATGATCCACTATGACGTATATCAATTTCATGGTAGTCCGAGTACGATACGAGTATGAGTTACGGTAGTATCCGAAAGCATAAACACTTTTCGACTATATTGGAAAATATTAAAAATTAAGTAAACAAGAAAATTTATCTGTCAGTTAAACTAATAATAAATTAAAACAGTAGATCCTATTTAAAATTCTAAAGTCATATTTTTTCCCTATTATGTCAATAACAGGAACAGGTCATTTGTTGCTCCATAAATACATAATTGCAAAACAACCTTTTTTTTTTATTTCTACATTTAATTTAGCAATCTAAAAATAAACTTTCAGTCTTAAATTATGACATTAAAAGAAGTAATTAAGATTTATTATCTTATTTTTACTTTTCCGGAAGCTAATTTGAACTCTTATATGAAAGCGAATTATAACTGGAAGCAACAAAGTAATTTCCTAATAAAATAATAATAAAAAAAATGTTTGCCATTAAAACTTCACTTAGAAAGTCAGATAATTTAATTACATATTACAAAAATTTAATTATATATTACTCGTAAAGCCTACTTCATTATGATTTTTCTTTTCGTAAATTTTCTTTTTGCCGTTTAAATTACATGTTCGTTTATTATTTCGAATGCCGAATTTTTATAAAGATAAATTGAACTGACATTATTTACGATTACAAAATTTATATTTTAAAGAAAGATTTCGATTTCTTAATTTTAATAGTTGTTAATACTAGAGTTTAAAAAAACAATTCTGTTGTTTTTAATCATTATCATATTTCCATGCTGTTAGATGAAACAGGTATATTTTACTTTCACAAGCGATTTTCCTAACTATAAATATTTACTATAATGTACATAATGTACATAAATATTGATAAATGTGTTATATACATAAATATAGATTATGTGTATATGATTCTTACTAGGTAGATGCGTCAAATTTACATTCTTTACACAAATACATACATTTAACATTCTTTTTCGAAATTAGAATTCGATTAATATAAATTTTCAGAATGAAAATTTTCTATTCAGTTGGAAATAAATTTTAATATTTAAATGATTAAAAAACAAATATTCAAGTTGAATTGATATTTCAAATCGTTAAATGCGAAATTATAAATACCTGATTTTTGTAAGTTTTAAAATAAAATAAAAAAAATGGATTTTTGTTCTCACAACATATGTTTTTCATGCTGATAATTCATGACAGCATTTATGTTACGTTAAAGTAATAATGTAAAAGAAAACGATACATGTTAAGGAAATATTATGTTTATATAGACATAATTATCTCATTGCCTATTTTTATTAGGTTCAACTAAAAGTTCTGGGAAATTTTTAATCTAACCGATACCAGATTTTTTATCATATATACAAGAGTGTTATTGGTATGTCTATAGGAGTTCAGGAATTTTGGTCCAAACGTATCTCCAACTGTGCCCTTTTTTATCAATGTATCACTTTTTCAAGGACCGTCAATCTGAATACTTTAACCCTCTGGATCACAAACCACCTGAGATATTTTGAGATACTTTAATTCGTATATCTTAATTAGCACCAGAAAATTAAAACAGCAATATTTGCTTTAACTAATAACAGAACTTTTTGGGTTTAACATAATCTCTCTAAAATGACTGCTTTTCCGCATCGGTCGGTCGTTGTTTTCAAGGTCTCGAACGAAGGAATTTCATTATTCGCTCCCTCTAATTTCATTGGACGATCAAGTTGCTCATTGTATCCCCTTGATTTCTCTTTGAGATTTTTCGAAATTATCCCTTTAATGTTATTATTAATATTTTTTTCTCAGTTTTCATTTCAAAATTAAAATCTTTTTACCCTTATTTTTATATTTTTGTTGTTCTTTTCGATATTTATCTAAACATTTTTTAGCATTTTACTTAATTTATATATATATATATATATAAATGTATGGCTCTAGGCTTTTTTAACAGCTTTACCCTCTGGCTTTCAACCAACCCAATGATCCGGAATTTCACTGAAATTCCATATTTCTTGCTAATTCCCATAAATAATTCCCATAATTTCTTGCTAATTTCCATATTTCTTGTCTATGCAATAAGATATATCGACTCGTCGACTTCGACTGAAGGTAAACTGGATCAAAAAGACTCTAGTAGGCACTTCCATCATACATGCATTGGTTCATTGGTTCAAATAAAACGAAATTAGCCATTGGATTTTTCTGGTGTAAAATAAAATTTTCTGAGCTACATAATTTCTAGAGCGTGTTCTATCGTGGGAATTAAAGGGTTAATGAAGCTGAAGAAGGATGTTAAAAGTTTTTCAATTCTAAGGAGGCTCCATGGCACTTCCAGCAAATCCGGAATCTAGCAGAATGTTGGCAGAAAGTCGTGGACTATGATGGTCTGTACTTTGAAGAATTGTTCTTGTTGCTTTTGTTGTTAATTTGTGCATATCAACGCGAATTTCGCAAATTTCCAAGATTTTTTTGCTCAATATAATATTATTCTTACACAAAATTTAAGAAAAAGTCTAAAAAGGTAAAAAAAAGCATAAAAGTGAATAATAATACAAAAATAAAAATTAAATTAATTAAATAAAAATACAAAGTGAAATGAAAAATAAATTGATAGGACGGATATGTGGGCTAATGTTAGAGTAGCGGTGTTGAATGTAAAATTTGTGCACATCGGGTAATTTTATTATTTTAAAAAGTGGAAGTGGTGAAACTTCTACGGAAAATTTAAAATCAATACTTCGAAACATTACATTCATTGCGACTGATGAGTACGCACACTTCAGTAATGCCTACATAAATAATTTCAATTTCTTTTGTTTAATAATACTGGTCAAAGTTTAATTTTTATTAAAATTTTTATCCCCATTGAGGGCAATATCATATATATATATATATATATATATATATAAGGTACCCTGGGGTAATAACGCCACGTTAAGGTTCTACCAATTTTCACGGCTTAGTTTTAAATTGTATTTTTCAAACAAATATAGGATCTGATACAGCAACTCATTGACTATCTATATAAAATAAAATAATTTAACAGATATGTATTCATAAAATGTAATGGCGTTTTTTCTTGACCAATGCTATTTGGCGTTAATACCCACCTATATGGGTAATAACGCCATGCAAACAAAACTATAAAATAAGATGGAATAATGGCATGTAGACTGCCCAATTCTAAAAATACAAACTCTACAGCTCTAGAAATTGACAGATTACATTCTAAGCCATTGAAAATGTTCATTTTTTTTTTTTTTTTGAAAGTGTAAGAAAAATAAAGGTGTGGTGTGTGTGGGGGGGGGGGAGGAGGCAAAAGAATATCAGACAGTGAGCTTCTTTTTGCTTAAAAAGGACCGTCTAAATAGAATTATTAGAAACATTGCACGGTTTTAACTGTGTTTATTTGAATCAGTATTTAGGATGTAGTTCGGCCACTGTTGGGAATCAACAGGGGTATTAATGCCAAGGATTGGCGTTGTTACCCCGGTATAGTTATTGAGCAGTAAATCCTAAACTACAAATTATCTCGAGAAGATATCCAAAATCTTCTTCAACAATTTGAAAGTACATGAAATACACTACAAATTTATGTAATAAACAAAGTATTTCTGGATAAAAAATATAGTCTTCAGACCAAAAACCTTATCTCGCAAATTTTAGATCAAGCGCTAATTTTAGTTGCTTGTAAAAACAATAAGACCAAAAAATGAAACAAATTAACTTGAAGCTGTTTTTTTGCGATTTATATGACTCAAAACCCTTCTGCGCAAAGCACATGGGTGTCATTTACCTGATTATTTCATAATTATGCAAAATATAAACACTTGGCGTTATTACCCCGCCTGGCGTTATTACCCCAGGGTACCTTATATATATATTGGGTTGGGGGAAAAGTATCGTTTTCTCCCAATAGATAGCTTTAAAGTCGCATATCTCGAGTAATACTTACTCAATTAAGCCATACTATACAGCGTTTGAAAGGTAACAGTCTCTAAAAAAATTTAGGTATAAAGGTAGCGTCATTCGTTTAATCAGTCAAAAGTTATCGCGTTTTAAAATAGGGATTCTAGAAGATCATTTTCGTCATATTTTAGTTTTTTACTTCCAAAAAGGGAAAAATGAGGCGCACGTTTATCGAAAATTGTGTGACGTTTATGGTGATCGGTGCTTAAGTAAACGCCAAAGTTAGAATTAGTTTGCTCTTTTTCGTTCCGGAAATTTCAATGTTAAAGATGAACCTTTCCCTGGCCGGCTTATCGTTAATAAAGTCGATGAAATTTTAAATCGAGGTAGACCGACATATTTCTTCCCCTGACATTGCTACGGAACTAAACATCAACCATAAAACACTTTTGAACCATTTACATAAAATTGGATACCAAAAGAATATCGATACTTGGGTTCACCATGAACTTACAGTGAAAAATTTAATGGACAGAGTTTCCATTTGTGAATTGCTACTGAAACGGAACAAAATCAAGCTATTTTTGAAACAGATGATTACGGGTGATGAAAACTGAATCCCGTACGACTACAATGTGCGAGAAAGATCGTGGTCGAAGCTTCACAAACGATGTCAAAGCCCGGATTGACGCGAAGGAAGCTGATGCTGAGTATTTGGTTCTAATGAAAATGAATTGTCCATCATGAGCTGCTCGAACCTGGCCAAACCATTAATTCAACTATCTACTGTAAACAACTAAATGCAATTGAAGCAGACAATTAAAAAAAAGCTGTCCGAAATTGATCAATAGGAAAGGCGATGTCTTCCATCACGACAACGCTAAACTACAGACATCTTTAGTCACTCGGCAAAAACTGAGAGTTTGGCTGGGAGGTTTTGATGCACCCACCGTATAGTCCGGTCCTGGATCCAACCGATTATCATTTGATCCGCCCTCAGTGGAATTCTCTTATTGGTGTTAAGCTGGTTTCAAAAGAGGATTGTGAAAATCATCTTGTTCAGTTTTTTTGCCTAGAACTCTCAGAAGTTCTACAATGACCGAATTATTGTTTTATCAGAAAAATGACAAAAGGTCATTGAACAAAACAGCACATATATTACTGATCAGTCTTTTTATTTATATAAATAAATTTAGTTTGAAGAGTACGAAAAAAAGCGAAATTACTTTTTCCCCAACCCAATATATCACACATATTGAATTTTGTTACAATCGCACAAATGAAAAATTCATGTATTTATTCACTTTTTAAGATTTTTATTTTTACTTCCATATTTTTTATTAAAAAGTTTTCTACATTTAAGTACACTAATTAAAGCGCTTTCTTTAAAAAGTATTTTTTATATTTTAATTATATTCAATTACTTAAAAAAATATTTTCACTTTTGCATTTTTGAAATACTGCATTTTTTGGATCAGATGAAAATTTCACACGGTGCCGTATGCACTATACAGATATGCTCTTTTAATGTTAAGAATTTTAAATTATTTTTAGGGTATTGTTTTGTGAGCGGTATGTTTATATATTTAATTTAATTGTATCTATCACTATGGAATCATCACTTAGTGAAAACTGCCAATATCTGTGCTTTTTCATTAACCTGTTACATTCGAATTTTTCGTACCAGTTATTAAATTATAGTTGTTTTTTCATACACAATTTTTCAAGTGTTTAAACAATCTGTATCTGTCAGAAGAAAAATCGAATTGATAAAAAAAATACTGAAATCGGACATGAATTAATTAAAGTTAGTAATTGAATTAAAGCTTAGGTATATTTTTATATAAAATCTCATTACATGAAAAATTGTTCTTAACAGCAAAACTGATGTAAACTTTTCAAAAGGAAATTACTCTTTATCATTTCTTTAAAAAAATACTTAGTTAAGGTGTGTAAAAAAAAAATATTTTTTAATTGAATAAGAGCTGTAGAATGTTGCTACAAAAGTATAAAATTAAAAATTAAAAGAAGAGAAATTATGAGATTTCTGTTTATTTAACAAAATAAAAGGCATGTCATTTTGTGAAACATTTCTTTTCGAATTTTAAATGATGCAATAGATTTAAGAAAATATCTAAGAACTTTTTCCCATAACTCTAATTGAATAGATTAAAAATACAGATATTCCTTTCAAGATATTTTAAGACAGGTTTTTCATAATTTTTGGTTGATTAGACGTATGAAAATTGTATTGATTTATGTAAATATTTTTCTGTGTAAAAACAAAAACATTAAATCACTTTCATTATGAATTCTCTAATATCTTTTTATTAAAAAATGCAATGATAAACTTAGATATTGCTGAAGGTTTATGTAATAGTGATAAACAGAAAAATCAGATTTAAGAACATAATTGTATGCTTCGTTATAGGGGCCTTGACTTATAAGTACAATTTCCTAGAAATCCGTAGAAAAGTTATGAAAAAATGAGACAAACAACACAAATGGGGGCTCTAAGGTATCTTTTATAATTAAATTGCTTCGTAAAACTGTTATCAGGTTTCAATTAAATAGTTTCGTTATCAAACTTTATGGATTTTACTTTTGGTGGTACAAAATTTAGATCCGTAATTTTGAGACAATGCTTAATTTGAATGATCAATTGATCTGAATTTTATCTGTTTTACAGAATTTAGAATATACTTAGGAGTTAAGGGTGTTCTTAAATCAAAAAGGGAAACTTTGTGACATAAGTTTATATTTTTTTCGGAAATACATGAAACGACCAGGTGTTGTTATTCAGAAATTGCTTAATTACACTCAGTTTTCTGTTTTTTTACAAACGCAAATGACGCAAATGTAGATCTTTTATAACAAGCCTTTAAAGTCGACTGTTTTGAGTACATTTCCCGACGAAAGCAGAAAAACCGGTCTAAAAGCAGGAGAAAAACGGGTGATCATGCGATTGAAATCGCTTATAACTCGATAGGTAATTTAATTATCATAAAAGAAAATTCGATTCGAAATCTCTTCTATAGTCAGACCTTCCAATTTTATATTTTTCTGTTAAAAAATGAATTTGCAAATGTGTCAAAACATTTTGCACTTGTTGAGTGGAGCAGTTGAGAACAATCTTAAGACTCTCTCAAAACCGCTCAAATGGTCGAATTTTGGGAACGCGAGCCGCACTGTCGAACTTTTCTTTGAAAGTGATGTTTTGCTGACAGAAGTTGCTGGGAAGGATTTTTCAGTAAAGACTGCAGGCCATGTCTAGCCAGAAGACGGAATAATAATGACGCCGTTGTAATTTCTACGGATGCAGTGGGTGAGGCAACGACGATTTGTATTTATTTAAGGGGTTTAGGGATTGAAAACTTTTCAAAAAATCGATTTTTTAATGATCTATTTTGATTATTCAATTAATTCTTAACTCAATGAAAAAAACTGCATAAAAATATTTGCATTTTTAACGGATTTATAAGCATTTATGTATCAACACTTTCATAGCCGCACACATATAATTTCAACTTTAAGTCGCGTTTTCTCAAAACTTGATTTTTGACGAATAACATCAAGATTAAAAAAAATACTATTTGATGGAATGGCTTAATTTTTTTTTTTTTTTTTTTTTTTTTTTTTTTTTTTTTTTTTGCATGCATATAACATCATTATCTATAGAATGAATTAATATATTTTAGATAGTTTAATGGTTTGAGTATTTTTAATGAAAAAAAGTTGTATTTTTAGGGGGTTTTTAAATTTTAAAATTTGAGAGATTTTTTAATAATGTTTTTTTTAAGTGATAGTTATATTCTTAATTCATTCTATAGATAATGGTGTTATATGCATGAAAAAAAAAAAAAAAAATTAAGCCATTCCATCAAATAGTTTTTTTTAAATCTTTGTTAGTCGTCAAAAATCAAGTTTTGAGAAAACGCGACTTAAAGTTGAAATTATATGGGTGCGGCTATGAAAGTGTTGATACATAAATGCTTATAAATCCATTAAAAATGCAAATATTTTTATGTGATTTTTTGAATTGAGTTAAGAATTAATTGAATAATCAAACTAGATCATAAAAAAAATCGATTTTTTGAAAAGTTTTCAACCCTTGAGCCCTCTTAAATGCCATTGCCCATTAAAAGCGAATCCAGATTCTTTGATTCTTTTTAAAATGTAAGGGCACTTTTTAAATTCGAAGGGTATATTTTAATTTTAATTTCTTTTTTAAATTTTAATAGCAGTTTTAACATTTAAAAGTTAGGCCATTGCCCATTAACAGCGAATCCAGATTCTTGAATTCTTTTTAAAATGTAAAGGTACTTTTTAGATTCGAAGGGCACTTTTTAATTTTGTTTTTTTTAATGGCAGTTTTAATATTTAAAAGTTAGGGTTTTTTTTTTTTTTTTTTTTTTTTTTTTTTTTACAAAATACAAACTGCCTCTTTATAAAGAGGCAGTTTTTAGTATAAGCACATTTTTTCAATAAAAAATTCAGTAAGGGAATATATATTTTTTTTTAACTAAAAGGCAAGAAGGGTCTTGTTTTTTAAACTAAAGGGCTAGTAGGATGCAACCTCGCATTTATTGAAAAATTTTATAATGCGACATTTTCACGTTCATATGCCAAACTATATGCATAGGTAAATGTTTAGCTTCGATATGTAAAGGTATCGACAGTGGATGATTTAATCATATTATATGAATAGTTCTAGGAAGCTTCGCCAATTTCGTACAAAGTAGCGTATGTATGAGTTTTTCCTTTAAGGAATGTAGTCATTAAAAGAAAAGTATCATTTAAGGAGGTCCAGACACAAAAGGTTTTTCTAAAAAGTTTTTATTGCATTAATTTTTGTTCTGTTTTTTGATGCTTAAAATGACATTTAAATCATGTTTATATCTTAATTAGAACAGGACATATTAATTCTTTCGTTTTGGTTGGTTTTTAAAAATGAAGCTTTCAAGCAATTGTAGGCATAAAATGACTTCTTGTGAAAATGTGTTTATCTTATGATGGGTTTTCTCACAATTTGTTGAATTTAAATTATTATAACTCAAGAACCGTTAAAGATAAAGCTTCGAATTTTGGAGCATGTTTTTTTTGGTTATTTTACTTTAATTTTGATTCAGCAAATAAAATAAAAAATATTTACATTTGAAAATATGATTTTTAAAATAAAAGTTACATAATTATTTTTCAAACTTTTATTTTAATTTTTTTTAATTTTATAAAAAAATTAAAAATTTTAAAAATGCTGAATCAGAATTAAAGTTTAGATATTTCTGTTTATTTAAATGTAAGAAAATTGGAATTCTACAAATGATACTTTGACTTATAACGATTTTAAACTGCCTCACTTTTATATTAAATCTTAAACTTTTTACAAAAATTATGAGAAGTTTTATCACGTGATTTTGTTTGCAAATGATATGGTTAACCTTCACAAAAAATCAAAATTTTAACTCAATAAATAAAATTATTTTGAAATGTGTCCCGGACCCCCTTTAGGCGTTTTAGATTTTCTAGTTATTAATTTTTGAAACTTATATACATTATTTTAAAGCTTTCAACGTACACCTTTTAGCACTATATGGATTTTAATATTTTATTTTCCCAAAAAACTCAATATTCTGTCATAGTTTTCTCCTCTAATTTCCTCTCCTAGGTATCTACAGTGCCTGATTTAAATCATGTTAAGTAAACAGTTCTATAGACGCGTCGCCAATTTCATGTAAACTAACGTAAGCATGAGTTTTTCATTTAAGAAATGTTGTCATTAAAAGAAAAGTAACATTTATGTCATTTTAGTTTTTCCAGTTATTAACTTTTTTAACTTAAATACATTACTTTAAATCTTTCACCGTAGACCTTTTAGCTCTGCATTAATTTTAAATATTTTATTTTCCCAAAAATCTTAAATATTACGCCATAATTTTCTCCTCTTTTGAAATCTCTAGAGCGATTTCGGGAACGCCGATAAGTCTTACGCACTTGTAGATACTTAATTAAAGCATAAAACATTAAAATGCGATTAAAGAATTTCCAAATCACTCATGACTTGATCATCATTATTAAGAGAGGAAGGGAAAGTTCTGAGTAAAAGTTTATAAAATTTAAAGATTACTCGTTCCATTTACTGAAAATCAAGCTAATTTATATTCTCTTCTGACAAATGTGAACCTACAAAAGATCGGAAACATAATAGACGAGAACTTGGAATAATGAGAACTAATCAGCTTGATGTGACGTTTTCCGAAAATGCGAGATAAGAATAACACTTTTATTTGCTCCAGGCATACTATAAAAGTACGATGTTATAGGTTTAAGCCGTAAATTAGATATAAAGTGCTTGATGTGTGCTGCATAGGCACTTAAATTTAATCATAATTTTGCCTAATTGTGAAGAATTTACTTTTCTGCTTTTCTGGTCGCGTTTAATATTAAATCATATTAAACATAAATAGGGATAATAAGGCCTCCGAGTTTATAGAATAAAAGTACAAAAAAACGCAAATAATATGCCTTTACGATTTTCCTTTGTTTCTGTCTAAAGTATGTATTCTTAGTTATATTATTTAGAAAAATAGATGTTGTATATGTAAAATTAATATTTAAATTCGAAATTTGAAAATTCATCTATCTAAACTCGTGAATTAAAAACAAGAAATGCTGCGAGCTCGGTAAAATTTTAAATTAAGCAAAAAGGAAGCAATTTTTAAACAACTAGAATAATACTCCTACTTGTAAGTTAAAACCGGCACTAAAATTTTTGTTTAAAATTGAATTTAGTACAAAAATAAATAAATAAATAAATAACAAAATATAATATTTCTTATTTTAGCATGTAGATTATAATGAAACATATATTAGTTTAATTTTTTAATGCTGTAGCTTACGTAGTTACAAAATAACATTGCGCTTTAACTCCAAATTTACTAATCTAAGCAAACTCATTTCATGGTGGTCAGGAACACACAAAATCGTCAAATTTTCTAAAAACAATTTATTACATTAAAATTTTCTCTCATTTGTTTTGCTTTAAATGACGTTTAAATCATGTTTCTATTTTAATTGAAATAGGAAATATTATTTATTTTTCGCTTTGGTTTGTTTTTAAAATTTAGCTTTCAATTTCGAAACAAAAATAATTCCGAATATGAAGTGATGCAAGAAGTTTTTTAATATAAAAAATGAGTTATCTAAATAAGCATTTAAAAAACTAACAAAAATAATCTATTTTCAGCAATTTCCATCCATAGCCGTCAATGTCGGTGAATTCCTTCGTGCAATCCTGTAATTATCTACAAACCTCGTGATACAAGAAGTTTAGTTAATTTTAAAATGTATCTGTAGCTGAAATCTGAAAATGTACCTGTAGCTGAAACATCCTGCAGGTACACTGTAAAAAAATTGGCCCTTTTGCTGCATCGTCACTCCCTCGCTTTTATAGAATATCTCTATTTTGACCCATGAGAATGCTCCGTAACAGGGTGAAGTAATCGTTTTCTATAAAAGCAGTGGAGTGACGATGCAGCAAAAGGGTCAAATTTTTTTTTACAGTGTATTGCTCACTGTTAGGCTTGTAATCGAATTCTTGTGAATATCTTTGTAAATAAACAACAACTTCCTCGGTTTTAAGTACAAAGATATTTATAAGAAATCAAAAGGAAACTTGAACTCATAGGAAATATGTTATATGAATATGCTATATGAAACACACGTTATAGTGCATCTCAGAAATATACATAATAATCATTATATATGAAATAGTGCAACATCATTAAAACTCACTGTTAATCTCTTTTTCCCAAAGAATAATAAATTTGCTATCATAATGCTACTTACTCTATACTCTGTACAAAGTAGGTTGGTGTCCACCTCAATGGCACTTGTCAATTCCAATAAGCTTGAAGTACCATAACATATCATCAAGAATGCACCGTAAATGGCTATTCATAATAACCATAATGTATCTGAATTCTTTTTGTTGTTTCTGTAAACGAATTGTAAACGCTACATACTTCATTTTTTGCTGCAATAATGTATCCATCATAACGTACATCAATTACATGGTAGTCCGAGTGTATTTACGAGAGTATCCGAAAGCATAAACACTTTTCGACTTTGTTGAAAAGTATTAATAATTAAGTAAACAAGAAAATTTATCTGTTGGTCAAACTAGTAATAAATGAAATCGGTATATCATATTTATAATTCTAAAGTCATTATCTTCTCATATTAAGTCAAGAATAGGAACAGGTCATTTCTTTTTCTATAAATAGATAATTGCAAAACTATTTTTTATGTTTGTTTCTACTTTTAATTTAGCAATCTAAAAATAAACTTTCAGTCTTAAACTATGACATCGAAAGAAGTAATTAAGATTTATTATCCAAGAGTGTTTTTTTTTCTTTCTCGGAAGCTAATTTGAACCTTTATATGAAAGAGAATTATAACTAGAAGCAACAAAGTAATTTCTAATAAAATAATAATAAAAAAATGCTTGCCATTAAAACTTCATCCTAAAAGTCAAATAATTTAATTACATATTGTAAAGTTTAATTAAATATTACTCGTAAATCCTGCTTCGTTATAATTTTTCTTTTCGTAAATTTTTCTTTTTATCGTTTATTGCCGACATGTTCATTTCGTATTTGAAATATCGCATTTTTATGAATATAAATTTAAATGACATCATTTACAATTCCAAAATTTATCTTTTAAAGGAAGATTTCAATTTCTTAATTTTAATTGCTGTAAATACTGGAGGATCAAAACCAATCTTTTGTGAAAAATCATTATTTTTTCAATGTTGTTGGATGAAGCAAATATATTTTATTTAATAAATGATTTTCTTATATATAAATACTTGTGTACATTATTCTTCCTATCTAGATGTGTCAGATGGAAATTTTAGCTAGATGCGTCCAATTTGTAATGATACATCATTTTTTTTTCAGATTTACAATTTGATTAACATGCATATTATTGAAATCTTAGTATATCAGAATGAAAATTTATATTCAAATGAAAATGAATTTTAATATTTGAAATTCAAATGATGAAAAAGCAAATGTTGAAATTGGATCGACATTTCAAATCGTTAAACTCCAAATTGAAATTACGTGACGTATCTAAGTTTATATATATAAGTTGAAAAATATGGGTTATTGCACTCTTAATGAGAACTGTTTTTCGTATTAATAATTTATGATGGCATTCATACAGTTTAGGCTTCGTTAAAGTATTAATGTAAAATAAAACAATAGATGTTTGCAAGATAACTACAGGGTGTGCCAAAACTTCGTGTACAAACTTGGAGGAATGGTAAAGAATATCGTTAGGAACCATAATTCCATAGGATTGCATAGGCAGAAATCGATAGTAGCGCTGTACGCGAGTTTTCAAGATCAGCACGTGTGACTTTCTCATTTAGACGCCGATTGCGTACGATTAACAGGATTCGTTTCACAAACGTCGAGTTGACGGGCACTGATAAAAATTTGCTGCATTTTGCTGCAACGCACTCCCCTGCTTGTATAGAAAACGGTTACTTGGCCGTGAAATGGAGCTTTCTCATTGGTTGGAATAGAGATATTATATACAAGCGGTGGAGTGCGTTGCAGCAAAATGCAGCAAATTTTTATCAGTGGACAATCACTTCATCTGCGGCCTAGCCGACGGAAATGGACTCTCTGCTGTTCGGTTGTATAGGGAAATATATCCAAGGAGGCGCCAACCAAATCATCAAATGTTCGCTCGGATACATCAGAACCTTGCGGAGCATAGATCCTTGAAGTTACGATGCAAGATACTGGGAGGCCTCGAACAGCGCGAACACCCATATATGAAGTTGCATACAGTGGATCAAAATTCCAGTATAAGTGTACGGGTGCTTGCCGCTGCG
Source organism: Maratus speculifer (assembly GCA_964019185.1). Lineage (NCBI taxonomy): Eukaryota > Metazoa > Arthropoda > Arachnida > Araneae > Salticidae > Maratus > Maratus speculifer. The sequence goes on along the minus strand of OZ025289.1, from coordinate 101,213,582 downwards.
ACCGGAACGTCTCAATCAACTGTCCATTGTGATTGCAGGGTGAAGCCTTACATCCCTTTCATTTCAAGGAGTTCAATTATCGCAGACGGATAATCATCCACGATGTGTCGCATTTGCACGGTGATTTCTACAGCAAAGTGCGGCTGACACGCAATTTTCCAGTTCAGTTATGTTCAATGATGAATCAACCTTTTCACGTGAAGGGGTGTTCAATGCGCACAATGCCCACACGTGGTCCTTAGACAACCCACACGGAACCCGACCACGAGCAGCACAACAACGTTTTACGCTTAATGTGTGGGCGGGTATTGTGGGGGACAGTTTTGTCGGGCCATACATCTTACCACCTCGACTGGATGCTCAGAACTATCCCGACTTTCTTCAAGAGGTATTTCCAGACCTGCTTAAGAATGTCAAGGCACATACTCGGTGCGGAATGTGGTTTCAACATGATGGGGCGTCATCTCATTATGCAAGGTGTGTACGTGACCACTTGGTCCGGGCATTTGGAAGCAATGGGATTGGACGTGGCGGTCCCGCCGCTTGGCCTCCCAGATCGCCTGATTTATCTCCTCTTGATTATTTTTTCTGGGGTGCCTTGAAGAACATTGTGTACGGCACGCCCGTAAATTCTTTAATGGGCCTGGTGGCATGAATCGCCATCGCTGCTGCGACGATAAGCGAAACACCAGGTATCTTCCAAAAATTTTCGCCAATCCATGTCGCGTAGGTGTCATGCCTGCATTCGTGACAATGGACGTAATTTCGAATAGCTTCTGTGATGCATTTAATTAATGCATTGCACTTTTTTGTTGCGTAATTAAGCATCTTACATTAAATTCCGTGTTGTGGCCTTATTGTGTTTTTGTGTCTTTTTATCACATGAGGTTGACGTTACCGCCATGCTTTCCTATGTAATTATGGTTCCTAACGATGTTCTCTATCTTCCCTCCAAGTTTGTACACAAAGTTCTGGGACACCCTGTATATACATATGTGTAATTACCTGTGTAATTACTGGTGGTAATTAGTACTGCTTCAAGGGGTGACTCTTTTATATAAAACAATACAATTTTAATCTTGGTGATTCAGAAATTCTATATACACGATCTATAAAACTATACACAAAGACTTGTAAAGGAAAAAATGGAGGTTGAGTCGGAGTGAACGCGGCGTGTTCTGCAGATGTATTGTTCCTCCCTGAACTCTCGTCGTCTTTCGGGACTCTTACAGACGTACGTGTTCATATTTATAATTTATGATAGCATTAATACATGTTTAGGTTACATTAAAGTATTAATGTAAAAGAAAACAATAGATGTTTGTAAGATAACTATATATGTGTGTGTTCTGATAATTTTACCGAATGGTTAGAGTGGATCTTGCCAGTTTTTAGAAGTTAGCATTACAGTGCCAGAAAAAAAAATCTTGACATTCATTGAAAAATGTAGTTTGAAACAGATAGTTTCTACTGATACATTCATTAATAATGTTTCTTTTTTATTTATGTAGTTGTTATAGATGTTCTTAACAGTACGTCATGTTTTAAAAATATATCAGACTTGGCTGAAGTCATTCTTCGTCTTTTAATCCAATTTTTTTTATCTTGGTATGCTTCCCTGTGGTAAATTCTTCTTGCCTTTTTAGGACATAGAAAGTTTGCTCTGATGATTATAAATCTACAGATTTGCGACTTATTGGAACATTGTTTTTTAACCATGTTCCTGTAAAATACGAGGTTGTTTATCAATTCTAAGCTTTTTACAACGATTATGTGCACCAGGAGAATTTCTTTTTGTAGAGAAAATAATCTAAAAATCTCTCTTTTCAAAACATTACCTGAACTAAAGAAAAATTTATAAATAAAGGGAGAACTCTAAATCATATTAAACTGCAAAGGCCATTACGCTACGCAATTAACGTGATAGTAACTCTCATCCGCCTATTTTACTTAAAACTAGAAAAAAAAAATATTCGAACATTGAGATTGTGGCTTAAGTGTCAAGATTTTTTTTTCCTGGCTATTTATTTACTGCATGATTAAAAACGGATAAGCAGTCGTATTAGTTCAGAGCAATCGAACAGTCGAATCTATTGAGCGTGGCGAATGATGAAGCAGCGAAATTAAATCCTGAGACAGAATTCTCCCCCAAAAAAGAAAACTTATTTTAGCAACACAACTGTACATTCTTGCATCACATTACGGAACCATCTTCAATAATTCACTTATTTTCTGAAGAACTGCAACTGCGGGAATAAAGTAGAAGTTAGTGGTCCTCCCAGTTTCTACATTTGACTACTCTCCATACAGTTTTAACAATAAAAAAGTAGAAGTGAGTTCCGAAACTCATACAAGCTAATTAAAAAGGAATTTTCGTACAACGATACCGAAACCTAGTCCTGGATTTGGACGAATCAGAAATCGGTGCCAGCCAAAAATCTAATCAGAGTGGGCAGAGTTATTATCAAAAAGCGTGCTAATTTCGAACTAATATGTCGACCCAAGAAAAGCGGGTGGGTAGAGAAGTTTAGAATAAAGTAATAAATAAATAGAAAATGGTTAAAAGAATATACGAAAGCATCAACTTGGTGTTTCGGTTTTGGTATTGTGAAACGTAAGAGATTTAAAAAAGATTTTTATGGAAGGAAAATGTTTTTTATGCCAGAAATTAAAATTAACTAAATATAAAAATACGCGTTTTTTTACTTAAAGTAGTTTAAATAAATATGAATATTAAAACATTAATAAGTGATAGGGAAATAGTGAATATGCGGGAAAATAATTCAATAAAGTATTGGAATAATATATATATATATATATATATATATATATATATATATATATTTAGGAACAGGTGCATACTGGCATTGTTTAGTTTTAAAACTGCTGAAATTGACGTTAAATTACTTACAACAAAAATATTTATAAAATGTTATTTACAATGATTATTAAAATATTAATGCATCATGTCTTTTATCTTAACCATAATTACAGCTTTACGAGTTTTAACTAGTTGCCACATCTATTCAGAGTCATGTTACGTCGTTCTATGCTTCCTGTATTCTGACAGTGAAAACTCACAACAAACAGTACGTTTTTCTTTATTCACTTCAGTACAATCCCTCACCTAAGTACGCCTCTTATTCAGTTGATCGGCAAAGTACCTTTTTAAGTAAGAGTGACGATTAGGAGAAGAAAACACAAATGCCTAGTAGCAGAAAGGATAAGCCTTTCCACATTCGGCCATGCTGACGACGCGTCGTCTGTTCTCAGCAACAACGTATCCTCTCATAGGAGCAACAAGAGCAACTAAAAAGTTTAAAAAAAAGCAGCAACATCCAAAATTAACAAGAAACAAAACAAAACAAAACAAAAAAAACCCCATGAGTTCATAGCTAGAGTTCAGAATGTTAAGCAGTTCAGTTTCTGATAAGTAAAGTTAAACAAAATAAATTTTTCTGCTTATTTAAAGGTTAAAAGTTTTAAAAGTTCGTCTTGAAGAAGCATATTCGTCATAAAAACTTCTCACGTCATAAAATATCATTAAACATTTTTTTCTTCTTGTTCTTTATCTTTTTTGCAAGTGACTTTTTTCTTTTGCGTCTTTCCTTTTTTTATGCTTTTTTCTTTATTTCATCAAATTTCATTGTCTTCATCATATAAAAATTTCTCATTTCTTCGATATTCTCTATCATCTTCAGAATAGTAAAGTTGTCAGGAACGATACCATATTCGTCAATATCGGTCAAATTGTCATCATCGTAATGATTAGTGTCATAATCGGTATTTATGTCAACTTGGTTTCTATGCTCTTCTAAAAAGGATCTTCTATAATCAGGCTTCTTTTTTGTAAATTTTGCTTTGGTTTCTTAACTTCATGATCTTCATAATATCTTCATTTCAAATTCATTTTCAAATTTAACTGACGATTTAGGGATATTCTCAATTTTCTTAAAAACATAACTCTTCAACATCTTATTATATATTTTTTGAATATTTTCTTTCCTAAAATTTTCTTCATTTATTGCATCAAATTTCTGGTTGTTTTCATTTCTGGAAGAAAAAGTCATATTTTCTTTATCTTTTAAATTAGGGGAATCCGAGTCAGTCTTAAGTATTTTAGCAATGTTATTCATCTTAATTTGCTTCTTCACTTCTTGTCGTAAATTTTCGAGATTTTCCAGACAGTTATTTAATTTTATCAGAATCCATCTTTTGGATATTTTTATTTAGAATACTTATTTTTGGATTCTTCTAACTGTTTTTCAAGATAGTTTGAATAGTTATTTGCTTTTATTAGGAGTAATCGATACTGTTCTAAGCGTTTAGATTTTTCATCTAATTGGGCTTTTATAATATGAAAACATCGCTCTAATTTTCTACGCAACTTATAGATATTTTGCCTTTCGGTTTCTTCTTGTTCTAATTTAGTTTCTAAAGATGTTATTTCGGTTTTCGACTTTGCTTTTTCTGACAAAAATATTTCTTTTAATTCGATTACGTCTGATTCTAACAATTTATATTTTCTTTTAGTTTCTTTAACTTGGGTAGTTAAATTTTCATACTGCAGGCTAATTCTTTAACTTTTGAGTTAGAATATTGCAACTGTTGAATAGATAAATATTTGTTTTTGTTTAGAATTTGCGCGTTACTATTGTATTATGTGGAAGTATAACGATAAAGACTAGAATTTACAGGTAAATTACTTGCATTTATAACATTAACCTAGGAATTTTTCTGACACTTATTTACCTTAACATCATTACCAGGAACAATTAATGAACCTTTTTGTATTATACCGGTACGAATAATTTATCAAATTCTATAGATTTGTTATCAATAACAAAACAAATATTTGAAATTTGGAATCATCAATTTCGATTTTCTATTTATTCTGTATATAGGCACAACTAGCACATTGAGAAGTTTTTTTATTTATATAATAAAAATTAAAAAAGGAATAAAAAATTAAAAATATATCATGAAATTAATATATATATATATATATATACATTCACAATATTTTAAGTCGCTTTTCCTGATTTTTGATTGATTAGATGTATAGAGGATCTAATTATATATGTAAATATTTTTCCTCGTAAGCAGCATTAAATCGTTTTTATTATGAATTATAAATAAGTTTTTTGTTAAATATTGGGATGAGAAAATTTCATGATGCTGAATGTTTATGCAATGTTGATTGGACAGCGAGAACCAAGTTTTACAAACATAAGTTGGTACTTATTTGTTATAGGGGCCTTGACATAAATCAGCTATGAGAAAATGCGACTTAATGGTATTAAGAACAATCACATAAGTATGCGACGAACATTGGAAACGTTTCTAATCTTTTATGGTTTATTTATATTACATATTTTATTATTTATAAATTATATTATTTTATAGAATTATTCTTAGTTTTATTTAATTATAGATTAAACACATTTTTTTTTCTTAATGCATGTATTAAATGGTATAAATACAAAACTGTTAGTATAGTTCATACATTTAAAATTATATAATTAACATACAACAATCTATATTAAGTTTTAAAATCTAAGTAAACATTGTCAAAAAGTGCTTTTAAAAATTTTTCTTAACTCGGAAAATTCAACCTCTCATTTTTGTTTATCATCCCAAAATATATATAACAAACGCTAATCCATGACTATTGCAACAGTTAATAAAACAAACCTTTTACTCAAAGGAATATAACGATTTTAACTAATATATTACATATGATTTTAATATAGTAATTTTTTAATATAATAATTATAATAGATTTAAAAACATAAATATAGAGAATTAACAGTCAGTTAATAGAATAATAGCTTTTATTGTTCCACATTAAAATACAAAATGAATAGGACAAAATACATTAGTACGTACATTCTTTTAGTCCCATTCATTTTACATTATCCTGTATTTCAACACGCTCTTGCAAATGTTATTCTACTAAAACGCTTCATACGATATCACAATCGTTAATTCATAATTATTAAAAAAAATTACTCTTTCTTTCTAATTGATAAAAAGTTGTAAGGAAGATTTCAAAAACAAAAAAATAATTTTATTTAAATGTTAATATGTTTCTACTCATTACCGAGTCATTTTCAAAACAATTAAAAATTGATACTCCTAAGTTTCACGGTCTGTAGTGCATTGAACTGAAATTTAAATACAGAAAGAAGGAGCATATCACTGATATTAACCCCTTCGCAACAATATCTTTTGCTTTATTTTTAATCGATTGTCACCGGATTTTCAAAACAGCAAACTTTCTCTAATTGAATCTCGAAAATGCTCTGATTAAATTAGGCAAACTTTACAGTAAAAAATAAATCGTGAAAATAATGAAGGATTCTGAGCAACTTAAGTGGCACGTATACTGGTAGCTCGTCCACAAGGAGTTAAGTATAGTTGAAAAACAACAGCCATGACAAAATTATACCAAGAAAAAATTATTCATATAAACTTCAACGAAAGTAAAATAATTTTTCTATCTAAACAATATCATCCATCCATTATAAGAGAAATATAAGAGATCCTAACATTTAAAAAATCCATATGTAACGATGCAAAATCATACAACCTACCAAAATTGTTGCACGAGTTGGTCAATGGTTTTCAGAAAATTGAAATAAAAATCCAAATAAAATAAAAAAAAATTAATGCGTGTCACATAAAAAACTCAATGATGCGTTTCAATTCATTTTACTGTACACCATAAAACTTTGGGATGTCCCTTTTATTTGTTTTAAAAATGACTCGGTGGTGCGTTACAACGCGTCAAAAGTTAAATAAAATTATTTTTTTTTGTTTTTAATCTTCCTTTCATCTTTTTAGCATTTAGAAAGAATGTATTAATACAAGGTGTTATATGAAGTTATACTTTCTAAGTTATGCATTACAAGGTATGTTATTATGCGTTCCAATATTAAAGATGCCAAACTTCCTTGATGTCTACTTGTCATTATTATAGATTGCACTAGCAAAGGAAGAGATGAGTTCGGGCTCGTTTTTCGAAAACCGAGCCCGCTAGAGACAAACATTTTATGTCATCAGAATCCGATCCCGAAACCGAAAGTATTCCGAAAAGAGAGAGAGAAAATTACATAATATTTTAAAGTTTCTCTAAACGTAATATATCTAATTAAAAAAAAAATCTTATATGAAAATAACTGTTAATCCTCAACGTAAATTATTTTACGAAATTTTGACCAAAAGAGAAGTTTAGAATAAATGAATGAACGATTTATGAATAAATGAATGAAATTTGCAGAAATTATTTATATGACTAAGATTCGAACAACGGTTTTCTTTCTTGTAAAAGTGGTGTACATGATCATGAATATCAATTTAACTTAAAAATTTTATACTGTTGTCTGAAAGAACCTATGTTTTGGTAAGAAAAGAGGAAATACTGCTCAATTATTTTCATTTGGGAATAACAACATATGCTAATTTTATCTACTCAAGTATGAGAGTGACTTCTTGTATATAAAGAGCAGAGCTACAGAAAGAACAGAGTTCTAAAAGAAAGATGGAGCTCGCAAGTGGAGCTCGGTGATGCGAAAGCCTAGGGTCATGGGCTCGACCCGGTCCTTGTAGATCGCCCTTCTCCTACGCATTGGATCTTTTTTCTCTAATGGATTTTTTCACCTTTATATATAAACAAATAGGTGTACTTTTTAAAATCAATTTGGACTGTGAAAGCCGATGATTGTGGATTTTTTTCTGAATAACATGTAGCGCACAATTTATTTATTTTTTATATTTTCGTGGTCTTATTCTATATCTTAATCTATCTGCAAAAGACTTTTTAAAGAGCTCCAAGAGCAAAGAGAAAAAAGTAAATGCTGATTGGTTTTCAAAAGTTTCTGTTTGGTAGCCAATGCTTTTATTTCTATTATGTGTGAGGTTGCTGTTAGTAATCTCTTTCTACAAGTAAAACAAGTTGAAGGAAATTAGAAAATAGTTTATAAAACAGCCCAAACTGTTTGAAATTGAAAATTTGTGATTGCAGTCCATACATCGCTGGATTTAACTTCCCTTTTAAGTTTTGATCTGCAAGTGACCACTACACTGCCCACATGTCCACCTCCATTGGTCATCCCCCGCGTCTACGGAACAAAGTGAAGCATATACTCAGCTCAACCATGCTCTGTTGCGGTAGAAAGAAAGACACTAGGGAAGTGGAGTCGCAAGCGATTGTCGAAGAAGCATCTGGAGTTCCTGGGCTGCGTCGAGGCACAAGTCGACCTCTCCTGCGGGGTGGTGGTGGTGGACGAGGATCCGAATGATGCCCGAAATGGTGGTACAAAGCGACTTCTGAAAAGTGAGCGGCATTTCAACAGAAATTTTTCGACAGATTGAAGTTGTGGAAAAAGATTTCGACCCGCAGGCTGCTGAAGCTGTAGAAAGGCGAGGCGAGATGATGATCCACCTTCTGGACCCAGCTTCCTTAGGACAAGTGGGAGCGGAAGCATGGCACCGATACCTCAGATTACCGGAAGTCATGTCGTGCAGTTTGTTGAAATTGTTAAAAGGCCTGGACAGACGCTTGGCCTTTACATCCGCGAAGGAGATATGCTCAGTCAAAGTGATGTGGTTTTCATCTCGAGAATACAGCTGGAGTCCGCGCTATACAACTCTGGACTTCTGAAGGTCGAAGATGAAATATTGGCCGTTAATCTCGTTGACGTGTGTCATGTAAGTTTAGACGATGTGGTTATCATCATGTCCATCCCACGGCGTCTAGTACTTACTATCAAGTCAAGGATAAGCGGTCGAATGAATCCTGCAATAGCTGCGCGGCCTGCAATGGATGTAGTGAGGCCGTCAGTCGTTGTCGTCAAAAAGGAATTTGTTGAAGAATCCAATGATGAATACCCGGGACCAGGAGACTGGATGCGACGGACGCCAAGAAGAACCCAAGTTATGCTTGAGCCTCAATACCAAACTTTGAACCAGAGACCCCAGCCAGATGTAGCCCCCTATTATTACAATGTGGCACAATTAGGACCAATGGGTGTACCAAAAACCCAAGAAGAAGCCAGAATCATCATGTGGGCTGAACAGAGAGGAACTTAAACGGTGCTAACAAGGCAGCCAAAATCACACCAAGTTTTCCAACAACATTGCAATCACTGGTTGAACAAGTAGGTACTCACACGGTCCACACATTCCAAGCTGAACCCACTGACCCGCAAAGATTATTTCCCCCCCCCCCCACACCATCAACAAGTGTACCCCCGCAGGGAGCGAAGTCTACCAGACCGCTACAAGTACTTAGACGATCCCTCACTGCTCGTCTACTACGAACAGAATTCAAACAGCGCATATCTACTCTCGGATCGCATATAAGCAACCTTTACATGGATACGGACATGGGGAAAAATTCTGCTTTGTGATTGGCTAATGTTATGGAGTAATGATTCTTATGGAGGATGATAATGTTATGGAGGCGTCATGAGTACGTTATTCGCCATAGTGCAGGAGAGATAGAATAACAAACCAACATTGCTTTATGATGTCCAATACCATAGACTTCTAATCACAAAATGTTTATTTATACAAATGTGAAATTTCAAAGAAAAAAAACGCCAATTTTTGGACGATTGTTCATTTTTATTCATCGTAATATCGCCCGATTAAAAAATCGTAATACGCCTATTCAAAATTGAATGATCTTCAGAAATCAAACGTTTGTTAGATGAACATTTAAAATTCTCTATCTGTTTTTTATAACGTAGCTTGCAACAATGTGGAATTATTGTTTTACGAAACTAAGTTTATTCAATTTCATACTATGTAAAAAAATACATTTGGGATGTACTTGAATGCTGCAAAGTGCAAAGTTCATTTTAGTCTCTGAGTACAAGCTTGCTAGTTCAGTGATTAGAATGTCTAATTTTAAATGAAAATAAACATTTTAATCATAAATACATCTATTCAGCTATCTTCAAGAAATATTAAGTTTACTTCTAAGGTACAGTAATTTTAACTGTACTTTTTTTTGTATGACTATAATATTTTGTGATTCGTGCAACCATTGCTTAAGTGTGCAAAAATATACTTAATGAACATTTTTTAGACAGTTACATCTGTGAGTTATAAACTTACGATAAAAAATGAAAATGTTTTTAGTTTCTAATTTTCGCATAAAATTGTTTCTGGCATGAAGTAATGCATTGCTTAAACATTAGAATTATAAATACATTGTAACATGTATATGTAACTATGAAAATTTTAAATAAGAAGATATAAGAAATGTTGTTAAATTATTTCTAGGACGTAGTTTTAACCTATCACACTGATCCGAAGAACAACTTTTCTACAAGTATCAACAAAACAAACGCCTTTTCATTTCCGGTTAAAAGGGAAAAAGACAACGCCCTTTAAATTCCCGTTAAAGAAACAACAAAACAGATCAGCCAATTACAGCACAGAATTCTTTCCCATGTCCGTATCAATGTAAAGGTTGCTAATATGCTCTCGGATCCGATGCGTACGATAGATATTATTCCTTAGGAAGACAACTTATGAGATCTGTCTACGGACTCTCCGTTACAATGCAACGTAGGGGAAGACCAAGGAGGGCGGCAGATGAAATTACCCAACCCGTAGTTGCTCTAAACAACAGACGTCGCTCCACACCAGACGGCAGTGCTTCAGATACAGAAGCAACAGACAAAGGATCTCTGCTGCGGCAACAAAGGAACATATGGTTTAAGAATATCTTTCCACGTACTGTTTGAACAAACGAAAGTATGGTCGCTCAGATAATGATTTTAGGACGACAAATGATTTGTTTTTGATTTATTTTATTAACGGCCTTGGCTGAGCATGAGAACCTCCGTAACTGGAATTTAACGCAAAGAGAAAAGAGATAGATATATTCTTTTTAGAAAGTAAAAGGGAGTTTTATTAATTTGAAATTGTGAAAGATAATTTAAATTTTTAACTTGAGAATTTAATTTTAAAAAGGGATTTTAAATTTAAATGTAATAATTTGTTTGGTATTTGTTTTAAGACATTTTTGTTATGATATTTGTAACAAAAGAATCCCAAGTAATAAAGTTTTATAAAAGCTCCCCTTTAAATGCATGTTTATAAAAAAAGTTCAGTTGTAAAATAAATCTCCTAATAAATAAAATCCCTATTCCGTAGAGGTTAAACGCTTTATCTCACAATATATATTTTTTTTCAAAGTCGCATTTTAAGAATTATAAATTGCGTAAGAAAATTATCTGTTACTGGCTCTTGATGTATGAAAGGGCAATTAAGGATTTCTCTCTAAAGCGAGCCTTACAAAGCTTTTTTCCTTCTACTTTTTATTTTTTTGTTCAATTATTAGAATAAAAGCTTCAAAATAAATTGCATGACTTAATTAATTAATAGATATGAATGCGGGCTTTTAAAATTCTATTCTTAAATTTTCATAGTCGTACATTAATCTTTGACAAAAACTTTTGAACTCTCATTAAGATTAACTGATAAATTATAACTTCATTTATAGTGTCTGACTTTTAGTTATTGATTTGCTTTCACTCCATAAGAAAAATAACTCCAGATTGTTCTTTCGAACAAATAGTTATATATTTTCTAAATAACGAAAGTGACAAAAAAATGTAAGTTTTAAAAACTAATAAACTTATCTTGTTTCGCAATTAAAATTTTAAATGAGAAGGAGTCAGTACAGTTATGACCCTTTGAATTTTCATTTTATATGTATTTTTTTTATTCATGTTCAGATCCTTTTTTCGATATGATATCATAGAGCTGCACTATTCTTTTTAGCATTTTTCCCTCTGAAAAAAAAAGTGTGAATCAACACCGTTTTTCTCAACAACACCGTAAACGCTTCTTTTTAAATGCATTTTAAAAAATTAGTTTAATTGTAACTTGAGCTTCTAATAAATAAACTTTCAATTTCGTAGAGGTTGAACATTTTATCTTTTTCTCAATACATATATTTTAAATATTGTATTTTAATAGTTATAAATTATGTAAGAAAATTATCTATTACTTGATCTTGATGTACGAAAAGGCAATTAAGGATTTCTCTCTAAAGTGAACTTGACAATGATTTTTTCCTCCTCATTTTATTTTTTTCTTTCAACTGTAAGAATAAAAGCTTCAAAATAAATTACATGACTTAATTAATTAATAACTATGAATGCGGGCTTTCAAAAATGTATTCTTCAATTTTTGTTGCCTTACATTAATCTTTGACAAAAACTTTTGAACTCTCATTAAGATTAACTGATAAATTATAACTTCATTTATCGTGTCTGACTTTTAGTTATTGATTTGCTTTCACTCCATAAGAAAAATTAACCCCAGATTGTTCTTTTGAACAAATAATTATACATTTCCTAAACAAAGGAAAGTAACAAAGGAATGTAAGTTAAAAAATAATATCTTCTATTGCAATTAAAATTTTAAGTGCGAAGGTAAAAGTGGAATTCTGATTCTTTGATTTTCGATTTTTCTTATATATTTTTTGCATTTATAGAAAATATTCATTAAACACTAATTGATGTATTTGGATAGCTAGTATTAAAGTTATAATCTGAAAAATATATATATTTTTTAAATGAAAAAAAAAATCGGACTCAAAAGATTTAAGCAAAATAATTCATGCAGCAAATGAGTAGTGCCATAATATGGGCAATTTTTAGTTGCAATAATTTGCTCGGTATTTGTTTTAAGATTTTTTTGCTAGGATATTTATAGAAAAAAAAATCCCAAGTAATAATTTAAAAGTTTAATAAACAGTTCCTTTTAAATGAATCTTTAAAAAATAGTTTAGTTAAAAAAAAAACCTCTAATAAATAAACTTCCAATTTTGTAGAGGTTAAGTGCTTTATCTCTCAAAATTTTTTTCAATATCACCATCTGAAGAATTATAAATTGCGTAACAACCCGTAAAGCATGGTGACGTCACTGCAACGTCATTGTGAAGTCACATTGTGACTTTGTGACCATCGATTGTCGATGTGACGTCACGTGACTTCGATGTGAAGTCAGAGTGACTAAAATGTGAAGTCGTTATGGCCGTTTTAGAGCTCTTTTGTGACGTGTAGAGCTCTTTTGTGACGTCAAAGTGGTCACAATGTGACAAATTTGTGAAAAATCTATCATTTGTGACTAATTTGACATTAACATTGTGACGAAACTGTGATAAAAGCGACGATATTTAAATTGCCAGAAACATGTTTTTTAAAGTAAATAACATGTTTTGAAGGATATTTATAAATTTCTAAAGATTTTTAAGAAAGTCACACCTCAGTCACAATGTGACGACACAGAGTGGTGGCATTTTGGTCACAGATGTGATGTGACCAAAGTGACTCACAGTGACATCACTGTGACCATGCATGCTATTAGGGAAAATTATCTGTTACTGACTCTGATGTATGAAAAGGCAATTAAGGATTTCTCTTTAAAGCGAACTTGACAATGATTTTTTCCTGCTCGGTTTAAATTTTTCGATCGACTATAAGAATAAAAGCTTCAAAATACACGACTTAATTAATTAATAACTATGAATGCGGGCTTTTAAAATTCTATTCTTCAATTTTCGTTGCCTTACATTAATCTTTGACAAAAACTTTTGAATTCTCATTAAAATTAACTGATAATTTGTAACTTCATTAATTGTGTCTGACTTTTAGTTATTGATTTACTTTCACTCTATAAGAAAAAAAAAACTCCAGGTTATTTTTTTGAACAAATAATTATATATTTTCTAAATAAGAAAAATGATTAAGGAATGTAAGTTAAAAAATATCTTCTATCGCAATAAAAGTTTTAAGCGAGAAGGTGAACGTTGAATTATGTTTCTTTGATTTTCGATAATAAAAAAAAAAAAACCTGATTGGTTTTAGTTGTACATTACCCAACATGTGGTGCTATCATGCAGATTTTTTAAAAAGATTTTGCATTAGCAATTTCTCTATCTCAGAAATTAATGCACGGATTTTCATCAATCTTCAGATTCACTTATAAGTAGACATAAGTTGTTGCTAACTAGATTTTCATGTTGACCATCTAACCTGCTATGCTGCCTTTTTCAGGAAGTATTAACATGTATGAGATAGAAGAAAGTTTTGGAATGGCCACATCTGACTAATTTATGCATGTTTCATGGATGGACAGTGGCGCGGCAGTTGGCGTTTGTCATCACTAAATTTTTATACTATTCTTCGATTTAAAAACTTTCCTAAATTTTTAACCTAAATTTTCCTAAATTAAAAAATTTTAAATAAAATCTGTCTTGAATTAAGGCGAGGAATACTATAAAAATTTAGTGGTGTAAGATGATTTTCTGGTGCGCTACTGTTCCTCCACTGATATTTGTAACGTTCAAATATAGAGCACTAAGTATGAATGTGTACTGTACATGTTTTTATTAGCCATGTACGAAAGAGGGTTTTTTTTTTTTTTAATTTGAAGACGTTTTCTAGATGGTTATTGAATAAATTATTATTAAGCATCAGAAACGATTATTCTTGTCATATCAATAATAATGATTATAATGTTATAAGTCTGTGTGAAGAAATATGTATTTTTAATGGTACATAAAGTACTAATTACAATATATATAATAGAATTTAAAAACATTTTTGATAAAAATCGAGAAAAAAAACATATAATTATGCATATAATACTATTGTTTTTTTTACGTTTATATTTTATGAAATAAATACATAAATTTCTAGCGTAGTCATTTTAAAAATATTTTTCTAGTTCATTTTTTAACATTTTTAAGCAATTTTGAAAAGAAAAAAGTCTGGCATAAATGGATTAAACATATTTTACAGAAATACACTAAAATGCATATACGCTTATTGAATATTTATTGGAATGCTGCAGCATCTCGTTTCGGAATTACTTTTTACGAAAGAAATTGTATTTTATAAATGACAAACGCATCATTTGAAATATCTGCAGTCTCAATTTAATCTCAATCGGATCAGTGGAGGGTGTTTTAGAGCCCTTTGAAGGGGATTGCATATTTTTTGCTAATTCCGTAATACGATACTTTAAATCTTTTTTCACATTTTCTTTTTAGCAAAAATTTTTACTTTAAAACTTTATTTTTAATCTTGTCAGTCAGTTCTAAGTGTTTCAAATGCATGAATATCACATGTTGAAAAAAGTCAGGTCTATAATTAAAATAGTGAGAACCCCCTATAACTGATAGCTTAAGGATTCTTATTCCAATCACTATTATAAAATTTTAAACCCTTTTACTTTCCAATCACCCATAGTATAGGGTAAATCATGCAATAATTTTGAAAATCAAAAAAAAAAAAAAAAAAAAAAAAAAAAAAAAAAAAAAATTGCTGGATTTACACATTTTAGACTATGGAAATTCCGAAAAACATATTTTTAGAAAAACAAATTGCCATTTGTCTGTCTGTAAACGCTCTATCTCCGGAAAAAAATTGAAATAGAGACTTGAAATTTAATGTGTTCGTAGATTGTAATAATGGGAAGAAGCCTACTGAATATAAGTAATCTCGATTATCCGAAATTATTGTTTTCGGATTCTCGAAATATTCGTTCTGGTGAAAGGTAGATAAAAAATTTTGATTTTTTTTAAATTTTATTTTAAGGAGTGATTGTAAAAGAAAAAACATAAATTTTGTATAAAAAAACAGGTTAATTGGATGATTAATTGCCTAAATGTTTGTAATCCTAGTTTCCATACTCTTCAATTTTTTATGATCCTGTATTTTTTTTAAAAATTACAATTCAAATGCATATTTAAATTGGAAATAAAACACTTCATCCGACGCAGTAAACTGTTAATTATTAGGTTTATAATTTGTAGAGTTTTAAGGATGTTTCTTTTACTATTTGTTTATTCCATCGAACAAAAAACTATCGCCAAACTACAATATTAAATACCAGTAATGATTTACCTTTAATGTCACATTCACCTGACATGAAACACGTTGCATGTGTTTGTATCCCATCAAGTGATTTTTAAATTGACGTTTAATTTGTACTTTTATTAATCTTTTACTAATTTATTTGTTCTTTCGTTTTCTAAAATAAAAGTTATACCAATTTGTATAATTTACGAGTAGTTTGGCGATTTATATAATTTTTCGAAATAGGTTAGCGATATAATCAAGTAATACCGTTAGTAGCAATTCTGTAATAATTATCCGGAAGTTTTAGTAATTCCCAAGTAGTTCCGTAATATAGCATTATTATGTACTAAAAATATTTAAATGTATGTTTACATTTTTATTTAGAATTACAATGCATTTTATAAATAGTTTTTTTCGCATTTTTATTATGAATATCCATTATGGGTAAATACTATGGTGGCTCCCAATGACTAGTTTATATTTATTTTTCATTTTAAAAGGGCAGTATACTTGCACTAAAAATACTGTTGACAAATTTCTCAAAAATTACATATTGTATTATTGGAAATTATTTTTTCATAAATATGTACAATAACTCCAGTAATCGACACCGAC
Organism: Maratus speculifer; assembly: GCA_964019185.1. Lineage (NCBI taxonomy): Eukaryota > Metazoa > Arthropoda > Arachnida > Araneae > Salticidae > Maratus > Maratus speculifer. The sequence goes on along the minus strand of OZ025289.1, from coordinate 101,197,074 downwards.
CCCATTTTGTAAAACCAACAACGGAAACAAACAGAACCAATGTCCGACGCTTTACATAAAGAATTTTTCAAAAGGTTAATTTATATTTAAAGGAATTTATGCTTTAAAACACTTTAATCTTTATTCTAAAAACAAAACATTTAAAACTTATTTATATATAAAACCAAACAATTGATGTACTTTTCCCTTTTTTCATGTTTTAAATTATTAGCAACGCAGATATCCAATTACTGACATTTATGAACGAGTAAATGACAAATGGTGTCGGGCCCCAATCGAGTAGTTTAAATTTTAATGATATTGGTTTAAAACTAATTTAATATTATGTTTTTTTAATAGTTCAAATAGATTTCGACTTTCTTTAATATAGTACAATAATTAATGCCTCCGTCAGTGACTGGTGGAAATAAATTACAGAAACCAATAATAGGTAACCCCTCCCCCCATTAATCTAAATTAAATAAGTATAAAATAGAAGTCATGGAACTAATGTATTAAAAGCACACTTTAATCTATTTATGGGTGATTATACGATAAGAGGCGAAAAAGAAAAGTTCGAGTTTGATCAAAAACCTTTAAATTATGATTTTTGTCCCGTTTATTTACCTTTTCATATAAGGGTAAGTCACTTTATACATATTTTATAACTTTTTCCGGTCAGTAACTCTCTCCTCTAACAGTTATCTTGACAGGGGAAATACGGCAGGGGAGAGACATTTTCATGATAAATTAAAATTTTTTAACTGACTGAATTAGTTTTTGTGTTAATTGTATATTTCACTTTAATTATTACTGTATTGTTAAATTAGGGTAGTAAATGCAATTGAATTAAATGAATATTATAAGTTTTATGACTTACCAGGGGAGATACACGATCACCTTGCGAAACCACTACATCGCACGGTCGCTTCGTAACAACTAAACATGGAGATGCTTAAATGTCTTGCGCGTTTAGTATTGCTAACTTCAAGCCGATAGATGTCCTTAAGCGCTACTTCCAATATAACCATCCTTGAATTTATATTTGTTTCAGCGGAACGAAATTTGACAGGGTAGATACACAAAAAAGCGGGACAAAAGTAAAAAATATATTGAAATTAGCAAAATTATTTTATTTTTTATTTTATAATACGTATGTATAATTACTTAAATTACAATTAAACATACTTTAGCTAAGCATCTGATGGAAAAATATATGTATTGTTTGAAAGTTAAATTGAAACCAGCAAGGGGACATGCCAGGGCAGACTTTTTTAGAATTTGTAAGAAATTTCAGAAAAATGTGTTTTAATTAGGCATTCAATCGTGATTTTATTTAATAAAGTTTATTAAGATGATGCGATTCATTGCAAAAAATAGCAACATATAGAATAAAAAATCTGTTTTAAACGGATTGCCGTACAAATTACCTCTTATCGTAGAATCACCCTTATACAAGTATAACATTAAGAAAATATTTCGGATAGTAATATTACAAATAGATGAAAAAGAAGCACTACCCTAATTTGAGAAATATGTTGAATGTCTCAAAATGGTACTTTTTGGCTTCTCAAAAGTTTCTCACTCATTACTATGTACTTGGAATATAAATGGTGAATAAATTGACTTCAATATATAAACTACTTAGATGTGGCACTCCCAAAACTTACTTCTACTTCATACAGGCTAATACTTCCTGAAAAATGTAGCACTGCAGCGCTAGTCGATTAAGTGATTTACACTTAAGTCTAATCAGTAACAATTTATGTCAACTTCTAAGTAAATCTGAAGTTTGATGAAAATCTGTGCATTAGTTTCTGAGATAGAGCTATTTCGAAAAAATTAAAAAATTCTGTCAAACAGTGCCATCTGTCGGTTTATGTACAACAAAAACTAATCAGGATTAATTTTTGTCAGATATTAATTGAATCTGAAGTTTGATGAAAATCCATATATTAATTCTTGAGATCCTATTGTGAAATTGTGAAAAATGCAGCACATGTTGGGCGATTTACACCAAAACCTAAACAACACTAATCTACGTCAGGGACTAACTGAAATTGCGAAAAATGCAGCACAGGTTGGGCGATTTACACCAAAAACCAAACAACACTAATCTATATCAGGGACTGAAGTTTTAGAAAATTTCCTGCTTTAGGTCTTCAATTGGAGTTATTGCGATAATCACGAATAATCCACCAAGGCAGTGCCACCTGTTCAGCGATTTGCACCAAAACGCAATCAGAACCACACTGTATCAAGTACTAATAAATGTAAACTTTTATGATAATCCGTGCATAAGTTCTTAAGATAGAGCTAGTGTCCAAATTGTGAATAATGCAGTATAGCAGTACCACCATTTGAACAATATACGTCAGAAACTCATCAGCTCCAGTTTATATCAAGGTCTAACTGATTATAAAGTTTTGCGAAATTCCGTGCAAGTGTCAAAGTGACAGACAGACTTACAGACAGACTCACAGACAGACATTTTCTAAAGATCACCAAATAGTGTTCGTTTCAAATAGTGATCTAAAACATGTAAATCTATCGAAAATCGGAAGTCGAAAATTTTCACGAATCCTATACTTTCTTCATGTTAAGATCAAAGAAAGTAATAGTAAGTGTCTAAGTTATCCCTATATATGGTTTTACCTTTCAAAATTTACAAAAAAATGCTTATTTGAATTAGATTTTTGAAGAAGATTCAATTATTGGTTAAGTGTCAATAAATGCCGGTTTAACTTTATAACCCCAAACGAAAATATGCAATAACTTCTTCCGAGTTTCTCATGATTTTGAAAAAAAATTTCTTTTACTTTTCTAAACTTTAGAAACCAATATATTTTTTAATCTTAAAATCGCATTTGTAAAAACTAAGTGTCTATCATTGCCATTGTTTTACGGAAACGCTTCCGAGTATAGTTCTTTAAAGTGAATAAATCAGTTTTCTATACCCCAAATGTAGGTTTTGTTGGGATGATTTCCGTTTTCAGGTAAACATTTTCATGCTCAACAAGCCTTTTTTTACAGACAAACATGGCAAATTAAAAGCATTAGGGTGATTCTCATCAAATAGGCTAAACTAAGAGTTATGAAGGAATGATTGTGAGGGAGTGGTGAATTTTAACAAAATGCCCATTTACCTTTTTATCATTATCTAAATTGAGATTAGGCTTAGTGGGCATCATTTATTCATTAGCCTTTTCTGAATACAGGTAAATATGAAAAAAAAATAATTATTACTTATTTATAAGTATTTAGATATAGGTAAGACCACTAAGCCTAATCTCAATTCAGGATAATGGAAAAAATTAAATGGGCATTTTGTTAAAATTCACCACTCCCTCACAACCATTCCCTCATAACTCTTAGTTTAGCCTATTTGATGAGAATCATCCTAATGCTTTTAATTAGGATTAATTTTTATGGTGAGAATCACTCATTAACATTGAAATCAATAATATTTTGTTACTCTTTTGTTGCTAAATATAAGTTCAATTATTTAGTTGAAAATGTTTAGTTGGGAATTGATAGTCTTCTAAAAATCTATATTCCTGTTTGAGAATTAATGCACTACAAAACTACTCCGAAACGTTTCCAAAAATCAATAAAATCAATAGAAGTAAGAAAAAAAAAAAAAAAAAAAAAAAAAAACTTTATTTTTTATAAATGCTTCTTTAAAATCTCGAAAAGATATTCGTTTCTGAGCTATTTAAAGATAAGGAACGCTTTTTGGAATCGTCGATAACTCAGAAGTGGTTAGTATATATTTTCATTTGTGTTTACCTTGTATTTTCTTGGAAATCCGAAAAGCATTTGACCAAAACATTTTCGTTTAACTTGGGTTCCATAGGAATTTTCGGATAACTTGAAGGTTTATTGTGAAAAGTTGTTTGATGAAATGCTGTGATCGTAATTTAGAACATAGTTGTAATAAAAATGTTGTGATACCATATTCAAGTACACTGAAATTGAAAAACAAAAGAAAATCACAACATATTTTGTAAAAAATAAATGAAGTGTCGTACGTATCTATCTAATAAAGTGCCCGAAATTACGTAATGAACCAAATAAGTGAGTTGATTTATTTGGTTTATTTCATAAAGAATATGCTTTTTTAACACTATTTATACCAGTGTGCAATAATACCTTTTAAAGTTTTGATTTTTACTTATTTTTCTTTTAACTTTTAAAGCTAATATGTATTAAAACAACACTTTATTGTATAAAAATGATTCAGAGTTGTTTTAATCTAAAAACTACAAACAAAATAGTAATCGTAAATCAAAATATGTTGAAAGATGTCATTTGTCACCGGTAAAGATAGCATTGACAATAAAAATTTTCACATTTAAGAGGGACTTTAAGAAATTTTAAGGTATTTCGGTTAAGCCGATTTTCGAATAATCGGGAGTCGGATAACCGGGTTTCTACTGTATCATTTTTTAGGTGCGTTCGTATTTAATTAAATCTGTAACACTTATAGTCGTCGTTTAGTCTCTCGTTCAGTTGTCAGAGAAAAAACTACCCAATCGAATCGTTTGAGATTTAAAATATGTAAATAGGCACAATTTTGTCGATTCATTTCAAATTTTATGAAAACCAGTCGCATAATTTAATTACAGGAACAATCTAAAATTTTCTGTTGCGTTACGGCTTACGGGAAAAAATAGTTTCAAGTGCATTTTGATGATGTTACACTCTTTCGAACATAATAAAATTGATATGTGTCTATGAAATAGGTACTAAAATATACATTATGTGCAATATGGTCCAAAGAATATTTACTATTAATTTGCAGCGCTGTACAAATGTATTCCATTACATAAAAGTATCAGGGAAAACATTGTTTGGAGCGCGTTTTGATTACATTAAACTATTTCACATTTTAGGAAACTGACATACATTGCTCAGATTTACTACAAGTTACTTCCTGTGCAATCAAAAGCAGTCAATGTTTACAACACAAAAGATTTCAGAAATCTATACTGTAATCCGAAGTACTGTATACTATTATACCAAAATCTGAATATTTTTTAAATTTCGTTATAGTCGAGCGTACCTCATTTGCTACGCTTGAAGGGCAGTTCCTGACTTGTTTAAATTAGTTAATTTTTAAGTAACGTTGGTTTTATAAATCGTATGAAGTTTTCAAAATATCACGCAACTTGTTTCATAATCAGTTGATCGATTTCTTTTCATAGAAGATCAAAGGCTTTTCTTTTACAAATTCCACTTAGCTAACACAAAAGTTAGCTGGCAGTGAGATACAGTCTTTATTTACTTTAGCAGCTTCGAGTTATCGATTCGGAGGCCTAAGAAAATAAGTGAGCGTGTTTTCATTAGACTCTCTTGACACAATTTGTAGACTGAGTTTATGAGGATGTAAATTTCTGTATAGATATTTGTTTTCTTCTCAACGAAGTTAAGTGGAGCGCTGCTTCTTTTGTTCCAATATCTGTCGAGTTAAAAATAAAACTTGATTATAATATCTAACTTAAAAACATATATTCTCTTATTTCAGTGCAATTATTTACTACACACGCTCTCTGACAAACGGAATTTTTATGTTTTATGTTTATTTTTATTGTCAAAAGGCAGGATTAAGTGTAAAAATATTAGTAATATCTCTGAAGCTGCACATAACGGCTATATGAATGCGCGTAATTTTTAACCGAATGGAGTCCTTTACCTTTATTGTCAAGAATATCACACGAAACCATGGTTTTGTGGGATATTCTAAATATTGAATGTAATTAAATTCGCATTATTAATTTTATTTTCTTAAACTGATGCTGTACAGCATGTGAAAATTGTAAAAAAATAAAAAAAATAAAAAAAATAATATGTGTGGCACTCGGGTACTGCCCCGGTAAAGCTATTGCATAGCATTTTTTATCAACTTATGCAAAAATACCGCGTCAATGTCTGCTGAAGTCTATCGAAAGATACCGCGCCGAAGTCTGCCAAACTCAAACGTCGATAGCCGGAGTGTTAGGATTTTTTCTCGTTACGGAATTTCTAGATTCGGTCGCCGCGCTCAAAGCCCGCGATAATAGCTATGCAATAGCTTAATAAATTACCAAACAAAATTTGGTCGCGCTACGAAAATTAGATCGCGAGTTATAAGCCTTTTAAATTTTTCGACCCTCACCATGTGGGGTCTCCTGTCACCAAAAATTAACAGTCTCATATTAAATTACCAAACAAAATTTGGCCGCCCTACGAATATTAGATCGCGAGTTATGAGCATTTTAAATTTACCGATCCTCACCGTGTGGGGTCTCCTGTCACCAAAAATTAACACTGTCTCATAATAAATTACCAAACAAAATTTGGCCGCGCTACGAAAATTAGATCGCGAGTTATAAGCATTTTAAATTTTTCGACCCTCACCGTGGGGTGTCTCCTGTCACCAGAAATTAACAATGTCTCATAATAAATTACGAAACAAAATTTGGCCGCGCTACGAAAATTAGATCGTGAGTTATAAGCATTTTAAATTTTTCGACCCTCACCGTGGGGGGGTCTAATGTCCCCAAAAATTAACACTGTCTCATAATAAAATACCAAACAAAATTTGGCCTCTCTACGAAAATTAGATCGCGATTTATAAGCATTTCAAATTTTTCGACCCTCACCGTGAGGGGTCTCCTGTCACCAAAAATTAACAATCTCATATTAAATTACCAAAAAAAAATTAGCCGCGCTACAAAAATTAGATCGTGAGTTATAAGCATTTTAAATTTTTCGACCCTCACCGTGGAGGTCTAATGTCCCCAAAAATTAACACTGCCTCATAATAAATTACCAAACATAATTTGTCAGCGCTATGAAAATTAGATCGCGAGTTATAAGCATTTTTAATTTTTCGACCCTCACCGTGGGGTGTCTTCTGTCACCAACAATTAACACTGTCTCATAATAAATTAGCAAACAAAATTTAGCCGCGCTACGAAAATTAGATCGCGAGTTATAAGCATTTTAAATTTTTCGACCCTCACCATGGGGGGTCTCATGTCACCAAAAATTAACACTGTCTTATAATAAATTACCAAACAATATTTTACCAAGCTACCAAAATTAGATCGCGAGTTATAAGCATTTTTAATTTTTCGACCCTCACCGTGGGGTGTCTTCTGTCACCAACAATTAACAATGCCTCATAATAAATTACCAAACAAAATTTGGCCGCGCTACGAAAATTAGATCACGAGTTATGAGCATTTTAAATTTTTCGATCCTCACCGTGGGGGGTCTTCTGTCACCAAAAATTAACACTGACTCATAAAAAATTACCAAACAAAATTTTGCCAAGCTACCAAAATTAGATCGCGAGTTATAAGCATTTTTAATTTTTCGACCCTCACCGTGGGGTGCCTCCTGTCACGAAAAATTAAAACTGTCTCATAATAAATTACCAAACAAAATTTGCCCGCGCTACGAAAATTAGATCGCGAGTTATAAGCATTTTAGGTTTTTCTACCCTCACCGTGGGGGACCAAAAATTAACACTGTCTCATAATAAATTTCCAAACAAAATTTGGCCGCGCTACGAAAATTAGATCGCGAGTTATAAGCATTTTTAATTTTTCGACCCTCACCGTGGGGGGCTCCTGTCACCAAAAATTAACAGTCTCATATTAAATTACCAAACAAAATTTGGCCGCGCTACGAAAATTAGATCGTGAGTTATAAGCATTTTAAATTTTTCGACCCTCACCGTGGGGGGTCTAATGTCCCCAAAAATTAACACTGTCTCATAATAAATTACCAAACAAAATTTGGCCGCGCTACGAAAATTAGATCGCGAGTTATAAGCATTTTAAATTTTTCGACCCTCATCGTGGGGGGTCTCCTGTCACCAAAAATTAACAGTCTCATATTAAATTACCAAACAAAATTTAGCCGCGCTACAAAAATTAGATCGTGAGTTATAAGCATTTTAAATTTTTCGACCCTCACCGTGGAGGTCTAATGTCCCCAAAAATTAACACTGCCTCATAATAAATTACCAAACATAATTTGTCAGCGCTACGAAAATTAGATCGCGAGTTATGAGCATTTTAAATTTTTCGATCCTCACCGTGTGGGGTCTCCTGTCACCAAAAATTTACACTGTCTCATAATAAATTACCAAACAAGTTTGGCCGCGCTACGAAAATTAGATCGCGAGTTATAAGCATTTTAAATTTTTCGACCCTCACGGTGGGGGTCTCCTGTCACCAAAACAAATAAGACCACCAAAATAAACACTGTCTCATAATAAATTACCAAACAAAATTTGGTCGCGCTATGAAAATTAGATCATAAGAAACATAAGTTTGAGACTTGATATCCTAATATCTGAAAAATACCACGTCAATGTCTGCCGAAGTCTACCGAAGGATACCGTCCCGAAGTTTTCCGAACGGAAACGACGTAGCCGAGTGTTAGGTTTTTTCGTTACGGATGTGTTAGGAATTTTCGCGTTACGGAAATTTTGAATTCGGTCACCGCGCTCAAAGCCCGCGATAAAAGCTATGCAATAGCTTAAAAAAAAAAAAAAAAAAAAAAAAAAAAAAAAAAAAAAAAACGAATTTTTAAATGTGTTATCATGAAATTATCGCAGGATAACGCAAAATCGATTGAGAATTGTGCCTACTTCCTGGATATGAATGTGGTTTTTGAAATAGTGCTCGTCTATATATTTAAACTGATAGAAAGTATGATTTTTCAAACGGTGACATACGTTTTTGGGTAAAGGTAGATTTTTTTTCTGAAAATGCTATCAAAACTGACGTTTTGGATAGAATTTTCGAATGCGACAATGCTGGAAGGTTAAAAAATTGCCTCCCTGAGACCGTAATTGCCTGTAAATTAAGATATAATTCCTTTTTGAAGAAAATGTGTTGATATGTTTCGAAAATTTAAGGTTCACAATCACATAAATTATTTATGATGTCTTTATCATTATTATATGCATATGAGAAACGTTTAATAATGAATAAAGTAACACTCAAAATTTTTTGATCAGACTTTTGAAACATCTCCATTTCGTTAAACATATTGCTTGATTAAGAATTCCAATTAATTAAAAAAAATTCGGAAAAAAACTTTTAAGATGACAGTACTAATCCGCTAATGTATTATGAAGCTCATTGAAAAAAAGTTTACGAAAAGTTTAAATTTTTAATATTTATTGAAATTATAAAACCAATGTTAATTTTCATTTGTTGTTTATTTTACAGAAGCAGTAATCGTAAAAGTTAGTCATTTCAAATAATTTTCTTAAAATAAACTATATTTTACCGCATTAGTTTTTATAAAATAAATATTAAAAAATATATAAAACTGAGCATCATAAAAGCAGAAAAAAAGTCTTTGCAAGTATACCTTTTTTTCTTTTTCCTGATTTTCATTATGTTCAAAATAACTTTAAAATGCAGCTCAATTAAACAACAAAAATAGGAAAAGGTAGGAAATTGTTCCGAGTTTGAGAGGTAATTTCTGTTTAATTGCTGTCGTTTCAGGAAATGCCTTTTTTATGCTTAGAAATTAAGACATAGGAAAATACGGATGAAATTTAGAGTAATTAAAGTGAATTGAGGCGGAAAATCCGATGCTCAGAAGCCAGAACTAACTCAGCGATGAAATTGGCTTTTCCTCAAAAATTGGAGTTAGAAAAGAGTAAAAGGTTCCCCTTAAAAAATAATTTTATTAAAAGTTAAAGTTGCATTCAAAGGAAAGAAAAGCGCATTCATGCGAGTATATTTTTACAAATAAAATTTGTCTTTTAAAATAAACCGTGTGTTTTACATAAAATCTAAATAAAATGAATTGTTTTTTCTTCTCACAATAAAGTTTCGAATACGTGTGACTGTAAAAAAAAGATTTGCAGGAATGTTTCCGTTTTTTGAGGAAAGTTCCATCTTAGTCATCTCCTTTTTTTGTAATTAGGATGAGCGAAGCGAATCCTCTACTAGGCCACTCAAATTACAATTTGTCGTACACTTTACAAAAAAACTATTCAATATTTTGACTTCAAATTAAACACAAAAATAAAATATGATCTGTAGATTTGCAGAATATAATTTTTTTACAGTAAAACGTTAAAAAAATATTATTTTAATTAATTTATTTTACATGCATTTCCAATACGGACGCATTTTAGCAAATAAATAAAAAATGAAACGCGTATATTTCCAGAAAAAAAATATAAATCATGGAGTAAGTGATTATAGATAGAATCACGATTAATTTAATAAATAAAATATGTTTTCATTATTCAGCAAAATCGTTTGCACAAATGACACTTAAACGTTTTAAAAAAATTGTATTATGGATTTTGTTTTAGTGGCAACAAAAGAATTGTAAACAAATAAAATGAATTGTTAAATTTGTTATATAAATGAAAAATTAAAAGAATTGCGTGAACTTGTTGCCTCGATTCAAGCTCTTTATAAATGTACTAAAGGAAAAGTTGGCCGATTCAAAAATGACAAGTGGACTTCAACCATTTCTTACTTTATCATTTGTATCGAAAGTACAATGGCTCACAAAAGTGTTCGTACACTTGGAAATTTCAATGAAATAGTGCTCTATCCATTAATTAAAATTAATATTTTAGAATGGATATTAAAGAGTAAGATCTATGATTCATTTTTAACAAAACTACATAAAATATTTTAAAAACATGGTGAAACTTTATTTTAAAAAAATCATTAATCAAAGAATAACAAAAAAGTTACCTCACAAAAGTCTTCGTACACTTTAAAAAAGTCGCTGTATATTTGTAAATGTTGTAATATTTCGCAAAAATTGTACTTAATAGGATATTATTTAGTACTCACAACAGATTTTTAAACACCTAGGAATAGATTTAATTAATATTTTTGTCATTTCTGCATGAAAGTTGGTTCCTTCATCGAACATTGCTGTTTTTACTTCGCTTTTCGTTTCAATGCTTTGTCTTTATATTCTAACTTCCAGTTATCTCCAAATATGCTTTACTGGGTTTAAATTCAGCAACTAAGATGTTTTCAGAACTTGTGGAGAATTATAGAGACACCAGAGGCGAACGTTGAAAGCCATGTGCTTTGTATCATTATCCTGATGAAAAACAAAGTTGTTTCTCTTACCCATATTTTGGGCTGATAATTTTAAATTGCCTTTTAAAATAAAGATCGTGATTTACTATTCTATCAATGTATATCAAATTACCTAATCCTGATGCTACTATGTACCCTCACTCAAGGACAACTCCACTACCGTGGTTAACTGTTCCAACTAAGTTCTTTGAATTAAATTCTTATTTTTTTCTCCACACTACAAGGCACCTATTGGAACCAAGAATGGGATACTAGTATTCATCTGCAAATAAAACATTATTTCAATAAGATTCGGGTTTATTTATCATTGATTTTGCCAAAGAAAACCTAAGCTTTCTGTTTTTCACCCTAACAAAAAAAAATTTTTCGGGCAGAACGCCTATATAATGTAACCGGGCTTACCACTTGTCGAACAGTTTCAGATGAATATGAAGTAGAAACTGTTTCATTAAATCATCACATTTTTCATTAACTTTTACAGCACTTAAACATGGATTTTTTACGACTTTTCTAATTGTAAGTATTTGATCTCATTGCATTAACTTAGATTGACAACCTTATCATGCCTAAGTTTTCAATTCATTTTTTTTTCTATCAAGTCTTTTATCGCATACTACACCGTAGAATGGAATAAATTAACTAATTTTGCAATATTTCGAATTGATTTACTTCTATTATGAAGAAAATTAACTTCGAACGCTATTAGTCGTGACATTACGATTACAAATCATTTTTTAATTAATAAATAGAATATTACGGACCAATTCTGCAAAATATAAAGCCAAGCGATTTTTTAAATGTCACCACAATGCAAAAATAAAAATAAAGCGACAAACAATATTTTAAACAAGGAATTTATCCGAAAATGTTTCTGTGTACGAAGACTTTTGTGGCGTGTTGTTTCTGTGGCATCTTCCATTTTCATTTTTAAATTAAAAAAAAATCCCTTAATGTCAAACAAAAAGGTTGTGTGTTATTTAGAATAACTTGGAGATAATATAAAAAATACTGGACTTCATATATGAATTTAATTTCAGGGAAATTTCTTTTTAGTACAAATTTTTAAAGTGTACGAACACTTTTGTGAGCCACTGTAATGTTACGTTCTTATTTGTGGACCGAAAAAGGTTTAGTGAACGGGACTTTAGACTTTGTTGCACGTATTAAAGAAAATCACAAGCCACCAGACTAGATACCGCGAATAATCATGGATAAATTTGAATACTACAATAATTTAACTTAAAAGAATTGGTGCGTACCAATTCCCCCAATAGTAATTGAATTCTGGAAATATGGAAGCATAAATTGCTCAAGGAAAGAATTTCTTCTGCAGTTAGCTTTTGCTGTTACAATTCATAAATCCCAAGGTTTAACATTAGATGAAGCAGTTGTAGATATTGAGGATATATAGGTACCAGTTGGCTTAAAAACGTACGTAACGTTGTCAAGAGTGAAAATCTTTCAAAATTAAGCATTCAATAGAAATCTTCCTTGCGAAAAATTCTTTAATATCAAAAATTCTCATGCACTAACATGTATAAAAACGAAGAAATTAGACTAAAAAGTTTTACAGTTAAAAATTCATAGTACCGACGAGAGCAGATTTCAAATGTTTTTCCAGAAAATAGGATTTTAAAGAAATAACTTTCTTCAAGCTTTCTTCAAATATATTATTCTAAAATAGCTATCAAAGATTATTTGATGTTAATTACAAAGATTGGAAACATGCATATTTCAAACAACTTTAAAAAACACCAGTGGCTACTAGAAATTGTAAAAAAAAATCTTTAAAAGAATTTTTAGTTGAAAATTTAAAAATATTTTGTAAAAGTTTGCTTCGAAAATATTTTTTTATGTCAGTCTTACATCATAAATCAATAAATTCCTAGGAAATTGATAGTTATTTGGCTGAACTTACATTTGTAGAATTAAAATGCGCCAAAACATAAAATAACGTTTTTGCTTAATAAAGATGCAAAAATAATATTAAAAAATATTGTTACTTTCAAATATATGCTTTATAAAAAAATGCTTCGCGAATCCAAACAAAGCATGGCTTTTGCTAGTAATATTTTAAAGAGCATGAAGAGCTTCCGTGACGATACCATAATTCGGCAATGTCATTGGATGACAAATTTTTACAGTAATAATTCTGCATTTGAAACTTTGTAAATTTAAAATAACAACAGATAAATGGAGATATTTCAGTTTTATAACAAAACGGAAAATTTCTGATCAAATTTCACCGAAGGCAACCTGTCAATAAACGAAAATTTTCAACAGTGTATTTTCACGATTCTTCGTCCATACATTATAAAAAGGATTAACCTATCTAAAATTATAAATATTGCACTGTTTTAAATTAAGCCCTTAATTTTTTTCTTTTGACACCATGAACTAAAAACACCACTTTTTATGTACTTAAAATATCTGCTTTAAATAATCAAAAATTATGTCTGCCAATTAACAAACCGAAGAATATAAGTAAAAATTTGGTATTCAAAAGCCTAAAAAAAGACCTTTTTACCCAAACACCGTTTGGGCAAAATAGTTAAGTGTTAATTAAAAATTTAATATCATATTACCAGAATGAAAACTTTTAACGATCACTTTAGTCATAAAACTAATTTCATTTTACTGGAACAGTGATATTTAAATTGGTCGCAAACGATATAATTTTAAAGTAATTTGATTAGAGAAAAAAATATTTCGTGCATTAGTATTTTTTTAAATCTATGTTTATATTTTGAATCAGTAATTTAAGCATTATAAAAATAAGAAAAAATATGTTTTAGTGCATATTTTTTTTCTTTTTGGTTGAAATAATTTTAAAATACAGTTCGATTAGAAATTTAAAAAACTGTAAAAGGTATGAATTTGTTCTGTGTTTGAGAGATAATTTCTGTTTAGTTGCTGTCGTTTCAGGAAAAGCCTTTTTTATGTTTAGAAATAAAGACATAGAAAAATATGGATGAAATTTAGAGTAATTAAAGTGAATTGAAGCAGATAATCTGATGCTCAGAAGCTGGAACTAACTGGGCGATGAAATTGGCTTTTCCACAACAGTTGGAGATGAAGAAGAGTAAAAGGTTTCCGTTTAAAAAAAATATTTTTAATAAAAGTTAAAGTTGCATTCAAAGAAAAAAAACTCATTCATGCTGGTATGATTTAAAAAATAAAATTTTTCACTTAAAATATATCGTGTATTTTTTATAAAATTTAAATAAAATGAATAATTTGTTTTTTTCACAACAAAAATTCTGAGTTTTTAATGAAAAAGAGATCCTGTTATTTAAAAAAAAATTATAAAGTTGATAGCACATATCTTAAAATGAAATTGGCATGCATAAATAGTGAATTATTTTAAACAAACATTATAAATATTTATTGCTGAAATCCCAAAAACATGTAATTGTTTTTGCTGTTTTCACGATTCTTCGTCTGTTTATTATAAAAATGATTAACCTATTTAAACATTATAAATTTGTTTTAATATAACTGTTTTAATTTGACCCCTTAACTTTTACTCTTTTTTAACCATAAACTAAAAACACCATTTTTTATGTACTAAATACTAATACTACTAAATACTATACTAAATACTAATATTTGACTTAAATATTCTAAAAAATATCTGCGAATTAATAAACCGAAGATTACAGGTAGTAATTTGGTATTCTAAAGCTGTAACTAAGCAAGAAAATTTTCCGTACCTGGACTCAGTTAAGGCAAAATAGTTAAGGGATTTATTAAAAATTTAATATAATATTACAAAAATGAAAACTTTTAATGACTACTTTAGTCATAAAACTAATTTCGTTTTAACAGGAACAATAATAATTAAACTGGTCGAAAATGATATTAATTTAAAGCAAAATGGATAGCTAAAAGTAATTCGTGCATTAGTTTTTTTAAATCTATGTTTGATTTTTGAACCAGTAAATTTAAGTATTGTAAAAAAAATAATAAAAAAATTTAATGTCTATATTTTTCCTTATTTCTTTTTGTTGTTGTTGTTGTTGATTGAAATAACTTTAAAATACAGTTCGATTAGAATAAAAACTTAAAAAAGAAAAAAGAAAAAAGAAAAAAGAAAAAAGAAAAAAAAGAAAAAGAAATGTAAAAGGTAGGAAACTGTTCCCAGTGTGAGAGGTAATTTCTGTTTAATTGCTGTCGTTTCAGGAACTGGCTTTTTTATGTTCAGAAATTAAGACACAGAAAAATACGGATGAAATTTAGAGTAATTAAAGTGAATCGAAGCGGATAATCCGATGCTCAGAAGCCGGAACTAACTGAGCGATGAAATTGCCTTTTTGTCGAAAATTGGAGATAGAAAAGAGTTAAAGGTTTCCGTTAAAAAATATAATTTTATTAAAAGTTAAAATTTGCATTCACAGAAAAAAAAGCATTCATGCTGATATATTAAAAATAAAAAAAATTCTCTTTAAATAATCCGTGTATTTTATATAAATCTAAATAAAATAATGGCTTGCTTTTCTCGCAACAAAAGTTTTCAGTTTTTAGTAAAAAAGAGGTATGGTTATTTTTTAAAACAATAAAGCTAATAGCGTATATCTTAAATTAAAATTGAAATACATAAACAGTGAATTATTTTTAACAACCATTATAAACATAAACTGTCAAAAAGCCCAAAAATATGTATTTGTTCTCACTATTTTCACGATTCTTCCTCGGCTGTATATTAAAAAAAAAAAAAAAGGATTGACCTATTTAAACATTTTGAATATTGCATTAAGAGGTTAATTTAACCCCTTAACTTTTCTTGGCACCATAGTCTAAAAACATCACTTTTTATGTAGTAAAACATCTGCATTAAATAATCCCGAAAATATCTGCCAATTAATAAAACGAAGATTACAGGTGAAAATTCCATATGCAAAAGCTAGTTAGTAACTAAGCGAAAATAACTAAGCTAAATTTAGTAACTAAGCGAAAAAACTCTGCTTACCTGAATTTAGTTCGGGCTAAATAGTTAAGTGATTAATTAAAAGTTTAATATGTTATAAAAATGAAACATTTAATGACTACTTTAGTCATAAAAACAATTTCTTTTCATAAGAATAATAAAATTTAAACGGGTCGTAAGTAATATTAATTTAAAGCAATATGATTAGCTAAGAAACTTTTCTTGCAGTAGCATTTTTTAAATCTATGTTTATATTTTGAATCAGTAATTTAAGTATTGTAAAAATTAATTAAGTATTCTAAAAGTAAGAAAAAAAATATTTTAGCGCAAATATTTTTTTCTTTTTGTTTGGAATAACTTTAAAATTCAATTCCATTAGAATAAAAACTTAAGAAAAAAACTAAGGTAGGAAATTGTTCCGAGTTTGAGAGTATTTCTGTTTAATTGCTGCCATTCCAGGAATTGCCTTTTTTATGTTCAGAAATTAAGACACAAAGGAATACAGATGAAATTTAGAGTAATTAAAGTGAATTGAAGCGGATAATCCAATGCTCAGAAGCCGGAACTATTTGAACAATGAAAATGGCTTTTCCACAAAAAAAAGAAAATTCGGAAAAAGGGTAAAAAGTTTTCCTTTAAAGAAAAAAATACATTTCATTAAAAATCAAAGCTGTATTAAAAGAAAAATAATACGCCTATGTTGATTACATTTACATAAATAACATTATTAACATAAATAATAAAATGCTTATACTTTAATTTGAAATCGATATGAAATAAATATTTTTTCAGCAATAAAAATTTCAATATATTAATGAAAAAAATATAGGTGATTTTTAAATTGACAAATTTAGCAAAAGTACATCTTAAAAATGGAATTATCATGCATAAATAAGGTTTTATTTTAAACAAACCATATAAATACTAAGAAGTCATTGCGTAAATTTTAGAGATGTATAACTTATATATTTATATTTACGTACCTGATCTGAGATGAAACATAGTAGACAATGAAGAGATAATTGCAATGATGAATGATGAAAGTTTATAAGCCTATAGATGCATGGAAAAAGGTAAATAACCTGGTTAAGATGGTATCACAATTGACCTTTTCAAAGGAAATTGAAAGAATTTGCTAAAATGCTAGCGAACTATTCCGAATGCCTAGAAATATCGAATGTATCAGAAAACAAAATAATTCTGTGATGATTCTTTCCAATAAAAAAGGGGAGAATAAAAACTTTGCAAACTAAGATCACATCAGGTTACAGTCAGTGATTTATAAAATTTTCGCCAAAGTTTTAATTGAATTATTTCTAGACTCACAAGGAAGGTCTCCATACTGAGCATACTCAGAATATTTTGAAAAAAAAAAAGAAATAATTTAAACTACTTATGTATGTAATCAGATCAGTCTAATTTAGCGGTGGAATCACAGTAAATAGTCTGTAAAAAATAAAATACTTTCGGATATTTGCGTGAAAAGACGAAAACATTACTCGATTTGGCGAGCAGCACATTTCCTCGGCAAAAGCAAACGATTTCAATGTAACTGAAAATTCTTTATCAATAAATTTTAAAATGCGTGTAAATGGTATTTATGAATTTTAATTTAAAACATTTAAGGAGTTTAATGCACATATTTTCTTTTTGTATTACTTATTTACATTGTTGCTGCGGATATTTAATTTTATCATTGTAAAAATAATTCATATATAAAAAATGCTTTCATATATTTAAGCGTATTCCAAATTAAAGACCAGATGAAGAATGCTCAGTAATACATTTCAATATCGGAGAAGATTTTGTTTCCATAGCAACAAAGTTGAACCGACAGTGCTTATTTGGACTTAATTTTGCGACTGAAACGATTTTAATTATTTTTTTAATTGTCTGAGCGAAGCGAAGTCTTTATATTCAGAGATACGTAACGATACTAAAAGTCAAAAAAATTCTTTCGTCAAGCAAATCTCAAAAAGTACTTGTCGGATTTTGATTATGTTTGTACCAATAGGTACCTATGAAGGTAATCTGGTGAATGCACCTACTTTTAAAAATTAATTCCAAACAGTTCAAAAGTTATATATAAAAAAACTGATAAAAAAGCACAATTTATTTGCATACGTCACAGAAATTTGGTGTGCGTGATTTTCACTAGCTGGATATTTTCGTAGATAACCGAATCAGTACATGGAGTAAATAGTAATCATTTACTCACTCAGAAATATTGAATGCAATAAAGCATTTTAAAATTTAATCATGCAGGAAAATAAAACTTATTTTTTATATTTAAAAAAAATATCATAAAAACTTTGATTTTGAGATTTTGTGATAATCTCTTAATAGCATTTTTTGATCGCTAAAAGAATGTTTTATATATTTCGCGTGTGAAAATTAGAAACACTTACGTTTTTAAATAAAAAGTTTCTTTTATGACATCATTTTCCCTTATATTTATTTTTATTGCATGTTTTCTTTTAACTTATATTTTGTTTGTGTGTGGAAGTCAATTCTGGTCACTAATTTTTCGGCACGGATACCACAAGCGCATCAGATTTGGCGCATTTTTTTTCAAAGCCCATTTGGCGAAAACTCCGTTTTCAAATAATGCTTACATGCACATTTTTAAATTATTTTCTATTTTCAAAAAGAACTTACAGTAAATAAAATAATAATAACAATTAATAACTATAAAAAGAAATAGCTTATATAATAAAAAAAGGAAATGAAAGTAAATAAACATTTTATGAGTAAATAAACAAATAATAAATAAATACAGCCGGGTTACCATCTCAGGTAAAATAATGCAATTTTGACGCCAATTATGTACCCTGGTGCATATGTGACAACTTTTCCCATTTTTCATCCATTTCCTGTTGGCATACAACTTTGAAATTTGGAATATGCATGCAAAAGGGGCATCGGGGGCTATTTTTTAAAGATTTATACAATTTATACTGCATAAAGGAGCCACTTACCTATTTTTATATACAAGAAGAAGTAAGTGGTATATAAAAACAATTATTGTATACATAAATAAAATACTTGAGATAATATACTAGAGATATAAGCACCGGGTTTGGCGAGATTTTTTATGCCAATTAGGCGAAAACGTCGTTTTGATTACCAGATACATATAGCATGCTATAATAACACGTAATTTATGTATTTCAAAATGAAACAAGTTGGAAATTGCACGTGAAGCGTAGCAAATGAGGTGCGTTCGTACGATAACGAAGTTTTAAAAATATTACTCTCATATATCAATCTCATAAAATTGTAAATAGTGAATTAGAATTAAAACGCTCATCAAACAATGTTCTCCCTGTGCCATTATGTAATGGAATACTTTTGTGTGGCTTTTTAAATCAATAACAAATGTTCTTTGCACCCTAAATTATGTAAAATGTATATTATAATATGTACTTCATAGTTGCATATAAATTTTATTAATGAGTGTAACACCAATTCGAATGAGTGTAACACCATTAAAATGCATTTGAAACATTTTTTCCCATTGACCGTAATGTAATGGATTACTTTTGATTGTCCCAGTAATTGATCTATGCATCCGATTTTGATAAAATTTGAAAAAACTCGGCAAAATTATGTAATAATTATGTATTTTACATTTCAAACGTATAAAATACATTTGAAACTTTTTCCGCATTGACCATAATGTAATTGAATACTTTTGATTGCCCCTGTAATTGATCTATGCACCCGATTATCAAAAAAGTTTAAATAACTCGACAAAATTACATAATAATTATGTATTTTAAGTTTCAAACGATTAAAATGCATTTGAAGCTTTTTTCCCCATTGACCGTAATGTAATGGAATACTTTTGATTACCCCTGTAATTGATCTATGCATCCGATTTTCATAAAATTTGATATGACTCGACAAAATTATGTAATGATTATGTATTTTTAATTTCAAACGATTCGGTTGGGTAGTTTTTGCGTTGTTATATGCAAACAGACGGACGGACTGAACGACCACTATAGGTGCTACGTATTTACATAATTACGAACGCACCTAAAACAAGTTGGAAATTGCACGTGAAGCGTAGCAAATGAGGTGCGTTCGTACTATAACGAAGTTTTAAAATATTCAGATCTTGCTGATATAGTAGAGCGGACTTTGGATCCAGTATAGTGGTCGAAATCTTTGTGTTCCTGTAAATATGCAGGGAATAATTTTTATTATACTTCATTAACGTATATCTTATTCATAAAATGTGAAGTAGTTTAATATAATTAAAACACGCCCCAAACAATGTTTCCCCGTATAACATTATTTAGTGGAATACATTTGTGTGGCCCTGTAAATAAATAATAAGTATTCTTTACATCCCAGATTGTACAGAATGTATAATTTAGTACATACTTCATAGATTCATGTCAATTCTATTAATTCAAATGAGTGTAACACCATTTAAATGCATTTGAAACTTTTTTTCCCCATTGATCGTAATGTAACGGAATACTTTTGATTGTCCCTGTAATTGATCTATCCAACCAATTTTCATAACATTTGAAATGACTCGACAATATTATGTAATAATTATGTATTTTAAATTTCAAACGATTAAAATATATTTGAAACTTTTTTCCCTATTGACTGTAATGTAACGGAATCCTTTTGATAGTTCCTGTAATTGATCTATCCATCCGATTTTCATAAAATTTGAAATGACTCGACAAAATTATGTAATAATTATGCATTTTAAATTTCAAACGATTCGATTGGGTAGTTTTTGCTTTGTTATATGCAGACAGACGGACAGACAGACAGACAGACGGACAGAACGTTTACCAAGTGTGTTTTCATAGTCGCTTATATCTTTTTGCAACATAGCGCACCTTTCAAAGCGAAAACTGCACAAAAGAAAAAAAAAATCAATATTTGCAGTTTTTTTTTTTTTTTCTTTTCATGTAATACACATTTCGTAATCAGTAGGCTCGATAGTCAGACCTCGTTTTTTTTTTTTTTTTTTTTTTTTTTTTTTGCTTTAAAAGATGATATTTCATACGACTTCTATTTTGGATTCGTCGTTTTTCCATATTTGATAGTATACGTCTACTCGTTTTGTAACTTTTTTTTTTGTAACTTTCTTCTTTATTAACAGCGACATTTGGATTTCCTATTTCAATAAAAATTCTTCTAAATACAAAGAATTTTGTTAAAATAAATAAATAAATGAAATACGGACATCTATTGCTCAAAGCACAAAATTTTTCCTATTGAGTTAATAAAAATCAGTAAAAACATAATTTTTATGATAATAAAAAGATGACTTATGTAATAACAGTGTCATATATTATGTACGTTATGGATTAAGTATGTCTATTTCTCCACCATTTATAAATAATAATAATAATAAAATAAAATGCGGACAGATCAAAGTCTATATTTGACTGAAAACAACAACCATTTTCTAAATGCTTTAAAAAAATGGCCAATGAAAAGTATATTTCAAAAGTATTATGAAATTAGTTAAAAACCATTTATTTTAAACTAAATTAATAAAAGATTTATATTTTTAATGAAATAAATGGGATTTGAAAAATTATTAGAAATTTATCACCATAGATGTATCAATATTACAATCAGTACCTTGTATGCAAAATGGAACAATTAGTAAATACTTTTTGTACCCGAAAAATGGTCGTTGCTTTTTTTAAGATTAAAAAGTAGATTACGAAATATTCCTATACAGAGATGCCAAGCCCCCGCTTATTGCATAGCTGAATTTTCTTATAGGAAAAGTTATTTTTTAAATCCGCAGAATGTTCCAATTTAATAAAACATTTTCTGTATTAAAATACCGGTATCCAAAATGCCGGAGGCTTGGCAGTTCTGCCTATAACATTTTAATTAATCACAGTACTTTTTTTTAATCGAATTCAAATTTAGTGAAGACAACGTTTTTTGGCCAAAAGCAGCTTTTTTCCACATGTATAACTACGATACAATTCCTTGATGCTGAAATAAAATGTTTTGACTTACGCTATTATTGCTTCCTCTTATTTATTTATTTGAATTTTAAATAAGATGACTCTAAATCGTGTTTTTTAAATATACGGAAAAAAATGCATTTCGAGAGAGGGCAAAAAGAACAATATTTGGCGATTTATTACCTGCGTTTGACTAAGTGTCTTACTACCTTGTATTTAATAGTCTTCCCAATACTTCGCTGTTATGTGGACTTAGGCGCTTTTATAAAAAGTTTAACGTAATTCGAGCTTAAGAAAGTGAGTTTTTTACTGAATAATACAAATTAATGAAAAATGAATACTAAGAAATACTAATAAAAGAAAAATGAAGCATTATATTGATCTGTGTATATTTAAAAATGCATCTGCTAGCACTAATTAGATAATTTATGTGTATATAACAGGAGATAAATAGCTTTTGATTCTGTATTTCTCTGCTATAAAGCATTAACGTTTGTGTGTTTTTCGTTATCATTGGGAGTACCTAGCCGATTTAAAAAATAATGTGGGCAAAAAATGTTGGTAACCACCTTTGCTGCAAAATATACTATATTTTGCGTAGAAACAATAATCACCATAAATGCATGAGTAAAAAAAGTTCTAAAATTGAGAATTCTTTTATGTTGATATAACTAAAAATTTTAAATCTTTTTTTTTTTTTTTTTTTTTTTTTTTTTTTTTTTTTTTTTTGTGGCAACTTTTAAGATATAATATTCTCGTTATGAACGATTTCTAAAACATTCGACAGTTTAATTTCACAAATTAAACATTTTTTTTTCTAGAAAAAGTTTTAAGCCCAATTTATTGAGAATATTGTAATTTCTAGGATACTGTTGGGGTCAGAAACTATAACTTTGGCATCACAGTAACTTATAAGATGTAAGTGCTCGTTTAGGACAATTTTTTAAAAAAAGGATTGCTCTTATCGACAACCTTATTGCATCCGTGGTAAACAGATATTCAACATTATAAACTATTCGGACGGATTTCACACCTTATAAAATACACTCCATTCTCTTCAAACATTATAGTTTATGTTATTTATAGTTTCTCAAATCGGTGCGAAGCTTCTGCTTATGCGCATGACATCATTTCAAAGAGTTATATTTCCAATATTGGAAAATTTGGTGTTTTATTTTCTGTATTACTTTTAACATTTCGCATATTTCCAATTTTATATCCATGCATGGTTTGCTTTTCTTTTATAAAAATAGCATATGCAACTTTATATACAAGATTTTGTAATTCTATGATTCAATATGCTTATTTTCATCATATTTTATCACAATGAATGACCAATTAAAGGTAACATCTCATTTTCTTTATTTATCGCAAGTTATCAAATGTGTATTCTCAGCAATATCGCTCAGACTAATCCCTCTGAGGGAAGTCCTAGTTCATAATATTACATAGTTAACTTTCAATATATATATGTGATAAAACTACAGTTAAAACTTACTAAAACTGACAGAATTAAAGTTGTTTAAATATTTTTTTTAAATAGAAGTTCAACATGAAACATTTTTACCTTAAAAGTATTTAACATACGAAAGGATTTTTTGAAATTTTATTTCGTCACCAACAGGTGATAAACCTCCAAATAAACGAAATGTTCATTATTTTTTTACGAACGTTTTAAAGGGATTCCGCCGAATTTTTTAAAATAAATTTATATATATATCTACACAAGAAGAGTACGCTGCAATTTTTTCAGAATTTTCTGAGTCTGCTCGTGTGGAGACCTTCCTTGTCAGTTCAATCCACGAAACAAGCACAAATATGATTTGGATTTAGTACAATGGTCCAGTAGTAAAACAGTAAAATAACTCATACACTGTGAAAAATCTGTAACTTTTGCTGCATAGTCACTCCACTGTTTTCATAGAAAACGATTACTTGAGTTTAATATGTAGCATTCTCATTGGTCAGAATGGAGGTATTCTATAAAAGCGGTGGAGTGATTATGCAACTAAAGCTGCAGATTTTTAAGAGTGTAGAGAAATACAAAGAATATAATTTAACGCTCTTCCTCGCCTTGATTATATTCATACGTCAGCAGTGGTAAAATATTTGCGAAATTTTTTTTTTCCGAGCACCTTCGCCGTTCCAATCCCAAGCTCGCACTCTGATTGGTTGTTGCTCTCGGTTCTGTTTTCACTTAACTTGGCGATAATCATACTTGGCGTAGCGATAGATGCTTCCGTCCGTCGAGTTTGATTTCCTTCCGAACCGAGTACAAAGTAACTTTTCTCTTATAGCATTGGATTGGATGGAACGTGTCTTACTGAAAGCTGTACTCTTTAAAAGTTTCTACACACAAGAGTACAAGACCACGAGGATAAGAATGAAGGAAGAATAAGAATGAGTAGGCTAGGTTTTAGGTTTACTCGTTCACTTACGAGCGAAGTATTTTTCGCCAAGTATGGTTATCGCCAAGTTATGTGAAAACAGTGCCGAGAGCAACAACCAATCAGAGTGCGAGCTTGGGCTTGGAGCTACGAAGGTGCTCGGAAAAAAAAATTACGCAAAATATTTAGAGGATGTCGCTATGGGCATACATTACATCAATATTACAAACGAAATTTGCAAGATAGCAACAACAACCATCCGTTTTCATTCAGGAAAAGAAAAGGTCAAGCTTGGGAAGGGGGTTACTATTTTGCCAAAGCTTCTTACTGTTGTCGTAGTTCTGCTCTCAATAAATTCAATGTTTTAAAATTAAACAAGATATTCAGCTTTGAAAAAGTGCCTTTAGATGTCAAATCTACTGAATGGCCTTAAATAGAGAAACTTTATAGTCTCAGCATGTAAAACATGGACGTTAACGGGCTATAAGTACTCAAACGATAACCCTGAAGTGATGAGATTTTATAGAAAATAGTTTAGATATCATGAAAATTATTTTCACAGATAAATTCTATGAATAAATTCAACATTTCTTTTCCGATTTTTTGACTTTAATAAATATGTTTTACTCTTTGTTATGTAATAGCTGTCTATAGCTAACGTCCAAAATAGCTATGATGTAAACTATGAGCTGATGATATCTGTTCTTAGAAATTGCCTTTTCAATTTTTTACATATCTCATGAACGGTTTTCTGAAACTGGTTCAATGCTTCTGAAATGTGTCTTCTTTACTCCCGTTTTAACAAAAAATGCAGAAAAGTAAGGATGCGTAAATTAATTTTACAGTTATTTCCTAAATTTGTTTTATTCCTATTTGTGATTATTTTGCCAAATAATAATTATAATAAATAAAAGATAATAATACGCAGCCATAGATATATAAAGTAATCACAAAATAAATATATCTAAAAAGAATTATTAATCTTTGCACTGCAGACAATTTATTTTAGTACGTTAAAATGAATTAAATTTTTTTAATCTAAGTTACATAAATCGCGCATAAAAATGCATTTTTAAAAACGAATAAATAAATAACTAACTATTTCCGAGTTATAAATGTAGCCTAAATATAACATAAAAATGTCTCTGCTAAACAGATCATTCTTAAAGTACGCCAAACGAAGTTAGAATTGAGTCATGAAATATGAAAAGAAAATAACATGCAACAGTAGATATGTAAATTATCGAGAAATAAAGATATCTAGAAAAAGTCCTTTTATATTGCAATAAGCACTTTACTTCATCGCATCATAACTCAGCCGAAAAATAAAAAAGACTATGCATCGCTTCGTAATATGCATTTTCGAAAAGAGCTAAATTTAATAAATTGAATTTCTTTCCTATTTCCACGCACCGTAATCATATTTATTCATAAATATTTGTAACTAAGTTATTCCTGAAGTTCAAAACTTTTCTATTTGTGAAACTATTGACAATTTTTTTCTTTTTTCTTTTATTCAGCGTACACTGGGCAAAGGAAATAAATAACGCATGAGTTATAAACTTTTTCTAGAACAATGAAGAAATAGTAAAAACGTTTCCCATAAGTAAAAAGGAAGTAAAAGTTTTTAAAGCGAGCCATTTAGAGAAATTGGCAGAATATGTTTGGGATGAAAAATTATTTTTTTACGATAAAGGAAAATTAAGTTAACGGCTACTGATTGCGTTGCATAAATATCACAAGCCAGATCAGGCGCCATATTGATGCTTTTTTCGAGACAACGAGGGGCTTTTAACGAAGAACTTTGAGTTTCACGAAATAAATAAATTAATTAATAAGAAAATCAATAAATTAACCCGGCGTCATGGGGGTTGGGTCTGTAAGACCAAGCACATTTTATTTTGATTGATTCTCGGTAACTACCCGTACGATGTTGCCTGTCTTCTCAGTAGCTGGACGTATTGAGTTAGTCTAATCGTCGCATGCAAAACCTTAGTCGTGCACAAGACAGTCGGTGTTACGCGTGAGCAAATCTCTTTACAACATGGCGCGTAATCGCTACACTAACTGCAGGTGTGGGTATCAGTTACCTTTTTCAACTTTGCGCACGTGTAACTCCCACTGGGGCATGCGCATGACTAAGGTGTTGCATGCGACAATTAGACTAACTGATTTACTGAGAAGACCGGCAACATCGCATACGGAGTTACTCAGATTCAAGGAAAATAAAATGTCCCGGGTCACATAGACCCAATCCCCATGACGCCCTGTTAATTAATTATTGACGTCAAATTGTTTTTTAACAAATAAAACAGTAGCATTTTAATATACTGTTTAATTATGTAGTAGTGAAGTCAAAATTTAACGTAATGTTTACTAAAACTTAATAAAGATAAAGAACAGCGTTTCGCTAACTATTACTAAAGTTGTAAAAGGCAATTGTTAAAAAAATTATCTTATTTTACCGTTAATTTAAATTCATAAACCAATTTTTACTAAATCCACAACTTATTACTGAATCAAAATCACTTTCTTTCTTGACTAATGTGATTTAGTGATAGTTTGAGTTCAAAAAGAAAAAAAAAATGACTTTAAAGTACTCCCTTTGGCAGCTTATGCACATTCTTGGAAGAACAGTTGCTGAAGATATTTCTGGGAAATTTTGAATGAGATAATCTTCCTTGCGGCTGCAGCAGCTTTCTCAACATTAGATTCATTCTTAAAACTACGATCTTAGAAAATGCCTCAGTAGGACACATTGATCTCTGCCACCAAATCGGCTACAACATGTGCAATGTTTCAAACGACAATTTCTCTAAATAGTGGTGAAACTGATCCTCGCACGTTGTTCTACAAATGTTTTTTTTTATTTCGAGGTACGCGAGAGATTACAGTGAACTGGACCAAATTGTCTAAAAAATGAGAATAATCTTCTTAAATTCCTATTATATGGAATAATTTGAATGCACAATTTAATTTTTTGCATTTGCAGAAGTTAAACAATCGGGGACTTGCAGAAATTAAACAATATTTAATAAGTATACATAAATTATTTATGCATGTTTTTATAATTTTTCAGTTTCTTCACTAAATATTGTGACTAATTGTGTGTAATCAATTTGTATGCATCAAAAATACATGTTACGCGTTTCTTTCGATCATTATCTTATAGACAGTAAAAGTCACTGTATCAAAATTGGACGTGCCAATTTCTGATTACTTCCGGGACAAACT
Source organism: Maratus speculifer (assembly GCA_964019185.1). NCBI lineage: Eukaryota > Metazoa > Arthropoda > Arachnida > Araneae > Salticidae > Maratus > Maratus speculifer. The sequence continues at coordinate 101,169,491 of OZ025289.1, read as the reverse complement.
ATTCACCAGTAAATTTGAATAGAACATTTATTCTTATTTAATCTTGTTATTTTTTAAGCGTCTTAAGCCTCACAAATATCGTAATTTTTTTTTTTTTTGCTTTTACTGATGTCGTTTTCTCAAGTATTATAATCTTTGACACTGATACTGACAGTAGTTTGTCTATAGGTTGTCACAATATGACATAAACCTTAGGTCCTGACTACTACCAAAGTAATCTTCCACCGGTGAAAATAAATCTCTGTTTCAGCCTTTATTTATATCTGAGATTTTGCAGCAATCAGGCTGTCAAATGAGAAGAAAATGTTTTTATTAATTTACTGGTGAGCGTCCCCCCCCCCCCGGCGGTAATCATTCCCTGTAAAAGCTATCACACTTGAAGTTTCCCTATTTTAACGTATGTCAGTTCATTTTTATTGATAGTTCCATAAGGTTGGGTTATCGGTTAAGCATTTATATTTTTGTGGTGTGGAGATCTTTCACTTTCCTCTGTATTATTTTAATTTACTGAGCATTGAATGAATTTAAAATTGTCCATTTGAGCGTGAAATGTTGCCCAAGTAAAAATATGGTCCTAAGCAAGAACAATCGCTAAGCATTTTGCTGATACTCGTGTTGGTTTGGACGGAATGTTGTGCCAAATTACTCCCGTGTGTTATGGCCATTAGAGGATGGATATACCGAGAAATAATTATTATTTCTGAATCACATGATGCAGTCTCAAAATAATAAATAGAGAGGCGTCTACACAAACTATTACTTCATTGAGTTGAAGGTTAAAATTCCAGCATTAGTTAAAGTCGATTTGCATTTTAAAATGCAAATGGTCTGCTAAGTTATAACGTGGTAGAAAACACTTGGAAATCCGATTTTAGTGGTTGACTGATAGGTTTACTTTTAGGGTTTCCTGTTCCCAATTCTTCATGTTTTCATACCTTTCGATATAGGAGAGTACGATGATAAACTTACCGATCAACTATTAAATCGGGTTTGCAGGGAGTTGCTACCAAGATATGACTTGGCAGATCAGTTGCATTTTAAAATGTTTATCAAGTAAAGGAATTTCAACCTTTAACTCAATGAAGTGATGATATCTGTAGCCAAATCCCGGTCTAAAAAAATAAATGCATTATTACTATTTTTTTTTTTTTTTGGGGGGGGGGGGATACGAAGTAAATTTTATGCCTAAAATAAGCATAAAGCATACGAAACAAGAATAATTAAGAACACTGCTATTATAGATATGGTTTCATAACAAGCCCAGTCTGATTTATACATTAAGAGCATATGCTGTTCGTCTACTTTTTTCGCTCTTTTCTTCTCTTCATTTTATACTAAAAAAGGCTTCATCTATAAAAACCTAAAAAAAATATTTGTTAAAATTATTACCCTGATATTTTTTTCTTTACATCACAATGGTCTTAAAACGACATGAGTATGAAATTATTATTTTTATATAGAAAACAAAGTAAAAGATGAATAATCAAAAAGTAAAAAGCGTATAAAAAAGAGGAATATATAAATTCTTAAAAAACACTAGCAGAAATTCTTTTAATTATGGAACACAAACTTTAAATAATGAAATTTCATTAAAGTCTTATTTGATAATTTTTATTATTGTAATAGATATAATCTTTAAGTGACATTTCTCATTAATTTTTTTCCTGAATAATATTATTCATTCTTTAATTTTAATGTTTATATCCAGAGCTTAATTTTTTTGATAAAGTATTAATGTTTAGCTTTTCCTCTGAAATTTAATAATAAAACATTACAAAACATAAGTTATTAATTGGAAAATTAATTCATAAATTTACTTTTAAAAAAATCTTGAATCTAACTTTTATTTCAACAAAACAACTTTTTTATTTCAAATTAAAAATTCCAAAGTTAAATAAAATTTCTATATGTCAAAACACAATTATTTCTATTAAATTTTAACTTTTATGTTGCTTTTTTATTAGTTTAAATGCTTAGCAAAAATAATTTTTAAATAAAATTTATTCAAGATTGTAGTAATTTTAAGGATTTAGCAAACAGAGAGAGTAAGAAATAAAAGCAATATACTTTTTAAAAACTAACACTAAAGTGGAAATCAAGATCGTAACTTGTAAGATTTTTTTCACACTGCATTTGCTTTTTAAATTAAAATGTTCAAACCAACTGAAAAATTAAAATTTAATTATTCCAATTAAAAGACAGAAAATACAGATTAGTGTTTAATTATCTTGAAAAGGTTTATAGAATTGAAGTTAATTACGAAATGTGCTTAAATCTTAAAATTAAATTATATTTGAAGATTGTCCTCTGGAGTACTTGCAGAAATAAGATTTTTTTCCTTATTCGACTGTAGGGAATTTTTTTAAAGAGAAAGCAATGAAATTTTTCTGTCTTTCAATCTTTTCAATATGTTTTTATTATTATCATTTTAATTTTAATTACTGTTGAAAGAAGATTAATAATTTAATATCTTGCATTTCAAATTTAATAACAGAATATTAAAAACGAATGGAAATATTTTTTTTATAAATATAATATGAAAGCATGATTAGATAAACTGAATGTAAATTTGAAAGCTGTAGTGAAATATTTGGATAGTAGCTTACTATAAAGATACTTATCATTGAAAATTGTTAACATAGGATTTTAATTATGGAACTAACAGAAATTTTTTAGGTGTTGTTTAAATTCTATTGAGCCACATAAGACAAACGAGCTTCTGTTTTCAGTCTTCATACATGTATGTGTGTTAACTAAATTATCTTAACAACTATTGAACGGATTTAAATGTAAGTTTTCTAGCGCAATTCTGGTACATCACGAAACGTCGTTTTAGAAAATATCCGTAATCTCTTGCATAGTTTTTACTAGGTAGATGTGAAATATTTTAATATATGGCTGTTTATTGCTTTTCGAACGTGAACAATAAGAAATAAATTTATTTTATAAATGTGAGTAAAGTGAAATACAGGAAATCGAATTAAATAAAGCAGAAAGGATTTTGGAGAATAACTTGATCGATTAGCAACTAGAGTGTCTTAAAAAAAAAAAAAAAAAAAAAAAAAAAGGCGACTTACGAGCAAAAATCTTTCATTGGTCGAGAAGATTCTAGACGAAATTGCATGTGATGATTATGTAGATTGTCTTTATGTATTATTAATAAAAGAAAGGTGCTTGTGTGTCTGTCTCTATTAATACGATGGCTATTAAAATCTATAGCAGTTAACAGCCTGCAAATTTAAATAACGATGGATGAAGACAGGTCTGATTACCTGTGAGAGCCAGCTGTTCAATTTGTTTTATATCTAGCCCTTTAAACGTTTGAAATTCCATTCACTAAGCTCCAAGTTTCACTGGAATGTAAGCAATATTTAAGATAAGAATGATAAGTACTCTCAAAGATTATATTTATATTTGCAATTAAGTTATTTTTTATAATGTTGAAAGAATCATATTTTCTAAATATTTAAAACAAAATTGAAAGAAAACAACATTACAATTTTATCCATTTGCAAGACCCTCAGACGACTAGACGATATATAAATTAAAACCCCCCATCGAACGCTAATGAAGAGGCTTCAATCTTTGTAATTCGCACGCGATGATATGATCACTTTTCATGCATGTGTTGAAGAAATGTAGTTCTTCAAGTGAAGAGACAGCAAATGTTGTTTTTCTCTGTATTTTAACCCCTTGAAGACGAACGACACGTATACGTGCTGCAAAAAGGCTTAAGAACTCTTTTTTATCACCATTAGTAAAATTTTACAGTAAAATTTGCCTTATTTAATCAGAGCATTTTCTCGATTTAAGAAGGCACAAATTTCTGTTTTTAAAAACCTTTGTAACAAAACATTAAAAATTTCGTAATAAAAGGTTTCCGTCGCGTAGGGGTTAAAATCGCGATCGTCAACGATTATCTTGTAGGAGAGTGAGCTTTGGCATCGGTATCCGAGGTGGCACATATGGATATTTCTCTGGCAGGATAAATAAATTTATTTGAAATAATTATCTTAATACAATTCTCTTTTTTGTTATAATAAATAAAATATTATTTAACACGTATATAACTATTACATATATAACGAATTTGCATAAACTAAAACATTAAAATTTTATCTTTTTTATGAAGCAATATGTTGCATTAATAACATTCAATGTGTTGATATTTTGCTTCTCTTATAATATTTTGAAAAGCTATATTTATCGAAATAAACTTCAGACATCATAATAAAATAGCATATGTTTATTCCATTTTACTCTCTTCTATCTTTAATACAATAATTTTTTTTACTTCCGGTTTTCATCAGATTTAAACGTTTTAGGGGGCAGAGATTCCAACATGTTTTTGCAAAATGCCTTTCTGTTCGTATGTCCGAGTGTCGCCACTGTACCATTGATAGGTGTAAGGAAATGAACTATTTTTTTTTTTATGTTTTTGCCTAAGCCAAGCAGACCATCTTTCAATTTAGAAATATTCCGCCGGAAGAGAACGCTGTACTAGCGAATTTTGTGCTGTTTTCAATATTGTACCATCGGAAAGTATATTAATAATTATGCATAGAATTGAACCAATTTTTTTGTATATGTATTTGGTATGGTCAGCAGGTCCTACTAATAATTTGAATAATTAGAAAGCAATTAAAAACATGAATGATTAATTTGAATATTAATTTCAAAATTTACTTAAAAAATCTTGAATCTAAATATTTTATTTCAACAAATCTATTTTTTATAGAAATAGAAATCTTCTGAATTGAATTAAAACGTCGGTATGGATGCGAAATTAAATTATTACTCCCCCCCCCCTTTACATTGTTTTCATGTATGAGTTCAGTTTGAATGCTTAGCAAAAAGAATTTTAAATAAATTTTGTACCAAGATTATGAACATTCTATATAGCTATCAAAAATTCGTTTAGATTAAGGAATAAAAAGCAATATACATTTTTCACTAAAGCAAGGATGGAAATCAAGATCGGGATTTGTAAGTTTTTTTTACGCTGGAATTGCTTTTTGTAAATAAAATGTTCAAATTTGCCATAAAGTTAAAATTTAATTATACCAATTAAAAGACAGAAAATGCAGATTAGGGTTCAGTTATCTTGGAAAGAATATTGAATTAAAACTTAATTACGAAAGGTGCTTATAACTTTAAATTTAATTTTGTTAAATTTAAGTTTGTTCCCTGTAGTATTTGTAGAAATAGGTTTTTTCCCCTTCATTCGACTTTAGGGAATTTTTTTTGTTTTGAAAACAATGAAATTTTCGCCTCTTTAAATCTATTTAACTTGTTTTAGTTTTTTTTTAATTCAAAGATAATAAATATTTTAAGCACACTGTGTTTGTAATTTAATAATAGAAAATTAAAGGTGAAGGAAATCCTTTTTTATAAACACATAATATGAAAAATTTGAAAGCTGAAGCAAAATATTTTGAAAGTACCTTACAATAAAAATACTTTTCAACATTTTCCGATATAAAAGAAAAGCGTTTATAGTTATTCTCTCTGCCGTTTGTCCGTGATACAGTGAATATACAGTGAATATACAGTGAAACCTCCAAATAAGGGACACCTATGGGACCAGCACTTTTGTCCCTTAAATAGAGGTGTCCCTTATTCGGAGCTTTTTATATTATTTTTAATTAATCGTTCAGAAGGATATAAAATTTACAAGGCAATAAAGGTATGAAATTCAAATGTACTCGAAGTGTATAAAGTACATTAATCAGACAAAAGGAAGAAAAGAGAAATAATTAAAATTTTCAATTGATTACTAAATTGTTAAATGATTTGTAGAATTATTGATTTGCATTTCTTTACAAACTTTGTACATGCAAAAAGTATAAAAACATTTAAAATAATTTTATTTGAAGTAAACAATCAAAAAGGATTGTTTTGCAAATTTCAAATTTTCACCACAGACTTTTCAAATGCTCATTTACCATACTTATAAATTTTAGTTCTTCATTACCAGGAGTATGTACAAATGAATAATTAAATAAAGTACTCAAGTACTTTGCATATTTTAAGGGAGAAAATCTCGCAACTACTCTGCTCAGCAAGCAGGAAAAGTTTTGACACATTTACAAATTCAATTTTTATAGGAAAAGCATAAAATTAGAACGCTTGACTATGGAAGCGATATTGAATTGAACTGTGTATTCAATTTTTTGATAAGTAAATTATCTATTAAGTTATAAACGATTTTGATCACGTGACAAAGACTTTTTTTACCCTTTTTTGAGTAGTTATTCTTCCTTCGCGTGAAAATTTGGTTCAAAACGTCCAATTCGATAATATTTCCTGAAAAATCTATTGCATTTGCAAAGAAAAGAAAAGAAAAAAAAAAAACAGAAAAAGCAGCTTGATTGCATATTTTTTGAACATCAACACCTGCTAGTTTCAGGCCTTTCCGAATAAAAATAAATTAAAACTCATGTCTTAAAAGTTGCCTTTTTTGGATTTGGGAACAGCCTAAATGCATCAGTTAAGTTCTTTATTTCATAATTTTCTTTTATTCTCCACTTTCAGAATCATCCTCACAACTTTCATGATTACTTTCAATGGGGATAAACGCACTGATGTCGAATCAGAATTGTGGGTATATAAATACTCGTTAATTGTGTCGTATGCCTCTATATCAACATGACTGTCAGTCTGTTTGATAAGCTCACAAAAATCTATATTTTTATTTCTATCACAGATTACTTCCTTATCTGAAATACCAGTCCTTTTAATCTCATTTTCAAGTGTCCCTTAAATCGAGTGTCCCTTATTCAGAGGTAAATACATTACACGTCCTATACCTAGGGGCTGGGACCGGAAGTTTTGTCCTTTAAATAGAGGTGTCCCTTATTCGGACTGTCCCTTATTTGGAGGTTTCACTGTACTCGGATTTACACGTAATTGTTATATGATTTTGAGGTTTGCCATGGCATGTTTTTGCAAACGAAGTGAGTAGCATTCATGGTTCATTTACAGGGGCATTCAAAAGTATTCTGTTACATTATGATATATTGGAAAAAATTGTTTAAACTATTAATATTCAGGTTTTCATCTGAAATTTTAATAATTAGAAAGCAGTTGAATTCATGAATGATTAATCTGAATATTAATTCCTACATTTACTTAAAAAATCATTAATCTAAATATTTTATTTCTACAAACTAATTTCTAATCGAAATAAAAATCTGCTGAATTGTATCAAAACGTCTGTATGGAGCGAAAACGCAATTATTATTCCCTTCCCCTCTTTCATATTGTTATTCATTGATGCGTTTAGTAAAAAGAATTTTAAATAAAATTTTATACCAAGATTATGAAAATTCTAATGAGTAAGCAAATATCATTTAAATTAAGGAATAAAAAGCAATATACTTTTTTTTCACTAAAGAAGGATTGAAATCAATATCGGCATTTGTAATTCTTTTTCAAGCTGCAATTGCATTTTAATTAAAATGTTCAAACTTGCTATAAATTTAAAATTTAATTATCTCAATTAAAAGACAGAAAATACAGATTAGGGTTCAATTATTATCTTGGAAAGGAATATTGAATTAAAGTTTAATTACTAAAGGTGCTTATAATTTTAAATTTAATTCCATCTTTCAAGGTTGTTCCCTGTGGTAATTGTAAAAATAAGTTTTTTTTTCTTCTTCATTCGATTTTAGCAAATTTTTTTTTGTCTGAAAGTAATGAAATTTTCACGTCTTCGAATCTTTCTAACTTGTTTTAGATTTATTATTTTTACATTTTTATTTTTATTCAAAGACGATTAGTACTTTAATAATATTTTGTTTCTAATTTAATTATAGAAAATTAAAGATGATGGAAAGTATTTTTTATAAATCCGAGATAAAAAAAATTGATAGCCGAAGTAAAATATTTTGAAAGCGCCTTACAATAAAAATACTTTTTAACAGCTTCCAATATAGTCGAAAAGTATTTTTAGTTAGTCTGTCTGCAGTCTCTCCGTACTCCAACGCGCGTAAATATACTCGGACTGACACGTTAGTGTTATATGATATTGAGGTTTGCCGTAGCATGTTATTATAAATGAAATGTGTAACATTCATAAGTCATTTACAGGGACAATCAAAAGTATTCCTTCGCACTATGATATATTGGAAATAATTGTTTAAACTATTAATATTAAAAATTTCATCTGAAATTTTAATAATCAGAAAACAGTTGAAAACATGAATAAATAATCTGAATATTAATTCCCAAATTTACTTTAAAAAATCATGAATTTAAATATTTTATTTCAAGAAACCAGAAGCTAATAGAAATCAATACCTGCTGAATTAAATTAAAATGTCTACATAGAAGTGAAAAACACAATTACTACTCCCTCTCCTCCTTTCATATTGTTTTTCAGTGATGCGTTTAGTTTAAATGCTTAGCAAAAATATTTTCAAATTAAATTTTATACCAAGATTATGAAATTTCTAATGAGTTAGCAAATATTAATTTTAGATTAATGAATAAAAAGTTATATATTTTTTTCACTAAAATAAGGATGGAAATCAAGATCGGCATTTGTAATTTTTTTTCAAGCTGCAATTGCTTTTTTAATTAAAATGTTCGAACTTGCTATAAAGTTAAAATTTAATTATACCAATTAAAAGACAGAAAATACAGATTAAGTTTCAATTATCTTGGAAAGAAATATTGAATTAAAGCCTAATTACGAAAGGTGCTTATAACTTAAAATTTAATTTTATCTCAAGGTTTGTTCTCTGTAGTACTTGCAGAAATCATTTTTTTCTCTTTAATTCGACTTTAGGGAATTTTTTTGTCTGAAAGCGATGAAATTTCTGTGTCTGTGAATCTTTCTCACTTGTCTTAGTTTTTTCCCAACTTTTGTTTTCATTCAAATATGATTAATACATTAAGCATATTTTGTTCCTAATTTAATTATAGAAATTTAAAGGTGAAGGAAAGTATTTTTTATGAACACGATATGAAAAATTTGAAAGCCGAAGTAAAATATTTTTAAAGCGCATTACAATAAAATTAGTACTTTTTAACATTTTCCAATACAGTTAAAAAATATTTAAGATTAGTCTGTTTGTCGTTACTCTAACTCGCATAAAAATATTCGGATTGGCATGTAATTGTTATTTGAAAATGAGGTTTGCCGTAGCATGTTATTGTAAATGAAGTGTGTAGCATCCATGGTTCATTTACAGGGACATTCAAAATTATTTTTTTATTGTATTCGTATATTTTATTCGTATATTGGAAAATATTGTTTAATCTATTAATATTCAGGATTTTATCTGAAATTTTATCAATTAAAAAGTAGATGAAAACATGAATTATTAATTTGAATATTAATTTCTAAATTTACTTCACGAAAAAATCACGAATCAAAATGTTTAATTTTAGCAAACCAATTTCTAATAGAAGTGAAAATCTGCTGATTTGAATTAAAACGTCTATATCAAAGCAAAAATACAATTATTACTCCCTACCGCCTTTTCATATTGTTTTTTATTGATGCGTTTAGTTTAAATGCTTATCAAAAAGAATTTTAAATATAATTTTATACCTAAAGCTTATGAAAATTTTAATGAGTCAGCAAATATTCGTTTAGATCAAGGAATAAACAGCAATATACTTTTTTCACTAAAGCAAGGATAGAAATCAAAATGTACATTTGTAATTATTTTTCACGCTGCAATACTTTTTAGTTAAGACCACATATAAAGTTAAAATTTAATTATCTCAATTAAAAGACAGAACATAAATATTAGGGTTCAATTATCTTGGAAAAGAATATTGAATTAAAGCTTAATTACGAAAGGTGCTTATAACTTTAAATTTAATTTTATTTCAAGATTGTTCTCTGTAGTACTTGTAGAAATATTTTTTCCCTTCATTCGACTTTAGCGAATTTTTTTGTCTGAAAGCAATGAAATTTTCACGTCTTCGAATCTTTCTAAGTTGTTTTAGATTTTATTTTTATTCAAAGATGATTAATACTTTAAGCGTATTTTGCTTCTAATTTAATTATAGAAAATTAAAAGTGAAGGAAAGTATTTTTTTAAATACGATATGAAAAACTTGAAAGCGGAAGTAAAATATTTTGAAAGCTCCTTACAATCAAAGTACTTTTTAACACTTTACTATATAGTTGAAAAGTATTCACGGTTAGTTTGTCTACCGTTCTGTCCATACTCTAAAATGCGCGTAAATATATTCGGATTGGTATGTAATTCTTACATGATATTGACGTTTGCCATGGCAAGTTATTGCAAATGAAGTGTGTAGCACTCATGGTTCATTTACAGGGCCATTCAAATGTATTCCTTCAAATTATGGTAAATTGGAAAATATTGTATAATTTATTAATATTCTGGTTTTCATCTGAAATTTTAATAATTAGAAAGTCATTGAAAACATGAATGATTAATCTGAATATTAATTTCTAAATTTACTTAAAAAATCACGAATCTAAATATTTTATTTCAACAAACTAATTATTAATTGAAATAAAAATCTGCTGAATTGAATTAAAATGTCTATATGGAAGCGAAAACACAATTATTACTCCCTCCCCTCTTTTTATATTGTCTTCATTGATGCGTTTAGTTTAAATGTTTAGAAAAAATAATTGCAAATAATATTTTACACGTAAAATTATGTAAATTATGAAAATTTCAATGAGTTAGCGAATATTCGTTTAGATTAAGGAATAAAAAGCAATATACATATATTCTCTAAAGCATTGGTGAAAATCAAAATCGACATATGTAAATTTTTTTCACGTTGCAATTGCTTTTTTAATTAAATTGTTCAAATCCGATATAAAGTTAAAATTTTATTAATCTCAATTAAAGGATAGAAGATACAGATTAGTGTTCAGTTATCTTGGAAAGGAATATTGAGTTAAAATTTAATTGCGAAAAGTGCTTATAACTTTAAATTTAATTTTATCTTAAGATAGTTCTCTGAGGTTACTTGTAGAAATAAGTTTTTTTCCTCATTCGACTTTAAGATTTTTTTTTTTTTTTTTTTTTTTTTTTTTTTTTTTTTTTAATGCGAAAGCAATGAAATTTTCACGTCTTTAAATCTTTCTAACATGTTTCAGTTTTTTATTTCTATTTTTAAAAGTATTTTTTATAAACACGATATGAAAAATTTGAAAGGCGGAGTAAAATATTTTGAAAGCGTAATACAATAATAATAAAAAAACTTTTTAACAATTTCCAATATAGTTGAAAAGTGTTTATGGGTAGCATGTCCGTAGTCTAAGAAATGTAAATATACTCGGATTAACATGTAATTGTTAGATGATGTTGATGTTTGCCATAACATGTTATTGGAAATGAAGTATGTAGTATTCATATTTCATTTACTGAGACATTCAAAAGTCTTTCTTCACATTATGATATATTGTAAAACATTGTTTAAACTATTAATATTCAGGTTTTCATCTGAACTTTTAACAATTAGAAAGCAGTTTAAAACTTGAATGATTAATCTGAATATTAATTCCCAAATCTGCCTAAAAATCTTGAATCTAAATATTTTATTTCAACAAGCCAATATATAATAGAAATAAAAATCTGCTCAATTAAATTAAAACTTCTGTATGGAAACGAAAGCACAATTAGTATTTACATTTCCCTTTTATGTTATTTTTCATTGATGCATTTATTTTAAATACTTTGTAAAAAGAATTAAAAAAAAATTTAAAAATTATGAAAATTCTAATAAGTTACAAATATTCGTTTAGATTAAAAATAAAAAACGATATACCTTTTTCACTAAACCAAGGGCATAAATCAAGATTGGAATTTGTAAGTTTTTTTTAATGCTGCAATTGAATTTTTTTTAATTAAAATGTTCAAACTTGCTATAAAGCTAAAATTTAATTATATCAATTAAAAAACATAAAGTACAGATTAGGGCTCAATTATCTTGGAAAGGAATATTGAATTAAAGCTTAATTACGAAAGGTACTTATAACTTAAAATTTAATTTTATCTCAAGGTTTGTTCCCTGTAGTACTTGTAGAAATAAATGTTTTTTTTTTCATTCTACTTTAGGGAATTTTTTTGTCTGAAAGCAATGAAATTTTCACGTCTTCAAAACTTTCTAACTTGTTTTAGATTTTTTTTTAAATTTCTATTTTTATTCAAAGACGATTAATACTTTAAACATATTTTGTTTCTAATTTAATTGTAGAAAATTAAAGGTGATGGAAAGTATTTTTTATAAACCCTAGATAAAAAATTTTAAAGCCGAAGTAAAATATTTTGAAAGCGCCTTACAATAAAAATACTTTTTAACATTTTCCAATATAGTTGAAATATATATATGTGACATTTTGAGATAGGAATCATCAATATTATTTGCAAGTTTCCCCATGTTATGCCGCAGGAGTCGAGGCGAGATAAAAATTAAGTAAAATAATAAACGTAGAAACTTCATTAAATTCCACAATTGCTGCTCCAAAGGATTTATTTAAATGCAATCATATGGAGAGGGAAAATGCTCTTTCTTTCCAAAACAATAGTCCATAAAAAACATTCGTCTAGCTTTTAAATCATTGAAAACCGAAAACATCGAATAAAAGATTCCATCCATTTCAGGGCCTCTTCACTCAAGTCAAATATAAAAAGCTTCTAGGGCTTTCTCTAATCTCTAACCATGATTTTCACATGTAAACAGAATTCGTGTCCATCGTCGGATTAATTTCATTCAGACGATAATTTTTAATTAAAAAAATTATTATTTAACTAATTTAAAATCGAACACTGAATTCGATATCCTGCAGACGATATTTTGAAGGGAAAAAAAAAAAAAAAAGAAAAGAAAAGAAATGAATTTATTGATAAGCACAAATATCAAACGTTGAAGGGGGGAAAAATAAATAAATAAATAAAAATAATGATATTTTTTGAAAGGTATGGATTTGGAATAAATTTAATAAGACTTTCTGAAAAAGGGTTGATAAAAACAGGGAAAAATGAATTTCATTTGGAATACTAAGAAATAAAGTTTAATTAAGAATATTTTTAATTTAGAGCCATTTTTTTAAATTTACGTATATTGGAATAAATGTTTTTTAAGGCGAATTAAGAATTTATATCGTTTCCATAAAGTTTAATAGATTAGATCTAGATACAAGATTTTAATTTAATAAGTTGAACAGTACGGAGTATTGTTAAAAGGAAATTAATATAGTATAAAAATTAATTTTGGCAAAAAAAAAAAAAAAAAAAAAAAAAAAAAAAATAAATAAATAAATAAAATAAAATTGTAATATTAATGGTTATTCGTCTGCTGTCTGTCTCTACTCACGTTACTATATTCGGATTGACATGGAATTGTTATGTGATATTGAGGTTTGCCATGGCATGTTATTGCAAATGAAGTGTGTAGCATTCATGGTTAATTTACAGGGATATTCAAAAGTATTCCTTCAAATTATGGCGCATAAGAAAATATTGTTTAATATATTAATATTCAGATTTTTATCAGGAATTTTAATAATTAGAAAGCAGTTGAAAACTTGAATGATTAATCTGAAAATTAATTCATAATTTACTTAAAACAATATAAAATCTAAATATTTTATTTCAACAAACAAATTTCTAATTGAAATCAAAATCTTCTGAATTGAATTATGTCTATATAGAAGTGATAAATAGAATTTTTACTCCCTGCCCCCCTTCCCCCTTTCATATTGTTTTTCATTCATGCGTTTAGTTTAAATACTTGGCAGAAATATTTTCAAATTAAATTTTTTACCAAGATTATGAAATTTCTAATGAGTTAGCAAATATTAATTTAGATTAAGGAATAAAAAGATACACATTTTTTTCACTAAAGCAAGGATGGAAATCAAGATCGGCATTTGTAAATTTTTTTCACGCAGTAATTGCTTTTTTAATTGAAATATTTGAACTTGCTATAAAGTAAAAATGTAATTATACCAAATAAAAGACAGAAAAAACAGATTAAGGTTAAATTATCTTGGAAAGGAATATTGAATTAAAACTTAATTGTAAAAGGTGCTTATAACTTTAAATTTAATTCCATCTTTCAAGGTTGTTCCCTGTGGTAATTGTTGAAATAAGTTCTTTTTTTCCTTACTCGATTTTAGGGAATTTTTTTTCTGAAAGCAATGAATTTTTCACGTCTTTGAATCTTTCTAACTTGTTTTGGTTTTTTTTAAATTTTTATTTGTATTCAACGACTTTAAGCATATTCTGTTTTTAATTTAATAATAGAAAATTAAAGGTGGAGGAAAGTATTTTTTATAAACACGATATGAAAAATTAGAAAGTTAAAGTAAAATGTTATGAAAGTGCCATACATTAAAAATACTTTTTAATATTTCCAATGTAATTGAAAAGTATTTACGGCTAGTCTGTCTGCCGTATGTCTGTACTAAAACTCGCGTAAATATACTCATATTGACACGTACCTAATTCTTATATGATATTGAAGTTTTTGCATGTTATTGCAAATGAAGTGTGTAGCATTCATTTTTCATTTAGAGGGACATTCAAAAGTATTCCTTCGCATAATGATATATTGAAAAATATTGTTTGAACAAATAATAATCAAGTTTTCATCTGAAATTTTAATAATTAGAAAGAAGTTAAAGGATTATTCTGAATATTAATTCCTAAATTTAATTAAAAAAAATCACGAATCTAAAATATTTTCTTCAACAAAACAATTTCTAATAGAAATTAAAATCTGCTGAATTGAATTAAAACGTCTATATGGAAGCGAAAACACAATTGTTACTCTCTCCCCCCTTTTCATATCGTTTTTCAATTGATGCGTTTAGTTTAAATGCTTAGAAAAAAGTATTTTAAATAAAATTTTATATTTAAAGATTATGAAAATTTTAATGAGTTATCAAATATTTGTTTAGATTAAGGAATAAAAAGCAATATACTTTTTTCACTAAAACAAGGATGGAAATCAAAATTGACATTAGTAAATTTTTTCAAGCAGTAATTGCTTTTTTAATTAAAATGTTCAAACTTTCTACAAACTTAAAATTTAATTATCTCAATTAAAAGACAGAAAATACAGATTACAGTTCAATTATCTCGGAAAGAAATATTGAATTAAAGCTTAATTATGAACGGTGCTTATAACTTAAAATTTAATTTTATCTCAAGGTTTGTTCCCTGTAGTACTTGTAGAAATTCTTTTTTTCTCCTTAATTCGACTTTAGGGATTATTTTTGTCTGAAAGCGACGAAATTTCTGTGTCTGTGAATCTTTCTCACTTGTCTTAGTTTTTTTCCAATTTTTGGTATCATTCAAATATAATACTTTAAGCATATTCTGTTCCTAATTTAATTATAGAAAATTAAAGGTAAAGGAAAGTATTTTTTAGAAACACGATATGAAAAATTTGAAAGCCGAAGTAAAAGATTTTGAAAGCGCCTTACAATTAAAGTATTTTTTAACATTTTCCAATACAGTTGAAATTTTTTTATGATTAGTCTGTTTGCCGTTTGTCCTTACTCTAACTCGCGTAAAAATATTCGGATTGTCATGTAATTGTTATTTGATACTGAGGTTTGCCATGGCATTCTATTGTAAATGAAGTGTATAGAATTCATGGTTCATTTACAAAGACATTCAAAAGTATTCATTTATTGTCTTCGTATATTTTATTCGTATATTGGAAAATATTGTTTAATCTATTAATATTTAGGTTTTCATCTGAAATTTTAATAATTAGAAAGCAGTTGAAAACACGAATAATTAATCTGAATATTAATTCCCAAATTTACTTTAAAAAATTATGAATCTAAATATTTTACTTCAAGAAACCAGTTTCTAATAGAAATTAATGTCTGCTGAATTGAGTTAAAATGTCTGTATAGAATGAAAAACACATTTATTACTCTCTCCTCCTCCTTTCATATTGTTTTTCATTGATGCGTTTAGTTTAAATACTTCGCAAGAATATTTTCAAATTAAATTTTATACCAAGATTATGAAATTTCTAATGAGTTAGCAAATATTCATTTAGATTGAGGAATAAAAAGCTATATATTTTTTTCACTAAAGTAAGGATGGAAATCAAAATTGGCGTTTATAATTTTTTTTCACGCTGCACTGTAAAAAAAAAAAAAAAAAAAAAAAAAAAAAAAAAAAAAAAAAAAAAAAAAAAATAAATCTGCAAAGGTACTAAACTTTTTCTTGGAAACTGGGATTCCAAGAACTTTTCCTGTAACGGTAACAGTAAAAATTCAAGTTTCAGAATCGATTACATGAATTTTTCCAGTTATCGTTACATGAAAAGTTCTTGGAATCCCAGTTTCCTAGAAAGTGTTTAGTACCTTCACAGATTTTTTTTTACAGTGTGCAATTGCTTTTTTAACTAAAATCTTCGAACTTGCTATAAAGTTAAAATTTAATTATACCAATTAAAAGACAGAAAATACAGATTAAGGTTCAATTATCTTGGAAAGTAATATTGAATTAAAGCTAAATTCCGAAAGGTGCTTATAACTTTAAACTTAATTTTATCTCAAGGTTGTTCTCTAAGGTGTAGAAATAAGTTCTTTTTTTCCTTATTCGACTTTAGGGATTTTTTGTTTTTGAAAGCAATGAAATTTTCACGTCTTCGAATCTTTCTAGCTTGTTTTAATTTTTATTTTTATCCAGAGATGTAATTATACTTTACAATGTGAGAGATGTAATTATACTATACCAGAGATGTAATTATACTATAATTATACTTTGATACTTTAATTATATTTTTTTTCTAATTTAACAATAGAAAATTAACTGTGAAGGAAAGTATTTTTTATAAACACGATATGAAAAATTTGAAAGCCAATGTAAAATATTTTGAAAGTGTTTTACAATAAAAGTACTTTTTAACATTTTTCAATACAGTTTAAAAGTTTTCCGTTAGTCTGTCTGTGTTCTAACTCGCGTAAACACACTCGGATTGACATGTAATTGTTAATCGATATTGAAGTTTGCTATGGTTTGGTCAATATTAAAAATGAATTGTGTAGCATTTATGATTCATTTGCAGAGACAGTCAAAAGTTATACTATCATACTTTTACAATATGGTATAATTGAAAAATTACTTTTAATTTATTTTAATAGTTTTACACAATTCTAAACACAATAAATTATTTACACATCAGTAGAGTCAATAGAAGTTAGCTCCTATAGATTATGTTATCAATAGCACATAAAGTACTCGCACAGGGAAACTAAAAAAATATTCATATTTAAAAATGTAGTAACGATTTTAAAAATGTTAATTAAAAAAAAATTAAATTTTAATAAAATAGGCTACAAGAATTTTACAAGAATTTTTTTTATTTTACTTAAATTTTAGTATTAAGTATTGTCCCACCACATATATTACAGTATTCTTCAAAATTGAAGGGATAGTTTCAAAGGTACTTGTACTTGTCTTAAAACTTAAGAAATGCTAAGCCCCTATTTGGTAGATGCTGTATATGTCTTTAGGATTGTAAACGTATTCACCATTATTACAAGAACCGATGCAAATTGTCTTTTTTTATTTACTTATTTATTAATTTTTAGTTTTTGTGAAAAGTAGTTTTGAATATCTACGATTGAAAAATATTTCTGAAACTGTTCTAAGCTAGTTTCAAATAATTAATTAAATTTCACTTTTCATAAAGATAAATTCATTTCAGACTAATTTTATAGATTTAAATAAAAAGGATAACATGAAATTTCCTTTCATTGAAACTGATTACTTTCTATTTTAAAGCATTGATTAAAAAAGAGATACGAATATCCAATAATAATACAAATCAAATTAACATTTTTTTAATGCGCTGAAATGAAATACCGTTATTAAAATTTCATGAAACTTCGATTGCGTTACTAACTTAATTTGTAAACGGATTAGTGAAGCTAATATTCAAGAGATAGAAAAAAAGAGGATGCACATAGTGATGCATTTTTATTTTGCATTTATATCTTTATTTAAATTTTATCAGAATCTTTATTTAAATTTATTTTATTTATTTTTAAAATATCAACGAAACATATTTTTGTAATTGAATCATATGTCTTGTAATTATACTAATTTTAATTGAATATATCTTTTTCATTTTTTTCTATTTTACATAGCTTTGTAAATTAATCGAACAATCTTTCATTTTTTGTTATTACCCGAAAACTGTTTCTTGGGAAAATATGGAACTATTTGGATACCGTGTTCAGATTTGGTATTATCAGATGTACAGTGGCGGTCAAAAGTTTCCGTCCAGCATGAAATTTTTTGGTTAATTTGTAAGTAAACTCATATGAAGTTGAATGTGAAAGTGATACTTATACATTTTATTGACAGAATAGTTAAGAACATATATATAGAGCAAAATATAACTGTCAATAAATTTCATTACAAACTATTTTCAAAAGAAAACGCTTTCCTCAAAACTTTCCACCCATTTTGATAAGTTTGAAAACATTGATTTTATAATAAAAAATAACAGTGATCAACAACATTTATAATTAGTATTTTGTTTTCATACATTTATCAATAAGTACTGCGGCGCAGCAACGTGGATTAAGTGAACCGTTGAAGGTCGTTTATAGTAAGTTTTTTCCACGGTTCTTGCAATTTAATCTGCTGAGTTGGAATATTTATAATTCTGTAAAAATTTTCAAATTACTTTTAAAGATTTTTTATTGAATTCAAATGCGTTGATCGAGCTATTAATTGCAAAATCGGATTTTGTGTGTGTGTGTTTGTGTGCGAAAACCACC
The DNA here is from genome assembly GCA_964019185.1 of Maratus speculifer. NCBI lineage: Eukaryota > Metazoa > Arthropoda > Arachnida > Araneae > Salticidae > Maratus > Maratus speculifer. The sequence continues at coordinate 101,150,725 of OZ025289.1, read as the reverse complement.
ACTTGACATGCAATGCTTTGGGTTGTTATCATGCTGAAACAAATAGTTGTGACCTCAATGTTTCTTCCAATAAGGCAGCAAATGATTTAGCAAAATATTCTTATGCAATGCATCATCATAATCTTGACGTGGACTTCAACTAGCAGACCGAAACATTTTCCAGAAAATTTTCTCCGCAGCATAGCGTGTCTTCCGCCATGCTTCACTGTATGAATAACATATTTCGAATCTTATCTATTGCGTGTAGGTCGTCGGATATAGTATCTATCGAATAGTTGTTTTTCGAGTTCTTCCGGACCATGGCAAGTTCTGAAGGCCATGATCATCTTTATGTTTAAAAATGTCGTTCAGAATAACTTTACCGATCAATAACTTCATACGTTACGTGAGGCCACGATTGTGACCTCAATGTTTCTTCCAATAAGGCAGCAAATGATTTAGCAAAATATTCTTATGCAATGCACCATCATAATCTTGACGTGGACTTCAACTAGCAGACCGAAACATTTTCCAGAAAATTTTCTCCGCAGCATAGCGTGTCTTCCGCCATGCTTCACTGTATGAATAACATATTTCGAATCTTATCTATTGCGTGTAGGTCGTCGGATATAGTATCTATCGAATAGTTGTTTTTCGAGTTCTTCCGGACCATGGCAAGTTCTGAAGGCAATGATCATCTTTATGTTTAAAAATGTCGTTCAGAATAACTTTACCGATCAATAACTTTGCCGCAATCTTACGGCAGGATTGACCCTTTAGCGACAAACAAATCATTCGTTCACGAACAATAATTGTTGAACATTTCATTTTTGAATTTCAACTACGTTATTCCCATTGATTAGTTAAAATCACGGTCAAGAAAACACTTTCCGATAGCAAAATTTAACGTATGAAGAATGGCCGGAAGTTTTTGCACAAGCAAATTTCGAATTTCTCCTCTTTGCATTAAGTATATTCAGTACCCAATCAAAATGATTATGCGATCAGAAGTCATTTCTTATTCCCAACTTTTGGAGCAATTCTATTTCTTCATTCCTGAAACGTTGTGGCAGATAAATCGAAAAAACTACTTATCCAAAACTTTTGACCGTCACTGTATTTAGGTTAAATATTTTTTTCTTAGAGTGGCGAAATTTTTATTTTTTTCCGCAACCAGATTATAATATAAAGGTTTCAGTTCATTTCAAACCAACTACAGGGTTTTCTCCAAAAATGCATACATACCATTTGAAAAATGCTTTTCTTTGGTCCGGGTTATCTTCAATGTATGCACCATTGTTGCATGTACTATTGTTTGAAAGTAGCTTTCCCATTTACAGCGTCTTAAAATGCGATGAACACTCAATTTTCTGATATCAGTTTCAGGTCTTGTTCCGAGCGATTGTTTGGATGTTTTGCGATATTCTTTTCTGAATAACGAAGGTCGTTGATGTTCTTGGTTTTGCAGAACATTGTCTATGATCATCCTGAATAATTCCTTTCATTTTCAAACTTATCATTTATCCTATTATTTGTAAGATGCGTAGAGTGATTTGCCTGAAATTCCCGTCGGTATTGTCTTTGAATTTTTGTTATATTTTCATACATACAATAAAACTTTATTTTTTTTCTTCTTCACAAGTTAATCTTGATTAACTCATAATTTATAACCAGTTATGCCCGAAAAGAAAGCAGAATCAGAAAGTTATGATTTGTTAATACATTTTTAGGACATCACGTATACTAGCCTGTCGCAGATGACTATTTTTTAATTCTATTTCACATCTGTTTTGAAAAACAACATATATTTTACAATCACTTTGACAAAATTTGCAATGTATATGTTACAGGCCAAACCCGATTTTAGGCCAAACTAGATTGGCCTAGTCCAAACTAGTCTATCCTAACGCCCATCGGATAAACTAGTTTTTCCTAGCCCGAACTAGTCTATCCTAACGCCCATCGGATAAACTAGTTTTTCCTAGGCCAAACTAGTCTATCCGAACGCCCATCGGATAAACTAGTTTTTCCTAGGCCAAACTAGTCTATCCGAACGCCCATCGGATAAACTAGATTTTCCTAGGCCAAACTAGTTTGGCCGAACGGTCATTAGGATGAACTAGTTTAGCCTGCTATTCATTGGTTTGAACTAGTTTATCCTAGGCCGAACTAGATTGTCCTAGGCCAATTCAATTTGGCGTGATTTTATTGAATTTAAAGACCGCCACGGCGCCAACTTTCTTGTTTTGATCTAATTTAGCCTAGGCCGATGCAATTCGACGCGATTTTAGCTCACAGACACAGACTATCAATGCCTGAGAGCTAATGTGCTCGCAGATTCTGTGTGTGTGTAGGTAACCATGTACGTACGTATGTAGGACTAATATAACGGACTAATGTGTAACTAATATAACGCGAGCACTCTGGTGTTGGAATTTGGACGCGATTTAGTTCAAGCCAGCCGGTTTCGCCCGCTATCGGGCCCCTTCTTTTATATAAAATCTTGAAACGGACGTATGTTGAAGCGAACGAACTTCGAAGTGAAAAAAACATGATGATAAATATTTAAGAAAAAGGATTTTGCATCGAAATACCACTATTTTCTAATAGTAATTTTTGTAAAAATGTTATATTCTTGCTGGAACTTTTTGAAACTTTGTGATAGTTTGTCGCATATGATATAATTTTATAAGAAAACGAGTTACGTTTCGGCGTGAAAGAGGATGTGGTTGCGAACAAAATCAGGAAATATAACGGAAATTCTATGTTTTAAAGCACCGCGATCTCAAGTAACACATCTACTAATAGGTTGTTTAACGGAGTTTCATTCAAATACAGTTTTGTTAATAATAGAGTACGCTCCCTGGTGTTGGAATGAGGAACTAATATAACGTGACTTAGTTAAAACTTGCTGGCTTCGCCCGACATCGGACTGGCGTGGGCAGCAGGGATGGTTCGAATTTCGTTCGCTTCGAGGTTCTTTCGATAAGGAGGGTTACATTCGGTGGTGCGTGCTCAGCATGCTTGCTACGATTTAAATTTTGTTCGCTTCGAAGTTCATTCGAAAAGGAAGAGCGCATTCGGCAGTACGCGTGCAGCACACCTGCTATACGCTGCCGCAGTCTGTGGAGACGCGGCTGAAGAACTAATGCACGAAATTTAATAAAAAATTATATTTAGGTAGTCTCTGATCTAAATTGATGCTGATTAGTTTTTGGTGTAAATCGTTCATCAGGTGGAGTACTGTTTGGCATTTTTTACGATTTACGCATCAGCTTTATCTTAATAGTTAATACAATCAAATTTCCATCGAACTTTAGATACAGTTCGTCCATGACATGAGTTGGACCTACACACACACAGAATCTGTTTTTATTTTGAAGTAAATCACTCAACATGGCTGTGATATGCTGCATTTTTCACAATTTTCACAATAGCTGTATCTCAAGAACTAATAGACGGAATTTAATAAAAATTTATATTCAGATAGTCCCTGATATAAATCGATACTGATTACTTTTTCATGTAAATAGTTCAACAGATGGCGCTATTAAAGTGCGTTTTTACTGATTTGCATTAACACTATTTCAATAACTAATTTACGGATTTTCATCAAACTTCCGAATCAGTAAATCCGTGATATGAACTAATTCTTTTTACGTATTCGTGTTAATTGCTCAATAGGTGGCGCTGCTGTGCTCAATTTTCCCGATTCCTGAAATAGTTTTGTTGCAAGAATTAATGCACGAATTTTCATCAAACTTTAGATTCAGTAAGTCCCTGATATAAATTAGTATTCTGTAGTTTTGGAGTAAATCTCTTGAAAGATAGCGCCGCTATACGGTATTATTCGTGATTATTGCAATAGCTCTATCTCAGGATCTAATGCATGGATTTTCATGAAACTCCAGATTCTGTTAGTCCTTGATATAAAAAAGTACAAAAGTACTTTTTAGTTTTTGGAGTAAATCGTGCAACAGGTGGCGCTGCTATGTGGCATTATTCATGATTATCGCAATATCTCAAGAAGAAATGCACGAATTTTCATCAAACTTTAGATTCAGTAAGTCCCTGATATAAATTAGTATTCTGTTGTTTTGGAGTAAATCTCTTGAAAGATAGCGCCGCTATACGGTATTATTCGAGATTATTGCAATAGCTCTATCTCAGGGTTTTCATGAAACTCCAGATTCTGTTAGTCCTTGATATAAAAAAGTACAAAAGTACTTTTTAGTTTTTGGAGTAAATCGTGCAACAGGTGGTGTTGCTATGTGGCATTATTCATGATTATCGCAATATCTCAAGAAGAAATGCACAGATTTTCATCAAACTTCAAATTCAGTTAGTCCCTGATATAAATTAATATTCTTTTGTTTTTAGAGTAAATGACTCAATAGGTAGCGCTTCTATCCAGTTTTTTTGTGACTTCTGCGATAATTCAAATATCTGAAATAGTACTAATACACAGATTTTCATCAAATTTCAGCTTGAATTAGAATTTGAAAGACGTTGTTACGGATTTTTCAAAACGTTCCGGCAAGAATTTAACATTTTTACAAAAATTGTTATTAGAAAATAGTGGTATTTCGATGCGGAATCCTTTTTCTTAAGTATTTATCATCATGTTTCTTTCCTTTCGATTCAACATTCGTAAATTCCCAAATCGCGTTGTATTAGTTCCAAATTCCAACACCAGGGTGCTCGCATTAGTTCCACATTCCATCACCAGAGAGCGCACCTTATTACTAACAAAACTGTATCTTAAGAAAACTCCGTTAAAGAATCTATCAGTAAATATGTTACTCGATGTCGCGGTGCTTCAAAACAAGAATTTGAGATTTTTGAAAAATCACTATTCTTCAATAGTGGCATTAAATGTGAAATATAATTTTATAAATTTATATCATATGTCATAAACTATCTTAAAGTTTCAAATAGATCAACCTAGAATTTCCGTTATATTTCCTGATTTTGTTTGCCCCCCTCCCCCTCTTTCCCTTTCGTAATGGGACTTTTTATAGAATTTTTTATCACATGTTATAAACTATCACAAAGTTTCAACAATTACAACAAGAATTTAACATTTTTACAAAAATTACTAATAGAAAATAGTGCTATTTGACGCTGCATCTTTTTTCTTAAATATTTAACATCATGTTATATTATGTTTCAAAAAGTTTCACAAAATTGGTAATATTTAATTAGCAGCTAAAACTTAAAAAAACGCTGAGCTTTTTTTAAAAAAAATCCACCGTCCCCTTAATCTACCTCCCCGCCGTATCCTAAATTTCAAATGTCATGCTTTATTTAAGCTTTTTCTTATTTTTAAAAGGATTCGGATATTTACTTTTTTAATATGAACAATTTCGCGTGAAGTGATGTGTGTGAAAACCAATATCTGTTACGAATTAAAAATCTTTTCATAAAACCAAAAGTTTCTATCCGATTGAAAAAATAACCCGCTCTATCTTTATATTTAAACTCAGAACCCCCAAAATTAATCAGGTAAACGCCTTATCAGAAGAAACCTACATCCAAAATTTGAAACAAATCGGTAAATTATCCCTGAAAAATCTATTTACAAAAATTAAGAATGTTACCCCCCATTCCTCCCTTCTTTATATGTAAACAATGAACACCCACAACTAATCATGGATGTACCTTATCAGACTGATATTGTACCTGAAATTTTAATAAAATTTGATACTTTTGCATGAAAACTGACTTAACGAAATTAAGGAGTGGGGGGGGGGGGTGCGGTTTAGCCTTTTGTTCCCCTTCCCTTATTCTTATCCAATGAACCCCCGAAACTAATCAGGAAAGTTCGTTATCAGGATAAATCTATGTCCAAATTTTGAAGCAAATTGGATATTTCTATCAGGAGTTATCGCATTACGTACATACGTATATACATACGTACATGGTTACATACACACACACAGAATCTGCGAACACATTAGCTCTCATACTTTGATAGTCTGTGAGCTAAAATCGCGTCAAACTGCATTGACCTAGGCTAAATTAGATCAAAACTAGAAAGTTGGCGCTGTGGCGGTCTTTAGATTAAAAAAAATCACGCCAAATTGAATTGGCCTAGGACAATCTAGTTCGGCCTAGGATAAACTAATTCAAACATATGAATAGCAGGCTAAACTAGTTCATCCTAATGACTGTTCGGCCAAACTAGTTTGGCCTAGGAAAATCTAGTTTATCCGATGGGCGTTCGGATAGACAAGTTTGGCCTAGGAAAAACTAGTTTATCCGATGGGCGTTCGGATAGACTAGTTTGGCCTAGGAAAAACTAGTTTATCCGATGGGCGTTAGGATAGACTAGTTTGGCCTAGGAAAAACTAGTTTATCCGATGTGCGTTAGGATAGACTAGTTTGGACTAGGCCAATCTAGTTTGGCCTAAAATCGGATTTGGCCTGTAACATATATATACAAAAATATACTACGAAACGTATTTTTAAAAAGTAGTACTGCGAATAGAATAATAATATTCGCCTGTGACAACTTCCCCAGTAGCCAATCAATATTGGACCAATATTGGCTACATCTTGGAGATATATTGGCTCATTGGCACAATATTGGCATGAAATATTGCTCTATTATTGGGATGTTTACATTTTGCCCTTATTTAGCTAATATTTGCAGCCAATGTTATGCCAATATTGGAGTTTCATTGGAAATATTGCCAAAAAAGCGCCAATATTGGTTAAATATTGGAAATATTTCCAAAGAAATACCAACATTTGTACAATATTGGCGTTTTATTGGCTAAATAAGGGCAAAATGCAAACATCCCAATATTGAAACAATATTGACGTTTTATTGGCAATATTTCCAATAGATGAAATATTGGCGCAACATTAGACTAATATTGGTTTGCTACTAGGGTCTGTATACAAGTATTTGAACAAGAAGAAAAATAAAAAATCTATGACCCGTTAATGCGACTAGCGCCTTTTACAGACTTTTGAATGATTTATCACCGGTCTTTCAAAACAGAAATTTTTATGTAATATAATCTAATAATATGGAAAAATACCCTAATCAAACAAAGTAGACTTAACAAAGACAACAACAACAACAAAATCTGAGGGCTTGGCTTATAGGCACAGGTAGATTTCGAAGTTAAGTACAAAGAACCATAAAGACTCAGAGTTATTTATTTATGTTGTGGCAATACTGTGACTAAATTAAAACATCGTTTAGGGTAAAAAAATTTCAAAATATCTATTTTAAGAAGGTCAATCTTCCCTATATCAACCCTCCTGAGCCGGTATTTTCCATTTGCAACTTCCACCGGTATATTAGCCATTTTAATGTTTTTGGTCAGTTTGAAGATGGCCCATGCATAATTACGACTTTTATTGTGCAGGTAAAATTTAGAACATACATACACACACAGATATATATATATATATACATATATATATATGTAAGTTTCTCAGGTGGGGTTGATTTTGGGTTTCTGTGGTCATATAGCGAAAGTTAGGAAGAAATTTTTCAATAGTCGCAGCTTGGTAACGACTGCAATAGATAGTTTTTAAAAAAAATAAAAACTACCTAATAACTGGTGGGAACAATACATTATTTTGAATACCTAATCCGTCACGCATACGTGACATTCGTTCCCAATGGGCTAAACAGTGTACGCATTTTTTGGATCCCCTTTATTTTTTATCTGCCTTATAACTAATGAATTGTTAAATCACTATTTGAAAAAAGCAATATCAGTTATTGTGATGGCTGATTATTACAAGAACCAATGATATATTTTTCTTTTTCTTTTCATTAAATTATTAATTTTATTTATAAATTTCAATTTTTTCGCAAAATAATTTTTAATATATTTCATTAAAATATGTTTCACAATTTGTATGGTTGTTTCCAATAATTAATTATATTATTTGAAATTTTATGAAGAAGATAAATTCAATTCAGTTCAAAACAACTTTTTAGATTTAAATAGGAAGGATAACATTATATTTTCTATCATTAAAATTTATTACTTTCTATTTTTAAGCATTGATTAAAAATGAGATGAGAATATCCAATAACAGTACAAATCAAATTAATTTTTTTAAATTCGCCGAAATGAAACGCTGTCATTAAAATTTCGTGAAGTTTCGATAGCGTTGCTAACTTAATTTGTAAACAAATTTGTAAAGAATTTTTTTTCTTTTCTTTTCTTTTTTTTTTTTTTTTTTTTTTTTTTTTTTTTTTTTTAAAGAGGATGCCTATTGCGATGCATTTCTACTTACATCAATCTCCGTATTAAAATGTCATCAAAATCTTTATTTAATTTAACATTTTAGTTACTTTAAAATAAAAATATCAAATAATCATATTTTTTGTAATTATATTTATTTTGAATTTTACTATGAATGGATTAATGAATAATTGTAGAAATATACACACAAAAATTAAATCTTTCAATGCATTGCTTTTTTGTTAATTGTGTACGTTTGCCCCTTTTTATATTAAATAATAAAGGTTATTTTTTACTTTTCTTTATTAATTTCTTTTATATATCTTTTATATATTAGTAATTTCTTTTAGTATATATTTTATATATTAGTATGATTATTTTGTAAATTTTTATACAGTTCAAAATTCTAGATATGTTATGAGCTTAGCTTTTTATTAAAAAATTTTCATTGTTTTCTTTCTAGATAACCTTTAACCATTTAGAAACGACCCACTGAAAAGTATAATGTTTCATAATCATCAAAATAATTGTCGGGCATTAAATATCACTCAAAATAGGATATAGATTTTCCTATTCTTTTCTACAATAAAGGGTTTATTCTTAAAAAATGTATTTTCTGCACTGTAAAAAAAACTGTAATTTTCACAGAAAAAAGTGTATTTTTACAAGAAAAAACTGTTTTAAAGAAAAAAAATTTTTTTTCTGTAAAAAATACGGATTTTGTAATTTTTACAAAAAATTCATATTTTTTTGTTAGAGAAAATAAAAGTGTTTTAAAAAAACTGTTTTTTTCTTTAAAAAGTATGGATTTTTGTTATTTTTACAGAAAAAAATTCCTGTTTTTTATCCATACAGATTAAAAGAAAAGCAGTTTATTTTCCTTAAGGGTGTTGTTCTCAAATCAGAAAGGCAACTTTATGAAATAAGTTTTTTTTTCGGAAATGCATGCAACTAGCTGGTGTTGTTGATCAGAATGTATCTAATTGCACTCATTTCCCGGTTTTTTTTTTTTCTTTTTTTTTTTTTTTTAATATAATGGATTTTTCAGAAAATATTGTCAAAGTAGGCGTTTTGAACTGAATTTCCGCGATTTTGAACTGAAAATTCCAGGTATTATATGTAAAAGTCAAAATATATTTCTGTTTAAATAATGGTTTATCTCTGTAAATGTAACAATTTTAAAATCTTAAAAAAAAAAAAAAAAAAAAAAAAAAAAAAAACAGATTTTCCGTAAAAATATTACAATTATTAATTTCACAGTTTTTTTCTTTTTTACAGTGTGTTTCATATTATTAAAATTTAGATTTACTGCCATTTGAGTGAGTAAAATATATCTATCGTTAAAAAAAAATCACTTAAAGATTTTTTTAGCCTTTCAAGGTCTTTGCTATTAAGGTAATGTTTTCTTTTTTTCTGTACGAAAAATTCTGCCGGCATTTACTTAAATTGATAAATAAATTTAATATCATTTTAATAAAAAAAATCTTGAAATTTATTCTTAAATATTCTTGTTTTCTGTGAAATTTCTATGTTTAAAACAGTCCTATACGTAACCTGTGCTGCGGTCTGCGTGCAGTGTATGGCCAGTCGATCTTTTATTTGCAGCTCGACGCACAAAACGATTTTTCTTTTACATAAAATACATAGAAATACATACATATAAAATGCATAAAATTACATATAAAATTATGACATTCGTTATTTCTTTGATCCCGAATACTAATAAAACATCTATATATATTAGGCTAACGTATGAGGCACAAAAATAATGTTTTTTTATTTATTTTTTATATTTTCTAATAATGGTACTGAATATTTATGCCTCAATTTAAAACATAGGTACTTTAAATTACATGCATAGTAACATAAGTACATAGTTATGTAAAAATAAGCTATCTCTATAGAATTTTAAAAACTTTTTATAATTTTGTTGAGATAATGCTCTATGTTGTGCATTTTTCTATCTCACGTATTTTTCCATTTAAAATTCAGCGATTACATTAAATGTTTTTCTTCATTTATTTTGTTAGAAATAAACTCTTCAAGACTGATTACTGCTACAAAATTTCATTCTTTTAATTAAAGCATTAAAGACGATTAAAAATTCCCTAGAGTGAGAGTGATTAACGCAATACCTCCATTTATTTTTCACTAGAGATGAGAAAGTTTGATGTTAAAGCCTGAAATGCTAAGATGCACGTTTTATTTTCTGTATGCCAAGGTAATCTCTATTCTTTCCAGGTAAATCTCTATTGTCAGTTATCTAAATATTTAAAATAAAGAAACTTGGTGGAAGCTTATCAGTTCGAAATCATTATTTCTCGCCAAAAAGATAAAGGCAACACATTCATTTTTTAAACATAATTCTCCATTCCAATTTATTATCTAATGCAAGCAGGGAATACCCAGAAGTTTTATTCCATATGTCCATGATAAATTCTACTACTGCGTTTGAAATATGAATTGTTGAATACAAAATTAAATGGAAGCACCAGCATACTTGAAATATGAGTGCAAAGATTAAAACAATATTTAAAAATATACAATATTTAATAATATACTTTTAATAATAATATACTTTTTAATAATATGTTTAAAACAATATTTAACAATATACTTTCTATTATTTTTTTAATCTCCTTATAAAAATTCTGAATATTTAAGTTACAGTTTAAAACATTGGTACTCATCTTTTTTAAAACATCGTAACTTGGGGATACATAGAATCACTTAAGAATTACTTCATATCCCTGTGCCTTCACACCATGAAATTTAAGAAAACCGTGTTAGCGAAAACAAGCTTTATTTGCATGAACAGCACTAATAAATATTTAAATATACGGGTGAAAATTTCACAGGTTTTTTTTTCTTTTTTCAAGAACTTGATTCAATAACGTTTTTTATATTAAAACTCAATTTCTATTCGTGTGTTAACTACTTGAGTTAAGTACTAGTTAGTATAGAGCAGAACTAGTCGGATGTGTTTTTCTGCTTTCGTTGGGAAATGTGATTAAAAAGAACATCTTTGACGTTGCGGAAAAAAAAAAAAAAAAAAAGTGCGATCAGATAGATTTTGTACCACATCTGCTAGTTTCGTGCATTTCTGAACAAAAATGAATGAAAACTTGTGTCACAAAGTTGTCCGATTTCATACAAGAACATCCTTAAATATTATTATTGAAAATATTTGGAAAAATGAGAATAAATATGAAAAACTACACATAAAATTTCTCTTGTTTTAAACTAAAGATTACAGATTTCCTTTTTTCTACCAAATGTCAATTTATATGTACTTCATTTTTATTAAATATGTGTTTTTTAAGACTTTTTTACTGCATTTTAACATTAATTTCGGAAATAAAAAAATTTAATAAATAAAAAAATAAAAACGATTTCTTATTCATAGAAGAAAAAAAATAACTTTTTTACCTATTACCCTGATTAAACTAATTTCCTAAATTTTCCTAAAGAGTTAATGAAGAAAAACAAAATAAATATTGCTCGAACTCGCCATCATTATCTTTAGTTTATTCGTTGTAATTTTGACGAAAATTTAGATAACGGTTTCTAATTATTTTCAGTCCGTTAATATTAAGGTCATTTTAAATAAAAAATAATTTTACTGGTTATAAAAGAATTCATGAAAATGTCATTCTCGTTAAAAATAAGCTTATCTCTGTAGAATTTTAAGAACTTTTTATGATTTTGTTATGATAATACAGTTTGTTGTGTCTTAGTAATAGTTTTTTCTGAAGATCTTATTTAAGTAAAGTTTTTTTAAAATTTAGAATTCAAGTTTTACTTGTGTGTTAACTAGTTAGGCTAAGTACAATTTAGCATAGAACATAACTAGTCGAATGTGCTTTTCTGCATTCGTCGGGAAATATAGTTCCAAACGCCAATTTTGACGACTTATTCTGAAAGGTCTCGTTTAGAGAAAAACAACAACAAAAGAAAAAAAAAGTAGAAATGATTGTGATTAGATAGTTTATGCGCAAAAACATCTGCTGGTCTTATGCATTTCCGAAAAAAAAAAAATAAATAAAAAACTAAATTAAAACTTGTGTTAAAAAGATACCCTTTCTGATTTAAGAACACCCTTAAATTTTATTATTGGAAATATTTGAAAAAAGGTGAATAAGTTTGAAAAATTACACTTCATAAATATCTACTGTTTTAAAGTTAAGCTTAAAGATTTCCCTTTTTTTAGAATATGTCAATTGGTATTTATTTTTATTGAATATGCATTTTTGAAAGACTTATTAACCTTTTTTTGTATTAATATCTAGATTAAAAAATAATAATAAATAAAGTAAAATAAGAACGTACACTCGTTTATAGAAAAAAAACTGTTACTCTGATTAAACTAATTTATAATTTTTTTTTAAAGAGTTAAGGAAGGAAACCAAAGAAAATACTGCTCGAATTCTCCATCATCATTTTTTGTTTATTCCCTGTGTAATTTTAATGAAAATTTAGATAACGGTTTCTAATTATCTTCAGTCTATTAATATTAAGGCCATTTAAAGCAAAAGATAATTTTACTAGTTATAAGAGAGTTTAAAAAAATGTCATTCGCGTAAAAATAAGCTTATCTCAATAGAACTTTAAGACTTTTTTTTATAATTTTGTTGTGATAATGATTTTGTTTTGCATTTTTCTGGCTCACGCATTTTCCCCTTCAAAATTCAGCAATTACATTAGATGCTTTTTCTTCATTTATTTTGTTAGAAATTAACTCTTCAAGATTGATTACTGTTACAAAATTTCATTCTTTTAATTAATTCATTAATTGCAATTAAAAATTCCCTTGAGTGAGAGTGTTTCACACAAGATTTATTTTTCGCTAGAGATGAGAAAGTTTGATGTGAAAGACTGAAATGCTAAGATGCACATTTTATTTTCTGCATGTCAAGGTATTCCATGTTCCATCAAAGCAATTCTCTATTGTCATTGTTGAAATTTTTAAAATAAAGAAAACTGTTGAAAGCTTATAATTTCGAAACCATTATTTCTCGCCTAAATGATAAAGACAACATATTCATTTTCTAAATATAATTCTCTATTCTGATTTATTTTCTAATGCAAGCGAGGAATATACATAATTTTTATTTCATATGTCTATGGCAATTTTTACTACTGTGGTTGATATATGTATTGTTAAACACAGAATTAAATGTAAGCACTATCAGTGTTGAATTCAGATCCTTTTCTCTGAGAGGGATTTCTGTGGTTCCGGGGCAGAAAATGCACTTTTTTCCCCTGGAAATACAAAATCTCAAATTTCTCGGGGGGGGGGGGGTGCCCCAGCAAAGTCAACCACTGAAATCAACACTGAGCACTAGCATTCTTGAAATTTGAGTGTACTGTTAAAAATAAATACTTAAAAACAAACATAATATACTTTTTTGATTTGTTTTATCTTCTGATAATGGTACTGAATATTTAAGTCCAATTTAAAACATTTTTTAAAATATCTTAAGTTAGAGGTTCTTAGATTGACATTAGAGCTACTTGGTATCTCTGTTCCGTCACACCATGAAATTCAGAAAAACCTTGTTAGTATACACATGCTTTATTTGAAACAACAGACACTGATAAATATTTAAGTATACGGGCGGAATTTTCAAAGATTTTTTTTTTATTGAAGAATAATCAATAAATTTTTTACATTAAAACTCAAGTTCTACTCGTGTGCTAAATACTTGGGTTAAGTATAAGTTAGTTTAGAACTAATCGCTTGTGTTTTATTGCTTTCGTCGAGAAATATGGTTCCAAACGCCGAGTTTGACGATTTATTCTGAAAAATCTATAGCATTTGCAAAAAAAAAAAAAAAAAAAAAAAGAGTGCAATTAGATAGTTTTTGATCAATAGTACCTGCTAGCTTCATGCATTTTCCGAACAGAACTAAGTTAAAACTTAAGTCACAAAGTTTCCCCCCTTTTTTTAAGAACACCCTTAAATGTTATCACTGTATATATGTGAAAAAAAAAAGAATAAATTTGAGAAACTATACTTGAAAAATATCTCTTGTTTTCAACTAAAGCTTAAAGATTCTCTTTTTCTTTTAGCAAATGTCAATTGATGTTTAATTTATTTTTATTGAATATGTATTTTTTAAAGACTTTTTAACTGTTTTCTTTTTTGACAGCAATATCAGAAATAAAAAAATAATAAATAATTTTTTAAAAAGTACACTTGTTTATGGAAAGTATATAGAATATATATGTCTGTTACTTTGATTAAACTAAATTACAAATTTTTTCAAAGAGTTAAGGAAGAAAAGAAAAGAAAAGCAAATATTGCTCGAATTCTTTATCATTATTTTAAGATTATTCGGTGTAACTTTAACGAAAATTTAGATAACGGTTTCTAATTATTTTCAGTCTATTAATAATTAAGGCCATTTAAAGTAAAAGATAATTATACTGGTTATAAGAGAATTTATGAAATTCTCACTTTCGTAAAAATAAGCTTATCTCTATAGAATTAAAAAAACTTTTTGTAATTTTGTTTCGATAATGTAGTAATGTTTTGCATTTTTCTATATCACGCATTTTCACCTTTAAAGTTCAGCGATTACATCAAATGCTTTTCTTCATTTATTTTGTTAAAAATAAACTCTTCCAGACTGATTACTGTTACAAAATTTCATTCCTTTAATTAATGCTTTAAAGGTAATTAAGAATTCCCTAGAGTGAGAGTGTTTCACGCAAGATTTCCATTTATTTTTCACTAGAGATGAGAAAGTTTGATGTTAAAGACAGGAATTCTAAGATGCATGTTTTATTTTCTGCATATCAAGGTAATCTCTATTCCTTCAAAGCAAATCTCTATCGTCATTTGTCAAAATTTTTAAAATAAAGGAAACTGGTGAAAGCTTATCAGTTCAAAATCATTATTTCTGGCCAAAAGGAGAAGGATAACACATTCATTTTCCAAATATGATTCTCCATTTCGATTTATTATATAATGCAAAATAGGAATACCCATAAACCTTATTTCGTATGTCTATGGCAATTTATGTTACTCTGGTTGAAATATGAATTGTTAAATACAAAATTAAATGTAAACACTAGTATTGTTGTATTCAGATACTTTTCTCTGGGAGGGATTTCTGTGCCTCTAGGGGAGAAAATGCACCTTTTTTTAATTGAAAATATAAAAACTCAAAATTTTCGGGGGGGGGGGGGGGGGCATCCCGTGAAATAAACACAGAGCAAAACAATTCTTGAAATTCGACTTCACTGTTAAAAATAAATACTTAAAAATAAACATAATATACTTATTTTGATTTATTTTATCTTCTGTTAATGGTTCTGAATACTTAAGTCTTCATAGGGTAAAATATAGGTACTAATCTTTTTAAGACATTGTAACTTGGGGATACTTTGTATCATTTGAGAGATACTTGATATTTATGTGCTGTCACACCATGAAATTCGGGAAAACCGTGTTTGTGTAAATGAGCTTTTTTTGCAACAGTACTCTCTGATAAATAATTAACTTTATGGGTGAAAGTTTTTTGGAGAATTTAATTCAATAAAGTTCTTTAGATTAAAACTCAAGTTCCACTCGTGAGTTAACTACTTGGGTTAAATACAAGCTAGAATAGAACAGAACTATTCAGATG
Organism: Maratus speculifer; assembly: GCA_964019185.1. NCBI lineage: Eukaryota > Metazoa > Arthropoda > Arachnida > Araneae > Salticidae > Maratus > Maratus speculifer. The sequence continues at coordinate 101,134,896 of OZ025289.1, read as the reverse complement.
TGTTTTTCTACTTTCGTCGGGAAATGCGGTTCAAAATGGCAACTTTGATGACTTATTCTGTAAGATCTATAGCGTTTGTAAAAAAACTCCAGAAAATGAGTGCGATTAGATAGTTTCTGAACAACAATACTTGCTAGTTTCATGTATTTCCGAACAAAACTAAATTGAAATTTATGCCACAAAGTTATCCTTTTCGATTTAAGAACACCTTTAAATATTATTACTGGAAATATTTGTAAAAAGAAGAATAAATTTGAAAAACTAAACTTGAAAAATGTTTCTTGTTTTAAACTAAAGCTTAAAGTTTCACTTTTTTCTAGCAAATATTTATTGATATTTACTTCATTTTTATTGGCTATGAATTATTTTAAAGACTTTTCAACTTTTTCCTTCTTTTAATATTAATGTGATAATTAAAATAGTAATAATAAATGAAATAAAAATGTATATTTGTTCATTGAAAGTAAATACATTTTTTTGAAAATCTATTACTCTGATTAGACTAATTTCCTGAATTTTTTTAAAGCGTTAATGAAGATAAACAAAACAAATATTTCTAGAATACTCCCTCATTATTTTTAGATTATTCGGTGTAATTTTAACGTAAATTTAGAAAACGGTTTCTAATTATTTTTAATCTATTAATATTCAGGCAATTTAAAGAAAACGATAATTTTACTGGTTATAAAAGTGTTTATTTAAATGCCATTCTCGATAAAAATGAGCTTATCTTTATAGAATTTTAAGAATTTTTTATAATTTTGTTGTGATAATATAGTATGTTGTGCATTTTCTGTCTCACGCATTTTTGCCTTTAAAATCCAGCGATTATATTAAATGCTTTCCTTCATTTATTTTGTCAGAAATAAACTCTTCAAGACTGATTACTGTTAGGAATTTACAAAGCTTTGTCAAAAAACTTAATTCCATAAGGTTTTTTTTATTTATTTATTTATTTTTTTTTTAATTAGAATTAAAGTTTTACTCGTGTGTTAACTACTTTGGTTAAGTACAAGTTAGTACGAAATTTGAGTGCATTGTTAAAAATAAATACTTAAAAATAGACATACACTACTTATTTTGATGTTTTTTATCATCTCATAATGATTTCGAATATTTAAGTCCCACTTTAAAACATTAGTTACTCATCTTTTTAAAATATCGTAACTTAGGATACTTAGAATCACTTGAGAGATATTTGACATCCCTGTGCCTTCACACCATGAAATTCAGAAAAGCCGTATCAGCGTACACAGGCTTTATTTACAATACAGCCTTTAATAAATAATTAAACATACGGAAGGAATTTTCAAAGTTTTTTTTAAGAACTTAATTAAATAAAGTTTTTTTTAAGAACTTAATTAAATAAAGTTTTTTTTAAATTAGAACTCAAGTTTTAGGCGTGTCTTAATTACTTAGGTTAAGTACAAGCTAGTATAGAACAGAACTAGTCGAATGTTGAACTCTGCTTTCGTCGGGAAATGCACATCAAAATGCCTACTTTGAAGACTTATTCTGAAAAATGTACAGCATTGGAAAGAAAAAAAAAAAAAAAAGAAAAAAAAAACAAAAAAAAAAAAAACAGGAAAATGAGTGCGATTAGATAACTTCTGAACAACAACGCTTGCTAGTTTTATGCATTTCCGAACAAAATTAAATTAAAACTTGTGTCACAAAGATGCCCTTTTTGATTTAAGAACACCCTTAAATTTTTTTAGTGAAAATATTTGAAAAAAGGAGAATAAATTTGAAAACTACATTTAAAAAATGTCTCTTGATTTAAACCAACACTTAAAGATTCCTTTTTCCCAGCAAATGTCAATTGATATTAATTTTATTTTTATTGAATATGTATTTTTTAAGAATTTTTAATAGTTTTAGTATCAGAAAAATAAACGTACATTAGTTTATAGAAAGTAAAAAAAAGTATATTAATAAAAAATTATTTGTTACTCTGATGAAACTAATTTACAAAATTTTCTTAAAGAGTTATGGAAGAAAAACAATGAAAATATTGCTAGAATATTCCATCATTATTTTTAGATTATTCTGTGTAATTTTAACGAAAATTTAGATAACGGTTTCTAATTATTTTCAAACTATTTATATTAACGCCATTTAAAGTGAAAGATAATTTTACTGGTTATAAGAGAGTTTATGAAAATGTCATTCTCGTAAAAAAAGCTTATCTCTAAGGAATTTTAAAAGCTTTTAATAATTTTGTTGCGATAATGTAGTACGTTGTGCATTTTTCTATCTCACGCATTTTTCCCTTTAAAGTTCAGCGATTACATTAAACGCTTTTATTCATTTATTTTATTTGAAATAAACACTTCAAGACTGATTACTGTTACAAAATTTCATTCTTTTAATTAATGCATTAAAAGCGATTATAAATTCCCTAGAGTGAGAGTGTTTCACGAAAGATCTCTATTTATTTTTCACTAGAGATGAGAAAGTTTGATGTTAAAGCCTGAAATTCTAAGATGCACGTTTTATTTTCTGCATGTCAAGGTAATCTCTGTTTTTTTTTCAGAAAAATATCTATCGTCTTTGGTTGGAATATTTAAAATAGAGAAAATTGGTGGAAGCTTATCAGTTCGAAATCTTTATTTCTCGCCAAAAAGATAAGAACAACACATTCATTTTCTAAATATAATTCTCTATTCTATTATTATCTAATACAAGAAAGCGATATCCATAAGCTTTATTTTATATGTCTATGACAATTTCTACTACTGTAGTTGAAATATGAATTGTTAAATGCAAAATTTAATGTAAGCACTAGCAGTGTTGTATTCAGACACTTTTCTCTGGGAAGAATTTCTGTCGATTCCGGGACGAAAATGCTCTTTTTCTTTTTAATAATACAAAATTTCCGGGGGGGGGGCTCCTTTCTGCCCCCCTCTGATGTCAACACTGAGCACTAGCCTTCTTGAAATTTGAGTGCACCTTTAAAAACAAATACTTAAAAATAAACGTAATACATTTATTTTGATTTTTTTTTATCTTCTCATAATGGTTCTGAATATTTAAGTCTGAATTTGAATCATAAGTATTCTTCTTTTTAAACTATCTTAACTTGGAGATACTTAGAATCTGTTGATGAGAACTACTTGATATCCTTGTTCCGTCGTACCATGAAATTATGGAAATCGTGTTAGCGTACACAAGCTTTATTTTCAGCAATGCAGCCACTGATGTATAATTAAATATACGGATAGAATTTTCAAAATGTTTGTTAAAACTTTAATTTCATAAAGTTTTTTTTTATTTGAACTCAAGTTCTAATCGTATGTTAACTATTTAAGTACAAATTACAAAACTAATCGGATGTGTCAATCACAAAAATGTCTTCTTTTTCACACATACTAATTAACACTTCAAAAAAATCGTTAATCATGCCAATGCTTTATTGTTTTTACTTCAATACTACACCCAATTTTGATTTTCATCCAAAATTCTTGCTTCATTTTACTAATCGGAGGGAAAACCAGGTAATTCCGATCATGATATGTAATAAACTTTTAATTTTCATTGTTTTGTTCTACACTGCAAGAAAATATTTGGTAATACTACAGATATAAAGTTACAAAAATCTGTGTGCTCATTAAAATGTTAGTTGCATACTGTACCCCCCCCCCCCCAAAAAAAAAAAAAAATCTACTAAACTAGTTTTTGAAAAAGTACAAATGTATTTAGTTTTACAGAAGAATCTACTAAATTAAAGTAATCTTGCTAAAATTTTAACTGTAACCCGGGTTACAGCAACATAAAAAGCTCAAGGAATCCCAATTTCCTTTCAAAAAAATTATTCATAACCTCACAGAGTTTTTTGGTTTGTGATGCGAACCGGTATTTAGTACATGCTTTTTTGTTGTTTCCGTTACATAAAAAGTTCGAAGAATTTCAGTTTCCTAAAAAACTTTAATAACTTTAATAAGTTTGCAAATTTGTTTTTTGCACTGTAGATCAGCTGCTTGCAAATCACCCAGTTAGCTGGATGCAAAATACTCTTTATACTGTGAGCAGTGGATGGTACAACAGAATTGAGAGAAAATTGTACAAAAATCGCTACCACATTTTCCATTTCTGGTGAAATAATAACATTTGCAGCAGGTATATAACATGCTTAGTCAAAAGTATACTAAAGTTGGTTCATTATATGACTAACTTTTTACACTTTCCGATAATACTATAATGAAAATGGTACAAAATTCATTATTGCCTTTTCCCTTAAGGAAAAATATTCTCAAATTCAAATGACCCTTGCACACAGCTAAAATTACATATGAGGGATTCACAAACATAAATTAAGTCGATTTTGAAAAAAAAAAAAAAGTTAGTCCATTAGAAGAGCATAAAATCAGTTTGATCCACTCCCATAGTGAAAGAAGTATGTTTTCACATACTTTCTCATATATATCAACCGTTTAAATAGACTTGTAAGAATTGAATATTTCCAAGTGAACGAAAAAATGACCAGGATGTGAATCGAACTCAGATAGTTGGCATACAAGGCCAATGGTTTACCGCTAAAGCTAACTTGGCCGACAACAACGAGTATATTTCTTTCAAATAACCTTATTGGTAGAAACATACATTACCAATCAGTTTAATTGTGTTAAAAATAAAATAGTTAATCTACGTTCCCATCGTTTATATGGAGTTCCTTTACCTGCGGTTTATTCTGTTGAGCGACTAAATGACAGACCAGATGTTAATACCAACAAGTTTATTTGAGCGAAATATGTCTCCTAGCTGTCGATCCAATCAGCTTAAACGGTAAAGCATTAGCCTTGTGTGCCAACGATCTGGGTTCGACACCCAATCTGGTAATTTTTTTCGCTCATTTGGTAATATTCAATTATTTTGATAACTTAACCAGTCAATTTGATTGTGTTAAAAATAATGTAGTTAACCAAACTTGGTTTACTATAGGGGTAGATGAAATAGATTATAGAAGAAGGAGGAGGGGGCTCCAGAAAATGTAGGAGGGCTTATATTTTTTCTGTCTCTCTGACGCAGAAAGATAAATTAATGCATATTGACATTGTGTGTACTATGTTTCTTATTAAACTGTTGTAATAACTTCATTTTATGCTAAAAAAAGAAAATGATGATTGAAAAATTCGAGTGTACAATTAGTGCAATTTTAAGCATTATGTTAGCTCCTATTTTGCAAATAGGCTGAGCGAGTGTTGAAACATTTTAGTTTAAATTTAATGTTTCTGCAAAATTGGGAAAGACCCTCAAAATTAAATTAGATTTTTGAACAAAATTTCATTTGGATTTTTGGAATAGAAATTGATTTAGTGACCTTGGAATTTTTTCCATGGAAGGCTCAATATGTTTTAGGAGAGTCAGAGGGCCCCTCCCCCTAGCTATTGCCATGAATATACCATGCGAGTATTATTTTAAATTATGGTATACTACCGTGGTGTGGTAGATAGCGTATAAAATTTTTGAAAAGGTGTCAGCACTGTTCATACCATACAAAATAACATGGTAATAAAAAATTACTGTTGTCGAGCTACTTTATCCAACCATCATCTATCAACGTAATCATGTCTGAAAATTTTAAAACGATTATGCACCACATAAAAATGTACGATAAGTGTATAATCTCCCGCTGTACGCAATCGCACTTTACATGTTTTCACTTTAATGCGATTGAGAAAAATCCAAAAATCTGACGTGAAAATTGTAAAAGACATGTGTTCTTAACGAACTAAAGGTATATTTTTAATAAATTTACACTTAATACTTCATCATAAGTATCGAAATTTGACTTATTTAAACCGTCTAAAGAGAGAGACAGTTGTTCAAAAAGCTTTATTTCATGTATCATATTTCTTACAAAAAATAAGTTTTACTAACTTTGAGTCGATTTTTACTTCATTGTTATATGTATAGTATAACTCAGAAGTTATACGATTTTTTCCTCTTTTTCATTTGTCGCTTTCTATTGTTTTTTTGGTGATTTGTCATGTGTTATTTACGTGTGATAACAAATCATTTGATGTTATGAAGCCATTTTTTTCTGTTTTGTTATTACGTGGAAATAATTACGTGGAGTTTGTTGATATTGCTTGTAATGTGCTCGACTGGCGTCTTTTTGATATTTTAACAAGGTAGTAATTATTAATTCTGCAAACTAATAAAAGCATTATGAACTTTATTATATCGTTGATTAGTTGTTATTATGTTGCATAACCCAAAGTACTCTTAAATCCAGGGTATAACGGAAACCGGTGTATAATGCATATACGATTTTAGACTGTATTTTTCTATTTTTAGGTATATTCGCGGTATAACGTGGACCCTTTTCTTTTCCAAGAATTCTAAAATATACATACATAATGCGATGTTCCTATTTTTTACGTCATTTCCAAGGATTTTCCTACTTTCAAAGACTGATATATTGAAATGACAGGCGATAAGAAGAATAATATTTTCAAATACAAACACTTTTGACACATAATATGAGAAAATATGTTTTCCACACACATTTGTGGAAAAAACCCACTAGTAACTCTGCATAAAATTATCATAGGAGCAAGTTACTAGTACCCAACAATTGGAAATAAAGTCTACCTTTAAATAATGTATATAAAATTTGATCAGAGAATCATCTACATATTTAAACGAGCCTTAACTTTGTTTTTTTTTCAAAAGCAGTACCCTATTCTGACAGCATAAAAGAATTCTACACCCTTTAGCCAAAGCGAATATATTTTAGAGACTGTATTCAAATATAACAGATTACATAGTAGTATAAGGAGCTTCAAAATATCTAGTCACTTTTATCGTAGACGGCAGCTTAAACCATCATTTTGACGTTTTTTAAGTGTATTTTCCAAATTTCTTGGAAGAAAAAATTGAAATTTTGAATTCCCACGATGCAGAAGAAAGAATTTAATTAGAAGATTAGAATTTAATAAATTTAAATCCATCAAAAAATTTGTGAGTTGCAATTCGTAATTTTTTTCAAATATTAATTTAATATTTCATAATTCATATAGTAAAATTATAAAAATTCCAAATTCAATGTATTTATGTTTTGTTATTTTAATATTATTGCTATTTAAAAAATTAGCACATTAGGAGAATAATTTCAGGAGATAATAATAAAAATATGAAAATGTACCTTAAAATTAGAAGCACTACATTTTGAATATTTCTAATTCAAAACCTTATCATTCCAATGACTTGAAATTTTGCGTCTAGGCATAGTTTAAACCGAAGATTTGAATTGATTTGGTATTTATATTATTATCAATGTGAGTATATGATGTGATATATCATTTATATTATTAAAATTGAGTATTTCTAATGAAAAAAAAAAGGAAGTTTGGGTTCGTTAAAGTATGTAGATGGCCCCCTAAGCAAATTTTCTATACATCATTTAAAAATATACTTTATTTCCAATCCTTCAGAGTAACTTTCTTCTACGATTATATGTTAAGGAATTGTTTACTTTTCTTTTCTTTTTTTCACGACTCACCCTATAAAATCTTAATTGAACCAACTAATAGGATTAAAATTATTAAAGCTGTTAGTTATTAATTTTGTTTTACTATTAAAGCTTACTATTAAAGCTATGTGAATATTTTCTTTATTTATAAATCTATCATTTCTATATTTGTCGTAGAATGCGCGCCCGTAATTTTTGATTTTATTTTTGGTATTAAAAGTGCGCCTTAGACGCCGGATTTTACGAGAAGTATGTTATTTAAAATGAGCTTTTTTTGAGCAATTTTTTTAGGTGACTCATGAGTAATGTTCTGACATAATTATTTTTTTTCACTGTTTTCTTTTGGATAATTAATAAAAATAGACTCAAACATAATGTTTGCCGTAGAATATTAAAAATCACGCATTAAAGGGTTAAGTAATTTGCATATATTATCTTGATGTATTTTAACTAATTACTCTTCATAACAAAGATCCACTTAATTGTAATATATATATATATATATATATTTCTAATAGAACTTTGACAAAAATTCATTTTATCGGAATAATAAACAGATAATACTGTTAAATATTCCAGTAATATAATTTACTTTTTACGTAAAGCGAAAATTTTAATTCTAATCAACAGCAAATCTGAATTCTTTTAACTTTGTTAAACTTAGGAACATCAACAACAATTTATTTGATACTGGCATTTGATATTTAAAGCAACAATAAAGATTTTACTTTCAAAGGAAACTTGCTAATGGATTTTTTCTTTCATTTTAAAGTTCCTTCTCAAGTTGAATGGATAAATGTTTTTAACTAAATGACTTCAATTAATTATTTGAAAGCTATGAATACGGGTCTTAAAAAAATGAGCTTTCATTTTTACTTAAGAGGACATTAATCTTTGGAAAGAAAACTAAATGTCTTTTTAGATCAAATCATAAATTCTCATTTCGTTTAGTGTAACTGACTCTTAGTAATTCATTACTTTACATTTTTATTTAAAAAAATGAGAAGTTCATATTACATGTTGTATTAAATGCATATGCTTAGGAAAGAATATCCTGGAGAAAATGCGCTAATGGATTATAAGCAAATAAAAATAATTTGAAAATTATGCATTTTTTAAGAAACAATATGTATAAATTTTCAAATAAAAAAAAGATATATTAGGCATTGATTTGACACCACGTTCGATTGCTGCTTTTTTTTTTTTTTTTTTTTTTTATCTCCTATATTGAATTTCTACATAACTTTTTAAGTTATTGAGAGTAAGCGGACTGCCGCATATACTTTTAAAATTCATAAAAATGAGTTAAAATGATACAGATAGGATTTCCACTAATACGTTACCAGATTTTGGATTTTTTTTTTAATAATACAAATATTTTTCGTTTAAAAAGTCATTGATATATGGCGCTAATCTTACTGTGTTTTACAGAAATATACACATATCGATGACTGTAAAATAACAGACTGCTCAGTGGATCCTTTGTTCAATTTTATCATCGAGAAAAGATAATTATTCCTAGTCTATGGAGAAATCTATTTGGAGTGCAGAACAGGTTATTAAGTGTCAAAGATCAATTTCTTCTTTAGATATTTTTGTAATCGGAATTTACGAAAAGTAATTTTTACCAATTATCGTTTGCGAAATATGTAATCAACATTTGCTCAGTAATTTGTTTTATATACCAAATTCACGATTAATTTGAATTGAGGATCCAGTTAGTAGTCAGTTCGTTTATAAACTTTTTACATTAGTGACATTTTAATTAGGTAACTTTTTTAATTCGAATGGTTTTTGCTGTTAAAAAGAACTTATATCTTAGTATTGCTTTGAATGGAAACTTTTGTATCTTTACTAGTTCTGCTTTTATTAGTTAAAAATAAATGTACAAACCTGCCCACCATACATGAAACAAAAAGGCTAACAGATATTTCACATGTAACAGTGTGTTATAAATTAGTACTAGCACCCAATATACTCTATGTGATGCAGTGCCTTCATAGAGGAACTTTGAAGAGGGAACCGAATTCTTCCTTCGGTGGTTGAAAAGCCCTGAAAGTGTCACATAGTAATACATGGGTATCGGTAAAAGGGAAGGTGTGGAGATGCAAAAAGAGCTTTGTTCCCCCCCCCCCCTCCCAAAGCTAAAAGTTAACAAATATATTCTTCTTCTTCTTCTTCTTCTTATTTATTTATTTATTTATTTATTTATTTATTTTTTTTTTGGTAGAAAACCTCTGAAAATGTATACACATACAGTCACACATGGCTAATCTTAAGAGAAAGGGGTGGCGGGAGAAAGAGAGCTACAGCCCCAGCCTTTGAAATCTATTCTGTGATGAACTAAAAAAATTGCTCTCAAATAATTTAAAATTATTAAACATGGAGAAAAAACATACAAAAGATTTTTGGTCAGGGGTTGCTGTTTCCTCCGCTAGCTGTACACTTGAGTAAGACAAATTAAAAAAAAAATTTTGGCTCTTTTTTTTCTCTTTGCGCCCATGCATTTAACTTTCCGTAGGGCGTGCCGTTGTAAAATGTACAACACTCACTTCCTCTTTTCTTTAAAACAAAATTCAAGCAGCTGAGGGTGTTAATAACCATTTGTATTCGTTTATTGGATCTCTTCACCCAGTTTCTGAAAATTATTTGTATTTCAGATTGTGCAGTTAGCTGCATCTGTCATTTTAATCTGTTAACATGCTTGAAATGAGCATGGTTTATCTGCAAATAGCCTCAAAAAAGCAAATCTTATGCATGATATATGAAACGACTAATATAGATGAAATATAGGACTAACTCTGTAAATCCGAAATGACTTAATTCTTGTTTAGTAATTCATTATTAGTTTTTATTGTTTTTGATTGTAGTAGTAGGTAGCTTTTTATACATCTAAACTTCTGCTTTAGTATGTTATAACAAAATAGGTGTATTGCGAAATACATTCATAAATTGTAATCAGAGATAACTTATATGATATTTGCATGTTAAAATATTTGTAAAAATAAAAAAACCCAGCAATAATTGATTCTTTTACACCTGTTGCACAATTTACAACGCGCGCCCGCTCATGTGATGAAAATTAGCGTGCCCGGCGAAAGGTTAAAATGTGTCTTGAAAGTGGTTGTCAGGGTCAGCACTCCCTGACAAAAGTATTATAAATTGTCAAAGAGTAATTATGTCAATAGATTTTTTTTTTATTTTTTTTTTATTTTTTTTTTAATTTTTTTTTTTTTAAGGGGAAGGCCTAGCAGTTTACTTCTGTATTTCTAATTTCACATATTTGTTTTGCTTTATATGTTAGTGTATTTGGAAATTGATTACTGACCCAAAAATTTAGTTTAGCATGTTTTGCGTTCCAAAACCTTTGCCTCTATTTGGGTTGTGTTCTAGGGATTATCTTGTAGCTACACTCAATCGCGTGAACCTTTCCACAACGTTCCTCATATTTTACCGCTTCCCACCGAGATACTGAACTAAGTAGAAGCTTCATGAAGTTGACAAAGCTTTTCACGGACAATGGTCGGAAAAACTTATTTTTTATTGTATCGAACTACAACTATACTTTATAGAAAATGTAGTTAACTACAATTAAAACTACTTATTTTAAAATAGTGACTATACATTAGTTTATTACAAATGGTAAATTACTGCTTCTCTACTTTTAGATTTTCACATAGGATTCAATTTACATTGGAAGTTAAGGAAGTGGATTATATTATATTGTGACCACTCGTTATACCGTGTTCGGATACAATCAAATAAATTCAATATAACCAAAAAATAAAAAAAAACAAAATAAAATAAAATAACATAACTTGCTTCAATATGTTTGGTGATTCTTTGTCATAACCTCTTGATGATAAAAATAACCGGAATAACAAGATAACAAGATAAGCAAAATTTTCAAAAGCACAATTTGGCAAAATTTATTTGCATTTTAAAAACATCATCAGATTATTATATCTTTATAAAATAACTATTAATATATCAAATGCAAAAACAATTTATGTATTAAATATATGTAATAAATAATGTATCTAAATAAAATGTAATAAATCTAAGTATTAAATATTTACACTATTTACTACATACATTGAGAAGCAATTCGTTTAATTTATACACAAATAAGCTCTATAAATTTAAAAATTTTTTCATTGTTCATATTTTTACTTTTGCGATTGCTTAAAATATTAGGTGCGAAATCGTACTTTCGTAAAACAGAGTTATGGTAGCGCCTTTGTAATAATGCAGCACTGTGGCATTTGAAATATGTGCATAAAGGATTGTTTATACCCATATTATGATATTATTTGCGAAATTTAATTGATAATATCCAACACTAGCAACATTTAAACATAAAAAAATTGTATTAAATTACCGTTTGTTTGTTCGGCCCAAAAATAGAGCAATATATTTCTGAAGGAGTAATGTAACACATTTATGCACATGCACAACCGTACACTGCAATAAATTCTTTTGGTGTTTTTACATTATTGCATTGAAACATAAAGCTATCGATAATTCATATAATTACAAATAGATTGGTTTACTTCACACAATAGACACTCTTAATGTGTTAATTGAGTTTTTTTCAGGGATAATAACATAGATCAAAATGCAAACAATAAATAAATATGTTAAGAAAGCAATTTCAAGTTAAGAAAACAGACCTTAAAAACTAAATATCTAATAACGAGTGAGTAGGCAAGTGCTGCGAGCAAGAAAATGAATTTCCCTGGTACATCATCAGTTGGTTTTGCTAACAAGTTTGAATGGAAAAATTAAGGACTTCATGCTATGCATTACTAAACACTGCAGCTTAGATGTGTTCTGAGATTCGCAAATTGTAAAGGTAGAGCACATTTTGAACGAAAATAGCAGGCAGGTTAGGATCCCATGATTTTAGAATAGCATATTTTTATGTCCTAAAACAGAGTTAGTTAGTTAACAAAGTGCTTAATACAAACTAGTGATTTTTAAAATTACGGTATTCAGTACATAATATTCTTCTAAACATAGGGTGGTATACTACAAACTGCTGTAAAATGTAATGATAGTGACTACTAAAGTTCCACTATTTTTGACCACTTGTTATGGACTATAGCAGAAGCAATAATATACATTATAGAAAGTGTTCATTATGATAATTAATTTAATAATATTATTAAGTTACTATTATACTTATTATTTTTGGGTGCGAACTGGGCCTATTACGTCCATTTTCGGTAACAATATTTCAACTATACTAAGATTACTTTAGAAAATTGTCCGATGCACCAGAAATATTCTGAACGTTTAATTTAATCTCGTAGCTATTCACCATTCCGGAATCCTTTCGTTTATCTTCAAAAATCTCTTTTAAAAGGAATTTAATTATAAATCCTAAAAAACAATGTTTCCTAGATTGAAAATGACGTTTCCTGAAAGAAAAGTATCTCAGTGTACCTTGAAATTTCAGAAAAAGAGGTTTTTATTGAAATCCAAAAACTTGTTAACTTTTTAGATTTCTTTGGTTTAAATTTTTAGGAGTAAACCAGAAAAAAATAAGCGCAACTATAAAGTACAGGAAATGTTCTTAATTTTTTGTCTGTATCTTGTAATTTTTCTGTAATTTTTTACAGTGTGAGTGGTGATTTATGCAACAATTACTACAAACTTTTTAGATAACAGATATAATATTTTCTTTCCATTTTTGTGTTCGTTAAAATATAATCATCAATGCTTAATAATAAATTATGTTTATTTTTGTATTACAATAGTATAAGATTAAATATATGATTTATTATCGTGCATTTAGTATTGTACTTTTACCAGACGTATAGGTCTAAAGTGCTTGGGAAAACTGCTGCAGGAAACTACCTTCTATACTTTAACAATAATTTCAATAATTATTTTAACTATGATAACTAATCATAATAATATATGAGTATGGCAAGGAATAAATTGAACTTTTAACGCATTATAATTCACATAAAATTTAATATGTAAACACTACCTTATTTGAACACTACTACATATAATAGTATATGTTCCCATTATTGTTAAACAATTTTTCTATTTAAAATATAAAATTTAGTTATTAGATACTTAAACATATTCTTTATTTGCACTTTGCCCTTTTTGCCTTTGATAAACTATAACACTATTGATTTTCTGTAAAGTATTTTAAAAAACAAAATAAATAAAGCTTAAATAAAACGAGTAAATCAAATTATTAAGCAAGGATAACTCTTTTAAAATTTAATTTTTTTCAGACTGCAAAATTTAATAATTTATTCAGGATATCCAGTTATGTAACACTAGTATCAGTTGATCAATTTTTATTCAGAAATGGTCAAAAGAATTTCTTTTTCTTTTCTTAGTCTATCACTTGCACAATTCAGGAGAAAAGCGGACACGGAGATTAGGTCTTTATTTACTTTAGCAGCTAGTGTGTTATCGAAGAAGGTATCTCTAGAGTTTTAAGAAAATAAGGGAACTTGTTTTGATTGAGCTCCCAAGATGGTTATCGATTGACTGAACCTGTGATGATGCCAAATTTCTATTTAGATTTTTCTCCAATTCCTATGGGGCTTACAGATAATGTTTCTTTGCCACTTCAAATATGAAGCTGGTAAAGAAGTTATTGTTTTAAATGGCTGAATAAATATTATTAATAAGAAGTTTGTAAGAGATTATTTCTTCGCATTATTAAATTCATTATTATATTAATATTTTCGTTTAATTATTTTTTTAGATAATTTTCATCTCTACATAAATTATGTTGGATAATATTTGACTTAATTATCAGTAAATCATTAACCATAAACATATTAAAACAACGAACAAAGAAAATGCATGCAGATAAAAAAAAGTTAAGTTGAAGCAACTACCGATAACTAAGATACTGGATTAATTTATTTTGTATATTATAAAATATCACGATAGTCAATCACACAGTTTTTTGGTAAATGAATTAAAAACAGGATTTTAATAGAAAATACTATTAAACTATAAAAGTGTAAAAAAAATAATATTTGAACATTACTTACATTTTATACGTTCCTATTTTTGTTAAATAATTTTTTTATTTAAAATACAAAATTTCGATATTAGATACTTAAACATATTCTTTATGTGTACTTTGCCCTTTTTTAGATAAACTGTAACACTATTGACTTTTGGCAAAATATTTTATAAAACGAAATAAATGAAGCTTAAATAAAATAAGTAAATAAAATTATTAAACGTCAAAAATCTTTCAAAATTTAATTTTTTTCAGTTTGCAAATTTTAACAATTTATTTCAAATATCCAGCTATATAATACTATTGTCAGTTGATAAATTTTTATTCAGAAATGATCAAAGGAATTTTTTTTCTTAGTCTATTACTTGCACAATTCAGGAGAAAAGCGGACACGGAGATTAGGTCTTTATTTATTTTAGCAGCTAGTATGTTATCGAAGAAGGTATCTCTAGTGTTTTAAGAAAATTAGGGAACTTGTTTTGATTGGGCTCCCAAGATGGTTATCCATTGACTGAACCTGTGATGATGAGAAATTTCTATTTAGATTTTTATCTAATTTCTATGGGCCTTAGATATAGTGTTTCTTTGCTAGTTCAGATATGAAGCAGGTGAATCAGTTATCGTTTCAATTGACTAAATAAAAACAATTAAAAAGAAGTTTGTAAAAGATTGTTTCTTCGCATTATTAAATTCATTGTTATATTTCTATTTTCGTTTAATTATTTTGTTAGATAATTTTTACCTATATATAAATTGAGTTGCACAAGATTTGATTTAATTATTAGTAAATTATTAACCGCAAACATTTTGAAACAACGAGTAAAGAGAATGCATAAAGAAAAAAAAATAAGGGAAAGCAACTTCTGATAAATAAGACATTTTATTAAAGAGTTCTGTATATCATAATATAATACGAAAGTAAATCAATCAGTTTTTTAAATAAATGAATTAAAAGCAGGATTTTAAATAAAAAAAATATTTAATTATAATTAAATGTAAAAAAAAAAAAATTTTTTTTTGAACCTTATTTATATCGTATACGTTCCTATTTTTGTTAAATATTTTTTTTTGTTTAAAATACAAAATTTAGTTATTAGATGCATAACATTCCTTATGTGTACTTTCCCCTTTTTTGGATAAACTGTAACACTATTGATTTTCTGTAAAGTATTTTATAAAACGAAATAAATGAAGTTTAAATAAAACAAGTAAATAAAATTATTAAACGTCGATAAACCTTTGAATTCTATTTTTTTTAGATTGCAAAATTTAATAATTTATTCTAGATATCCAGCAATATAATACTATTATCAGTTCATTGATTTCTATTCAGAGATGGTCAAAGAAATTTCCTTTCTTTTTTTTTCTTAGTCTTTTATTTGCCCGATTCAGGAGAGGAGCGACACGGAGATTAGGTCTTTATTTACTTTAGCAGCTAGTGTGTTATCGAAGAAGCTATCTCTTGAGTTTAGAAAATAAGGGAACTTGTTTTGATTGGGCTCCCAAGACGGTTATCGATTGACTGAACCTGTGATGATGCGAATTTTCTATTTAGATTTTTGCCCAATTCTTATGGGGCTTAGATTTAGTGTTTCTTTGCCAGCTCAGATATGAAGCAGGTAAAGAAGTTACTGTTTTATTTGACTAAATAAAAATAATTAAAAAGAGGTTTGTAAGAGATTGTTTCTTCGCATTATTAAATTCATTGTTATGCTGCTATTTTCCTTTAATTATTATGTTGAATTTTTTTAGCTCTTTATAAATTACTTTACACAAGATTTGACTTAATTATCAATAAATTATTAACCGTACGCGTATTAAAATAAGGAACAAAGAGAATGCATAAAGATACAAAAATTTAAGTGGAAGCAATTATCGATAAATAAGATATTGGATTAAAGGATTTATTATGATAAAATACCACGAAAGTAAATCACGCAGTTTATTTAGTAAGTGAATTATAAACAGGATTTTATGCAAATACTATTTTTTTTCTAAATATGTAATGTGAGTCTTTTAGGTAGATTTCGTAAGAAATACTACCTATTGCAATCGCACCAGTTTATATATATATATATATATATATATATCTATATATCTCACTTTTTTATGGACACGATAACTTCTATAATTCTTCACCAATCTCCACCAAACTTGTACATAAAATCAAAGAGTATAAAATCTTGGCTAAGTTCGTTAATGGGCAAAATCGGACCAAGGGGGGTGGAAGAGGGGGCGTTTTTGTGAAAACCGAAAAAACGCCACAACTTCTTGATTAAAGTAGATATCGAATCGGTTTAAAGTTTATATTACTTCTTAAAAATGGGCCAAAGGTATATGCATGACAGATTTTTGATAAATTTAGAAGTGGGCTCAAGGGGCGAAAAAAACAGGGATTTTGAGAGAAAAAAATTCATAACTTCGTCAATTTTCAAGGTATCAAGTCCAACTAAATTTTTTGTAAATGTTCTTAACATTATCTAAAACTTTTGTATTTACAAGTTTTTGATAGGACCAATTTTTACCGATGAAAAAAATTAAAAACGAAAAGAAAAAGGGCGCTGAAAAAAGAGAAAAATCCATAACTCCGTCAATTTTTAAGATATCAAATCTGATTAAATTTATTTTACATCTTCTCAAAAATATCTACAACTTTTATATTGACAAGTTTTTCATAGGACCAATTCGTATAGCAAAAATAAATTAAACAAAAATAGGAGTTGGGGAAAAAAACCCTCAAATCCAAACTGCTTATATTCTGACTCATTTTTAAATTCATTTTTGATTTTAAACGCATCCAAATGGTAGATCCTTTTATTTAGAAACTGTATAAAGTGATGCATTGGTCAATTTTCTGATAAAGACAGAATGTATTTCAAAAAAGGCTACCAAAAAGGGTACTTTGAACAGAATTTCCGAAAGTCATCGGTACTGAAAATTGAAGGAAGTATTCAAATAAGAAATTGCGTTTTTTTCTGACTCGTTTTTAAATCCATTTTTGTTCTCAAACGCATCCAATTTACAGATCCTCTTATTTAGGAACTATATAATGTGATGCATTGGTCAGTTTTTTGATAAAGACGGAATATATTTCAAAAAAGGTTACCAAAAACGGTATTTTGAACAGAATTTTCTGAAATCATCGTGACAGAAAATTTAAGGAAGTGTTCAAATAAGAAATTGCGTTTTTTTCTGACTCGTTTTTAAATCCACTTTTGCTGTCAAATGCGTCCAATTTACAGATCCTCTTATTTAGGAACTATATAATGTGATGCATTGATCGGTTTTTTGATAAAGACAGAATATGTTTTGAAAAAGGCTACCAAAAAAGGGTATTTTGAACAGAATTGCCCGAAGTCTTTGTGATTTGAAAATTTAAGGAAGTTTTCACATAGCAAATTGCGTTTTTTATGACTCGTTTTAAAATCCATTTTCGCTCTTAAACGCATCCAATTTACAGATCCTCTTATTTAGGAACTATATACTGTGACGTATTGGCCAGTTTTTTGATAAAGATAGAATATATTTTTTAAAATGCTGTCAAAGTGAGTATTTCGCACAAAATTTTACGAAGCAATCATGATTAAAGAATGAAGGATGTATTCAAACAACAAATCGGTTGTTTTATGACTCATTTTTAAATTCAATTTTTTTCTCAAATGCATTCAACTGACAGTTTTTTGTTATTTAGGAGCTGTATAATGTACTGTTTTGGTCGATTTTTTTAATAAATTCAGAATCTATTTCAAAATATGTTGTCAAAATGGGCATTTGAGCTGAATTTTTCTTAAGATGATTCTGATAAAACCAGTTTTTTCAGAAAAATGAAATTAAAATTTTTTCATAAACGGCCAAATGAAGTTATTAAACTGGGTTTATCTCTAATCATATATATATATATATTGGTTGAAATGAGCAATCTTCGAAATCTACCTCCGCCTATAGGCCCAGCCGACAGGGATTTTTTAAAAATGAAATCTTAAAGGAACTATTGAAATATTTATCTATCTAAATACAATTGTATTTTCGTGAAAAAGTTTAATTGTAAATAAATTAAAGTTATTTGTTAATGTTGCAGAAATTGCTTCATTTATGTGTCTTTTAAAATTTTCATAACTTGCTGAATTCGCCGCTCCTCATTACATAGCGATAATTCAATTGTACAGAAATACTTTACAGAAGTTTAGAAGATATTTTTGAATATATACAGGAAGGTTAAAAATAAATATAAATAATCAATGTTTTTTGTATTATCAGATGTAGGAAAGCATATAATACAAAATTTTGTTTATGGCTAAGAAATCTCAGGTCATTTAGAAGTAAGCAAAATTGATTTTCATATATTTTTCCTGGTTTCTTATTGATCTTTTTTCCACTGTTTTTCAAAGTGTTGTACTAAATCCTGTTTTGCAGTTTAGAATGACTGCTTCGTAGTACTTAGTTAAATAAATCTGATATTGGAGAATAGTTTTCTATTCTAGGTATGATTATGATTCGGGATATGTCAAAATCTATTGAATTGTTTTTTAGAATTGCAAAGAGGTTTAATGGCCAATGATAAGATTTCCATCTAACATTGCCCCGATCCATATGCTAGCTGTCAGACTGTGAGATGTAGGTTCTCGTTAAGTTTCAGTCTGCACATATTCAACATTTAGGTTTGGTTCATTCTTAGTGTTTAAAGTTATGTCGCAATTTCAACGGATCCATAGCTTTTTGAATGGTTTTTGTCATGTAATTCTGCCACACTCATTATATGAGTACATAAATGTCTGCTTAATTACACACACACAACAAAAGGTTCTACGTCAGAAAGTTCCAGCAAAATGTGGATTTTTTTCTGCACCTTTTCTGTTTTGTAAATGTCAGACTCTGTTATAAAACTGTCTGCTTATAGTTCTCAAGTAACATGGTGTCATTTTCTTCCATCTGTGCATATTACAATATACTATTCCTCAATGGCAGGTTACATCATTGTGAAACTGCACATTATTTCCTAAGGAGCTCCATAATTGTGGAACATATTCTACGTCCTTAAGTATCTAGATTTTGAAATTCGAAGACAGTTTAATAAAGAATAAACGGACACAAGTCAACTCTTGACATACCATTGTCTGTTATTTTAATATTTAGCTAGTCTTGAAGGAATTAATATGATAAAAAAAATCAGTGTGGTAAAATATCACCAAACATGAATGTTTGAATGTATCACATAATATTCCAAAATTCTTGAGAGTATTTTTAAAATTTTACTTAGGGAAAAAGCAGCTGACGTCACTGTGGTTAAATTACAATGGATTAGCAAGAATCACCTGTCCGTTCTTAATGATTCTTACTGTACACTTTGGTTCAGGTGATTTGATTTGTGTAGGTTTAACAGGTATATGATAAAACTAGTTTACATCGCCATGGCTATACCTGCAATAATTTCCACAACAAAAATGTAGAGTTAGATTGGTTGACGAAGATGTATTTTTGTAAATATTCTCTTTCGCTAAAAGATAACAGTTTTTAAGACTGAACTGATTTATATTATTACAGAAGTTAGATATGAGTCACATTTTAATTGATACATAAAAGTAACCATTAGTCATATTATTTCAAATATATAAATTCTTTACACGATGAATTAATTAAATCCGGAATTTAATTTACCATAAAGCACAATATCTGTATGTTTAATAATACTTACAAAGCTATTTCTTTCTGAAACAATCTACTTTTTATAAATATTTATATGTCACTAATTCAGTTGTGTTCCATTTATAAAAATATTAGTAAACAATTCTTAAAAGAATATCAAAGCAAAGAACATAAATTTCTTTCCTATGGTTGTATGACACTCAAAACATATTTGACAATGAACACATGAAGTTTTTGGCGTTAAACTTCGAGAAAATCAACTAATAAGTGTCTTTTGTCATTGCATCTTGTCGCTTTACGCTTACGTGTCATATATTCTCCTATCACAAGAAGTAACATTGTTCTTTTTCCGAAATAATTTTTTTTCAGTATTAATATATTTTAAAGATTTTCTTCAAAATTTAAAGAGATGTTTTTGACGTGTAGATCATAAAAGAATATATTGACAATGACATTTAGATAGTTGTTGTATCTCTAAGAGTTTAGTTTTTTATATTTTTTTAATTGCAAATTTGAACACAGAGCTAGAAAAGTCGCATACAGTCTCTCAAGATTAAAAATCAATCATGATGTATCGAAATGTGCGATAAAAGAAACTTAGATAAACTTAATTAGTACGTTTTAGTAATGATATGCGTCTTGAACTGATATAGTACACGAATGTTTGTTTCTAAAAACTTATAAACTTATAAGTTATCGAAAAATTCGTAAGTTAGCGTAAGGGTAAATTTTATTATTTTGTTTTTCTTTTTTCCTTCTAATATCTAAAATGACAACCGTTTATCTATATATATTAAAGAAAGTCTGGATTTCGCATTAATCACAGCACAAAAAAATCTACCGAACAAAAAATCTTGAAAATTTGGGTAAAAATATTTCTTATAACATCGAGTGCCGCTAAGAAGGGATTTTAGAAAATTCCACCCCTAAGGCGGGTAAAACAAAGAACGAACTTTAAAAAAATTCTTTAAAAATCGTCTTTTGTAGTTATTTTTCAACTGATAACATATTTTAGTGTATTTTTTCATGTTGAATCGAGTGGTACTAAGCAAATTCTTTTAAATCCAGTAGTTCGCGAGATACTCCACATTTTCCTAATTTGGCGATTTCTTCGGCGCAAAAGAAAAAAAAAGAAAGAAATTTTCAATCCTTATCTATATATATAAAAGAAAGTCTGGATTTCGTATTAATCATAGCACAAAAAAAATCTACCGAACAAAAAATCTTGAAAATTTGGGTAAAAATACTTCTTATAACATCGAGTGCCGCTAAGAAGGGATTTTCAAAAATTCCACCCCTAAAAGGGGTAAAAAAAAGAACGAACTTTAAAAAAATCCCTTAGAAATCGGTTTTTGTAGTTATTTTTCAACTGATAACATATTTTAGTGTATTTTTCGATGCTAAATCGAATGATACAAAGCAATTTCTTTTAAATCCAGTAGTTCATGAGACACTTCACATTTTCCTAATTTGGCGATTTCTTCGGCACAAAACCTGAAAGTTTCAATTCTTATCTATATAGATCAGATTTTGTAGTCAATTCAATTGATACCACATTGTAGCCGATTCAATTGGTACCATATTTTAGTGTATTTTTCCATGCTGAATCGAATGGCACCAAGCAAATTCTTTTAAATCCAGTAGTTCGTGAGATATTTCAAATTTTTCTTATTTGGCGATGTCTTTGGCGCAAAAAGCTGAAATTTTCAATCTTTATATATGAAAGATAATCTGGGTTTTGTATTAATAATCATACAAAAAAATATATTGAACCTAGAATTTGGAAGTGAGTTCTATAATCAGGTTAACATGATTATGTAAGCTATATTTAATTATCTCAGTATATATAAAACGCAAAGTGAAATTTCATTCCGGCCTCTTATAAATTAAGTTCTACTAGATAGATTTTAATAGAACTTACATTGTTAGTTGGATATTTTTTTAGAAATTTTGTAACAATTGAAATATAGCATTCTACGTTGTTTAATTAAATACTTATAGAGATATTTTAAATCAGATGAACCGAATTACAAAAGATTGGCTCTATTTTAAAAGTTCCGCTGATACTCCGGGAGCCGACGGTCGATTTTCCTATGTATCGAGTACAAGGAATGGACGTACATCAAAGTGTAGGTCTCAATGTGCACATGAAGAATTTCACTGACTGCCAGGTCCTATCGTGCCGGAACCCAAGGCAGCCGCACTTTTATGACGTCAATTTTGAGTGTTTACCCATGTATCGAGTACAACGAGAGGACATACATCAAAACGTAGGTCTCAATGTGCACATTAAGAATATAACTGGCTGCTACATACATCATAATGTAGATTTCAATGTGCACATTAAGAATATCACTGGCTGTCAGGTCCTATCCTGCCGAAACCCGGTGGCAGCCGCACTTTTATGACGTCAATTTTGAGTATTTGCCTATGTATCGAGTACAAGGACAGGACATACATCAAAATGTAGGTTTCAATGTGCACATTAAGAATATAACTGGCAGCCACATACATCAAAACGTAGGTCTCCATGTGCACATTAAGAATATCACTGGCTGCCAGGTCCTATCCTGACGGAACCCGGTGGCAGCCGCACTTTTATGACGTCAATTTTGAGTGTTTGCCTATGTATCGAGTACAAGGACACGACACATATCAAAATGTAGGTCTCAATGTGCACATTAAGAATATCACTGGCTGCCAGGTCCTATCCTGACGGAACCCGGTGGCAGCCGCACTTTTATGACGTCAATTTTGAGTGTTTGCCTATGTATCGAGTACAAAGACAAGACATACATCAAAATATAGGTCTCAATATGCACATTAAGAATATCACTGGCTGCCACATACATCAAAATGTAGATTTCAATGTGCACATTAAGAATATCACTGGCTGCCAGGTCCTATACTGTGGCAGCCGCACATTTATGACGTCAATTTTGAGTGTTTACCTATGTATCGAGTACAAGGCCAAGCCATACACCAAAATGTAGGTCTCAATGTGCACATTAAGAATATCATTGGCTGCCAGGTCCTACCCTGCCGGAACCAGGTGGCAGCAGCACATTTATGACTTAAATTTTGAGTGTTTGCCTATGTATCGAGTACAAGGACCGGACATACATCAAAATGTAGGTCTCAATGAGCACATTAAGAATATCACTGGCTGCCACATACATCAAAATGTAGGTCTCAATGTGCACATTAAGAATATCACTGGATGCCAGGTCCAACCATGTAGGAACCTGGTGGCAGCCGCACACTTATGACGTCAATTTTGAGTGTTTGCCTATGTAAAGAGTACAAGGACCGGACATACATCAAAATGTAGGTCTGAATGTGCACATTAAGAATATAACTGGCTGCCAGGTCCTATCCTGTCGGAACCCGGTGGCAGCAGCACATTTATGACGTCAATTTTGAGTGTTTACTTATGTGTCGAATACAAGGACCGGACATACATCAAAATGTAGGTCTCAATCTGCACATAAAGAATATAACTGGCTGCTACATACATCATATTGTAGATTTCAATGTGCACATTAAGAATATTACTGGCTGCCACATACAACAAAATGTAGATTTCAATGTGCACATTAAGAATATCACTGGATGCCAGGTCCTATCCTGTATCAACCGCACATTTATGACGTCAATTTTGAGTGTTTACCTATGTATCGAGTACAAAGCCAAGACATACATCAAAATGTAGGTCTCAATGTGCACATTAAGAATATCACTGGCTGCCAGGTCCTATCCTGCCGGAACCAGGTGGCAGCAGCACATTTATGACGTCAATTTTGAGTGTTTGCCTATGTATCGAGTACAAGGACCGGACATACATCAAAATGTAGGTCTCAATGTGCACATTCAGAATATCACTGGATGCCAGGTCCAACCATGTAGGAACCCGGTGGCAGCCGCACATTTATGACGTCAATTTTGAGTGTTTGCCTATGTAAAGAGTACAAGAACCGGACATACATCAAAATGTAGGTCTCAATCTGCATATTAAGAATATAACTGGCTGCTACATACATCATAATGTAGATTTCATTGTGCACATTAAGAATATCACTGTCTGCCAGTTCCTATCCTGCCGGAACCCGGTAGCAGCCGCACTTTTATGACGTCAGTTTTGAGTATTTGCCTATGTATCGAGTACAAGGACCGAACATACATCAAAATGTAGGTCTCAATGTGCACATTAAGAATATCACTGACTGCCAGGTCCTATCCTGCCGGAACCAGGTGGCAGCAGCACATTTATGACATCAATTTTGAGTGTTTGCCTATGTATCGAGTACAAGGACCGGACATACATCAAAATGTAGGTCTCAATGTGCACATTTAGAATAGCACTGGATGCCAGGTCCAACCATGTAGGAACCCGGTGGCAGCCACACATTTATGACGTCAATTTTGAGTGTTTACCTATGTATCGAGTATAAGGACCAGACATACATCAAAATGTAGGTCTCAATGTGCACATTAAGAATATCACTCGCTGCCACATACATCAAAATGTAGATTTCAATGTGCACATTAAGAATATCACTGGCTGCAAGGTCCTATCCTGCTGGATCCCGGCGGCAGCCGCACATTTATGACGTCTATTTTGAGTGTTTGCCTATGTATCGAATTCAAGGTCCAGACAAACATAAAAATGTAGGTTTGAAAATGCATATTAATAATATAAAGGTCTGCTTTGTCGAATTTTAACGTAACCAGGTGGCAGAAACACTTTTATGACATCAATTCTGAATGTCTACCTATGTATCGAATTTAAGGACCATATATAAAAAAATATGAAGGTTTAAAAGTGCACATTAATAATATCATCGCGTTCCATGTCCAGTCCTGCCGGAACCAGGTGGTAGACTCATTTTTATTATGTCAATTTTAAGTGTTTACATATGTATCGGACCTGGCAGACAGTGATATTATTAATGTGTATTTTGATGCCTACATTTGTATTTATGTCCGGTCCTTGTACTCGATAAATGGGCAAACACTCAAAATTGACGTCATAAAAGTGCGGCTGCCACCGGGTACCGGCAGGATAAGACCTGGCAGCCAGTGATATTCTTAATGTGCACATTGAAACCTACATTTTGATGAATGGCTGGTCCTTGTATTCGATACATAGGTAAACACTCAAAATTAACGTCATAAAAGTGCGGCTGCCTTGTGTTCCGGCAGGATAGGACCTGGCAGCCCGTGACATTCTTAATGTGCACATTAAAACCTACATTTTCATGCATGTCTGGTCCTTTGTACTCGATACATAGGCAAACACTCAAAACTGACGTCATAAAAGTGCGGCTGCCACCGGGTTCCGGCAGGATAGGACCTGGCAGTCAGTGATATTCTTAATGTGCACATTGAAACGTACGTTTTGACGTATGTGGCAGGCAGTGATATTCTTAATGTGCACATTGAAACCTACATTTTGATGTATGCCTGGTCCTTGTACTCGATACATAGGTAAACACTCAAAATTGACGTCATAAAAGTGCGGCTGCCTTGTGTTCCGGCAGGATAGGTCCTGGCAGTCCGTGATATTCTTAATGTGCACATTAAAACCTACATTTTGATGTATGTCTGGTGCTTGTAGTCGATACATAGGCAAACAGAAAATTGACGCCATAAAAGTGCGGCTGCCACCGGGTTCCGGCAGGATAGGACCTGGCAGCCAGTGACATTCTTAATGTGCTCATTAAAATCTACATTTTGATGTATGTGGCAGCCAGAGATATTCTTAATATGCACATTGAGACCTACGTTTTTATGTATGTCCGGTCCTCGTACTCGATACATAGGTAAACACTCAAAATTGACGTCATAGAAGTGCGGCTGCCTTGGGTTCCGGCAAGATAGGACCTGGCAGCCAGTGATATTCTTAATGTGCACATTGAGACCTACATTTTTATGTATGTTCGGTCCTTGTACTAGATACATAGGAAAATCGACGGTCGGCTCCCGGACTATGAATGAATTTTTATGTAATTAAAACTGTTAACATGATGAGCGCTACGTCATTCGTTGGTGACTAACTTTGAACTTTCTGTTTAGATGACTGCTTTTTCTCCGATGGCATATAGTCTAAAATACAATATAAAACTAAAAATTACTATGATATAAAAATTTCGTTTGATTTAAAGTTTCTTTTAAAAAAACTGACCAGCGTAGCGGGCGAAGGCTGCTAGTTTTATATAATTATAAAATTAAATTTGATTCCATACATACAATTTTTGCTAAAATAATAACTTCTAATGTTCCATTTTTTATAAGAATAATAATGAATAAAAACGAATAAAAAAATGAACATATAAGAATGAATGTTCTGATTTCAAACTCGGAAATGCAAGAAGAGTTATTTTTACTTTCGAGCTTCGCATATGAGTTATTTTTTGATACTCTGAAAGAACTGAAGTATGATATAAATAAAACTTTCTTTAAAATACAATGAAAACTATTTTTCAAATATAAAATGCCGATATAAAATAATTAAAAGTTATACTAACCGAAGCATTTTATTTTAACTAATAATAACTATTTTTCAAAATGCCGATATAAAATAATTAAAAGTTATACTAACCAAAGCATTTTATTTTAACTAATAATTTATAACTTCAAAAATCGGCATAATCGAGACCAAGACTACCAGATTTTTTAAAATTCCGGACTCTTAAAAGGGCAACTAGGGATACCAAAAATAGTACTATAACTTTAGTAGTACCTTTAAATATAAATTCAAATAAGTGATAATTATGTAAGGAAAAATAAAAAAATTAAATATAAAATTAAGTTTACATTAATTGATATTTTTTGCGCTTCAGAACAAAATCTACATAGAACAAAAATATTTCTTCTTTTGTGATGTCAATTTTGTTTGCTTCAATTTTATTGGCCGCTTTTTATCAAGTTTTTCTCATATTTTATGCAAATGTAGAATCTCTATTTTTGAAATAGAGTCTTGTTCGGTAAAACATATATTAATTATGCAGTCAAATTTATGCATTTTCTAGTAATATGCAAACCTTTTTCTGCTTGTTGTTCATTCTCATCTTCGGAGCTGTTACTAGGTTACGGAGCTGTTATCGGCGGTTCAGTTTAGTACAGCGTCTTAAGGCTGCCGGCCACTCACTTTCCGAATTCTCATCTGTAATGTACTTTTTTTGGACGTATGATGCATTCTTATATTTAAAATACCTCCTGAGGAAATTAATATTTTTAACTTCTTCTTTCGGTGATCTCTTATTGAAGAATGCCACTTTTTATCTTAGTTTCCAAAGTACTTTTAAAATCTATGCTTAATTTTATATGAAGTGTTAAAATTTTACTTTCAGTTCGTCAGTTTTTAACACATAAAATCAAAACCAGATCAGACTTTGCTTTTTTTAATGGCAATCTTGACACTATATTTCAATTCATTATTTACAGCTTTTGATATTAAATTATGTTTTCATAATTTTATTTATATTTACTAAAATTATAATCTTAATGTGATACTTTTTGTATGGTAAATATTTTATATTTTAGATGTACTAAAATATCTAATTATAAATACATTGAGTTTCTAATTAAAAAAATATAATGTGAATTAGAAAGTAACACTCTAAAAAATGTTAATTGCAACCTGAAAATTTATTGATAGATTTATATGTAGTATGTAATGTTTTATGCGAATTCTCAGTTTAAAATTTCCCTCAAAGTAGTTTTAGAATAAGGATTAAAAAACATAAAATGGTATTCTAAGGGCACGCCTATGATGTGCAGAAAAGAATAAATGGAAAAAAAATATTTTACTCATTTTAGTGAAACATTTAGGTTAGCAATAGTCAAGGCATTTTAAGCGAGTGGAATGTTCATATTGGTAAGAAATATTACACTAACGGAAGGGATATTAGCCATTCTTCAGCATTTCAACAATCAACTGCAAAACTTCAATTTCGATACACCTCTTAAAAAAGGCTCATTTAAAAATAATTAATTTCTCTGAAACTAGCTATACGAATGTCAAAAACTGTTCTTAGTTTTCGTAAAAACTTAAACAAATTTACATCACCTTTTCTTTACATTTAAATAAAAACATTTTACATTTATTTACTTAAATAGGTGTCACAAAAAATAAAAATCTTAAATATGTTGACATGTAGAAATGAATGAACTAAATAAATGTAAAATGTTTTTATTTATAATTATACGAATTTTATAAAAAATGGACTTCGGCTAATTAAAGGGTGCATAATTTATTTAGATATGAGTTTTGAATATTTAAATTAAAGAAAAAAAATGGTTGGTATGGTGAGTTGTAGATGGCTCCCTAAGCACATTTTATGTATTACATATATTATATGTGCATCATTTAAAAGTAGGCTTCATTTCCAATTGTTTGGTATCAGTAACTTTCGTCTACAGTAATTTATTACTGAGTTAGTAGGTAGTGTTTACTTTTTCCCTCACGACTGAGCCTGCAATGTGTTACATGCATCTTATTAGAAACATTGTTTTAAAATAACCATGGATACGAGAAATCACCTTTTCCTCGGATATAATATGAGTGATATTATAATGCAAAATTTATGAAACGTTAGAAAGTTTCTTAAATTATGCACTAATAAGGTTTCTTAAGTCTTCTTAATAAGATTTAAGCAGCCCAGAGGGATATTAAAGAGATTTACTTCATTGCGGGTCATGTTGAAAAGGATTAAATGATAAAATCAACACCTATAATTCCTCGAAATACCAGAATATAAAATAAGTTATTGAAACCTATCAATATAAAGATCATTATTTTATTGAGCTGAAAGAAAAAAAAAATAGGCATTAATGCCGTTAAAAAATGGTTATTTAATGAGATTTTTGTCAAGCACTGAAATCGAATAATGTAATGAATGTATTAACTTTAAATGAATACCATTTATGAATTTCTATAAAATCCTCTGAAAAAAAGAAAAAACAAATACTCTGTAAAAAAAGGTTAGCACAAATAATTGTAAACAAAAGATATTGATGTCAATAGATTTGGAATAGTGCGTATTGTTAAAAATTATAAGTAAATTACATTTAAGAGATAATACGAAAACATTCCAATCTAAGGGTCTTTTTAAATCTCCAATTGTAATAATCTAATTTAAGAAGATATTTTCAATTACATGTTAAAGTTAAATTAGTTTGTACACAAAATTAATTTTTAATTATTTGAACGAAAGTCATGTAGTATACACATTATAGATTAACATTGTTAAATTTCAAATTAATTTTAGGATACTTTCATAAATATATTTTTAGCTATTCTTTTTTATGTCAGTATGCTACTTTAAACCAGAATATAAGCATCTTAGTTTGTAAATTTCATAATCTTAAAGAATAAAACATAACAGCAATATTTGAGAGAAAAAAAGATAAACTATTAATAAAAGGTATAATATATGTTATATATATTCCATTTGTGATTATCACATAAACGAAATTTTAGCTGTTCTTTCGAGTAATCTTAAATTTATTTTTAAAAAAATCATAAAATAAGTATACATATCCAATTTTTAGAGAAAGCAAATATCAGATATGGGCGCTTGACAAGAAATTATATTTTTTCAAAAGCTACAAAAATCTGTAACTTTACAATATTTTTTTAAAATTACAGTTCTTTTACTAAAATTTCATAAATATATTTTTAATTATTCTTTTTTATGTCAATATGCTAATATAAACCAAAATATAAGCATCTTAATTTGTAAATTTCATAATTTTAAAGAATAAAATATAACAGTAATGATTGAGAAAAAAAGATAAATTATTAATAAAAAATATAATATATGTTAATAACTTTATGTGCTTACAACTTAATATATGTTATAACTTTACAGATTTCTTTTCCCAGTGTAAATCAATTCATTAGTCATAAGTCGTGTTTGTAAGTAACATGCTTTTACGTTTAAAAATGAGTTTGTAAGAGAGAAACTCTTAAAATTATTTGAGCAAATTTTCATGTTGATTTGAGATAATATCCAGTGGATGCTGCACCCTCCTTGTGATTTTTAAATTTATTTTTAATTAATTAATTAATTTTTTAAATGGGAATACCCAAAGAAAAATATTTTTAAACATCACCCCACAAACTTTGTTATTCTGCAGGAAATAATCAAAATTCCGATGTGCATGTTGGAAAGTGTAGAACGGAACTTTAAAAATGAAGAAAAGAGGTCGTCAAGTACAAGATATTATGTTTCAAGCTACATACGTAGATTATTTAAAACTTTAAATTATGTTCTTTCATTAACAAAAAATAATTGCCTATCAGAAATACTTTTTTTTTTATTCGCCTTAACAAAAGGAAATTTCGGTGCCTCACCCTCTATTAATAAAATAATTTAATGTTGTTAGTTCCAAGCTTTACATCTCATAATTCCTAAACAACCTCACATTTGGTATTCGAATGTAAAATTTGCCACAAAAGTACGAATATATGATGTCACAATTTGATATTTGTCTTGAAAGTTTGTGACAATTTCAATGCTGTAAAAAAAAATCTGTAATGTAAGGAAAATTTTTCTAGGAAATTGGGATTCCTATAACTTTTTATGTAATAGCCAAAAAAAAAAAAAAAAAAAAAAAAAAAAAATGTAAAACATATATGAGGACCCCAGAAGCCAAAAAAATCTGTAAGGTTACTAAGAAGGCTCTGGAAACTGGGATGCCCAGAGCTTTATACGTGAGTGGAACCCGGGTTACAGATAAAATTTTAATAACATTTATGTAATTTTAGTAGACTATTTTGTAAAGCTACAAATTTCTGTAGCTTTAGAAAAACTAATTTTGTAGATTTACATCTTTTGTGTATAAGTGTAAAGATGAAATTTTACTAAGCATACGAATACTATAATTTTACTAAGCTTTACATATATAGAATTAGTTTTTTTAACAGTGTAGAGATGATAATTTAAGCTTTTTCTCCCAAACATAAATATAAAAAAATTTAAATGCCACTCGAATGGGCATTCTTGATTTTGTCTGCGACAATTTTGTAAATAAATTACATCAGCTTTTTTTTCAAGATTTTACAATACATACGTATATAATACAAATTATTAAATGTAAATTTTACATAATTTGATGTTTCACATGATTAATTTGTTTACCTTAGTGTGCAAACTTAGAAAATGCAATATCTTTTGTCAAAAACAAAAATTGATTATTTTTATGAGACGCAGAATCATTTTTATAATACTTTACCAAAAACTGGTGATTGATGCTTGTGTCAGAATTAAGAAGAAATCTCTGAAAAACAATGAAGTATTTTAAAGAAACGGTTGCAAAATTAATGTTTTAAAGAAGTAAACTTGATTATAAATTATGTAAGGTTGAAAATAAGTTTTTTTTTAGGGAATTTTCTGGAATCTTTAAATTTTATTTATGAGTTTTTAAAATGAAGTAAAAATGATTCTGCATTATTTTCTGACTTTTATAAGCGAA
The DNA here is from genome assembly GCA_964019185.1 of Maratus speculifer. Taxonomy (NCBI): domain Eukaryota; kingdom Metazoa; phylum Arthropoda; class Arachnida; order Araneae; family Salticidae; genus Maratus; species Maratus speculifer. The sequence continues at coordinate 101,103,286 of OZ025289.1, read as the reverse complement.
AATTTTAAAAGATTTAATGTAACAAAAGCAATTCTTGTTATTACTATTACTCCAACGAATAATAAACAGCTTAATGTATAAGTCTAAAATTGCTTTTTCTTTTTATATTTTTGTTTTTTGGAGTGCAAGATTTATTTTTTGACTATTCGAATGAACAAAAGAAAATAAGTTCTAATACTGAAATTCCTATATTTTAGATACACATTTTTCAGTGAAGTGCTACTTGATTGATTTATCATTGAATTTTATTTTGACTATCGTGATTCTGTATTTAATATTAATGATAAATCAATATATTCATTTGAATTATAATGTATTGTATTTAAGTCTGTGCCCCCCCCCCCCCTTTTCTAAAGCAAAATCAATCATCTCTTTGGCACACTTCTGATGAAACAATCTTTCTTTTCCTTTTTCTGATGCTCAGATCGAATTTCAACTTTGGATTTATTCCATAAAGGAATCTAAATCGAGGTATGGAACAAAGCGAAAAGATAAGGCAAGATATGAAAGGAGAGGAATTTATTTTTGAAAGCTTGATAAAAAATATTAAAATAATTACTCAGGATATTTCATTCTGAAAACTAAGCAGAGAATGTAGAATTAATACAGAATGATTTTTATATGTGGCCTACATGCTCTCATAGTAGTTAGAGCGTTGGATGTTAGCTGAGCGTTGGTCGAAAAATACTGGGTTCAATTCCGGTTCCCGCTCGGTCAATGGAATTAAAATGTAAGAATCTTGAATTAATTGTGGGAAAAAATATGAAACGTAACCAATAAAAATTTTAACAGAAATCAATATCTAGAAGTTTCAATTATACAAATGAAAAATTAGAGCTTACTCCGTTAAGTAATTTCTGAATTATGTTTGAAAGTTTATCTACATTTTAGTCGGGTTTGCTACAATTGCAAATGATTTTAACATTAGGAGCTGTAAATTTTTAATGGCAATATTTCTAAATTATTTCACCGAATGATTTCTCATTTTGTATCCAAAGGCAAAACGTATCGAAAAATTTAATATCATATAAAAATTACAGAGCTTGATAAAATTTATATATGAAGGTGGCTCCCTGGGAAGCTATTTTAGTCAAGCGAAAATAATCGTTCATTAATGCTAATCCTATGAAAGGAATTTATAAAGCTATCTCAATTGCATTTCAATGCTTTTAAATGATTTTTTTTCTATTGGATAGATCAATCTGTACAAAGACCGTTTTTTACTTTTTCGATTTTTAATAAGTGCACTTTCATTACTGGAACCGGTTTCAGAAAACAAAGCATTCTCATAAAAAAATATCTGCCATCAAAATCGACAGAGTAAAAAACAGTTTTTTTTTTTTTACAAATTTATCTCAGCTATACAAAATAATAATAACAATAATAATAATAATAATAATAATTAAAAAACACTGAATTCGAGATAACTTAATAAATTTCTTCCATAGGATTACCATTAGCAAGTGGTCTTTTCACGTGACTGATATAGTCCCTCAAGCTTATCTTTTCATTATAAACTAAAGAAAGACATAATTCCAGTCTAATGATTATTCCCGTTTTTAGGTGCGTTCGTAATTATGTAAATACGTAGCACCTATAGTTGTCGTTCAGTCCGTCTGTCCGTCCGCATGTAACAATGCAAAAACTACTCAACCGAATCGTTTAAGATTTAAAATATATAATTATTACATAATTTTGTCGAGTCATTTCAAATTTTATGGAAATCGGATGCATAAATCAATTACATGGACAATCAAAAGTATTCCGTTACATTACGGTCTATGGGGAAAAGATTTCAAATGCATTTTAATCACTTGAAATGTAAAATATGTAATTATTACATAAATTTCTCGAGTCATTTTAAATTTTATGAAAATCAGATGCATAGATTAATTACAGGGACAATCAAAAGTATTCCGTTACATTATGGTCAATGTGGAAAATGTTTCAAATACATTTTAATGGCATTACACTCATTGGAACATAATAAAATTGATATGAATCTATAAAGTACGTTTATAGTACTATAATATACATTTTGCACAAACTGTGGTGCAAAGAACATTTGTTATTGATTTACAATGTCACACAATATTCCATTACATAATGATATAGGGAGAACATTGTTTGGTGCGCGTTTTAATTATATTAAACTATTTCTCATTTTATGAATATGATATACGTTACTGAGATGTAATAAAAGTTACGGTTGTTGTATATTTACAGGAACACAAGAAAGATTTCGACCACTACACTGTATCCGATGTACTGTCTTATTATAACAGCAAGATCTGAATATTTTTAAAATTTCACTATCGTACGAACGCACTTCATTTGCTACATTTTATGTGCAATTTCCAACTTGTTTTCCTTTGCGCAATTTGGTGATTAAAATTAAAAAAATTCTCTTTTTAGATGCTTTTATAATTATCTAAATACGTAGCACCTATAGTCGTCGTCTGATCCGCTCCCATATAAACAGCGCAAGAACTACCCAACCGAATGCTTTTAAATGTAATACAATAATGTATAAATATGGAAAATGTATAAATATGTACACATAATCATTGCAGAATTTTGTCGTATTATTTCAAATTTTATGAAAATCAAATCAAATCTTGCAAAGATATTAATAAAAATCTTCTTCATTCGATTGAATTCTATCACTTGTATAATTAATTCAGTGAAATCTCACGATACGTGATGATCTTAGGTTACTTTGGTAATTACATCTTACTTAAGATGGAGTCATATTACTTCCGTATTACTTAATACATAAATAATAATAAATTTTGTATCCATACATTTTTGCATCAAAGTGCAACAGTTATCGTACCAAATTTTTTCCATTCTATTAATTGTTTTTTCAGTTTTCTCCATTAAATTAATTATAATTTTATAGATTATAAGTTTTTTTCCTTTCTATTAACTATAAACTTTTCTGTCATGATGTCGCCTGCAGGAGACACTAAATATTACCCTTTAAATTAATTTAAATGCTACTAGAATTGTTAAAAATATTCTAAACTTATTTTATTAAATACGCGCATATAAAAAAATTATATAAAGATTAATACATATTTGGAGATGTTGTATAGTGATTTTAAATCAGCTTTTGTGGTCCCTCGTAATATTTGTGACAAAACTGAAGAGGATAAGTAAATTCCATCTCTAATAATTAATTCAGTGATTGCACCAAGTTTTCTCCATTACGTTGATTGTTTCTTTAGTTTTCTCCATTATTTTAATTATAATTCTATTAATTATAAGTTTTCTTCATTCTATTAATTATAAGTGAATTTTATCTCTTACAGTTAATCCTGTGATACCCCATGATAGGAAATGATTTTAGGATACCATGGTAATCACATCTTATTTAAATGGAGTCATATTATTTTCGTATTACTTAATACATATAATCGTAATATATTTTGTATGCACTCATTTTTGTATATAAGTACAACAGTTATTATCGCAAAATTTGAATATTTATAAAACTAAATACAGTACGGAAGCTCCTCATTTGCTATGCTTCAAGTAAAATTTCCAACTTTTATTTATTTATTTTTTCTTTTAGTCGAATTTCCCCTTCCGTCATGCATAGTGTGTATAACTTAGAACTAAAAATATTTCAAAATGAAGTACATAATCATATTTTTTAAATAGTAAAATTTTTATTTTGATATTATTTTATTATTCAGAAATAACAACAAAAATGGTCTTTTCATGTATATTGAAATCTTAGTTTATATTACGTTTATTTAAAAAAGAATAATTCCTAAAAATCAAAAGAGTACAATTCAGTGATATCCCATGATAAGGAATGATTTTAGGTTACTATGGTAATTTCATCTTATTTACTATTGAGTCATGTAATTTCCGCATTATTTAATGCATATAATAGTAATGAATTATGGATTTATTTATTTTTGATTAAACTTGCAACAGTTATTGAATTAAGATTTCAATATTTATGAAACTAGTTACAGCAAGAACGTACCTCATTTTCTATGTTTGAAGTACTATTTTCAACTTTTATGTTTTTCTTTTGACCAAATATCTTTTTATATCATGCATGGTGTATAACTCAGAACTGAAAACAATTCAAGATACAGTATATATTCATATTTTTTAAATAATAAAACTTTTATTTTGATATAATTTTGTTACTCAGAAACAACAACAAAAATAGTCTTTTCATGTATACTGAAATCTTAGTTTATATTATATTTATACATAAAAAAAAATCTAAAAATATAACAAGAAATAATGAAAGTCGTTACGTCGTCTAAAATTACATTTATTTTGTTTTTTTCTACTGCATCACATAAAAAAGTAAAATAAACTGAACAAAGGAAAAAAGATTAAATGGGTACATAAAATAAAATACTGGCACAAAATTAAAAGAAATATTACGTAATTTCCCATAATTTCGGTCTATAAACAATAGATGTTTTTTTCCCAATATATGTTCTTAAGACAAAAAATATAAGAAAAAATTATTGTTAAATAAAAGGGCGCTTTTGACGATCAAAAATAAACACCTCCTTTATGAAACCGTACTTTTTTAAATGAATGATTAGATAAATTAAAATTTCTTTTTTCTTGGGTATACGCTAGAGTGCGTAAACTATAGCTTTCTTGAGAAACAGAGGGTATACGGTGTTCCTTTAAAAAATCCAGAAGGTATACGGCGTTTACCCTTGTGTACCGTTCACTACATCCCTGTTCACAATACAGTACATTTTTTTTTTTCAAACGAAAATTTTATTTTGAATATTATTTTGTTATTAAAAAAAAAAAAAAAATCTTCTCATATATATGCTTAGTGTGTATAATTCAGAGCTTAAAACAATTCAAAATACAGTATGCAGTCTCAGCAAAAAAAAAAAAAAAATCTTGACATTTGCGATTTTAGACGTTTTGTTGAATATCTAGAAATAAAGATAAGCAATTATTATGAAACTCCAGATGTTTAAACAAAATAGTACAGGTCATATAATTTCGCGAAGATTTCCCCCCAAAATTCCATAGGGGACCGTCAACAAATTGAAAAAGAACGAAGATCTTTTGGATAACCCTGTCAAAACTAATAAAACAAAAGCATTTAAAGTGCAGATTATGATTAAAAGGTTTATTGTAATAAAATGTGTTCATTTATATGATACTCGTAGAGAAATTAAGATTTTTATAAAAACGGTCTAAAATTTCGCCAAGTTTTTTGCTTATAATTTCCAAAGTTCTTAATAAAAAGCAATGTTATTTTCAGAAAATATGATAATCAACATTATACATAACACCCTGTAATCGCAATTAAAAAATATTAATAATTATATGGAAAAAAAGCAGGTTTACGAAATCACTGCGCATGAGTCATCTCTATAAAAATTTCATTTACAAATTGTGTTAGCAAAATGTATAGAGCAACTTTTTTTAAAATTTCAAAATTATAGCTTGAAAATTCTGAAAATTATCGTCTATAGAATAAGATCAAATTCCGTTATTCCGAAAATGAAGCAAAAAGATGAGGTGCTGTATCTAAATACAGTAATACGTGCAATATTGTGTAGACACTAATCAATGTAATATGGATACAGCCCCTCATCTTTTTGTTTCATTTTGAGAATAACGGATTTTGATCTTATTCTTTACACGATAATTTTCAGAATTTTTATGCTATGTTTTTGAAACTTTTACAGAAGTTGCTCTATAGATTTAGCTAACACAATATGCATTTGAAATTTTGATAGCATTGACGCATGGGCAATGAAAAATTGTTTAGTAAACCTACTCATTTTTCATACAATTATTATTATTTTTTAATTTTGATTAATTTGTGTAATGTACAATGTTGTTTCTTATATTTTCTGAAAAGAATATTGTTTTATATTGAGAACTCTGAAAATTATAAATAAAAAGCTTGGCAAAATTTGGGACCGTTTTTATAAAAAACCTTAATTTTTCTTCGAGTATACATGCTAGCCGCATAAATATGTACACAGTTTATTACCATAAGCTGCTTAATCATAATCTGCAGTTTGAACGCTTTTCCTACATTAGTTTTGACAGGGTTATGCAAAAGATCTTCGGTCTTTTTCAATTTGTTAACGATCCCCTATTGGATTTTGGAGAAAAATCTTCGCGAAAATATATGACCTGTACTATTTTGTTTATACATGTGGAGTCATTCCGCATGTATATGTATGTTTCTAAATATTTAACAAAACGTCTTAAATCGCTAGCGTCAACATTTTTTTTGCCGAGTCATATTTTTTAAATTATGAAAAACTTTCACTTTGAATATTATTTTGTTATTCTGAAAAAACAACAAAATCTCTTCTTTTAATATATATAAATGGTGTGTATAACTTGGAGATGAAAACAGTTAAAAAAACAGTATATATTCATATTTTTTAAATAATAAAAACTTTTATTTTCAATATTAGTTTATTATTCAGAATAAACGACAAAATCTGTTCTTTTCATATATATGCATGGTGTGTATTTCTTAGAGCTGAAAACAATTCAAAATGCAGTATATTTTCGTATTTTTAAGTAATGAAGAACTTTTATTTTGAATGTTACTTTGTTAGTCAGAAAAAACAACAAGAAATGTTCTTTTCATGTATGTGCATGGTGTGTATGTTTCTTAGCGCTGGAAACAATTCAAAATGCAGTACATTTTCATATTTTTTAAATAATAAAAATCTTTTATTTTGAATATTATTTTGTTAGTCAGAAAAAACAACAAAATATGTTCTTTTCATATATATATATATATACATGGTGTGTATGATTCAGAGATGAAAACAATTCAAAAAACGGTATGCATTCTTATTTTTAAAAGAATAAAAAAAAACTTTTATTTTGAATATTATTTTGTTATTCAGAATAAACAACAAAATCTGTTCTTTTCATATATATACAAAGTGTGTATAACTCATAGATAAAAACAATTCAAAATGTAGTATGTATTCATTTTTTTTAATAATGAAATTTTTATTTTGAATATTATTTTGTTATTCAGAAACAACAACAACAAAAAGGTTATTTTTATGTATATGAAATCTTAGTTTATATTACGTTTATTTAGAAAGGAAAATTCTTAAAATCATAAGAAGAAAATAATTAAAGTCATTATGTTGTCTAAAATCCTATTTACTTATTTTTTTTCTACTGCTTCACAAAAAGTACAATAAAACAGAACAAAGGAAAAAGCTTAAATGAGTAAATAAAATAAAATAATGACGCGCAATAAAAAGAAAGATTGCTTAGTCTCCCCTTAATTTCAGTCTATAAACAATGGATATTTTTTTCCCAATTTATGTTATTAAGACAAAAAATATAGGAAAAAATTATCGTTAAATAAAAGGGCGTGTTTGGTGATCAAGGCTAAACAACTCGTTTATGAAACTGCACTTTTTTAATAGAATAATTAAATAAACTAATTTTTTTTGTTAAAAATTGTTTTCAAATCACGAGATTATACAGGGTGTCCCCTCTCAACGGTGGCCAATAGCTAATTTCTAAACCGTTGGTCATAGACATATAGTTCCAATTGCAAAAATGCTTTAAAAAAGGCAAAGAATTGTTTTTTAAGCGATTTTGGTCAGAAAAATGTTTTACTAAAAAATTACGAAAATTAAATTTTTATACGGTCCCCCGGTCCTATAAGTGATATTTAGTAAAATTTTTTCAACACTCTTTCAAGTAATACAGAAAAGATCCCATTCATGTAACATTAAAATTGACCGAGTTATTAAACTTTAAATTTCATGACTTAAACCACTTTTCTATAGCTGAAAACGAATGAGTTCGACGGAGCTTTAAGGGAACGTACACTAAGTGCTCAAAGTATTATAAAGGGAGTCGATTTCCAACGCTGTTCAAAGGCTACTTCCTAAACTATTTGTCACAGACATATAGTTCCAATTACAAAAATTTTTAAAGGAGCGATTTAACTGAAGGCGTATAAGTTTTACGGTAGTGTTAATTATAATTAAATAACTTCTAGATTGGTTATTAAAATAACTGAAGACATGAATTTCAAAATTTTCTTTATCGAAAAAATCAAATTTTGGGAAATAGCGAAAAAACTTAAATGCATCTATTGGTTTTTATTATAAATTTTGAGATTGCATTGTTACAATAGTGGAGGTTTGTATAGACTGATAGAAAAATCAAAAAGCGATAAATCGAGTTTTGAAATTCATATCCTCAATTGTATTTTTACGGTTGTTTTATTTTGTAAGCAAATGAAGCTGATTCTTTTCGTGATTTTATTTTAAAAAGGTATGTTATTTTGATAAGCTTTTATTTTATTCATAGTTTTCGTTTGTAAATTTTCCTAGTTCAAAATTTACATTCAAATTTTAACTCACTTCCAAATATCTGATTGAGGTTCAATTCCCATACTTATTTAAACCCGATGACAATGTAATATTAATATAATTTTAGGTGCGTTCCATTTATTTATTTTATAGGACTACATCAAATTCTATTAGGTTGAGTAATCTAATGGAGCTTTAAATATGTATCATTTTGTAACGATTTGTGACTGTTGCTTTTCATAGTTTAATTTAACAAAATTTCTGTTATTTTTTTACTTATATTTTTAGCACAAATTGCATATTTTACTTTAACATGTAAATGTCAACATAAATTCAGAAACAACATTGTATTTTTTTTTTTTCTACTCTCAATGTTTAAAGTTAAATTTTCTATCTGATGTTTATTTTTATTTCCAGTAAATTTGTGACTGGTCCCTATTTTGCAGCAAAAAATATGCTTTAACTTTGAACAGCTATAACTCGGTCAATTTTGATCGCAGAGGAATGGGACTTTTTTTGTCTTACTTGTTAGAGTAGTGGTAAAAATTTTCTAAATACCACTTATAGGACCGGGGGACTGTATAAAAATTTAATTTTCGTAATTTTTTAGTAAAACATTTTTTTGACCTAAATCACTTAAAAAATAATTCTTTACCTTTTTTAAAGCATTTTTGCAATTGGAACTATATGTCTATGGCCAACGGTTTAGAAATTAGCCATTGGCCACCGTTGAGAGGGGACACCCTGTATAAAAAATAATATATAACTTTCTACTTTGTATCTTGTACCAATAAATAAATTAAAAAAAAAAATCCGGTTAATATTTGATTCACCCACATATAATTTTTCATTCTATTGAATTCTATCACTTATAACTAATTAAGCGATATCCCATGATAAGTAATGATTTTAGGTTAAAATGGTAATAAAATATTATTTAAAATGTAACATTTTATTTATATAAATGTTATTATGACATTTTATTTATGAAAATGAGTCATATAAATTCCGTATTACTTAATACATATAATCGTAATAAATTTGGTATTCATGTATTTTTGCATAAAAGTGCAATAGTTGTTGCAGTTAGATTTGGATATTAATAAAACTAATTACAGTACAAACGTACCATATTTGCCATGTTTGAATTAAAACATGAAACTTTTATTTATTTTTTTCTTTTGTCGATTTTCTCGTTACATCATGCATGATGTGTATAACTTAGAGCTGAAAACAATTCAAAATACAGTAAATATTCATAATTTTTTAAATAATGAAACTTTTATTTTGTGTGTTATTTTGTTATTTAGGAACAACAACAAAAAATGTTCTTTTCACACATACTGAAATCTTAGTGTATATTATGTTTATTTAAAGAAAGAAAATTGCAAAAAATATAAGAAGAAATAAATTAAATCATTATGTTGTCTATAATCACATTTTTTTTTTTATTTTTTCTTCTGCATCGCAAAAAAGTACATAAAAACTGAACAAAGGAAAAAGCTTAAATGAGTAAATAAAATAAAATAATGGCACACAATCAAAAGAAAGATTACGTAGTTTTCCCCATAATTTTAGCTTATAAACAATGGACGTTTTTTATTTCCAATTTATGTTATTAAAACAAAAAATATCGGAAGCAATTATCGTTAAATAAAAGGGCGTGTTTGATGATCAAGGATAAACAAGTCGTTTATGAAATTGCACTTTTTAAAAAGAATAATTAGATAAATTAAAATTTGTTTTTTGTTAAAAACTGTTTTGAAATCACGAGTTTTTATATAAAAAAAGGATATGCAATTTTATACTTTGTATCTTGTTCCAACAAATTAAAAATCGAAAATTCCGGTTTATATTTGATTCACTCATGTATAATTCTTCAATCTATTGAATTCTATCACTTATAACTAATTCGTGATGTCCCTTTTTATGTAATTATTTTAGGTTACAATGGAAATTGCATCATATTTAGATGGAATCATATTATTTTTGTACTACTTATAATATATAATCGTAATAAATTTTTTATTCATGCTTTTTGCATAAAAGTTATTGCCCTAAGATTTAAATATTTTGAAAATTAGTATGAATTTACCTCATTTGGCATGTTTGAAGTACAGTTTCAAACTTTTTTTTTTCACAGAATTTCTCTTTACATGCATGGTGTGTATAACTTAGAGCTGAAAACAATTCAAAACACAGTATTTATTCATATCTTTTAAATAATGAAACTTTTATTTTGAATATTATTTTTATATTCAGAAACAACAACTAAAAATTATTCTCTTTTCATACATACTGAAATCTTAGCTTACATTACGTTTATTTAAAAAACTAAAATTTCTAAAAATAGAAGAAGATATAATTAAAGCCATTATGTTGTCTAAAATCGCATTTATTTTATTTTTTCTACTGCATCGCAAAAAAGTGTAATAAAACTGAACAAAGGAAAAAGGCTAAAATGAGTAAATAAAATAAAATAATAACGCACAATTAAAAGAAAAATTGCGTAGTTTCCCTATCATTTAGGTCTATAAACAATGATTTTTTTTCTCCAATTTATGTTATTAAGACAAAAAATATAAGAAACAATTTATCGTTAAATAAAAAGACGTGTTTTATGATCAAAGATAAACAACTGGTTTATGAAGATTAATTAGATAAATTAAAATTTGTTTTTTGTTAAAAATTTGATTTAAAATCACGAGTTTTTATAAAAAAATAATATGTAATTCTGTAATAAATTCTATCCCTTATAACTATCCCGTTTATACCGTAATAAAATTTTGTATTCATGCGTTTTTGAATAAAAGTGCAGCAGTTATTGCCCCAAGATTTAAGTATTTTTAAAATTAGTACGAATGTACCTCATTTGACATGTTTGAAGTATAATTTCTAACTTTTATTTAAATATTTATTTTTTTGACCAAATTTCCCATTATGTCATGCATGATGTGTATATCTTAGAGCTGAAAACAATTCAAAATACAGTATCTATTCATATTTTTAAAATAATGAAAAACTTTTGTTTTAAATACTATTTTGTTATACAGAAAAAACAACAACAAATGTTCTTTTCATATATACTGAAATCTTAGTTTACATTACGTTCATTTAAAAAAGAAAATTCCTAAAAATATAAGAAGAAATAATTAAAGTCTTTCTGTTGTCTAAAAACACATTTATTTTATTTGTCCTACTGCATCGCAAAAAAAGTGTAATAAAACTGAACAAAGGAAAAAGCTTAAATGAGTAAATAAAATAAAATAATGACGCGCAATTAAAAGAAAGATGCCGTAGTTTTCACCATAATTTCAGCTTATAAACAATGGATGTTTTTTTTCTCCAATTTATGGTATTAAAACAAAAAATATAGGAAACAATTATCGTTAAATAAAAGGAGAGTGTTTGATGATGAAGGATAAACAACTCGTTTGTTAAACTACATTAAAAAAAGAATGATTAGAGAAATTATTTTTTTAATTAAAATTAGTATTAAGTACAATAGAAAACAAGTCATATAATTTTATTATGTAAATAACATATTTATATAATGCAAAGAAATTATACAATATATTTAAGCGTTTAATTAATTTTATTTATTTATTTATTTATTTTTGTGAATAGATATGCAGATCACACTTATTTTAAATCTGTAGTAATATTTTTTCAAAATGAAATTTACAAATAGTTAAAAAAAGCATTCGATGAATTAAAGTTTATTTAAATATACACTTATATAAGTAATTATTTAAATAATAAATTATCTCTCTTTTTTGGCCCTGTATTACGTTTTTTATATAGTGCATTTAAAAGAGAAGTTATTTAATTTTCTATCTTATCTGTTTTCTGAAATTTTATACTTATATATATTATGCTGTATGTTTTATAAATTTTATACTTTTGTTTAAAAGCTTTCAGAGGCTATTCAGATGATCATATTGTTTTTTCTTGGATTTTTTTCCAAAAAATAAATGTAAATAGTTACACTAAATTGATATGTATTTGATTTTAAAAGAATAGTCTGCATAAATCATTTTCTAATCTTTTTGTTGTATTGTGGAGGTATTAGACGTATATTTTACGTGACAGTTTATGTAGCAATCTATCTATTTAAATAATCTAGTATTAATACAGAATATACGTGTAAAAAATGATTTTGACTCCTATATTTAAAAGACTGGTAACTTTGCTTATAGTATACTAGCTGAGCCGCCCGGCGTTGCCCAGACCCTATATTCTATAACAACCTGAAATCTGTGTTACAAAATGTCACAAAAAGACCTAATCTCGTACCGAATCCTCGCTGCCTACGGTACCGTTTAGCAGAAGTGCTGTGCACGCACGGCAAGTAAAAGAAAAGCGTGAGGGGTTTTGGAATTTTTTAGTTTCACATTTCATCACCAGGAGGCGAACTCAACAAAACTGTTTCTGGACTTAAGAAAGATATTTAATGAAATTATTATTCGAAAATAGGAGTAAATACTTTTAAAATTTTATATTAAATAAAGATTTGTCTCTGGGCTCTGAAAAATCCGCATCTAAAAGGGTGAGGTTTTAAATATTTGATCACGTTCTTCAAGAAATAATTATTTCCTCCCCTACCCATAATTGGACGTCTCCTACTCTTTAAAATCTATATTAGTGCTATAATCTATCTGATAGTTTTATATTAGGTAAATAAATCTAATCCTAAATAAGTAATATTTATCCATGGGCTTAGTGAAAAGTCCGCATTTGAAATGGTAGAAAACGATACAATTTTTGATCGCTCTCCCTAAAAAAATCCTCTCGCCCATATTTGATGCTCACTACTCTTTAAAATAATTACTATCTGTTATAACTTTTTTGAAAACTCCAAAACAATTTTTTTTGTGATTTTTTTAAAATTTTAATTAACTCACGTTTCAGCTTTTCTTTTCTTTTTTTAATAATTGCTAAATAGTTTTTAAAAATAAAACACTCGCTTTTATATCAGGTCGGACTAAAAAATTTATTTATTTATTTTTTGGTTGCATAGTTAAGATTTTCATATGTGTTTCAGTGATTGTCATGTGTCTAGGGTGTCATGTAACTTTTAATTTCTGAAATTGCTTTTGATCTGTTTATCCGGCGTTTTATTTTTATCCTTTTAAGTGGCGACTATAGCTTATGTTCACTGGAAATAGTGTAGCTTTCCAACGGTGTAAGAATTTTCAAATCCATAAAGTGATTTCGGAGCCTATTCAATTCAAACAAACAAATAATCAAATCTTCCCTCTTTTTAATATTAGAATAGATAAATGTGATAGTCTATAGAAAATATATTGTAGTGCACTTTACTCTTGTATATCAATTTCGCAATGATTCAAGTAGTTTAACATCATTGAATTTACCTACAAGCAAATTTTCATAGGTTATAATGCCACAGGTTCCATAGGTTAATGCCTTAGGTTATAATGCAATGGAATTATTTGCGCATTTCTGTAAGCAAACTATAAATGCTATTTACTTTGTCTATAATCTACAGAAAACATGTTGAAGTTTTTTTAGTGACGCATATCAATTTCACTTCATATGAAGTATTCTATCATTAAACTGTATTGCAAAGATTTTCACTTTGTCAATAATACAATGGCATTATTCCGTGTGCCTATTTAGATGAACTATAAATGCTACAGGCTTCATTTATTTTCAATATCCGATGTGTCACAATAAACCTTAATAACGTAATTGCAAGACAATCCAGGTATATTTATATAATTTTGAGCACGACCAGAGAGACAGACAGACGGCAAGACAAGCCGAAGTCATTAGCACTTTTCAATTACTTTATAAATTGGTCCTACACTGTCTACTCGGCATAGCATGTTGGATTAAGTATGAGGTATTGAAATCTGAATAATTTAACGAATTTTATTTCTTAGTCATTATGGCGGTTCAGTGTTTTTTTTTTCTTGAATAAGAGAATTCTGGTCAGTTCACCACTTCCGAATGCTCTAAAGCTGAAAGTAGCCGGTTCCTAACAATTACTTACATTTCCTTAAATGGATAGGTAAATAATAATAAACGGCTTTATCAAAAGTATAGTTACGTTTAAACTTCTTGATGTTTTCTGTTGCTTTCATCATAAGATTTTGAACACACTTTATTTCCTATACTGTTACATTCTGCCGATTGTTCAGATAACTTTTTAAAAGAGACATATATCAACTCTAATTTTTATACTAAACATATTTATTACAGTACGTAAGATAGTCAGAATATAATTAGCTGTAAGCTTTTTTCAGTACAAAGATTCACAGAAAAACTGATTCTATCAAAGTAATTAGCACTCTCTCGACAGCTTTTATCCATTGGAGACGAACGACCGGTATACGTGCTAGATATGGGACCCAGAATCCCTCCCTTATTATCAACAGTTAATTTTTTGTTACAAAGTTTTTCTTGTTGATTCAGAGCATTTACCCCATTAAAATACAGAAAATTTTCTGTTTTGATAAACTGTTGGTAAAAGATTAAAACTTAAGCAAGCGGCTCTGGTCGCTAAAGAGTTAAGACTGACTTGATTACATGACACTCCGATAACCTAGGGATTCTAAGGTTATAGAGCTTTCGTGGTAACCAAAAGCAGTTTAGTTAGTTATCCAAAAAGTTGATTTAATTCTCAAATGAAACATAGGAACCAGAATTTTGTTGAAAAAATTTTCGGTTTCGTATATATATGAAATATAGCTTTTTCTTATTTCGAAATAAACTTGTTCGCAACTTCCGGTGCCATTCATTTATTTCAATGTTTTAGCAATGAAGTGCTCTGCCCCTGAAAGGCTTAACCAATTGCAGTAATTAAAGGTTTTTCTATTTCACCTCAGTATGTAAATCCATTTATATTTAAAAGCTATACCTGTAAATGAAGTGTTTCATTGTTAATCTATATTTATAATCGCTATTGAAGAAACAAAATGTCAGAAGCTTTGAAAATGTAGAATTTTCAATTTATTAGATAATTCAATTACTACTGATCTTGAAATGAGATTATGGTTTGCGAAAGTAAATACAGAGTTCACGTTATTAAATTTGAAAACTCAAAAGAAATCTATCTGATTTTGAACATTTTTAATTCAATATAATTTTTCTATGTTTGCTAACCATGATTCAAATGAGACATGGTAAAATAAAATATATGTATTTTAAAATGATTTATTTTTATTTTATAAAGATGTTTTAATGGTTAAATAACTACTATTAATAAAAATGAGTTTTTATGCGCTAGTTTGTTGTATTAATTATCGTATGTATATAAATAAGATGCAAAGCATAAATTAATGAAACATTTGTGGAGTATAACTTTGTTGTGATTTTACGCAACAATATCTATTTATATGTTTGTCTGTCTGTTAGTTTTTTCATCCAGAGCTCAGATTTGTAAACCTGTTTTCATATGACTGGGCAACTGAGCATGTGTATAGAGTAAACCGAAATTGTAACCGAATTTTTTGACTGATTTGATTCGCTATCTTATTTCAAAATGGCACTCATCACTGAAATACTTCTAATTCAAAACAATATTCAAATCAATTAGAAATCCAAAATTTTTCCCAGCTTAAGTGTGAGACTTGATACAAGGATTTCAAAACATTTTTTATTTCCGCTCTATCTCGTAATTTGAATTTCGAAGGTAGATACCACTTTCAAACAAGACAGAAAATTAAAAACATGTGATTTTTCCGTAACCAGGTTTAATATGTATTTCAGTAAACAAGATTTCTGGCAGATTTACTATAATTCTTATAACCATGTTTGCTAGTCTCATACGTCTAACACTTTTTAGTCATATCCGCAATTGTCAAGTTCTCTTCACGCTTGGCGATATATAGCGAAATATCGCCTAATTTGGAGACAAAAATAAGTTGCTATATATGAAATCTATTTACAAGTAAGTGTTTAATTTTCCGAAATTTCCATTCAAATTCAATATTGTCGAAAACTAAAAACCTTCTATAAAAGGGGTTCTACACATTTTAATTTCAGGTTTTTCAATAAAGTTAGCTGAATTACTATTTTTTTTTTCGTGGTGCAGATAGGGATGCTCTTTTTAAAATTCAACTTTCAAAAGTAATTTTTTTTTTAACCGGAAAATGTTAGACTTAAATGTAATAATTATTGCATAGGCTATTGAAAAAATAGGCACAATGATAACATTGTAGAAACAGAAAAGTAATTTATACCGCAAAATTTTATTAGTATTCTTCGCTTTCTTTCAAGAAAAGATTTTTGAGATTTTTTAATGCGGAGAATACCATTAAAATTTATTTGTGTCAATCGCTCAATTTCTGCTTACCATCACTGTAAGCTAAAATGATCTGATAGTGATTGGTTTTTTCAAAATATTTCCTGATTAAGTAATTTAAACTTTAATGGAGCAAGAATTTATTCAAAAATTTATTTGTTCAAACAAACTTTAATGGAGCAAGAATTTATTCAAAAATTTATTTGCGCAAAGTTCTAAAATAAGCGTCTGTTAAGAAATTCCAAACTCTAATTTATTGGAAAATATCTGTACACTGACGGATATAATTAATCAAATAACTTTTTAGAAAACAATCTACTGATACTCATTTAACTAAATGACTTAAAGCTAATGAATAGTTAAAATTAAATTACCATAGTTTAAATGAGAGAAAGTAAGATGGAAGTTTTAATTTATTTAATTTGTATTGTATTAAAGCTTCACTTATTGCAAAGGGCATTATGATATTCTGCGTTGTATTTTATTCTCAAATTCACATTTTGTGAATAGGGAAATAACATTTTCATCTTTTACTTTAAAGAGTTTTTTTCCGATAAATAAACCATTTTTCCATTTAACTTATTTTATTCGTTACAAGCTGAAACTTCTGACGTTGACTGAAGCCGTAATAATAATCTTAAATGAACTCTAAATTTATCTAAGTTCATATTTTTAACACGATTTTGTCAAATTTTATTGTTAGTTAATATATATATATATATATATATCGCGAAACAAATTGTTCATTTTCTTGGTAAAAGCTATTGTAAGAGCACTCTTTCATTTAAATGACAGAATTTCGGCTTTCGTTACAAAACGTTGTTTTTTTTTTAAATGTCCCTATAATTGCCAAAATGCTTAACGATTTGGATATGAGATGCTCCCTCATCCCGTCCCTGGGCCCTGACAGGCCCTTCCGACTCTCGCGACGGGGACTTTGACTCGGGTCCCAGTTCATAAACCGCTAGGTGGTTACTACTCGGGCGCATCGATCCGTCCCCCCCCCCCACTGTCCGATATCTATGGTCAATGACCAACACACGTCACGACGTTGGTCACCGTTCCCAAGGTAGAGATGAATGACCAGTTACGATAGCACTCGCCATCCCGCTCTAAGGAGACCAAATGGTTCCTTCACTTGGAATTCCTTCCCGAGGTCCTCGACGAGCTACCGGGCAACAACGCCCATGGGGACGATGAGACCAGCAACCCATATGTCTTAGATTCCAGGAAAAGTTTTGCTTTACGACTGACTCCTATGAATGAGGAAAGACATTTGTTGGGGCCAACAAACGTCTTTCCTCATTCGTAGGAATTGATCATGGCCGCTGAATGCGTTAAAAATCAGTTAAAAAATAATAACATTTAACGGAAGAAGAGGTCGAAATAATTGCAATGTAAAACAGGAGGATGCGATTCAATGTTCAGAAAAATAGAATTACTGTAGTTCAAAGCATGTCTATATTTTTCATTCTGGTTTCTTGATATTGAATTGCAAAATACAGTGTTTTCGTTGTTATTTTTCTTTTTCGTCATTTTTTCTTCCAGTAGATGGAATATATGGCCATTTTTTTTAAATATTGGAATCCATCATGTTTCTCCCTCCGCATATGTGATAATTTCTGATTTATTAATGTATAATTTTTGTGGGAAAATATTGATGTTTAATTGTAAAATTCACTAATTTATGCGTATTTATTTATTTATTTATTTATTTATTTTTAATTGAATTATTGAGAATTTTTTTCATTTTCATACCAATTATTTCACCTATGAACATACCTGAAAAATACACCTGAAATATACATCTGAAAAAATCAATTTTTCATCAACAGCAAAACGTTTAGTATATAGCAAAAAGATTTTAGAGCTATTTTATAAATTTAAATCTATTTTTTATTCAAAATACGTGTAATGTTAATCTTAGACAAAGTAAATGGGAAAAAGAAAAATAATTTTGGAAAAATAATTTTTTTCAAAGTGGTCATTTTCGTACTTTTTGAAATAGTTTGCAATGTTACAAAGAGTATTGAAAGTAACATATTGTTTTGTATTTTTTTGTGTGTGTATTTTGATTTTCGGTGTCAATCAGTAATTTTAATATTTGCCGGAGAAAGACAGGGAGTTTTTTTTTATTTATTTTGAGATAATAAAAGGGAACAATAAATGTAAATAAGAAACATATTGCTTAATTAATTTAATTTAAGAAAAGACATTGCTTAATAACAAACAAACAAGTAAACAGACAAATAAAAAAAAAATCAGAAACGAAATTTTGTTATTTGTTAAGGCATAGAACTTCAAAAGCTACGAACTTGCGATTTTTATGCATAAATTAAACAGAAAATCACGTGTAAAAAAAAAATCTGACAGAGCCCCTGTTGCTGAACATGAGGACTGATTTTTATTGAGTTTTACTTTTAGTAAAAGCTTGAAAAACAGCTGGCAGAATTTTTAAATTCTATAAGGAATAAGGTTAACAACTAATTTTTTTACAGTTTTTGTTGAAGAATCGTATCTGCACATTTATTAAAGAATTCTTGTATTATTGTCTTTGAAAATTTTACTTTATTTTATTTTCATAAACCATGTTTAAATTAAAAGTTTACCTGTTTCATTAATACGAAATTTGCATGAATGGAATGCATAACATTATATTTTTATCTTCTGTTAATTATAAAAAGAGAATAATTACTGTTCATTTAGTTTAAATATAAATACGCTTCAATAGAAAATACCATTACAGTTATGAAAACTCATCAGTCTGAATTGGAAAATTTAGATAAGAATAACGAATTTATTTCTTGAATAGACGTCATAATGAAAGCGTCGGACGGTCATAAACCCTAATTTATACGAAAAGTCTTTGCTGATGTTAATACAGTATTGATTGGTGGTTACACTGTTAAACCTAGTCATTAGCATATCTTAGTTTTGAATAATGAACGTTCCTTATTTCCTAGGCCGTTAAGGCACATGTATTATTTTATCGCAATGTTTCATTTTATTTACGTATAAATTACAAATGGAAAAATAAATGCAATATAGAAATGTATATCTTTTGATCGGAAATTTAATAGCAACAACAATAAAAAAGACACTTATTTGCAATAACAATTTAATAAAATATTACTTAATTTATTCTAAAATCAAAATCGCCTTCTTGAAAGTAAAATATGTGAAATGACTAATTTATAAATCCCATAATCTCTCATAAGAAAAAAAAAACAATTTTTTTCTCATTTGTTACAAACTCTTTTGTTAAGAGAAGGAATAAAGTTTAAGAAATGGCATTTAAAGAAATCATGTTTTGTACAATAATAAGTAATTTTTTGATTTTCCTACTAACGTGCATCGCTTGAAACTAAATGTAAATGTTGGCATAAAATTTAATGAGCGCTATGAATATAATTATCTATATGTATTTTTATATAATACATATAAAAAGTACAAACATTTATATAGAGAACTCAGACTTTGAAGCAATATAATTGGGACATCTGTACACCAATTCTATTAAAAAATATTTATGCTAACGCATAATATGTTTTAATATTCGGATATAAATTGCTGATATCTTTAACAGCGCTAGACCCCGTAAGGCATAGTGACGTCACTGCGACGTTATTGTGAAGTCACACTGTGATTTTGTGACTATCAATTGTCGATGTGACGTCACGTGACGTCGATGTGAAGTCGTTATGACCGTTTTATAGCTCGTTTCTGATGTCACATTGTGAAGTCACGGTGTGACAAATTTGTGAAAAATGTGTCATTTGTGACTACTTTGATATTAATATCGTGACGAAATTGTGACCAAAGCGACGTTGTGACAAAAGTGTTTTTTAAAGTAAATAACATGTTTTGAGGAATTTTTGTAATTTTCTAACGATTTTTAAGAAAGTCACATCTCAGTCACAATATGACGTCCGTGAGTGGTAGCAGTTTGGTCATAAATGTGATGTAAACACAGTGACCATGCAAGCTATGAGGGACAAGACTGGAGCAATCCTATTAGAAGCATTTAGGACCTGTTTCCTCGAAAACTACCTGGCAAATTTTGATCAAATTTGGAATTCATCTTCAAAGGTGTATGCTCAAGGTGTATGCTCAAGATTTATAGATTATTATTATTATTATTATTATTATTATTATTTTGCAATTAAAACTTTTTATTAGAGCAATGGCATTTTTTTGGAAATTTCCGATTTTCAGATTTTTTTTTCTGAAACTAACTGCATTTTTTTAAAAACTGTCTGTTACATACGATCTTATATTTACCGTCAAATTTTTTTTTATCGAAATCACGCAAGTATTTTAGGGGTTAGTGAGGCATTTAACTGAATAATACATTTTTTCGGAGAATAAAAAAAATTAAGCCTTTTATTTCATGGGAAGTTAAGTTCTTACACAATTTTACCAAACACATAGATTAAAACATATATAAATACTTGGACAAAATTTAATCACATAAAATTAATTTGTATAAAATGTTAGGGGCCGTCCATAAATCATGTCACGCTTGGAGCGGGAAAGGGGAGTCCATGAAGGTGTGACAGTTTGTGATAACGAGGTGAGAGGCGGCTAAGAAAAAAAAATGTGACATCGCACATTTCATATTAATATGTGACTGTAATGTCTGGGTGACCGACAACAGAACTATAGGTGCTGGATTATAAGTATTTTTAATATGCTGAATTATATACAGGACACAAGCTATATACAGGAGATGAATATGTACAGGATTAATTATTACCAGATTATTCTTTAGCTTTCTGAAGAAAAACTTCACTCGGGTGTTTCACACACCCTACCAACATCTAAACACTCCAACACACTTACCCGCGCTCCTCTCTTCACCTCTCTTCCATTCTAGGTGAGGGCGCTAGTCTCTTCACTTCGTTTTTAATTCTTTTAATAAAAGAGGTTGGGAGGAGAATGGTTGCATGACAGTGACATTGCACATTTTTGTTAAAACAAAAACATTTAAAATCATCAGATTAAATTATGAAGTTAGTTTGAAATTAAAGTATTTTATGATCATAAATAAAGGTAAAATTTAATACCAAATATGCTATTAAACTTCAGTTAAAATTCCAAAATACTATTATTTCAATTGCTCTTTCATATTAATGTTGTATTACTATTGTATATTAATTGTAATTTTTGTTGTAAACTTTAATCTTATTTCATAAAAAATAAGAATACAAATCATTTTTATTATAATTCTCATAAAAGTCATTAAAACACACAGTTAAAGTTTAAAAATGAAATTTGATATATGATCTATATCATAGTGCTTTGTTTCTGAACAAAACTATATGTATATGTAATATAGCGTGACATGAGGAAAAAGGGGGGGAGGTACGGTGAAGTGTGACTTATTTTATGGACAGCTGCTAATAGAAAAATAAATGTGAATGGGCAGGGGGTTCCAGCAGTGTCTTCTCTTAAACAAATAATAATAATAAAAAAAGTCTAACATAGCTTAAGACTTTAGCAATCTCTCAATAGCTTTGGCCAGGTGCAAGAGTATTACAGAGAAATGAACATAAGAGTACTATATTCAGTAAGAATATCAAATAGAAGTTCTGTTTAAATGTATTTGTTTCATACGAAGGAATAAATTATTATGTAACACGCTATTTTTTCGTATAAACTTTTATATTGTAATTCAAAGCGTGAATAAAAATATTTTATTATTTTTGAAATATAAGGAAAACTGAACTATTATAATCTAAATATCAATGAACACAATAGCATAACTGACTATTCGCACTTTTATATTTAACAAGGTGGAATTCGTCGAACTTCGACGAAAGAAAATGTTTTGGAAGGAACCGTTTCATTGATTATAACAACGTACAAAATTAGCTACAGTAGAAAATGCATCTTATATTGGTCAGTTTAACTCTAAAAGGAATATTATTTTAAGCTAAAATTAAGAAAATACCATTTCTATAAAAGTTAGTTGTCCAAATTATTAAAATTAAACTTCAATCGCATATGTAATAAGTAAAACATGATAAAGATAAGTTATTATAAGGAAGTTATCAATTGAGGATCTTATGCTTGGTAAAAACGAAAAAAAAATCAAATTGACACAATTATAAAAAATTTCGTGAAATCTAAACCCGTCATCATTTTCATCTTCTCAAAATTTACATGATAAATTTTAGTTTCATTTTTTTTTTCAATTTTAAGAGAAAACGGCGCATTTCTGTTGCTGCGATTATAAAATTCGCACAAAAACTATAAAAAAATTATCTCAAAAATAATTGAGATACAGCTTTCAAACAAATTGCATTTAAAAGTACATTTTTTTTCTCTAAACGCCGATGTAAAAATTGAGAATGTGCGATGTTTAGATGCATAAAAATTGCACTAGCAAAAAGTGCTAAACAGAATTGCATGGGAAAGTGTTGCCATTTGCAAAATGACGCATTACGCACAGATACGTTTGGCCTTTATAATATAGATACCAATCCTTTAAATTTTAAAGCACAAAATAAAAAAAAGCTTCAAAAATAAATATTAGTTTTAAGTGCCGTTAGCAAACAGTAGTTTCGGTGTTTATAAAAGTTTTTCCGGAGTTTATTACTGTAAATGTAATGCAACCTTGGTATAAAGAGAAAATAAAACAAATGCGAAAATCTTTATTAAAGCTTTCTATCTTTGGTAGCAGGTAGAACTATTTTATACTGCAATTAACTATACAATAAAATGATTTATCTGTAATCATTATTAAGCTAATAGTGTCAAAAAGGAAAGGCGTTTTTGTTTTATTTCTTAGACCATACGAGCTTCAAGTGCATTTTGTCCGAATCTAAGATGGCAGATATTAGGATTAATTAGCAAGTTTCTTATTGCTTGGATCCCTTTGTGATTTGAAGGATTGTACTTTTGTTTTATTTCTAACTCACTGTAAGAGATTTAGCTTCAGATAACACCAGTGTAATTAATATAGTTTATTCCGATTCAAGCGCTTTCATCTGCCATCAGATAACGAAAAGATTTAATCTCACTCAAGGATCTTTTGCAAAATTCTCTTCAGTAATATCCCGTAGAAGCATGTTACATTACGTGCATTTTTTGACTTCTTCTTATAAACAAATTATTTTTTTTTTTACGTGACATTATTATTATGTTTTACATGATAAGGTAAAAATTATCCGAATTTAAATAGCAAAACTTTTTAAAAAGCTATAATAAAAAAAAAATATTTAAACAGCACTTTGCCATTAGTTAAGGGGACAATTTTCCTGTACTGACAGCTCCGATTCGCGCCAACTATTAATATTCTGCTTCAATAGGCCATTGTGTTCCATGTACGTTTTAGTAATGAATTACAGGAATTTTTTTGATCCAGGCTTTTGAAGTCACTAACAAACTTTCTCCAAGTGATTCCTAAAAATGATTTTGTACGCGATTTTTAGAAACTATATAATTGTTGTCAGAAGTGCATTGCCAATAGCAGGCATTATTTTAAAGGAAAATAAAACATTTTTCATGAGATAAATGAATATTCAGTTTATGTACAAAGTCTTCTTTATTGTCCTACTTTGATTTCATATTCTTTTAAAGTAAGTAAAATTGAACTATTACATGGAATATCGAATAATCATTTAAAACAACACCGTATTCACTTTAACATTTAATACAAGTATTATCATAGCGAGAAATAAAGCATATAAGAAATTCTTTATCAAATCTTTATTATAGGCAGTGGATACATAATTTTCTGATATAATAGACAATGATAAAAATATTTTTTCTTTAATTATTACTGTGCTAATAATGATAAAACGACTCTGTTTTATTTCCTTTGCCATATACGCTTCAAGTATATTCAGTCTGACACTAAGATGATAAACGGAAGGATTAATTATCAATTTTCTTATGGCTCGGGATAATTTTATCAACTCAGTTTTACTCTGATGATGATAAGAATTGTATTTTTGTTTTGCTTTTAGCTCATTGTAAATAATCTGTCTTTCGATATAAGCGCTATGGTGTAGTCGTATGAAAAGCAGAGTATATAGGCTACAACAGATAGTGTAAGCAGAAGTTATACGCTATAATTGTATTTGAAAACCAGGGGATATATGGAGTTTTATTTTTAAAAAAAACGCAGAAGGTAAATGGCGTATGCCATAGTATATCATCAACCACATACCGGAATGCAACTAAAAAAGGATATATTCCATTTTACTTCATGTATTTATCACTGAAATATTCTGCTTTTGTAGGGTTTTGTGTCCTATATATGCACCAATAAAGAACATAATCATCATGTTTAATCAAAATCTAACGTGTTTATGAAGTTTGAATATGAATAATCGAGTATACATTTTTCTTTTAATTTATTCATTGAATTTCATTATGCTATTTTTTTAAGGTACATTTCACATGAAGTTATTTTATTTTCTATAATACCAGTCTGTTTTATTTTCTATAATACCATAGGCACTTCAAGTACACTCATCCTGACACTAAGATGGTAGATAGAAGGATTAATAAGCTAATTGTGTTGATAAGATTATTCAATCTAAAAGAAATTAACTTTAGTCTATTTTTGGACATGCTATATTTAATAATAACCATTTAGTATATCACAAGATTAATATTAAGAGTAGATAAAACATATTCTTCAATAAATCCTTCTTTCATAGGTAACACGTTGAGTCTTTTCTTATGTAATTAACAATTTGACGAAAAAACTTTTCTTTAATTGTTATTGAATCAATAATGATAAAGCGAGGTTTCTATTTTATTTCCTATAATACCATAGGCACTTCAAGTACATTCATCCTGACACTAAGATGGTAGATAGATGGATTAATAAGCAAATTTCTTATAGAGTGGATAATCTTATCAACACAATTTATGACTCATGACTGAAAGATTAATTCTTTTTTGTTTACTTCTAACTCACTGCAAATAATTTGGCTTAACACAAGACCGATGCAATTAACGAAGGTTATTAATTTTAACTTTGAATATATTTATCACAGCAATATTATGCCTGAATACACTATGAATTACCCTATGCATGTGCCAATAAAGAAAGTGAAGAATATTTTATTGAAATGTAGAGGTTTGCACTGTAAAAAAAAGGGTCGATCTACTAAAAACTTTTTAGTGATCCTTCGAATTACTAAATTTTTTTTAGTAATCTTTCTCGGTTACAAGAAAATTTGTAAGAATTACTAGAAAAAAGCTAGCAACGAATTAATTTAATAGTTTTATATTTTTAATAGCTATTACTAAAACCCAATTGGTGTGACCGTGATAACCTAGTGGTCATAGCACCGATCTCCAGACTGAAAGGTCTTGGGTTCGATTCTAGACACCGGCAAATATGCACTGAGTGTATGCAGTGTAAGTACTTGTTAAATAAAGGGATTATGAAAATCATGTCGTAGCAGTTACATTGGGTAATGATCTCTGAACTTTTCCTGTCCTTTAGAAACATGTCAAAATAGAGCAGGTGGCAATGTTTGGTGCTGCCGTCTGTTGCGGCTTTGCCGAAAATATTTTTCTGCAGATGTCTGTCTTCTTACCTACTGGATGCAGCTGAAAGGAAGCTGCTGCTCTTCGGGCAAACGTAATGTTTACTAAAAATAGTTTTGGAGCTGTTACTAAAATTAGCTTGGTGGCTCATACTAAAAAGTTTTAAGTTAGTTATACAAAAAATTCTTTTGTTCAGTTTACAAAAGAAATGTTTGTTTCACTTGCAAAAAAAAAAAAAAAAAAAAAAAAAAGTTTGGAATGGTTACTAAAAAATTCTGTGGAATACAAATTTACTAAAAAAATTTTAATAACCTCTTGAATTTTTTTTTTTTTTTTTTTTTTTTTTTTTTTTTTTTTTTTTTACAGTGTGGGAGCTTAATTTAAGGTATACAACACACTATACTATTTCTACCTAGATTTTATTATTGTACAAGTTTTCATCAAAGAAGTAACAATTTATAGAATTTGATGTATTTATTTTTATCGTTACAAGATGTAGGACATTTCAGAAAAGAATTTCTTAGCATATGGATGAGTAAAAAATTTTTTATCAATTTAATTTTATTAAATCTATAACTAAAAAATAAATATCTTAAACTTGAATGAACTTTGATCGTTATTTATACCTTAGCTCAAAAATATGAATAGTTGGAAACATCAAAGTACCATCTACCGGTGACATTTTAAACTAAAACAAGGAAGCCTATATTAAAGACGTTATAGTTCATCCTACACTGAATCTATTACCAATATAAACTCAATTTCACTCTTTACTTTTTATTGAATTCTTAAAAACGTTCAGTACACCTTAAGCACCCTTCGTTTAATAATACCCATTTGGCATATTACAAAATTAGTATTAAGAGGAAATAAAACACATTTTTCAATAAATTCTACTTTCATAGGCAACACATAGTCTTTTCTAATGTAATTGGCAATTTGACAAAATAATTTTTATTTAATCATTATTAAGTAAATAATGACAAAACGATGTTTCTATTTTATTTACTATAATACCATGCACACGTCAATTATATTTAGCCTGACACTGAGAGTGTAGACAGAAGGATTAATAAGCAAGTTTCTTATGGCTTGTATAATATTATCAAGCTAAGTTTGTGACGGATGATTGAAAGGATTAATACTTTTGTTTGACTTTTAACTCACTGCAAATAATTTGTTTTCCGATAAGACCAATGCAATGAACAAGGGTTATTATTTTTAACTTTCATTATATTTATCGTTGCAATATTCTGTCTTTATAGGGTTATTTTCCTATGCATGTGCCAATAAAGAAAGTGAAGAATATTTTATTGAAATTTAGGGGTTATGGAGCACAATTTAACGTAAGCAAAATACTATACGTTTTCCACTTAATTTAATAATTGTATAAGTTTTCATCAAAGAAGTAACTATTTATAGAATTTGATGTATTTATTTTATTGTTATAAGGTGTAGGACATTTCAAAAAAGAATTCGTTAGTATATCGTGTTTGATAAAATGCTATTTAATTTTATACTGGGGGTGTCGCCTAGCAACCAAAATGTACCAAATTATATCAAAATGTAAAAAGTTTTCTGCGCAAACGATAGATTGTGACTGAAATACATTATATATTTATTTCTACAGCTTTTACCTAAGCTGTGTGAAAAAATATTCTTTTTGTTTTTCAGTTGTAATTCAGATGTTTTTTTTTTTTTGAGAATATGAGTTAAAAAAGTATGGTTTATAAATGAATTGTTTTAATAATTATCTGTGTTCAAAAAGAAGTGAGATGTGTTTTGTTTAGTGAAATTAAACTGTTTTTTAAACAAGTGATGACTTTAATTTTTGAGTTGAGTGAAAAATAATAAATTCGAATAATTGGATATTCATATGGTCCGTCTTCTACGGAGATAAGTCAGCGAGTTGTTATTCTACGTCACTGACTGAAGGATAACTGATGAATTTTTTGTGCTGTTTTGCTATTTCTTCGATGTTAGAATAATCTTTTAAAGAGTCAAGAAGGGTATGTGCACCCAGTTAATTTTTATTCGTTAAAAATGAGTATGAAAGAATTAAAAGCGAAAAGGAAAATATGCAAAACAAATTTGACAAAACTAAAAGAAAAATTATTGAATTCTGAGCTAGAATTAAATGAATTAATTCTAATAAAGGAGAACCGGAATAAGTTAGAGCAAAATTTTTCTGAGTTATTTGAGTCTATTTATAAAATAAGTAAAGAAGATGAAATTGAGGATTTTATTAAGGAAAACGAGGAAATTAATGAAATATTAGAAATAATGGAATTCGAACTTAGCAAAAAGTTATCAAAAATGAAATTGCAAACTGTTAATTTAGAAAACATCTCAAAGGCTTAAAATAACATAAAATTGCCGAAGTTAACTCTTCCTGTATTTACGGGTAATTTGCATGAGTGGCTTTATTTTAGGGATATATTTAAGGCTACTGTAAATGAAAATTCAAATTTGTCAGGGGCAATGAAATTGTAATATTTGAAGTCTTCATTGAGAGGATATGCGTATCGTATAATTCATTCTATTTCAATCGTGGATTCTAATTATGAAGTTGCACGGTCGCTTTTGGAAGAACGGTTTTCAAATTCGAGAGAACAAGTTTACGCGCATTTAAAACGTTTTTTAAATATTCCTGTTATTCAGAATGAGTCCCCAGCAGCATTAGGTCGTTAGAGATTTTAGAACAAAAAGTCGAGGAGTTTTCTACTACTCTGCTTGCTTTTATTTTGGCTCAAAAATTAGACGTAAATGCAAAAATGTGGTGGGAAAGACATCTTAAGCGGGATAATTTACCGAGTTGAACTGAATTACAAGCATTCTCGAGAGGCCACGCGCGTACACTAAGTGCATCCAAACAAGTAAATACAAAACGAAATTTTCAAAACGAAAGCCAAACAAAGCATAGCTTTTCAAAGGTAACTTCCATGGTTGCGAGTTTAAATGAGAAAAATATGCTCAAATGTGTTGTATGTAACCAGGAATATCACAGCGTTTTTAAATGTCCCAAATTTCAAAAATTTAATGTGCAGGAAAGAATAGAATTTGTTAAAAAACATAATTTGTGCTTCAATTGTCTTTTAGAATCCCACTGCGTCAAAAAATGTAACTCAACATTTTCGTGCTCAAAAAGCCATGTTCGATTGTTTATATGAGAGATAAATTCGGAAATAAAGTTCCGGTACGTGCTTTATTGGACAATGGTTCAATGAGCAATTTTTTAACATTGCAGTTAGTTGAAAGATTAGGAATTCGAAAAGAAAAAAGTAATGTTTCGGTATCGTGTTTAAATGGATCCTCTGTAGTGGTAAAAAATAAAACTACTGCCTTGAACAGTAATAATTTGGGAGATTATAGCCGGGAGTTATATTTCCTTATCATATCAAAGATTTCGCAAATTATGCCCTCGATGTATATTAATATTTCAGAGCTAGGCCTTCCAGAACCTATTATTCTTGCTGATCCTGAATTTAATAGGCCATGGAAAATAGATCTTCTGCTAGGAGCTGAAGTATTTCTAGAATTGATAAAGGTGGGTCGTACGAAGTTACCAAATTCTAAATTAATACTGCAAAATACGGTGTTCGGTTGCATAGTAAGGGGAAGTGTTTACGATTGTAACGATCAGGAACAAATACATTGAGGGTTAATTGCTGAAACAGATTTAAATTTCGAAATGAAAAAAATTTGTGAAATTGAAAAAATAGAAGAAAGTACACGATTGAGAAATACAGAAGAATTAGCATGCGACACCCACTTTATAAACACACATCAGAGAGACATAACAGGCAAATTCATAGTACAAATGCCGTTGAAAAAGGATCCTAGTTCATTGGGAGAATCAAAGCAATTTGCGGAAAATAGATTAAATTCACTTTGGAATAGGCTAGTCAAAAATCCAAATCTGTTAGAGTTATATTACGCATTTATGTCAGAGTATAGAGAGTTAGGCCATACGGAGGAAGTAGAGAAAACAAATGAGTCAATACATGCGAATTGTCTACCTCACCATGCTGTTTATCGCCCAGATAAAAGTTCTACAAAATTGAGAGTTGTCTTTAATGGTTCCCATGCAACTTCATCAGGAGAATTCCTAACTTCCATACAGCTGAATGGAGGTGTCATTCAAGATGATTTGTTTAGCATAATACTTAGATTTCGTACACACCGCTATGCATTTACAGCAGATGTAAAAATGATGTATCGCATGATACTTATCGATAAAAGTCAACGTGATTTACAGCGTATAGTTTGGAAAAATACTGTAAATGGTGAGGTGAAATATTACAGACTATGTACAGTCACATATGGCACAACTAGTGCCCCTTATTTAGCTATGCACTGCCTTAAAATAGATAGTGAATCTCAATTTCCGTATGCTTCTGGTGTGGTGCAGTCAGACTTTTATATGGGCGATGTTCTGACTGGAGCAGCTGACTTAAAATCGGCTAAGAGATTGCAAATTGAGCTTATTCAACTATTAAATACGTGCGGCATGAACTTACATAAATGGTTTAATAACCATCGAGAATTAATGGAGCCAGCCTTTAAAAATGAGAATTACACTTTTGAAAATATGAGTGAAACTAAGGCACTAGCACTTTGTTGGAAGGCCAATGATGATACGTTTACTTTTAGTGTATCGTTCAGTGAGCAACCCAAGGTAACTTAAAGAAGTGTGCTGTCAAATATTGCTCGCATTTTCGACCCCTTGGGTCTACTAGGTCCAGTTGTGACGAGAGCAAAAATTTTCCTACAAAGACTGTGGAGATTGCAAATTGGTTGGGATGAAAATCTCCCTACAGCTGAGCTTGATGATTGGTTGGAGTTCCTAGAATCATTAAGAGCCATCAACAATATAAGTGCTGTTAGATAAATTTTTACAAATAATCCAGTGCAAATTAAAATTTGTGGCTTTTCAGGTGCTTCGGAGAAAGCCTACAAAGTGGCATTGTATATTGTGTCTTCAAATTCTTCAGGAGAGCAAATTTCTCAGTTGCTTTGCAGTAAAAGTCAAGTTACACCAATCAAAACAATCACTATTCCTCGACTGGAGTTCTGTGGTGCAGTTTTATTAGTCAAATTAATGAATAAGGCTGCCAAAACCTTAAAAGTTCCTAAAAAAGGTGTCTACTATTATTCGGATAGTACTATAGTATTATGTTGGATTCGAAAACAGCCGTGTGACTTAAAAACCTTTATGGCATCACGTGTGTCTGCAATTCAGAATCTTTCTGATATCAGCCATTGGGGATATGTGGCTTCTGCTGACAATCCTGCTGATCTTGTGCCACGATCGAGACAAACTTCTCCAGAGTAGCTTATGGTGGAAAGGTCCATTAATCCTAACCCAACAAACAGAACCTTCTTCAAATACTGTCGAACTTGAGCAAAATGATAAGGATCTATATATAAGTGAACTGTAGTATTTCTCTAATTTATTCACGCGCGCGTGTTTCGTTTCTAATTATCACTCCATTGATGAAGGAAACGCTATTTTGAAAGAAAAGAATTTATACCAGCCGCATGGCAACAACAACTGCATAGCAACAAACGATGTTATCTTTACCTTTTCATTATTCTTTTTCTTGATGCATTATTTTTTGTGAGTGTTGTGAAATGTATTATTAAATGTTTATGTGGTTGTTTTAAACGCGTTAATTATTCAATAATACGCAAACATCCACTAAAATGGTGACCTATGGACTAACGCAAATTAAAAGAATCCCGTAATGAGTGAGTAAAATTTCGTTTTATTTTTAAAAAAAATGTCAGATGTTAACGCAGTTTGTATACCACCATATAACTTTAACGATGTTAGTTTGTGGTTCGACATGTGTGAACATTCATTTGAATTAGCGAATCCTAAGCCAATAACAGAAAGTTGCACAAAATTTAATTATATTTCGGCTAATTTACCTCCAGATGCCGCATCTATTGTACGAGATTTAATTATCAAACCATCAGATACTACACCATATGAGGATTTAAAAACTGAATTAATTAAACGAACAAGCGATTCTTCACAATCTGAAATACGAAAATTATTGTTGGGGGAACAACTTGGTGATCGTAAACCTAGTGATCTTTTAAGAGTTATGCAAAGAAGAGCAGAATCCCACAATGTATCTGACGAATTGATGTTGGAATTATTTCTTTCGCATTTACCGTCATATGTACAAAGCATTTTAGCCGCTATTTCGCCATTGACACTTTATAAAGCATCCGAAGTTGCGGATCGAATATTAGAATATAATCCCACTGCAGTAAATGCTGTTTCAATAGAACCAAATATTAATTCTAAAATTTTAAATGAAATTAAAAAGCTTAATGATCGAATTAATCAGGTAGAGTTACGCAGGTCACGCAGCCCTTTTCGTCGACGTTCATTTGGAAGAAAACGTAGCGTTTCAAAAGATTCCAAAGGACAATGTTGGTACCACGAAAAATTTGGCGAAAATGCCAAGAAATGCTCTGAACATTGTTCATTTTCAAAAAACACAGACGGCGAGGTGTAACGGCGACAACCACCTTGCATAAAATATCTCGTCGCCTCTTTTTAAAAGATAAAAAGACAAACATAAATTATGTATGCGACACAGGTTCGGACATAAGCATTATTCCAGCATCATTTGCCCAGAAGAAAAAAACCCCTTTTATGACTCTTTCTGCAGCGAATACTTCAAAAATCAATGTATATGGAGAAAAGCTTCTGACGCTTGATTTTAATCTACGAAAAACTTTTCGCTTCCCTTTTTTAATAGGTGACGTCAGCACTCCAATTATTGGTGCAGATTTCCTATATCATTTTAATCTAATTCCAGAACTTCGAAATAAAAAGCTGGTGGATAATGTTACAAATTTAGCCACTCCAGGTCACCTATATACAGCATCTGTTCATTCCATCAAAACGGTTTCGGGAAACAGTATTTATCATAAATTACTGCTTCAATTCCCTGATATAACCAAACCTCCTCGTGCTGATCAACCAATAAAGCATTCTGTATACCACCACAGAGAAACTACCGGATCTCCTGTACATGCCAAACCAAGAAGATTAGCTCCAGATAGATTAAAAATAGCCAAATCTGAATTTCAACAAATGCTTGATCTTGGTCACATACGGCCATCGAAAAGTAATTATGCCTCACCACTTTATATGGTTCAAAAAAAGATACTACTGATTGGAGACCTGTCGGTGATTACAGAGCACTTAATGCACAAACAATAAAAGATAATTATACTATTCCAAATATTTTGGATTTTACTTCAAATCTTCACGGTACCAAAATATATTCCCATCTTGATCTCATAAAGGCTTATCATCAAATACCAATTCATCCAGATGATGTACATAAAAGTGCCATTATCACACCCTTCGGTTTATTTGAAAGTACCAGAATGCAATTTGGACTTTGCAATGCAGCTGCTACATTTCAACGATTCATGGATCAAATTACACGAGATCTTCCATTTGTTTATGTATTTGTTGATGACATCCTGATAGCATCTCGTACAGAAAAAGAACATCTTGAGCATCTAAGAATAATATTTCAACGTTTACAAGAATACGGATTAAGCTTAAAACCTTCAAAATGCACTTTCGGCGTATCATCAATAGAATTTCTAGGTTTTAAGGTATCTGAATTTGGCATTGAGCCCCTACCAGATCGTGTAGATTGCATTTTAAAATTTCCCCAACCTACTACCCTTACACAATTAAGACGTTTCTTAGGGTTATTTAATTATTACCGTCGATGTATCCCAAAAGCTGCTCACATATTGGCTCCATTAAATAAATTTTTGGAAGGAATAAAAAATTCTAAAAAGTCTAAAAGACGCTCTGAAAACAATTCACATGACTCAATACAATGGACAGAGGAGGCTGAACATGCTTTTAATGACGCCAAACAAGCTTTAGCTAATTCAACTCTCCTACGACATCCTATTCCTGGAGCAAAGTTAAGTCTTTGGGTTGATGCAAGCGACAAAGCCGTTGGCGGTTCTCTTATGCAGCTTAATGAAAAGCATTGGGAACCCATTGCCTTTTTATCAGTCAAGCTTTCAAAAAGTCAGCAAAAATGGTCTACATATGACAGAGAGCTACTGGCAATATATACATCAGTAAAGCGCTTTCGACACATGCTCGAAGGAAGGTGCTTTATCATATACACAGATCAAAAGCCTCTCATATACGCCTTCAAGCAAAATCCAGATAAATGTAGTCCTCGCCAATGGCGACATTTAGATTACATTTCTCAGTTTAGTACAGATATACGTCACGTAAGCGGCAACGACAACACGGTTGCTGATGCACTATCTCGAATTGAAGTAGATCAAATCTCCAGCTCATTTTTAGACTTTGAAAAGTTTGCAAAAGCTCAAGAAGATGATATAGATCTACGCAACTTGCAAAATGATAGCAAATCTTCTCTTGTATTTAAAAGCATGCCATCTCCAATGTCTGCAACAGAATTGATTTGTGATGTATCAACAGGTTCACCGAGGCCATTCGTACCAGCTACTTTTCGAAGAACGGTATTTGAACATTTCCATAATTTAGCTCATCCAGGAGTTACAGCATCCTTAAATCTTATTGCATCACGATATGTATGGCTCAATATGCAGCAAAATGTAAAAGAATGGGTCAAAAGTTGTAGTGCCTGCCAACGATCAAAAATACACAGACACACCAAAACGCCTCTAGGTACTTTCGCATTACCCGATGCTAGATTTTCACACATTCACATAGATTTGATAGGTCCATTACCTCCATCAGATGGAAATGTATACTGTTTAACAATGATAGATCGATTTACAAGATGGCCAGAAGTGGTACCTTTAAAAGATATAACTGCAGAATCAGTTTGTCGTGCCATTTTTGATGGATGGATATCTAGATTCGGTTGTCCACTCATAATTACAACCGACCAAGGTAGACAATTTGAATCAAATCTGTTCAAAGAAATGACAAAATTTTTGGGTACAAATCGCATACGAACGACATCATTTCATCCTCAAGCAAATGGTTTAGTTGAGCGGTTTCACAGAGTATTAAAGAGCGCCTTAAAAGCTCACGAACATAATAAGTGGACCGAGAGTTTGCCTGCAGTTCTACTTGGGATAAGAGCTGCTGTAAAACCTGATATAAAAGTTTCAAGTGCTGAATTAGTTTATGGAATTCCACTCACACTACCGGCGGAAATGTGCTCAGAAATCCCATCTTTGGTATCCTGTGACAATAATTTCATTCAACAATTGAAAGAAAGAATGAATAGTTTAAAACCTACATTTACATCTACTCACGGGCATTCAAAAATTTTTGTTCATCCTAAATTGAAGGATTGCACGCATGTGTTTCTCCGATTAGATAAAATCCTTCCATCTTTATCTCAACCTTATTCTGGCCCTCATGAAGTTATATCAAGAAATGATAAGAACATAACCATCATTGTAAATGGAAAGAAAAGTTGTGTCTCACTTGACAGAGTTAAACCTGCATTTTTGTTCAATGATTTACCAAATAACGCAAATAATTTTGAAACTAAAAGTGTTCCAGCAGATAGCCAGCCAATAAAATCAGGACCACTAACTACCAGATCAGGTAGACAAGTAAGATTTCCTAAAAGACTAATAACCGAAATAAACTATATTTCATATAATTGACTTTCCTTCATAAATATATTGTATTATTTATATATGTATTATACTTCACATTGTTTTTTTGTTGTATTGTTCCTTCGTCACTGGGGGGATACTCATGTAGTATTTCTCTAATTTATTCTCGCGCGCGTGTTTCGTTTCTAATTATCACTCCATTGATGAAGGAAACGCTATTTTGAAAGAAAATAATTTATACCAGCCGCATGGCAACAACAACTGCATAGCAACAAACGATGTTATCTTTACCTTTTCATTATTCTTTTTCTTGATGCATTATTTTTTGTGAGTGTTGTGAAATGTATTATTAAATGTTTATGTGGTTGTTTTAAACGCGTTAATTATTCAATAATACGCAAACATCCACTAAAGAACTTAAAAATACAGCTTCAAAGACTTTTTTCAGAAACTTCATTTTTAATATCAGACTGTCCATCTTTTATTGACTATTTTTTGCAATTGAGTAATAATTATGCTAAATTAATAAGAATTCTTAGCTATGTTTTCAGGTTCATTCAGAATCTCAAGAAGCCAAAAGAAAGGTGTTCAGGTAAGTTAACATCTGCTGAATTTAAGAAAGCTGAGCAATATTTCATAAAATCTGTGCAAGAAAAAGAGTTCAGTTCTGAATTTACATTGTTATCTAAGGGTAAGGAATTACCAAAAAATATTAAATTACTTTCATTAAATCCTTTCTTGGATAAAAATAATTTAATCAGAGTTGGAGGTCGTCTCCAAAATAGCATGGTAAATTATGCACAAAAGCATCTAACTGTACTGCCATCTAAACACAAATTAATAGAATTAATTTTTGAGTTTTATCACAAAAAATATCTACATATAGGACCACAAAATTTATTTTATTGTATTCGAAGAGAATTTTGGCCCCTAAACGGTAGGGCTATTTGCAGAAAAATAGTACATAAATGTATTACTTGCTTTAGGGCCAGAACTAAATTGTTAGAGCAAATTATGGGCGAGCTCCCTAAAGAAATAATAAATGTAGACTTTGTTTTTAATTGCACAGGAACTGATTTTTGTAGTCCATTTTTGATTAGATATAAAGGTCAACGTAAAGGTATTTTTCATAAAGTTTATGTTTGTATTTTTATTTGAATGGTAACAAAGGCAATGCATTTGGAATTAGTTAGCGATTTAATGTTTGAGGCTTTTATTGCCACATTAAAGAGGTTTTTTGCCAGACGAGGCAAACCACGAAAAATTTTCAGTGATAGCGCAGACAATTTTGTGAAAACTAATGTAGAGCTTAAAAGGAATGAATTGGCAAACAAACCAGATCAGAAACTTACTAATTACTTGTTATCTGAAAGTATTGCTTGGGAATTTATTCCCCGTAGAGCTCCAAATTTTGGTGGTTTATGGGAGTCGGGAGTTAAGTGCTTCAAATACCACTTTAAATGTGTTGTGGGCAACTCTAAATTAACTTATGAAGAAATGTTAACTATAATTGTCCAAATTGAAGGCATCTTAAATTCGCGACCGCTTACTCCCTTGAGTTCAATTATTGATGATATGGAGGTCTTGACCCCTAGACATTTTCTTATTGGACGCCCACTTAATGCCATTGCTGAATCTGACTTGAGTAATATTGAAGATAATAGACTGAACTTATGGCAAAAGACCACTAAATCGGTTCAGACCATCTGGAAAAGGTGGAAAAATAGTTATTTAAGTACACTGCAACAAAGGCATAAATGGGTGAAATCAAAAAACAACCTCAAAATAGGAGATATAGTTGTAATAAAGGAAGATGATCTTCCAGTGTCTAATTGGTTATTGAGGAGAATTGTAGAGGTATTTTTTGGTAACGATAATAGAGTAAGAGTTGTAAACATAAAAACCCCAAATGGGTTATACAAAAGAGCAGTTTCCGAAATTGCTGTATTACCTCTTGAAAATTAATTCAGTTTTTATGAGAAAGTGTACAAAATTGCTTTATTTATTATGTATTATGTAAAATTGTTTAGATATTGGTTTAAATTTAACTTAACTGTGCCTCATTTATATTGTATTTAATTGTATTGTTATTTATATTTTTACAATGGTTGTAATTGCAGTGTTTTATTTTGAAACACCCCTCAGAGGTTTCAAGAGGGGCGGTATGTTTGATAAAATGCTATTTAATTTTATACTGGCGGTGTCGCCTAGCAACCAAATTGTACCAAATTATACCAAAATGCAAAAAGTTTTCTGCGCAAACGATAAATTGTGACTGAAATACATTATCTGTTTATTTCTACAGATTTTACCTAAGCTGTGTCAAAAAATATTCTTTTTTGTGAGTTGTGATTCGAATGTTTTTTGAGAATATGAGTTAAAAAAGTATAGTTTATAAATGAATTGTTTTAATAATTATCTGAGTTTAAAAAGAAGCGAGATGTGTTTTGTTTTGTGAAGTTAAACTGTTTTTTAAACGAGACGTGACTTTAATTTTTGAGTTGAGTGAAAAAAAATAAATTCGAATAATTGGATATTCATATGGATTAATAGAAGATATTTTATTAGTTTAATTTTACTAAATCTATTATTAACTAATAAATATCTTAAACTTGAATGAACTTTGATCTTTATTTGTACCTTAACTCAAATATTTGAATTGTTTTATGTATCACAGTGCCATCTACCGGTGATATTTTTAACTAAAACAAGAAAGCCTATAGTAAAGACATTATAGT
This sequence comes from Maratus speculifer, assembly GCA_964019185.1. NCBI lineage: Eukaryota > Metazoa > Arthropoda > Arachnida > Araneae > Salticidae > Maratus > Maratus speculifer. The sequence continues at coordinate 101,064,803 of OZ025289.1, read as the reverse complement.
TCATCCAATGTTCATACAATGAATCTATTAACGGAAAAAATACAATGTTACTCTTTACTTTTTATTGAATTCTTAAAACCTTCAGTCCATCTTAATTCACCCTGCGTTTAATAATACCCTTTTAGCATATTACAAGATTAGTATTAAGAGGAAATGGAACATATTCTTCGATAAATTGTTCTTTCATAGTCAAAACATAGTCTTTTCTAATGTAATTGACAATTTGACAAACTAATTTTTATTTAATCAATATTAAGTCAATAATGACAAAACGATGTTTCTATTTACTATAATACCATACACACGTCAATTACATTTAACCTGACACTAAGAGGGTAGATAGAAGGATTAATAAGCAAGTTTCTTATGGCATGGATAATCTTGTTTGACTTGTAACTCACTGAAAATAATTTTGCTTCCGATAACACCAATGCAATCAACGAAGGTTATTATTTTTAACTTTCAATATAATCACTGCAATATTCTGTCTGAATAGGATTATTTTCTTATGCATGCGCCAATAAAGAATGGGAACGATATTTAATTGAAGTGTAGGGGTTATGGAGCACAACTTAATATGAACAAAAGACTACGTTTTCCACGTAAATTTATAATTTGTATAATTTTTCATGAAAGAAGTAACAATTTATAGAATTTGACGTATGTCTTTTTATTGTTATAAGATAATAGGGCATTTCAGAAAAGAATGGATGGATTATTAGAAGATATTTTATTAATTTAATTTTACAAAATGTATAATTGTAAAAAATATTTTAAACTTTAATGAACTTTGATCCTTATTTATACGTTATCTCGAGCATTTGAATAATTTGAACCATCACAAATCCATCTGTAGATGATATTTTGAACTAAAATAAATGATCCTATAGTAAAGAAATTCATATAGAATCAATAGAAAATTGATCATCTCATATGAATCTATGACTAGAATAACCGCAATGTTATCGTTTAATTTTTATTGAATACTAAAAACCTTCAATCCACCTTAAGACACCCTGTGTTTAATAATACCCATTTAGTACATACAATATAAGTATTAATAAGAAATAAAACATATTCTTCAATTAATCCTTCTTTCATAGGCAACACATAGAGTTGTTTCTAATACAACTGAGAAAGTGACAAAATAGCTTTTTTTGAATCATTATTAAATCAATAATGACAAAACGATGTTTTCATTTTATTTAGTATAATCCCATACACAGTTCAAGTACATTCAGCTTGACACTAAAGGAGTAGACAGAATGATTAATAAGCAATATTATTATGTCTTGGATAATCTTATCAACACATTTTGCGAATGATGACTGAAAGGATTAATACTTTTGTTTGATTTTTAACTCACAGCAAATAATTTGTCTTGTGATAAGACCAATACAATTAACGAATGTTATTCTTTTTAACTTTGAATATTTTTATCACTGCAATATTCTGTCTGTACAGGTTTTTTTTCCTAAGCATGTGCAAATAAAGAATGTGAAAGATAATTGTTTGAAATTTAGGGGTTAGAGAGCACAATTTAATGTAAACAAAAGCTATATGTTTTACTCATTAACAATTTGTAGAATTTGATGCATTAATTTTATGATTGTAAGATGTAGGAACACACTCAGAAAAGAATTAGTTAATATATGGATTAGTAGAAGATATTTTATTAAATTAATTTTACCAAATCTATAATTAATACACATAAATATTTTAAAACTTATATGAAATTTGATCGTTATTTATAACGATAGCTCGAACATTTGATTAGTTTGAAACATCACAACCACAGCTAGCACAGATATTTTGAACTAAATCAAGGGAACCTATAGTAAAGAAATTACGGATCATCCCATATGAATCTATTACCAGAATAACCTCAATGTTACCGTTTAGTTTTTATTTAATTCTAAAAACGTTCAGTCCATCTTAAGACATTATGTGTTTAATAATACTCATTAAGTATATTACAACATTAGTATTAATAAGAACTAAAACATTTTCTTCAATAAAACCTTCTTTCATAAGTAACACATAGAGTCTTTTCTAATGTAATTGACGATGCGACAAAATGACTTTTCTTTAATCATTATTAAGTCAATAAGTTAAGAGGAAACGATGTTTCTGTTTTATTTATTATAATACCATACACACTTCAATTACTCTCACCTGACACTAAAAAGATACATGGAAGGATTAATTAGTAAGTTTCTTATGGCTTGCATAATCTTATCAACACAATATCTAACTGATGACTGATAGGTTTAATACTTTTATTTGACTTTTAACTCACTGCAAATAATTTGGCTTCCAATAACACAATTGCAATTAATGAAGGTTATTATTTTTAACTTTGGATATCTTTACCACTGCAATATTCTGACTGAATGGGTTTTTTCCTATGCATGTGCAAATGAAGAATATGAAATATATTTTATTGAAATTTAGGGTTTAGGGAGTACAACTTAATAAAAGCAAATGACTATACATTTTATACCTCAATTTAATAATTGTTTCTTTTTTCATAAAATAAGTAACAACTTATAGAATTTGATATACTTATTTTTAAGGTTATAAGATATAGGTTATTTTAGAAAAGAATTTTTTAGTATGGGGATTATTAGAAAATAATTTGTTAATTTAATTTTACTAAATATACAATTAAAAAATAAATATTTTAAAACTTGAATGATATTTGATAATTATTTATACGTTAGCTCGAACATTCGAATAGTTTGAAACATCACAGACGCATCTATCGGTGATATTTTGAACTAAAACAAGGGAGCTTGTAGAAAAGAAATTACGGATCATCCAATATTAACCTATTACAGGACTAACCCCAATGCTACCGTTTACTTTTTATTGAATCCTAAAAATGTTCAGTCCATTTTAAGACATCCCATACGTTTAATAGTAATCTTTTAGTATATTACAACATTAGTATTAAGAGGAAATGAAACATATTCTTCAAAAAATCTTTCTTTTATAGTCAACAGATAGTGTTTTCTAATGTAATTGAAAATGTTACAAAATAAATTATCTTAAAGCAATATTAAGTCAATAATGACAAAACGACATTTCTATTTTATTTACTCTAATACCAAACACACTTCAAGTATACTCAGCCTGAAACTAAGAGGGTAGATAGAAAGATTAATAAGCAAGTTTCTTATGTTCTAGGTAATCTTATCAACATAATTTTTGACGAATAACTTAAAGGATTAATACTTTTGGGTCAATCCATTTCAAGTGGTCCAGCACTGGTCGCTCGACCATTTTTAAAAAATCTGAAATTTTTTGTACAACAACCCTAACATGATGAAAGTTCAAAATGACCGTTATTTTAATTTTACTATTTTTTGTTTGTGCATGGGGGCCATCTTTGTTTCATCGTGTGCAGCGATTTTCTCAGATACTAGGAAACACAAAATTGTAAATATCTCGTCTTTTATTTTGCCAATTGAAATGGGGTTTGCAGCATTTTGTTCAGAATAAAATAGGCTAAATGTATGGTGGTAGAATAATTTTGGAAAATAAATTTTTACAGGTGAAAGTTTAGCAGAAAATTTAAGATTTTTTCCAAAATCTATCCGTTTGCAAGAGGAAATTTTTTATGCAAGGAAAACTGTCAACCTTACACAATTTTTTCTACCAATAGGTCAAAAGTGTGTGTACTCATACACCTAGTCCTAGATCTGGGAGTTAATTTCTCTTTGCGAAAAAAATTCCGAAATTCTTCTAAAATTTCAAAAATCGCACTTTTTAGGGTTTGATATCTCTGGTGGGGCACGAGATAAAAATTTGAAATTCTGCCCTTTGATAGTATTGTGTACTAGTGTTATGTACAAAAAATTTCAAGAAGGAGATTTGACTACAAGCTGAGATATGACATGGACAATATGTGAAAAATAATATTGTCAAACTATTGTAACCTACTATGTATTTGTTCCACAAGACTGTCAACCTTACACAATTTTTTCAACAAATAGGTCAAAAGTGCGTGTACTCATACACCAAGTCCCAGATCTGGAAGTTGATTTCTCTTTGCGAAAAAAATTCCGAAATTCGTCAAAAATTTCAAAAATCGCACTTTTTAGGCTTTGATATCTCTGGTGGAGCACGAGATAAAAATCTGAAATTCTGGCCTTTAGTAGTATTGTGTAGTAGTGTTATGTACAAAAAATTTTAAGAAGGAGATTTGACTACAAGCTGAGATATGACACGGACAATATGTGAAAACAATACTGCCAAACTATTGTAATCTTCTATGTAATTGTTCATACCTCCAAAATTTTAAATTAATTATTTATGGTACAAAGTTAAATGTTAATTACAAATATCTTCTTCAAATGCGTCTGTGTGATTTAAACAATTCAGAATGTATATTAAGCCAATACACTATTTGTCCAGAGGAACAAACCTACTACAAATACTATTGCAACAATTTTACTCGGTACACATTTCAGGAAAAGTAAATTTCAGACAATGGGTTGCAACTGATCGAGTTGACATGGTTTCAATTATTAAATTTAGAGAATTTCATTCAAGTTAACAAGGGATGACAAGACTTGGGTGCCTTCAAATAAAATTTTGAGAAAGAACAGTCATATGGACTGACAACAGTAACTGGTCGAACTCATAACATCTCTCGTAAATAGTGTTAAGCTCTTTGTTGAGCATATATAGTATCTTTGTAAATTAAACATTTATTATTAAACTGTTTTGAAAAAACGATATTTTCTGTGTAAATATTGTAATAAATGAGACTAATCTCATTTCTCCTAATGTACTCATAATAGCATTTCTTAAAATTTTTAATCACCGTATCTCAGCTTATAGTCAAATCTCCTTCTTGAAATTTTTTGTAGATAACACTACTACACAATACTATCAAAGGTCAGAATTTCAGATTTTTATCTCGTGCTCCAACAGAGATATCAAATCCTAAAAAGTGCGATTTTTGAAATTTTGGACGAATTTCGGAATTTTTTTCTCAAAGAGAAATCAACTCCCAGATCTGGGACTTGGTGTATTAGTACACGCACTTTTGACCTATTTGTAGAAAAAATTGTGTAAGTTTGACAGTCTTGTTGAACAATTACATAGTAGGTTAGAATAGTTTGGCAGTATTGTTTTCACATATTCTCCATGTCATATATCCGCTTGTAGTCAAATCTCCTTCTTAAAATTTTTTGTACATAACACTACTACACAATACTATCAAAGGCCAGAATTTCAAATTTTTATCTCGTGCCCCACCAGAGATATCAAAGCGTAAAAAGTGCGATTTTTGAAATTTTTGAAGAATTTTGGAATTTTTTTCGCAAAGAGAAATTAACTCCCAGATCTGGGACTTGGTGTATGCGTACACACACTTCTGACCTATTTGTAAAAAAAATTGTGTAAGGTTGACCGTTTTCCTTGCATAAAAAATTTCCTCTTGCAAATGGATAGATTTTGGAAAAAATCTTAAATTTTGTGTTAAAATTTTACCTGTAAAAATTTATTTTTCAAAATTATTCTACCACCATACATTTAGCCTATTTCATTCTGAACAAAATGCTGCAAACCCCATTTCAATTGGTAAAATAGAAGACGAGATATTTACAATTTTGTGTATCCTAGTATCTGAGAAAATGGCTGAACACGATGAAATAAAGATGGCCGCCATGCACAAACAAAAAATAGTAAAATTAAAATAACGGTCATTTTGAACTTACGTCATGTTAGGATTGTTGTACAAAAAATTTCAGATTTTTTAAAAATGGTCGAGCGACCAAAATAATATTTTCTGGACCACTTGAAATGGATTGACCCTTTTATTTGAATTTTAACTCACTGCAAATAATTTGGCTTGTGATAAGACCAATACAATTAACGAAAGTTAATTTTGTTAACTTTGAATACATATATCGCTGGCAATCTGTTTTCCTATGTATGCACCAAAAAAGAATTTGAAGAATATTTTACATTGAAATGTAGGCCTTTGAGAGCAGAGATTAATATGACAGGAATGAGATTCCCAATTTGTTTGCACACCAGTATAATTTTAGAAAATATGTTGTTCTGTTAAATCGCAAAAGTGTTCTGATTAAATAAAATAACATTTTCTCTAAGATTATACTGATGTTCAAAAAGTCGGAAATCTCATCCCGGATATGAACAAAAGACTGTACGTTTTCAACTTAAATTTAATAGTTGTATTATTCTTCAAGTAAGAAGTAACAATTTATGGAATTTGATATATTTCTTTTTATGTTTATAAGATGTAGGACATCTCACAAAAGGATTTATTAGTATATGGATTAGTAGAATCTATTTTATTAATTTAATTTTACTAAATGTATAATTAACAAATGAATATTTAAAAACTTGAATGAACTTTGATTGTTATTTATACGTTAGCTCGAACATCTGAATAGTTTGAAACATCACAGTCCCATTTATCGGTGATACTTTGAACTAAATCAAGGCAGTTCTTTCTAAAGAAATTATGGATCATCCCAAATGAATCTATTACCGGAATAACCTCAATGATACCGTTTACTTTTTATTAAATTCTAAAAATGTTCTGTCCATTTTGAGACACCCTGTGTTTAATAATACTTATTTAGAGCATTACAACATTAGTATTAAATGGAAATAAAACATATTATTTAACAAAGCCTTTATTTCAAAGACAACACATTTAGTCTTTTCTAATCTAATTGACAATGCGATGAAATAACTTTTCTTTAATCATTATTAAGTCAATAATGGCAAAATGATTTTATTATTCTATTTACTACAATATAATACACACTTCAATTACACTTCGCCTCACTAAGAGGGTAGATAGAAGGATTAATTAGCAAATTTCTTTTTGCTTCGATAATCTTATCAGAACAATTTATGACTGATGACTAAAAGGATTAGGGGCTGTGTATATATAACATTATCATTTTAAGGGGGGGGGAAGGGACTGAGTCTGACATATGGTATCGTAAGATCTGACACATGGTATCGTAATCTCTAGGGGGAGGTTTGTCTTGTTATCGATATCATTTTTAATTAAAAAATTTTTTTTTAATCTGTTACAAGTTTTTTGGTTAAAAAATGCATGTTTTTTCTTTTTCTATTTTTTCCTAATTTTTTGTGCTTGTTAACAATTTTTCTGAAAATTCAAAGTTATTAATAAAATTACTAAATTATTATAAAATTATTTTATTTTAAAATGTAAAATACCCAACGTTTGACATTACTATTCTTCTTTTTATGTGTATACAAATGTAATCACGGTTCGAGAAACCATATCTGAAAGGAAGCTTTAATAAATAAAACAGACGGAGAAGGGGCAAGTGCAACAAGACTTTATTATCGTTAAATGCATTATGTAAGAAAATGCTATTGTAAAATATTTTTGAATAGTAGCTATTTAAGTGTTATTTGATATAAAGCCTTAGTTTGATTTGATTCAATAAAGCATGCGATAAATAAATGTAATTAGTTTTATGTATCACACCAAATATTCTATAAATCAAAAATTTTTTACAGTTTGATTAACGATATTAATACTGGAGGGGGAATCAAAAGATAGTGAGTGGGTAAAAAATTAAGAAAAAGTCGATAATATTATGTTTATACAGACCCTTAGTGCATTTGTTCGACTTTTAATTGACTGCAAATAGTTTGGCTTCTGAAAAAACTAATGCTATTAACGAAGGTTATTACTTTAAACTTTGACTATATTTATCACATATTCTGTCTGAATAAGGTTATTGTTTTATGCAAGTGCCAATAAAGAATGGGAAGGATGTTTTATTGAAATGTGGAGGTTAGGAAGCACAACTTAATACGAACAAAAGACTATATGTTTTCCACTTAAGTTTAATTATTGTATGATGCTTCATGAAAGAAGTAATAATTTATAGAATTTGTTGTATTTCTTTCTATGGTTATAAGATGTATGATATTTCAGAAAAGAATTTATTAGTATATGGTTCAGTAGAAAATAATTTATTAATTTAATTTTACTAAATTTATAATTAACAAATAAATATTTAAAACCTGAATAAACTTTGATCTTTATTTATACTTTTGTTCGAGTATTTGAATAGTTTGAATCAATACAGTCCTATCTATTGGTGATATTTTGAGCTAAAACAAGGGAACTTTTAGAAAAGAAATTACGGATCATCCTATATGAATCTATTACCGGAATAACCTCAATTTTACTCTTTATTTTTTATTGAATTCTAAAAACGTTCAGTCCATCTTAAGACGCGTTGTGTTTAATAACATCTATTTAATATATTACAACATTAGCATTGCGAGGAAATATAACAATTTTTTAATAAATCCTTCTTTTACAGGCAGCACATAGCCTTTTCTAATGTAATTGACAATGTGTCAAAATAACTTTTCTGTAATCTTTATTAAGTCAATAATGACAAAACGATCATTCTATTTTATTTACCATAATAACATACACATTTCAAGCACACTCAACCTGACACAAAGATGATAATAGAAGGATTAATATGCAAGTTTCTTATGGCTTGGATAATCTCATCAATTTAATATGTGATTGTTGATAGCAAGGATTGATAATTTTGTTTGACTTTTAATTCATTGCAAGTAATTCGGTTTATGATAAGACCAACGCAATTAACGAAGGTTATTATTTTTAACTTTGAATATATTTATCACAGCAATATTCTGTGTGAAAAGTGCTATTTTTCTATGCATGTGCCGATAAAGAATGTGAAGGATATTTTATTGAATTGTAAGGTTTATGGAGTACAACTTAATATGAACAAAAGAATGAATGTTTTGCAGCTAAATTTAATAATTGTTTAAGTCTTCATCAAAGAAGTAACAATTTATAGTATTTGATATATTTATTTTTATGATTATCAGATGAAGGACATTTAAGAAAAGATTTTGACAGTATATTGATTAGTAGAAGATGTTTCATTAGTTTAATTTTACTAAATATACAATTAAGAAATAACGTTTTAAAACTTGAATGAACTCTTTGATCCCTAGCTATACGTTAGCTGGAGCATTTGCACAATTTGAAACATCATAGTCAAATCAATCGGTGGTATTTTGAACTAAAACAAGGGAGCCTGTAGTAAAGAAATTACGGATCATTGCATATAAATCAATTACCGGAATAACCTCAATGTTACAATTTACTTTTCATTAAATTTTAAAAACGTCCAGTTTGTCTTAAGACACCCTGTGTTAAATAATACCCATTTAGGGCATTACAACATTAGTATTAAGAGGAAATAAAACGTATTCTTCAATAAATCCTTTTTTCATTAACAATGCATAGAAACATTGGCGTTGCTAGAATGGGTGACACCTGGGGCGTCACCCATTCTGGTAAATGGTGCCACCCCCATTTACCAGGGTGCAATCCACCGCCCCATCTGTCATATTTTTACAATCACATTTCAACATTTTTACAACAAATACCAATCTTTATTTACTTTTTGTCCTCTTACTTAAAAAAACCACAGCAACAACTTGTCACTCAACTCATAATCCGCATAAGTCAATGCGGTGTCTATATGTAGAAGATAAGTCGCCTGCTTTCTCTACCCATTCGTTGGACAGGTTGGTTTTTGTTCTCATTAATCATTTGTCAAAATTTCACATTCTCAAAGAAAAAAAAAATTAAATCTGTTGCGAATTTTCATTTTATTTCAAAATTTTTTTTCCAAAATCTTACACACACACACACATGTATATATGATTTGCAAAAAAGATTGGGTGACACCCGGGGCCGACCGCCCCCTCCACCCCCCCGCTTGCTACGCCACTGCATAGAAAGTTTTCTATTGTAATTGGCAATGTGACAAAATAACTTTTCTTTAATCATTATTAAGTCAATATTGAAAAAATCATGTTTCTCTTATTTATACTATATGATATCATATTCACTTCAATTACACTTAGCCTGACACTAACAGGGTAAATAGAATGATTAAATAGAAACTTTGATATGGCTTGCATAATCTTATGAACTTAGTTTGTGACTGATGACTGAAAGAATTGATACATTTCTTCGACTTTTAACTAACTCCAACTAATTTGGCTTCCGATAAGACCAATGCAATTAATGAAGGTTATTACTTTTTACTTTAAATATAATAACCACAGTAATATTCTGCTTGAATAAGGTTTTTTATGCGTGTACCAAAAAGAAAGTGAAGGTTTTTTTTATCGAAATGTATGAATTCGTGAGCGTAACTTAATATGTACAAATGACTATGTATTTCTCCTTTCATTTATTTTCTAAATTTAATTATACTGTTTTTATTATGGCTTCACTTGATATAAAAATGAAGAATTGTTCCTCAAAGAAGCAAAGAATTTATAGAATTTGACGTATGTATTTTAATAGTTATAAAATGTAGGGCATTTTAGAAAAGAATTTTTAATATATGGATTAATAGACATTTATGGATTAGTAGATTCCTATTATAAAATTGTATACAGACGAAGTTAGTGTTTAGAATGTTGTGAAATTTTGTGGAGGAAATAATAAATGTATGAGAATTTATGAAGATATAAATCTTCTTAAACATACTATAATAAACTTAAATTCGCTAGGCCTTTCAAAGGAACTGAGTCTTTCTTTTTTAGGAGAAAAAAAGACATGCGTCTTCTATGAAAGCAGCAGAACGACTGACGCATTGTATAAGCATGTCTTCTTTTTGCCTCACGAAGAAGAACACAGTTCTTTCGAAATGTCTAACGAATTTAAGTTTTTTGTTGCATGTTTGAGAAGGTTTTATCTCTTCATATTAATTCACACCAGTTTCAACTTATTATATGGGAATTTTTTCGAGCTAAAAAAAAAATAGTTCAAAGAGCCAGACAGCGTTTTTTAACGAATTACACATTTAGCATACATTTACGATAGATTACAGTTTTGATTACAACCAAACATGTTCCACATCACTGTTATCATTTTCAGATACCATCTAGAAACGTAAGATAGCATGGTCTATAGTTTACCGCAGTGTGTTCTGGGAAATTCGGAGAGCATACAGTGAAATGATGTAATTAAGATCAGGTAAACTTAATAAATAGAATTTCTAAACTGTCATAAATGTCTGCTAAATGTGTAATTCCTTAAAAATGACTCAGTTAGTGAAAGTCTAAGATGATTTTCTTTTCTTTGTCTTAAACAAATTTTCATGTCTTTATTATGTCTTTCACAACATTTCTCAATTTTATGAACAATAGTTCCTTCTATAGACAATTTTAATGGAATATTAAAATTAAATAAACATATGCTTCAATAAATCCTTCTTTCATAGGCAATACATACAGCCCTTTCAAATGCAATTGACTATTTGGTAAAATAACTTTTCTTTAATTATTATTGAGTCAATAATGACAAAATGACATTTCTATTTTATTTCCTGCACCATACACACTTCAAGCACTCTCAGCCTGACACTAAGAGGGTACATAGAAGGTTTAATTAGCAAGTTTCTTATAGCATGGATAATCCTATGAACTTAGTTTGTGACTGATGACTGGTAGGATTAATACTTCTCTTTGACTACTAATTCACTGAAAATAATTTGGCTTAACATAAGACCAATGAAATTAACGAAAGTTATTACTTTAAACTTTGAATATATTTATGGCATCAAAATATGCTGCCTGAATAGGGCTTTATTTTCCTATGCATGTGTCAATAAGGAATATGAAGGATATTGAAATATGCAGATACGTAAACAAATCTTAATATGAACAAACTAATGTACTTTTCCTTCTTTAATTTAATCACTGAAATTAATTATATTGTTTTTTATGGTATATCCACCAATAAAGGAAGAAATTCTTCATCTAACGAGTAAAAATTTATGCAGTTTCAAATATATTTATTTTTATTATTATATGATGTAAGGTATTTCAGAAAGGAATCTGTAATATGAAAATTACTGGAAAGTTATGGATTAATAAAATATATATTTTATTAATTTAATTTTTCTAAATATATTATTAACAAATAAATTGTTTAATGTTGAGTTAACTTTGATCATTGTTAATATATCAGCTTGATTGTTAAAAAAAATTGAACAACCCAAACACTCTCTATCGGAATTGATTTGAAATAAAATAAGGAAGCCTGTAATAAAAAAATTCCAGACAGTCACACTTTAATATATTGCTGGAATAATTTGAACAGCTGTTACCCTTTACTTTTTATTGAGTTCTAAATACATTCAGTCTACCTTAGAATACGCTGTATATAATAATATAGGCTTAGTAAGGATGTCTATAATAAACGACCCTGTTTTAAAGCTATCTCATTTATTCATTGAATTTGATTATGCTGTTTTTATTATGGCTTTACTTCTTATAAACAGTGTAATTCTTCGTCAAAGAATCAACAATTTATAGAATTTGTTGCATTTTTTTTTTATTTTTATACGATGTAGAACATTTCTGAGAAGAATATTTAGTATATGGATTAAAAAACAATTATGGATTTATAGACAACTATGGATTAATATACAATAACGGATTAGTAGAATTCAACTATAAAGTTGTACAGATGAAGTTATTGTCTAGAATGTTGGACAATTTTGTACAGGATATAACAAAGGTATGAGATTTGTTTGAGCTAAAAAGAATTCAAATTTTCGCCTCCAGAGAGTGTTTTTTAACAATTTACATATTTTGCATTCATTTACGCTAGTTTGCACATTTGATTATTACCAAACATGTTCCACATCACGGTCATCATTTTCAGATACCATCTAGAATTGTAAGATAGCATGGTCTACAGTTGACCGCAGTGTGGTCTAAGAACATCTAGTGAAATGATGTCATTAAGAATTGGTACAAAGATCAGAACGAAACTATTGTCCAGAATGCTGTGAAATTTTGTGGAGAACGATATAGGAAGTATAAAGATATAGGAATTTGTTTGAACGAAAAATAAAATTGTTCAAAATGTCGCGACCAAAAGACGTTTTTCTGACGCATTACTCTTTTAAAATACTATGTTGAGTAAAAAGTTCTGGAAACTTTGTGAAAGTTGCTTTGTTATGTGAAATTTAATAACAAAAACAACAAGGTTGAGATCATCATAGTCCATCACTTTCTGTCATTGTTCTGCCAGATTATTCGAGATTTGCTGGAAGTACCATGACGGTTCCATGGAATCGAAAAACTCTTGACATGCTCTTTCAACTTCATTAAATGATTAAAATCGATGGTCGATGAAAACGAGATCAAAAGCAGCCTTAATCAGAAAAAGCCACGTCTGGACTAAAATTCTTGAACTCTTATAGATAAGCTACTAGTATTCCTATATACAATACAAATTCTGGTAACTATTAGATGAAAATTTTTCAAAACTTTTTCATCAATCTAATACATTTGCGATAGTTTAATTTTTTTATTATAATCGTCAATCCTTACTGTCAGTGGGATATGACGCTCATCAATTTCATGTACTAACTGGAATCGTAAAATAGTATGTTCCATATATAACCACAGTCTCTTCTTGGAAATGCTAAGAACAGGCAGTGAAAGGTTCTCTTTAAGATCATGTAAAGTTAAAAAACAAAATTTCTAAGTTATCGTAAATGTATAGGCTAATTTTATAGTTCATTAAAAAAGGACCTCAGTGATGAAATTCTAAACCATTTTTTTGACATAAAAAACTTCTATTTCTTTATTATGTCTTCCAGAAACTTTCACAAATTTATGAACAATAGTTTTGTCGTAGATACCTTTAAAGTGAGAACATTTAATTATGGACACCCTGTATATTACAACATTTATATTGAATGGAATAAAACATATACTTCAGTAAATCCTTCTTTCATTAAACATTACACAGAGTTTTTTCTGATATATTTGACACTGCGACAAAATAACTTTTCTTTAATCATTATTAAGGCAATAATGACAAAAAGAGATTTCTATTTTATTTCCTATAATGCCATACACAATTCAAGTACACACAGTCTGACACTAAGATGGTAGATAGAAGGATTAATTAGCAAGTTTCTTATGGCATGGATAATCTTATCAACTAAGTTTGTGACTGATGACTGAAAGGATTAGTACTTTTGTTTGACTTCGAACTCACTGCAAATAATTTGGCTTCCGATAAGACCAATGCAATTAACGAAGGTTATTACTTTTTATATTATCTATATATTTATCACGACAATATTTTGTCTGAATAGGGTTTTATTTACGTGCGCATGTGTCAATAAAGAACGCGATGGACATTTCATGGAAAAGTAGGAAGTTAATGAGTATTGTTAAAAACTAACAAGTGACAATACATCTAAAAAATACAGGATGTTTAAAAATTACATTTCAGCGATGTAAGGGCAGTTAGAAGAGACATAAATAAGCGAATTCCGTATAGGAATGTAGATGCGGAAATACAGCGTTGAGGCAGTAGAGAACGCTCTTCATATAGGGGGGATGTAAGCTTTTGCAGACTTAAATCGTCATTCGCCGCAGGGATTTTGAGTAACATAAATCATTATACCAATGTGGAGTCTGCCGAAAGGCATTTCCCGCGTGGGGTTACACAAGGATATAGCTCCGACCTAATGCACGTCCAATAGCTTTCGAGTTTGTTGAAGAAATATCCTGCATTGTTCATTATACTTCTCCTTCCACTGAAAAAATCTTGTTATTCTTCCAGTGATATCATTCCTGGAAGCGTGAAAGACCCACTAGCACACAACTTAATAATGTTCGGAAATTTGGCCGATTCCTACTAGAAAATCATTCTATGTACAGGATTTGAGCAGCCATTCGATTGCTTTACATGAAATGCATGTCACCAAGCACTGGATTGATGCATGTTTCTTGAAGTCCGTGATAGGAATGGCAATTCACTCAGCAAAGTGCTTTTATTTAATCAATTCAACGGCGCCTTCTACTGTGCTTCAACGCTGAATTTCCGCGTCTGCATTCCTCTTTTTATTTAGGTCCCCACTACTTGCCTTTACATTTCTGATACATAATTTTGAAACACTTTGTATAATATTCATTATACAAGGTATTCATTGTAGCTTGAATATCATGTATTCAATGACAATGGCATGGTATTCATTGAATACAAGGTATTCATTGTACCTTGTATTTCAATTATTATACAATTAATAGAGATTTAAGACATTGCTAGTATGGCTTCATTTCTGATAAAATGAGGACTTCTTCATCTAAGAAGAAACATATTACAGAATTCCACGTAATTATAATTATGTTTACAAGGTGTAAACAAATGACGTGTAAAAAAATAAGAACGAAAAATCATTCTCACAATATAGATTGTGTAACATTTTCCAACGCATCCAGACTACTGTAAGTAAACTTTATAATTTATTAAGCTGAAAGATGAATAAATAAATAATTTGGAAATACATGATGCAGCTGAAAATTCAGTTCTTGCAATAACTATTAATAGGGAGAAAAATATCCGAGTTTTTTGTGCACCTTGTATATCATTTGTAGATTGGTATACATACTGCGAAGTATGGTAATGGTTATTTCAACTAAACTCAACTATTTCTATTTTATTCAGCAAATTCCACCAATACTTAGAAATATACTTGAGATCTTTTGTGCATCCATGCATTATGATTTGTAAAATTTATATGTACCAAATAGTTTGTAAAAGAAAAGTTGCATTTTAAATCGTGTACTACAGTTGAAAACGCACTTCCAGCAATTATTTTTAGTAGGCAGTATTGTAATCAACAAATTTTGTGTGACTAATGAAACGTACGATACATTATACATTAAGTCTTTTGTAGTACATTTCAGTGATATACATACATTTCAATATGTTTAAAATAGTGTAATATCATTAAAGCACATCACAAGCGATATTTCTCCATAGGCCATTATGTAACGGATTTTTTTTAAGTGTTCATGCTGTAAATGAAATGCAATCGCTACACACTCCATTTTCAACACTGACTTACCATGATGATAAACCTTGATGATAACATATGAGGACCCCAGAAGCCAAGGAATATAAGTGACAAAATAAAAAATAAAGTTGGAAATTGTACGTGAAGAGTAGCAAATAAGGTGCGTTCGTACGATAACGAAGTTTTAAAAATGTCACTCTCATATATCAATTTCATAAAATTGTAAATAGTTAATTACAATTAAAATGCGCACCAAACAATGTTATCCCTATACCATTATGTAATGGAATACTTTTGTGTGGCCTTGTAAATCAATAACAAATATTCTTTGTACCAAATATTATGCAAAATATATATTATTATATGATTATATGTATTTTATAGATGCATATCAATTTTATTATGTTCGAATGAGTGCAACACCATTAAAATACACTTGAAACATTTTTCTCAATTGACCGTTATGAAACGAAATACTTTTGATTCTTCCTGTAATTGATCTATGCATCCGATTTCCATAAAATTTGAAATGACTCAAAAAAATTGTGTATTTTAAATTTGAAACGATTAAAATGCATTTGAAACTTTTTCCCCCATGGACCGTAATGTAACGGAATACTTTTGATTGTCCCTGTAATTGTTCTATGCATTCGATTTTCATAAAATTTGAAATGACTCGACGAAATTATATAATAATTATATATTTTAAATTTCAAACGATTCGGTTGTGTAGTTTTTGCGTTGTTATATGTGGACGGACAGACGGACAGATAAACGGACAACTATAGGTGCTACGTATTCACATAATTACGAACGCACCTAAAAAGTACTGAATACACAGACGATCTAAAAATATGCTTTTTTCTTTCCAGGTAAAGAATTATAATTGCTTTTCTAATTATATGCTATGTTCTAGAGATAAACTACTTTTGCCGAATAATGATCGATATTGATTAATTATAAATTTAAAGATAATTCTACTCTACTTTTTTTTACAGTTAATCAATTAAGAGTAGAAAGACCACAATGAAACGAGCGGCAATTTTCTATTTCATTTGAGTCAATTACAGTCACCGCCAAAAAAATCTTGACACTTTCGATTTTTGATGTTTTGTTAAATATCTAGAAATATACACAAGGAATTATTCTGAAACTCCTGGTGTATAAACAAAATAGTACACGTCATATATTTTGACAAAGATTTTTCCCCGAAATCTAACAGGGGATCGTCAATAAATTGAAAAAGAACTAAGATCTTTTGGATCACCCTGTCAAAACTAATGAAGCAAAACAGTTTAAACTGCAGATATTGATTAAGTGGCTTATTGTGATAAGTTGTGTCAATTTTTATGAATATAGCTTGAAAACTCGTAGAGAAAGTAAAGTTTTTATAAAAACGGTCCAAAATTCTTCCAAGTTTTTGCTTATAATTAGCAGAGTTCTTAATATAAAATAATGTTCTTTTCTGAAAATATGACAAACAACATTGCACATAACACCCTGTAATCAGAATTAAAAAATAATAAAAAATGTATGAAAAATGAACGGGTTTACTAAATAATTTTTTACTGCACATGCGTCAACGCTATTAAAATTTCATTTGCATATTATGTTAGTTAAATGTATAGAGCATTTTTTGTGAAAGTCTCAAAAACATAGCTTGAAAACTCTGAAAATTATCGTTAATAGAATATTGTCAAAATCCATTATTCCCAAAATGAAGCAAAAAGATGAGGGGCTGTATCCATATTCCATTGATTAGTACCTACACACTATTGCACGTACTACTATATTTGGATACAACTTCTTATCTTTTTGCTTTATTGTGGAAATAATGGATTTTGACCATATTCTATTGACGATAATTTTTAGAGTTTTTAAGCTATGTTTTTGAGACTTTCACAAAAGTTGCTCTATACATTTAACTAATGTAATACGCAAATGAAATTTTAATAGCGTTGACGCATGCGCAGTAAAAAATTATTTAGTAAACCCGTTCATTTTTCATACATTTTTTATTATTTTCTGATTCTGATTACAGGGTGTTGTGTGCAATGTTGTTTGTCATATTTTCTGAAAAGATTATTGTGTTTTATGAAGAGCTCTGAAAATTATAAGAAAAAAAACTTTGAAAAAGTTTGGACTGTTTTTATAAAAACTTTAATTTCTCTACGAATTTTCAAGCTATATTCATAAACATCGACACAACTTATCACAATAAGCCACTTAATCATTATCTACAGTTTAAACTGTTTTGCTTCATTAGTTTTGACAGGGTGATCCAAAAGATCTTCGTTCTTTTTCAATTTATTGACGGTCTCCTGTTAGATTTTGGGGAAAAATCTTTGTCAAAATATATGACGTGTACTATTTTGTTTACACACCAGTAGTTTCAGAATGATTCCTTGTGTATATTTCTAGATATTTAACAAAACATCAAAAATCGAAAGTGGCAAGATTTTTTTGGCGGTGACTGTATTATTGATGTTCAAATTTAACGACAATTATCTTTAAACTCAATTCACTTCAAATCAAGCTTGTACCCCTTGCTTTCCGAGGTCGTCATTTCGTCACCTGATAATAATAAGTTTCTATCTGTATTTTTGAAAAAAAAAAGACTTATTGATATAGAAATAAGGTTCTACTTGTATCTAGGAAGGCATTACTGGATTAAAATGATGTCATAATATAATTGTAATGTCATATGTAAATTATATATAACATTATTATGATGCAAAAATGCCTTCATTGTTACAAATAGAACCTTTCTATATCGAGGTACGTAAGTTAGAGCTCGGACAGTTAGACTACTGGTGTCATTGATTTTAAGAAACGCTTCCCAGTAGTTACATCGTTACCAGTAGTTATATTGCATTCAGTTTCCTCAAATGGTAATATCCATTTTTGGCGTACTATCAATTCTGAGTGAAATATTTTAAGTGCATAATTAATTTTATAAATGCAGAACAAATGGAATAATAATAGTTTTAATGTTGATATTAATGATAATAATTTATCATTTATCTCTCTATAACATGATTTTTGAATATTAAAATGTGTATTTCAGAATTGATAGCGTTCGAAAAACCTACATTTAATGTCGAGAAAACTGATTAAGGGGGCTCAGGGGTTGATCGATACGGAAAAACATGAAAACAGAGCGCTCGCTTCGAGTCCATATAAAAACAGAAGTATTCGATGTAATTAATTTAAACTTTCTGATATTTTAAAGGTATGTTTGTAGTCTTACAAAATTATAAAATGAAGTACTTCAATGAAATATAATAAGAAATATAGCAAAATTTAACACAATTTTCGAAAAAAAAAATATGTGTTATATCACCAACACCAAGATATCTTCGCGTTGAATTGACATAAGAACCTAATTTTTGCTTTAAAATGGTCCGGAAACTTTACTCCAGAGAACGAATTAAGGATATAACTATCACTCACATTATTAAAAAAACTCTCAAATTTGAAAATTTAAAAAACTCCTACAAAATACAACTTTTTTTTCATTAAAAATACTCAAAATATTGAACTACCTAAACTATATTAATTCATTCTATAGATAATGATGTTATATGCATGAAAAAAAAATTAAGCCATTCCATCAAGTAGTAATTTTTTTTAAATCTTGGTGTTAGTCGTCAAAATTCAAGTTTTGAGAAAACGCGACTTAAAGTTGAAATTATGTGGGTGCGGCTATGAAAGTGTTCATACATAAATGCTTATAACTCCGTTAAAAATGCAAATATTTTTATGCGGTTTTTTGCATTGAGTTAAAAATTAATTGAATAATAAAACTAAATCATAAAAAAATCGATTTTTTGAAAAGCTTTCAACCCCTGAGCCTCCTTAACTTTCTTGCTTTCTGGACTTTCCGCCGTACCTTTATATATACCCCATGCAAAGTATACACTAACGTTACCAAAAATCAGTGGCAAGAAAAAAAACATTCTTTTTATAAATTCATTTTTAAATCTCGAAAATAAATTGGTTACAATAAAAAAAAATCAAATTCTGGGAAATAGTGAAAATAGTCTGACTGCGTTTAATGCTAAGTCACGGAATCAGAACTTTTAATAAATAAATAAATAAATAAATAAAAACACTGTATTATTCACAAGGAAACGAATTTTTACGGATTTTCTTGGGCTGATTTTATAGTTTTAACACAATGTTTGTAAATATCGAATAATTTTTTTAAAATAATTTATGAATAATAAAAATATTATCACAAAAGAACTGTTCCTAATTTTATGTTGTTTTAGCAAGAAAAGAGGTTAGGTGGTATTTAATTTAAACAAATAGCCATATTAAGCATATTTTTAATCAAAATTAATGCAGATGACTGTTATACGGGAACCTTATGTTTAGATATAATTTTTGATGCATAATCATTTTCTTCATTATTCTCAAAAATTATTTTCAACGTTAAGAATCGGCCAGATAAAATAATTTCGATAAAATGACATTTGCTTTTCTAAAATGCTATCCTGAACTATTATTTGACACTTTGGATGTCAAATAATATTTTGGCTTTGGCTGGTGGAAGTGGCACAGGGGTTGAAACTATTTATATCAAGATAAATGAATTTTTAATGGATCCATCAATACTTTCCTCGTCTATGATAGTGTCTTTTTTTATCAGAACCATAGTGAAATCTCTCGTATAAATGTTTAATCATACATAAATACTGCATATGTGGTCCAATATTACTTTAAATATAATGCAATAACATAGAGCAAATCTTGTTTTCTATCATGTTAGCGATGCCTTTTTCATACATGTAAAATATCGATTTACCTTTTTTAAGGTATTTTTATACGAAAACAATGAACTCATATTGTCGTAAATAAAAAACCTTTTATATTGATAATGTATGGTAGTGATAGATTTTGTATAAAACTGAATTTTATGGCTGTATCGTTATCTGATATTGCAATCGCTGACTTATGTCGTTTAAGTAATGAACAAAAAAAGTAGGTGTTGTTTGATTAGGAAGGGATACAATGACTTATGTGGTTGTTATACAGATCATGGCTCTACCGTAAGGAAGCATATGCCACAAAAAATATTACTTTGAAAAAAACTTGAGTTACAAGGAAGGTCTCCATTCTGGGCATACTCAGATTTTTTTGATAATAATGCTCACTACGCTTCTCATGTATGTAACAAAGGATCAGTGAAAATTAACGGTGGAATTGCAGTAGAAAACTTGTAAAAAAATAAAATACTTTCGAATATTTGGCTCGAAAAGACGAAAGTGTCTCACGATTTGGCGAGCAGCACTTTTCCCGACAAAAGCAAACGATTTTAATGCAACTGAACACTTTTTGAGTTTTAGAATCGGTGTAAATGGTATTTTATGAATTTAAACATAAACAATGAGAGAGTTTACTACATTATTCACATACATATATAGATTAAATTCCATACATATGTATGTTATTTGTTGCTGTAATTATTTAATTTACATCTGAAAAATATTTTCATACATAAAAAATTCTTATTCAGTAAAGTTATTTTCACACATTTAAGAGTATTCAAAAATAAAAGCCAGATATGTCCATAGCAGCAAAATCAAATTGACAATGCTCAAATGGATTTTCAACTTGAAACAATTTTAATTAATTTAAATTTGAATTTAGTTTTAAATCTCAAATTTTGATGGTTAAATTTGAATGTAAATATAAATATAACGAAATTATACTTAAAACAAACTAAAGCTGACAAAGCCAAAGATATTTAATTTATCTAAACAAGTTGAAATGAAAAATTTTCCACTTAAAATACATTTGACATAAAAAAACATTTTTTAAAATTGTTTTTCATCGCCAACCGATGATAAATCGCCAAATAACGAAATTTTCACTACTTTTTTTACGGACAAGGTACGGAGGTTCGGCCGAAATTTTTTCATAATCCTATATATCCTCATGGGAAGAACGTTCTGTAATTTTTTCAGGTTTTTCGGAGTATGGATGTATGGAGACCTTCCTTGTTAGGGATTTTTTGAAATGACCGATTCAATTGTAGTGATTTTTGATCCGGGTTAACGAACAGAATAAGTTGATAGAAAATACTCAATTTTTTTAATTTTGCATAAGGCGAGTCTTTAAACTTTACATCATCATTTTTAGTATGATAGACCACCAAAAGAAATAAGTGCATATGAATAAATGACAAATAAACAGCGAATAGAATAAATTAATAAAAAAAAAAAAAAAAAAAAAAAAAAAAAAAACAATCGATTTTTTAAATTTTGGAAAAGGAAGTAGAAAAAATAAATGATTATAAATGTAAAACTCTAATAACCAGTATTACTTACTTACAAGAAAAAGAAGAAGCTTCACTTATCTAAATAGAAATTCTCGGGGAGACAATCTTTTAATATATTTTTTATTACTTAATAGATGACACTTAACACATAAAACAGTACAGAAACATAAATTATTTACAACTCAGCGCTTTTTACATAATACAAATTGCACACACCACCAAAACAATTCTCTGTTCACACACAACTTTGACTTTCGAACGCAACTTCGAATAGAACTTTTTTAATAGAATTAGTGCTGGCAAATTTATTAAATTTATATTAAATCCCTGATAATTAAGTCAATACTTTTATCTTTTATATTACTTTCATTATCACAGATATTTCAACATTTTATTTGTACTAAGAAAGATTACGAACGAGATCAATCTATATTTAAAAATTAGATTAATAGAGTTTTAAATAAAGCGATACTTAATCAATTTCCCTTAAATTTACATCAATAGAAGCAAAAATGCAAATTAATGTCGTAATTAATGCACTTAAACTTTTATACAATGTTAATGGATCGGTACTTACACTTTAGTTTAGAAAATGCAGTGAATTTTAAGTGATGGGTTGACACGGATGCTGGATAATGCATTCTCGAGAATAAGAAAAAAAAAAAAGCTTTTGTTCTCATTGTTTGTGTATAGAAAATGTAGAAAACTAAACAATGGGATATCAATTTCCTAATGTTAGTGTCTATAGCCGAGATTGTGAATGTTACTTTTAATTTACGGCAATTGTTTGTTCTGATGACTTTTGATAGGATTGTCTTATAGTTCATTTTCTGGAGTGAATTTAATCTTGGTTTTCAATGATGTTGCTATTTTTTATATTTATCTTTAGTTACATTTAAATTTGTTAGAAATATTTTAATAAACATCACCGATATGTGATAACTATATCGACAATACTTACTTTACTGACACTTATTACTCGATTAAAAATATATATATCATGATAATGTCGCAATTAATGCACTAAGCTTTTAGTAATAATTGATTGATAACATTCATAGTCCGAAAGCCGACCGCACAAACCCCAATGTCATCGAGCACAAGAAAAAATACTTTATTTTATGGAAAAGTAATAATAGAGAAATCTAATGATCCATATCTGCCGGTAGCGAAATGGTGCATTAGCCAATAAAAAATACTGCCCAGTTAAACTGATGGCATTGAGCTCACAGGCTACAAATACTAATTGTACATTAAAGCCTTATATTTTCAAGTGCTAATTCCGTTCAAAAAAAAATTAAGAAGGGGAAACAGCTCTCCCCTTTCCTCTTTTTTTATACTTAATCATTGAACCTCCTATACTATCAAAGACATGCTTTATCATATAAAAAATCTATATCCAAAATTCAGAGCAAATGAGATAATTCTTAATAAAAACCCATTTAGCATTTATATAATTTAAAAGGAGTTATCCCCCTCTTTTATACTTAACCATTAAATTTCCAAAACTATTCAGAGATTTGAACGAAATCTGAAAATTCTGCTTGAAAAACCCATTTATATAAATTAAGGGGGGGGGGCATTAGAACTCCTGTTCCCCCTATTTATACTTATTCAATGAACATCTAATAACAGTCACGGAATCGCCTCATCAGAATGATCCTAATCTAAATTTTGAACGAAAACTTAATTCTGCATGAAAATCCCATTTGTATCAATTAAGGGGAGGGGCATGAGCCCCCCGTTCCCCCTCTATACATATCGAATGAACTCCAAAAACTAATCAGGGAAGCGCCTTGTCAGGATATACCTACATACAAAATTTCAAGTGGATCGGATATTTTTATAACGAGTTATCCCGTTACGCACGAACGCACGTACATACAGAACGGACGGGCACATAAGCTCTCAGGCTATGATAGCCTGTGAGCTAAAAATTGATACCACTAGTGGTTGACTCGTAGGATTATCATTGTGTTTTCCTGCACCCAGTTTTCCGTGTTTTCACACTTTTGACTGTACAGCAAACACAGTGCTAAACCTACGAATCAATCACTAGTGGTATCAATTTTTGGATTATGCACCACTTCACTTCGAGCAGACATGGATCATTAGATTCCTCTATTACTACTCTTACATAAAGTGAAGGATTTTTTCTTGCGCTCGATGACATGGGTTTTGTGCGGTCGGCTCTTAGACTATCAGCTATAAAGTAACAGCGAATTTAAATTAAGAGCCCACAATAGTCACAGAAAAAGTGCACAAAAAGACCCGGATGATCATGTAAAGTCTATGGGAGCGTTCTTTTCTAATATCTCGCTCAAATTTTAATATTTTTGCATGATTTTTTTTGCACAAGATAGCTGAGGGCGATCCACAACCGGGCTAGTTTTTACTTTTTCGATTTTGGTTATATATTTTTTATATTACGATAGTTCCAGTTTCAGAACCGGTTTAAACCGGTTTCGAAAGTTAAAGTAATTTTTTAAAGAAAATCTGAAACAAAAATTGAAAAAGTAAAAACTAGCCCGGTTGTGAATTGCCCTCAGCTATCTTGTGCAAAAAAATCATGCAAAAATATTAAAATTTGAGCGAGATATTAGAAAAGAACGCTCCCATAGACTTTACATGGTCATCCGGGTCTTTTTGTGTACTTTTTCTGTGACTATTGTGGGCTCTTAATGAGTTGACATTGATGTGAGATAATAAAATTAAGGAGTTAAAGCTTTAAGTTCCATTTGTTGTGAATAGAAATTATAGACAGTAAATTGCAGTAAAGTAGGGTGAAGATATTTTCCTAAAAAAGGCATGGATTTTCTAATATTAACTTGTTTCTATTTATATTATGAATTTGTGTTTTAATGTAAGTTATTTGTTTGTGCTGATGAATTTCGAAAAGATTTATTAAAAATTTATTTCGCGTTATGAACTTATCCGTTCTATTAAAAATGAGTGATAATGTCGAGTTACTGACATTTATAATCATTAGAAAATATTCTAATCTATATCGACAATACCTAGTTGGATAAATCTGGACATGTTATGAATTTGTAAATTAAATAGGAATGTGATATTGAAATTTCAGATAAATGCCGCCTAAATCCTGCACTCTACGCTTTTTTTTTTGGCCTATTTCGGCGTATACAGATACACGCTCTAGATAATTTTTAGTTTGGTGAAACATTGAAATATGTAAAAGCATGTGAATATTAGTGATACGATATAAGGCTCAATCTACGATTTCTATTAAATCTCGGACCATAAATTCAATACATTTATCTTTTATATTACTTTCATTATCACAGAGATTTGATGAAATTTAATTTATGTATATGAAAGATTACGAAAAATATCCATCTACATTTACAAATTAGATTAAAAAAAATTAAAAAATGTTAAAACAAAACGCGATACTTAATCAATTTCCGTTAAATTTTCATCACCAGAAGCAAAAATATAAATTAATATCTCAATTAATGCATTTAAACTTTTATACATTGTTAATGGATCGGTACTTACACTTTCAGTTTGAAAGTGAAGTGAATTTTAAGTGATGAGTTGACATGGATGTTGGATAATGCATTCAAGAATAAGAAAAAAAGCTTTTGTTCTCATTCTTTGTGCATGGAAAAGGTAGGAAACTAAACAATGGGGGGGGGGGGTTGGAGAGATTTTCCTAAATGATGACATCAATTTTCTAATGTCAGTATCTATAGCCGAGATTGTGAATGTCACCTTTAATTTACAGCAAACATTTATTCAGATGAATTTTGATAAGATTGTTTTATAGTTCATTTTGTGCTTAAAATCTAATCTGTTTTATTAATACTTAACTCCGTTTTTTTTATACCTATGTCTAGTGACATTTACTGTCGTTAGGAAGCATTTTGGTGCGTATGAACACTATGTAGCAAGTATATCGCCATTAAATAACTTACCGATAATTATTTATCATTTATTAATATATTATTCATGATATTGACGTAATTAATGCACTTAAGCTTTTATAAAATATTAATAGATTGCTATCTTCATATTCAGTTACAGAGTAACTGCGAACTTTTGTTAATGAGTTGACGTTGATGCGAGATAATGCATTTAAACAAGGAAAACTTTTAATTTCATTTGTTGTGAATAGAAATTGTAAGAAGCATAGTAGTGGAGGATGAAGGTATTTTTTTTATAAAAATGACATGAAATTTTTATTATTAAATTGTTTCTGTTGATATTATAAATTTAAGTTTTATTGTACGCTATTTGTTTCTACTGATGAATATCGAAAATATTGATAAATAACTCGTTTGCGTTATGATTTGCCCTTCTATCAACCGCTAAATCGTCGCGCCCGAGACATTCACGGGCTGCAAGCTTCACGGCTCTTATTTAGAATTGCTTGATTCCCATAATTTTGTAAAATAGTGTAATTGGTTTTATTCTGGTATCATTTTACTTGCCATTTAAAAAGGTGAATATTTTTTTCAAAAAAGTGGTGGGAATAATGAATTTGAAATTTTAAACCTAATTTAATGCGACCACTAAGGGGTTAAAAATTAGAGATATCAAGTTACTGATATTTATACGGATTGGAAAATATGCTGACCTATACCGACAATTCCTAGTAGTGTAGATCTGGGCAGTCATATGTTTGTCATAAGGGCAGATTATGAATTTGTATTTTAATTTACGTCATTTGTTTATTGTGGTAGGTTTTGAAAAGATTGACTAATAATTCCTTTTGCATTATGAATTTACTTTAGAAGAATGTTAAAAATTAGTGATAATGCCAATTTACTGTCTTTTATTTTCATTAGATAGTATACCGACATATATCTACAATACTTAGTAGGGTAGACCACAGCATGTTGGTCATCTGTGATATTTTTTCAATTATCATCCGGTTAAGTATCAGCAGCGAAAAATCAAGCAAACGGTAGCCTTTTCAAATTATCACTAAGGAAAGTTTTTTTTTCAGTAATATAATCGTTTTTGTTGTTTCTAAATAAAAATTTTACCCTGATGAATAGCAATGTTTAAATTGTATTTTCAATTGATTGATTTTGAAATACATTACTACAAAATTTACGTAACAGATATTTGTACCAATCAATGATTTTAGTTATAGACAAAGAATCAACTACAAAAATTTCACTGGATATATTTTGTTTTCTTTCAGTTAAAAAGGAACATCGCCGTTTCTTTTTCTTGGAAGGAAAATTTTTGTTTTCAATATTCAACGAATAAATATAATAAAAAGAATATTGCCCAGTTAACTGATGGCATAGAGCTCACAGGCTATGCACACTGATTGTATATTACAGCCTTATATAATAATGCCCTTAGAAAAAAAAATCTAGGAAAGAAATAGCCCCCGCTCCCCTTCTTAATATTTATCCAATGAACACCCAATACTAATCATGGAGGTGCCTCATCAGATTGATCCCATAACTAAGACTTGAACGAAATCTGATAATTCTTCATGAAAAACCCATTTACATAAATTAAGGGCAGGGGCATTAGCCCCCATTCCCCTTCTTATACTTATCGAACGAACTCTCAAGACTAATCAGGGAAGCGCCTTATCATAATAAACCTATATCCAAAATTTCAAATGAATATTCGGATATTTTTATTTCATAAGATATCGCGTTACGCCCGTACGGCCCGTACGTACATACATACAGAACGGGCGTCCACATAAGCTCTCAGACTTTGATAGCCTGTGAGCTATAAAGGAAATTTCGTGCTTATTCTGGAAAATGTCGATTTCCCTCAAAATGAAAAAAAAAATCATTCAAAAACTTAAATTTTACTTGAAATCACCTGTATATACTTAGTTTATATATAATTTCATAATCCTCCATATCAATCTTAATTTCATAAAAAATGTTGAGATTTTACAATTTTTTTCATTATTGACCGTTTGCTTTTTGATGTTAGTAAATACCTCATATTGACTAAAGCCTGTTTAAGGACGGTTCTATGGTGATGAGCTGTGTCGATTGGCAATAGACTTGGAATGATATTGAATTGGTTGTTATGATGGGTGGATTCTGCCTTGTTTAGTTTATTATGTTTTGTGTGATGGCAGTGGCTGAGTTGGTGATGTGTGTTTTTTCCAAAGAACATAATTTTGGCATCTTCTATTATGTTCCAGGTGAGGCATTCATTTGCTAATGTGACGTAGGGTCCAATGGGGGAGCATATGATATATAGTCGTCGAAAGTTTTAACATTTGATTTTGTTACTCACTGTTTTGGCCGATACCCACTGCCACTTTTATATATTTATGTACCTTTTTGAATGCTCGGCTGTTTTTGAAATATAATCTATCGCCGATTAGGCAGTAGCCGATTTTTCTGAATTTTCTTGTTGAATTTTAAACTTTTAATACAGTTTTCTTTTTGTGAGGGGATTTAGTTCAAGCTAAAATATATTCTTTTTTATGGATTATTTATATGTAGTTGAAAATGTTGTACTTTGGACATACACAGATTTTAGCTTTATCTATTGGATTTGTATAAAAATATTCAATGTAATTTTGAGAGAAAATATTAGATGTCACTTTAATATAGTAAGCACATGTTCCACACAAGTGTTAAATAAATGATTTGATTGTCAAAAGGCAATCGCCTAAAATAGTTTTTTTTAAAAGTTATAATGCATAATGAACATGAGTTTCAAATCCTGTTAAGTTTACTAGAAAAAGGCAAGAGATCATTCATTTTCAAGTAACCAAGTGTTGTAACTTGAATCTAGCAATAGTGTTCTATCTCGAATCGGTCCAAAGTACAACACAATTTCATATTACTTCATTAAAAAGTTTACAAATAATAATGTTGTTTCATGAAAGTTTGTCATTTTATCATTAATGGAAGGAATCAAAAACTTAACCTTATGTGTACATTACTTTTGTGCAGAAAATATGCATAAATGAAGATAACGTTGTAGGAGAGATTATTGTTGCGTCCATGAAATGTTTCTCATGCATGTGGAAATAATTTACACTTGAGGAAATTATCTATTATAATCATTTGCAAAACAATAATTTGCATTTTGCTAGAACAGAGTCTTACTGTAAGTCACAGGATGATTTTTTTTATGTATTTCCAGATATATGATCAGCTTTAGGAAAATAATCTTAGCTTTTTAGGAAGCATTTTTTGTTGTTAATTTTGAATCGTGACAAAACAAAATAAAACTAGTCAGGTGTAGCAATCCCAAAACTTTCTTTTTCCTCATGTGTTTTAATGCTTCCTGAAAAATGCAGCATAGTAGCGCCAGCAGTTAGGTGATTTACATCAAAATCTAATTTGCAACAATTTATCTCCGTTTCGAACTAAATCTGAAGTTTGATGAAAACCTGCGCATTAATTTCTGAGATCGAGATATAGCGGAAAATTTTAAAAACTCTGCATAACAACATCCCCTTCTGCGTGATGTACCCAAAAAATAAATTGGGATCAATTTTTATCAGGTACTAACTGGATATGAAGTTTAATGAAAATCCATCATTAATTCTTGAGATACAGTAACTGGGAAATCGTGAAAAATGTAGTATAGAAGCGCCATCTGTAAGGCGATTTACACCTAAAATTAAACAGCACTGATTTATATTAAGGACTAACAGAATCTGAAGTTTGATAAAAATTTCTAGCATTAGTTATTGAGATAGAACTATAGCAATAATCATAAATAATGCAACATAGCATTACTACTTCTTGAGCGATTTGCATCAAAACATAATTCGCACTTACCTATATCAAGAAATAACTGCATCTAACATTTTATGAAAATCTGTTCATTAGTTCTTGAGATACAGCTATTGAGGAAATTGGGAATAACAATGCATAGCAGGGCCACCTCTTAATCAATATATACCAAAAACTAATCAGCTCTAGTTTATGTCAATGTATAACAGAAACTAAAGTTTTGCGAAATTCCGTGCATTAGTTCATGAGATAGAGCACCCATTAAAATTTAGTCACATACACATTCGTATTGTGACAGAGTGACAGACATTTTCTAAAAAACATTAAATCATATTCAGGACCTTCTAAAACGCATAAATCCATTAGAACCCGCAAGTTGAAAATTTTCTCTATAATCTTCTCGCAAATATTTCTTCTTGTAAATATAGATGAAAATTAAAAGATAAAATTGCAATAAAACAGTTAATTTAATCGATATTTATTATGGTTCTAATTATTCCACCCTCTCCCTTTTTCCTCTTACAATTACTATTTTATATTAATTTAAAAACCTTTAAGTATCTATAATAAGCCTATTATTAAATATATTTTTAAATTTATTTGAAGTACATCATAAAAATGTTTCTTCAGCTTTATTTTTATTTACATGTCGTCTAGGGCCAAATTATAACACGAGTGTTGTACCTTGGTCCTAAAATTAATAATTTTTTAATTAAAAGAAAAATTATTGTAGGCCTAAAATATGGAGAACAGGAAAATTATGAAGAAATAAGAACATAATAAGTAATTTTGAAATATGAAATATTTTTATGTTTCATTATTTCCATACTAGCCACCCTTGGTAACCAGTTTCGCCTCCCTTAAATGTATACTAAGGAATGTATTATGTTATTTTAGTTTATAATTCTCAAGCGAAAAATTTCTCAAGCGAAGAAAGCATATTTCATTAAAAATATAATATTTTCACTTGTTTCATTTAAAAATACGATACATTAACCCTAAGCTGAAACATCTAAAATTCGTGGCTTTCACATCTATCTATCTTTTTTGTTATATAAAGGAAAAGAAAAGAAAAGTATTTAATAATGCCACAAATCATGATATTTAATTTCAACTTCAAAGCATCGTTTTAATAGAGCCTGCCTAATCATAAGTGATTATTATTATGTTATTATGATTAGGAAGTCTTGGTTTTAATTTATCACGTAAGATAAATAATAATAATAATAAAAGCTAACCGGCGAGCTTAGTGCTATTGGCAAGATTTTCACCCAGCTAACAAAAAAAAAAAAAAAATATCAAGAATTCTTGCCAAGTGTAGTAATTTTTATGTAGTTTTATTCGAAAAAATAATTTTGATTTTTTAATCATAGTTGAAACCTTGCATATGAAAAGCGATGGAATCAGCTTGTGGTTGTTTATGACAGTTACATGATTGGATTATTAAAATGCAGATGAAATGGTGGCAATAGAAAAATATTTGGCGACTTATCACCTGCGCCTCGTTAAAATCAAGGTAACAAAACGGCCGACTAGCAAAAAAGAAAGTGGTCAACCCGAAATTGTTGATGACAGTCATGTGACTTAGGCTTTTATTATGCAGATTTTAATTAAATTAAATATTAAAATGTCAAAATAGGATGAAGTACTTGGCCTTCCTCTATAGAATTTGTTTTTCAGTGTGGTTGTAAATAAGCTTGTTAATCATTATATTAAAAAAAATCTCGTACAAATATCTGCATCCAAACGCATGTGGGATTACACATATCTATACAATGTGCGCATAGCATACATACATATGAAGGAATGTGGGAATTCGGGCGGTGTGGCCAGGGAAGTGCTAAAAAAATCAATTGCGCCCCTGAGTTTACAAAAGTTTCGATTTATATATTTAATAAAAATTATAAAATTTTGAAAAACAAATTTATTGTAAAATTGATAATTTTAAATAAATAAATATCTAATAAATGAAGTATACGTTTAAGATCCATTAGTTTTATACCATTATCAATGTTTTGGGGTGCTCTTTAACCAATAGTTTTCTGCAGTCTTGCGTACAATAAATGCAAGTGAAAAATTTTCCTTTTAATTTTTCATCGAAATTAAACATTAAATAAATAAATAAAATTTCAATATAGAATGTTAAAAAATTTTTTTAATAGAAGAGGTAATAAATTATATATATTAGAAATATTATGCATTTATGTTCCATTGGAACTGAGAAAAAAATAATGTTGACATGTTACTAAATTGCATCGCTTTATAAAAAGTAAGACTCCTGAACTCCTGAGATCCCATCAGCAATAAATTAATGTGTTGCTGTAACAGAGATTTCTATCGTATCTCGAACAATTATATCAATGCGTCAATCTTTTATAATTCTTCATTATTGCAAGAGCGTTAAAAAATCTTTTTTTTTCTTCTTAAGAAAGCATTCATACTAAGAACTTGTATTAATAAAATTTAAAATAATAATGCTAAATAAATTTTCATCAATAAACGCAAAAATGCAAATTAATGTCGTAATTAATGCACTTAAACTTTTATACAACACTAATGGATCGGTATTTACACTTTCATTAAAAAAGTACAACAAATTTTATATGATGAGTTGACGCGGCTCGGGGGATAATGCATTGAAGGATAAAAATAAAAAAATAACTTTTGTTTTCGGTCTTTAGGGATGGAAAATTTTGGGAATCGAGTAATAATGGATGGTGGAGAGATTTTCCTAAATAAACACATGGATTTCCTAATGCTAATTTACTACAACAGAGATTATGAATGCATCTTTTAATTTTCGTAGATTATTTGTACAGAGGAATTTTTATAAGACTGATTAATAATAATCAATAAAAACCTTGTGTGGGAAATTCAATCATTAAAAAACATCGTTTAAACACACAATAATTAAAAATTCTGCACATACGTATACGTTTCGCGAGTACTGGAGACTCGCTTCCTAGTGTTAAAACGGCAAAATGTATAAAATCATCCCCCCCCCCCCCCAACTGCCAGCAAGTCAGAAACCCAAAATTTTATACATCTTATCGTTTTAACTTGAGGAAGCGAGTCCCCAGTACTCGCGAAACATATATGTATGTGCAGAATTTTTAATTATTGTGTGTTTAAACTGGTGTGTTTAATGACTGGTTAATAATAGTGTCAAGAGGGATATTTATCAAAATTTTGTACATTTTTAACATTATTATTATTATTTTTTTGCTTTCTCTATTTGGAAAAGTGATATTTTTAGTATGTATAGGAAGTAACTTTGACTCTTTAAGAACAGTTTTTTAAAAGTTTTAAATCTCATAGTTGTTTATTTTTAAGTTTAAAAAGTGGTTATAATTACCCCATCAAAATCGCCCAATCACAAAAGTTTGGGGTAATTAAGATCATTATGGGGAAATTATGATCACTATATTTTCTGTTTATACTTCCATATACACATTTGTTTGGGTTAATTGAGAACTCCAAACTGACAAATTCATTTGTGATAAATTTTGGTAGACTTTGTTTCAAATCACTGTTCGGATATCAAAAACGCTTTAGACTAATGATAAAGAATATCTAAAATGAAAAATACATTATGAGGTCAATATCTAAGCATGGAGCAAAATTTTACCGAACATAGTTTTCACCAATATGGAGGTGGTTGACGATAACTCAGTATTAAACACTAACAAACTCAATAAAAACACATATTTAATAAACTGATCGGAGTGTAATTTTATTCAACTTTGACACAACCTGGCCGCTCATGGCTACGTTCTTTTAAAAACATTCTCAGAACTCATATCAGTGTTGCCAGATTGTCGAAAGCAAATTTCCCCAAAATTTCTGAAATTTTCCTAAAATCATGGCTTTTTTCAGAAAAAGTCCCCAACGCAATTTCTGCTCAAAAAGGCAAGTTCTCAATTTTCAATTTTCTGTTATAAAGAACTTTTAACAAATTTAAACTCAATTTTTTCCACAAATCAAGCATTTTGTTGAAAAAAATTCCCCATTTACAAAAAACATATAAATTTAGCAGAATTTTTTATGTATATTCACAGCTAATCGACGGACGAGAAAAATGAGATACATTTTACAACGACAAGCTCGTTTACACTTGTTATTTAAATTGTTACCAGTCGATGATGCTGGCCTATCATTTCATTAGCTCCTTCTACACTTCTTATACCAATAACTTTTTCAAGATATTGACTATCTCTGAAAAGTTAGAGTTTGAATGAATCTGAGATGATGTTGGCATTATGTGCTTCTAACTGACTTAAGCTATAAAACATTCATTTAAATATTTTGTCACTCTTACCACCTATGACACCGAAACACTTATCTAATTTCTGATAAATCTCTATCTCTATAAATAATCTCTGAAACACCTATCTAATGCAAAGCATCTGTATTGTATGAATCATTGTGATTTTGTCAATAATAAAACAAACGTACCTGCTTTTAATATCTTTAATTAAATCTTTTAAAAAATACAGCAAATGAACTTTTCGGACGTGCCCTGAAGATTTAGTAATGTAAAGGTCTAAGTCGTTTAAGATTGCAGAGTTTTCATTTGTTTCTTATGAAAAGAACTCAGAGGGTTGCTGCATTTATTGAACGATTGTCACTTATAAAGGTAGCAATGTGACTGTAGGTCATTTGTAGGTCATACAATTACAAATATCTTTACTGACATTCCATGAAACACAAACTAACCATCATTGATAAACAAAAAATGTTATATATATATATATATATATATATATTTGTATTAATTTATATAATTAAATGAAATGTATTTCTGTACTTGCGTGTCTATCCATGATACAAGTATCAGGGAAAGCTATCTGACTTACTTATCTGAAAATTCAGATGGAGGATAGTCCATATTGCACATCGTGATGAATCTGTAAGGTGAGCTCCACCACGAGAGTAATGATTTATTTCTATTATTTCTGTATTTTATTTTTGCTTTCCAAAGCAAAATCAAATTCGAGACAGATCCAGTATTGGCAAATGTCAATAGTAAAAATTGAAATTGCGAAAAAAATTCCCCAGCTTTTCCCCAAAAATTTTCGTTGTCCCCAAACATGTCCCTAAGATTTAGTTGTCCCCAAAAAATTCCCCTGGAGGTCCGAAATTCCCCGATTTGGGGACAAAATCCCCAATCTGGCAACACTGACTCATACACTATATTGCCATTGATTATGGGACACTTGCGATTTTAGACATTTTACTAAATATCTAGAAAAATACATGAGGAATCATCTCGAAACACTTAGTGTATAAATATAATAGTATACGTCATACATCTACGTGAAGATTTTTTACCGAAACTCCACAGGGGACCGTCAACAAATTAAAAAAGAATGAATATCTTTTGAATAACCCTGTCAAAACTAATGTAGCAAAAGCGCTCAAACTCTAGATTATGATTGAATGCCTTATTGTAATACACTGTGTTCATGTTTATGAAAATAGCATGCATACTCGCAGAGTAATTAAGATTTTTATAAAAATGGTCCCAAATTTTTCCAAGTTTTTTCCTTATAATTTTCAGAGATCTTAATATAAAATAATATTTTTTTCAGAAAATATGACAAACAACATTGCACACAGTACCCTGTAATCAGAATTAAAAAATAATGAAAATTGTATACAAAATGAGTTGGTTTACTAAATAATTTTTTACTGCGCATGCGTCAAAGATATCAAAATTTTATTTGCATATTATGTTAGCTAAATGTATAGAGCAACTTTTGTAAAAGTCTCAAAATTATAGCTTGAAAATTCTGAAAGTAATCGTCTATAGAAAAAGGACAAAATCCGTTGTTTCCAAAATGAAGCAAAAAAATGAGGGATTTTATCCAAAAGTATTCGTAACATCCCGTATTGTGTATTCTATATTGACACTAATCAATGAATATATGGATACAACCCCTCTTGTTTTTGCTTCATTTTGAGAATAACGGATTTTCAACTTATTCAATTGACGATTATTTTCACAATTTTCAAGTTATGATTTTGTGACTTTCACAAAAGTTGCTCTATACATTTAGCTAACATAATATGCAAATGAAATTTTGATATCGTTGACGCATGCGCAGTAAAAAATTATTTAGTAAACCAACTCATTTTGTATACAATTTTCATTATTTTTTAATTCTGATTACAGGGTACTGTGTGCAATGTTGTTTGTCATATTTTCTGAAAAAAATATTATTTTATATTAAGAACTCTGAAAATTATAAGGAAAAAACATGGAAAAATTTGGGACCATTTTTATAAAAACCTTAATTACTCTGCGAGTATGCATGCTATTTGCATAAAAATGAACACAGTGTATTACAATAAGGCATTCAATCATAATCTAGAGTTTGAGCGCTTTTGCTACATTAGTTTTGACAGGGTTATTCAAAAGATATTCATTCTTTTTTAATTTGTTGACGGTCCCCTATGGAGTTTCGGTAAAAACTCTTCACGGAGATGTATGACGTATACTACTATATTTATACACTAAGAGTTTCGAGATGATTCCTCATGTATTTTTTTAGATATTTAGTAAAATGTCTAAAATCGCAAGTGTCCCATAATCAATGGCAATATAGTGTATAAACAAACGCAGACGATAAAAATCATTGCCAAAATTACAAAGAATAAATACGATCGAACAGTGGTCATAATTACCCCACCTGACACTACATTTTATGTGTGTTTATTTTGTATTATGAATCTATTACTTGGATTAGAAATGTTTTATTAATGATAGTGTGGCTTTATTAATAATTACCATCATTGGAAAATATTTCTACATACATTGACAGTATAGTATAGCATATATATCGACAGTGGATACTTTATTGATATTTTCTATCCATTTACTGATATCAAATTCATGATAATGTTATAATTAATGTACTTTCGCTTTTATATGTTACAGGCCAAACCCGATTTTAGGCCAAACTAGAATGGCCTAGGCCAAACCGGTCTATCCTAACGCCCATCGGTT
Source organism: Maratus speculifer (assembly GCA_964019185.1). Classification (NCBI taxonomy): domain Eukaryota; kingdom Metazoa; phylum Arthropoda; class Arachnida; order Araneae; family Salticidae; genus Maratus; species Maratus speculifer. The sequence continues at coordinate 101,027,864 of OZ025289.1, read as the reverse complement.
AAACTAGTTTTTCCTAGGCCAAACCGGTCTATCCTAACGCCCATCGGATAAACTAGTTTTTCCTAGGCCAAACCGGTTTATCCTAACGCTCATCGGACAAACTAGTTTTTCCTAGGCCAAACTAGTCTATCCTAAGGCCCATAGGACAAACTAGTTTTCCTAGGATAAACTAGTTTGGCCTAACTCTTATAGGATAAACTAGTTTAGTCTGCTGTTTATTGGTCTGAACTAGTTTATCCTAGGCCGATCTAGATTATCCTAGGCCAATTCAATTTGGCGTGATTTTATTGAATTCAATGACCGCCTCAGCGCCAACTTTCTAGTTTGTCCTAGGCTGATCTAGTTTGTCCTAGGCTGACCTAGTTTATCCTAGGCCAATGTAATTTTACGTGTTTTTAGCTCACAGGCGTCAAAGCTCGAGAAATAATGAGCTCACAGGTTCTGTATTTATGTATGTACGCATGATTGTACGTATGTACGTACATATGTACGTAATGCGATAACTCTTGGTAGAAATATTCGATTTGCTTAAAATTTTGGAAGTAGTTTTATTTTGATAAGATACTTTTCTGATTAGTTTTGGGAATTCATTGGATAAGATTAAGAGGGGTTGAACGGGAGGCTAATACCCCATTGTTAATTCAGAGAAATATATTTTTCATGCAGAATTATCAGTTTTCATTTAAAATTTTAGGTATAGGATCATTTTGACAAGATGCCTCCGTGATTAGTTGTGGATGTTTATCGTTTAAGTGGAAAACAAAGGGCAATGTAGGTAACCCCCCAATAATTTAGATAAATGGTTTTGATGCAGAATTTATGGATTTGCGTCAAATTTGGATGTATGTTCTTTCTGATAAGCGATTCCCTGAATAGTTATGAGGAGTTTAATGGTTAAGTATGAAAGAAAAAGTGAAGGATTACCAACTTTCATAGAAAAAACTAGTTTATCCTATGGGCATTTAGAGAAATAAGTTTGGCATAGGAAAACTAGTTTATCCAATTTGCGTTAGGATAAAATAGTTTGGTCTATGCTAATATAATTTGGCTCAAAATTGGGTTTGGCCGGTAAAAACATATCTTTCACCAGAATAAGCATAAATGTGTGTCAAGAGTCATTGCTTGTAACATCAATACAGAAATTTAACATGTCCACCATAGAGACATGATAGTTTGGACATGGTGTTTGCTTATTTTTATTTTTCTTTCTGCAGACTCAGGCCGTGCTATGAAGCTTGCTTTTATTATTACTATTATTCGAGCCAGATCGCAGCTGAACATAATTTGGAATCGAACAGCGTTTTCCATTTTTGAGAAATTAATTACCTGTCGACATATAGCTATTTTTGTCACGGCGTCAAGTTTTTCCTTTCCGTAAAGTCACAACTGGAAATTCGATTCAAAACGTAGCTTTAATAGTATTTTCTCAAAGATACATCGCTTTTATGAAAAAATGGTTAACGCCATTCGATTACATATTTTCTGAGTGAGAATGCCTGTTAATCTTATGCATTTCTGAAAAGGAATTAATTAATAAATGTGTTAGGATGTAGCTCTTTTGGATTTGAGAAAACTCTTAAGGAATGATAGAAAAATATATTTACAAATCTACTTTTTACTAAACATATTCAAAAGTTATGATGTTTATAATGCTCCTTTTTTTCTTTTGTTCTAACTATTTAATGAATTCCTATTTGAATATTGAAGTACTAAGGATCTAAATAATCAATAATACATTGTGTATTTTCCATTTAGCGAACACATTGTAATTTAAAAACACATTGTAAATTTATCCATAAATATGTATGCAGTATTCTTTTTAGGAATCTTAAATGTATGTGAATTAAATTCCGAATTTTTTGCAGAAATTGAGTAGGGCCAGGTCGAGCCGGACTGAGTCCCTTTTCACTGATTTTTTTACAGGCAGGGCTCGGGCTGAACTCTTAATTTTTATACCGGGCTTCGAAATTCCGGCCTGTGCAAACCTGTAACAGTATTCTACTACTCTTCAAATAAAATACATTATACATAGGTTATAGCAAAACCACTTTGCACAAGATTAGAGAGCAGTAGTCAGGATTAATATTAAAAAGAATATTGCCCTGTTGAAATAATGGCTTTGCATTTACAGGCTGTTTACACTAATTATGTATTACAGACATTTTTTAAAAATATCACCCTCGAAAAAACAAGTAAGGGAGATTACTTTTTTCCTTTTCCCCTAATTATACTTAACCATTGAACCCAAAAACTAATCACAGATACGCTTTATAAAATTGTACAATTATCCAAAATTTGAAGCAAATCAGATAATTCTGCTCAAAAACCATTCATCTGATTTAAGGAGGGTAATCCTAAATTCCTCCTTTTATACTTAATCATTAAATAAAACTATTCAGGGATTCGCCTTATGAAAAAAACTATGTTCAAAATTTAATCGGCAAATCAGATAAATCTGCATAAAAACCCATTTATTTAATTTAAGGAAGGCAATAAATCATCCACTACCCCATTATACTTAAACAAAAGAAAAATTAATTAAAGAACCGTCTGATCAAAATGAATTCATGTCCAAAATTTTAAGCAAATTGGATAATTCTGTATTATAACTAATTTATCTAATTTAAGGAAATAAATTGTATGCTCCCCCTTTATACTTAACCAAAGAACCACCAAAATTAATCAGTGAAGCGTTTCATCAGAATGAACAAATCAAAGATTTGCAGCAAATCGGTTAATTCTGCATGAAAAACCAATTTGGCAAAATTAGGCGGGAGTCCCCCTTTCTTCCATTTGTTCTTAACCAATTAACTTCCAAAACTAATTACGGAAGCACCTTACCAGAACGAATCTATTTCAAAAATTTAAGCAAATCAGCAAATCCTGCTTGAAAAAAGCATTTACATAAATTATGGGGCGTTACCTATATTTTCCCCTCTCTTTATACTTAAACAATGAACATCCACAACTAATCATGGAGGCGCCTCATCAGAATGCTTCTATATCTATTTTTTTTATAATAAAATATGCTAATAATGCATGGAAACTCATTTATTTGATTTAAGGGAAGGGGCGAATCAGCCTCTCGATCTTCCTCCCCCCTATTATTCTCCAATGAACTCCCAAAATTAAACAAAAAAAAACTCCTCATAAGAGTAAACCTATATTGAAAGTTTGATGCAAATCGGGTATTTCTATCAAGAATTTTTGCGTTATGTACTTACGTACATACATAGATACAGAATCCACGGGCACATTATTTCTCAGGCTTTGGTAGTCTGATGAGATAATAACTCGTCAAATTACATTATTTCTATCAAGAGTTATCGTGTTACGTACATACGTACGTACATACATGTGTACATACATGCGTACATACAGAACTTGCGAGCCCATTATTTCTCAGGCTTTGACGCCTGTGAGCTAAAAACACGTAAAATACATTGGCCTAGGATAAATTAGATCAGCCTAGGACAAACTAGAACGTTGGCGATAAGGCGGTCATTGAATTCAATAAAATCACGCCAAATTGAATTGGCCTAGGATAATCTAGATCGGCCTAGGATAAACTAGTTCAGACCAATAAACAGCAGGCTAAACTAGTTTATCCTATAAGAGTTAGGCCAAACTAGTTTGGCCTAGGAAAAATTAGTTTGTTCTATGAACCTTAGGATAGACTAGTTTGGCCTAGGAAAACTAGTTTGTCCGATGGGCGTTAGGATAAACCGGTTTGGCCTAGGAAAAACTAGTTTATCCGATGGGCGTTAGGATAGACCGGTTTGGCCTAGGAAAAACTAGTTTATCCGATGGGCGTTAGGATAGACCGGTTTGGCCTAGGAAAAGCTAGTTTATCCGATGGGCGTTAGGATAGACCGGTTTGGCCTAGGCCATTCTAGTTTGGCCTAAAATCGGGTTTGGCCTGTAACATATACAACGTTAATAGGCTGATAATGAAGCTTTTATTATATAATGTAGTGAATTTTAGGTGACGAGTTTGACATGACTGTTTAATAATGCATTCAAAAAAAAGAATAAAAATTGAGCGTTTGTTTCCCTAAATTGTAAAGAGAAAATGCAGGGAATCGAATAATTGATGGTGAAGTTATTTTCTTAAATAAAGACAATTTCGTAAAATTAATACACAACAGCCAAAATTGTGAACATGCCTTTCAATTATTTGTGCGAATAAAGTTTGAAAAGATTGGCTAGTAATTTATTCCGATAATTGGAAAATTTTAAATGTGGTAAATTCACTAAAAGAAATAAATTCACATATTTAAACAATAAATTAATCTATAGGTATGCCATGCATTTCTATCGTATATCAATATCAATAATCTTTCATAATACTTTCATTAACTCAGAATGTTAAAAAAATCTTTTTTCTCCCTAAGAATGGATTTATCTATACTAAGAAATTGGATTAATAAATTTTAAAATAATGATACTAAACAAATTTTCATCAATAAAACCAAAAATGCAAATTAATGTCATAATTAATGTACTTAAGTTTTTATACAATATTAATGGATCGGTATTTACACTTTCATTTAAAAAGTACAAAAAATTTTATGTGATGGGTAAACGCTGCTGGGGGATAATGCATTGAAGAATAAAAGTAAAAAAGAGCTTTTGTTTTCGCTCTTTGTGAATGGAAAATGATAGGAATCGAATAATAATGGATGGTGAAGAGATTTTTCTAAATAAGGACTTTGATTTTCTAATGCTAATTTAACTAAGGTACCCTGGGGTAATAACGCCACGTTAAGGTTCTACCAATTTTCACGGCTTAGTTTTAGATTGTATTTTTCAAACAAATATAGGATCTGATACAGCAACTCATTGACTATCTATATAAAATAAAATAATTTAACAGATATGTATTCATAAAATGTAATGGCGTTTTTTCTTGACCAATGCTATTTGGCGTTAATACCCACCTATATGGGTAATAACGCCATGTAAACAAAACTATAAAATAAGAAGGAATAATGGCATGTAGATTGCCCAATTCTAAAAATACAAACTCTACAGCTCTAGAAATTCACAAATTGCAATCTAAGCTATAGAAAATGTACAATTTTTTTGTGATTCTGAAAGAAAAAGAAAGGTGTGGTGGTGGCGGGGGGAGGAGGCAAAAGGATATCAGATTCTAAACTACGTTTTGCTTAAAAATGACCATTTAAATAGAATTATTAGAAACACTGCGCGGATTATTTGAATCAGTATTTATATTCCCATGTATGCATTCTATGCGATAGAAAATATTGATTTTTTTGTGAAAGTGAAAGAAAAAGGAGAGAGGGGGAGCTTCAACAGAATATAACACCCTGTGTCTCTCTTTGCTTAAAAAGTCCCGTTTAAATATGATCATAAGAAACATTGCATGTTTTAACCATTCATAATGAAATATTTTAATCATGTGAAGTTTTATAATAACTAGAGTTATATGTAATAAATATTTTTGTTAAACCTTAACTGCTGTTAGCGTCTCACATACCGATGAGTTTTACAAGTTCCAGAGTTTAACTTGCAATTTTTAGTTTAACTATAGATAGCGGGAAAATTTTGTTTCATTTGGAGTCCTATTACTATCTCTAGACACTTTTGAATAGCTGAATTTTATTTATAATAGTCCTGTATATAAGGTTCAATACAAAAATAATATTCTAAAAGTTAATTTAACATTTTATTCATCGTTAGATTAAACGGTCTGACAGGCCCCTCACAGTAAGTTATGCGACAATTTTTGTCACAGCAGTTAAGGGTTAATACTATTATAGTAATCTAGTAAATAGTTTTTAACCCATAACCTCACACTAATGCGGATTCTCCAAACCTACAGTTAAATTGTCGACGTTTTAAAGAACATGCTTTAATAAATTTTTAATAAATTGAATAAAATTTTTTATTAAAAAATATTATCCCAAAGAGATCTCTTATTCAATTTTATACATAATTCATATGGTTATATATTATTATCTCTATATTAGCAACAAAATTAACCTTTAACTGCTGTTAGCAATCTGACTGAACACTGTACCCCCTTCCCCCCACCCAAAAAATAGCGTTTAAGTTGTATTTTCTAGTTTAACTATAGTTACAACTGAAATTCTTTTTCGTTTGGAGTTCTCGTAATATTATTAAAAATATTTGAATAGATTAAATTTAATTAGAATTAATTCTGTACACAAAGTTTAGCGCAGGAACAGTATTCTATGATTTTTAATGATGGATCGCCTCTTAACATTTAACTAATGTTACCGGTCTCGTAGACCACTATTTTTCTTTTAATTTTTTAGTTTTACTTGTAATTTTCAGTTTAACTGCAAACACTACCGAAATTTTGTTTCATTTGGAATTTTAGTACTATCACCAGAGACTAAATAGGTGAATATTAAGTATAATACTCTTGTATAAAAAGTTTAGTACAAAAACACAATCCTATGAGTTATTCCCGCCTTTTATTCATCTTTCAATTTTGCGGTCTCACAAACCGCATCACATTCATACGTTACAATTTCTGTCACATCAGTTAAAGTTTAAATTTATAAAGTTTTGAAAAACTTAACGCTGAGAAAGCGGACAGTTAAAATTTCGAACTCAATTGAACAATCCAGTGGAAATTTAATAGAAACCTGATTTTGAAGATGTTCGAATTTGAATCTCGAAATTATTTTGATATAGTTTTCTTTACAGGAGTTAAAAATTATTTTTTACATTAGTAAAAAAAAATAATATAATAAAAAATAAAATAGAGAGATTATTTTTAAGTATTGGGCACCCCCCCTTAACCTTACCATTTCAACAATGATGATAATTCTGTCCCATATTAATATATAAACGTCCTTCGGATATAGTTCGGCCACTGTTGGGAATCAACCGGGGTAATAACGCCAATCCCTGGCGTTATTACCCCGGGATACTTATTGCGCAGTAAATCCTAAACTACAAATTATCTCGGGAAGATATCCAAAATCTTCTACAACAATTTGAAAGTACATGAAATACACTACAAATTTATGTAATAAACAAAGTATTTCCGGATAAAAAATATAGTCTTTACATCAAAAACCTTATCTCGCAAATTTTAGATCAAGCGTTAATTTTAGTTGCTTGTAAAAACAATAAGACCTAAAAATGAAACAAATTAACTTGAAGCTGTTTTTTGCTATTTATATGACTTAAAACCCTTCTGCGCAGAGCACATGGGTGTCATTTACCTGATTATTTTATAATTATGCAAAATATAAGCACTTGGCGTTATTACCCCGCCTGACGTTATTACCCCAGGGTACCTTACAACAAAGATTATGAATATATCTTTTAATTTTCGTTGATTATTGTACAGGTGCATTTTTATAAGATTGTTAATAATACATTTTATGTGTGTTCATTTTGTGTTATGGATTAAATATATTGAATTAAATATATCCTTGGATTAAATATATTTTATTGATTATACTGCGGATTTATTGATAATTGCCCTCATTCGAAAATATTTCAACCTACAATGGAAGTATATAGCATATATATCGACAGTAACTACTTTATTGATATTTGTTGTCCATTTATTGATATTAAATTCATGATAAAGCCTTAATTAACGTACTTAAGCTTTATATTAATGAGGTTTTGTAACGAACTTTAAGTAATGAGTTTGACATACTGTCTGATAATGCATTCAATAATAATAGTAAAAAAGAGGTTTTGTTTTCTTTAGTTTTAAAAGGAAAATGCAGGGAACCAAATAATGAATAATGGAGTTATTTTCTTAAATAAAGACAATTTCGTAATGTTAATTTACAACACTTGAAGTTGGGAATAAGTCTTTCAATTTATGATAGTTTCCTGTGCAGATAAATTTTGAAAAGATTAGTTTATAATTTAATCCTATATATGAAAAATTTGAACTGCGGTAACTTATTAAAATAAATAAATTCATATTTGAACAATAAATTAATCTATAGCTATACCAGTGATTTCTATCGTATCTCGTGTAATTAAATCAATGGGATAATCTTTTATAATAATTTAATTACCACATAGCGTATAAAAAAATCATTTTTTCTCCTTGAGAAAGGATTTACCTAAATGATCTAACACTAAGACTCTGAATTAATAAAATTTAAAGCAATCACACTAAACAAATTTTCCTGAATAAAAGCAAAGATGCAAGTTAATGTCGCAATTAATGTACTTAAACTTTTATACATTGTTAATGGATCGGTATTTATACTTTCATTTTAAAAGTACAAGAAATTTTATGTGATGAGTAAACGTTGCTGGGAGATAATGCATTGAAGAATAAAAGTAAAAAAGAGCTTTTCGGTCTTTGTGAATGGGAAAATGTTGGAAATCGAATAATAATAGACAGATTTTCCTAAATAAAGACATGGATTTTCTAATTCTAATTTACTACAGCAGAGATTATGAATGTATCTTTTAATTTTCGTTGATTATTTGTACCGGTGCATTTTTATAAGATTGGTTAATAATACCTTTGTTCATTGTGTCTTCATTTTGTGTTCTGAATCTATTCCTTGGATTAAAAATAATTTATTGATGATGATAGAGCATATTTATTGATAATTGCCATCAATGGAAAATATTTCAACATACAATGACAGTATATAGCATATATATCGACAGTAAATACTTTTTATTGATATTTACTGTCTATTTACTGTTATTAAATTCATGATAATGTCTTAATTAACGTGCTTAAGCTTTATATTAATGAGACTTTTATTTACAAATGTAGCGAACTTTATTGAGTTTGACATACTATTTGATAATGCATTAAAAAATAATAGTGAAAAAGAGCTCTTGTTTTCGTTATTTGTAAAAGGAAAATGCAGGGAACCAAATAATGAATGATGGAGTTATTTTCTGAAATAAAGACAATTTCATAATGTTAATTTACAACACACGAAATCGGGAATAGGTCTTTCAATTTATGATAGTTATCTGTGCGGATAAATTTTGAAAAAGTTTTTTAGTTTATAATTTAATCCTATATTGGAAAAATTTTAAATGTGATAAATTTTTAAAATAAATAAATTCATATTTAAACAATAAATTAAACTATAGCTATACCAATGATTTAAATGGCATCTCAAGTAATTAAATCAATGCGATAACCTTTTATGATACTTTAATTATCACAGTGTTTAAATTTTTTTTTCTCCTTGAGAAAGGATTTATCTAAATGATCTTACACTAAGAATCTGGATTAATAAAATTTAAAGCAATCACACTAAACAAATTTGCCTGAATAAAAGCAAAAATGCAAATTAATGTCGTAGTTAATGTACCTAAACTTTTATACAATGTTAATGAATCGGTATTTACACTTTCATTTAAAAAGTACAAAATAAATTATGTGATGGGTAAACGCTTCTGGGGCATAATGCATTGAAGAATAAAAGTAAAAAAGAGCTTTTGTTTTCGATCTTTGTGAATGGAAAATGTTGGGAATTGAATAATAATGGATGGCGGAGAGATTTTCCTAAATAAAGACAGATTTTCTAATGCAAATTTACTACAGCAGATATTATGAATGTATATTTTAATTTTCGTTGATTATATGTACCGTGCATTTTTATAAGATAGGTTAATAATACATTTGTTCGTTGTGTCTTCATTTTGTGTTATGAATCTATTCCTTGGATCAAAAATATTTTATTAATGATAGTGTGGATTTATTAATAATTACCATCATTGGAAAGTATTTCTACATACATTGACAGTAAAGTATAACATATATATCGACAATGGATACTTTATTGATATTTTCTATCCATTTACTGATATTAAATTCATGATAATGTCTTAATTAATGTACTTTTGCTTTTATACAATATTAATAGGCTGATAATTGGGCTTTTATTATACAATGTAGGGAATTTTAGGTGACGAGTTTGACATTGCTGTTTGATAATGCACTCAATAATAATAATAATAAAAATGAGCTTTCGTTATTTGTTTTTCTAATGCTAATTTATTGTAGTAGATATTATGAATGTATCTTTTAATTTTCATTGATTATTTGTACCGGTGCATTTTTATAAGATTGATTAATAATACATTTGTTCATTGTGTCTTCAACTTGTGTTATGAATCTATTCCTTGGATTAAATGTATTTTATTGATGATAGTGCGGATTTATTGATAATTGCCATCATTGGAAAATATTTTGACATTCAATGACAGTATAGTATAGCATATACGATGACCTCAGAAGTCAAGGGGTGCAGGTGACAAAAAATCAATTTGGAGTAAATTGAGTTTAAAGATGATTGAAGTTAAATTTGAACATCAATAATAATTGACTGAATTGAAATAGGGTACTGCCGCTTGCTTTATTGCTGTCTTTTACCTCTTTTTTGAATAACTGTAAAAAAGTAGAATATAAGTATTCTTTAGTAGTAGAATATTAGTATTCTTTTAATTTATAATTAATATTTATTATTATTCAGAAAAAGTGGTTTATCTCTAGAATGCAGCACACAATTAGAAAATCACTTATATTTCTTTAATTGAAAAAAGAAAAAAGCATATTTTGAGGTCGTCTGTTCATTCAGTTCATTATTTTTCAACTTTTTCACTTATACCCATTGGCTTCTGAGGTCCTTATATATCGACAGTTAATACTTTATTGATATTTGCTTTCCATTTACTGATGTTAAAACCATGTTAATGCCGTAATTAATATATGTAAGCTTTTTTACAATGCTAATGGACTGGTAATGAGGCTTTTATTTATAAAATGTGGTGAATTTTAAGTGATGAGTTTGACATTGCTATTTGATGATGCATTCAATAATAATAATTATAATTATAAAAACTTTCGTTTTCATTAGTCGCAAAGGAAAAATGCAGCGAACCAAGTAATGGACGGTTGAATTCCTAAATAAAGAAAATTTCGTAATGTCAATTTACGACCACTGAAACTGTGACTATGTCTTTTTATTTGCGATAATTATCTTTGTGGATAAATTTTGATAAGATTGGTTAATAATTTATTTTATGTTATGAATCTATACTTTGGAGATTTCTAGAATTAAAAAAAAAACATTTTTTTATTTACCTATGTAACCTATGTATTATTTACCTATGTATGCGGAAACGTATGTAAAACGTTTCCGCATAGTTTTAGAGTGCAACTTTTTTCAATAAATAAATCTCAATCATCTGTATGGAAACTTTTTCATAGAATTGTTAATAATTTACTTTATATTATGAATCAATTTCTTGTTTTATTATTATTTATTTCATAAATGAAACGAAATTAACGAAAATATACACTGATTATTTTTGAATTAACGAAAATATATGTCCTTCGTATTATCCATGATTCTGAAAAGCTCTCTTTATTTTTGAGCACCTCGGAAATTTGAATTATGGAGATTAGAAGAAGCATTTATGTAGAAAATTTCTTTTGTTGCTCGTTTCCGAGTAGATATAGAGTGCAATTTATGGTAATTATCTGCACGGATAAATTTAATAGGATTGGATAATAATTTATTTTATATTTTGAATCTATGTTTTGTTTTATTTTTTATTTCATGAAAAAAATTAACCAAAATATAAAATAATTGATTTTTGATATTCATGATTTCGCAAAGTGCTTTTTTTTCGGATACTTGGGAAATAAATATATTTTGGGGGATTACAAGAAGTATTTATAAAACCTATTTTTCCCCCATGATATTCGAAAACGTTATAGAGTAGCTATAGAGAGCTTTAATCTGTTTTATCAAACCGAAATAATGTTTTTTTTCTGATACTATCAAGTGATTTTAAAGTGAACTGCTTTCTAGCTGCGTAACTAAATTTATAGGTACAAGAATAGAAAAATAAAATTAAATTTAAACCTTCAGTGCAACCTGTGACTCATCTGGCACCTATCTAAAAACACTAAAATTCTCCTGATGTGCCATGAATTTGGCCAATATGAACGCTGTAGCTGATCAAGAACAATATCGAAGAATGGAATAACACTTAATTTGTTCATTTCAGATGGGTACATTTCACAAAAAAAAAAAAAAAAAAAAATTAAGTATTTTATGACTTTTTTGATGAATTTTCTTGAGTGTTTCTCATTTAAAATGATTTATTTTTGACTTTCTAACTCTAATCCTTTTTAGCCCTTTCCAACAAAGTTGAAAAGTGCTTATGCATTCGGTTTGTCTGTCCGTCTGTCCGTCTGTCCGCGCTCTAACTCCCGTAAATATACTCGGATTGCTATGAAATTTTTATACGTTATTGATGTTTACTCTAGCACGACACCTATTGAAAATGAAGTATCTACCATGATTAGTTTATCTACAGAGAGAATCAAAAGTTTCCCATTACATTACGGCCTATGGAGAAAAATCGTTAATATACTCGGATTGCCATGAAATTTTAGGACGTTATTGACGTTTACCCTAGTACGAACGGTATTCAAAATGAAGTTTCTACCATGATTAGTTTATCTACAGGGCGAATCAAAGTTTTCCATTACATTACGGCCTATGGGGAAAAATCGTTAATAAACTCGGATTGCCATGAAATTTTAGGACATTATTGACGTTTACCCTAGCACGAACGCTATTGAAAATGAAGTTTCTACCATGATTAGTTTATCTACAGGTCGAACCAAAGTTTTCCATTACATTACGGCCCATGGGGAAAAATCGTTTATATACTCGGATTGCCATGGAATTTTAGGACGTTATTGACGTTTACCCTAGCGCAAGTCCTATCGAAAATGAAGTTTCTACCATGATTAGTTTATCTACAGGGCGAATCAAAAGTTTCCCATTACATTACGGCTTATATGAAAAAATCGTTTCAAAGGAATTTTAAAGATGTTATACCCTGTCAAACATATTAAAATATGCATTCTATAAAATATAAGGTGAAAATGTAGCTATTATTCATTTACATGGCCACACAAAAGAATTTTATTAGATAATGGTAAAAGGGGGAATTGTGTGTGACATATTTTAAATATATTAAGCTGTTTCATGTATAATAAAATTGATATATATCACTGAAGCTTAATATAAATTATACGCTACTGTCTTGCATAATATGAAGTACATAGCATTTACAGGGCCATACAAAAGATTTCAAATAGTATATTCTTTCCGAAGTACCGTATATGTGTCCAATGATGGCTGATGGAGGGATGAAATGCATTTTAATTATGATATGCGCGTTTATATTTCGCTAAATATATGCACATTATATGTTGTGTATAAATGTTATAGTTGATATACAGGGCTACCCAAAAGAGCTCACCAACATTACTGAATATGAGCGTAAATTATTTAAACGTGGTTCTTAAGTAAGCTATGCATTTTTACGCTGAGCTTCATTCAATTTACTGAGAAATGTTTGCAGTATATAGATAAAAGGATATACAGGGCCACGCAAAGAATTCGGTATATGGACGCCTATGAATGATAATTTATGAGAATGTGATTTCAGTTGTTTTAAAAGTGTTTTAGTTTACAATAAATTTTAGCCAAATGCTGACGTGTAATAAAGGTACAATGTAAATTACAGGGCTGAACAAAAGTATTCAAGTATGCTTCCATCTAATAGTATAGAATGCTGAAAAAAAATGTCAAGCTACTGGGTATTTTCTTGCTAAACTAAATTTTCCCATTATATCAACTGACATATGAAATACAGAGCTGTTCAAAAGTACTGGAATACATATTTGGGTATATTTGGCTATACACTATTATTTCCCTAAATAACAAGGTTTTGTTAACGATTTCATTAAGTGTTGGAAAGGGCTTCATAATCTATGCTTAACGCATGATTTTTCTTACTTGTTTTTTGTATTTTGCAGACAATTTTTCACTGTTATTTGTATGGCAGACGATTTATGCTTTAAGAATTTCAGAGCTTCATGTTTAAAATTTTGTATTCACATCTGAAAAGGCGACGATTTAGTGTGGCATTCATTACCTTAGTAACGTAAAAAAAGAACTTATGTTGTTTATCAGTCCAGAACCTAGACGTTCTTATCTAGATATTGTAATTTTATAAGATTTCGGCAGTTATTGTAGAAAAACATTAAAAGAAAACATGTAATTTCGCGCATGTAAAAAGTGTAAATAGAATACAAATATTTTTTAGTGTATGAAACATTTGTGAGGTTTTTTTTATGTCTTTGGATTTATTGTTTTTAAGAAGACGCAAAGAATTTTAATGGAACACCGCCGTGCATCGCATAGGACCTGGAAAATAAGAAGAATTTATATTATTATTTATTAGAAATATATTATTCTTACCTGTATTTTAATTAGAACAATTTGGAAATTGGGTGCGTTCGTTCGATAACGAAGTTTTAAAAATATTCAGATCTTGCTGATATAGTAGAGCGTACTCCGGATACAGTATAGTAGTCGAAATCTTTACGTTTCTGTAAATATGCAGGAAGTTATTTTTATTACACCTTAGCAACGTATATCTTATTCATAAAATGTGAAATAGTTGAATATAATAAAAACACGTCCCAAACAATGTTTCCCCGTATAGCATTATGTAGTGGAATACTTTTGTGTGGCCCTGTAATTTAATAATAAAAATTCTTTGCATCACAGATTGTACAGAATGCATATTTTAGTATATATTTCATAGATTCATGCCAATTCTATTATGTTCTTATGAGTGTAACATCATTAAAATGCATTTGAAACTTTTCCCCAATTGACCGTAATGTAACGGAATCCTTTTGATTGACCCTGTAATTGATCTATGCATCCGATTTTCATAACATTTGAAATGACTCGACAAAATTACTCAATAATTATATGTTTTAAATTTTAAACGATTAAAATGCATTTGAAACTTTTTTCCCTATTGACCGTAATGTAACGGAATCCTTTTGATTGTCCCTGTAATTGATCTATCCATCCGATTTTCATAAAATTTGAAATGACTCGACAAAATTATGTTATAATTATGTATTTTAAATTTCAAGCGATTCGGTTGGGTACTTTTTGCGTTGTTATATGCGGACAGACGGACAGACAGACAGACGGACAGACAGACGGACAGACGGACAGACAGACGGACGGACTGAGCGACAACAATAGGTGCTACGTATTTACATAATTACGAACGCACCTAAAAATTGGTATAATTTGTCAATTTCAGATGGGTGCATTTCACAAAAAAGTAAAATTTGTTCTTTGGAAAAAAAATGTTCGATCAAGTTATTAAGACAAATCTTACTTTTATTATTATTATTAAAACTTAAAAATATTAATATAAATAAAGTTGCAGAGTGTTAAACAGATAAAATTAATTAATTTTAGTCTATTTAATTCCAAAATAGAGCAGTACAATATTTAAAATCTGTAATTGTGGATATAGGGTACAAGCCATAAAATATCAAATTTCAGCTGAAAATTTGAAATGTATTTTTTTTTTTACTTTCTTTTCCATTATTAAACCGATGTATAGATTTCAAACAATTTTTTCCATAAAAATAGGAAAAATTGTGCATTGAAGAGTTTAGTTAACCTCTGAGGAGCACATACAAAATTCGATATACTGAAAAATTTGTTAAAGGGGAGTTTTTTTTAATAATGAAAGAGGATATAGAATTTTATTTAAAATTCAGATAGTATATGTTAAACTGAAAAATTCCTTAAAGTGACATTCGATGCAGTGATATTTTATTGTATGATGTTAGCGACTTTAAATTCGCATATTTGTCTGATATAATCATACTAAAAGAACATAAGAATTGTTTCTTGAGAATCGGTAGGAACTGAAAAATCCATATTCTAGATTGGAAGAACTGATTAATCCAATCTAAAAACCGCTCGGAAGCATTTCCAAAAGTTATGGTTAAAAAAAAACCTTGTTTTTATAAATGCTTTTATATACCTCAAAATTATTTATTTATTCCCCCCCCCCATGTTTCAATGTAATAATCTATATATTTAAAAGACCTGGCTGTGTTTTAGTCATCAGTCCTGAGATTTCTACTGGCCCGATTTTAATAATTATTTTTTTAAATGAAATCTGTATATGTGTAGATGTGCGCATTCTGGCTAATTTTTAATTTATTTCCATTTTCATATTTTATTTTTAATTTTAAAAGCTTTTTAGTGACATTTCTTCAAAACAGTGGCAACAGGTTAAGCTTTTCTCACTATAATAAACATTTATTTTGCGTTATTACTTTCCACCAATCACGAGCTTGATCTCATTGGCGAAAGTGTAATCGCATTAAAAAAAAAAAAAAAAAAAAAAAAAAAAAAAAAAAAAAAATGTTTTTTGTAAAATTTAATTCTAATAAAATGATTGCACATAATTATTCACTAATCGCGGTCGAATACACAAATTTTTTACCAAATAATATTATTAAATACTATCTCTGACAATAAAGTTCGGTGAATGGATTCAGAATGACCGATCTAGCAGCACTGGTAAAACACAAAGCTGCACCTGCATAGAGACAAGTGTTGGCCACTTTCCCCCACCGTTGTTCAGTTGAGAGTCGTTTGTGTTGTGTGTAAGACGTGCTTTACTAAGTGCTTGTTCAGTGTGTTGGTTCTTAACTGAGAACAGGATAATGAACGAACAAAAGATCATGTTAAAGTTTGGTTTTAAGCTTTGCAAGACACCGAAAGAAATTCATGAGGGATGGTGCAAATTGAACATCCACTATACTCGTCAGATCTCAATCCTCCAGACTTCTTCCTAATTTCACGACTCAAACTCTTTTTGAAAGACATTTGACCATATTGCTGACATCCAACGAAACGTGACGAAGCTTTTGAACTCCATCTCAAAAGAAGACTTCTTGCAAATTTACCGGGACATGTATAGCAGATCTCAGCGGTGCATATTAATAAGAGATGACTATTTTGAAGGATGGTACGGTAGCTTTCGTTAATATTTCAACTACATTAATGTTACAGAATTATTCACCGAACTTTATTGTCAGAGGTAGTGTTATGTAAAAAAAATAACAGAAAATACACTTCAATAAAATATAATATCTAAAGCGAAATTTTGTCGATGGAGAAAATGTCGTCATTCAGAAAACAGATAAATTTGTTACATGAATATAATATACATTGTTATAGCTGTATCAGTGATGATGTCATATTCACTGACTTTTAAGCCTGCATCTAAATAAATTGAACTTCTATTTATTTAAAGGTCCACGGTGTGTACAAATGAAAAAATATTTTTATAAATTGCCCCATTTCTATTTAATTGCAATAAATATTTTATGAAACTAATTTTTTTTAAAATAACTGCATAAATCACGCTTTTATTTCGAAAAACTTGAGTCTTTCTGAAGGTGTAAATGATGTCATATTAGAAAGAAAAAAGAATAAAACCTGTGATATGCCGGTATTACGATATTACTATTTTACATAATATCAAAAATTAATTAAAATCATTTCGTTGTATTAAGTTATTATTTAAAATAAAAATAAATAAAATGTTTCCTCCATATCAGCAAGAAACACAAAAATTTTATTCTTTTTAATAAAAATGAGATAGCATCTTCTCAAAAATCAATATTAAAATTGGAATTGTATCTTACTTTAACCACTTTAAATGAGGGAATGGAGAATTTCTCGTTTCTACGCTTAACCCATTTGAAATAAGTAATGTCTGACCATTAATAATTCATTCGAAATAAGCAATGTTCATTCTATTAATGGATCCACATTTTATCCAAATTTAATACAGACCTATTAAACGCTGTTCTGTATTCTGTCAGGTAACTGTGCTGTCTCTTTATATAGCCAATGTAGGATTAAAAAGATGTGAATGCCATTAAAATTCGAATGCAGATGTATTCCATTCGCCTGTTAATTGCTTCGTTTCAGGTTCGCCTATTTTGAAAAGATAACGGACTTTAATTGCCATTTATAATCTAGATAATATTATGCAGTGTTGAAAAGTGCTAAATATTTATCACAGCAAAGGAATTAAATGACATAAAATTCAATGGAAAATATTTCGTGAGAAAGAGTGGAGTTTAGTAGGCTAAAAGCTATTTTCTTTATTGTAAAATTTCATTATTAAATTTTAGAAATAAAATTTTTTTCTGTAATTGTAATCCGAATTGTATCCGAATAAAAAACAATAACACTTTTTAAAATAATGGTACACTAAAAGTTATTATTATAAGTATATCCAATTATAATTGTCAGGGTTTCCTTATTTCGTTGATTTAAGGGATCTTGGTGCCCTTGTATTGATGAAAATATTGATTTTTCAGTTTTTTTTGTTGTAAGCATAAATTGTAAGCATTTATTGTAAGCATATCAAAAATACATTTTATTATATTGAAAGCTCTTTAAATGCTACGCTTTTGAAATTTTAAAACGATTCTTCCCAGTTTGCTGTTTATATATACATTACTGTGTTTATAATAGTAATACTTCTACATTTTTTTCTCAAATTACATCATTATTGTTATTTTTTATTAATCTGAATATAGCGTATGTAGTAAAACTAGGGATGCATTTTATTAGATAATGAAAGAAAAAATCGAAACTTTGAAGAAATCCTGTTTTCTGCTGCGTTTTTTGCCTATTTCATTTTTTTCTCTTAAATAAATTCAATAATTGTAAAATTGATCCTTAGAAGTATAAAGTATAATCTGATAAATATCTTTGGGAAAAATCTTGCTAGAATTTTAAAACTATAGGAGAAAAATTATTTAAATAAAAAAAAGTATATTATAAATTTTTACCGACAAAATGATTTTTTCTTGTCAAAAACATTTTTTCTAAGTGTTATCTATAATTATATATCTATATAATATGCAAAAGTATATCAGTAAAAATAACTCTTCTAAAATTTTTCAAGGCTACCGGGAACTTTTAAGAATATGGCCTAAAACTACATATTTTCAAAAAACAACTCAAAAAAATTTTCCCTTTAATTTTACAAAAATTTTACGTATGCGCAAAGTTTCCGATTCAGTAACGGTTATAATAAAATAAGAATTAGTGTTAAAATTTTATGAAATTTTTAAAAAAGTCTTTAATAAATTATGAGCTTATATTTAAATAGATAGACAGACATAATTCATTAATATCTTTATGACAAATTTAATAAACGTATATTATAAATTGTTATTTGATTATGATCGGTATTTCACTAACATTATTATGAATTACAAATTTACGCATATGTAAGTATGTCTGTGTTATTAAATGCACTATTTGAGTTTAACTTTACGATTAATAACTATGTTTTTCGTTATTTTCTTAATTTAAAAGTTATAAAGTAAGCAAACCCTGATAGTGATTTATAAACAAACTGTATATATTTCTTAGTCGACTGTATAGATTTCTTAACGGAGCCTTAGAAATTAACATCGTACAACTGGATGTTGCGATCTCCTAATGGTATATTTGGAAACAATTTACTGCTAGTTTTCGATCTCTCACATCGGTCTTAAGTTTAGAATACGAAAAATACTGCAGTTACATACAAAGTTTTGAAGACGTTGAAAATATGAGGGTTTCGAGGATCCATTTGCAGTTTTTTTTGCATACTCCATTAGTGGTGCCAACATGGCAAAACTGAATTTTCCAACTCTTAATGATATTACCTTCATACAAAAAAATTGGCATCTAAAAATATCATCACATATATTTATAATGAATTTATTTGTACGATCGGGAAGTTTCGTTCCTATTCACCCCATTTTACGGCATTTCTTCACTCGCACTTTTAAAAAGAACAACTACTTCATTCTTTGTCTACAACTTTTGAACGCGCCTGATCATCTTGTAAATTTATAGTCTTGTAAGTTAGAAATTAACATCTCACAATTAGATATTGCGATCGTCTAAAACCATATTTGGAAACAATTTACTACTAATTTTCGACTTCTTACATCATTTTCTAACGTACTTACTGCCTATTCCTCGTACATATTGTCTTTCATCCATGTAGTTCATTTTCTGCATTTTCTTATTCTGATGTCTGGATAGCACAATTTCTTGGACAACGTTTTCCTCTATTGAATAATACATAATATTTAATAATCGCCGAGTATACCAATAGTTTAAAATCAACAGAATACACACGCCTATTAGAATACACGTGTAGCCTCAAAAGGATAGATATTCAAATTCTGAATATATGTACGCATAGTTGCTAATTTCTACGAGTTGTTATCTATACCATTTTCGAATAGCAATCTTCCTTTTAATTGATTGCACATAACTATATGCGAATGATAAACTTCTTTTTACTTAACTAGTGTTGTAAAGAAATTAAAAATATGCCCCCCCTGAAGGGCAGAGTGGGGGGGTTGACACAGAAGACATCCATAATATGAATAAGCAGTTGCAGACCTTTCAAATGATGTGTCACACGACTGGGTATTGTAAAAAAATTAAAAATGTGCTCCCCCTGGGGGGGCAGAGGGAAGGGGGTGACACACATCCATAATATGAATAAGCAGTTGCAGACCTCTCAAATGATGTGTCACACAACTGGTGTAAAGAAATTGAAAATGTGCCCCCCTCTGGAGGGCAGAGGGGGGTGACACACATCCATAATATGAATAAGCAGTTGCAGATCTTTCAAATGATGTGTCACACGACTGGTGTTGTAAAGAAATTAAAAATGTGCCCCCCTGGGGGGCAGAGGGGGGGTGACACACATCCATAATATGAATAAGCAGTTGCAGACCTCTCAAATGATGTGTCACACAACTGGTATTGTAAAGAAATTAAAAATGTGCCCCCCCCCTGGAGGGCAGTGTGGGGGGTTGACACACAAGACATCCATAATATGAACAAGCAGTTGCAGACCTTTCAAATGATGTGTCACACGACTGGGTGTTGTAAAAAAATTAAAAATGTGCTCCCCCTGGGGGGCAGAGGGAAGGGGGTGACACACATCCATAATATGAATAAGCAGTTGCAGACCTCTCAAATGATGTGTCACACAACTGGTGTAAAGAAATTGAAAATGTGCCCCCCCTGGAGGTCAGAGGGGGGTGACACACATCCATAATATGAATAAGCAATTGCAGATCTTTCAAATGATGTGTCACACGACTGGTGTTGTAAAGAAATTAAAAATGTGCCCCCCTGGGGGGCAGAGGGGGGGGTGACACACATCCATAATATGAATAAGCAGTTGCAGACCTCTCAAATGATGTGTCACACAACTGGTATTGTAAAGAAATTAAAAATGTGCCCCCCCCCCTGGAGGGCAGTGTGGGGGGTTGACACACAAGACATCCATAATATGAACAAGCAGTTGCAGGCCCTTCAAATGATGTGTCACACAACTGGTGTTGTAAAGAAAAAAAATGTGCCCCACTGGGGAGAGCAGAGTGTGGGGGTGACACAGAAGACATCCATAATATGAATAAGCAGTTGCAGACCTTACAAATCATGTGTCACACGACTGGTGTTGTAAATAAATTAAAAATGTGCCCCCCTGAGGGGGCAGAGTGGGGGATGACACACAAGACATCCATAATATGAATAAGCAGTTGCAGACCTCTCAAATGATGTGTCACACGACTGGTGTTGTAAAGAAATTGAAAATTTGGCGAAATATTACCGTTATCGCCAAGTTGGCGTCAATTTTGACGACTAATTTTGGTCGCCAAATTTGGTGATATATCGCCAAGTTGGCGACAAACTTGGCGATTGTTGGCGATGGTAACCTTTCCCTCTGTATGGTAACCCATACGGCGATGCATAGACGGAGCCCTTTCCTGATTGGTCTATTTGACTCATGGAAGGAGTGGTCCGCCCGGATTCGTTATTTCCGGAAATCTTACACATCAGCATCATTCTAGGAGTCATTCCTTTTAAGGCTAGTTTTTTTTTACTATAGAAGGATTGCAGATAGTGAGTAAATGAGGTGAAGATTATTACTTGGAAATACTAGTGATGGTATAATAGTAGTTATGGCCATAATAGTGAATCACTTCGAAACACCAGATAAAGATGCAGTAAAAAAAGGAAAGAGTATGGATAATAAGACATATTATATGCTGAAAAAAAAGAAAAGAAAATTAACTACTAAGAATGTACTTGTTAAAAATACAAAACATTGCTCAATGGTGCACAAAAAAAAAATTGTTTTTGTGCACCATTGAGCAATGTTTTCTTTTTTTTTTAACAAGTGCATTCTTAGTAGTTAAATTTTATGGTGCAATTGTCCAATATATGTTTATAAAAAATAATTATTTATTCTAAATTCTAACCTCTTCCAAAGCATGAAATTTAATGAAGAGTTGATTATTGAATATATATTCTAATTTTAATTTGCCGTTCAATTCCTCTTAAGTTTTGTTTGCATCCAAAAAGAAAAAAAAGGAACAGAACAATAGACGAAATGTTAAAGATCCCATTATTTATAGTATATACTTATAGAACAGTTGCTCTATGTGTACACTGAAATTTACCTTTAAAATTACGTAATATGAGAAATGATAGCCAATTGAAAATAAAGAAAGTTTAACTTTTGTAAGCTAGAAAATAAATTTAATTATAAAAATGACATTATTGCAATAAAGTACAGCAAAAAGTACCCCTTTTTCTTAAAAAAAAAAAAAAAATAATAAAATAAAATAAAAACAACGTTCCGTTGAGTAAGTCTGAGGAAAAGAAACCAGTCAAGTAGGAAAACATTTACTGCATAATTCTTATCATATGATTTTTTTTTCAAATATTTTATATTGAAAGAAATCATGGTACTTTTCTAATCTTTAATAAATACGATGCAAAAATTCCTGTGTTGATATATTTTCCAAGTAAAAAAGAAAAAAATATATGCATTTATTTTTGTTCAAAGAATAAGAAAACTTTTCCTAATTTAACTTTTCAATTCTTCAAAAGATAAAATTTAATCAAGAATTGCGCATTCTACTTTTCATTTAGAATAATTTCCGGTACAGCTTTAAAAAGTTTAAAAGTTCAAAACTATTATCGTATTCACTTTAACTGACTTCTAAAGGAAAGTTTTCATTTCGACGTTGTTTGCTCATGCAGAATTTCAGAATGTGTAAATTTATTTCCAGATTTCTTTAACGCATGAAGTGGTGCATTATCCACATCGCTTCACGAATTTTCTTATCAACATCTTCTTTTTATATATGAAGACGAAAGAACTTATTGCCTGTTAATAAAATGAAAAATAACTGAAAATAATATGAAGGTGGGGAAAAAAGGAGAAGGGAAGTAAGAAAGATCGCATAGTACGCTATGAATCTATAAAAGAAGGTTCAAAATAAAGTAAATAAGATATGAGAGAGAAAGAGAAAGAGAGAAAAATACAATATAGTTACTATATATATATATATACAAATTCCATTTATATTCATCTTATTTATTTATTTAATTTTTCCCCAATATTCAACGTGGGGTAATTCCATGAGCACATGTCGTGTAAGTCACATACTACGATTTTGGATACCAGTATTTTAGAACGGAAAAATGTGGCTTATTTTATCAGAGATATTTCATTAATTGAATAAGGAAATGTAAACCTTTCGAAAATAAGGGTGGCCAAGACCTTAGCAGTTATTAGAAATGTGACTTACACGACAAATGCTCATGGAAATACCCTGTGGTATTTTTTAGCGAATTCAAACGGTTCACGTATTCATCAATTAATGGTTATATATGCATACATACATACATATATATATATATATATATATAGATAGATAGATAGATAATTTTTTAATTATTTTTCTTTTTACTAATTTTGCATGCATTTTTTCAGAGTAAATTAATCATGAATGTTAAGATAATAATAATTCATTTCAACAGCTACACCGGAAAAAGAATAAACAGTAATTTTACAGATGTAAATTTGCAGAAATCTTTATGCTTACAGAATCAACTACAAAAATTTGTATCTTCATAAGGAAAATCCAATAAAATTATCATAATATTATTAAACTTTTATCTGTAACTCAAGTTGCAGTAGTATAAAATATACTCGGCATCACAGTTTCTTAGAAATTTAAGACCCATTTAACTGAATCGGTGTTTTTTAAGACACTTTCAAAGCTATCCTTATGTTAAAACGCATAAGCTGACATTTTGCTCCTTATAATTTTCAGCATAGTACGGTTCAGTGTATTTAAAAACAAAATAATCAATGTAGCACGAAAATATTTTCGGTATTAAAGGAATACAATGTAATACAATATTGTCCTGGAAGCAATGTTACAAAAATGCATATGAATATAATTTTATATATACGAAAATATTTTTAATCGAATTTTCTTTTATTTTGCACAGTGATATATATATAGTGTACACTTCTATTTTTCAATTTTATTAAGACAGGCGAAGAAGTACTTCTTCGAATTCCCATAAAAAGTTGGCAAAAGCCTATAGAGGAAATTCTTATTAATGTAGTTCAATCAATCGACTGCCATCAGGAGTCCAATCATAACAAGTTTTGTTATTTTTTAAAAATTATGGAATGCCTTTGTTGATAACACAGAAACTGTTAAACTAAAAAAAGAAAAAACTAAATCTCCGTGTTCCTTAGATTTTGAATTAAGTAAGTAAAAAAACGAAAAAAAAAAAAAAAAAAAAGAAAAAAGAAAACGCCTCTGACCTTTTATGAAAAGAAATCGATGAACTAGTACAAAAAAACTTTCATAAATAGGGTGCGTGTTGAACTTATCCACTTATTCAGTCTCTATCAGGTGAAAAAAACAGTATAAAAAAGACTTATTTCAACAAAATTAAAAAAAACTGAAAAGTGCAAACATATTTCAGATTTTTAAAGAATATAACGCAATATAATATCGCTTATTTCTAAAAGGAACAATGTTATGAAAATGCATGTAAATAATTTTTATTTACAGTTTCGCGTAACACTATTTTCTTATGGCCGCATATTTTACTTTTTTATCATATATATATTACTGAAGTAAATAAAAACTAGGGAATTATACTTTCGTTTCAGCCTTAATGAAATTTTTAGAAAATATCTAAGATTATGCAATAAGTAAAATTTAGAAATTCAATAATTTAAATATTACATTGAGTAATGGAATTGAATTATAATAAAAATTTATTGAAACATTAATAGAATACTTTAATAATTTACATTAATGTTGTTTGATTCAGTTTTCCAAAACAATATCTATGTTTCCTTTCTATTCTTCAAGCATATTAAAATAGACTAATAAGAATTTCATTACTATACTTCACTCATATTTTGACAACAAATCACTCACCTAATTTCGTTAACGGGTGAGATTGTCTCACACCTTAGCGCATTTTAATTAAAGTAACTCAAAATTACCTAATACTTAACAAAAATACAAATAATTATTATCGGAAAACAATAATTAAAAGTAATAGAATTTTTTAAAATGTAGTTTTAATCGAATTTTCTTTTGTTTTCCATAATGATATATATCAATTTCACTTTTCTATTCTTCAGTATTATTTAAGACAGGCAAAGAAGTGCTTCATCGATTTCCCATAAGAAGTTGGCAAAAGCCTATTTAGAAAATTTTTATCAGTGTAGTTCAATCAATCGACTGCCGTCAGGAGTCCAATCAAAACAAGTCTCGCCATTTTTTAAAAACTCTGGAATGCCTTTATCGATAACGGAGTAGCTGTTAAAGTAAAAAAAAAAAGAAAAACACTAAATCTCAGAGTTGCTTCGTTTTTGAATTGAGTAAGTGAAAGAGTGAAAAAAGAAAACGCCTTTGACCTTTTATGAAAAGAAATCGAGACTTAATAGAAAAAAAAACTTTCATAAATAAAGTGCATGTTGAACTTTTCCATTTATTCAGTCTCTACTTTGTGAAAAAAATATTAAAAGTTTTATTTTAAAAAAGGTAATACACTGAAAAAGTACTAAGATATTTTAGATATTTAAAGAATGTAAAGCAACACAATATTTTTCATTTTTAAAAGAAAAGTGTTATAAAAATGCATGTAAAAGAATTTTGATTTATAGTTTCATGTATCACTATTTTATTATCATTGTGTATGTTATTTTGAATCACTGCAGTGTTTTTATATCTGCAATAAGTAAAAACAAAAGAAATGTTTAAATGGGAAAAAATATTACATCTGTTCTTGATACATTAAAAACAATTATACACTGCTCAAAACAATTAAAGGATACTTGAAGTTTTATATAAAATAAAGATATAAACGAATTTTTTTTGCCGAAAATAGAAGAAGAGAATCACAAATGCAAATTTTTCTGGTTTTCAAACTGTGGAGTATGCAAATTTTGAATTCGACGTCAAAAAGTCGCTTCAGCGGCAGCGAATGAAATTTGACTTTCAACTGGATAAAAGAGAATGAAGACAAGGATGATCGGCATTCAGTGATTGCTTTGTTTCGATGAGTACGATGTCTCAGCGAAGTCATTTGACAGATTCAGAAGCTTGGAGAATTGTTGGAAGGTTAGAAAGGGTCCAAACTCAAGCCGAAGTAGCGCAAGCCATTGGAGTGTCACAAAATGTCATTTCCAGGATCTGGAACCGTTTTTTGGAGAGTGGATATGCAGGCCGAAGAGAAGGGCAAGGTCGTATACGGGCAACAACGCCCAATGAAGATCGGTATTTAGCGTTAACAGCTCGGAGACACCGAAACATGAACGCTACTTTTCTCCAACAACACCTTCGCTTGGCTACAGGCACCACGATTTCAACTCAGACTGTCCGAAACCGGCTCCATGCTGTAGGTCTGTATGCTCGCCGACCGATGGTGTGTGTTAGATTAACATCAAGGCATCGTCGCGACCGCAGGGAGTGGGCAACCGAGCATGTCAACTGGAGCAGAAATGAATGGAGCAATATTCTGTTTTCTGACGAGTGCCGTTTTTCTGTGCATGCGGATAATAGGCGTATTTTCATCTGGAGGGACCGTGGCAGTAGGAATAATCCTGCGTTCGTGCACGAAAGTGCCAGATTTGGCGGCGGAGGAGTGTTGGTGTATGGTGGCATCTCTATTGACAGGCGCACTGACCTCTACATCATTCGAGATGGAGCTCTGACTGGTCGCCGATATAGGGATGAGATCCTCAGACCTATTGTAGTCCTTTACGCTGCAGCAATCGGAGATAACTTCACTTTAATGGACGATAACTGCAGGACACATCGTGCAAACCTGGTGGAGGATTTCCTTTTCGAGGAAGGAATCGTTCGAATGGAATGGCCAGCGTGTTTTCCAGACATGAATCCAATCGAGCACGTTTGGGACGCTCTAGGAAGACGAGTTTCTGGCCGCCAAAAACCCCCACAAACTCTCCAAGAACTGGAAAGAGCTCTTCTGGAAGAGTGGGGCAGAATACCCCAACTCGTCATTAATAGCCTCATTGAGTCCATGCCTCAAAGGTGTACAACGTTGCTGGCCGCCCGTGGAAACCATATCCCCTACTGAAAATGATTTTCTTTGAAGAAAACACCTTTTCTTATTCTTTTTTTCTCATATGCACAAATTGTGTTTTTTTCCTTTTGTACACAAATGCGCAATAAAATGCATTTTTTTCTGCCAAACATGTGTAATTTATTCTCATATAACCTACTATGTCTGTCGACCATGTATCAATCAGCTAAAAAGTTTCCCAGATACAAAATCCACCTAAAACTGCAATATCCTTTAATTGTTTTAAGCAGTGTATTATATTTATATTACTGATGAAGAGCTTTAAGGGGACAGTGAACGTTAGATTTTTTTTTTCTTATCATATCAATGTGAAATTTTGTGCAGATATACATTTGAATTGAGTATATAGAACCAAAAGCACATAGAACACCATAAAACAATTTCCAATCTTATTAAAAATTTTAAATGTTTTAAAATTTTTTTAATTTTTAAACGAAATTTTAAAATGCCCCTCGTGTTTTAATTTTTGAGATATTTTCTTCCTTTGCATTTTTACCACTTAAAACTCTATTTTAAACAAATTTGTGTAAGTTTTTTTAAATGGTTGAATAGTTAATATTTGAATAGTTAATATTTTACAGGTTTTTTTCTAAATTCCATATAGATTTTTGTCAAACCTTTGTCTTATAATAAGTAAAAAATCAAATTTGACTATCTTAATGAAGACAAATTTTAAAAGCTTACACAATTTCTTTTCTAGACAATATCAGGATATTTCCTTATCAATTTCATAAATATTGATCATAAATATCGTCGCAAGGAGCATTTCAAAAATCTAAAAACGTCTAAAAATTAGTTTTTAGAAAAATAGATTTAAAGTACATAAATACAGTTACCTTTATTATTTACTCCTTAAAACCTTCATAAATGATATTTTAGTGAGAAAAAACTTTTTGGTGCTATTATACCATAGAAATAGACCTTTTTTTGCGACGATTTTGCTATAGATGATTTTAGTCAAATAAAGGTCCACTGTTCTTTAAATAATTTCGAAACGTTAAATGCTTTATTTTTAAAATAATTTTTTATGTGTTTTCTACCTATTAAATTGTATGTATTTTTCTAAGAGAAATGTTCTTAAATTTTTGGCTTAGTGAGATTTTAAAAAAAATATTTAAACATTATGTAATAAACAATAATTGCAATTAACAATAATTAGCATTTTATATTTAAGAATAGAATTATTAGTATGATTTAATTGAATTATTAATAAAAATTAACAGAATTATTAATAGAATACTTTACAAATTTATATTAATCTAGTTTGATTCAATTTCCTTGAATAATATCTATGTTCCTCTACTATCCTTCAGTTATATTAAAATAGACAGCTAAGCACTTCATCTAACTTCAGCAGGAGTAGGTAGAAGCCTATAATAAAAAATTCTTATAAACACAGATTCGAACAATCGACTGTCATCATAGAGAGCCAATAAAAATAAATTTAAATCTCTTGAAGGCGATTACATAGCAACAATTCCCCCCCTCTTTTTTTTACTGTATAGAAAATGACCGTAACCAATGGGCAAAGACAAAGGGGAGACCTTTGAAATTTTTTATTGTGGGTAATGCACATTTGATTTTTGTTTTCTGAGCTTTAGTGGTAATAGATATGTACAGAAGTAGTGTGCATCTCTCGATGTAATAAAACTTTTGATTACAAGGTTTAGAGTTTTAAATTTTAAATATAACTACTACTATTATTATTTTTTTAAATCCTGAAATTTAGAGTGGGATCGATAAGTTTCTAGGTGGGAAGGGCTTGATTCACACTTCCCCCTTTTGGTTACTGCCCTGAGACAGGACAAATAGCGCACTGTAACGTAATAAAAACATAGTGCATGAATGCTTTCATGCAAGTAATAAAAAAAGGTATGTAATGCTTCTCCTGAAATCTAGAATGTGTGGAGAAGTATCTAAGAAAAAAAGACTTAAATAACTCATCCATCCTTTAAATATCGCCTTGATATAGCAACCATAGCACATTTAACGTAATAAAAACATATATGAATGTATTCATACGAATAATGAAAAAGAAAAAGAATGTTACATAAAGCTTCTTCTGTTCCTTCATAGGGGGGAGGGGGTCAAGAGATTTCTAGGAAAGAAGGGTTTAACTCACACTTCCAATTTTAGTTTACCGCTCTAAGATAGGACAAATAACAAACTTTAACTTTAAAACACTGGACATAAATACGTTCATGCAAACAATGAAACAAATATATATATATATATATATATATATAGAATTTCTGCAGAAATCTAGAGGGAGCTGGAGAAGTTGCTAAGAAAGGAGAGTTTAATTTATACTTGCACCATTTCGTTACCACCCCGAGATGGAACAAGTAACAAATTTTAACGTAATAACAACATGTTACATAAAAACGTTCATGCAAATAACGATAAAAAGCTACATAAAGCTTCTCCTCAAATCTAAACGGCGCTGGGGAAGTTATTGGGAAAGAAGGGTTTAATTCACACTTTTACAGTTTGGTTACTGCTATGAGATAGGACAAATAACACACTTTTACATAATAAAAATACGTTACATGAGTATATTCATGCAAACAATAAAACAAAAAGCTGCGTAAAGCTTCTTAAAGTACGAGAAGAAAAGGTTAAAAAAATATTAATCAATAAATTTTTATATTTATGTGCTTTACAATAAAGATTATCAATTTCCAGAAATGTAGCAATGTCTTTATCCATAACACTGTAGCTGCTAAAAAGAACCCAATATTCATGTTATATTTCTTTTGAATTAGATAAGTGAAAGAGTGGAAAACAAAAATGCTTTTGATTTCTTTTGAAAAGAGATCGTTGAACTTACGTCAACTTAAATAACCAACATGCACTTCACCATTTGTTCAGCGTGTACCATATGGGTAATCAATAATATATATATAAAAAGATCATAAAATTATTGAAATATGGTAAATGTATTATTGTTTATTTTTGGAACTATAATTTTGTATGCCTTTACAAATATTATAAAATAAGAAATTGTTAGTTATTCTGTCGTAGGGAAAGATCGGGTAGCCTTGTATACTTAGATAAATTGCAAATAAAAAATTGAATAAAATTTCTGTCTTTATTTTATACTTAAAATAAAATTACCAACTTTTTAATGATTTTAATAAAAAATTGCTAATAATATCGAATTACTCAATGAAATATACTTAAAAAAGTTTGGTCTTATTTTTTGGCATTACAAGAAACGGCAGGTAGCCTCTATCATCTAATCAATGGTGTCCCAACCTAAATTGTACAACAATTGTTACAAACATTATTAGAAACTTTAAATAAATAAAACTTACTAAATTTTAGGTAAATTTAAAATACTCTTTATGGTGAAAATATTTATAGATATATTTGCATAAATATTGATTATTATTAATATTTTTCTAATATTTAAAAAATTTTCTTTTTGAATTATTTGTATAAATGTATTCATATAACAGAACTTTATTATGATTAGTTGCATAATTTATTGTACTTAGTAAATGAAAAAAAAAAAAAAAAAGGAATTACTTTCATGCAGAAACTTTCATGAATTCAAATAAAATGTCCAAATATTATCTAATAAAATACAACATTCCAAATCAGTAATTAATGCAATTGCAATAATAATAATGATAACATTCTTTACAAATTTACGTTAATCTACAATTTTTCTTATTTAACAAAATCATATCTATTTTTTCTTTCATCTATTGGTTATATTAATACAGGAAAAAAATGCTTCCCATGAGGATTCTCATAAAAAATGGTGCATAGAAAATTATTATCTATATAGATTCTTTCAATTGACTCTTTTTATATAATTTATGAAAAGAAATCCATAACATACACAAGCATAAATACCCTGTTTTTGAACTTGACAAAATATTATTTACTGGATTAGATAGGTAAACAATATTATATGCAAAGAAAGTAGAATAATCAAAATATGTTAATTGGTTGTTCTTTTTAAGTCAGAATTTCCGTTTCAACACAGATTTTATAAAATAGGACAGTGTTAGTTTTTCTCTAATATTTTTCATGCTGGCTCAGTCATGAGTATACACATATTGATAATCCTCTGCAGCATATTAGTAGGGAAAATTAGGGTGGAATGGGACAATTTTAAGAAAAATATATTTACAAATTATGAATCCTAGTACGAAATGTAAAGTTTCAGAATAACATCTTGAAAATTTTTATTATATTTTTCAAGATATAATTTTAATGATACTAATTAAAAATTTAGGTTAATAAACCAATTAAATTATCAAAAGAGTCACATCCTTCGCTCATGTGAGGCAGGGATGTGACATGTTTTCAAAATGTAAATTCATATTTAATTTTCAGAAATGTTATGATAAAAGGACAAGACAGTGCGATATTTACATTTAAAAGGTTTACTGTAGATCACAAGATTTATTTTATAATATACTTTGTAAAATTCAAATCAAATGAAAAATGTTCTTGTGCCTGACTAGTACCGCTAATTATTCTTGGTGTGTGCAATTATGCGTTGTTCATCAATAATAGAAGATTCATTTTCTTGTTATAAGATGAAAGTTCTTTTTACATTTATCCTGATCAAAAGTATCTAACACCTCAAACCATCCTCATCTTTTCTTTTAATTCTTCCGGTATAATGAATAACAGATTTTTTTTTTTTTTTTTTTTTTTTTTTTTTTTTTTTTTTGTTAAAAATTTAGCTAAAATAATTTCATTTAAACCTATATTTGATTCATCGTTGCATTAAAACTATTTCTTTCATATTTGCATGCCCAATCAGAGCGACATCAATGTTTTCATGACAGGTGTTATAAACAGAAATAAGTGATTCCTCATCAATGGATTTATCAATGTAGTACCTTTTTTCTTTGCGGTTCTGAATGTTTTATTTGTTATACTATTCAAATGCAAAATAAGATAAACTTTTGAATTTAAAATATAAAATAATTGTATGTAATTAAACAATGTTATTTGTATAGTAATATCATTTGGGATGTTTCGTACCTCTCGAATCATAGTGTCCCTTTCCTCGTATAGACCAATATTTTTATAAAATTGCTTTTTACAATAAACATTTAGCTTTTATGCTTGACTTAACCGTTCATTCATAAAAGACATATTGTTGAGTTTAAAAAATACTAAAACAATTAAATCAGCAATAAAGAATAAGCTTGAAAATTTACATAAAAAATCTGTGTAGTTTCTTACTTTTGATGCTGAAATATAATATTTTAAATTTAGAAACTCATGGCTGCTTGCAAATAAACTGATTTAAAGCTAAAAATGTGATGCAGTATTTGCTTTATCTCATGAAAGAGCCATAAATTTTAATAAAGCTTGTTTTAAGCATTGTTGCAGATGTCCCATACCTCCCTAATCTTCCCTACATTTAATTTAATCGGTGGTTCTTTAAAATCTTTTAAAAATGTTCTTTATCGAAAAACGCATTTGAATCCATATGTTTACCATATGAATTACTGTTTAATATATTTTTTGTAATATGTTAAGTTTATTTTTAATTATTTGAGTGAATAATAAATGTAATAGATTTGTAATATAGACCGAGAGGCGATTGCACACATAATTCCCTCGTCGATTTGGGATATGAAATTTCAGGATCAGTATAAAAAGGCAACTGTCTTGCCAAGTCATATCTTGGTTGAAAACCACCTTCAGACCTGAATTTAGTGATTCACTCCTGGGTTTATCATTGTGTGATCCTGCACCCAAAAGTATGAAAACATGATGGACTGGAATCAAGAAAACACAATGGCAAACCCATTGGTTACCTACTCAAATCGAGTTGTTAGGTGTTCTTTACTAAAATATGAGTGGGCAGACCTAACTCATATCTTGACCAATTGCGTTTTAATATGTGTTTCATGTTTTAGCTAATTCTAGAATTTTAGGATCCAACTCAATAAGCTGATTGTCTATGCTGCCGCCTTCTGGTCTGTTATCATCAGGTGTGTTATTTGCTTAACATACAAAATGAAAACAAGAGACTTATTCTTATGCTATATTGTTCACGAGATTTAAATTAAATACTCAAAATTTAATAAAAACATCAGTAAATAGCAATATTTGTAGGGATTAGATGATAAAAGTGGTATATTACAATAAAAAAAAAGAATTAATCATATGATCGAAGATATTCAGCGCTGCTCTACCATATGTTAAATTAATATTTAAAATAATAATAATTCTTACAGAAATTTTAATTGAGAAAGAATGTATTTGACAATAAATGCAAATAGATAGTTTTGACTATACAACTCATTTTCATAAAATAAAGATTATATCACCTTTAACACCTGAGATTATTACCGCAAAGTTCATAATAATAGAATACATTACAAATCTATTTTAATCTACTTTTCTCCCATTTTCCAAAACAATAACTATTTCCTTTTCTAGCCTTCAGTCATATTAAGACAGGCGAAGAAGCACTTCATCTATTTCCCATAAGGAGTGATCAAAAGTCTATGGAGAAAATTCTTATCAACATAGATTCAATCAATCGACTGCCGTCTTAGAAGTCCAATCAAAACAAGTTTCGCTATTTTCTGAAAACTCTTCGAGATGCCTTTGTCGATAACACAGTAGCCGTAAGTAAAGTAAATAAAGACTCAATCTCCGTGTCGCCATACTTTTGAAATGGGTAAGTGAAAGAGTGAGAAAAGAAAACGCTTTTGACCTTTTATGAAAAGAAATCGATGAACTTACACTAGGATAAATATCCCAAGCGTTGAACTTTTCCACTTATTCAATCTGTACAAGGAAAATTAATAATAATATCAATATATGTATAGCATATCTATATTGTGCAATTATTAATATTTGATAAATAGATTTGTTGGTTCTTTATTGAACCAACTCATGATTCTCTAGTATCTCTTTCTAGTATTGTTGCTTTTTCACAGGGTTTTTAAAATAGAAAATTTTTAATTCTGCTGATACAATTTTCAGTGGTATTTGTTTTTTTTACTTATCTATCATACGTAGTATAGGGTTAAGCCTTGCAACAATTATGATAATCGAAAAAAATTTTTGACCCATTTAAACATTTTACAAAAAGGAAATTCCGAAAAAGATATTTTTAGAAAAAAAAATTGCCGTCCGTCTGTCAAACTCTTTGTGTCTGTAAACGATTATCTCCAGAACAAAGTGAGACAAAAAATTGAAATTTGTTTTGTACTTACTATGCAATAATGGAAAGAAGTTTTTTTTATATCAGTAAACTCGATTATCCTGAACTATTTTTTTCGCACCCTAGAAATATTTCTTGTAATAAAAGGTATCTAACAATTTTCGAAATTTTTTATTTTAAGGAATGGATATAAAAAACAATAAAATAACACAAGTTTTTCATAAAAAACGAAGTTGATCGGATAATTAATTGTCGAGATATTTGTAATCCTATTTTCCACACTCTTCGATTTTTCATGACTCTGTATTTCATTCAAATTTCAATTAGAAGCTATCGTTGAAATGGATATGAAGCGTTTAATCTGACGCAATAAGCCGTTAGTTAACATGATTATTAATTTTCGAGTTATAAGGATGTTTCTTTTACGAAATTCGAGATTATTATTTGAAGTTTTATATAATTTGTCGAAATTGGTTCTTCAGCAATTCATTAATGGAGCATTACTATGTGTTAAAAATATTTAAATATACGTTTAAATTTTATTTTGGAATGGCGATAAATTTTTTAAATAGTTTAAACATGTTTCATTTTTGTATTATACTATGCATATCCATGATGGGTGAGCATTACGGTAGCCCCCAACGACTAGTTTTATATCTGCATGTGCCATATTTATGTTTCAATTAAGACTGTATAGTTGGCAGCACCAAGCAATTCCACTTCCGAATTCATCAAAATTGCTTTGCGGAAAGTATATAGAATATTCTATTTTATAATATCTTCTGCTTGGATACAGTGGAGTGTGTTTGTTTTGTTAGGTGTTAATTAAATGTTTAATATGTATTTGTGCTACCAATTCATTTATAGTTGCGATAATTATTAAGCAATTAGTTATACATATACTTTAACATGAATATGCAGATATTGATAATTCCATTTAACAAATGAATACTAATCAAGTAAATCTGTTGTTTCATAGACACTTCAGGGTAATTTAAAATTGGCTGATGTATTTATAATTCAAGAATAAGTAAGCAGTGAGCATAATAGCAGTGAGTAAGGAGAAGAACAAAATATGGTACATAGGTACATTAGACTACATGCTGTAATGATGATGTGATGAATAAAAGTGAATACAAAAAAAATATCACAAAACAGGTGGAATAAATTTTTCATACATAGCCGCCAGTGATGTCTAGATTCTGATTACAAAGTAATGAAATCATAGATTAAAACTCATTTTAATCTCTTCAGAATGCAGTTGGTAAAGATACAATGTATTATGAAGTAATTTCAAATCCACTTTTAAAATGTATAATCTGATTATCGAGTAGTGAATTATAAATCAATTCTTATTTTTCATTAAAAAGTTAATGTGATGAATGCAGTCTAATGAATTATAATAGGATTATGATGTCGTTTTTATTTACATAATTTAAATAATTTGTAATGGGTTATAGATCAATTCTAATTTCATCTTTAAAGATATTATTTAGATTAAATTCTAATGTATTACAAGCTAATGTCGGTACAATCCGTTGTTCAGAATACAATTTTGTTACCATGTAATGAAATGCAACTAAATAGAAATTTAATTCTATAAAATGTGCTTAAATTAAACTGCAATCAATTACGAGTAAACTCTAATTGCATTTTTAAAAACTGACATTAAAATTAACCTGTAATTCATTGCAAGTTAATTCTAGTTACGCTTCTAAGAATTTACTTAAATTTATGTGTAGCTATTACCTGTCAACAAATAAGAAATTTTAATGTTATTGAAGTTTATCTCGCAGAAGAATAATGCATAAAGCCAGGAATTTCTTTTTAAAGCTTCTCTGTTTTAGTCCGAAATATTGCCGACAGATGGCGCTGCACCTTCCTCTCCTTTTACTTTTAGATAAACACTATAGGAGTTACTGAATGCATCAGAATTAAATGTCTTTCGTTTTCATTAAGTTAAAAATTACTTTCTCCGTTATAAATGTTATTTGCGTTGAATTTAAAGTAGAAGAAAAATCTTCTAAACCGCGTGGTAACGGAAGAAAAATAAAAATAAACGAAATCTAATAGACCGGGAATCGGCAGCACAGAAAATCACCTCATCGAGTTCTCGGATGAAAATCTAGAATTACTTAAATTTCTATTCGCATATTAAAACACAATCGGTCTGCCAAGTCATACCTTGGTGGAAAATACCTAAAAATCCGATTTTATTGGTTGACGCGTATGTTTAACATTGTGTTTTCTTGCTCCCAAAAGTATGAAAACATGGCGAATTGGGAGCAAGAAAATATAATAGCTAACCTATGCATAAATTATCAAAATCGGGTTTTCAGTTATTTTCCACCCAAATATGACTTGGTAGACCAATTGCTTTTAATATACGAACCGAGATTTAACTAATCTTAGATTTTCATCCGTGAACTCGGTGAGATAAATGTCTGAACTGCCGCCTCCCGGTCGGCAAGTGAGTATTTGAAATTATTGAATCTTCACAGCATATTATCACTATTAAGGCCCCACACTAGGCACAGAAATGGACCCGGATGATAATGTAAAGTCTATGGGCATGTTTATTTCAAATATCTCGCTCAAATTTTGATATTTTGACATGATTTCTTTTACATAGGATACCTGGGGACGATCTACAACTAGCCTAGTTTTTACTTTTTCGATTTTGCTTATATATTTTTTATATTATGATAGTTTCAATTTCAGAACCGGTTTTAATTGGTTTTTGAAATTTAAAGTAATTTTTTTTTTTAAATCTGAAACCAAAATTGAAAAA
This sequence comes from Maratus speculifer, assembly GCA_964019185.1. Classification (NCBI taxonomy): domain Eukaryota; kingdom Metazoa; phylum Arthropoda; class Arachnida; order Araneae; family Salticidae; genus Maratus; species Maratus speculifer. Next base: position 100,990,504 of record OZ025289.1, on the reverse strand, counting down.
GTAAAAATTAGGTCGGTTGTGGATTGCCATCAGCTATCCTATGCAAAAAAAATCATGTCAAAATATTAAAATTTGAGCGAGATATTTGAAAAGAACGCCTCCGGCGATTTTACATTATCATTCGGGTCTTTTTCTGTGTCTAGTGTTGCGCCTTAAGAGGAATAAAGGTTTAGATAAACATCTTTTCCAGAACTTTAAAAAGGAATGATATAAAAGCGCGTTAACACTTAAATGCATAGTCTAACTCAGGACTTACATGAAGTTTTTTTGGGAGGGGAGGAGGGAACTATTTGGTACTTACTATTTATCATTTGGTAAACTGTTATGTGTTATTTAAGTGCGCTAATAAATACTTAAGGTCTCAAAGTCTGTTTTTGTTCAGATTTGTTACCACAGGAAGGTTATAACATTTTTTATTGATGCTGTTTGCAATGTACTCAAGTGGAGTTTTTCTCTGTCTTTATAAAGAATAAATTATTAATACGAAAAACTATTAAAAGCATTATAAAAATTGTTATATAGTTAAATATTTGTTATTGTACAGTGTAAGCATTTTAAAGTAAGTATATAAATTTAAATTATAATGCTTAAAGCCATTTTTGTTACTTAACCTACGTGTAACATTATAACATTAAGTCCAATAGAAACATAAATAAATTTCTTCACTATTTTTGTAGTGCCTAACTAGCAAAAATGTATTCAAATGTAATGTTTTGTGAAAAAAAAAACATGCATTAAAAGCATTAAAGACTACACGCTGTATTGATCACTTATTAAATAAAAATTAATCCAAAAACAATATTATAAGCAGTCAGAATAAATCTTGCATACACAGACATTTCAAGACTCCATAATGATTAACATTTGATTTAAAATTAGCGTTTGGTGTTATTTAGGATGGCCGATTATCTATATTAGGCATATAGGCCCAATTAAAATTAGGAGTTCCAGTCTTTAAAGCTATATAATTCCTTAACTATTTGACCCTAAAATTTCTCGTTTGATACTCGAAGATAAAATATACTGTGTTAGTGTTGACAATTTCAAATTCCAATATGTAGACGATCTTCTAAGAAAAAATCAAGTATTCAAATCAATAGTAGATATTATTACTAATTGAATGACACAATTTCCATTTTATGATTTTTGTACTCTCGTTACCCACGTTTTTCTCTCTCGAACATACTAAAAACTCTTTAATATCATTCCTTTGTATAGTATGATTTCTTCATGGCTTGGGTAAATGAAGCATACAATCTGTTTACTTTCATCCTTAATTGTGATATTACAAAATGTTACGAGTCTACGTATTTGACTTATAAATTTATTATAGTGATCAAAAATCCTGAAAAGTATAACTCTTTTTTACGTGCGTTCGTAATTATGTAAATACGTAGTACCTATGGTTGTCGTTAAGTCCGTCCATCTGTTTCTCTGTTCGCTTATAACAACGTAAAAACTACCCAACCGAATCGTTTGAAATTTAAAATACATAATTATTACATAATTTGTCTAGTCATTTCAAATTTTATGAAAATCGAAAGCATAGATCAATTACAGAAAAACAATCAAAAGGATTCCTTTACATTACGGTCAATGGGGAAAAATGTTTCAAATGCATTTTAATCGTTTGAAATTTAAAACATATATTTATTACATAGCTTTGTCGTGTCACTTCAGATTTTATGAAAATCGGATGTTTAGATCAATTACAGGAACAATCAAAAGTATTCCGTTACATCACGGCCAATGGGAAAAAAGTTTCAAATGCATTTTAATGGTTGTACACGCATTCAAACATAATAAAATTGAAATGAACCTATGAAGTATATATGTATACTAAAATATACATTCTGTACAATCTGTGATGCAAAGAATATTTATTATTAAATTACAGGGCCACACAAAAGTATTCCACTATATATTGATATATGGGGAAGCATTGTTCGGGGCGTGTTTTAATTACATTAAACTATTTCACATTTTATGAATATGATATACGTTGCTGAGGTATAATAAAAGTTACTTCTAGTACATGTGCAGGAACACAAAGATTTCGCCAACTATAATGTATCCGAAGTACTGTCTACTATATCAACAAGATCTGAACATTTTTAAAACTTCCTTATCGTACGAACGCACCTCATTTGCTACGCTTCACGTGCAATTTCCAACTTGTTTAATCTTTCAGACATAAAAGTTTATTCTATTGAGCCGTGTGAGTTTTACTAGAATTTATAAATATGACCATAGTTCTGCAAATATTTTATAGCCTGTCCTTATCCAATTTTAGTTTGGGAGTATAGCCTGCGTTACTCGCAGCTGCTTCGATTTTCTGCATAACAACAGATGTCCGAAAGTATTCTAAATATCAGAGACTGCCTCTTTTTTATGTGTAACCTTTGACTTCAATGCGTCTCTAGTCACTATGCATATGGAAATTTATACTGTATTATCCACATTCTGGTATGACGGACCTTTCTTTATTATTGTCATGGATTTCTTTGTGCTGGACATCACAGTTGCCCGCATCTCCAAAATTGTAAAAATTGTTTATACGCATAACGAAACACGGAATAACGGAAAAGAGGTAAAGAGGTTCGAAAAGAGTTTTTCCAACCCGATGGTTTGAGGCAAAATTAGTAGGAGGGTGCTCACTTTTTCTGATTCCAGAACAGTAGAAAATAAGTAAAAAACGTGTTAAAAAAGAGTCTCAATATAATAGCTCTCAAAATATAAAAACGAAGAACATTTTAGAATTAAAAAATGTTTTCAATTGTAGTAACTGAATTTTTTAAACATAGTTTTCGATTTATTCAAAAGATTGAACAAACTACCTTAAAACTTTTAGCGAAGGACCATGTGAATTTTTATAAGGTGTCTAAGATTTTTAAATGAACTTGGATATAATAAATGTTGATTATTTTTTAACTAACTAGCTGAATTGTACTTCCATTTATTTAGCATTTTAACTATAATAATTGCTGTAACTGTTTTTTAAAACTGTTATTCATAGTTTTCTATTTAGGTTTTTCAAAAACTAAACAAACTACAGTAAAGCCTGCAAGTTTGAAATGTCATCGATAAAATAAAAAACATGCTTCAAAGCATCTTAAATGCAAAAGAAACGCATTTTTTTTCTTTTTAAGTACAGCGCAATTAATCGAGATTTGTTTGATGCAACTGCTTTACAGTCGTCACCTTCAGACAATGCGCAGAAGCGATGGGCAGTGTGGATTTTTATCAGGTGTTTAATCATTTGGATCAACCTGCATATTAATTGCATTTTAAATAACTAAATGAATTGTACTTCGATTTATTTTGCATTTTTATCTATAACATTTGTGAATTTTCCAGCATTTTTCATGACCTTATTAGAATTTCAAACTGGCAAGTATATTATTCTTAATAACTGTGAATTCTGACTATATAAAAAGAGTAAAATTGCGTTTTTTTAATTACCGATTTTTGCTTAAATTATATTATATAATGAAATGATAACAATATTACCTAAAGAATATAATTCGTATTCTAAAAATATTTAAAACTGTAATTACTATTTCTTTGAAACATCACTACTATAAATCCAACTCACATTTGTCATAAAAACATTTAAATATTTTAAACATTACTTAAAGCTAAACCATAAAAATTGAATACTTATGGTAAATTAATAATTTTAATTGTCAAAAGTGCAACTTTAAAAACAGTAAAAATATATCTATGCTTTCATGTTTCGGCTCTAAATGAGTCATTTCTAGAGCAAATAAATAAAAATATTCTAAAATTGTGTGGTTCACGAAATGCCATCATTCTTTTTTTTCGGTTGTTAATTTTTATCTTCGTATCCATTGAGTAGCTTTCACCAAAATTTTCATCCTGACCAATGAGTAACTCAGGCCGTAATTTTATTTTTTTAACTATTAAGTAACTTGATCCATAATTTTATTTTCGTAACTACTGAGCATCTGAAGCTATAATTTAAAGCCTTATGGAAAACGTATTTTGAAAGCAGTTCCAATCGTTTTTGTAAACCAATTAGTAAAGTTTAATTAAAAAATATTTCTTTCATCTATAATAAAATTACTAATGTAAGAAAATACAATATTATTTCATTGGCTAATATATACACTGAGTAAAATATTAGAACAAAAAAGAATAAAGCCAGAGAATTCTTATATAATTCAGCGAAAAATATATCATTGACTGTAAGATCAAATAGAACTGTACAATCTAATATTATCAACATAAGGACGCCATTTAGTGAAGAGCTGAATGATGAATGACTGTGTACCATGGTAATGACATTAACCTCTGGGGACAAAAGTTAAATAAGAATAATTATTAGAAATGTTTGCTCTTATGTCTAAAGTAATAAATAGATAAGACAGAGAGAAATAAATTATACTTAGAAGGGATTTTTTTTGTGTTGCTTCACCTGGTATCGAGACATGGTAAATTTTGTAATCCATTATATAAAAGTTAGAAAACCGACAAAATTCTTTGTTAAAATCATATTTTATACAATTTTTTATACTTTAAATTTTGTATTATTGTATTTTTATTTGTTTATTTCATTCAAAAATTGAGTGAAGTCGTCAAATATGGTGCTATGAAGCTTTCGCTTAGTCTTATTTTGGGGCTGTGACATTCGGCTAGTGTTGCTGGGAAACTCTACTTTAAAAAATGCGCCAACTTTTTCCCCGCCAAAAATGTGAATATAATGTCGTAATTTTTCAAAACCAAATTCGTAGGTTTTTGAAGTAACTTTTAAAGTTTTTTCAATAGTTTATATTTATTATTAACTAATTTATATTTTTAAATACTCCCCCCTTTTTAAACTATATTAATAGTCCGATAACTGGACTCGAAAAAAGCATTTTCAGAAAGTTATGCTGCTCAAAAATAAAAAAATATGAATTTAACAGATTTTTTTCTCGATTCTCAAACTTCCTACTATAGGGCTTAAAAATGCACTATGCTAGAAATGCTAGGGACGAGCAACACCAAAAGAGTCCCTTGTTAGATAATCATTACCTTTGCACTAAACCTTTTCAACTTTTTAAAAACAAAAGTATTAATTAAGCAAAAATGAAATTTGTCACAAACTTTGGAATTTTTTTTTTTTTTTTTTTTTTTTTTTTTTTTTTTTTTTTTAAATATTGAATTGTATTTTTCCCTTATGTAAACTAATACGCAATGCAATGCGCATGTGAAAAGAACTATTGATTGGAAGTTTGAATTTCCATTGTTGACCTGCGAAATACATATATTTTACTCAATGGCATAAAATTTATTTTTATCTAAGAAAGACCCAAATACTTATATTGTATTTATTATATTGTAGCAATAAATGTTTAAAAATATTATTTTTATTTCTTCTCATTATTGCAAACGCCAAATTGTTTCTTTTCAAATTTTCTGCTGATTTAGCTCAACATAATTTACATTTAAACAATTTTAAAACACATATTATGAGAATAATATTTCTGGAATATTTAGCTAATAATTAAAATATTTGTAAGTACAAAAGCTTAAGCTGTAAGTTTATTTAAAATCTAATTTCATGTAACGAAATCTTTGAAGTTTTAAAATAATTATTTTACGGAAAATTAAAAAAAAAAAGGTTAACTAACATTTTTTCAAATTTTTATTTAAAATTTATTTCTATTTTGAAATTTCTCTTTTTTCCCCTTGTTTGCGATTAAAGCGAAAGTATTTCTTTAATTAAATTTCCTTTGAATATTATAAATGTCTGTAATTATTACAAAGAATTCCAACATGAACTAAGACAGAACAGCGATAAAATATTTCATAGAATATTTAATTAAAACATTAGAACCTAATAAATAGTTTAAATTTAATTATCTGAAATGAAACGGTAGAAAGTAGAGATTAGGGTTCAATTACTTTAGGAATTGAATAAAGCCTTAATTACCGAAGGTGGCTTATAACGTTGTATTTAATTTTACTTTGAGATTGTTTCATTTAGTCTAGAAGAAAAAGGATTTTTTCTCTTTATAGTTGCAGAAAACTAATCAGTACTCAAGAGAAAAATTTGGCTTCAAATTCTTCTTTAAACTTTACTCTGAGAAAATCAATAAAGTTCTATTTTTCAGTCAACGAACAGAAAATAAAAAAAAAGAATAAATTTATAAATATTATCAAGAACGTGTAAAGGAAATAAATATTACAATTTGTTTAAGTTTTGAATTCTAAAGATATTCAATTAAGAAGATCTTTTTACGTATTATGAAGTAGTATGCAATAAATATCATTTAAAATAAAAATTTACAAAAATCCATATAACATAATTACAAAAATAGTATAATATATAGGTATTCTTTTTTTTTTTTTAGGAATTCCATCTGTTTTTATGTTATCTTAGACCAAAAAATTTCTAAATTATTTTTGTCTGCAAATTTTTGTAGTATTCACTGACTTTTGTTAAATTTTCTTAACGCTGCTAAGATTTTTGGGTCTATTTCTACCCAAAAGCCATATTCGGAATTGTTGGGTCTGCGACAGTGTTGCCAGATGAGCTACTTTTTTTAAAAAATTCAGATTCATGTCTGGCACCACTTTTTTGAAATGGTAAAATACGCCTTACTTAATGCTACATTATTTAAGGTGAGAACAAAGAGAATTTTACCCTTGCAAAAAAGTGGTGCCAGTCAAGAAATTTGAATTTAAAAAAAGTAGCCCACTGGCAACACTGGTCTGCGGCGTTCTAGCGCAAATTGTTTTAGAAAAATTGTTGTTCTGTTAAATTGATCAAATGTTGATATAAAATAAAGAACATTTCAAGAATTAAAATATTGGTAGGAAACTTGGAAGCTCTTTATATTTGACATAATGTATATTAGAAATGATCACCGCATGAAAGTTAATCATGGTCTTTTCGATGATTTTACTTTCCAATTTTTATTCGGGCTTCTTTTCTCTCTTTAACCAGATGGTTCCCGTTAGATAATAACTTAAGTAATATTTTTTTCGCTGTTTATCCTTTTGATATAACGTTATCAAATCATTTGTTTTTGTGTCTTTACTAATAGTTCCAAACATGTATTTGGTTATACATACCCCATACAAGCATCTGCATTATCATTATAGAATCATTTAGCATGTAATGCCAGTGGTTCTGATTCGAATCTAAGCTTGAACATTTTTTCTTTCTGCTGGTTTCGCGTATTTTATAGAAAAAATTCAGCAATTATACATTTAATTACTTTCTAAATATGTTTATATTGTGATCAAAAAAGTCTTTTTTTATTTACTTTTTAATTTTAGTATTTCTAAATTTGTTTTCAGTGTAATTGTTGTTCTACACATCAGATACGAATGTAAATCAAAGATCCACATTCCTATAGTAAAGTGCTATGCAGAAAATATTATTTAAAATAAAAATTTACAAAAAATTCATACAAAAATAGTATAATATATAGGCATTCTTCTTTTTCAGGAATTCCTTCGGTTTTGATGTTATCTTAAACCGAAAAATTTCTAAATTATTTTTGTGGCAAAATTTTTGTAGTATGCATTAGTTTTCATTACATTTTTAAACCCTGCTACGATGTTCGGGTCTATTTCAATCCAAAAACTATATTCAAAATTGTTGAGTCTGCGGCGTTTTGCCGAAAATTGTTTTAGAAAAATCGTTCTTCTGTTTAATTTCTCAAATGTTCCAATTAAATAAAAGAACATTTCCGGAATTAAAATATTGGTAGGAAACTTGGAAGCTTTTCATATTTGAAATAATGTATATTGGAAAGTAGCAAACCAATATTGGTCCAACGTGGCGCCAATATTTCATTAATTGGAAATATTGCCAATAAAACGTCAATATTGCTCCAATATCGAGATGTTTATATTTTGAAGTTATTTAAATAATATTTGCAGCCAATATTATGCCAATAAAACGCCAATATTGTACAAAATTTGGCGTTACATTGGAAATATTTCCAATGAAATTCCAATATTTAACCAATATTGGCTTTTTATTGGCAATATTTCTAATGAAACCCCAATATTGGCATAATGTTGGCTGCAAATAATGGCTAAAAAGGGCAAAATGTAAACACCCCAATATTGCAGCAATATTTCATGCCAACATTGCGCCAATGTGCCAATATTGCTCCAAGATGTAATCAATATTGGTCCAATATTGTTTGGCTACTGGGGGAATATCACATGAAGGTTAATCATGGTCTTTTCGATAATTTTCCATTCTAATTCGGGTTTCTTTCTCATTGGATAATAACTTAGATAATATTTTTTCGTTGTTCATCCTTTTGATATTAGCATTATCAAATCATTTGTTTTAGCGTCAATACAACTGGTTTCAAACATTTCTTTGGCTATACCCTCATACAAGGATCTGCATTATCATGATAGAATCATTTAGCGTGTGATGCCAGTGGCCCTGATTCGAATCTATGTCTGAGCATTTTTTTCTTTTTCCTGGTTTCACACACATTATAGAGACAATAGCAATTATAAATACAATTAATATCTAAATATGCTTATTTTTTATCAAGGTCTATTTGTTTTTATTTTTTTCTTTTCGAGATTCTTGGATCTCCAAATCTTTTTTTAGTGTAATTTCTGTTTTACACACTAGATATGACCGTAAATCTAAGATCCACATTTCTTTTACTAGAGATTTGGTGTACATAGCTTCAGTAAATCTGTTTAATTATCTTATTCCATGTTCCAGGTTTAAAAATATGTTTCTCATATTTACGCAAAAAATTGCTGTAAGTATTGCCAGCTTGTTTTTTTCTTTTTTCAGGAGAGGATTGAGGCTGGAAGGGTGGGAGGAAGGAGCGGATAAAATAATTTGTATTCTTATAGAAATGCAGTAAGATTTTCACATTTATAAGATTTCTATTAAATTTTCTTTCAAAGGAAAAAAAAAATCTTATTTTCACAACTGTTATTTTATAAAGGCAAAGTGTGTGCTTGGGATAAGAAATTATTCATCTTGATTGTAAAATATATACGGTACCCTTTACTCACGATATAATGACGATAGCGCTCTCTGCGGTACATCATTAATATAACTGATGCTACTTTTTTGAAGGGGGGGGGGGGAGTGGATCTGGGGTGTTCACACGAATATAATTCGGATAATTCGATGGCTGAATGTATTTAGTAATAGTCGGCATCAGAAATGGCTAATTGTGGATTTGGAACCAAAAAAAAAAAAAAATGCATAAATTGGAAAAAAAAAATATTTTTTTATTTAAAGTTTTTGCTTTTAATAACTTTTAATTTTAGCCAAAAACATTATTTTAATACGCATATACATGTATATATTGTTACCACCTAAACGTCTTGCAAATGGATAAAATTGTATTCTTGTTTTCTCCGCATTTTGTTTTAAATCTTTTGTTTTAAACATGATTCTTTCAACATTATGAAAAAAACTTAATTAAAAATATGATTGTAATCCTAGAGAGTATTAATCATTCTAAAATGCAGGGAAAATCTATTAAATTTATAGAATCATATTATCTGAAATATGGCTTATACTGCAGCGAAACCTAGAGTTTAGTGCATGCAATATTACGTTCCAAACGCTTAGAGGGTAGGAGCGTATTACTAAGGAGTATGGATTGCTAATGCACTGTAAAAAAAATTCTGTATAGGTACTGAACTTTTTCTAGGAAACTGGGATTCCTAGAACTTTTCCTGTAACGGTAACAGCAAAAATTCTAGTTTTAGAATCAGTTACATGGATTTTTCCTGTTATCGTTACATGGAAAGTTCTTGGAATCCCAGTTTCCTAGAAAATGTTTAGTACCTTTACAGAATTTTTTTTACAGTGTGGTAGTGGACAATACTTCTCGCGTTGGAAATCATTGATCTATACGGTTAATGATTCTACTTCAATGAAAAACAATCTGTACAAAATTAGTTAATATTAGATTTTTAACATTGGCTGGAATATGTATTTGCGTATTAATGATTAGAATTGTATTGAATGTTCACACGACGGCAAAATTTTATGAGATGTCACTGAGCTCGCTTCTGTACTAGATTGATATCTACCAGAGACAATCAGTATCCAATAATGTTGCCATTAAAAAATTCATGTGGAGAAATCATAAAAATCACGAATAATCAGCACGAGGGATAAATTTGATTTGTTAGATATAGATTAGATAAGGTATCGAGACACAAAGAACAATCATTATTGCCATTTTGGAAAAATGCATTTAGAAGTGAATTAAAAATAGCATGAATTATTAAGATAAGGAATAAGTCTGCATGATTAAACTCTGATTCTGACTAAGCAATTATTAGAGATAAAAAGAGTCTAAGATAAGAAATAAGTTTCAATGATTAAATATTGAATAATAATTTTTAGAGATTTAAAGACTATTGATTCGCAAATGAACATATTGGAGAATTAAATGCAGTACGAACACTGAAAATAAAAGATAAGTTTGATTGGTTATTTAGGGATTAGATAACATTTAAGAAGACACTGAACATCCAATAATGCTCTTGAAACAAATACATCCAGAAAAAATATAAATTACAAGAATATGTGAGAAGCTTATAACCATAGTAGACAGAGTTCATTTTGAAAAAAATAAGATAGTCTATTTAGAAGGCGCATAAAATCTGCTTTATTCACTGCCACTGTACACTATAAAAAAACTATAAAGTTACTAAGATTTTTCTAGTAGATTTGTACTCCAAGAACTTTTCATGTATTGGTAACAGCAAGCAAAACCTCATGTAACCTTTTTCGGTTACATGACATTTTACTGTTATCGTTATATGAAAAGTTCCTGGAATACAAGTTTACTAGAAAAAATTTAGTAATTTTGCAGATTTTTTTTTTTTTTTTTTTTTTTTTTTTTTTTTTTTTTTTACAGTGTAACCTAAATCTGCAAACAGATACTGAAAAATGTTACGTGGGAAAGTTTGTGAAAACAGATTTGGTTCATAGTGGGAGGGGAGTAGATAAAACAGATTTTATGAACCTTTTAAATGGACGATCTCATTTTTTTATGAAAAGAACTTGGTCTATTATGGTTGTGAACCCCTCAATTAACAGATTTTCACTGGAAGTGTATTAATTGGTTTTCTTTTTATCTGTGTTTTGTTACTCACATTTTTTTATTCCCATTTTTTTGTGAAACACATTTAGTGTCAATATAATATCCATTCATTTAGAATACATGTAAACATTCTAAATGGCTCATTTTAATAATTGTATTTCCGTCAGATTTAAACATTTTGTAATGTAGTTTATAGAGGACAGTTCAACCAAATTGAAACCATGGCAAACATACAATTTCAGATAATTAGACTGATAATTCCACAATAATAATTTTATTGCTAAATTTTAAGTCAAGGATATAATATGTAGACTGAATAAATATTTCATAGTTAATTGAGAAACATTGCATCTTTGTTATTCCTCTTCAAAATAGAGAGCAAATCAGGAAATTATAAATAAGACCTAAAAGATTTTCTTAAAACATCATCGAAAACTTTTAAATGCGTTAGGCCTTTCAAAAAATCTGAGTCTTTAAGGTGCAAAGAAGACGTGCTTCTACTATGAAAGCAGCAGTAAGATTGAAATGAAAGATAAGGATAAAGGAAACAAACTGAAATTTTTCGAATTCGGAGATTCAAGAAACTGGTCTTTTGAAAAGCCTGGCGCATTTAAATTATTTATGGCAATTTAGGAAGATCTTTCAGTTCTTATTGATCAGTTTCAACTAATCGATAAATATTACCAGTTTCAATTTATTTTCTTCTAAATTAGGGAAGCACAACCTGTGGTCCTTGGGCCACAAAGGCATTACTATTTTCATGCAGAATAATTTTCTTTATAGAAATAATAGAAACTTGCTATTTAATAAAACAAACGTCACTTTTCATATTTTGTGGTGGAAAACAATTTTGTTGGCAAAAAGGTTGTGCATCACTATTTTAAACTATAAATTATAAGAAGAATTAAGATAAGATATAAGTTTTAATGTTTAAATGGGGTCTAATTAAGATTTAGAGACACAAAGAATATTCAATATTGATATTATGAAAAATGCACTGGGAAGGAGTTACAAACAGTATGAACAATTAAGATGAGATATAAGTTTGAATGATTAAACGCTGAATAATGGATGTTTAATGATAGATAGGCTATGTAAGCTTTCTGTGAAAAATGCACATGTGAAGGATATAAAAATATCACAAAAAATTAAAATACGAATTCAATCTATATGTTTAAATAAAAATAAGATAATTTTAGAGATGCAAGGAATATCTAATGTTGTTGCTGTGAAAAAGGCACATGACAGTGAATTATAAACAACATGAAAATTAAGACATATACTGAAAATATATAGTAATAATTAAAATTCATTACGTATGATTGTCCCATGCACTGTGTATTTCTAAACATTTAAAATTTACTTATATATAGTGTGATATGGATTCATTTGAAATTTAAATATCGATTTTGAAAATTTAAAAATATAAAATTTCAGAGCCATGCCTCCAGTTTATGTGTTAAGACACGAGATAAGATTGAATAATTGAATGGGGCTGGATAAAGTTTAGAAATAGAAAGGGTATCTAATACTATTTTTGTGAAAATCAGAAGAAATTCTAAATAATAGGAATAATTAAGATAAGGTATAAGTTTCATTGATTAACAACTAGATAAGTAATACTTAAGGGGTCAGAAAGTATATAATGGTACAGGTCTGCAAAATTCTTATGAGAAGGAGTTACAAACTTATCCCATAATGATAAATTGAGAAATACTCTAGCTCCGAATTTGGATTTTGTTTTTAAATTGTCAATTTCTGTTTGGCTTAAACTTTGTGACTAGATCGTTTGTGAAGTTAACAGTGCTACAAATAGTGGGTTGTTAGTACTGGGTCCTAGATTTGTCGTATATCCTATCACTTGATTTGATCAACATTATCAGAAACATATGGTTATTAATTTATTGATGGGGCCATTTGCAAGAGTAACATATATCCCTGTTACTTGGCCCTTGTGTTATTTCCACATACTCTAATATTATACTATCTTGCAATTATATTTCTTTTAACGAAACATAATATGTGGGAAAGTATCTCAAGTATTCAAAAAGTGTCGTTAGGCGATATTTATTTTGCTTATAATTAGCAAGGATGGAACGATTATTATTCATATAAGAAAATAATCAGCTGCTGTGTCCACAAATTACATGGATTGTTGTCATATTTTATTAAATTTGAGATAACTTAGGTTTCAAATTAGAATTTAAAATTTTTAATTTCAGGTGAAACCCAAACTGGCTGAAAAATTTCGTAATTGAATAATTTTTGAAATATTGTCAGTTATCAGTTCAACGGCTTATTTGTATCCCTTTCTCTTAGATATATCGATAACTCAGATTAGACCTTTTAGCTTGAGATTTCATTGTATGAGTCTTTGTTAAAGGTCGAGCCTTCAACTAATATCCATTCCTTTATTAAAAAGTTGAATCCTTATATACTTACAAAAATATGGTACTGAATTATTGAGAAACAAAATTGCTATTTAAATATACTCTTAATGTTTTAAGTACGCTATTTCAGTATTATATTTAAAAAAATAGTTACAAGATAATCATAAAAAAGTGGATTAAGTACATTAAATATCAAGATCTTTTTCTGTAAATGGATCTAAAAAATTACCTTTTTCTCATTTTTCTTATGTTTTGTCTGTTATCATAGTAGTCTTAGATAATGACAGTATATTAATCGTTGGTAGAAATCATTTTATTGTTGCTAAAAAGATGTTTATCTAAATATAACTTAAGGGAGGAATAAAATATGTAGTAATTTCAAACGGGCATTTATCCAAATGGTTATTTCTACGAACTCTTAAATGCTAGTACCATAAAATATTTTATTACAACCCTTTGAGACCTAGAGAAAGAAATTTCGGAACGGTAAAAGGTATCTTTTTAATGTAAGATAAATTATTTTAAATATTTTTCTCGATTTTACCTCGACTACCATTTTTAGGTGGGTTCGTAATTTTGTAAATACGTAGCATCCATAGTCGTCGTTCAGTCCGACCGTCCATCTGTCCACGTATATTAGAGCAAAAACTACTCAATCTTTGAAATTTAAAATATATAATTGTTGCATAATTTTGTCAAGTCATTCAAATTTTATGAAAATTGAATGCATAGTTTGATTACAGAGATAATCAAAAGCATCTCGTTAAATTAGCCCTCTGACAGTCTTGCAGAAGACAAAATTATAATATTGTCTTTTCTGTATTTTATTATAATGCGAAAAAAACATTATTTCAATATTATTATGAAAAACGTAATTAGGAATATGATTCTAATCTGTAAGAGTAGTAATCATTATTCAATATGTTAACACATTGACGGACAATAAGAACAAGTTCCCAAAGTTTAATTCCCAAAGAGCACAGTGGCACCAGAATGTTTGTAAAAAAAACTTCTATTTATTAAATTCGTAAAATTTAGCTTTTTTCTTATTTATAAATACAATTATTTTCAAATCCCGGTGTCAATCATTAATTTCAACACTTAAAATTTTCGCTTTGACGGCTATAGACGCAAGTGTCCGTCAACGTGTTAAAAATGCATTAAATCAATAGATTTACATTACTTTAAATAATACTTATGTTGCAGTGAAACCTGGAGTATACTGAACGTATTAATTTGGGCTCCCTAGTTAGAGGATTATTTTACTTCTAAAACTTATAACGAAGATAATAAAATAAAAATCCCGGATCATTAACTTTATTTGATTATTATTATTACCAACTGCTGGTGGGGTCATCCTCTTCTACACTTGACTGATCACAGTCTGAATGACTTGCCAGGTGTTCACAAAATTCAATAGATTCGAACCCGTAAGATCATGACTATTTAAAGGATTAAATCCCCTTATATTTTAAGCTATACTAAAGCTTTCCTTATTTCTGTGATAACTAATATAGCCAAAAACTAAAGTTAACGACACTTATAGTCAATTTAATGTATTCCACTGAAGGGATTAAAATTTGAATTTGGTAATGTCTCATAAAACGAGTAACATTATAATATTTATGATCACATTACTGTACTTTAGTATGAGATGCGAATTATGCCGTCGAGAATTATCTATTGATCCTTTTCGGATAAATTTATCAGGCTTTCCATTAGAGACGTCTGGGGATTAGGAAAATTAAAGAGAAAACGTTTATCCCAACTTAAACAATTCATCTCAATGAAACGGCAGCTTTTTTCACTAAGGAATTTTCGTGTCGAATGTCTCTTCTTTTTTTTCTGATCAGTTAATCTTATTTTCAATCTCAATAGCTGAAAATAAGAAGTCAGATGACCTCAATCCTTGATTTACAGGGAACAAATAACTTGACTGTATTCGTTGCATATATTTAAGTATTTTGAAAAATTCATTTTTTTAATTACTATGTCTATTGAAATACTGTTGAAATACATTACTTCTTTTTTCTTCAAAAATTTTCACTTTTAATATTATTCTTTTTTGGGGGGAGGACGAAGTTTGTAATTTTATTATTTTCTTGAAAAGCTCTTTTATAAAAAATTTAAACACGACAGTTATGGATTTGTCTCAGTTAGAAATATAATTTAAATGTAATAATTTCGTATATGAAGTGTTTTAAGTATTGCTTGTATGTGTGTTGCTATATTGATGAGTATTTATGAATGTAAATGTAGATGTAAATATCAAGTAGGTGTAAAAATTATGTAGATGTAAGGAAGTGTAAAACTCGCCTTTATTTCTTTAACGCATTACTTTAAATTGTAGGTTATCTGTTTAGATATGTTTAGTTTTTGAAATAAAAAATAATTTTTATATATTCTTTAAATGTTAGGCACTCCGGAATGATAAATAAAATGTATAATAACTTATAATGACTTATTTCGCAAAAATAAACTTAACAACTTTTATAGTCAATTTAATCTATTCCACTGAAGTGATTAAAATTTGAATTATATAATATCTCATAAAACGACTAACATTATAATATTTATGATCGCATTACTGCACTTTAGAATCAGATGCGAATTATGCCGTCGAGAATTATCTATTTATCCTTTTCGGATAAATTTATCAGGCTTTCCATGAGAGACGTCTGGGGATTAGGAAAATTAAAGAGAGAACGTTTATACCAACTTAAACAATTCATCTCAATGAACTGCAGCTTTTTTCATTAAGGAGTTTTCGTATCGATGTCTCTTCTTTTTCTTTGATCAGTTAATCTTATTTTCTATCGTAATATCTGGAAATAAGAAGTCAGATGTTCTGTATCTTGATTTATTGGGAGCAAATAACTTGACTTTATTCGTTGCAGATAGTTAAATCTTTTGAAAAACTCATGTGCTTTTAAAAAAATTATTATTACTATTTTTATTATATATTGAAATACTGTATCTTAAAATGTATTATTTATTTTTCTGAAAAAAATTTTGCTTTTAATATTGTTTTTATTTTTTATTATTTTTTGGAGACAAAGTTTTTGTTATTCTATACATTTTTAGAAAGGTCTTTGATAAAACACATTAAGACGCGAAAGGTTTGGAATTTCTATAGTTAGAAGTATAATTTAAAAGTAATAATTAAAAAAAATAAGTTTATTAAGAATTATTTATCGTGCATCTTGAATAATTGGGTAGTTGTGAATATATATGTAGATATGCAAATCTTGTAGATGCAAAAATTATATAGATGTCAGGAAGAGTAGAACTGGATTTGTAGATATCTTTATTTTTGTGGTACATTGATTTACATTGTAGGCTATTTGTTTAGATATGCTTAGCTTTTAAAATGAAAGTTATTTTTTTGTAAATTTCTTAATTCTTAAGCACTCTGTATATTAAATCATAACCATCCACAAGGCATACACACTTCTATTTATTACACAAAAGGCATATCTAACATAAATATAAGATATAATAACACAACAATTTTTATATGTAATCGCATTGCAAGGGATTATTAGGGCTAGTCCAGGTAAAATACTAGCATTTTCTTTATAGAAAAATGAATCTTGGTTAAACACATTACACTTCGTCTTATTTAACCAGATATTTTCTATAAGTAATTGCTTGTACTAGTATTTTCTATAAGAAAATACTAGTACGAAATTTTCCGGCCTGGAAACCCGGACCCATACGAATGTTGCATTGGTATCCCTCCTATATTAAAGTCCCATTAGCTTCCACATGATCTTGAAATGCTTTTAGGTTAATTATAAATTATCTATTAATTTTTAACACAATTAATATTTGAAAAGAAAAGCATCAATTAAAATCTACACCATAAAATGTAATGAAGTTTAAATTAGTTTTATTTATTAAGCATAGAATATTTCCTCGAAATTAGGTTTAGGAATGTTTGCATCTTATTTGCAACAAGTATTGGTGAAAAAAATGTTTTGTTCATGTACTGCAGTAATCCTTGTAATGTTAACTATGGCAAAATCCTCCACATTTTTCTAATTTATTTTATGAAATATTTTCTTCTCCTATTTTTCCATAGTTTATTTTAAGTGATTATGATATTGCAGTTTCTCGTGCTTATGTTATTGAGTTATGAACTCTTGGAAATTAACCCCTTGGGGACTAGCAATCGACATTCGTGCCACGTGAGGTGCTCAGAATTCTTCATTACTATCACCAGGAACTTTTAACTGTAAAGCTTACCTGATTTAATCAACACATTTTCGCGCTGATAAAATTACAGAAAATTTTCTGTTTTTAAAAATCGGTTGTTAAAGATTAGAATTTAAGCAAACGGCTCTCATCACGAATGGGGAAGAACAAATACAAGAAAGGGACAACACAGGCTCCAACGCTGACTTTTACTATACAATCTGTAAGTACACTGGCTTCCAAAAATTAAGGAAAAATCACAAAAATAGCGATAATTCAAAATATTACATGCAGATTTTAATGAAACTCAGCCTCAATATACAACGCATAGTAAGGTATAAAATAACATGAAAAGAAATTACGAGACAATTATGGTATTTTAAAAAATAGCATAATTATAAAATTAACAAAATCAGTTTGCCAGTTTGGTATAGGAAAAGTACTTTTAATATGCCGTATGATCACCCCTAGTAGCAATAAAGCGAATACAGTGATGTGTCATACTGTCAATTATGCGATCGATGAGTTCGCTTTGAAGTAAGAGCCATTGCTCTTCCAAAGCAGTTGTAAGCGTGGCAAGAGTCAGAGGAGGGGGATTGAGCGCAACGAAACGTCTCCCTAAAGCATCCCAAACATGCTCGATAGCATTCAAGTTCGGTGATCGAGCTGGCCATTCCATGCGCTGAATTGTCTGGTGCTGAAGATAATCTTCCACGATGCGAGCCCTGTACGGTCTAGCGTTGTCGTCCTGTAACAGGAAATCATTACTTATTGCACCGGCATAAGATCGCACATAAGCATCAAGGATGTCATCTCTATAGACGTGAGCATTCACGGTTCCATGTGGAAAGACATGGAGGTTTGTGCGTCCACCCAAAGAGATACCATCCCAAACGCAGACACTGCCTCCTCCGTATGAATCTCTTTCACGAATGTTTGATGGATGATAGTGTGTTCCCTGTTCTCTCCAAATCAAACAACGCCTACTATCGCTTTGGAGGCTAAACTGGGACTCATCTGTGAAGAGAACATGCCTCCATTGATCAACCATCCAGTACACATGTTGTCATGCCCACATCAAACGTTCCCTCCGGTGACGTAAGGTGAGCGGCACACAAATTGCTGGTCGCCTCGCGTAAAGTCCACCTTCGTGAAGCCTTCAACGCACAGTAGACATTGACACCAACCTTCCAGTGGCTGCAGCAAGGCAAGATCTAAGGTGAGATGGGGTTGCGGTTCTATTCCGTCGTACACATAACCGAAAATATCGGTCATCGGCGCTGGTCGAAACGCTTGGCCGTCCTTGGCTGAACTTTCTTGAATCCGAACCAGTGGTTTGAAATTGTTGCCAAAGCCTATGAACCACCGAAGAACTCACATTTAGCCATCTAGCCACCTCTGCCTA
Organism: Maratus speculifer; assembly: GCA_964019185.1. Lineage (NCBI taxonomy): Eukaryota > Metazoa > Arthropoda > Arachnida > Araneae > Salticidae > Maratus > Maratus speculifer. Next base: position 100,971,437 of record OZ025289.1, on the reverse strand, counting down.
CCTCCGTCCTGTCTCCAATCTCCCAATAGCTCTAAATCGCAGTTCTGCGGGCACATGATGCCTCGATGTCATTGTAATGAATTGGCTATCCTAGATTTATAATATCACTATCACAGCGACAACTGCAGCCTTACTCTCTAACATGCATTTTTATGTGTCTCACGGATGACACAATGCGATTGCAGCGCCACTAATTTGCATTTGGTATTTTTATTCAGCATCTTTTATTTAACAATATATGCAAATTTCATACGGATTGCTTTCTTTTTGAATAAGTTATTGCTATTTTTGTGATTTTTCCTTAATTTTTGGAAACCAGTGTATATGTAATACAGTCGGCTCTCGTTAATTCGAACTCATCGAGACCACAAGAAATGTTCGAATAATACAGAGTTTTAATTATGGAAAGGATGTGAGGAAAACATGTTTAAAGGAGTACTATTACATAGAAATTAATATTATACTATTTTTTAAATACATTTTGGCTGTATTACAATTAGAATATGACTTAACAATAAATTGAAAGATATAAATATATAAATTAATTAAGGATCTAGGAAGGAGCAGGGTCTGAATACTAACGAAGCTCTCTCTTATCTGCAAAATTTTATAGAAAATTTCGCTTTGTTTAAATTCTCTTTTCATTCGAAATTACTGTCATAAATAATCTGAAAAAATATTTCTTTTTACTGGTGGAAGAGTATCCCGATGACAATCAGGCTCTAGGAACAAGTACAAACGAAAATGGGGTGGAAATGTCGTTGATGAGAAAGCGGGGCGCTAAAAAGGAGGATATCAAATGGAAGGGACTACATGTATATTTGTTCAGAACAGTTATGGCAAAAATGAAAGAAAAAAGTTATTTCAAAGATCTGAAGTCCGAGAAAAACTAAGAAAAAATTAAAAATCGGAATCTTGTTAGTTCGAATTAAACTAAGTCAAGAGAAAATGAGTTAGAATAAATGAAAATTTTGAACGATATTCTGCTATTGAAAATTTTGGGACTTCATGTTTAGTTCCAATTAAGCGAAGATTCTATTTATCCGATTTCGAATTAATGAGAGCCGACTGTATTTAAAACTTATTTAAAAATATTAAAACCAAGGTGTCATCAGTATTTAAAGCTGTGTACAACACAATGTAAAAGCATTTAAAATAGATTAAATTCTAAAGTTTTTTAAATTCAAAAAGTTTTTAAACGAACTTACTCGGCCATCATCAGTAAGAACTAAAGGTTGTTGTCTCTATAGGCCAGTATTGCCAGTGAATACTTTTTTAATTTATATTGTTTTTATTCGAACCATATTTACCATATTTTTTAAATTATGGTAAAATTATCCTTTATTATTGACATACTTATTATCGTGAAAACAAAAGGAATTTCATCATTTCAAAAAAGTGGTGCCAATCAAAGATTCTAAAATTTAAAAAGGAGCCCTCTGCCAATAGTACTTTATGCTGCAAAGAGTAACCTTTAGTTTTCGCTAGTAAAATCTGATTAAATTCGGTTAAAAGTGGTTTGATTTTAAAGATTTTTAATGTATTTTAAATGTTTTTATATTGTGTTGTGAACATTTAAGTAATAATGATATCTGCAATTTAATTTTTCTATGCATTTTAATTATTAATCAAGGTGAGTTCAGCCCTGAAATTTTTATGTATGTTTAAGTTCATACAGGGAGAACCAAAAGTCTTGCCCTAATTATAAATATTTATTGTGCTCAACTATTATAATTAGTCACATATTTGTTAGAATAAATTGTACGTATTGTTATAATTTTTTATAAGATCACTACAGCGAATGTCAATGTGCGCCCTTTTGGTATCTCGGAGAATTCCAAATCAGTATTTAAATCTCGCAAATTGTTTTTTACATGTATTATGTTACAGTACACAGAGCAGCTTTATAAAAAGATATTTGCAGTTCATGAGTTGATTTAGTAAGACTCCGCTGAAACTATTGCCGAACGTGCTCCAAAATTCCTTTGCTCATACTAATCCTACCAGTTCTGGACAAATTAGCAACGCTGCTTGTTTCTTTAAACTGGTCATTCCATCACACTGTAAAAAAAATCTGTAAAGGTACTACACTTTATCTAGGAAACTGGGATTCCAAGAACTTTTCCTGTAACGGTAGCAACAAAAACTCAAGTTTTAGAATCGGTTACATGAATTTTTCCTGTTAACGTTACATGAAAAATTCTTGGAATCCCAGTTTCCTAGAAAATGTTTAGTACCTTTACAGATTTTTTTTACAGTGTACTTTAATAATTTTGCATCAAGAGGTTTACATCCATAACGACATTAAGAGCTTACACTACTCACTGAAAAAGACCCGGATGGTAATGGGGGTGTTCTTTTAAAATATTTCGCTCAAATTTTAATATTTTTACATGATTTTTTTTTGCAAAGGATAGGTGAGGACGATCTACAACCGGGCTTTTTTACTTTTTCAATTTTGGTTTCAGATTAAAAAAAAAAATACTTTAACTTTCGAAATAAGTTAGAACCGGGTCTAAAATTGAAACTATCATAATTAAAAAAAATATTTAACCAAAATTGAAAAATCAATAAATAGCTCGATTGTATATCGTCCTCAGCGATCCTATGCAAAAAATATGTAAAAATATTAAAACTTGAGTAAGATATTTGAAAAGAATGTCCTCATAGACTTAACTTTATTATCCGGGACTTTTTCAGTCAGTAATGTGGGCTCTTAAAATGTTTACTGATTTCTAATAGCCGATTTCGTTACGTGAAACCAAATCACACTGAGGTGCTTGCAACCATCCCGAAATAATAATCGGACAGTTTACCAAGTAGGTTGCAGATGGCGTTACATAAACAACTCCAAAAAACTCTGCGAGAATGTGGCAGTTGCTGACTGATCGACCCGTTGGCGGCACGTGTTGTATCAACGAACCTTCTGGCCGCAACGAAAACGTGCGTGTGGTTCGGCAAACTCTTCTGTCAATTTTTATTCTATTTTGTAAATTTCAATTAATGTAAAATTACGAAACTTATGGTACAACTTACAAAACACTCTCATTGAATTACGGTAGTTTTCGAGTAAGAATAAGATGGAAATAGATTGAGTGTCCGTTATGAGAAACCACGATAATAGAAATGCCTTCCTCACATAGATTGAACTTATTTTTTAACCGATGTCATTTCGACCGAAAATATCTTTCCTGTAATAGTCCAACAGCCGACTGCACAAAACCCTAAGGCATCGAGCATAAAAAAAAATCCAATATTTTATGGAAGAGTTGGAATAGAGGAATCTAATGATCCATGTCGGCCGGAAGCGAAGTGGTGTATAACCCAAAAATTGTTATCACTAGTTGTTGACTCGTAGGATTAGCATTAGTGTTTTCCTGCACCTATTTTTCCATGTTTCCATACTTTTGATTGTGCGACAAACGCAATACTAAACCTACGAGTCAACCACTAGTGGTATCAATTTTTGCCTTATGTACTACTTCGCTTCCGGGAGACATGCATTATTAGATTCCCTATTGCTACTCTTTCATAAAATAAAGGATTTTTTTCTTGTGCTCGGTGACTTAGGGTTTTGTGCATCCGGCACTTGGATTATAAGGCCCTTCTTTCTTGAATCACTTTTGAAAAAGCAATTGCACCATTTATTGCACAATAAAATACTAAAACTGACCTATCCAAAGGATACAACAAATTACATTATGATACAAATTCTTAAATTGTAAGGAATTATTTTAATCACGGCATAATTAATAGAAAAAATATATTTAATCAATTGTAATGAATTATTTTAATCAGTTATGGTTTACTCTGTATATTCTGTTATTTTTCTCAGCTGTCAAAGGGAACTTGAACATGCAGCAAACTATATGAATTTCGCGACACTAAAATCAGCAAACGCTTATTATTCGCAAGTTGTTTCAGATATACTCGGTAATAAATCAGTTACCAATAACAGTGCGTTGATATTGATGACTTCTTTTTGGATAGTGTAAAACAGAAATCTGAAGAGCTTTGTGTTTCAAAAGATTCACAAGCTGTTGTGCTTGATTTCCTCCATGGAAAAAATATCATTCAATATTCTCATATTGAAGCCTTCCAATGTTCTCCTATAACGAAATTTCAGCTACAGAACGTTTTTCAGATGATGACGTTATAAACACTACTTACTAATAATTAGGACAAAGTAACTGTTGATTAAGGTTTGGTAATGGATATAAATACCTGAATTTTCTTCAAATACAGTTTTGTTTCAGAACAAGAAGACAAAAGTTATCAAACAAATGACAATTAATACTGAAAATTATGAAAACAAATAAAATAGTGTATAAAATTAAATTTAAATATTTGTACCTTAAATATAATGAGTACTTTATATAAATAACTCAATATGTAACATTATCGTTCTGTTTTACCAATTATTTTTTTCCATTAATAATTAATTAAATTCAAAACTACAGGAGAAACATTGTTAAGAAAATAATGACCTGTAATGACCTACAATTTTGAGTGCCTGTGCACGTGCATGCATTTTCAATATTACTACGCGCTCTTTCATTTCGCTGGGAATCGGCATAGTACGATTTTTAAAGCATAAAATATTTAACATTCCCAGAATCATAAGAATGATGCTGTTTTGCGTGGCAAAAGATGACCCACTAATGCACGTGTGGAAAATGAGGAAACTCGCTGCACTACGTAACGGAAATGAACTCTAACATCCATATTTCAATTCAGAATCTCCAGAACGATAAGTCTCTCTTCATGGTTCAAAATAATCAGAAAACAACCAGCACTATTACAAAAAGTTATAAACTGTGTAACACTGATTGAAAACAATCAAGGACTTTTCCAAGTACTTCCACCGGACCTATTATATGATAATGATGATGAGTTATGGAACTAATGAAACAAAATTTTACTTTAAAACAATTATAGAATTAGAGTTATTGTTAAAGAAAAATTATATGTTATACGTCTGTAAAGCGTTTAGGTCGTCTATTTTACAATTAGCGCATTACAGTACATTACATGTACATTAGTAGATTACAATTTAATATTGCAATCTACACTTTTTTTATTATCTCAATTACTTTTTGAACCTACCATTATTCTATTACTCTATAAATGTTCTGATTTTTTTTTAAATAAACTTTGCTGGGTGGGGCGAATTGAGATCAAGTCATTTGGTAGGCCTTCCTACCTGGCTGATCTGTATTTGGAACATCTTACACACATTAGAGTACATATCCATCTAACATCCAATTGATAGAATACCGCATTATTTTAATATTTCAAAAGAAGCTAAATGTTTGTTGACTTTTTAAACATTTTACGAAAACTCCTGCTTAAGTTCATACTGTAAAATAATTTGACATAAATGCATCCTATCTAAATAAATTAATATATGTTTTTTCTTAGTAAATAAATTGTGACTACAAATTAATGACAAGTAAATATGATGTACTTTTTTCTGTCATGCAGAATCCTTTTTTTGAAATCAGTTTAGTTAAACATATAAAAAAGGAGCACCTATTTTACTAATGGAACTCTGAGTTGGGCAGCATTACTTAAGTTGATTTTCACGAAGACAAACATCTTTTACCTAATAAACATCAATCAATGCAGTTAAATAAATATCTCAAGCAGCCTTGAAAGAAAATTTCTTGTCTTTAAACATAGGATAGCTTCAGAAGGATAATCGTATTAACTTTCATAGAACGTGAAAATAATAAGAAAGTTAAGATTTAAAAAAAATACATAGGCAAAAGTAAACTTTCTATGAATGTTGTACGAGTATTATTAGCAAACTCTTTCTTTAAATGTATAAGTCACAAGGATTATTTAAAATCTTCAAATATTTGAAATCCAACAAGCGACTTGATAAGACTAATAAACACAAAATTTCAGCCCTTTCCAACGAAGTTCAAAAGTGTTTATGCATTCGACCCGTCAGTCCACACTGTCCACGCTCTAACTTCCGTAAATATACAGGAATTTTCATGCAACTGCTAAACATAATTTAGGGTCATCAAAGCATATTTGGTACTGTATATGAAACATGTGCGATTAATAGTTCATTTAAAGGAGCACTCAAAATAATTCCATTACATTATGATGTATGGGTGAAATCGTTAAAGAGTAATATAATGAGATTACGCCATTTTAAGTGTATTGAAATTGATATAAAACAATGAATTTTATTATAAAATGATTTCGATAAAATAGGGCTCTCGCAACATTTGTCATTCATTTACTGACACAAGCATAAAATTCTGTTACATTACTGTCTTTGATTAATAATTGCTGAAAATGCGTTTTAAAATTCAGTATGCGCTTTTAAATTTAACTCTTTTTTTGCATGTTACTCGTTGTATATAAATTTATAAATTTTGTACGTCATATACAGGGCTGTACAAAACAATCCACGTGTCATTCTTTCTATTAGCGGATTTTCTGAAAGGGAATTTGTAACTGAGGTATATGCTCAAAGAATTAGAGTTATTTTCCGATTGTAGATAGCAACAGCTGTAATTGGGTTTTTAATGAGTTTCCATTTGGTTGAATTAGAGATAATATTTTAACTTAATTAATGGTGCAATTTTGTTACATTTTTCTGAAAGCGCTGGAAATTGGTTAATAATTTATTCTTGACGAATTATTTTATCTTTCTTGTTATTTTGTAACTATGAATTTTACAGTTGTTGTCAGAAATATTATGATCCCTTTTAGGCGGCTCATAGCGGGGTGTTTGGAGAAAAGAATCTTCCGAAAATTATATTTCATGTGTTTTAAAGTAAAACCATTGCTACTGACTTACTATTAGTAAATACATTTAGTTAATGTTCTATACATAGACAAGTATGCATTTACTGAAAAAATATATACATAAAATAAAAAAGTTTACTTAATTTTTTACACTTTATAAGAAGAAAGTAACATTTGATAGAGTTGTTTTACTTACAAGTAATTTTTAATTAAATGTTTTTAATTATGCTATATCACGTAAACTTTTAATTATTTATACAGAGTGAACGAAAAGTTATGAAACCCTTGAAACATATCTTGTTTATTAAAATACAAAATTGATTGAAATTACAAACATAACTTAAATTAAAACAGTAACAACTGTAAAACTTAAAACTGAGCAAAAATTCACACTGTTACAGAAGATTTTGAAAAGTGATCCTTTTCCTTGTATACAAAGGCGTTTGTATTTTTTCAAATTTAAAGGCAGTCTTTATAATGTTAGAACACTTATTTTTTTAATCTCATGTCAATGTTTGTTTTCACCTGTTTACACATGTATTTGCGAACAATCCACACTCCATCGTTGACCTGAAATCGAACGTTATACATAAGATTGAAAAATTTAGTGTTCTAACATTAAGAATGGCCTCAAATTAAAAAAAACGCTAATGTTTTCATAATTGAGAAAAAAGGTCATATTTTCAATATCATCTGTAACAAATGTTAATTTTTGCTCAGTATTATTACTCTGTTCAATTCAGTTTATATTTAAAATTTGAATCATGTTTGTATTTCAGTAAATAACATATTTTCAAGGACTGCGCGGCTTTTCGATCACGTTATATAAACGAATCATATATATATCATATATATTTTAGTGTCAATTAATATTTGCCAAAATTGAGTTGTAGTATAAGGATTCTGTTTTTTGAGCAGCCATCACTGCCATCAGCGGTAAAGAACAATAGTTCCATTAGTTAAACAGTACAAAAGTGTCCACGCGGAATGCAGCTGGCCCATCAGTGATGGCCAACAGCAAGCCAGCATTGGTATACCAATCCTACATTTTTCTTGCAGTGCTAGCTACTATCCTGCTGTTATTCCTTTGCTGGGCCAGCACTTTTAATCCAGCACCATCACTTATTATGCAGCGTTTATACAGTAGTAAACCATCAGACAGCTTTTTTTACTATGAACAGACACCCACCTAGCTTCCTTACAAAAATGTCTTATAGAATTCTATAAAAAAATATATATAGAAATAGTGTTATAGAATCCCAGAGAATTATGGCTCGTTTTTCTATAAGCTAGTTTAATCAAAAGTTATAGAAATATCTATGGAGTTTTTATAAAAATATTCGTGTATATTCAGATTTCGCCAACATGTAGGTGACACTCCCAATTGCTAACCGCATTCGGTGCTGCCTGTATAAAGAAGAGTTTCTTGAGGGAGCACTAGCGGTCTTCTGAAGGAGCCCACGTCGAATTACATGAAAAAAATTTGAATTGATGTGAATTGGAATCACAATTCAAAAATTTGAATCGAAACTCCAATTCCAAAATTTTGTCTCTCAACACAATGAAGCTTGAACCCTTAGGGCATTAATTTTGAACGGGAACAAGACTTCAAAGGGAAGAATTCAAAAAGAAAAAAAAAACAAAAAAATGTATATCATATAATAACTAATATGGGCAGACAATCCTAGAGTGAAGAGAGACGAAAAATATGTCACAATCGAGTGGGGTGATGAACAAGTCATATATATAAACTGTGTTTTATTTAATTACATGAATCTTTTGTTTACTTTTTTAAAGTACAGTACCTGTTTCTCTAACTATAATATGTTTGACTTATAGTACTAGAAATGTTAAGTGGGAGGTTAGTTAGTGGAAAAATACTGAATTACTGAGTATTGTCAAAGAAATTTTAAGTGTACTGCAAAAAGAAAACACAATAAAAGTAAATAAAATTTAAGTGAGTATGAAGACATATGTAAGTGTTAAAGGATACAATGATACCTAATATTGTTCTTAAGAGATCTTCAGAGCAATATTGATGGACCAGCCATGATATTGTTAAAGATCATTCAACAACAACATACACACAACCATGAGCTCTTTGGTTGGATATGTGGTATCATAAAACAAGACATAAAAATAATAAATAGTGTTTTTACATTAGCTTCTGTTTCTTAGATTGTATGTGTGAGGTTGATAAAACGTATTAAAGTTAGTGTTGTTTATATGACTTGATGCATCAAATAAATGTCCATAACGAGGAGGTGCAAGTAAAAGTCTATCAATATGTACTCGAAATGCTGTGTTATCAGGAGCATACAACCTTTTAATTGAGAATGACACAGGAGAATGTTTACAAGTGACAATATATGGACCAGTATACTTTGTTTTAAACTTGTCATTTGATTTTAGATATACAATATCTTTTAAGAAAATGGATCTTAATTTAGCTTTCTGACCGTAATATTTATATCTTTTATCTTGAGCAGATTTAATGTTGTTATAAGCTTTGTGATATATCTTACTCAAATCATCAAGCAATTTGTGTACTTCAATATGTTTATCAAGAAAGGGTTGGTTGCACGACTGATCAAAAGTGTCAAAAATTAGAGAAAGTTCACGTCCAAAATGAAGAAAATTAGGAGAATATAATGTAGTTGCATGTTTCGAACCATTATAAAGTGATTTGTGTATAAATACTGCATTTTCGAAAGAATGACCTTCTTGTAAAAGAATATTAACTGAATATTTGATTGACTTATTGATTCGTTCTGCAATCGCATTTGATTGTGGTCTCGAGGCAGAACTGTGTAATACCTTAATGCCCATTGTATCATTAAAGATGTTATATACCTGAGAAGTGTACTGGGGTCCTAAGTCTGATAAGACAACCGAAGGTCTCCCAAAGGTGGTTATGTAAGAGAATAAGCATTTAACAACCTTACTCGCAGATATGTCATTAAGTGGAAAGAGTTCAATATGTCTCGAAAAATGATCAGTGATAGTTAAAACATATTTTCCATTAGCAAACGGTCCAAGGAGATCTGTACTAATAGTGTGACCAGGGTACCTGGGAGTGTATGTGGGCTGTAAGGGTGCAGGTGGAGTTTGGTGATGTTTAGTTTGAAGACATTTGATACAGGATGCAACAAAGTTTAAAGTGTCTACATACATACCCTTCCAAAAATATCTACCTGACAAGAATTCATAAGTTTTATTAAAGCCAAAATGGGATAAATGTGAAATTGTTAAGACTTTGGTTTTAAGTGAATTTGGAACAATAATGTGATACGAAAAAGTGTTATTAAAAATATTTTCCTTCTTTAACATTAATACTTTCGAATCAGGATGAATGAAGTAGTTAGGAAATTTTTGAGAAGATCCTTTCCTTAAGATTTCTTTATAAACAACAGACAAAGTAGGGTCATTTTGTTGTTCAGTAGCAAATGTTTCATTCGAAATTTCTAATAAAGGGTCAGGATTTGTTTGTGTACCAGAAATAAGGCAATTAACACGCATATTAGAATCACTGGAGCTGGAGTGTGGAGTATCACATTCTACAATAGGTAAGGGTTGAGTGTCATGAATAAGTTCAGGGTTTGTAGCTAAAGTCTGTTGATTATTTTCAAAGTTACAGCGAGATAAGTAGTCAGCGAGTACATTCTTTTTACCTGGAATATGTTGAAATTTGTATGTGTATTCTGAGAGATCCATGAGCCAGCGAGAGATAATATCAGCCGGATTTGTAGTTTTGTTGTACTTTTCTAATGGTTTACTATCTGAAAGTATTACAAATTCTCTGTTGTATAAATAATATTTGAAAGCAGTAACTGATTTATGAATCGCCATGAGTTCTAATTTAAGTGCAGGATATTTTTTTTCTGATGCTTTTAAAGATTTTGAAAAGTATGCAACAGGTAATAGTTGTTTATCATGTTCTTGCAGTAAGACACCAGAAATAGCAATATTTGACGCATCAGTATTTAAATAGAACTTTTTGTTCCAGTCAGGTAATCTAACCATGGGTGGATTAAAGAATATCTTCTGTATGGTGTCCATAATTTTTTGATGTTTGCTTGTCCACTTAAATTTAGCTTTTGGAGTAGTTAAGTTTATGAGAGGTTGTACAAGTTCAGAAAAGGATGGAACCAGAGATTTGTAAAATGTAATGACGCCTATGAGTGCTTTTAATTGACGTTTTGTTGTAGGTGTTGGAAAAGATGTTATTTTTACAATGTTGGAGTGAACAGGAGAAATAGTTTGATTTTCTATATGAAATCCAAGATAATCTAAACTGGTTTTGTGAAAAGTGCATTTGTTAGGGGACAGCGTTAAGTTATATTTTACTAGTATTGCAAGAATTTTATCCAACTTATCACACATTTCTTGATATGAATTGGAACCAACAATAAGATCATCTTGGTAGGTATAGACACCTTCTAACTGTAATTCATCAAGTAACGAGTCCATTAAAGCTTGATAAATTGAGGCGCTAGATTTTAAGCCGAATACTAATCTCTTATACCGAAAAGAACCAAACATTGTAGTGAATGTGAGCTGATTTTGAAATTTTGCAGGCAAATCAATCTGATGATATGCCTGATGAAAGTCAAGAGAAGAAAAAAAACGATATTGTGAAAGATTTGAAATAATGGTTTGAATTTTAGGAAGTGGATATGACGAACCTTGAATTATAGTATTAACCATTCTGAGATCTAATGCGAGTCTATATTTCTGTATACCTGTACCGTCTGGTTTCTTTTTAACAAGAAGCATGGGGCAGGCCCATTCGGAACAATGACGTTCAATGATTTTGGCATCAAGCAACTGTTTGATTTGATTTAAAACATCCTTTTGCACAGCTTGGGGAAGAGGGAAAGGGAGTGTCTTTATGGGGTAGTCATTAATGAATTTCAAATCAGGTACAATTTTATCAGTATGGCCAAGTGTGTCTAATGATTTGGAAAAGGCAGGATAATAACTAAGTAGCAATTTAGTTAGGTTCTTTGCTTCGTCAGATTTTAAGTGAGAAAGTTTAAAATCATTAGCCGATAACTCCTGCTTTCTTTTTTGTAAGATTTCATTAGACGCCTGAATAAAATTTACAAAGTGCTGTTCTGAGTTATTTTGCTTGTCAGACATTTCAGAAGTATAGTCGCGAATTTCCTCAATCTCAGATAATTGACCTATTTTTGTGTGTTTAGGGAGATGAATGGTCTTTTCAGAAGTGTTTTTAAGTGTTATTGAGAAGAACTGATGTATTTGTGAAGTTTTCTTTCTTTTATTGGATAATTTGTTCATTTGAATAATGGCATCATTTCCTATTAATTCTTTTGTTTGTGCCAAATATTCAAATAGATAATTTCTGTCATTGTTGATGTTATTGGGGGTGTAAACAGAGCACCATATTTGTTGTTGAGGTTCTACTATAATTTTTCGAGTTAAGAACACCGCTTGATTCAATACAACATCACTCAAAGAATTGCATGATTTTGATTGTTTCTCTCCAGAAGATTCTTTACTGGTTTTTAAAGGAACAGAGAAATTATTGTTGACGTGGAGACACTTGTTAAAAGTATCGATGACAACATTGTATCTAGTTATGAAATCGAAACCTAAAATGCCCTCAAAACTGGAAGACTCGGGTATGTCAACAATATAAAAGTGGTGTGAAAACGCTTTTTGTTTTAGCTTAATGGATGTTCTGATGCAGGCGGAAAATGAGACATCAGAATTGACAGTTTTAATATTGACGTCAGTGGACAGTCTTTTATATTTTAAGACAGGTTTAAGTTGATTGAATAATTTTTGTGAAAGTAAAGATATACTACTACCAGAATCAGCCAATAAAGTAATATCATGGTTTGCTATTGTGGCTTCAACAAGAGGGAGGGATGGTGACATAGTGTTTACACTACAAATTATTTGAACATTATCACTTTCTGTTTGTGTACTGATGTTATTTGCTATCTTAATGGAGTCAAAAGTTTGGGAAGCTACTGAATTAACTAGTCTCGAACTTGAAATTTTAGGTAATACAGGGTCAAAAGGAAAAGTTGCTGATGTAGAAGTATTAGACTGAGACACAACACCATCAGCATAAAAATTGTATCTCTGTTTCAGTTTTCCTGAAATTGTGGAGTGGAATTCGTGTAATTATTTTTTCTTTGAGTGTTTGCTCTTTTCCATTTAAAACAAGAGAGAGCATCATGATTGTTTCGTCCACATAACTGACAAACAACTGGTTTTTTTTGTGAAAACTTGTGTGGGGAATAACGCCTAGTGTAGTTTCGATTTTTGTAATTTTTTTTGAAGCGTGAAACACCTGCGAAATGTTTTGGTCTAGTCTGGAGATTTTTTTGCTCAGTTTCGGTTTTAGTATCAGGAGGGGCAAAGGATAATGCATTTATTTTCTCGGAAATTTCTTTCAGTTGCGAATCGATGAGATTTTCTGGTCTGTGTACCGAAGGTAAGGAATGTAAGATTTTCTCATTCCTTAAAATTTCATGAAGGGTTTGTGCTCTTTCGACTGCTGTTTTATAATCATTAATGCCTTCTTCCTGTAATTTTATTCTAATATTTGAAGGAAGGGCTTCTAGAAATTTCATAAGTTTAATAGTGTTGCGTGCGCTTTCGTCGTTGATATCTGCATAAACAGTCGCCGCAAGAACATTTAGTGTATGAGCTAAGTTTTTTATCGTCTCAGAAGACATAAGTGCTAAACTGGACAATTCAACAGAAGCAACACATTTACTAGGGGGGGCGAAAAATGACGCAAATTCCTTTTCCAGCAAATCGAGGTCTGTTATCTTTTGCAGGTCAGGATTTTGGGCTAGAAATTTTTGTGCAGGTCCAACTAACTTTCCCTTTAAGATTGCAATAGTTGTTTGTGGGTTATATTTATTAATTTCTGCAGAGACTCTAACTTGATCAAAGAAAAATTTAAGTAAATCTGGATCTCCATCAAATTGAATGATATTTATCGGAATTTGTTTTGCAGCCATGATTAGTTTTTTTTTGTTTGTTTACGCTCACAAGTTTTAGAGAAATTGTTACACAGACCTGACTTATACTCTAAAGCACATTGAAAACAAGTAAATTTCCTAGCTAGTAAAAATATCTAAACTAGCAAAATAAATAGATTTTAAAATATACCTCACTTTAAAGATATCTTATTTGAACCTTTTATGACAGTAACGCAAGGAAGCACATACAAAATTAACACATTTAGAAAATAAATTAAATAAAATGGCAAAATAATTACACTTTGAAACATATATCTATATATTCCTTCACTTTAACAAAGTACTTACTTTAGATAATAAAGTAAAGAAAACTCTATAGAAAACCGCAAAAACTGTTAGCAAGCAAGAAAAAAAAAAAATCCTTTAACTTCTTTACTCAAGGAAAAAAAAAATTCCTTTTTTTGTAACTTAAAACCTTCTGATTTATTTATATGTTTTGGATGAAAAAGAATGTTCTTATTTTAACCTTGTAATTAAAGTTCAAAACTGGTTAAACACATTTAAGCATATTAGAGAATCTAAATACAAATTAAAAAAACAAAAAAGGGGTGGGACGTAAAATATGAAACAATAGCACATAAATGCAAATAACTGATAAAAACTGCATAAAATGTCATAAAAATAATAACTAGAAATGACAACAGTTACCGTGCTTTCGCAAGTTAAAAAAATCTTTGCAAAAACACAATAACAGGATTATAATAGTTATGTTGAAAAAAATATGATTTAAAAACACCAAACTGCAATATTGATTATGATGAACTGACTGTGGAAGCAGAACATAAAGTAAAGAAAATACTTGGGGTAACTTACAGATTTAGTTTAAAAAAATATATAATTAAATGATTACTAAATTAATAAGACAAAAACTTAGGGAAATGGGGCTCGATCTGCTCCCACATTCAAAATGTAGATTTTTTTTTAAGTTAATTTTTGTTGTAGTGCACTTTTTTCTCTTTTTTTTATATTTTTTTTTTTTACTGACGAATAGCAGATAACTTATCAAAGGTAGTGACACATCATTTTTTTTAGCTTTAGTTGGAATTCTGTTATTTATTTAATACTTTTTTTGTGCACTGTTAACTGATACATACGATGAATTATTTCTGATGTCTTTTCACATAATTGAAGACATATGTATTATATGTGGATTTTTTTTTTTTTACTTTCTTTTGCCGACCACAATTAATGAATCACTATTTTGTACGATGTATGACTTTACGATGCATAATAACACAATGAACTTTCTTTAGATTACGTTCACCAAAGGCACAAAATACCACTGGTATAGAAGCACACCACAAAACACCACTGGTATAGAAGCACACCACAAAACACCACTGGTATAGAAGCACACAATGCGCACATGCAGCCCTCGATATCTGGCGGCGATGAACACGTCAATCACACAGAGAATGCACGGAGATGAAAACGGGGGGCGCCCAACGCTGAGGTGACAATCGGGCGCAGGTTTCGTTTTGAAGATGTAATTTCAAGGGGAGACGCTCCGCAGCACTTGGGATGGAGATCACAGGGGAGAGAAAAGGGGGTGTCCAGGCAAGGAATCACATTTCGACGTCGACCGCCGGTGAAGCTGGGGAATTCCACCTCTGTTGAGACATACCAGTCAAGACTCCAAGCCGTTGCTTTTTTTTTTTACCGGGGATGCAGAGAAGAAAGAAGAACCAAAATTATCACATTCGCCGTAAAGTCGCAGTTGATTGTGCCCCCCTCCATATTTTTTTTTTTTTTTTTTATGTGGGGAAAAACGAAACCGTCAGGCACCAGTTATTTATATAAAGAAGAGTTTCTTGAGGGATTTTGGTAGTTGCATATATATGTTAGAAGGTTTAGAAGAGGTATGATCGGTATAGAATCAGTCCAGGTTCGGATGCTCGAAAAAAAACCCCACGATGATTGCAAAGTTACACTTTATTTTAACATCTATTACGAAGGGGAGGCACACTTACAGCTCTCGGAGAAAATCTCCGAACGAAAAATAGCAGGTTAACAAGACGAGCGCAGAGAGTCAAGTGCCTCGTACATAGCAACAAATTGCCACTTTTGGCATTATAGAAAATCGCCAACATACAAAAGTTCGCCCATGCACAATGGATAGTATACGCCAAATACAGTTAAAATGCAGCCGGCAAGATAAGAATTCAAATTGGTTTCCTAGCTAGGATGGGAAAGGAAAAGGTTGCCAAACGATAGAATGTTACACGTGTTGTTTTGTCTAATAAAGAAGCACACCGAAGGGACATGAGATTTTACTGCGCAGATGTTAAATTCTTTATAGGGTTTTGTCGAGAAAGGAAAAGAAGCGTAAGCATAAATTTTAACTGTGAAACAGAGATGATGTCCATATAAGGTAATGCAGAATTGCTTCGATCGGAAATAGCAGACATCTGGAAATGTTTTAAACGGTTGAATAATATGTAAGTGTATTTCTCACAGACAAAGTTAAGCAGCTGCCGATTTTTCGGTTAGAGAAAAACTATGCGAGGGAAAAAAAATGGAAAGTGAATGAAGGACACTTAAAACTGATTTTGAATTGAAAAGAGACGGGGGGAAGGAATAATTTAAGAAAATAACCAATATATAACGAAATAATCGTTATAGCCTGGGTTTTGTGATTGGACGAACACTAGTGCCTTCAGCGCATGCTATGGCTTGTTCAAAGTTCATCTCTTCTTATTAGATTTTTTAAGTTTGTTTCTTTTGTTATTTGTATTCCCAATTTTTAAAGCTGTATAGAAATCATATACATTTTATATGCTGATTCACAAATTTGTAATTTATGGAAATCGAAGCCCTTTGTGACACGAGCCGTTAATTCCCAAAATGGCTTACTGGGGAACTGCAAGAAGTGTAAATCACCGATTTTAACGAAAATGGTATCGTTGGAAAGATCTTGTCGAGAGCAGTAAAAAACTCACTGGAACTATCCGTCGTAAATGAGCCGTTTTGAGATATCTGACAATTTCTGTCACGTAACTAGTGCATACTTAAAGGGAGACAGCAAAAAAATTTAGTCTCGATTTTAACGAAAGTTTTATCGTTAAAAAGATATCATCATGTGGGAGAAAAAAAAACCAATAGAACTATCCGTCGGAAATGAGCCGTTTTCGAGGTATTCTATAATTTATGTCACGTAGCTAATGCATACTGTTCTAGTGCACACTTAATGGGGGACCGCAAAAAATTGTTTTATCGATTTTGATGAAAATGGTGTCGTTGCAAAGATATCATTGTGAGAAGTAAAAAACTCAATGGAACTACCCATCTGAAATGAACCGTTTTTGAGATATCCGACAATTTATGTCACTTAATGAAGTTTCCCAGCAGTGTGCATTAGGGTGGGCCGAAAAAAACTTTTTTTCGATTTTCGATTATGGCGGGTGCGGAAAAGTGGCCCCTGGTGGCACTCAGTTCATACAAAAAATTTGAGATTTTTTGGAAATTTCCTTACCCTGCCGCAAACGGCTTGAAGTTTTGCAAAAATGTTCATTTTTGAACTTTTTTCGAAAAAAATTAAAAAATGTTAAATTAAATTTATTTTGGTTGTATTTACTTGAAAAGGCATATTTAATGTACTAAATGTTTAAATAAGATCTGATCATGCATTATTTAATATCTATGTGTATTATAACTTAGGCTATTTTTATAGCTTTTTCGCGTATAATAGGCAAAAGTTGTATTTGTTTGAATCGATCGTTAGTTTCTGTATTATTTATGCCCCTTGGTCTTCTTTATATGTTTTCTATGTGTCAAACGTCATATATTTGAGGGAAAGACAGCAGTATACTTCAAAAACAAATCTAAAAGGTGAGAAAGTGGTGTAGCAGGACTCTAAGCGCGCGCAGTGATTCGTCGTAATACTCAATGAGTGAAGGACGAAATAGTTGAGAGCCAAAATGCGATAAAGGATTCTTATTATTTATCCTTGCTAAATTACCTGCGACATTTGTTCAATGTTTACGTGAAACCCTTTTGTGGTGATATACAGTGCTTTTTGGGTCGTTTAATGTGCCATTATAGTGTTTTGTGCGTTTTATTACAACGAGCTTAGAAATGGCTAGTATAAAGGGCCATGACAATGCAAAGACACGCGATAGCGTGAAAAGTAACTCTTTGGGGGCATCATGCATATTGAAAGTATTGCAATTGCCAACCTATGCTGATAATTATGCGCCACTACTACTGGTTGCTTCACCATGTAGAAGTTGTAACAGCAGAGGATACGAATCTCGTCATCGATAAAAACAAAATGAGAAGAGAGAAATAGAAACTTGGAAAGAAGATACAGGCAGAAGAAGTTATTGAAAGAAGGAAAATTAAAAGCATATTTTTTGATGGTAGAAAGGATAAAAGTATATTCAGAGGAAGAAAAATAACAAGCAGCACCGTCGAGAGAAAGGCGTGGAACACATCATCGTGTAGTTTGAAGCTGGTTAGGAATACTTGTGTCACTTGATACGTCGTTCCGTTACCTTGATACCTCGTCAGTTCAGAAAAGTCTAACTTGTGGTGACTTGGAAGATTGTATAATGATTTTGCTATTTCTTTTCCGTGACCGGAACAAGGTATCAAGTGACCCGAGTATTCCTAACCAGGTTCAAACAACACGGTGATGTGTTCCTCTCCTTTCCTTCGACAGTGCCGCTTGTTCTTTTTTACCTCTGAATATACTTTTATCCTTTCTACCATCAAAAAATATGCTTTTAATTTTTGTTCTTTCAATAAATTCTTCTGCCTGTATCTTCTTTCCAAGTTTCTATTTCTCTCTTCTGACTTTGTTTTTATCGATGACCAGATTCGTATTCTCTGCTGTCACAACTTCTACTTGGTGAAGCAACCAGTATTAGTGGCGCATGATTATCAGCATAAGTTGGCAATTGCAATTCTTTCAATATGCATGATGACCCCAAAGAGTTACTTTTCACGCTATCGCGTGTCTTTGCATTGTCATGGCCCTTTATACTAGCCATTTCTAAGCTCGTTGTAATAAAACGCACAAAACACTATAATGGCACATTAAACGACCCCAAAAGCACTGTATATCACCACAAAAGGGTTTCACGTAAACATTGAACAAATGTCGCAGGTAATTTAGCAAGGATAAATAATAAGAATCCTTTATCGCATTTTGGCTCTCAACTATTTCGTCCTTCACTTCCTTAGTATTACGACGAATCATTGCGCGCGCTTAGAGTCCTGCTACACCACTTTCTCACCTTTTAGATTTGTTTTTGAAGTATACTGCTCTCTTTTCCTCAAATATATGACGTTTGACACATAGAAAATATATAAAGAAGACCAAGGGACATAAATAATACAGAAACTAACGATCGATCCAAACAAATACAACTTTTGCCTATTATACGCGAAAAAGCTATAAAAATAGCCTAAGTTATAATACACATAGATATTAAATAATGCATGATCAGATCTTATTTAAACATTTGGTACATTAAATATGCCTTTTCAAGTAAATACAACCAAAATAAATTTAATTTAACATTTTTTAATTTTTTTCGAAAAAAGTTCAAAAATGAACATTTTTGCAAAACTTCAAGCCGTTTGCGGCAGGGTAAGGAAATGTCCAAAAAATCTCAAATTTTTTGTATGAACTGAGTGCCACCAGTGGCCACTTTTCCGCACCCGCCATAATCGAAAATCGAAAAAAAGTTTTTTTCGGCCCACCCTAGTGTGCATGTGTGACAATGTGACACAAATTGTCGGATATCTCGAAAACGTCTCATTTCCGACGGCTGATTCCATTGAGTTTTTTAATCCTCACGATGATATCTTTTCAACGATACCACTTTCGTTAAAATCGAGACTAAAATTTTTTTCGGTCCCCCATTAAGTGTGCACTTGCTACGTGACATAAATTGTCGGATATCTCGAAAACGGCTGATTTGCGACGGGTAGTTCCATTGAGTTTTTTACTGCTCGTGATGAGATCTTTTCAACGATACCACTGTCGTCAAAAGCGGTGACTTACACTTCTTGCAGTTCCCTAGTTAGTCCAAACTTTTATGCATTATATATATAGAAAAATGGGCAAATCTGTTTTCTTTAATATTCAAATATAGTAAAACCTTTGAATAGTGTAAACCTCACTGAACACATTCCTGCATCGCGTCCGAATGTTCTTAATTTTTTTCAGAACCGGGTTGAATCTACGTAACTTCCTCCAGTTTTAGCCAACCAGATTGCTGAGTTTGGCTGAGCCAATTTGGGAATTAACGGCTCGTGTTTGTGACTTAGAAAATCAGATTTAAGAAGAAAAGATATCTATTAAAATAAAGAATTTGTTTAATTGTTTTACTCATTTATTTAATTGTTAATGGTTGTTATTGTTCCTGATCACAATCACAACGTACATAATGATCGCCAATAAAAGAATAAAAATTCCAGAATAAAATTTCATATAACCAGAATGTTGCCAAACGATGAATTCCGAAATACTCAATGTACTTGATATTCGCAACGCCCACCTAGCGTAAGAGTCCCTTGCAATAATACTACAAAAGTTCGTGCATTTCCATGGTGTGGTGGGCCAGCACATGGAATAAAACGGAGGCCAATCAGAATTTTATCTGATGATTTCTAACAGCAAACTTGATTGAAAATGTCCAGCAGTAGTCATACAGTGGTAGACTTTTAGCCTACACTTCTCCATCATTGCCAGCACCTATCTTGCTGCTGGCCAACTATATCCTCTTTACTGTGTTGTTAATGTATCATCAAAAGTTCAAAACAATTTATTTTAAAAAATTGTAAATTTACTTAAAAAAAAACTTATCTGCAAATGCATTTTATTTTATTTTTTACAAATTAATTCGTTTAAAATTTAGCTTCAATAAATACGTATGTTGCGAAAATTATTTTTAAATTGATTCATTTATATGTTTTACACGCAATTTGCAATTCATGAAAATTTATCAGCAAGCTGTGTAATCTCTAATATAACTTAAACTTACGGAGAAATGCACAATCTTTCTTAAGTAGCAGATGCGCAAACTCTTATATTTTAGTAAGCTCTTAAAATCTTGTCCTAGTTTGAACCAAATTTTGGTGCTCGGTAGCTGCCACCATAAGATGGTGAAATATCGCACCAACATTTGGAACTTCCTATTTCAATCTCGTTCCAACTATCGAAACTTTGCTTCAATAGGAGCACCAAATGTTGGTTTAAGGTTTCATTATCTTATAGCTTCAGCTATTGAGCACCAAAATTTGGATCAAACTAGGACAAGATTTTCAACAGTGTAGGACAAATTCCGTGCCTTTTTTTTAAATATGGGCCATTTCTAAAAGGAACTGAAATGAAAGCTGAGTCTCCGGAGTGGTAATGTCTTGCCATCTCTTGTCAATCCTCCCCCTCTTACTCTAGGTTATTAACTTATAAAAAATCGTTTAATATCAAAAGATTTGTTACTACAGACATTCTATAAAATTCAGACGAACATTTATGAAAATTCTAGCATTTACTAGCTTTTTTAGCATTATTAATTCTAGCATTAAAATAGAATAAAATAACAATGCTTTATCCAAACGATCGGACCAAGCAATGTGCACATTCATGTAGACACTGCATTTATACGACTGTAAAACTAACTGGAGTCCTTGTGCGTTCACTTTACTCATTCCATTCGAATCTCTTTGTGCGTGATGTTTCCTACCACGTGACCTCTCCTATTTTCCTCTCTCCTACCTTACGGAATATTTTTACAGTGAACCTATATATAAACATAGATATAGTATAAGAAAAATACTTTTGTTTTTATTAGCAATAGTTTATCTAGTAATAGTTTTCATTGGCAATTATGATAATTAGCTACATTTAAAGTCATTCCATATCAGACCAAATTACACAGTTTGTTTGCAATAATGTTACGTTAGTTACTCTTGAAATTTACGATGTAAAAATGAAAGAATTCACCGAAAATAATGCTTGTTTAAATCTTTCATAATAGCAAGAATAATAGTCATTCTTGGAGTTATTCTTTATAAAAATACAATGTAAATACTTTCTTTTTATGTTATTAGCGGGGATGAATGCTTGTTTACACATTAATCCTTAAGCTATAATTGCTCAGAGCGAATAACATGCCATGTGCGAAGGCAAAGTAATTGGAATGAATTTAGCCATTGTTAGTCATAAAACATTAAAAAACACAATCAAAATTAATGCTTTATACATCTGATTAAGATTAAGCTATTTAGATTTGGAAGTATTTTGAAAAATTGCACTTTAAAAATTAACTGTGTTTCATAATTACATTCTGCTGCAACAGTGAAAAATATACTAAAGAAAACATCGTAATTACTTTTACATGAAAATGATTTCTTTCCTTTTAAGTGTTAAACATTATCACTAACTGCATGCAACACTTAAGTAAAAAAGATAAAAACATTAGTTTTAAGTACTAATGAAGCTATTTAGGTACACAATTTTTTATAAATTAAATTTTAACCCATAAAATATTCTTTTACTTCATAACGAGTAAAATTTTCTAAAAATGTTTCTTAAAACGCTCTAAAATATCTCCCACATTAAGCACGATTGATGGAGCATATTTAGGATGATAATTGCGTTAGGGCGCTAATGGAAGATTGAATCAGGGAGGAGATGGTTATAGAAAATTGAATTTACCTGCGGTTTGAGAGAGAGAGAGAGGGGAGACTTATAAGTTGTGTATAGAATTTAAAACAATACGTTTAAGATAGAATTCACGTTTCCCGTCATAATGAAGTTTCTTTTTTCGTTAAAGATGTAGTGCTGCTAGCGATAATGACATTTGATATGGGTATTTGTTGCTGATAGCGACATTTATAACAAATTCGTAAATGCTGAAGATTTATTTGCTGATTTAATGTAAATAAGCTTTTTCGCTGAATTAGTGATGTTAAAATTTAGCGACAGATTAATCTTTATTTCATTATAATGTAAAAATATTTCCTTTCCTACAATTATTTTTGAAATGGTATAATGCAATTTTTATTGAAACTTAACTTTATAACAACCTGAAAATGAAAAACTTTCCAGTCTGCGACTTACAGAGCAGTTTATTTTTGTATTAAAAATATTTCTATGTAAGAAAGATTAATTCTTATCAAGGGCATTACTATTATCAATAATAATACAATATAAAAGTTTCATTTTGATGTTATTAACGAGGATAATACCTATTTACGCTTTAATTCTCAATATAAAATCGCTAAGAGCGATTAACGTATAATATGTCTAAGCACAGTCTTGGAATGAATTTAGCCAGTGGCGTAGCCACCTACTGTCATGTTTTTTGGCGCCCGGGGCCAGCAAGAAATTTTGCGCCCCCACCCCAATATAGATATACATATTTTTTCTCTCAATTTGGCGCCCCTAGGCTTCGGCGCCCGGGGCGGACGCCCCCCTTGCCCCCCCCCTTAGCTACGCCACTGAATTTAGCTGCTGTTAGTCATAAAACATTAAAAAATCAAAATTAATGCGTTATGTATGTACTTATGATTAAAGTATTACAATTTGGAAGTATTTTGGCAAAACTGCCCTTTAAAAATTAACTGTGTTTCAAAATTACATTCTACCACAACAGTGAAAAATATACTCAAGAAAACATCGTGATTACTTTTACAAGAAAATGACCGCTTTCTTTTTAAGTGTTAAACATTATCCCTATCTACATGCAACAATTACGTAAAAAAAATAAGTACATTAGTTTTAAATACTAATAAAACTACTTGGGTACACAATTTTTCATAAATTAAATTTTAACCCATAAAAATGTTCTTTTATTTAATGACGAGTAGAATTTGCTAAAAATATTCCTTAAAACGCTCTAAAGTGTCTCCCACATTAAACACGATTTATGGAGCATATTTAGCAAGATAATTGCGTTATGGCTCTGATGGAAAATTGAAACAGGGAGGAGATGTTTATAGAAAATTGAATTTACATGCGGTTTGAGAAGAGAGAGCGGGGAAACTTATAAATTGTGTATAGAATTTAAAACGATACGCTTAAGATAGAATTCACGCCTCCCGACATAATGAAGTTTCCTTATTATTAAAGATGTATGCACTTATAGCGATAATAACATCATTTATAACTATTTCGTAAATGCTGATGAGTTATTTGTTGATTTAATGTAATTAAGTAATTTCGCTGAATCAGTTATGTTAATATTTAGCAACATCTCAATTTTTACTTCATTATAATCTAAAAATACCATATTTGCTAAATTAATGTTTTTAGTGTTTTAATTCAATTTTTATTCAAACTTAATTTAATTACGAGGTGAATTTGAAAAACTCCCTACTTTGCAACTTATAGAGACGTTTATTTTTATATTAAAAAATATTTTTATGCATGAAATATTAATTCTTATCAGCGCCATTATTATCATCAATAATAATGCAATGTAAATGTGTCATTTTTATGATATTAGCACTGATGAATACTTGTTTAGTCATTAACTCTTAAGCTATAATAACTGAATGCGACTAACATATCATATGCTAAGGCACAATCTTGGAACAAATTTAACCTCTGTTATTCATCAAACATTAAAAAACACAACCAAAATTAATGTTTTATACATGTATTTATAATTAAGCTATTATGATTTGGAAGTATTTCGGCGTGTTTCATAAATACAGTGTACTATGACAGATCAAAATATACTGAAGAAAACATCGTAATTACTTTCACAAGAATTTGACGTCTTGCCTTTTAAGTGTTAAATATTATCACTGTCTGCGTGCAACACCTATGTAAAAAAAAACAAATACATTAGTTTTAAATATTAATGAAGCTACTTAGGTGTACAATTTTTGATAAATTAAATTTTAACCCATAAAATTTTCTTTTATTTCATAACGAGCAAAATTTGCTAAAAATTTTTCTTAAAACACTCAAAAATATCTCCCACATTAAGCACGATTGATGGAACATATTTAAGAAGATAATTGCGTTAGGGAGCTAATGGAAGATTGAAACAGGGAGGAGATGTTTATAGAAAATTGAATTTACCTGTAGTTTGAGAGGGAGAGAAAGCGAGGAGACTTATAAGTTATGTACAGAATGTATAACAATGCGCTTAAGATAGAATTCACGCTTCCAGACGTAATGAAGTTTCCTTTTTACTAAAGATGTATGTGCTCATAACTATAATAATATCATTTATAACTATTTCGTAAATGCTGATGAGTTATTTGTTGATTTAATGTAATTAAGTAGTTTCGCTGAATTAGTGTTTTTAAAATTTAGCAATACACTAATTTTTCTTTATTATAATGTACAAATAGCTCCTTTCTAAAATTATTAAATATGTTTTGATGCAATCTTTATTGAAACTTAATTTAATAACAATCTGAATTAGAAAAACTTACTAGTCTGTGACTTATAGAGACTTTTTTTTAATATTATGTATAGAAAAAACATTTTTATGTATGATTACTTCTTATCGCGGAGTATCGGTCCTCCTAGTTTCGGTATCAAGGTTTCCATACTTATGACGTCACTGGGCGTGGTAAGGAAACATCCCATGAAAAAAAAGAGCCTATTTTTTTTTTTTTAAATCGCTTTTTCTGCTCAAAACACTTTTGTTTTTGTTCAGAGGAGAGTATATTTCTTCAAAACAGAAAATGTTTCATTTGCGGAATTTTTTTCTTCGAAGAACATAACGATTATTGAAGATTTTCCCCTTCAAATGAAATACGTCTGTTTTATTTATATTAGTAGTACTATTGTGCTAATTTTATGTGTGAACTTAATGCCAATAGTAGTAACTTTTTTGTGCTACCCATCATCGAAAATCAAAAATTTTTTTGGTCAATCCCGTTCTACATTCTATGCAGCTTTTTTAAAAAAGGTATGTCGAATATACTAAAGGTTTCAGTTTTCCATGTGATGAGTAAAGAAAAAGCAAAAAAATTAAAATCAATTTAAGAATTAGAAGTAATATTGATAATCACTGTACAGCATTCAATTTTAGGTATGTTTTCACCATATAGACTTGGCTTAAAAAAATAGCTTAGAAAAATTTGGGTTTCAAAAGTGTGATTTTTTTTTGTTAATTGATACAATTAATTGTGAAAACAATCCGGATGCACCTTCATGCTTGTTTTCACCTCTCACCCACAGAAAAGCTGACACAACTCGTAAAAATTAATTTTAAGTTTTACTCCATTACTAGTTTATGTAGATTCATTTTGCTACAGAAAAAGTTTTATGAGTGCACGTATACGAAAAATCTTTTTATTACGCTTTATGTCCATTCGTGACCACTGAACAAAGATGGTTTGTATGGGTAGGTAAAATTATTTAATTATTAAAATTTCCTTTACATGTTATTCTTAGATTTCACGACCTTATGCTCATTTTAGGTAGATTTCGTATGAAATACTACCTATTGCGGTCGCTCCAATGTTGGAATTTCTGAAAAATTTTGCTGATCTACGCCGATCGTGACCTCTAGACACCAAAACTACCATTAGTAAAAAAGTTTATATATATCTGTATCTATCCATCTATCTATATATATATCTCACTTTCTTATGGACACGATAACTTCTATAGTTCTGCTGCAATCTCTTTCAAACTGATACATTAATCCAAGGGGTATAAAATCTCGGCTAAGTTCGTTAATGGGCAAAATAAATCCAAGGGGGTGGAAATAGGGAGGGTTTTTGTGAAAACCGAAAAACGCCATAACTTCTTAATTAAAATAGATATCGAATCGGTTTTAAGTTTATATTACTTCTTAAAAATGGACCAAAATTTATGCGGGACAGATTTTTAATAAATTTAGAAATGGGTTCAAGGGGCGAAAAAAACCCGGGTTTTGGGGACAAAATTCATAACTTCGTCAATTCTCAAGATATTAAGTTCAACTAAATTTTTTATAAATGTTCTTAAAATTATCTAAAACTTTTGTATTTACAAGTTTTGGATAGGACCAACTTTTACCGATGAAAAAAATTAAAAACGAAAAGAAAATGGGGGGTGAAAAAAGAAAAAAATCCATAACTCTGTCAATTTTTAAGCTATCAAATCGAATTAAATTTACTTTACATTTTCTCAATAATATCTCCAACTTTTGTATTGACAAGTTTTTCATAGGACCAATTTGTATAGCCAAAATAAATTAAACAAAAATAGCAGCATCAGAAAAAACTTCAAATAGAAACTGCTTATATTCTGACTCATTTTTAAATTCATTTTTGACTTTAAACGCACCCAAATGGCAGATCCTCTTATTTAGGAACTATATAATGTGACGCATTGGTCAGTGTTTTGATAAAGACAGAATATATTTCAAAGAAGTTTGCCAAAAAAAAGGTATTTTGAACAGAATTTCCCGAAGTGATCGTGATTGAGGACGTATTCAAATAAAAAAATTGCGTTTTTTCTGACTCATTTTTAAATCTATTTTTGCTATCAAACGCATCCAGCTTACAGTTCCTCTTATTTAGAAACTATATAATGAGACGCACCGGTCAGTTTTTTGATAAAGTCAGAATATATTTTAAAAAAGGCTTCCAAAAAGAGTATTTTGAACAGAATTTCCCGAAATAGTCGTGATTGAAAATTTGAGAAAGTATTCAAATAACAAATTTCATTTTAATGACTCATTTTTAAATTCAGTTTTGCTCTCAAACGCATTCAATTGACAGTTTTTTGTTATTTACGAACTATATAATGTACCGTATTAGTCGATTTTTTAATAAAATAAGAATATATTTCAAAATATGTTGTCAAAATGGGAATTTGAGACGAATTTAGCTTAAGATGATTCTTATGAAACAAGTCATTAGAGAGAAATGAAATTATAAATTTTTCAAAAGAGGCCGTATAAAGTTGTTAAACTAGGTTTATCTGTAATGAAATTTTATTTTTTTGTTGTTGAAATGAGCACTCTTCGAAATCTACCTACGCCTATAGGCCAAGCCGACAGGGATTTTTTATTCCTGTACGCAGAGTTAGGTTCTGTAATATATATATATATATATATATATATATATATATATATCTGTGTGTGTGTATTCATATGTATATATTATTATTGATGTTAGTTTATTTATGTTTATAAAATAGATAAAGGGCTTCTTTATATTAAATATATTATACAAATCACGAAACATTTGCTTAGGCATATGAAACAGGAAATAGTTTACCAGAAAATATGTTATTAATTTCTTTTTTTTCACTACGGAAATTTTCTTTACCATGCCAAACTAATTTTTTCTATCTCCAAACTAATATTTCTATCCAAGGCTACTACATTGGAAAAGTGCCCAAATGTGGTCATTACCAAAATAATACAAACCTATATTAAAACTAGTACGGTTTCTTGGCTGTTCAAAAATAATAAAATGATAACCTTTTATCTTAATTACCACTGACATTTTCGAAAGTCAAATCTGATTTCTCGTTTATTCTGACAATAAGAATTCAATGGTAGATTGGGGGAAATTTGCAAACGATCCCATTAGAAAGACGCTGCTTTTGCTGCAATAATTTACGCAAGCGGAGATAAGGACGACGCATATAATTTCAGCACATAATTTCCTGCAATCAACTATAATGAAGTCATCAAGACGTTTAATTTCTGATTTACCAGACTAATCCACTCCGTCACTAATTAATTCCTGATTGTGAGAAAATGTCATATGCATAGCCAATATTTTTTCTTAAAGGTGTATTCGAAAAAACGTTTTTCCACCCTCAAAAGCTCGAAATTTTTATATAAATTTTCAGACTCATTTTTAAAAGTAGAAACATGAAACTTGTAGATGGTTTTTGAAGAGATGTATAAGAGACCGAATGATTTCAGTTTTTGTTTAATTTATTAGAATTTGATTTATAAGTAATTATTTTCTCAATATGACCATTTTTTTCGTTCACAGATCTCCTGCTTCGGAAAATTTGTTTGCAAATGCTAACTGTGACAGTATTTTTTAGCAATGTTTTCTGCCTTTATCAAACAATCGACAAGCACGGGATATAGTGTAGTTTCTAAATAAGAGAATGTGTCAGTCTGATACGTTTGAGAGCAAAAATGAATTTAAAAATAAAACAGAAAATAAGCAGTTTGGATTGGAATACACCCTTAAAACAGGTCTTCTTTGATAAAAGTGTCTTTTCTTTAAAGTACATATGTGCCTACTTCTCAAATCGATTTTTTAAGAAAAATTTCGAATTTTTAATGAAATTTTACAATAAGCTTTAAAAATTTTGGATTCCAAATATCCGTTACTTTTGGTTCAGCAATAATAAGAAACAAAGTTGTAGCCCAAAATATAAACCGGAAATAAACTTTCTGAAAGCGGAAGTGACTGTTTAAAGAGCTACAGGAAGGTAAACAATGCATTTTAATACAAAATATGTGATAGATAATATTTACAAAAATATATAAACTCATACAAATATAGTGAATTTAAAAGTTGCAAACTTTATACAAATTTTTTGTGATATGTTAAAATCTTAATTTGCGTTTTCTGGAAAATTATTTTTTTCATTGTGTACGTTTACGAAAACAAAAATTCTTAAAAAGTTTTTAAATTATAAAAAAATAACAAGTTTTGCTGAGTTATTCGTATGCTATGAAGCAAAATATAGCTTAGAAGTTTATATATATTAATTTAAGAATATTTCTTTTTGAAAATATACAATATATTTTAAAAAATCATGTTTTGTATACACATTTTGGTACAAGTTAGTAAATTTAAGAGGTTTTTCAAACCTTTTGCTTCATAACACACCTAAGTGGTTTGCTAATAAATTGTTGAAAATAAAGTGAAAAATAATGAATAGATCTGATATCAATAAAATTATTTAGTAAAAATTTACTGAATAATGCCTAAATTTGAAAAGTTAATTGAAATTCTATTAAAAATGTATTTGATTTAATATTTTTATTTCCTATTTTAATTAAAAACACGTGTATTTGATAAAACTTTCGTATTTCTGAAAAAAAAAGTGCCCCGAATGTTGCACATACTTTAAGTATGTTGACACATAATTTCCAAAAACAAAGAGAAATAGTTTTGATTAAAACTAGGTTAAATATGCAAAAAGCATTCTTTTTTTTTTTCACTTGAAATATAAATAAGTAAAAAAAAAGTCTTATTATTAATTTTGGTTAACATTTTATTTATTAGTTAAGCTTTTATAGAACCAAACTAATGCTAATTTTTTTATAGTTTTCTCGCTTTTAAAAACTAAAAATAGTATATTTTAAACCCATTAGCAAACGGCGTCTTCTGAAAAGTGAAAATTAGGGTATCTTTTCCGAAAGTATGCATTAAGGTTGTTCTGAACTGTTCTGCTCAATAAGCGCAAAATAGTTTGACATATTAATAAATTCATTTTTCAACGGAAACACAGGGCTCCCAAATGGTCCGCGAACTGAACATCACTATTTTTTAACAGAAAATTTCATAATACGTTTGCGCAAGAATCAACTTTCAAAAGTGGTTTCTTGACAATTTATAAGAAAAATCTAAAAAGAAAATTTCTCTAAGAAAATTCTGATGTTCAGTTGGCGGACCATTTGGGAGCCCTGACGGAAATATATAAAATTGGAAGGTCTGGTTATGTGAGCACTTTCAAATCGAACTCAGTTTTTCATTTTATGATAATAAAATTACCTACCGGTTATAAGATTTTTAGGTGCGTTCGTAATTATGTAAATACGTAGCACCTATTGTTGTCGTTCAGTCCGTCCGTCTGCCCGTCTGTCTGTCTGTCCGTCTGTCTGTCTGCATATAATACCGCAAAAACTACACAACTGAATCGTTTGAAATCTAAAATACATAATTACTACATAATTTTGTCGAGTCATTTCAAATTTTATGAAAATCGGATGCAGAGATCAATTACAGGGACAATCAAAAGGATTCCGTTACATTACGGTCAATGGGGAAAAAAGTTTCAAATGCATTTTAATCGTTTAAAATTTTAAATACATAATTATTACATACTTTTGTCGAGTTATTTCGAATTTTATCAAAATCGGATGGATAGTTCAACTACAGGGACAATTAAAAGTGATCCGTTACATTACGGTTAATGGGGAAAAATGTTTCAGATGCATTTTAATAGTGTTGCACTCATTCGAACGCAATAAAATTGATATGCATCTATAAAGTACATATTATAACATACATTTCGCATAATCTGTGGTACAAAAAATATTTGTTATTGATTTACAAGGCCGCACAAAAGTATTCCATTGCATAATGGAATAGGGAGAACATTGGTGCGCATTTTAATTGTAATTATTTACAATTTTATGAGATTGATATATGAGAGTGATATTTTTAAAACTTCGTTATCGTACGAACGCACCTCATTTGTTACGCTTCACGTGCAATTTCCAACTTGTTTCATTACGTGATCACGCGATTTTCTATCTTTCGTTGACTTATTTTTCTGCTTTCGTCGAAAAATGCGGTTCAAAGCATAATTTCTGACGGCTTGTTCTGAAATATCTGTTGTATTTGCACACACACAAAAAAAGAGTGCTATTAGACAGTTGCTGAATAACAACACCTGCTAGTTTCATGTGTTTCCGAACAAAAATGAGTTAAAATCTATGTCATAAAGTTGTCCTTTTCTTAAGAACTCTCTTAACCCCTTGGGGACGAGCGACACGTATACGTGCCTCAAAGTATCTTAAGAATCCATGTATATTCCCACTAGTAAAATTTTTCTGTAAAATTTGCCTTATTTAATCAAACCATTTCGTCGATTTAATAAGCCGCAAATTTCTGTTTTTAAAAACCGGTGACAAAACATTAAAAATTCCGTAAAACGCTCCCGTCGCGAAGGGGTTTACAAGAAGATAGGAGAAAAGTTGTAAAAGGTCCCATTAGAAAAACATTGCTTTTGCGGAAGTAATTTGCGCAAGAGGAGGTAAGAACTGCGCCCATACTTTCCTGCAATCAATCATAAAGTCATTAAGACGTTTAATATCTGATTTACTAGACTAATCCTCTACGTAATTAATTCATGATTGTGAGGGAATGTCATACGCCAAGTCATTATTTTCCCTTAAAATCGAAGATTATTTTGATAAAAGTGTCTGGAACGAAACTCCCACTGACATTAATTTCAATGTCAATTTATATACTCATTTATACACAGTTTAATTCATATGCTTGATAAAATGTGCAAGAACTTCACACATGTTAGACGTCTCCAAGCTTTTAGCTCACTGAAAAATGGTACATTTGAGCCCCTAGTAGCAAACCAATATTCGTCCAACGTTGCGCCAATATTTCATCAATTGGAAATATTGACAGTAAAACGTCAATATTGTCCAGTATTGGGATGTTTACATTTTGCCCTTATTTAGCCAATATTTGCAGCCAATATTATGCCAATATTCGGGTTTCATTGGAAATATTGCCAATAAAACGCCAATATTGTACAAATGTTGGCGTTTCATAGGAAATATTTCCAATGAAATTCCAATATTTAACCAATGTTGGCGTTAAATTGGCAATATTTCCAATAAAACCCCAATATTGGCATAATATTGGCCGGAAATATTGGCTAAATAAAAGCAAAATGTAAACATCCCAATAATGGAGCAATATTTCATGCCAATATTGTGCCAATGTGCCGATATTGCTCCAAGATGTAGCCAATATTGGTCCAATATTGTTTGGCTACTGGCGTTAACTGTTACAGAACTCGAGCGATTTCCATACATTTTTTTTGGTGGTACAGTAAATATAAAATCATATTTGGCTGATAATTTAAAAAAATTTCGATTAGTTTCAGAAAGAAAACAATTCTGAAAAATGAGAATTTTCCGAAAAATTGCCATTGTTTTAAAATAAAAAGTTTCAGTCTCAGAGATAAATTTCTGCCTTAAGGCACCACAGTAGTCACTGAAAAAGACCCGGATGATAATGTAAAGTCTATGGGAGCGTTCTTTTCAAATATATCGCTCAAATTTTAATATTTTTACATGATTTTTTTACATAGCATAAGTGAGGATGATCTACAACCGGGCTACTTTTTTGTTTTCAGATAAAAGAAAAAAAAATGCTTTAACTTTCAGAACCGGTTGGAACCGAATTTGAAACTAAAACTATCTTAATATAAAAACATTGTAACCAAAATCGAAAAAGTAAAAACTAGCCCGATTGTGGATCGTCCTTAGCAATTATATGGAAAAAAATCGTGTAAAAATATTAAAATTTGAGCAAAATATTTGAAAATAACGCCTCTATAGACTTAACATTATCATCCGGGTCTTTTTCAGTGACTAGTGTATTGTCTTAAGGGACCAAACAAGTCATTGGAAAAGACCCGGATGATAATGTTAAGCCTATGGGGTTTTCTTTTAAAATATCTCACTTAAATTTTAAAGTTTTTACTTTTTTTTTTTTTTTTTTTTTTTTTTTTTTTTTTTTTTTTGCATGGGATAACTGAGGACAATCTGCAACAGGGTTAGTTTTTACTTTTTCATATTTGGTTTCAGATTTAAAAAAATTACATTAATTTTTGAAACCGGTTAGAACCGGTTCTACATTGAAATTAGCATAATATAAAATTATCTAAACAAAATCGAAAAAATAAAAACTAGCTCGGTTGTAGATCTTCCTCAGCTATCCTATGCAAAAAAATCATGTAAAAAGTTTGAGCGAGATATTTGAAAGGAACACCTCCAAAGACTTAACATTATCATCCGGGTCTTTTTCAGTGACTAGTGTGGGATCTTAAGTCTTGAGCAAAATTCAGTAACTATGGATTCCAAATTTCATCAAAATACGTCGGGTTGTTTCCAAGGAAACGGGTCTTAAAGCTCACATATTTCCCAGAGGATTGCATCTTGACTTTTCTTAAGCATGTTGTAAAATATATGTTAAATATATTAAGTATTTGTTGTAAAATGCATGTTGTTAAAAAATAGTTTTGATTTAAATTACGTTTAATATGTAAAACGCATAATTTTTTTTATGTGAAATGTAAATTAAGAAACCAAATAAATAAATTTATATTAGATTTTGTTATCAATATTGATCAATACTAATTTATCATTCAAGTTTAAATAGCACTAAAATAATACGAATTTTTTTTTTACTGTTTTCTTACTATTAAAGATTAAAATAAAACAT
The DNA here is from genome assembly GCA_964019185.1 of Maratus speculifer. NCBI lineage: Eukaryota > Metazoa > Arthropoda > Arachnida > Araneae > Salticidae > Maratus > Maratus speculifer. The sequence goes on along the minus strand of OZ025289.1, from coordinate 100,937,496 downwards.
TCTTTGAATTTTCATTGAATTTCATTCTTTGAACATTCTTTGCAAATAATATCAACTAAAAGTCAAAATAAAAGCACTTATTCCGAAAATATGATAAAAGAAGAAGATAAGAGAAAATTGCAAATGATCCCATTAGAAAGACGTTGCTTTTGCGGCAGTAATTTACGCAAGGGGAGATAACAACAGCTCCCATAATTTCCTGCAATCAACCATAATGAAGTCATCAAGACGTTTAATTTCTGATTTACTAGACTAATCCTCTCCGTCGCTAATTTAATCCTGATTGTGAGAGACTGCCATATGCCCATTCTTTACTTTGCCTCAAAATCGACGGCTTATTTGATAAGAGCGAGCATTTTCTCTAACTATGTTGACGCTAAATTTCTGTAAATAAAAAGAACTTTAACGTGGTGGTGGAGTATTCGATTAAGAAAACAAAGTTAAAAAAAATACGTTTAGCTTTTTTTTTTTGAAAAAAAAAAAAATCAGCTAAATAGGATTGTAATCGAAGTAAAATATTCAAGAGAAAATGCAAAAGACATCATCTAGCTATCGATTTATTTATCTTAATGTCTATTTATTTATTTATCTACCTATTTATCTATCTGTATATACCTAAGTATCGAGTACCTATGTATCGAGTTATGTAATGCAAATTGAATAGAAGTGTTATGCTTTTCTGTTAGGTTTTTTTCGTTTAGCTACAAAAATATTTAGAAAAGGTATTTATAAATAAAATTGAGCTTTACTAAGATCACATTAAGATTCATACTGTTGCCCGAAAAAGAGATTTTAATCATAGAAAAAAAAAATAAACAGAAAATATAACATATATATATAATTATTAAATTAAAAAGAAAATGTTTGTTTATTTTATTTTATTTATTTTTTAGTCGGTCACAATTTTAATAGATGCAGGAGCACAAACATTCTAAAATTTTGATTATTGTGATGTAGCTGAATATAAAAAAGGAACTTTAGAATGATAGTTTAAAAGTTACAATGTTCGTTAAGAAGAGGTTTTAAACAAAAATTTGAAAATTGAGAATATTAAATTAACTGAAAACATTTTAAAATTGTAATTTCTGTGATATCGTTGGATCCAGGAATACGCTTTAGAAAAAAAAGAAAGAAAAAGAAAAAAAGAAAACAAATAGATTTCATTTTATTGGAATTGTTGAATTAGAAAATTTTTTATCTTATAGATTTTATTTTGTTTAAAATTATTAAAACACAAATTTCAAGATTTTCAAAATTTAAGTTTTCTTTTTAAAACAAATGATTTGTTAAAATTGGAAAATTTTGAGAAGCAATTTTTTTGTCTGTAACTTTTTATTTAACTAGATGCACTAGCTTTTTTTTTTTTTTTTTTTTTTTTTTTTTTTTTTTTTTAACCCTTTTTGTTTACCAAAAAAAAAAAAAAAATTATTACAATGTTTTATATGTAGTAATAAGTAAACTTCTACATTAAAAAAGACGTTGGGATGTAGTCAAGAGTACTTAGGATTCTTCCATTTTCAGAAATTAAATTTTCGAAAACAAAAGAATACATTAAAGCGCAATCATTTTTAAAGATTTTAAAACAAAACAAAATGCGTTCTTATTAGTTTGTAAAAAATGGATTATTTCCAAAACGAAGTCATTTTTTTTTCAAAAGAGAATTTTCTGGAATTGAGCGTAACGTAATGATAAATAATATTAATAACATTTTTTAATGAAATTTTCAGGATTTAAAAATGTATGAAAGACATTATAAAATGAATCTAATTCATCTTTTTATGTTGAAAATTATTATTTTGTTGGTATTATATTGCTATTTTAAAAATTTTTACATAAGATAAATACAAGTTTGTTTCTAAAATACAAAAAAAATTTAAATAAACGAAATATTTACGATAAGTGTAAAAACAAGACTTTCACACATAATTATCAGGTAACCAAGAAAGTTCGTGCGGTTTTTGAGAACGACTATTTTTGTTGCATAGGCGTGGTCACACTGATTCTGGTGACGTCATTTCTGTACATCGCCTTTAAATTGCAATCAGTAGAGAGTTGTTTAACGAATCTCACGTTTCGATATCAGTTTAGTAGGAAGTACAATCGTTGACAAAGGATGTCGTTGACAAAGGAGATTTTGAGACCTATTTTGCTCTACGAGTTCAAATTAGGAAACAAAACTGCAGAGGCCACTAGAAGAATATGCTCCGTGTTTGGAGAGACTTCAGTGAGTGAAAGGACCGCTCAAAAGTGGTTCAGCAGATTTTCGTCCGGAGACGAGAGCCTCGAAGACAAGCCCCGTGTTGGTCGTCCATCCTTCTTAGACCAAGTCCAGTTGGAAGAGGAAATCTTGATCTAACATGCCAGGAGCTTGCGCAAAGATTTGGGGTACCTGACGAAACCATCCGATCGCATCTTCATAGCCTTGGGATGTCGCGGAAATTTGATAAATGGGTCTCTCATATCCTGTCCGAGGAAAACATGCTCCAACGATTGAACATCTGCTTGTCATTGCTGTCGCGCCACAACAAAGCCTATTTTCTGGACCAGAAATTGACATGTGACGAGAAATGGGTAATGTATGATAACCGAAAGAGAAAACATCATTGGTCGACTTCTGGTTCCGTCTCATTGGTTGCTAAACCGGACATCCATCAAAAAAAGATAATGCTGTGTATTTGGTGGACTAGCGCTGGTATAGTTCACTATGAATTCTTAGAAAGTGGAAAAACAATCACAGCCGAAGTCTACTCGTCGCAGTTCAAAAGGATTTCAGCTTCTTTGCTCGAAAATCAGCCAGCGCTGGTCAACAGGAGAGGAGTTCTTCTCCCCCACGATAACGCCAGACCTCATACGGCCAAAGCGATCAGGGACGTGATAAAAAATATTGGGCTGGGAAGTTTTCCCTCACCCACATTACTCCTTGGGCATCACCCTATCGGACTATTACTTGTTTTTGGCCATGGATAATCACCTACGGGAACAGCAGTTCCAAACCCAAGATGATGTCACAAAAACTATAACCCAGTTTTTGGACTCTAAACCAAAAGATTTTTTCAAAAAGGGTATTTATAGGCTTGTGTCTCTTTGGGAACACGTAATTGAAGCCAATGGTGATTATTTCAAAGAATAAAATAAGTGTTTGGAATTTTTGTGGGTCGTTTTTTATGTCTGATGAAAACCGCACGAAATTTCTTGGTTACCTGATAGATAGCAATTGTTCCGTTTTACATGCAGAAATTCTTTTGTAACCATACTTGTGATTCTAATTTTCAGCACAACAAATAAATGAAAAAAAAAATAAATAAAAAGTTAATTTTCCTTAATCATTTGAAAACAAGTCAGAAGTTGCACATCAAACGTCACAGAATGAGATACGTTCGTACTATAATAATTTTATAAATGCTCAGATCTTAGTACAATAGCTGTTGCACTCCTATGCAAAAATGCATGAATAATAAATTTATCATCATTATTATATACAAGGTAGAACTCGTCAAATTTTGACGAAAGAAAATATTTAAGAAAGAACTGTTTCATTGACATAATAAACCTACAAAATTAGTTATAATAAAAAACGCCTTTTATACTGGTACGTCTAACTCTTAAACAAACGATATTTATCGTCAAATTAAAAAAATACTATTTCTATAAAACGCAGTTGCAGAAATTGTTAAAATAAAACTTTAATCGTATAAGCAGTTAAAAATAATAAAGATATATTATTATGATAAAATCATCAATTAAGGTTCTTATGCTAGTATTCGAAAATGATAAAAAGCAAAATTTATTTAACTTTGACTCAATCATAGAATTTTTTTCCCGTGAAATCTAAATCCGGCATCATTTTCGCCATATCAAAATTTACAAATGTACATTTCACATCTTTATTCACGTTTAAAAAAAATTGCCATTTTAATTTGATAATTTTGTTTCAAAACTTGAAGTCTCAATGCTATTAGCTGAAATGGATATTAAACTCTTCATATTATTTTACGTCTAAATCAAATTTTGTAAATTAAATCAAAATTCACCGGGTTTTATAACAGAAAATGTTTAAATTTTTATTTTTTCCCTTTTAATGAGAAAATGGCAACATAAAGATACAGCACTCAATTTTTTTCCTTTTTTCCTTTGCTTTAAATAAAAATGGAATACTCCTGTTGCCACGATTAGAAAAGAGGTATTAAAAGCTACAAAAAAAAAATAATATTTCAAAAACGAATTAAGATACAGCTTTCAAACAAATTTCATTTAAAAATAATTTTTTTTCCTACACTATGGTGTAAAAATTGAAAATGTGCGACATTGAGAAGTATAAAAACTTTTAGTAAATTGCAATACCAAAATTCATTTAAAATTTGAAAGTGTTGCCATGAGCAAAATGACGTATGGGATACACACAGATACGTTTGGCCTTTATAATGTAGATATTAAATTCAGTAATGCGGAAATAATCTGACTCCGTCTTAAATAGGGCGTAATTACGCCAGCAACGCAGAATCTTTAACTATTATGGGACATCATTGAATTAATTACGTATAATAGAATGCAAGAGAATGAAGAAAATTTTTATTAATATATTTAATTAGGTTTTTATTTCATTTCATTAAAACTTGAAACAACTTGTAAAAATTCTGTCAACGATTTTATATATATTAAATTTCAAACTATTCGGTTTGGTAGTTTTTTTCACTGGAATATACGAAAAGACAGGCAGACAGGCAGGCGGATCAGATGGTGACTATACATACTACGTATTTATATAACTACGAAAGTACATAAAAGTGTGAAATGGGAGAAGAAACATGTATATATTGCTGTGTGTTTTTGTAAAATAAACCTTTTGAGAAATAAAATAACAAAAGTTGCCAATTTTATTTCACTTTTCGATATTTTTAGAGTCCTACATAAAAATCAGAAAAAAGTACCATGCGTTAAATTCAAGGCATTCAATTAATCACCGACGTACAAAAACAATAGAAATTACACTAAATTAATTACTTTATAAAATGCATTATTCAAAATTTCAATACAAATTTGTAAGCGTTTTCGAGCATTAATTGCATTTCCTAAAAAAATAGAAGAATGATTTCGAAACAATCCAGTCAGTGAGTTCAAAATTAACAAGCTTAAATCTGAAGGAAATAGTCCTCAAATTAAATGCATACACAATCATGAGCAGCTCCTAATGAATAAGAATTTGATTGGACCGAAAAGAAAATGCTTTACTTTGTTACTAGGATACAACTATGAATGTATTCTTCTGTATCTTGGTTACTGGAAGAGACACAGTTTACTTGAGTAGAGAATTACGTAAGATTCATTTTTTATTTGGAATAAGAATTACCTGTTCATTTCTCTATAGTAAGGATGCTTTAAAGAAAAACATTCTTTTCTTTTGTTTTCTTCATAGTTAATCTAGAAGACGTTTGGAAATTGTAAACGTTTTTTTCTAAGCATTTTTTATAGCACAATAGCCAACCAAAATTCAGAAAACGTATTTTAAAAGATTTTTATGTTAATGAAATAATGAAGGTGTATATAGAATATAGATTTAACATTAGAAGGAAAATCATGATAGTTCTAAAACAGTGCTTCTCGATTGTTTTTTGGCACATTTGTCATATATGCACCAGAGCAAATTATTGGCTCCAAAATGGCATTAATTTGCTTCATATGGTTACCCGGCTATTATTTTTTATTTATTAATAAATTGTTCATTTTCTTTTTGAAAATCATGTTAATTGTTTCGTTCCATAGTTATTAATAAAACTTTTTTATTTAATGTTATTTCCTTTTAAAAATAACAGAGAAAAATTAATGTTAGAATCATTAAAACATAATAAAATTTAAAATCTGCAAGTTCACTAAACGTGTATAAAAATATTCTTATTATTTGTTCACAACAAATGGAACAGAGCAAAGTAAAAGAATTTAAAAACTGTGTTTTTATTCATCCAAATTAAAGTTTTCAAGAAAGCTTAAAATTTTTTGCTTTGAATTATTCAAACAGCAAACTTTTAACACACTATGAATTTGTAATGAATCTTTATCAGATTGATAAAATTGTATTAAACCTATACTCAACTCTGAAAAATCGTATAAATGCTTTTAATTGTATCCGTGCTGTGCCGCAGAATGTTTTTAATATTTAGTATAACATTTCCCGCTATTAATAGTCTGTATAGAAAGAGTTTTTAGAATACAAATATCTTCTAAAAAAGTTCGATGAACGATAGTATACGCATAATAAGTAGAATTATTTTCTCATATGTTAAAGCGTCATATCTCCTTGTTCTTTGTCAAAAGACAATTCTTAGAATTTCATTTAGTATTGTAGATTAGTTGATCAAAAAACAGGGTCAGTGAATAAAACTATCTTGTTTATATATATTAATATATATCTGTCTATATCATCTTCATAGTCTATCTATCTATCTATCTATATATATATATTAGTTTATATATGAGAGAAGAAACATCATTACATCATTACATCCCATTAATACATCCTTACATGTTCCTTGCCAAAGGACAATTTTTGTATTACATTTAGTACTGCAAATTAATTGAACAAAAACAGGCTCAGTGAAATAAAATATCTTGGATATATATATTAATATATATCTGTTCATATCATCTTCATGGTCTACATATGAGAAAAGAATAATTCATACCTCCTTATTCCTTTTCAAAGGACATTTTTTAAGTTATATTTAGTATTGTAGATTAATTGTAAAAGAACATGTTCAGCGAAATAAAATATCTTCGATATCTATATTAATAATATCTATCTATATCACTTCATGGTCTGTCTATCTATCTATATATTAAATTATAATGAATATTAATTTAACATTTTAATATTTAATATTAACGATTAAATTACGTTTACATTGGCATAGTATAAATATAATTAAACCCTTTCCTCCGATTTCTATATACAGATACTTTGATATAATTATTGTTTTGTTATAAACTAAAGATATTTTTTCATGATATAGATAATTATCTAAGAGGAAAAATTGTTATAAAACATTTTTATGTTATGGATAATTATCCATAATATAATGAGAACAAGAAATCTATGATTTTACAATCTATCAAGATTCGATGACTACAGTTTCCAACCCTATTTCCGAAAGCCAAACTCTTGGTTTATAGCATAGCATACATCTGTGCTAACAAACCATGCTATTGTGCTTCGCTGAAATGTAAAAACAGAATAATGAAAGGCTCACGGGCCTTTCAAAAATTTAGACTCGTTTTGTATGATATTGATAAAATATTGCAATGTTACAACCATTAAAAGAGGATAAAAATTAAAGTCCATTAATTCAATAATAGTGAAAAAATATTTGTAATTTTATTTACACAGAGAATGAGACCAAACTAAGTTAAAGAATTAGAAAAAACCGATTTTTTTAATAATCTAAATTCAAGCCACTTTAAATCATTTCGCTTTTCATTATCCAACTAGCACATTATCGCTTTTCAATAAATCGTTAATCAATCTTTTCAAAACTTATTAGCATGATCATTTGACAGAAATTAAACAACTTATTTGAGATCACGTCCTCAATAGCTTATCATTAGTAAAATGTATTTGATTAGGGAATTCCCTCTTCTATCCATTATTATATGTCTTGCATTAGAATTCACAGGAAAAGAAACAAAAGATTTTATTTTTTACCATTATATGTATACTGATGAAATAATGCCAAAGCAACGCCAACTCATCTTTAAAGTTCAACAGTTGTGTATAAATAAATGTGTAAGATTATTATCTTTAAGGTTGCATAAAAAACTAAAAAGAATTTAAATTGATATTAATTTGAATTTTTCTCTGTATTAACATAAAGATTTTAGATATTGATGAGTAATGGTAAGTTTGAAATTAGTTAAATTGGCAATTTCATTCAATGAAACTTTGTACAAAAACACAAAAGCAAAAGAAAAAAAAAAAAAAAAAAAAAAAAAAGGTTTCCAGGCATATTGAATTTACTGATGTATGTGATCTACAATTGATAATACTTTGCAATATTACGCTCACCGAATACTATTGTAAAAATTAAAGTCGGTCGGTTCAATAAAAATTACTCAAAAAAATCATTTATGTAATTTTTAAATAAACGTAGAAATTTAGCAAAATAAGAACTATGCATTTAAAAAACATCAAAATTAAACATTCAAGGGAGCTCGAATCATAAATTTTTAGTTATCTGAATGAGAAACTATTAACACTACATCAAACGCAAAATCAAGTTTTAAAAAATGTACTGGTAAGTTCAATTGTCAAAAGACAAATATATTTTTTCTGTAATCTTGGCGCTAATAATTTATCATTAGAAAAAATATAAATGCACTTCGTATGAGGTGAAAAATGAATTGAAGTTTTATGGGCCCTTAATACAGATGTAAAAATCGAAGAACGTCAATTCAATGAAAGAGGATATGAAGTCAGGCAAATGATTTGTACATAACCAGAGAAGATAAGCTAAATAAGTGTTGAAAATTTAAACAAGGATTTTTTGGTTCAGTTTTCGATTTGGGCATTTTTCACTCTGTTCAAAAAATGTAAACTGGTATTATTACAAAGCAATATCAGTGAAATAAGAATAATAACATATGTATATTTATCCATTGTTTAATGTTGTTCCAGTACCTGTGGTATATTCTGTTCAGTTATTTCTGATAACAGACAAGATATTATTTGTCAAAAGGTTGTCTGAGGGAATTGTATCGGCCGGTTGCTGAGCCAGATATCACTACAGGTGGAGTGCTTACAATGTATTCCAGGAAGTGTTGGGTTGTAGTCCAGACGAGGAAACTTTTTCACCCAGTTTGAAAAATGTCAATTCGTATAGATGAAAGCATTTAAAAACTGTCTTCATTTATCAACGTTAAGCTTCCAGCGAGTACTCTGTCATAAATTTTACGATACGCATAATATTAACAAATTCTCATGATTGGCAAATAAATTAATTTTTTTTACTTTTAGCACTTATATATATACACATAACTACTCTTCTACCTTGTATTTTATTAAAATACAAGGTACTTTAAAAATATCTATAGTGCATGTGTTAGAGAGAAATTAATGTCCATTAAGAAAGTCACGAAAAAAAATTAGAAAGGTTGAAATATTAAAAAAACTTCAATCGATTAGCTTTTAATTATCAAAATTAGTTTCTACCAACACTGTATGTGTCTAAATCATTAATAAAACTTTGAAAAGTTTTGGCCATGAACTTTTGCCGGAAATTAAACGTCTTATTTGTAATCTCAGCTTCAATAGCTCATCATTAGAGAACTGATGTTTTTGATTAGTTAAATTCCTCTTCCATTCATAATTCACATATGGCATTCAACGTTAATACTAAACGAGAAAAAAAAAATTGTACTTTTTAATCTTACCTACCTTTATTGAAAATTATCACACATGGTTCGAAAATTAAAATTTTACTTTTATTATTGGTATAGATAAATGCTCTTCTATCACGTATTTTATTACCGTTATAAAATATATATCAGATATAATAGGATAACTAATCTCCGCTGAAAATTGCCACACCTCTTTTCGGTGAAAAAATAAATAAAAAGTCGGAAATTGCATGCCAAATGTAACAAATGAGGGGCTGTTCGTTATATAAGGAAAAATTTTAAAGTATTCAAATCTTGGTATAATACTATACATTACTTCGGATGCAGTATTATATCCGAAATCTTTTGTATGTCCTTGTAAATACTTTCTGCTTTCTTTTATACAAGAAGTAACTTGCAGTAAATTTCAGTAACATATATTAATTTTAAAAAATATGATCAATGTAAGATAAATAAAACGCCCCCCAAACAATGTTTTCTCCTATAGAATTATGCAATGGAATGCTTTTGTGAGGCATTTGTATATTAATAAAAAATATTCTTTGAACAACAGATTGTACAGAATGCATATTTTAGTAGATACTTCATTGATGCATATCGATTTTATTATGCTCGAAAGTGTAACAACATTAAGATGCACTTGAAACTACAGTCGAGTCTCTATAAAACGAAATTCACTGTTCCAGTAAAAAATTCGTTATATAGAGAAATTCGTTGTATAGAGAATGACGTTAAAATTCTTATTTAATGTGTAAATTTTGAACAAATATTTTATTTTCATGTGTTTAATTAAGAATTTGAAATGTTTAACTACAAATATTAATCTAATATTCTATTTCTCAATTATTTAAACAGTTTCAAAACAGACAACAGACATTTATTTGAAAGCTTAATGAAAATCAAATAAGGAAGACTTGCATTTTAGACGAAGAAATCTGTAATTTTTTTGGTGATTTGATTTTAAAATTGATACACACTCGAAAAAATGTTGAAATTTTAACAAGGAATGAAAAATTGTATAGGAAACATTTTTCTCCGTTTGAAATCTTCTCCTGAGATCAAAAGAACTCATCATTTCACTACGTGATAGTTTTTCTCTTGTTTTTTCATTCTCATGCTCATTCTCACACTCATTGTCATTGTGCATAACTCTGCTTAAAATATCACTATTCGTAGAATACAGTGCAATAGTGAGATTATCATTCATTTCCAAAAATTAGGTGTATTGGTGTATTTTTCTCGGCCGATTATCTACGCTATGGGATATAGGCCCTATGGGGTGGGTTGCCCTCCGTAGGGGTCTTTCTACGGGAACCTAACCCGTATTTACGCAGGGTTCGAAGAAAACCACGGAAAACTTCGAACGGTTAGGCCGACGGTCGCGATTGGGTTCGAACCCAGCACCTACCGTCTACCAGTTTGGAGGTCAGAACCTCGCGGCCACTGGTGGGACCCCCCCCCCTCCCTCCAAAAAAAAAATTAGAGAGAGCAACATTGTCTTCGACATTTCCGCGTTCCTTAATTAATCTCCATTTCTCTTTTAAGTTTGCTCAAATCACGTCTTCTTCGTCGACACAATCCACATATTGAATACTATAGTATACTATTCAATATGCATCACTTTGCTAGAGCATTATTGAATACTGTAACATACTATTCAATAATGCTCTAGCAAAGTACTCTAGTACGGAAAATCTGCCCTTTTTGAAGCAATTGTAAATAGTTTTTTTCTTCAATTACCTCCCATTCATCCCGCTCTTAGATGTGTAACAATCCAATTAACACTGTTTTGAGAATGATGTTGAAAGGTGTGTGTGTGTGCATGGGAGGGGGGTGGGAATGAATTCTTTGAAGTAAAAGAACAAGGAGCTTCAAGGAGCTTCTAATAATATAAGGTAATATAAAAAACTCAGCACTCAACGATAAATCAGGATTAAGTGATGGCAAATTGGTTCCATTTGATTTCGAAGTTTTTTAAACACTGAATACATAAAGAGCAGTTTATGAAAATATTCGTTGTATGGAAATAGATATTTCGTTATATAGAGTCTGTTTTTAATGTAATGATGGGAAAATGGGGATCATTCCTACTAAAAATTCGTTATATAGAGAAATTCGATGTATGGAGTTTCGTTATAGAGAGACTCGACTGTATTTTTTTATTAATCATAATGTAACGGAATACTTTTGATTGCCCCTCTAATTAAACTATGCATTCTATTTTCATAAAATTTAAAACGACCCAATAAAATTGTGTAAGAGTTATATATTTTAAATTTCAAACTATTCGGTTGGGCAGTTTTTGCTTTTTTATACATAGACAGACAGACCGACGGATTGAACAATGACTGTAGGTGTTTCGTATTTATACAATTACGAACGCACCGAAAAAGATTAAAGGGCTCAAACAAACTTCAATCATTTAGCTTTAGTTATCAAAATTACATTCTATCAACACTTTAGAAATTGTTAATAAGTCTTTCAAAAGCTTCTCAGCATAGACAATTGCCAGAAAATAAACGTCTTATTTGTAATCTCAGCTTCAATAGCTATAATTAGAGAACTGATGTTTTTGATTAGGGAATTTTATCTTCAATTCATTATTCTGTGTCTGGCATTCTGCGTATGTAATAAACGAAAACAAAAGACTGGATTTTTCAACCTTATGTTAGTGTGATGAGATAATTCCAAAGTCGCTTCACCTTTAAAGTTCAACTATACTTCATAAATAGATGTGTAGATACAGATTCAATTAAGTTGCGTAGATGCTTAAGTGAATTAATTATGACATTAATTTTTATTTGTCTTTTGCATTATTAAAATGTTTAGGAAAATTGATGAGTTATCGTTAGTTTGAATTTCCCTAAACGAATGGGGAATGTCCTTTAATGAAACATGTTTTATTCGAAAAATCTCAGTATCATTAATTGAGTAAAAATTTACAAAATTAATTTTTTTTTTTATTTTGCAGTATGAAAGTTTATTAAGCGTTAATCGTATTCATTGATTAATCATAATTAATTAGAAAGTCATGAATAATTACATTAAAGTTATTCCTCATTTGTTAATTATTGTGGTACCAATATGACGATTTCGATTTATGATGAAATTGATTATGCATCGTTAGTTTAAATTTCATTAAATTGACGATGATTTTCATTTAATGATTTTTGATAAAATTGAATATTTTTCATTTGAAAAAAATCTTTGTTCCGTCACCTAAGCAGAAGTGTGTTAAGTTTTGATTCATTTTGTAATTTCCAGTAATAAAAGTCGATTAAATGTTTTTATCATACATTGAATAATTATAATCATTGTGAAAATAATGAATAATATATTTATGCTATGCCTTGATTATTAATATATGTTTATTTAAATATCTTATGTTTAGACTTTTTAAATGATTGCCTAGATATCGATTACGATTCATTAACTATATTAATAAAACTATAATAGTAAATATAATAAATATAATAATAATATAGTAAATACAATATAATAAATATAACAATTGTATTAATAAACTTTAATTACGATATTAATTTGCATCAATCACAATATTAATGATTAGATTGAGGCCATCGAAGAGATTAGTTTATTTAAAATGATGGTGAATTTCGTATAATGAAATCATTTGTTATTTATAAACACACTAATTTGAATGTAAATGTTTATAAAATATGTAAAATTATGCTGTAAACTCTTAAATTACCAGGAGCATTGATCTCATGCAATCACGCAGATTACGATATAAAGGCACTGAATGGAAATCTTCGGGTATTTCCCACTTAAATACGAATCAGCTTAAGATCTTTTTTTAGATAGACGAAGGTTTTTTTTAGAAAATAAATACATTTATTTGTGTTTCAAACCATCGTCACAATTCCACTAATTACTCCAGTTTAAACTTGGTACCACAGTAAGATACCGACATAATAACAGAATGATGTTATCGCATTAGATATTCATCCATTTAAACGTCATATTCTAAGTAAAAAAAAATGAAGACATACACAAAAATTAAACTAAAAAAATTGACTCTGAAACCAGCATAATTTTTTATATACAAGTTCTCAGTGCGGGAAAAAATGTATTGGACGATAAATTCCTAATTTACCTATTAAATTTTGAGAATTAAATTTTAACCAATGAAATTTTACCCGCTGAAACAAACAGAAAGATAGTTCTCCTTTAAGGCCGCGAATAAGTCAATTGGGAAATGCATTTAAGCAAAAACACTTAAGGGGAATTCTGGGAAATCGAATAATTTGAGAGAAGAAATATACAGATATTATGCAAGAGATACAGAATGAATCTAAGTAATGAGATTTTTCTTTAAAAAAAAAAGAATTGTTTTGAAAGATTAATGTTTTTTTTAGAATAAATTAAAATAAAAAAGGCTTGATTAAAGGAATTAAAAATAATATGTTATTATGTTATCAATATTAATTATGTTATTGTGTTATTCATATGAACTAAAAATAATATGTTAAGATATTATAAAAAAGAAATGAAAAAGTTCAATATTAAAGGAATTTCGAAGTAATTAATTTAGGATTAAAGCGAATTTTTTTTATTATTACACACACACACACAGAGATATATATTTATATATATTTATTCATTATTACATTATTATATACTTTCATTTAATAATTCTGGTTAGACCGGAAGGTGGCTGCACAGATCATCATCTCCTCGTGTCGACAACTAAAAATGCATTATTAAACAGAACTAGATTAGCATAGTAAAATGCAATTAATCTTCCAAATCCCTAGGTGAAAGCTATCTGCAAAGCCGATTTTAGTGACTGATCGTTAGGTTTACTGTGTTTTTAGTTCATTGCAATACATTGAAAATTTCGAAAACTGTGAGCTGAAAACACAACGGTAAATCTACCAGTCAACCACTAAAATCAGTTTGCAGATATTATCCTCTGAGATATGATTTAACAGACCATTTGCATTTTATTGTGCAAATCAAACTTTAACTATTTTAAAATCTTGGGCGTCAACTCACTGAGGTCATTGTTTGTGCAGCCGCCCTCGGTTGGGTTGCATTTTTGGCTTTTGAGTATTAAAACTAAATGGAACACATAATATTCCACTATTCTTCAAATATTAAAAGAGGATTGCAGTTCGAAATTATTTGAGTTTTTTTTTATGGTTTTCACAGGTGTTTACTGCAAAATCTTAGGCATAAAAAAATAATCAGGGCTTTTAATGTGTTGACTAGCACATTGTCAGATAATGCTTTAAGATAGTCACATATCATTTATTTTTTTATTGACACTTTCCAACAAAATTGAAATGTACTTATGAATTTGGTTTGCCTGTCCGTCTGCCTACTCTCTAAGTCACATTAATATACTCGGGTATGTAAAGAAATGTAAATGAAAAATTATTAATTGATCTTATCATGGCATGTATGGTATTTAGGATCGTAGTTAGAAGTGAATAATAAGGGGGGGGGGATCAAAAAAATTAAGGAGGGGTCTCAATCTTTTTTTCTCTCTCTCTGACACAGAAAGAAAAATTACTGCATATTCACATTGTAGGTACTATGTTTCTTATTAAATTGTTGTAATAACTTCATTTTTTGCTTAGAAAAGAATATGATGACGAAAAATTCAAGTGTATAACTAGAGCAAAAGACTGTAAAAAATCCGTTAAATTTACAGCAAAACTGCTAGCAACATTGCTGCCAGCAATTTTTGCCGTAAATTTAAGGGATTTTTTTTTGTACAGTGTATAAAACATCATGTTTGCTTCATATGTGCAAATAGGATGAGTGAGTGTTGAAACATTTATTTTAGTTACAATTTAGTATCTGCAAAACTGTGAAAGGGCCTTGTGATGTCGAAAGCAACATTACATCACATATTATTATTAGCTCCTTTTTTTTAAATTAAATTCTCAAGTTTAAAATTTATATTATCTTTCGCAATTGCAAGTTAATTAAACCTCCCTTTTACTTTCTAAAAAGACTATATTTATCTCTTTTCTCTTGCGCGTTAAATTCCGGTTCTCATGCTCATCCGAGGCCGTTAATAAAATAATAATAAAAAAAATCTTTTCTCATTCTAAAATCATTATCTGAGCGAACATAATTTCGACTGATCAAAGAGTACATAGAAAGATATTCTAAACCATATGCTCCTTTGTTGCGGTGACTCAGCCACTTACAGCTTTCATCTTTCAGATTAATAGTCAATATAAGTCCCTTTTCGGATGAAAATATTAAGCTCAGTTTACATTAAAAGTTGGCTTTTGACATCTGTGTTGTGCCTTGCGAGAGATTTTTCCCAGCAATCAGTATTGGCATGCATATTTGTACGTTGATATTTTAAACGCCAAATTAACCGTCCGGTTGGCACGTTTTAATTTAAACCTTCTTTATGAACTGTATTTGTGGGGTTACAATATAGCTAAAGGGCACCAATATTTAGCTCGACACAATTTGGCAATCAAATCTGACGGTCAATTCCATTCTATCCCTGACCTCTCGCTAGTAAAGATGTAGAGCTGCTGCATTGTATTTTTACCGGGGGTCACACCGCGAGAGTGTGATTTTCCCTCTCCTTAATAAATGCCACATACATACTTGAGCATCTTCTTCATTGAGTCTCTCTTTCCTGTGTTGTTGCTTTTTGCAATGTACTTTTGTAATCACGGTTCATTTAAGACTGAAATAACTGTTGATCTTCAATTCACTTTTTCAAGTATGAACGAAAATTCTTTTTCACAGGCCTCAAATCTAAATTATATTTTTGAACAGAAATTCATTTGGATTTGTGGAATAGAAATCCATTTAGTAACCTTGAAGTCTTTTCCGGGGGGGGGGGGGGCTCAAAATGTTTTAGGGGGGCTGACAGCAGTTTTAGGGGAGGCTATGGCCCCTGATGATATTGCATATGAAGTGTGTAGTATTAATAGTTCATTTACACGAGAACTCTAAATAATTCCATTTCAATATGGTATATATGGGGAAAATAGTACTTTAACGATATTATTCTATTTAAAATGTATTGAAGCTGATACAAATCACTGAATTTCCCTACAAAATGATTACGATAGAATACAGCATTCACAGAATTTTATCATTCGCATTGATACACATAAGAAATTTGTTACATTACTGCCTTTAAACAATAATTGCTAGATGTGCATCTTCAATTTTGATCTGCGCTTTTGAATTCATGTAACTTTTTGCATTTTATACATTATCTATAAATTCTTTACCTCGTATATAGGGTTGCTTAAAAGAACTCACATGCCATTTTACTTTTCAGAGGAAATGGCTGAATAGGAATTTTCAACTGAAGAACGCATTTCCAAATTGAATTAAATATTGGCATAAGAGTAGTTAACAGATTCAAATATATCTATGATGTAGAGTGACACTCAAAAAGTTCGGATAATTTTCCGGCTGTAGATGGGAACAGCTGAAATTGGATTTTGAGATACGTTTTGCATTTTCATATGCGTGTATTAGGCATAATATTTTAACTTATTAAAGAGAGATAACATGTTCCATTATTGTACATGTGTTGGAAAGTCTTTCATAATGTATGTTTAACGCATGATTTGTTCTTTCGCCTTCTTAAATAACGACAATTCCAGAAAGATAATTAGATGATACTTAACGAATCGTTTCATTTAACTTTTTCTTAAATAGTAATTGTTGAAAATTTCAGAAAGATAAAGTATTTTTTCATATATGTAAATCTACTTAGAACTTGTAAAAAACAGCGTTATCATGACTCATTTGAAACTTTATTTCAGCTGAGCATTCAAAATTTGAGATACATTGTAAAAAAACTATGTAATTTTACAGATAAAAAGTTTGAGAAATCTGTATGGTTACTAAAATTTTATTTTTATTCTGTGCAAAAAATATGTTGCATTACAAAATAAGTTTTTGTAAAGCTACGGATTTCTCTAGCTTTACAAAATAATGTATTAAAATTATAGTTATCCTTTTAAAATTGCATCAGCAACCCGAATTGCAGTTGCATAAATAGTTCTAGATGTGCCACTTTCCAAAAAGATTCTTAGTAATGTTACAGATTTTGTGATTTTCAGTGTAAAAGCGTAAATGTTACATGCATTTTTGTTGTTTCCGTTAAATCAAATGTTTAGGAATCCCGATTTTCTAGAAACATTGTAGTAACTTTACAGTTTTTTTTACAGTGTACACTAGAAAATATCTATGTTTAAGTCAATGTGAACGAGACAGATTTTTATTCTACAAATGGAGTAAATTTACTATTATAAGCATTTTTTTATACAGAGATTCTAAATACAATGTCTGTAATAAAAAGTTAATACACAGTGATCAATTTTTCGCAATCTTCCTTTCAAGAAATCAGTTTACCTTTTCAACAGTTTTCTTTATTTAAAAAAATATAGTTCCAATGGTGCGCTTATTGCATTCCAATATTCAACTGAGAGCACATTTTGAAAGAAAAAAAATAACTGCATATTTGATTAAAATTTTCAAAAAGTTTATAAAGATATTTAAAAAAAAAATTCGACTGCTTTTTTAATTTATATTTTTGCCCAATTTTAAGATTTTAAGGTGTTTGAGGATTTTTAGATAAATTTAAAATTACATTTAATGTAATTTTTTTTATTGATATAAAGAGCATAATACTATGAAATCTAATACATCTTCATATACTTTTATTTAAAAAAAAAAAAAAAAAAAAAAAAAAAAAAAACACTCAAGACTAATTTAATTCGCAGATTTATAAAATATATAAAAAATAACATGTACAACAAAATTTAATTCTCTACCTGAAATATAAAAACAAGCCACAGCATTTTTAAAACAGAAAGTGAAGAAAATATGCACATGAAGAAAAAGTTATTTAAAATTTTAATTTGTATGGGTAATTGCTCCTAGAGTATTAACAAGATTTACAATATCTCACTATCAAATTACCATATGAGTATATTAAATATTCACAATTAAACTGGTTTTTATTCAATAAAAAAGAATAATTAAGTTTTTAACAAATTTTAAGGTAAACTTTCCCCTTTGCTTTGTTTCTTTATTCTTTTCGACCTAAACATTTAAGACACCCTGTATTCTTTTCGAATATTCTTTTTTTTTCCAAATAGTGCACGTACTAAACAAGGTGAAATGATAAATTATTCTATTCTATAAGAATTAACCCACGCATTTAACGCACATTTATGAAGAACATGTGGAGAAAAAGATAATATATGTAATTAATTGCATCTGTTTTATCGAAAACTAAATTATACTCTGTTAGAAGTCAAATAAAAGTATAATCCTTTCCGTCATTTGAGACAAAATGAGTTGATAAGATTATCCGATACGTAAGATTAGATTAATAAGAATTAATTCTTTTCTACCTTCTCTGCACTAGTATAAAAGTTTTCTTGAAGTATGGATGATGCAGGAAATAAAATAGAATTAGTCTTTCGTCTTGATATGTTTTATAACAAATTAAGAAAAACTTGTTTTGTACCGTAAAACGTGGTGAATCGGAGCACTTTTCAACTTTAACGTTAAAAAAAAAAACAACTACTGATTTTTTAATCCTTTTATTTTTTTTACTGGAAACTTGTTTTGTTTTGTTCTTTACTTTAAAGCAAAAACGTAACATTTTTTACTGTTTATATATACATATACATATACATATATATATATATATTATTTCTTCAATTTGTTATTCTTGCTGCTTCTTTAATACTTTTTGGAAATATCCACCATTGTTATAACTTCGGATTTTACCATATTGGAATTTAGTTGAAATGTAATTAAACATGGGGGCTTTATTTATAGGATATTATGTTTATGTGTACTGCATAATTTCTCTTCAAACTTCAACTGTTTTTAATAATATGATTGTAAAAATACTGGTTTCATTGGTTCTTTTATTGGTATTGTCTGAATAACTTTGGATGTATTTATAAAAGTATTTATATATTCAACTTCCATAATGATAAGATGCATAAGCACAATCATTAAAGGATAGTTTAGTCTTTTATGTCATTTATGTTATCATAAGATAACATGGATTCTTGCAGCTTTTAGTGGATTATTTCACTTTAGGCCCATTTTGGCATAAATTAACCTATTTTTAAAATTTTTTTAAATACATTACTTTGACGCTGCACAGCGCATGAAATGATGTATTTCTTCAATTTGTTATTCTTGCTGCTTCTTTAATACTTTTTTGAAATATCTACCATTGTTATAGCTTCGGATTTTACCATATTGGAATTTAGTTGAAATGTAATTAAACATGGGGGCTTTATTTATAGGATATTATGTTTATGTGTACTGCATAATTTCTCTTCAAACTTCAACTGTTTTTAATAATATGATTGTAAAAATACTGGTTTCATTGGTTCTTTTATTGGTATTGTCTGAATAACTTTGGATGTATTTGTAAAAGTATATATATATATATATATA
The DNA here is from genome assembly GCA_964019185.1 of Maratus speculifer. Classification (NCBI taxonomy): domain Eukaryota; kingdom Metazoa; phylum Arthropoda; class Arachnida; order Araneae; family Salticidae; genus Maratus; species Maratus speculifer. The sequence continues at coordinate 100,917,660 of OZ025289.1, read as the reverse complement.
TATATATATATATTTAAATAAGACTGATATATTAAACTCAAATCGCACACCATATATAATTAACTAAAGAAATATATAAAATATAAAAATATTCTTATAAGCAAAAACTCACGAACATCCACACCGCTAAACAAACTTGAAAAACCACTACGGGAACAATAACTAATCCATAAATTATAAACTGATCCAACAAAATAACAACTCATAAATAACTTAAACAAGAAACTCGAAAAGTAACAAACAAGGAGACGGGCGGCATGGCTAATGACATGCACTGCTGGGTTAAATCTGATTTTATGCATGCAACATCCCCCATGCCCGTCACAACCATAAATGAATTTTAACTAAAAGCAATCCATACTAAAAATAAACTATCGACCAGCAATAACCTTCAAATGACCCTCAAACTAAAACATTAAACTTGTCGAACTATCAAATCCATTCAATAATGATTTCAGTTCATTTCGACGACAACTACCCCTAACAAAATCATTCATAGTATTTTTCATAAAGTTCCGAGGGTAATCTTGTTCAGAACCCAGTCTGTACCACTCCACAATGTCATTAATCGCATCTCCAATTTCTGAACTCAACCTATCAATACGAATTAAACCATTTCTGAAAATATTTCTTTTTACCGAGATATGTACACATGAATTGAAATTCATTAACGTTAAAGTTCGGAAACTAAAAGTGTTCCGTTTATCAAATATCTTTGTAACCAATTTTTTACGCTCTAAAATTAAGTTTACATCCAAAAAATCAATATTTCTGCAATCCAATGAGGAGGGCTCTAATTTTAAAGTTGTAGGGTAATATAAGAAATCTAAAATTATATTATCGTTATTTAATTTAACTATTAAAACATCATCAATGTATCTATAACACAAAATATTTTTATTTAAGTTATTGTTACGTTCATATAAATATAGGTAAATGTCAGCAATAATAGAACTACAACTCCCCCCCATTGGAATGCCACGAATTTGTCTAAACGTTTTTTTACCGTCGTAAAGGTAATTTTCTTCTACAACAAATTTAAATAAATTCAAAAATAAATCGATATCAGTTTCTGATTTACACTCAGTAACATAAAATTCCACAATTTTCTCTTTTAAATCATGTTAAATCTATATTATTGTATAGGTCTGCGAAGTCATATGCATACAGACCTGTAATGATTTTTATATTTTTCAGCTTATCCAATAAGATGTAGCTATTTTTTATAATAAATGTTGATTCCCTACCAGTCACTTTGTGAAACACACCTGTTAAAATCTCCTTTAATTTTTTGCTAACTACCTCAATGTAAGATACGAAACCACAAGTTATGCTTCTGAATTTAATTGGCTTTTTATGAAATTTAGGAACTAATATAAGATATGGGAAATTTTGGCTTTTTTGTTTTAACTTTACTTTTTTATAAAGTGCTTTGATTTTATTCTCCACAACAGTGATTTTTGTATTCAAAAGTTGATAATATTGATATATATATATATATATATATATATATATATATATATATATATATATATATATATATATATATTTAATGGTGTTCCGATTCATTCCGTAGATAGGGATGAATCGGAACAAATGTTAAAACCTTTATTCAATCTGATTCAAACTTTAATAGGGTTGATAAAAGCACGTAATAATGATAAGTGAGGAATAAGAACACGTAGTTACTATCAAACCAAGCCTTTATTTTATATACAAGTAAAGGTATAACTTTTAGAAAATTAGAAAACAACTTTGAACTCAAGAAAAATATAAATTTATTCTAAGGAATTGTATTCGAATTGCAGTAGAGGAAATTTAATACAAATTCAGCCCTGTTCTAAGTTATCCTTTACCAGTAGTCATTGGGTAAGTGAATCTATTGAGTAACCCCAATCGTTGTATGTATTAATACGATCTACTAGTACGGACTCATCCCCAGCCCTCAGTTCTGTTTGTATCCCTCTCCTTTTTTATTGTTTTTCATTTTGAGATGTTTATGTAATGTTGTGATTGTAAGAGAATAATTATGTGCAAGTTTTTTGAATAATTTGTCATTTTAAATTCTTCAATTATGTATTCCATGTCTGTTGGATTGAGGGTTAACTTTTTTGTTTAACTAAGTTAGATCTTCGCACCTTTAAAATGTTCAGGTAATTGGAACAAACAAAATATTGTTGCAATACATATTCATACATATGTTTTTAGATTTTACATGAAATTATTACTGTATAGAAAAATAAACTATAAGAGTAAACGCGTTCCGATTCCCCCCGTAAATCTTAAACCTCGGATGTTATAAGGAATTTTTCACTTATTCATTATGTAGTTTAGAAATAAGTAGAATTTAATACAGTGTATGATTTACAAGTCTATCATTAATTAAAAATCCCTACTCTTAGGATAATACGAAAAATACAGCAGTTACATACAAAGTTTTGAAGATGTTGAACATATGTGGTTTTTGAGGATCCACTTATAGTTTTTTATATACCCCAGTAGCAGTGCCAACATGGCAAAACTGAATTTCCAAACTTTTAATGATATTACCTTCTTATAAAAAATTAACAACTAAAAATATCATCACATATATTTATAATGAATTTATTTGTACACTGGGAATTTTCGTTCCTATTCACCGAGCTGTTCCTACTCACCCCGTTTTACGGTTTATCGCCTAATATTTGCAAAGTATGAGCTGTTCACTAATGGTAAAGAAGATTTATGGATTATCTACATATATATAATGAAATTGTTCTTACTGAATTTAAAAATTTGATAAATATGTATGATGCATTGGATTTATTTATAAAAAGTACACACACACACACACATATATATATATATATATTCATTTGAGAATTTCTGTTTTTGTGTATTTACAACTACAGGATCTGTGCGAGACTTTTTAACTGCAATAATTTAAATTGTTTTTTGGTACGTTTTTCATAATTTTTTAATTAATTGTATATTTTTTAAAAAGATAATGCATTTAATGGAAATATAAATATATTTCACTATAACACTGTTCAAGTCGTAATCCAGAATTATTATTTTGTTATATTTCGTCTACATCGTTTTCAGATATGAAAGAACTTAAGGCATAATATCTCAAATTTTTACAAATTTAATAGGCAAAATGGAAAGGTGGTCATGCCAATGATAATTGCAGGGTTTTTTTAGACGATAAAAATTTCAGCTTTTAAAGACCATACGAATTTTAGCTTTTTAAGATAATAGAAATTCTACTTTTTTTATCACTGAGTAATGTTGTATGCTATTTGATATCCTGATGCACACCATGTACTTTTGAATGCTTGGTCTGTTTATGGTGCGATTTCAGTCATATTGACACATTTTCTTTAAAAGAATGTCCATGTCCTTGTATTTTCTGATTCGTACACGTATATTGTGTTACTTGACGAATGTACATAAATATTGTATTTAATTTGTCTTATAAACATATTTGTTTTGACGATGTGGTCCTCTATATCTTAAAAACGCGCCAAGCTACCAATTTCATAGTTAACGACAACAGAAATATATGAGAAAAAATTGCAATTTTCTCAACTTCTTCCAGAATTTTTTTATAAAATAGAATACAGAGAAAACGCCCATAGAATTAATCGTTAGAATTTGTTATTATGGACATTAGAAACTTGAAATAACATTTTTATGCAAAAATAAATGATAATTATGTATATTCCCTTAAATGCAATGTGGAGTATAAAAGACTGTTTATTATCACTCCAGATACCATTTTGTACACAGTAAAACGTCCATAATGAGCACACATTTGTCCAAATAACGGAAATCTTTACATTACAAACATAATGTTTAACCTCCAGTATATCTATATTTGTTTGAATTTATCCTTGAATAATAGAAACCTCCGTAAAGGAAATTTCGCAGTCTCAAACGTACGTTATTTAGAGGTTTTATTGAATTATATGTATTATTATGTATTGTGTTTTATGTGTTTTATGCATATGTATTATGTTTTATTACATTTTCTCACAGTATTTCATAAGTATAGATACATTATATTAGTTACTCGTTAGATGATTTGAAATTAATTCATTAAAAAAAATGAAAACTTTTTATGATTGTAATTTTAAATTCAATTTTCTTTGCTCCTTGTCAAATCGCAAATTACTCTTTTCTAAAATTATTCCAGATTTTACTTCAAAATCGCATTCAGCCAAGCAAAGTTCGCCGCGAAATACAATCAAAATAATGGTAATAATACCAACAATAATAATCGCGCTCACAGCCTGACGTTCTGAAAAGTAACAAACCTACATTATTCAAAATTAAGATATGCTAATGAATAGCTTTAACTGCGTATCTAGCAATCAATACTGCATTAACGGCAGCGAAGATTTGCCGTATAAATTAGGGCTTACGGCTGTTCTGCTCTTTCATTATGGAATGCCTGCAGGAAATAAATGCGTTATTCTTATCTTAGTTTTCGGAAATCATCGCATCAAACTGATGACTTGTCATAACTATAATTGTATTTTTCGTTACATCTTGCATTTGTTACATTTTTAGAATTACAAGAATAGATTAGGGATTATTTTACATTTTCGGAAAACATTAAATGGAATCATTAAATCATATTTCTTGCCTTAGGGCTAAATTTTGAACACTTACGATGGCACACTTGTACCTAAGAATGATTATGGCATAAACAAGAATAATAAAGATATTATTGTTAGTATTGAAACGAATAGTGTTGCTAATTTAAAAAATGTATGTTATCAATAATTCCACCTCTATTTAAAATTTTTATGTAAAAACAGATGCATTAAGTAATTAAATAAAGCGAATATTTCTATTAAAAAATGAGTGGTATGTTGGTAAAAATCAAAGTTGCGCTACGTTGAAGCAAATTTGCGTCAGTTGTAATGGCATAATACAAATAGCTTTATTCGATGTAGAAGTAGTGTTTTAATACTTTATTTCAAATTTAAAATCTAAGCTTTTTATCACTAAAAATCCATGAACAATGGAAATAGTTTACAAATTTTTTAATTGGTTTTAAAACGCTGAATAAAGGACATAGTTTACAAATTTTTTAATTGGTTTTTAAATGCTCTTTTTCATGGCTGTCGAATTCGGTTAATTAATAAAACGGTTTTTCACTCATTTTTGATCAAGTGCAGTTTTTTAATTAATCAAAATGTTTTTACGGTATATAATTAAGTATACTGCATCAAAAGCCATTTGCAGAACCTTTCGAAAAATACCCCAGACATTACTGAGCCTTTAGTATGTGCAAGGAAAAAAGAATGTTAACAACAAAAATAATACGTAGGACAGTTTTCTCTTTCATTGTCTCACCCGGGAAGATAGGTTTTATCTCCTGTATTAATAAAATGAAAAGTTTATAGGTCTTTGAATGTATTTGTGCACAAAATATCGGGCATTCTGAGCTCTCGAAGCACGCCTGTATCTATCCGATCTTGTAGATTTGAAGTTTCAAGCATTTCTGATACGCACTTTTGATTTGCGAGAAATTTTGATCACCATGTGGTGGCGCAAGAACATTGTGAGCATGTTAGGGCTGTCATTGAAGAACTTAAAAATAGAAATTTTACGATTAGATTGGATAAGTGTAAATTTGGAGAGAAATTAACTAAGTTTTTAGGACATGTAATTGGAGGTGGAACGCATGCACCTGATGAGGAAAAAATAGGAGCAATAAGGGATCTAAAGAGACCAAAAACTAAAAAGGAAGTCAGATCCGTTTTGGGATTAATGGGATTTTACCGATCTTATATTCCAAATTATGCCGAAATTGCTATACCTTTAACCGAATTGACAAAAGGGAAGGTTAAAAATACTGTACCATGGGATGAAAGGGCAGAAAAAGCATTTAATACACTTAAAGATGAGTTATGTAAAGTGACGAGTTTGGCTACACCTATCGTAGGCCGGGAATATCAGCTCCACGCAGATGCTTCCGACCTGGCAGTAGGATGTTGCCTTACTCAAAAAGATTAAAAGGGTCAGTATAAACCGATAGCTTTTGCCAGTCAGAAATTGTCAGGGGCTCAGCGTGCTTGGCCGAGTATAGAGAAAGAGGCTTGGAGTGTTCTCTTCGGGTTGCGGAAGTTTGAAAAGTGGACCTATGGATCTCAAATTGAGATCATTACAGATCACAATCCATTAAAACTTCTCACTGAAACAACCCCAAGATCACCCAAACTCACTAGATGGGCTCTTGCCTTGCAACGCTGGAACCTGAGTATTTCTCATCGACCAGGAGCGCAACATTTAAATGCTGACGCAATTTCTAGGCTACATAGAAAGAGCTGGGAAGAACAACCAGTTGTTAGCTCATCAGCATCAACGACCCAGTAGTGGACAACCTTAAAGGGATGTCGTCACACATTTAATTTTTTTTTCTGTGGGTGTGTAAATATTTTTTAATTTTTTTGTTTATAATATTGTATTAACATGTGTATTGTTTAGGTAATAATAATATTAGTAAAGGTTCAGTAGAGATGTCAGTAGATAGTGTTAAGACACCTGGAAATACCTATGTAATAAGCATAATGAAGAAATCTGTAAAGAGACTATTGAACTCTTCTGCGATATTACTATATGTTTGGGGAAAATTAGCCCCTAAAAGGCATATTTTCCGCTAAGGTGGGGGGTGTCAGGATCTGATAGCGAAACACATTTTGTTCAGCAGTAATCAAGATTATCATAATCCTTAAAATCCATATATGTTTAATATTATACAATAGGTGATTATAATGTGTTTTGTATAATATTAAGATGAATTATTTTTTAATAAAAAGCTTAATTTTGCTGATTAGAAACATACTGTTTTTTAACCGTAAATCATAAAATAAAATAGAATTTTTTCAAGTATTTTTTTCAGGTTTTATTTAAGAAATGATAGCCAATGATAGGCACATTTTAAAATTATTTTTGAAATTCAAGTGTTTAACCTCTTTGTACTCTGGATCTATATATGTGGACTTCCATTCTTTCGCTTTTTTATTAATAATATTGAAACATACCGGGTGTCCCAAAAATGACTGATGGATTTTAAAATTCAATAACTTGCAAACGGTGACAGCTATTTAAAAAATTTTTGCAGGAGGGTTATGTATAATGTCAGGAGTTTTTTAATGTAATTTTTTATTTTAGTTCGCATATCAAACAATAGGTGGCGCTGACAGCGATTGAAGGCCAGGTGATCAGTGCTGAGTGAAGCGTCGACATGGCCTTCAATCGCCGCCAGCGCCACCTATTGTTTGATATGCGAACTAAACTAAAAAATCACGGTAAAAAAACTGACATTGTACATAACCCTGCTGTCACCGTTTGCAAGTTATTGAATTTTAAAATCCATCAGTCATTTTTGGGACACCCGGTAATTGAAATTTCGATGCTTCGATATCTACGCTTATATCCGCTTCGATAGCTATGATTCGAATAATCGATTTGAATAACCGATATATGAATGAATGATTCGATGTCGAAGAAGACTAAAACTTTTGCTCTGGAATCATAGCGAAGGAGAAATAATTCCGTAATAATAATTAACATTCTGTAACGAAGAGGCTAATGTTAATTTTGTAGGATTATTACCACTTAATAGTTGCGGAGGCAAAATAATGCATAACGAACGAATAAATACCGATTTTTTTCTTCTTTCAACATATTTTCTATTGTAGTTCCTTTAAATAAATAAATAAATAAATAAAACTTATAATAAAATGAGATGGAAGAAAATGAAGAAATATTTCACCATATTAGTATAATTGTTTCTTCTTCAAACGCACGTGAATAAAACTACAAAATAAGCCATTAATAATATGATATTGTGGAAGTTCTAATTTCACTATAAAATTTTAACATGAATTTCACAGGTTATTTGAAAACTATTTACATTATTGTTTATAATGCATATGATATTGTTGAAAGCAGTATACAAACTAAGCGTCCTATCTTAAATGGAACAGGTAACTGCAAGATTAAGGACGAGGACACATTAATCAAGGTCACACGCCAAGTAGCTACTTCTTAAAATACAGGAATATATCTAACTGTTATCTTCTTCATGGGGAATCTATTAATTGTAAATCTATGAAATAACCGTGCAAGCTCAAATGCCGTGTTTTCATTTTCCTGTAGTATTTGTATTCTGACAGTATAGAATATTCTATTACTTTTTATTCGTGGTTACTTAATTTATTTATTCTAATTAATTATTTAAATAAAAAACAGGTCTCTTTAGAGCTAACATTATTTGTTAAAACTCATTTTCAGTCAAAAGTGTGTAAACGCACCATATCAATAAATATTTTTTATTAACACCGTGAGTATATTTTTCACCAATTTAATTTTTTTTTTTGTTTTTAATGGTTCTGAATATATTTATAATATATTCTTAATTTAATTAGAATAAACAACTTCCATAGAGATGTTTTCAAAATACGTCAGTTCTTTTTTTTACTTGAAACGGTTATTGACAAATTCGATTTTTTGAAAATACATAATTTTTCCACTTGAGATTAATCAAACTTTTTTTAATGAATTAAAGTTGCAGGTTATGTAAGTAAAATAAAAATAAAACAAATGTCATAAAAGGCTTTACATTTTTTATTTAAATTTTATGATCGCGCAAATTTAACTTAAATATACGCACAATTTTACTTCTTTAATAAAATATTCTTTTTCATGCACGAAACATTTTTTGTGGCTTAATGAGTATAATGCATATTTCAATGAAAATATTATCACATATTATGAAATTTCTATGCTTGGCCTAAAATAGATTAAAATGGTGGGCTTCGAATAGCTGTAGTTTTGGAAAGTGTAAGAAAATTCTTTTTTAAGTAGAATTCATCTCTGTTTTTTTCCAAAGAGTAAAACAAGTTGAAAATTGCACATGAAGCGTAACAAATGAGGTGCGTTCATACTATAACGAAACATAAAAGTATTCAGATCTTGCTGTCATAGTATACAGCATTTCGGATACATTTTTGTGGTCGATTTTTTTGTGCGTTCCTGTAAATATATTTAATTTCTATTATACAGGATATTCTATTATGTTCTTTGTATCATAGATAGTACAGAATGTATATTATAGTATATACTTCATAGATTCATGTCAATTTTATTATATTCGAAGAGTGTAACATCATTCAAATATACTGGAAATTATTTTTTCCTATTTACATTAATGTATTGGAATACATTTGATTGTCCCTGTAATTAAACTATGCATCTGATTTTCATAAACTTGAAATGACTCGACAAAATTATGCAACAATTATATATTTTAGATCTGAAACGATTTGGCTGGGTAGTTTTTCTTCTGAATGGCGTTTATGAATGTTTAGAATGTGTATAAAATTAGATTATAAATAAAATTTTTAATTTTAAATCCCTTTTTTCGTTTGTTGAGTGTAGATGATAAGTGTCCTATCTTCTCATGACTGTGTTGCAGCCATATTATTTGCACTATAAATATTTCGTTCATTTAATTTAAAACTTATTTCATTTTATATTCGAAATTATTTTAATTTAAAATAATTGCATGTTAAATGTTGTAATACTAAACGAACAAGTGTTGTTCATTATTTGCCTAAATATTTTGTGACTCCTAGGCAATCGCTTCAATAATTTTTCTAAAATCGCCAGATTAGATTTTTTTAAAACAAAAAGCCATTTAGAGAATTTTTGCTAAATGTTCAATCACGAATTTTAAATTATAACTCACTTACATGAATCTTGTTTACGAGATGTATTGCAAAGTATTTTTGTTGCAACTTATTTAGATAAAATATGTGTATTTAAAAAATTGCCTCAAAGTAATTTTTATTTCAGGGTAAAATGTTTTCGTAGGCAAGGCAATAATGTTTTTCAAGGCAATAATGTTTTCGTAGACTTAGTGATTTTTTTACTGAAATTAAAATTGTAATGTGACTATAGTGTTAAATGTACATAATTTTATGAAAGCAAACTGTAACAAAAATATTTTGCAATACATCTAGTTAACAAGATTCCTTTTCCGTATATGAGAAAAGATTCAGAAAACGTGCACAAGAGATTAAAAGATAGAAAACAATTAGACATATATGACGTCGTTATTAAAAACTGCGTATTTGAGTTATCAATCAACCATGTCCGAAAAATGGCGCAGGTGGTTCATTTTACACCAGATTCTATCATTAACATTGTATGCTTAATATGCATATAGTTTTAAACTGTTTTTGCTCTTATACTTTTATTATTTCTTTATGATTATAAAAAATAACGCCCTCTTTCTGTTTGTTTTTTGTTTGTGTTTCTAGATATCTATTTTATGAAATATTTTTAAAAAATTAAATTTCCGATATGAAAAAAATAAATAAAAAGAATTAAAATGAAATATAATACTTAATTGCCAGATTAAATAATTATGTTTTTTATTCTTTTCGAAAGTTAAATTAAATGCCTTGAAATATTTATTTTTTTAACTGAACTGTGGTGTAAAAATAAAGAATCTATTCATAAATTATGTTATCGTAAATAATACTAAAAGACATTGTATTGGAGAGTTTTGAAAAAAAAAATATTTTAAGAGTTTTTTGCTGTTTACAAATTAGTATGTAAAGTACTATAAGAATTAATCCTGCATATTTCACAAAATAATTAAATAAAAAATTATTACACCTTAAAAATATTAGCACACATTTTTCTATACTACATCATAAAAATATTTACTTTATAAACAATTCTTTTATCATATTTCATCTTTTGTATTTTAATTAAGAATTTTAAGCTTTATAAACCATCTAATCATGTCCATAAAATTATTTTAGTAAAAAAAGACAAGAATGATGAATAAAAATGCAGTGAAAACTTCTCACGTAAATAAAATAAAATAAAATAAGAAAGGTAAGAATTACAAAAATAAGGTTTTAAATGAATGTAGTACCGGACAAGGATCTAGAGATCTCGAAATTCATTAGAGGTAAGCTCATTTTTACGGAAGTGAAATTTATAAGAAAAAAAAAGAAAGATGCAAAGTTAACGAAGTTAAAGTCATTTTTTATATCGGTATTTTTATTAGATGTAAAAAGTAATGAGATTAAGGAACATAAACTTTTGAGTTTAGTTATGCATAACTTGCTAAAACTCTCTTTCCATTCTGACAAAAAATGGTAATTTCTTTCGATAGACTGAATTATTAAAAAAAAACTATTATTGTTAAATATAGTAAAAAATAAGTCAACTAAAAATAATATAGTAAATAAAAAATAATTCGGACAACGCTGGAATTTTGGTGCATTTGCCATTCTAATTCAACAGGCAATAAAAGAGAATCTCTCGCTGAAAAACAAAAAGAAAAATCATGCATGAAGTATAGATTACGAAACACTTTCCAACACATTCAGAATACTGCACAAAACTTCATCTGTTTAGTAACGTTCAAGAAGTGTTATTTAAGTAAACAATTTGGAAAATGCAAAACACATTTGAAAATCTAATTTTTAATAATTGCCGTATATAGTTGGAAAAAATAAAATGCATTAATTATTAATTAAACAGCAATACGAGTACATTTACGCGAGTTAAAGAAGAAAAAGACAGACGACAGAAAGCAAACAATCAGATAAACTCAATTAATATATTAACTGAATTAATATATTAATATATTTCAATGAATACATTGAAATTATGCATATATTTATTCAACGAATTGTCTGGTAGCAGCAAATTTGTCCCGGATGAACACCGATCACTCCCAGACATTACATACACTTCAGAATTCGAACATACATCCATTGCGCAACACATTGTCAATAACCTAATTTGCATATTTCCGACACAAACCTATACGCGGAAGTGCGATTTTGTATCAAATCGCATACAATTAACATAACTATTAACAAATTACAGCATTGAGCATTACTTTGAACATTAACTGAGTGAGCATAATTTTTATCATTATTCTTTAATTTTGAAGCCCAGAGTATCAAATGCAAGAGAATGTAATTCTAAAAAATTTTCCATCCAGAATCACCCAAGAGCTTTATACTTGCGTACCTATAATGAATAAAAAAAATTATCTTATTAATTTAACAAATTTAATAATTAATAAATATGACGTTTGAAAAGTAAAACAATATTAAATTGGACTAAATGCATAACTTTAGAAAAATAACACCCATGTAATCAATAATCCATAAAATTTGCAGTCAGGAAAAAATGCATATAAATGTATATATGTAATACATGCAACAACTGTTTGCTAGATACAATTACCTCACTAAAAAAACACAGAAAATATTTTAAAACCTTGAAGCACCATAAAAGTCCGACAAATAGTTTTTTTCCCTAAATGTTTTTCCTCATACTGATAAACAAATAAATAAATCTGTAAATATGTGTCTACTATATCTATACAGCGAGAGAAATATTTAACAATACATTTTTTAATGAGTAGAAAATACTGCAGGCAATAAAATATTAAATTAGAATTTCAAGTGCATTTCTTTGAATCTAATCATGAAAATAGACTCTTGAGTTACGAAAAATAGAGAAATAAATCATTATCATTATTCTTCAGATTCTTATATATATCGAATGTTTTTTTTAAAATTTATTTAATAATATTCTTAACCCATGTCATTCTTTTACATGTATAGGTCGTATATTCTGATTAATGAATATCTTTTCGTTTTCATGAGAAAAAGAAGCCATCGTCTGTTAATAATTAATTGATTTTGTAAATTGATGGGTCTGGAAATTGTGAATGTTGCCACAAATCTAGTAAAAAAGTTCGAGTCAAACTCATCGTCCTCTCTTTTTCTTTGTTTGCCAGCTCTTCAGACTTCCTTAATTTTGGGGTAAACTTCGGTTACAATTTATAAAATATTTGAAAACATATTTCCTCTTCTTCTCATTTTTCTCGTTCTTTTTAAATCGAGTTTTCTTAAAGAGAAAAAAAAACAGATAAATAACTTGGTTTTAGCAGTTATTTTCTGTTCAAGAAAATTTTTAGGATTATTTTTTTGAGTCAGCCACGTTTTAATCTTATCATTTTATTACTAACATGAATTTTATCTATTATAAGTATATGTCTTATTTGCTATTTACATGTAGATAAGCAAGATGTACTGCTAGCTAAGACTTTCCAAGGTCTTTCAAAAGAATAAGTATTATTTAAAATCATAGAACTTTATTCATAAATTGTTAGAAAAAGTTAAATGATACAATTTTACGCATATGTAATGTAACATTCCAAGTTACAATGTATATGAAAACGCGAGTTTTATATTTCCTACTATCCCGAAGGTCAAACTTTTAGGAAAATGGTAAAAATAATTGTCTCAACCCATTAGTTTTCATTTTAAACAAATATTTTAAAGTTCCAGAAATACACGATAAAGCTTGATTTTTTTTGATAGTTTAGTGTTTTCACGATGGATGTCGACCAAAATAATAGATTGATAACGAAATCTCGATTTTTAAAATTTTGAATACAGTGAGTTTTGAGCTCACTTTCTCATATCTTATACTATTGCAAAATGCTTGTATTTTCTAACATTGAAAACTATTTTTAAAAAGGGAAAATTAAAAATGAAACATTAAATTTATTTTCTGTTCACATTTTTCATTAATGTTATATATTTATAAATAGATTTAGCTCGCTACGTAGGTCAGTTTCTACAAACAAAAATATTTCGGGGAATTTAATTTTCGGTTTTCAATCACAAGTACCTTTCAATCAATACGTACCTTTACACTGAATGTTCTTATGCATTGAAGAAAAATGACACAATGACATCGCGCTATTATATTTTTTAGTGTGTTAGACAAAACACTACAGATAATGGAATGTTAAATATTAGTTTCAAGTGAATTATGCAAATCGACTCTTAAATCACGAAAAATAAAGAAATAAAACACCATCATTATTCTTCAGCTCCCTTTAAATACCGAATGATTTTTTTACTTTAATAATATTCTTAACTCATGTCATTTTTTTTCTTTATGTAGGTCATACATTCTGATTAATGAATTTCTTTTGACTCTCATGAGAATAAGATGTCATCCTCTGTTAATAATTCATTGATTTTGCAAAATGATGAGTCTGAAAATATTGAATGCTACCACAAGCTTAGTAAAAATGTTTGAGTCATACTGATCGCCCAATCTTTTCCTTTTTCTGCCAACTCTGCAGGCTTCATTAATTCTGGTGATAAAATAGGGTTACAATTTATAAAATATTTGAAAGCGTATTTTTACTTTTTTTCTGTTCTTTTTTAATCGTTTTTTTATTTAAGAGAAAGGGCAAGATAAATGAGCTGCTTTTAGTAAGGTTTTTGTGATTGAGGAGAATTTTTTTGATTTTTTTGTGCGATTCAGTCACACTTTAATTTTATTATTGATAATGGTTTGTATCAGTTATAAATATGAGTTATGTTTCCTATATTCATGTTGATAAGCAAGATGTATTGCTTACTATGTCTTGATAGCTAGGACATTCCAAGGTGTTTAAAAGAATGTGTTGATTCTTTGTAAATGTATCAATAATAATTCACCGATTTTGTAAAATGAAGAGTCAGAATATAGTGAATGTTGACACAAGATTAGTAAAAAAAGTTCGAGTCTCGCCCTCTCTTTTCTTTTTCTTTTAGCTCTTTCGGCTTCATTAGTTTCGGGTATAAAACTGGGTTACAATTTATAAAATATTTGAAAGTGTATTTCTTCTTCTTTTTTTCGTTCATTTCAAATAGATTTCTTCTCTAAGAGAAAAGAACATATAAATAAGCTGACATTGGCAGAGTTTTTTTTTTTGTTCAAAGAAATTTTTAGATTTCTTTGTGCAAGTTAGTTACGATTTAATCTTATTACTAACATAGAATTCTATCAATTGTAAGCATACAATTTGTTGGTTATTTTCATGTAGTTAAGCAAGATGGGCTGCTAGCTGAGTCTTGATAGCCAGGATTTTCCAAGTTGTTTCAAAAGAATATGTATGATTTCAAATTATAATATTTTATTCATAAATTGTTAGAAAAAGTCAAATTATATAATTTTACTCATATATAATGTAACAGACCAAGTTACAATGTATATGAGAATGTGACTTTCAAAACTAGCCTTATCAAGAAAATCACACTTTAACTAAGGCCATTGCTTTGCATTGTAAACCAAGATTTTAAAGTGACAGAAATACACCATAAAACTAGAGTTTTTTGGAGAGTGAAAAGTTTTCTCGATGGAGGTTTACCAATAAAATAGATTGATAGCAAAATCTTGATCTTTTCAATTTTGAATGCAGCAAGTTTTTAAATTCCTGTTCTCATATCTTATGTTACTGTAAAATGCTTGTAAATTACAAAATTAAAAAATTATTTAAAAAAAATAAAGCGTTAGAAAGAAATCAATAAATTTATTTTCTATTCACATTTTCTATTAGTTTTATATATTTATAAATAGGATTTTTTTACTACTCTGGTGAGTTCCTCCAAATGAACTTATATATAAACGAAATATTACAGTGAATTTATATTTGTGATTTAAAGACAAAATACTGCAGATAATGGAATGATAAATATTAATTTCAAGTGAATCATGTAAATCGACTCTTAAATTACGAAAAATAGAGAAATAAATCATCATTATTATTCTTTAGCTCCTTTTTTATATTGAACGATTTTTTTGTATTTCTTTAATAATATTCTTAACCCATGTCATTCTTTTACTTTCGTAGGTCGAACATCCTGATTAATGAATTTCTTTTTGAACTCATGAGAAAAAGAAACCGTGGTCTGTTAATAATTAATTTTGGAAATTTATGGGCCTGAAAAAAGTATATGCTACCACAAGCTTAGTAAAAAAATTTCAGTCATGCTGATCGTCCTTTCATTTTCTTTTTCTCCCAGATCTTCAGGCTTCATTAATTTTGGTGATAAAACTGGGTTTCAATTTATAAAATATTTGAAAGTGTATTTTTACTCATTTTTTCTGTTACGTTTTTTCAAATCGATTTTTTTCTTTAAGAGAAATGTTAATATAAATAAGCTGCTTTTAACTAGGCTTTTTTTATTTTTGTTGTGCGAGTCAGTCACGCTTTAATCTTATTACTAAAAAAAAATCTGTTAAATTTACGGCAAAAACTGCAGATAGCAATGTTGCCAGCAGTTTTTGCCGTAAAAATTACAGTAAAATTAAATGTCATAAAAAATTTTACATTTAATTTTACTGCGGTTTTTTCGGCAAAAACTGCCGAAAACATTCCTGTGCCAGCAGTTATTGCCGTAAATTTTACGATTTTTTTTTTTTTTTTTTACTGTGTAACGATAAATTGTATCAGTTATGAGTTATGTTGATAATTTTCATGCAGAAAAACAATATGTGCTCTAAAAAGAATACGCAATCTATTTCAAAAGGATGTGCGTGATTTTAAATTATAATATTTGAAAATATTCATGTAGATAAGCAAGTAGATAGTTGGAGCCGAGAAATAATCTGAAAAGTTTCATGTAAGCAAGATGTGTGCATGAAGGTAAGTAAATTGAATAATATATAAATATTTATAAGCTGTTAAAATGTAGCCAGATAAGTAGATAGGCATGTCAATAAGCAAATAGATAAGTGTCAATGTGATAATTGAAAAGTATCGTATAGATAACAAGGTATGTCTTAATAAGACTTTCCAAGATGTTTAAAAATAGTCTGAGTAATTTCGAATAATAATATTGGAAAAGTTTGTGTGCGCTCCCTTTTATTTTCCTGCCAGCTCTTTAGACTTCATTAATTTCATGATAAAACTGGGTTACAATTTATAAAATACTTGAAAAAGTATTTCTTCTTTTTTTTTTTAATTCTTTTGAAATCGATTTTTTTATAAAGAGGAAAGGGAAGATAAATGAGCTGCTTTTAACAAGAATTTTCTGTTCATAGAGAATTTTTAGATTTCTTTGTGTGAGTCAGTCATGCTTTAATCTTATTACTAACATTGAATTGTACAAATTATAAGTTTTGTTGGCTATTTTTTGTGAATAAGCAAGAGGTGTCCTACTAAGATTTTACAAGGTTTTTAAAAATATATGAATTATTTCAAATCATAAAATTTTATTCGAGTATTGTTAAAAAAAGAAATATGATTCAATTTTACAGATGCATAATGCAGCACTCAAAGTGTCAAATGATAGCTTGTCTTGTTAATATTGTAAATTATAATATTAAAAATTATTTAATAAAAAATGAAACCTTAGATAGGTCTTAGTAAATTAATTTTTTTGTTCATATTTTCCATCAATAATATCAACGAAATAGGATTTTAAGGCCGAGGAAATATTTCTGAGATTTTCTTATCTTCGGCCGAAAACGAAAACGTAAAAACGAAAGTCCAAAAACTTTTTTTGAGCAATTAATACTTACGTAAATATACATAGGTATTAATTAATCATACTTTTTAGAAATTCATAATCAATTATTACTTATATGTAATTATTAAATGTACATAATTGTTTATTAATTAAGTATGTCCCATTTTGGCTGTCTGTTTCATAGAACCAAACTTTTTTATAACTTAGTCAATTCGTCAACGACACAGAAATATTTTCTAATTATATAAATTTCATTTTATATAAAAAATATTTTAATTTTAGGTATTCATACATCGATTTATCTTTTTGGTTCATGATTAGTCTAATAATCCTTAATGATTTTTTTAAATGATCATCTGTTACAATACAATTTTTTCAAAGAGTATGTGAAATATTTTTGCGGTTTCAAACTAAAAATTTTCTATTACCGTTAAATCCGAAGCTTTTAATTAGCACGCGAAAAATTTTAGTTACATATATGGATTGATTTATTTGCAATTTGAACTTACGTCTGAAGTCAGCCATGACTGATAATTACAATACAATGAAGTTCCTAGCAATAAATAGTCTCATTTGAGTCGATACAGATCCAATTCGTGAGTAATGTTGAACATTTTTCAAAGAAGAAATTTTTGGAATACAGGTAGTTTTAGTCAGGCGAATTTTCAGCAGAATTTTTACCGAAAATTAATTTTCAGCGAAACTCAGATTTTGAGCTGAAAACTAAAATGAAACTGAATTTTAGGTCTATATCTAATTATCTATATTAATAAAATAACAAATCGCTCTGTGTGTGTGTGCGTGTGTGTCTGCGATAGTTAGCGAAAACTATAGCAGGTACGAAGTTCAAATTTTTTTTGAAGATTGTCCAAGGCCTTTCCTAATGCACCTGACCCTCAGAATTTTAAAATTCTAATAATTAGTTGAGAAATTAATTAAAATCCCTAAATTAGAAGAAAGGAAAAGTATTCATAGTTCAATAAGGGCATATATTTTTCTTAAACCACAGAATATTTCTTCAAAAATTCAAAGAAAAGGAAAAAGGTTACTGTAAATACAGGGTTGCCATGGCGATGAATGTACTAGGCGTTTTAAAAAAGGGCTGTATTTTAAATACTACTGGACCTAAAAACTCAAAAATTTGATAGCTACATGCAGAAAAAATTCCTCTTTCAGAAATTCTAAAAATAATTTTCATACTCCTGTAAATAGTTGAAAAATCCGTAAAAATCCATTTATAAAATCTCATTTTATTTCCTTTCAAAGAAACAGAATTTCCAGAAATCTTTCTGAATGAGAGCAGGTGTTTTGTAATTCAGACAGCTGAGCGTCAGATAGTAGTGGCTTTTTTTAGACGACTTGTAAATATTTTCGAATGTTTAATTTACGAATTTAATTTTCGTCAATTCAAATGAAGAATTTTTCGCTGATTTTAAATATATAAATTTCTTCGCAGTCGCTCAATTACAATCTTATATATTAATTATTAATTTGTTACTTGGATGACTTGCTCTATTTAAAAAGCTAGTATATGGAAACCACAAATGTTTTTGGTACACTGTTATTTTTTAAAAAATACACCATTTAGAGGTTTTTAAGTTATGCATTGAGCAATATCCTTAAACGTTTTTTAATAATATGTAAATTTATAAAAATCCAAGTTTTCTTTTAAATAAAAAGTTGACTTAAAAAAAGAAAAAGAAACGCTGAAACGCGAATTAATTAAAATTAAGAAAAAAACTCACAAAACGATCCTTTTGAGCTTTCAGATACATTATAACGCAAGTAAATATTTTAAAGTTCAGTGAGCATAAAATACGGGGCGGTGGATTTTTTAGGGGGAGCGATCAAATATTTAAAATTGTACCGTTTTCTAACATTTCAAATGAGGGATTTTCACTAAGCCCTGGAATAAATATTACTTATTTAATATAAATTTTCAGATTGTTTATAACACTTAATATAAATTTTAAAGAGTAGGGTAGGGGGCAATAATTATTTTAGAGAGGTATTGATCAAATATTTGAGACCGTACCGTTTTAGATGCGGATATTTCAGAGCCCTCGGATAAAAATGCATATTTTAACATAGAATTTTAAAAGTGTACTCACCCGCATTTTCGAATAATAATCTCATGAAATATCTTTTTTAAGTCCAGAAACGGTTTTGTTAAGAAAAGAGTTCGCCATCTGGTGGTAGAATATGAAACTTATCCCCCCCCCCTCTCTTTTTATACCGTGTGTGCACAGCATTTCTGATAAACGGTACCGTAGGCCGGGAATTAATTTCGAGATAAGGTCTTTCTATAACATTTTGTAGCACGAATTTCAGGTGCATTTTAGAATATTGAGCAATATCCTTAAACGTTGTTTAATAATATGTAAATTTATAAAAATCCAAGTTTTCTTTTAAATAAAAAGTTATAAAATCTGCTAGTTTAACCAACATTCGACTGCCATGCCTCTAAATTTTCCAAAAGAATCTTGATACAAAATATTACAGTTAATTTTTTCCTTATCATTTTACCCTTTCTCCGGCAAAGTACTTGTATTCGTGAAGTGTGGATGTGGTTTAATGACAGCAAGTTTATAACTAAGTTTATCTGAAAATAAATTAACGGAAAAATCTGAAATTAAATTAATAATTAATTTAATAAATTAATAATTTCTTTTCATACCTAAAAAAGAAATTTTTGCTTTTGTGGATTTTAGGAATTAAAATTAAGTGATGCAAAATTTCATCAAAGACCTTCAAGGAATCTAGCAGTATGTACAGTCGTGGAAAAAAAAGTAAATATATTCTTAATATGTCAACCTTTTTTATTTATATGTACGGTAATAAAAAGAGAAATGTCTTTTAATCTCAAATAACATAATAAAATCCCAAACGAAATTATAAAATAACGTCACCCGAATTTCCACGATTTCTAAATGCGTTAACTAATTTTAGAAAGCTCAAAAACCAATATACGTTGGGGGTATCGCAAAGTTTTAGTCACAGACGATTATTTCTATGTTCTATTCGTCTCCTATTTTTAACAAATACATTTTGTAGTACTATTTCTCTGGCAAATATTCTCAAAGCGTGTGTAAAAGATTTTTATTTTGAAAAAGTGTTGCGAGGTAGCGTTAAACAATATTGAAACCTTTCGATACCCCCTCTTAATATGGATATTTATAGAAGGATTCATAAAAAAGTATATTTTTTCGTCTCTAATTTCTAAAAAAACCCTTCAGACAAATTTTTATAGCTTATATATTTTTTATATGTATATAGACATATGTATATACATGTTGTATTTGATATATATATACATGTATATAGACATATATATGTATGTACAACACTGTTGCTATCGATTCTAAAATAGACATATTTCTGTTGAACAAAATTGTTTTACAGACATACATGATAAGTGAATAGCAGTTATAGCATTCACATAAAAATTAATTTTAATTTATTGCTTATATAGATGTGAGAATTAATGGAATTCTTGAATGATATTCCGGTTTAAAAAAGCTGATTAATAGTCTACAAAAATGATTTTGAAAATCAATGGCAACAAAGCGAATTAGAGGTCTGCACGGGCCGGGCTCGGGCCGATTTCCGATAATGGCATTCGGGCCGGGCCGAGCTCGGGCCTTACTTCTGAAGACTCGGGCCGGGCCTGGTCGCTAATCCTTTCGGGCCGGGCCGGGCCTAGTCACTAATCTTTTCGGGCCGGGCTGGGCTCGGGCCTTAATTTTTTTGCTTGAGTACCGGGTTGGGCCTGAATTTTTTTCCATACGAAGCCGAGACTGATTCCATTCTTTTTAGTTTTCTTGGACCAAAATAATCAGTTCCTATTGAATCTTCCTATATGAAAATCCTTTTTTCGACTTTTTATAAATCAGTAATATTTGGCTTTGTCCAAAAATTTCTGCAAAAAAAACATATACTTTTAAGCCGTCATTATTCTACAATTAAACATTAGAATTTATACCTTTTAAAGAATCGTAGATTACTAGGCGTTTTAAAATAGAATTAAACACACACACACACACACACAAAAAAAAAAAAAAACAAAAAACAAAAAAAAAAAACATGATTTTGACGGAAGTTTTTTTTTAAACTGAAAACTGAAAGTTTCTTTTAAAATGTTCATCCATGCAAAATGAATATAACAATACGGGAGAAAAAAATATATTAAACATTTACATCTGTTAAGAAGGGAATGCATTTTTTTTCGTTCCAAAGTGATTTCGTTTTTGGAAATTTTACCATATACCGCTTTTTCGATTTTTTGTCTCCATTACAGGGAATATGGATTAATAATACTAGTGATAACTGAAAGATTTACATACAACAAACAAAGATTCATTTAAAAGCATAAATATCGCAGCCTACGGCACTTCTGCATAAATGGAGATTATAAACATGGAAAAAAAAGACTAATATAATTCTTTTTGGTCAGAACTCTTCCATAAGATTAAAGATCAATGTTCTGTAGAAATTCACTCGAGCCGGGCCGGGTTCGGGCCGAATTTTAAACTTTTTTCTGGACCGGGCCGAGCTCGGGCCGAAATTTTAACTTTCGGGCCGGGCCGGGTCGGGCCATTAGTTTTTTCGTTCGGGCCGGGCCGGGTCGGGCCAATATTCTTTTCGTTCGGGCCGGGCCGGGCCCGGGCCGAAATTTTAACTTTCGGGCCGGGCCCGGGCCTGGAAATTTCGGCCCGTGCAGACCTCTAAAGCGAATTTTATTTTTAAAAAGGCTCCTTTAAATTTTGAAATTATAGGTATTGATTCCTCTATTTTCTGGAGGTAAAGAAAGTGTTTCAAAACTGTATCAAATAGTATGATGTATATTTTCATTTGAGGTTTTATTATGTATTCATATATTCAGAAACATATTTCATCTTTTAGAGTATAGGTCACACTGAACTGATAAATGAACTTATTTTGCCAGATTCCATGAGAAATAGAAGCTATCGTCTGTTAATAATTCATTGATTTTGTAAAATGATGGGTCGGAGAAATGTGAATGCTTCCACAAGCTTAGTAAAAAAAATTTGACGCAAACTGATCGCTTACCTTTCCGTTTCTGACAGCTCTGTGGACTTCATTAATTTTGGTGATAAAACTAGGTTACAATTTATAAAATATTTGAGAACATATTTCTTTTCTTTTTTAAATTCTTTTCAAATCGATTTTCTTCTTTACGAAAAGTTAGAAGATAAATGAATTTCGTTTAGCTGAGTTCTTGTGCTCATGAAGTATTTTTTAGATTTGTTTGTGCGACTCAGTCATGCTTTAGTCTTATTACAAACATTAAATTATAAGTAATAAATTGTAGTATAAATTATGTTGAGTATTTTTATGGAGATACCATAAATGCTTAAATAACTACTAATGCTACTTATGATTTTATTAATTATTTGCCTACCTGCGAAGTCGTGTATTTTTTATATATTTGATGACTGGAATTGAATGATTAAATAAATCGAAGACTTCTAACAAAAAATAATCGTATAAGAATTGGCAGTTATGCATTTAATTTACAGAAACATCTCGAATTACACAGCATGCATTTCCGTCGCAAGTGTTTAGTATTACACAATGTGTTTTTAAATGCAGTGAATAATTGTAAGTCTAGAAGGAACGCTAGAAAATTATCAGAAGAAAAAATAATAATGAAAATTAAAATTTTACACATGTAATGCTACATTCTAAGAACCAATGATTATTTTAAATTTATCTCACAAATGTTGAATATGACCATACTTCGTTATTATACCCACATTAGTTTTTTTTTCGTATGTTTACGCATTGCGATGTTTAGATTTACTTTCATTGAGAATCTGAAAGTTAGTTGTTAGGCGGGATAACAATGATAGTTATAAATAGTTATAGTTATTCGCTGATCTTTTTTTTTTTTTTTTTTTTTTTTTTTTTTTTTTTTTTTTTTACAAACATCAACTTTCATCATCATTACGCCTTTGTATTATTATTCAAATGCGTTTTATTATGCTTTATACCTACTTATTTTTAAATCCATTATTGCCTCGATCTTAAGTTGCCGTATGATCGTATACGTCTCAAGCTCACATACGATTCTATCAGCTCTTAAATCACGAACTGTGCTCTATTCTTGTTTTTCTCTTGATTCTTTAAATTCCAAATTATGGAGACGATTTCTTCTCTAAGGTATGCATAAATTGGAAAAACGATTAACGCAGGGCATGAAAAACCTAAACGAGAAAACTGATGAAATGAATCTGATTTGTTGTTATATGCAGAATAACAAAAGTCTCCTAAAATTTTGATTGAATTCTAGAATTACAAGTGATAGGTAAATTAATACAATTACAGTGTACATATGTGAATTTATATCTTTTTCAATAAATTGCAAATAAAATACAAAAAGTTGAAAGGATTAAAATAGGTGAATGCCTTATATGTGGCTGGAGAGACGTTATTACGGCCTTTTTTTATTCACTACTTCAACTATTCAATGAAACTGTATGACATCATGTAAATTATTATCTTTAATTTTTCCTAAAACAACAACAAAAAATGTTATTAGTTGTCATACCTGGAAAATGGAGAGGCCCATATCGTTCGATTTTAATACAGATTTAATCCTCATATGTTTAGGGATATTGAGACCCAAAATCTGAACCTCAAATTTACCTGTTTACATGAAACAGGGAATAGATTGTCAGAAAATATGTAACAACTATTCCCTCTCTCGTTAAAGTCATTTTTTTATTTTGCAAAGCTATTTTTTTTATCCCGCTCAGTCTCCTACAGTGTAAAAGTACCCAAATATAACCAGCACCAAAATAATACGAAATTGCAACAAAACTCGTACTGTTTCTTGTCTCTTCAAAAATTGTAAAAAGGTAATATTTTATCTTAATTACCTCTGACATTTTTGGAGGTCAAATCGGAGTCCTCATTTATTCTGACAATAAGCTTTAAATGGAAGATGTAGAAAAATTGCAAACGATCCCATTAGGAACACGTTGCTTTTGCTGCGATAATTTACGCAAGCGGAGATAAGGAATGCGCCCATAATTTCCTGCAGTCAACTATAATGAAGTCATCCAGATGTTTAATTTCTGATTAAGTCTGATTTATTGACTAATCCACTCCGTCGTTAATTAATTTTTGATTGTGAGTGAATGTCATATGCCAAATCATTATTTATTCCTTAAAATGGAAGTCTTATTTCATAAAAGTATGTTTTTTAAAATTATATTGAAGTACAATTTTTTTAAATATGGAGAAATATGTTTGTTAAAACTACTTTAAATATGACAAAGCATCAATTTTGTTCATATGAAATGCACTGTTAAAAAAATTCTGAAATTCACGAATATTTTTTTCCTTGAATTTTACAGAAAAAGTCCCTTTTCACTAGCAACTCCACCATATCTCCTGAAAATAACGAAACAGATGGAAATAGAAACAAAAAACGGTGACACTACGCTATGTGGGGGGCTCCGTGACCGAGTAGTCAAGGCGCCACACCACTAAACACCTGGGTCATTCCATGTCAACTGGCCTAGAGGCTCCCACTCGACCCCCTTCGATTTTTATGAAATTGATACAGGATATATATGTGGGTATATGATGAACATTTGGAAACTGTTTAGTGCAAAAAATTGTATAGTTGGAGCACCAGGGGTCCATTTATACCAATCACTATTTCATGGTTGTAGAAAAAACGGCCAAATCATGAAGTTTGGCATCATATTGCTCATGATATATGAAACCTTACTTATTGAAAATAGGCGATCTAGTACAACTTTTTGTGCTAAAAAATGTAATTGCAGTATTAAAAATCACAAATCAAAACTATCGTGACTACTAGGCCTCAAAATAGGCCGTATGGCTAATCTGGTTGAATTTTAGCCTTACTTTAACATGCTGTAACCACTGCAAATATTATTTTAAAAATTTGTCGCTTTACAAACTAATTACCTATGGATATATCGTAAAACCGCTGTAGTTGTTTTTTGATTGCTTAAATATTAATTAAATTATTGGTGTTCAAAATCTAATAAGAAATTAAATTCGTCGATTTTGCCCCATATTCAAAAGCGTATATCTCAAAAGGGACACTTCTGATTTGGTTACAATTAGTACCACTGGAAAGAGCATGTCTTAATTTATAAAAAAAACTTTATTTCATTTTGGGCCTCTTAGATACAGAAGGAAAATAATAAAATTCAAAAACCTCTTGTACGAGATAATCCAGATACATACAAGAAAGGTATTATTACGACAGGGTCTTTCAACATATTTTGCACCATTCTTTTTTCTTACAACGATTAAGGCATATAATAATTATCACTTTTCCTGGTCACAGTTACTTCCCCTTTACCATTATGAATGATTTGTAACCGCATTGCCAATGAGTTATATCCAATAACCAGGCAGGACTAGCTCCTGGTTGGGTACAAGGCCCCCTTATCATAATATCAAGGCCTCGCATTCAGGAGAAAATCTATTGTTGAAATTGTCCCTATAATTGCCAACTTATTATATGACTTTGTCTCATAAGTAACGCCACCTGGTGCATACTACTGCTAATAATCCCATAGGAAATAATGGAAAACATTTCAGTTTCTCACACTAGATGGCGCTACCAACGGGAAAATCATGTAGTTGAGCGCCCCCTGTACTGCGGTCAAAGGAAACTTGGCGAATGATAAGCCTTGATATTATGATAAGTTAACCTTGGTTGGGTATTGCATGCTTTAAATTTTGAATGCGGGTACCTAACGAGATCCATAGATTATTATAGACTAAATGTTTTGATTATTTTAAGCTCCTATTATGTTGATTCCTGATCCTCAATCTATAAAAAACATTACTCATTGGTTCAGTTTGTCAAATTTCTTATTGATTGCGATTACAACAGCTTTTGATAAATTGTATTGCTGACTATAGATCCGTCGGAGTTAAAATTTGGTCTTTAATAGGCCGTTGAAGACTTGTCCTTGCAGCTAACCGTTTTACAATTTTCCCCTATTCCGTCACAGGGTGATTTTCCATGACTAATGACAAAAAAGTTCCACTCTGCAGAAATTCCAAAGTCAGTTTGGTGATAACAAAGATTCAGAATTTTTTTTAAATTCTTCTATTGCGCAGAAGATCCATCGCTAAAATAATGTATATGCGTAATTTCGTCAAAGCTTTTTTATAGATGCTCCATTAGTTTTATTAAAAATGTATGTACAGCAACTGATTTATGTTTTAGACAATCAATAATTATGCAGTAAATCGCACTTTTAGTTTCCGAATTATCTTTAAAATAGATAACAAATGGGTGCAATGTTGCTTGGTTCTTTTCCCAATGGAAACCGTGAATAGCATCCTGGATTGCAAAGCTGTAATTTGAGCGATGAAGCATAGAATCTTTAGAATTCAAGTCCCAAGCTGTATTACTTATAAGGAATTTATAATCTACATCAGTTGGGCAGCTTGCTAGCATCAATTTCACATTTTGATGCATTTTACACACAGATTGAGAATGTGAACCTGATACAACGACAGTCACACACCATTTTGGTTTTAACTCGCAAAATTTGGAGAAACCGATTTCCGGTCCATTACTACTTCGATAGACTGTAAACATTTCTTTCAAATTGCTTAGTAATAGATGCTTCTGCATCTGAACTTTCCTTCCATCTATCCAAACAGAAATGAAATCTTTTATTCCTGGACATATTAGAATAAATTCTTCATCTTAAAAAAATTAAATACTCTTTCTTTTATGTTTTTCTGCCAACTTTTTACCAAACTTTGCTCTAGGTAAAGCCAATATCCCGATGTCTGCTTTTAATTTTCGCGCTGCTTTTACCATTCTTTCTGAAACTTCAAACTCTTACATAACTTTTTTTATTGTCCAACTTTGAGGTGCCATTGTTAACAGTGGCGCAGCCAAGGGGGTGGTTTTGGGGATAAAACCCCTCCCAGAGCTAAGGAAGATTGCTATAATTGCCGCTTATATGAATCAAGACCAAACTTAAATATTTACATGTTTTGGCGTATTTCGGAATCCGTCGCTTTATTGAATCCCATTTCTTTTAATAAAGTGATTCAATTAAATGGCGAAAATTCAATTTATAACTATGAAAGGTCATATTACATGGATTAGTTAAGTTGTTTAATTGAACTAAATTACTTTTCTGAGGTATAATATGCTAAAAGAATGATGATTTCCTGCCACACAGATGCTCTTTGAATAAAACTATTATACAGTGAATATTCTAATTAGTACTGATTCTATTAACCGGTGATTCAAATAACCGGATATCACCTTTATCAGAAACTCAACCCCCCCCCCCTAGAACCGAATTCTGGCTGTGCCACTGATTGTTAATATTTGTATTTGTTCTGGACGTTTTGACAACTGTAACTTCTCCTTCAATTCTTCAATCTTATCATCTGTTTGTAATCTAAACAGTCTAGACACTGGTTGCATGTAGTAGGTTGTCTTAATTTACATAGATTTATACCAGCAACATTAGCTATTTTCTTTGAAATCACATCTTCAGTTTCATTTATCTTTCGCTTTTCATAGCTTTTAATATCTCTTGTTGATGTTCGTTGAAATTTTAAAGGAGATAAATCAATAACTGTTAGACTTTTGTTCAACGTTTTTGTTACATATTTCATCTTGCTCCAATTCGCTTGAAGAAGAGGACCATGTTGTTCTTGTTTCTTCGAATTCTTTTCTGCATGATCTACATATTTTTTGGCCTGGTTTGACATTTTTCTTAGTTAAATCTGTCAAATTATTAGAACTTTCTAAATTGATGGACCGCAAAGATTTTCGTACGCAATGATTGTCTTTAGTGAAAGGATTACAGCATGTTCGCTGAAGAAACTCAAATTTCTTCAAAATATGCAAAGGCAATGTTTCGTGATGAAAGCATATTTGAGAATTTTCTTCAAGATGTAATAAACTTCGGCGATTAATTAACTCCTGTTCTTAATAGGAAAATTCTTTAAAAAGCTTAAAACCTTTATGTGCACAATAAGTCGTCAAATGGCACAGAGAATTATCAGCACAGCCAATGCTGCATTGACTCTGATCATAATCATGAGAATCCCTAGAGCTAATATCTTAATACAGAATGTTTTAACAGTAATGTAAAGCATAAACTGAAAGAGAAAAGCATTATTTTTGTATAAATCTTGTTAATCATCCAAACCCAACCAGGAGCTAGTCTTGCCTGGTTATTGGATATAACTCATTGGCAATGCGCTTATAAATCGCTCTTAATGGTAAAGGGGCAGTAACTGTTACTAGAAAAATTAATAATTATTATATGTATTAATCATTGTAATAAAAAAGAATGGTTCAAAATATGTTGAAAGACCCTGTCGTAATATATACCTTTCTTGTATGTATCTGGATTATCTCGTACAACAGGTTTTGAATTTTATTATTTTCCTTCTGTATCTAAGAGGCCCAAAATGAAATAAAGTTTTTTTTTATAAATTAAGATATGCTCTTTCCAGTGGTACTAATTGTAATCAAATCAGAAGTGTCCCTTTTGAGATATATGCTTTTGAATATGGGGCAAAATCGACGATTTTAATTTTTTATTAGATTTTGAACATCAATAATTTAATGAATATTTAAGCAATCAAAAAACAACTACAGCAGCTTTACGATATAACCATAGGTAATTAGTTTGTAAAGCGACAAATTTTTAAAATAATATTTGCAGGTGTTACAGCATGTTAAAATTAGGGTAAAATTCAACCAAATTGGCCGTACGGCCTACTTTGAGGCCTAGTAATCACGATAGTTTTGATTTGTGATTTTTAATACTGCAATTACATTTTTTAGCACAAAAAGTTGTACTAGATCACCTATTTTCAGTAAGTAAGGTTTCATATATCATGAGCAATATGATGCCAAACTTCAAGATTTGGCCGTTTTTTCTACAACTATGAAATAGTGATTGGTACAAATGGACCCCTGGTGCTCCAACTATACAACTTTTTGCACGAAACAGTTTCCAAATGTTCATCATATACCTACATGTATATTCTGTATCAAAATCATAAAAATCGAAGGGGGTCGAGCGGGAACCATGCCAAAATTTAGGACACTTGACATGGAATGACCCACCTGCGAGCGCAGATTGTGGGCTCGAATACCATTGGCGCCATGAAATAATGAAAACATAAAAAAAAATCCCCTTTAAATTACATTTTTCTCTCTTTATTTTTCTCTTATTTCTTATTAAAAAAATCTTTTAACTAAATAGCTAAAAAATAATAATAAATGAATAGTGTACAATAATTTCAAAAAATTGTCTATAACATTATTTTTGTAAAAAATGAATAATTTTTATTTCATTCGTTCATAAAAAAGTGATTTTAAACAGTTTTTTTTAATTTAAACTACTTAAAAAATTAAAATTGATAAAAAAAAATAATAACTATTATGCACCAGTCTAAAAATAAATAAAATAAACCGTTTACAAATATTCTAACGAATATATTTGAAAAGGAAAAAGCACAACACATTTTCCCACTAACTCATAAGACTTTTTACAAGCCGGCATTAGCAGCTTTGGCTCAGTCAGTAAGGATTTGTTTGTCTATTAAAAGGACTCCAGTTCGATCCTCAGGATGGCTTGAAGTAAATTATACAAAAAATAAATAAATAAGTAAATAAATAAAATAAAAAAATAAAGTAAGATAATGTAGCAGCTTAAAAACACTCGGAAATTTCGACTGTTTTGACAGTTAATCGATTTATTAATTTTAAAAATTATATTAAATTAATATCTTTAAAAATCAAACCTTGTAACAGAAAGCAATTACTTCTTCAAACGGAGTTTTCTTTTCTTTTATTTCCTAAAACGGAAAATCTACTAACGGAACGACAAATGTTCGGCTACTTTGCTGCCAGTAGCTTCACCGTGAATTCACAGATTTGTTTTTAACAGTGTGTAAATCATGAAACTAAAAAAAAGTTATTTTGGATTTATTGTTAATTTTGTTCAACGTTTATTTATTGCAAAAATATGAGTCATAATCTCTTAAAATGAAACATATTAGGCTAAAAAAAAGATAAAATACTTTTATTTAGATCTTATTATCTTATTATACATTAATTTATTCGTCAATATTTTATTTACCGTCCCTTTTCTGGGAATAAATAGCGATATTTTTATTCAGAGGGAATACTTACACTAATATAGTGTATCTTGAGTTACCTAAAATTCGGAAAGAAATGCTATGCAGGTTTAGTAACAATAGTAGAAATTAATTCATGCTCGGAAATATCCAATTTCATTTTATTTTTATGTTTGGACTGATTTGCATTATGCATGATCACTCGTTGCGTTATTTAGAAACATCTTGTTTTTTTAAAAAATTGTAAAAATACTTCTATCATAAAGGATTTTGAAAATGTCATCGTTTATGCGATGAAATGTACAGTCGTAGAAAAAAAGGAAACACCTTCTACGAACTCAACGAATTATCGTTGAAAGAAGTTACCGGTACCGAACGATCGAAAACAAAGCCTACATTTAAATGATGTGTATAAAATTTGCTTAGAGGACCAACTACACATTGAAATGAGCCTTAACATCATAAATAAACTCTACACCCTTCAATTAGTCTAAAATCAAATTTTCATGTGTTTCATACGATAAGTTTCCGAGAAAATAATTATTTTAAAACGAGCATATTTTGGGGTTGTATCCAAATTAAAGTTCCGTGCTCGATTGTTGACCGAATGAGCCGCCTTCTTGAACAAAACATCTTGGGCGCCACTGAAGTAATCATTAAACACAGCTAGATTACAGGATAGTATAAGAAGTTTTGAAATATCTAATAACTTCCATGGTAGACGGTACCATAAGCCATCATTTTGCATTTTTTAAGCATGATTTGAAAACTAATTGAAAGAGAAATCTGAAAATTTGAATTTCCATAAGGCAAGGCTTAAAAAATATAAATCCATAAAAAAAAGTTAGGTTTCAATATATAATTTTTTCGAATATTAATTTCATAATTCATACCATAAAATTATAAAAATCGCAAATTCAACGTATTTATGTTTGAGTATTTTAGTATTACTACTGCATAAAAGTATCAGCACAATAGGAAAATAATTTCAGGAGATAATGATAAAAATGTGAAAATGTAATTTAACATTACAAGCACTAAATTTTGAATGTTTATAATTCAAAAACTTATTATTCATATAATTTAAAATTTACTATCTAGGCACACTTTGAAATATCTTATTCAAATTGGAAACTGCTGTTGAAAAAAATGAAGTTTGGGTTCATTTTAATGTGTAGATGGCCCCCAAGCAAATTTTTATATGCATAATTTAACAATACATTTTATTTCCAATCGTTTAGTACCACTAACTTTTTTTCTACAATAATTTGTTAAAAAGTTAGATGTGGATGTTTACTTTTTTTCCACGACTGTACGTAAATCTAAATAAAGATACTTTATCATTTTTATAGAATTTTTGAGCTTAAGTTATTTAAGCTTTAATAGAATCAAAAAGTATTAATTTTTTATAGCTTCTTCGCATTTCAAAAGCAATATCAAACAAATTTTTTACTTATTTACAAGCTGTATCTTCTGAAAGTCAAAATTAGACAAGAAAAAAATATCAAATGATACGATGAAAGAAAAATTACAGATGATCCTATTAGAAAGACATTGCTTTTGCGGACAACTTTTACAGCTTATTTCAGCTTAAATTATATATTATTTAAGCTTTAAAAGAATAAAAATAATACTTATTTTTATAGTTTCCTTGCATTTAAAAACTAATATAAATTATTCTTTTAACTTATTTGGAAACAGTATCTTCTGAAAGTCAAAATTTATTTATTATTTATTAGAATTTATTCCGAAAATATGCATTAAGAAGAAGATAAGAAAAAAATTGCAAATAATCCTATTAGGAACACATTACTTTTTGTGGATCATTTTTCTAGCATTTTTTAGCTTAAGATTTATATTATTTAGGTTTTAATAGAACAAAAATAGTACTAACTTTTTATAGTTTCCTTACTTTTAAACAGTAATATAAAACATTCTTTTAACTTATTTGCAAGCGGTATCTTTTGAAAGTCGAAATATAGAGCATCTGTTCTGAAAATATGCATTAAAAAGAAGATAACAGAAAAACTGCAAATGATCTCATTAGAAAGACGTTCCTTTTGCGGCAGTAATTTACACAAGGGGAGATAGCAACAGCTCCCATAATTTCCTGCAATCAGCCATAATGAAGTCATCAAGACGTTTAATTTATGATTTACTAGACTAATCATCTCTGTTGCTAATTTAATCCTGATTGTGAGAGATTGCCATATGCCCATTCTTTGCTTTGCCATTAAATCGACGGCTTCTTTGATAAGAGCGAGTATTTTCCTCTGAGTATGTTGTTGCTAAATTTCTGTAAATAAAAGGAACTTTAACATGTGTTGATGGAATATTAGATCATGAAAACAAGGTTATAGGAAATATGTTTAGTTTTTCTTCTAAATAGGATTGTAATTGAAGAAAAATACTGAAATGAAAATGCAAAAAGCGCAATCTGTCTATCTATCTATCTATTTATCTATCAATTCATCCATCTATCATCTCTCTATATATACACATTTATGTTTAAGTACAGAGTTATGAAAGTAATATTGAATAGAAGTATTATGCTTTTCTTTTAGCTATTTATTTTATTTAACTACAAGATGTAATTAGAAAAAGTATTTTGCTTTTTAAAGAAAACCACGATCTACTACGATCACAATATTATCCAGTATTTATGCTCCCGAAAGAAAAATTAATCATTGAAAAAATTCATAAAATAAATGTTTATATCAATTAAAATTATAAAGAAACTGTTTGTTTGTTTACCCACATACCTATGTCACAAGCTCCTTTTTACGTCGCACAGTGGGGCAAAAAACCTTCAAAACTGGCAAAAAATCGAAAAAATGAAATTTTATTTTGAACTAGCGACATACGTCACTTTAATAGAGCAGATGTCAGTACACATCTTCCTAGTATTAAAATTTGCACAAAGTTATTTTGATCGTCACAATAGAAAGAAGTTAAACTGCATATTGTGCTTTGATAATAAGTGAAAAAAAAATCAATAATTTTGTTTCAACATTCGTTTGTTAATTTCGCTATAATAATTAAAAAATAATTTTTTTTTGACTATGGAACCTTTAACTACAAGTATGTAACAATAATTCATTAACTTTCAATTTGTTTTAATGCGATTTTTATAGATATACAGACGCTTAGAATATATAGTGGTGAAATTTATAAAAAAAATTAAACACTGTCTACAAACATTGTAGGTTTTAGTTATGAGTTAAGGCGAATTAAGTGTTAATTATAATTTTTTCTACTAAGTATGAGTTTTAAAAGGACAAATATGCCAGAAAATCTTGCTCCTTTTTGCCACTTTTTTAATTGTATGGTCATTTTTATAGCTAATCATCCTTAAATTTTTGTTAGTGTACGGGTGTGCCAAACATGATTAGAAATATTTTCTTTGTTAAATACGAATTTTAATGCATTGTTTATCACAAAACAATGTATTTAAATGAAACTGACTATCATGGAACGTTTTAACAAAAAACGTTTGAAAAGTAATGTGATTTTATGGTATAAGAGCTCCATAATCGGAGAAACTACGAACAAGTAGTTTAAATGAAAAGAAGATTAAATGTTTTAAAGTTTAATATAAATTCCGATGAGCAAAAGCCTGGCGAAACAAGGGAAATGCTTTAGAATTAACAAAGAGTGGCTTGGCAAATCGCTTTCATTTCCTCGATTTTAAAAACTAACAGAAGCGTCAATGAAAAGCAAACGTGCCCATCTTCATATTCCGTCTGAATTTGTTCTGGACGATCAAAAATATCAAGAGTAAAACGGTTATACAATTCTAGTTCTACATATTCGTTTGTGTACGTGACATGTATGAGTTTAAGATCTGAAAAACAGGAAAACAAAAAGTGTGTGTTAGCACTAAAACAACAGAA
The DNA here is from genome assembly GCA_964019185.1 of Maratus speculifer. Classification (NCBI taxonomy): domain Eukaryota; kingdom Metazoa; phylum Arthropoda; class Arachnida; order Araneae; family Salticidae; genus Maratus; species Maratus speculifer. The sequence continues at coordinate 100,883,258 of OZ025289.1, read as the reverse complement.
ACAGTTTTTCTTCTGCTGTCTTTATAGTAATACGTACATTTTGCCTGAGAAAGGTTGATCCAATCCTTCAAAACGAGTCGCTAATATTCATTATAAGGTTTGCTTGAGAATAATTAAAATTACTAATTATGTTTACATTTTTAATGCGATATTATGGATGATTTATAAATATGTAATTAGTATAAAACTATCTTAAATTCTTGTTTTTAACTCATTTTTCTACAAAAAATATTGAAAAAGGTTTGTAAATTAATTAATAAATTACTATTTAGCTTATGTAAAAGTTTAAAATTTTACTACTTTTCTTCTACAAAAGAATCCGTGATGTGCTTTTTTTGTTCAAAGTAAATTTTATTTTTTGCCAACTTTGGAGGCTTCCTGCCCCACTGTGCGTCGGTCAGAATCCTAAACTAGTAAATCTACAGATCAGGAGCCTCAACGCCAGCTTTGCGCATCCTTTTTTAAGCACACTTTGGGTAATATTCAACTTCCTGGAAACTGTAATTTAAAATTTTCAAATTACGTAATTATTTATAAGAATAAAATAAGAATAAGAAGTTTTCAACCATCAAAAGCGTAAATTAAAGAGTTAGTTATGCTAGGATATTCTGAAATTTTCATGATCTATTATTTTTGTTTTTTTATTATAACATAGTAGATTTCTTCAGTGGGGGCTCCGCCCCCCTGAACCCCCCGTAGTCTCATTAAATTTAAATTTGTAATTTTCTATCAATTTGCTAATGGTTATCGTATATCTTGTATTTCTTTATACATTTTGAATTATAAGGATAAGTAACAGTTTTAATAAGCAATTTTCATTATCCTCATACTTTTACACACCTGCCCACCACAAACATTATATCTGATGTATCAGGAACTTTTGAAAGTGTAAACTCAGTAATCTAGGGTTTTACAATTTTGTTTCCGAAAAAAAGAAGTTTTGATTGCATTTTTGTGGCAGTTATCGCGGACAGACAGACAGAAGAACAGACTGACAGGCGGAAAACAATAAATTTTGTGTCGATAAAAAAAGCATTCACTAAAGTTTCGGCAATGACGTCATTATTCATGAGTTATTGCTATCCATGTTTCTTGTATTTTTAACGACTATTATAAAATACCTGTTTTATTTCAACTATGACGTCAAATTTTACCAAGTGAAATATTGGTTTAAAATATAATTATTTTTTATTTCTTTTACTTCTAATTATGTCCCCATTTTTGTCAGAAAAATTCTTATTAACGAAACAAATTTCCGTGTTTAATATTTAACAAAGTACTATATTTATTTTTATTTTAATTCTGACATCATGTTTATTTTATTTATTTATTTATTTATTTTTTATTTTTTTGTTTTTTTGTTTAATTTTTCGAATGGAAATTGCTCAATTGAAACTTATTGCCGTTGAAAAATTATTCCAGATTTCGAATTTTTTTGGCAACGATAAAAGAAATTGGTTAAATTTTATCTAAAAAATTGCGATTGATTCTGTATGAAAAAGAAAGAAATTTTGAATTATTAAAGAAAATATTTGAATAAAATTTATAAAACATAGCCTATGTTCTGTTCTGGGTTATGTTATATTTATACGCAAAGATACAAAGACATTAATTTATTCATTAGTTTTGACGCTGACTTCATTTAAATTTTCGTACACTCATTCAAATTTATAACATTATAAAAATAAGGATTAGGATGAATGGTTGCTTAGCAATCATTAAGAGAAAATAAAGAAAATGAAATAAATACATTTGAAATAAGTAAATCTCTGAAACAAATCAGTTTATATTATTGGAAAACATTCATAAAAAAATCTCCAAAATTTACAGTAATAACTTTAAAAATCTGACAAATACGCAGACAAAATTTCAAAACAATACGAATAATTTAACTGGTAAATTTCAGTATCCATTTATCACATTGAATTCCATTAATGAAATGTGTCATTTTCTCTCAAGGAAAAAAATTTAAAAATCATTGGATTTGCCATAGAAAAGCATTATTGCGCAAAATAAAATATTCTATATTTTCCGATCGAATGAATCAAATCTAACAAAAAACTATACAGCTTAATTCCAGTGCCTCACTAACATACCCACTTAATTTCAAGCTAACCGGATGTTTTTTGCATTAGTTATCGCGGAACAGACAGACTGACAGACAGAAACCAAAAAATTTCGTGTCTCCAAAATAAGCCTTCACTGACGTTTCGGCAATAAGTCATCTGTTAAGATAAAATAATTAAGCAAACACAACTATTTTGTTTATATAAGTAATGTGTACTAGAATACATATTTGGGTATATTTGGCTATACACTATTATTTCCCAAAATAACAAACTTTTGTAAAAGATTTCATGAAGTGTTTAAAGTGCTTCGTAATCTATGCTTAACGCATGATTTTTCTTACTTGTTGTGAATTCTGCCCACTTATGTATTATGTTTTTTGCCCGCTTTGACAAAATGTGTGCTCGTTTAGAGACTTTGTGACTTACTTGTTTAATTTTTTTAGCAGAGAATTGTAATCATAATACATTAAATGCATCTGCTAGTGCAATACAAATTGTTTAAAAAAAGAATTGAGCTATCAAAAATATAAAAATTACGTACTTTCTATTTCGAAAGAAATTTCCCTTTATATTAAACAAGTAAGAAAAATCATGCGTTAATCATAGATTATGAAGCACTTTCCAACACTTCATGAAATCTTTAACAATACTTCTTTAATTAGGGAAATAAGGGGTATATAGCCAAATATGTATTCCAATGTTTTTGAACAACCCTGTATTTGATCTGTCAGTTGATATACATATTATATAATGGAAAAATTTAGTTTAGCTAGAAAAAAGCTTAAAATTCTTTTTGAGCAATTTGCACTAATAAATGGAAAACATACTTGAAAACTTTTTTTCAGCCCTGTAGTTTACCTTGTACCTTTATTACACGTTAGTAAGAAGCTAAAATTAATTTTAAAATAAAACATTCTTAAAACAACTGAAATCACATTGTTATAAATTACCATTCATAGGTGCATACGATTTTCATAAAATTTGAAATGACTCGACATCTAATAATTATATATATTTTATGTTTCAAACTATTCGGTTGGGTAGTTTTTGAGTTGCTACATGCGAACAGAGGGACGGACGGACAGAGAGACGAATGCGCAACTCGGGAACCCGGGATTCTTTTCCCTTCAATTCAAAACAAAAGCGACTTTTCTAAGTATCCGGGATCGGAGGAGATAGCGTTACATACATACATACATACGGTCGGATTTTAATAGTGTAGATTCTTGGTTGTAAATTTTAATTTGCTGACAGATGATTTTCGCTTCTGTTGAAAAAGTTCATTAATGAAACGTCAATGTTTGAAAATATATTTTTAGTTTTAGAAAATTTATTTTAATTTTTATACCATCTGCACAAATTGAAACTTAATTCTTTTTTAACTTTAAAGAAAAAAATAGCTTCAAAAATACATTAATCAGTTTTATTTTCCCCTTTTTTCCGACAAAAAAAAGCCTTCCACTGCTAATTTTTAGTTTTTAATGAAGTTTTTTATCTGTATGTAACTTATAATTTAGTATTCGTAAAAAATATTTCTTATCCATTTTAAATATGACGTCATTATTTTTCTAACTCCATGAATTACTGCTATCCATGTCCCGTTTATTTTTAACGACTACTATAAAATACCTCTTTTATTTCAATTATGACGTCATAGTTTACCAAATAAATATTTTATTTAAAATATTTTTATTCCTTTTATTTTTAATTATGTCGCCATATTGACAAAAAAATTCATGTTAACGAAACAAATATCAGGGTTTAATATTTAACAAAAAATAGTATATTTATTTTTATTGCAAATACGACGTCATATTTATTTTTTTCTTTTAAATTTTCCTTAGTTTCAGTTTTCGCATGGAAATTGCTCAATTGAAAATTTATCGTCGCTGAAAAATTAATATTCGAAATTTTGATTTTCTTGGCAACGGAAAGAAAATTGATTAAATTTTATCTAAAAAATGCCGATTGGTTATGCATGAAAAATAATGAAATTCAGAATTATTAACGAAAATATTCGAATAAAATAAATAATACATAGCCTTTGTTCTTTTCTGGCTATAATTATCTATACGCAAAGATACAAAGTTGAAGTTATGCTATTGAAGCATTGAAGTTATGTTATTCAAACTTCCGTACACATTTTAAAATTTATAATATTATAAGAATAAGAATTAGGATAAATGGTTGCTTAGCGACTATTAAAAGAAATGAAGAAAACGAAATAAATACATTTGAAATAAATAAATCTCTAAAACAAATTAGCTTATATTATTGGAACACATTTATAAAAAATGGCCAAGATTTACAGCAATAATTTAAAAAATCTGACATATGCATAGATAAAATTTCAAAACAATATGAATAATTTAAGCCCCGTACTGGCAAATTTCAGTATCCATTTATCGTTGAATTCCATTAATCAAATGAGTCATTTTCTCTCAACAAATAAAAATTTGAAAATCGTTGGATTTGCCATAGAAAAACATTATTGCGCAAAATAAAATATTCTATATTTTACGAACGACTTAATAAAATATAACAAAAAACTATACAGCTAAATCCGAGTGCCTTACCAATATACACACTTAATTTCAAGTCTTTCGGATGTTTTTTGCGGTAATTATCGCGGAACAGACAGACTGACAAACTGACAGACAGACAGAAACCAAAAAATTTCGTGTCTCCACAGTAAGCCTTCACTGACGTTTCGGCAATAAGATGCAGGAGCACAGAAGTTCTTAAACTGTGAATTTTGTGATACAGCTGGTTAAAGAAACTTTAAATTTAGAATGAAAGTTAGAATATTTCAATGCTCGTTAAGAACAGATTCTAGAAAAAATGAAATTTTAAAATTTTAAATTAGTTGAAGAACGTTCTAAAATTTTTCTAGTATAATTAGGTCAAAGAAAATGAAATTAGGTATGGTAGTTCCCTTAAAAAAATATTCGCTAAAAATGGTTTTAAAAAAAAAAAGATTTATTTGGACCTGTTAATAGGGCAACAAGGTCAAAATTTTACATAGCTATTATATTTAGAACGAAAATTTTCAACAGTACAATTTTTTAATTAAAACAAAATTAAAATAGGTGCACGGAAAAAAGAGTTTTAAAATTCAATTTATGTAATGCTATTGGAACTAAAACTTGAAGTTTGGTAAAAGAATTCTTTGAAGATTGTAAATGATCGCAAAGAATGCTTTCTAAAGTATTCAGAATTTCAAGGGATCTAATAAGTGGAAAATTATCTAAATATGTTGTAAATCACGATTTATTGCGTTTGTTTCTATATAAGAATAAATAAATAAATAGATTTTATATCATTGGACTTATCGCATTAAGAAAAATTAATTTATACATTTTATTTTATAAGACTTATTGAAATATTCAAAATTCGCGAGTTTCAAAGTTAAAAAAAAAAAAGTGCTTTTTTAAAAACAGCTGCTAAATCGTTAGCTCCCTTATGACAAGCACTTGTTAGTCTTATAGGTTTTATTTAACTGATTCATTTATTTTTAATAACTCTTTTTGCTGGTAAAAATAAAATTATTAGTTATAATTTCATGTATTTAGTAATACATGAAGATGTACTTTAAAAAAGATTTCAGTGAGTACTGAAGGAGACTTAGGAGTCTTAAATTTTCGGAAAATCGAATTTTCGAAAAGACACACATGATATATTAAAGTATAATAACTTTTGAACACTTAAAAATAAAACGATGGCATTCTTAAAATGTTGTTGTTAAATATGGAATATTTCCAAAACGAAAACAATTTAATGATTTTCTTGAAATGCAAATTTGGGGCGTCACACGCGACATAGTTAAAAAAAATTTCTATATTTTTCTTAGAATTTTTAAATATAAATAAATTATACAAGACTTTTAAAATAAATCTAAATATATTTTTTCTTCTAGATATTGTATTTCTAAACTTTTATACAAGTATGATATGCATAAACACTTTTTACGAATAGTATAAGAACAAGAGACTCTCACGCATAATTAGAAACCAAAAATTTTTATTTGCATGCAAGAATTCTTTTACAATCATGGCCGTAGCTGCATTTTTCTGCTCGGCAAGTTGAAAGAACCCTATAAAAACTAGTTTTTCAGATTAAAATATCAGAAATATATGAAAATACATGAAATGAGAGAAAAAATACACTGAAAAACATTTGTGGTAACGTTACTCCATAAAATTGGTGGCAGCTACGTTTTACACTTCATTGAGTAATTTTTCACTTACATAATGGTGTAATAAAAACATGCATTACTGGTGTAACATTGCAATGTTACACCGATTATATCGGTTAAAATACTCCACCAAACTATGGAGTAACGTTACACAAATGTTTTACAGTGTAGGTATCTATTATTGATTTAAAAAAATGTGTTTTTGTAATTTATACTTTTAAGCTATAAAGAACAAAAATTACCAATTCTTTCCATTTCTCAACAATTTAGAGTCTACATGGGAATTAGAAAATAAAACAGCTACCATATATTATACCAGGGCATTTCAATGTCGTTGACGTACCAGAACAATGGAAATTACAATAAATAAATTAGAAAAAAATGCATTATCAGAAATTTCAATAGCAAAAAATGGAAATGTTTTCGAGGATTAATCCCACTTCCTAAAAAATAATTGCATATGAAGAATTTTTTTAAAAAACATTCCAGTTAGTGCTTTCAAAATTAACAAGCTTAAATCTGGAGCGAATATTCCTCAAATTAAATGCATACACAATCATGAGCAGCTCATAATGAATAAGATTTTGATTGGATGGAAAAGGAAATGCTTTACTTTGTTACTAGGATACAACTACAAATGTAATCTCCTGTATCCCGGTTACTAAAAGAGAGACAGTTTACTTGGGCAGAGAATTACGTAAGATGATTTTCAGGTTTTATTTGGAATAAAAATTACCTGTTCATTTTTCCATAATAAGAATATTTTTAAGATTGACATTTTTGTTTCGTTTATAGGTTTTCTAGAGAACATTTGGATATTGTAAACAAATTTCATTATGCATTTATTATTATTACTCAATAATCGATCAAATTAATATTAATATCTTTTAATGGACTTAAATGTTAATGAAATGGGAATGAGGGTGTAGAATAAGTCCTATTATAAGGGTAAGCATGGTAGCTCTAGAATGTAATTTAGGATATATACTTTTTTTATGAGCTTGCTATTGAAAAAATTTAAAGAATAGAATTTTCATAAAAGGTAAACATATTAAAAGATATTATTTAATTTTAAAATGATATTTATGATGTAGAGCCCGGTAACAATATTAAAAAGAATGTCAAACTGATTCCGAACATTAAAAATCATACCAATGATTTCCTTTGCACCGATGCTGTAGCGCATTGTCTCAGTAGAATTATCTTAATAAACATTTTAATACTTTAAAGTACTCATAATCTGTATATAACAACTATTTTATGGATGCAAATATCTTTTCAAAATAAAGGTTCTGTAAAATATAGCATCAGCTCAGTCAGTAGCTTTAATTTTAGATAAACAAAAACATTATATAGCTTATTTACCTTCAAAAAGGCAATTTTCATAATTTCATTTGGTATTGTAGATTAAGGGACGAAAAACAGGTACAGCGAAATAAGTTATCTTGGATATCTATTTTAAAAAATATGTGTGTAATATTTCATCTTATCCTGTAAAAATATTCTTTGGGATAATTATTATCTTATTAAACATGAAATACACATTTTTATGCTATGGATAATTATCTATGACAAAAAAAATTAAGAAATTTTTATGTTATGAATAATTATCTATAACATTAAAAATATAAATATGGTGCTTTAAATTTCTTTAAAGTAATTCATGTTTTTGAAATATACATATATAATTTTGAAATAAAAATTTACGATCCATTAGGGATCAAGGACGACAGATCCCAACCATGTTTTCCCCGACCTTGGATCCCAAGATTCTGTATTACATGAATCCGGGAGAAGAGACCAGCATAGTACGGGACTGTCGGTGTTTAATGCCCTTTTTAATCAAACTTGATACTCATTTTATTGATATTGAAATGATGAACGGTTGAGCAAATGTTGCCCAGCCGGGGGTTAAACTTTCGATCTGTAACTTGTCTGATAAGCGTGCTGACCATTACACTACTGTGCTCCGTTGGAATTTAAAAATAAACTAAAAAATGCTCACAAGCTATCAAAAAATATACAGGCAACTTTAATCTTATATTGATATAACATTGCTATTTTATCGTCTTTTTAAGAGGATAAAATTAAAGTCATTAGAATCAATGTAAGGGCACCAAGTATATTTGTTTCATCTGTACGCATTCAATGGATTTTTCACCATTATATGTATACTGATGACATAATGCTAAAACAACGCCGATTCGTCAATAAAATTAAATTGTACTTTATAAATAAATGTGTAAATACTGGTCCATGAAGTTTATAAAAAAAAACTTGAATGAATTTATTATGACATTAATTTGAATCTGTTTATGTATAAATGAAAAACTTTCTGAAATTAATAAGGAATCATTAGCTTGAATTAAGTAAAATTTGCAAAGAAACCTCCGTGCATTAATTTTACAGATTCAAGTTTATTGAATACAAATGTAAAAATTAAAAGCGGCAAATTTCGTAAAATTTCATGCAAAAATCTTTTATGTAATTTTTACACAACGACAGAAATTAAATCAAGTAAAACATTTAAAAAGCATAAAAAATAAAATAATGAAACTTGCTTGATCAATTCAGCTTTTAATTTCCAATTAACAAATCATTAACACCATATCAATTGTTAAATATTTTTTTTCAAAACGTTCATCGGCATGGCCATGTGCTGAAAGTAAAATACATTTTTTTGTAATCTTGACCTGGGGAATTTTTCATAAAAAAAGGTGTAATGCATTTCATTTTAAATAAGAAGTATATTGACGTGTTATGGTCACTAAGTACAGATGTAAAGATGAAAGCACATCAATATCAATTCAATGAAAGCAGATACAAAATCATGTGACTTGTATGTACGCAACCAGAGAAGATAAGTTAAATAAGTAATGAGAATTTAAGACAGGGAATTTTGGTTCAGTTTTTGGTCTGGACGTCTTTTACTTAGTTCGAAAAATGTAAATTCTTATTACTACAATCGGTATCACTGAGTAAAAATAATAAATATATGTCTACTTAACCATCGTTTATTATAGTCCCAATATTTTCGGTATATTTTTTGAGCTGTTTCAGCTAAAAGACAAATTGTTATTTGCTAAAAATTGTCTGACGGAACTGTGTCAGCTGGTTGTCGGTCCAGATATCTCAATTCGCAGATCGTTAATAATCTGGGCGAAATGTTATGGGTTTGACAGCAGGCGTAGAAACTTTTAAAATCATTGTAAAAAATGTCAGTTTATATAGATGAAAGCATTTAAGAACTGTCTTCACTCATCAATGTTAAGCATCCAGCAGACGATTTATCACGAAATTTTCGACAAGCGTTATGCCAACAAATTCCCTTAAATTGTACAAAAAAATATATTTATTATATATGTATTTGTAAATGCTCTTCTAACATGTATTTTATTTTTGTTACAAAATATATACTCCACATATAACAGTGTAACTAATGTCCGCTAAAACGTTTCTCATTTCTGTTTGCGTTAAACATTTAGAAAAGATAAAATGTTCAAAAAAACTTCAATCATTTAGTCTTTAATTACCATAAATGCAATCTATCAACACTCTATAAATCGTTAAAAAATCTTCGAAACACTTTTCATCAAGGACAATTGCCGGAAACTAAATGCCTTATTTGTAATCTCAGCTTCAATAGCTCATCATTAGAGAACTGATGTTTTTGACTATGAAATTCCATCCTCCATTCATTATTCTGCGTCTGGCATTCAGCTTTCACCATAAAAGAAAACAAAAGACTAGATTTTTCGACCTTACTTATATGGTGATGAGATAATCCCAAAACTACTTCATGTTTAAAGTTCAACTATATTTTATAAATAAATGTGTAAATACGGATTCATTTAAGGTGTTTAAAACTTAAGCAAACTAATTATGATATTAATCAGCATCTGAATTTTTGCATAAATAAAAACTTTAGGAAAATTGATGGGTTATCCTTAATTTGATTTTCCCTCAACTAATGGTGAGTTTTGTTCATTGAAACATTCTTTATTCGAAAAATCTTAGTATCGTTTATTCAGCGGAAATTTACAGAATTAAACGATATATACAGGGTGTCCCTAAACAAATGGTATATACGCTAGGGGGTGATAGAACACATCAAGACGAGTAATAGTAAATAGGAAACCAAGGGTCCCAAACGTTATCCAAAGCAGATATCCGCCATTAAAGTTTGGGGTCCAAAATTTCAAATACACATAAAAAACGGAAAAATTGGTCGATTTATTTGCGGTTTTCTCTAAAATTATTCTTTATGTTGGTATTTTCTTGAAAATAAATCATAAAGATAAATTTCGAAAAATGCCGATAGAGGGCGCTTTAGACTTTGAAGTAATGAAAAACTATTTTTTGCCGTGATTTTTTGCATCTCATTAAATGGTTTCGTAAGCTTAGACTTAAACTTAAATTTTGAGCTCAAAATCTGAATAGTTAGAAGCGGTTAAGTAGAACAAACTTAACTGTGTTCAGAGGGTTTAAATTTCAAATGATTATAAAAAGAGGAAAAATTGAGCGATTGATTTGCGATTTTCACTAAAACTATTCTTTATGTCGGTATTTTATTGAAAATGAATTATAAAGATAAATTTCAAAAAATGCCGATAGAGGGCGCTTTAAACTTTGGAGTAACGAATAACTACTTTTTACGTTATTTTTTGCATCTGATTAAATGTTTTCGTTAACTTAGACTTAAACTTAAATTTTGAGCTCAAAATCTGAATAGTTGGGAGTGGTTAAGTAGCACAAACTGAACTGTGTTCAGAGGGTTCAAATTTCAAATGATAATAAAAAACGGAAAAATTGGTCGATTCGTTTGCGGGTTAAAATAAAACTATTCTTTAAGTTAGTATCTTCTTGAAAATGAATTTTAAAGATAAATTTCAAAAAATTCCGTTAGAGGGCGCCTTAAACTACAGAGTAACCAACAACAAATTTTAACCGTTATTTTTTGTATCTAATTAAATGCTTTCCAAAACTTGTTAAATGTTTTCGAAATCTTAGATTTAAACTTAAATTTTGAATTCAAATTCTGAATCGTTGGGAGGGGTTAAGAAGTGCAAACTGAAGTGTGTTCAGGAGTTGAAATTTAACCCCCCCCCCCTCGAACACAGTTCACTTTTGCGCTACTTAAACACTCGCAACGACTCAGAATTTGATCTCAAAATTTAAATCTAAGAATTTGAAAGCATTTAATGAGATTAAAAAAATAACGGTTAAAAATAGTTGTACGCTACTCCAATGTCTAAGGCGCCCTCTATCGGCTTTTTGTGAAATTTATCTTTAAAATTTATTTTCAAGAAAACACTGAATTAAAGAGTAGTTTTAGCAAAAACCGCAAACGAATCGACTAATTTTTCCGTTTTTTTATAGTTTTCTGTTTCGTTTGAAATTTAAACCCTCTGAACACAGTTCAGTTTGTGCTACTTAATCACTCCCAACTATTCAGATTTGAGCTCAAAATTTAAGTTTAAATCTAAGCCTACGAAACCATTTAATGAGATGCAAAAAATAATGGCAAAAAATAGTATTAGGATGGATTATTTCGTTAATCCAAAGTCTAAAGTTCCCTCTATTGGCATTTTTTGAAATTTATCTTTATAATTCATTTTCAATAAAATACCGACATAAAGAATAGTTTTAGTGAAAACCGCAAATCAATCGACCAATTTTTCCGTTTTTTATAATCATTTGAAATTTAAACCCTCTGAACACAGTTAAGTTTGTGCTACTTAACCGCTTCCAACTATTCAGATTTTGAGCTCAAAATTTAAGTTTAAGTCTAAGCTTACGAAACCATTTAATGAGATGCAAAAAATCACGGCAAAAAATAGTTTTTCATTACTTCAAAGTCTAAAGCGCCTTCTATCGGCATTTTTCGAAATTTATTTTTATAATTTATTTTTAAGAAAATACCAACATAAAGAATAATTTTAGTAAAAACCGCAAATCAATCGACCAATTTTTCCGTTTTTTATGTGTATTTGAAATTTTGGACCCCAAACTTTAATGGCGGCTATCTCCTTTAGAAAACGTTTGGGACCCTTGGTTACCTATATACTATTATTCGTCTTGATGTGTTCTATCACCCCCTAGCGTATATACCATTTGTTTAGGGACACCCTGTATTTTATATTTTGAAGAATGAAAGTTGATTAAAAATTAATTGTAATTATTGAATAATTACAATTACCATGAATGCCATGAATAGTTACATTAAAGTTATTCCTCGCTGATTAATTTTTGAGTAACCGACACGATAATTTTGATTTATGATAAAATTAATGAGGCGTTTTACATTAAATTTCATCGAATTGAGGAAGGTTTTCGTTTAATGAAATTGATTATTTTCATTCGAAAAATCTCTTCACTGTCATCTCAACATAAATGCGCTAAGTTTTGAATAATTTTGCAATTTCCAGAAATGAATGTCGATTAAAATTTACTCTCATAAATTTAACAATTATAATCATTATGAAAGTCACGAATAATATATTTTTGTTATTCTTTGATTATTAAAACAGGTTTATTTATTTATTTTACGTTTATACTTTTTAAATAATTGCCTAGATCGATTCCTATGCATTAAACTGCATAAAACTTTAAGAGAATTAATTACGGTATTAATTTGCATCTGTCATAGTATTAATGATTAGTTTGAGGGCATAGAAGGGATTAATTGTGATTTACTAAAAATGACGGCGAGATTCGTTTAAGAAACTGCTTATGTTATTTACAAACAAATAGATTTGAAAGTTATTTTTTTTATGTATGCATTATCAAATCGAACTTTTATTCACTAATTCTGGTTAGACCGGAATGCGGCTGCAGAGACCATCAGCTCATCAAGTTGATGGTTGAAATTCCAGGATTAGGCAGAACTAGACTAGTAAAATGAACTGCAATTGATCTTTCAGGCTTCATCTTGGTAAAAAATAGCTGCAGACTTTTGAACTAATAGTGGTTTATCGTTAGATTTATATTTTTGTTATTCTGTATCCAAATGTATGAAAACTTAGAGGAATAGGAGCTGGAAAACACAACGCTAAATGCCACTATCGGTAGTGGTATATACAACGGTATCTACCAGGAAAATCGTGTTTATAAGATAATAAAATCCCTCAACATATGACTTGGCAGATTTGTTGCATTTTATTTTGTAAAACGAGTTTTAACTAATTTTAGAATTTCAGCAATCAACTCGATGAGGTGATGCTTGTGTAGCTGCCTTTCGTTCTAGAGGTATTTCTGACCGTTTGGGTATTAAAATTAAATGCAATAAATAATATTCCATTATTCTTGAAAGTTTTAAAAAACATTGCAGTTCGAAATTATAAGAGATTATATTATGGTATAATAAGCGGTTACGCACGAAAGATTATGGATCAGAAGTGCAATTCATGCCGCGAGCACGCGCTAAGATTATTTTGCAAGGAGTATGTCTTATCGACGAAGGGAATTTTAAAATAATTTAATTATTGCATTATTTTTGTGGTTCAAAACAAGTAAAATTAACGACTATATTTTCCTATCCTTCCAAAACATGGTTTTCATCGCAGAAATACACACTTGTGTTCAGTGTGATAAAATTTTGAAATATTCGTGAAAACTATCACATGACCTACTTCATCTGCTTTAGACCCTTCAGTGTTTAAAACTTGCCAATCAATCTTAACGCGAGCTACTCTGAAAAAATTGCTAGGCTTTTGATCACGTGATTATGCATTTTGTGCTTATGTTTTATTGGCTGTGCGTTGTTTCTTATTTAAAAATGATTTATCAATTGCTTTATATTTTTCGTGATAAATAGTTATGTTAATAAACCAAGATTGGAATATCAAACTATTACGTGATTTTTTTTTGTAATATACATTTATAATATACTGGATGGATTTCAATAGAATTTGCACTATTAGTTGGACATTTTTTCAGAGAATGTTTAAATATATATGTATTATACTTAATGATTGCATATTTTGATACCGTGTAGATGACAGACCAAAATACACCATAAAGCAAAAGAAACAAATGACATCCAAAATCATGTTATTATAAGCAAAATACTTGCTTTTAGGTTCAGTAGAATATTTATAAGCATTCTAATCATATTTTATTCATTACAAAACTAGAAAACAAACTCCATATATTTCATATTCTTAGAAAAATATATGTGCAGATATTTTTAGTTGAAATAATGTACATCTATTACATTTTGCTTTTTATAATATATCCCATGTTGATTTTAACACCATATAGTATAATTTTCCTTAATCTCGATAAAAACTCACTTTTAAGATACTCAAACAACACAAATAATAATAATAATAATAAATAAATGAATAAATAAGATAAAAAAGCAAAAAACAAAAAAATTATTTTATGCACAAACGGATATTTTCGCACAATACTTATTTTTTCATTTGCAACCCCCTGACGACCGCCGTAGAAAAGGGCAAAAATGTAATGTTGTTTTCTCTTTAATGTCTTTTAAATGTTAATAAAAGAGGAATTTTCAAGCATGGTATAACTTTTTTGTAACGTATGTGCTTATAAGCCTTGAAAGTATCAATCATAACTTAATTCCTTAAAACTGGACTATATTTTTAGAATTATATTAATTAAAATAAAGCTTCAATTACAATGAAACCTGCAGCCTAGTGAACGGACATATCCGGTCGCGGCAGTGGGAAGGCTAATATAAAAAAATTTCGAAATGATATTTTAAATATTAAAATGCGTACAAATGTAAAAATTTCATCGCGAAATATCTCTTTTTCTCGTATTTAAATGAGAATTTTCTTATTATAATATAAATACATGCGCTCCTGTATTATTAATATAAATATTTATTTAAAAAAACTTATTTCTTAATATAAAACAATCAATAAAATAAAAAAAAGAATCCTAAACACAATTTGGGAGCGCGGTGGATTCGAATTCATAACCCCTCGTCTTTAGTTCAAAGTTCTATTTATTCAGCAATCTAGTTCACTCTTACTTGCAAATAGATTATATTTATAATTAGCACCTTAATAAATCAAATCTATGATCTGTTTTTAGTCCGTTTCTGAACGCACACAATCGAGCACTGAATGCTTATTCCATCCAGGATAAAGACTCACTCTATGCGTATGTGTCATATGTATCTGGTTGTCATGGTTTCTGCGCGATCGTCATATTCAAAATGGCGACTGGACAGCAGAAAGCGTTTTGTGCACTAGTATTTCCAAAGTGTGACTCACTTATAACCATTCTGAGAGCACATAGGAAAGCATAGCAATACAATCCGATGAAGCATTCTGCACTGGTATCGACAGCTCAAAGAAACCGGTTGTTTGTGAAAAGACATAAGTTCCTCCAGAAGCAAGCATTACTGAAGAGACAATGAACCGAGTCAGAGAGAGTTTCATCCATACTGCCAAGAAATTGAACTGACAACGAATTGAAATTGAAAGACTGCATTCGCGACCATGGACGTCAATCTTGTATACTTTTGGTATATTTTCATATATAACTCATTCCTGTAATCCAATTATGTTCCGAAATAAACGCTACGGAAATCCGGTGATTCTTTTGTAATAACCCTGTATTATAATTTTTTCCCACAGATTTGATCTCATTTTCGCAATATTCGCAACGATAGACATATAAGCTATTTCATTTGAAATGTGCAACATCCCGTTCATAAGGAAATAATTATGACATTAAAAATATTGTCTAAATACAGCTTATTAGATAACACTTTACAATCATCCCATATTATTTAATTTCTTTCTTAGATCGTCGTCAAAGACAATTTCAGAAAGGTAAAGTAAATCTAATTAAAACAGGTTAAAAATTAGCGTTATCATCCATTATTTGAAGTTTTTATTTGATCACAACATACGTTTTTTGGATACATAAATATCTATGTTTAAATTTATATGACTAATGTTGATTCATTCTGGAAATAGAATGAATTCCGTATTATGAGCAAATCTTTTTGATATAGAGAACCTAAATATAATGTTTGCAACGAAAAGTTACTACATTGTGATCAGTTTTTCCCAATTTTCCTTTGTAAGGAGACTCTTTACCTTTTCAATAGTTTTTTATTAACGTAAAAAAATTTGGTTAAAATGGTGATCTTACTGTATTCCAATATTAAACTAAAAGTATATTTTGAAGAAAAAGAAACTGCATCTTTAATTAAATTCTTTAAGAATTTTTTATTTTTGACATTTTTTAAAAGATTTTTTAAAAGATTTTTTAAAGATTTTTTAAAGGACATTACACAAGACAGTGCATGAAATTTCAGGTAACGCTAATGTAACATTTAAAATATATTTTTACTGATAAATATAGTATAAAGCGATGAAATTCAACACATCTTCATTTACTTTTGTTTTAAAAAAAATTTAATTAGCGAACTATTGAACTATTTATTATATGTGCACCTTTATCATGTTTTTAACAAAATTTTGCGCTGATATGTATTAA
The DNA here is from genome assembly GCA_964019185.1 of Maratus speculifer. Taxonomy (NCBI): domain Eukaryota; kingdom Metazoa; phylum Arthropoda; class Arachnida; order Araneae; family Salticidae; genus Maratus; species Maratus speculifer. The sequence continues at coordinate 100,866,509 of OZ025289.1, read as the reverse complement.
CAAAATTTTAAATATCTCATTATATAATTACAGTGTGTGTAAAAATGAGATGTCAAATAACAATAAATAAATAAATTTTCAAGTATTATTAAAGAAAAAGAACCATCTAGTTTTTGACCATTTTTAAAGTAAACTTTCCCTTTAACACTTTGTTTCTCTATCGTTTCTTTGAATGAATTTAAATATTTAAGACATCTTATATTCTTGCTGAATATTCTTTTTTTCTGAATAGCTCAGGTAGTAATCAATGTGAGAAGGATAAATTCTTCTATTCTAAAAGAGCTAATTCAGACATTAGCCGCACAATTACAAACAACATATGAAGAAACATATAATATGCTTAATTAATTGCTTCTATTTTATCGAAAACTAAATTATACGCTAAGTGTTAGAAGTCAAATAAAAGTATAATCCTTTTCGTCATTTGGCACAAACTAAGTTGATAAGATTATCCGATACGTAAGATTAGATTAACAAGAATTATTCCTTTTCTATCTTCTCTGCACCAGTCTAAGTTTTCTTGAAGCATGGATGGTGAAGGAAATAAAATAGAATTAGTCTTTAGTCTTTATATGTTTTATAATGAATTAAGAAAAGCTTGTTTCATATATCGCCTTATATTTGCAAAGTCTGGAAGGTTCACTAATGTTTAGGGATGTTTAAGGAGTAATACAAACACATATATATTCTTTTAGAATTAATTTTTTTGTTTATTTATAACTGAGGTATCTGTGGGATGCTTTTGCACTGCAATATTTGAAAATATTTGAAATTATTTGTTTCTCATTATTTTTCAGTAATTGTATATTTTTTAATCAGACAACATGTTTAAAGGAAATAAGAGTGTATCTATATATAAAGGCCAAACGTATTTGTGCGTAACGCATACGTCATTTTGTCCATGGCAACACTTTCAAATTTTAAATGAATTTCGGTATTACAATTTTCGCTACTGAAAGTTTTAAAACTTCTTAATGTCCCACATTTTCACTTTTTACTTCATCGTGTAGGCTGTAGAGAAAAAATGTACTTTTAAATGAAATTTGTTTGAAAGCTGTATCGTAATTTGTTTTTGAAATATTAATTTTTTTTTATAAATATATATATAGGACAGTTGCACCATAAACTTTAACTAATAATAACACATTGCTCAGTGGTGCACAAAACAGGAATTTTAATATACATTAGTACATATTAAAATAAAATAAAATTTTCAACGTTTCGCGCCGTCTTCTGCGGGCGTCTTCAGGAAAATATGAAATGGAAGGACTACGTTTGCATCTTGTTCGAGAGATATTTCTACTAAATTAAAAATTAAATGAATTAAAATTTAAAAGAAATCTGAAAATTTTAATTCATTTAATTTTTAATTTAGTAGAAATATCTCTCGAACAAGATGCAAACGTAGTCCTTCCATTTCATATTTTCCTGAAGACGCCCGCAGAAGACGGCGCGAAACGTTGAAAATTTTATTTTATTTTAATATGTACTAATGTATATTAAAATTCCTGTTTTGTGCACCACTGAGCAATGTGTTATTATTAGTTAAAGTTTATGGTGCAACTGTCCTATATATATATTTATGAAATATACCAATGCTAGGTTAAATTATGGACTTTAATTTCATCTTTAAATGTTTCAAGGCAGAGAGATTGCGACTTGACCGAGAGATTTTGAACTTATCTTTTCTCCAGAAATGTAAGAAAGAAAAAGTTATTCCAAAGTTTATTTCTATCAAGGATAATGAAGTTTTCAAAAGATTTCCACAGAAGAAACTTAGTTTTGAGCTTCAATGCCTGAATCTATACATTAGAGATAAATTCGCATACGTCAACTTTTTATCAAATAAGGTTTTTCATCTTTATAGTGAATTTGTTGATAAAACCCCTGCTGATATTTTCGACCACAAAATGCATATAATATTCAGTTTGCTTCATATCCAACATACAGAGAAAACTAATATCCACACAAGGAAATTCAAACTACTTATGGACCGGAAGCTTCGTTCTTCGCCTCCTTCAACTGCTAAACGAGTTCCTTATATTAATTATTCAAGTAAAGTCTTTTCTAGTATTGAAGATAGTGCTCTTTCTCTTGGACCAAAATTTGTATTTGATAATAATAAAAACCGTAATAGTATTATTGCAGATTGTGAAAACATCATTCAAGTCATCCCGAAAAGTAATAGAGATGAAGAGCGGGCAGCAATGTACAGATTAGTAAGACAAATTTCATATAAGCAGAATAAAGAACAGAGCGTAATTTTTAGGACATTAAATAATTTAAAAAAGGACCCTAATATTATCATTATCAAAACAGACAAATCAAACAAAATAGCAGTTTTGGACAGATTAACTTACATTGATAAAATGAATGCGTGTATTGCTGATATGGATTGTGAACTTCTGAAGGAAGATTTAAACAAGAGAATTTTCCGTAAAGTTGAAGAGTTGGTTCGCACTGGAAAATGGCCAGATAGTATGAAATCACTTATTAAGGTCAATCATACTGATGTTACTCCGATGTTGACTGGGAGACTGAAAGATCATAAGCCAGGTTTACCACTGAGACCCATAGTTTCCCGCTGTGTTGCACCCACATACTTTTTAGAAAAGGCTTTCGTGATCTTCTTGAAATCGATACTTCCTGTTTCAGAATTTGCAATTTTATCTACAAGAGATTTTATCGATAAAGTTAAAGTCATTCCAGTTAATACAAACGCCATTATGGCTAGTTTAGACGTAGTTTCATTATATCCTTCCATCAATATGCACGAAGTCATAGAATACATTAATTTGATAATAGATAAAAATTCAAATATATCTCAAGATATCAAAACCTCCCATAAATCTGGCCTAAACCTAATAGTTTTCAGTAACATTTTCATTTTTAATAAGAATATTTACCGACAGCTGCATGGTGCGCCGATGGGGTCACCAGTATCCGGTTTGTTTGCTGAATTCGCATTAAGACCACTAGAACAAAAAATTTTTAATACGTTTAATTTAAAACCTGAATGTTGGTTCCGTTATGTTGATGATGTTTTCATCTTATGGAACCACAGTTTAGCTGATTTATATGTTTTTCTACAAGATGTCAATAAATTAAGCAATAGTATTAATTTCACCCTTGAAGTCGAAGAAAACGCCACCCTTTCATTTTTAGATGTTCAAATTAATAGATGCAATTCAAGTTTAAAATTTTCAGTTTATAGAAAACCAATAAAAGAAAATACAGTTATCCCATTTTCAGCCAACATGCCTTTCGAATACAAAATATCTGCTTTCAGGTCATTTATTAAAAGAGCTTTTATGATTTGTTCAGATGACACATTAAATAAAGAAATTGATTTTATACAGAAAATAGCTTTTGACCATGGTTTTCCAGCAAAATTTATAAATAAAATAGTTCAACAGTACAATACTCCTCCCACATCTGGCCAACGACAGAATAAACTTATAGTTTACAGAAAATTTCATTATATCCCTTACATATTTGAAAAAGTAAAAAAGATCGCACAAAAATATAACATAAAGCTTGTCGCCATTCCTCCTCCTTATCTCATTGACCTCGTTACAGATAAAATCGACAAAATTCCAATAGATCAAAAATCTGGTATTTATGAAATCCCCATCACTTTATCTAATAATCTTAAAAAAGTCTACATCGGCATGACAACGCGGAAACTTTTAACTAGAATTAAAGAACATCGTAGAGATATAGAACAATATAAACAGAATACTGCCCTTGCTCGCTTCTATTTGGCGAACAAGGGTTGCCATATTAATTTTGAGGAAGCCAAAATCATAGTTCCATGCAATAACCCAGTTCAAGGTAAAATAATAGAATCCATCGAAATCATAGCACGTGAAAATAAACCATGCAATGATAATTTATCCTACAATATACCAAAAATATGGCTCAACATCATAAAACCATAAAAATTTTAATTTTTACTCACGTGTAATTGGCAACATTTTTAAATTTTAATTCATTTAATTTTTAATTTAGTAGAAATATCTCTCGAACAAGATGCAAACGTAGTCCTTCCATTTCATATTTTCCTGAAGACGCCCGCAGAAGACGGCGCGAAACGTTGAAAATTTTATTTTATTTTAATATGTACTAATGTATATTAAAATTCCTGTTTTGTGCACCACTGAGCAATGTGTTATTATTAGTTATTAATTAATTTTTTTGTAGTTTTTAATACCTCTTTTCTAATTGAGGCAACAAGAGTACTTTATTTCTGTTTAAAGCAAAGGAAAAAATGGAAGAAATTGAGTGCTGTATCTTTATGTTGCCATTTTATCATTAAAAGGGAAAAAATAGAAATTTAAATATCTTCTGCTATAAAACCCAGTGATTTTGACTTCATTTACAAAATTTGATTCACACGTAAAATAATATCAACAGTTTAATATCTATTTCAACTAATAGCATTGAGACTTCAAGTTTTGAATAAAAACTATCAAATTAAATTGGCATTTTTTAAAAATGTGAATACAGGTGTGAAATGTACATTTGTAAATTTTGATATGGTAAAAATGATGCCGGGTTTAGATTTCACGGGGAAAAAAATTGTATGATTGAGTGAAAGTTGAATAAATTTTGCTTTTTATAATTTTGGAATACTAGCATAAGAACCTTAATTGATAACTTTATCATAATAACATATCTTTATTTTTTTACTGCTTACATATACGATTAAAGTTTAATTTTAACAATTTCTACAACTGCGTTTTATAGAAATAGTATTTTGTTTTAATTTGACGATAAATATCGCATGTTTAAGAGTTAGACGTACCAATATAAAATTCATTTTTTACTCTAACTAATTAATTTTGTAGGTTTATTATAAGTTAATGAAACAGTTCCTTCTTAAACATTTTCTTTCGTCAAAATTTGACGGGTTCTACCTTGTTTTTCTAAAAGCCCGTTCAAATCATAATACAGTATATTTATGTTGCTACATTTCGCCTATATCCATCGACAGAAAAAAGTATTTAAAGAATAATATTTTAAAATTTTAAATATTTAATAGGCAAAATAGAATGGTGGACATTCCAATAATAAATCTAGTTTTTTAAGACCATACAGATTCCAGCTTTTTAAGACCATACAAATTTCACATCTTTTTCACAACTGAGTAATACTGTATGCAAATTGATCCTGATGTACGTCATATGCTTTCAATCGCATGGTCTGTTTATTGTGCGATGTCAGTCGCACTTTTTGGCATATTTTCATGACAATAATGTACTTGTATTTCCTGATGCGTATATATATTGTGCTTCTTGATGCATATGCACCAATAATACATTTAATTTGTCTTATAAATATATTTTGTTTTGACGATGTGGTCGACTACATCTTGAAAATTGTGAAATTTTATTGTTAACGACTGCAGAATTTTATATAAAAATTTTCACAATCGCTATCTCAACTTTTCGAAGGTTTCTGCAATTCAAGGGTAAAAAAAAGTATAGAGATATTTGAATTTAAAGACTGTGTTTGCAGAAGAAGGTTTCCGTTATTCGAACTCAACAGTATTCATTATGGGCGTTTTACTGTGTAATATATGATATCTGATGAGATACAATGTTTAGCCCGACAATGTTTCTACTTCCATATTGCACTTAAGTAAAGACGCGTAATGAGTATTTAATTTTACTTTAAAATGTCATTTGCAGTATCGAATATACATATTAAAATTATGGCAAATAATAATTCTTTTACAGATTTGATATAAAATAAAATAAATAGAAAACACTCAAAGAACAAGTCGTTAACATTTATTATTACAGGTATTAGAAACTAAAAGAGACATTTTAGTAAAAATAAATTCCCATTGTGTGTCTTCACTTAAGTGCAATAAAAAATAGAAAAAAATCGTCGAGCTAAACTCTGTATCCCAGAAGATACCATATATTATACAGTAAAAGTCCATAATGGGCACTTCTGAGTACGAATAACGGGAAATTTATTTTGCAAATACAGTTTTTAATTTCCCATATCTCTATATTTGTTTGTCTTTACCCTTGAATGGCACAAAACTCCGAAAAGGAAATTTCACAGTCTCAAAACGTACATTATTTAGAGGTTTTATTTTTTTCTATGTATTATATTTTATGACAATATATATTTCATTAGATACTCGGAATACTGATACTCGATACTGATTCGAAATGAACCCATTTAAAAAATGAATACTTTTTGTGATTGTTATTTTGAATTCAATTTTCATTCTTCTTTGCCATATCGCAAATTCCTCTGTTTTAAAATTATCCTAACTTTTATTTCAACATTACTACAAAATTAAGCCCCCCCCCCATCTTTCCACGAAATACAATCAAAATAACGGTAATAATACTGACAATAATAAACACGCTCACAGCTTGACATTCTGAAAAGTAACAGACCTACATTATTCAAAATTAAGATATGCTAATGAATAGCTTTAACTGCGTACCAAGCAATCAATACTGCATTAACAGCAGCGAAGGATTGCCGTATAAATTAGGGCTTACGGCTATTCTGCCCTTTCATTATGAAATGCCTGCAGGAAATAAATGCGTTTCTCTTATCTTAGTTTTCGGAAATCATCGCATCAAACTGATGACTTGTCATAACTATAATTGTCTTTTTCGTCACATCTTGCATTTGCTTCATTTTTTAAATTACAAGAATAGATTAGGGATTATTTTGCTTTTTCGGAAAATATCAAGTGGAATCCTTAAATCATATTTCTTGTCATAGGGCCAAATTTTGAACACTTTCGATGGGACTTCTGTAAGCTAAGAATAATTATAGCATAAACAGGAATAATAAGAACATTAATGTTACTATCGACACAAGCAATGTTGCCAGTTATGGAAATATTTTTTTAGAAAACATCTATCGTAATTTCCTTTACTTTATTTAATAAAAGTTGTTACATGATTAAATAAAGGAAAGGTTTTTATCGAAAAAAGAGAGGTTTATTTGTTAAAAATCAAAGTTGCTTTGCATTATAACGATGGGACAGAAATATATTTTTGAAATACCGGTGGTATTAGAAACAGTTTTTTAAATCTTTGGTACACTTTCAAATTCAAGAATTTTCTTCACAAAAATATAGGAACGAAGGAAATATTTTAATAAATTTTTGATTGACTTAAACGTCATTTTTAATGAATGTTGAATTTTGAAATCGCTTTCGAAGGTAATCTATAATAATAAAAGTAAGTTTTTGTCTGTCTCTGAATATATCAGTACCAATTTCAGATATTCAGAGTTCTCGAGGTATCTCTATATCGACCTATCACTTTTGAAGTTTCACGCGTTTTTGATACACACTTTTGATGGATGAAATTTGATTCGGCAGTGCAAACACTGAAGGATGACGTAATCTCAACTTGAACTTCACGAAATATAGAGGAGAGTGTTGTACCTTTGGTCATTTTGCATAAATTAAATTTACATTACTTTACCTTTCTTAACTATTTAGATTAAATTCAAATTCTTTTTTTATCGTATTTAGTATAATGTGTTTTATCATCTTTATTTTTTCAAGGTTCTAGTTTTACTTTATTATTATTAATTTCATTTTTTAAAAAGTAATAATAACATTGTGGTAAACGGTAGAACAAAAAGTTGTACCTTTGTCCATAAGTGTTTGCACCTCTTACCAGGCAATCAATTTAACAAAAAACTGCATTAAAAAAATAAGTTTAAATTATAAGTTAAATTTAAGTCCAAGTTTAAGTTTGCAAGGCGTGTTTCCAATGCTTATACGGCTATGCTCTTTATTTATAACATTAATTAAGATATTACTGGTAAACAAAATCTTTTAACCAAACATATTTATTTATTCACCAAGCTCTTTTGGTTATTAAGAATGTCTAAACGTTAAATAAAACTTCCTTAATTTATGATTTTTATGTGAATTAATAGGGTACCTGTTATGAACAATCTTTCGTTGATGTACATCTTCTTTGTTATGCATATTTAATTATGCATTAATTATTTACTCCTCTTTTACTTTTAATAATTTAATTATTTTTTCTTAAATTATTTTACTTTTTTTCTTTATAGTTTGTTGTTTTATTCTATTATTTACTATATGGCAAGCATTCATTATAATTTTGATTGCAATATTATATTCGAGTTACTGTTTAAAAAATGTCAATTAAATAATAAACAAAAATCTGCAAAGTTCTGATTCCAAGCTGTACTGTTATGAAGAAGCCTATTGTGCCTATTTTTATTATTTATGAACAACTGAAGTAAAAAATATCTTTAACTAATATCAAGGTAGTTGTAGTAGTTAAGTAATGCTTAGAAAATCTTTTAAGAGTGTTGTATCTTTGATCTTGTCAAATCTTTGTTAAACCTTGTCAAATCTCTGACCATGATCAGTTGTTGTTTCCTTGACCTTGTAAAAGAAACAACAACTGATCATGGTTAGAGGTACAACACCTCGCTATTTCAAATTACAAGACATGCTATAGTTTTAGAGTTAAGATAATCATTTTCATAAGCCCATTCATATTTATAAAAGTGTATGGATATCATATTAAATTATTTCTATCAACAAAAATATAGCGCAAAAAATATTATCAGATAAAACATTAAGAAATAAATACTTACATTTTTATGATAGAAATGGGTATTAATATTCACAGGAATATTTTCTGACTTGTATAAACCACAGAAGGTTGTATAAGCCCTCTAGTGAAGGAACTATGCACTATATACAACTAAATTCATAAAAGCTTCTAGATGGTGCTTCAGCCGAAGTGGTCAGAGGTACAATACTTTCCCTTAATTGAAGTCTACTTGAAAATCAAAAGTATTGTGCCGATTATTCAAGTTTGTTTAAAGAAGTACAAGTTTCAGTAAAAGATTACGATCTTACCTGATTATTTTCTAACGCAAGCTACCGTAAAACATTTTAACCTTTTGCAAAGTATACTAAAATTTCAATTACCTACCACCAACTAACTCCAAGCCATTCTTACATATTTCTCAGTTTAGGTTCCCTTATAAAGACACCCCACGGAGGGCTCTCCCCTCCTAAGGATCTATATGCCTTGTACTGACAGTTGGCCGTCATATATACAACCAACCAACTAACTTACGTTTTTCAAAAAACCTTTTTATGGGGGGAGGGAATTCCCTAAAAGTATGTTTATTTTTTCTATATTCATTTTTTTTCTGTATGGATGTCACTGTCTTTGTAGATAAACTTACTAGATACTACTTCATTCAAATGAAAAACTCGTTCGCTAATACTACTCCTGTGGAAGAAATTCATTCGATTGTATTTTAATATTTTTAAATGATTTTATGCATCGGATAACTGAGATCGATCTGTATGCAATCTATTTTTTTTTTTCTTTACGCATATTTCTTATGAGGACGCATTTATTTTCGGAACCGATTTGGAAAGCGAAAGCACCCACACAAAAAATATCTCAAACCAAAATCGACAAAGTAAAAAACGCCCAGCGTTCAGATCAGTCTCAGCTAATGAATGAAAAAAAATCATCTTAAAATATTGAAATTCACTTGAGATATCTTTATAAATTTCTTTCAAAGGATTAGCATTAGTGAATGGCTCTTTATGTTTGACTGAAGCAGCCCCTTAATTTGTCACCGTATTGAAGGGTGATAGTTGACTTGTGGCTAAACTTAGTATAAACACCGTATAGGTAGTTCTCATTAGAGTGTAAACGTAATTTCGTCTTATTTAATTGAAAAAAAGTATTATTCCTATTAAAAAAGGACACAAATCTATTTCAAGAATTATTTGAAAGATTCCTAGGTTATAATCATGTAGTAAAAGTGAATGCTAATTTTATGTCGAAATGATAATGCAAAGTTAGTCTATAATAAATTGATAGAGAAAAGCAAGATGTGAGGCAACAATAAAACGGGTACGGCACAGAGCATTAGTTGTACTAAACATGTCTGAATTCGCGATAAATTAAAAGGCAGGCATGATTCGTGTGTCAAGAAAGACAATTTGGTAGAAATGCACCCCAAAAGTGTGAAATAATTTAAAATTCAAAGAGATATTTTTTATTTAAAAAATGTATTTAGATTTTTTTAATTTATGTTAGTATGAATTTCACCATTTTATTACAACTTAAAAAGTTACGATGTGAAAAATAAATATATATAAACAATAAAAAAGAAATATTATACATAATTGCTAGATTAAATAATTATGTTTTTATTCTTTTGGAAAGTTAAATTAATTACCTTCAAATATATTTTTTAACCGAACTGTGGTATAAAAATAAAGAACCTATTCCTAAATTATGTTATTGTAAATAATAGAAAAAAAGATTTTAGTACATGTAGAGTTTAGAAAGAAATCTTTTAATATGTTAAGAGTTTTTTGCTGTTTACAAATTAATATTTAAAGTACTATAAGGATTAATCCTGCATATTTTACAAGAAAATTAAATAAAAATTTATTGCACCTGGAAAATATTAGCACACATTTTTTTTTCTATACTACAGCATAAAAACAGATTCTTTATACACAATTCTTTTATCATATTTCATCTTTTGTATTTTAATTAAGAATTTGAAGCTTTATAAACCATCTAATCATGTCCATAAAATTACTTTAGTAAAAAAATTACAAAAAGATGATTAAAAATGCAGTGAAATCTTCTTACGTAAATAAAATATAATAAAATAATAAAATTAAAAATTACAAAAAATAATTTTTTTGAAAATTGAAAGTTTGAAATGAATGTAGTACCGGACAAGGATCTAGAGGTCTCGAAATTTAATAGCGGTAAGCTTATTTTTATGGAAGTGAAATTTATAAGGAGAAAAGAAAAATGCAAAGTTAACGAAGTTAAAGAAATTTTTTATATCTGTATTTTTATTCGATGTAAAAAGTAAGGGGATTAAGGAACCTAAACTTTAAAGTTTAGTTATGAATAACATGCGAAAATTCTTTTTCCATTTTGGCAAAAAAGGGTAATTTCTTCCGATAGAATAAAGTGATAAAAAAAAACTATCATTGTTAAAAATAGTAAATGATAAATAAACTAAATATAATATAATAAATAATAAATAATTTGGATAAATACAGGAATTTTGTTGCATTTGTCATTTTAATTCAATCAGTAATAAAAAGCACCCCTCACTGTAAAACAAAAAGGAAAATCATGCATGAGGTATAGATTAAGAAAAACTTTCCAACACATTCAGAATTCTGCACAAATCTTCATCTTTTTAGTAATGTTAAAGATGTTCTTCAAGTAAACAATTTGGAAAACATAAAACACATTTGAAAACCTAATTTTTATAATTGCCGTATACAGTCGGAAAAGATAAAATACATTAATTAAACAGCAATCCAAGTATATTTATGCTAGATAAAGTAGATACAGACAATCGACAGAATATTAAGCTATGTATATTTTTAAAGGAGAAAAATACTTCAAACAATAAAATACTAAAATGGAATTTCAAGTGCATTTCCCTGAATCTAATCATGCAGATCGACTCCTAAATTACGAACAATACCGAAATAACTCATCATCATTATTCTTCAGCTCCTTTTATATATTGAATGATATTTTTTATTTCTTTAATAATATTCTTAACCCATGTCATTTTTTACTTATGTAGGTCGTACATTTGATTAATGAATTTCTTTCAGCTCTCCTGAGAAAAAGAAGCTATCGTCTGTTAATAATTCATTGATTTTGTAAAATGGTGGGTCTGAAAATGGAGAAAGCTGCCACAGGCTTAGTAAAAAAGTTTGAATTTTGTCCTCCCTTTTTTTCATTCAGCTCTTCAGACTTCATTAATTTCGGGGATAAATCTGGGTTACAATTTGTAAAATATTTGAAATTGTATTTCTTCTTCTTCTTTTTCTAGTTCTTTTCAAACTATTTATTCTTTAAGAGAAAAGAACAGATAAATAAGCTTCTTTTAGCAGAATTTTTTTTTTTTTTTTTTTTTTTTTTTTTTTTTTGTGTGTGTGTGTGTGTGTTCAGGGAAATTTTTAGATTTCTTGGTGCAAGTCATGCTTTAATCATATTACTAACATCGAATTCTATCAAATATATGCATACGATTTTTTGATATTTTCATGTAGATAAGCAAGATATACTGTAGATAAATCTTGATAACTAAGACTTTTCAAGGTGTTTCAAAAGAATGTGTCTGATTTCAAATCGTAATATTTTATTCGTAAATTGTTAGAAAAAATCATATGATACAGTTTTACGCATGCATAATGTAACAGTCCAAGTTACAATGTATATGAAAACGTGAGTTTAAAAACAAGCCTTATCGAGAAAATCACTTTTAAGAAATTGCGAAAAATCTTTGACCCCACCCATTGGAATATATTGTAAATCAAGATTTTAAAATGACATGATTGCACTATAAAGCTAGCTTTTATTATTATTATTATTTTTAGATTGAAATGTTTTTTCTATGGAGGTTTACCAATAAAATGGATTGAATCATGCAAAATCTTGATCTCTTCAATTTTGAATACAGCCTTCTCATATCTTATGTTATTGTAAAATACTTGTAAATTGCCACATTAAAATATTACTTCAAAAAATGAAATGTTTAAAATTAACAAATAAATTTATTTTCTACTCACTTTTTCCATTAATGTTATATATTTACAAACAGGCTTCGCTCGCTACGCTGGACACTCCCTCCAAATGAACTGTTATAGAAACGAAATATTACGGTGAATGTATCTATGTTTTAAAGCAATATATATCTTTACATTGAATATATTTACGTATTGAAGAAAAATGATACAATGCATTGTGCTACTGTACTTTTTAGTGTTTCAGACAAAATACTGCAGACAATGAAATGTTAAATATTAATTTCAAGTGCAATTCCTCGAATTTAACCATTACAATTGTCTTTTAAATTACGAAAAATAGATAAATAAATCAGACATTATTATTCATCAGCTTCCTTTTTATATTGAATGATTTTTGTTTGTATTTCTTTCATAATATTCTTAACCCATGTCATTTTTTTACTTTTGTAGGTTGAACATCCTGATTAATGAATTTCTTTTCGAACTCATGTGAAAAAGAAGCCATGGTCTGTTAATAATTAATTAGTTTTGTAAATTGATGAGTCTGAAAATAGTAAATGCTACTACAATCTTAGTAAAAAAGTTTGAATCATCCTGATAGTCCCTTCTTTTTCTTTTTCACTCAGATCGTCAGGCTTCATTAATTTTGGTGATAAAACTGGGTTACAATTTATAAATATCTGAAAGCGTATTTTACTTCCTTTTTCTGTTTCGTTTTTCTTCTGATTGATTTTTTATTTAATAGAAATTTTAATATAATTGAGCTGCTTTTAGCTAGGCCTTTTTTTGTTTTTACTGTAATTTTTGGCCGTAAAAATTACAGTAAAATTAGATGTATTAAAAAATTTAGATCTAATTTTACTGCAATTTTCACGGCAAAAATTCCTGAAAAGATAGCTGGCAGCAGATATTGCAGCAGATATTGATTTTTTTTTTTTTTTTTACACTGTAATGATAAATTGCATCAGTTATGAGTTATGTTGACTATCTCCATGCAGATAAACAATATGTGCTCCTAAAAAGACTTTCAATTTATTGCAAAAGGATGTGCGTGATTTTAAATTATAATACTTGAAATTTTTGAGCAATAATATTTGAAAATATTCATGTAGATAAGTAAGTAGATAGTTGGAGTAATGTTATGTGAAAAGTTTCATGTAAGCAAGATGCGTGCATGAAGATAAGCAACTTGAATAACATATAAATATTTATAACCAGTTAAAATGTAGTCAGATAAGTACATAGGCATATCGATAAGCAAGTAGATAAATGTGAATAATAATATATGAAAAGCTTCATGTTGATAAGAAGATATGCCTTTATAAGATTTTCCAAGGTGTTAAAAAAATCTGAGTGATTTCAAATAATAATATTGGAAAAGTTTGTGTCAAACTGATCGCTCTCTTTTATTTTCCTGCAAGCTCTTCAGACTTCGTCGATTTCATGATAAAACTGGGTTACAGTTTATAAAATACTTGAAAAAGTATTTCTTCTTTTTTTTCATTCTTTTCAAAACGATTTTTTATTTACTTTATTATCATTATTATTATTATTTGCTGTTAAAGAGAAAAGGGAAGATAAATGAACTGTTTTTAGCAAGAATTTACTGTTCTTAGAGAATTTTTAGATTTCTTTGTGTAAGTCAGTCATGCTTTAATCTTATACTTACACTAAATTGTACAAATTGTAAGTATAAGATTTGTTGGCTATTTTTATGTGAATAAGCAATATGTGTCATACTAAGACTTTCTAAGATTTAAAAAAATATATGAATTATTTCAAGTCATAATATTTTATTCGAGTATTGTTAAAAAAAGAAATATGATTCAATTTTATACATGTACAACGTAGCAAACAAAGTGGCAAAGGATAGCTTGTCTTGTTTAAGATTGTAAATTATAATACAAAAAAATATTTGTTAAAAAATGAAACCTTAGATGGGTCTTAATAAATTTATGTTTTTGTTCATATTTTCCATCAATAATATGAATAAATATCAACGAAACAGGTTTTTAAGGCTGAGACAAAGTTTCTGCGATCTTATTATCTTCAGCCGATAACGAAAACGTAAACGAAAGTCCAAAATATTTTTTTGAGTAATTAATACTTACGTAAATATACATAGCTATTAATTTATTATACGTTTTAGAAATTCATAATTAATTATTATTTACATGTATTTATTAACTGTGCATAATTGTTTATTAATTAAAAACGTTCCGTTTAGGATGCCTGTTTCATAGAACTAAACCTTTTTATAACTTAATTAATTCGTCAATGACACAGGAATATTTTCTAACTATATAAGTTTCATTTTATGTAAAAATGTTGTAATTTTAGGTATACACACATCGATTTATCTTTTTGGATAATGGTTACTTTAATAATCCTTAATGATTTTTGTAAATCATCATCTGTTGCACTACAATTTTTTTCAAAGAGTATGTGATATATTTTTGCTGTTCCAAAGAAAAAAAATTCTATTACAATTAAATCTGAAGCTGTGAACACGTGATAAAATTTAGCGTTTTTTGTGTAGCACGTGAAAAAATTTAGTTTCATATATGAATTGCTTAATTTACCATCTGAACTTAAGTCTGAAGTCAGCAATGACTGATAATTATAACACAATGGACTTCCTAGCAATAAATAATTCATTTGAGTCGATACAGGTCCAATTCATAAGTAATGTTGAAAATTTTTCGAAAGAAGAAATTTTTGGAATACAGGTATTTTTAGTCCGGCGAATTTTCAGCAGCACTTTTATCGAAAATTAATTTTCACAAAACTCAGATTTTGAACTGGAAACTAAAATGAAACTGAAGTTTAGGTCTATATCTAATTGTATACTTATGAAATCTGATAGTTTAACCAACATTCGACTGTTAATGCCTCTAAATTTTTCCAAAAGAATCTTGATATAAAATATTACTGTTATTTTTTCCTTGTCATTTTACCCTTTCTCTGGTAAAGTATTTGTATTCGTAAAATGAGGAAATAGTTTAATGAAAGCAAAGTTTAAAATTAAGTTTATCTGAAAATAAATTAAAGCATTTCCTTCCGTACCTAATAAAAAGAAATTTTTGCTGCTGGTGATTTTAGGAATTAAAATTAAGTGATGCAAAATTTCATCATAGTCCTTCAAGGAATCTAGCCTATAGCCAGTGCTTAAAAGAATCACAACAAAACATAAGCAATTTAAGAAATTAAAAGTTAGCTGACACCCTAGATACATGACAATTACTGAAACACATATGAAAATCGTAACTATGAATTCCCCCCCCCCCAAAAAAAAACACTTTGTAGTCCGACCTGATATAAAAGCATGTGTTTTAATTTTTAAAACTACTTAGCAGTTATTAAAAAAGGAAAAGCAATGCTGAAATTCAAATTTAAAAAAAAATCACAAAACTATTGTTTTGGAGTTTTCAAAAAAGTTATAACACATAGTAAATATTTTAAAGAATAGTGAGCATCAAATATAGGGCGGGGGGATATTTTTTTAGGGGGAGCGGTCAAATATTTAAAATTGTAATGTTTTCTACTATTTCAAATGCGGAATTTTCACTAAGCCCAGGGATAAATATTACTTATTTAATATAAAACTTTCGGATAGATTACAACACTAATATAGATTTTAAAAAGTAGGGGACCTTCAATTATGGGTAGGGGAGGCAATAGTTATTATCGGAAAAACGTGATCAAATATTTAAAATCGTACCGTTTTAGATGTAGATTTTTCAGAGCCCAGAGACAAATACTTATTTAATATAAAATTTAAAAGTACTTACCCCTATTTTCGAATAATAATTTCATTAAATAACTTTCGTAAGTCCAGAAACAGTTTTGTTGAGTTCGCCCCCTGGTGGTGAAATGTGAAATAAAAAAATTCCAGAAACCCCCCCCCCCTTTTTTTCCTGCCATGCATGCATAGCACTTCTGCTAAACGGTACTGTAGGCAGCGGGGATTTGGTACGAGATTGGGTCTTTTTATGACATTTTGCAATACAAATTTCAGGTTTGTTTTAGAATATAATTACAGGCCAGGGTAACGCCGGGCAGCTCAGCTAGTATTGTATATAATCGCATACATACATATATATTCACATATATGCACATGTATATATACATGTATATAGACATATATATATGTACATACAACACTGTTGATATCTATTCTAAAATAAATATCTTCCTGTCCAACAAAATTGTTTTACAGAGAAACATGATAAATTAATGGCATTTATAGCTTTAACATAAAAATTAAATTTAATTTGTTACTTATGGAGATATGAGAATTAACGGAATTCTTGACTGATATTCCGGTTTAAGAAAACTAAGTCAATAGTCTACAAAAATGATTTTAAAAATCAATGGCAACAAAACAAATTTTATTTTTATAAAAACTCCTTTTAATATTGAAATCATATTGATTCCTCAAGTTTCTGGAGATAAAGAACGGTGTGTCAAACTGTATCAAATAGTAAGATGTTGTATATTTTCATTTGAGGTTTTACTATAAGTTCACATATTCAGAAACATATTTCATCTTTTAGAGTATAGGTCACACTCTGATTAATGAATTTCTTTTGCCAGCTTCCAGAAGCTATCATCTGTTACTAATTCATTGAATTTGTAAAATGATGGGTCGGAGAAATGTGAATGCTTCGACAAGCTTAGTAAAAATTTTTGACGCAAACTGATCGCTTTCTTTTCTGTTTCTGACAACTTTGCGGACTTCATTAATTTTGGTGATAAAAATAGGTTACAATTTATAAAATATTTGAGAGCCTATGTCTTCCTTTTTTTAAACAATCTTTTCAAATCTTTTTTTTTTGAATGAAGTTGGAAGATAAATGAATTTTGTTTAGCTGAGTTTTTGTGCTCACGGAGAAATTTTTAGATTTGTTTGTGCGATTCAGTTACACTTTAATCTTATTACTAACATTAAATTATAAGTAATAAATTGTAAATATATATTACGTTGAGTATTTCTATGGAGATACGAAATATTTTTTTATTAACAACTTTTGCTACTTATCAGTTTATTAATTATTTGCCTATCTGCGAAGTCGAGTATTTTTTAGATATTTGATGACTGAAACTGTGTGATTAAATAAATTGAAGATTTCTAATGAATATAATTGTACAAGACTTGGTAGTTACGCATTTAATTCACAGAAACATCTCGGATTACACTGCACGCATTTCCATCGCAAGTGTTTAGGATTGCACAGAGTGTTTTAAAATACAATGAATATTTTAAATCTAGAATGAACGTTAAAAAATTATCAAAAGAAAAAATAATAATAAAAAATTAAAATTTCACACATATGTAATGCAACATTCTAAGTAACAATGATTATCTTAAATTTAACTCACAAAGGTTGAATATGACCATACTTCGTTATTATACAGACATTAGTTTTTTTTGTATGTTTACATATTACGATGTTTAAATTTACTTTCATTGAGAATCTGAAAGTTATACATTTGGTGGAATAACAATGATAGTTATAATTAGTTATAGTTATTCACTGATCTTATTTTTACAAATATCAACTTTCATCATCATTACGCCTTTGTGTTAATATTGAAATGCGTTTTATCATGTTTTATACCTACTTATTTTTAAATATGTTATTGCCTTGATCCTATACTGCCAAATGATTGTATGCCTCTCAAGCTCACATACGATTCTCAGCTCTAAAATCGCGAACTGTGCTCTATCGTAGTTTTTCTCTTGATCCTTTAAATTTCAAATTATAGAGACGACTTCTTCTCTAAGGTATGCATAAATTGGAAGAACGATAAACGCAGGGAACGAAAAACTTAGACGAGAAAACTGATGAAACGAATCTGATTTGTTATGTGCAGAATAACAAAGTCATAACATTTTGAGTGAATTTTACCATAAAAAGTGTTACCTAAATTAGTACAATTACAGTGCACATGTGTGAAATTATATCTTTTTCGATAAATTACAAATAAAATACAATAAGTTGAAAGGATTAAAATAAGTGAATGCCTTATATGTGGCTGGAGAGACGTTATTACGGCCTTTTTTAATTCACTACTTCGACTATTCAATGAAACTGCATGGCATTATGTAAATTATTGTCTTTAATTTTTCCGAAAACAACAACAAAAAATGTTATTAGTTGCCATATCGAGAATTAGACAGGACATATCGTTCGATATTAATACAAATTTAATCCTCAACAGCTTTGGGATTCAAGAACCAAAATCTAATCCCAAATTTACCTTTTTACATGAAACAGGGAATAGATTGCCAGAAAACATGCAACAAAATATCCCTCTCTCATTAAAGTCATTTTTTCTATTTTGCAAAGCTATTTTTTTTTATCTTGCTAAGTCTCCTACAGTGTAAAAGTTCCCAAATATAACCAGTACCAAAATAATACACAATTGCAACAAAACTAGTAATGTTTCTTGGCTGTTTAAAAATAGTAAAAAGATAATATTTTATTTTAATTATCACTGAGATTTTCGTAAATCAAATCAGAGCCTTCATTTATTCTGACAATAAGCATTAAATGGAAGATGGAGAAAAGTTGCAAACGATCCTATTAGAAAGCCGTTGCTTTTGCTGCATATTTACGCAAGAATAGATGAGGACTGTGCACATATTTCCTGCAATCAACTATAATGAAGTCACCCAGACGTTTATTTCTGATGCCCAGTCATTATTTATCATATGCCCAGTCATTATTTATCATATGCCCAGTCATTATTTATCATTAAAAAGGAAGATTTCTTTCATAAAAGTATATTTACTTTGAGTGTGTTGACACACAATTTTTAAAAATAAACAGAAATAGGTTTGATTTTTAAAAAAAAAACTTTAAATTTGTCAAAGCATCCATTTTTTCAAGTGAAATGTAAATTAAGAAACCAAAAAACTAAAGTAATTTTTAGTTTTATTATTAATAATGTCCAACAGTTATTTATTATGAAAATATATATGATAATCACTTATTATGAAACAAATAAAGCTAAAAAGTGTTATAAAAATGATAAAGTACTTTTATTTAGATCTTATTATCTTATGATCTTATTATACGTTAATTTGTCTGTGAAGATTTTTTTTACCGACCCTTATCTGGGAATAAATAGAGATATTTTTATTCACAGGGAATATTTACAATAATATAGTGTCCCTTGAGTTTCCTAAAATTTGGAAAAAAATGCTATGCAGGTTTACTAACAATAATAGAAATTAATTCATGCTCGCAAACATCCAATTTCATTGTATTTTTATGTTTTGAGAGATTTCCATTACGCATGAACTCTGATTACATTACTTAAAAAGTCCTCGTTTGTAATAATTTTGCGAAAATATTTCTATCAAAAAGCTTTTTGAAAATGTATTTTATACGCTGTTAAAGATATTTTATCACTTTTATAACATTTTTTAACTTAAACTATGTATTATTTAAGTTTTAATAGAAACAAAATAGTTCTAGTTTTTTTTAAAATTATTTTCTTGCTATTAAAAGCTATTGTAAAATATGCTTTTAATTTATTTACTAGCCGTATCTTCTGTAAAACAAAATTAGAGCGTCTTTTCCGAAAATATATAAGATAAAAGAAAAATTACAGATGATCCGATTAGAAAGACATTGATTTTGCGGATAACTTTTACAGCATTTTTCAGCTTAATATATATATTATTTAAGCTTTAAAAGAAGTTATTTTTTATAGTTTCCTTGCATTTAAAAACTAATGTGGGATTAAAGAATAAAGTATCCATCAATAAAATATAATAAACTCAATGATTTAATTAACGTGATATCCAAAATGGGACTCGTGTGATGATGCGTGGAAAGAAGGAGGTGTTCTATAGATTTCAGCGATGGCGAGTTTGATGGATTTTTAATCCAAAGCTGAAAGAAGCTTATTTATACTGAATATTATTCAATTCTACTGTTATTTTTGAATGCTACGTATATATTTTATGTCTACTAAACATTTTTATCTTATCAAGAATATTAGCTTTTCTTAAATCATAAGTTAATCACTTAATATCCCACACTAATATAAAACATTCCTTTAACTTATTTGCAATCAGTATCTTCTGAAATTCAAAATTAGAGCATCTATTCCGAAAATATGCATTAAGAAGAAAATAAGAAACAAAATTGCAAATAATCCTATTAGGAAGAGAATACTTTTGTGGATCACTTTTATAGCATTTTCTAACTTAAGATTTATATTATTTAGGCTTTAATAGAACAGAAATAGTACTAATTTTTTATAGTTTCCTTACTTCTAAACACTAATATAAAACATTCTTTGAACTTATTTGCAAAAGATATCTTCAGACAGTCGAAATGTAGAACATCTATTCCGAAAATATGCATTAAGAAGAAGATAATAGAAAAATTTCAAATGATCCCATTAGAAAGACGTTGCTTTTGCGGCAGTAATTTACGGGAGATGAGATAACAACAGCTCCCATAATTTCCTGCAATCAACCATAATGAAGTCATCAAGACGTTTAATTTTTGATTTACTAGACTGATCCTCACCGTCCCTAATTTAATCCTGATTCTGAGAGACTGCCATTCTTTACTTTTCCTTAAATAGGCGGCTTCTTTGATAAAAGCGAGTATTTTTCTCGAATTATATTGATGCTAAATTTCTACAAATCAAGAGAATTTCACTGTGTATGGTTGGAATATTAGATTTTGGAAACAAGGTTAAAGGAAATATGTTTAGTTTTTCTTGAAAATAAAAGCAATAGCTAAATAGAAATGTAAAAGAAGAAAAATTTTCAAGTACAAATTTAAAAGACATTACCCGTCTTTCTATCTACCGATGTATTTATCTACCTATTCATCTATCTATATATTTACACTGTAAAAAAAAGTCAGATGTTTCTGAATATATAAAAATGTACTGTAATCAAAAACGAAAATATACAGTAACCTCTTCTAACTCACCCAAGGTTTCGAAAAACGTTTTTTTACCTTTAAAAATCCCAAAAAACTATTTATTTTAGAAATTTAAATAAAAATTTATAAAAATTAATTTTTATTAGCTGCCTGTCCTTTTCCGAAACGTTTCTAAGTAGCTTTTACAGTACAAAATATCACTTTTTTGGATTCTATCAATTCTCAAGTTAACATTTTCAGCTGCCTAACTGATTTTTTCATGCAATTGTAGCAAAACAATGTTAATTTTTATATTAATGTTAATACTGTTAAATTTGTATATTTATCTATTAAACATGTTTTCTGAATATCAAAATATTTTCGTATGAATTGGTAGCATCCGAAAAAATGATATTTTGATTTGAGAAAAGTGATTATTGTACTGTAAAAGCTACTTAGAAACGTTTCCGAAAAGAACGGGCAGCTAATAAAAATTAATTTTTATAATTTTTTATTGAAATTTCTAAAATAAATAGTTTTTTGGGATTTTTAAAGGTAAAGGAACGGTTTTCGAAACCTGAGGTGAGTTAGAAGAGATTATTGTATATTTTAGTTTTTGATTACCGTACATTTTTATATATTCAGAAACATCTGACATTTTTTACAGTCTATATACATTTGTATTTCAATATACAGTTGTGTAACACATATTGAATAGAAGTGTTATTCTTCTTTTATCTATTTTTTTATTTAACTACAAAATGTAATTAGAAATCGTGTTTTGCTTTGTAAATAAAACCCCACTCTTCTAAGATCAAATTATTATTCAACACTGTTGCTCTCAAAAGCGATTTTAATTGTAATTGTTTATTTCTTTAAAAACATACCTATGTCATAAGCTTTTTTTTATGTCGGTCAGAATCCTCAAGAAGATGCATGATTATACACTGTTAAAAATAATGGTGACAAACCAGTTGCATTTGACGCCCAGGGGGGAAAAGGAGTTACCAATTGACACCCGCGGGCTTGAAAATGTGTTTGGGGTGCCATTTGATCCCGCAATGTTTGATTCACGCTAATTAGGGTGCTGCGCAATGCATACCGTTGTAAAGTTTTCACCCCTTAGTCATGTGTGCCTTCCTTTTCAACTCGCCGTCACTGATGGATCAAAAACGCAATTTCTCCCTTCGAAGACTAACACTGATCGTTCCATATTTCAATTTCGTTTAGAACTTCGGATGGCTAACTTTTGGCGAGCTTTTTATATAAAGCAACCTTTGAGTTTCAAGACATTTGAACATTTCAAGTAGACTTTGAAGGTGAGCTCGACGGCCGAGTGGTTAGAGCGCTGAGCTTGCAATCAGACGTTGTGGGTTCGAATCCTTCATGGGCCAAAGTCGTTTTCATAATTTCTTTTTATTATTTGACACTCTGGATTATGAGTGCCAACTTTTTACCCTAATTAAAGGTGCCATTCTGGTTCCCGTAGGGGTGTCACCAGTAAGACAAGATTTTCAGCCCTATAAGGTGCAATGTGTCACCTGTAGTTTTAACAGTGTAGAAGTTTTTAAATTGTGAATTTCGTATTACAGTTGGATAAAGAAACTTTAAATTAGGAATGACAGATAGAATATTTCACTGTTCGTTAAGAACAGGTTCTAGAAAAAAAAATTGAGATTTCAAAATGGCAAATTAGCTAAAAAATTTCTGTGTTATAGTTAGGTTCAAAGAACTTGAAATCTGGTGTGGAATTTTCCTTAAGAAAATATTCGCTAAAAAAAAATTCTGAAAAAAAAATTAATTAAATTTTAAATGAATTAGAAATGTTCTAAAAGCATTCTAAATTAAAATTTATTTGGAACTGTTCGGGAAATAAAGTAATAAAATCGAAATTTTACATGGTTATTATGTTTAGAATGAAAATTTTCCAACAGTACAATTTTTTTAATAAATACGAAATTTATCAGATACACGAACAAACAATGTTCTAAAATGCAATTTCTCTAATGCTATTGGAACAAAAACTTCAAATTTGGCACAGTAGTTCCTTGAAGTTTGTAAGTGATCGCAAAGAACGCTTTCTAAAATATTCAAAATTTAACGGGATTTAATAAGTGGAAAGTGACCTAAATGTGTTATAAATCACGATTTACTGTGTTTGCTTCTTTTAAAACAAATAGATTTTATTTTATTAGAGTTGGTGAATTAAAAAAAAGGATATATTACAGATTTTATTTTATAAGTGGTATTGAAATATTCAAAATTTGAGATTTTCAAAATACAAGTTTTCAATATATATATATATACATGTATATTTATGAACACTTAAAAATGAAATGAATGGCTTTCTTAAAATGTTGTTGTTAAATATGGAATGTTTCCAAAATGAAAATAATGTTAAGTCATTTTTATTTCAAAATACCGATGTTGGGACGTTGCACTGTTAAAACTAATGGTGACACATTGCACCTTTTAAGGGTGAAACGCTTGTTTCACTGGTAACACCCCTAAAGAAGCAAAAATAGCACCTTTAATTAGAGTGAAAAGATGGCACCTTAATCCAGAGTGCCCAATTATAAAAAATTAAAAAATATACTAACCGACTTTCGGTCCTCGATGGATTCGAAGGCCGAAAGTCTTATTACAAGCTCAGCGCCCTACCCTCTCGGCCATCAAGCTCACCTTCAAAGTCTACCTGAAATGTTCATATGTCCTGAAATTCAAAGGTTGCTTTATATAAAAAACTCGCCAAAAGTTAGCCATCCGAAGTTCTAAAGAAAATTGGGATAGCATATAGCGGTGATAGTCATCGTAGGAAAAAATTGCTGTGTTGATCCACCAGTGACAGCGAGTTGAAGTGCAAGGATACACGTTACAGAGCATGAGCAAATGAATAACGGGTGAAAATCTGCAACGGTATGCATTGCGCGGCACCCTAATTAGCGTGAACCACCCAATGGCACCCCAAACACATTTTCAAGCCCGCTGGTGCCAAGTGATTTAACCTTTTCACCCCTGGGCGTCAAATGCAACCGGTTCGTCACCTTTATTTTTAACAGTGTGTACTTAACATAGTTAAAAAAAACTTTTAAAAAGTTTTCCTGGAATTTTCAAACATATATAAAGTATAAAAGACTTTGTAAAATAAATCTAGATGTATTTTTTTCTAGATATTGTATGGATAAACTTCTATACAAGTAAGATACAGTTTTGTTTTTAAAACATAAAAATGATATACATAAACACTTTTTACAAATAATTTAAGAACAAGACTCTCACGCATAATTGACGAAATTAGGAGCCAAAGAGTACATGTGACAAAAATCCGATTTGGAGTAAATGGAATTTAATGATAATTGACGTTAAATTTGACTTCAATAATAATTTATTAAATTGAAATAGGAAACTGCCTCTTGTTTCATTCTGGTCTTTGAAATCTTATTTCAATCAGTGTAAAAAATGTGAAGTAAAATTTTCTTTAAATTCATAATTAATTTTTTTCAATTTTGTTAGTTATACCCTTCGTCAACTGAGATCCTCAATGAGAAATAATTTTTTTTTTTGCTTGCTGGAATTCTTTTGCAATCATGCCCATGATTCCAATATTCGGCTCGACAAGTTTAAAGATCCCTATAAAAAATAATTTTTCACATCAACATCTGAAAATATATGTAATGAGTGAAAAAAACATGTATTTATTACTGCATTCAAAAATTGTGTTTATGTAATGTATACATTTTAAGCTATTAAGTCACAAAAATGATAAATTCTTTATATTTTTTAAAAATTTAGAGTGCTATAGAGGTCTGCACGGGCCGGAATTTCCAGGCCCGGCCCGTAGGAAAGTTATTTCGGCCCGGCCCGGCCCGTTGTAAAACTCAAAAGTTCGGCCCGGCCCGTTTAAATTTCTATATTTTAGGCCCGGCCCGGCCCGGCCCGTTTAAATTTTTATATTTTAGGCCCGGCCCGTACAAAAATGAGCGAAAACAGGCCCGGCCCGTTTTGGCCCGTTACAATTTCTACACTTTCTACAAAATTCAGATTTTTATATTATATAACTAAGATTCCTTTAAATAATACTGCATACATATCTATGGAATGATTTTACAGTATATTTTATAGCAAATACACATTAACAACATTAATGATTACTTAGATTTTGAGGCTTTCAACATTCGAATAAAGATTCATTAAAAAATTAATATGGCTTAGAATAAAAGAAAAAGGAAAGAAAGCTAAAAATATCGTTAATTTTGAAGCTGAAAGACGATTTATAAATGTATTTCTATATCATTTTATTATAGATTTCAAATCCAAATTCATTCTTAAATTCAAAGAAGCTCCTTTCTGATACATTTCTAAATTCATTTTTTTTTTTCTCAGAAACGCTTAAGATTAGCAGATATCTTTATTTAGAAACTATATAATCGAAAGGCGTTATCCATTTTCTGATACAAGCAATTTAAGAATACTGCAAACAAATAAAATACTGTCATAATTAACGTTTTGAATAGAATTTCCGGAAGCAATAGCAAGGGAAGGGAGAAAAACCTGCAATCATTTGAGAAACTATTATATCTCAACAAGGTTATACAAGTATTTTATTTACCAAAAATGAAAAACGCTATTCCATTCCAAATCCTTTCAATAGTTACGCTTATCACTTTTATACTTTTGCAATTTAAAATTAATCAGAAAATATGTCAAACTTTCGCATTATTCAGAAATTCATTTAAAAATCATTAAGAAGTATATATCCGAAGACTAAGCTAACATAAGTTCTTTATCGCTGTTAATAATTTTACAAATCACGTTTTCTGCCAATAATTAAGTCTAGTACCGGTCCGGCCAGTCTATATGTAGAAATATAATGCAAGCGTGATCTCGGACAGGCATGAGTCAGCTAAAAAAATATTAAAACGGATTACACATAATGTAATTCTCCGATGCCGATACACTGTGCATTTTTATATTGATGCTGTCAAACTAGTATGGCCACATTTATACTTATTCTCGTTAAAACCATTTTCGTTGAAAATAGCTCATATTTTATCGTTTCTGCTTAAATCTTCAGAACGGACCGGCAGGCCCGAAATTTTTTTTTTATCGGCCCGGCCCGTCTGGCCCATTTAATTTTTTGCCGGCCCGGCCCGGCCCGTTGAAAAACTATTCTAAATCTGCCGGGCCGGGTACGGACCACGGGCCAAGCCCGGGCCCGTGCAGACCTCTAGAGTGCTATATGGAAATTAGAAAATACAAAAAACTACCATATATTATATTAGAGAATTTAGTCAACGATGTAACAAAACAATGAAAATTACAATAAACAAATTAATAAAAAAATTGCATTATTATAAATTTAAATAAAAAATCG
Source organism: Maratus speculifer (assembly GCA_964019185.1). Lineage (NCBI taxonomy): Eukaryota > Metazoa > Arthropoda > Arachnida > Araneae > Salticidae > Maratus > Maratus speculifer. The sequence continues at coordinate 100,839,649 of OZ025289.1, read as the reverse complement.
TAAATGTTTTCGAGCATTAATTGCATTTCCTAAGAAATAATTTCACTACAAGGAAAAAAATCGAAACAATCCAGTTAGTGCTTTTAAAATTAACAAGCTTAAATCTGAAGGGAATATTTCCCAAATTACATTCATACACAACTAAGAGCAGCTCATAATGAATAAGATTTCGATTGGACGAAAAAGGAAATGCTTTACTTTGTTACTGGGATACACCTACGAATATAATCTCCTGTCTCCTGGATACTAAAAGAGAGACAGTTTACTTGGGTAGATAATTATGTAACATAATTGTTCAGTTTTTGCTTGAAATAAAAATTACCTCTTCATTTTTCCATAGTTAGAATATTTTTAAGATCGATATTTATGTTTCGTTTAAGGTTCATCTGGAAAACGTTTAGAAATTGTAAACAAATTTCATTATGAATTTTTTATTGTAACTCAGTTGTCGATTAGTATTAATATTAACATATTTTAAAGGTTTTATTGCTGATAAAATGTAAATGAGGATAAGGAATAAGTAATATTATCAAGGTTTGCATGGTAGCTCTAGAATATAATTTAGAAAAATGCTGTTTTTTTATGAGCTTCTTGTGAAAAAATTAAAGAATCAAATCTTCATAAAATATAAGCATATCTAAAGAAATTATTTAATTTTAAAATGATATTTATGATGTAAAGTCATGTAGCAAAATAAAAAAGAACGCCGAACTGACTCGCAACATTAAAAAATCATGAATGTTTTCCTTTGTATCACTGCTGTACCGCATTGTTTTAGTAGAATTATCTTTATAAGCATTCTTATACTTCGCAGTACACTTAATCTGTATATAACAACTATTTTATTATTGCAAGTATTTTTTCAAAACAAAGTTTGTGTAAGTAGCTTTCAATTTTGTGTATGTTAAAACATGATATAGCATTTTTCCCTGTCAAAAGGTAATTTTCGCAATTTCATTTAGTGTTGTAGATTAAGGGATAAAAAACAGGTAAAGTGAAATATATCATCTTGGACATTTTTATTTAGGAGTATATAATATTTCATCTGATTCCTGTAAAAATATTTTTGAGATAATTATTGTTTTATTACATATGAAAGATACATTTTTATGTAATAGATAATTATCTATGACAAAAAAAAATATTTTTTAAATTGGGACATATTTTGTTATGAATAATTATCCAGAACATTAAAAATTTAAGTAACTTAAATTTTTAATATCATGAGTAAATAGCGAGTAATTAAGGATTAATAAAGTAATTAAGTATTTTAAATCTCCTTTAAATTGTTCATATTTATAAAAAAAAAAAAAAATATTGAAATTTTGGCTTTATGATCTATTAGGGATCAGATACGACAGTGCCCAAGAATGTTTTCTTAACCTTTCTTCTTCTTTTTTGACCCCGAAGTGCTGAAAGGTTGAGTGAATGTTACTCGGCCAAATTCTCAATCTGTAGGTTGGATGATATGGAAATAAACTATGACATACTGACAAATACTGATTATCACATTACTTAGAATTTAAATTAAATTTAAACGAAATTTGAATGAATTTAATTGAAATTTAAAAGCAAAACTGAAAAACGCTAAATATGTAGGCAAGTTTAATGTGATATTGATATAATATTGCGATTTTATCATCATTACAGGAGGATAAAATTAAGGTTATCGGAAGTAATTTTGATATTCTTTCAGAAATCCGGAATTTTCAAAAATCTGGCATAATATCAGCATCGATAATGCTGGATGCTTGAGGTTATACTGTATATAAATTATTGCTGTATGTAAATATATTGCTGTATATAAGTTCTCATCTAACATGAATTATATTTCCGTTACAATATATACATCCCATATGTTACAGCGTAACTAATATTCGCTAAAACATATCACGCTTCTGTTTGGGAAAAAATAAAAAAGTTTAAAATTATCAAACGAACATCAATCATTTAGCCATTAATTATCAAAATTACATTCTATTAACACGGTATAAATCGTTAATAAATCTTTCAAAAGCTTTTATGCACGGACAATTGCAGGAAATTAAACGTCTTATTTATAATCTCAGCTTCAATAGCTTATCATTAGAGAACTGATATTTTTGATTAGGGAATTCCCTCTTCCATCCTTTATTCTGCATTTAGCTTTCAGTGTTATCAATAAACGAAAACAAAAGACTGAATTTTTCAATCTAACATTTTGGTGATGAGATAATCCGAAAGCCACATTATCTTTAAAGTTTAACTATACTTCATAAATAAATGTGTAGATACGGATTCATTTAAGTTGTATAAATGATTAAGCGAATTAATTACGATATTCATTTGCATATGTCTTTTGATTAATAAAAAGTTTCGGGAAATAGATGAGCAATCATTAGTTTGAATCTCCCTAAATTAATGGGGACTTTCATTTAATGAAAAATTTTTTATTCGAAAAATCTCAATATTGTTTATTCAGTAGAAATTTACAGAATAAAAAAAATATTTTATATTTTGCACAGGGTTGGAATAAAACCAGGTTTTTTTTAAAAAAAACAAAAAAACCGGTTTTTTTGGTTTAAACCAGGTTTTTGGGTTTAAACCGGGGTTTTTTAAAAACATCCTTTTTTAGTACATATACATGCATATTTATTAATAAAAATAGATATTGTTGGATTATATGTAGTATAAATTCATTTTAAAATAATTTATATTAAATAATTAGTGTGAATTATGTAGAAAATTGAAAAAAAAATCTTATTTTAATTTAAACAGTTATTAGTAAACAGCCTTATGTCCAAACAATAAACTACTCTACACAGTGAAACATTGAAACTTTGAAAAACTTTATAAACAACCTTTTGATTACTTATAATAAACATCTGATGTAGTTTGATGAATGTAAATATTATTTTCGATAATTTAAAAAAAAAATGAGATACTTTTTGGGGGTTTTGTTTTTTGAGAGACAATTTGAAATCAACATTTATAGTCATTAGATTTAGCAGATAACAAAGGGGGGAAAATTAGTTTGTTATTGTTAAAATACTATAACTAGCACCCAATTTTTGAATACTCTCTTATACAACTTCATATTTTGATTTTTAAAGATTATGTCCCCAAGAAAAAAAAATTTCTTTTATATTTTTACCAAAGTGTTAAAGATCATCAAGTTTTGTAGCTCCATACTCAAAAGCTTCATCATGTTATGATAGATTGCTTTAAACAATCTGCATTTTTTTAATGAAAATATTTTATACTAAATATTGAATTTTTTAAATCTATTTTATCTTTGATCAATTCACATGTTTTAAGATTTTTCCTTACAGCAATGGAATATGTTCACCAATGCATAGTGATTTTCATCCTATACATAAAAAAATAACCTAGGCCCACTATATCTAATACTTATTGCTGAAAAAAAGTGTTGAAAGTAGAAAATATTTATATACAATTTGTAAGTCTTAAATTATAAAGAAAAATGAGAAAATATCATTAGATATTTTGAAAAAAAAAAAAAAAAACCAATTGGTTTTTTTTGAGAAAAAAACCAATTGGTTTAAACCGTGCCAACCCTGATTTTGCAGCAGTTGACTGAAAGTAACCATATTCATTGAATAATAATAATTAACATTAAAGTCATGAATAATTACATAAAAGTGATTTCTTACTTATTAATTGTTGAGGTACTGGTTTTGATTAATTATAAAATTGGCCCGACATCTTAATTTAAATTTCAGTAAATTGACGAGGATTTTCGTTTAATGAAATCGATTATTTTTCATTTAACAAAATCTTTGTACCGTCATCTGAGCAGAAATGTGTTTTGAATAATTTTACATTTTCCAGTAATGTAAGCCGATCGAAAGTTACTATCACACATTGAGTAATTATAATTATTATTAAAGTGCTAATTAATATTTGTGTTGTTCTTGATTATTCATACAGATTTATTGATTTTATTTTTATTTTAATACTTTTTAAATATTTACTTAGATACTTATCTATTAAAATTTTATAAAAGTTTAAGTAAATTAATTACGACAATATTTTGCATCTGTCATAGTATTAATGAAAAGTTTCAGGACATTGAAAAGATTAAATTTATTTTAGTAAAAGTATCAGGAGTTTCGTTTAATAAAAATGCTTGAGTTACAAGTCGTGTTTTGAAAGTAATGGCCGTTTTTGTATGCACTATTAGGTGGCGCATGCACCGCAACGAGGTCTTGCGTTGTGTCCTGGTATTCTGTCGGAGCAACTGAGCTCAACTGCATCTGTGTAGATAACCTGTACGATCAGTCCTGTGTCTTTAAAATGTTCTAGATTATTGAATCACCCACTCCGTGCGAGGTACGGTCAGTGATACATTTTTTTTGTCAAAGATAGATCCAGAACAAAAGATGCGATATACTGACAGAGAAAATTTTGTTACTCCAAGACAATGCAAGGCATCACACCGTAGCTCAGACCCGAGCTTTATTGGTTTCCTTTAGCTAGGAAATTTTAGATCCCCCCCCCCTACAGCCTCGACTTTGGGCCAAGCAAAGTCCGCTACCTCAAACATCATCTCGGTGGCAACAAACTACAAGGATGACGAAGACATGAAAACGCTTATGACCTTTTGTTTATCCTTGCGGGCGGCCAGTTTCTATTAAGAACTTAAAATTTAGTTGTAAGGTATGCGGAGTGTTTCAGCAATTTTTTCAGCAATGTTGAGAAATAGAAAAATGTACTCCATTAAAACCTCAGTCACAAAATAACTCAAGTTGAGCCGAAATTCACTCATCTCTTCATTTGAAAGTGGGCTTCTTAAAAAGAGTTGAAACAATTCGAGTGAACGGGTTGTTTTTAAGGAATTTAAATCAAGATGAGTAAAACGCAATAGCTAACTATGTAGAATCTGAAACAAAATTGGTTTTTTGAAATTTTTCTTTCGATTGGTTTTTAAATTCAAACGGTTCTTATTTTAAAAAAACGCTTCGTATTTATGAAAAAATTGATTAGGACGTAAATGTTTTTTTTTCCTTTTCTTCTTTGCAATAAAAGCAGACTTTATTGAATAATACTTGTAGTGGATATTATCGCTACATATCTTTTCCGCTTCATAAATGCAATAATTATTTCCCTTTAATAAATTCTTAGTTTTATTTTAGATTCCCTTTTCACTAATAAACCCAGTAGGTTAAATTAATTCTACATTTAATAGTTAAGTTCTAACTTTCATACTCCCACTAATAGAAGTTAATCTTTTCATCTTTTGGAGCTCTCTGTAGAAAATTAATAATAGAACTTCCTTTCTCACAAATTTTCTGTTGTGTCAGTGAAAAACATATGCCCATAGATACCGCACTTATTAACAAAATAAAGAAAGCTCTGGGCTTAGTTCATCACAATCTTTTATCCGTTACATTTTTATTAACATCTGCCTTCCACACCCTATTTTCATTCTCACAATTAAAGCTTAAAACTAGAAATACTTTTATCTCTGTTTATCCTGACTGTGCTTTCTTTCTGTTCAATTGCGCATCTGGATAATAGTTGTGGTCAGCAAAACTCCAATTTAAGTAACGGCCTGCTTTGCCCTTGTCTATTTCCCAAGCTTACCTTTTCCTATACCCTATAAAATATTCGCAGATGTAAAAATAATCCTTGGGTTCCCAGACCGCAAATGTTTGCTGATACTGAAGGTGTGGTTTATCAGATATCGCCAAAATTCTTTGTATGAAAAACTTCTTATGCCTTTTGGCGATAAGGGCTATGACGCTGTGTCGTCACTCCACTGATTGCCATCATACCGACAACATGTAACTCTCTAGATCTCTGAGATTTACCTTCCCCTTAGGGGGAACTGCAGTCTGTTATCTCGGACTAAATAAATGTCTCGTCGTAAAATGTAACTCTCGCTTTTTTTCGGAGTTTTTTTTTGTGTGTGCTTCTTTTTGGTAAATCACCTGGGCCTATGAACCAACACCTTTACATGTAATTCTGGTGCATCAGGCCTTTGTTTTTTCTCCGGTCAAAAAAAAAAAAAAAAAAAAAAAAAAAAAAAAAAAAAACGCACACACACACAGAGAGTTTAAAAAAAATAACAATTAAAATCTTCGAGAGAAAATCTTCTATCAAGCACCCTCGGACATCAACGAGTCAGCACTGCTAAAAAAAAAACCTTTTTCCGAAATGCCAAGGCCGCCTGTGTGTCGTATTTCCCTCCCCGAAACCTGCTACAGTCTCTAGTATTCAATTATGTTTTCTCCTGCACTCAAGAAAGATTGCATATCTCCGTTTTCTCTCCCTGGTTCTTCAAAAAAAAACGCGTCGCACCAGTTGTTCGCTCTATTCAAGATTGCAAAGTGACACTTTCGTTTTCGAAGCGTCAGAAACTGACTGGGTCAAGTGTTTTTGCCCTTCGACTCCAGCCCTTTTCGTTAATCAGCTCTATCTTCATTTTACCCTGTGTGCCGCGACAAAAAAATTGATTTCCCTCGCAACGCCAGCTGATGTTTGTGTTATGTGTCGATGAGAAATAGTGTTCGGATTTCATCTTGTGTGTTTTTGGTGGATGCAACAAATGCAACAACCATACTCATCGGGTCTGTTGTGATGCCGCAACATAGAAGTGAAATAGGCAGATCGAATCAAAAGTGAAATATGCACAATCAATCAATATGGACTCGGTGGTGTTTTAGTGAGAAAATTGTGTCTGTGGAAGTGATTAGTTATGTCAGCGCTCCATGATAAAAGATTGTGTAGCACAAGATGTCTAAGATTTTCCATACAGCTTATTATTATAAAAAAAAAGAGAGAGAAAATTTATGCGTTACGGGTCGTCGAACCTGTACGCACCTTTTTTTTTAGCTTAAATCGTTGTCAACAACAAAATTACAGTGATAAAGTACTTTCGGTGCAAGTAGCGTGTCAACATTGGGATTTTGGTGCTTCTCTGGTGCTCTGATGGTTCAGTCACTGCGTCAAAAATTACCGACTTGCATAATTATAATATCTACAACAACAGTCTCGTTTAATGACAGTATTTACTGGTGCAATAAGGGGTCGTCGCACCCATTGTTGTACCGACAGTTTTTTTCTCTCTTTCGCAAGAATCTTTGCTAAAAAAAAGTGCTGTGACAAAAAAAAAAAAAAAAAAGAAAGAAAAATAATAATAATTACTCAACATAACATAGAAACACATTTTCTTAGTTCATACAGTTAATTCATAATGAAAATAGTTTGTGTTTTTTTTATCAGCTTGAACAGAGAAGATTTTTTTTTAAATTTAAATATAGTGCATTTTTGAAATTTTATGTGTATTAACGTAAACAAAATACATTTTAAATTTTAGTAGTTAATTTGAACTTTTGAAAGCATTCTTCTCTTTTCATGCTCACTTTTCAAAAGTATTATTATTTTCAATGCATGTTGCTTTAGTATTTATGTGTGGCATACTTAAATATCACAGTTTTTATTATTTTATGTGTTCGCGCATTAATTTTTCACTGACATTATTTGTCCTTAATTAATTGCTGTTTGAGATTTGGATTCTCGTTTTTACTAAATTTTTTTTTTTGCCATTAACTTTGCCAGTCCCTTCTTAAACAAGCCTTTTTAAAATTTTTGTTTCGATTTGTCATATTAAAAAAAAAAAAAAAAAAAAAAAAAAAGGGAATTTTGGCGTAAGTTTTTGAAGGGTTAATTACTTTAGTTGGAATGCAGTACATTTTTTTTTTTTTTTTTAAAAAAGGAAATTTTGTGTTTGCATGTTTTTTTTAAGAAAAAAAGAGGTATTATTTAGTGTCTGCATTTTCGTGTTTTGTTTTCTGTGCTCACAGATTGTTTACCACCCCCCCTCATTAAATGTGTCTAGATTCACTCGTAACTTGGCAGGGTTTACTCTCTGACTAATGCAAAATTTAATTTTTGGTTTGGACTTGCATTTTTTTTTTGTTATTTCCCCCAAATTATTAATTTTAATACTGTCGTTTGCAGTCAGATTTGTTTTGGTGCACCTAGTTTATTTATAAATCTTTCTTTTGATTTATATTACTGCATTTTCCTTTTGGTAAACATCTATGGCTGATATTGAGCTAAAACAAGCTTCAGCTACTTCCCAAACAATGTCAGAGAGATAATAAATTTGGGTCTGCTTTTGGACAATCACAAGTTTCAATATCCCCTTTACTTGAATTTTATGAGGAAAATTTAACAAAATTTTCAGACACAATTATCGCTGAAGCCACAGCATTTCAAAATCAAAACAACTCTGATGCACTTATCTCTAATTTTAAGGAACTCAAATTCACAATCCAATGGGATCTAAACATTTTGAAAGAGACCTTTCATGTACTCAAAGATGAATATGCTAAGGTAAAACATGAAAAAGAAAATTTATTTTTGGTAAATAACAAACTGCTGGAGCGTGTACGTGACTTGTCTCAAGAACAAAAAAAGTAAAACTAAACCTCACATATCAAATACTCAAAAAGATATCACTCCTTCGGTTAATACTCCTTGTTTAAAATCTGTTCAGAATATGTCCACACAGACAGATAACAACCTCATTATCAAATCTCCACACACTACAATACATGAAAGTTGCAATACAAATCCCTCTTTTTCTAGTAATCAACAGGTTAATGATTTATGTGACAGTAACAATTTTCATCCCAGTATTTTCAGTACCCCTAAGAAAGATAGTACCAATTTTATCCCTGTTGTAATCATGCGTTTGCCTGAAAATTTTAGCATACCTGACATTATTTTGGCTATTTCAAATCTAACTGATACTTCTTCGCCTCCCATTCAATTTCAAAGCAAAATAAAAAACAAAGCATTGTAATTTATTTAACTGGATGTTTCTAATGCCATCCCACTTTGCTGAAATTTTGCTTGTACATAAACATATCAGTATTCAGTCAACAAAGTTTACTCTTAAAAGGTACATAGATATAAAAAGATGTTTTACATGTCAAAGTCTATTTCATTTAAGTAAGTTCTGCCCTAATGACATAATATGCCCTGTCTGTGCTATGTCACATAAAGATCCTAATTGTGTAAACACACCAAAATGCATTAATTGCATGAGGTGCAATGAATCAAGTAATACCCATTTTGACATTCAACATACAGCTTTTTCTCATAACTGCCCAGCTGTCAAGAGATATATAAACATACAAAGACAATCGCTTCATACAACTGAGTCTATTTCAAATGAGAAATAATGTTTTTTTTCTTTAATGTAATTTTCCTGGTCACACATTACATACGAAAGGATGAATTCACTACGCTTTTTTTATGCATTCTTTATACATTTTGACAGATTTGTTTTTCATTTTTTATAAAACATTTAGTATTTTGTTCCCTCACATTTCCTGTTACACTTTAAATTTTAACAAATTGTCTACACATTAATCTTGTGTACAAAAGTATTGTATTTTTCTTTATTCGGCTATCAAGCGCGCAGATGGTTGAGTAATAGAAAGAAGGCAAGTAAGAGTGAAAATTTTGATGCGGGTCGTCAATTTTGTTTTTCATTTGGTTTTGGTTGTTTCGTGTTGGTGTACACAATCATTTTAAACATATTTACTCAATCAAGCACACTTTCTTCTCCCTTTAATGTTTTGTTTATGCAGTAACAGGAATGCAGTTAACACTAATAATATTTCAACTCTATTGTTACAGAGGCTACATTTTCCACATTTAATACAGTTTTCATGGTCCTATTTTTTTTTTTTTTTGGGGGGGGGGGTTCTCAATTAAATTTTAACTTTAACCCTTTAACATTCAGTGATCCCACGTTGGGATCACCAATCTTTACCGTTCCGCAAAGTGCTAATTTTCACACTAAATGCATCAAAATTCAGTTTAAAGATTACTTTTAACTATGTTTTTCAATACTAGATGGCAGCACTACACATATAATTTGATCTAAAGCTACTGTATATATTTTTTGAAAACCCACATTTTTGAATGAAATATTTCAGATTTTTTTGGGGTTATAAAAAAGTTCGTTTGCAAAAACAAAACAATGCTATTATATTGGCTATAGATCAATCTACTTAGACTATTTTAGTTTTAAATTTTTACTTTCATAGTTCTCGAATAAACAATGTTTGAATATGAGGTGCACCCGACCCGGGATCACTGAACGTTTGCGGACATGGGCAGTTTCATTACCGCTTCCCAGCATACGGTATCATATTTCACTTGCACGGCTGCGAGCACAGCTGTGTTTCCAAGTTTTGTTTTTGTCGGTGAGCTTAGGTCTTCTAAGGAATGTTTTTGCATGTGTGGGGAGGATTTGGGGAATGTCAAGGGGTGAAGAGAAGAAATTTTACCAGTTCACTCTTAGATATTCTCTGGAGTGGGTGTCTTATTTTTTCGTTACTTGAGTTTTCTCATAGTAAATTGCAATTAAATTTTTTTTTGTGCGAGATTTTTCTTAAAATGTCTGGAAAAGGGCTCAGCATTTCTGAAGCACTCAGAATTCTAAATGAATTGCCTGATGATGTTTCAGAATTTACGGATTCTAGTAGTAATACAGAAGAATATTACTCGAAATCAAGAGATATTTCGGATGATGAAGATATTGGCACCGACGAAGATGGGGATGCCCCTTCATTACCAGGAACATCTGCAGAGCAGGATGTAATATGGCATTTAAAGAAAATTATGCATAAATCTATTCCTGCTTTTACATCTCCAACTGGGCCAAGTGAGGATATGTGGGAGCTGCCAGAAAAAACACCCATAGAAGTTTTTTTAACAATTTTCTCTATTGGATTTATGAAAGAAATAGTCTTTCAGACTAATTTATATGCCACACAAAGTGAGAAGCCATATGCTCCATTAACTTTAGAGGAACTGTACATATTCTTGGGTATAAATCTGCTAATGGGCATAAAAAAGATGCCCAGTTATGCAGACTATTGGGCAAATGAAGAAGCCCTAAATGATTCATTTGTTTCGAGTCGCATGTCATTCAGACGATTTAAATGGATCCTTTCAAATTTGCATTTGAATGACAATACTTTGGAACCGAAAAGGGGAGATGAAAATTTCGATAAGTTGTATAAAGTGCGTCCTCTTCTTACCCATCTCTCTGAAAGATTTTTAAACGTGTTTCATCCAAGTGAAAATCAATCAATAGACGAATCTATGATTAAATTCAAAGGAAGAAGCACAATTAAACAATACATGCCCAAAAAACCGATAAAACGAGGTTTCAAAGTGTGGATGAGGTGCAACGATAGTGGCTTTGCATCTCAGTTTGAGATATACTCTGGAAAGAGAGAAGTTGTGGAAAAACACCTTGGAGAGAATGTTGTCAAAAGACTAACGGAAAGCCTTTATGGGAAAAACCACAAACTTTTCATGGATAACTTTTTCACCACGTATGAACTCTTTCGTTTCTTAGAAACAAAAAATATTTATTCATGTGGCACTGTTATCTTAAGTCGCAAAAATATGCCGAAGACACTGATTGCCCAAGATAAAAATTTAAAAAGAGGAGAGTTCGACTGGGCCGTTAGCAACGATAACATTATTTGCCTCAAATGGAAAGACAAACGGTGTGTTTCCATTTTATCCTCACTTCCTGATGCTGTGGAAAGAATCGAAACAGAAAGAAGAGAAAGGGATGGCAAAGTAATTAAAATAAATTGTCCGAAAGCAATTTCAACATACAATAAAAATATGGGCTTTGTGGACAATTTTGATCATATGAAGTCTCTCTATGAAATAGATCGCAAAACCAGAAAATGGTGGCATCGGATCTTCTTTCATTTCTTAGATGTAGCTGTAGTAAACAGCTACATACTACATAAAATATTAACTAATAATGAAATTCGCAGGGGTAAAGATTTTAGACTAAATCTTCTGTATTCTTTATGTTCTATGGGCACTTCAAAAATACCAAAGCCACTATCACCTCTAGATGCTTCAGCAGCTCCTCCATATAAACTCAAGGTATCAAAAGAGAAGAGATACAGAAACGTGGAACACATACCAATTAAATGCACAAGAAGAAGATGTGCCTATTGTAGCACGAAGAAAAATCCCCATCGCTCTCGCTACATGTGCAAAACATGCAATGTAGGACTGTGTTTCCTGAAGTCAGGAAGCAGTTGTTTTGAAAAATATCATTCAGAAAAATGAGTGAAAATAACATATATTTGTAAATAGTGTAAATATGATGTAATGTAAATATGATATAATCCAGATTTTTTTTTTTTTTGGGGGGGGGGATGGGGTGCAAAGTAGCAGGCCTCCTCGTGGTGCACCCTGGGTAAAGCTAAATCTGCTACAGAGATCAGCTTTGGGCAGTTCACAGATGTCTTTATTGTATTGTGTGCTTCACAGCAATGCTCGGTCCGTCGCAAGTGAAAGCGCTAGTCAGTCAGTGATCCCACGGTGGGCTCACCCACAAAATTAAAACGGTAAGTGGAATGTTTATAAAAATTTATATCTATACTCCTCTAGACCTCAATAGACAGCCTACAAATTTTTATGTTGAAATTCAAAGTTTAAAGAGTAGTGTTCTTTTAAGGGTTAAAAGGATTTTTGACAGTACAATTACATTTTTACTTTCCTCAACTTTGAGTTATACAGGGTGATTCAGCTCGTCGGTGACAAATTTTAAGGATCGATAGAGCACACCTAGACGAACATTTTTGAATAGGGAATGTAGGGTCCCTGACGCGATGGTAAGGCGCTAGGCGCTTTCGAAAATTTGGGTGCCGAAATTCGAAACGTCATAAAAACTAGGGAAATGGTTAGATTTTCTTGCTTGTTGCGTCGAAATGATTCTGTTTGTTTAGACTTTCTTCAGTACCAATTTGATAAGCGTATCTCTTAAAACATGGATAGGGGGCGCTGCAGACTTTGGAGAGCTAGACAACAACTTTAAGCCCGTTATTTTGATAATTTAACACATGCTCGCCAAAGTTTATACTCTAACTTAAAGTTTGAACCCAAAAGTAGAGCCCTGCAAAAAGCGTAAGAGCCGGAATAAAATGTCAAAGTACAGGGTGGTCGAAACTCGAAGGCTCCTAAGAGATAAACAAACAGATTTCTTGACTTATGGCATGCATTTTCATGATTCTGTTTGCTGGGGCTCTCTGAAACTCAGTTGAACGGTACAAAAAGAAACATCGATAGGGGGCGCTTTGGGCAAAAAACATAATTCGTTGACATTTCGGACGCTAACTGGAAACGGGGCGTTACGATCAGTTAGAAACAAAACAAGAGAGTAATTTACTTATCATAAGAAGCTATTAAAACTGCAGTTTGTTTGTTTTTTTTAACAAACATAGCTGGTTTCAATCATGCACAATGCGCGCAATAAAATTTACATAAGGTGCTTTTTGCTGATTTATGCAAAAGATATCGTACCATATCGATATGCAAAAGATACGTAATGCGTAGACGACAACGCGAGATGACGTAGTTGTATGCGCAGACACGTCTTTTGAACGTGCGGTACCTACTTAAGCTTCGGGTTACTTGTCTGCAGATCGGTAGTAGGATGGAACGGTACACAAACTCTGAATTGGCTGACATGCATTTGGCGTATGGCGCTGCTGGTTGTAATGGACGAGCCGCTCAGCGGTTGTACGCCGAGCGTTACCCCAACAGGCAAATCCCCTGCCATGCCTTCTTCGCTCGAGTACACCAGAGGTTGTCCACAACGGGATCTTTCGACGGAGGCAGGCCTGAACGGGAGCGATCAGTGAGCACCCCCGACAACGAAGAGGCTGTGCTTAACCTGGTTGAGGACAACCCAGGTCTTAGCACGAGAGATATCGCCAGACATGTTGGCATTTCGCAAGCAACTGCGTGGCGCATCTTACGTTCCCGGAATCTGCACCCCTACCACATCCAGCGGGTGCAGTTGCTCAGAGAGCAGGATTTTGGCCCTCGAGTGGAATTCTCAAGATGGTACTTGGCGATGAGATCCAGGGATCCCCGTTTTGTAAACAGCATTTTGTTTACGGACGAGTCCACCTTCAGCCGGGAGGGAATGTGGAACGCCCACAACAGTCATGTGTGATGTGATGAAAATCCACATGAAACCAGAAGCCGAGCAGCCCGTTTCTCAGTAAATGTGTGGGCCGGCATTCTGGGGGATTGCCTCATTGGCCCTTATTTGTTACCTGAACGGCTGACAGGTGGAAATTACCTGATTTTCCTGGATCAAGTGCTGCCGCAGCTTCTGGAGGAGGCGCACGTACCCGAAGGTTCGCGTCGCCAGATGTGGTTCCAGCACGATGGAGCTCCGGCCCATTACACGAACGACGTGCGTCTCCATCTAAACGCAAGGTATGGCCAGCGGTGGATCGGGTGTGGGGGTCCAGTTCACTGGCCTGCCCGATCACCAGACCTCACCTGCTTGGATTTCTTCCTTTGGGGTTACCTGAAGGCCGAGGTATACCATACACCTGTCAGCAGTGCTGAAGAACTTGTGGCGCGCATTGTGGCAGCTGCAGGGCAGATCAGAGATACTCCTGGCATTGTTGGAAACACACACTCCTCAATGCGATGGAGGTGCGAAGCCTGCATCATGGCCCAAGGTCGAAATTTCGAGCATCTTCTGTAGTGTTATTTTTTGTAAATAAATTTCCAGTATCATTGATGTTTTTGGTCTAAATTTATTCAGAAGTGTTGAGCAGAGGTAGAAAATGTGTTTTCATTATTACTAACTGATCGTAGCGCCCCGTTTCCAGTTAGCGTCCGAAATGTCAACGAATTATGTTTTTTGCCCAAAGCGCCCCCTATCGATGTTTCTTTTTGTACCGTTCAACTGAGTTTCAGAGAGCCCCAGCAAACAGAATCATGAAAATGCATGCCATAAGTCATGAAATCTGTTTGTTTATCTCTTAGGAGCCTTCGAGTTTCGACCACCCTGTACTTTGACATTTTATTCCGGCTCTTACGCTTTTTGCAGGGCTCTACTTTTGGGTTCAAACTTTAAGTTAGAGTATAAACTTTGGCGAGCATGTGTTAAATTATCAAAATAACGGGCTTAAAGTTGTTGTCTAGCTCTCCAAAGTCTGCAGCGCCCCCTATCCATGTTTTAAGAGATACGCTTATCAAATTGGTACTGAAGAAAGTCTAAACAAACAGAATCATTTCGACGCAACAAGCAAGAAAATCTAACCATTTCTCTAGTTTTTATGACGTTTCGAATTTCGGCACCCAAATTTTCGAAAGCGCCTAGCGCCTTACCATCGCGTCAGGGACCCTACATTCCCTATTCAAAAATGTTCGTCTAGGTGTGCTCTATCGATCCTTAAAGTTTGTCACCGACGAGCTGAATCACCCTGTATTTTTTCTTTCAACTTATGGTCATGTGTCTGTCTCTAGGTTATGGTATATCAGATACCAGGTCATGCGATTTCTTTTACACACATTTTTTTCTTTCATGTGTTTTTACACAAGGTCATGTGCTTTTCTCTAAGTCAAGGTATATTAGATACCAGGTCATGTGATTTCTTTTACACACATTTTTTTCTTTCATGTGTTTTTACACAAGGTCATGTGCTTTTCTGTAGGTCAAGGTATATAGATACCAGGTCATGTGATTTCTTTTACACACTTTTTTCACATTCATGTGTTTTTACACAAGGTCATGTGTTTTTCTCTAGGTCAAGGTATATTAGATACCCGGTCATGTGATTTCTTTTACACACTTTTTTTTAATGTGTCTTTTTGGCACAAGGTCATGCGATTTCTTACACTATCACATCGTTTTTGTTTTTTTCTATATACACTCAGTCATGTGGTACACACTAGGTCATACGAATATACTTTAGGTCATGTGCAACTTATCAGGTCATGTGGCTTCTTTTTTTTCTTTTGTTTTTGGTTGAGGATTGTACACCAATTTCACTTGTTTCTCAAAACTGGTTCATGAAAACACACAATAACACACAACACTGTCATGTCATGTGTTTACATTTTTACACTTTTGTCATGTGATATGAATCCTTCCCTCATTAAATATAAAAATTACTTTGTAATTAGGTAGTTGAAAACCTCATTCACGCAAATATCTTGAATTTTTTTCTTTTAACACACTTACCGTTAAATTCTCTTCGGTTCATTTTTTTGTTTTCTTTTGTTAAAAGGCTCATTCTAACACAAAAAAACAGTTGACATTTTTTTTACAGTTTGTCATGCTCACACTTAATCATTTCATCTTAATTGTTTAATGGTTAGATTTATTCCCTTTACATGTTACAGTACTTCAAACGACACTTAGTTCATTTTTGTTTGTCACATTTACATTGCATGTTTATTTGGATTTTTTTTCACACTACATGTAAATTCCCTTGTTACACTTCCCTCTTTTTATGTAGTGGCAGTACATGAAAAGAAGGTCACTTAGTTCGCTAACAATTAATTTTCATTACATGCATTTTATCACAACGTTGTAGTTCAACATTAGTTACAAATTATTTTGGACAGTGAAATAGTACCAAAAAAAAAAAAAAAAAAAAAAAATTTCATCATTCTTATTTTTGAAATATTCCAGTTGTAGTAGCACCTAAACTTGACTATTTTGTTTTACTTTTACCCGGACAGACTGTTTCAATTTATGAGATGGATTACATTTCATCTTATATTTTATTTTATTTTTCTAATTTATCCCCCAAAAGTCGTGAACCGTTCAAAATTGTGCCCTAAGGTTTCACGCCACTCTTGTCTTGCGAGACATTTCATTTTCACCTTGAATTGGCCTACCAATTCTTTTAGGTTAAATTTTTTATGTGACTTCCAAGCGCGCTCCTTTCGTAGATCAGTGCGATTTTACTGAGGAGCGGGGCGGACTTATATTGTACGCAATGTGGGTCCCTCCACTACTCCTTCTCCCGCTAGGGCCGACGTCTTAAACCGAAGCCATAATACCTGTACTTTTTATACAAGATTAAGGGCTACAACCTTTTTATGGGCATGCCAGTGGCATCCCTTTTTTTAGTAGTCCTGTGCCTTATGCACAAATTTTCATTTTCAATTTTTAACAAAATACATCATTTTTAGAACATATTATCTTAGTTAGTTTTCTTTTATTTTTGTTTTAAATATATACTATTTGTGTTTTGTGTTTTATATATAAATATGTTTGCTTGCAATTATGCCATTTTGATCTGAAAAAGGATCAATTTAAAGAGAAGTTATCAAACACTAAGCTATCAAGTGATCACAAATAAATAAATAAATAAAATACTTCTCTCAATTTTTGTTCATGACATAACAAAATAAACAGCTGGTACCAGCGCCACAACAAAGAAATTGAATAAAGGATCCGATATTAATTAAATATTTTGTGGCAATGTTGAACTAATAAGGAGCTCCCTGTCATGATGAGTATAAAGATATATATGGCCATTGTTTTATTTACATATGCTGCAAGCAAATAGTATAGCCAATCATTTTTGTAGTACTTATATATATACTTGTATGTCTTTTGATATGTGTTTTTGTATATTTTGGTAGCCGGCACATTCAGTATCCTCAAAATTATGACAATAATAGTATAAAAAAAAAACTTTAATACAAGTATAAAGTTTTTTTTGTGGTGGCTGGGGTGAGTTATGTAGCGGAGATTATCGCTACATATCTTTTCCGCTTCATAAATGCAATAATTATTTCCCTTTAATAAATTCTTAGTTTTATTTTAGATTCCCTTTTCACTAATAAACCCAGTAGGTTAAATTAATTCTACATTTAATAGTTAAGTTCTAACTTTCATACTCCCACTAATAGAAGTTAATCTTTTCATCTTTTGGAGCTCTCTGTAGAAAATTAATAATAGAACTTCCTTTCTCACAAATTTTCTGTTGTGTCTGTGAAAAACATCTGCCCATAGATACCGCACTTATTAACAAAATAAAGAAAGCTCTGGGCTTAGTTCATCACAATCTTTTATCCGTTACATTTTTATTAACATCTGCCTTCCACACCCTATTTTCATTCTCACAATTAAAGCTTAAAACTAGAAATACTTTTATCTCTGTTTATCCTGACTGTGCTTTCTTTCTGTTCAATTGCGCATCTGGATAATAGTTGTGGTCAGCAAAACTCCAATTTAAGTAACGGCGTGCTTTGCCCTTGTCTATTTCCCAAGCTTAAAATATTCCTATAACCCTATAAAATATTCGCAGATGTAAAAATAATCCTTGGGTTCCCAGACCGCAAATGTTTGCTGATACTGAAGGTGTGGTTTATCAGATATCGCCAAAATTCTTTGTATGAAAAACTTCTTATGCCTTTTGGCGATAAGGGCTATGACGCTGTGTCGTCACTCCACTGATTGCCATCATACCGACAACATGTAACTCTCTAGATCTCTGAGATTTACCTTCCCCTTAGGGGGACCTGCAGTCTGTTATCTCGGACTAAATAAACGTCTCGTCGTAAAATGTAATTCTCGCTTTTTTTCGGAGTTTTTTTTTGTGTGTGCTTCTTTTTGGTAAATCACCTGGGCCTATGAACTAACACCTTTACAAATACTGGTTATACCGGAAGGCGACTGTACAACCACACCGCATCACGTTGAAGGCTGAAATTCCAGAATTAGACAGAACTAAATTAGTTTAATGAAATGTAATTGATCTTTCAAATCTTGTCGTGTTGGGAGATATCTGTAGATTCGATTTAATAATTTTTGTAATATTTTGCACCCAAAGTTATGAAAACATGGAGCAATCCGAACTGAAAAATACAACGGTAAACAGTCTACCTTTAAAATCGAGTTTTCAGGTATTATACATAAAAATAGGACTTGGCAAATTTTTTGCAATATAATATGCGAATCGAGGTTTACCTAATTTTAGAATTTCAGTCTTCAATTCTCTGAAGTGATTGTTTGTGCAGCCGCTTCGCCATTCAAGGGTGTTTTTGGCCTTTTGGGTAGTAAAATTAAATGGAATACATAATATTCCATTATTTTCAGTGATTAATTGAGGATTGCAGTTCGAAATTGTAGGAGATTTTGCTATGGTATAACGTGTATGGTATGGTACTCACAGAAGACAATGCTGTAGCGAAAACTCTCTGAATAAACTCTAAAATCTGTGATGCATTTATTTTTTCTATAATAATTTCGATAAACATGTAATTTATTTTCGAGATTTGATCTAAATTTTGCAATAATCACAACGATAGACATAAAAGTAGTTTCATTAGAAATAGGCAAAGTCTCGTACATTAAGACTATAAAAGTATTTTTCAAACGCATCTTGTCAGATGATACTTTACAATCGTCCCTTATTATTGAGTCTTTTCTTACAAGGAGAGGGTCCGAGGCTTGTGTCACCGAATCGGATGAATGTTTGTGTATTGATAGAGTATAGTTAGTATATAAATATATGACAGCCATAAAGCGCAATACCCCAGAGGATCTTGAGAAAATAAGCCTTAAAGTTCATGCTATAGGTTATAATCAGATAAATTTCCTAGCTAGCAAGCGCCACCGTGGCCTGTTCAGTAGCACGCTGGATTCGTGTTTTTTATACCTGAGGTCTAACCCCGCTCGGACCTTTTTTCTGGAAGGAAAATTTTCACTGATTATTTTCGAACCGCAATTAAAATCATATACATACAATGAAATTTAAGAAAAATATAAATTTAATTTACTTTTTTGTAAGATATAAATTCATTTTTAAACGCGAAATTTTGCATGTTTAAATATTTTATGTTAAAAAAAGTAAAAGCAGTTTAATTTATTTGTCTATAGAAAAATAATTTTTTTGTTGTTATTTAAAATTGTTTCCAGTTATTTCTATGAATAATCTACTAATTATTAAAGAGAAATAAGTTATATTCGTGACAGAAATGCGTGAACAATAATATTTTTATTTGTTTCATTATGGAAATATATTTAAACTGTATTATGTAAACATATAAAAAAAATTGCGAAAAAAATCCTACATAGACGCTTATTCCAATTAAAAATCCAGAATCCAAGATTTAAAAAAAATCATATTAAAATATATAAATCATATTTCAAATAAACTTGGAAATATTTCAAGTATTTGCACCGAGAGAAAATTAAAACAACATTTTTGTTTAAGTATTTTAATTTATTTCTCTGTTAAAAATAGTAGCAAATCACAGAAAAAAACTAAATAATTTTAAAATAGCAATAAAAAATTTGAAGTCTAGAGATATATGAATATACTTACTTAAAAGAAAAAAAAAATGTATACATTTAAATATGCGAAATTTTTCGAAAGTGCGAAAGTTAAAAATACATTTATATCTTATAAAAAAGTAAATTTAATTTATAGTTTTCGTAAATTTAAATTTTCATGCATATTTTTTCAATTGCGGTTCAAAAATAATCAATGAAAATTTTCGTTAGGAAAAAAAGGTCCGTGCGGGGTTAGATCTCAGGTAGAAAAAACTCGAATCCAGCGTGCTATCGAACAGGTGCTTGCGAATGATAGAGGTTTATCTGATCATAAACTATAGCATGAACGCTAGAGCTTATTTTCTCAAGACCCCCCTGGCTATTGCGCTTTATGACTGTCATATATTTATTTACTAACTATGCTCTATCGCTACACAAACGTTCATCCAATTAGGTGACACAAGACTCGGACCTTCTTCTTGTTAGATAGTCGTTGTGACAATTTAAGAAATATAAATGCTTTTGTCATGCATGTAAATGTAATTAGAACTGATTAAAAAACAATGTTATTATACCACATTCAAAGTTTTTACACTTTAAAAAAATCTGTAAAATTACTAAACTTTTTCTGTGAAATTATAATTAAAAAATTCATGTAACAGAATCTGTTACAGGTTTTCTTGCTGTAACCATTACATAAAAAGTATTAGGAATCCGAATTTTCTAGAAGACGTTTAGTAATATTACAGATTTTTTTAATAGTGTATTTGATCTGAATATACAATTTTTGGGATTAGGAAATATCTATTTTTAAATTTATATGAATGGTGTAACATTTAATTGTACAAATGGAATGAATTTCACCTTATAAACTTATCTCTTGAATATAGAGATTCTAAATATAATGTCTACAGTGAAAACCTGTTACTTACAGTGTGAAAAAAGTCTTTAAAGTTACTAAAACTTTTCTAGGAAACTGGGATTCCTAGAACTTTTTATGTAACGACAATAGCAAAAATTCATGTAACTGATACAGATTTCCACTGAAAATAAAAAACATGTAAGGGTACTAAGAATTTTTTAGGAAGCTCGGGATGCCCATAATATATTATATAATTGCAACCCAGATTTCAGATAAATTTTTAGTAAGATAAGTATGATTTTAGAGATTTGTTTGCAAAGTTACAGTTTTCTGTAGCTTTGCAAAAATTAGTTTTGTTGATTTACATCTTTATTTGTACAACATACAGATAAAATGTTAGTAAACATACAGATTTCGGCATCTTTACATTAGTAGGGTTCTATTTTTTTTTTTTTTTTTTTAGAGTGTAGTGATCAGTCTAACCAAAATTTCCTTTTACGAAACGTGAGTTTTCTTTATTTAAAAAAATTGATTCAAATGATAAATTTCATGCATTCTAATGTTAAAATGAAAGGGCATTTTGAAAAAAAAAATAACTGCATATTTGATTAATTTTTTGAAAATTTTTATAAGAGTTTAAATTAAAACAAATTTTATTACTTTTTTAAAAATTTATATTTCTGATCGTTTTAAAAAACTTTTAAACTGTGCAGTACATAAGAGAGCGCATGGAATTTTAGATAACTTTAGTAGTGCATTTCAAATAATTTTTTACTGAGTAATACAATGTAAAACGATGAAATCTAACACATCTTCATATAGAATTATTTTTAAAAATTAATAATAACTGAAGGCTGATTTGCAGATGTATCACATATACAAATAAGTTGGAAACTGCACGTCAAGCGTAGCAAATGAGGTGCGTTCGTACGATAAAGAAGTTTTAAAAATATTAAGATCTTGATATTATAATAGACAGTACTTCGGATACAGTGTAGTGGTCGAAATATTTTTTGTGTTCTTGTAAATATACAGGATTATTAACTTTTGTTACACCTTAGCGACGTATATCATATTCATAAAATGTGAAATAGTTTACTAAAATTAAAACGCGCACCAAACAATGTTCTCCCTATACCATTATGTAATGCAATACTTTTGTGTGGCCTTGTAAAGCAATAACAAATGATCTTTGCACCACAGATTGTGCAAAATGTATATAATAATATGTATTTCATAGATTCATATCAATTTTATTATGCTCGAATGAGTGTAAGACCATTAAAAGGTATTTAAAACTTTTCTACATCGACCGTAATGTAACGGAATACTTTTGGTTGTCCCTGTAATTGATCTATGCATTCGATTTTCATAAAATTTGAAATGACTCGACAAAATTATGTAATAATTATATATTTTAAATTTCAAACGATTCGGTTGGATAGTTTTTGCGTTGTTATATGTGGACAGACGGACAGACGAACAGACAGACAGACGGATAGATGGACGGACTGAGCGACAACTATAGGTGCTACGTATTCGCATAATTTCGAACGCATCTAAAAATGCGATTGAAAGCATTTTTACTTGTTGAACGTAATGTGATGAAATACTTTTGAGTGTCACTGTAATTGATCTATGCATTCGATTTTCATAAAATTTGAAATGACTCGACAAAATTATGTAATAATTATATATTTTAAATTTTAAACGATTCGGTTGGATAGTTTTTGCATTGTTATATGCGGACAGACGGACGGACTGAAGGACAACTATAGGTGCTACGTATTCGCATAATTACGAACGCACCTATAAAATGCGATTGAAAGCATTTTTACTCGTTGAACGTAATGTGATGAAATACTTTTGAGTGCTCCTGTAATTGATCTATGCATTCGATTTTCATAAAATTTGAAATGACTCGACAAAATTATGTAATAATTATATATTTTAAATTTCAAACGATTCGGTTGAATAGTTTTTGCGTTGTTATATGCGGACAAACGGATAGATAGACAGACGGACAGACAAACGGACGGACTGAACGACAACTATAGGTGCTACGTATTCGCATAATTACGAACGCACCTAAAAAATGCGACTGAAACCATTTTTACTCGTTGAACGTAATGTGATGAAATACTTTTGAGTGTCTTTGTAATTCATCTATGCATTCGATTTTCATAAAATTTGAAATGACTCGACAAAATTGTGTAATAATTATATATTTTAAATTTCAAACGATTCGGTTGGATAGTTTTTGCGTTGTTATATGCGAACAGACGGACAGACAGACGGACAGACAGACAGACGGACGGACTGAACGACGCTACGTATTCGCATAATTACGAACACACCTAAAAAATGCGATTAAAACCATTTTTACTCGTTGAACGTAATGTGATGAAATACATTTGGTTGTCCCTGTAATTGATCTATGCATTCGATTTTCATAAAATTTGAAATGACTCGACAAAATTATGTAATAATTATATATTTTAAATTTTAAACGATTTGGTTGGATAATAAGTAATAAGTTGTTGCCTGGTGCAATATGATAAAGTTAAAATTATTTTCAACGTTAGAACACCAGAATATTCGTATTCCAAGCATACCGGTTTCGGTAGCATATAGCATACCTTCTTCAGTGCTAAAGATAGTGGAAATTTGCTCATATATATACCGGGAGGATGGGGATTCAAGCGACAAGTCTCTTGACCAATAGGAAAACAGAGGATCCTAGGCAACATCCAATAGGAAAACAGAGGATCCTAGGCAACAG
The DNA here is from genome assembly GCA_964019185.1 of Maratus speculifer. NCBI lineage: Eukaryota > Metazoa > Arthropoda > Arachnida > Araneae > Salticidae > Maratus > Maratus speculifer. The sequence goes on along the minus strand of OZ025289.1, from coordinate 100,815,895 downwards.
CCAATAGGAAAACAGGGAACAGCTAATAGGAAAATAGGGTGGAAAATGGAAAAGATAATAATAATAAAAGATAATAATAATAATTTCAAAATAATTTTTACTCCTACTAATAAACTCACCCTTTCCAACTTTAAAGATCCTGTTGAATTATCAAATTCATGGGGTATTTACAATATTAATTGTCAGTGTGGTTGTTCTTACATTGGTCAAACCAAACGCAGTTTAAAATTTCGTATTAAAGAACATAAGCAATATATTGATAAACAAGAAATCAAGATATCCTCAATCGCAAAACATTGCTGGGAGACGAGTCATGCTTTTGACTTCAATTCGGTTAAGATACTAACTAAACCTAATTCTATACAAGAACTTAACTTCCTTGAAGCTTTCCATATCCATAAAAATCTTGCTAACCTCGTTAATTGTGATTTTGCTATTCCACCATTATCAGACTGTTGGAAATATTACATTAAAACTAATTTTTCTTAATCTTTTAATGCAATTCTCGCAATATCTTTTCCATTTTCCACCCTATTTTCCTATTAGCTGCTCCCTGTTTTCCTATTGGCTGTTGCCTAGGATCCTCTGTTTTCCTATTGGATGTTGCCTAGGATCCTCTGTTTTCCTATTGGTCAAGAGACTTGTCGCTTGAATCCCCATTCTCCCGGTATATATATGAGCAAATTTCCACTATCTTTAGCACTGAAGAAGGTATGCTATATGCTACCGAAACCGGTATGCTTGGAATACGAATATTCTGGTGTTCTAACGTTGAAAATAATTTTAACTTTATCATATTGCACCAGGCAACAACCTATTACTTATTGTTCTAGCTTTAACGGGCATTGTTTCTATAGGATTTGCTCATTTAATTGCTGAGCAACCCAATCAGCGAAGCCTCATCAGAGGGGGAGATTGGGTCAGCAACTTCATTCCTCTTATGGACAGAAAGCTTATTAATCTTTTCTTCCGCCTGCGGGCGAAAAAGTTCAAATCACTCAATTGACTGAGTTTCCTTCTCCGTTGCAAACGTCAACGCATCATCCCAAAATTCATTACTTTAAAATGCAGTGTTTCTAGTTCACACTTTGTCAAAAAGGCTGTCTTTAGATCTCACTTTGCTATTCTCCGGGCCGTCATTAAAGATACTCGTCTCTCCCTTTCCAAAATTGAAAAGGAATTACTTGATTTACACTTAAATTTGGCAGCTAATGTTTCTGATTTTAAGTCCATTGATATAAATTCCTGGCACCATACTGAAAATATTTCCAGAAAACACGCCCAGAAACTCAATTCCAAATTTAACCGTCTGCTTGAGTCGTCCGTTCCCTTGGTACCTACTGATCTCCCCAGTGTCAATCAGAATGCTGTAATCAACCTTTCTGGCTCTGATATTTCGGAAACGCAATATTCAGTTCTCAAACTTAATTCCAATTTTGCAATATCTAAAAAAGCTTCTTTCCCTCAATTAATTGCTCCTATTGAAAAAACATTCAAAAACAGTCGTCTTACTGAAGTTCAGAAAGATAGTTTACGTCATCTCATTATGGCTAATGTTAATTTCAATTCCAGTATAAAAATCTAATCTCACTCCTGTCGAAAAAACTGCTTTGAAAGACGTTAAATCAAATAACAATATTGTAATTACGAAAGCTGATAAGGGGGGCCAGATTGTCGTTCTAGATAAAAAGCATTATATTGATGGAGTAACCAATATTATTAAAGATGGCCCATATAAACTTCTATCTCGGGACCCTTCTGATCATGAATTATCAGTAATTAAGTCCATAGTTAAATCCTGTCCTCTCTTGCCTAAGTCTTCTCATCCCTACATTTCTCCCTCTGCTGCACATTGTGCAAGATTTTATGCTCTTCCCAAAGTCCACAAACCCAATATCCCTCTTCGTCCGATAGTTTCAAATATTGGCACAGCTTCTTACAATTTAGCTAAATATTTAACAACAATATTTTCTCCCCTTATATCAGCAAATTTATACACTGTGAAGAATTCCATCACCTTTGCCAAAATGATACAAAAATTTTCTCCGACTAATTTTACTATGGTTTCCTTTGACTTTAAATTCCTTTTCACAAATGTCCCGATAAATGGCGCCTTCTCTTGTCTTGAACAAAGACTCCGTGAATTTCATTTTTCAAGCTTCGAAATTCAAGAACTTATTTCTCTTACACGTACTTGTCTTTCTCAAACCACCTTTTCTTTTCAAGGCAATTTTTACAGACAAACTGATGGTTTAGCTATGGGCTCGCCCCTGTCTCCCATCCTTGCAGATTTCTACATGCACTATTTTGAATGCTCACTTTTTGATAAATTCTCTTTCCCTTTCTGGATTCGGTATGTTGATGACACATTCACCTTACTTGACACTTCTCTTCACAATATTGAGGACATTCTTAGCATCATGAACTCTATTGATAACAATATCCAATTTACGTATGAAACAGAAAATAATGGTTCACTCCCTTTCCTGGACACTCTTGTCACTCGCAGTGAAACTGGCTTCTCTACATCTGTCTATCAAAAAAGCTTCGCTGTTTCTCTACCCCCCCATGCTCGTTCATGTCATCCTCCAAGTTAAAAAATGGCCGCCTTTTACACATTCATAAATCGTGCTCTTCATGTTTGCTCTGATTCTCAGTCTCTCAATAATGAAATTCAATACATTAAAGCAATTGCATTTGATATAGGTTACAACCCTTCTATTATTGATACTGCTCTTTCTAAATTACAAAACTCTCACTCCTTAAACTCTTCTCAGTCTTCTACTCGTTCCAATATTAGCATTGTCTTACCTTTCTTTCCAAAATCAAGTTTTTCCATTGCTAAAATTCTTAGTCGGTTCGATTTCAAAATAATTTTTACTCCTACTAATAAACTCACCCTTTCCAACCTTAAAGATCCTGTTGAATTATCAAATTCATGGGGTATCTACAATATTAATTGTCAGTGTGGTCGTTCTTACATTGGTCAAACCAAACGCAGTCTAAAATTTCGTATTAAAGAACATAAGCAATATATTGAAAAACAAGAAATCCTCAATCGCAAAACATTGCTGGGAGACGAGTCATGCTTTTGACTTCAATTCGGTTAAGATACTAACTAAACCTAATTCTATACAAGAACTTAACTTCCTTGAAGCTTTCCATATCCATAAAAATCTTGCTAACTTCGTTAATTGTGATTTTGCTATTCCACCATTATCAGACTGTTGGAAATATTACATTAAAACTAATTTTTCTTAATCTTTTAATGCAATTCTCGCAACATCTTTTCCATTTTCCACCCTATTTTCCTATTAGCTGTTCCCTGTTTTCCTATTGGCTGTTGCCTAGGATCCTCTGTTTTCCTATTGGATGTTGCCTAGGATCCTCTGTTTTCCTATTGGTCAAGAGACTTGTCGCTTGAATCCCCATCCTCCCGGTATATATATGAGCAAATTTCCACTATCTTTAGCACTGAAGATTCGGTTGGATAGTTTTTGCGTTGTTATATGCGGACAGACGGACAGACAGACAGACGGACGGACTGAATGACAAATATAGGTGCTACGTATTCGCATAATTACGAACGCACCTAAAAAGAACTCGAAAAAACTTGAAGAAAGAACAGTTTGAATCTCTTCCTCAATTACAAAAACAGCCTCAGAATTTTTTTAATCAAGAAAGTAAACATAATATAAACATGCAAAAAAATTCAAACTTTTAAATTTTATGGGTAATTGCATTGAATGTATTAGAAAAATTTAAAATATCGCATTACATAAATACCATATTGATAAAAGTGCGATGCCAAAATAATAAAAATTAAAGAAACTTTAATGTAATATTAAAAAAAGAAAAATCCAATTTTTGACTTTTTAAAAATAAACTTTCCTTTTAATACTTCCTTTCTTTGAATTTACTTAAATATTTAAGACATCCTTTATTTTTGCCGAATATTCTTTTTTTTCTTAAAGGCACAGGTACTTATAAAAGTGAGAATGACAAATTCTAATCTATAACAGTTAATTCAGGCATTTACCGCACAATTACAAAGAACATGCGGAAAAATATAATATGCTCAATTAATTTGTCGGTTTTATTGAAAACTAAATTATATGCAAAGTGTTAGAAGTCAAATAAAGGTATCCTTTTCGTCATTTGACAGAAACTGAGTTGATAAGATTATCCGATACCTAAGATTAGATTAATAAGAATTAATCCTTTTCTACCTTCTTTGCACCAGCCTACATTTTTTTGAAGTATGAATGATGCAAGAAATAAAATAGAATTAGTCTTTAGTCTTTATGTGTTTTATAATGAATTAAGAAAAACTTGTTTTATATATAGCCTTATAATTGTAAAGTATGTGAATTTCACTAATAATAAGGGATGTTTTAAGGAGCAACACACACACACACATATATAAATTCTTTTAGAATTGATTTTTTTGTTTATTTATAACTAAGGAATCTGTGGGAAGCTTTTGCACTACAATATTTGAAATTGTTTGCTGATAAATTTTTCCTTATTTTTCATTAATTGTATATATTTTAATAAGACAACGTGTTTAAAGAAAATATGAGTGTCAAATCATAATACAGCATTATTATTTTGCTACATTGCGTCTATATCTGTATACAGAAATAAAAATATTAAAGAATGATGTTTTTAAATTTTACATATTTAATAGGTAAAATAGAATTTTGGTCTCGCCAATAATAATTCTAGTTTTTTAAGACCATACTGATTCCAGCTTTTTAAGTCCGTACAAATTCCACATTTTTTCACAACTAAGTAATACGGAGCGCAACTTGATACTGATGTGCGTATTGTAATTTCGATTGCATGCTATGTTTAATGTGCGATTTTAATCGCACTTTAAGACATGTTTTCTTAACAACAATTTCCTTGTATTCCATGATGCGTATATACCGGGTGTCCCAAAAATAACTGATGGATTTTAAAATTCAATAATTTGCAAACGGTGACAGCTATTTAAAAAATTTTTGCAGGAGGGTTATGTTTAATGTCAGGAGTTTTTTTTACCGTAATTTTTTATTTTAGTTCGCATCTCAAACAATAAGTGGCGCTGACGGTGATTGAAGGCCAGGTAATCAGTGCTGAGTGAAGCGTCGACCTGGCCTTCAATCGCCGTCAGCGCCACCTATTGTTTGAGATGCGAACTAAAATAAAAAATTATGGTAAAAAACTCCTGACATTATACATGACCTTCCTGCAAAATTTTTTTAAATAGATGTCACCGTTTGCAAGTTATTGAATTTAAAAATCCATCAGTCATTTTTGGGACATCCGGTATATACACTACTCAAAACAATTAAAGGATATTGCAGTTTTAGGTGGATTTTGTATCGGGAAACTTTTTTAGCTGATTGATAGATGGTCGACAGACATAGTAGGTTATATGAGAATAAATTACACATGTTTGGCAGAAAAAAATGCATTTTATTGTGCATTTGTATGCAAAAGGAAAAAAACACAATTTGTGCATATGAGAAAAAAATAATAAGAAAAGATGTTTTCTTCAAAGAAAATCATTTTCAGTAGAGGGTATGGTTTCCACGGGCGGCCAGCAATGTTGAACACCTTTGAGGCATGGACTCAATGAGGCTATTAATGACGAGTTGGGGTATTCTGCCCCACTCTTCCAGAAGAGCTCTTTCCAGTTCTTGGAGAGTTTGTGGGGGTTGTTGGCGGACAGAAACTCGTCTTCCTAGAGCGTTCCAAACGTGCTCGATTAGATTCATGTCCGGAGAACACGCTGGCCATTCCATTCGAACGATTCCTTCCTCGAAAAGGAAATCCTCCACCAGGTTTGCACGATGTGGCCTGCAGTTATCGTCCATTAAAATGAAGTTATCTCCGATTACTGCAGCGTAAGGGACTACAATAGGTCTGAGGATCTCATCCCTATATCGGCGACCAGTCAGAGCTCCATCTCGAATGATGTAGAGGTCAGTGCGCCCGTTAATGGAGATGCCACCATACACCAACACTCCTCCACCGCCAAATTTGACACTTTCGTGCACGAACGCAGAATTATTCCTACTGCCACGGTCCCTCCAGATGAAAATACGCCTATTATCCGGATGCACAGAAAAACGGGACTCGTCAGAAAACAGAATATTGCTCCATTCATTTTTCCTCCAGTTGATATGCTCGGTTGCCCACTCCCTGTGGTCACGACGATGCCTTGATGTTAATCTAACACATACCATCGGTCGGCGAGCATACAGACCTACAGCATGGAACCGGTTTCGGACAGTCTGAGTTGAAATCGTGGTGCCTGTAGCCGAGCGAAGGTGTCGTTTTCATTGGGCATTGTTACCCGTCTGCGACCTTGTCCTGGTCTTCGGCCTGCACATCCACTCTCCAGAAAATGGTTCCTGATCCTGGAAATGACACTTTGTGACACTCCAATGGCTTGCGCTACTTAGGCTTGAGTTTGGCCCCCTTCTAACCTACCAACAATTCTCCAAGCTTCTGAATCTGTCAAATGACTTCGCTGAGACATCGTACTCATCGAAACAAAGCAATCACTGAATGCCGATCATCCTTGTCTTCATTCTCTTTTATCCAGTTGAAAGTCAAATTTCATTTGCTGCCGCTGAAGCGACGTTTTTGACGTCGAACTCAAAATTTGCATACTCCACAGTTTGAAAACCAGAAAAATTTGCATTTGTGATTCTCTTCTTCTGTTTTCGGTAAAAAAAAATTCGTTTATATCTTTATTTTATATAAAACTTCAAATATCCTTTAATTGTTTTGAGCAGTGTATATTGTGTTTCTTGATACATATGCACCAATAATATATTTAATTTGCCTTATAAATATATTTTGTTTTCACTATGCAATCGACTACATCTTGAAAACTCTGAAATTTCGTAGATGACTACAGAAATATATATAAATAAATCATAACCGCTATCTTAACTTCTTGCAGAACTTTGATATAAAATAAAATAAATAGAATTCATCCTAATAACAAACCGTTAACATTTGTTATTATTGATATTAGAAACTAGAAATGACATTTTAAAGTATAAATAAATGCTCATTATGTGTATTTACATAAGTGCAATATAGAAATAGAAAACTTTGTGGAGCTAAATTCTGTATCCCACCAGATACCATATATTATACAGTTAAACGTCCATAATGGACACTCTTGAGTCAGAATAATCGAAACATTTATTCTGAAAACACAATTTTTTAACTAAAATTATGTACTAAAATAAATATAGATTTCTAAATGGTACTCTACAAAAAATATATTTTAAATATACTTCAAAATTATCCACGTTTCATATCGCTTCTGCGAACGTCGTCAGGATAAAATGGAAAGATATTAAATTCAATTTAAAGTTTCAAAATATAAACACATACATACACGAGTCCACAAGCATAGATGAGCTGAGAATGCGTATACCTGCTTTTTTAATTGTAGCATGTTATTCCATATTATATGAATGGTATATGACAAATGATCGTTACAAACACGTTGTCCGAGCTTTATGTTCGTAATGGACGCTAAAATTTTATTAACATATTTCCATTGTATCCTGACGACGTTCGCAAAAAGCGATATGAAACGTAGATAACTTTTTAAGTGTGTTTTAAATATATTTTTGAAGTGTACAATTTAACAATCTTTATTTATTTTACTACAAATTTTAGTACAGTTTATGGTGCAATTTGTCCAATTCATAATTACAATTTTTAACTTCCAGTATCGCTGTATTTATTTGTCTTTACCCTTGAATGGCAGAAACTTCCAAAAAGTAAATTTCACAGTCTAAAAATCAAAATGTACATTATTTAGAGGTTTTATTGTATTCTATGTATGATGTTTTATTATAATATGTATTTCATTAGTAACTCGTTAGATGATTCTAATGGAACCCATTTAAAAAATGAATACTTTTTGTGATTATAATTTTGGATTCAATTTTCTTTCTTCTTTGCAATATCGTAAATTACTCTTTTCTAAAATTATCCCAGCTTTTATTTCAAAATTGCAGTCAGCAAAATTAAGCCCCCCCCCCCAATCTCCTCCCGAAATACAATCAAAATAATGGTAATAATACCAGCAATAAAAACCACGCTCACAACCTGACATTCTGAAAGGCAACAAATCTACATTATTCAAAATTAAGATATGCTAATGAATAGCTTTAACTGCGTATCTAGCAATCAATACTGCATCAACGGCAGCGAAGGTTTGCCGTATAAATTAGGGCTTACGGCTGTTCTGCTTTTTCATTATGGAATGCCTGCAGGAAATAAATGCGTTATTCTTATCTTAGTTTTCGGAAATCATCGCATCAAACTGATGACTTTTCATAACTATCATTGTCTTTTGCGTTATATCTTGCATTTGCTTCATTTTTAAAATTACAAGATTAGATTAGGAATTACTTTACATTTTTGGAATATATTAAGTGGAATCATTAAGTCACATTTCTTGGCGTAGGGCCAAATTTTGAACACTTTCAATGAGATTTCTGCACCTAAGAATAATTATGACATTAAACAGGAATAATAAGAATATTATTGTTACTATCTGCAAAAGCAATATTGCCAATTCAGAAAATATTTTTTTAGAGAACAGCTATCGTAATTTCCTTCACTTTATATAATAACAGTCGTTACGTGATTAAATAAAGTATTAAAAAAGAGAGGTATATTTGTTAAAAATCGAAAGTAATCGGTGATAATCGGTAAAATCGGTGAAATAGGTGGTATTAAAAACAGCTTGTTAAATCTTTGTTGCACATTCGGTTTCTAAGATTTCAACTACGAAGAATATATGAACGAAGAAAATATTTCAATAAATTTTTGTTTTATTTAAAATAATCATTTTTAGTTGAATTTTTAAATCGTTTTCGAAGGTAATCTATATCAATAAAAACAAGCTGAATGTATCTGTACCAATCTCAGATATTCCGAGTTTTCGAAGCATCTGTATGTCGACCTGGATCTTTTGAAGTTTCACGCATTTTTGATACACAATTTTGATGTTGAGATTCGATTGATTCGGTAGCGCAAGCATTGAAGGATGACCTAATCTCAAGCTGGACTTCAAAAATATAGAGGACGGTGTTGTGCGTCTGGACACTTTGCATAAAGTAATTTTTCTAACTATTTAGATTAAATTCAGTTTATTTATTGTATCGTAATTAGTATTATGTATTTTATCAACTTTAATTTTTTCAAGGTTCTAGTTTTACTTTACTATGTTTAACTTCATTTTTTTAAATAATAATAACACTGTGGTGAAAGGTACAACAAATTGTTGTACCTTTGACCATGGGTGTTTGCACCTCTGACCAGGCAATCTAACAAAAAGCTGCATTAAAAAATTGAAGTTTAAATTACAAGTTAAATTTAAGTCCAAGTTTAAGTTTTAAAGGCATATCTGTGGCTGTGCATACATACGTTATCAACTTTTTGGGAATTTTGGACCCCTTTTCCCCCTTTCGAGATCATGCCTTATCAACTCTTGAAGAGGTACGACATTGTCAGAGTTACAACACCTTCCCCTAAATGAAATCTCTACAAGAAAATCAAAAGTATTCTGTCGATTATTGAAGCATGTTAAAAGAAACACTAGTTTCAGTAAAGGATTACGATCTTACCTTATTCTTTTCTAAGGCAAGCTACATTTAAACATTTTAACCTTTTGCACCGTATACTAAAATTTCAATTAGTACCATCAACTAACTTCAAGCTATTCTTACACATTTCTAGGGTTAGGCTCCCTTAGAAAGACAACTCCCTGGTTAGGACCTACATACCTCGTACCGATAATTGGACGTCACAAATACAACAAACCAATCAACTTCTATGTTCCAAATAATCGGTGGGGAATTCCGTAAAAGTATGTTTATTTGTTCTATGTTCATTTGTTTTTTATCGTATGGATATCACTGCATGTGTAGATAAATCTAATATGTCACCGTATAGGTGGGTGTCAGTTGATTTTTGGCTAAAGTTAGTATAAACAAGGTATAGGTCTCAGTACGTAGTTCAAACATAGTTTCGTCTTATTTAATTGAAAAAAGCATTATTCCTATTAAAAAAGGACAAAAATCTATTTCAAAAATTATTAGAAAGGCTTCTAGATTATAATCAGGTCGTAAATGTGAATGCTAGTTTTATGTCGAAATGGTAATGCAGACTTAGTCGAAAAAAATTGGTAGGGAGAAGGAAAAGTAGAGGCAACGATGATAAAACAAGTATGGCACAGGGCATTATTGTACTAAACAAATTCTGAATTTCGGATAAATTAAAAGGCAGGTATGGATCGCATGGATGCATGGTGCCAAGCAAAGGAATTTGGTAAAAACCTGATCAGTGAGAATCAATTAAAATTCAAAGTGATTTTTTTTTATTTCAAAAAATCTATTTAGAGTTTTTTTTATTTAATTTTGTAAGAATTTTACCACTTAAGAGTTGCGTAGTCAAAATATTGAAATGTACCGGAATTTGTGTCTGTTTACGTTTTTATTTCTATGACAATTCCTCTGAGAAAAAAATATGGTGAATGTGTTTTTAGGTGCATTCGTAATTATCTAAATACGTAGCGCCTATTGATGTCGCTCAGTCCGTCCGTCTGTCCGTCTGTCTGTCCGTCCGCAAATAACAATGCAAAAACCACCCAACCGAAATGTTTGAAATTTCAAATACATAATTATTACATAATTTTGTCGAGTTATTTCAAATTTTATGAAAATCGGATGCATAGATCAATTACAGGGACAATCAAAAGGATTCCGTTACATTACGGTCAATGGTGAAAAAAGTTTCAAGTGCATTGTAATCGTTTGAAATTTAACATACATAATTATTAAAGAATTTTGTCGAGTCATTTCAAATTTTATGAAAATCGGAAGTATAGATCAATTACAGGGACAATCAAAAGTATTTCGTTACATTACGGTCAATGGGGAAAAAGTTTCATGGTGCATTTTAATGGTGTTATACTAATTCGAACATAATAGAATCTTCATGAATCGATGAAGTATATACTAAAATATACATTCTGCACAATCTGTGATGCAAAGAACATTTATTATTAAATTACAGGGCCATACAAAAATATTCCACTACATAATCCTATACGGGGAAACACTGTTTGGGGCGTGTTTTAATTATATTAAAGTACTTCACATTTTATGAATAAGATATACGTTGCTGAGGTGTTGTAAAAATCACTTCCTGCATATTTACAGGAACGCAAACAAGATTTCGAACACTATACTCTATCCGAAGTATCGTCTACTATAACAGCAAGATTTGAATATTTTTAAAATTTCGTTATCGTACGAACGCATCTCATTTGCTACGCTTCACGTGCAATTCCCAACTTGTTTTATTAGTAGCACTATTTTTCTTGAAACTCTCGTGAATAAAATTAGAAGTTCAGCTGATCCCTAATATAATGTTGTGGAAGTTCGAATTATGCTGTAAAATTTTGACTCAATTTTACTGGTTCTTTGAAAACTGTTTACATGCTATTGTTTTTATAATTTTACTATTTTATCATGATTTCAGAAAAAAATCGCTCTATTTTTATCATTTTCAAACATAGTTGAAAAGTGTTTATGACTTCCGTTAATCTGTCTATAATCTGCCGTCTGTCAGTGCTAGCTCCCGTAGATATAGTCAGATTGTCATGAAATTAATGTATGTTTTTTGGGTTTACTATGCCATGTTTTATATCGAAAATGAGGTGTGCAACAATTACAAATTAATTAAGAGGGATACTCGAAAGAATTATGTTGCACTATACCTATGAAAAAAATCGTCTGCAGTATATTTTAATGCAGTATTATTAAACATGTCGAAATTAATGTACACATCACTGCGTCTGTCTGTCCGCATATAACAAAGCAAAAACTACCCAACCGAATTTTTTGAAATTTATAATTCATTATTGTTGCATAATTTTGTTGGGTTGTTTCAAATTTTATGAAACTCTTTAATTATAGGGACAATCAGAAGTATTATTTTACATTACGGTCAATGGGAAAAAATAGTTTCAAGTTCCTTTTAATGATGTTACACTCGTTCGAACATAATAAAGTTGATATGCATCATGAAGTACATATTAACTTATATATTCCGTACAATCTGTAGTGCAAAGAATATTTGTTATTAATTTACAGAGCCACACAAAAGTAATCCGTTATATAATGTTATAGGGGACGCATTTTAATTATTTTAAACTGCTTCACATTTTATGAATGGATATACATTGCTGAGGTTTACTACAAGTTGCTTTTTGTATAATAGAAAACAGATAGCAATTACAGGGACCCAGGAAAAATTTTGCCTACTGTGTTGTGTACTATTACACTAAGATATGAATATTTTTAAAATTTCATTATAGTTGATGTGCAATTTCCGACTTGTTTAAACTGAAACATCTACTATATATATATTGCGCTATCGTACGTAGCACAGAAATCGCGATTATTTGTTAATTGTTTAATGGGAACGCCTGAATGAAAATAATTTTATTGATTAGTTAGTGTGTTTTTGCAGGTTTTAGGCTGACATAATCGGGTTTATTTACTTTTCGCTCTTTAGCTACAACTTTCGTTGCCAATATGGAGCTTAAAAGTATCATTATTTTGATTTTTTCTGTCCTTTTTTACTTAAAAAATTAAAAATAAAATAAAAGTCATTATTTTTAAACTTTTCAGTTTAAAATTAAAGTTATGTATTATAAATGAAAAGTGTGAAAAGGTTATAAATTATATGAAATTAATGTAATACGAAAAAATGCCACGGGAGCAATGTTTGACGATTTATCACCTGCGCCGGCTAGCATAAAAATACAGATTTCTTGATTTCTCTAGCAGAATCTTCTGATTTGGCAAAAAAATTGAGAAAGTAAATTGAATTATGAATAAAAGTAATATGATACAGCTTAGCATACAATTATAAGAGACCAATCTGGTTGCTAAGGGCGGCTTGTATTTTTTAAAATTATGTGGTATGTTTAAACTCTATGGATCATATATAGGGCTGCAGAAAGTGTTCTCAAGTGCTCTTTCGTTATTTCATGGAAATTGCAGAACAGAAAGTTTCAGATATACTATTCGTTTAACTGAACAAACTTTTAGCATACTTGTGTTCATATAATTATATCGATGATATACAGGGTTTCGCAAAAGTTAATCTGATAAAATCTAATATTTTCCCATTTATTCCTAAAAATAACAGAAATTGAATTTTCAAATGTGTTACGCGTTTGTAAATCAATTTCTTTAAATAGTGGTTTGAAACCTGGTGTGTATAAATTTTATAGATCATATACAGGTCTGCACAAAAGTTTTCAAGTACATTTTTGTTTATTAATGGAAACTGCTGAATATAAATCTTCAATTGAGATATTCGTTTAACTGAATTTACTTTTATCATAGTATGTAGTATACTTACAATTCAATAGATCATATATAGGATTAAACACAGACACTCAAATGAAATCAGACATTATTTTTGTCTTTTTATAGTGTTATCAGAAACTAAAGTTTCAAATGTGTTATACGTTTTTGAAATTGTTGATTTAGATATCATCTTTTCAGTTTAACAACTGCATAGTTTTGTTACAGTATTTATATTGTATTGGAAAGTGTTACATATTCTTAGCTCGTCATATGATTTTCAGCTCTTTTTTTGTTTTTGTAGCTAGATTTCTATTTTTTATGTTATACGTAAGAAAAGGATTTACGATGAGAAAAAAAGGAAGAAATTAAAAATAATGGTAAGTATCAGATTAATTAATTACATATTTTATTCTTTGAAAATTACTTTGAATAGCTTCAAATACATTTTTTAAACACATAAAAAAATACTGCAATATCAATTCTATTCATACATTGTGTTATTGCAAATAATGGAAAAGAGAATTTTATTACTTGAAGAATTTGAAAAAAAAAATATTTTTATATATTAAGTGTTTTTCTTGTTTACAAATTAGTATTTAAAGAACTATAAGGATTTATACTGCATATATTACAAGATAATTAAGGAAAATATTAATACACCTTAAAAATATTAGCATGCAATTTTATGTACTACATTATAAAAAAAGATGCGTTATCCGCAATTATTTTATCATATTTCATCTTTTGTGTTTTAATTAAAGAATTTTAAGCCTTATAAACCATCTAATCATGTTCATAAAAATACTTAAAGGAAAAAAGACAAAAAGATGAATAAAAATGCAATGAAAACTTCTCACATATATAAAATAAAATAAAGTAAACTAAGATGGTAATAATAATAATAAAAACTTTTAAATGATTTTAGTACCAGATAAGGATCTAGAGGTCTTTAAATTCATTAGAGGTAAGCTCATTTTTATGAAAGTAAAATTTATAAGCCGGAAAAAAACAATTCAAATTTAACGAAGTTAGTCTTTTTTTTTTATAGATGAATTTTTATTGGATGCAAAAAGTAATGAGATTAAGGAGCCTAAACTTTCGAATTTAGTTATGCATAACATGGAAATATTCCTCTATCTACTTTAACAAAAAACGATAACTTCTTTCGACAGAATATTTTGTTCAAAAATACTTATCATTGTTAAAAATTGCAAAAAATATGTAAACTAAAAATAATACAATAAATCATAAATAAACAGAATAAATACCGGATATTTAGCGCATTTGAATCTAATTCAATCAGTAATGAAATTGTGTCACACACTTAAAATGAAAAAGAAATATCATGCAAGAAATATAGGTTATAAAATTTTTGCCAACAAAATACCGTAAGAAGAAACTAAATATTTCAGCTAGATCTAAATACAAAACATAATATATGAGCTTTAAAAAGTTCACTAGTTTACTTTAAAGGCCTCTAAAACAATGGAGGATCATTTACAAATTAAAAAATACATTTCACTTAAAATTTTTAGTGCTTTCGGACTTTCTTAAGTGCTTCCTCAGAGAATATCTTAATAACTAATTGCTGTTTATTTATACAAATAGTCTCTTTGTTTTGAAATGAGAAAATCATTAATTATCAGAGTGAAATTAGAAGTAGCAGCCCCTTGGATTGAATTTAGATAGAAGAAATGTATATTTACCGTAATTCTACACTGACCTCCAAAAGTTAAGGTACAACCGGTTTTTTGCGTTTAATTTGCAAGAGAATGAATAGTGAAACAACAAATTTAGAGAAAATGTGCGCTGAACTGTTATTTTTTTAAATGCGACATAGAAATATACTTAAATTAAACGTATAAATGAAATTACAACAAAAAAAGCACTCATGGTGGAAAATTCCATTCTTGCAGAAATCAGTGCATTGCAGAATTATGCAGTAAAATGTGATATAAACATTAAAAAACTGGTTCTTATACGGAATATGTCCACCCCGGACATGAATGCATTGGCGGCATCGACTTTCTATGCTCTTAATTAAATTGTCGGACACCGAAATAGGTAGCGCTGACCACACATGGAGTAAGCCTTGATCCAGCTCATTTAATGAACTTGGAAGATGTCTTAAAGCTGTAACCTGTCTTCCAAAATAGTCCAAAAGTTGTTCTGCCCAAACTACCATTCTACCGTTTCTGTACTTGTATGTTTCGGCAGTGTTTGATTGATAGTATCGAGTGCATTGTTCTCTCCAGATCAGAAGATGTTCTCAATTGCTTTCTAGTGTGAATCTGGACTCGTCTGTGAAAAGTACAGAAGGATACTGTTGTCTGTTCTAAGAAACATGTTCTCTTGCCCAACATAAGCGGGCCCTTCTCTGTCGTTGGTTGAGAGAGACACACACAACTGGCCGCTTTGCATAGAGACCTGCATTGTGAAAACGTCTTCGCACTGTAGTAGCGAAGATTCTTCTCCTTGATGCTACAAAGTAATCTGCAATGAGTTGCGGCACAGCAGTGCATCTCCTCCTTCGGGTCGAAAGAGATAGAAACCGGTTTTTTGCTGGTATTGTAACACGTGGGGCGGCCTGAAACATGCCTTCTGGACACAAAATCTTTGGATTCATACTCATCTCTAAGTTGTTGAACTACACTGCGAGACAGATTGAGCCGTCTAGCAGTATCGGTCTGTCACAACCCCATTTCCATTCATCCGACCGCCCTTCACTTTAATGAATCGGGCAAACGAGTTTTTCTAGACATTTCTAGACTCTACTGGTTGTTGTGAATAAAACTGACAACAATAGTTCAAATACAACAAAACTTACACTCGAAATTACGAAAACTTTGAAATTATATATTTTTCTCTCACTTAACAATATTTTTTTTTCTATAAAATAAAAGTGGTAGCTGTAATTTTTGCGTAAGTTTTTTTAAAGCTTATTATTCTCATTCATATAAACTATTAAGTTTAATCTGACTGCCATTTGTTTTTCTGGTGAGCTTCAAAAACATGCTGCAGCTTAACTTTTGGAGGCCAGTGTATTTATTTTACTACATCACATTGTTAACATACGTCACTATCACTTTAATTGCGTAACTAGAGAAATTAAGCTGGACATTAAAAACGAAATTGACGTATGAGAACAAAATGATGTAATAAAATAAATGGTTATGCAGTTAATATATATTTTCCCTACTTAAATTCAATCTAAGTAAGTGCTACTTCTACGTTCAGTTGCAATAATTATTGGTTCTCAATATGCAAAACTAATTGATGCATTTGTATAAATGAACGGCAATTTGCTATTAATATATTCCATTAAAAAGAGTTTAGAAAAGTCCGAAGAGACTCAGAAGTTTTAAATGAAATATATATTTTAAACTTGTTACCCCACTTCTATTATTTCAGTTGCCTTTTATGTAAATCAATGAGCATTTTAAAGTTTATATAATATGTTTTATATAGGGGAAGGTGGTGTACCTTGGACCTATTTTGATTTTTTTAATTTTTTTAAAAATTGCCAAAACTAAAAAAAAAGAGATTTTATAAAACTTTATGATGTTATACACTACATATATTTGTCTTAAATTTTTATATAAATACTTTCCATGAAAAATTTTGAATTAAAAATAAAATGAAAATAGGACCGAAGTTTGATCTCATTACTATGAATGGAAAAGAAACTTGTTTTTAAAGAATAAAATCAACATTTATTAATAAAGAAGCTACATACATAAATATTTAGTACATTTCATCGTTTATTTGGTTTTAAAAATAACACAGTCTAAATAGAACATCTTCTGAACATTTACACTTACTATAATCACAAAAGACCTTAAAACTTATTTATATTAGTAATTATATTTTTTTTAGCCAAAATTGTAATTAGATAAGTCAACTCCAAATATTAACTTCTTAGACTGCCTTTCAGATCCATTAGACAATATCTAGTGTACCTTGGACCCAGTCCAAGGTACACCACTTTTATTAGGTTTAGCGTACGCCACTTTACACTTAAAAGCAAAACTGCCAATCATGATGGTAAGGTTAGGCCTAACTTTGTTTAAAGCACATGGCGTAGTAGCTAGAGCATTGCTTTATTAAGCATAATCCTCATTTTAAAAAATAGATATGTTTTAGTATAAAAATAACATAGAAATGTCTAAGAAAAATTTACTTTTGAAAGATGAATTTCCTTTGTTAAAAAATGTAATACTAGTTGAGCTTCTAAACAAATGCCTAGAACTTAAATGAGAACTCTGGTGGCAAATATTTAATGTAAAAATGTTCTTGTTTAATAATCTAAACAAGTAAAGCTAGAAATAGCATAGGTCCAAAGTACACCACTTAAACAATTATTTCGTTATATATTGAAATATAACGAAATATTTTCTTAAATTATTCCTTTGCACCCCCCTTCCCTTTTCAAGTAAAAATTAGTTTTAAATTGTCCTTCATTTCTTCTCCATTTTCCTCGCTTATTATTTCTCTAACCGAAAATCTGCAGCTGCCCAAGATTATCTGTGAGAAATACACCCACATTTTTATCAACCGTTCAAAACAATTTCCAGATGTCGGCTAATTCTGATCGAATCAATTCTTCATTACCTTATAAGGAGATCCTCTCTGTATCGCGGTTAAAATTTATGCTTACGCTTCTTTTTCCTTTCTTGACATAATCCTAAAAAGAATTTAACATCGCGCATTAAAATCTGGTGCCCCTTCTGTGTGTCTTTGCTTAGACATAACAACACGTGTAACATTTATCTATTGGTAACCATATCCTTTCCCCATCCCAGCTGGGCAGCCAAATTGAATTCTGATCATGCCGGCTGCATTTTAACTGTAATTTGGCGTATACTATCCATTGTGCATGGGCGAACTTGTGTATGTTGGCGATTTTCTTTCACGCCAAAAGTGGCGGTTTGTTTATATGTACGAACACACTTGACTCGCTGCTCTTGACTGAATAAGTTATAAATCTCTGTTCGGAGATTTTCTCCGATTACTATAAGTGTACCCCCCCCCCCTACTACACCATGTTTAAATAAAAAGTGACTTAACAATCATTGTGGGGTTTTTTCGCTATCTTCATATCTCGACCTGGACTACTATACTTTATTTCGTTTCTTCTAAGTGTTCTAACAAAATATCTGCTACTACAAAACGGCCCTACACCACTCTCCCCTACTTCCAATACAATCACAAAACTGTAAAAAAATGTTACCCGTTCCGTTACGTGAAAGAAGTGCTCTTCAAGTAAATATTTTGTAAAATGCATAACATATTTCAAATACTAATTTTAACGATTTCCGTTCATAGACAGAAAAAAAAAAATATATCAATTAAATAACCATTACGCGAAAAATGACAGAAGACAGAAAGCAAACATTTGGCAGACAGAAAAACAGAATAATGAAGTCGAACTCAGATTTATTGAATCGTTCGGGACTAGGAACCGTGTTCGTTAAATCGGGTTTATCAAAGGAATTCTTTAATGCAAAATAATAAGTAAAAAATGCTATAAATACCATGAACAATGCTCACGTATCTTTATAATGGAGTTAAACATTCGTTGATTTAAGAAAATATACTGTTTAATTAACTATTCTTTAATTTATGTACTACTATAAATAACAAGCTTTGGAATTAAGAAGAAATTCACTTATTTAATTTTCATCGATAAATTTTTTTTAAAAAATTCAGTTTTACTAGTTGTTTGAAAATTGTTTAAATTCTAATGCTCTTATAATTCTATTTAATCAGGGTTTTAGAAAAAGAGTCCTCTTCTCATTTCCTTTACTGGTCTATTTAGCTAAATTTCTATTTTATGGGATATTTTTAAAATCTATGATTTTCAATAAAAAAATTTATAATATAATCCGTAATTGTCAGACAAAATAATAATTATTTTTATTTTTTCGAAAGTTAACATAAATGACTTTAAAAATTTTTATAAAACTTTTTTTATAAACGTTCTGTGATATAAAATTCAATAATTGATTCATGCATTATGTTATCGTGAATAATGAAAAAAAGAGTTTTTTACTTGTTGAGTTTGAAAAGAAATCTTTTATGATGTCGAGAGGTTTTTGGTGTTTACAAATTAGTATTTAAAGGACTAAAAGGATTAGTGCAGCATATTTTACAAGAGAATTGAACAAAAAAATTCTTACACCTTGAAAAT
Source organism: Maratus speculifer (assembly GCA_964019185.1). Classification (NCBI taxonomy): domain Eukaryota; kingdom Metazoa; phylum Arthropoda; class Arachnida; order Araneae; family Salticidae; genus Maratus; species Maratus speculifer. The sequence goes on along the minus strand of OZ025289.1, from coordinate 100,796,290 downwards.
ATTAGCAAACATTTTTCTATACTACATTATAAAAAAGATGGCCCGAAATTTTTTAATAATATTTCATCTTTTGTGTTTTAATTAAGAATTTTAAGTCTTATAAACCATCTAATCATATCCATAAAATTACTTAAAGAAAAGAAGACAAAGAGATGAATAAAAATTTAATAAAAACTTCTGACGCAAAAAAAAAAAAAAAATTATTAAAGGTAAAAATAGCAAAAAAAAAAAATTATTAAAGGTAAAAATAGCAAAAAAAAAAAAAGTTTTAAATGAATATAGTACAGGAGAAGGATCTAGAGGTCTCGAAATTCATTAGGAGTAAACTCATTTTTATGAAAATGAAATTTATAAGGGGAAAATATGCAAAGTTAACGAAGTTTAGTCTTTTTTTAATAGATGCATTTTTATTGTAAAAAATAATGAGATAATTTACCTAAATTTCCGAAATTAGCTATGCATAACATGAAAAATTCCCTTTTCCACCCAAAAAATGACCATACCTTTTGGTAGATTAAATTGCTCAGTAAAAAAGTAATCATTGTTAAAAATAGAAAAAAATAAGTAAACTAAAAATAATACAATAAATGATGAATATATAGAATGAATTCTGGATATTTGTCACATTTGCCATTCTAATGCCTATCGGTGATAAAAAAGTATCACTCGTTGAAAATGAAAGAGGAAAACCATGCATGAAATACAGATTGTGAAACACTTTCCATCAATAAATAATACGACGAAACGCGATATTTTATCTTGATTCAGGCATAAAATGAATTTTAAAAAGCTCACTGGTTTATTTAGAAAGTGACAATAATAATAGAAGAGATGATGCAAGTTAAAAATACTCTTCATTTAACCCTTTATCTACTAACGGTATTTATAAGTACCATTAAAATTACTTATTATAAAATTCTTTTAATACGCCCATTAGTTGTAATACTGTTTAGAATGAGTTACAGATACATTACTTTATTTTTTCCCAAAAGCATTATTGGTTAAACAAAAGAAATTTTTTTTTAAAGGGTGATTTATTTTGCCTTTGTATCTTTTCAGCATTCTTGACGCTGAGAGAGGGGGATGGGGATTTTTCAATTCTGAAATATTTTTATATTTATATTGTAAGAACATCATACTTCTACAAAATACTAATTAAACAATTAAAAATAACAGATTCGAGTGGGGTTATATATATTGCACAAAACCCCTGTAAATTCAATTTTAATTAATCAATCCTTCAATCCTTCAAATATTTATTAAATAATTATGTAAATTTTTTAATTTAATTTAAACAATTTACGTAAAATGCTTTAAAATATAAAATTTTCATGAATTCATAATTCGGTAGATAACGAGTTTAAATTTCTCAGTACTTTCGGGCCTTCCCAAGCCCTTCGCCAGAGAATATCTTAATAACTAATTGCCGTATATTTATACAAATACGTCACTTTGTTGAAAAATGAGCGAACCAATAATTATTAGAGTTGAAAGAAGAAGTAGCAATCCCTTAGATTGTATCCATGTATAGAAATTATATATAACTGTAATTCTATTTATTTTGCTACATAACTTTATTCCCATACGCCATTATCATTTTAAATACGTAGTTGGACAAATTAAGTCGGACATTTAAAATGAAAGGGACGCATATGACCAAAGTGATGTAATAAAATAAATGGAATTTCAGTTAATATAAATATATTCTCTATTTAAATCCAATCCAAGGAAGTGCTACTGCTACTTCTACTTTAAATTGTAATAATTATTGGTCCTCTCAATTCAAAATGAAGTGACGTATTTGTATCAATATACGGCATTTAGTTATTAAGATATTCTACACTATATGGCCAAAGATGGCCGGACACTTGCGATTTTAGACATTTTGTTAAATATCTAGAAAAATACATGAAGAATTATCCTGAAACTCTAAGCATATAAATATAGTCTAAAAAAAAACATAGCTTGAAAATTCTGAAAGTGATCGTCTATAGAATCAGCTCAAAATCCGTTATTACCAAAGTGAGGCCAAAAAAATGAGGGGTTGTATCCATATATCCATTGATTAATGGCAATATAGAATACACAATATGGCACGTACTGCAACCACAAATCTATTTGGATAAAACCCCTGTTTTTTTTGCTTCATTTTAGGAATAACGGATTTTGAGTTGATTCTATAGACGATCACTTTCAGAATGTCCAAGCTATGTTTTTGAAACTTTTACAGAAATTACTCTATACGTTTAGCTAACATAATATGCAAATGAAATTTTGATATAGATGACGCATGCGCAGTGAAAAATTATTTAGTAAACCTACTCATTTTTCATACAATTTTTATTATTTTTAAATTCTGATTACAGGGTATTGTGTATAATGTTGTTTGTTATATTTTCAGAAAATAACGTTATTTTATATTAAGAACTCTGCAAGTTATAAGCACAAAATTTGGAAAAATTTGGGATTGTTTTTATAAAAAAACTTAATTTCTTTACGAGTATACATGCTATCAACATAAAAATAAACACAATATATTACAATAAGTCACTTAATCATAATCTACAGTTTGAGCGCGTTTGCTACATTTGTTTTGACAGGGTTAATCCGAACGATTATTATTCTTTTTCTATTTTTTGACGGTCCCCTAAGGCGTTTCGATGAAAAATTTTCAATGAAATGTATGACCTGTACTATTATGTTTACACACTTAGAGTTTCAGGATAATTCTATATGTATTTTTCTAGATATTTAACAAAATGTCTAAAATCGCAAGCGGCCGGTCATCTTTGGCCATATAGTGTATGAGGAAGGGTTTGGTAAACTCCGAAAGTATTAAGAAGTTTTAAGTGAAATGTATATTTTAAATTTCTAATGTCACTTCTTTTATGTTAGCCGTCCAACTTTTAAGTAAAACAGTGAGATTTTTATAGTTTATGTTATATATTTTATATACTTTCCTACTCATTCACAAAACATTAACAAAACTTTAATCGCTCGTAATGTGAAAGAAGTGCTCTTCAAGTAATTAATTTGCCAAACGCATTACCCATTTGAAAATCTTAATTACAAACGATGTAATTAAGAAAAATTCTCATTTATTCAATTTTCAGAGATGAATTATTTTTAAACCATTAAGTTTTACTGGTAGTTTGAAAATTGCTTAGATTCTAATGCTCCTATAATTTTATTTCCTCAGGATTTTAAAAATAGTCCCCTCCCCTTCTTTCCTTTTTTGCTTTCTGTAATTGAATTTCAATTTATGGAATATGTTTAAAAATTATGATAAAAAAATGTACAATATCATCCGTAATGTTCAGGTAAAATAATTATGTTTTTTATTCTTTCGAAATTTACCTTAAAAATCTTTTAATAAATAATTTAATACATTATTTAATAATAATAAACTTTTAACAAATAATTTTACAAATACCTCTTTCTTTCAAAAAATAAATGTACTGGAATTTGAAAATAAAGCATCTATCTATACATTATTTTATCGTGAATAATGGGAGAAGAGATTTTATTACTTGCAGAGTTTGAAAAAAAAATCTTTAAATATGTTACGAGTTTTTTGTTCTTTACAAAAATTTAATATTTGTGAAATATTTACAAATATATTATGTAAAATTTAATACTTAAAGTAGTAGAAGGTTTAGTGTTGCATATTTTACAAGATAATTCAACAAAAAAATATTACGCTTTTCAAATATTAGCATACATTTTTATATACTACAATGAAAAAATGGTGCCTTTTACGCAACTCTTTTATCATATTTCATCTAATCAAGTTTTAATCAAGAATTTTAAGACTTTAAAATCAACTAATCATGTCCATAAAATTATAAAAAAAAAAAAAAACACACACAAAAAAAATAATATAAACGGAATGAAAACTTCGCACGTAAAAAAAAAAAAAATAAAATAAAATAAAATAAGAAAGATAAAAATACCAAAAAATAAAGTTTTAAATTATATGTAGTACCGGAGACGGATCTAGAATTTTCGAAATTCATTAAAGATAAGCTAATTTTTATAGAAGTGAAATTTATAAGGAAAAAAATGCGAAGTTAACGAAGTTGCTCTTTTTTCAATAGCTGTATTTTTATTGTATGTAAAAAATAACGGGATTAAGGAACCTAAACTTTCGATCATAGTTATGCATAACATGCAAAATTCCTCTCTCCAACCTGTTAAAGAAGTATCTTTTTTTTTCGTTAGAATAAAATGTTAAAAAAATTATCATTGTTAAAAATAGCAAAACATAAGTAAACTAAAAATAGTACAATGAATCATTAATATATTGAAAAAAATATGGGATGTTTGGCACATTAGCCATTCGAATTCAACCAATAATAAAACAGTGTCAATATATGAACAAGAGAATAAGGAAAATCATGTATGCTATATAGATTATAAAACAGATTCAGAATACTGTAACACAACTTCAACCGTTTAGTAACACGAAAGGTACTTTTTAAATAAACATTTTGGAAAACGTGCAATACATTTGAAACCTAATTTTAACAATTGCCCTATATATAGCCTTATGTAATGCCCCATACTCTAATGTACAAATGCCTTATATAAAAAATAAAATACATCATTTAAATAGCAACCCGGGTATATTTAGGAGATAAATTAGAGACAGATAGACGACAGAAGATAAACAGTTGGTGGATAGATAAATGGAATTAGCGAAGTCGAATCTTGATTTAACGAATAGTTCGAAACTAGCAACTTTGTTTGTTGAATCAATATTACTATTTAATTTGGGATAATCAAAGGAATTTTTTATATAAAATAATAAGTTGAAAAAAGTCTATAAATAAGAAGAACAATTCAAAATCACTTTAATAATGTTGTTAAACATTTGTTGCTTTTAAAAAATGCTCTGTTTAATTAACGATTCTTTTTTTTTTTGTGTACCATTATAAATCACAAGCATTTTAGTTTAAAAATATGTATCATTTACTCAATTTTTATAGATAATTATTTTTTAAAGATTCTGTACCACTGGTTGATTCAAAACTGTTTTGATTCTAACGCTCTTATTTATTATTATTATTATTATTATTTTAATCGGGATTTTTAGAAATATAATCACCCCTTTTCCTTTTCTTTATTTCCGAAGATAAATTCATAGATGCCAACCTGACATCGATTATCCGTAATACATGCGTTAATTTGACCCTGGTTTAATAAGTTTCGAACCAAAATTTTTTCAAAGAAATGAAATTAAGTATGTTCCAGTAACAAACCTGAAATTAAATAAATAAAGATTCATGAAATATATTTTCTGGTTAGAATTGACAATTAAAATTAGATCAAACCAATCCAGGTATTACAGAAGATTAGTTGAAAGTTGGCAGCTATGTAAATTTTTATTTTATGGGATATTTCTAAGATCAGAGGTTTTCAATGTGAAATACCGCATAGCGCCGATTATCGGAACTCCAATTAACTGAACTTATAACTATCAGAACAGCTTATTACTTTTTTTTCACCGAATTTCCAAATATTCAAACACTTTCCTTCTATGTTTTTCCTCTGAAGATTTATTACGAGAAATCATATTTCCGATTTGTGTATCGATGGTAGCAGTAACAACGAAAAAGAAATTGAAGAAAATGAAAACGAATTCTCTGAAAATGACTCAGATCTATCACATAACAAAGCCTTTGAATGTTTGGAAACATATATGAAATGGCTCGAACAGTAGAAGTATGCTGGCATTATTCAACTAATGTATTTAAGAATAATTAGAGATACGGCAGCATTGAAAATAATTTTTCTTTAAAGTAAGCAAAAATCGGAATTTTTTTGCTTGAATTATTATCTTTAAGTGGACGGTGGACAGGTGGACGGTGGACGGTTTTTTTTTTTCATTTTCATCATAGCAATATGAAATGTTGTGCACATATACATTGCACCAAAATCATATAGAAACCTTAAAAAATTTTCAATCTTATTAAAAATTTTAATTAAAAAAAATGAAATTTTTAAATGAAATTTTAAAATGCTCCCCGTGTCTTAATTTTTGAGATATTTTTCTTGCTTTTGCATTTTTATCACTTAAAACTCTATTATAAATAAATTTGTATAAGATTTTTTTAATCTCTTGAATAGTTACTATTTTACAGATTTTTTTCTAAATTCCATATCTATTTTCATCAAAATTTTGCCTTTTAATAAGTAAAAAATAAAATTTGATTATCTTAATGAAGACGAATTTTACAAAGCTTACACAATTTCTTTCTAAACAATATCAGGATACTTCCTTATCAATTTCACAAATATTGATCAAAAATTACGTCGCAAGAAACATTTCAAAAATCTAAAAACGCCGAAAAATTAGTTTTGAGAAAAACAAATTTAAAGTATATAAATACACTTACCTTTATTATTTACTTCTTAAAACCTTCATAAATGATATTTCAATAAGAGAAAACTATTTTGGTACTATAATACCACAGATAAGACCTTTTTTGTGACGATTTTGCTCAAATAAAGGTCCACTGTTTCCTTAAAGTTCAGAAAATGATAAAAAAAGACAAAAAAATATAATAAAAAGTACACAAAAAGAAAAAAGTAAAAAGGACAAAATATTTTTAAAACACAATTTTTAAACATATCAGCACTAACTGGTACAGTCAGTCCTCAGCCTGGGTAAGTGTGGAAGTTTAAGTATAGTAGAAACATTCCTTAAAATGTTGGTCTATTTATACAAACTTTGCTAATCCGATTTTGGTTCAGTCCTTATTTGTTTGGATAACCGGTGGTCTGCTGTATTATAATATAATCCATAATTGTAAGAAAAAATTATCACAAACATGTTTTTTATTCTTTGGAAAGTTAACTTTAAAAACATCAAATGCATTTTATTAACGCGTTAAAAAATTTATGATGATATGGAAATAAATAATCTATTCGTAGATTATTTTATAATAAAAATGGAAAAACAAATTTTATTACTTTCAGAATAAAAAAATCTTTTAATAAGAAATTTTTTTAACTGTTTTTCAAATTAGTATTTAAAGGATTAAAAGGATTAATAATGCTGCATATTTTACAAGAGAATTAAAGAAAAAAACATTGTACCTTGAAACTATTGCCTAACACCTTTCTATGCTTTATAAAAAAGATGCGCGATTCTTTTATCATATTTCCCCTTTTGTGTTTTAATTAAGAATTTTAAGCGTTATAAACCATCTAATCATGTCCTTAAAATTACTTAAGGAAAATAAGACAAAAAGATGAATCAAGGAGTAATAAAAACTTCACACGCAAAAAATAAAAATAAAATAAAATAAAATAAAATAAAATAAAATAAGAAAGATAAAAGTGATAAAAATAAATTTTTAAATAAATGTAGTACCGGACAAAGTTCTAAAGGTCTCAAAATTCATTAGAGGCAAGATCATTTTTATAACAGTGAAATTTGAAAGGAAAAAAATGGCAAAATTAACGAAGTTAGTCTTTTTTTTACAGCTATATTTTTGTTGGAGGTAAAAAATAATGAGATTAAGAAACTTAAACTTTCGTATTTAGTTATGCATAATATGCGAAATTCCTCTTTTGACCCTGACAAAAAATTATCAACTCTTTTGATAGAATAAATTTTTTATTACAAAATATCATTGTTAAATATGACAAAGTGAAAAATAAATAAGTAATTTAAAATTAAAAGAATAAATAACAAATAAATAGAAAACTTTTCCATTAGAATTCTATCCTTAGTAAATTAGTATTACTCATTGAGAAGAAAAGGAAATAACCATACTTTAAGCGTACATTGTGAAATTCCAATATATACAGAATACTGAACAAAACTTCCTCTTTTACTAAGGTAAAAAGTGTTGTACTTTGTAAAAAAAATTGGAAAACACATAACGCACTTGAAAGTCTTATTTTATAAACTTCCATCTATAGTCGAAAATATAAAATATATTAATTAAATAGCAATCTCAGTTTAATTACTCGAGATAGAGCAGAGAAAGACATTCGACAGATGGCAAACATACGTCAAACAGGCAAATCGTCAAACAGGCAAATCGAACCTCGATTTAACGAAACTTTCGGAACAAGCAATTTTGTTCGTTAAATCAGGATAATTAAAGGTATTTTTATACAAAAGAATAAATTGAAAAAAGGCTATAAATGAGAATAACAATGTTTACTTACACTGTAAAAAATGTGTAAAGTTACAAAACTGTTCTAGAAAACTGGGATTCCTAGAACTATTTACGTAACGGTAGCAGCAAAGATTCTTGTAACTGATTTTGTTACATGAATTTTTTCTGCTACCCGTTACGTAAAAAGTGTTGGGAATACCAGTTTCCTAAAAAATGATAATTTTAGAGATTTAGTTTTACAGTGTATCTTAAAAATGGTGTTGTACATTTTTTTTTTTTTAAGAAAATGCACTGTTTAAATAATGATTTCTTTTTTTATGTAAAACTATATATCATAAGTATTGTAATTGACCCTTTCGGGTATGATGTACTGTTGATGCACATGTCTTTTAATGGACTATTATTTTGTTTTAATAAATACTTTTGCTACTATTTACATGTAGTAATGTTAATATAAGCACATGCATTTACCGTATCACTTCATTTATGTTTAGGTATTTAGTAATAATAATTATTATTTCCTTAATTCTTTGTGCGCCGTTTGAGGTTCTTTTATTTGAAACACATATTTCACTGTTTAAATTTAAAATAAAAGGTATCTTCCTAAAAGAATCATGTATAATAATGTGCAAAAAGCATTAGAAAGTTGTAATAAAAGTTAAATCTTATCGTAATAAAATATTTTCTAAACATCTCTAAAAATTTTTCCTTAGCCTACTGTTATATGAGTATTAATTGAATAGTACACAAAACAACAGCATTCGTTATCTTTCATACAATGAATGTTTGTTAAATATTAATTAATCTATTTGGATAGCTACAGTTTTAATGTTATTAACGTAAAAGTAATTTTCTTTTAATATGAATAAAAAAAGAACCCAAAAGGGTTAAGAAAATTCTCATTTATTCATATTTTACAGATAATTCAATAAATCTTTTGATAAATTAATCGTTTATAGATATCGTTTGCTATATTACTTTTTTTCTTTACAAAAAAAAAAATATTGGATTCATTTAAATTTTCGAATTTTGGTTTTCGACAGATTTGCTCGTTATAGTGGTCAGAGATGTTTTTTTTTTTTACAAAATATCTGTCTGTGAGTTTGTCAATCTGTCTGTATGTGGACATAAATTTTCTGGGCACTTTATCTCAAGAACTAATGTACGGAATTTCACAAAACTTTAGATTCCGTTAGAGTTTGATATAAGCTGGATCTGATTAGTTTTTGGTATATATTTCCTGCCAGGTGCCACTGCTATACTGCTTTTCATGATTTCCACAATAACTGTATTAAGAAATAATGGTAAGATTTTTCAGAAAGTTCAGATTCCGTTAGTCCGTGGTCCCTTGTTATTATAACATGGTTGTGATTACATTTTTAAAGTAAATCTCTCAACAGGCGGCGTTGTTATGCAGCATTATTCATGATCATCGCAATAGTTCTATCTCATGGTCTAAGGCACAAATTTTCATCAAATTTCAGATTGTTAGTCCCTGATATAAATAAGTATTCTTTAGTTTTTGTAGTAAATCGTCCAAAAGATTGCTCTGTTATGCGGCATCATTCATGGTTATCGCAATAGCTCTGTTTCAGGAAGTAATGAGCATATTTCATCATACTTCAAATTCAATTAGTACCTGATATAAATTAGTATTCTTTAGTTTTTTGAGTAAATGTCTCAACAGGTAATGCTTGTATCCAGTTTTTTTTCTTTTTCTTTACGATTTCTGCGATAATGCTACTTCAAATACTAACACACGGATTTTAATCAAATTCCAGATTCAGTTATCCCAGCTAAAAATGAGCTGCAGTTTTTTTGTAGAAGTAAAGTGTTTTTGAGGTTTTCTAAAGTTAACTGTAGTCTTTCTGTAGTGCAATCGAAACTATAAAATCACTTCAGTTATTTAGCAGTTAATTAAAGGTGATTTTGCAATGATTTATTTTAAACATTCTATGAGCTATTAACTTTAAAAACACTGTAGTTTTTATAAAGTCATTTTATAATCAAAATTTAAATATATATATTACAAATTTAAAATTTTTTCGCCAAAACTAACCTTTATACTATCTTAATTTTCTTATAATAATGTTCCGTACTTACTTCAAATTATTAAATTAAAATCTTGTTTCTAAATCTAATCTGTTAATCTCTATGCAGACGATATAAATTCTTAATTTGCCTTAAAAAACATTATTCCAGTATGCGTAAATTTAAAAAGATGGCTCTAAATTAAAAATATTCTTAATTAAATTTTTATTTCTTAATATTCCAAATAAAATTCATTTTTCTATGTTTTTATCAACCCTTTTTAAGAAAGTCTTATTAAATTTATTCCAAAACCATACCTTTCAAAAAATATCATTATTTTATTTTATCTATTTATTTATTTTTCCTCCATCAACCTTTGATAGTGTGCATATTAATAACTTCATTTCTTTTCTTTTTCTCTTAAAATTAATCATCTTTAAAAATCGTCTGCTTAAGAAATCCTGAGTCGATTATAAATTGGTTAAATAATATTTTTAAAAAAATAAAACTATCGTCTGAATGAAGTGTTTAATCTCGAAGCTGGACAAGAATTCTGTTTACATAAAAGAATGATGGTTTGAGGTTACAGAATGTTCTAGAATTTTCTTTTTAGATTTAAGAGGGGAAGCCTCGAGCTGAGAAGGAGGATTCTTGGGTTTTTTCTTCGATGAGTACGGCTCGCTGAAATCATGAGGGAATGTTTCGATAAAAGACAGTTTGCAAAAGGAGCTTTTCCCTTTCTCATGACTACGGATTTAATAAATGAACTTACAGCAGCCAATGAGTAATTATTTGGATTCTCTACATCTATTTATTTATTTTCCTCGGTGGCCATGACTTCTGTGCGGTGAAAAGGAAACCCGGCGTTGATGTCTCTGGCTCCTAACTTTTAAATCGTCACATATATATAAGACTTTATAACCATAGAATCACTGCAGTGAATTTGAAGTTATTATCCAACCATTAATTTAGAAATATATTTTCTCATGCATCTCTAGTATAACTGTAGTTATTATCCGATAAATTCACAGAATTTAATCGGAGAAGAATAATTTCAATTATGTTTCAAAATCAAATTAGGGATTTCTCATCCCATCCACCAACTTCCTTAGCGAAAAATTTATTAGTTCCTACTTTGTTTTGTTACTTGGAAATTAAAAGTTTTAATACATTAAAACCATTTCTTTTTTTTAAATTCAAGTATGGATGTGCCTATCTATACTTCCTTCCCCCTAACTTAAAATTCTTAGTTCCTTTATTGTTGTAATCTAAGAGAAAAAAATTACTTTCACTCAGTTATATTTCAAAATCAAGTGGGTGGTAGTGACTACCTGTGCCCCTACATACAACGGAAATTTCTTAGTTCCTTTATTTTAAGTTCCTCTAAGCGAATAAATTTTGCGACGTTTATCAAAATCAGAGAAAAAATATATTAAGTTTTAAAAGTTGTGAGGGACAATGGGCCTTTCACTCACCAGCCCCTTAATGGGAAACTTCTTATTTTTTTATTGTAAATTTCTTGAAAATTATACATTTTACTATGCTTTTGAAAATAGCAGAAAAGAAAACTTTTGTTAATACATATATATATATATATATATATATTCTTTAGGAAGAGGCAAAAACTTTCTTCTACCTTCCTCCCCCTAACAGAAAATTCTTAATTTTCTCATATTTTAAACTATGAAAAAAGATTAGATTTTAGTATTTTTTCAAAAATCGGAGAAAAAATTATTTAAAATTCAAAATCGAGTGAGGGAAAATGGCACATCTATGCCCCCACCCCTAACAGGAAATTCTTCGTTTCTTTATTTTAAATTACTCTAAAAGAATAAATTTTATTATGATTTTCTAAATTGGAGAAAAAATTGCTAATTAAATTTCAAAATCCAGGGAAGGCCAATGAGTCTACCCCCCCCCCCCCCAACTGATTTTTTTTTTCATTTCTTTTTAAGTTACTCGAAAAATTTACATTAGGTTTTAGAAAAAAAGAAGAAAAGAAAATTTTATTTAATTACATTTTAAAATCCAAGGAGGGCAATTTGTTTCCTCTGCTTCCTGCCTCGCCATAGAGTTCCATCTTCATAACTGAAAAGGACTTACAATTAATTTACAATTTCTTCATTTTGAAATCGACATACAAATATTAGAATCATCAAATAATTTCTTAAATCGCTCTTTAAAATTATTATTCGTTCTAAACTTAATCAATCGTAGAAAAAAAATACTTCATGAGTTAATTAAAGTGGATTTACTAATTATGTATTCATTTTAAAATAAAATCAAAGTTTCTTATTTCATGCAAATATTAAATTATTAAAAGTGTTTAAAATTATTTTACAAGCCATAAATAAATTAAAAATCTAGTTATTTTTTATATTGAAATTAAAAAAAAAGATTCAGAAATTTCCCTTTGTAAAAAAATTATTTACCAAAAAAAAAAAAAAAAAAAAAAAAAAAAGTAAATTAATGTTTCTACTTTATTTTTAGATTAAAATGTAGATAAGTTAGCTATCAAATTTATTTACATAATCATTAAAAACATATGTGCTACATTAAAAAATCAAGCGACATAAAATGAATTCTTATTCTTATTCAAAGTGATTAATTATAATCTTTTTTTATAAAAATTAATATATCATTTTTACAAATATATATTTCTTAAATTAACACACTGAATTACATTATAATTCCTAAAAAAGAAAAGTATATTATCAGAAAAACCTCTAAAATTCGCTTAATTTATTAAATATGCTTAAATTTGCAAGAAAGATTGAGAAATATTCCCCATTCAAAAAACTCACTACCCCCCCCCCCCCTAAAAAAATATATATATATATATATAATGTTTATAAGTAATAAATTATTATTGTAATACAATAATAAAAAATATGTTCTACCTTATCATCAAACGACATAAAATTAATTCTTATTCTAAGTAAAAGTAATTAATTACCGACCTATTATTTATTAAAGTAAGTACTTCCATGTCAAAAAATATATATTTTATAAATGAACACAACACATGTAATCACATTATAATTCATAATTAAAAAAATATTAATTTCACAAATGGTCTAAAAATAAAATTATTTTGTTAAATGTTTACGGATTCTTAAATTCATAGGAAAAACGAATTCATTTGCTTTAGCTAATTCGCTAAAATATGTATTTCATTTATTTAAATATTAAATAATTTTTAAAATACACGCCCATATAATCCAATTACAATAAATAAATAAATAATAAAATAAAAGCACTTTAAAACTCCCGATTTTTCTATCTGCCATTCAGCTTCGTCAACAAATCACCTTTAATTGAAATGCCTCCCCTTAATACCGCGCGCAACACTCTTCCACAAGTCTGAGTGGGCAAGTGGTCAAGGCGTGCCTCTCCTATACCTGGGTTCGTCAGTTGGAGTACAACCGTTCCCAGGGTCGACACATCTCCTTTTGAAATGTTAAAAGCCAGCTTGCCAGTGTGGTCAATAGATGGCGCCAGCAGAGCAGTTTTTTGGGAGGAAGGGGCATTTAACTACAAATTCACTGCAGTAAATGTGTAGTTATGAACTACACATTCACTGTAGTGAATTTGCAGTTGTCGACTTCGAAAAAAACTTCAGGTTCAATCCATTTCGAGTGGTCCAGCACTAGTCGCTCGACTATTTTTTAAAAATCTGAAATTTTTTGTACAACAACCCTAACATGATGGAAGTTCTAAGTGACCGTTATTTTAATTTTACTATTTTTTGTTAGTGCATGGCGGCAATCTTTGTTTGATCGTGTTCAGCAATTTTCTCAGATACTAGGATACACAAATTTGTAAATATCTCGTCTTTTATTTTCCCAATTGAAATAGGGTTTGCAGCATTTTCTTCAGAATAAAATAGGTTAAATATACAGTGGTAGAAAAATTTTGAAAAATAAATTTTTACAAGTGAAAATTTAGTACAAAATTTAAGATTTTTTCCAAAATCTATCCGTTTGCAAGAGGAAATTTTTCATGCAAGGGAAACTGTCAACCTTACACATTTTTTTCTAGATATAGGTCAAAAGTGCGTGCACTCATACACCAAGTCCCAGATCTGGGAGTTGATTTCTCTTAGCGAAAAAAATTCCGAAATTCGTCAAAAATTTCAAAAATTGCACTTTTTAGGCTTTGATATCTCTGGTGGGGCACGAGATAAAAATCTGAAATTCTGTCCTCTGATAGTATTATGTAGTAGTGTTATGTACAAAAAATTTCAAGAACGAGATTTGACTACAAGCTGAGATATAACATGGACAATATGTGAAAACAATACAGCCAAACTATTGTAACCTACTATGTAATTAATCAACAAGATTGTCAATCTTACACAAGTTTTTTTTACAAATAGGTCAAAAGTGCGTGTACTCATACACCAAGTCCCAGATCTGGGAGCTGATTTCTCTTTGCAAAAAAAAGAAAAAAAAATCCGAAATTCGTCGAAAATTTCAAATATCGCACTTTTTAGGTTTTGATACCTCTGGTGGAGCACGAGATAAAAATCTGAAATTCTGGTCTTTGATAGTATTGTGTAGTAGTGTTATGTACAAAAAATTTCAAGAAGGAGATTTGACTACAAGCTGAGATATGACATGGACAATATGTGAAGACAATACTGCCAAACTATTGTAACCTACTATGTAATTGTTAACACCTCCAAAATTTTAAATTAATTATTTATGGTACAAAGTTAAATGTTAATTACAAATATCTTCTTCAAATGCTTCTGTGTGATTTAAACAATTCAGAATGTATGCTAAGCCAATACAGTGTTTGTCCAGATGAACAAACCTACTAGAAATGCTGTTGCAACAATTTTACTCGGAACACATTTCAGGAAAAGTAAATTACAGACAATGGCTTACAAATGATCGAGTTGACATGGTTTCAATTATTAAACCTAGAGAATTTCATTCAAGTTAACAAGAGATGACAAGACTTGGGTGGCTTCAAATAAAATTTTGAGAAAGAACAGCCTAATGGACTGACAACAGTAACTGGTCGAACTCACAACACCTCTCGTAAATAGTATTAAGCTCTTTGTTGACCATATATAGTATCTTTGTAAATTAAATGTTTATTACTTAACTGTTTTCAACAAACGATATTTTCTGTGTAAATATTGTAATAAAAGATACTAATCTTATTTCTCCTAATGTACTCGTAATAGCATTTCTTAACATTTCTTTTAATCACCGTATCTCAGCTTATAGTCAAATCTCCTTCTTCAAAATTTTTTGTACATAACACTACTACACAATACTATCAAAGGCCAGAATTTCAGATTTTTATCTCGTGCTCCACCAGAGATATCAAAGCCTAAAAAGTGCAATTTTTAAAATTTTTGACGAATTTCGGTATTTTTTTCGCAAAGAGAAATCAATTCCCAGATTTGGGACTTGGTGTATGAGTACACACACTTTTGACCTATTTGTAGAAAAAATTGTGTAAGGTTGGCAGTCTTGTTGAACAATTACATAGTAGGTTACAACAGTTTGGCATTATTGTTTTCACATATTGTCCATGTCATATCTCAGCTTGTAGTCAAATCTCCTTCTTGAAAGTTTTTGTACATAACGCTACTACACAATACTATCAAATGCCAGAATTTCAGATTTTTATCTCGTGGCCCACCAGAGATATCAAAGCCTAAAAAATTGCGATTTTTGAAATTTTTGATGAATTTCGGAATTTTATTCGCAAAGAGAAATCAACTCCCAGATCTGGAACTTGGTGTATGAAAACACGCACTTTTGACCTATTTGAAGAAAAAATTGTGTAAGGTTGACGGTTTTCCTTACATGAAAAATTTCCTCTTGCAAAGGGATAGATTTTGGAAAAAATCCTAAATTTTGTGCTAAAATTTCACCTGTAAAAATTTATTTTTCAAAATTATTCTACAACTGGACTTTTAGCCTATTTTATTCTAACCAAAATGCTGCAAACCCTATTTCAATTGGGAAAATAAAAGACGAGATATTTACAATTTTGTGTATCCTAGTATCTGAGAAAATTGCTGAACACGATGAAACAAAGATGGCCGCCATGCACAAACAAAAAGTAGTAAAATTAAAATAACGGTTGTTTTGAACTTCCGTCATGTTAGGGTTGTTGTACAAAATATTTCAGATTTTTTAAAAATGGTCGAGGGACCATTTTTATATTTTCTGGACCACTTGAAATGGATTGATCCTGCAGTGATTTGTGCCAAACCACCACAATTTCCCAACTGCATTTTCTTTGCAGTTTCACTGCGGTTCATTTTTAGCTGAGATAGCTTGAAATAAGTTTATGCACATTAGATTTTGGTGTGAATTACCTAATCGGCGAAGCGGCTATGTTTATTTTTTCTGCAAATATTAACGTGTATGAGGTAGAAGAAAGTTTTGGGATTGCCACTTTTAACTAGTTTCCATTTTGGAATCTAAACATCTTTATCGATCTTCTTTAAAGCTGTGAAAACATAAAGTATCCAAACTGTTAATTGTTTCTTTGAATTTTGTATGCTTTATCCATATTTCATCTTTTTCATCCGATCGAATGCTACGGCTATAAACAACATCGTTGCAGTGTACAATTCGTATGTAGATAGTTCTGCGTACATACACTGTTAAAAATAAAGGTGACAAACCGGTGCCATTTGGGACCCGCAGGTGAAACGGCGGTGCCATTTGGAACCCTAGGATGCCATAGAGGCTTTGATATGCGGTTGGGGTGAATACAGGTTTCTTACTAGGTGAATGGAGCCAAATAAGGTGCCATGCACTTCGTATTGGCAGAAATGTGGACCTTGAGCATGCGCTGTGACGTGTGTCTTTCTGTTTTCGGTGTCGGCAAGTAAAATTGACGGCTGTGAGCGAATCATCACATGGCAGTGTCTAAATTGGCGATATTAATTGAGGACTAACCACTGAGCTACAATGAAACAAGAATGGGGCATAACGATCCGATCTACGCGACCAGTGAACCGGGCAGGAAATAAAACTTCCTTGTAATGAAACAGACAGTTAGCTCTTAATTTTTTTAAAGGGATGATAAACAAAAGTATGTTATGTATATTTTTTCGTAGTAAGAAGCAAGATTTGATGTATGTTGGGGGGGGGGGGGGGTATGCCTCTGACTAACTCTAAATTCAACACTGTGTTGAAATTTCAAACATGTAAACATAATAATGGAATTTTAAATAAAATAAATATTATTTAAGTAATCTTTATCAAATAAAATCTGCTTTATTTTTTATTTACAAATTTATTCAATTGTTCCACAAAAAAAGCCCAGTTAGACTGATGGCATTGAGATCACACACTATTTTTACTTTCTTCTATCTTTACAAGAAGAAAGTATTGGATTCATGAAAATTTTCGACTTCCGGTTTTTGACGGATTTGTACGTTTTAGAAGGTCCTGAACACGTTTTGACTATTTTTAGAAAATGTCTGTCTGTGAGTCTGCCTCTATGTGACATAAAATTTGTGGGCTCTCTATTTCAAGAACTAATGATCGAAATTTAATAAAATGTTATATTCAGTTAGACGCTGATATAAATTAGTGCCTATTGGTTTTTGGTGAAAATTGGCCTGCAGGTGGCGCTGCTATACTACGTTTTTCATGATTTTCAAGATTGCTATATCTCAAGAACTAATGCACAGAATTTCACCAAATTTCAGATTCTGTGACCCCTTGATATACATAGACGCTGATTACGTTTTGGTGTAAATTGGCCAGCAGGTGGCGCTGCTATGCCACGTTTTTCATGATTTTTATGATAGCTATATCTCAAGAACTAATGCACAGAATTTCGGCAAACTTCAGATTCCGCGATACCTTGAGATACATAGCCGCTGATAAGAATTTGGTGTGAACTGCCCTATAGGTGGCGCTGCTATGTTACATTTTGCACGATTTTTCCGATAGCTATATCTCAAGAACTAATGCACAGAACTTCATCGAATTTTAGATTCTGTTACACTAGAATATATAACATAATTTGACGCTGATTACATTTTGGTATTAACCTTGCAACAGGTGGTGCAGCTATGCTGCATTTTGCACAATTTTTTCAACAGCTATATCTCAACAACCAACGCAGAATTTCATCAAGCTTCAGATTTTGTTACAAAATGACATATAACATAATTACACAATGATTACGTTTTGTTATAAATCCTTCAACTGATGGTGCTGCTGTGCTATATTTTACACTTTTTTTTAAAACTAGCTATATCTCAAGAACTGATGCACAGAATTTCATCAAACTTCAGATTCTTTTACACCATAACATAATTAGACGCTTTTTTACGTTTTGGCATAAATTGTCCAAGATATGGTGTTGCTGTGCTACGTTTTTCATTTTTTTTTTGTTATAACTATATCTCAAGAACTAATGGACGAAATTCCATCAAATTTCACATTCTGTTAGGCCTTGACATAAGTAGATGCTTATTAGGTTTTAGTATAAATTACCCAACATGAGGCACTACTAAGCTCATTTTCTCAGAATATTAATTAAATTTTGCGTTTTAGACTTTTCGGATACTAGGATCTCAGTAAGCTAGGTCAAATGTTCGAGGAAATTCAATAGTGGGTAATTTTGGGGTCACCACGTTTTTTTTTCTTAATATTAAAATGTACTTATGAGAGTGAAGAAAGTTTCGGGATTAACACATCCAACTAGTTAAATTAAGGAGGGTAGCTCCTAATTCCCCCTCTATGCTTAACCAGTGAACTTCCAAAACTAATCAGGGAAGCACCTTATCAAAATAAACCTATATACAAAATTTGAAGCGAATCTGATAATTTTGCATGAAAAACCTATTTATCTAAATTAAGGGGAGGACTAATTCTTTGTTACCTTGCTTATACGTAATCAATGAACCGCAAAACTAATCAGGGAAACCTTATAACAATGAACCTATATACAAAATTGAAGCGAATCGAGTAATTCTACATGAAGAATCCATTTATCAAAATTTAGAGAATAGGGGATTAGCCCACATGCTCTCCCTTTATAGTTAACAATGAACCTGCAAAATTAATCAGGGAAGCGGCTTATCAGAATAAACCGGTATACCAAATTTGAAAATTCTGCCTAAAAAACCCATTTATCTCAATTAAGAGAGGGGGACCCCATTTTTCCCTCCTTTATAAATAACTAATGAATAATGAAGGAAGCGCATTATATATGAATGAATCTGTATCCAAAATTTTAATAAAATCGGAATCAAGAATTATCACATTACGTAAATACATACATATATAATCTGCGGACTCGTAAGTTTTCAGGCTTTGATAGCCTGTGAGCTAAAATTAATTCCCATAGGGTATTTACGTTGAAAAATAGCCTCCCCCCCACATATACACATACGCACACATAGAGGATTCTCAGTGATTCTTTCTCTTAGTGTTTAATTAGTTTGAGTTACTCGAAAGGAATAAATTTTATTACGTCTTAACCAGAGTAAAATAAAATTTTGTTAATTGATTTTCAAAATCTTTCGCATGGGCCACCGTCCTCCACCAACCAAAATTCAACATTACTCTGAAACTGCCGCTTCTGATATTTTTTTTTAAATATAACCATAAGAAGAAAAACAGGACCGAAAATTAACTGTCAAGGGGTTTAGAGTGGAAAAAGCCCTAGCCCTTTAACGGGAAATTCATAATTTGTTTTTAATTTAAGCTTCTCCGAAAAAGAAATTGCTTTGTTTTTGAAAATTGGATAAAAGAAAATTTAGTTAATTAAATGGTGAAGGGCAGTGGTTCTCCCATGCCTCTCCCGTTAAAAGAAAAGTCCGTAATTCCTCTTTTAGTTTAAACTGCTCGAAAAGAACCAATTTTAATGTTTTTCAGCACAGGAGAAAAACATTATTTAGTTATTTAAATTTAAAATCGAGGAAGGTACAATCGCCCTTTGATCCCCTTTCCCTGTTTGGAGGTGAAGGCGTCCAAGATTAGAGCTTAAAAATATAGGTAGCGTTACTAACTGCATAATTTGTTTCCTGCCTTATGAGACATAGCTTCCAGTTTTTATGTAAATTACTGCTACTTTAAAAAAAAAAATGTATAATTCTTATTAAGTTATTTATTTTAAATTTTCTTTGGAATATTTTTCTATCGTTCGCAAATTTGATATTACTTCTAAAATCTGAGCCTGTTTACTTCATAGTTTTTACATGCATTTCTCGATCTCAGCGAGATCAAACCTGCTTAACAGTATCGAATTCACGGCGTAGACGGGGCGGGGGGGCATTTTCCCCAGAAGATTTGAATTTTTGTGCTTTAAAGGGTTAAAAAGGGAATTCTATCCCCTCCCCCGGATCCACAGAAATCCACTCCATAGAAATGTGTCTGAATTCAACATTGCTGCTTAGAGTCGGCGATTTCTTTCTGTTGCTTTTTAAACTGTTAAACAAATATGATTTTTTGTTTATACATTGTAAACAGTAACGGCGAAATTAACAAAGGAAAATGTTGCAATAATTTCACGAAAAAAAAACAGTTCACAGTAGTTTTTGTTTTATTTTCTGAGCGTTATTTACTGAAATCCCATAAGATAGCCGAAGTTTGTAAACAAAAATTGCGAAAGTATAAGCGTACAATTTAATTCAGTCTATTTTTCTTTTTCTTTTTTTTTTAACTGCTAGAAGTATATAGGATTTACGCTGAAATCTACATATATTGCCTTTTTTTCCATGTAAAAGGTCTCTAGACCAGAAAAATAGTCAAAAACCTTTTCTCACGGCGGCATATAAAATAAATGCATAGATCAGCTCCTTGACACTAATGCCAGCTTACCAGAGTAGACTAGAACGTTGGAGAACATGAAAAATGTATAAAGTAGGATGTTTGAGTGCCAAATGCGCTTTTAGAGTAATTTTAAATTGGCCTCGGGGTGTGCGCCGTGGATCAAGGAACTCAGTCATAGCCAATATATAAGGATCTAACCAATGACCTAAGATACCTAGACACCACAATGCTAACCTTTTCTTAGGCCGACATCTATGTCTTCCGTCACGTGACGGATGGCAGATTTAGCGTGCCAAACCGATTTTTCTCCCGCCGAAACTTATATTATTATGGTTGTCTTGAGTTGACCGCACTTCTGCTTTTCTCTTTGTGAAATCTGAAAGATGCCAATAAAGCGATCACCGTAAAAAACGGCATCTTTTCGCCAAAGATGTTGGATTCGAAGCCATGCAAAGAGAAGAATGGGATGTGGCGTCTAAGTATATTAGAAAGTCAATGTATCTAACCTATGCGAACAACGAAAGCTTACTCTACATCTTAAGTCTTTTAAAGTCTGATTAAAGGTAAGATTTAACTTTATTTTATTTTATTGTTATGTTAAGTTATGTTACAGAACTATATGTTATGTCATTAAAAATAAAATAAAATAAATAAATAAAAACTGTAAATTAGATTTTTTTTGTTAGTATGATTGATTAGAAAGTTTATTATGTGAAGTTACAAGCTACACTCTCGCCAACATATCCGCTTGCTAATTTTAATCCTGTAAGGCAGTTATTTTACAATTTCTCGTTTGCATGTCAATATATTAAAATGATTTATCGTAGGCATAGCTACCAAGGAGCTATAGGAGCAAACTGCTCCAGGTGACCAATTAAAAAGCGAAATAAAAATTTTGTAAAAATATTTGCATATTTTCCCATTATAAATCGGTTATTATAGGCGAGTCTTGTTACAATCGGAATATCCTATGTTCATTTTTCCTTGTATTTAAGCTTAACTGTTTAGATGTAATACTTAACTATTGTTAGCGGTCTCGGATACTGCTGTGGTTTTACAAGTTTCACAGTTTAACTTGTAATTTTTAGTTTAACTATAAATACTGATCAAATTTTGTTTAGTTTGGAGTTTTATTACTATCTCTAAATACTTTTGAATAGCTGAATTTGATTTATAAAAGTCTTGTATATAAATGTTAACACATGTATTTTGAGAGTTAATGTAACATTTTATTCATCATTAGATTAAGCGGTCTGACAGGCTGCTCACAGTAGTTATGCGACAATTTTTGTCACTGAAGTTAAGGATTAAAATATGTGTTTGCGTCTATATACAGTTAAATGCAATTACTTTCAGTTGCGAAGTTTTAATTTTAACCTTTACACAGGATCTCTGACAGCATCTAACCGGCTTTGCATGCATTGTTGGATGGATGCTATCCGAGACCCCCCCCCCCCCCGTAAAGTTTATTTAATCCCAAATTGCCTTTAATACCGTTTCAGTATGCCTGATTTTTGTATGTTGGAGGGGGGGGGGATGGAAGACAATTGAATACTTGCGAATCTTAAAGTAATCAATTTATTTACAGGGTTTTCAATATTAGCTACCATTATTTCCAAAATAATCTTCCTAATAAGATTAGATTGGGAGGCGGCAGTACAGACAATCATCTCGTCTAGTTCACAGATAAAAATCTAGGATTACATAACCTCGATTTGCAGATTAAAACTCCATTTGTCTGCCAAGTCATATCTTGGTGAAAAATGCCTAAAAACATTATTTTAGCGGTTTCATAGGTTTACCATTATGTTTTCTTACTCCCAATCCTCCATATTTTCATATGTTTGGTTTCATTTTCTTTCAAAAAGTGAGAAAAAGTTAGGGTATTAAATTGAATCTTCTTAGAATGTGATTATCGACTATGCAGATTTACACCCCCTTTTTTTCTAAAGTATTCTTTCGCATTATACCTTATTTAGTAGCAGAATTTTACGGTTAAATAAAATAATATTTTTTCAAAAATAGTAATGCAAGTTTGCTTAGAGCGTAATCACCCCCCCCCTTCCTTTCTCAATCATCAACATTATCTGATATCACATATTTGTAGTCATGAGCAGTCAAATTATAAAAGGAAAACAATCAATATTTACTCCACTCAACTTTCAGACTAATTTACAGAAATAGTGTGTGTTCGAAAAGTATAACAATGAATAAAAGCTTGGATTCAAATTTTACACAAATGTGAAATTTTACCGCTGGTGATGAAGATCTCGTGTTTTAAAAAAATGTGCACTTTCATTCATAAATCTTAAACATTTTTCTAATGACATAATTTTTAACAATCTTTCATCCCACCCGTTCTGAAACAAGGCCAATAAACAGGGTTGGCTTTTTACCGGTAAAAACTGGTTTTTATCAGCAGATAGTAAAAACCTGGGGGAAAAAGTGGTAAAAATCTAATGATATACAATAAACTCTTAACCGTTAAACTGTATTGATACTATTGATAAAAATTCTATTTTCATGTAATTGGTGTATTGATATATAATATCTATATAGGAGAGAGTGGAGGGGTGTGGGGCATTTTGACAAAAGAAACAAATAAACTTTGTTTGATGCAAAAAGAAAACTTTCAATTTATAGCGTGCAAGATAAAACACTTTTTATTCCCCCTGAACAATATAGAAACATAACGTGCAAAAGCTATTTTATTTTAAAGAAGATGTAAGTCTCAAAACGTATCCCATTCCTCCCCACTAAGAGTTTTTGGACAGCAATAAAAAAAAAGCTATAAGGCACAAATAAAATAACGTCGGCAAGATAAATAATCAAACAAAGATTGTAAGTTGATAATGTATGTGTCACAATATAAAATTCAGTATCTTCATGACTGGAATGAAAATTCTAAATTCTCTGTCATAGGGGATGGCATTATAAAATTATCAATTTATTTACATTTTGAAATATAAATGCAAGTCATTTTTATAATTAATATATTATCCTCTAAAAAGGTTTGCATGTTAGCAATTTACATTATTCTTGATTAAAAAAAGGAACTGGACACGTCCCATTCCTCCCTTTGCTGGATTGTCCCATTTCTCGTCACTTCCTTGTTTTGTATGAAACTTCTTGTAAAAACAAAAATGCTGCTTCTAGGTTTAGTTTAAATTACGGATAATATACAGTAAAATGTTCCATAAACAGGGAAACTATTACATATATACATAAACAAGTCTTTAATATATTGAAAGCAAATTGAAATTTGAATCTTGAAATAATTTTTTTCTTCATGCATTTGCAAGTTTATACTGATCAACATTTTCTTTTAAACTGAAGAATGGATTACCACTGCCTCATCTTGTGTGCGATGGATGAAATGTTTAGAATAATGCATAAAGAGGAAAACCTTACTGTCCCATTTCACCCGACTTTCCTCTATATGTATAACAAAAGGGGAAATAAAGAATTAGTCAGTTCCCTAAAGCTGCTGATACACTTTAAACATAAGGACTTTTTATATTTTCTGTTCCAAATCTATACAACAGATGTTAACTGTTTACTGTATCACAAAAAAAGTTTGCGTTTCAATCGTGCTCTTTTCCATTTGTACTCATTTTCAAGGAGGCTTTTTAAATAAAAATACCTTAAAGGCAAAATTTGTTGGAAAACACTTAATAATAATGAAATCTTGAATTCCCACATTTAACGATCATTCTTTACTCCTTGTAGTTTTTCACCCATAGAGCGAAATTTTTTTTTTTTTTTTTTTTTTTTTTTTTTTTTTTTTTTTTTTTTTTACTTTTCATATATGCATAGTAAATTAAGAGAGAAACTTGGTATACAGAAAGTTACTAAACTTGTTTTTTTGTTATAAAATGCTAAGATGCTCTAAGGACATAGATTGGTAAAATATATTAATATTTGTGTGTACATACTGCATTAAAGGTCTGTTAATATTTGTAAGCGTTTGTTTTTTATCAAAATGATTAGGATTTTTAAGTGTAGAAAATGTGTACTTATAATTTTTTGTTTAGTTATAGTGTTTTATTTAGTTTAAATAAAAATTAGTAAGCTATTCTCCATCATGATGAAATATAATGAATTTTGTAATGTGCATTCCCATAATAGTTATGATAAGTTTTAGACTTGGTAATGAAAAATGTACAATAATATCTTTTAAATTGTGAATTCTTGCAGGAGGTAAACAAAGATGAAAGTCTTCCGGGCTTTTTATGTTTATGAAAACCCACTTTTTTATTTAGTATTTTTTTACTGATTCAGAATACACACTTAAAAAGGTTTACCTAATTGGAAACTAAATTAGTGAATATTGTTATATGGAATTACGGTATATTAACTCCAAAAAAGTTTTACCCCTGGGAAAATGAAAACTTTGTCGATAAATTTTCATAAAAATAACAAACACAGTCAAATGCAAAGTCAACTGTGCTATGAACTAAAAGTAAAAATGTAGGTTCAGAATTGTCATATTTTTTTACATTTACATTGAAAAAATGGAATTTTTTTAATGAAATTTGACTTTTTAAAAATATAAATTAGCAATTTTAAGCTATTTATGAGAAATTTAGAAACTTCTATCTTCAGAACAAAAAGGAGTTTAAAAGAATTATATATATAAAATCCCTTCGTGTATAACGATTCCGGGGTCAACCTATCCACGAGAAAAAACACTTATTGTGACCAATGACAAATTCCATTGTGAAAAGTTATCTCCGATTTTAAAGGCTATCAATTTTTTGTCCAATGCAAACGTTCCAGAGTCGTAATGGGGCGTTCTCATTTGCCAGATTTACAGTTTGAGCTGTAAATGACGTCACTACATTTTACTGTGCTTTGAAATCTTTTCCCTATTTCAAACACAATATTCACACTGTTAAAAATTTGACTCATTTGCTTCAGCATCACTACACGAAAACGATTACTTTGCTGTGTTATGGAGCATTCTCATTGGTCATAAAAGAGACATTCTATAAAAGCTGTGGAGTGACGCTGAAGTAAATGGGTCAAATTTTTAGCAATACACTGCTAAAAATTTGACCCTTTTGCTGCATCATCACTCCCCAGCTTTTATAGAATACACTGTAAGTAACACACACAAAGTAACCGTTTTCTATAAAAGCGTTGGAGTGATGCTGCAGCAACTGTTAAAAATTTGACCCATTTTCTGGAGCATCACTCTACTGCTTTTATATAAAACGGTTATTTTACTGTGATATGGAGCATTCTTATTGGTCATAAAAGAGATATTCTTTAAAAGCTCTCGAGTGACGCTGCAACAAATGGCTCAAATTTTTAACAGTGTAATACGGTAGAGTAATCATTTTCTACAAAAGCTGTGTAATGACGATGCAGCAAAACAGTCAAATTTTTAACAGTGTTTAATTAAAACATTTTATTTAAGAAAAGCGAAAGTGCGTTTTAAATACAATATTGTTAGAATTTTTATATTCGTGTTGCTTTATTTATTTTTATTTATTATTTTTTTTTTCAAGCCATGAATGACTTCATTGTCACATAACGAATCACGATTGTTTACTCTTTATTGTTGACATTTGTTTTCGATCTTATAAAGTATTTTCTTTTAAGTATTAGCTAATGGTATAAAATAGTTAATTCACAAATGTTTTAAAATAGCATTATTAGTGCATGTTTCGCATTATTAAAGCATGTTATTTTGCATGTTTTTTGTGAAATAATTACTGTAATTTTGTGAGTGAAATTCATTAGCTGCATATTCTATGCCATTATTTTACCCATTCAATTAATAATTTGGCTACCCTCTCATATTCGTCTGGAAATGGCCAAAATGAGGAAAATGTTTATACATTTTGGATATTTTTATTATTTTCTCTCAGTATTTTAAAATATTTTTTGGCTGTAGTTTCACAATGTATTCTTTTATAATTGATATTTTACCTTACTTTATACTTTTAAAATTTATGCATTTACCATTTGTTCATTACAATCCCTCCTCATCCACTAGAGAGTTTTGCTGTAATTTTAAATGCAAATTTCTACTGATTTTTTTTTTAAAGATTTTTTCCTTATGTTCAATCTTTGAATTTTTCAAAATTGTTTAAGCCTAAAGTGGCTATGATTGACCAAAGTTGTTGTAATGTTTTATCATCCTTTCAAAAATCGAAACACGTCATTTTGAAGGGCTACCTTCTAGTTTTTAATATCTTTAGCTAAATTTCGAGTGAATTTGCTAGTGTAAGCAAACACCGTGTTTTGGTTTATGTTAAAGTTGCAACTATAATAATAGCCAGAAATAGTATTAAATTTATCTATCCTATTCCATATTGCATTTAAATGTATATTTATGCAGGTATTTTTTCTTTCGTTTTAAAATGTTCTTTTGCTAGGCTGCTGTATATTTTGAATGGTTAAATGAAAGCAATTTTTGACAATGAATGAAATTCATCAAGCACTAACAATTAACATTTGTTTGACAGAGTAAGCTTGAAATTAAAAATTACTCTTCTAGTAATAAAATGAGAAGTAACTCATCAATATGTATTTTTATTGACAATATTTTAACACTGCTTCATGTATCTTTTGTAAAAAGTTGCAATTTGTAACAAGCATTTACCAAAACATGACGTTTTTAACACAAATAAATTCGCACGAAATTTAACTAAATATATTAAAAGTTATTTTAAATGCCTTGTTGTTCTGCAGATATAAGTTTCTAAACTTCTCAGAAATAACTTAAAATCGCAAATTTTTATCGATAAAGTCTCTTTTCTTTCTAGAAATTCCCTTTTTTATTCAGTTTGAATGTCAGAAAATTGAACAATTCAGAATTTATATCTTAACTTTTAGTTCATAGCACAGGTATATTTATGTAATTTATTGTGGAAAACCTTAAGAACACCTGTAATAGTTTTGAAGTACCGATATTTACCACAAAATAAATTTCAAGTTTTTCACGGGTTGAAATTTTCGAATTCCACTACTCTCAACATTTTTGTGCTAAAATTGTTACTTTAATTACCTTTACATCTTTACAGCATACCTTATCAAAACATTCATGCTCTAAGTTTTTAAAGTGTATTATACTGACTTCTTTTGAAAAACTTAATTACTTATTTGGTTTTTATTATTTCAGGATCTGTAGTGCTGTAACAAACTGTGTTGTACGAATATTGATGCTAAAGTTTTGTATATCAGAGATAGGTAAATTTAATGAATTATTATGGGCAGATTTTTTTGCAACAATGGAAATTGCGGCTACCGTACCTTTGCTACATTTAACTTATTTTGTTTCCATTTACGTACACTTCACATCGATGATCCTTCACTGTCTATTTCATGCGGTATTGATAATTGCCAGAGTCGGTTCAAGCTTTACCATTCTTATAGAAAACATTGCTTGCGTTGTCATAAGGGAGCAACTTTTAAAGACAGTTTTAATAAGGATATTGGAAATTGTGAAACAAATGAGTTTGAAAGTGTTGGTTTAGGAGATGACAGTTTTGTGGATGAGAGAAATATTATTGAGCCGTTACTTAACACAGATGAATTTATCAAAAAAATTCAAAGTGTACTCGCTGTGTTTTCACTCAGAGTCAGAGAGATGCATTGTGTTCCTGCTGTTGTCCATACTGATATTATGAACAGTATAGCAGATATTATTCGGGTGATAATGGAACAGGTGCTGAAAACAGTCATTTGTGAGTTTGGAAATCGAGGTCTGCATTTAGGTGAGGTGTTTGAAGTTTTCCAAGTGGATCTAATGGTTGACGCCATGTTCACATTTAGCCGTAGCGATTTCATGTTACAAAAATTTTGCCGTGAGTTTCTTGCATTTATAGAACCCACCGAATGTGTCATCAATGGTAATGCAAAAGTGTATATTGTGCCTATTTTTGCGCAATTAAAAACACTTTTATCCAAACAGGATGTTTTGCAAGAAGTGTTGCAGAACAGTACAATAGTTGCTGATCCACACATGTTGTGCGATTTTAAGAGTGGTGTTTTATTCCAAAATTCTGATCAGTACAATAAATCGACCATTTTTTTGAACATGTACAATGATGAATTTGAGGTGGTCAACCCAATTGGTGCAAAACGTGGTAAACAAAAGCTAAATGCTGTATATTTTACCATAGGTAATTTTTCTGACAATCACCATTCGAAACTTAAATATATTTTTCTGGCAATGTTGACACGACATAAATTTGTAATTGAGCATGGGTATGATGCTGTTTTTAGTCCTTTAGTTGCAAATTTAGCAGCACTGGAAGAGAGTGGTATAACCGTTACATCGAACAGTGGTGTTGAACACAAGTTTGAGGTCAGAGTTGCTACACTGTCTGGCGATAATTTGTCAAGTCATGCAATTGGTGGGTTCCGGCAGTGTTTTAGCTCAGGCCGTATCTGTAGATTTTGTATGATTACTCATGATGCTATTTCTTCTGTTACCTCAGAAAATGATGTAACATTGCGGAATATTACAAACCACAGCTATCACGTGTCTGCTGCGCAAATGAGTGCAGACAATATATCAGCATATGGTGTAACAGGTAAGTCGGTTTTGTCGCATTTGAAGAATTTTAACCCAGTTACATGTCTGCCTCCTGACCCCATGCACGACCTACTTGAGGGTGTTGTACCAGCTTTTATTTCTGCTTTACTTCAGCAGCTGTCTCATAAAGGTCTTTGTCGACTAAGAGATTTAAACAAGTGCATTGAGAATTTTCAATACAAAGGCTCTGACCTGAAAAACAAACCACAAGCTTTTAAGTCTGGTTTTGAAATTGTAGGTAGTGCATCACAGAAATGGTGCCTGCTACGACTTCTGCCACTGCTATGTCCGCTTTCACAGGATGAGGAACTGTTTTCCATTTATGTGAAACTACGTGTCATAGTTGATCATCTGTTGGCTCATAAAATTCCAACGGCAAGTGTTGCATACTTAGACACTCTTATTACGGAGTTCCTTTCAGCTGTGCAAGTTGTTTTGCCTAGCTTACACTTGACACCCAAATTCCACTTTCTTATCCATTACCCACGAGCACTAACAATGTTCGGCCCACTTAGAAATTTGTGGTGCATGCGCTTCGAAGCAAAGCACCAGTATTTTAAAAGTGTGGTGAACCACTTGAGAAATTTCATTAATGTAAGCAAAACTCTTTGTACAAGACACTGTATGCTTCAGGCATATAACATGAGTGGAAATAATTTTTTTTTAAGTGACACAGACCTCCAGGCTGTTGTCAAACGTGTTTCTCGATCAACGTTTCCAAGTGAAATTCTGGATGCTCTTTGTACCAGTGAGGAAACACTCAGCACAGTCGCCTCAGTGTCCTGTAACGATAGATTGTATACAAAGGGTACATTCATCACACTTGGAAAGACTGCAGATGGTGTACCAATATTTTTTGAAATATGTACAATTTTTATTTTGTCAGATTCACATGTTGACATAGCTGGTAAGCTGTACAATACATCAATGCTTTGTCCCACCGCTTTTGGCTATGTCATCAAGAATGATACATGGTGTATTGTTCACCCTGGTGAGGAATGTGACTCAACAGAGTTAGCAATGTATATTGTTAATGATGAGAAAGTTATTATTCCTCACCACTATGTTTATTAGCTATTTTTGTATGCCACTTTTAGTGTTTTATTTTTTTATTTCTAAAGTATGTTGTTGCTACAATTTCCATTTGTTTATTTTTAAGTAGATCATTTTCAAAAATTACATTTTTAGCTTATTGTGAAAATGTTTGAATACCATGTAACATATGGGGCTTTCAAGAAAATAATAAAATCAGAAAGCAACATAGCAAAGAAAATTCATGATCCAATTAAAAAGGCTTTCGTATTGGATGCTAATTCTTCATTACACTTGCAATATTGGAATTTAAAACATAATGATTGGGTTGATTGTGAAGACTTGGATGAGATAAAAGAGGAAAGTAAACTGAATGTCTGGCAGAAGTAAGTGGGAATCTGGAACATTTTATTTGTCAGGTGTGTTACAAAGCCTAAAATCTGAGCCTAATTCTCAATTCTTTGCTTGTTTTGTTTGTCACAGTGTTCAACAACTTGATCTACAGCAGCTGGAATCTTCTTCATTGTCACCACCAGCGTTAATTGTCACCAAAGAATGCCCCCTTGTTGATGAGCAGCCTTCTCAACAAATGAATCCGTAAGTCTATATTTCAATTTGTAATTGCTTTAATAACTAGATATTATGCTTAAGTGTTACATTTTATATTACTTTTTTTTAACAAATACTGTGACAAGTTTACGTCTAATACCAAAATTTTCAAACGTTTCTGTTGTTTGGAGTACTTAACATTTAACAAGACATTTTTGGGGAGGAGCAAATCGTGATTTCATTTTTAAATCGCAAATATCCATCCAAATCAAAATTTTTAATGCTCTTTTTTTCACCAATTTTTCTGAATTATCCTTTTCAGTTGATGGATAAATATTTGTGACGCTATTTGAAATTTGCATACTGTGCTTCTCAACAGTGCATTGCAACATTTTTTTCAATGTTTTTTCTCTTAATATCATGACGTCGCTGTTAATGACATAATTGTTATTTTAATTAAAAAAATATTTAATAAATCTGAAGAATATTATTAAAAATACAAATAAACGTCGAATTAAAAATCATTGGATGACATACCAAACACATGTAATGCATATGTTGTCACTATGATGTCTTTTTGACATTTAAATTCCATTGTTTGGTGATAGTTTTTTTAAATGGAAAATGTCGACGAGATAATGGAGAAGTACAAAAATTTTAAATGGAAAAATAATTAAAAATGATTGTATATTTTATTATTAATATATTTACAATTTTTAATATCTTGATATATTTCTTATATTATTTCAAACACTTTAATACTAATAATAAAACAACTTTTATTACATCTAAATTATAATAGCGAAATTTTATGTACAGGAGAGTAATTAATAAACATTTTATCTAAAATAGGTACTTATTAGTCAGATGTTATATATTAAATTTAAATGCACTCATGAATTTAAATATGAAAAACAGGTTGCATTTTGTAGTTAACAAGGATTGGGATGTGCACGTTACTTTTGATTAACAGGTTTAATTGTTCCAGAGTTGAATAGGCAACAGATTCCAGCAACATTTTTTTAATAACATATAACAAATAGCTATGCATATTGCCAATGGTCTTTTTAATTAAAACTTATTTAAACTGAATGTTTGAAATAATTTTGGAA
The DNA here is from genome assembly GCA_964019185.1 of Maratus speculifer. Taxonomy (NCBI): domain Eukaryota; kingdom Metazoa; phylum Arthropoda; class Arachnida; order Araneae; family Salticidae; genus Maratus; species Maratus speculifer. The sequence goes on along the minus strand of OZ025289.1, from coordinate 100,764,108 downwards.
GTAAGACGCTCTTGTCTATTGAGATGAATCCACATCATTAAAATCAGTTACATGGTTAAATTCCATTTTTTCTCCAATAAAAACTCAATCTAGTTATGATACTTTGAATTTCATATATTTTCATCTTTTCTGGTACTAAAAATACATTTTTAAATTTTCACTTACTCAAATATTGAAAATTCATAAAATTTTAAATGTCATAACTCGATAAGTTTTGTTCGTCGAAGCGTAAACTTGTTTTATTTTGTATTATAATAACACTTGAAAACTTTTGGACCCAGGCATTGTATCGAATTTTAATTTCTTAACTACTTAAAAAGTAACTATTTTAACGTAAATCGATTTTTATATGTTGCAAAACAAAGTTTGAGACATTTTTGAAACTAGAGCTGCATCTCTAAAACTGATGGTTTAGAAATTTATCAATTGATAAACAATAAGAAGAGATATCCTGTATAAGACAAAACACAACTTTAGCAACATGATCCTCGATTTTATTGCAGTTATATCTGCCAACGCATACATAAAACTAACCTCACTAACATTATTTATACACTTAAAATCAAATGCAATTCATTTTAACAAATTTTCCATGTGGTTTTCAAATTAAGTAACTGCACAACTTATACGATGCTATTTTCTTTTTTTCGATCTTTTTTTTAGTAAAATAAAATCACACAAGTTTTCCCAGCTTTTGTTTTTCAAAAATGCAGCATTGACAAAGTAAATAAAATAATTAAATAAATTAAATACATAATCCCCCCCCCCCCAGAAAAAAAGTGTGCCAGTTTAAAAAGTGAAAAGCCCTCATATTCTGTGATCACCGCCATCCACCAAAGATACTTATTATTTCTACCAAAATGCAACGAGACTTTCCAATCCACCTTACTTAAGGCGAAGAGGATTCTGATTGGTTGCTGGTAAGCTAAGTTTCTCACCTGGTCTATAGGATCCACAGTGAACTGTTTTCCCCTTAAAGATTTGAAAGTACTGCGGTTTTATTTATTGGTTGAGGGTTTTTTCTCATTTTTTTCTCGCTTTGACGCATGCCTAATCGCAAAGAAATTGTTTTTATAAAAAGTCCCAAATTTTTTCAAGTTTTTTGCTTATAATTTGCAGAGTACTTTTCAGAATTTTCTCTACTGAAAATATAACAAACAACATTGTACACAATATCCTGCAATCAGACTTTAAAAAGAAAGCATGGAAAATGAGCAGGTTTACTAAATAATTTTTCATTGCGCATGCGTCAATATTGCCAAAATTTCATTTGCATATTGTGCTAGCTAAATTTTTAGAGCAACTTTTGTAAAAGTCTGATACATAGCTTAACCTCCTGACTGCCGCTGGCTGATATTTTCGCACACTAACCTGCAGGTTTCACTGCAGCATAAGCAATATTTAAATTAATATAATTCTACAAATAAAACCCAGTTTTAAAAAATCAAGTTAGGATTAATACTGTCAAAGATTATAGATAATAACATATTTTGTATCAGGTTTGAAAAAAATCTTTTTTTTATATTTTTAATAAAATACAGAGAAAAGAACATTACAATTTTACCCTTTTGCCGGGCAGTCAGGGGGTTAAATTCTGACAGTGATAGTCAATAGAATAAACTCAAAATCCGTTGTCCCAAAAAGATAAGGGGCTGTATCCGTATATCCATTAACTAGTGCCAATGCAGCATACATGATATTGCACGTATTACTATATTTGGAAACAGACCCTCATCTTTTTGTTTCATTTTGGGATAAACGGATTTTGAACTTAACGATATCAACGCGATGAACTATAATTTTCAGAATTTTCAAGCAATGTTTGAGACTTCACAAAAGTTGCTCTATTAATTTAGCTAACGTATTATGCAAATTATGTTGATTTCTTTTACGATTGCATAGGGAAAAATGTTTTAGTAAACTTGCTCTTTTTCATACAATTTTTTTTTTTTTTTAATTTTCACTACAGAGTTTTTTGTAGAATATTATTTGTCATTTTTTCTGAAAAGTACTTTTTTTTATATTAAGTTTCCTGAAAAATATAACCTCTCCTCTCCATCTCCCCATGTCACAAATTTACAACTCTCCCTTTATAGATGTCAAAGATTTTCATTATTACCCCCCCCCCTCTCAAAACACACGCTAATATATTTTAACTAAAGTTTTAGAAATTCAAATTATCTACAAAATTGTTATGGAATTACAAAACCCAACATCTTATCAAAAAGTACTTTCAATAAAAAATTACATGCTCAAAAAATAAGTATTTAAATTAAGAAATTTTAAAATGGTTCATTTTATTATTGCCGAATGAGTTGCAGTGCAAAGAGTGGAAAATTTTGACCGTTCGATTAATTTTTTCATTATTTCACTGTATTAGGTATTGGTTTTCGGACGTCATAAAGCCGTGAACACATCCTATTCCACTTTACATAATTTGTCACAAAACAGTAGCTTCCATCACTCCCTCTCATGTGACATTACATGTTAATTTCACTATGTTTTATATAAATCATAATTTTCCTTTTCAAACTTTTTCACATATTTAACTATGATAAAATCAACACTAATCTTCCATTCTCTAATATTTTGCAGTGAAAATTTTCCATATGTCTACAAGTTGCCCCATTTTCCTCCGTGGTTGCAGACCATGTTGGAAACACGTAGCCCTCTGTGCAAGGAACCAAAGTGTCGGCGTGCTGTTACTAATGCATTATTCGATGATTTGCTTCGCTATGGCTCGTAAGTGCTCTGTACTATTTTCCTGCACTTGTGAATAAGACGTTGTTTACGAAGTACTTCTTTTACTCATTAAGTTACTGTGACATATATATTGATTCTAGTGTAAATGTCCGTCCTAGGATGATGGGTAAAAAATGTGTTTTTCACTTAAAATTTGAAAACACTGATAAAATGATTGAGAATATGGAAGCGCTTAGATGAGCAAAGTTCGGCTAGTTTATGTTTCATAAACACACTTTTAGCGTTTACAAAATGTCTAGGTAAACCAGATTTCCCGTCTAATATACCGCAGAACAATTAAAACGTCTTAATAAAATAAAATAACATATATGCTATAAACTGCATAATTTAAAAAGTCTGCTTCAACTATTAAAATTATTTGGCGATTTTGTATTAAATTTTGGTAAGAGGCAAATACAAAAGTATTTTTTGTAAAAATAAAATAAAATAAAATAAAATAAATAAATGCAAAAAAGGGAGATTGATAATGAGCCAAACTTGTAACAACTGAATCAGCATGTAGAACATCTTGAGTTTACCTTACTGAACATATAAATATTAAAAAGTACACGCATAAAATGGGATCAAGAGTAACAACAAAATTCAATTTCCTTCAGTATGTTATTGCACATAAAAGCAATGCAGAAGACATTCACCAAGCAAACATTCAGATTAGCAAAGTTCGACTTTTTATGTTCCAATAAACACACTATTAGCATTTACAATTCTTCAGCGATAAAACAGGGTTTCCTGCTAATATATCATAACAAAATTAAGTTTTCTTAATAAAACAAATATGCAATAGAACTGCTTATTAAAAAAATCTGCTGCAACTAATAAAAATTTTAATGCACGTGAATATAAACTAAGTTTTTTACAAATGATACCATTAAATTAAAATTTTACGAAAAATAATAATGTTCATTTTATTTACACTGAATAAAATTTTAAAGGGTTTAAAATACTTATCAAGATAAGGTTCCTTTATTAATCCGTGATAGATAGCGCCAGGTGATTCTATCGCGCGTGCCGTGTCTCTCTGGTATGAGGACGAAAAAAATTAAAAATTCAACTTGCCTCTTTCGTGACTCGCGATTTCATGAGACATGCGACGTGTGCTGTATCTCTTGTCTCCTTGGTGTGTGGAGCGCCTTAAATTCGACCTTTACCGTAGTTGATTTGCACCCCACGGAAAAAAAATTGTCTTTTTTTTTTTTCTCTATGAATCATTGAAGTGAATGACTGGATACCAAACTTTCTTGTTTACGCTGTATGCTACGTTTGTTTTCAACTGGATTTCTGAAATGTTTTTTGACTGCGCAAATCATTGAAATTATGTTAATTTTGAACAAAATTATGTTCAACAGAAAGTATTTTAGGTATAAAATATTTGTATGTAGGTAGAAAAGTTTTCTCATACACATTTCAAATCGAAATTAATCCGAACGTGGCTCCATCTTATCGGAGACTGGTAAGAGTGATAGATTCGCTCCGGAATCGTTACATTGTGTTTATTATTTAGAGGTAGAATTGGATTTACATAGTAATAGTTTTACGATAAGCAGGGATGGAAAATTTTTTTCAGATCTTACCAGCCAAGGATTTATTTTACAAGCCAGCAAGATACAACGTATAGTTCAAAATTGACATGTCTACAAAGATAATTCATTACTGCAATGCATTTTTGTACTAACATTTCTTTAAATTGTTAGATATTCCTTCATTCTTAAAAAAAAAAATAAACTTAAGAAACGTCTACAACAGAAAAAGTTGAGCACTTAAGTATAGAACTTGGTGCCATGTTTACACAGGCAATTGTGTGAGATGCAATATATGGCTAAGACATAAAAATATATAATTTTTTTATATATCCTATATATAACAAAGTGTCTGTTATTTTAGTTTAACAAAACCTGAGTTTTTTAAGACTACCAAAAATGTCAGAAAATCCACTCGCCAGTGGCAATTAGAATGATGACAACTCCACCAAGTGTGGATAATTGCAACAGCTGGAAAAAAAATATATATGTAGGTGACATATTTGTTATCAAGCTTTATTTGTTATTTGTCTTTGTCTCTATTTTTAGTGTTATATTTATTTATATTTTTAATAAATAATGATGATTAATACTTAGGAATTGTATCATTGAGAATATCATCTTTTACAGCTACCCAACACCCCGAATGTTTCTAGAAACATCTAGAACATTGGTTGAAACATATCCAATTCTCAAGGATAAGCAGTTTGCTAATGCCAAACCTCATGTAAATATTTATGAATTTTAAGAAATAAGTTTGATGTAAAAAGTATTTTAGCAACAATTAATCTTCACTGAATTATATTACAGGACAGCTGGGTTCTAAGACTTAGGGATAAATTTAAAAAACATCGATCAAGACATGCAGAACTGTGCAATGCTGATGAATTGGAAAAAATGAAAATAAAGTTTGGGAGAAAAAGGAACAAAAGTCAATCTGATTTGGACAATGGCCTTGACGACTCATTAATATCGGTAAAACGTATGAAGGTAATTGTTTTATTATAAAAATTTGGGCAATAATTTTAGAGATTTTCATAGTTTTTTATTTTTATTGTTGTTGTTTTTTATTTAGTTGAATAAATACCTCTTTTTTTAAATTTCTTTTTAATTTTTACTGAAATGTAATAATAAAAATATACATATTAATTTTCTTAACGTATTTAACAATAGCTTAATTCTGAGTTTGCTTGCTATTCATTAGGAAACATTATGTCTTCGAGTAGGGTACATTTATTTTATTAACTTGAGTTACGAGGAATTTGTCAACACTTTGCTCCCAGGTCCTGTTTTTGTGAAACTAAACATTTTTTTTTTTTACATTTGTAAAAAAAAAAATCTAATCATAATCTTGTGAATTTGAAATGATCCTTTTATTCAGGTTCTTGTTTATACATTTTAATAAGATATATATATGTAAAACATACTTATATCTTGTATATGTAAAACTGTTTTTGTGAAGGATTCTTTCTGTTTTGAAATGAAAATAAATTTTGAAGGGACCTTTAAAGGATCCAATTTCTCTCTCAATTCCCCTGGTTAAATTATTTTTTTTAAATTAGCACTGCAAATCAACATTTTATTTAAATACTATTTTTCATATAAATTCAAAAATTGATAGCAGTTCGAAAGAAAGATATTAATTTGATTGTAATTGACTGTTTTTATTAATGCAATAAATAACTGGCTGTAGTGTAAAATTATACAATTCTACTTTTATTAAGCAAAAAATAGGATTGAAAAAAAGGTATATGTTGTGAGATTATATGAATTGTAAAGAATGTAATACTGTTTTTTAAATCACACTAATAATAACAATAAAACATGGTTTCTGTCTGACACAGAGTAATCGAACTAATAATAAGCTGCATTGCAAATATTATTACAGCTAGCCAATAAATAATTATTAAATTAAAAGCTTTTGTGTGCTAACAGAACTGGTTATTTTTGCCCTACTTTTTTCATCATTAAAAGTCATTTAAAAGTTTTACAACGACATAATGTTTCATTCATTGGTATGTTACATTTGTTGTACAGAGTTATTTTCCCTTACTCGCAGGTTCCACAATCAAGTGACTATGAGGAGGATGAGTTTTCCCTTGCCATCCACATTAAAGTGTTGCAAGAAGAGTGCCAAAAAAGAAAACCAAATGAGGATTTAATTAAAGGCAAAATGGAACGGACATTTTTCCACCGAGCTCAGTATATAACAACCCATTCCGTGGCTGAAACATTAAAATGTTTCCCCCCACTTCAACAAACTAATGAGGTATATTCAATTACAATAACTGCAAATTTATTTTGTAGCACAAGTCATTTTACGAGCAGTTTAAAAAATTTGACCACACTTTTTTTTTTCAGCTACTGAATGAAGCAAAACGGCTACGAATATATGAAGCTGATTTGAGAGATTTTCTAACCATTAAAAAGGATAGTCTCTCACAACTGGTGCAAAAAAGAAAATCAAAAAACAAAGGATTGTCACAGCTGCTAATAGCTGAGGCAGAATGTGCATGTACAGAAGGTAACAGAGTGTAGTTAGTTTTTAGTCAGTAACCTCATCAAGTGAGGGGGTACCGAGTTATTTGGTCTTGATCAGCCAATTTAAATCCTGTTTACAATCGAATGATTTTTTAAAAAAATCTTTGATTTAATTTGGCTTTCGTTTTTAGATCGGTTATTATTGGAATAAGGATAAATTTTGCTATTTATTTTTGAAAAAGAGACTAAAAGAATATTGAGGATTATTTAAATGCAATTAGCAGGTCATGGAATAATTTTTTTTTTAAATGTATGTAATAAAATTTGTATTAAAAATATAACTCATTATTTAAAAAAAATGAACCCAACATTTAAAAAAAAAATTCAATTATAGATGCAAAGTAAAAATGCGGATTAATATCACTCGCTTTTAATACTGTTCTATTTTTCTAGATGTTCCTCCCCTCCCCCTATTTACAAGCATGTTGGTGAAGTAAACCTGTACAGTTGTTTTCTATGTAGGGTTATTACTTTTAAAGCAGATTAAGTAAATAACAAGCTAATACTTATTGTATAATTGATTACACTTATAAGTCACATATTTATTAGCTCATTCTAATATTTTTATGGTAGTATTTAAATGTAAATTTTAAGTAATTTTCAAAACGTATATGATTATTAATTTTAATATTATTTCTTAATATTGCTAAAACATTTTACTGCTTTATACTTGAATAAAAAATTATGTTGAACTATTTTTTCTTCAGAATTTCCTATTACAAATATATATATATAATTTTTTACGTGATCAATAACTTATACTTTCACTCTTTATTTATATGGAACTAAAAATATCAATCCATGTTTCGCGTTTCTCTTATAATTGGATAATTTTTTTTGGAATCACTGAAGTCATTAAAAGTTAAGATATTGGTATGCTCTTATATGGGAATTCAGAATAAATTCATACAATTGTTTGTTACAAAAATTTCAGAAAAATTTCAAAATTCCAAGAAAAAGTAAGAAAATTTTGAACTTTCAAGAAAAAAATGTAAATGTTTCTTAATAAACTAAGGATTTGAAATTGATGCACCATGAAAATTAAAGTTTGCTCCTAATTAGTACTGTAAAAAGTTTCAACATCTCGTGCATATCATTTTGCATAGTCCTTCTTTGTAACAGAGATTTTCAGTTTCAGCTTCACGGAAACTTTCTACTGAATGGTGTTCGATTGATTAGGTCTGCTTACTTATCTTTGTTTATAAACTGAACATTTATTAGCTTAATTTATTGAATACTTATTATTAGTATTAAAATGTCAAAGCAATCTGTATTAACTGTGACTGATGTGATAAAGAATTCCACACTGATTTGACAAAATGGATAGAATCTGATGTTAAAAGTGTATTTGCAAACTGTATAGCATGCAAAATATTCAACAATTTGTTAATTTGGCAAAAAATTAAATAACAAATCAGTAGTTTATGCCTCAAAATGGGTCGTGAAAGTTCCACTCTCAAATTCAGAATTTAAAAAAAATGTGTATAACGTTACAAAATCTCGATACCTAGAATTTTTATTATTATTGCTAAGGAAAACCTAGACATGTTAGGGAAATTCGTAACTAATCTGGAATAAACACCTTGTTGCAAAATATGCTTTGTAAAGATGGTTAATAATGTAAATAGTTTGTAACTCTTAATGATAATACAGAAAAAGAATATATGTATGACACGCATCAGTTGGCCATGCAATTTTCTCGTGGTGTCTGAAAATAGGCAATAAAGAGAAAAGTGTCCAGTTAAATTGATGGCATTGAACTCACAGGCTATATATACAGCTGTATATTACACTCTTACTTCAAAGAATAATGCCTTTTCAAAAATAAAAGAAATCAACTGTAAGTTAGTGGGCAGGGGATTAGCTACCACCCCCCTTCATATCTAACCATTGAACCTCCAAAGCTAACCAGCTAACCTTATCAGAATGAACCTACATATAAAATTTGAAGCAAATCTGATATTTATATCAAGAGTTATCGCGTTACATACAGAACTTGCGGGCACATTAGCTGTCAGGCTTTGATAGCCTTGTGAGTTAAAAATTCATGAATTTAAATTTTTAGCACTGCAAACACAATAAATCTGTTCTTTTTTAAAATTTTCTTTTTTGTTCATCTACCTTTTTTTTGCTGTGCTTTGATGATATATTTTAAATGGACTGTCTTGTGCGTTTTCCTTATAGTGTTATTATTATTTCAGATAGTGAGCTTGCATTTACAGTACTTACATTACCATGCTTGATGCGAGAAAAATTTCCGACTCTTTATCATGAAGAAGGTGCAGAAATTTCTGTTCTTCAACCTGTGATTGTCCACCGCAACTCAAGCAATGTGTTAAATTCCTCATATTATGAATTATTTTTAGACAAACAGTTTATTACAAAAACTGAAAATTTTATAACTGCAGTTACTTTGTGGTATACATTATTTTGGCTTTTTGACGTTGGCTATAGCAAAAACCAACTTAATTTTTTATCATTTTTAGATACTTATGTGTTCAAAAATTTCTCAGTGGCATCAGTTCCACGCAGTGTAAAGTCTTTGTTTAATAATATTTAGTACATTCTTGTGTTTACAATAAAAATATTATTTGAAGTAAAAGTATTTTTTTATTCAGTGTTTTATTCATTTCATTATATTTACTCTGTAGATTAAAATTTCAGATTCAATAAGTCAAAACATAAATTGAGAGAAAGTGTCTTGATGTGGACACTGGGTTAGAAATCAGCAGGTCGTTAGTCGTCAAATGCAACTAAATTATACAAAAATTATTCCTAGTCGACAAAACTTGATGCCCAGCTTTATTTTACTTTTATTTTTGTTTAACAAACGCTTTCACTTGTATTTTCGCGTACCCCCCCCCCCCCCCACATACAACCTGCACCATGACAGCAGCACCTGCTTAAGACTCTTTTGCACCTGTCAATAACCTCTAAGTTAACTTCATTTTAACCAATGACTGATAAAACTGGACTTTGGGATTACGTCCCTATAAACAAGATTATCTTTTATTATGAGATATTTCTTCATTCTTATGTTCCTAAAATAAGAAACTGTATCAAGAATATTTTTGAAGTTTTTTTTTTTCTGCTTCCTTCAAACAAACAAACAAAAAAAAAACTTATTTGTGATTTGGGAATGTTTTAAATACCGCACCTTAATTGGTAACCAAAGATTCATTTATTTGCTAACTTTTTATTTTCTGATGTTGGTCTCAGTATTTTTTTTTCAATTTGGCTTATCGCTAGTTTTATCTAAAAGTTTATATTTACTTTCTGTGGACATATTTGCTTGATTATCTGTTTTGTATGCATATTAGTTTTATAAAAAGAATAAGTTTTTCCAGAATTTAAATATTGTAGTTTAATCAGGTTTCATACTTATGGAAAGCCAGTTTTTATTTTGTTTTAGTATGATAAAGTGTTTAATATATAAAGTCTCCTCCCCACTTGCCTTCAATACATAAAAATTAAAAATGCAATGCAATATTATTTTTAACATGATTGTGCAAAGAAATAAAAAAATATATGAAATGCAGTTGGCACATAGAAAAAAAAGTTGTAGGCACTATTTTACCACCTTACATACAGTTCTTAATTGCACTCTGTGTGGATATATGCAATAAAATATGGATTTGCATAAGTTCAGTATAAAGGTAAGTACTACATATAATGCAAGAATGGTTTTTTGGCTCAATTTCATCTGTGATTTTTACCACAACTATAAAATTATCTTATTTTCTATAGTTCATTTCATAGCTTGATGGAGAACTTTCTGGAAATTTTTTAAAGATATGAAATATTTTTACTAATTTAAAAGTTGCAGCATTTATTACATATTCATCTCTAATTTGTGTTTTATATTTTTTATTAGATACAGGGTGGCTCAAAAGTATGGGTGCGTTGTTTGACATTGATATTTCTCTACTAAAATCTGAGAAATGCTTATTTTAAAATTTTGTAGCATTTTTTTCTATTATTATATAAAAATCTTAACCGTCAGAAAAGTGCACAACCGCCAAAATGATCAGCAACTGATATGTTCAATACAAAAAGAAAAAATAACTCATCGCACTTTTTCTGAAAAGATTAATGGTTTTGGGAAGACTTCCCATAGTGGAAAAACACCTTTAATTTTTATTAATCCTTTAATTAGTGTTACTAAGTTTAATGCTAAAATGTAGTAAGACGAGGTTTTGGCTTCATGAAAGCAAAATAATTTTAATTGAACTTGCAGCAGTATTGGGGCCTTCACATGGAGCAAAATCAACAATGACCTTCAACACCCGTCAACATTGATATTTAACTGCCTTCAAACAATTGGATCTTAACCAACTTCTGTAGAAAAATTAGAAGAAGAAAATCTCCAGTTTACATTGCATGTGATACGAAATTATTAAGGCATAGAATGATTTAAATCAGTATTATCTGCAGCGAACTTTCAATTCTGTGATCCTTCGTTTTCAAACTTGTTAAAGTAAATGTCAAGTCAGTGAGCAATTTGTTAAAATATTGATATTTCTTATATTTTTGTTTTATTATTTTACAGGATATAGCATTTTTCTGTGCACCCATATTTTTCAGTTGCCCTGTATATAATTAATGAAAATACATGTCAAGCAATATACTGTTTTTAAAAAAAAGATGGTAACAGATTATTTTTAAAACTATAAGAGAAATTATAAAAATATTCATATGTAGGTAGATAATTCAAATTGTACTTTTTCTTATTTTGGGGACAAAAAAACATGAAATTTTTATACTGTTCCTGTATCTAAAAATGCACAATCGCAAAAATAGTTACTGTCCCATTCTTAATCATATCCTGAAAGTTTGATCCGAAAATATGTTATAGACAGTCAAAAATAATGATTTATTTCATTTTACCAAGAAATTCAAAACATGAAATCGAAAATCAGTCTTCAAATTTCATGACAAAGTCACAATATATGAATATACCTCTATGATTTTTGGAGGTAGAAAGTATGTCTAGTGGTTGTGTGAATTTTTCGATTTATTCAAACAAAACCTTTTGGGTATGACTAAAAGTGCGACAGTGATGACTTGTGATTAGAGATTTTGAAATGCAGGAACTGTATAAAAAATAAAATTTTGAATTTTTCTTAAAATACTCTCCACGTAAATGAAAGTTCAATTTGATTTCTTTGCCTTTCTATGACTATTTCATATTATACTTCTTATAGTTACAAAAATATGCTACAATTTTCTTTGGACACCAGTTAATGAGTTTAAAAATATATTCCATCAATCAAAAAGAAAAGAAAAAACTCAGACTGATCCTGATAATTTTCTCGGCAGAATTCAATTTAAAAAGAGATGAACACTTTGTGTTTCATGATTCAATCCATTACAATTTCTAGACAAGCGGGGAGAGGGTGCCACTGTGGACCATAGATTGTGAATGATTTTACTTGTAGGGTGCCACAGGGCATTCTGAATTAGATGTACGATCCTTTCACCCCCTGGGGCATCCTGGATAAAGGGTGCCATTATTCTACCCTGAGATGCCATCATTTCACCCTCTTGGGCACTCTGGATAAGAGGTGTCCTTATTCTCCCCTAAAGTGCCATCCTTTCACCCCTTGGGGTACCTTGGATAAGGGATGCCATTATTCTCCCCCTGAGATGCCATCCTTTCACCCCCTGGGGCACCCTGTATAAGGGGTGTCATTATTCTCCCCGAGATGCCATTGTTTCACCCTCTTGGGCACTCTGGATAAGGGGTGTCCTTATTCTCCCCTAAAGTGCCATCCTTTCACCCCTTGGGGCACCTTGGATAAGGGATGCCATTATTCTCCCCCTGAGATGCCATCCTTTCACCCCCTGGGGCACCCTGTATAAGGGGTGTCATTATTCTCCCCGAGATGCCATTGTTTCACCCTCTTGGACACTCTGGATAAGGGGTGTCATTATTCTCCCCTGAGGTGCCATCCTTTCACCCCCTGATACACCCTGGATTAGGGGTGCTATCCTTTCACCCTAGTTAAGGGTGCCATTTTAGCTCCTCTAGGGGTGTCACCAGTGAGACAAGCCTTTCACCCCTAAAAGGTGCAATGTGTCACCATTAGTTTTAACAGTGTATAAAATACACATATACACAGTACACAAAAAATTCACATTCTGAGACATTGAAAAATTTTGATAAATAATAGAAAAAAATCTTCATTTTTTTTCCAAAGTTATTCATTAAAATGGGATTTGAAAATCTTGAAATAGAAAAATTTTTGTTTCATTTTCGTCGAGCAATAAAAATAGTCGCTAAATCGAAAACTTTGTTCAAGTCGGGCTTGAGACTAAATAGTTTTAAACTTTTCTGAAAAGTTTTGATAAAATTTTGTGTGTATGATATAAATTTATTTAAAAACTGGATCGTAAGTATAAATGTTCCATATCAACCCAGTTTAATATTTTAACATTTATTAGGGACTAGTATATTCAAAATAAGTTTTCGAGCTTTTTAATTATTCTCTTTTTTAACTAATTTTTTATTGCAGTCTAACGGTTCAACTCCCTCAAATGATGTCGCGCATTTTTGCAATATTTTTTACTCCCTTCCCTCCCTTTGTCACATTTCATAATACCCCTTCCCCGTCCTCTTGTCACATGTCACACTATATTAAGTAAACATATGCTTACAGTTCAGCGATACAGCACTATTTACAGATCATATTTCAAATTTTATTTTTAAACTTTAACTATGTGTTTTTACTGCCATTTGTGTGCATAAGAATAAGAATGTTTTGTGTACTTATTTTGTATCATATAAGATTAAGGTATACAACAAAAAACATAATTAGCATGCAATCATAATAAAATATTCATCTGAAAAAGAAATTGGAAACAGTAGTATTTTGGAAATTGAAATTAATATATTTGGGGCCGAATCGTATCTTTACTTTATGAATACGAATTTTATAATTTAATCTGCTGTTTTTAATGCTTTTATTTTAATCAAAAAGTGTGGTATCACGCTTCTTCTTACCCCCTACCACCCCCTTGTCACAATTACATGAACCCCCTCCCCCCTTCCAAGAGTGACATCATTTATGGACGGTCCCTTAGGGTCATGTATACTCTAAAATTGTATTAGAAGTGTAACCATAAATATAAAATAAAAAAATTCTTGTAATAACATACATACAAAAAGAGAAATTACTTTCAAATTCATTTTATTTTTTAAAAATATTGAACTTTTAAAGTATTAAAAATGAAATAGAAAACTAAAATATTATTCTAATTGGAATATTATATTTATTTAGAATATTATTCTAAAACTTGTTCAGCGAAATCATCCAGTAATCTTAAAAAAAAAAAAAAAAAAAAAAAAAAAAAAGATTGTAATTTAACAATTATAAAGTTGCCGAAATCTGTATTTTTAATAGCACTTTATTTGTACATTGTACCAGAAAAGAGTAAATGTACAAAACTAATTTTTGCAAAATTACAGAAATATATAACTTTACAAACGAATCTACTAAAATTATAGTGATCTTACTAAAATTTTACCTGTAACCTGGGTTGCAATTACATAATATGTTCTAGGCATCCCAAGCTTCCTTTAAAATTCTTAGTAACCTGGCAGATTTTTTGATTTTCAGTGCAAATCTGTATCTGTTACATAAATTTTTCTTGTTGCCGTTACATTAAAAGTTCTAGGAATCTCAGTTTACTAGAAAACTTTTAGTAACTTTACAGATTTTTTTACAGTGTACTGTTGTGGGAAATAAAAAGTAAACACAGCTACCTCGTAACAAATTATCAACAAATTAGCGTGGAAAAAAAGTACTTTTACCTAATGATTGCAAATAAAGTCTACTTTTAAATGGTGCATATAAACTTTGCTCAGGGAGCCATCTGCATACTGCATCTGCAACTTAGCTGTCACCATCTTTGGTGTAAGGTCCCACGAGTAATTTTTACAGTGTAGCAGTCTTCAATGACTGCTTAAGTGGCGCCTAAGATGCCTTGATCAAGAAGTTTTATCTCGGTCAACAATTGAGAACCGAACTTCAGTTTGTATGTAACCTCTAAAATATACTCGTTTTAAAATAATTAATTTCTCGGAAACTTACCATACGAAATGCATGAAAATTAGTTTTTTGGTTAATTGAAGTGATTGAAGTTCATTTATGCTGTCAGAATTGGATAATGAAATTGAAAAAAACAAAATTTGGGTTTGTTTTAGTATATAGATGTCCCCCTAAACAAATATTATTTTTATCATTTAAACGTTTATTACCAATCATTCGTTTCCAATCCAAAATTTGTTTTTAGACTAATTGAAGGGGAAAGAGTTCATTTATGCTGTGAGAATTGAGTATTGTTACTGAAAGAGACAAAGTTAATGTTCGTTTTAATATGTGGATGGAAATCTAAGCAAATTTTATATACAGTCGGCTCCCGTAAATTCGAAGTAGGATAGTTCGAATATTCTTTTAATTCGAACCAAATATGAAGTCCCGAAATTTTCAATGGCAGAATAATGTTAAAAATTTCAATTTATTCGAACTCATTTTCTCTTGACTTCGTTTAATTCAAACTATCTAAAATTCCGATTTTTCATTTTTCTTTATTTTCCCAAGGATTTCAGATTTCTGAAACAGCTTTCTTTTTTTCTTTCATTTTTGTCAGAATTGTTCTGTATTAATACATATATACACTATATTGCCATTGATTATGGGACACTTGCGATTTTAGACATTTTACTAAATATCTAGAAAAATACATAAGAAATCATCTCGAAACTCTTAGTGTATAAATATAATAGTATACGTCATACATCTCCGTGAAGATTTTTTACCGAAACTCCATAGGGGACCGTCAACAAATTAAAAAAGAATGAATATCTTTTGAATAACCCTGTCAAAACTAATGTAGCAAAAGCACTCAAACTCTAGATTATGATTGAATGCCTTATTGTAATACACTGTGTTCATTTTTATGCAAATAGCATGCATACTCGCAGAGTAATTAAGGTTTTTATAAAAATGGCCCCAAATTTTTCTAAGTTTTTCCCTTATAATTTTCAGAGTTCTTAATATAAAATAATATTTTTTTCAGAAAATATGACAAACAAAATTGCACACAGTACCCTGTAATCAGAATTAAAAAATAATAAAAATTGTATGAAAAATGAGTAGGTTTACTAAATAATTTTTTACTGCGCATGCGTCAAAGATATCAAAATTTCATTTGCATATTATGTTAGCTAAATGTATAGAGCAACTTTTGTGAAAGTCACAAAATCATAACTTGAAAATTCTGACAATAATCGTCAATTGAATAAGTCGAAAATCCGTTATTCTCAAAATGAAGCAAAAACAAGAGGGGTTGTATCCATATATTCATTGATTAGTGTCAATACAGAATACACAATATGGGATGTACTACTGCATTTGAATAAAATCTGCTTAAATCTGCTCTAATAGAGCAACTTTTGTGAAAGTCTCAAAATTATAGCTTGAAAATTCTGAAAGTAATCGTCTATAGAAAAAGGACAAAATCCGTTGTTTCCAAAATGAAGCAAAAAAATGAGGGATTTTATCCAAAAGCAGTCGTAACTTCCCGTATTGTGTATTCTACATTGACACTAATCAATGAATATATGGATACAACCCCTCTTGTTTTTGCTTCATTTTGAGAATAACGGATTTTCACCTTATTCAATTGACGATTATTTTCAGAATTTTCAAGTTATGATTTTGCGACTTTCACAGAAGTTGCTCTATACATTTAGCTAACATAATATACAAATGAAATTTTGATATCGTTGACGCATGCGCAGTAAAAAATTATTTAGTAAACCAACTCATTTTGTATACAATTTTCATTATTTTTTAATTCTGATTACAGGGTACTGTGTGCAATGTTGTTTGTCATATTTTCTGAAAAAAATATTATTTTATATTAAGAACTCTGAAAATTATAAGGAAAAAACTTGGAAAAATTTAGGACCATTTTTATAAAAACCTTAATTACTCTGCGAGTATGCATGCTATTTGCATAAAATGAACACAGTGTATTACAATAAGGCATTTAATCATAATCTAGAGTTTGAGCGCTTTTGCTACATTAGTTTTGACAGGGTTATTCAAAAGATATTCATTCTTTTTTAATTTGTTGACGGTCCCCTATGGAGTTTCGGTAAAAAATCTTCACGGTGACGTATGACGTATACTATTATATTTATACACTAAGAGTTTCGAGATGATTCCTCATGTATTTTTCTAGATATTTAGTAAAATGTCTAAAATCGCAAGTGTCCCATAATCAATGGCAATATAGTGTATAATCCCATGAATTTGAAATCCGATTTCTTGGTGCTTCGTTTGATCATTATTGACACCTCCACCGCTGCTTCCATTGTGCTTCATCCTAGCCCCTTAATTTGTTTATTTTTATCTTTTAATTTAATATTAACTCATATTCTAATAATAATAGCCGAAATAAAATTTAAAAATACTATACTGTTAAATACGTTTTAATAGAACCCCTTTAAACAAGTTTCCTCTCATATTTTTCGTAATTCAAACAACGGATTTTTCGAACATTTTTTGTGGTACCGACAAGTTCAAAATAACGACAGCCAACTGTACATCATTTAAAAGTAGACTTTATTACCAATCATTTGATACAAGAAACGTTCTTCTACATTACTTTTTTTGCAGAGTTAATAGGAGGTGCTTACTTTTTTCAGAACTGTTTATATAAAAAATAAAAAATATACAGACAGAACAATTAATAAATAGTAAGGTTAAAAAGTAAAACAACATCACATTAGACTAAATGCATAATCATCGAAAAATAACACACATGTAATTGATAATATGCATATAAATAAAAGCAACTACGAGCAATAATTATTATATATTTCTATATTTGTGTTTATTTTTTCCAAAAAGTTTTTCACCCCATATTTATAAATAAATAAATAAATTTATGAATATATATATATACTATATCACTATAACGAGTGAAATATATAAATATTAATTTTTTTAATATAAAGAAAATAACTGCAAACAATGAAATGTTAAATGTGATTTTCAAGTGCATTTACTTGCATCTAATCATGGAAATCGGCTTTTAAATTACAAAATATAGAGAAATAAATCATCATCATAATTCTTTCAGATCCTTTTATACATTGAATAGTTTTTTTATTTTTTCAATAATATTCTTAACCCATGTCATTCTTTTACTTAGGTAGGTCGTACATTCTGATTAATGAATTTTATTCAGCTCTCATGAGAAAAAGAAGCCATCGTCTGTTAATAATTCATTGATTTTGTAAAATGATGGGTCTGAAAAAATTGAACGCTGCCACAAGTTTAGTAAAAAAGTTTGAGTCAAACTGATCGTCATGTTTTTTCTTTTTCTGTCAGTTCTTCAGACTTCATTAATTTCGGTAATAAAAGTGGGTTATAATTTATGAAATATTTGAAAAGTATTTCTTCTATTTTGTACATTCTTTTCAAATCGATTTTTTCTTTAAGAGAAAATAGAAGACAAATAACTTGAATTTAGCAGGGTTCTTGTGTTCAAGAATTTTTTTTTATATATCTTTGAACGAATCAGTCACGCTTTAATCTAGTAAATAACGACGAATTGTATTAGTTGTAAGTATGAGTTATGTTGAATATTTTCATATAAATAAGCAAGGCGTGTTCTAAAAAGAGTTTCCAATTTCTTTCAAAAGGATATGTCATTTCAAATAATAATATTTGAAATAAGTTTGACTATTAATTAAAAGCCTTATGTAGATAAGCAAAATGCCTTCATGTACATGAGCAAGATGTGTACATGTAGATAAACCTATTCAAAAAGCAGATAAGTATGTGTAAGCAAGAAAGCAAATGGATAAGTTTAAACAATAATATTTGAAATGTTTCACTTAGATAAAAATATAACTCTTAGTAAGACTTTCGAAGGTGTTTCAAAAACATCTGAGTGATTTCAAGTAATAATAGTATTTTGAACAAAAAAAAAAAAAAAAAAAAAAAAGAAAAGAAAAAAAAGAAAAAAAAAAAGATTCAAACTGAACACTTTTCTGACAGTTCTTCAGATTTTACTAATTTCGATGTTAAAACTGGTTTACAACTTATAAAATAATTGAAAGTATATTACTTTTTACCAATCTTTTCAAATCGATTTCTTAAAAGAGAGATGATAAATCAGTAGCTTTTAGCATGTGTTTTGTGTTCAAGGAGAATTTTTAGATTACGAGTTATTCAAGCTTTAATCTTATTACTAACGTGATATGCACCAATTGTAAGTATGAGTTGCTTTGGCAATTTTCATGTACATAAGGAAAATGTACTCTAAAAGATTGGGAAAAGTTCCTGTTCTGGTTGGCGTGATTGGCGAAGAATTTCAAAATGGCGCCAATTGTTTTTTTTTTTTTTTTTTTTTTAATCATCTGATTAATTTTTTTAAGATGGTGAAAAACCATCGTATTTAAATATTTATAAACATTTAAATAATAAACATTGGATAGGTCATAAAGTAAAAAATAAATACGTTGTTTATATAAATATTTTTATTTTTTTGTATATACATTACATATACCTCTTTACATATGTAATTGTATAGAGATATATACATATATAAATACGCATTATATAGACCTATAAATAAATAAATATTACACACTTATGTTTATATATTTTTATAATGTTATTCATTTATTATATTTATTTCAAATGTGAAAATAAAGCAAAGTAATACACTTTTCCAAAAAATATGCTAAATGCAAAAGAAATATGAATAAAGTCCATTGCATGAATTAAAAAAAGTTGAAAATTGAATGTGAAGCGTAGGAAATAAGATTTGTTAGTAGTACAACGAAATTTTTAAAATATTCAGTTCCTGCTGTTATAGTATTCAGTACTTCGGATGCAGTAAAGTGGTCGATTTTTTTTTTGTGTTCCTGTAAATACTATCTGCTTTCTATTATATTGGAAGTAACTCGTACTAAACCTCAGCAACGTATATCGATTTCACAAACAGTGAAATATGTTTAATATAATTAAAAGACGTCCCAAACAATGTTTCCCCATACACCACTATGTTATGGAATACTTTTGTGTGACCCTGTACATTAATAATAACTATTCTTTGCATCACAGATTATACAGAATATATATATGAGTATATACTTCATAAATTCATGTCAATTTTATTATATTCAAAAGAGTGTGACATCATTAAAATGTACTTGAAACTATTTTTAGCTATTGAACGTAATGTAATGTAATATTTTTGTTTGTCTTTGTAATTATGATACATCCAATTTTCATAAAATTTTAAATGGCTCGAAAAAATTATGCAACAATTATATATTTCAAATCTCAAACGATATGGTTGGGTAGCTTTTGCTCTGTTATATGCGGACAGACAGACGGACAGAGTGGACAATGACTAAAGGTGCTACGTATTTATATCATTATGAACGCACCTAGAAATATTGAGATCTTGGTGTGACAGTATACAGTACTTCGGATACAGTATAATAGCCGAAATCTTTTGTGTGTCCCTGTAAATACCATCTGATTTCTATTACACAGGAAATAGTTTGTAGTTATCTTGAGCAACGTATATCAATCTCATAAAATATTAAATAGTTTAATACAATTAAAACGCGCACCCAACAATGTTCTCCCTATACCATTATGTAATGAAATAATTTTGTGGTACTACTAGGTTATCCCGTTGACCAAAAAATTATCGCCAAACTATAAGATTAAATGCCAATAATGGATGATCGTGAATGTCACATTCAATGACATTAAATGCGATTCACGTGTTTAAAATGCCATTAAGTGATTTTTTTTCGACTTTTTATTAATATTTATATTAATATTCTACTCACTTATTTGTTTTTTCGTTATTTAAAATTAAAATTATGTCAACATGTATAATTTGGCTTTTAGTATGGCGATTTGTATAATTTGGCGAAATTGGTCGGCGGGATAACAGAGTTCTACCCTTTCGTGTTATTCTGTTAATCAATAACAAATATTCGTTACACCACACATTCTGCAGAATGTATATTATAGTATATACTTCATAGATGGATATAAATTTTATTGTGTTCAAAAGAGTGTAACACCATTAAAATGCTCTTGAAACGTTTTTCCCATTGACCGTAATGTTCTTTTGATCGATCCTGGAATTGGACTATTCATCCGATTTTCATAAAATTTGAAATAACTCGTAATAATGTGATAATTGTTTTTTTTTTTAATTTTGTTGTTTTTGCGATGTTATATGTAAATAGACGGACAGACAGACGGATTGAACGACAAATATATGTGCTACGTATGTGCATAATAACGAATGTACTTAAAAAGCAACTCTAAAGGCTGAAAATCGTAGCCACGTCGGTTCATTTAATGCCGAAAAAAGATCACAAAAATGGTAACTCTTCACAGAAAAACTTGCTAATTTGTTTCAAAAGAATGTGCATGATTTCAAATCATAATATTTATTCATAAGTTCTAAAAGTAAAGAAAAAGCGATACAATTTCATGCATAAATAATAACAAGTGGTAATGAGGTCTTAGGTTATTTTAAAAAACTTGTAAATTTCCAAGTATTAATTTTTTTTTTCAGAAAATGAAACTCTAGAATGGAATTAATAAATGCATTTCGTTTAACGTTCATATTTTCGATTAACGTTCTATATTTATAAGCAAACTAGCAGGGTTCATCTGCTACATTGGTTAGATTATCTAAACAAACATTGATCCAAACGAGATATCTACGATGAATTTATCTTTGCGTTTCAAAGCAATTTGTACGTTTAGAATGAATTTACTTATGCAATGAAGAAAAAGGTCACATTGCCTGCTACTTTATTTTTTAATATGTCAGACAAAATTCTGCAGACATGAAACATTAAATATTAATTTCAAGTGCATGTCTACTAATCTAATCATGCAAATAGACTCTTAAATTGCGGAAAATAAATCATCATCATTATTCTTCAGCTTCCTTAATAAATCGAATGATTTTTTTTATTTCTTTAATAATATCTTTAACCCATGTTATTCTTTTACTTATGAGAGTCGTCCATTCTGATTAATGAATTTCTTTTGGATCTCATGAGAAAAAGAAGCCATCGTCTGTTAATAATTCATGGATTTTGTTAAATGATGGGTCTGAAAATAGAGAACGCTGCCACAAGCTTAGTAAAAAAGTTTGAGTCAAATTGATCGTCCTCGCTCTTTCTTCTTCTGTCATTTCTTCAGACTTCATTAATTTCGGTGATAAAACTGGGTTACAATTTATAAAATATTTGAAAGCGTATTTCTTCCCTTTTTTCGTTCTTTTGAAACCGATTTTTTTCTTTAAGTGATACGGGAAGATAAATGAGCTGCTTTTAACAGGGGTTTGTGTTCCAAGGAGAAGTTTTAGATTTCTTTGAGCGAGTCAGTCACGCTTTAATCTTATTACCAACAGTAAATTGTACCAATCATTAGTATGAGTTCTGTTGCCTATTTTCATGTAGATAAGCTAAATATGTTTTAAAAAATTACAATTTGCTTCGAAAGAATGTAAATGATTTCAGACAATAATATTTGAAAAGATTGATCAATAATATTAGGAAAGTTTTATGTAGATAAGTTGGAGTAATAATATTTAAAAAATTTTATGCATATAAGAAGATGCGTGCATTTACATAAGCAGGTTCGATAAGTAGATTATTAGAAGTAATCAAATAAGTAGATAAGGAGATAAGTAAATAAGAAGATACTTAGATAAGCATCTAGATAAGCAAGTAGATAATTTTGAGTAATATTACTTGAAAAGTTTCATGGAAATAAACAGTAATGTGTTTTAATAAGACTTTTCAAGATGTTCCAGAAAAATCTGTGAGAATTCTAATAATAGTAATCTTTGAAAAGTTTGATTCATACTAATCGTCCTTTTTTTATTTTGTCAGATCTTTAGCTTTTATTAATTTCGGTGATAAAACTGGATTTCAATTTACAAAATATTTGAAATATTGTTCTTTTTTCCTTTTACAATCTTTTCAAGTCAAGAAAAGGGAAGATAAATGAGGTGCTTCTATTAAGTTTTTTGTGCAAGGGGAATTTTTAGATTCTTTATACAAGTCAGCCATGCTTTAACTTTATTACTAACGTTAAATTGTACTGTATATGTTTTGCTGCCTACTTTCATGCAGATGAGCAAGATGAGTTTGAAAATTTTTCCAAGGTGTTTGAAAAGAATTTAAACAATGCCAACTCCTAATATTTCATTTATAAATTGTTAAAAAAGGATACGATAAAATTTTACATATAAATATGTCCAAGTGATAGGAAATATTTTATATTCTTTTAGTCTATTCTTCTTTTAGTCTCTTCTCTTTTTTTCTCTTCTTCTTCATTTTTCAAAATCTTGTAAATTATAACATTAAAAGATTATTAAAAATGAAACGTTTGAAAGGAATCAAAAAATTTATTTTCTTTTTATATTTTCCATTAATGTTACATACTTTTAAATAAAGTCTTATGCAAACAGTTTATGCGATCAGTTTATGCAAATAAACTTTGATCCAAACGAAACATTGAAGGAAATTTATTCTTCTGCTTTAAATCAACATGTACTTTTACATTGAATGCATTTTTACATTGAAGGAAAATGTTATAATGCCATTGCTCAATTATTTATTTTTTATTTAACAATCAATATTTGGACTGTCAATGACAAGCCATTTTAGTTCATTATTTACAGTACGATTTGGTAACGAAAGGTAGAACGATATGCAACGTACTAAAACTGTCGCTGAAAAAATTATCTAATTAGCAATGCAAGTCTTATTAAAATTTATCCTGTGAATCTTTTAAAAAAGACCAATCTTTCATAATTGGTCTCATATGATTGTAGAATGTTCCACTATAAAAAATTCTATAACTAAAAGATTTGTTTTATATTTAAAGCTTTCATGAAAGATTATCTGATTAACAGTGCAAGTTAAAATTGAAAAAAGCTAATCTTCCTTATTCGGTTTTATATAATTATAGAAATCGTCCTCATAACTCTATAACTAAATAACGTCGAAGAATATGTTTGAAATTAAAATAATTTTTGGGCTATGTCGACATTAAGTGTCTAAGTGAATGAATATGTAAACACTGAAATGAGTGCTCTGCATTTAAGGTTAATTTTATTGAATTTAATGATACTAATCAAACCATAAATTACAAAGAATAAAAGAATAAAGCATCGATAATCAATTTTAGCTTCTTTGAAGTATGAGATCATTGAAAAAAAGTATTCTTAAATCATGCCATTTTTTTATGTACACTGTAAAAACGTACAAATGTTTCTTAATCTTGGATAATATTTATATAAAAAATTAAATTATACAATAACCACTGTTAAATTACCAACGATCTCAAAAACATTGTTTATCTATAGAAAACTCATAAATTAACCTACTTTCAAGATCTAAAGAAGAATTCACAAAACGAGAGTGTATTTTGTTTTCGCTGATTTTCATAAACATTTCGGAAGAATTTTTATAAAACATAAATTACTTTTCTCAAGCCTGAATATAAATTTTTAGAATACTAGCAATTCTCAAGCAAACACTTTCGTGTTCAACAAACATATTTTATAAATAAAAGCATGATATATTAACATCAAAATAAATTTTTTTTTTTAACTTTCGTGCATAAAATTAGTTAAGCAGCTGAAAATATTTGATTGGGAATTGTTAGCTTTAAAAAATACATGTTTTAGAGACAATAAATAAATAAATTAATAAATAATAGCATTGACATTAACATCAAAATAAATTATTTTATTAGTCTTTCGTGCATAAAATTAGTACATAAAATTAGTTATGCTGCTGAAAACTTTTAATTGAGAACTGTTAGCATTAAAAAAAACATGATAAACCGTCAAAAACATGATAAATAATCAGTGGCAATCAAAGAAATTTTACTTGTAATAATACTTATAAATACTTCTTTAAATCATGAAATTATATTGATTTATGAAGATAAAAACGCTTTTCAAAAGTGAAGTAAATCGGAAGATATTATTGTATATTTTCGTTCGTTGTTTTATTAAATTTACCTAAAATCAGAAACAAATATCTTTTTTCATAGTGAAGGTCATAGATTTTGACTAATGAAATTATTTTATACCCGCCCCTTGAGTAAAAGAAGCTATCGTTTGTTAATAATTCAGTACTTTTGTAAAATGGCGGGTTGGGAAAAAAGTGAATGCTTCCACAAGCTTACTAAAAATTTTTGACTCAAACTGATCACTTTCTTTTCTGTTTCTGACAGCTCTACGGACTTCATTAATTTCGGTGATAAAAGTAGGTTACAATTTATAAAATATTTGAGAACATATTTCTTTTTTTTACATTCTTTTCAAATCGATTTTCTTCTTTAAGAAAAGTTAAAAGATAAATGAATTTCGTTTAGCTGAGTTTTTGTGTTCACGGAGAATTTTTTAGATTTATCTGTGCGACTCAGCCCCATTTAATCTTATTGCTAACTTTAAATTGTAAGTATAAATTATGTTGACTATTTTTATGGAGATTAGCAAAATATGTTTTTGATAGTACTTATATAGTATATAGTACTTTTATACAGATTTATGATAGTACTTTTATATTATATTTTTATGAATTACTTACCTGTCTGCGAAATAATGTATGAGAATTTTTTTCAAGGTAAATTTCGTCTTATTTGATGATTCAATTTCTATGATTTAAGTTTAAGATAAGATTTAAGATAATATATTAGATTATCTTAATAGATTTAAGATAAGATATAAGTTTAAGATTATTATGGAAAAATAATGGAACAAGATTAGACAGTTTAATTAACAGAAACATCTAGGATTGCACAGCATGCATTTCCAGCGCAAGTAGTTAGGATTACAGAAGTGTTTTAACCTTTTTAAAGTCGCGAACTGATATATCTATTCACTAAGCTGTAGGTTTTGACAAATATCAAAGCCTATATTAAATTAATATAATTCTATAGATGTAATTAAAAAGTTTTTAGTTAAGTTTAATACTCTCAAACATTATATTCCTAGAAAACTTTTAATAGAATGTTCGAAAAATCATGTTTTGTCAGCCTTTTATTTATATAAAATACAGAGAAAACACTATTTAAAATTTGCTCTTTTGATCGGCAGGGGGTTAAAATACCGGGAAGAATATCTACTCTAGAATAAAACGCTGAAGTGCTAGCAAAAGAAAAATTAATAAAACTTTTGATCTTGTGTATTGTAACATTCTAAATAGAAATGATAGTCTTAATTTTAACCCATTTTCGGCCAAAGGTTCGTATACGAAACATTTCGATAAATATTTTTTTTAACACTCTGACACATTTTTTTCAAGAATTTTATTTTTCTTCTATTTTTTAAGGCTTTTGAAGACATCCATAAAATATTAGTAATTCAATTGGAGTAAACACTTTCTCTTAAAAATTTTTCAAAATACGCTAGAGTTTTAATTTGAAACGCCTTTGACAAATTCGACTTTTTAAAAATATATTATTATTCCAATTGAAATTAATTATATGTTTTTAAAATAGATTAAAGTTGCAAATTCTGTATATGAAATAAGAATAAAACAAAAGTCATAAAAATATTATTCATATTCATATTATTCATTATAAGAAATAATATTTTATATTATTATATAAAATATTATTTCTTATATAAAATATTATTTTTCATGCACGAATCTTTTTTTGTGTCTTAATGTATGTAATTTAAGCATATTTCAATAAAAATAATGCTACATTTTATAAAATTTCTGTGCTTGGCCTAAAATGGGTTAACTCACAAATGTTTCATAAGACCAATTTTTGTTGTTATACACAAATTTGTCTCGTCTACTATGTTTACACGCTGTGATACTTAAAAACCCTTTTTTGAGGATGTGGAAGTTACGGGTTCAGCGGTGAAACAATGATAGTCATAAATAACTAGAATAACTTTTTCACCGTTCTTGCTTTTACGAGCAATAACTTTCATCGTTATTAATTCTTTGTGGAAATTTCCAAATGCGATTTTTCATGCTTTATATCCACCTGTTTTTAAATTTCTTATTGCCTCGATCCTAAATTGACAGATGATAGTATGCCTCTCAAGCATAGATGGCAATATCTCTTAATTATTCCGGAGTGGAAAGAGGTGCCAAACAAGTTTCAAACAGAAAAGTGTTTATAAGAAAATATGTCTTCCATCTTTAGGCATGATATATACTAGATTTCATTTTAAAAACGTTTATTAAATAAAATTTTCGGTTAGAAACACGTTTCAAAAACGCGAAAAATCAAACTTAATCAAATGCGAAAACAGCCATTAACAGCAGCTAACTCGGACGTAAACACCCTACGTAAAACGAGAAAGAATGAAAATCCATTTATAAGGCGATCGTCACTGTTTTTATTATTATTATCTGTACCCGTCGAAACTCGACGGAAAAGAATATATACTACAGGGGTCATACATGTCCTGAAATTTTAAGACCAAGAAAATCTTCAGCACCAGTATTTTTTCATAGAAAATATCTTCTTAAAATAAAGTGTCATTTCGTACGTTAAATCTAGATGTATATTTCTATAAATAAATACTGATATTTGTCCTGAAAAATTCCTAGAAATGTACGACCCCTGATATTAGGTATGATATATATCAGTCTTATATACACAATAAGATACTGAGCGAAATAACTTTTGAACTACGAATAACATAACTTTTCAAGATGAAGATACTCAAACTTCAGAAAATTCTTCATATCGCTTGGTAACTGTACAATAATTATAATATCAATAAAACATTTTAATCATGATAGAGACAGGGAGTTACTAAACTGCATATCCAACCCACTACACATTTACAGCACTTTCAATAAATTTAATTTATTTAGACCCCATGAGAATTTATTTAAAATACATAAATATAATATAATTTATTTAGACTCCACTAGTTTGTAGATTCCATGAACTTGTCAAAATTAATTTTATTGCTATGACAACGAAAAGAAAAACGATATCTTTGTTATTAAAAAGAATAAAATTTTTGTGTTTGTTGTGTATATGCAATAAACATTTTATTTATTCTCATTAAAATAATACCTTAATACAACGAAATGATTTTAATTAATTTTTAATATTATGTAAAATAGAAATATCGTAATACCGGCATATAACAGGTCTTATTCTTTTTTTTCTTTCCAATATGACATCATTTACACCTTCAGAAAGACTCATCTTTTCTGAAATAAAAGCGTGATTTATGCAGTTATTTAAAAATTCTTTAGTTTCATGAAATATTTATTATTATTAAATAGAAAAGGCGCAATTTATAGAAATATTTTCGTTTGTGCACACCACGGTCCTTTAAATAAATAAAAGTTCAGTTTATTTAGATGCAGGAATAAAAGTCAGTGAATATGACATCATCACTGACACAGCTATAACAATGTATAACATTCATGGAAAAAAATTATCTGTTTTCTGAATGATGACATTTTCTCCATCGACAAAATTTCGCTTTAGATATTATATTTTATTAAAGTTTATTGTCTGTTATTTTATTTACATAATACTTAATAATATTACTCAGTACATAATCTGTGTATTGTACCGCGATTGGTGAATAATTATGTGCAATCATTTTATTAGGATTAAATTTTACGAAAACCATTATTTTTTTTTTTCTTTGAAATGCGATTGCACATTCAACTATAAGATCAAGCTCCTGATTGATGGAAAGTAATAAAGCAAAATAAATTTTTATTCTAGTGAGAAAAGATTAACCTGTTGCCACTGTTTTGAAGAAATGTCACGAAAAAGCTTTTAAAATTAAAAATAGAATATAGAAAAGGAAATAAATTAAAAATTAGCCACAATGGGCACATCTGCACATAAATAGCTTTCATTAAAAAAATAATTATCAAAATTGGGCTAGTAAAAACCTCAGGAGTCATGACTAAAAAACAGCCAGGCCTTTTGAATAAATAGATTATTATTATTCAATTTTTAGAAATTTTTTTAAAGCCGATCAAATTAAAGAAATTTTAGAGTCAGGACGGGGGTTGACAAACGTAGCTCAAAGGGGAAAGAGTCCCCTAGTATTATAAAATATTTCAGAAAATATCTCAGAATAAACCAAGCTGAGGGATAAGGCAGATGTTGATGGCTTTTATAATGGCTTCTCAAGTTTCCTTATTTTGTGCCTGGAGACTTTTTTCTATAGGGATCTTTATCAGTTTACAAGACGCTAGGGAATTATCAAATGCTGTAATATCTACCCAGCTTCTTTTAAGGAAGTTAATTCAAGCATCGTTTGGATTAAGTCGCATTAAGATGTTTTTAATTTTTCTAACCTTTTCCATGAAATTAACAGTTAAAACTTTAATTAGTCATAACATCCTTACGATACACCACAGGGTCAATATTTAAATTTTTTAAATTTTTAAATTTTAAATTTTCTTTTTATTTATTTATATATTTATTGGTTTTCGAACAGAAAACCTATAATGTTCTATATATATATATATACATATATATATATATATATAGAACCATTAGATAATACTACAAATCAACATCAATTACTGTAAAAACTTGTTAATGCCAAATTATATCATACAGAGGAGTTGTCAGAATTAGAAATAAAATTGGAAATGTGGTATTTAGCTCGTTATCAAGGGCAATACTAAATAGCCACATTAATTGCGATTAATTTCTGAATGGAAATCAGGATAGACCTAAAAATAATTTCCATATTGCCCGATTAATCGCAAATGAAAACTCATTTCAAAGAAAAGTATTAGAAAAATAACAAGACCATAACAGAACTATCAATATAATAATTGCAATAGAAAAACTATTTCAAGGAAAAAATATTAGAAAAATAATTAAACTGTACTTGAATATTGACAAAGACAAACCAACATTCATCAATCGCAACCACAACTTCCATTGAGAACAGGAAAAAGAAAATAATAACATAATTGAACTAACATTGATTAAACTAAATTGAAAAATCATGTCAAATGGAAACAATTAGACAATATATATATAAAAATATGTACGCGTATGTATGTATGAATATGTATATATATATATATATATATATATATATATATATATATATATATATATATATATATATATATATATATATATATATCTGATTTTTGTCATGCGATAACTACCGTATTTATGAACCGATTTGAATGAAACTTGGTATGTGCATAGTTCGTACAAATATCTCGACCGAGTTCGTTGGCCAGCATCACCCACCATCTTGTTTCGAAATGGCAGCCCTTTAAATTTTTTTAAAAAAATTAAGATTTAAAATTAAATTAAAAATTAAAGTAAATTTTGCACCATTTTTTTTTATTCTCTCTTAGCTTCAATTCTAAATTTGTGGAACATATTTCAATCTTAGTTTCGTCTTGTAACAGCTAAAATTCTTTTTCTTACTTTAGTTATTAATAAATTATTTCTTGCTTCTCAAAAAGGCGGGAAGTATTTCGTAAGCTTTTTACTTTCTGGCATATTCCTGCGATTTTAATTTTATTTTTTATTTTTTAACATCGCGTGACAAGTGTTACTACGCGTTGCTAAAGGGCTTATTGTTCCGAGAAAAAAATATAGTTCTTGCCAGTAGACCGCCTATTACGGCCAATTAGAATTGATCATTTTGTCCGTTAGAGGCTCGAGTCCATCCTGATTGGATTTTTAAAATGATTGACGCGGAGTAGGAGGGCGCTAGTTTTGTCGTGAAAATGATTTTTTCATTTGGCTTTTCAGGAGAGTAGAATGCACCTTTTCTTTAAACTATCAAGACGCGCGTTTTATTTCTCCGCTGAATTAGAAATGTCATTTTTTTCGAGATTGTAGAACGCCGGAATGTTGCAGCTTAGTGAGCGAAGGCCGTAGTGATAGATGTGTGGAACGGTGATCTGTGGAGTAACTTAAGTTCGTGCTCTAAATAATAAAGAACTAAAACACTGATTTTCTTGCATTGTTATTGGAGAAACTCCTACGAGAACAAATCCATGGCTTATCCACTTACCAGAACGGCTGCTCATCCCACTATTGAATCTTAGTGAATAGTAGTATTCTACAACCAACATGGTATTCTATTAGTGATTATACACTATTATAGAACATCGTCGTCGTTGTATTACATTTTAGCCGGCAGGATGAAAAATGAACCGGCGTAAAACTTTTGAGAATAAGCTGCATGCTCTTCATACACTTACAGTTGTTCCTACATTTTTCCTGGTATTGTTTTCATCTTAACATTTAATACAGAAAAAAAAAATAACTATGATATCTTCCATCTAAATGGTATGTCCAAGACTGAAGATGGATGGGATTAGCTGCTGTGTGTTAATACTAATATTGTAATTTTGTTTCCTGCAATAAGACTCAATGTGTGTTACTAACAGTCAGAGTTTTTGAGATGTTAGCTGCACGCATCTTTAACCTCATCTGCGTCTACTTCCACCCATGTTACGACGAGATGGCCTGCATGGAAAAACATCTTCATGTGCATAAATGATAAACCTTTCAGCTGAAAAAAGATCGTCTTATAAAGTTTTGTTTGTAATTATGTGTGGTATCTACATCTACAAATAATTTTTATGTGAAATATACCTCGCATTCTAGTGAGAAACTTTTCAACTGAGAGATATGCAACCAAACTGTGAGATATGCAAAATAAAAATTACAAAAGATCACCTGCATGAAATCAATTCAACATCATTTTCTTTTATTTATTTATTTACTGTATTTTCTAGGTAAAAGTGCATAAATATTTTGATAAATTTTCATTTCATAATAAATGAACACCTGCTGTATGGTTGCGAAACTACGGTAGATTCCATCAGTAATACAAGATAATTGAAATTTACACCTGTGAGTCGTATCTACGAAGTTCTTTATTTTTGTTTAGTTTAATAAAAAATTAGGTATTTGAACAAGGCCACATCGAACATGTCTGTAAGTTATTGTTTATTATTTTATTGTTTTATTGATTAAGAAATTTAATGATAATTTCTTTGTTTAAATTCTTGATTTTTTTTCTCTCTCTTTTATTACAAATATTAAAAAATAAATTTGTTCTTAATTTATAATTAGTTAAAATTTTCTGCTCATAGAAATTTTATTTAGTTTTAAAGGTGTTATTTTTTTTTTTTAAATCGAAAGATGGATTAATTTGTTGTTAAAAAAATACTCTGTTGCAAAATTTATTTTCCATACGTAAAGAAAAGTATTTTTGTTTTTAAAATTATTTGTTATTTCCCATGTATGGAAACCCGATATTTATTATTTTATTACTTATTTATTTATTATTTATTTATTTTTATTATTATTTATTAAGGTATTTGAAGTATAGTAATTGAATTTTAATAATTGAAGTATAGCATTTAAATATTTTCCATATGAATTATCCTTCTTATATGCTATTAAGATCAGGATTAGTAAAAGAAGAAAAAATGTCAGAAAATAAACTTGATATTGTCCCTTTTGAATTTGGGTTGGGCATGGATATATTTAAATGGTTTAAACATTTTGATCGAGAATGTTCGGTAGAAAAGAAAGATAATGAGTGGAAACATCAAAATATTTCAAAATATTTAAAGGGGGAAGCGCTAAAAACTTATATCAATGATTGTTTGGATTGTGCTACTTATGAAGAAATTGTCGAGATTTTAAGTGAAAAATTCATTCAAGTTAGAGTTCCAAAATTTTCTGAATTTACTTCCTTAAAGTTAAATGATCTAAGTGATTTGGATTCTTATTTTAGAAAGAAAGTTGAGATTGGAAGGCAACTTCAGCTTGAGGAAAATTTAATTATACAGGGATTAATTGATGGCCTTCAGCCGGAGTATCAAAATTGTTTGATGGTTAACCCTCCTTCCAATACTCGTGAATGGTTTCGCATTGCTAAACAATTAGCAGCGATTCCAATTCATACCTCTAATAACGGCAATAGAAATTTTCAACAAACTAGACCAATGCACAATCCCAATCCTCAGCCCAGACATTGGACTCGACCTACTCCAAACAATCCATCCCAAAATTTTAATCCTAGGTTTTTCACTCCTAGAATGCCTACGACTCATTGTCAAAACAACTACCCAAGTCGTCCGTGCAGAATATGTTTAAACAGAGGCATAGAAAATGCATATCATTGGGAAAGGAGTTGTATATTTAACACAAATTCCTTTCAAACTCAAACTCCTGCTCATATTCAACCACCCCCTACTAATAATATTTGACAATTAATCATCCCTGGATATGTGGGCAATAACAAAGTGTATTGTGTGGTGGATAGTGGATCAACTGTCTCAATTTTACCCCTCAAATTTGTTCGATATTTAAATGGTAATTTACATAATGTTACCCCTATTACTATCAGACAGGCACAAGGAACTCTCACAATTAATAAATCGTGTCGATTATGTATTAAATTTGGTAATATAAAGAGATATGTTAATTTTTTAGTAAGTCAACTTGATTTGGACTATGCTATTTTAGGTTTACCTGATTGTGCCAAATTTAAATTAAAAATTGATTGTGCAAAAAGCCAGGTGTTACAAGACAATATTTCGTTAAACCCATATGTCAACATATCCAGTGATAACTTAGAATTGCTTCATTTTGATATTATAAAAAATGATACTACTGTGCAACCCGATTATGGAAATACCATAACTCCTCAATCCTTGTCGCGAACTAATAATGATGATTATAATCTATTGGGGGATCTGAATGCTATTCAAAATAAAAATGTAAGGGAACTTTTAAGGGATTATTTAGATATTTTTGCAAAAAATAAATATGATGTAGGGAGAATTAATATTGAACCTCAGCGTATTTATCTTAAATCTGACCTACCAATATCTTTGAGGCCTTATCGTACATCCACTGCTGATGAAAAAGAAATATCTCAGCAAATCCAATCATTATTAGCTGCTGGGTTAATTAAAGAAAGTTATAGCCCGTACTCTTCTCCAGTTACGTTAGTAAATAAACGAGATGAAGGTAAAAAAACCCGAATGTGTGTTGACTACCGAAAATTAAATTCTATCATGAAAAATGACGCTGAACCTTTACCCCGAATAGATGAAATTTTAGACAAATTAAGTGGTGCCCAATATTTCTCTACACTAGATTTGACCTCAGGCTATTGGCACATACCTATTCACCCAGCCGATTCCGAAAAGTTAGCCTTTACTACTAATTGTGGGCTCTGGGAATGGAATGTTCTCCCCTTTGGTGTAAAGGTAGGCCCCCCAATTTTCAACAGGACAATTAGAAGAATTCTTACAAAATATAAAATAGACTTTGCTTGTTATTATTTTGATGATATAATTATTTTTTCTAAATTAATAGATGAACATATACAGCATCTCATCCAAATTTTTGATTTATGCCGAATAGAAAATATTAAATTAAAATTATCTAAATGTACTTTTGCTCAAAAACAAATCAGTTTTCTAGGGTATGAAATCCAAAATGGAACTTTAACTCCAGCTAATATAGAAACGATTAAAAAATTAAAACCTCCTACTAACACTAAAGAATTACAAAGATTTCTTGGTTCTATAAATGTGTATCATAAATTTATTGACAAATATGCTGAAATTAGACACCCCCTAAATAAATTACTTAAGAAAGATACTATTTGGGAATGGAATACTGAATGTCAAAACTCTTTTCAAAAATTAAAAGATGCCCTCATTGCTAAACCAATTTTAAAGATTTATGACCCAAAATTACCCCTACACATGTTTGTTGACGCTTCTCAGGTAGCGGTAGGTGCAGTTCTTAAACAACCCGACCATAATAACTTTTTACATCCAATTGCTTATTTTTCTAGAGGATTGAGAAGTTATGAGAAAAATTATTTCATTACCGAACTAGAGTGTCTTGCTATCATTGATACTTTAGATAAATTTTATCATTACTTTCACGGTGTACAATTTACCATCCATACTGATCATGCATCTCTTGTTTGGTTAAAAAATGTCAAACATTTAAGAGGTCGATTATTTAGGTGGTCATTGAAGTTAAGTATGTTCGATTACAAAATAGAGTACTTAAAGGGATCTACAAATGTCGAAGCCGACATGTTGTCCCGAAACCCTATTTCTCATTTTTGTAAGCCCCTTACTTTTCTTCTTGACGTTAAAGAGATTATTGAGATGCAAGAAAAAGAAAATGTGTGTGGATCAAATTATATTAATGACAATGGACTGATTATAGTTAAAAGAAAAGGTTTTCGTAAAGTGGTAGTTCCCATGTCCCTAAGAAAAAAATTGCTTAATGTTGCTCATGAACAGTTTGGTCACCCTGGTGTTCAAAAAATGCAAAATTTAATTTCTCCTAACTATTATTGGCCAGATATGACCCAAGACATTACTAACTTTGTTAAATACTGTGATATTTGCCAGAAAAATAAAAAACCTAGACAGAAAAAATTTGGCTTATTACAAGCTATGCCCACTACAGATCAACCTTTTGACTGTCTGTCTGTTGATACTGTAGGAGGGTTCAATTATTATAATTCTACAAAAAAATATCTCCATATTATAATAGACCATGCCACAAGATATGTTTGGGCATTTCCTTCCAAAAGTGTCACTACAGAAACTTATACAAATTGTCTGAAACAAATTTTCAATATCAAAATCCCTCAACAATTATTCTGTTTTAGTAAGATTTCAAGTGTACAGTCCCCTCAAAAAATACTTAGTGACAGGAATGCTGCTTTTACTTCTTCAAGATTAAAAAAATTCTTGCGAAATCATAATATTAAACAACGTTTGACCACTGCCCATCATCCACAAACGAATGGGAAATGTGAAAGAGTAAATCAGACAATAGTAACTAGATTAAAATGTAAAGTAAACTCCACTACCTCTAAAATTCCCTGGACTAAGCTTTTAACTGAGGTAATTAATGAATATAATAATACACCCCATTCTATTACCAAATTTCCACCTGCGTACTTACTTTTTGGCCAATTACCCTATGACTCCCCCTTACAACAAAATTATTATCCCCCTGTTCATGAAGCACTTAAAATTGCTAAAACAAGAACTGATGAATTTCATTTAAAAAATAAAAGATATTATGATAAAGATTATATCGAACCAAAATTTAAAATAGGAGATCTAGTTATCTATGAAGAATTTCAGTACCCTAATACTAGAAAGTTGTCACAAGTATTTAGTGGCCCTTATAAAATTCTTAACAAATTATCCGAAGTAAATTTTGAAATTGATAGGCAAAACCAGTTCAAAAGTTCAGAAATAGTACATGTATCTAAATTAAGGCCTTATTATTCCCCTGATAAATTTAAATTAAGTCATGAGCAACAACCCCCTAATCAACAACAACAAACTCAGGTAAAAACTGTAGCTTAAACTATATCTCTAGTTTATCATTTTATAATTTTTTCTCTTAAACAGTAAATTTCTTTTCATATTTTAATTCAGATAATATCCTGTAATTCTCACAGAATGGCAATGATATCTCTTGACTGCAGCGAGAGTGTCACTTGTCTGGAAATTTTTATATTTGTTTATTTATGCCGGCGTAGACGAACAAAGTGGAAATTTCTTATTCTGTACTGAATTACTCTACTTAGAATATTTTTTTTTCTTTCTTTCAACTGAACCTATTTGTAATATTAAGTTTAATCTATCAATTATTAAATTAATTATTTGCCAAGTAACAAAATTTTTATCACTTTATTTTAATATATATATATTTTTTTTTCTCTCTTTCTTTGCTTCTGCATTCCAGTCCAATTACATGTCAATTATAATATAATTTTGTTTCTTTTTCTCTTTCCTACTTGCATCTTGCAATGTTTTATCACACCGAGAGAATATTTATTGCGTAATTATTTGACATGAATAGATCTTGTTTTTTATTTTTATCATTTATTAATATTTCTTTTTAAGAATCTTAGTAGTTTAAAGGTCACGTGCATTCTCAAACATGAACAAAATTTTTATTTATCTTTATTTTATTTTAATTTATCATATTATATTTTAATTTTTTTTTGTACATATTCCTACTTAATCCTGTACTCGGATTACCAGATTAAGTAAATGATTTCATAGTTGATTGCATTTTTTATTTTATTCCACTTCTCTCTATATTTCATCCCAAAAATATGAGATGAGATAAACGAGATTAAGTATTTAAAGAATGTCTTTTGTGATATTTATTATTACTTATTAAGAGATTTACTTATACCCATTATGAGATTTACTTACACTTATGATATTTATTATTATTGATATTTTTCCTTATTATGTTTCTTAATTATATTGTTTATTATTTACATTGTTAAATTTTATTATTACTATATTATAAAATGTGTTATTAATTAAAAATACAATTATAAAAGTATTTTCACAAAGATTCCAAAATGGAACTGTTATGAAAGTTCAAGGACTTACTCACACAAAAACTGAACTAATATTATAATGTTAGCTGATGAATTTGGACAGTTAAATGAATTAGACATCCTTAAAATGAGGTAATGAACTATGCCATTCCAAATATGACTTTAAGAAGATTTTTGAAATAAACTTTTAAAAATTGATTTCTAGATTTGACATTGTTAAAAAAGAATTTAACGTTATTGTTTTTCATTTTTATGTTTCATTTTTATGTTATTACTATGGGTAATTGCTTATATTTTCAAATTACTTTTTGATGTGTACTTTAAACAAGATTATATCTTGTATTTGTATTGAAGCCTATTTTATTGTATTTAAATTTGAAGTTATTCCACGCATCACCTTGGTGTTTTTAAATTTGAATTCTATATTTATATAAAAAAGAGAAATTAATTTAATTTTTTTTTTTATTCAGTATCTAATTATTATTACTTATATCAACAACTTCGTGAGCTAAGTCTGCATCATCTCCCTTTCTGTGAAATTGCAGGTCTCAGACCTACTTTTTCACCCGTCTTTCTGGGAGGGGGGATTTGTAATTAAAAAAAAAAAAAAAAAAAAAAAAAAATTGCGCCATTTTTTTTTATTCTCTCTTAGCTTCAATTCTAAATTTGTGGAACATATTTCAATCTTAGTTTCGTCTTGTAACAGCTAAAATTCTTTTTCTTACTTTAGTTATTAATAAATTATTTCTTGCTTCTCAAAAAGGCGGGAAGTATTTCGTAAGCTTTTTACTTTCTGGCATATTCCTGCGATTTTAATTTTATTTTTTATTTTTTAACATCGCGTGACAAGTGTTACTACGCGTTGCTAAAGGGCTTATTGTTCCGAGAAAAAAATATAGTTCTTGCCAGTAGACCGCCTATTACGGCCAATTAGAATTGATCATTTTGTCCGTTAGAGGCTCGAGTCCATCCTGATTGGATTTTTAAAATGATTGACGCGGAGTAGGAGGGCGCTAGTTTTGTCGTGAAAATGATTTTTTCATTTGGCTTTTCAGGAGAGTAGAATGCACCTTTTCTTTAAACTATCAAGACGCGCGTTTTATTTCTCCGCTGAATTAGAAATGTCATTTTTTCCGAGATTGTAGAACGCCGGAATGTTGCAGCTTAGTAAGCGAAGGCCGTAGTGATAGATGTGTGGAACGGTGATCTGTGGAGTAACTTAAGTTCGTGCTCTAAATAATAAAGAACTAAAACACTGATTTTCTTGCATTGTTATTGGAGAAACTCCTACGAGAACAAATCCATGGCTTATCCACTTACCAGAACGACTGCTCATCCCACTATTGAATCTTAGTGAATAGTAGTATTCTACAACCAACATGGTATTCTATTAGTGATTATACACTATTATAGAACATCGTCGTCGTTTTATTACATATATATATATATATATATATATATATATATATATATATCTGATTTTTGTCATGCGATAACTACCGTATTTATGAACCGATTTGAATGAAACTTGGTATGTGCATAGTTCGTACAAATATCTCGACCGAGTTCGTTGGCCAGCATCACCCACCATCTTGTTTCGAAATGGCAGCCCTTTAAATTTTTAAAAAAAAATTAAGATTTAAAATTAAATACGAAAAAATGAAAAGTTAAAAAATATTTTTCTTTTATGTGTTAGAACTTAAAACAACGATTTCAGAACACTTTTTGTTTTGTCTATATCTTAAAAAATGACTGAGTTATAGCAATTTGAATTTCTAGTTTCGCTGACATTTTGAAACGATCTGATTTTTGTCACGTGATAACACGCGTATTTATTTATCGATTTGGATGTAACTTGGTGTGCACATAGTACATAATGAGGCCTAGACCGAGTTCGTTAGGCAGTTCCATCCGCCATCTTGTTTCGAAATGGCGGCCGTTTAAATTTTGTTTAAAATTTTTAACATTTAAAATTAGGTACAAAAAAGTGAGAAATTGAAAAATATTTTTTTTATGCATTTGACCTTGATACAAAGATTCCAGAGCATTTTTTGTTTCGACTGTATCTTAAAAAATGGCTGAGTTATAGCACTTTTAATTTCTAGTGTTGCTCATATTTTAAATTGATATGATTTTCGTCACGTTATAACACGCGTATTTATAAACCAATTTGGATGTAATTTGGTGCGTACATAGTACATACCAATTTCTGGATCGAGTTCGTCGGCCAGTTCCATCCGCCATCTTCTTTCGAAATGGCGGAATATTAAATTTTTAAAAAAATTTTTAATTTTAAAATTAGGTGCAAAAAAGTTCGAAATTGAAAAAATATTTTTCTTTTGTGTATTTCACCTTGATACAAAGATTCCAGAGCATTTTTTGTTTCATCTATATGTTGAAAAATGGCTGCGTTAGAGTACTGTCAATTTCCAATGTGGTTGACATATTGAAACTGTCTGAAATTTGTCACGTGATAATGCGCATATTTACAAACTGATTTGGACATAACTCATTGGAATGACTCATTGGTCAAGACATTGGCATGTACTTCGTACATGCCAATGTCTTGACCGAGTTCACTGGCTATCTTCATCCGAAATCTTGTTTCAAAATGGCGGGCATTTATGTTTGTCAAAAATCTTTTAAATGGATAATGATGTACAAACAAAATATCAGAAATTGAAAAATGGTTCTTTCTAAAGTGTTTGATCTTAATAATGAATTCCGGAGTATTTTTTGCTTTGTCTTTACTACCTTAAAAACCACCTGAGATATAGCAGTTTGAATTTCTAATGTGGATGATATATATATTTTTTTAATCAATTTGCCTGCGATAGCACGCGTACATATTAATCGATTTCGATGTTAGTGCGCATGTGCACATGAATTAAGATTTCAACCAAGCTCATTGGTTTGTTTTATCCATCATGCTGTTTTAAAATAGCATGAATTTCATGATATCGTGGAATTTAGCGACCCTATAAATCGTTTAAAATAAAACCAAGTTGAATAAAAGATGTCTAATTTCTAAAAATTCTCATAAATATTCAGTATTGACAACAATTAATATTCATTCTTATATAATCGGGTTACACTAATTTGAGCTTCGTATGTTTGAATAATATAACTTAATTTAAAATGAATAAATAAATAAATAAGGTATATGAAAACTACCTCTTCCTCCCGGCATTGCCGGAAGGACTTTTTAAAGATATTCTTTAAAATATCTGCATAATGGGAAAAATACCTACGGATTTCCCACTGATTTTTGGGCCAAATACCTAACGATTTTCTACAGATTTTTTTAGTGGGTAGAGGAGGTCCTCTTCTTACTAAACACATTTTACTAAACACATTTTTTAATTTTTTTTCGAAATTCCACTGCGTTTCCGAGATAAATGATTTTTTTTTTGTTACTGTTGTTAGACGCGTTATAAGTGTAATAAAATAAGTTAGCATTAGAAAAATATATTCTTTTTTATCATTAATTATATATTATAATGCAATAGATCAAATTTTACTTTCAAACTTTTAATATTTTTTCTTATTGTCAATATTTTCGATCTTGCTTCCTCCAGTGTTCTCAGCTTTTAACTTTATTTTTTTTCTTTTCCGGAATTTGGATAACAATAAATATTCATGTCATGCATCCAAATAATTTCCCAACCAAGAGTAATACGTAATCTTAAGAAAGTGTAGTAAGTATGTTTCTTATTTTTTCAACCACATTTATCTGCGCAATGTGGTACTTTTCCGGTTTGTATGATATCTGCAGAATATAATCTACACAAGTAGCACAAAATTGTCGTTCTGTGTTAACCCACATCGAATATACCCATCTAGTAGCACGATCGGCCGACGAATTATTTGCCAAAAGTGTTCCAAACGTTCGCTGTTCAGAATCTTGCTTTGATACGCCCCAGTTAAAGACACCTGCGTGCACCTTGCATTTCGCTATTATTTAGCAGCGATTTCTGCTAATCGTATACGAATCTATAAGAAATCATTCGTCTGCCATTTGCGTTTGGCAATCTTACATGGTAGCTTGCATGGGTTTTACATGTTTCTCATTCTAAGGAGAGTTATGGTTTATTTAATAGTTATAAGACATTTTTAAAATCCTCAGCTGATATTTTTCTGTTATGCACCTGATATGTTTTTTCTAGCTAAAGATAATGTGTATAAACTTAAAAACAAAAACAAAATCTATAAAATTTACTGTTAAATTACGTATGCTCCTCTGCCTATACATGGCAACACTCGAGGTTTTAACGTTTGTATGGTTTTTTGTTTACTATAAAATTTTAATAACATGATTTGATAATTTTTGTTTGATATTGTTTTCAGGGGGTGGACGGTAATATAACAATTTTTACAGGTTTTGTATGCATTAAGACATTCAGGAGAATTTAGGTGTTTTAGAAACAGAAATTTTGTTAATTACTGAATGGTATATTTGAAAAAAGAATTTTTTTTTCAATAAATGAGGCAAATGTCACTTTACAAAAATTCAGGTAATAGATCCTTGAAACATATGAAATCTGTTATAAAGACGATAATAAAAGATAATTTTCTGTGTAATTGTATATTTTTGCGGATGACATGCATTAACCCATTAAAGGACGATTGTTCATTTTTTGTGTCACTAAATGCTAAGTTGACAACACCCAGCCAATATCAACATGAGTTTAATCAGACTCAGGCAATCAGAGTCTAGTCACCAGAAGTGTTACAATACTTTTAAAGCCAACAGGATGGAAATTTTGCAGAAATTACGTTGTCAGCTGGACTAACATTTTTTTGTTGTAAAAAAGATATTTATTTTTTTATTGTGAGTACAAATAAAAATGCCATAATTAATTACAATTATGGATTCGCATAGTTGAAATATGTAGAAATTGATTTTTTGTTTATATTTCCTTGTTTTTTCGAGAACTAATTACAAATATATATATTTTTCGAAATTAACTTGAAAATTATAAAAAAACAAGCATAAATAATTTACAAATATGACACATTTGGAGTACGAAACATTTTTTGATCCAATTTTAAGTTTTGTTATCATTTAACAAAACTTAAACAAAGTTATAAATTGTCAGAAAACAACGCTGCAATTTATTTTTCTATCTCACTTTTGCAAACATATTTGCAATATTTTTCGGTATTTGAATCAATACAAACGTGTAAAATTAAGCTTTTAAGGTCCCAACTACTTTTCAAATGATAAAATGTAAAAATAAAAACTCATAAATTATGTGAAGTGTACGGATTTTTGCCACCTAAAAGATTTAACTTGGGCAGAAAAGAAAATTTATTACTTAAGTCAAGTTTTCTGGTCGATGTAGAAAGATGTGAAATGAAATTGATTGCCGTAAAAAAATTTGCTTCGCGTCAAAGCTGAGTTAGAATGCCATAAACAGCGCACGAATTTTATCTCGTGTGTTGTTTTCTTATTTTCTTTACTTCAGCGTAAAGGAGAAAAAATGTTTAAATCGCATCTTGTAGATAATAAAAACAGGACCAATTTTATCACCGAATCTATCAAAGTCGGAAATGGGTACGTTTTTTCTTTAGCTTGCGTGTGTTAAAAAAGACCCTTTCGTCTTAGCTGCGTTTCTTTTTATGTGAAAAAGAATTTCTAAGATAGTTTATCTTCAGAACAAACACGCTTATTTCTTCTTAAACTGAGAAAATTTTGTGGAAAAAGTCTTATGTTAGTAAGAAAATATATAGAAGTTTCGAATAAATTTTGTAAAATTTTTACTTGAAACTTTTTTTTCTAAGTTTATTGACAGTGTATTTCTTATCATGAATTAAATTCATGATACATTGAATTATGTTGATCGAAGAAATAAAAAGGTAAAATTTACGAGATAACAGTAATAGATATATAGGAAATAATCAAAGCAGCCGAAGTCGAAATACAGATACGTTAATAAAATATATACGATAGATATATATATAAAAGACAATTAATTACACAGTTAAATACCAAAATGAAATAAATATTTTCTTAAATTGTATGAGATAAAAACGTTATGAACAAGTACATTTA
The DNA here is from genome assembly GCA_964019185.1 of Maratus speculifer. Classification (NCBI taxonomy): domain Eukaryota; kingdom Metazoa; phylum Arthropoda; class Arachnida; order Araneae; family Salticidae; genus Maratus; species Maratus speculifer. The sequence goes on along the minus strand of OZ025289.1, from coordinate 100,720,770 downwards.
ATAAGAAAATATGGCGTTACAAGACTTTATCGAGAATTTTGGTTTGTCCGGTATTACTAGTTTTTTATTTACTCTAATGTAAGAAACATTAAAAAAAAAATAGTATAAAAATGATAACAAATGAAATGTATGATTGTAGTCGAATTCGAACTGAATCTCGGTGAAAGCAAATAAGGATGATTACAATTTCAGGTTAAATTTCAAAATCTGAGATGACAGCAATCAACAGAAAGTAAAACGAAATATATAAATAACATTTAGAATATCAAATCTACATAAAAATTTCGAAATTACAGTGGGTGGCGTAAAGTGGGCTGTTTATTGGCGTATTATATTATGTTATTATTATATTGTGTTTTTATCTATTTAAAATTATATCTTTGTAGAATTAATAAGTAAATTGTATTTTTTTAGTGTGTATAAAAATTATTTTAGAGCAATAGTTATTCATATTAAGCTCATTTTAATAACTATTATGTATTACATACATAGCATTTTTGAAACAATTTTAGGTCAATATTTGCAATTATTCAATTATCAATTTTAAAATTAAAAGGAAAAAAAAATACAGGAGCCATGCTTATAGTCGTACAGACTTTACTCCGTTTATATTACAATAAAATAACGAAATTGAAATAAATAAAAAAAAATATATACATACTAATTTGTTCTTTTTCTTCGATCGTTCTGTTTGTTCCACTCCATAGTTTACGGGAACTCAAACTGAAATCAAAGGAACTCTAATAAAAGCGATGGAAACATTTATATGCAATCGTAGCTTGGAAAGTATTCCATTCAGGGAATATGATAGTTATATATATATATATATATATATACTCAGAAAAAGGGATATCGGTTAACCGAGAGTTTCGACATTAAAAGGGTTTCGAATAAAAGAGGTTGTAATGTACGCCTAAAAAAGCTAGTATTGTTCGTTATAAATTATAAACTTAAAATTCTATCGCTTGATTAAATAGATAAAACTGATAACACCATCTATCGTCTTAACCCACTCATGTATATGGGTTTCATATGAGGACAGATAATTAAAGCATTATTAAGAAGAAAAAAAATTCCGCATTTATTTACGGAGGTCTAATTTGTAGACAGATAATAGCTAGCATGCAGCACAGTAATAAAATTACTTTATAATGCGTTCTAATTTATCACAAAAAAATATTTTTTGGTAAATAATGTAAAATAATTTATGCATATGCAGGTTAAATCAATAGCAATCACTTATGCCAATTCGACGCTTATTAATTATTTTAGAAGCAATTAATAAAAAAAATTGAGCTATTTACCATCAAATCTTTGTGGATACTATTTAGTTCATATTATTTCAATAAAAATTTTTGAAAGAGGAATTCTATAACATGATTTCCATATAGAAAAAAATCTACAGGTTCAAGAGAAAATAAAGCTATTAACTAATCTTTGATCACATATCTGGTCATACACCTCTCTGTGGATTATAATTTTTTTTATTGTATTCGAACTAGTTTTTAACGAAGTAACTTATATCATATACTAAGAAAAATGCTAAGACATTACAAAGAAAAATTCATAGTAAAGAATTTTTTTTTAATTTGACACGATTCAAGATAAAATTTCGCCAGTCCTTGCATTCTATCAAACAGTTAATGCAGTTAAAAATTTAAATTCTCCACGAGTTCCGATTTTTTTAATATTGTGTCTATTTTTTCATTTTTTTATTTAGGTGAACCTTAAATAAAAAAACAACTTTACATAGATTTTTTAGTTCGATACCCAGAAATTGAAATATAATAAAATGGTATTAATTTTTTTCGATAAAATTAACATTTTAATGCGCTTTACTGATTCAGAACCAGCATGAAAAACTTTCTAAAAAAACTCCTGAGGGTTTGTTTGCTATATATATCAAGTAAAGTTTCAATTCTAGCACCTAATTTTGATGAAATATTAGGATTCTTTGGTACATTTTACTATCGGATGCTAAATGGGAAGTTATTCTGTGAAATAATTTGGAATTGTGTAATGTGCAATGTTCGGAATTACAGATTTTAAATTGTCATGTTAACATAAACATTCTTAATGGTTGTAAACATTTTGCATTTTGGGTAGTTTTTTTTAAACATAACTCAAAATCTATTTAACAGAACGAGATTCAATTTTCGATTACCATACCGAATGTTAAATTGATTTTTAATCTTGCAAAACATACACTGATGGACAAAACTTAAGGATAACTGTTTTTTTTTCCAAAGATTACAGTTAAAAATAGATCGTGTAAAATTGCATGAATGCGGGTTGTTTTGTTAAAACTATGCATATTTGCTACTTCCACTTTATTCAATCACGTGAAACAAAGATAAGAGATTTTAGGCAATCGGTGGGTGCTGTGAGTTGTCATTAGATGTAAAAATTAAAGAAGATGGTGTGAATCCTGAACATGGAAATTTCAAAAATATTTTCGAGGCATTATTTAGATGATATTACTCGTGGTAGAATAATCGACAAAGAGGAAGAAGGACGCCAAATGAGAGATGTTGCCCGTGAATTTAACATGGCGCAAAGTATTGGTTGTAGGCTATGATCTTCATTTCAAAAGAGTGGAATATGTACTAGGGGCACGGTAAGAGGTTATCCTAGCAAGAAGCGTCTTAGCGTTCCAAAAAGATCACTATATTGTTATTTCGGGAAAAAGGACCCGACGCAGCATAGTTGGTCAATTAGCAAATCAACTTTATGCTGGCACAGGAACAAAAATATCGCGAAAAACTGTTGCAAGACGTTTTAAAAAGGGTGAACTATATGCCCGAAGACCAGTTTTGCTTGTCCCAACTCTCGAGACGCCAACATAGCGCTTGTTTACAGTGGTGCTGTATGCATCACAATTGGACTGATGACGACTGACGACCGTACTCTTCTCAGATGAGAGTAGATTCAGTCTGTCTTCTGAATATAGACGTAAACTAATATGGCATGAAGCTGCAATCGACATATGATAGATCGATACTGTCGGGAATATATTCGAGAAAGAGCGACTTCAAATATGCGACTTCAAATATCATGGTATGGGCTGGCATCATCTTCAGTAGCCACACGGATTTGTATGTGTTTGACAAAGAGTCTTTGACTGGTAGACAGTGCATTGAAGGCGTCCTGTTTCCACAAGTTCGAATTTTTCGAGGTGCTGTCGGTGAAAAGTTTCGTTTTATGGACGATAACGTATCTTGTCATCGCACACAGTCTATAGAAGATTGTCATGAAGCCAAAGACACCCATCGCATAGTCCGGCCAGTATGTTCTCCTGCCCCGAATCCCATTGAAAATGTGCGGGATGCCTTGGGAAGACGTATTGCTGCTCGACAATATCTTCCGGCAAACAAGTAAATCCACATCCGTGCAGTGAGGGAGGAATGGGACATCTTGCCCCAACAGCTACTGAATCATGTTATTCTGAGTATGTCACGCCGTGTTGATAGCTGTCTCGCATTACACAGTGGTCACATACCTTGTTGATATATGGTTCTGACGATTGTTAATTGTGAGCATTTTGCTTTTTTGTACAGTCATGTGTTAAGATAATATTTACATTTCAGAAAAGAAGAATTTCTGATAATAACCTGTACATATCCTTTCAGCAAAATTTTTATATTAAAAACTGTGTAACATTCTATTAATACTTTTATTCGTTTCCTGACCCTCAATCTCAAGTAGATTCTCACCTACGGGTACATTTCTTCTTGGTCCTTACGTTTTATCTACCAGTGTATGAGCAAGCCAGTTTTTTATGCATAATTCAAAAACCCTATAATTTTGGATTTGCAATCTTGAAACTTTGTAGAAATTAATTTTTATTTAAAATATTATAGCTTATAATTCATATTTGCTTTAGAATGAGTTTCAAAATATTTTTTCCATGAAAAATTTTAATTATAACCTTTGAATATTTTTGCAGAAATCAATTCTAGAAGTTTCAAATAAAGCAATCTTAAAATACAGATTATTCCGCTATTTCATGGGTCTGTACGATTCCTATAGTATCTGAATGAATCCCTCAGCATTTATATTTGAGTGTAAAATGTACGAAATAATTCAAATATGATATCAAAATTAGGTTTTAGATCTGAAAATTCTTACATTTGCTTATAAATATTATAATACTTTCCAAGGTCTTGTATAAAATGCTTCATGAAGATATTCATAGTAAAAATGTTTGACATTCCTGCTGTAAATAAACAAAAAAAATATTGCTCCTGTGAAAAGGAATACCGAGCAATAATACCTGTCAACACGGAAATCTCTCTAAAACGATATTTTTTACAGTTCATAAGGATTTCGTCTTTACTTTTGTACTGCATTCTTAATAATGTTTTTAATGCTCTCTTTATAAGACACGGTAAAAATAAATTAAATATAGTCATTGAAATATCGTTTTAATTTCAAACATATGTCGCTTTATGATTAAGAATATTTATTACTTCAAGGTTAATATTGATAACTTACATGCATTTAATTTGTACGGAAGTTTATTAATGTAAATGGCAGAAATGTTTAAAATATTTAAAATTCATCCCATGTTTAATTTATGTTTATATTTCCACTCATTTACCTTTTACTCAACTCGATACATTATAATTAACTAAATAATTTTCACTATGTCAACTTTATTAAAGTAAGCAGCCGTTCAAGCGAATAAATTTTCAAAGATTTACTGAGTTCATTTACGATGCTCATATATTTCAATTATTTGTTCTTGAAGTTAAAAGAGATTATTAATCTTCTAAATTTCCTGCATGATAGAAAAATACTTAAAAGACATCAGTATTTGGCGTACATGTAAATAATAGGCAACAGTTTGAAAATTTGATAGCCTGTTTACGGTGCATTTAAGATGACAGATGTTTAACTGCGATATTACTTTTATTTCTTAAACTTTAAAACATAGTTGGGTTTTATTTTTTAATACAAATTTTTATGGACCATATAAATGGGTCAAATTTAAAATTCAATAATTCTTAAATATAACAACTACAATGATAAAATGAATGATAAGCTCACTAGGTATCTCATGAATTTAACAAACTGTACTTTGAAAAAAAAAATAGCTTAAACTTTTGTCATTAGATGGCGTTCTGTTGTCACAAAATGCAACAATGCTCAAACAAATTATAAATTTGCATATAAAACAATTTTTAAATGATGATTTACGCCCAAGAAATCTAATATTAAGAATATCAGGGGTTTTTTTTTTTTGGCATATAATTCTCTCTCTCTATATATTTTTTTATCTTAGTAAGAAAGTGTGACAGAAAGAATTGTACTTTGAAATTAATTTTAGAATTTTTACTCTATAGATGAATAAGCGCCATCTGTTGGTGAATATTTGGACTAGATTTTAATTTCGGTATGCAATATTTATAACTAATTGTTAAACATGTCATATATTTCATTACTATAATTTTTGCAGTTAATGTGAATTTTTGAATTTTAAATGTGATCGTTATGTACAACTATGCAAGAGAGTTAGAACCCTCTTGTTTTCTCATGTGGATTTTCTCGTCGAGGGACGTTAAAAGCACCATTCCACTGAAATTTGTGACTTCTATAACTATTTATCAACACATTAAGCCAGAGACAGTTCACACATTAATATAGTATCAAACGCTTAAAATGTCAATAGTAATACATACATTTTCTTCGATTCGAAGGGAAAATATGTCTTCAAATACTCACTTTAGAAGTAAGTTTCATAAGTTTTTACATAAATTTTACTTCGATTTTAAGGGGAATTCTACCTTCAAATTTCCACTTTGAAGTTTTTTGCTGAAAAATGTATCGACAATACAAATAAAAAAATTTGATCACATAATGTAATGAAATTACTATGCGTTTTTGAGAAATATATTCTAAATCTATTTTTTTAAGTTGATCTAATAGATGCTCTCAACAAGAGAATGTAATGCCGTCTTTTGTGGTTGTCTACGTGAATATAGTCAAATGGGTGAGGTTTTCGCTCACAAATATCGGAAATCCACTTCTTCCAGGGAAATAATGAACGAATGAAATTATTTGCCTTTGTAAATAATTTCAGAAGAACTGGTATCGCTAAAGAATAAAATTGCCTATGCAGACGGTGGCATACATAATAAGAATGTCCATTTGCCTCTAATGCGTGAAGTCAATCGTTAGAAAGCACTGTGGCGTTGCCCAAAAAAAGTCTGACATCTCGTACAACCTTCACCAAACTTGAAGCCTGACACGTATTACTGCACAGTCTGCGATGGGTATAAATGTAAATAAAGATCAGTTGATACTGACTAGAGAATATCCCTTATTTAGCTGATACTGACGAGGAAATATCCCTAACTGTCAGTCCTAGATTTTGAGGACAGCAGCATAGTTCGAAAACTCTTACAACAACGATCACGAAGTGTATTATACTCCCGAATCACACAATTCACGATATATTGCCTTTTTTTCTGTTTTGGATTAAGAGAAACAAATAAAGGAACAGAGAATGAGAAAAATCCAAAAACCCATTAAAGGATAGAATTTTGCTTTATAATTAATCATGCTAGAGGTGATCTATATAAAATTGTTGAAAACACAAGTATTTCCTACATTAGACACAAATGACGAAATATATTATTATTTAACGGTCAGCATATGTTGTTTTACTAAGTGTGAATCATAAAAATTTTACAGATCGTAAAACTGGACCCGTGCTTCGTGTTAAAGATTTTTGGAAAGAATTCTGGTGCATCACATTGAAAGTAAATTAAGATATGTTTAAGTAAATCAAGCTATGTTTTTGAAACTTTTACAGAAGTTGCTCTATACATTTAGCTAACACAATATGCAAATGATATTTTGATAGCGTTGACGCATGCGCAATGAAAAATTATTTACTAAACATACTCATTTTTCATACAATTTTTATTATTTTTAAATTCTGATGACAGGGTAATGTGTACAATGATGTTTGTCATATTTTCAGAAAAGAACATTATTTTATAATAAGAACTCTGCAAATTATAAGCAAAAAACTTGGAAAAATTTAGGACTGTTTTTATAAAAAACCTTAATTTTTCTACGAGTATACATGCTATCCTTGCAAAAATTAACACAGTACATTACAATAAGCCAATTAATCATAATGTGCAGTTTGAACACTTTTGCTACATTAGTTTTGACAGGGTTATCCAAAAGATCTTCGTTTTTTTCAATTTGTTGACGGTCCCCTGTTCGATTTCGGGGAAAACTCTTCACGAAAATATGTGACGCGAACTATTTTGTTTACACACCTGGAGTTTCAGCACATTCCGATTCATATTTCTTTCATTACTTAAAAATAATTACTTAATTACCAATTATGCTTAAATTTTGGACACAAGTGTACTACATTCTATAGTAATAGTTTGTTATCACAGCAGCTACTTCAATAATTTTTTTAATCTTCTGGTGTTTTAATTCTAGTACCAGTCTAAAAATAATTCTTCTACAGTAAGTGCGTTTTTTTGATAATACTATCGTTTTGTCATAATCATTGTTAAAACTTATTATTTGATATTTATATACTATAAGATATTTAGTTACATTTTTATCGAAATGTATCCTTCCAGAATAATATTATTATTTTTTTAAAATCTATGCAATACAATGTTGATAATCAAAAATTAGACAAAAAATCTTTAAAATAAATAAATAAATAAAAACGGTTCCGGAACTCTGAAGCAAATTCTAAAGTGACATAAAATAAAAACGAGCTGTAATTTTTTTGGCGTTAATTAATCAGATGTGTTCTTCATGATCAGTGAAATCTGCATCCTACTTCTACATTTACTTCTTATTCTGATTAGAGACAAAAGGCATAGTCCAAGAGCCGACCGCACAAAACTCTAAGTCATCGACCACAAGAAAAAATCCTTTATTTTATGGAAGAGTAATCATAGGTGAATCTAATGATCCATGTCTGCCGTAAGCAAAGTGGTGCATAAGCCAAAAATGAATACCAGTGGTTGACTCGTAGACTTAGCATTATGTTTTCCTGCACCCAGTTTTCCATGTTTTCATACTTTTGACTGTACGGCAAACAAAATGACAGATCTACGAGTGAGCCACTAGTGGTATTAATGTTTGGCTGATGCATCACTTCACTTCCGGCCGACATGGAGCATTAGCTTCCCCTATGACTACTCTTCTATAATATAAAGGATTTTTTCTTGAGCTTAGGGTTTCACGCGGTCGGCTCTTGGAATAGCACTTCACTCAGAGTCACACATATTTTACTTTCCCTTCAAAATAAATAACTTTCTAAATTATTTATTTTTACTTCTAAATCCTTTCTTAAAAAGGAATAATGTCTTATGCCAGGGGAAAATAATTAAACTGATTTTTTTTAAAAATAGCGATTTGAAAAAATGGAGTAGCAAATAGTAACTGAATATATTGAAATGAAAAAATAAATAAATTATATAATGTAATGAAATAAAATGTATTGGTAACATAAATTAGCTGGAGATGAATTTGATATGTTTATGAATGCTGCTGATACGTTTAAAGTTTGGCTTTTAAAGTTTAAAAAAATTATATATCTTCGAACTTTTCTGCTCATAAAAAAAACATATACATATATTCTTATATATACGTCTTAAAAATAGTAATTTTTTCATTCCTTTTTTCTTAATATAATTTCTAGGATAACTACTTTTTCCAAAGTTATGAATAACTTTCAAAATTCTATTTCACTTTTCTAGCGAAAGGTCTCTTTCTAAATTGAATATTACTTCTGTTAAGAGAAAAGCTTTTTAATAGAGTTTTTTTTAGAAAAAGAGTAGAAAATAAGGGGGGAAAGGAAAGATAAAATTACGAAATGCAAGTAAACAAAAAAAAAGTACAGACGAAACAAAATAATTTCAAGTAAATATTTTTGAAAATTTTTTGAAAACTAATGAATTAGTTATAGTTTTTGTCATAAGGTAGTATGTGCTGTTCATACATTTCAATGATCTGCCTCTGTTGCTTAACTTTAATATACGATCCCGCAAAATAGTTTCAGTTTCAGCTAGGTGGGGGGGGGCTTATCAAATGGCTTAAGCTCAACAAGCCCCACCTAGTCCCCCTGAATACGCGAATTGGTTTTGGTCCTTAAAAATCGTCTATAAGGTTAATGAAAAATATATCGTTTAATACGCGAACGATTATTACTCGACCCCGCTTAATATGTAAGAAACTTTCGACCACTTGAAGAAAAAAAATCTCATTTAGTACGGGATTCATAGACCAGGAAAATTTAGTTCTCTTTATTCCATCATTAGCAATTTTAGACAGCTTTTTAGAATTCAGGTATTTACCAAGTACTTCTGAATAGTGATAATCGCGCACACCGCTTTTGTGTATTTCTTGAATGTTCTGTTTATCGCTAGCTGTATTTTTAGAAGACAGATTAAAAAACTTAGTTTTTCTTATCACATGAAAATAATAAAAATTATATCACAAGTACTCATTTTTAAAAATTTTGTTCTAGTTTTAACCAAACTTTGGTGTTCAGTAGCTGCCCCCCCCCCCCCCCATAAGTTGGTAAAATCTCGTGCCAACATTTAGAGCTTCGTTTTAATCGTACTATTTATCCAACTATATGCGTTAACAAGAACTCTAAATGTTGATACAAGATTTCACCATCCTATGGCGGCAGCTATTGAATACCAAAATTTAGTTCAAATTAGGACGAGATTTTTCACAGTGTAAATAGCGCTCACCCGCAAGAAAATGACGCATCTCGCAAAAATTTATTTTGCTTTTTATTCCACTAATAAGTCTGCCATAAATGCGCCTTCATACACAAATAGTTTAGTAAGTGAAGCTTGGCGGAAAATCGCTTTATTACGCTATATGTCTATTTGCCACCACAGAAGATAAGTTGATAGTCTGAGAGGTAAAATTATGTTTGACGTGAGTGAAGATATAAATCCTACGTCTTCACTTTTAAGGGCTTTATACTTTTGTGCAACTTTTCATTCCTGCATGCAGAGCTATATGGTATAAATATCTGGAAACATGCAAATTTTCATTTGCCTGTTCTCTGAAATTTACTTTTGTCGATATGTGTCACTTTTCTTGATGTAAGTGGTATGACTTTTGTAGCTTGAGCGATGTAAGAACTGTTGGGTTGATCTTGAAGTTTTTAATATTTTTAATTTTTAATTAAAATGATTATAAATTTACTAAATAATTAATTTTAACATTATTAAAACTTTTGTTTTTTAAATTTACTTACTGTTTCATTGCATTTAAACTGGTGTTAAAAAATTAAAACAATTGGTATTAAAAGCATGCCTAGAAAAAAGATGTTACGTACTGGGGAAAATAATCAGGACAGCGAAAGCGACATTTATTAAAACTATTCCCTTGAAAATGCACACGTTTCAGATTGAAAGATATTGCTATTTCTGTCACATTCTTTTTAAAATTTCTTCTGTCTTTACAAAAAGGTGTTATATTCATTAAAATTTTTAAATTCCGGTTTATTCAACTAAGTTGACATAAGTTTTGCTTAGTAGATTTTTGTCTAAGCCACCTAACCGGTGGCCCTACAATGCTGCATTTTTCAGGAAGTATTAACATGCATATGATAGAAAAAAGTTTTGTTATTGCCACATCTGATTAGTATTACATATGTTTTTAATATCTATGGTTTGAATTTTTTAATACCATTTTATATGTAATGGAATAATTTTAAGCACTTTTAAAGCAAATTGATAATTATTTTAATTATATTAATGCAAGGTGAAAGCGACATTCCGTTTTAAATTCTTATTGAGTTTTTCTATTAGATTTTTTAGTTTGTGTTAGAAAAAACCGGGCTAGCCTAAATTTTTTTTGTTATTTTATTTTTGGTTGTAATTTACTAATAAGCAATAAAAATATATTTGTATTCTTGATTTTTTTCAGCTAGCCCTATACAAACAAACAATAAGTACACTTAGATAAAGGAGAATTTTCATCTAAATATATTAAACATATTCAATATTCAATCATAAATATATAAATGAAAGCTTTAAAAATATTTTAGACGAATACATATGTAAACAAGTTCCGTTCCTGCAACATATGTTTAACAGTTTTAAAACACCACCTTCTTAATGCGCAACTTTTGTCTAGTCCCTTGAATCGATTCTTAAACCAGTTTCAACTGTCTTTTTTTTTCATTATATTTCTTATGAGAGATTATTATTCAGAAAAATTTCCTTCTAGCTAAACAAAATATTTAAAGATAACAGTATCGCACGCACACACAGACACAAAATATTAATAAGAATAATTTCCAAAAATTTTAGTTTCAGATGGTTTTAGTTGCATTTAAGATAATATAAGCATTTGCATTTTTAGGATATAACAATTTTTTCTTCATAAGACTACAAAATAATTCAAGATCAAAATTAGGTTTGCTCTTGCAAGACAGATGCGTATGTACATTAGTTAATGTATGTTATCTGTAGGGATGCGAAAATTTTGGCTCTGAAGGTAGCCTCTCACCACTAAAATGTAAAGTTTTTTTCGCTAAAAATTTAATAGCATTATAGCAAGAATTTTACACACACACACACACGAAAAAAAAAAAAAAAAAAAAAAAAAAGGAAATAATTTTAGTAGTGAGAAACTGCGAGTTGGCACCTAGATTTTTGAGCCTCTGTGTATATGTACATATATGTGACGATTTCAGGAGAGCTCGAATTATTTCCACTGGTTAAAAGAAACACACAGTCATGGCAAGCGAGGGAAAAAACAAAAATAATAAATAAATGTAGAAGATCCAATAATTAGTCATGGGCTGCTGTAAATTCATTTATTAAATTCGTGATAATGAGGAAGGAAAAGCTCCTTTTTGCAAAAATTCCATCATTATTTCAGCGAGCTGTCCTCATCGAAGAAGCAACCCAAGAAATCTTCAGAAGAATCTTCTCTTCATCTCGAGACTTCCCCCTTTTTAAACTAAACAGAAAGTTCTGGAACCTTCTGTAATCTCTAACCATCATTATTTTATGTAAACAGAATTCTTGTCCAGCTACGAGATTATTTTAAACAGACGATAAATTTATTTAAAAAAAAATATATTATTTAACCAATTTATAATTGACTCAGAATTTTAAATATCTTAGGCAGACGATTTTTATACATGATTAATTTTAAGAGAAAAAGAAAAGAAATGAATTTATTAATATGCAAATTATCGTTGACGGCGGAAAAATAAATAAATAGATAAAATAAAATAATGATATTTTTTAAAGGTATGGGTTTGGAATAAATTTAATAAGACTTTCTTAAAAAGGGTTGATAAAAACATAGAAGAAATCAGTTTTATTTGGAATATTAAGAAATAAAGTTTTAATTAAGAATATTTTTAATTTAGAGCCATCTTTTTAAATTTACGCATACTGGAATAATGTTTTTTAAGGAAAATTAAGAATTTATATCGTCTGCATACAGATTAACAGATTAGATTTAGAAACAAGATTTTAATTTAATAATTTGAAGTAAGTACGGAATATTATTATAAGAAAATTAAGATAGTATAAAGGTTAGTTTTGGCGAAAAAATTTTAAATTTGTAATATTATCCCCCCTCCCCAAGACTTTGTATGAAATTGATAGTTAAATAAAACTACAAGTTCAGACAACAGAAATATAATAATTTAGAAAAGTTAAATTTTGGAATAAAACTGTCAAATCCAGGAAGCCAAGAGATGGAAGAAAAGAAAATTAACGAAATATAAAAAATATTAGCGATTAAAATAAAATAGTTAAGAGAAAATAATTCTGAATTAAATTTAGGTAGGAGCATTTCCCTGAAAGAAATACAATAATGTTACAACATCACTTACCATTTGTAAGTGCATAGGAGATAATACATATAATAACAGTAAATAAGTTATGAATATTAATAAGCAAGAGATAAAAATATAATAAAAACAATAAAAGTTCGTTCTCATGGAAGTTTAAATAACTACAATGACTTAATGCATAGTTTATTTTAAATAAGTCCTTTAAATGAAAAAAGTCTTTCAAGAATATATAAAAGAGTCTTTTTCAATGTCCAGTGAATACAGTCTCTTTAATTAAATATCTCCAAATCTAGTTTAAGCTTTGTTTTTTATGTTATGTTGGATCCAACATCTTTCAATAATATATCAATTTTTCAATAATAAATAGCATCACTCTCAATATCAATAATAAATAATATAGAAAAATTTAAATAATAACAATGTCAACAATAATAAGTAATAGTATAATAAGACTCCATATCCTAATATTTTTCAATAAGAGTATAATTAATACTAAACTTCATCATAGAAATCATAATAATAATAATAATAGTAAAACAAGAGTATAATCAAAAGAAAATATCACTATTTGTTTATTATTGATAGGGAAAATATTGGTTGAGGATAAAAATAATTACATAGCAACTAAATAATTTTCTTATCTTCTAATAGCATAAGAAAGTATTTTTTGCTAGCCGAAAGCATAAATAAAAAAAAAATCATAATAATTCCAAAATCCAAATAAAATTAAATCTAACTATTTAGAAAATGGACTCTCAACCAGTATTTCCTTACAATAATTCCTCTCTGATACTCTTTTACAAAATTGTCAAATTTGGTTATAAGTTTTCAATGCCAAATGTAGAATAATGTTTTATCCACACATGGTTTATAAACTTTAATAATAAAATACAATAGGAATGAAAGTTGTCATTCTTAATTGAGAAATGGAAATAAAAATAGTGTGCTTTTTTGAAAAACTTTTAATATCTAGTTTTCACAATCACTGAAAATCACATATTATGTTATAGGTTTGAGTAGAGTCATTAGATTTTATAACTATTATCATATAATATCTGCTGAATAAATAGAGTAATACTAATGTCAAATAAATGAGTAAATATAGTTAGACTTAAACACCCTTAAAATTAATTTATCAACATCAATTTGAAAGCTTTTACAATCAAAGTGTTCACCTTATGCCTGCATAAGGAGCCCAATCTAATCCCAAAAACTCCCAAAAACAAGTAATATTCTTGTAGCGCTCCAAGAACATACCCGCTGATGTTGAAAATTATGGTTTTTTTTATGGTAAATGGTTTTAATGGTTTAATGGTATTTGGTAAATGGTTATGGTAAAAGTTTTTTATGGTATTTTTTTTATGGTTGTTTATGGTAAATTTAATCTATTGTCTTGACTTTAGTTTGATCTAGCGATTGTATCTGAGGTTTTGTTTGTTTTTTGGATTGCTCATGAAACAGTTTAAAATCTTCGGGTGAAAAATAGGGTCTTAATTTAGAAACATGCACAATAACGGAATTCTGTCCTGTCTCATAATTAAATTTATCTATTTCATAAGTTACATCAGAAAGTTTATTTATAATTTTATATGGTCCAGAGAAAGTAGGTTCTAATTTTCGAGTGTTAGGGTATTTAAATTCTTCATAAATTACAGAGTCTTGTATTTTTAATGGGCATTCAACAAAATTTCGATCATAGAGTCTTTTACTTTTAAGGTGAAATTCATGAGTTCGCGCTTTCGCAATTTTGAGGGCTTTGTCTACTGATGTTGTATACATTTTAATTGCCTCACACAAAACCATTACCCACCATTTTTAAAAAAAAAATTGAATCAAAATTATCGTGAAATTGTGACTATATTTAGCTGTTAACATTAACCAGAAATTTTATCTAATAAAACGGAAATTGTAAATATCATAGATATACCTTAAATTGGGATCAACTTTTAATTCTATTATTTTATAGATCATAAACAGATTCAAAAATTTTAATTATAGGTAATTTCTTACTTAAAATCACAAAATTTACTGAAAAAATTAATCATATTTATCAGTCAAAATTCTAGCAACAGCCTTGCACAGTTCCATATTTCTTACTGAATTTAAATAAATTATAAGAATCCGGGAACCAAAGCTCACTGTAACCAGAAATTCTAACAAATAAAGGAAAAAACATAAATGTTAACTTAATTTTCAGCTCAAATGTCTAGTTGTAGGAACATTATCATGAAAATACTGCATTCTGAGAATAGTTCTTGATAACAAACAAATATCAATAAAATAGAAAATGTACTTTTTAAAAGTAAACTTGAGCTACTAAGTTTTTTATATAATTCCTTATTATTACAAAATTGCCTTTAATCGTGCATAAAAATGTCATAATAGTCTTAATAAGTAACAGTAAATATCTTAAGAACATCATACTCCTCAATTAAATCCTTAAGAATAAAAATATTTCAATCTCCAACACATAATAATGATGATAATAATACTCATAAATAGGTAAGTAAGTAAGATTCATAGATAAATAATCAAATAAATAAATAATAAATACTTTCCATCAATCATAAATAGAAAAAAAATAATAATCAAAACATTTAATAAAATAAACTTACAGTTCCCGAAAAATCTTCAATAAAATCCATTCTTTATTAAATTCCTCATCAAATACCTTTCGCATACTCACCACTTTGAAGTTATTAATTTTCAAAAATTTGTCATTATGACCATGATTATCTTGAGTCATCAGTTACACATAAACAGAAAAAAGGTGGAATATCAGGCCTCAGGAATTCACGAGATATTTAGAAGAAATCTTTCAAACCACTCGGACAGAAAGCTGTTTAACATTAAAATCTCCTCTGTTACATTCACTCGAGGAATCAAAAGATAATGGCAATTCTTGCTTAATAACACTTTCAACCATGGCGGGAAAAATTTTCGGCGATTCATATTTTTGTCATCACTTCGTTTCAGTAGATTCATTAGATTCATTTACATAGCATTTTACTTCTTCAGTAGATTCATTTCAAAATCCGAAACAGGCACTAGCACAGGCATTACCTATCCTGTCCGACTTTTCGATTAGTTGTGACGATTTCAGGAGAGCTCGAATTATTTCCACTGGTTAAAAGAAACACACAGTCATGGCAAGCGAGGGAAAAAACAAAAATAATAAATAAATGTAGAAGATCCAATAATTAGTCATGGGCTGCTGTAAATTCATTTATTAAATTCGTGATAATGAGGAAGGAAAAGCTCCTTTTTGCAAAAATTCCATCATTATTTCAGCGAGCTGTCCTCATCGAAGAAGCAACCCAAGAAATCTTCAGAAGAATCTTCTCTTCATCTCGAGACTTCCCCCTTTTTAAACTAAAAAGAAAGTTCTGGAACCTTCTGTAATCTCTAACCATCATTATTTTATGTAAACAGAATTCTTGTCCAGCTACGAGATTATTTTAAACAGACGATAAATTTATTTAAAAAAAATATATATTATTTAACCAATTTATAATTGACTCAGAATTTTAAATATCTTAGGCAGACGATTTTTATACATGATTAATTTTAAGAGAAAAAGAAAAGAAATGAATTTATTAATATGCAAATTATCGTTGACGGCGGAAAAATAAATAAATAGATAAAATAAAATAATGATATTTTTTAAAGGTATGGGTTTGGAATAAATTTAATAAGACTTTCTTAAAAAGGGTTGATAAAAACATAGAAGAAATCAGTTTTATTTGGAATATTAAGAAATAAAGTTTTAATTAAGAATATTTTTAATTTAGAGCCATCTTTTTAAATTTACGCATACTGGAATAATGTTTTTTAAGGAAAATTAAGAATTTATATCGTCTGCATACAGATTAACAGATTAGATTTAGAAACAAGATTTTAATTTAATAATTTGAAGTAAGTACGGAATATTATTATAAGAAAATTAAGATAGTATAAAGGTTAGTTTTGGCGAAAAAATTTTAAATTTGTAATATATATATATATATATATATATATATATATATATATATATATATATATATATATATATATATATATATATATATATTAGCATTGTAGGCATCTTTTTTCGCATTTCTAATAAGTTCTACATGCTCTTCAAAAATTATTCTTTTAAACTAAGGGAATTTTCCATAGCAATTAGGCAATGCTATTGTTATTTATTCATTGTTTAATGATGCACAAGAAAAGCAGAGATTATTTTTTTCTTTCGTCTCGAGACAGCGTAGTACTTATATAAGATACTGAGATACATTTTTAGCAACAAATTGTATTTCCACTACAACATTGCTTATTGTCTTTTAAAATCTACCCAATACAATGTTGTACCTAAAAAATTATAGGAAAATACACTAGCCCTTCAAAGAACATATAAAAATCACTCAACTGCAAGAGGATATTTCTTCAAAATGCATCTGGAGATTTCTATAGAATGTCGTTTTGCTGGAAGTTCTACAATTGCAGAAAATAAAGGCGCTTTTAACTTTCTTGTCTTGTTTTATCACAGACACTGTTCTGATCGTTCAATTCAGTTTCATATTGTTCGCTACACTGAATCAAGGAATCATATGTCCTCATTGGAAATGAAAGGCATTTTTCCAAAGTCTTGTTGGATATATTCTTTTTTCCTTTTAGAAACAAATATATTTGTATATTCTTTCCAATTTTTTTTCTTAACCTGATTACCAAAGAAAGAGCTTTTCTAAAGTTAAGAAAAATCAATTAAGTTGAAAAAAATTGTGGAGTTGTGGATAAAGTGAGTAGAAAAGAATAATAATAATAATAATAATAATAATAATAATAATAATAACAATAAAAACAATTGAAAAATTAAATTTAAAATTTTGAACAAAATATTTTATGTAAAATTATAAAAGTTACCTTATTCGCGAAGAAATACTTTTTAAACAAAATAATAATTAGTTTGTCTTGATTTGTGTGTTACAAAAGTTTTTATATTTTTAAGATACTGACATATATATTTTATAAACAATTTGTTTTTACTCCACAATATTGTTTGTTGTCTTTTAAGTCTGCACAATACAATTTTGTATCTGAAATTATGATAGGAAAATAAACTAGCTTTTTAAGTAACATGTAAAAATCATTCAGCTGTAAGAGGATACTTGTTCTAAAACGCATCTGGAAATTTCTATAAAACGTCCTTTTTGTTGGAAGTTCTACAACTGCAAAAAATAAAGGCTCTTTTAATTTTCTTGTCCTGTTTTAAGAAAGACGCTGTTCTGATCGTTCAATTCAGTTTCCTACTGCTCGCTATGATCAATCAAGAAATCATATCTCTCGACAGAAGACAAAAGGCATTTTTCAGAAGCCTCTCTGTATATTTTCTGCTTTCGTTTTAAAAATAAGTACATTTGTATATTCTTTCCATTTTTTTCATAACCTGATTACAAAAGAAGAAGTTTTTCTAATGTTAAGAAAAATTAATTAAGTTGAAAAAAAATTGTGACGTTATGGATAAAGGCAGTCGAAAATAATAATAATAATAATAATAATAATAATAATAATAATAATAATAATAATAATAATAATAATAATAATAATAATAATAATAATAATAATAATAATAATAATAATGCAATCAAAAATTAAATAAAAGTTTTTAGGTTTTTTAGATATTGACATATATATTTTATCAAAAAATTGTTTTTCCACCACAACATTGCCTGTTGTCTTTTAAGTCTGCACAATACAATGTTATATCTAAAAATATGATAGGAAAATAAACTAGCCTTTCAAAGAATATTTAAAAATCATTCAACTGAAAGAGACAATTTGTTCTAAAATGTATCTGAAGATTTCTATAAAACGTCGTTTTGCTGGAAGTTCTAAAATTGCACGAAATAAAGGCTTTTTTAACTTTCTTGTACTGTTTTAAGAAAAATACTGTACTTGATCGTCCAATTCAGTTTCCTACTGCTCGCTATGATCAATCAAGGAATCATACATCCTGATTGGAGACGAAGGACTTTTTCAAAAGCATAGCTGTATATTTTCTGCTTTCCTTTTAAAAACAAATACATTTACATATTTTTTCTATTTTTTTTCCTCAACCCAATTAACAAAAAATGTTTTTTTTCTAAATTAAAAAAAAAATCGATTAAATAAAAAAAAAAAAAAAGTGGTAGCGTTGTGGAAAAAGCGAGTAGAAAATAATGATAATCTTATATATTAAAAGAAAAGCCCAAAAAAGTAAGCACGGTTTAAATACGTCTCTACGCATGCGCGAGCAAGTTATCCGGGTTAACTCATCATTTTAGGCCATTCAGCTTTCACTTATTTCGTAAAACGCAATATCTTCGCTTTTTCTGCCTTCACGGCAAACAGCGCATGCGCAGAAACCGAGAACCAATGGGAGAATATTGTGCTTATTGTCTGCAGTCTGTATACGTATAAGAAATAAATAGCGCTAATAATGACCGAACCGACTATATGAACTTCGTATGATCGACTTAGCGAAAAACTTATATGATTTATCAGTTTATGCCAATAAAGTGGAAAAATGCTCTAAATATATTTTATTGACATATAAGGGGGTATATTTATAAGGGAATAACCTTTGTATTTCCATTCATGCATCCAGTTCTTTAAGCTCACGTGTGTCTCCCTATGCTTCAAATATAGAGATGTGTTACAAATTTGGGGCTTATGCTGTGCAATAATACATGTTTGTTCTATGCATGTATTGCAGTTTACCTGATCTATTTCACTCTACTTTCATTTAAAAAAGGTTAAAAAATTGTGTGATGCAGTAGTGCATGTGTGTGATGCATTTGGCCTAAGCATGTTTGTGTATACTCAATTCAAAGGTTTAAATAGATCGCAGGATTTTAAAAGATTCAATGTTGTCTACAATAAGGTAATTTTAGTTATCCCTTTTTATTCATGCACGTCTTGCTCTTTTGCATGGTCTGTTAGAAAATATGTTTGACAAAAATTTTAAACTTTCCAACAAATCTCATACAGTAGGGATTGTTGCTGATGTACTGCATAAATTTCCAATGCTTTTTCATAACATGGAAATGGATACAGAGTATCTGAATACATATGTATTGTGTATGCTTTTTTTTATCATTTATTTATTTTTTCAATTTTTTTGCTGATTTAGGATATATGCCTCATGGTTTATAGATTCCAAGGATTTATGTGTTTTGAATACCACTATTTCAGTTCAATTACATTTTCTTTATATATTTAAACATTTAAATGTAAAATTAAGGCAAATATTAATTTTCTTGAAATATAATGGTATTCAAATTTTGGATTTCTTGGCATCTGATGGGGGAAACCGCTTTTTTCAGCATTTTAACTTTTTTTTCAGTAGGCATGTTTGAATATTAGTGTTTTTTTTTTATTATTATTATTATAAAATCTTATATTTTAGAAAATAAAAAGCAGCGTTGGAAATGTTTGACAAAACCTTTTAAATTTGGTACTTTTAAGTTAACACAACACAGCATATTTTTAATACCTTTTTGTAGACAACATTGAATCTTTTAAAACGCTTCGATCTATTTAAACCTTTGAATTGAGTTAATATTACCGTTAATAACAAAGTACAAAGCGGTAATAACGAAGGCGGTAATAACAACATTCGTCATAATGTTGTCATTTAAATATATGCACAAATATCAATAGTAAAGAATGAATTACGATGGTGATTTTGTCATCATAGTGTACTTTTAAAATTGAACTACTTTTTTTTTAACCTTAGAATTTTTAACATCATCCTTTATTGCTGAAACAGGGAGAAAATCCATTCCAGCACTTTTTTTTCCCCACAATCGTTTGTTAAAAATTGCGCTTGAGAAAATTTTTTGTTTTCTCACAATCTTTTGCAGTTTTTTTTCACGATCTGTTTACAAATTTTGCTATTTCTTTAGACAACTTTTTGTCGAAATTTGCTGTTTTTTCAAAAAAAATTTCATGAAATTTGCCGTTTTTTGAGACGTTTTGACAAAATTTTAATTTTTTGCAATACTTTGACAAAATTTGTGTTTTATTAGGGATAGCTGGACAAAATCGGCGTTTTTTTGCGGTCTTTCAACAAATTTTACAGTTTTTTTAGCAATCTTTTGAAGATATTTGTTATTTTTTGTGATCTTTTGATAATATTTGCTGTTTTTTGTCATCGATTTACAATTTTTTTTTTGGGGGGGATGTATTTTGATGAAATTTGCTATTTATTTTTTCAATTTTTTGACAAAATTTGCTATTTTTTGTGTTTTTTTGCCAAAAATTTTGATTTTTATGGTGCCTAGAAAATTTTTGTGTTTTTTTGCGATCTTTTGATGAATTTACAATTTTTGTCATACCTGGACAAAATTTGTCGTTTTCTCGCGATCGTTCGATGTAATTTGCCATTTTATCAAAATCTTTCAACGAAATTTTCCATTTTTTGGCAAACTTTTGACGAAATCTGCGTTTTTAACTTTTAATGAAATTCATTGTTGTTTTTGTTATCTTTTGTTGAAATGTGCCTTTTTTGCGATCCTTAGATAAAATTTGAGTGTTTTTCATTACCCTTTGACAAAAATCCCAAGATATATTGCGAAATTGGTGATTTTTCTTCGCACAATTGACAAAATGGATTTTTTTTTTTCAGACTATTTGTCAATGTTTACGATAATAATTTATAGTTTATATCATGTTTTTCCTGAGTTATATGGCGGAATTGGTGATTTTTCTTCAAACAATTGAGAAAATTGATTTTTTTTTTTTTAATTATTTAGACCATTTGTCAAAATTTACGATTACTTTAGTTAGATTACTTAATTTGGAAATGAATGCCTAAATTTTTCGGAAAATTCAAAATAGAATCGTCCTTGATTTATAGTTTTTACCATGTTTATATCATATTTCATGATCATGATCATATTATTATGTTTATATCAATTTATACCTTATATAATGTTTTTCCAAAGATATGTGGCGAAATTGGTGATTTTTCTTCGTACAATTGACAAAATTGTTTTTTTTTCATTTTTTATAGACCATTTGTCAAATTTTATGATTACTTTAGTTAGAAATGATTGCCTAAATTTTTCGGAAAATTCAAAACATAATCGTCCTTGATTTATAGTTTTTATCATGTTTATATCATGTTTTTTCAGAGATATATAGCGAAATTGGTTTTTTTTCTTCGCACAATTAACAAAATTGACTTTTTTTTTTGAGACCATTTGTCCAAATTTATGAATTTTCAGATCTATGACGTATTTATTTTATTTTATTAATTTTAGAAATGATTGCCTGAATTTTTCAAAACAAAATCATACTTGATTTGTAGTTTTTATCGTGTTTATATCATATTTAATGATCATGATCATATTGTCATGTTTATATCAATTTACAGTTTATATCATGTTTTCAGAGATATATGGCGATACTGTTAATTTTTCTTCGTACAATTAAAAAATGTGATTTTTTTTTTACTATTTGTCAAAATTTACAATTACTTTAGTTAGATTACTTAGTTTAGAAATGATTGCCTAAATCTTTCGGAAAATTCAAAACAGAACCGATCTTGATCACAAGATCTTGAACAGAACTTGATTTATAGTTTTTATCATGATCATGTTTACGTCAATTTGTAGTTTATATTATGTTTTTCTCGAGATATATAGTGAAATTGGTGATTTTTTTCACACAATTGACAAAATTGATTTTTTTTCCCAGGACCATTTGTCAAATTTTACGAATTTTCAGATTTATGATGGATTTTTTTTTATGTTTAAAAATGATAGCCTGAATTTTTCGGAAAATTCAAAACAGAATCGTCCTTGATTTATAGTTTTTATCATGTTTATATCATATTTCATGATCATGATCATATTATCATGTTTATATCAATTTATAGCTTATATCATGTTTTTCCAAAGATATATGGCGAAATTGGTGATTTTTCTTTGTACAATCGACAAAATTGTTTTTTATTCTTTTTTTATAGACCATTTGTCAAATTTTATGATTACTTTAGTTAGAAATGATTGCCTAAATTTTTCGGAAAATTCAAAACAGAATTGTCCTTGATTTATAGTTTTTATCATGTTTATATCATGTTTTTTCAGAGATACATAGCGAAATTGGTGATTTTTCTTTGCACAATTAACAAAATTTATTTATTTATTTATTTATTTATTTTAAGACCATTTGTCAAAATTTATGAATTTTGACGGATTTCTTTATGACGGATTTCTTTCTTTCTTTCTTTCTTTTTTTTTTTTTAATTTTTGAAATGATTGCCTGAACTTTTCAAAACAGAATCATCCCCTTGATTTATAGTTTTTATCATGTTTATATCACATTTAATGATCATGATCATATTGTCATGTTTATATCAATTTACAGTTTATATCATGTTTTCTGAGATATATGGCGAAACTGGTGATTTTTCTTCGTACAATTAAGAAATGTGATTTTCTTTTTTTGAGACTATTTGGCAAAATTTACGATTACTTTAGTTAGGTTACTTAGTTTAGAATGATTGCCTAATTTTTTTGGAAAATTCAAAACCGAATTGTCCTTGATTTATAGTTTTTATCATGTTTTTCCCCAGATATATGTGCAAAATTGGTGCGTTTTCTTCGCACAATTGACATTTTTTTTTCTTTTTGATATTTGTCAAAATTTACTATTTCGGAATTTTCAGATTTATGACGGTTTTTTCTAAATTTAGAAATAATTGCCTAAATTTTTCGGAAAATTAAAAACAGAATCGTGTTGAATTATAATTTAATGTAAATCGGAGTTTCGTCAATCGTATGTTATCTGGATAGTTCGTAGTGGAGGATGGTAATAGTGGCTTCGTACCAGTGCACCGATTCTGCGCCCGGTATCATGTGATATTGGTGTTTTGATGGTAAATGGAAAAGCGTCAGATGAGAGAAAATCTATGAGTGCATTTGTGAATGTAATTTGCCTGGATATAAAACGCAGGGTTTTTTTCATTTATTGAAAATTTTAATAAAAATTAATCTTAAAAAAAAATTATAGCTGAAAAAAATATTTTTTTCTCTTCGTTGCTTCTATATTGTTGCCGTCAAGTTTTGACGGGTTCCATCTAGTAATAGTAATAATAAAAGTAAAAATGCATTCAAAAATTTAATTAAAGAGCTAAGAACAAAATATTTCTATGTAAAATTATGAAAATTACTTCATTGGCGAAGAATGATTTTTTTAAACAAAACAGTAAGGAGTTTGTCTTGATTTGTATGCTTAGAAAGTTTTTGGCTTTATGAGATACTGAAATACGTTTTTATCAAGAAAATGTATTTCTACCACAATATTGCTTATTGTCTTTTAAAGTCTATGCAATAATATGTTGTATCAAATAAATGATAGGAAAATAAACTAGCCCTTCAAAGACAATGTAAAAATCATTCAACTGCAAGAGAGAACATGTTCTGAAATGCATCTGGAGATTTCCATAAAACACCGTTTTGGTGGAAGTTCTAAAACCGCACAAAATAAAGGCTCTTTTAAATTTCCTGTCCTGTCTTATGAAAGATGCTCTTCTTGGTCACCCAATTCTGTTTTCTGCTGCTCGCTATGATCATTCAAAGAATCATATCTCCTGACTGGAGACAAAAGGAATTTTTCAAAAGCCCAGCTGTATATTTTCTGTTTTCCTTTTTAAAACAGATATATTTATACAGGGTGTCCCAGAAGTAATGAGACAAACTTAAAGGGGAGGTAGAGGACATCACAAGGATTCAGAATTGAATAGCAAACCATGGTCGGAACGATTCATTGGCCACCATGCTCTACTGATTTAAGAGCATCAATTTCTTTCTTTGGGGTGCACTGAAAAACGCTGTGTACTCCCAGCCGACCATGGGTTGCTATGCAATTCTGAATCCTTGTGATGTCCCGTACCCCCTTCCCCCCACCACCCCTTTAAGTTTGTTGCATTACTTCTGGGACACCCTGTACATTTTCCCTTAACCCGATTACCAAAAAAGAAGGTTTTTTAAAGCTAAGAAAAATCAATTAAAATGAAAAAATGTAGCGTTGTAGAAAAGGTGAGTGGAAAATAATAATAATAATAATAATAATAATAATAATAATAATAATAATAATAATAATAATAATAATAATAAATAATAATAATAATAACAAAGTAATAAAAGTAAAAGTGCAATTGAAAAATTAAATTAAAACTTTTTAAACTAAGTATATTTATGTAAGATTATTAAAATTACTTTATCGGCGAAGAACTATTTTTTACTTTACAAAATAAAAAGAGTTTGTCTCAATTTGAATGATGGCAAATATTTTAACTACATTAGAATTTTGCACAGATGTTAATAGCAAATTAGCAATAATATCGTTTATGCATCATTGTTTAAAGCTGTAGAACTGATACACAAACTATTTGTTTTTCCTTCCCGATATAACAGAGTATTTATATAAGATACTGAGATACAATTTTATCAACAAATTGTATTTCTACCACAATATTGCTTATTGTCTTTCAAAGTCTACGCAATACATTGTATCTAGAAAATGATAGAAAAATACTAAAATTTCAAAGAAAATCTAAAAATCACTCAAATGCAAGAGGATACTTTTTCTAAAATGCATCTGGAGATTTCTATAAAACGTCGTTTTGCTAAAAGTTCTACAATTGTACAAAAAAGTCGCTTTTTACTTTCTTGTCTTGTGTTATGACAGACGCTGTTCTTGGTCGTTCAATTCAGTTTCACATTGCTTGCTACACTGAATCAAAGAATCATATGTCCTGATTGGAGATAAAAGGCACTTTTAAAAAGTCTTGCTGGATATTTTCTTCATTCCTTTTTAAAACAAATATACTTATATATTCTTTCCATTTTTTCCCTTAACCTGATTACCAAAGAAGAAGTTTTTCTAAAGTTAAGAAAAATCAATTATGTTGAAAAAAATGTGGCGTTGTGGATTAAGCGATTAAAAATAATAATAATAATAATAATAATAATAATAATAATAATAATAATGCAATCAAAAAATTAAATTTAAAAATTTTGATAAAGATATTTTTATGTAAAATTATGAAAATTACTTTAATGGTGGTGAAATACTTTTTAAACAAATTAATAAGGAGTTTGTGTTCATTTGTGTGTTAGAAATGTTTTTAGGTTTTTAAAATACTGACATATATATTTTATCAACAAATTGTTTTTCCACCACAACATCGCCTGTTGTCTTTTAAGTCTGCACAATACAATGTTATATCTAAAAATATGATAGGAAAATAAACTAGCCTTTCAAAGAACATTTGAAAATTATTCAGATGCAAGAGGATACTTGATCCAAAAAGCATCTGGAGATTCTTATAAAACGTCGTTTTGCTAGAAGTTCTAAAATTGCACGAACTAAAGGCTCTTTTATCTTTCTTGTCCTGTTTTAAGAAAAATGTTGCTCTTGATCACCCAATTCAGTTTCCTACTGTTTGCTACACTGTAAAAAAATCAGTAAAGGTACTAAACATTTTCTAGGAAACTGGGATTCCAAGAATTTTTCATGTAACGATAACATGAAAAATTCACGTAATCGATTCTGAAACTAGAATTTTTGCTGTTACCGTTACAGGAAAAGTTCTAGGAATCCCAGTTTCGAAGAAAAAGTTTAGTACTTTTACAGATTTTTTTTTACAGTGTATGATCAATCAAGGAATCATATCTACTGATTGGAGATAAAAGACATATTTCAAAAGCATAGCTGTATATTTTCTGCTTTCCTTTAAAAAAAAAAATACATTTATATCTTCTTTCCATTTTTTTCTTAAATCAGTTATAAAACAAAAGCCTAGAGGTAAGAAAAATCAATTCGGTTGAAAAAAATTCTTAGCGTTGTAGAAAAAGCAAATAGAAAGTAATAATAATCATAACAACAACAGTAATAATAATAACAATAATAATGATAATAATAAAAAAAGTAAAAATATTGTAGAAAATTTTAAACAAAATATATTTTTGTAAAATTATGAAAATTGCTCTATTAGCGATGAAATACTTTTTATTTTACTAAATAAAATGGAGTTTGTCTTCATTTGTATGTATTCTAGAAAGTTTTTAACTAGATTAGAATTTTCCGTTAGAAATTGTTAATTACAAACTGCAGTGTGACATCTTAAACTACACTGTAAAAAAAAATCTGCAAAGGTACTAAACCTTTTCTAGGAAACTGGGATTCCAAGAACTTTTCCTGTAAAGGTAACAGCAAAAATTCAAGTTTCAGAATCGATTATATGAATTTTTCCTGTTATCGTTACATGAAAAGTTCTTGGAATCTCAGTTTCCTAGAAAATATTTAGTACCTTCACAGATTTTTTTTTACAGTGTATTTAGACAGATTTTAGATGGCGTGTACTTATTAAATTTCCCATACATTTATTACACTGTAATCAGTTATTTTTAAAATAAAATGTTTTCATATTTAACTTATAATTTATATTGTACTAGATCAGAACATGCGTATTTCTTTATAACTGTAGAAATCATCTGTGTTAACATTATAAAAGCTAACGCGTCTGTACGTTATTCTTTCGTCATTTTGATCGGGCAACATAAAAAAATTGAATAAATCTGTTACACATGTATTTTTAAGATTCTAAATATCTCGTATATAAAAATTATATAACTTTGGATAAAGAAGAAAATCTTTTTTCAAATGCAATTTACACGAAAACTGTATGGTAATTTATTTGAAAAGTGTATCATAATTTGCTTGACTATTTTTTTGGTTTAAATACAACTTTCTAGTAAGATTTTTATTTTAAAAATCAATGTCTATCTCATGTAGACGATTACTTAATTGAAAACACACACTCCGTGATAATAATCCTATGCACAGGTTGTTCTCAAATTTCTCGTTTAAATTTGAATACTTTCAAACTTTTATTTATTTATTTATTTATTTATTGAGAAGCCAGATAAGGTTGACCTTCAGTATGGCTTTTTTTTCAGTTGCAGATTTTTTCTAATAAAAATGCTTTAACTTTCGGAACCGGTTTGAAAACTAATAGGACCATTCTTAAAAATAACTGCAACAGCAATCGAAAAGTTTAAAAATAACGATATTAAATATCAACCTTTTTTCTCCCATGCAAAAAAATCTTATAAAAATCAATTAAATTTAAATAAGAAATTCAGAGATAACATTCCCACAGAATTTGTATTACGGCGCGAGTATTTTCAATTGATTGAGGAGTTCCCTTAATGTAATTCCGTCTGTACATTATTTAGTGTAAATATCTCAGAATTTGTGTAAAGAATATTTGGCATACCGAAATTAAAACATTTATCAATCTATAGATAAAACAATAAAATATAAATGAAATACAAATGTGTTACATTAGATAAAATTATGCACTTAAATGACTACACTGATCAGAAGAAAAAAAAATCATTTTAAATGCTAATTTTTGACAATTTTTTCTGCTGTAAATTCTTGGCACAAGGCCGATCAAAAACTATCGCTTTTAAAAAAGTTAGAATTTTTATTAAAACTAGTTGAAAATATTTCATATATATATGATTTAAAAATTGATAGCGTGTTATCAGAAAAAAAAATATTAAATCTAAAAAACCTGATATATTTATCAATTAAATAAATGGAATTCATCTGTACTCTGTAACTCGAGAAGTCAAGTTTTTTACCGTCTTATCTTTTGTAAAATATTCAATTATGCTCTTATATCTATACTAAGCGTATTTAAAAAAATAAATGAATAAAATTCTTGTTTTGTCTTAATTTTTATAAATATTTAAAAAAGAAGAAAATATTTCATGCACTTCTACTTTGCTTCAATAGAATGGTAATAAATTACTTATTTTTGTCATAAAATTCTATTCCCAGGAGCACTTTTTATTTATTTCAAACAAGCACAACACTGACTTGAAACTATAAAACAATAAAGAAAAATGATATATTCTTTTTAGGAAAATGTTAAAAGTCATTCGACTGTGAGAGGAAACTCCCAACTGAAATTCGTATAAAAAGAGGACGGCGGACGTAATTTTTTTTATTATGGCATTATGAAATTTTGTGCATATATACATTTCACTAAAAGCATATAAAACACTTTCAAAAAAATTTCCAATCGTATTAAAATTTTAAATTTAAAAAAAAAATTAAAAATTTTTAACGAAATTTTATAATGTTTCTCGCGTTTTAATTTTTGAGATATTTTCTTGCTTTTGCATTTTATCATATAAAACTCTATTATAAACAAATTTGTGTAAGATTTTTGTAACCTCTTGATTAGTTAATAGTTTACAGATTTTTTTTCTAAATTCAAAATCGATTTTCATCAAAATTTCGCCTTTTAATAAGTAAAAAATCTAATTTGGCTATCTTAATGAAGACGAATTTTAAAAAGCTTACACTATTTCGTACTGAAAAATATCAGGATCTTCCTTATCAATTTCATAAATATTGATAATAAAAAATTACGTTGCAAGAAGCATTTCAAAAATCTAAAAACGCTGAAAAATTAGTTTTGAGAAAAACATATTTAAGTACATTAATACACTTACCTTTATTATTTACGTCTTAAAACCTTCATAAATGATATTTTAATAAGAAAAAACTGTTTTGGTACTATTATACCACATAAATAGACCATTTTTTGCAACGATTTTTCTATAGACAATTTAGTTCAAATAAAGGTCCTCTGTCTCCTTAAATATTTTCTCCCTGGAAGCTATAAAATTTAACGGAATAAAAACGTTGTTAATTATTTTGCGCTGCATTGTCAGAGAAATTCTTCTTGATCATTCAATTCAGCTTCTTGCTAATATTAGGTTCAGCGAAACTTGCTTGGAAACTTCTAATCTAACAGTTGCCAGAATTTGTATTATATTTAGTATCTTAACAATTAAAAAAAAAAAAAAAAAAAAAAAAAAAAAAAAAAAACTGAAATTTACAGACATAAAGTTGCCAAAATCTGTATGGTTACTAACATTTTGTTTTTAAACTATACAAGGAAAAACATGAATCTACAAAACTATTTTTTGTAAAGTTGTAGAAATCTGTAAGTTTACAAACGAGTGTATTAAAATTACTGTTATTTTACTAAAATTTTATCTGTAACCTGGGTTGCAGTTAGATGAAAAATTCTTGGAATCCGAGTTTCCTGTGACACTCTTAGTAACCTTACAGATGATTTGATTTTCAGTGCAAATCTGTATATGTTACATTGATTTTTGCTGTTGCCGTTACATAAAAAGTTCTAGGAATCCAAGTTTCCAAAATAACTTTTAATAACTTTGCAGTTTTTTTCACAGTGTACTAGCGGTATATGTATACGAGTTCAGGAATTTTCATCCAGACATGTCTGCATCCGATTGTGGTCTCTTTCGATCAATACAGCACTTTTTCAAGGGGTGTCGATTTGAATCCTTTAATGAAATTAGAGAAGCATGTCACGAGTTTTTTGATTCCATGAAGTTGCCATGGTCTTTTCGGCAAATTCGGAATCTGGTAGAATGATGACAGAAAATTGTGGACTATATTGGCCTCTACAGTGAAAAAAAAATCTGTAACGTTACTAAATGTTTTCTAGGAAATTGATATTCCCACAACTTTTTAAGTAACAGCAACAGCAAAAATTCATGTAACAAATACAGGTTTGCACCGAAAATCTAAAAAATCTGTAAGGTTACTACAAACTTTATAGGAAACTGGGATTAAAAAAAAAACGTGTAACTGCAACCCAGGTTAAAGATAAAGTTTAGTAAGATAACTGTGATTTTACTAGATTCGTTTGTAAAATTATAGATTGCTATAGCTTTACAAAAATTAGTATTGTAAATTTGCATCAATTTTTGTACAGTGTACAGATAAAATGTTAATAAGCATACAGATTTCAGCAACTTTACATCTGTAGAATTACAGTTTTTATTTACAGTGTATTTTGAAAAACAGTCCTTGTTGCTTTTGTTTTCAATTTGCACAACAAAGCAACTTTCACAAATTCGCAGAATTTTTTGCTCAACCTAGTAAATAAATTGAAGACTAATATGGATTGTACATATATAACGTTATTAAATTTTTGTCAATTTTAGACCGTCTTCCCCCCTCCCCTCCTTAGGTAATCATATGTTATCATTCCTAAGAACCCCCTATTCAGCTAATCATATCGTTCTTAGTGTCTAAAAATTTGGGATTTTTTTCCTTCATTTTTTACACGTTTGTAGTTATATACGGGCATGGCTATGCATTCATTAATATTCGCATATTTTGTCAATTTAAATAAAGAGAAGAAGTTAATGAAATATTACTATAATATATGAAATAACTTTGTACTATATAAAGCTTTAAAGAAATATAGTTAAAAATATTTTATAACAAATTTTTGTTAGATAAAGCTTGTGTAAAATATTTTAAAGTAAGTTTCTCTAAAAACGAATTATAGGCGCATGTAACATAACAATGGGAATAGTGAACATATCGTAGTTAAATATATTGAAAGAAGTGATTTTATAAACATTTAACAGTTGTAATACAGTGGTGGAAAAAATTATAAAGCCACTTGAAAATATGATATAATTAAAAAACAAAAGATGGAATATTTGTGAAATTTCATACGTATACATTATATGCTACAAGGAAATAAAGAAAAAAAGAAATTCATTATTAACTACATTAATAAAAGGTTAATAGACTTAAGAAAATTTTCTGTACAAAGAAAGTTGGAAACAATTATAAAGTCGATACATGTATTTCATCAATAATCGATGTGAGACCCTTTTTTTCGATGACTTTGACTAGTCTCTTTTTCATTGAATTTATCAGACCACACAAAGTACTTGCATCAATATTGTTCCAGCAGTTTTTAATAGCATTCATAAAATCTAACTTTAAATTGAATTGTCGTCCATTTTTGTAAACATTTCGGGCTAAAATTCCCCAGAGATTTTCTATTACGTTCAGATCGGGGCTACGAGCTGGCCATTGAAGGCATTTCACCTGATTAGCTTCCAGCCAAGATTTAGTTGACTTCGAAACATGAACGGAAGCGTTGTCCTGCTGAAATGTCCAGTCTCCCGAAGTTATAAGAGGAGCAACGGGTAATAAATTATCTCCTAACATATCTTGATACATAACTGAATTCATTTTGTTATGCATGAAGACAATTGGAGTGGTTCCACAGGCAGCAAATGCAGTCCAAACCATTACCGAACCACCTCCAAACTGACGCTTTGAAAAAATATGAGGTTCCTGTCGTAAATCATGCCAAAAGAATTTATAGCCGTCGGGTCCATCTAAATTAAATTTCTTTTCATCGGAAAAGACAACATCTCTCCAATTTGTGCCTTCAGTTAAATGTTTTCGTGCAAAGTCTAAGCGAGCATTTTTGTGGTGCTTAGAAAGAGGAGGTTTTCCTTTAAATTTTTTAAATTGAACAATGGGATTGTTACTTAAAACATTTCTTACCGTTCGGCTTGTACAGGGTAATTGTAACTGTTCTTGAATTTGAGCTGACGACATTTTTTCTGCGCAAGCTAGCTTCCGGATTTGTCTTGATTGCCTTACAGTTAAGGATTTCGGTCTTCCTGTACGCTTCTTACTGCCGTAATTTTCGGGATTTCTGAGAAGACTGTTTACTGCAGCCTTGGACCTTCCTATTTTTCTTGCAATATTAGAACCAGACATTCCAGCTTCATTTAAAGTTAATATTTTAATTTGTTCAGCATTGGATAATTTTTTTCCTCTTGGCATTGTATTAAACACACCAAATACAAAATGAATGCACGTAACACATTTACATTTGCCTAAACTTTACTGGAGATCTGCTTTCTCAAGTTTGGCATCATGCCAAATGAGGCTAGAACCATCGGCTTTATAATTTTTTCCAAGTTGTTTTTCATTGGTTTTAAGAAATCAGCATAATTTATGCTCCCTCTTCCATTTTTCTAAACAAAGTTTATGCGTATTATTGCGATGTTGATCATGCAAATGTAAATAAAATTTGCGATATCAATAATTCCATTACTTTTTGATTTTTGTAAATTTTTCTATCGGCTTTATAATTTTTTCCAACACTGTAATACCTTTCTATTTGTCTTAAAAAATAAAAAGCAGAGGAAAAAAACAGACTACGTGGATGTAAATAAAAGTTTCCCAAAAAGTAAATTTGGTTTGCCAAAAAGGATGACGAAATAAAAAAAAATACATGCCCCTTTTCCAAGATATATGTTTAGAGCCAGACAATCTCTCATTACTCTTAAATTGATAACGCTATGCATGTACAGATTCTATGCTCGGATTGGAACAAAAAGCATGCCTGAGGCTGTTACTCTTTCTTCCCTTAAGGGTGTTCTTAAATCAAAAAAAGACAACTTTGTGACATATGTTTTAATTTGTTTTTGTTCTGAAATGCGTGAAACTAGCAGGTGTTGTTATTCAAGAACTGTCTAATTGCACTCATTTTTCTGTTTTTTTAAAAACGTAACAGATCTTTCATAACAAGCCTTCAAAGTTGACATTTTTTGAACACTTTTCCTGACGAAAGCAAAAAACGGTCGAAAAGCAGGAGAAGAACGGGTGATCACTTGATCGAAATAGCTTATAACTCGATAGGTAATTTAATTATCATAAAATGGAAAACTAAGTTAGATTCGCAATAATATAATAATCCATAATCATGCCTTTAGATTTTATAGCTTTCTTTTAAAAATGAATTTGTAAATGTGTCAAAAGTTTTTACGCTTGTTGAGCGGAGCAGTTGAAAGCAACCTTAAGAAAAGCCAGTTTGTCAGGTTAGCTCAGATTATTTACAAAAGATTCACTTATTGAAATATGAATTTTACGGGGTCACGATCTTCTTTAAATATTTTTATTTCTTCTTAGACGGCACATAACGCGTAGAACAGTACACAAACATAAAATATTAACAAAATAGCGCTTTTTACATATTCTAGTTGTACACAACCAAAACAACAGGAGTAACTCATAACCAACATCGAACTTCGAATAGAATTAACTACATTTCTTGCTTAGAAAAACTCACGGTCACGAGAGAGTCTATTTTTGGAGCGGGTAGCGCGTGTTACAAATTAAATTAAATATATAAATTATAACAACGAGAAGAAAATGAATAAAAAAGTATCTGCAAAATGATACAATCTAAATGATTTTTTTTCCAAAATGTATAACAAAATTATTATGTAGCATAAATTAATAGAATTAATTGAGCGATTTTATTCATGTTGTTTAGATATTTAAATTATTTGTTCTTGAAGTTATAAACATTATCAATTTTTAAAATTTTATGTTGAAAAAAGTATATATTTAAAAAAATTAGCAGTTTTCGTAACACTAAATAACAAGTAAAAAATTACACGTGGTAAACACGTGTAAAACGTGGTAAATGAGGTGTGTTCGTACTGTAATTAGTTTTATAAATATTCAGACCTTGGTACATTAGCTGTCGTATTTTTATAGAAAAATACAGGAACATAAAATTCATTACTATTATATATACTAAATTCAGTAACACGGAAATAATACGACTTCATCTTAAGTAGACTGTCATCACCATGGCAACTTAGTAACATTACCTGTCATGGGATATCATTGAAATAATTAGAGTTTAATAGAATAAAGAAAACTTTTATTAATATCTTTTGAGTTTTAATTCGATTTTTAAAATTTTTTATATGATTAGATAAAATTCTGAAACGATTATATGTTAAATTTCCAAACATTCGTTTGGATAGTTCTTATATTGTTACATACGAGGACAGACGGACGGACCAAACGACAATAATGGGTACTACATATTTATATAATTAGGAACGTATGTAATTTTAAGCAGTTCAAGAATTCAAATAGTTGATAATTTCAAATAATGTATAGTTAGTAATTTTACGTTATTTTTTTTTCAATAGATTTCATATAAAGCAGAATATAAATTAGTTTTATATTTATATACATGGCATAAATCTGTAAATTAACTATGTATATACATTCATCTCTTTAGAGTCTCAACAATGCATGTACCTCTGCAATTTCGTAATAGAATTTATGTGCCACAAAACGCATTCTTTCACAGTAAGTGTATTCTGTAAAGATATAATAAAGTAATTATTTTGAGTCGTAAATAGTTAATGGTGCTATTACCGTTATAAATTACTTTAGGTAGGAAATTCTTTTTTCTCTGGGTGCTTTAATATTTACATATTAAGATAATCAGAGCAGATTTTGTTAAGGAAAAAAATAAACAAAAGAACAAAGAAACAAAAAAAAAAAAATCGGCAACGACTAACAAAAATTGATCATAAAATAATCATAAAAATGTAAGAAATACGTTAAACTAAATTCTTTTTAAAGAAAATATATGTGTAAAATAATTAAAACAAATGTATTATCACATTGTAATTTAAATTTGGTACGTTTTTGTTAGCTTCTCATATGTTTCAAATATTTGTTTTGTAAGTTTTATGAAATTGTTAATCTGTCAAATTTCATGTATGTTAATGTATATGTGTAGTGTATCAGTATTTTGTGTTCACGTTATTAAGAAAAACAAGGTCGAAAAATTGGACTATTTTTAGCACTATTAACGCATGTTTAACGGTGGATAAAAAAGTGTTTAGTAATTTTACGATATAATTATTTACTCATTAAATTTTAAAATAAAACGTAATAGAAATTAGTCTTCAGTTTATGTAGCCTAAAATTCTGCATATTTAAAAGACTAGGCTGTTTTTTTTAGTCATCAGCCATGAGTTTTTTACTGAACCGATATAGATAATTATTTTTTTAAATGAAAGCTGTTCATATGTAATGTGTCAATTCTACCTATTTTTTTAATTTATTTACAATTTTATTTTTTATTTTTAAATTTAAAAACATTTTCATGAATTTTTTTTTAAACAGTGGCAATCTGAATACTTTTATTGTTGTTTACAAAAAACAATAATGAAAAATTAAAAATTGGTGTTTTTTTAATTTGCGTATGAAATTTCGGCAAAAATAGTTATACACGTATATTTTATTTTGATAAGCAAATAAAGTTTCCCTATTTACTTTGACGTCACGAAAATATTGCTTACTGTTTTTTTATCTCTACGTATTTTAATTTTACTTATGCCATTTTTTTTTCATTATAATGAAACAGAGAATATGTCTTTATTTTAATACATACTTATAAAATTAGGTAAATAAAGTACGTGTAAAAAGTTTGTTCTGGTGAAAGTGGCTTTATGCTTAGTTTAAAATGTATTTTTAGTATGACACATGTAAAGAGAAAACTTTATCTGATAGTGTCAAAATGATGTAATTTATACAGATTTTCTATTTCTGGATTGTAACGATTATAATTGGAGAATTTATTTGGTTATTTAATTTTGATTGCGTGTTCTCTCTCGCTAAAAAAAAGTTTAATATTAAGTAAGATATATTAATTTTTTAATAAAGAATTCAGAAAAATAAAGAATATCAGGAAAATTAAAATGAATAAAAAATGGTTTTACAGTATATATATATAAAAGGTTTGAGATACGGCGCTTATATTTTAACGGGACAATTTTTGTAGGTTTATTGTAAATTTATTTAATAATTCCTTGTTATCGACAAAGTCAGCCATCGACAGTCATCACAATTATGGAAAGGGAATGAGGAAACTATGCAAAGAAATTATCAGAGACCATTAAAATTCTGTTTCATCTGCAAATTGTTATAATATTATTGAAAAATATTTTCTCTATATTTACATAAAAGTTTATTAGTTTGAAAAAAGGGATGCGTTTAAGAAGAAATAAAATCGAAACAAAGAATGACTGATGAGGGCATTTAAAAACTTTTTTAACGTCGATTTTCGACGGATTCTATCTCGTAAAATATATGCAATAAAAAGTGGATATAAACGCATTGTCATTTCATTGTACACATTTGTTTTGACTTTTCATAATAGCATTAAAATTGACTGCTAAAGTTTGCAGCAAATTTCCCAGACATCCGATCGTTTAAAAAAATAACATGTAGACCGGGAGGGGGCTGCACAGACATCAACTCATCACTGAAATTCCAGGATTAATTAAAACTGGCTTATTCACATATGTTAAACATCCATATTAAAATGCAACTGGTCGTACCTTGTACAAGTACAGTCGTTTCTTGGTCGAAAATATCTCTAATCCTGATTTTAGTGGTTCACTGATAGGCTAACTATTATGTTTCCGTAGTTCTCCGTGCTTTGGATGAAAAAAAAAAAAAAAAAAAAAAAAAAAAAAAAAAAAAAGATAAAACTACGGATTAATCACTAAAATCGTAGTTCACAGAAAGTTCACAGAAAGGTTTGACTTGGCAGATCAGTTGAATTTTAATTAACTAATCGATTTCTGTCTAATCCTAAAATTTCAGCTCTGAACTTGATGAGATGAAAGTCTCTGTAACTACTTCCCAGCTTAATACTATAAAGCGTAGCTGACCATATTAAGGATCAATTGTTTGCATAGTTGAAATAAATTACTGTTAATTAATTCATTTACTTAATTTTTAATCTTTTATCCCCCGCTTTTTTCAAACAGAAAATTTTCTATAATTGAGCTATGAAAAAGCTCCAATTAAATAAGGCAAATTACTGTCAGAATAAATGTAAAATATTGTTAACCCCTTTGTGATGAGAGCGTTTTGCTTAATTTTTAACCTTTTATCAAATGTTCTTCAAAGCATGAATTTTCTTTAACTAAATCACGAAATTCCTCTTATTAAGTAAGTTAAAATTTATAATTAAAAATGACTGGTGGGTATAATGAAGGATTCTTAGCTCCTTAAGTGGCACGCATAAAAGCCGCTTGCAACCAAGGGGTTAACCGTTTTATAAAAAAGGGTCGGATGACTAAAAACGCATTTTTTTCGTAGTAAGAATAATGAATTTCTAAATAGTAAATAAATTACATTTTTATTTTGCATTATAATTTATCCCATACTTGATAAGAAATAAAAAATTTTTTTTTATCTATGTGCCTTAATATTTATATATTTAGATACTTTTATTATTTAAAAATTTTATTTCTAAGGCAAAACTACTTATTTTATTTTTGAATATGTTTAATGCAATTTTTAAACTGAAAAACAAGGCAGAAATAATTTTTTCGAGAAAATGTAAAATGCATTACAAGTGCAAAAGGAAACTTGTTCTAAAATGCGCCTGAAGATTTCCATGAAACGTCGTTTGGCTGAAGCTCTAAAGTTTCTCAGAAAAAAAAAATGGCTGTAAATTTACGGACACAGCTTTTCTCCTCGGAAAAATCATTTTTTCTGAATGGACACGAAATGCATTTATTTCTCTCTAAATCTCACCGCATATCGTCCGCTTTTTTCTCAGGGAGATGTATATAAATTTCTAAATCTTTACCTTGTTTTTAGTTCCAATTTAAATGAAATGCTCTGTTTAGAAAAAGGAATTGGATTGAAAATATGAGTTGTAAAAATGAGAAACTCTAAATAAGACACCATCAGAAAAATAAAAAATATAAACAAAAAAATTAGAATAAAAATTTCAGGGAAAATATTTATAGAAAGTAATGGAAACAAATGCATTTGATATACACTTATAATGTTCGTAATACACCATTTAGTGTAATTCCAAGTATTATCTACATTTACTTATTTTTCTGAGTTTATCTTACAAACGCAATACCATAAGCTAAATGCACATAAAAAGAGGTACTTTTTTTGTACGAAATGTGTAATTATTATGCCAAGTGGGCGATTTTAGAAATTTACGCACTTACTGTGTATATTTCACTATGTGTAAATTTAATAACAAAACAATTCGTTTAAATTCAGATATTTTACACCATTAACACATTTATTTATGTTTTTCGAGAGATAGCAAAATACACACTTAGTATTTATACGATAAAATACGCATAAAAACAGGTAAAATTTTGCAAAAAGTATTTAATTTTCATGACAAGTGAGTAATTAAAAAAAATTACACATATAGAAATGAAAATGTGACTAATTTACACATTTAGTTTTTAGAGTGTTAAAATTTATATATTTAAAGAATATTACAGTTTTTTTTATTTAAAATTTTATTTCTAAGACAAAACTACTTTCTTTATTTTTGAATGCATGCAAATACAATTTTTAAACTGAGAAAGAAGGTAGAAAAATGAAATATTCTTTTCAAGAAAATGTAAAATCCATTAGACTGAAAAAGGAAACTTGTTCTGAAATGCGCCTGGAGATTTCCATGAAACGTCGTTTTGCAGGAAGTTCTAAAGTTTCACAAAATAAAAGCTCTGTAAATTTACGGGCACAGTTTTTCTCCAAGGAAAAATCACTTGTTATGAATGGAGACGAAATGCACTTATTTCTCTCCAAGTCTCGCCGCATATCTTCCGCTTTTCTCTCAGGCAGATATATATAAATTTCTATATCCTTACTATGTTTTTAGCTTCATTTAAAATGAAATGTTCTGTTGAGAAAAAGGAATTGAATTGAAAATATGAGTAGTAAAAAATTAAAAAAGGCATATAAGACATAGTCGAAAAATTCGAAAATATAAAAAAAAATAAAAAAAAAAAAATCAAATGAAATATTTATAGAAAGTAACTGAAACAAATACATTTGATATAAACATGATAAACTAATGTATGTTGAACATATATTTCAAATATTTCATCTTAAATTTAATAAATTATTGATTTCTTAAATTTATTATTTTTTTAATAAAAAAATTATTTTTTCATTTTTAATCATATAGTTTATCTACACTTCTGCTTTTTCGAAATGACTGTTAATGACATATGATATTTCAATTAAATAACTTGAGTGTTAAGTTGTCTGCAACTAGGTAACCCTTCAAATCTGCCCTACTGATAAGCGCTATTCTAAAAAAACAGACAAATTTTATAATTGAAAATGACTGGTGGGAATAATGAAGGATTCTGAGCACCTTAAGTTGCACGCATACTAGTCGCTCGTCACCAAGGGGTTAACCGTTTTATATAAAGGGTTGAATGACTAAAGTAATATTAGTAGTAATAATAATAAAAATATAGTAATAATATTATAGTAAGAAATAATATAGCAAGAATAATAAATTTTTAAATAGCAAATAAATTATATTACTAATTTGCATTATTATCCATCACAAACTAGAAAAGAAAAAAAAATATTTTTATCTATATGCCTTAATATTTATATACATAATCACTAATCCTTTTTTTATTTAAAAAAATATTTCTAAGACGAAACTACTTATTTAATTTTTGAATCTATGCAATACAATTTTTAAACTGAAAAACAAGATATAAAAATGAAATATTCTTTTCAAGAAAATGTAAAATCCATTAGACTGTTAAAAGAAACCTGTTCTGAAATGTGCCTGAAGATTTTCATGAAACGTCATTTTGCTGGAAGCTCTGAAGTTTCACAAAATAAAAGCGCTGTAAATTAAAGGACACAGCTTTTCTCCACGGAAAATTTTTTTGTTCTGATTGAAGACGAAATGCATTTATTTCTCTCTAAATCTCACCGCATATCGTCCGCTTTTCTCTCAGGGAGATATATATATATAAATTTCTGAATCTTCACCTTGTTTTTAGCTCCTGTTTAAATAAAATGTTCTCTTGAGAAAAAGGAATTAGATTGAAAATATGAATAGTAAAATTGAGAAAAATTAAATGAGACACAACAAGAAAAAAAGAAAATATAAACAATAAATTAGAATGAACATTTTTAGGGAATATATTTATAGAAAGTAATGGAAACAAATGCATTTGATATACACTTATAATTTTTGTAATGCATCATTTAGTGCAATTCCACGTATTATTTACATTTACACATTTTTGCGAGTTTATCTTACATACGTAATGTCATAAGCTAAATACACATAAGAAGAGGAATTTTTTTTTGTACGAAATATAATTTCTATGACAAGTGGGTGATTTTAGAAATTTACACATTTATCTGTTTATTTATATCACTATGTGTAAATTGTAATAACACACCAAATCGTATAAATACAGACATCTTTCACCATTTACACATATATTCATGTTTTTCATGTAAAAACAAAATTCACACTTAGTTTTTATAAGCTAAATTACACATAAAAACTGGAAAATTTTGCAAATAATAATTAATTTTCATTACAAGTGAGTAATTTAAAAAATTTACACATATAGAAATGTAGATGTGAATAATTTACACATTTAGTTTTTAGAGTGTTAGAATTTATTTACTTAAACACTATTATTTTTTTTCTAAGTTAAAACTAATAATTTTATATTTGAATACAGGCAAAACAATTTTTAAACTGAAAAACAGTGTAAAAATCAAAAACTCTTTTCAAGAAAATGTAAAATACATTAGACAACAAAAGGAAACTTGTTCTGAAATGCGCCTGAAGATTTCCATGAAACGTCGTTTTGCTGGAATCTCTAAATTTTCGCAAAACAAAAGCGCTGTAAATTTACGGGCACAGCTTTTCTCCACGGAAAAATCATTTGTTGGAGACGAAATGCACGTATTTCTCTCCAAGTCTAACAGCTCATCTT
This sequence comes from Maratus speculifer, assembly GCA_964019185.1. Taxonomy (NCBI): domain Eukaryota; kingdom Metazoa; phylum Arthropoda; class Arachnida; order Araneae; family Salticidae; genus Maratus; species Maratus speculifer. Next base: position 100,679,385 of record OZ025289.1, on the reverse strand, counting down.
CCTCTTTTCTCTAAGGGAGAAATGTATAAATTTCTAAATCTTTACCTTGTTTTTAGTTTTATTTTAAATGAAACGTAATGTTGAGAGAAATGAGTTGGGTTTCAAATATGAATAGTAAAAATCAGGAAAAGTAAATAAGACACAACCAGAAAAAAAGAAAATACAATAAATAAATAAATAAATAAATAAACATTTTCAGGAAAAAAATATTTATAAAAAGTAAAGGAAACAAATGCATTTGATATACACTTATAATTTGTGTAATACACCATTTAGTCTACTTCCAGGTATTATTTATATTTACACGTTTTTCTGAGTTTATCTTACAAACGTAATGCCATAAGCAAAATACACAAAAAATGGTACTTTTTTGCACGAAATGTGTAATTTCTATGACAAGTGGGTTATTTTAGAAATTTACACACTTAACCGTGTATATATCACTATGTGTAAATAGTAATAACACTCCAATTCGTGCAAATTGATACATATTTCACTATTTACACATTTATTTTTGTTTTTCAAGCGGTAAAAAAGTACATCCTTAGTTTTTATAAACTAAATTACACATAAAAACATGTAAAAATTTACAAAAGTATTTATATTTTCTGACAAGAGAGTAATTTTTAAAATTTTACACATATAGAAATGTAAATTTGACTAATTTATGAAATTAGTTTTTAGAGTGTTAGAATTTATATACTTAAAGACTATTATATTTTTATTTTATTTTAAAAACTTATTCCCAAGATAAAACAACTTATTTTACATTTGAATATATGCAATGCAATTTTTAAACTGAAAAACATGGTATAAAAGGGAAATATTCATTTCGAGAAAATGTAAAATCCATTAGTTTGCAAAAGAAAACTTTTTCTGAAATGCGCCTGAAGATTTTCATGCAACGTCGTTTTGCTGGAATCTCTAAAGTTTCAGAAAATAAAAGCGCTGTAAATTTACGGACACAGCTTTTCTCCAAGGAAAAATCATTTGTTTTGATTGGAGACGAAATGCCCTTATATCTCTCCAAGTCTCACAGCATATTTTCCTCTTTTCTCTCATGGAGAAATGTATTAGTTTTTAAATCTTTACCTTGTAACGTTGAGAAAAAAGACATTGGATTGAAAATATGAATAGTAAAATTTAGAAAAAATAAATAAGGCATAAACACAAAAATAGAAAGTATAAACAAAAATTTAAAATAAAAATTTTCAAAGGAAATATTTATAGAAAATAATGGAAACAAATGCATTTAATAAAAACATGATAAGTTAATTTATGTTGCTCATACATTTCATTTATTTTATGTTTAAATTGTGTTAAATTATTAATCTCTTAAATTTATTATTTTTAAATTTTAATATTAAAAAAATTCTATTTTACTTTTTCGTTTCAAATCATGTAGTTTTTCTACACTTCTGCTTTTTCCAAATGGCTCTTAACAACACTTGATATTTCAATTAAAAACACCGGGTGTTGAGTTGCCTGCAAACAGGCAACCCTTCAGAGCTGATCTACACTGTAAAGAAATTTGTACTTCTACAGTTGTAAAGTTTTCGAAACCTGTAGGATTACAAAAATTTTATCTGTCTACTGTACGAGAAGAAATGTAAATCTACAAAACTAATTTTTAGTAAAGTTACAGAAATCTGTAAATCAACCAAAAAATCTGTAATCAGAACCTAGTAAAATTACAGTTATCTTACTAAAATTTTATGTGTAACGTGTGTTGAAATTACATAAAAAATTCTTGGAATCCCAGTTTCCTCATAAATTCTTAATAACCTTACAGTTTTTTTTGAGTTTCAGAGCAAATCTGTAACTGTTACATCAATTTTTCTGTTGCTGTTACATAAAAAGCTCTAGAAATCCCAGTTTCCTACAAAACTTTTAGTAACTTTGGAGATTTTTTTACAATGTACTGCTGAGCACTATTCTGATTAATAAAGGCAGATTTTATAATTAAAATTAACTGGTGGGAATGATGAAGGATTCTGAGCATCCTAAGAGGCATTCATATCGATCGTTTGTCCCCAAGGGATTAACTGTTTTATAAAAAACGAATGACTGAAAAGTCAATTTTTTATAGTAAAAATAATGCATTTTAAATAGTAAATAAATTATATTATTATTTTTTATTATTATCCATCGCAAACTGGATAAGAAAAAAACTATTTTTATCTAGATGTCTTAGTATTTTTATACTTAGACAGTTTTTTTTTATTTTAAAATTTCATTGCTAAAACAAAGCTATTTATTTTATTTTTGAATCTATGCAATACAACTTTTAAACTGAAAAACAAAGCAGAAAAATTAAACTTTTTTTTTTTGAAGAAAATGTAAAATCCATTAGACTGCAAAAGGAAACTTGTTTTGAAAAGCGCCTGAAGATTTCTATGAAAAGCCTGGAAGCTGTAAAATTTTACAAAATAAAAGCGATGTAAATTTACTGGTATGGCTTTTCGTTCCGGAAAAATCATTTGTTCAGATTGGAGACGAAATGTACTTATTTCTCTCTAAGTCTTACCGCATATTTACCGCCTTTTTCTCAGGGAGATATGCATAAGTTTCTAAATCGTTACCTTGTTTTTAGTTCCTGTTTAAATAAAATGTTCTGTTTAGAAAAAGGAATTGGATTGAAAGTATGAGTAATAAAAATCAGAAAAGTAAGTAAGACACAATCAGAAAAATAAAAAATCTAAACAAAAAAATTAAAATAAATATATTCAGGGAAAATGCTTCTAGAAAATAATGGGGGCAATTGCATTTGATATATACATTTACAATTTTTGTAATAGGCCCTTTAGTATAATTGCAGGTATTATCTACTTTTACACATTTTATCTTAGTTTACCTTACAAAAGTAATGCCATAAGCTAAATACTCATAAAAGAAATGGGTGATTTTACAAATTTACACAGTTAACTATGTATATCTCCCTATGTGTAAATTATAATTAACACACAAATTAATGTAAATTTAGACATTTTTCGTCATTTACATATTCATTATATTTACATATTTACATATTTTACATATTTATTATATTTATATATTTACATGTTTTATATGCTCTTTTGAGAAAAAGGAATTTGATTCAAAATATATGTAGGAAAAATAAAGAAATAATTATGACATAGTCACAAAAATAGGTAACATAAACAAAAAATTTAAATAAAATGTTTCAAAGTAAATATTTATAGAAAGTAAAGGAAACAAATGCATTTGAGAAAAAAAATGTTAGATAAATGTATGTTGCTCATACATTTTAAATTACTGTATTTTTAAATTGTGGTAAATTATTAATTTCTTAAATTTCCTATACGTAAAAAATATTTTAAGACATGAGTTGTTCGTCGACGCGTCTACTGTTCAAAATATTAATCATAGCGTTATAAATGAACTTAAAATATATGTTTACCTCCAGAGCCAACTTTACAAGACTCTAAACTTTAAAACATACAAATAATTACACAAAAAGCGTTGGAAATATACATAAAGAAATTAGTTATTTAATATATCCCTGAGATCTTCTGGAATCACACATATCTCTTTTCTAAAGGTAATAAAGATAAATTACCAGAATAGAAAACATAAACAAAATAAATCAACTTTTTTTTGTTTTATTTTAATTATGCTTCCTATTTTTGTCAATTTCCCTTTTTTTTCGCTTTTGAAAATGGATGCATGTGTTGAGTTGTTCATTTCTAGAGAACAGTTTTTAATCCTAGAAGATTCGAGCTATATAAGTTCGTGTTTTCTTTCTTTAAAATAATAATCCTTTTGGCATTTTTTCATTTTATTTCCACGACACACACATATATAGTTGAACAGACACTAACACTAATATTTACATAAAAAAAATACATATTTTTGCGGGGAAGTAAAATATTCTTCCTCGCATCGAGAATTCGTAACAACTTCTACATTTTAAAACAAAACATTGCGCCACAGGTGGCTTTCCATTGGCGACCGCACGGCGCCTTTGGGTTGCTTCACACGTGATTTGTAACACCTTGCCCCCCCCATGAACCTATGGGGTTCATCACAATACATGTTGCAATACGATACATTAAATCAAATACAAATTTCAAAATATAATAAGAATATACATACTTTAAACACTTTAAGAATTCTGGACATACACTTCAACTAGAATAATAAAAAAAAAGATTACAATGCAAATTTCACTAAAAACAGTCAATTGTCATTGGGTTCCAAATTATAGAGTAATTGCACTGGACTTCTCAAAACAGATTTTTGAGTTTTTATTTTGCAGGCCCTCACCTTGCCGTCTCTTCCAGGAAAGGTTTCTATAATTTTACCTAAACTCCAGAAATTTCTGGGTAAACTATCGTCTTTTATGAAGACAATATCGTTTATTTTAAATTGGGGAATATTAGTTTTGTTTATACTTTGGTGGGCTGATCTCAAATTTAATAAATACTCTTCCTTCCATCGGGACCAAAACAATCTCATCAATTTTTCGCGATAATTATAAGATTTAAGCAATTCTTTCCTGGAAGAGAAATTCGAGTCAAGGTGCAGGCGTGCTGGAGGGAGAGAAGTTATTCTTCTCCCTATCAAAAATGTGCTGGGCACAATGGTAAGGGGTCCTGGCTTTCATCACTCATGTAAGTGACGGGTCTAGAATTTACAGTGCCTTCTATTTCAGCTACTATGGTGGACAGTTCATTATAAGTTAATGATGCTTTGCCTAGCGTTTTTCGTAGGGCTGTTTTAACACTTCGCACCATCCTTTCATAAAAGCCACCCCACCAGGCGGCTCTTTCTACTATATATTTCCACTTTATTTTATGGGAAGCAAAAAATTCTTTCACCTCTGGATGAGCTACTAAGCTCCAAAGTTTCTTTAATTCTAGTTCAGCACGTTTAAATGTACGTGCATTGTCGGAACAAATTACGGAGCATAAACCCCGTCTAGCTATGAACCTTCTAAATGCGAGTAAGAAGGCTTGCGTAGATAAACTATCTACCAGTTCCAAATGAACATTTCTTGTTACCGCACAGGTAAGAAGTAAAATATATTGTTTGTTTGTCTTATCTTTTACGAATAAGGGACCTGCGAAATCACATCCTAGAATATTAAATGGTGGAGACTGTTCAATACGATCAGGTGGCAACGGAGCTACTATCTGGTCTCCAGGATTCGCAGAAAATCGTTTGCAGAAAACACATTTATTGAGTAGACCCTTTATCGTTTTTCTGGCTTTTAGAAGCCAGAACCTTTCTCGGATTTCAACAAGCGTATGTGTCACTGAAGAATGATACACTTTCTCATGTGCATTCCAAATAATTAACTCGGCTAATTCAGTTTTGGGCGGCAGAATAATCGGATACTTTTCATTTTCTAGTAAGATGTTAGATTTTGATAGTCGCCCGGATAGTCGCTATCGTTTAAGGTAGAAGCATGAAATTCGAGAAAATAAAACTATTAAAAAATAATTAAACACATGTTTCAGCTAATTTAGAAATTGCTTTCCTGAGGGGGTGTTAAAAGATCAGTCGAACAGTTTAGAACATTTGGCACATCTCAGCAGTCGTTTTAAATCGAAGTGTGATACGGCAGAAAGTAAATCGATTAAAAAAAGATTAAAGACGTGTTTCAGTGATTTAAAAATTTCCACTCCCGAGGGGGGGGTAGTAAAATAAGGGTCGAAAGATTCCAAACTTTTTTGGACCTCTCATGTGACATATCATCGGAAAGCCCTCGGACCGCTCTTTATATTATGAACCTTTTCTAGCATACAAATCCTCCCCCCTCCAGAGGGCAGTTTTCGAATTTTTTTTTTTTTTTTGAAATAGTGACATTTTATTATTACAGATCTGATTTTTTTATGGGGTCCTCAGATAAATATAATATATCATACATGAAAGTTTCAAAGAAAGGGGAATGATTTAAACTGTGAAAGCAAGATAGTTGGACCTGTGGGGGTGATTTTCTACGTTTGTTCTACACCACCCAATTTTCCCCATTCGTTTTCTAATAATGAGGAAATTGACGATGTCAAAACGTAGGAAAATCATTAAAAAATGTTGATTCCATTTACCACCCATACAGTTCCTGTTTTAGCCATCAGGTGTGCCTTTAATTATTTTTTTGGACATTTTTGTTTCTAATTTTCGAAAAGTTCTAATTTTTGAAAAATAAATCCTTTATCTATTTATACTTACTCGCGACTTTTCAACTTTTTCCAACCGTGGAATACCATCACATAACTTTTCGACTCTTGTGACTCTCTTTTAGCTTTTCTTCGATGTGCTGTTTTATATTTCCATCCGTTTTTAGGAGACATGTATTTACTAAAATCCTTTGTAAGCATATAAAAAGAATTATTTTCTCGGTCGATTGTAGGACATCTTGTATATAGATTCTCAAAATAATCGTTGACAGTATCAATTGTGTTTTTTACGATAAAGACTTTTTTTCGATTGGTAAATTTTCGGGAATTACCCATCACTAGCCAAATTTTAGCGGAAGGTTTAGGTAGAAGCGTGAAAATAAAGATTGAAAACATATTAAAAATTATTAAAAATTTAGAAATTTATCCCGTTCAAAAGGATTAACAAGAACTTCGAAAATTTTGACCATTCCGTCATACCTCAGCAGCAGTTTTAGATACTGACACGAATTTGACATTACCTAATCTTCTAAGATAGTCTTACACATATACTTTATCCATTCTAGAAATTCCCACGTATGCGGCCTTAGTGGAAAGGTTGCACTTTTGGGATATTTTGCCATATCTCATCAAAAGATTTAGGTAAAAGTGGGAAATTCAAGATAACAGACCTACTAAAAATAGTTAAGCACATGTACTTCAGTCATTTTAGAGCTATTTTGTCTATTATGTCGTCAACATTGGCTTTTTTGAACAGGATAATGTAAAATTATACGAAGAAGAAAACAATTATGGATGTTTGAACAGGTATTATTATTATTATTATTTAAATCTTTACTAGATGTATTTCGTTTGATCCAAGATTCCGTAGAGAAACCGATCAGTGAAGCAGGCAAAGACTGCTAGTCATATAATAAATATGGCGGTTCTGAGTGATTCATCTTATTTTTGACATATTTCAAGTAAAAAGTATTAAAATCATAGCTACCAGGAAGATATTTTAGACATTTCTTTGAATATATTGTGATTAAAGACTTTCTAAAAATTGAGTTGACTTTTATTATGTCGTAAAACTATATGTCATAAAACGTTGCCATATGTCATACGTTTGTGATGTCATGAAAGGTACCGAGTAATGATAGGGGAGACTGGGGCACTTTTGTATTGCACTTTTTGTAATTTTATTTTTGTATTTTTTACTTTTGTGTATTTTTATATCTACAAGATATCATTGTATTCCCTCAACATTTTGCCTACAAACAAGCACTATTATTTTTGAAAAACTAAACACAGTTTTTAGGTGGTCTAACCATGTCACTTTGGAAAATGTGCTCAGTATACGGAACAAGTTTTACAGCCTACTTGAAATGTGCAGGGACAAATTTTAGAACTATAACTTAAATGGTAAAATACCAATAATAAATCTTGCTACTTAATTAACAAATATTTTTTATTGTATATTAAATGCGCAGTAATACAGTAAAACCTCCAAATAACGGACACCTCGGGAACGCAGAAATTGTCCGCTATTCGGAGGTGTCCGCTATTGGGAAAACCTCAGAGATTCAAAAACCGCTAAGAAATGCTTGATGTTTCATTAATTTACTTTTATATGTCCTAAAACCTCTATTACATAATTAATCAGAAATTAAAATTATTTTTTAAGCAATAAAATTGAAATAAAAGTTTGCACACTTTTATCCACTGTTTATTATATTATTGTGAAAAAAATCTGTTACAAAAGTTTATTTTTGCTTGCGATTACATGTAGTTTGTTTTTCTGTGTGATGTTATTGGACATTGTAGAATTCTGGGCGAGGAGGAAGGGATTGCAGTTTTTGATCTTTAAAAATGGCAACATCTCAAAATAAGATGAAAATCATACAATCTCAAAATGTTCTTGGATGACATTTCAATAGTTTGACAGATTATTTCTACCGGGAAACCCATTGAATTTAGCACTGAACGTTGGTGTGGGGGAATTTCCCCAGCTGTGATTATTTAATTGTGATCACAAAATTTGTGACACGTTGTGCTGATAAATTCAGAGGCTTTTTTACTTTTTTGCATTTTCTTTTGTGTTTAAAAAATACTTTTTCATCCTTTATCGCCGAATAAAGTGTCCGCTATTCGGAATGTCCGTTATTCAGAGTTTAAACATACAAAAATTAAAGTTTTGGGAATGGGGATTGGAAAACTGTCCGTTAAATAGAGATGTCCGCTATTCGGGAGTGTCCGTTATGGAGATTTTACTGTATAACAGTAGGATAAAAAACAATTTTATTGCATTTTACATTTCAAGACGAAGGTTCAAACACCTTCATGGCTGGGTTTAGATTAAGCTTTTCTAGCCTGTTTTATGTGATTCGCTTTTAAGTTTCTCTGTTTTTTACATAATTTCAGTCAAAATTTAACAGGAGAATTAGTCAGTTTAGATAACATCCTATTTTTATCTATAAACCATGTTTGCCTACTCGGCGCTGCGATTCACAGGACTTCTTCTAATATAGGTAAAGTTTATTTGAATGTGGAAGGAACGTCTCCTTCATAAGCAACAGGGAAAAGTTTATGTACAGCTTAAAGATAAACTTCTTTGGGAGTACTAGCCTGCGTTGGTGTAGAAGGATTAGATGTTTTCAGTTTTTTTAGAGGGGGAGGGTAATCGGTTATTGAGGAAAGTTTGAAATATTTTCAGCATTGTTGGTGCTTTCAAGATTTAGTGCAGCAAGAGCTGTCTTGTCAGAATAGTTGGATGGCATGAAATAACAGTCTGTAAATATTACAGGATTCCGTGGGAAAATTCCCGCTTGTTTAGAAACCGCCATAATAATTCCATTACAGTGTTAACGCAAGTGGATTAGTTCTAAGCACGGTACTTGTACTTTTTAAACGCGATAAAAATTACCTAAAAATTAAAGTTTGAATTAGTATATTTTTAAAACCTTCATGTTTGCACTTTTATACATAAAAGTACAAACATGAAATTTTAAATATTGATATAACTGATTCTGCTACATAATATGCTACCATTAGAATTTGATTAGCCTTTTACAGAATTTGTGTATTGTCAAAATTAAAAGAAGTGTTTTTTTTACTCTATAACTTAATCCGCGTATGATATCTAGTGAGCGTATATAGAAATTGTTGCGAAATTTGGTGTACAAAATAAACAAATATATGTGTTTAAATTGATCTACTATTAAGTATTTACGGTGATCATATTTTTAGTTATGAATATTTTTACTCATTAAAATATGTAAAGTTTTGATTTTGTTTTACAAAATAATACACACATATATATATATATGTATATATATATATACATACACAGTTAATTAAATATATTTTGAGCTAAGAGTAGATCATTTTGAAAATAGAGATAAGGTACCCTGGGGTAATAACGCCACGTTAAGGTTCTATCAATTTTCACGGCTCAGTTTTAGATTGTATTTTTCAAACAAATATATGATTTGATACAGCAACTCATTGACTATCTATATAAAAAAATAATTTAACAGATATGCATTCGTAAAATGTAATGGCGTGATTTCTTGACCAATGCTATTTGGCGTTATTACCTACATATATGGGTAATAACGCCATGCAAACAAAACTATGAAATAAGATAAAATAATTGCATGTAGATTGCCCAATTCTAAAAATACAAACTCTACAAACTTAGAAATGGACAAAATGCATTCTAAGCTATTGAAAATGTTCAATTTTTTGTGAAAGTGTAAGAAAAATAAAGGTGTGGTGTGGGGAGGAGGGTGAGACAATAGAATATCAGACCGTGAGCTTCTTTTTGCTTAAAAAGGACCGCTTAAATAGAATTATTAGAAACATTGCACAGTTTTAACTGTGTTTATTTGAATCAGTATTTAGGATGTAGCTCGGCCAATGTAGGGAATCAACCGGGGTATTAATGCCAAGGATTGGCGATATTACCCCGTTATAGTTATTGCGCTGTACATTTTAAATTACAAATTATCTCGAGAAGATATCCAAAATCTTAAACAACATTTTGAAAATCCATGAAATGTACTACAAATTTATGTAATTAACAATGTATTTACGGATAAAAAAAACAGTCTTCACATCACAAAACGTATCTCGCAAATTTTAGATCAAGCGTTAATTTTAATTGCTTGTAAAAACAATAAGACCTAAAAATGAAACAAATTAACTTGAAACTGTTTTTTGTGACTGTGTCACTGTTTTGTGTCACTGTTTTATATGACTCAAAACCCTTCTGCGCAGGGCACATGGGTGTCATTTACCAGATTATTTCATAATTATGCATAATATTAGCACTTGGCGTTATTACCCCGCCTGGCGTTATTACACCAGACCACCTTATGATTGTAATATATACCAAATATCATAATAATACATAAATATGTTCGCAAGATATTGTGCGCAAAATGACTTACGGAGAACTATTTTAATATTACCAATTTTCAAATTCTGTAAAAGATAAATCAGATTCTTGTTATATTATGTTAAAAATCACAATCTGTTTAATCAATAATCCATATTTACTGTTTATACATAAACAAAATATGGAGATACGCTAATGCAAATTTTCAAAGTTTTTATTCATTTTCGACGAGTTTAAAAGGTACAAGGACCCTTAATTTCCTTTTTGAGGGGTCTGTAACACACAGCGATCTCAGTGTTGTAGCTTATGACAACAAAAGCATAACTAACATAGAATTTATTAATTGTATGAAACCGATTAAAAAAATAATTAGCATATTAATATATTTTCGAATTTACCTTATTTGAATATTGAAATGACTTAAATGATCAAACGGATTTGTAATATACATGATTATTCGATAGACTATAGATACAACACAATAAATACATTTTTTATACAAAAAGACCAACTAATTTAAGAGGGTGTACGTTTTCCAGCTAGAAGAATGTTGGAAAACATGCTTCTTATGCTGACGGAAAACATTCCCTGTATGTTGGTGGAAAAATGACCCCGTCGTCTGGAAGAATAGTGATGTAAGTTATTTGCGAAACAAATGCATGCTTACATGAAGAAAAAAAATCTTTTTTATTGCATGCAATATCAGCACAATAAGTTAAGCGATAGAACGTTTTATTTACGTTTTAACGAAGACCTGAAATTTTACTCAACGTTGAAAAAATGAAAAAAAAGAAAAAAAAACACTCCTGACTGAGTGACGGCAGCTACTAAACTAGAACTTTTGTAGATGGTGTGTACAATGTTGCCACTTCAGCCAGTTCACCCGTTAGCACAATCTAGGAACTCATTTAAAAAATAAAGCGTGTTGGAAAATACACCCTATGTAAAATGTACCCCGGTCTCCCCTAATTTGAATTAAAAAAATTAATTGTTTTTCGGTTTTATTTTTGTTTTGTTTTCAAGGTATTATACAAACACACTCACACTCACGCACACACACACATATATATGTGTGTATTTATGGTTGATGTGAAGATTAAACCACATACTTTATTTGTAGTTCCATAGTATTTGTACTCCGATGTGTCTACTATAGTTTCTCAAATTCCAAATGTTCCTTTTAATTCATTTTTTGTTGATATATATTGTTTTACAATTAATGGTTATGCATATCATAGAAGGCGGCAGCCTTCAAGTGACGCAGCTTTAAACCTACCATCGTCATAAGGGTAGATGAGGAACTTCATATATACAGCTAACTTAACATGAAAGGAAATCGGAAAAGCCGCCTTCTAATAACTCAGCAAATATTGGTCAGAATGGTCCAATTTTTTTAATATAGTCTTATATTCCCAGTCTAATCCTATCCTATAATTTTTACATTTCTACGTGCCGCATATTTTTAGATCTCGATAACCATTTTTAAACTGAAAACGATGGTGTTTGTTCCTGATAATGAGATCTAGAAAACGGGCTGGGAGATTTTATTAAAACTTATATATAGTATGAATCTCTTTAAGATAGAGGGAATAAGACTTGCCTTGTTTCTAGGAAAACTCTTGTTTGTTATATATTGGTCTTGGAAAATTGGACTATATTAGCTCGCGGATTACATGTTATTCTATGGGTTAGCAGACAAAGACACTGCAAAAAGGCAAATGTAGTAATGGTCACAGTTAAAACACCCGCATCGAAGCAATAAATGTTTTTTAAACTACAAAAACATCTTATCATGTACTTTAAAACATTCAATAAATATATAGTAAATCAAATTTCTATTTATTTTGCCTTTATTTTTCGTAAGAAGAAAATATTACGTTTCTTACATTGGATATTTTTGCATTTTGTGGAAAAAATATTTTGAATCCTTTTTAAAAATAGGAAAATATTTTTTAATTATACATATTCAATATACTTTCGACTTATGATTTTTTTTTAAGTTTTCAAACAAAAATTATTTTAAATTATTTGTTGTTGGAAAGTCATGTATTCATACGCCTAGGGGCGCCACTTGTCTAGTTTTGTTTTGAATCCGAACCCGAACGTGGCAAGTTACACGGAGCATTTTTCATTCAGGTAGTAATATTCTTACATAATGTCCATTAAATTGATATAGAAAATGCACGAATTAAAAAATATAAACCAGACAAGATAGAATCATTAAGTAATTTTCAGATTTTAATAATCCACATGTTGTTTCTTGTTACGCCAATTGAATCTCGCAATGTCAATATACAATGAATAAGCTCTGCAATAAAGTTAACCGGAGAATCTTGCAATGGATTATTAATTAATACTTTGTGTAACTTTGCAATAAAGTTATTTGCTTGTATTTTTGAATACTTATGGATTACAGTGTGGAGACAGGATATATTCAAAATTTTACGAGAATGCCATTTAAAAATCTGGACTGCATTTTGTTTTGTTTTGTTTTTTGTCAGTAATTTTGGGTGAAATGCAGTTTACTCTCCTTCGCCAAGGAACTTTTTATGTGTATTGTTTGATAAACAATTTTACCTCTATATATTTTTTGTTTATTTTTTTAATTTTTTCGCTGCTTGAGCAAAGAATAGGTTTGCATTAATCATAATTAATAAACGGAAACTTACTGGCTTGGTTAAAGTATTGTTTTTAAATACAGGGTACAAAATACATGAATTTTCTTAAATCCCAGTTTATTTTATTAAAATTTGTCATTTCATGAAAATAAAATTATTGCATATCTTTTATCTTTGAGTTTAAGTGTTAAAAAACTTTTCAATGTTTGCATTTTAACATGTTTTGCAGATAATACATTTTGTGAATTTCACAGAGTTGACTGTATTATACTCTATTATAAGCATTCATTATGATTTCTAGTACATTATTACATTCAAATTACTCTTTTTAAAAATGTAAACAAAAGATGAGCACATTATATTTGTGCAATGTCTGGTCCCAAGTTACACACACTTGATGGACTTTACAATTTCTATATATTGCTTGTTTTAATTTAAGTGAAATGTTGGCAAAAACACTTTCAGTTTCATAAATTATTTCAATTTGAAATATTTTAGTAATCACTACTACTGTTATTCCGTCGACCAATTTCACCAAATTATACATAATCACATATTTTTTTATTTTAAATAATGAAAAAACAAATAATTAGTAAAATATTAATAAAAAGTCGAAATAAAAATCAATGACATTTTAAATATACAAATTGTATTTAATGTCATTGAATGTGACATTCACAATCATCCATTATTGGAATTTAGTCTTATAGTTTGGCGATAATTTTTTGGTCGACGGGATAACCTAGTAGTACCTAGTAATCTATAAAGCTAACAAGTAACATTTATACAACATTTCATTAACTCGATTCCTCCTAAGTAAATTTGAATAAGCGACGGCAAAAGTCCATTGCAAGATTCTCTGGTTAACTTTATTGCAGACTTTATTCTTTGTATATTAAGACATTGCAAGATTGAATTGGCATAACAAGAAACATCCATGTGGATTATTAAAACCATGAAAATTACGTAATGATTCTATCATGTCTGTTCGATGGTTTTCAATTTGTGCATTTTCTTTATCAATTCTATTCTAAATAAATTCTACCTGAATGAAAAATGCTAATAACGCATTCTGATTCAAAACAAAACTAGACAAGTGGCGCCTTCTTAATATGGAATATAATGTAGAATGTATGAAAACTTATGAATTAGAGGGGGGAGGCAGGGTATATTCAAAATTTTATGAGAATGCCAGGTAAAAATCCTGTATTGTACTTTTTTTTGGTTTGTTGTCAAAAACTTTTTTCTCATGTCTATGAATAAATTACTCCTTGCACCAACATAAGATTTAGTTGTCAGTGGCACAGCCAAGGGGGTGTTTTTGTGAACTACATCCATGAATCGCAAAAAAAAAAGCAAATTGCATAAAAAATGGGAATTACGTCCACAAATTGCTTAATGTGAATTACGTCCATGAATCATGTAAAAAAGCGAGAATTATATTCATAAATTGTATGAAAAATGCAAATTACGTCTATGAATCGTGTAGTAAAACATAAATTATGTTCATAAATCGCTCAAAAAACACGAATTTTGGCAGAAAAAAGCTGAAACGGAAATTACCTATATAAAACGCATAAAAATAGCGACTTGCATTTATGAATTGCATAAAAAATGTGAATTACGTTCATGAATCACTCAAAAAACGCAAATTACATCCATGAATTGCATAAAAACGTGAATTACGTTCATAAATCACTCAAAAAATGCAAATCACTTCCATGAATTGTGCAAAAAAACACGAATAACGTTCAGAAATTGCAAAAAATGCGAATTACGTCCAAGAATTGGTAAAAAAAAGCAAATTACATACATAAATCCTATAAAAACACAAATAATGTCAATAGATCGATCAAAAAACGCAAATTTCGTCGATAAAAAGCTCAAAAGATGCATATTATGCCTATGAATCACATAAGTATAGCAAATTACGTCCATAAATCATGTAAAATGTAAAATACATTCATTAATCGCATAAAAATTGCGAATTATGTCCATGAATCGCTCAAAAAAGCAAATTGCATAAAAAACATGAATTGGGTCCTCAAATCGCTCAAAACGTGAATTACATCCATGAATTGTTTAAAAAAGTGAGAATTACGTTCAGAAATTGTATGAAAAACACAAATTATGTCTATGAATCGTGTAGTAAAATGGGAATTATGTTCATAAATTGCTCAAAAAACACGAATTTTGGCAGCAGAAAGCTGAAACGTAAATTAAGTTCATAAATCACTCAAAAAATGCAAATCACTTCCATGAATCGTGCAAAAAAATACTAATAACATTCATAAATTACAAAAAATGCAAATCACTTCCATGAATCGTGCAAAAAAATACTAATAACATTCATAAATTACAAAAAATGCAAATCACTTCCATGAATCGTGCAAAAAAATACTAATAACATTCATAAATTACAAAAAATGCGAATTAGGTCCAGCAATTGGTAAAAAAAGCGAATTACATTCATAAATCCTATAAAAACACAAATAACGTCAATAAATCGATCAAACAATGCAAATTTCGTCGACAGAAAGCTAAAAAAATGCAAATTATGTCTACGAATTGCATAAATATAGCAAATTACATTCATAAATCATGTAAAATGTAAATTACATTCATTAATCGCATAAAAATTGCGAATTATGTCCATGAATCGCTCAAAAAAAGCGAATTGCATAAAAAACATGAATTGGGTCCACAAATCGCTCAAAACGTGAATTACGTCCATGAATTGTTTAAAAAAGTAAGAATTACGTTCAGAAATTGTATGAAAAACACAAATTATGTCTATGAATTGTGTAGTAAAATGGGAATTATGTTCATAAATTGCTCAAAAAACACGAATTTCGGCAGCAGAAAGCTGAAACGCAAATTACGTATATAAATCGCATAAAAATAGCAAACAGTGTTTTGCATTCATGAATTGCATAAAAAACGCGAATTACATTCATGAATCGCTCAAAAAACACATTACGTCCATGAAAACATGAATTACATTCATAAATCACTCAAAAAATGCGAATCACTTCCATGAATCATGCAAAAAAACACTAAGGACGTTCATAAATTACAAAAAATGCGAATTACGTCCAAGAATTGGTGAAAAAAAGCAAATTACATTCATAAATCCTATAAAAACACAAATAACGTCTATAAATCGATCAAAAAACGCAAATTTCGTCGATAGAAAGCTCAAAAGATGCAAATTATGTCTATGAATCGCATAAGTATAACAAATTATGTCCATAAATCATGTAAAATGTAAATTACATTCATTAATTGCATAAAAATCGCGAATTATGTCCATGAATCGCTCAAAAAAAGCAAATTGCATAAAAAACATGAATTGGGTCCACAAATCGCTCAAAACGTGAATTACGTCCATGAATTGTTTAAAAAAGTGAGAATTACGTTCAGAAATTGTATGAAAAACACAAATTATGTCTATGAATCGTGTAGTAAAATGGGAATTATGTTCATAAATCGCTCAAAAGACACGAATTTTGGCAGCAGAAAGCTAAAATGCAAATTACGTCTATAAATCGCATAAAAATAGGGAATAGCATTTTGCATTCATGATTTGCATGAAAAACGCGAATTACATCCATGAATCGCGCAAAAAATGCAAATTACGTCCATGAATTGCATAAAAATATGAATTATGTTCATAAATCACTCAAAAAATGCGAATCACTTTCATGAATCATGCAAAAAAACACGAATAACATTCATAAATTGCAAAAAATGCGAATTACGTCCAAGAGTTGTGTAAAAAAAGCAAATTACATTCATAAATCCTATAAAAACACAAATAACGTCAATAAATTGATCAAAAAACACAAATTTCGTCGACAGAAAGCTGAAAAAACGTAAATTATGTCTATTAATTGCATAAAAATAGCAAATTATGTCCATAAATCATGTAAAATGTAAATTACATTCATTAATCGCATAAAAATTGCGAATTATGTTTATAAATTGCTCAAAAATGCAAATTACATTCATAAATCGCATAAAAAACACGAATGATGACCATGAATTGCGTAAAAAATGCGAATTACACCCAACATTAAATTAATTTGCAGAAAGTTTTTGGTTTTATACAAGTCTGCCAACAAGAACCTACAAGTTATCCTGAAACCCATTTTAAACCAACAAAAATTTAATGAAAAGATAAATTTGTCCAAGAAAGACAAAATAATTTCCATTGACATACATTGACCAGAATCGAAAAATTCCTATTGAAATCTATCCTATACATTCCAAAACCAGAAAGAAAAAAAATCCCTCCAAGAGTAACTCAATCTATCTGCTGCAAAATAAAATACATTGAAATGCAACTGAACAAGAACCTGAAAATTACATTTGAAATCAAACCGAAATCAGATTCAACCCCCCCCCCCCCAAAAAAAAAAAAAATCCAACCATATCTTGATTTGGGAAAGAAAACTTAATTTCCATAGATACGCGTGGTCAGAAATCTGGAAATTCCAATTAGTCTATGGGTTAGCAAACCTTAATTCGATCTGAAAAAAAAAAAAAAAAAAAAAAATTCTGACAATACACACTGACAAGCAGAGTTGTATAATATAGACGCACGTCATGTGCAGAAAATTTTATGAAGAAACAATTTTTATTTATTATTTATTTCGACAAAGAATTGCGTAAAAAAAAAGTGTATCTCAACAAAGAATCATGTAAAAAAATCCAACATTTCGACAAAATACCACGCGAAAAACGTGAATTTCGTCCAAAGACCGCAATAAAAACATTAATTCAATCCATGAATCACATAAAAAATACAAATTCCATGCATGAATCGCATAAAAAATGTGAATTACATGCATGAATCGCATAAAAAATGTGAACTACATCCATGAATCGCTAAAAAAAAAAGCAAATTGCATAAAAAATGGGAATTACGTCCACAAATTGCTTAAAATGTGAATTATGTCCATGAATCATGTAAAAAAGCGAGAATTATATTCATAAATTGTATGAAAAACGCAAATTACGTCTATGAATCATCTAGTAAAACATGAATTATGTTCATAAATCGCTCAAAAAACACGAATTTTGGCGGCAGAAATCTGAAACGGAAATTACCTCTATAAAACGCATAAAAATACCGAATTGGATTCATGAATTGCATAAAAAATGTGAATTTCGTTCATGAATCGCTCAAAAAACGCAAATTACATCCATGAATTGCATAAAAACGTGAATTACGTTTATAAATCACTCAAAAAATGCGAATCACTTCTATAAATTGTGCAAAAAAACATGAATAACGTTCATAAATTGCAAAAAATGCGAATTATGTCCAAGAATTGGTAAAAAAAGCGAATTACATTCATAAATCCTATAAAAACACAAATAACATCAATAAATCAATCAAAAAACACAAATTTCGTCGATAGAAAGCTCAAAAGATGCAAATTATGTCTATGAATCGCATAAGTATAGCAAATTACGTCCATAAATCATGTAAAATGTAAATTACATTCATTAATCGCATAAAAATCTCGAATTATGTCCATGAATCGCTCAAAAAAAGCGAATTGCATAAAAAACGTAAATTGGGTCCACAAATTGCTCAAAACGTGAATTACATCCATGAATTGTTTAAAAAAGTGAGAATTACGTTCAGAAATTGTATGAAAAACACAAATTATGTCTATGAATCGTGTAGTAAAACGGGAATTATGTTCATAAATCGCTCAAAAAACACGAATTTTGTCAGCAGAAAGCTGAAACACAAATTATGTTCATAAATCACTCATAAATTGCGAATCACTTCCATGAATCATGC
Organism: Maratus speculifer; assembly: GCA_964019185.1. NCBI lineage: Eukaryota > Metazoa > Arthropoda > Arachnida > Araneae > Salticidae > Maratus > Maratus speculifer. The sequence continues at coordinate 100,660,425 of OZ025289.1, read as the reverse complement.
AAAAAAATACTAATAACATTCATAAATTGCAAAAAATGCAAATTAAGTCCAACAATTGGTAAAAAAAGCGAATTACATTCATAAATCCTATAAAAACACAAATAACGTCAATAAATTGATCAAAAACACAAATTTCGTCGACAGAAAGCTCAAAAAATGCAAATTATGTCTACGAATTGCATAAATATAGCAAATTACATCCATGAATCATGTAAAATGTAAATTACATTTATTAATCGCATAAAAATCGCGAATTATGCCCATGAATAGTTTAAAAAAAACGCGAATTGGGTCCACAAATCGTCAAAACGTGAATTACGTCCATGAATTGTTTAAAAAAGTGAGAATTACGTTCAGAAATTGTATGAGAAACACAAATTATGTCTATGAATCGTGTAGTAAAACGGGAATTATGTTCATAAATCGCTCAAAAAACACGAATTTTGGCAGCAGAAAGCTGAAATGCAAATTACGTCTATAAATCGCATAAAAATAGCGAATAGTGTTTTGCATTCATGAATTGCATAAAAAACGCAAATTACATTCATGAATCGCTCAAAAAACACAAATTACGTCCATGAAACGCATAAAAACGTGAATTACATTCATAAATCACTCAAAAAATGCGAATCACTTCCATGAATCGTGCAAAAAAACACTAATAACGTTCATAAATTACAAAAAATGTAAATTACGTCCAAGAATTGGTAAAAAAAGCAAATTACATTCATAAATCCTATAAAAACATAAATAACGTCAATAAATCGATTAAAAAACACAAATTTCGTCAACAGAAAGCTGAAAAAACGCAAATTATGTCTATGAATTGCATAAAAATAGCAAATTACATCCATAAATCATGTAAAATGTAAATTACATTCATTAATCGCATAAAAATTGCGAATTATGTCCATAAATTGCTCAAAAATGCAAATTAAATTCATAAATCGCATAAAAAACATGAATGATGACCATGAATTGCGCAAAAAATACGAATTACACCCAACATTAAATTAATTTGCAGAAAGTTTTTGGTTTTATACAAGTCTGCCAACAAGAACCTACAAGTTATCCTGAAACCCATTCTAAACCAACAAAAATTTAATGGAAAGATAAATTTGTCCAAGAAAGACAAAATAATTTCCATTGACATACATTGACTAGAATCGAAAAATTCCTATTGAAATCTATCCTATACAATCCAAAACCAGAAAGAAAAAAATCCCTCCAAGAGTAACTCAATCTATCTGCTGCAAAATAAAATACATTGAAATGCAACTGAACAAGAACCTGAAAATTACATTTGAAGTCAAACCGAAAGCAGATTCAACCGCCCCCCCCCCCCAAAAAAAAAAAAAATTATCCAACCATATCTCGATTTCGGAAAGAAAACTTAATTTCCATAGATATGCGTGATCAGAAATCAGGAAATTCCAATTAGTCTATCTTAAACCTAATCTGAACCTGAAAAAGGAAATTCCATACAACCGGAGCCCAGTATCTATACAGGACAAAATATTTTCCATTAAAGCGCAACCTGAACAGAACTTGAAAATTCCATTTTAATTGAACCTGATTGAAACCTGAAAAAAATTTCCATCGAACCTTAACCTAATCCGGAAAAGAGAAAATTATTTCTGCCGATACACACTGACAAGAGTCTGAAAGTTAACATGAAACCTAATTCAAACCCGAAAAGGAAAAAACAATGGAAACACAAGTCTGTCCAAGAAAGACCAAATAATTTCTGTCCACATACACTGACAAGAATTTCAATTGAAATCTATCCTAAACCCAGTTCAAACACTACCCCCCCCCCCAAAAAAAAAAAAAAAAAAAATTCCAATTGTAACCCAATTTACCTGCGACAAAATAATATACTTGAAATGCAACTCAACAAGAACCTGAAAATTCCATTTGAAGTCAATCCGAAACCAGATTCAATCCCCCCCCCCAAAAAAAAAAAATATTTAATGAAATCGAGATTTTAGAAAAAAAAGAACAATTTATGTCGATATGTATTGACTAGATCATGGAAATTCCAATAGAAGTCTATCTCAAACCCGATCAGAATAACCTGAAACCCAATCTAATCCCCCCCCCCAAAAAAAAAGTAAAATAAAAAAATTAGGAAATAAAAATCTGTTCAAGAAAGACAAAGTAATTTTTGTCCCCATCCACTGACCAAAATTGAAAACTAGTACTTGAAATGCAACTCAGCAAGAACCTGAAAATTCCAATTCAATTCAAACCCGAAAAAAAACAAAAACAATTATCTAACCAAATTTTAATAAAATCTTAAACCCGATACAAACTCCTCCCCCTCCCTTACATAACTAACAAGAAGCCTTGATGACCCCAGAAAACATAACTAACAAGAACGAAGAGTCATGCATACTGCATCGATTATGATGCATTTTCTGACTCATTCTGAATATTGTAAACTTATTGTCATTCATGTACAATAATTTTTCCATTCTGTGCAAAAAAACAAAGCATAATTAACGAGAGTAAAAAATTTTCCTTTAACATGTTTATATACAGTAGACTCCCTCAAATCCGCACAGCTTGGGACCAGAGGTTGTGCGGATTTTAGAATTTTGCGAATTTCTGGTCATTGCTTTGTTTACGTTTTTTAATCAGTAATTTGAGTGCAATTAATAGTGCATTCAGGACTATAATGAATACTTACAATATAATAAAATGTTAAAATAAGTAATAAATTAAAATAATAAAAATTTAGATAATTTTCAAAATGATTAAAATATTAAAAGCAAAGATCAAGTTAATGATCAATAGTGTATGATTAAATATTCATTATAAAAATTAAATATATTTTTCCAAAATTATTCAACAAAACTTGCCTCATAAAAGTACATTACTAATTCACATCAAAATCATAAAATAAGGATTTTTTTTTAAAGTTTAGCCAGGCTTAGTAACCAAAAAATCTTGATTAATGCATAAATATATTTGGTAAGAAAATTGTGATTACCAGTGATATCAGCAATATCTTGATTTTTTTTTTTAATTTTTCTTCCTTCATGAAAAAAAAAAAAAAAAAAAAAAAAAAAAAAAAAAAAAAAAAAAAAAACATGAATAGAGTATTATTGAGAAAATTAAAAATTAAGAAATATATGGAATTGATACGAAATTAAAAAAATCATATTTTGTCCAAATATCCAATCTGAAAGTTTCATTGTTTACATCCATAAAGTATGTGCGGATTTTAGAGAGTTGTGGATTTCTGGTTTGCGGATTTGAGGGAGTCTACTGTACTTTCCATTTTATTCTGAATGCTTTAAACCTATCAGTTTCATCTTTGAACAGTAATCTTCCCATCCAAATCTCTCTCTCCCCCACCTGTTAGTTTATATATGTTTTGTGCAAACAGCAAAACATAAATAAACTAACAAGAATGAAAAGTTACACATACAGTATAGATTATGAAACACTTTCCAACACATTCTCATTATTGTAAACCTATCATTTTAATCCATTTGCAGTAATTTTACCACTCTATATAAAGAACAAATCATAATTAACAAGAAAGAAAAACCTGTGTGCACCATAGATTATTAAACACTTTCCAGCATATTCTGAATATTGTAACGGATATAGTCTTAATCAATCTGCAATATTACAAACCTATACAAAGGTTGAAACATAATTAACAAGAATCATGCACGCAGCATAGATTATGAAATACTTTCCAGCACATTCTGAATATTGTATTCCTGATCATTTTAATCCATCTGCAGTATATGTATCATCATGTGTAAAGAATAAACATAGTTAACTAGAATGAGAAATGATACATACAGCATAGATTATGAAATCCTTTCTTAGAAATACAGTGCTGAATGTACATTACTTTCTTATCTTATACTAACGTACTTTACTACAGAGTTGTTTTTAACGAAATCAAGTAGCACAGCATATATTAATAATAAAATATGAAATATCTTTTTTTAAGTGGGTGGGGAAGGGGTAATTAAAGGTGATCAGAAATCATGAAAATGAATTCTTTGCATTAGTCTTTAATTTTTTGTTTTTATCTTTTTATTATTAACCTAAAAAAAGCACTGATATCAGTACAAAAAACCCTGAACGGGTAAAAGCTTGTGACGCAGCATTTTATCTTATATATCTAAGAATTTTAAATTTGGGACTTAAAACTAATGATATCAAAATTTATGTGACGCTATGCTATTAATTAATATATACATATATTAAAATTTATTCATTAAGATTTTATCAATTACATCTTTCATAAATTCAAAATATGAATCTTAAAAGATATGATATCAAAATTTAAGTGACGCCTTGACGAGGCTTTAAACAATGTTTTAAAATTCCATTTATTTATTTATTGTCTAAATACATTTTCATATCTAAACAATACTTTTCATTTTCCAATACACTGTTAAATACATCACTTTCACTGAATATATATAATGCACTGAAATGTATTTATTTGAATAAATAGATTTATCTTTTGGGCTACGCTATCCAAAATCAAAAATAACATTTGAATACATATTTTTTGCGTCATTGTATCTATTTGCATCTATTTAACTTACTTTGGATACAATGACTCAAAAAATATTTATTCAAATGTTATTTTTGATTTTGGATAGCGTAGCCCAAAAGATAAATCTATTTATTCAAATAAATACATTTCAGTGCATTATATATATTCAGTGAAAGTGATGTATTTAACAGTGTATTGGAAAATGAAAAGTATTGTTTAGATATGAAAATGTATTTAGACAATAAATAAATAAATGGAATTTTAAAACATTGTTTAAAGCCTCGTCAAGGCGTCACTTAAATTTTGATATCATATCTTTTAAGATTCATATTTTGAATTTATGAAAGATGTAATTGATAAAATCTTAATGAATAAATTTTAATATATGTATATATTAATTAATAGCATAGCGTCACATAAATTTTGATATCATTAGTTTTAAGTCCCAAATTTAAAATTCTTAGATATATAAGATAAAATGCTGCGTCTCAAGCTTTTAACCCGTTCAGGGTTTTTTGTACTGATATACAGGGTGTCCCCTCTCAACGGTGGCCAATAGCTAATTTCTAAACCGTTGGTCATAGACATATAGTTCCAATTGCAAAAATGCTTTAAAAAAGGCAAAGAATTGTTTTTTAAGCGATTTTGGTCAGAAAAATGTTTTACTAAAAAATTACGAAAATTAAATTTTTATACGGTCCCCCGGTCCTATAAGTGATATTTAGTAAAATTTTTTCAACACTCTAGCAAGTAATACAGAAAAGGTCCCATTCATGTAACATTAAAATTGACCGAGTTATTAAACTTTAAATTTCATGACTTAAACCACTTTTCTATAGCTGAAAACGGATGAGATCGACGGAGCTTTAAGGGAACGTACACTAAGTGCTTAAAGTATTATAAAGGGAGTCGATTTCCAACGCGGTTCAAAGGCTACTTCCTAAACTATTTGTCACAGACATATAGTTCCAATTACAAAATTTTTTAAATGAGCGATTTAACTGAAGGCGTATAAGTTTTACGGTAGTGTTAATTATAATTAATTAACTTCTAGATTGGTTATTAAAATAACTGAAGACATGAATTTCAAAATTCTCTTTATCGAAAAAATCAAATTTTGGGAAATAGCGAAAAAACTTAAATGCATCTATTGGTTTTTATTATAAATTTTGAGATTGCATTGTTACAATAGTGGAAGGTTTGTATAGACTGATAGAAAAATCAAAAAGCGATAAATCGAGTTTTGAAATTCATATCCTCAATTGTATTTTTACGGTTGTTTTATTTTGTAAGCAAATGAAGCTGATTCTTTTCGTGATTTTATTTTAAAAAGGTATGTTATTTTGATAAGCTTTTATTTTATTCATAGTTTTCGTTTGTAAATTTTCCTAGTTCAAAATTTATATTCAAATTTTAACTCACTTCCAAATATCTGATTGAGGTTCAATTCCCATACTTATTTAAACCCGATGACAATGTAATATTAATATAATTTTAGGTGCGTTCCATTTATTTATTTTATAGGACTACATCAAATTCTATTAGGTTGAGTAATCTAATGGAGCTTTAAATATGTATCATTTTGTAACGATTTGTGACTGTTGCTTTTCATAGTTTAATTTAACAAAATTTCTGTTATTTTTTTACTTATATTTTTAGCACAAATTGCATATTTTACTGTAACGTGTAAATGTCAACATAAATTCAGAAACAACATTGTATTTTTTTTTCTACTCTCAATGTTTAAAGTTAAATTTTCTATCTGATGTTTATTTTTATTTCCAGTAAATTTGTGACTGGTCCCCATTTTGCAGCAAAAAATATGCTTTAACTTTGAACAGCTATAACTCGGTCAATTTTGATCCCAGAGGAATGGGACTTTTTTTGTTTTACTTGTTAGAGTAGTGGTAAAAATTTTCTAAATACCACTTATAGGACCGGGGGACCGTATAAAAATTTAATTTTCGTAATTTTTTAGTAAAACATTTTTTTGACCTAAATCGCTTAAAAAATAATTCTTTACCTTTTTTAAAGCATTTTTGCAATTGGAACTATATGTCTATGGCCAATGGTTTAGAAATTAGCCATTGGCCACCGTTGAGAGGGGACACCCTGTATATACATGTATATATGCACATTTATAATTGACTAACGTAGCGAGCATTTAGTTTGAAATACTAGATACGAAAAGTCAAAATTTTTCGTCAAAAGAATTTATTGAAAATTGCGATATTTTGTTATTTATAAAATGAATTTTTACGTATTTTTGTTAGATTTACTGCCACTGAGTTATTTGTATTTTAAGCGATGAAATAAGATTGTCAAAGAATAAAGTGTTTATGCAAGGAAAAAAAAGCCTTATCTACCGTCGAAAAGAGCTTTACTTTCGAGCTAAATTGCCACAATATTTTATTGAAATTGGAGAACGAATCCCTAAAAATGAATTTAATCTCATATTTTGAAACCTCAGAAGAGGCAAAAGAAGAAAGAGGGATAAGTGAAAAAATTGTCTACATTCAGAATTATATGGTAATCAGGTTCATTTATTAAGAAATATCGTATTACTTTGGCATTTGTATGAATGCGAATTTTTTCCAGTTATGTATCTTAGTAATGACGGTTACTGGATAGGGAATACAGGAGAAAATCTTTGAATTCTATACTTTTAACTTTTTTCCCCGTTAAGTATCTGATTTCCAGAAAAATAATCATTTTCAAGTTATTTGTTTCAAATGTTACATTAAACTCATGCATTATGTTAGGGTTGAATGACAGCGGATATTTTAATATATTGTTTATCAATAATAAAACATGTCTAATGTCAGCTAAAGGGATCATTAAGAGGTTATCTGTTTTACACGTTATTGTACATTAAAGCATGAAGTTATGGTCGAATGGCGATAAGAATGTAATTTATTTTTTAGCAATAATTAAGGTATTTGTCTAAACTAAAACAACGATTTTGGAGATAGTTTTTGATTTTTTTTTTAAATTTAGATTTTGAAATATTTTTTAAAATTTTATTTGCAAGAGTGATCTTTTAGTATTCTAAATGTGTTTAAATTTAGAATAGAAGTTATCTCCAATTTAATAAGCAGAAGTAGTCATATAAGATCATAACATGCCAGATACAGAAAATGAGGAAAAAAACCCTAAAAGACATTAATTGGCCTTCCTAGATTAAGTTAGTGTGTATCTGAAAAATATAAAAAAAAACTTTAAATGCAATTTCTGAGAAATCAATTTGTTATTTATCTTCATGTTCAACAAATTTTATTACATACAATATTTTAAGCATATTTCAGTGAAATTTTCACAGAATGCTTTTGATATTACTTGCTATGCTTTGAACTAGAATCTAATCTCGAGGTGATAATGTAATTATTTTATAGTTACTCAAATATTTTAAAATGATAATATTTATGAGTTTGCGTCAAGGTCTAAGTGAATATGAATTTAATTTTATTCCGTATATTAGTTCTAGAGAAAGAGCACCACAAAATATGTGTTACATACAAGCAGTCTCACAGACAGACATCTATAGAAGAATACAATCAAATTGTATTCTTCAGTCGAATTTTGAACTTTCTAAAACGCTAATAACTATTCTAATTATAAGCGTTTATTATAACTTAGCGCTATTAAGAAAGCTAATAATTAATTCTAAATCGTTGCAAAAAGTAAAAAATATTCATAAAACCACTACTTTTCTGTTGTATATATAGAAAAAAGGAAAGGAGTATATTTATCGGCGCATAAGTCGTGCTAATAATACTCAAATTAATACTTATTTACGCCGATTTGCATCTATGGTAAGCTTGACAGTAAAATTAGTTATTCAAACAAAAGCGAATAATAATACTATGCACGTGATTGCATTGTAGGCTTCTTCTACCTTTAAAGGATTTACAGCAGATTTAGTGTTATGTGATAGTGTTATTTTGGTCGAAAGACAAAAATTCTTTTAAATGCCATTTCTTTATATATATATATATATATATTAAATCAGAGTTACAGATTCTTTTCTACGGTATCTGTTAAAAATTGAATATACGAGAAAGTTCTTTAGGATATATTTGACATATCAGTTTATTACATACCATCAACTAAATTGATCAAATTGCATTGATAATTTAAACTTTATATGTAATGTTAAACCTTTGACAACATCAGGGTTTCACTTCATGACGTTCGTTTGAGATTCATTTAGTGTTTACTACCGTAAACATACCGTAATATCAGTAATTCATCATTGTAAACTATATATTATGTAATCACAATTCTTTCATTAAACAAGTCAAATATTATAATATACAGAAATACTTTTATTCAAATTGAAATATTTAAACATTTCAGTTTTTCAATCACGTACGTAAGGGGCTTAATATAAATATAAAAATAAATAATGTCGTCAAAGTATATCCTATAAGTCTTAATAATAAAGTTGAATGTAGATTTGCATAATAATTTGTCAGAAAAAATAAACCAAGGAAAGCCTAATTAAATTTCCGTGCTCAAGACTGAAGTCCATATGGAATTTGATAATTTCGGGCTGTCATCCCAATTAATCACAATCATCATAGTTCATTGAACCAGAACAAAGTTAATAAGCCAAGAGACATTCCACGTTCAGGGGAACACCTCTTTTTTTTGCTTTGAGTGAAGTGATTTAAGGAGGAATGTTTGGATAAGTAGTGTTATGAATTCATACGTGTAAGACGTGAATGAAGTTCTATTACACTTCTCCTATGTTTCATTATACGCAAATTTGTGAAAATGTTGAAGTATGTTACGGCTTTTAAAGTATGTAAGTGTAGTTATGGGTAGTCAGGAAATGTAACAATATTAGTACTAATTTCTGCAAAGAATTATTTCAGACATAAATGTCATGCTTGTCCTAAGGTTCAAAAGAGAAAAGATTCATTTTTAGTACGTTAGTTATTTTTAGTACGTTTATTACTCAGGAGATGTAACAGTGTTAATACTAATTTCTATAAAGATTTATTTCGGGATAAATGAATTGCTTATCCTGAAGTTCAGAAGAGAAAAGATTCATTTTTAATAAGTTATAATTCCTAGAATAATGTTTATTTTTACTTGAGGGTAATTCTATTCTTTCGGATTTATTTAAACACATCAGTTTGTTACATATAGTCACATTGTATTGTTAATTTAAACTATATATATAATGTTAAACTTTTGACAACATTAGGGTTACTTTCCTATGTAGCATCATTCGTTCAGTGTTTACGTTACAGTATCAGTTTTACAGCATCTTAATTTACATGTTATTAAAACACAAAATTTCTTTCATTAAACAAGTCAAATATTATACTATACAGGAACACAGGTATTCAAATGCAAATGCGTAAAAAATTGCAATTTTTCAATCACATGCTTAAATAATAAGATGCTTAATATAAATATAAAACTTCTCATCAGAGTATAGCTGGTAATCATTAACAATAAAGTAGAAAGTAGATTTACGAAATATTTTGACGGAAATAAAACCAAGAAATATGCCTAATTAACTTTTCGTGCTTAAGACTGAAATCCATATAGAATTGGATAATTTCGCGCTGTCATCTCAATTAATCACAATCATCATAGTTCATTGGGCCAGAACAAATTCAACAAACCAAGAGGAATTCCTTGTTCAGGGAAACACCTCTGTTTGGCTGTGAGAGGAGTAATTTGACGAGGAATGTTTGGATAGACCGTGTTATATGAATTCATACGTCTAAGGCGTGAATGAAGTTCATTTATATCCACTCCGCTTCTCTTATGCTTCATTAAACGGAAATTTGTGAAAATGTTGATATATGTTGCGGCTTTTAAAGTATGTAAGTGTACTTATGGTTACCCAGGAGATGTAAAATTGTTAATACCAATTTCTGTAAAGATTTATTTCAGACATAAATGTTGTACCTATCCTGAGGTTCAAAAAAGGAAAGATTCATTTTTAATAAGTTATAATTACAAAAAATAGTGTTTATTTTTTTCTTGTGGGTACATCTGTTCTTTAGGATTTATTTCGACACATCAGTTTGTTACATACCGTCAAATCGTATTGATAATTTAAACTTTACATATAATGTTAAACTTTTGACAACGTCAGGGTTCTTTTCCTCTGTAGTTTGATTTATTGGGTATTTAAGTTATAATAGCAGTATTTCAGCATTGTAATCTATATGATTATCACAAAATTGCCTTCATTAAGCAAGTCAAATGTTACACTATACATAAATACTGGTATTCAAATTCAAATACGTAAAAAATTGCAATTTTTTAATCATGCACATATGAAATAAGGTGCTTAATATAAAAATATAAATAAACCATATAGAAAAAGTATATATTTTAAGCATTAATAACAAAGTAGAAAGTAAGTTTGCGAAACATTTTGACCGAAATAAAAACAAGCAATGCCTAATTAACGTTTCGTGCTTAAGAATGAAATCCATATAGAATTTGATAATTTCGCTCTGTCATCCCAATTAATCACAATCATCATAGTTCATTGGACCAGAACAAATTCAATAAGCCAAGAGGAATTCCTTGTTCAGGGAAACACCTCTGTTTGGCTGTGAGAGGAGTAATTTGACGAGGAATGTTTGGATAGACCGTGTTATATGAATTCATACGTCTAAGGCGTGAATGAAGTTCATTTATATCCACTCCGCTTCTCTTATGCTTCATTAAACGGAAATTTGTGAAAATGTTGATATATGTTGCGGCTTTTAAAGTATGTAAGTGTACTTATGGTTACCCAGGAGATGTAAAATTGTTAATACCAATTTCTGTAAAGATTTATTTCAGACATAAATGTTGTACCTATCCTGAGGTTCAAAAAAGGAAAGATTCATTTTTAATAAGTTATAATTACAAAAAATAGTGTTTATTTTTTTCTTGTGGGTACATCTGTTCTTTAGGATTTATTTTGACACATCAGTTTGTTACATACCGTCAAATCGTATTGATAATTTAAACTTTACATATAATGTTAAACTTTTGACAACGTCAGGGTTCTTTTCCTCTGTAGTTTGATTTATTGGGTATTTAAGTTATAATAGCAGTATTTCAGCATTGTAATCTATATGATTATCACTAAATTGCCTTCATTAAGCAAGTCAAATGTTACACTATACATAAATACTGGTATTCAAATTCAAATACGTAAAAAATTGCAATTTTTTAATCATGCACATATGAAATAAGGTGCTTAATATAAAAATATAAATAAACCATATAGAAAAAGTATATATTTTAAGTATTAATAACAAAGTAGAAAGTAAGTTTGCGAAACATTTTGACCGAAATAAAAACAAGCAATGCCTAATTAACGTTTCGTGCTTAAGACTGAAATCCATATAGAATTTGATAATTTCGCTCTGTCATCCCAATTAATCACAATCATCATAGTTCATTGGACCAGAACAAATTCAACAAGCCAAGAGGAATTCCTTGTTCAGAGAAACACCTCTGTTTGGCTGTGAGAGGAGTAATTTGACGAGGAATGTTTTGATAGACCGTGTTATGAATTCATACGTCTAAGGCGTGAATGAAGTTCATTTACATCCACTCCGCTTCTCCTATGCTTCATTAAACAGAAATTTTTGAAAATGTTGATGTATATTACGGCTTTTAAAGTATGTAAATGTACTTATGGTTACCCAGGAGATGTAACATTGTTAACACCAATTTCTGTAAAGATTTATTTCAGGTATAAATGTTATACATATCCTGAGGTTAAAGAAAGGGAAGGTTCATTTTTAATAATTTATAATTACAAAAATAAGTGTTTAGTTTTTTCTTATGGGGACAACCATTAAACTTATGAATATGATAAAACTTGAGATAATAAAACATGATTTTAAATTATGACATTTATTGATGGTATTTTATATAATAAATTATATGTGGGGAAGAAGAAGCACGTGATAACAGTATCTACAGCGCGCCAAAAAATTATAAGGACTGCAAAAAATATTAAATTTTTTGCATAAATTTCAAAACAAATGAATTTTTTTCTTTATTGTATGTATCACCAAGCTGAAAAACTAATGAAAACGTCAACAAAATTCAACAATGAGTATTTTATTACGAAAATAAAGTAATTGTAGAAAAAATCACTAGTTTTAGCTGTGTAAAAACTTTAAGGACAGTAATATAAATTTAGTATAGTAACTGAAGAAAGAAATACTTAATGTATTATGCATCCAACCTATGAGTTTAATGATTTCAAATATTCCATCTTTCCTCGGCATCATTAAATTTTGGAATAGTTCAAAATTTTTTAAGTACTATCCATCTTCAATTGTAAATCTGAGCTCTTATACTGAAGAAAAATGCCTTCCATTTTTATAATTTTGCCTTGCTAGATCTCTCCATAAGCTATCGATAGGATTTAAATCAGGTGTTCTTAGCGCCCATTGCAAAACTTCAATATTTTTCTTATGAACTAATTTTTTTTTCTCACGACTTGTGGGGATAGCCATTATCTCGTTGTTATATCTGTTTTTTTGTCTTAAATGTTGCAACAAATTAAAGATAGTCAGAAAGAGTTTGGATATGTGTCTATGAATTAAATTTTTCTGAAAGATATACACTTGACACTATGTCGTTTAATGAAAGCAGCTCCACGTTGCAAGAAACCCGCCACCTAAGTGATGTTTTAACAAAATCTTTTTCTTTCTCAAATCATCCCAATAATGTTTCTTCGATGAAAAGAAGTGAAACCTAAATGATCTTGATGGCTGGAAATATATTTACTATGATTTGCGAAAAGAAAAAGAGATTTTATTAACGCATTTGTTAGATGGCGGTTTCATTGTAATATGGAGCTGCTTTCCCTTAAACGACGTAGTGCCACTTGTATATCTTTCAGAAAAATTTAATTCAAAGACACATATACTAACTTTTTCTGACCATATTTCATTTCTTGCAACACTTCTGACAGGGAAAAAAACGCGTATAACAGCGAGATAATGCACCTACCACGAAGTCGTGAGAAAAAGCTTGAATAACTCTGAAGTTTTGCAATGGCCGCTCTGAAATCCTGATTTAAACCCTATCGATAGCTTATGGAGAGATCTAGCAAGACAAGTTTATAAAAATGAAAGGCATTTTTCTTCAGCATAGGAACTCAGATATACAATTGAAAATGTATAGTACAAAACAATCCCGAACTGTGCAAAAAATTAATGATATCGAGGAACGGTGGTGTTGTGTTTGCTTGGAACGTTTATACCGCTCCGAAAAAAAAAATTAATAATTTCCAAGTATCATTGCGTCGTTTGTGGCCGCAAAATACCCGTAAAAAGAAACATGAGAGTTTTTTTAATCTCTAATATATGCTTAGAAGAACAATCAGATTTAAGGAAAAATAAAATAATAAAAACGTTTTACCTGCAGGGACTTGAGAGGTATAATAAGAACACACATAGAACAATGCAAAGAGAACTTCTTGAAAAGCTTTCTTTATTTCCGGTGAAAAACAAATTGTGTTCCATTCATAAAAATAAAAGAACTTCACTTACCAAAGCTCTCATTTTTTTAGAGCCCGGCCATAATAGCTTTACTTAAAATATATAATTATGATGAGAGAAGACATATTTTGAAGAAATGCTATTATTTCCTTTTGGGGAATCAGGGGTAAGATGTTAAGAACACAGACGTGCTCTTTCACTACAATGCAGTAACACATCGCCAAAACAGAAGAGAAATTGTCGAGCCAGCAATGAAAACATTATTATTTCAAAACAAAATTCTCTTGGCTCCATTAGTCCCTTTCGTAAGGACTTTATTTGTGTCGCAAGTAGGCTGCATCGTGATCGACTAAATCCTTAACCCTTTTTAAAAGAAATCACATTCTTGATTTTATATCTTTTCCATGTTACGAATTCCCCATTTTATTCCGTCGTCAAAGAAAGACAAAACTTCGCTGACGCCGCACACACACATCCTCCCGCAGGTTCTCATCTCAGCCAAAGAAAAACGAACGCAGCAGCAAAGGGAGAGGGGGTTGCCATAATCTCATAATCCTCCAATTGGCAGGGTTAGAGAAGTGGCGATGAAACAGATAGGCCAAACGATTAAACACTGATAGGGAAATTGAATTTTCAAGATTAAAATTTTATAGCACCTGAAAGATGCGAAGCCAATAAAGTAGACCAGAATTCACCTATTTTAAATTACGCATCAGCAGAAAAGAGTCCGATTTGACGGAAGGAGGGGCTATAAAAACGGAAGTACATCCCCTTGGAATATTTGAGAAAGTTCTGGAACAAACCACAACCGGAAGTAACAAATTCGAAATCATTTTATCATTTTGAAATAAACGAAAAGTTACGTAAGAAAAGAAACTTTACAGGGAAGTTTAAAAAAGGCGAGAATTAAAATAAATTTTTAGAATGCAAATTTTTATAATAAATCAATAAAGATTAATAAAATACATGATAAATTAAACTGAATAAAAAATATGGCAGTGGTTATGAGTAACCACAACAGGTGGAATATATGTTAACAGCAAATAAATAAGTAGAATGCTATGTTCATCTTTTAAAAAGTTAAACTTAAAAACTACACTATGTGTAAATTACTTAAACATAAAAAATATTTTAAAAGGTGTTAAATTCGTTTTAATCCTTAGTACTTTCAACTGTAACTACAGTCATTGACTTAGAATATAAAA
Organism: Maratus speculifer; assembly: GCA_964019185.1. Lineage (NCBI taxonomy): Eukaryota > Metazoa > Arthropoda > Arachnida > Araneae > Salticidae > Maratus > Maratus speculifer. Next base: position 100,645,198 of record OZ025289.1, on the reverse strand, counting down.
TAAAATACAAATACAAATATTAACATTATAATTTTCAAATGTCACGTAATTGGATCAGAAGCCAAAATATTCAAGTTAATTTCGAAGATGCGAAAATTATACGTCCCTTGAAGTATTACCGTAAATTAATCATACGAGAATGAATAGTAATTATTCATAAAAGAAATGTTGTTTGTAACAACGTTTTGTCCTACAACATACTAAGAATTCGGATCAATTTACGAGAACCGCGGTAACGGGTCATTTTGACCCGAGTCGTGTACAGAGATGCCAATTCGAACCAGAGATGCCAATTCGAACTCTTTATAAAATAAACTAAATATAAGCTGAGCAAAAATAATTTTAATAAATTACTTAAACAATTTTAAATGAAGTTTCGGTTAAGAATATTTTTTATAAAACTTGAATGAATTGTCCCCCTGTTCTAGTATTAAAGAAACATAAAACAAGTCCACGTGCCTCAATATCTACATTTTATTTTCTGGATCTAAAAAATTGACTTTCACTTTCACTCCAATTACGTGACATATAAAAATTAAGATGTTAATATTTTTTATTTTTTTATTTATTTTTTTATATTTTCGGTCGATGACTGTGTTCACAGTTGAAAGTACCAAGGATTTAAAGTAATTTAACCCCTTTTAAAATATTTTTTGTCATCTTTAAGTAATTTACACATAGTGTAGTTTTTAGGAATGTTTGCAACCATTAAACGCATAAGTGGTTGTGTAATACAATAAATATTTGTTACTTGGATTATTACATTGAATTTGTTTTCCTGCTCTTAAAGTTTTCACACAGACAAAAATACTGATTTTTGGTTATTTTGGCAATTAAATAGTCACATTTGAATTTAGTTGAAGTTTTTATTATTAGCTTTTTAGCCAGATGATACATATTATAAGAAAAAAAATTAATTTGTTTTGAAATTTATAAAAAAAATAATATTTATTGCTGTCCTTATAGTTTTTACACGCAATGTATCTCATATAATTAATTCATGATAAAAAATTATTTAAAAAATTAATAGAATTTTTAAACAGCTAAAAAATAAACTCATCTCATGTTAACTACTTACATGGAAGTCGCTTTAATTTTAACTCTATAACGCTATATTAGTGCTTTTTTACAGTTTATTATTGCAGATTTGACGGTATAATAACGAGCTACCAGTTACTGTATAGTAAAATCAACATTTTGTTACTGTACAGAAAACTTTTCACACAAGCATCTGTAATATACTAAATGACATATTTTATGAATTTTCACTCAAAATTTCCTTTCATCTACATAAAATATTTCCTTTTTTAGAGTTTTCAAACTAACATCCTGATTTTAAAAATACTTGCCATTCTTAAATCATGGTGTTAGATTTCTTTAAAACAGCTGCTTTTTACGGCATCTAGGTTATCAAAAATTAACGCAAAAACTAATTTTGTTGTGATTTTCTGCTATTAATTTAACATTAGTTTCACATAAAAGCCTATTACTAAGCCTTAATGCTAATATGTAATTTTAAATAAATATATGCAACTTCAAAAAAAATTTTCGTTTCTTCACACTTGCCAAATTTTTCACTGAAGAAAATAGTACAAGGAATTTAAATTAATATTATTCATATGCAAATCTTTTTTAAAATATAAAAAATACTATCAACCGAGTTAACGGTTGCATAGCTTCGAATTAAAATAGTTTTTTGATTTTCTAATCCTCGATTCTTAAGTGGAAGCATTTGATTATTTATTTTAATGCTAATTAATAAGAATGGTGCTGCGAACTGATATCATATGTTTTAATTACTGAATTTATTTTTTTTTCTTTCGAAAATTTCGGAAATGGATTTTGGGTAATGAGACTTATTTTTAATGTGAGAATACTCTGATATACATATTTACACTTGTTGAGTAAAGCTAATTAAAAGGATCTTAAATGATCGTATCTATGATACGAAAACAAAATTTGCCGAGTAAATAAAGATAGTTATTTAGTTTTAGATGTTACAGCTGTTGCTTTAAAGGAGACAGTACAACGTATTTTACTTTGAAATATTAAAATTAAAATGACAGTGATATTTAATCGAAGTAATTTTATCTACTGCTTTCGCATTGCATAATTAATAAGATCTGTCATTTTTTTTAATATATTAAAGAACAATTTTATTTCTCATTTAGAAAAGATTTAAAGTATTCGTTTTATTAAAGGGGCCATACTACTGTTAATAAAAAATGGATTAAAAAAAAAAAAAAAAAAAACCGTGTATGTGACCGAACAGCATTTTCTGATCATAAAAAGAACAAAGTTTAAATATGACAGTACGTACTCTAGTTACGATTAAAATTAGTCGGTGCTCTTAATCTAAGCAGTGATTAAAGAGACATTTTAAAGTGAATTATCATAAAATGTCGAAAACGGGATTTATTTAAATTGCGCAAAAGATTTCTCTAAAATTGCTTTTATTTTTTAGATGCAATCTTTACGGATTTATAGACTGTATCTGTATATTAAAAATTAAACTAAATTTATACATATTTTAGCAAAAACATGATTTTTAAAATACATTTGAAATCATAACACATTTTTGACTTTATCTATTAATATATATTTTTTTTATTTTTAGAATTATAAACAGAATAAAATTCAGTATTTATCTCCATTATTGTTTTTTAAAAAAGGATTTTAAACGCGAACTTAAATCATAAAGAAAATATTATTTTAAATTTGAATTGTATTTTGCAATTTAATCTTAATTAAATTAATATTTAAATAATATTTCTCTTGTCTTTATAATTAGAATAAATTTATTAGGCAATTTTAACATTTTTATTGTGTGTTTATAAAACAATAAACATCGTTCCGACTTATACCACGAGATAAATGTATTTTTCATATAGATTGTGGCATTGTAATAAAATTGCTTTAAACTATATTTGTAATCCTCGGATCTTTACGAAATGTCGTTAGAATGTACTAGGTATAATTAAGTACAATTTAAGCAAAGATTTAGAAAATAGTTATTTTCATCATTTTTTTGCCAGATGAAGAGTAACGAGTCATTTTAAGGGTGAAAATCGTTTATATATATATATATATATATATATATATATAAACGATTTTCACCCTTAAAATGACTCGATATATATATATATATCGACATTCTTTTGAAATTTTTAAAGCTTTAAGTGGTCATCATTGTATAACAATGAGTGGATGAATCTGATCAATGGTTTTCGTATACATATATATATAATACATATGTCATACCATTGGTAAAAACGAAACATATTTGTCAAATTTTTAAGAATTATGGCCGAATTTTCTGAGTTAAATTTGGTGTATAACAATTAATTAATTCCTATAGTAAAAAAACATACATAGCATCTTGATAAATATAACGTACCACAAATCTCAATATACAAATAATCATAATCATTTTTAATGATAGATGCTACGAAACAAAAATTAAATATAAACGATTTATCATCTATTGATACAAATAGAAATAGAGAAATATGTCGAAGGAAAATTAAAAGAAAAGCAAACTATATGTACATTTTATTCATCTGATTTCAAGAATATTATCCCATGTGTGGAATCAAACAGTTAAAACCTTAAAAATCTTAATGATAATGTGTCTTTGTAAATAAATAAATATAACTTTAAAATATTATTTCGTTTTCCCACTTTCATGAAACTCTTTAATTTGAAAAAAGCTAAAAGGAATGAATCTAAATTAACATCATTTATATGCACAAAGTTTTCGAAATTCTAAAACATTATCAATTGAGCTAACGGTTGCTTAGTTTCAAATTAAATCGTTTTTTGACTTTCTAATCCACGACACTAAAGAGGTAGTATTTGATCATTTCTTTTAGCCTTAATTAATAAGCAGAGTGTTTTGAACTGATATCATATGCTTTGATTACTGAGTTTAGCTTTTTTTTTGTTTTTTCGGAATTTCCGGAAAATGGCTTTCGAGTAATGAGAGTTCTTTTCATTTTTGATATGAGAATACATGTTTACACTCTTTGAGTAGGGCTAATTAAGAGTATTTTAAATAATTGGGTCTAGGATACTGAAAGCAAAGATGTGTACTTAAATTAGGACATTTAGTTGTTTCTAGTTAATACAGCTGTTGCTTCAATCTATTCCGGGGCAAGTAATTGTGATTGTGAAATGTTGAATTTAATTTAGAATTTTGGAAAAAATAATTTTATGAGAATGTAGTTTAAAAGCATTTTTTGCCTCAAAGTTATAAAAATTAAATTTCATTAATTAATTGGGATAAAATTTATCCCTCCGACTTTCAGTGGATTAAACAGAAATTATAGAGCCGGCTGAAAAAGTGATATAAAATGAAGTAAAAAAAAGAGTGAGAGATCACATTAATCAGCAGTTTGTCATAGGAAAGTCCGAAAATAGATATCCGATTGGGAATTAAATCTTCTGTTAATTTATGAAGTTTTTTTTAGGTGTCGTTTTCGTAGAGAAATTGCAACTAACATTCAAATTGTTAATACACACATCTAATTTTGGCATTATACTTGAATCACTGTTAAAACTACTGGTGACACATTGCACCTTTTAGGGGCGAAGGCTTGTCTCACTGCTGACACCACTACGGGAGCCAGACTGGTACCCTTAATTAGGGTAAAAAGATGGCACCCCTAATCTACAGTGCCAAACAATAAAAAGAAATTATAAAATGACTTTTGGCCCGTGAAGGATTCTAACCCACATCGTCTGGTTGCAATTTCAACGCTCTAATCGTTCGGCCATTGAGCTCACTTTTAAAGTCGCCCTGAAACATTCAAATGTCCTGAAATTCAAAGGTTGCTTTGTATAAAAAGCTCGCGAAAAGTTAGCCAGCCGAAGTTCTAAACGAAATTGGGATAGCGCATGCGCGGGGATAGTCTTCATAGGGAGAAATTGCTGCTTTGATCCACCAGTGATGGCGAGTTGAAGGGGAAGGACACACATCACAGAGCATGCACAAATGAATAAGGGGTGAAAATCTTCAAACGGCATGCAGTGCGCGGCACTCTAATTAGCGTGAATCACCCAGTGAGGGATCAAACGGTACCCCAAACACATTTTCAAGCCCGCTGTTGTCAAATGGTAACAACTTTTCACCCGTGGGTGCCAAATGCAACTGGTTTGTCACCTTATTTTTAACAGTAAGTCTTTAGGAAAATATACCCTAAAGTTTGTTAAAGAATGTTATTCAATTAAGAGATTTATGAATTATAAAAGTTTAATGCATACATAATCTCAAATTTATATTTAATGGCTGTAAAACAAAGTAAAATGTAAGTAATATTTTCAGTATGATTCATAACTTATATGTTAGAATGAGGTATTATTACATGCTTCAAGAAATTGATTTCTGGTAAAATGTTTGTATTTTTTAAAAATAATTATTTTATAAATAAATAAATATAACTTTAAAATATTATTTCGTTTTCCCACTTTCATGAAACTCTTTAATTTGAAAAAAGCTAAAAGGAATGAATCTAAATTAACATCATTTATATGCACAAAGTTTTCGAAATTCTAAAACATTATCAATTGAGCTAACGGTTGCTTAGTTTCAAATTAAATCGTTTTTTGACTTTCTAATCCACGACACTAAAGAGGTAGTATTTGATCATTTCTTTTAGCCTTAATTAATAAGCAGAGTGTTTTGAACTGATATCATATGCTTTGATTACTGAGTTTAGCTTTTTTTTTGTTTTTTCGGAATTTCCGGAAAATGGCTTTCGAGTAATGAGAGTTCTTTTCATTTTTGATATGAGAATACATGTTTACACTCTTTGAGTAGGGCTAATTAAGAGTATTTTAAATAATTGGGTCTAGGATACTGAAAGCAAAGATGTGTACTTAAATTAGGACATTTAGTTGTTTCTAGTTAATACAGCTGTTGCTTCAATCTATTCCGGGGCAAGTAATTGTGATTGTGAAATGTTGAATTTAATTTAGAATTTTGGAAAAAATAATTTTATGAGAATGTAGTTTAAAAGCATTTTTTGCCTCAAAGTTATAAAAATTAAATTTCATTAATTAATTGGGATAAAATTTATCCCTCCGACTTTCAGTGGATTAAACAGAAATTATAGAGCCGGCTGAAAAAGTGATATAAAATGAAGTAAAAAAAAGAGTGAGAGATCACATTAATCAGCAGTTTGTCATAGGAAAGTCCGAAAATAGATATCCGATTGGGAATTAAATCTTCTGTTAATTTATGAAGTTTTTTTTAGGTGTCGTTTTCGTAGAGAAATTGCAACTAACATTCAAATTGTTAATACACACATCTAATTTTGGCATTATACTTGAATCACTGTTAAAACTACTGGTGACACATTGCACCTTTTAGGGGCGAAGGCTTGTCTCACTGCTGACACCACTACGGGAGCCAGACTGGTACCCTTAATTAGGGTAAAAAGATGGCACCCCTAATCTACAGTGCCAAACAATAAAAAGAAATTATAAAATGACTTTTGGCCCGTGAAGGATTCTAACCCACATCGTCTGGTTGCAATTTCAACGCTCTAATCGTTCGGCCATTGAGCTCACTTTTAAAGTCGCCCTGAAACATTCAAATGTCCTGAAATTCAAAGGTTGCTTTGTATAAAAAGCTCGCGAAAAGTTAGCCAGCCGAAGTTCTAAACGAAATTGGGATAGCGCATGCGCGGGGATAGTCTTCATAGGGAGAAATTGCTGCTTTGATCCACCAGTGATGGCGAGTTGAAGGGGAAGGACATACATCACAGAGCATGCACAAATGAATAAGGGGTGAAAATCTTCAAACGGCATGCAGTGCGCGGCACTCTAATTAGCGTGAATCACCCAGTGAGGGATCAAACGGTACCCCAAACACATTTTCAAGCCCGCTGTTGTCAAATGGTAACAACTTTTCACCCGTGGGTGCCAAATGCAACTGGTTTGTCACCTTATTTTTAACAGTAAGTCTTCAGGAAAATATACCCTAAAGTTTGTTAAAGAATGTTATTCAATTAAGAGATTTATGAATTATAAAAGTTTAATGCATACATAATCTCAAATTTATATTTAATGGCTGTAAAACAAAGTAAAATGTAAGTAATATTTTCAGTATGATTCATAACTTATATGTTAGAATGAGGTATTATTACATGCTTCAAGAAATTGATTTCTGGTAAAATGTTTGTATTTTTTAAAAATAATTATTTTACATTTTATGTATATTTTATTAACGTTCTAAAAAAGTGCATTTTAATAATAAAAAACAATAAAAAAAAGTTCTTAATTTTTTTAAGTTTCTAAATTAAGTTTCTAAGTAAATTTTAAATTTTTTAAAAGTTTCTAATATGCGAATCCGAAATTACTGCTCATTGTGTTAATTATTGTATGTCATAGTTATACACAAAAAATACACACATTGTTGTTTGTTTTCTAACTAATAAAAGCGAATTTAATATAAAAAGATCAAAATTTTAATTTTGCATTAAATCTAATCTACTTCACTAAATGACTCCTATGATATCCTACGAAAAAAATTTTCAACAAATACAAAAATGATGTCAGAATTGGGTATTCGTACTAAACATTTTAAAGCTCCTTAAAATTCTCTCTTAACTCGCTATCCTTAGCCTTGGACCTAATTTAAAGAATATATGGAAAATAAACATAATTATCAAAATAATATTTTTTTTTCTGGGAGAAAAAGAATATATAATTTTATAAATTAAGATACATGGAATTTCTTTTTGCCTTTGCCGGCTACACAATTATTTTCTTCAGATATTTTTTGACTTAGCAACAGTCTATTTATTCATGGATGTATTAGTATTTGCATTAAATGTACCTGTATATATTTATGTCTTTGTGTATATATATTAACCTTTACTCAGGGGATCGCTCAGTGTCTACCTGAGAATACATGTAAGCCCGGACAGATTCTGTCACAGCCCCTCCATAAAGGTTAACTCAGAAAGTAATTGAATTTCTTTATCAATATTTTCTTTAATATTGATGTTAACTGGCCAAAGTTTTTTCCTATCAGTGTACTTTTTTGGTAAATTTTGTAAGTTGTTTAAAATAAGCGTTCTACACACAGTTAAGTTTTATTTAACAAGCAGATAATTTTCTGTGTTACATTTCCTTTATAGTCCGAGTGCTACGCGACAAAAATAAGGTGAAAACTGCAAATCGTGTTACGAATATACCGCTTGGTGAGTATAATGGAGATTCCATTATATATAGTTTTTGGTCAAAATTTATTTTTTTTATAAAATTGCATTTCAGTTAATCTTTATAATTTAGGAAGTAGGTATTCATTGCGCCCTTTTCCCACAGTTTAATATTCTATTAAGTATGGAAAAGCTTTCATTAATTCTTTTCTCTTACATGAATTTTTCTGATGTAATGACTAACTGAAATAAAATAAAAAAACAATTCTTTTCAATCTGTGCTTCTCCTAGTTCCGTTGAAAGCTATCTTTGCGATTTCAATAACTAAAATAAAATCTAATCTTTGTTCAGTTGCTAACGAGTTCCTTTCTCTTCATAAACATTTTGTCCTGCAAATTATTTCGTGGGTGCGTCTCATTGATTTAGGGCATAATATGTGAATGTAAGCAGATGTTTTGCATCGTCCGTTGAGAGCTGATGAAGTTATCACGAATTTACTCTATTAACCCTTTTGTGCCTGCTCCCACAATTTACAGACTAGCAATTGGCTGTGTACTTAACAACGCGTTCTGTCTCTCTCTGCATAATTATCGCCAAGGTCGGCAATTATACAAAGGGTTTTGGCGAAAACCGCAAGCCAAATCACTAATCAACATCTGTACTAATTGTAATTTGAGTTGGATTTTGTCTGTCGTCAAAAAAGGACGTATTTCCATTATGTAGCACTGTAAACTGTGTTTCCAAGGGGTCACTCCCTGAGGATTGTAGCTTTGCTCATTACTGCATCTCTTAATGAAAAAACTAAGAAGAGTTTTTGCTGGTGTCCCTTATTGCTTCGGTAAACCTGTATTACTTCCTCATGTTTATCAGAATCCTGCCTTCTAAAAAGGAGCTCATACTAGCGGCCACTATACGCCACCCAAAATCGTCTTTACAGTGAGTATGTACTTTATGATAATACAATGCATATTAGAAGGGGAGGCATCTCGTAAAGTCGTCTGAATACAAGATGGCGGCTGTTAGTCAAAGTGGTGTCATTTTCTAAATATGCTTAATATAAATGTGCATTTCATAGAGATTTCGATGTTTTTAAAGTAAAGTTTTTGTTTTTAGCACTATTCAACATTATTTAAAGGAGAGTATGAATTCGGTTTATCTGTCTGTTTGTCTGTCTGCCTGTTCTTCCATTTTCTAGCTCGCTTATATGTTCTCAGATTGCCATGTATATTTTATATATTATATGAAGTTTATAATAACATGTTCGTAGTAAGTGTATAAAAGTGTATAGCTTTTATAGTTTATTTACAGGGCGCTAAAAAAATACATTACAATATTGTGTATGTAGTCAAATCGTTTGCAATGTTTCTTAATGATGTTATACTCTTTAAAACACATTAAAATTTATATACATCAATGTTAATACTATAATGAGCTACCAATTACTTATTATATAATAAGGTGTCAAAGTATTTATCGCTTATTTACTGTGACACACCAAAACAAGAAAATATACTCTTGTAATTTGCATATAAATCTTATAACAATCACCATATAATTCAAGTGTTAGGTGGGATAAAACCTTTGTAATAAGGATATCACGAATAGTCAGTATATATCTTATATTAATAAAATGGATGTAAGCAAATGCACTGCCGTACAGCAAATTTGCATTCGTCGTCCCATGACAATGGGTCAAAGGTTTCGGCGTTCTTGTGGGCGTCGTCATCCTGGGGCTCGTGATGGTTCAATGGGTGCAAATCCCAGGTGTCCGACTCGCCTCTGAGGTTACTCAGTGGGCAGGGGAGCTGTCGTATTCGGCCGCTTTCATCAGACTTGGGAACTTGGCCAGTCTCTGGACTGGCCACGACTGTAGGCGTCGGAAGGTGAGGTGTGCGGATGGGGACCCGGAGTAGTAGCCGCCTAGCGGTTTGCGAATCCCGACCCCAGCCGATGTCCCTTACTAGATGAGCCATATGGACCTGACAGGGCCTAGGGACGGTATGGTGGATCTCCATCATTATTATATAATAAGGTGTACATAGTATTTATCGCTTGTTTACAGTGAGACACCAAAACAAGAAAATATAAGTTTGTAATTTGCATATAAATCTTATAACGATCTCCATATAGTTCAAGTGTTATTAATGAAAATGCTAGATAAGATAAAACCTTTGTAATAAGGATATCCCGAATAGTCATAGTCAGTATCAATCTTATATTAATAAAATGCATGTAAGAAAGAGAAGTATCGTATAAATTTATAGGAATTCAAAATGGCGACTATTATTTAAAATCTTTTGCAGTTTTATTCCTCTGCATATTACAAGGCTATTTATTATGTAAATTTCCACATTTTATAACTCAAAAATAATCTTTCTAATACTAGAAATATACCTGAAATGAAAATAGGACATTTATTAAAGTATTTTTGTCATTTACAGTAGAAAATTTAAAAGAATGAATATATAATAAAAATACTCTTTTATTAATAGATTACTTGAACAGTACATTTAAAAATGAATGTTACGTATAAAGCTGTAGAATATACAATCTTCACTCGGTGTCATCATATTTCTCACATTCGTGTTTGCAATTGCACAATAATGCAAGAAAGTTCAACCTTTCTACAACCACATATATCTTTACAGATTTTACACATACACTTTATTAAATCTTCGCAAGAGTCTAAAATCACTGGCAATTCCGACTATCTATTTTTCTATGATAAGTTATCCAAGCACCATTCCCATTTGTTTGGAGAGATTGCATGTATTTCACGATGATCTACTTTTCCTCAAATGTCTCCAGCTTTGAAAGCACTGCGTAAAATATATTTTTGAAGTACACCCTTGGTTGGTGGAAAATTGTGAGAAACAATTCTTGTCTTGCATTATTGACGCTTATGATATTGCTTGTTGAACAGCACAACAATATTACGAACTTCTCTAAAATATTTAAAATACTTTCGAGAATTGAACTTTGTGGTTTTGATAGGAATGAAAAGGCAGCAGTAGCTTCTTTAAAGAGTATCAGCATTTTCCCATTTGACTTTTTAGTTTTTCCTGTGAAACCCATATTGCTGTCGTATCCTGTGAATGTATTAAATCCTACTAAAGTCGTTGCCTTTTATCTTCCAATCGCTGCTGCTATGGTATGAACAAGAATAAATCTGTGTTTCTTCCCTGTTCCAAATGCAATCTGAACAGTTTCTAAGCATGTGTTTAAAAGGATAAAAAAAAATATGGAATCACCAAAACTAATACATCAGTGTCTACAGAGCGTACAACATTATTTTTCAGTCCTTTTTCAACCATGTCTTTGAGATGCAGTATTATTCTTCAATCTTGCTTCTTCGTGACCATGGCAAGTCGTTGCAATAAAGGAACTTACGGCAGTAAGTCTGCCTTTAACTTCTTCTCCTGGAGTGGTTATAACTTTTGTGTTTTTGTATAGTGCTAGTGTTCCAAGGAGATTAAAAAGCTCTTCTTTGTTATTTTAATTTCTTAGGAAATCGTGCCAATTTATAGATAATCTAACATGTGGTTGCACTTGTCATCTCGCCCCTTGAACCCCTCTTCTGTCTAGTTTCTCCTTTAAAGCTTAAATAATATATCTATCTCAAATCATATCTATTCTTTGACATTTAAAACTCTCAATGTCTTTACGTAAGTAAGGATAAAACGTTTTAATGTAGTAATCTTTAAACGTCTTTAAAGTCTGTTGAGGCTTTAAAATGTTAGTAAAAAATGGCCCATCATATATTAAAGCATCACATGTTATAAGCTGCATTCTAACCAAAGAAAATAATCATATGACATTTTGCAATTCTTTCCTACCTGGTAAAGTTTAAAAAACATACTATAATTTAAAAGCACATAGACAACACTGTGTTATAGACAGAATTGCAACCGTATTCTTTTTTAGATCTTGTAAATGAACTATAAATTCTACGCTCACCATATTGTACAGTAAGTATCTTGTACTACACTTCACTGATGTACGTTAATTTCAATAAGTTTCAAATAATTTAACATCATTAAAACACACTAAAAAGAATTTTCGCAAATGGACAATAATGTAAGGGGATTATTTTGAGTTCGCCTGTAAACGAACTATAAATGCTAGACACTTAATTTTCGATGTTAAACATTTTGCAGTATACCACGTCTTTAAATAACACATAGAAATAACACATACATAAATTACACGGATATCTGAGTAAATTTAAGCTAAAAAGAGCAAAGTCAGACAATTCTTAAATACTTTGAGAGCCCTGTAAATGGACTCTAAAAGCTATACACTTTACTTTTTACTCCGAACATGTTATTTTAAACTTAATAAAATATATAAAATATGCATGGCAATCTGAGTACATTTAAGCGAGCTAGAGCATGGAAGGACAGGCGGATATACAGACAAACAGACAGATAAACCGAATTCACACACTCTTTTAAATAACGTTGAATAGTGTTAAAAACGAAAACTTGACTTTAAAAATATCGAAATCGTCATGAAATGCACATTTATATTAAGCATATTCAGAAAATGACGCCATTTTGAATAACAGCCGCCATCTTGAATTCCGACGACTTTGCGAGATGCCTCCCCCTCCAATATGCCAAGTTGACTGATTAATTTATTATATACAAGCCTCCCACTCGGTTAGTTTTTTGCACACCACTTTTATTTAAAGGAAATTCTTATTTATAATCTCCATAGAAATATTCCAGGAAGAGTTTTCTTTCTAATTGTTGTTGAAACCTATCACGAATTTCTTTCTGAAAATTTACTGGTTTTCAGAAAGTGGATCAGTAGGAGACCTATATATTACATTTATAATCTTCTTAAAATCTTGTGGTATATAAAAATATTAGTTTTGTTATTCTAATACATTATACCTTAAATTTTTGGTCTGATAAATATACTGAAAACGAAAGTAGAAAGCAATAAAAATAATAATTTTTAATAAAATTAATAGAAAAAATACCTTTATAGAAACTATTACATTTCATATAACATTTGATAAATCATGTTTGTAATTTGCTAAATAACAATAAAAACAAACCAAAGTTATTCATGCCATTTATTATGCACGCGTTTATTGTTTTTATTGTTAGTATTTTGTGCGCCCATTTATATAAATTTCTTTTCTCATTTTTCCTGAAATACTTTTAAAAATTACTAAGGTTTTTGTTTCATTTATTTCCTAAGCTGGATACACTGTATGCAGAAGGGGTATAATTAATATACTTTTAAATTATTTTTATAAAATTCTCGAAATTCTGTTATGAATAAAAAATATTATACTTTCAAAATTTTGTTTTCTGTTTTTTTCATTTATGTTCCTGTTTTCTGGTTATTTGTGACGCCTTATAATTTCTTAAAAGACGTTTTACACTTTAGTAATATTATTCAGTATTTGTATCAAATGGGAATAAGTACATTTTTATATAAGAAAACACTAAAAGTTCTTCATAAAATGCAAAGTTCTAGAACTAGGTTAATTTTATAGTAGGCGACTGAAATTTTTACTAAAGTATTTGTGAGAGCATGAAAAAAATTTTTCAAGACATAACTTAAAGGAACTCTGGATTATATACAATTTTTAATTTATTATCTCTTTAAAAATGGAACTATTTTGACATAAATAGATTTTCATGTTATGAAGAACAACAATTGGAACATGTAAAATTAATGCTTTAGGAATTAGCTCTGAAGTAAACATAACAAGGAGGAATTCTGTATATCTTAGAAAAAACAGCAGACAGTTAGAAAATTGGCAAAAATGGTTTATCATATACTTATTTTAAATTATTCTTGTGAAAGTCTCGAAAGAGAATCCGGTATAAATAAAAGATAATTTTCTTCCTACAGTTCTCATTTGTGTTTTTCTACTATTTCTTACTATTGAGAAAAGCTATCTTGAAAGAATTCAGTTCTTGTTGAAATTTTTTTTTATTTTACACACTACATTTTTAATGCAATATTTTTGCAGCATTAAATTTTTTCTGTGTTACTCGTTCACGAATGTCCACATGAGTTATTTTCAGAGTTTTTATTTCATTCTTTTTAGGATACGTTTATTCTTTTATCGTACTATGGAAACTATAAGTAAATGTATCATTAATTTGAAAAATAGTATAATACTGTATTCTAATACGTAAATTTTAAAATATTTAACGCAGATGTATTTAATATTTGCAGAAATTGCATCTTTCTGAGTACTGTTATCAAACGATGTGTAACAAACGGTATTTATTTGTAGATGTGTGTTGCATTATTTAAAAGAATCAGAAATTTCTTTTTAAAATAACATCTAAGTTGTTTATTTCCTTTTAAATGAAATAATTTAGATCTCTGCCCTATGCAGCTTTTACTACATCGCTTATGTTCCAAAAATGATCCTATGTTTAGAAAGCTTCACGAAAATTTCAGCTAAAGGTGTTAGTTTTCTTCCTAATATAGTATTAGTGGTACACTGCTTTCGCAAATAAAAGCTGCTTACCTTAAACCTTCCATAAAAATGTTTTTACCCTACATCAGTTGCACGATGCGCAATCCTGCATCAGGTGCTTATGTATTATCTGTGTCATGCAGATTTACAGCGTCATCAATCACAATAATTCTAAATTACACTTATTACAATAACTTTTATTTGTAAAAAAATGAAAAAATACACTGTAAAATCATGATGTAAGTCTAAAAACAAGTTTTTGCAAAAGTTTCAGAAATCTCTACGTTTATCAAAATTCTATCTGTATTCTGTGTGAAGTAAAAGATGTAAATCTACCAAATTATATTCATAAATTTATAGGCTTATTAAAATTTTATCAATAACTCGGAATACTTATTTACATACCGAGATACGTAATTCTTTTTTATTGAAGTTACATAGAAAGCTCTAGACCTTTCAGTTTCCTAAAAAGTTCTTAGTAATCTTATAGGTTGTTATTTTTCTTTTTATAGTGCAAACGTGAATCTGTCACATGAATTTCTTTTCTTGCAGTTGTATAAAAAGTTCTAGGCATTCTCCAGTTTCCTAGAAAATGTTAAATAACCTTACATTTTTTTATGTCGCACATAATTGGTAAGATATAGTTGCCATATTAAAAATTCAATGACAGATATTAGTTAGTTCGGCCTAATATAGTTATGTAATGTGTCTATAATAAATATCTATAATCTGAATTCTTTTCTTTACGCAAAATCTACTGCTTTAAATAAACTACCGCCTTCAATAAAATAAATATAATGTATCGCTAAAAGTCAGCAACATGTTATTTTTTATTTAATAAATATTACAAATAAAAATCCATCCTAATTATTATTTTGCATTATTTCATTTATCTATAGTATTATTTATTTATTTAACAATGTTATGAATTTATAAATATACATTAAATTACTGTTTTTAATTCAATTGGTGAATATTTTAAACTAATTATCTTCTATTGAGAAACACCGAAAATACTGGCGATAAATATAAATCAATAAATATAAAAACTTTGTTAAATCACCATAAAAAGAAAAATTATACAGTACTGTATAATTTTTCTTTTTATGGTGATTTAACAAAGTTTTTATATTTATTAATTATCTTCTAAGCTCAAATAATATGCAAGTATTATTAACAGTTCTTAAAAATCCCATATCAATGACATTTAAGGAATTTCCTTTTCAAATTAATTTAAACTGAGTCTTAACTCTTTCTCTTTCTAAAGAGTAATATTCTACAATAGTTGCAGTTATGATTTTTTTTTTTTTTTTTTTTTTTTTTTTTTTTTTTTTTTTTTTGCAAAATAGAAAGGAAAAATTAAAAGATATAAGAGATTGTTAAAACTTTTTTAAAAACTTTTTTAATAAGTAATATGATTAAATAAAATATTTTATTTTATTTAAACTTTAAAAAACTATTTTGTTATTACTATATATCTATATTAATAGTAAAAGAATGTAAGATTTTTTCATACGGCATTACTTTTATTATTTTTTCTTTAATTTTTTTCAAAAACAATCAAATAATTATTTTAACTTTTTATTTAAATGCTTTTAGAAAATGTATAAGCTTTTGCTAATTCATTTATAATTTTAAGTATGCATCAACAAGAGATATGATTAATATGTCGAACTCTCGGTAAAATAACACAAAACTAGTTATGAGTGAGTCTGGAAAAATCAACTATTGATTAACATCGAAATCATATAAAATAGGTCTATTACAATAAAAGTTGATTATCAAACTATAGAATCGGATGCTCTAGAATCGATACTTTGATACTTACACAAATAAATTTACGTATATAAATATCTAAACCTAACTATCAATTGGAAAGAAATTTGATTATGAATCGCGATAAAGACAATATGTTTATACTGTTAATAATTACGCTAATTTCATAGCAATATATGAATTACAGAACAATAGATGAATGTATTGGCTATAAACTGTCCAACTATATATCACATGATAATGATGAAAAATATTTAACATTGTGGAGGAGACTAAGCTCTTAATGGTCAAGTGGGTTAATCGAGGACATAAAACGCTTGGAGACATGAAATATAACTTTGTTCAATATTTTAAAATATGGTATTATAGTAACATTAAACAGTTAGGGGCTGAAAACTAACTATGAAGACTGCATATGCATTTGAATGATCTTAAAATCAGAATCAATGTAAAAAAAATAAACATAGTTGGAATTTTTCTCTACCAAAATATGAAATCGGAAGTAAAGTGTGGCAAAAAAGCAAAGTAAGCAAAAATAGGGAGTGGAGTGAGGAGGTGCAGAGACAGAAATGAAAGAGGATACTAAGGCAAAGTTTTCTCCTAACTTCAAATATTCCCCTTCAAGAGCAATTATCTCTCATTCTTCTGCAACCATTTGTGGTTATTAACAAATGAACGGACAGCTTCAACGCTAGAGCGAGGGACATGTGGATTTTAAGAAAAGACTTTCGTACTACAAAAGGATACTTTAAATGCTTCAAAATCTGTAAAAAATTAAATGCATTTGGTAACCACATAAAAAAAATTGACGATTGAAGGTAGTTGAATGATACGTCTATTTTGACTATAGAGCCTGTGCAATGATATGTTACACGAGGCGTTTTTCAGAAACGAAAATGGTGCACCGGAGAGCAACAAAAACATTAATCAGGTCGGGTTCCAAACCGAGAACATAAACGCTTGGCACAATCAAATATACATTTGGTCAAAGTTGTAAAATGGGTGTATTATGATAAGATTGGAGATGACTGAAACATTTTAAATATTTCTTTGAATGACTGTGCAGTATTGTTTGGAGAGCAAGGGAAAAGGCAGAAGTGCTGAACTTGAAAAATAAAACTTAATAAACTAAATTAAACTAACTAGGTTTATGAGCTAAAAATAAAGCAATAAAATCTATGAAGAAATAAACTCTCATACGATATTTGACAGAAATTCTGCTACTAAAATAGTAAGACCGAAAAAGTAAATATTATATTAAGCTATGAAATTAGCACAGAAACATCGATCTATTAACGCGATACCACATGTATTGAAGCATCGATCAAAATGATGACTGGAATTATAATAAACATTAAAGATAGTACCCGCATCGAAGTATCGACCAAAATCACTCTGTTCATTTTCTACACTGCTTCTTTTATGTATAATATTTTTGCAGTAGTAATTTTTTGCAAATTATATTTTCGAAGTTTGAAAAGCAAAAGATTTTCTAAGTTTTGTTTTGATTTTTTGACATACGCTATTCTCTAAAATGTGTTCCAAAAGCTATAAATAAAAATAAAAGTTCAGAAAAATTACATAACCATGTTAAAGCTCTTAACTTCATGTTAATGCTCCTAACTTCATAAATGATGTAATTAAGAAGATGGATTAGGAGGAATAAAGGAAGGTGCAGATTTCAAACAACAGTCAAACAGGATTGAAAATATCCAAGTTTTTCCGAATTCCTGAAAACTGGTCCTTTTGATCGATGTGCAAATCTGTATATATCGAAATGGACCCGGGAACGTCAGGTTCCCAAACGTCTCGATTTAATCTGTAGTATAAGCAAAAACCGAGATGTTGAATTAAACTCTGGTGTGAATGTTATAAGTGATAGAACTAAAATTTTTCACACTCTCTGTAATAAATTCAGAAAGTATCGTACTACATTTTTGGGGACCACCATAAGCACCAAGGAAAAATTAACATTTTGTTGTAGCGATCAAAGAAAGCTCTCATTTTATTACTGATGGTGATTTTTCAAATTTTAAGAATCGAAGCTTTATCCAACGCGTAAGGTTCGGGTTGTTTAGTATGAATGGATGTAAGAAGCCAACCCGGATCAAACTATGCCACATGTCGTTGACAACTGTGTACTTCCCACAGTTTTCTGTATAAAAAGCACAACAAAGCCATTCATGCTAGAATGGCGGCTGGTAATAGGCGGAAAATTGTGAGTGATGAATATGGGGTAGATAGAGAGAATCTTCGTCCAAAACAAGTGTTCCAAAATAACAATGACATGATAATATTTGATGCTATAGCCCCTTCGAAAATTGCACTCAAGCGTTTGAAGAATCCAGGAAAATTAAAAGGAAAAGGTACAACAATTGAGGCAGAGATTACAAGTGGTGGTCACAATTATAAGGAAAAGCCTTATCATAAAAGCCTTATCATTATCTACTATATTCATTATAAAAGCATTATAAAAAACATATCTTGGTTATATTTGGCGGGAAACTTATACAAATTTAATGGCTGGAAAACAATGAAAAATGAAGATTATTTTTGTATGTGTTTATGGAAATATGTGGTAAATTCATATATATAAAATGTATTATAAATTTATACAACCATCTGATATGGGCAAAATTATAAGAACTATTGTATTTGTGTGTTCTAAAAAGTAAAATGTGCATGGTTTTTGCTCTGCACACGGAACTTCCGGACGATATAAATGCGTAGTAAGCGTTTGGAATCGTATTATTCCGTTTCCTTAATCATGCCGCAAGGTGCAAACCTTTTGGAATTTCAGAAAGGAAAAATGGATGCATTTCAAAATTCAGGACTTTCTGTATGCTAAATTGCTATAAAGTTTAATAGATCAAGAATGGTTATTTTCAATTATCTTTAAAATACCGCTAAATATAGACAGCAAAGATATGCAAGAAGGCCATCTTCTGTTTCTGTAGGGGGGAAAGAATAACAATAAGACGAACTTGCTCCAAAAAACGGAACAAAAACGTGAATTGAACTTAGGATGCAAGTGCTCAAACTGTTCGACGTGTTTTACAAAAAAAAAAAAAAAAAAAAAAAGAAAAAGATTCGCTATAGTAAACATGTGACAAGGACACCTCTTACAAAAGTTCATGAGAGACGGAGGATGGAGTTTGCCAAAAACTGCAATACTAAGGGAAAAAAGCAGAATTCTGTCTTTTCTGATGAGAAAAAGATTAATTTGGATAGACTAGATTGTTTTTGCAACATCTAGTATGATCTCCGTTAAGAAAAAACAATTTTCTCAAAGCATGCATTTGGTAGTGACTCATTAACGATCTCGGGAGGTATTACAACTGGTAGAACTACTCCAATAGTTTTTGTGCAGGGTAGGAGGAATTATGAGAGTTACATTTATGTATTGGGAGATAATCTTTTACCATAAGCACCTTTAATAGCGATTGGAGGCTGTTTTTCCCAGCAGGAAAATGCCTCGGTTCATGTTTCCCAAACTTCGAACTCGTGGTTTGATGCTAATTTTGTGAAACTACTTGATTGGCCGGCCAGAAGTCCTGATCTGAATCCAATGAAAAATCTGCTGGGTATTCTGGCACACAAAGTATGCAAAAACTGTATATAATCTCAAAACAAGCAAGAACTCATGTCTTCCAACGAAAAAGATCACTCAAAATTTTCCAGGAACGTTCTTAAGGAATTGTGAAACGCCATGACGTCAAGACTAATAAAAGTGATTGAGAAGAAAAATAAATTATTATAATTATCAATGTATATCAGGCAAAAACGTTCATTGTCCTTATAAGTTTGTCCAATAGTGCCATATTTTGTTAATTGTGACAAAACATCCACATTTTGCATTTTCCAATGTTTTGCATTTTACAGTGATTTCTAGCATATAAAAACATTTTGTGTATAAATTTCACTTTATTCAGCTCAGAAATAAATTTTTTCTGCGCAATTTTCAATTGTTCTTATAATTCTGACCACCACTTTATCTGTTGGCGGCAATAAGTTGTTTAGGCCATTGTCTTCGGGGCTTTTGGCTCCTGAAAGTCGGTGAATTATAAATTTCTAAAGAGAATTTGTGCAAGTTCTTTCCTGAAACTCATGCAGAAAATCATTGTTTAGATATTATTGCTTTTTCCAGCGATATCTCTGATGAGCACATACGCCGGGTTCCTCAGATTGCCATTAGACGTGGACCTGATGTCCTCCTCCTGTTGTTCCCATGTCTATTTGTTGTAATTTTATGTAATAAATACTATTTTAAGTGTTTTATGTGTGTAAATAAAGTTTTTACATATTTTTAAATAAAGTTTTATTAACAATTATAAAGTTTTAGCTCCTAATTAAGGAACGAGGTATTTGCATCGCAGAATATAAAGCCACATGGACGCACACTTTTTATAATCGCTTTTAAATGTTAATTGTCATTTATAATTTGTTTTCGAATCAACCGGTTTTACTTCTACCTTATGGGTATTTTGTGTTTAAAACCTTACATAAAATTATATTAATTTAATAGCTTTTTTCTCGATATTTTAATGTTTAAAAGACTCTTTTATTTAAAAAATACTACCCATATTACCTAGAATATAATGTTAATTGTTTTCTAAAATTTAAATTAACTTAAAACTATTGACGTGAAACATTCTTATTTCGTTAGATGGCATTAACCGTTCCACAATTCACTAGTCTTAGATCTACCCTTTTCATAAATGTAATCGTCCAGTTCAATTTCTGAAAGAGTATAAATTGCTTTTGATAGTCAAATTCATTGCTCTCGTTATTCATTTCCCTTCAAGTTATCATTATGATTTTAATACGCTTCAGTTCTGAGTTCGTTTCACTAAGATATGTAGTATGAGTTCTTTTATGATGTTTTAAATAAACGATTTTACTTATAACTTAAATTTAAGTTGTTTTGAAAAGTTCTCGGTGTAACGAAGTTTAATCTTGTTTTCAAGATTAAACTTAATTTTATTAAAACAAGATTAATAATATTTTAATGATTCACTTTGTCATTTTTAAACAAAGTTTCTCTGACTATTAATTAATTGAAAGCTGTTATGAAAATAATTTAAACAAAGTGCACATCATTTAAATGAAGTTTAAATAAAGAAAATGTCGCCATAAAATCTCGACTTTTTGATGCCTCAAAGTTCAACACACAATTTACCAATATTGTCCAAAGCGTTTTTATATAACTCTGCTTATAGTAGTACAAGTGCGTATTAGAACTGTATTGATACATACTAAGATAAGAACATCCAGCCCAAGTGATTTAAACGAACAATTACATAAAAATATGTGTTGCTACAGTTCTAATGTTCCGTTCGAGAATGGCCCAGAATTTTTTGAAAAAGAAAAGAAAACTAAACAGGAAAAACAAAACAAGGATCGAACTAGAAAAGAGTCTGTTGGCAGCAAGAGTGCTGTTGTTGAGGTCAATGTCGTTGGGTGGCCTCTTGGTTCTTGGCACCTGGTGAATGACAGATCCTTTAAGGGAATGGACAATCTTCCCTCAAACTCATGAAGAAAATCATTCTTTCAGAGGCTGTTGCCTTCTCCAGATATATGTGTGTTCAGCAGATATGCCGGGTTCATCAGGTTGTCATTGGACGCCGGATCTGATGCCCATTCACCCGATGTTCTTATGTCTATTTGTAGTGATTTTATGTAATAGGTTCTCTTTTAAGTCTTTTATCATATGTAAATAAAGTTTTACATATGTTTAAATAACGTTTTACTGACAATTATAAAGTTCCAGCTCGAAATTAACAAAAGGTGCTTGCACCACAGAATATAAAGCCATATACCTTTTTTAAAGACGCTTTTAAATATTAATTGTCCTAGCTACGCCCATTAACATTGAACCGTAAGTTTTGTTTATTTCCAATTGTTGATGACAATTTCGTGGTAAATACTCAGAAGAGTTAAGCAATGTATCAGAGATTACAACCTCCCGTTAGGGTTGCAAACGATCAAAAGGAGAGAAATGAAATTAATGAAATTATCACAAGCTACTGCTGTTAGATGTTTCAACGTGTCTCGCAGTATGATCACCGACAGTGCAAGACGTTCAGTTGTGTGTTCCTCGGCATACAGGTTCCTGCTTAAGTCCACTTTAAAGGTCCTTATATGATCTGGAGCAAGATTTTTTCAGTTTCAGACCTTCGATTCCCATTTCGGTGTCTGGTAATTTAATTAACAGCATGATATGTCTGTACAAGGTATTGCAGTTGAAGTCAGAGACAATCCTTTTTTTCTATGTATCTGTGACTTTTTTCTACGTGAAACTTTGATACATTGTTTACTCCTTGAATGAACTTTGCCGGCTCATTCACTTTAACATTAGACATGAAAAAGAGGTTGTAATTTAATTTTTGAAAGAGCAGTGTATTTATCAAGGTTCATATTTAAGGAATTTAAATAAATTTCTTTTAAATTTTTATTCTAAATAAGTGTTTAATTCAAAGAGATTTACTCTTTTAGTTCTTAAGATTAGTATGTGTACCGAAAAGATGTATAACTAATATGCTTATTTTGAATCTTTCCCTATGGAGAAAGAAATGGTTTTCTGAATAAAATATTATTTCGTTTCGTCAGTTTACTTTTATTTGCATATCTAAGAAATTGTTTATCTTGTTATTTATGTAAGCTGAATACTATTTTAGAAATTTTTCTTGCAAATAGAGTTCTTATTTCAAGCTTTGTTTATTTTATTTTACAACTCTTTGGTATGAATGAATAATTTTTTGTAGTTTTATTTGCATATCTAACCAATTATTTATCTTGTTATTTATGTAAGTTGAGTACTATTTTAAATATTCTTCTTGTAAATAGTGTTCTTATTTCAAGCTTTGTTTATTTTATTTTACAACCATTTGTTATGAATGAATGACTTTTCGTCGTCATACATTTTAAGTATTTTACGTATTTAAATAAGAAAACAATATATTTAAATAAAATTTCGAAAATAAAATGATTTTTGAGTGTGCTGTGTAATAGAAATAATGGCTAGCAACAAAATAAAATATAATACAATTTCACATGCAAATATTTATTAATAATCTTTATTTACATCCAGTTAGATATACGAAATGTGAAAGCTTTTGTATTTACATATTAATTAATACTTGTTTGACCCTTACCCCTTATTAATTTCTAAGTTTTTAAATTATTATCTGAATTTTAATTCTTTTAAATTAAGATTGCAGTTATTCCTTTTATGTAATTCTTTGAACCACAACTCAGTGCTTTAATGTAGACGTAATAATTATTTTTTCTCCCTGGAAACAGTTTTTAGAATTTATTCTTATAGCTGTAAGTACTGTTACTATGCAGATTGGAATAATCTCGGTACCGCTACATTTTACAAATCTGATGTTTTTATTCTGCAACGGTCGAAGATACTTTCATTTTTAATACCTACCATATTAACTTTTATGTTTGTATTTTAATGATCTTCTTCTGGTCTTTCATATCCCATGAGATTTTTGATAACTTCTTGTAGTGAATTTAGTCCTTGCCTTTAAATACCCATTTTCCTTTTTTATCATTTGACGTTAATTATTTCATATTGCGCCTTTTGACTCCTCTCATCGAGTTATTATTAATGGAAAACAATCACTTGCCTCTTACTATCTAAATTTTTACCTGAGAGCTATTTTATATGCATGTATTTTGGATGTGTATTTCGCGATTTTAGTACATGTGGCTCGCCAACCTTCCCCTTCTTAAAAAAATGTATTGGCCACACTCTGCTCTTAATCATTGGAATGAAAATGTAAAAAGGTATTGTTCTCTCTCAAGCGGTCAGCGGCTCCCCCCCCCCTGTCGTCGGCTAGAGAAAAATGAAAACTAAAATGAAATGCTATACCTTAAAAAAATTTTTTTTTTTTTTCATCTTGTGGTTTATTTTTCTGCCTTCATGTTATTGAACTCGCATAAAACCCCCGATGTTGATGATATGTCTTCACACAAAGGTTACAATAAAGTTTTTGAAATACTGTTAAATAACATAAGTTCAAAACACTCAAAAATGCTTGATTTAGTTCTCTCTGAACTCCCTACAAAAAGTGCACTTTTGTAAACAATTTTGTTTAAATATTAGATGATTTAAGCCATCCATTGCTTGAAATAGATAAAAATATGCTTTTGTAATCTCTCCAATATTAGAATGGTTTTGACATGCACATTTTGTATTTTATATTAAAACATGGGTTAAAAGTAACGCATACCAAGATCCGGAGAATAAGATGGCTATTTTATCACTTTAAAATTTTAATTGTAATCCTTCCTGAATGAAAAATTATATTTTCAGGTTGGAGAATGAATCCTCTGGCATTCATTACTTAAATCTTTTTTGGAAGACATTTGATAGTGTAACTATTAGTTGTAATCGCTATTTTTACTCTAGCTTTATGTGTTTAACCAACTGTGTATTGTTGAAGAACGTAGCATTCATTACTATTTTCCCAGGTTGGTGCTTTGGGATCAACTTTAAAAAAACCTATACTTTACTTTACTGACGTGTTAAACATAAAATAATGTATATGTATCATAACTAGCTATGGTTTTTGAAAACCTCCAGTGCCTATTATCTAGTAACTTGAAGGTTACAGATTCTGACACGCTCCGTTTTTCAGGATTTTGTTAAATTACTGAAAGCCCAAAGACTTTTTTTGAAGTTCTTTATGAATATTTTATTCTATAGATGCGAGGCAGATCCAATGGTATGATACTTCTGCATATTTTAAAAGTTACTGCAAATGTCAACAATAATTATCTTTTGTGTTGATGTTCATTTTCTGTGTCTGAAACTGACAAAAATTCTTGTGTACTTCGTCTAGAAGAGAATTTAGATCTCTTCTAATTTTTGTAAAACATCTTAATACAGTGGTATGAGATATAGATGAAAAATGAATGTGCATTTTGTCCACTTTTAAGATGTGAACGAACTTTAGCTCAATTCCATTTTGTTTTCTTTCAAAATTAATTTATGGTAGCTAAATTGATATTGTTCCCCCCAAATTGTCATCTGCGGATATAAATAACTTGAAATAATAAATAAAAACATATTTTTTTTTCGTCTATACGTTTCGATCGTGCCTCAAAAACGTCAACATTAGTCTCGTATTTATTTTAAATTTTTACCTAAAATACTTATAAAAATTCATAGACTTTTCTCATTTATTTTTTAAGCAAGTACCTGTCATAAAAATGGTGCGATAAATATGCTCACCTTTAATTCTTTATTATAAAGTTATCGGAAAAAATGCTTTTATGAACGTAAAAAAATATCTACAGCTAAGTTTCTATTGTATTTTGTTAAACTGTTTGCTTTTTTATTATTAATACCATAGCTTAATAAACCGTTTTCAAAATAATATTCTTTTTTAGAGCTTTGCATCATTTGTTTCAAACATAAGATTTTGTCGCACATCAACGGATCAGTAGAGGCAGCTGCTATTACGTCGGGGACTCGAGTTCAAATCCGAGTGTGTAACATGGATATAACTGTGATGCATTCATTCGAAGTTATGTAATAAAAAATAAATAAAATTGTTGTGGCTTGTTGTTGTTTCTTTTAGCAATTAGGATCTTTCGAGGGGATAGCCGTAACTTCTATAGACCTTAAAGCAATCTCCAATATCAATGAATGATTTTTACTGTCCCTAATTTTCTTTCTAAACTGCAAAAAAAAAGTTTCTTAGGCTAGAAAAATATAATTTAATCAGGAACAAAAACGTACAATAATTCCTTCAAATTTACCAATTAATCCAGAAAGCATTCTTTATATTTATAAACATTTGAAAAGGATTTATTTTCGAAGTCTAAAAAGATTTTTGTAAACAAAAAAGCATGATGATTTAACAATATTATCATCAATAAAAAATTAATACTAATGCATTTATAAAGTGTATTATTTTTTGTAAAAAATTCGATTAAGCAATTGAAAATTCATAGAATATTTTTCAACATACCAACTAAATACTAATGCATGTTTTTGTATAGTTGAGTTATAAGTTGATTTTTATAAACACTGTGCATTTATTTTATTTATTAATATGCCCAGTTTCAATTATTTTCTAGAAAACACGAGAAAGAAATATTGTTAAAAATAAAAGACGTAAAATATTTTTCCTCAATTTAGATTCACTCGTGTTTTTCATCCAATTACTTCTTGTTATTTATGAAATCTGAGCACAACGTAAAATATTTTGTTCTAAACTGTGTTGTAATTTTGAACCGTTTTTACTTTATACACCATTTGTTTTGAATGTATGTATTGTGCAGTCGTAAATTGTGAGTGCATGATTTGCTTGAAAATGCAACGGTAAATATGTTTTCGAAAAATTATTTTATTGTTTTTGACATATGACATTTTAAAAAATTTATTTTTAGTCTACATCTAAAATAATTATAGTAAAAAAAATACTGTATTACTGTTACCCTTAATCAAAAAAGTGGAATGCGCTAGAAAAAAATGTAGATCTATTTTAACAACCAAAATACTGCAGAAAAACGAATTTTATAACACATTTTTCTACTTTTGTATAAGCATAAGAAGGTAGTCTAAATCGATTTTTATAAACACTGTGCATTTATTTAGTTAATTAATGTGTCCATGTCCAGTTTCAATTCTTTGTTATATAACACGAGAAAGAAATATTGTTAAAAATAAGACTTTCCATTTTTCCTCAATTTAGTTTTCCTCATGTTTTTACGCCAATTACTTCTCTCCTTGTTATTTATAAAACCCGGGAATCATGTAAAATATTTTGTTCTAAACCGTGTTGTAATTTTAAGCCTTGTTTATTTTATGCACTATTTATTTTGAATATATGAATTGTGCCGTCGTAAATTGTCAGTGTATGATTTGTTTGAAATTGCAACGGTAAATATGTTTTCAAGATATTTTTATTACTTACCCATCATACGTAGTTTGGCAATCGTTTTGAAAATCGGAAAAAAAATTGACGGATTTACATGTTTCAGATACTGGAGATTCCGAAAAACCTATTTTTAGAAAAAAAAAAATTGCCGTTCCGTCCGTCTGTGGTTCTGTCTGTTTGTA
This sequence comes from Maratus speculifer, assembly GCA_964019185.1. Taxonomy (NCBI): domain Eukaryota; kingdom Metazoa; phylum Arthropoda; class Arachnida; order Araneae; family Salticidae; genus Maratus; species Maratus speculifer. The sequence continues at coordinate 100,617,720 of OZ025289.1, read as the reverse complement.
ACCGCTCTATCCAAGAACAAATTGAGATAGAGACTTGAAATTTTGTATGTAATTAGTATGTTAAAAAGGGACGAAGCCTATTTAATATCAGTGACCTCGATTATACGGAACTATTTTTTCGGACTCTCGAAAAATTCATTCTGATGAAAGGTATATAAAAATTTTCGAAATTTTTTACTTTAAGGAGTGGATGTAAAAGGCAATAAAATAACAAAGTCGATCGGATTATTAGTTAGAGATGTTTCTGATATGAGATTAGTTAGATTTGAGATATATGAACTCCTGTTTTCCACAGTCTTTGACTTTTCATGACCCTGTATTTCATTAAAATTTCAATTCAAAGATATATTTTAATTGGAAATGAGACGCTTCATCCGACGAAGTAAATTGTTAGTTCATATGATTATTATTTTTGGAGTTATAAGAATGTTTCTTATACGTAATCCGGTATTACTTGTGTATTTTAACGTTTTATATAATTTGCCGAAATTGGCTCATCAGCAATTCATTAATGGAGCATTACTATGTATATTGATAATATTTATAAATATGCGTTTAAATGTTATTTTGGAATTGCGATGCATTTTATTAACAGTTTACACATGTTTTATTTTCATATTTTATATTATGCATATCCATGATGAATAAGTATTACGGTGGCCCCCCAACGACTAGTTTATTTATTTATTTATTTATTTTTTTTACATACGACATTTTACAAAAGTTATTTTAAAACTACAACTAAAACAATTATTCTAGAAAAGTAGTGTATTACTGTGATCCTATGTAAAAAAAAAATGTATTATAAGCCAGAAAAAATAATGTAGAAACATTTTAATCACTAAATTACTGCAGAAAAGCAAATTTTATCACACATGTTTTTACTTTTGTGCAAGCATAAGGAGCTAGTTTAAATCGATTTTTATAAACACTGTGCATTTGTTTAATTAATTAATGCATCCATGTTCAGTTCTTTCCTATAAAACACGGGAAGGAAATATTGTTAAGAATAAAAGAATTTCCATTTTTTCCCAATTTAATTTCTTTCATGTTTTTCAGCCAGTTTCTTCTCTTCTCGTTATTTATAATATCTGAGCATCACGTAAAACATTTTGTTTTAAGCTGTGTTGTAAGTTTTAACATTGTTTACTTTATACACTATTTGTTTTGAATGTATGAATTGTGAAGATGTGAAGTCGCAGATTGTTAGTATATGATTTGTTTGAAATTGCAACGGTAAATATGTTTTCGATACATTGTTTTATTTTTTCACATATGACATTTTTTAAAATCTATTTTTAAACTATATCTAGAACAATTATGGTAGAAAAGTACTGTATTACTGTGATCCTTAATCAACATAAAATAGACCAGAAAAATATATAGAAACATTTTATTCTCTAAAATACTGCACAGACAAATTTTATCACACTCATATGGAATTTTCTCTCCTTTCAATTTATGTTAAAAACATAAGCTAGGGGAATTATCTCCATGCTGAAATTATAACTTTGAAATTTTGAATTAACTTTAAAAACGTACATATAAATCTCGATTGTTGTTGTATAGTCTTTTTTAATTTCCAAACATATAATTTAAGAAAAGTGTTATAATCATGACTGAATGGATGTGTGAGTGTATAACAGAGCTCCCATTTGGTGAATAACTTATTGACGTCTGTCACAAAAACTGTAAAAATTTTCATACAGATCGAAAGACGGATAGGTTATAAGCAATTTTACGATCGATTCTGCAGTAATAATCCCAGAAAAAAATGGCAGACTATAAAGTGCTAAATATTGCTATGATGTAGTCAAGCATTATTGACTTGAGATAAATTTGCCAATTTCAAAATGGGAGGTTCAGTTTTCGAATCCATCAGATTTTTTTGTGTCAAGAAATATAAATTGTTAGATATTTTTAAAATTTGTAATTTGTGAGAAATTCACCAGAAAATTGTTTCATAAAACGTGATATGGTATTGTTTTATAGCCAGAATAAGTAGGAAAGCGCATGGAAAATCCAAACAAAAAAGTGTACAGAGCATGTGTGTTTGACGCTCTGCTGAACACCTGTTTTTTAATCAAATCAACCCATACACGTCAAATATTTATATCACTCGGCTAGAATTATTCATATGATTTACGCACTTACCACACTTCAAGAACATTACTTTAACATACCAGTTTAATTAAGCTTTTTATACCTTTTAACAAAGTTTGAAAGTATTTAAAACTTTGATTTCACTAGTCACTTGCTTATCTATTTGTTCTGAAACTAACGTAAATATAATTGGAGAACTATGAGTTTAATATAAATTATTGAATACATTATTGGGATTTATTATACGACATTTCATGTTGAAAATGATATGTTTAGAATTTGTTGTTCGTTTTTAGGAACATGTAAAAAAAACTTTTTATATGTGAAAAAGAAAGAAATATTTGGAAAGGTATTTTGATGTTTTTTTTTTCTTTTTAATTTACAGAGACAGATAAAAAATAACTGTTATGGAATTTGTATGAACGAAAATCGCTGGAAATGGGTTTTCAGATGTGAGGTGCAGATACGTTTCCATATGCAATGTGCTTAATCTAATTTTAATACATTATACAGTATATATAATTTATGCAGGTAATATACAGGGCTGCGCAAAAAGAAAGCAAGCACTAATGCGTATAGGTGTGAAATTGCATAAAGGCATTCTTTAACAGTGGCATGCATTTTTCAGCTGAATCATATTTGGAATATGAAAATGTGTTTGTAAAAAATAAATAAATGCACACGGCTATGTAAATAAATGTATAGATTGTCCTTTATTGATAGTAACTATTAGCGGTGCCATATAGTTGTGTTATGCATTACCCGGCTGAGTTAAAGTTTAGATTAATTTGCGGTGAGTCTAAAAATCTGTAGCATATACAAAGCTGCATAGTAAATATAAAATTACCTAATATATGCAATAAAGGCTAAAAATAAATTTTTTAATTTGTTATAACCTTCATAGATGAATGAAATATTAGCAAATCATGTTAGCGTATAAACAAATATATAGTTGATAAGTAGGACGGATCAAATTAATTCGAATATATTTCGAATTTGCGTGTTAATAGCATAAATTGATATTTGACTGTGTTATGCGTTTATAAAATTGTTTATTTAGATATCTATTTTTAACTTATTAAATATTCTTTATATCATTCTGCAAAAGTTGGAAAGCATTTCATAATCCAAGCGCGAATTTTCTTTTTGTTGTTTAAATTTACACTTTTTCATTAAATGTCTGACTCTTTTTTAAAGAAATTTTACATAATTTTACAAAATTTCTTTTCATAAAAATATTGTTTTTTTTGCAAACAGCGGTACAATATGCTATTTTAGTTTTCCACTCTGAAACTAAACAAGGAAAAATTTAGACATAAAACAACAATAAAATTTCTTAATTATTGGAAAAGTTTCTTTTCAAGAAACTAATATATTTTATTTAAGTTTTGAGAGACTATCTGGTTATTTGCTACATAATAATATAAGAAATAAAAATAGTATTTAAAATTTAATGATGCTTCTTATGCAACTATTCATTTATTACGGTTTTTACAGCCAGTTGAGCATATGTTTTTGCACTTTTAAACTTAAAGAGTTTAGAAAAGTTCTTGAAGTTTTACTCATTTATTTCTAAAATTGGGTATATGTAAGAAAGGATATAATTAATATGCTCATTTTAAAACTTTTTCAAATAAACCTTTAAAGAAATGTTTCTTTGTATAAAATATTTTTTTTTTGCTAATGTATTTTCACATGTGTTTTTAAAACCAATTAGATGTATTTTTGTTATAAAATATACTTTGGAATAACTTGTTCAGCTATGTTCTTAAGTATATTCTTATTCATAGCTTTATTTATTTTATGAACTAATTGTCTAGAATATAAAGTTTTTGCTGTCATAAACATTCCATGAATGATTCTTTTGGAATTTACTAGAAACTAGTATATACATAAAGTGTGGCAATTTAGATTTGATTTTTCTGTCATTTACAATATGACCCTTTCGGTACCGAAATTTTCTTCACTTTTTAGAAAAAAAATTGCTTTTACGTTAGTAACATTAACAGTAACTATCCGAACATATTAACTAATGTATTACGTATATTTCATTGTTTGAAAGTTAAGGAATGTTGTTGCTTGGCGTACTATTCAAATAATATTTATATGACAATACGCCAAGGAAATAAATGTGGAGATGTTTAGAAAATACTGTATTTCAATTAGATTTAACTTGTATTACAACTTTCTAATATTTTTTGCACTTTATTATACATTATTTTTTTGGAAAGTAATTTTTATTTTTAATTTAAATTGTAAAATATATGTTTAAAATAAAAGAACCGCAAATGGCGCAGAGAGAATTAAGCAAATAATAATATTTATTATTATTACTAAATAACTAAACATAAATGAAATCATATAGCAAATGTATAAACATATACTAACATTACTATATGTAAATAGAAATAAAAGAATTTCTTAAAATAAAATAATACTCCATTAAAATACATGTACTATTAATAGTACACCAGACACGAAAGGATTGAAAAATGTAATATTTCTATAAAAAGATCAACAGTTAATGAAGAAAATAGTCCTTATGTTACAATATGTATTAATTGATGTAGGTATTAATTTTTTTATGCATAATTGATTATGTTTCATGTATATTTCATGTATTTATTTATTATATTAATAGGAAATGATGTGTTTGTAAAGTTTATTAAAGTTCCTTTAACGCTGCCCTTAATATTTTCGGGTCAATCCATTTCAAGTGGTCCAGAAAATATTTTTTTGGTCGCTCGACCATTTTTAAAAAATCTGAAATTTTTTGTACAACAACCTTAATATGACGGAAGTTCAAAATGACCGTTCTTTTAATTTTACTATTTTTTGTTTGTGCATGGCGGCCATCTTTGTTTCATCGTGCGCAGCGATTTTCTCAGATACTAGGATACACAAAATTGTAAATATCTCGTATTCTATTTTCCCAATTGAAATGGGGTTTGCAGCATTTTGTTCAGAATAAAATAGGCTAAATATACAGTGTAAGAAACATTTTGAAAAATAAATTTTTACAGGCGAAATTTTAGCACAAAATGTACGATTTTTTCCAAAATCTATCCGTTTGCAAGAGGAAAATTTTCATGCAAGAGCAATTGTCAACCTTACACAATTTTTTCTACAAATAGGTCAAAAGTACGTGTACTCATACACCAAGTCCCAGATCTGGGAGTTAATTTCTCTTTGAGAAAAAAATTCCGAAATTCGTCAAAAATTTCAAAAATCGCACTTTTTAGGCTTTGATATCTCTCGTGGGGCACGAGATAAAAATCTGAAATTTTGGCCTGTGATAGTATTGTGTAGTAGCATTATGTACAAAAAATTTCAAGAAGGAGATTTGACTACAAGCTGAGATATGACATGGAAAATTTGTGAAAACAATACTGTCAAATTATAGTAAACCTACTATCTAATTGTTCAACAAGACTGTCAACCTTGCACAATTTTTTCTACAAATAGGTCAGAAGTGTGTGTACTCATACACCAAGTCCCATATCTGGGAAATGATTTCTCTTTCCGAAAAAAATTCCGAAATTCGTCGAAAATTTCAAAACTCGCACTTTTTAGGCTTTGATATCTCTAGTGGAGCACGAGATAAAAATCTGAAATTCTGGCCTTTGATAGTATTATGTAGTAGTGTTATGTACAAAAAATTTCAAGAAGGAGATTTGACTACAAGCTGAGATACGGTGATTAAAGAAATGTTATGAAATGCTATTACGAGTACATTAGGAGAAATGAGATTAGTCTCGTTTATTACAATATTTACCCAGAAAATATCGTTTGTTGAAAACCGTTAAATAATAAGCATTTAATTTACAAAATACTATATATGCTCAACAAAGAGCTTAACAATATTTACGAGAGATGTTATGAGTTCGACCAGTTACTGTTGTCAGTCCATCAGGCTGTTCTTTCTAAAAATTTTATTTGAAGCCCCCAAGTCTTGTCGTCCCTTGTTATTTTGAATGAAATTCCCTAGGTTTAATAATTGAAGCCATGTCAACTCGATCAGTTGCAATTCATTGTCTGTAATTTACTTTTCCTGAAATGTGTTCCCAGTAAAATTGTTTCAATAAGCATTTCTAGTAGATATGTTCATCTGGACAAATAGTGTATTGGCTTAGCATACATTCTGAATTGTTTAAATCACACAGAAGCATTTGAAAAAGGTATTTGTAACTAACATTTAATTTTGTACCATAAATAATTAATTTAAAATTTTGGAGGTATGAACAATTACATAGTATGTTGCAATAGTTTGGCAGTATTGTTTTCACATATTGTCCATGTCATATCTCAGCTTGCAGTCAAATCTCCTTCTTGAAATTTTTTGTACATAACACTACTACACAATACTATCAAAGGCCAGAATTTCAGATTTTTATCTCGTGCTCCACCAGAGATATCAAAGCCTAAAAAGTGCGATTTTTGAAATTTTTGACGAATTTCGGAATTTTTTTTGCAAAGAGAAATCATTTCCCAGATCTGGGACTTAGTGTATGAGTACACGCACTTTTTAACTATTTGTAGAAAAAATTGTGCAAGGTTGACAGTCTTGTTGAACAATTACATAGTATGTTTACTATAGTTTGACAGTATTGTTTTCACATATTTTCCATGTCATATCTCAGCTTGTAGTCAAATCTCCTTCTTGAAATTTTTTGTACATAACGCTACAACACAATACTATCACAGGCCAAAATTTCAGATTTTTATCTCGTGCCCCACTATAGATAGCAAAGCCTAAAAAGTGCGATTTTTGAAATTTTTGACGAATTTCGGAATTTTTTTTCGTAAAGAGAAATTAACTCCCAGATCTGGGACTTGGTGTATGAGTACACGCACTTTTGACTTATTTGTAGAAAAAATTGTGTAAGGTTGACAGTTTCCCTTGCATGAAAATTTTCCTCTTGCAAACGGATAGATTTTGGAAAAAATCGTAAATTTTGTGCTAAAATTTCGCCCGTAAAAATTTATTTTTCAAAATTTTTCTTACACTGTATATTTAGCCTATTTTATTCTGAACAAAATTCTGCAAACCCCATTTCAATTGGGAAAATAGAATACGAGATATTTACAATTTTGTGTATCCTAGTATCTGAGAAAATCGCTGCACACGATGAAACAAAGATGGCCGCCATGCACAAACAAAAAACAGTAGAATTAAAATAACGGTCATTTTGAACTTCCATCATGTTAGGGTTGTTGTACAAAAAATTTCAGATTTTTTAAAAATAGTAGAGCGACCAGTGCTGGACCACTTGAAATGGATTGACCCTTTCACAAGTTCACTCTTCTGATTAATAAATTAATAATGAAAGAACAAATTATTTTTTTCAGATGTTATATTTGATATTTATTTTAATTTAATTGTACAGTTAGTCTCAAAATAGATTAAAAAATATTTTTTTTAAATATGTTAAATGAAAGAGGCTATTTAACTGGAATATTTTGATACCTCATTTTTACTTATACGGCAATTATACTGGAAGATAGTGTATTTTTGTTTAATACACGAAGTGCAATTACCCACATAAATCAAAACATTAAATATCTTTCTCACCATGTTCATATTTTATTCACTATCAACATTTAAAAACGCTAAGATATTTTTCTGTTATTTCACATGCATATTTAATTTTTTTTTGTACATTTGATAAATGTGCGCATCACAGAAAAAAAATATCTAGTTAATATAGCCCCAACGAAATGTTTAGTTGGATGACCAAATATTGGCTGGTCTCATGAAATAATTCTGTTCGTCCAATAAAATTTTATTCAACTAACAAAACGACTTTGTTAGTTCAAATATATATGAATATTTAAAAAGGGCAAAATTTGGTTAGCACAACTATTTTATGTTGTTTTAACAAAACTGCTCATTCTGTGTGGAATTAGCTTTGCGGTGCTTAAAAAAAGATTGTATTATTTTAGATTGTATTATTTTACACTAGATATATCAGTAAAAATTATTTTAGATTTAATGTTACTTTTATACTTTAATTTATAATTAAATATGCAATTTTTGTTTCAATATATACAGGGTGAGCAAAAAGTCCGTAAAAACTTTAAAAATTCATATAAACCGAAAAAATAACCGAAATGAAAAACGGTTTGCAGGGTTAGCATCCATAGGTCACGGGGATTTTTTAAGACAGAAAAAAAATAATTCAAAAAATAGCCGACAGATGGCGCTGGTACTTGCGTTTTCGGCGGAAATATGCAAATGAACCGGTTATAAGAGCTTGCGCTCCTAATCCACAACTAGTTCACCGTTGTGAGCCGTGAACTTGATAAAGGATGCTCACTGCGAAGGACAAAGCTTTGTTGGTGAAGTTATTTTACATGAACAAGGAATCAGCGACTATTGCTTTGCGTAAATTCCGATTTCAAAAGGATTTGAGGACGGGAAAGGGGCCTTTAACAGCGGCAGGCCTCATACAGCTTGTTCGGCGGTTTGAGGAAACATTCTGTTCTTTATTTGGGTATCTTTTCTTTGATTTGGGTATGCTAGCGCCACCTATTGGCTGTTTTTTGAATTATTTTTTTCATGTCTTAAAAAAATCCCCGTGACCTATAGATACTAACCCTGCAAACCGTTTTTCATGTCGGTTATTTTTTCGGTTTTTATGAATTTTTAAAGTTTTTACGGACTTTTTGCTCTCCCTGTACTTTTAGTTGAACATTAAAATGCATTGATTTAACCATTTGAACAATATTTTAATAATATAATAAATGGTAAATTGTCCTTTTAAATGTAGAAAGATCAAATATTCAAGATGCTTATTACACACATCAATTACTTTTTCAAAAATCACCTTCTTGATTAACAGAGATTTTTAGAAAACATCATTTCATACCCATTTTATGAGAGAAATAATTTACAAAATTAATTCAGCATACTATTGAGTGATACCAAAGCTTTGCGCCTGATTTTCGGTGCATCGAGTTTCGAAATGAGCTCAAGCTATTGAAAATGGAGAAATGTAGTTGAATCATCAACATTTAATCACTCTTATCCGCGGATTACTAATTACCAAATAACGGATTAAATCAAGATCAATACCAGAAAGTTACTCAAAGCCAATTATATAGTTTAGATTAAAATCAAATTGAAAAAAACCGCTTTTTAATTGCACTAAGAGTGGGAGCATTATTCCAATAAATATCTTCAATATTTTTTGTAAATTTAAGTAACAAGTTTAACACTCACTCCTTTTTTAAACTCATAAATGTAAAATAAAAACATATGACTGAATGCAATTTTCACCTTATTTTAAATATAAAACATTCAAGTTTCATTTAAAAGGCGATTAAAAAAGTCAATAACATTAATAGTTAATTTCATAGAAAATATTTTAATACTTTTAAGTCTTATCTAGGTTCTTCATCAAAGAATATATTTATAACTAAATGCTATTTATTTATAGATATATGGGATTTTATTTTTAAAATGAGTGAGCCGATAATTACTACAGTTGAAATTAGAAATTGTTTCTTGGATTAAGCTTAATAAGAGATAATACACATTATTATTTATTGCAGTTTCTGTTACTTTATTATTTCACTCGGTTAATATTCTTGACTTTTAATTTTAAATGAGTATCATAAAGGTCGAAGTAGTGGTGTTTGCGATTAAAATTTCATAAAAATATACAAGTGCTGTACCATAAAGTTTCATACGTCACTTTGCTTGAGTTGTCAATCAAAGAGTTATCAAATATATCCAGTTTACGGTTTAATAACCTGATAAAAAATTCTGACAGATCACACAAAGTGACGTATTAAAATTTATGGTACAGCACTTATGTATTTTTACCCAATTTTAAACTCAAACACTGCTACTTCAACCTTCAAGCTACGCATTTAAAATGAAAAGTGATAAATGAGCACGAAGATAAATGATAAAGTAAATGGAGCTATAATTAATGATAATATATATCTTATCTCATTAAGTTTAATCCAAGAAACTACTACTACTTTCAACTGTAATAATTATTGGTTCGCTCCTTTTCAAAACGAAATCACGTATTTGTATAAATAAGCAACAATTCATAATGTATATATATTTTCTGATGAAAAGTCTAGATAAGGATTGAAAGTACTAAGATATTTTAAATAAAATTAATTATTAACATCTTTGATTATTTTTAATCGTCTTTTAACCCTTTAAGCATTCTGCAGAATTTTCCATTCATGTTTAACGATTCATACAATAGCAGGTATGAAAAATATTCGCATGAGATTTTTTACTTGATAATCTTACATATTTATCTTAGTCACTTCAAAAAAAAAAAAAAAATAGCTTTAATATTGATTTTGTGTTAAATCAGCCTCTCTTTCCAACTTTATGTGACGGAAAAACCCAGTTACGACACTTAAAGGGTTAATTGAAACAGTGAACGTTTAAAAGATCATATTATGCACAGACCAATCATATTAATGTGACCACTTTGCGATTTTTGACGTTTTGTAAAATATCTGGAAAAATACATGAGAAATTATCCTGAAACTTCAGGTGTGTAAACAAAATAGTACAGGACATATATGTGACATTTTCCAGTTAGGGGCCAGAAACATCATCGCCGAGTTTTTCTTTCTCCGCACAAAAATCATGGCCAGCGAAAAAAAAATAATAAATGTAGAAGATCCAATAAATCACTCCTTGGCTGCTGCAAGTTCATTTTATTAAACTTTAGTTATAATAGAGAGAAAAGCTCCTTTTGCAGACGATCTTTTACCGAAATATCCCCCCAAAAAATTCCATCGTTTACTACAACCAGCCGTACTCATGGAAGAGAGAACCCAAGAATCCTTCCTTCCACCTCTCGAGGCTTCCTTTTTTAAATCTAAAAAGAAAACTATAGAACATTCTTTACTCTCAAACCATCATTCTTTTATGTAAATATAATTCATGCCCAGAGCCGAGATTAATATTCGACAGACGACAATTTTATTTAAAAACCAGTTTATAATCGACACAGAATTTTCAAATATCTTAGGCAGACGATTTTTTATAGACGATTAATTTTAAGAGAAAAAGAAAAGAAATGAATTTATTGATATGCACAATATCAAATGTTGAATGAGGGAAAATGAATAAATAGATAAAATAAAATAATGATATTTTTTAAAAGTATGGTTTTGGAATAAATTTAACAAGACTTTCTTAAAAAGGGTTGATAAAAACATAGAAAAAATGACTTTTATTTGGAATATTAAGAAATAAAGTTTAATTAAGAATATTTTTAATTTAGAGCAATCTTTTTAAATTTACGCATACTGGAATAAATGTTTTTAAAGCGAATTAAGAAATTATATCCTTTCCATAAGGATTAACAGATTAGATCTAGGAACAAGATTTTAATTTAATAAGTTGAAGTAAGTACGGAATATTATTATAAGGAAATTAATATAGCATAAAGGTTAGTTTTGGCGAAAAAAATTTAAAATTTGTAATATTATCCCCCCTCCCTAAAATTTTGTATGAAATTGATAGTTAAATAAAACTACAAGTTCAGGCAACAGAAATCTAATAATTTAAAAATAATTACATAGCAACTGAATAATTTTCTTATCTTCTAATAGCATAAGAAAGTAGATGTCCGGTACTTCGGTAGGTCTCCGGTAGATGTCGCTACTTGTCCAGCCAGTTGTTAGGCTGCTCTCTTCTCGTTGGTTGCTTTCCTTTAGGCGGGATCGTTTCCATAGCGGGTATATAAGCCTGCGTCTCTCTGTCTCTTAGCTCAGTTTTGCTTTTTTCTATCTCGCTGAGTTTTGCACTGATGAAGAATCTCCATTGTAGATTCGAAACGGCTGTTTGCTACATTTTCTTACTTTATTTGTGCATTTATAATCGTTGGTTTTTTACCTTTAAACATTTTTGCACAAAGGCTTTATTTGCTATTTTAATAAGAAAGTTTTTTTTGCTAGCCGAAAGTATACATAAAAAAAAAATAATAATTCCAAAATCCAAATAAAATTAAATCTAACTATTTAGAAAATGGACTCTCAACCAGTATTTCCTTACAATAATTCCTCTCTGATACTCTTTTACGAAATTGTCAAGTTTGGTTATAAGTTTTCAAATGCCAAATGTAGAATAATGTTTTATTTACACATGGTTTATAAACTTTAATAATAAAAAAACAAATAGGAATAAAAGGTGTCATTCTTAATTGAGAAATAGAAATAAAGATAATTTGCTTTTTGAAAAACTTTTAATATCGGTAGTTTTCACAATCACTGAAAATCACACATTAAGTTATAGGTTTGAGTAAAATCATCAAATTTTATAACTGTTATCACATAAATATCTGTTGAATAAGTAGAATAATACTAACGTCAAATAAATAAGTAAATATAGTTAGACGTAAATACACTTAAAATTTATTTATGAACATCAATTTGAAAGCTTTTACAATCAAAGTGTACCCCTTATGCCTGCATAAGGAGCCCAATTTAACCCCAAAAACTTCCAAAACAAGTAATATTCTTGTAGCTCTCCAAGAACATACCTGCTGATGTTGAAAATTATGGTGATAAATTTTTTAAAGAATAAGAATTAAAATTTAATCTATTGTCTTGACTTTAGTTTGATCTAGTGATTGTGGTTGTATCTGAGGTTTTGTTTGTTTCTTGGGTTGCTCATGAATCAATTTAAAATCTTCTGGTTAAAAATAGGGTCTTAATTTAGAAACATGCACAATAACAGAATTCTGTCCTGTCTCATAATTAAATTTATCTATTTCATAAGTTACATCAGAAAAGAGTCTTGTATTTTTAATGGGGATTCGACAAAATTTCGATCATAGTCTTTTACTTTTAAGGTGAAATTCACGAGTTCGCGCTTTCGCAATTTTGAGGCCTTTGTCTACTGGTGATGTTTACATTCTAGTTGTCTCACACAAAATTATTATCCACCAATTTAAAAATCTGTATCAGAATTATCGTGAAAATTAGAACTATATTTAGCTGTTAACTTTAACCAGAAGTGTTATCTAATAAAAATAGAAATTGAAAATATCTGTGTTATACCTTAAATTGGGATCAACTTTTTAACTCTATTATTTTATAAATCATAAACAGATACAAAAATTTTAATGATAGGTAATTTCTTACTTAAAATAACAAAATTTACTAAAAAAATTAATTATATTTATTAGTCAAACTTCTAGCAGCAGGTTTGTACAGTTCCATCTTTCTTACTGAATTTAAATAAGTTATAGGAATCCGGGAACTAAAGCTCACTGCTACCAGAAATTCTAACAAATAAAGGAGAAAACATAAATGTTAACTTAGTTTTCTAGCTCAAATGTCTAGTAATAGGAACATCATCATAAAAATACTGCATTCTAAGAATAGTTCTTGATAACAAACAAATATCAATAAATTAGAAAATGTACTTTTTAAAATAAACTTGAACTTCTAAGTTATTTTTTGCTTCATTATTATTACAAATCTATCTTTAAACGTGCATAAAAATATCATTATTGTCTTTAATATGCAACAGTAATTGTCTTAAGAAGATCATGCTCTTCAATTATTTTTTTTTCTTTTTCTTTTTTTTTCTTTTTTTAAAGAATAAAAATGTTTCAATACTCAAACAAGTCTCAAACAAATAATAATAATAATAATACTCATAAATAGAGAAACAAATAAGACTTAAAGAAAAACTAACAAATAAATACATCAATAAATGCTTTAAAAAGGATAGACACATAACAATCAAAAATCTCCTGAAAGGAATTCTCACCTATCAATCCTAGTGTAAACAAGTACTCCGAAAAGTATCTATGTAAGCACTAATTTGCAGTCTTGTAAAGTTTTTTTTTCTTTTCATCATCACCGGGACTGCTTTTTCTCGATTATGAAAGAATGGATCTCAATCGTCATGGAACTCACAAGTAAACTCAAAGCGATCTTTTTTTAAATCATACAGACCCAAAACACTTTACAGGAAACACTCCTCTGTTTTAGTCACTCCAGAAATCAAGAGAATATGGCAATTCTTGTTTAAGAACACATCCAATAATGACGGGCAAATTATTCGGCGATCCACAGTTTTATCACTTTGTTCTTTAGCAAATTTCTTTCGAAATCCGAAAAAGGCAGCACAGGCATTAGCAATCCTGTCAGACTCTAGAAAAGAGTGTGACATTTTCCAGTTAGGGGTCAGAAACATCATCGCCGGGTATTTCTTTCTCCGCACAAAAGACATGGCCAGCGAGAAAAAAAATAAAGTAAATGTAGAACATCCAATAAATCACTCCTTGGCTGCTGCAAGTTCATTTTATTAAACTTTAGTTATAATAGAGAGAAAAGCTCCTTTTGCAGACGATCTTTTACCGAAATATCCCCCCAAAAATTCCATCATTTACTACAACCAGCCGTACTCATGGAAGAGAGAACCCAAGAATCCTTCCTCCCACCTCTCGAGGCTTCCTCTTTTAAATCTAAAAAGAAAATTCTAGAACATTCTTTACTCTCAAACTATCATTCTTTTATGTAAACATAATTCATGCCCAGAGCCGAGATTAATATTCGACAGACGACAATTTTATTTTAAAAAATATTATTTAACCACTTTATAATCGACTCAGAATTTTCGAATATCTTAGGCAAACGATTTTTTATAGACGATTAATTTTAAGAGAAAAAGAAAAGAAATGAATTTATTCATATGCACAATATCAAATGTTGAATGAGGGAAAATAAATATATAGATAAAACAAAATAATGATATTTTTGAAAGGTATGGTTTTGGAATAAATTTAACAAGACCTTAAAAAGGGTTGATAAAAACATAGAAAAAATGAATTTTATTTGGATATTAAGAAATAAAGTTTAATTAAGAATATTTTAAACTTAGAGCCATCTTTTTAAATTTAACGCATACTGGAATAAATGTTTTTAAGGCGAATTAAGAATTTATATCGTTTCCATAAAGATTAACAGATTAGATCTGGAAACAAGATTTTAATTTAATAAGTTGAAGTAAGTGCGTAATATTATTATAAGGAAATTAATATAGTATAAAGGTTAGTTTTGGCGAAAAAAATTTTAAATTTGTAATGTATATTTCTGCGAATATTTTTTCCGAAATCACATAGGTGACCACCGTCAAATTGAAAAAGAGCAAATATCTTTTGGTAAACCCTTTCAAAGCTAATGAAGGAAAAGTGTTCAAATCGTAGATCATGATTACTGTACTCATGAATTACTGTATTGAAATTCGTTCATTTTTATGAGGATAGAACGAATACTTACAGAGAAGTTAAGACTTTTATAAATGGAGTCCCAAATTTTGCCAAGTTTTCTGTTCATAATTTGCAGAATTCTTAATATAAAAAAAAGTTTTTTTCAGAAAACATGACAAATAATACTGTACACAAAAACTTGTAGTCAGAATTAAAAAAGTAATAAAAATTGTATGACGAATGAGCAATAATACTAAAAAATTTTTCACTACGCATGCATGAAAACAATCGAAATATATTTGCATAATGCGTTAGCTAATCCAATAGAGCAACTTTTGTGAAAGTCTCAAAAACATAGCTTGAAAATTCTGAAAATTATCGTTGATAGAATAAACTCAAAATCCGTTGATCCCAAAATGGAGCAAAATGATAAGGGGCTGTATCAGTAAGTGGAATATCACGTATGCTGTATTGACACTAATCAATGTAAATTTTACCTAACTCATTATGCAAACTATATTTTGATTGCTTTCACGCATGCGTAGTGAAAGATTATTTAGTAAATCGGATTTATATTTTTTTTACCGACGATAATTTTCAGAATTTTCAAGGTATGTTTTTGAAACTTTAATAGACGTTGCTTTATATATTTAACTAAAATAATAGGCAAATGAAATTTTAATAGCGTTGACGCATGCGCAGTAAAAAATTATTTAGTATACCTGCTAATTTGTCATACAATTATTATTATTTTTTAATTGTGATTACAGGGTTTTGTGTACAATATTGTTTGTTATGTTTTCTGAAAAAAAAAAAATTAAGAATTCTGCTAATTATAAGCAAAAAAACCTGTCAATATTGGGACTATTTTTATAAAAAGATTAATTTCTCTATGCGTATACTTGCTATCCTCATAAAAATGTACACAGATTATTTCAATAAGTCACTTAATCTTAATCTACAGTTTGAACGCTTTCGCTATAATAGTTTTGACAGGTTTATGCATAAGATATTCGTTATTGTTAAATTTGTTGATGGTTCCCTACACTGTAAAAAAAATTCTGTATAGATACTGAACTTTTTCTAGGAAACTGGGATTCCTAGAACTTTTCCTGTAACGGTAACAGCAAAAATTCTAGTTTTAGAATCAGTTACATGGATTTTTTCTGTTATCGTTACATGAAAAGTTCTTGGAATCCCAGTTTCCTAGAAAATGTTTAGTACCTTTACAGAATTTTTTTTATAGTGTATGTGGTTTCGAGAAAACATTTTCAAAAAACACATAACCTGTACTAATCCGCGTAGAAACCTGGAGTTTCAGAATAATTCCTCATGTGTTTGTCTAGATATATAACAAAATGACTAAAATCTCAAGGTTGACACATTAATATGACTGGACAGTGTACATTTTATAGTTATATAACATAACATCATGAAAATCTAACTTCTCAATTTTTGAATATTAATTTTGTACACAAATGAATTTGAAAATTTTTTTAACATTATGTGCATTCACAATACTCGATAACTCTCAGCTAATAATATGATTATAAAAGAAACAGCAGCACAGCAACAGAAATTTAAGCTAATGTTATCTATGGAATAGGGCATGAAATTTTGCAATCACCCTGTATTTAAATGGATTTGTGTTAATTTTTGCTTTTTTGAAGTTAAGTTTACATTGCATTTAAACTATATTCAAAGGAATTTTTACATAATTAGAGAATGTTTTGTTTGTAAAGAATATCATGCTATATTTTATCGCATGTTAGCAAAATAAGGATATTATTCCAATATAAGATAAAATTTCCTTAAAATATTAGAAAAGAAAGATCTTAAGAAATTATTATACGTTTTTAAACTGAAGAAAATTTGATGGTTATTTATTATATAATATTGAAAGAAACAAATAAGGAATATTTAATGATTTTTCGAGTAAAGATGTGATTATTAATGATTTTTTGAAGAACTGGAATAATAGTTTTTTTATGCGTATTACTTTTAAAAAATCTTGTAGTACTATTAAAACTAAATGGTTTTATTCAGTTATCTCTTAAGCTGATTATAAACACACAAAATATAATAAATACAGCAATTTTGAACGGTTTTCTAAAAAGCTGCTGAAAGAAATGTTGTTATAAATATATTTTTGTCATTGTAGCTGTTCTTTAATTTATTTCTGTACTTATTTTTAATTCATAAATTTCACTTCTCATATTTTATAGAATCCGGGTATATTACTATATAAAAAAATTCTGAAACTGTTTTTTCAATAAAAGCGTTTTAATATTTATATTAAATAACTATTATTTTTCCATTCGCAAACGCCCTATTTATTTTTCCTAATTATACGAGTGGAATCCCGTCGAATTCGACGAATGAAATGTTTAAAAGACCCGATCGATTTGGTTTAAAAAAAAGCAAAAGTAATTACATCATTGAATCAATATATAATAAGTATATTTCCAAACTTCATGTCACGTTTGCCAGTTAGAATTTTGCATGCAAATATTCGCACAACTTCAGTTAAAATTGTAATGTGAGTGCCGGCGAAATCCAGAAATTTTATTTTATATGCACTTACAGAAAAATAGTTTTATTAAAAAAAAAAAAAAAAAAAAAAAAAAAAAAAAAAAAAAAATCCATTTTTACTATGACATTATTTTCACTAACTGAAGTCATCTGAAAGTAAAATCGCAATCTCAGTGTTCATAATGAAAAGAAATATTGAAATATAATATCGTTATGAATAAAAATGCGATGTTTTAAATAGTGACGTCATTTTCTCTTCAAATGTTTTTTAACTCTGCACTTTAAAAGACATTGTTCGCATTATGTATGCCTTCAAATGGTGTCAACATGCGGTCGTACAATACTTAAGACGGGAAAATGTGAGTGCTATTAAAATCTGTCGTTGAATGCAAAATATGTTATGGAACGGAGTTTTGTGTCACGCTGATTATTATTCCGATGGTCTAGGGATTTTTGTAGTAGAAGAAGACCACATGCCCTTGACCAGGTCGTGACCTAACATCAGTACTTCTTCTTCCACTACGAAAATCCCTACACCACCGGAATACCGATCTGCGTGATACACAATTCCGTTCCATACATATTTTGCATTCGACGATAGATTTCATTAGAACTCACATTTTCCGCTTGTTAAATATTGCACTACCGTCTGTTGACACCATTTGAAGGTTCCCATGATGCGAACGATGCTTTTTAACATGCTCTCTTGCTACCACACATGCATCTGGCGGAATCTGACGATATTGTTTACATTCCTAGCTCTCTGCGGGCTATATAGGAGCATGCGTAGTCATCTTTATCTTCGAAATGCGCAGTCATTAGAGCAGTTCATTTTTTATTTGGGCGATCTATGTACTTAACTACAGATACCGTCTACGTGTAGTTTTACTTTTTTTTGTCCTTTTAATTCTTAAAATATTTTCCAAGTTATCAACTTAGAGATCAAAATGTTGTTTAACTTACATGCAATGTTAACATTAATATTATATTCATGACTCAGAGTATCATAATATTTGAACAGATTGCATGTTTTTGAACTTGAGTAAAGAATTAGTTTAGTTTTATCATTAAAGTTTCATCACTGAAATTAGCATAGTTTAAATAAAAACGATTTTAATAATTCCTTTTAAAGTGCATTTATACATATAACCCTTATCTCAAAATACACCCCAACAAGCGATAAATATTATATTTTTTAAAGGCAAATGTAATTCTATTCCAAAATTGTTAATAATTAATGTAACAAAATAGGATTAATTCTTTTATCATATGAATTCTTTTATACTTCGGGGACGTTTAATGTTACAGCAATAGTTAATACTTAAAAAAAAAAATCACAGTAATTATACTTTTTTTTGCAGTGTTTATATATGGTATATTAAGTACTTAAATAATCAAATGAGTTTAAAATTAGAAAAAAAGAAAAGGAAAATGTTAAAAAAGTAAAATAATTATGCAAAATTTTTGCATGATTGTAAAATTGAAATTTTCTTGGGGATAATAGTACTTTATAAGTGAAATGTGTTTAACATTATAAGCTGGTAATTGTCTAATTAATAATATAGAAAATGGAATAAAATAAACAATTAATACCATGAAATACATGAATCTACTAATTTTTATGGTTAGGTAAATAAGCGTATTTAATTTTTTTTAAACTAATTTTCAAAAATCATAACATTTTATAATTTATTTTGCAAACTGAATAAACTCTAGAAGGGGAATGATTAATGCACTCATTTTAAATTCTTTCTTATAAAATTCACGAAGGAAATAATTTTTTTTATGAATATAAGATATATTTCATTTCTCCAGTTTAATTTTGTTTTTAGTTTTTCATGCAACTATTTGTCTTCTTGTTATTTATGAAATTTGAGTAAATTACCATAAGAAAGAAACTATATTTATCTCATATATTACCAGCTCTGAAAATAGGGTTTTGAAGTAGAATATTTTCTGACTGTAAATTGCTTGAAGATTTCTATTAAAAACACTATTTCTTCCTTTAAGTTCTAGTTTTACTCTATCTATATTTGTGAGCATTTGTTAAACAAGTAATTAAATAGTAAGCAAAAATTGTTCTATTGGCGAAATAATTAAAACTTTCCAGTGTAGTACATTTATATATAGAATAGTATATCTATAGGACAATTCCACAAAAAAGTCTAATTTTTATGTGTGAGAGGATAAATAAATTTAATAATGTAGTTAATTTAAGAATATGATTAGAAATTGTGATAATTTTTATTCTATAAAACAATTCTTATAAAAAAGCATTGTAAATTAAACTTCACAAATTATGTAAAATGCTAATCTTTGTAAAATGCTAATATTACACAAGTTACACAGCAAAAATTATGTCAGATACATATTTAATGCATTTTTTTATTATTTATAAATTAGTTAAAGAGTTATTTTTATAATTTGTCATTACTTCGCGTTGTTAAGAACTTAAATAACTTTTTTAATTGGATAATTTTGGTATTTTTTACACTTCACTGAAGGAAAAAATATGTTTTTTCTATTTTATGTTATAGGAGTTGGAGAATTTTATTGCAATTTCGGACTCTCAAATAGAAATTATAAAAAGCTACAGTATTTCGATGTTAAGTCCTTAATGAAAACTATTTTAAATTACAAAAAATTGTTCTAGCTGTATTAGTAAATTTTTTACACTGTTAAGAAAACTTATTATCAGTCATCAAGTTTTATGTCAGTTACGATGGATGGGACCTACTTCTTTATACTAACAACGATATCTCATTTTACAAAGTCTACATTTTAAAAAAAGAGAGATGTTTCTCAATTTCAGAAAATGTACAATAATATCTTCCGAGCCTCCAAGCTACCGAAAAACGATACTTTATACATAAAAAAATTACGAAAGTACACTCTAAAGCATTTGTGTAACGTTATTCTATACAGTTGATGGCAGCTGCTGCCTCCATCTTATGGAGTATTTTTTTCACTTATATAATGGTGTAATTAAAACATATATTAATGGTGTAACACTGCAATGTTACACCGGTTCTAGCGGTTAAAGTACTCCATAATATTGGAGGCAGCAAAGCTGCCACTAATTTTATGGAGTAACGTTACACAAATGTTTCACAGTGTATTTATCGTATAACTTTAAAGATAAATAAAACTATGATTAAAACTATTTTGTTGGCTGCCCCTATTTTTGAAAACGTTTTCGAGTAAATTTACAGCGTATTAATCAGCTCTTTTACCCAGACCGGTTTTTCAGGTACTTTGAGGTAAGTAATATTTTCAAGCTCAGCAAATATATTTAACGAAAAAGCATTTATAATGAATGGCAGTAACATTAACTTTATATTTGAAGTTTTCCCGTTAGAATTACTTGCACAATTTCGGTTGTGTAGTTGAAAATGCTTAGTTGAAACCTGGTAGTATCCGAAAACTCAAATTTAAGGTACAGAGAGTTGATTAATTCATTGTAAAAAGACTCCAAAACATTTCCAAACAATACAGAAAGCTAATAAAAATTTATTTTTGTAAGTTATTTTTTAAATTTAGAAAATAAGCTATTTTCTTCGTTTTCTAAAGATAAATGAGCTCTTTTTGGAATATTATTTGATTTGGAAGCGTTTATCGATTATTTTCGTTCGTGATTATAGTAAGTTTTCGTAGTTTAAGAAATATATGTTTTATAATACTACTATCATAAATTATACGGTTTTGAATATCAGTATAAAAAATCATGATAGTTTTGTTTCTATATAATACATCGGAATTCGACTAATTTATATATTTTTATGTACATCTATTTTTTTCTTTTCAATGACAATTATTCAATTTCATGAATAAATTTCTTTAAAAGATTTTTCACGAAATTATAAGTTTATTTTTGTATAATTCCTAACTATACAGAGTTAAATCTACATTTTAAAAATACGAAAGCGCTTGTCAGAAACTCGTAGGAAACAGCTTTACAAAGAAAAAACTTGTTAAAAGTTTTTATAAAATTGTAAAAAAATGAAAATTAGCTAAAACAGGTTAAAAAAGTATATTTTAGCTGAAGCACATTTAGCAAAACAAGCTGGTAATCTTCTAAGTATTTAGAAAATAATGGCAAATTTCATGAAATGATATATCTATTATTTTTATATTCCTTTAAATACAGTTGAATAAATGCTTTTAAATTTTTTAACTGAAATACTTTTTAAAAATACTAAAGATTTGTCCATTTATTTTCCAAGATGAAAGTACACATGGAAAGGGACAGATGAATACTTATTTCAAATGTTGATTTTTTTTTTTTTTTTTTTTTTTTTTTTTTTTGAAACGTCCAAAAAAAAAAGTTTTTATCGCATTTACTCGTGTATAACGGGCACTTTTTTTGAAAAAAATCACGCAAAACACGTAGGTGCGCGTTATACACGGAATAACTTTTAACTGCTTGAAATAATCACACATGTACATATGAATTAAGAAATTTATTCAAAGAAAACATTAAACATAGAAAAATCTTAGTTAATAGAAGTATTGCAGCATCTTTATTTCACTCCTTGAACTTTTTTTTTAAATAGAAAAACGCTAATAACATTATTTAAACACTAATAAGCAATTATCATTGGAGTCACTCTAGAGGTCTGCACGGGCCAAAATTTCCAGGCCCGGGCCCGGGCCCCGAAAGTTAAAATTTTGGCCCGAGCCCGGCCCGGCCCGGCCCAAACGAAAAAATATCGGCCCGACCCGGCCCGGCAAGAAAGTTGAAATTTCCGGCCCGGTTCCGGTGAATTTCTACAAAACATTGATCTTTACTCTAACGGAAGAGTTCAGACTAAAAAACTTGTCTTAGTCTTTTCTTTTTCTTTCATGTTTATAATCTCTTTTTATGCATAAGTGCCATAGGCTGCGATATTTACGCTTTTAATGAGCCTTTGTTTGTTGTATATAACTGTTTCAGTTAGCTTTAGTATTATTATGGTAAAAGTAAAATCTTCTAAGACATTGGAAAGAAAAAAATACTTTCCCTTCTATAGCAGATGTAAAGGTTTAATAGTTTTTTTTTTCTCACGTATTGTTGTATTCATTTTGCATGAATGAACAGTTTAAAAGAAATTTACAGTTTTCAGTTTAAACGAAAATTCCGTCATAATCATGTTTTTTTAATGTGTTTAATTCTATTTTGAGACGCCTAGTGATCTACGATTCTTTAAAAAAATAAATTCTAATGTTTAATTGTAGAATAATGACGACTTAAAAGTATATGCCTATTTTGCAAAAAATTTTGGACCAAGCCAAACTTTACTGATTTATGAACAGACTTTTTCACGTCGAGAAAAGGATTTTCATACGGGAAGATTCAACAGGAACTG
This sequence comes from Maratus speculifer, assembly GCA_964019185.1. Lineage (NCBI taxonomy): Eukaryota > Metazoa > Arthropoda > Arachnida > Araneae > Salticidae > Maratus > Maratus speculifer. The sequence goes on along the minus strand of OZ025289.1, from coordinate 100,594,532 downwards.
ATTTTTTTGGTGCGTGAAGACTAGGAAGAACGAAATCAGTCTCGGCTTCGTACGGAAAAAATAAGTTAGGCCCGGCCCGGCCCGATACTCCAGAAAAAAATTAAGGCCCGGGCCCGGCCCGAAAAGATTACTGACTAGGCCAGTCTGGCCCGGCCCAAATGCCGTTAATTTAAATCGGCCCGAACTCGGCCCGCGGGCCGAGCCGGACCGGGCTCGGGCTTCGGGCCGAGGCCCGACCCGTGCAGATCTCTACGTCACTCACTATTATTCCCTTTCATGTACTCCGTACACGAAGTCTAAAAGTGTGATTTCGTTTTGTTTTCTGGCCTAACGCAATGTTTGTTTTGACTTTGTTTACTTAATTCCATTCATTGCCATTTATTCATTGCCATTCATTTATTTGCATATCAAATTTATGGTGCGCGTTATATACGAGATTTTAAAAAATCATCATTTTTCTTTTTTAAAGTAAGGGGTGCACGTTATTCATGCACTTTACTCATGTTCACCACGTGCGTGGTATACAAGAGTAAATACGGTATTAATAAAATGTTTTAAATTTCTACAATTTAGTTCATTTGCGCATTTCATACAAACATCTGGTGAAACTAATTTGAGCAAATTACCATTAAAAAAACTTTACTTATCTTTGATGTTATTTAGATTAGTTTTTGAGGATTGTAAATATATTTATCTTAGATGTTATTATTTTCCTATCATACATAGTGTAGCGTAAGTCTACATAGTGTAGCGTGAAAATATTGACGGGTTTACTCGTTTTAGACACTACAATTTAGAAAAACACAATTCCGTCTGTCCGTCTGTGTGTTTGTCTGTTTGTCTGTGTGCCTGTAAAAGCTGCATTTTCAGAAAAAAACTGAGATAGAGACTTTAAATTTGGTGTGTACTTTGTGTGTAATATTAGGATGAAGTAATATCAGTAACCTCGATTACATGTAAATGTTTTTTACAGACTAGATATATTCTTTCAGATAAAGCGTATATAAAAAATTTCGATTTTATTTTTATTTTAATGAATTAATATAAAATACAATAAAATAAGAGAAATTTTGCATAAAGAAGGAAATCGAACATATAATTAATTGTCGAGGTAATTGTAATCCTATTTTCCGCAGTGTTCGATTTTTTATGACCCTGTATTTTATTTAAATTTCAATTCAAACATTTATTTTAGTTGGAAATGAGACGCTTAATCCGACGCAGAAAACTATTAGTGAATATGATTATCGATTTTGGAGTTATAATGCTATCTCTTTCACGTAATTGTGCACTACTTGATTATCTTCTCGACCAAAAAAATGTCGACAAGATTGTCGCCTGCTTGGTTGTATATCGCGAAATCTAGCGACAAAATTATTTGCCAAAAGTGATGCAGACTTGGCGTTATTTCGGATTTTCGCCAAATTTCCATACACTTCTATTGTTTCCAATATCATACAATTTTGTTAAAAATATTTAAATATATGTTAAAATTTTGTTTTGGAATTGTAATGAATTGTATAATAGTTTATACATGTTTTATTTTCATATTTTATATCACGCATATCTATGATGGATAAGCATTGCAGCATTACCCAACAAATAGTGTAGAACAGTTTTTGCAGTTATAAACATTTTTTGTACGATCTGTAATGCATTACTACAGAAAATATATTCGAGCTCTTTAAGAAAAAATAATTCAATATTAAGCAAAATAAGTGTGCTATATAAGTGAAGAAAGAAATAGATGTTTTTACATTTACCATATGGACAACGGCTCTTTATATAACAAAGAACATTATTATTATTTGAACAAATAGACCTTTGAATCATCTTATTTTTTTCCACAAAGATTATTTTTGGAATTCGTACTATTTAAATATAAATGATTTAATATATTGCCTTAACATTAAATTTGTAGTCTAAAATCATACTTAATGCAGCACCCACCTATTGAAAATGATTATATGTGTTTAAAAAATATTAATTACTATAAAGTTTTTAAATATAAATAAATTTTGCAAAATAAATTCCTTTATCATTTATTCTTAGCTTATAAGAGAAATATTTTTAGTTCAATAATAAACTTATATAAATGGATTTTTATAAAATAATTTTATTTATAATGAAAACGTTATCCTTGGAAAAAAAACTATAATTGTGCAAATAATGGAATAATAAAATATAAAAAAATAAAGGAAAATGTGAACTATTTTTACTCACTTATAAAAGAATTAATCTTTTGTAGATTTATACATTTTAGCTAAAACATGCTTAAAAAAAGAAGATGGCAATCTTCTAAATAATAATTTTTAAAAAGTTTAACTGTAATGAAACTACTCTGTCTGACATTACTTTTTTGCAGCCAATTGTATAAATTTCTTTTAACCTTTTACCTGAAATACTTAAAAATATTCCGAAGAATTTTTTCGTTTGTTTTGTAAGCTAAGCATTCGTACAGAAGGGGTATGAATTATGTACTCATTTTAAATTCTTTCTGAGTAACGCCTGAAAGGAATGTTTTTAGGTATCTTTTTATTTTATTCATTTCTACAATTTAGTTTTGTTTGTGTTTTTCATTCAACTATTTGTCTTCGGGTTATTTTTTAAATCTGAGTAAATTGCGACTTAAAAATTAGAATTCTAGATTGTTTCCTTATTTGGGGCTTTATTTATTTTATGTACGGCTGTTTTAAATGGAAGTTTTTTTACGCCCATAAATTTCCTGCGTAGTATTGTTTTGAATTTTAATGGATGGAATTTTCCGAGTTCTTGTTTAATTTTAAGACATTTTTGTTAAATAAATTCCAATAAAAAGATATTACAAAGAAACTTAATAAATCACACAATATACAAGATAATAATACACTATTAATGCTTTGAGCTTTACAAATGTCCCGTATTACTATTGTAGCATTTGGAGTCATTGTACGACTCCTGTTCAATAATATCAGCACAAATTAGATGTTTTTAATAATGGGTAAAGAACATTATGTTCGTTTTCACATTAATTGTTTTCAAAATTCGCTTTATTTAAATATGAATAGCTGAGTATTTTGCTAAATATAACTCCCTTCAAGTCGTAAATAAATATAGCTTACATAATAATGAATGTTATATTACTTTTCTTCAACGATATTTCAGAATTTATTAAAGTAAACTGTGTCAGAAAAAATACTGAAATTCTACATAATTTTATTTTTTTTTCGCTTATTATGTAACTGATTCGTTCTCCGTTAGATGAGTATTTTTAAAGATTCATAATTTACGAAACTGTACTGTAATCATGAACCGAAATGTACAATAATCTCTTCCGATTCCTTCAAAATTCTAAAAAACGATTCTTAATTTTTCGAAACTTCACAAAAGTATTATCACAAAATCTTATGAAAAATTTATAGAAAACAGTGTTATTAGCTATTCATAGTTTTTCGAAAACTTTTCCTAGTCGTTTAAAGCTGTTAACAGATTCACGAAATTTACGAGCGACAAACTTTTCAGCCGATGTTAATGTTATGTTTGAGCTGACGCTTTGGTCAGGGCTTCAAAGGAAATAATAATGTTATGCTTACTTGAAAGTGGAGAAAGCACTTTTTATTTGCCTCTACCCACAATTAGGCCAAAGTGATCGTGATAATGACAGCACATCGCGGAGAATGGGGGCCTGCAAACGACCCACGTGACCATCCTTACTTCACTTAAAAAACAATAAAAATATTCTTTATCCATGATGACATAAAATGTCATACATAAAGTTAAAAAAATATAAAATTGAAAAGGTAAAAAGGTTACCTGTCAAGTCCTTGGATGTTGATGACAAATAAATCCAGACAATAGGCACAATAAATTATTATGCACACAAAATTTGAAGAAAAACTATTTTTTATTTCATGAAGAACTTGTTTTACTTTTTTTCATGAATAAATATTTCTTCACATATTTATATTATTTTGACTCGTACATATTAATCTCTCTCTTCATAAAAAAACCATATCATAATATATGCTAATCACAACAATTGCTATCTCCAAGCAATAAAAATTCTTTATCAATAATATATTTTAGATATCTCAACAGGATGTAAATTATAAATTTTCTCATGACATAAAAGGAGAATATAATATTATTTCTTCTTGAAAAAGAGCAACTTTCATAATATGAACTTTCAAAAAAAACAAAATGTATTATACTTCATATTGCATAGATACAAACCAATATTTTCTTCATAACGCCCCTTGGGTATTCAAAAATTATATATATAAAATTGGGCAAAATAATGAAGTAAAAACTTTATGAAAATCAAATATCTTCATTTGATGAAAGAAAAAATGTTCACCTCTTAAAGCACACGTTCTTCACCTCTGCTTGTTTTTTCAGAGGATTGAGAACATATAAAAGCACAATTGAAGAATTGATCACATAAAAAATTGACGAAAATTTTGGACGAAAAGATGAAGAATAAAACTATTTAGAATAAACATGTCGACAACCTTCTTTAGTAAAAAGTGGCATCAATAGAGCAACACATAAAAGGCTTCACGACGTCACCTCAATTAATACGCATATCCAAACAGAGTACACAACAAAAATACTTTCAGGATCCTTTGAAACAAAAGGTTTGCTCCTCGCTGCTTAACAGAAATCAACATCACTTTCCTAGATGCATTTTGAGGGCAGCACTTTTTCTTTGCCGCACCTAAAAATCAGTATCGTAATAATATCAACATAACAAAAAAAACCCGTTCCATCCTTCGTTAACGGGGGAGCACCTCTGCCCCGAAATTACACTAAAAACTTTCAATCATATGACTGCATCCATCACAGCAGGTGTCTATCGGCGCAACTCACGCAGGTGGCCGCGAGCCCAGGGGAAAAAGAGAAAGGGTTATTGTAAATGCAAAATACGCCAATTTGGCAGAGAGCAAAAGAGGGGGTGAGGAAAAAAATAAGCCAAATTACAATATACAGTATGAAAAGATATGTAACTAATAAGAATAAAATTGATAACCATCTTAAGAGGGGAGGCCAAAGCCGGTGGCCATGTACTTAACGGCTTGAAATACGTCACCTGTGAAATTTAATTTGATAGGTTAGGGGTGTGTCCGAATAAACGGAAGTTCCACCCAAAAGAAATAGCGAGAATGTTCTCGAACAAATTTAAAACCGGAAGGAATGATTTCAAACAGAATTTTACCGGCTTGGAACATTCGAAAGCTAAGCAAGAAAGAAAACATTACAGGCGACGAAATGAAAATAAGCGAAACCGAAATTAAATTTAAATTGAGAACATTAATAAAAAGGAAGGTGATATGAAATAAAATGGCTAATAAAATTGAATTAAACTAAACATATGGGGGGTTATGGAGTAACCACCACATATTACCCAGGGTCCCCCAAAAGAAAATATTGGTGAGATGACAAAATGAACAATTTTTCATCAAGACAATATTTTCTAACACATGTACAAATATACTAAGTAAATACACAAAATAAATATATCAGAAATAGTTATAAGAATATACATAATTGTTGTACATGATATTTAAACAATAAAAAAAATAATTACTGTTATGATAGTAATCCTTATGAAAATATACCAACTGTAGTAAATGTTAACATGAAAGGTATATAAAGTTTCTTCCAGAAGTATCTATCATATATATCAAAAAAAATTTAAAGTCTATGTCTATGTGCAACAGTCCTTAACTTTAACGAGTCTCTTGTTAGGCTGTGCAAAATGCACTATAACAGTAGAATGCTTTAGCATATGTCACAATATTTGATTACACAATAATATGTATATTTATATTCTCAGTTGTGAACAAAAATGAAATATACTATAACTGTATATGAATCATGTTATAACTATATATAACATATATGGTTTCAAATAACACATAATAAATTAAATGAATTTGTAAGTTGAAAGTTGAACAAAAATATATATATAAATGGTGTAGAGAGATTAGTTATGCTCTCATAAAAAAAAAATTATATCACCACATAGCCTTTTACGCTTTCAATAAATCTTAAATGAATAACTTTAGTATTATTCAATAACACATTTTTGCAGAAAATAAAATTAATAAGTTGCAAAAAAAATGTTAACAAAAGCATGATATTATTTTCCAATAAAAATATCTTCAAAGTGAATATAATAATTTTCAAAGAGAGAATTTTTACACTCTCATAAAGGAATATTCTTAAACATTTTCAATATAAATTGACAATAATTGCATAAATATCTTCAATACTATACTTCATTCAAAATAAACATAAAACATAAGATGTTTAATATTTTGAAAAAAAGGGAAGGAATTTATATGAATATGTCGACTTACAAACAAAAATCAATTATGTCAAAATTTCTATATAGAAGATATTTAGAACATATTTACTTGTAATCTTCAAACATTTAAAAAAAAAAAAAAATTAGTAAGTGATCACTTTTGCATTTGTCATAAATCAAGAATTTGTTTTATATAAATATATATATTGACTCAATCAATATCTTTGGATCCAAAGTATAAATACACAAAAGTATACAAAAAAATATTACTTAATGCGAGTCATTCACCTTCTATATTTCAACAAGAAGAGAAGAAAATATTAGTATGAATAAGTTTATCATGCACTTTCTCTCTTTTTTTTTTTTATCAAAAGAGGTTAAATGTTAAAGCATGCATGCATTGTAAGGAAAAGACACAATAGGGAAAATAATTTGATGAGTACTCATCTTTATGTTTACCTTATATCAATTACAATTTCACTTTTCTTATTATAATGCACATTTGTCAAAAATCACCTTAAATACTGACATCATATTCTAACAAAGACAAATTCTTTCTCAATTTTTTTTTGCATCACCTATTGTAATAAAGACTTTATAAAATTTAAAAGTATGGCATACATGAGATTATATGTATATATTGTAAGAATTATGACTTATAGATAAATGCAGTAACTAATAAAACTATTAAAATTCATACATACATCCCGAGGATGACCGTTGAGTTGTACCAGGGAGAAGAAGACTTAAATAAAATGAAAAAAAAATAACAGCTGCCTGCAGCCTGGAGAAAAGAAAAAAAATTACATAGCGATTCTTCTTGCTGGACTATCAGTGCGGCTAGCTTCGACTGAATATATTACAAAGCAAAAGTCATCCTGTCAAAGGAAAAAGAGAGTTAGTCTATTTTTTATGTAGTTTATGATTGCGAGGACGAAGATCATAACTTCTATATTGAGTGGATTTGCTTTTAGCACCAGTATGAGTGCCATCAGGAGGAGCTTGTGACAGTACCGATTTACTGGAACATGAAGATGTTTGCTGGCATTTAGAAGAGGAAAGAATTTGAGGAGGAGTATTACAAGCTGCATCATGATTTGAAACTTGAATAGAAGAGTGTTGTCTCACAGGAGTGGAGGATGCATTATCAACAGCTGGTTGATCATGTGATGCACCTTTTGAAGAAACTGAAGGATGTTGCAGTGCTTCATTTCTCTTTTGAAGCTTCAAGATTCGATTAGTGTGAATCAACATTGGTGAAGCATGACTATTATTGGGATCTTGAATTTGAATGAGCACAGGAGAAATTATTTTCTTCACCACGTATGGGCCTTGTATCTTTTTGTTAAACACAGTAGGAAATTTTGCATAAACAATGTCATTAACATTGATGTTGGAAAACTTTAATTTTTCTCTGGATTTTTGGTACACCTTTTGTCTGGATGATTCGTTATTCTTGTAAGCTTGATAGTATATTTTTTCAATAACATCCATCAATTTATGAATTTCATATGCAGTGTTGAGAATTTTCCATGAAACTTGAGATTTATAATTGGAATAAATATCATTTATTTCTCTGCCAAAATGAAGAAGATTTGGGGAGAACTTTGTAGCTGGATGAGGTGTAGCGTTATATATGGATTGATGAATTTTTAGAGCAGTGGGTACATCACATCCTTGTGAAGCCATTGTGTTCACAGACGATTTTATTTGAGAATTGACTCGTTCACTTAAACCGTTAGCTTGGGGATGGGCTACAGAACTATGTTCCAACTTAATGCCAAGCTTTTTGTTAAAATATGAAAACATATCACTCGTAAATTGAGAGCCATGATCAGTGAGAGTTAATTCGGGTTTTCCATGAGTGGAAATATAGTGCAATAAGGCTTTTGTAACTGACTCAGCACTGATATTATTCAAGGCATATAATTCTAAATGACGAGAAAAATGGTCTATCATTGTTAACACATATTGACGATTTCTCAATGGGCCGAGTAAATCCATAGAGACCTTTTGATTGGGAGCTGTTGGGAGTGGTGCAGGTAGGTATGGAGCAGTGTTTTTTTTATGATTCTTATTTACTAGACAAATTTCACAAGAGTTGACATAATTAATGGTATCTGAAACAAGGGTTTTCCAGGTAAATCTTTTCTTTAAATTGACAATGGTTTTATGAATTCCAGTATGAGTAATATGAGCAATTCTTAAGGCCTTTGCTCGAAGTGATAGAGGTAAAACAGCTTTGTGTAGCTCGATATCTTCTGAAGAGAAATGACCATTATAGCAAAGTAACTCATTACTTGGATTAATATAGTAGCCATTTAAACTTTTAGATTTTTTGTTATTTTTAAGATCTTCATAAATTTGTTTAATTTTTGGGTCCTTTTGTTGTTCAGAGAAGATGGTGTGATCAAGAATTTCTAATAAAGGATCTTGGTTATTATCATTATTAGAAGGTGAAGAATCACTCTGAAGATGACATGTATGGTGGATTTTGTCGACTAAACCACATGGAAAGTGAGGAATGTCATTATGTAAATCGTTTTGATTATCAACAATAGGTAGAGGTTCTTGTGAAGAAATAAGATCTGGATTATTATTGAGATCTTCAGTAGTAATGTGAGGAGTTCTACTCAGAAAATCTGCCAAGACATTTTCTTTGCCTGGAACATGTTGGAATGTGTACGAGTATTCTGACAGTTCTAACATCCAACGAGTAGTAATATCAGCAGGTGATGTAGCTTTTTTATAATTATTAAGAGGTTTGGCATCAGATAGTAGAATAAAGGGTCGACCAAAAATATAGTATTTAAAAGCAGTTATGCCTTTGTAAATGGCATAAAGTTCCAATTTGATGGCAGGGTAGTGTCTTTCTGATTGAGATAGAGTTTTAGAATAATAGGAGATAGGTTTTAGTTCACCATCAAATTTCTGCATAAGAACAGCTGATATTGCTGTTTTTGAGGCATCTGTATTAACATAAAATGTTTCATTCCAATTAGGAAGATTGAGCATAGGTTTTTGAAAAAATATGTTTTGTAACTTTTTAAATGCATTTTCCTGCTCAGTTTTCCAAGAAAATTTATTTTTAGGTTTGGTGACTTCGATGAGAGGAGCAATCAATTTAGAAAAATTAGGTATAATTGATCTATAAAATGAACACAAACCGATAAAACTCTTTGTTTGCCTCTTGGTTTTAGGCTTTGGAAAGGAGGTAATTTTTAAAATATTACTTGTAATAGGAAGAATTTTATGATCTGTGAGTTGGAAACCCAAAAAGTTAATGCTTGTTTGCATGAATGCACATTTTTCAGGAGACAGAGTAATGTTATTAGCAATGAGAGTGTCTAACAGCTTTGTGAGTTTCATGGACATTTCTTCAAATGAATTAGCACCCACTACAATATCGTCTTGATATGCATAACAGGAGTCAATCTGAGATAATTGAATCACAGAGTCGATTAATTGTTGGAAAGTGCTGGCGGCCGTCTTCAGGCCAAATACTAGACGTAAATAGGTAAAAATTCCCCATGGAGTAGTAAAACTAAGTTTATCTTGCATATCTTTAGGTACAGCAATCTGCCAATATGCAGAGGGTAAGTCAAGAGTGGTATAATATTTAAATTTTGACAACTGGACCAATAGATTTTGAATTCTAGGAAGAGGATATGATGATGGGATTATAATCGAATTTAACAATCTTAAATCAAGAGCCAAACGATACCTTTGAGGCTTAGACATATCAGTTCTCTTCTTTTTAACAAGAAGCATGGGACAGGCCCAAGATGAATTTGACCTCTCAATAATACCAGCGTTCAACATTTGATTAATTTGGTCAAGAGCTTCTTGCTCGAGTGCTTGAGGTACAGGAAAAGGTAATGTTTTTACTGGATGAGAATTTAACATGGTAAACTGAGGATTGACCAGGTCAGTATGACCTAAAGTGTCAAGAGATTTCGAAAAGGCAAGCGCTTTACTACATAATAATTTTGTTAAAGCTTCCCTTTCATGAGGAGGTAAATGTTTAAGATCAAAGTCATTTGGAGATAATTCTTGAATACGTTTTCTCTTAATCTCTTCAGATGGCAAAATTAAAGTACAATATTCGTTTTCAAATTCTAAATCAAAAGAGTATTCTTCAATATCTTTTTCATCTACATTGATACATTCACCAATAATTGAATTTTTATTTAAATGAATATCGAGCTTTGAAACATTCTGACATACAACCAAAAATAAATCATTTTGAATGGAAGATTTTGAGTGCAATGATTCATGTAATATAAGACCTTTATTTTTTAAATTTGGTTTGAAAACAAAATATTCAGATGGAGGATTGAGATACTTAACATGTAAATAAACAAACGAATTAGGAGGTATTACTTCTCTATTGAGTAATTGTACCATGTTGGAACTCACCAAAATTTTATTACCCATACTTAAATGAGGTTGCTTTTCACCAAAATAGTTACCATCATTAGTATTCTCAGCTGAGAAATTCTTGCTAGGAATATTATTATCATTAGTAGACACATAATTCACCACATTAGCATAATCAGTTGGAAAATAATTAGAAAAATAAGTAGAATGACCATCAATATAAGGATTATGAAAATTCATAGCAGAATGAGCCATATTATTTGTAAACAAACCATTATTTTGAACATTATAGTTATAAGGATAGGTTGTATAATTATTGAACAACTGTAAACTTGAATTATCACAATTTGCACAAGTATTATCAATGTAAGTATCACTCGTTAGATTATTTGATATAGGCCTTTCATAAGAAGGCATTCTGTGTGCATCAAGAGAATATGGTACATTTGAATTAACATAATTATATTCAGCATTCATAAAATAGCAAGTAGGAGATTCATTATAACTTTGAAAAGGAATATGCTTGTCTTTAAGTAATATAGACTTAAAGCTTGGTGAAATAGTAATAGAATGTTTGTTAATAAACTCAAAGCCAAGTATGGCTTGAAAGTGAACATTTTGAATTTTTGTAAGGTAAAATACATGATGAAAAAAGAATTTATCAATTTTAAATGCTATCTCTATGCATCCTTTGAAGAAGACCTTAGAATTTATGGTCGATACAGATACATTTCTGGATAAAAATTTGTAATGAAGCCTGGATTTAATGCTATTAAAGCATTCTTCATCCAAGAGAGATAAACTTGATCCAGTATCTATTAATGTGGAGATTTCATTATGTTGAACATTTATTAGGATGCATGGAAGAACATAAGAGTTGTTAAAAGAACTGCATATGACATGATTTTCTTGTATGTCATCGTTGATTTGAAAATTTTGTTTGGAAGGCAAAGAATTATATGAACAAGAAGATTTGTTAAATTTAGATGTCATAGGAGAAGTTTGGACAGCTGTGGATGACACTAAAGTGACTGACGAGCGTTTGTCTAATTGTTGATGTTTGTTGTTGTTGTCAAAGTGTACTGACCCTGAATGAGAATTACGGGAGAGAAGGCGGTCAGTAGAACCAGTCTCCCTTATTTGTTTAAATGATAAACATTGTTATTTTCAGAAGAAGAAGAGGTGTGGCTTTTCTTTCTGTACGGGTGAGACGAAACCTGAGTTGAAGAGTTTTGATTAGAATTACCAATAATGTTTTTGAATTTGTAGCATGAGTCCATACGATGATTAAATTTCCCACAGAACGCACACTGCACAACATCTCGTCTGTGATAAAAGGATGTAGAATTTTTTTTGTGAGAATATTTGTCAAAGGTTGGTTGATAAGGACGTTTCCGGTGAAAGTTTTGATGACGAAAATTATTGTTACGTTTATTTGTAGCCTCTTGTCTCGGTGGAGAAGGCGAAAATGTCCTAGGTCTTCTTTGAAAATTACGAGAAGTATGAGAACTGTCCTTTTGAGTTTGTAAAGGAGAGTAGTTGGTTTGAGAATTATGATAAATTTTATCCTTCGTATGCTTTATAGGAGTTTTATGAAGAGTATTACTAGAATTATCGTGGACATTTTCAGAATCGATACAATAGGCTTGATTAAAATTTTCATAAGATTTTTTAGGGGGAGAGTCATAAATATTTTGAAGAAAAGTTGCTCGTTCAAGAGCTAATTCGAAGGACGTAATATTTTCTTCTAAGATTTTACGTTTGATTTGTTTAGGTAAAGCCTCAAGAAAATGAGTAAACTTTAATGAATTAAGAGCAGAAAGATCCAATTTTGGATAAGCAAGTCGAAGTTGTTTATCCAACCGAAAAGCAAAATTTTTAACTGATTCATTTGAATCTAAGGTCAAGTTCTGTAAAGATTTTAGAGAAACAGATTTTTTCGTGGGTAAGAAATAGTCTATAAATGCCTTTCGAATTTCACTAAAATTAGAGTTCTTGAGCTGTGACTGAGTTTCCAGAAAGAAGAGTAAGGCGGTGCCCTCAAGTTTTGATTTAAAGAGAACAAAAAGTTCCTTGTCTGTAAAGTTATTTAGTTCCTGTAAGTCAGATAATTGATCGAAGAAAAATTCTACAGTCTGAGGGTTACCGTCGAAAGGTTGGATTGCAATATTTAGTTTGGCTTTTGGAGGCATGATGAAATAATTAATATAAGAACTCAATGTATGACATGATAAATTTGGTTATTTGGCAGGTCCTAAGATGAACAATATATATAAATTGACCCGTTACTTACAATATTGATGACTTTCATTTACTTCATACAACATTTTTATATGTAAAAAAAAAAGAAGAAAACGTATACTAACATATTAGTATCATATGAAGAATATAAGACCCAAATATTTTATGTAAATATTTATAAATAATATGGCTCAAAACATAAAATATTATATGTATGACAAGAAGAATAATTTATCTTAGCATGAACAATAATTTTTACCAGTACCTCCGTTAAATAATGCATATATATATTAGTTGCAAAATATAGCAAGACAAGAAAAAATATATATGGAAAAATTATGTTATATATATATCATGCACTGCTCCAGAAAAATATTATTTCAGTATAGAATCAATATGTTGCAATTAATTACTGCACCACTCTCAATAATAATATAATTAATAATATTAATGTATGAAGAAAATAACTTGAAAAATAATGAAGAATTAACTGAAGATAATGACGACAATATGTATAAATATAACAAAAATATGATGGTGGCAAAGGAAAAATGGATGGTCATGGAATGTTGGACACGCTTTGGTGACGGCACCACAGGAAATTATAAGATGCCGTGTTCAAAAAAATAATTGTAATTGTTCAAGCGTTGGTCACTGCACCAAAGGAAATTATATGTTATGTTTGAGCTGACGCTTTGGTCAGGGCTTCAAAGGAAATAATAATGTTATGCTTACTTGAAAGTGGAGAAAGCACTTTTTATTTGCCTCTACCCACAATTAGGCCAAAGTGATCGTGATAATGACAGCACATCGCGGAGAATGGGGGCCTGCAAACGACCCACGTGACCATCCTTACTTCACTTAAAAAACAATAAAAATATTCTTTATCCATGATGACATAAAATGTCATACATAAAGTTAAAAAAATATAAAATTGAAAAGGTAAAAAGGTTACCTGTCAAGTCCTTGGATGTTGATGACAAATAAATCCAGACAATAGGCACAATAAATTATTATGCACACAAAATTTGAAGAAAAACTATTTTTTATTTCATGAAGAACTTGTTTTACTTTTTTTCATGAATAAATATTTCTTCACATATTTATATTATTTTGACTCGTACATATTAATCTCTCTCTTCATAAAAAAACCATATCATAATATATGCTAATCACAACAATTGCTATCTCCAAGCAATAAAAATTCTTTATCAATAATATATTTTAGATATCTCAACAGGATGTAAATTATAAATTTTCTCATGACATAAAAGGAGAATATAATATTATTTCTTCTTGAAAAAGAGCAACTTTCATAATATGAACTTTCAAAAAAAACAAAATGTATTATACTTCATATTGCATAGATACAAACCAATATTTTCTTCATAACGCCCCTTGGGTATTCAAAAATTATATATATAAAATTGGGCAAAATAATGAAGTAAAAACTTTATGAAAATCAAATATCTTCATTTGATGAAAGAAAAAATGTTCACCTCTTAAAGCACACGTTCTTCACCTCTGCTTGTTTTTTCAGAGGATTGAGAACATATAAAAGCACAATTGAAGAATTGATCACATAAAAAATTGACGAAAATTTTGGACGAAAAGATGAAGAATAAAACTATTTAGAATAAACATGTCGACAACCTTCTTTAGTAAAAAGTGGCATCAATAGAGCAACACATAAAAGGCTTCACGACGTCACCTCAATTAATACGCATATCCAAACAGAGTACACAACAAAAATACTTTCAGGATCCTTTGAAACAAAAGGTTTGCTCCTCGCTGCTTAACAGAAATCAACATCACTTTCCTAGATGCATTTTGAGGGCAGCACTTTTTCTTTGCCGCACCTAAAAATCAGTATCGTAATAATATCAACATAACAAAAAAAACCCGTTCCATCCTTCGTTAACGGGGGAGCACCTCTGCCCCGAAATTACACTAAAAACTTTCAATCATATGACTGCATCCATCACAGCAGGTGTCTATCGGCGCAACTCACGCAGGTGGCCGCGAGCCCAGGGGAAAAAGAGAAAGGGTTATTGTAAATGCAAAATACGCCAATTTGGCAGAGAGCAAAAGAGGGGGTGAGGAAAAAAATAAGCCAAATTACAATATACAGTATGAAAAGATATGTAACTAATAAGAATAAAATTGATAACCATCTTAAGAGGGGAGGCCAAAGCCGGTGGCCATGTACTTAACGGCTTGAAATACGTCACCTGTGAAATTTAATTTGATAGGTTAGGGGTGTGTCCGAATAAACGGAAGTTCCACCCAAAAGAAATAGCGAGAATGTTCTCGAACAAATTTAAAACCGGAAGGAATGATTTCAAACAGAATTTTACCGGCTTGGAACATTCGAAAGCTAAGCAAGAAAGAAAACATTACAGGCGACGAAATGAAAATAAGCGAAACCGAAATTAAATTTAAATTGAGAACATTAATAAAAAGGAAGGTGATATGAAATAAAATGGCTAATAAAATTGAATTAAACTAAACATATGGGGGGTTATGGAGTAACCACCACAGTTAACACCAACTTTTTCCTGTTTAAAGAGAAAAAAATTTACAATTGTCTTGGAAAAATTCGGATAAAAAGGAGGAAAACCAGATCTAAGTACCAAGCGTTAATATTTATTGCCTATTCGTATCAATCGCTTATCTGTGAAACGTTGAAATGTTCGATGTGGCATAAAAAGTCTCTCCTAGTCGAGACTTTTTTGGAACTGCAGAAAAAAGTTGGAGGACATTGCTGTTTGTTATCACACTGAGTTTTGGGGAAACAATTCGCGAAAAGTTTGAAGAAATCATGTGTTGGCTCAAAAATCTCTCGAAATGTTGGTAAATTTGATAACAGCTTTACAGTTCATTAATGAGTTCTCTTTACCTAGATAACTAGTTTTTCAGATGTTATGAGGTCTCATCTAAACATTTTCATTTTTAGCAAATATGTTAACAGAAAAACATTTAAAATGAGCAGCATAAACATTAACATTAAAATTAGCGTTTTTCTGTTACGATTGCTTGCACGATTTCTTTATGCAATCGAAAATGTACAATACTATCTTCCAATTCCTCCAAAATTC
Source organism: Maratus speculifer (assembly GCA_964019185.1). NCBI lineage: Eukaryota > Metazoa > Arthropoda > Arachnida > Araneae > Salticidae > Maratus > Maratus speculifer. Next base: position 100,578,524 of record OZ025289.1, on the reverse strand, counting down.
TAAAAAGCTATCCTTAATCTTTCGAAACTTCACAAAATTATTTATTTTAATAATTTAAAGAGAAATTTATGCAACTAGAATGGCCTAGACCAAACCGGTCTATCCTAACGCCCATCGGATAAACTAGTTTTTCCTAGTCCAAACCGGTCTATCCTAAGGCCCATCAGATAAACTAGCTTTTCCTAGACCAAACCGGTTTATCCTAACGTACATCGGATAAACTAGTTTTTCCTAGGCCAAACTACTCTATCCCAAGGCCCATTGGACAAACTAGATCTTCCTAGGCCAAACTAGTTTGGCCTAACTCTTATAGGATAAACTAGTTCAGACTGCTGTTTATTGGTCTAAACTAGTTTATCCTAGGCCAATTCAATTTGGCGTGATTTTATTGAATTCAATGACCGCCTCAACGCCAACATTCTTGTTTGTCCTAGGCTAATCCAGTTTATCCTAGGCCAATGTAATTTTACGCGTTTTTAGCTCACGGGCGTCAAAGCCAGAGAAATAATGGGCTCACAGGTTCTGTATGTATGTATGTACGCATGTATGTACGTATGTGCTATATCTGATAAGGTACTTTTCTGATTAATTTTGGAAATTCATTGTATAGCAATAAAGGGTAAGAGAAATAAATATGTATAGGAATAAATGTGTATATACGTATGTACGTACGTATGTGCGTAACGCGATAACTCTCAATAGAAAAAAAAATGTAATTTGACATGTTTTTAAATCATAAGGCTACCAAATCCTGAGAACTAATGTGTCCGTAGGTTCTGTATCTATGTAAGTACGTAATGCAATTATTCTTGATAGAAATAATCGATTTGCATCAAACTTTCAATATAGGTTTATTCTTATAAGGAGCTTTTTTGATTACTTTTGGAGGTCATTGCAGAAGAATAAGTGGGGGGGGGGGGAGGGAGAGAACGAGACGCTGATTCGCCCCTTCCCTTAATTTAAATAAATGGCTTTCCATGCATTATTAGCATATTTTATTCAAATTTTAGGTATAGGAGCATTCTCTTGAGGGGCCTCCATGATTAGTTGTGAGTGTTCATTGTTTAAGTATAGGCGTAACATCCCATAATTTATGTAAATGCTTTTTTCATGCAGAATTTACTGATTTGCTTCAAATTTTAGAAATAAATTCATTCTGGTAAAGGGCTTCCCTAATTAGTTTTGGGGATTAATAAATAATTTATTATTTGAATAAAAACAACGAGAATAACGGGGGGGGGGGTCCCGCCTAATTTTGGCAAATGTGTTTTTCATGCAAAATTAACCGATTTGTTGCAAATCTTGGATTTGTTAATTCTAATGAAGCGCTTCACAGACTAATTTTCATGGTTCTTCGGATAAATATAAGGGGGAAACTTACAATTTATTTCTTTCCTTAAATTAGATAAATTGATTATAATACAGAATTATCCAATTTGCTTAAAGTTTTGGACATGAATTCATTTGATAAGGCGCTACTTTAATTAATTTGAGTTTTTCTTTTGTTTCAGTATAATAGGGTAGTGGACGTTTTATCGCCTTCCTTAAATTAGATAAATAGGTTTTTATGCAAATTTATCCGATTTGCCGTAAATTTTGAATACAGTTTTTTAAGACGAATCCCTGAATTGTTTTGAAAGTTTAATGATTATGTATAAAGGGAGAAATGGAAGATTACCCGCCTTAAATCAGGTGAATTGTTTTTTGAGCAGAATAATCCGATTTGCTTAAAATTTTGGATAATTGTTTAATTTTATAAAGCGTATCTGTGATTAGTTTTGGGGGCTCAATGGTTAAGTATAGTTGGGGGAAATAGGAAAAAGTAATCCAACTTACTTTATTTTTCGAGGGTGTTATTCTTTAAAAAAATAAGGCTGTAATACACAATAAGTGTAAACAGCCTGTGAACGCAAAGCCATCACTTTAATTGGGCAATATTCTTTTTAATATTGATCCAGCCTACTGCGCCATAGCTAACCTTGTGCAAAGTGGTTTTGTTATCACCCTTATATAATGTATTTTATTCGAAGGGTTGTAGAATACTGTCAGAGGTTTGCCCGGGCCGGAATTTCCAAGGCCAGGGCCCCGCCTGACCGGGCCGCCAGATCTCTAAATTATGTTGTGTTACCTACATTGCTCTTCCTTTTAAAGTTGTGGAATTTTAAGTCTAAAATTTAACATAACTTAAACAATAAACATCCACAACTAATCATGGAGGCGCCTTGTCACAATGATCCTATATTTAAAATGAAAACTGATAATTCTGCATGATAAATCCATTTCTTTAAATTAAAGGTTGGGGATTAGCCTCCCGTTCGCCCCCCTTTATTCCTACCCAATGAATTCCTAAAATTAATCAGAAAAGTACCTTATCAGAATAAACCAACATCCAAAATTTGAACCAAATCGGATATCTCTATCAAGAGTTATCGTGTTACATACATACGTACGTACATACGTACATACATGCGTACATACATACAGAACCTGTGAGCCCATTATTTCTTTGGCTTTGACGCCCGTGAGCTAAAAATACGTAAAACTACATTGGCCTAGGATAATCTAGATCAGCCTAGGACAAACAAGAATGTTGGCGTTGAGGCGGTCATTGAATGCAATAAAATCACGCCAAATTGAATTGGCCTAGGAGAAACTAGTTCAGACCAATAAACAGCAGTCTAAACTAGTTTATCCTATAAGAGTTAGGCCAAACTAGTTTGCCCTAGGAAAATCTAGTTTGTCCTATTGGCCTTAGGATAGACTAGTTTGGCCTAGGAAAAACTAGTTTATCCGATGGGCGTTAGGATAAACCGGTTTGGCCTAGGGAAAACTAGTTTATCCGATGGGCGTTAGGATAGACCGGTTTGGCCTAGGAAAAACTAGTTTATCCGATGGGCGTTAGGATAGACCGGTTTGGCCTAGGCCAATCTAGTTTGGCCTAAAATCGGGTTTGACCTGTATCATATATATATAATATAAGTATGTATAAATATTATTAGCTATTCATAGTTTTTTGAAAACTTTTCCCAGTAGATTTACAGTGTGTTAATGAGTTCTCTTTACCTAGAAAACCGGTTTATGAGTTTTTATGAGGTCTCAAGTAAATAGTTTAATTTTTAGCAAATATGTTAATGGAAAAACATTTAGAGTTAACAGCATAAACATTGACATTAAAATTAACAATTTACTGTTACAATTGCGTGTACAATTTCTTTTATGCAGTTGAAATAAATGCTTAGCTGAGGCCTCATAACAAACGATAAACCTTTTTTGTGGATTAGATACAACTAAATAATGCATTGTAAAAATTACTCGAAAAGTTTTGCAAAAAATACAGACAGCTAATAAAATTATTTTAATGAACTATGCTTTATATTTAAAAAATAAACTGTCTTTTGAGAGAAACATTTAAGAAACATTTTTCAGAATATTGGATAAATTGGAAGGGGTTTTCAAAAATTTTCGTTCGTGATTATAGAGTTATTTTTTTAGTTTAAAAAGCAGTTTATTTTATTTTATTTTTATATTTTTTTATAGTGTATAATACTATTGTCATAAATTATATGGTTTTGAATATCAGTATGAAAAAATGAGGACAGTTTTCTTCGATTCTTCGATTAATATATACATTTTTAAATACTTCTACTTATTTTCTTTTAGTGACAGTTATTTAATTTTATAAGTTCGTTTAAAAAACATTTCACGAAATTATAACTTTAGCTTTGTAATTTCTTATTATACAGAGTTGAATCTGTCTTTGAAAAAAGCGAAATTATATATTTGAAACTAGACAGAAACAGTCTTGCAAAGAAAAAATATTAAGCATTCTTATAAAATTACAGAAAAAAGACTGTTTTGAAAATTATTTTAGGTAAAAAGTGTTGAAAAAGTATATTTTAGCTGAAACACGTTTAGCAAAGCAAGCTGGTAATTTTCTAAGTAGCAATAATATTAAGGATAAGACTTAGAAAAAAAAATAAAACTGGTTTCATGCAATGTTACATCCATTATTTTTCTGTTTCTTAAAATACAGTTGGATAAATATCTTTTAATAATTTTATCGGAAATACTTTTAAAAATTCTTATGATTTTCTCATATTTATTTTCTAAGATTAACGTACACGTATAAAGGGTATGATAAATGCTGATTTTTAACGTTGATTTTTTTCTTCTTATGGAACACCCAAAAGAAAAGTTTCTATGAATAAAATGTTTTAAATTTTTACAGTTTAGTTAATTTGAGCATTTTATCCCACCAATAGTCATCTGGTGAACCACTCATGCACATCCAACTATTAATCCAATTATTGTCATCTAGATTTATCGTAATTTGCGCAAAGTACCATAACACACTTTATTTATCTTAGATGTTAGTTATGTTAGTTTTTGCACACTCATCTTGTGGACAATGGTAATTTATATAACAAAGAATATTATTTTTATTTGAACAAAAAACACGTTAAAATTTATGTTACATTTCTTCCTAACAAATTACTTTTGGAATTAATATTATTTAAATATAAGTTATTTAAACTATTGCCTTAAAAGTAAACTTGCACTCTAAAAGTACATAATGCAGAAAATAGTAATATTTTTTCTTAAAAAACTAATTTAACTATAAGGTCTTATTAACATAAGCGTTTTCAAAATAAATTATTTCATTTATGATTTAATTTAAGCTTATAAGAGAAATCTTTTGACTGCACTATTGAACTTATATAAACAGTTTCTTATAAAATGATATTACTTATAATGAATAATTATATCATGTTAAAATTATCCTGAAAAAAAAATTCAGTAATCATGCGGATGGTAGGAATAATTAATAAATAAATAAATAAATGAAGTAAATTGTGAACTATTTTAACGAACTTATAAATAATTAGTCCTCTGTAGATTTGTATATTTTAATTAAACATATTTAAAAAAACAAGCTGGCAATCTTCTAAATATATATTTTTTAATAAACTGTAATGAAACTTCTCTCTATGGCATTAATTTTTTACAGCTAATTGTATAAATTGTAGCTTAACCTGAAATACTTTTAAAAAATCCTAGGGATATTCTCCTTTGTTACGAAAGTTAGGCATGCATACAGAAAGGGTATGATTAACGCGCTCATTTTAAATTCTTTCTAAGAAACACCAGAAAGGTATGTTTTTACGAAGCTTTTTTATTTTTTTCATTTCTACAATTTAGTTTTGTTTGTGTTTTTCAACCAACTACTTTCTTTTGGGTTAATTTTTTAAATCTTGGTAAAATGCGACTTAAAAAACAATTGTAGATTGCTTTCTTAATTGGAACTTTATTTAGCTTAAATTCCGTTTGTTTGGGACGTAATTTTTTTTTACAATCACAACTTTCCTGTGTGGCATATGTTGAATTTCAATAGATGAAATTTTTCGAGTTTTGATTTAAATTTCTAGCATTTTTGTCAACTTGAATTTGAAAAAAAAAAAAAAAAAAAAAAAAAAAAAAAAAAAAAAAAAATCAAGCTTTTACTAATATCACACAGCAAAATGATAAAAAAAAAACGCTGTTAAAGTTTCGAATTTTACTAAAGTCATGTATTTCTGTTGTACCACTTGGAGTCACTTTACGACTGATGTTTAATAATATCAACACAAATTACATGTCTTTACGCATGGATATAGAACATAACGTTTGTTTTCCTACTTATTGTTTTTGAAATTTGTTTTGTTCGTCTTTTACTCAGTATAACCACCTTCAAGAAGTAGATAGACGTCATTTTCTTAATAATGAATGTTACATTACTTTTCTTAAATATACAACTATATTTCAGAATTTATTAAAATAGTTCATATAGAAAAAAAACACAATTTCTATATGAATTTAGTTTTTTTCTTTTCAGTTACCAATTTCTTTTTCATAGATTTTTATTTTTTAATGATTTTTAATTTACTAAAACGTGCTACAATCCTGAACGAAGTTGTACAATAATCTATTCCGAATTAGCCAAAATTCTAAAACGATCTTTTATCTTTTGAAACCCCACAAATGTATTTATCTAAGAAATTTACAAAATAAAATTTTATTAGTTTTTCGTAGTTTTTGAAAACGTTTCCCAGCAAATTTACAATGTATTAATTAGTACTGTTTATCCTTAAAACTAGTTTTTCGGATGTTACGAGATCTAAAAATATTTTCATGTTCAGCAAACATGTTTAACTCTAAAACATCCAGAATTTACAGCATTAATATTGATATTAAAATTAACATTTTTCTAATACAATTACTTGCACAATCTCAGTTATGCAATTGAAAATGTTTAGTTGAGGCTTATAGCATTTTCTAGATAGAGACAATAATGCATTGTACTCGAAACATTTTCCTAAAAATAAACGCAGCTAATAAAAATTTATTTTTATAAATTATTCTTTAAATTTCAAAAATAAATTGTCTTCTGAAGTTTCTAAATATAAAGGAACGCTTTTCGAAATATTGGGTAAATTTTAAGTAACCCCTTAAAACTTACCAAATAACTTGAACACTTTCCTTCGTGATTATTGTTAATTTTCATAGTTTAAAAAACACTTTTTTTCATTTTTTATAGTGTATAATACTTTCAAATTCGATTAATATATACATTTTTAAATACTTCTATTTTTTTTCTTTTTAATGACAATAATTTAATTTCATAAGTAAATCCATTTAAAATACTTTTCTCGAAATTATAACTTTATCTTTGTAATTACGCAAAGTTTTCTAATTATACGAAGTTAAATGTATATTTTAAAAGGCAAAATTGCATTATAAAAACTAGAGAGAAACATATTTACCAAGAAAAAAATTGTTAAACATTTTTATAAAATTATAGGAAAAAGATTGTTTTGAAAATTACTTTAGCTAAAATCGTTTAAAAATTATATTTTAGCTAAAACATGTTTAGTAATCAAGTTGGTAAACTTATACGTAGAATAGGGCTAATGATAGGACTTAGAAAAAAAATAATGGCCGTTTTAATGCAATGATATATCCATTATTTTTCTACATCTCTAAACACAGTGGAACAAATATTCTTTAATTTTTTTAAACTAAAATACTTTTAAAAATCCTAATGATTTGCTCATTTATTTTCCAAGATTAAAGTCCAGATAGAATTGGAAAGATAAATGCTGATTTTTAATGTTGATTTTTTTCTTATGATACATGCAAAAGAAAAGTTTTTATAAATGTTTTAAATTTTTGCAATTTAGCTTATTTGCGCATTTCATTCAACCATTAGTCATCTTGTGAAAGTAATTTGAGTAAATTACCATAAAAATTGTACTTATCTTAGATGTTATTTAGAGTAGTTTTTGCAGTTGTATTTTTTTTTTTTTACTACAAAAACCATATTCAAGCTCTTGTTTTGAAATAGCAAAAAATCCAATATTGAACAAATTTGCTGTATCAATCATGAAAGAAAAAAAAAATACTTTTAAATTTACCATATGGATAACGACACTTTATATAACGAAGACTATTATTGTTATTTGAAAAAAATAACATATTAAAAAAATTCCTTTGGAATGCATACTATTTAAATAAAAATAACTTAAGCTATTACCTTAAAAGTAAATTTACACTTTAGAAGTATACTTAATGAAGAACCCATCTACTGAATGTAGTTAAAGGTTTTCCAAAATCTTAATTAATATAAGGTCTTTTAATATAAATGATTTTGCAAAATAAATTAATTCATTTATCATTTCATTTTAGCTTATAAAAGAATTGTTTTGGCGCACTAATAAATGGATTTAATAAAATATTATTTTTTATAATGAGTAATTATATCAATTTAATGTTATCCTAAAAAAATCAAAATCTGAAAATGATAAGAATAATAAAATATAAATACATATACGAAATTGTGAACTATTTTTACGAACTGGTAAAATATTTTTTTTGTAGATTTTTACGTTTTAATTAAAACAAGTTTAACAAAACAATCAGGATATCTTCAAAATAATAAGTTTTAAAAATTTAAACTGCAAGGAAACTTTTTTGGCTGGTATTACTTTTTTGCAGTCAATTGAATAAATTTCTTTTAACTTTTTACCTTAAATACTTAAAAAAATTCCCAAGGGTTTTCTTATTCGTTTCGTAAGCTAAGCATGCATACAGAAGGTGTATGATTAATGTACTCATTTTAAATTCCTTCTAAGAAACGTCAGAAAGTAATGTGTTCACGAAGCTTTTTTATTTTTTATTTCTACAATTTAGTTTTATATGTCTTTTTCATCCAACTGCTTGTCTTTGGGTTATTTTTTAAATCTTGGCAAAATGCGACTTAAAAAAATATTCTAGATTGCTCCCTTATTTGGAACTTTATTTAGTTTATATCCCATCTGCTTGGAACGTAATTTTTTTTTACATTCATAACTTTCCTGCGTGGTATATGTTTTGAATTTCAATGGGCGGAATTTACGAGTTTTGGTTTACTTTTGTAGTACTTGTGTATATTTGAATTCCTATAAAAAGACATAAAAATCAAATTTTTAATAAAATCACGCAAAATACAAGATACAATGCACTGTAAATGTTTCGAGATTTTTTAAAGTCCCTTACTATTATTGTAGTATTTGGAGTCATTGTTCCCCTCCTGTATAATAATATCAACACAAAATAGATGTTTTTAATCATGGATATAAAACAATAAGCTCGTTTTCATACTATTTGTCTTTGAAATAAGCTTTATTTAAGCATGTGTAGCTAAACTATTATTTTTAACACAATCAAACTGATTGGTAAAGTTATCATACGAAATGACAGACTAGATGTTACGACCAATAAGGTTATCTGAGCGAAAAAAAAAATACCAGCCGGCTATCTCGCAGATAGCTTAACAGGTAAAAGCATTGGCCTTGTAAGCCAAGTATCCGGGTTCGATCCCCGGCCTGGGCAATTTTTCGCTCAGCTGGAAATATTCATTTCATGTGTTGCTAAGTCCATTGCTAAATATAACCACCTTCAAGACGAAGATAAACATCACTTACATAATAATGAATGTTATATTACTTTTCTTAAATCTTCAACTACATTTCAGAACTTATAAAAATAATTCATATGAAAAAACATGCATTTTCTATATGCATTTATTATTTTACTTGTTAGTTACCAATTTGTTCTCCATTATTAGTATTTTTGATGTTTCTTACAAAATATGCAGAATATATGAAACTGCACTGTAATCAAGAGCAAAAATGTATAATAATCTTTTTCAGGGTCGCACGAAATTTTTATAAACAATCTTTCAAAACCTCATAAAGTATTATCTTAAAAATTTAAAGAAAAAAAATATCAAAAACAATTTTATTAGCTGTTCATAGTTTTTGAAAATGTTGCCGAGTAAATTTACAGTGTATAAATTAATTCTCTTTTCCCAGAAAACGGGTTTTTCAGATTTTATGAGGTCTCACGTAAATATTTCCCCGTTGAGCAAACATGATTAACTGACTAACATTTAGAATTAACATCATGAATAATTAACATTTAAATTAAAATTTTTTTCTGTTACAATTACTTGCACAATTTCATTTATGTAGTTGAAAATATTTAGCTGAGGCTTCATAACATCGGGTAAAAACCCATTTTCTGGATTTGATACAATTAAATAATGCATTGTAAAAGTTACTCAAAATTTTTTGCAAAAAATACAGGCAGATAATAGTATACAGTGTATAAATTAATTCTCTTTTTCCAGAAAACGGGTTTTTCAGGTTTTATGAGGTCTCACGTAAATATTTCCCCGTTGAGCAAACATGATTAACTGACTAACATTTAGAATTAACATCATGAATAATTAACATTTAAATTAAAATTTTTTTCTGTTACAATTACTTGCACAATTTCATTTATGTAGTTGAAAATATTTAGCTGAGGCTTCATAACATCGGGTAAAAACCCATTTTCTGGATTTGATACAATTAAATAATGCATTGTAAAAGTTACTCAAAATTTTTTGCAAAAATACAGGCAGATAATAATTTCTTTAATGAATTTCAGTTATGCAGTTGAAAATGTTTAATTGAGGACTGATAACATTTTCTAGATAGAGAGAACTAAAGAATGCATTGTAAAAGTTATTCGAAAAAATTCCTAAAAAATTAATGCATCTAATAAAAATTTATTTTTGTAAATTCTTCTATAAATTTAAAAAATAAATTATCTCCTGGGTTTTCTAAATGAAAAGGATTGTTTTTTGAAATATTGGGTAAGTTGGAAGTGGTTGTCGAACATTTTCTTTTGTGATTATAGTTAATTTTCTTAATTTAAGAAACATTATTATTTTTACAGTGTTTGCAGTTCTAGTATCTTAAATTATATGGTTTTAAATATTAGTAGGAAAAAAATTATAATAGTTTTTTTTACTGCGTAATACCATCGGAATTCGATTAATTCATTTTTAAATACTTCTAATAGTTTTTTTAATGATAATTGTTAAATTTCATAGGAAATCCGTTTAAAAGACTTTTCACAAAATTACAAGTTTATTTTTGTATTTCTTTTGTATTTTATGTAGAATTATGTATATCTTTAAAAATGCGAAATCGCAAGTTAGAAACTAAACAGAAAACTTGCTGAACATTTTTATAAAGGAGCCGCCCTTGGCGACCACTTTGGTCTCCCTTAGATGCATACTAAGTATTAAATCATATTGCTTTTATTCATAATTTATTTTAATTTCTTAATTTTTTTCGAAATTAAAAGATTCTGCTAAAGAATTGGCGCATATATCATATACGCACAAAATTGGCGCAATTGTAACAATAAGGCCAATATATGCCAAACACGATTACTCGGCAATTGCTATTTATTCGTTAATAAAGTGTTTTTATTTACTTTTTTAAAATGATATAAATTGTTTTGTTCTATAATTATTGATTAAACTTTTTTTATTTATTATTATTTCTTTTTGAAATAATAGAAAAGAGTTACGAAATATATATATTAACTGGTATTGAAAACGAAGTTTTTGCCAAATTGGCATCAGAAAAAAAATCCCAATAAAGTGGTACATATATAACATCTTTGCCGATAAATGATGCACTCGTTATTTTTATGCTAACTTGGTGCATCTCTAAATATTGTACCCGGGGCATTTTTTCATATTTCATTAATTTCATGTAAAATATATTTAATAATATAATCCTTTCACTCATTTCATAAATTTAATTTAAAACTGAAACGTTTAAAATTCATGATTTTTATTTATGACAAAAGAATAAGATAAACCAAACACAAATAACGATATCTTGAAGCTTTATAATTTTTTTTTAATCTGCAAGTATAATGAAGGATATTATTGAGACATATTGCAGCTGAGCTGCTGTCTCGAATGATCCAAATGAAGCTCCACCGAATAGATGTGTTTTATTTGGGCGTTATTTGTGACTTTTATTCCAGATACGTAAGCGTGATATATGTATAGATTTATAGGAAATAGATTGTTTTGTTTTGAAAATTATTTTAGCTAAAACAGGTTAATATTTTTAGACCCCATGGTTTATTTATGTATTTTTTAAATTTTAAGTTTTTGATTTATTTTAACAAACTGATGACTAAGAAATTTTGAACATTGGAAAAAAATTATAAATTATTTGTCGTACATAAATTTTGATGGTGCATGGAAACTCAAAAGTACATTTTTTTAACAATTTCTTGGGATTTATTTTATTTTACCTTTTAACATTTGAAAAACATTTAAAAATATAAAATAAATATAAATTTAATGTATTTTTTAACTATTAATTGACTCTACAAAAGGTGTCTTAAAGCACAGTAAAATCATATATATTTTCATTTTTATACATTTCGTATAATTCTGCTGCTAAGCATTTTCATATAACACATAGGTCATTCAAAAACCACTATCAGAAACAAATTGATAATTCATTTAGTTCTGCTATCTGTTAGGTTCTATTCAATCTAATTTCTTTCTTTCTTTCTTTTTATTTTTTAACATTATTTATATACGGGAAAAAATGTAAAAATTTGTATTTTATAGGATATATCAGATATGATTTGGTTAAAAGAGTAAAATTTATCTAAAACACGCTTTATCTAAAACAAGCTGCTAATCTTCTAAATAGCAATAATACTAACGATAAAATTTAGAAAAAAATATATCAGTTTCCATGGAATGATAACTTGCTAAGTCAGAGCTATCATAAAGAAATTGCTATTTTCTTTAGTTCTGTTGCCTATTAGGCTGCATTAACACAAATTTCTTTATTATTATTATTATTATTATTATTATTATTATTATTATTATTTAGTTACGGGAAAAATGTAAATTGGTGTATCTCAGAGGATACATTTGGTCTTAACAGGTTAAAAAAGTATATTTTTAAAAAGACGTTTAGCAAAAGTAGCAATAGGAGGATAGGAGTAGCAATAATAGGATTTAGAAAAAAATGGCAATTTTCATGCAATGATCTATCTATTTTTTATTTCTTTAAATACAGTTCAATAAATATCTTTTACTTTTTTTCTTAATCTGAAATATTAGAAAAAAACATTCCGATGATTTGCTCATTTATTAAGCAAGATGAATGTGCATCTAGAAGAGGTACGATAAATGCTGATTTTTAATGTTGATTTTTTTTTCTATAAAACGTCCAAAAGTAAAGTTTTTTATGAATAAATGCTTTATATTTTTACAATTTCGTTTATTTGCGCCTTTCATCCAACCATTAGTCATCTGATAAAACTAATTTTAGCAAATTAACATAAAAAACTTAGATGTTTTTTAAATTCATATTATATGTTATTTAGATTAGTTTTTACAGTTGAAATTTTCTTCGTACAATTTGTCTTGAATTTTTACAGAAAATACATATACGATCTTATTAAAAAATAATAATAAAAAAATAATAATAAACTAACTAAACTAGTATTCGTCAGGCCGAAATGTCGGAACATGGAGAACTATAAACATAAAAGATAATATTTGAAGAAATGCTTTGTTTTTATGAATACTTTTTAATAGTATAAAAGAAAGTTTGAAATAACAGTTGTCAAATCTTTATTTTAAAGCGTTTAATTCAGTAGCCAGTTGCTTCATCTTACGCTTTAATGCCAAACTTTCAGATATTCTGCCTTACTTTTAATTTGATCATGCCTATCCTTAGCGTAAAGTGCTTTAATGAACATTTCCTGTAAACAACAAAATGTACTAAAAGTGACATAATTTTTTATGTGATGATACCTTTAGACAAATATAAACAGCATTTTTGACAGTGTTAAACTCTAGGATTAGTGTAAGGTGGCAGGACATGCAGCAGTTAAAGGTAACTGACAATAGTAACTGAAGGTAACTGAGCATAATGCATTTTCTTCTTTCAAAAGGCTTGATATGGAAAAATCTTCCAGTTAGAAATTGCCAATGAAAATCATCAAAATGAACCATTATAGACTGACAAGCCTTGAGGTTCAAATCTTGGGCCACAGACAAAAGCTCTTATCGTAATTAATGAACCTTTTCCAAATCCTCATTCCATCCAGATATTGGCATTTAATAGAACTCTTAATTCAGCTGCTGAGTAATGTTCAGAATGAAATTCAGACGCGTGGTCATACTCACTCTATCTTATCTATACTAATAAAATCCGTGCACCTCTGTGTGTCTGTCTGTCTGAAGTCGATTACTTTTCGCAACGCAGGCGAGTTGGAAGTCGCGAGAGGTGTCTTTCGATTCGAAAAATTCCGGGGAAGTCATTTCGGGCATTTTCGAGACCGTGGGACCAAAATAAAAAAGTTATGAATTAAAAACTGCTCGGGAAGCGGAACACAAAACGTCTGATTTCCCAAACGGAGCTCTCAAGCAGAACACTGCGCCACCTTGCAGTGAATGACTTGAACTTTTCACCTTTGGCTAAAAGAAGAAGCAGCCGAACACCTCTTTTTCTCCCCGCACTAAGAGCGCTTTGTTCCGCATCAATTTTTTTGATTTCTGTCGAATATTTACCGTAGTTTTCGCTAAAATATTGAACTTAGAAATAAAACAGGCCGAAATATCCCGAAACTTTTTTTTGCGCGTTTTTTCTTAAACCATCATGCAGACAGTTTTTAAAGTAGAAAAAAACTGATTACATATTCAGAATCTGCGTAAAAGTCTGCTTCTGATGAACCAAAAAATACGAAAAAATGTCTTATGGGCGCGTAGCGCCAACCGTGCAAAACCGAATATTTTTAACGGGACGATGGGCGCGAAGCGACCATGGCTCCGATCCTCAATATTTTTTTTTCAAGTGCGCGTAGAGCCCACCGTGCGAAATCACATATTTTTAACGGGATAATGGGCGCATAACAACCATAGCTCTTTAATTCACTTTTTTGTGCTTGAGGGTTCGAACACCAAGACTTGCTCATTAAATGAATTTTTTGGATTATTATATACTGATTAATATCGAGGTTCGTTTGGAAAAAGTGGCCCAGATAGCGGGCGTAGCTCGTTATTATTTTATAATTGTGGTCTTCTAATACTCTTGTCATTGACCACTTGATTTAAGAAGTACTTCTTGATTATGTTCTTTATCTTGTTTGTTTTTGAGAAAAAGACATATGGCATCTTTAAATCCTTTAAGTTAGCTGGAAGCAGTACATATTTGTGTCGTTGCATAAGTGAGCAGAGTTAGTTTGAAATTTCATCTACGCAAAGTGAGTTAAGAGTCTTTCGAAATTGTGTTTGTTAATGGTCGTTTTATCTCAGTAAATTTGTTAATGTGAAATATTTTTCAAAAGACCTAACCTTTTTTGTCCGCGAGGAGCCAAAATGTCTTTTATACAATGTTTCTGGGAGGAATGTCTCTAGAGGTATGTATTTCACGCGTTGTAACTACTTAATACCTTAAAGGATTTAAACAAATAATCCTCTAAAAGGCTTAGTGCTATGTGTTTTACCTTCGCAACATTTTGATTCAAGGTCAGGCATAAAAAACATCTGATCATCGAAAATGTGTCAATAATAAAAAATAACACTGGGCCCATGCTGCGCTGTAGATTTATAGCTTTCTGACTTTTGAATCAAGACTATTTAAGGCACGTTGATTTTTTAGAGCAGGGGGAATCGCCTAGCATTTGACATCCAATGAAGCAGTATTTGTTAGTACCAAAAGAATAGCTTCTGATCCTAAATGCTCTATAATTGTTTAAATAATTTCAATGATTATCGTATTTTTTTCACCGTTGCTTTTTCAATAATAAAAGGTAAATTCGTAACTTGCTTGTAATGGAGAAATATGTCACAGCATAATTGAAATATCTTCTAATAATCATGCATAAATCTCATGTCAGAAGTATCAAAATTTTTAAGCAACGTAATTTGTTGTACATTAGAATAATTCAATAACTCAGAAATATTAAAAGTAAAGAGAAACCATTGGATAAGAGTCTACGGTAAAGATAAAGAATAACCACCGGATGTGTTTCAGCGATTTTGATTATTTAATGTAGCCCAGATCTTTGAGACTATCCGGAAATTGGAACTGGATCTATCGAGTTAGCAGCAAGAAACATCAAAACCCCTTGAAAGATTTGCATGTCTGGCAGAGTCCAGGCAATTTCAATATGATATCAGGGAAAATTTTTTAACACATATACTTATAGGTAATTTATACTCCTCTATCAAACTTGATACCTTCATGCATCTGAGTTGTTGTAATATCATTATTCTGCAAATACTCGGAAGGAATCTGTTTTTTTTTTTTTTTTTTGCGACTTTACCACATCGAATTGCGCTAATTATTTCTTTTCATCTCGATTGCTTTACTTTAATCAGCGTTTTTGAAAGGTTACACATATGAAAATATGTACATTCTTTAAAATATGCTTTAAGTTTAGGCAACATATTAAATAAATTTCAAAGATTGATTTATGATGTTTAGTGAAGTTTATTTTACATAATTGTCTTTTATTTTTGTAAACTTTTCTCAATTATATGCATAAAACTATATAGCTAATTACATTAACGTCAAATTACTCGTCAAGCTTGGCGATATGTGGAAAATAGAGCCAAATTTGACTACTAAAAATTAGACGCCGTAAGTAAAGCAAATTTGTCTATAGCTGACTAATTTGTTGAAATCTCAATTGAAATTTAGTACAGTTGATTCTTCTGTAATAGGGTTCTTCGTATTTTAGCTTCGTGTTTTCCAGTAAAATTAGCTAAAATCTTAAAGCCAAGAAACAGGGAAGCTACTTTTTTTTTTAAACCCGTACAGTAATTTTTTGTTTTGTAATCGTCATATTTTCGTTTTTAAGTGTACATCTTGACAAAAAATGTCTATTTCAAAAAATTTCAGAATATTCAATTCCGTTTCAGTTGCAACACATTCATTGTAGTAAATTAAAGAAAAAGGAGTAACCTACTGTAATTGGGACCTCTAGGTTAATTTTGCAGATCAAACAACGCTCACTAAATAATCAAATTATCTACAAATCCGAAGTGAATCACAGCATTATATTACGCAAAAAATCAAATTTAATGATATTTGCAGCATTTTGTACTTTACATATTTTCATCTCTCATATTTATATCCACAATTTCAAAAATATTTCTATACACAATAGGTTATTAGCATATACATTTCAAAATTTGAAGTTAATTTTGTCAATTATGTCTTGAATGTGAACATTCCTGTTTAAGAATTCAATCTTTGTATCGGCTAGTCAAATTAAAGAAATTTTCATCTTTTAGAGGCATTCGTAATAAATCATGTAGTTTCATCGAAGAAAACTTATCGTTTCCATTTAAATGTGTCATTTTACCTCATGAAGCGTTTCGGCTAAAGTTCAGTATCAGCGGAATTAAAAAGTACTGAATTTTAACAGCTTTTTGAGAATGTGCGTGTTTCTTAAAACGTCACGTGAGTTTATGTTAAATTATTTTAGAAAGTTAATTTTGATTTTTTTAAAAAAAATGGCATCAATACCGAAAAACAAACATTATTCTTACCTTTTTACAACAATGGAAGATTTAAACTCACAATGTTATCTCTATGGAAAAATTAAAATCCAATATTTTAAGGTGTTATAGTTGATGAATATTTCTGATTTTCAATACCCGCCGAGATTTTAGCCCTACAAACATCCAGCTCATTTTTTGTGTTGATTTGACAAATATGTTGGACGCTATTGAGGTCACAAAAGTTTAATCTTAGCAGGGAAACCGGAGCTCTGCTCCGGCAATAAGTGAAGAAAGAAAAAAAATGCTTTCACATTTACCATATGGACAACTGAGCTTTATATAACAAAAAATATTACTATTATCTGAAAAAATTACGCGATGAAACTTACATTAGATTTGTTTTAAACAAATTACTTTTGAAATTCCTGTTGTTTAAATAGTAAAGATTAAATGTATTACCTTTAAAGTAAATTTACACTCTAAAAATACACTTAATGGAGTACTAACTTAGAGAAAATAGTTAGATGTTTTTTTAAAAATTTATTAAATATAAGGTCTATTAAACATAAATATTTTTTCAAAATAAATTATTTTTTTATTTATCATTTAATTTTCAATCCTTCAATATTTATCATTTAATTTTAGCTTAAAAGAGAATTTTTAGAGTACTCTAATAAACTTACATAAATGGATTTTTATAAAATAATATTACTTACAATAGATAAAAATATTATTTTGAAGTTATCCTTAAAAAAACCAATAACTCTGCAAATGATGTAATTAATAAAATATAAATAAAAAAAATCAAATTGTGAACTATTTTTACGAACTTATAAGATAACTTGCTTTTGTAGAATTTTGTATTTTAACTAAAACATATTTTTTAGTCTTTCGTTATTTAAAATAAAATTATGTAAGTTAGTTAATTTGGCAAAATTGTCCATGGGATGATAAAATAGTATCATATAATGTAAATGAAATGCGAAAACATGCGGCTGGAACAATGTTTGGTGGTTTATTCGTGCGTCCAGCTAAGATAAATATATCGAATTCTTAATTTCTCTACCAGAATCTTCCAATGTGGCGAAGTATTGAATAAGTAATTAAATTATGAAAAAAGCAAGCTGGAAATTTTTCTAAATGTTATTTTTTAAAATTAAATTGTGATAAAACTTCTTTGTCTGACATTACTTTTCTGCAGCCAATTGAATAAATTTCATATAACGTTTTATCTGAAGTACTTAAAAAATTCCTAACGATTTTCTCATTTGTTTAGTAAGCAAGGCTTGCGTGCACAAAGGATATGATTGAGGTGCTCATTTTAAATTCTTCCTAGGAAACGCCTGAAAGGGATGTTTTTACGTTTTTTTTCATTTCTACAACTTAGTTTTGTTTGTGTTTTCTACCCAACTATTTGTCTTCGGGTTATTTTTTAAATCCGAGTAAATTGCAACGTAAAAAAATATTTTTAGATTACTTCCTTATTTGGAGCTTTGTTTATTTTATTTTCGTCTGTTTTGAAAGTAAGTTTTTTTATACTCTTAAATTTCCTTCTCGGTATATGTTTTAAATTTCAATAGGTGCATTTTTCCGAGTTTTGGTTTAATTCTCTAGCATTTTTGTAACTTGAATTCCAATAAAAAGACATTACAATCAAATTTTTAATAAAAACGCACAAAATATAACATAAAAAACACTGTAAATGTTTCGAGCTTCACCAAAGTTAAGTATCACTATTGTAGCATTTGGAGTCAATTTATTGCGTCTGTATAATAATATCAGCACAAATTATGTGTTTTTAACACGGGTATAGAAAATTATGTTCGTTTCTATAGTGTCTTTTAAGTTCGTTTTATTTAAATAAGGGTATTTAAGTCTTACGCTTAGTATAACAGATTTCAAGACATACACTGGTGTCCAAAAGTTAAGCATAATTGGTAATTAAGTAAATAATGAAAGAAATATAAATCGAAATGTGGTGAAACTCCAGGTGTGTAAACAAAATAGTACGCGTCATATATTTTCGCGAAGATTTTCCCCCGAAATTGAACAGGGGACCGTCAACAAATTGAAAAAGAACGAAGATCTTTTGGATAACCCTGTCAAAACTAATGTAGCAAAAGCGTTCAAACTGCACACTATGATTAAGTGGCTTATTGTAATGTACTGTGTTTATTTTTATAAGGATAGCATTCATACTCGTAGAGAAATTAAGGTTTTTATAAAAACAGTCCTAAGTTTTTTGCTTATAATTTGCAGAGTTCTTAATATAAGATAATGTTCTTTTCAGAAAATATGACAAACATCATTGTACACAATACCCTGTCATCAGAATTTAAAAATAATAAAAATTGTTTGAAAAATGAATAGGTTTAGTAAATAATTTTTCATTGCGCATGCGTCAACGATATCAAAATTTCATTTGCATATTGTGTTAGCTAAATGTATAGAGCAACTTCTGTAAAAGTTTCAAAAACATAGCTTGAAAATTCTGAAAATTATCGTCTATAGAATCAATTCAAAATCCGTTATTCCTAAAAGGAAGCAAAATATCAGGGGTTTTATCCAAATACTGTTGTACGTGCAATATTGTCTAGGCACTAAACAATGGAATATGGATACAGCCCCTCATTTTTTGCTTCATCTAGGGAATAAAGGATTTTGATCTCATTCTATCAACGATAATTTTCAGAATTTTTAAGCTATGTTTTTGAGACTTTCACAAAAGTTTCTCTACACATTAAACTAACATAATAGGCAAATGAAATTTTAATAGCGTTCACGCATGCGCAGTAAAAAATTATTTAGTAAACATGCTCATTTGTCATAAAAATTTTATTATATTTAAATTCAGATGACAGGGTATCGTGTACCATGATGTTTGTCATATTTTCAGAAAAGAACATTATTTTATATTAAGAACTCTGCAAATTATAAGCAAAAAACTTTTATAAAAACCTTAATTTCTCTACGAGTATACGTGCTATCCTTATAAAAATAAACACAGTACATTACAATAAGCCACTTAATCATAATGTGCAGTTTGAACGCTTTTGCTACATTAGTTTTGACAGGGTTATCCAAAAGATCTTCGTTCTTTTTCAATTTGTTGACGATCCACTGTTCGATTTCGGGGGAAAACTCTTCGCGAAAATACATGAAGCGTACTATTTTGTTTAAACACCTAAGGTTTCACCACATTTCGATTTATATTTCTTTCATTACTTATTTAATTATCAATTATGCTTAAAATTTGGACACCAGTGTAAATTAAAATCATTTATACAGGGTGATTCAGCTCGTCGGTGACAAACTTTAAGGATCGATAGAGCACACCTAGACGAACATTTTTGAATAGGGAATGTAGGGTCCCTGACGCGATGGTAAGGCGCTAGGCGCTTTCGAAAATTTGGGTGCCGAAATTCGAAACGTCATAAAAACTAGGGAAATGGTTAGATTTTCTTGCTTGTTGCGTCGAAATGATTCTGTTTGTTTAGACTTTCTTCAGTACCAATTTGATAAGCGTATCTCTTAAAACATGGATAGGGGGCGCTGCAGACTTTGGAGAGCTAGACAACAACTTTAAGCCCGTTATTTTGATAATTTAACACATGCTCGCCAAAGTTTATACTCTAACTTAAAGTTTGAACCCAAAAGTAGAGCCCTGCAAAAAGCGTAAGAGCCGGAATAAAATGTCAAAGTACAGGGTGGTCGAAACTCGAAGGCTCCTAAGAGATAAACAAACAGATTTCTTGACTTATGGCATGCATTTTCATGATTCTGTTTGCTGGGGCTCTCTGAAACTCAGTTGAACGGTACAAAAAGAAACATCGATAGGGGGCGCTTTGGGCAAAAAACATAATTCGTTGACATTTCGGACGCTAACTGGAAACGGGGCGCTACGATCAGTTAGTAATAATGAAAACACATTTTCTACCTCTGCTCAACACTTCTGAATAAATTTAGACCAAAAACATCAATGATACTGGAAATTTATTTACAAAAAATAACACTACAGAAGATGCTCGAAATTTCGACCTTGGGCCATGATGCAGGCTTCGCACCTCCGTCGCATTGAGGAGTGTGTGTTTCCAACAATGCCAGGAGTATCTCTGATCTGCCCTGCAGCTGCCACAATGCGCGCCACAAGTTCTTCAGCACTGACAGGTGTATGGTATACCTCTGCCTTCAGGTAACCCCAAAGGAAGAAATCGAAGCAGGTGAGGTCTGGTGATCGGGCAGGCGAGTGAACTGGACCCCCACGCCCGATCCACCGCTGGCCATACCTTGCGTTTAGATGGAGACGCACGTCGTTCGTGTAATGGGCCGGAGCTCCATCGTGCTGGAACCACATCTGGCGACGCGAACCTTCGGGTACGTGCGCCTCCTCCAGAAGCTGCGGCAGCACTTGATCCAGGAAAATCAGGTAATTTCCACCTGTCAGCCGTTCAGGTAACAAATAAGGGCCAAGAGGCAATCCCCCAGAATGCCGGCCCACACATTTACTGAGAAACGCTCCTGGTCTGCTCGGCTTCTGGTTTCATGTGGATTTTCATCACACCACACATGACTGTTGAGGGCGTTCCACATTCCCTCCCGGCTGAAGGTGGACTCGTCCGTAAACAAAATGCTGTTTACAAAACGGGGATTCCTGGATCTCATCGCCAAGTACCATCTTGAGAATTCCACTCGAGGGCCAAAATCCTGCTCTCTGAGCAACTGCACCCGCTGGATGTGGTAGGGGTGCAGATTCCGGGAACGTAAGATGCGCCACGCAGTTGCTTGCGAAATGCCAACATATATGCTAAGACCTGGGTTGTCCTCAACCAGGTTAAGCACAGCCTCTTCGTTGTCGGGGGTGCTCACTGATCGCTCCCGTTCAGGCCTGCCTCCGTCGAAAGATCCCGTTGTGGACAACCTCTGGTGTACTCGAGCGAAGAAGGCATGGCAGGGGATTTGCCTGTTGGGGTAACGCTCGGCGTACAACCGCTGAGCGGCTCGTCCATTACAACCAGCAGCGCCATACGCCAAATGCATGTCAGCCAATTCAGAGTTTGTGTACCGTTCCATCCTACTACCGATCTGCAGACAAGTAACCCGAAGCTTAAGTAGGTACCGCACGTTCAAAAGACGTGTCTGCGCATACAACTACGTCATCTCGCGTTGTCGTCTACGCATTACGTATCTTTTGCATATCGATATGGTACGATATCTTTTGCATAAATCAGCAAAAAGCACCTTATGTAAATTTTATTGCGCGCATTGTGCATGATTGAAACCAGCTATGTTTGTTAAAAAAAAAAAAAAAAACTGCAGTTTCAATAGCTTCTTATGATAAGTAAATTACTCTCTTGTTTTGTTTCTAACTGATCGTAGCGCCCCGTTTCCAGTTAGCGTCCGAAATGTCAACGAATTATGTTTTTTGCCCAAAGCGCCCCCTATCGATGTTTCTTTTTGTACCGTTCAACTGAGTTTCAGAGAGCCCCAGCAAACAGAATCATGAAAATGCATGCCATAAGTCAAGAAATCTGTTTGTTTATCTCTTAGGAGCCTTCGAGTTTCGACCACCCTGTACTTTGACATTTTATTCCGGCTCTTACGCTTTTTGCAGGGCTCTACTTTTGGGTTCAAACTTTAAGTTAGAGTATAAACTTTGGCGAGCATGTGTTAAATTATCAAAATAACGGGCTTAAAGTTGTTGTCTAGCTCTCCAAAGTCTGCAGCACCCCCTATCCATGTTTTAAGAGATACGCTTATCAAATTGGTACTGAAGAAAGTCTAAACAAACAGAATCATTTCGACGCAACAAGCAAGAAAATCTAACCATTTCCCTAGTTTTTATGACGTTTCGAATTTCGGCACCCAAATTTTCGAAAGCGCCTAGCGCCTTACCATCGCGTCAGGGACCCTACATTCCCTATTCAAAAATGTTCGTCTAGGTGTGCTCTATCGATCCTTAAAGTTTGTCACCGACGAGCTGAATCACCCTGTATAATAATGAATGTTATATTACTTTTCTTAAATGTACAAGTAAATTTCAAAATTTATTAAATTAATTCGTGTGAGAAGAAACATACAATTTAAAAGTTTTTTTTTTAAATTCTGTTATCGATTTGTTTTCTATTAGATAAGTATTTTTGATGATTCTTAATTTAGGGCCTCCATGGCTGAGTGGTTAAGACATCACGCCGCTAATAGTGAGGTTGTGGGTTCGAATCCCACTGGCTCCATTGCACACACTCTTTGTGTGGAGCTCCTGGTTGTACTTCTCTTGTGTTGCAATATTTTCTTGTGTGCTATCTCGTCCCTGTATACTGACGATGGCTTATAAGCAGGCTTCATGTCGAGCACACAAGTCAGATGTATGTTGTTCAATAAACAAACAAACAATTCTTAATTTACGAAACTGTATTGTAATCACGAACGAAAATGTACAATAATCTCTTCCAAGTCATCCAACATTCTAAAAAAGCGATGCTTTATTTTTCGAAACCTCACAAAAGTTTTTATCTTAGAAATTGAAAGCAGAATTTATATATGTATAAATATAAACAATTTTATTAGATATTCAATGTTCTGTGTTCAATGTTGAATGAAGCGACTGTTGAACATTTCCGTTTGTGCTTATAGTATATCTTGTTGGTTTAAGAAAAATATACATAGTCTTGTTTGGGTATATTATTTATTTGGTTCTCATTTATTTATTATATATGCTAAATAGTAGTAGGGGGAACTGGGGCACATTGATACTGCTTTTTTCGAAGAATTATTTTGGTGTCCAGAAAGCAGAAATTTGAAGTTATTTTTCCTTATGGTGTCTGCAAAACTTATATAGTGTGTTATAAAAATGTACATCGTTGTTTTACATATTATTTTTGCATGTAATTTTTTAAAAATAAAAAAAAGTCATTTGTATCAATCTGCCCCATCCTCGGGGCAGATTGATACACATCATGGGACGCTTTGATACGTCTGGGGAAATGGACACAAAATAACACCAATGCATATTTTTCTTAGAAAAATAGTTAGCAAACCATTTTATATTTATTTAAAGAAATTCAAATCTTCCACCATTTATTTCTAAGCAATATTAAAGCAATCGTAATATGACCTGATGTTTTTGCTGTTCCTTGTCTGATTGTTGGCTGTGGTAACTTCGTCATATCTGGCACTTCAACCCCAGCATTATCTTCTTTCTTAAGAAAGGTGAAAAAATTGTCAGATTTTCTGTTTATAAATTGGTTTTTAAACAGAAAATAAAGGATAATTATATTAAAAATTCTGTGTATAATATAATTATCCTGTGCTGTTCTGCAGCTTGTTTATCTTACTTAACTTTTTTATGTCGAATATACTTTTTCTCTGGAGAATCGATATTAATTTGTGCCCCATATAGCCATTTTGAATAAAATGAGTCTCAAATCCAACATTTCATAATTTATCTAACAATAAAGAATGAGGAACTGATAAAGAGTAGCGTTACTTGCCAGGGAGGGTATTCTTTTCGGTTGAAAATACTGGAACAGTTGTATAATACCATTTCAATTGTACAACTCAAATTTACTTTTGACCTACAAAAACAATTAATCATCCGTCCCATTTCATCAAACTACTGAATCATTCCAAAACTTTCTGTATGTACTTGAGTGCACTACCATCACCTTTTGGAGCTGTTGTGAAACTTCCTGTAATGACCATGTGTGCAGTACAGGGGGTGTATCAATGTGCCCCACGTATCAATGTGCCCCAGTTCCCCCTATATATAATAGTTATATATATAATATAGGGCATATTTCTAGTATAATAAATCATACAGTTTTAAATATCCGTAAGAAAAATGTATGATAGTTTTTACTATCGGAATTCTACTAATATATACAATTTTAAATGTTTCTATTTTTTTCTTTTTAGTAACAATTATTTAGTTTCATAAGCGAATCGTTTAAAAAAAATTCACAAAACTAGAAATTTATTTTTGTAATTTCTCATTATACAGAGTTAAATATATCTTTCAAAAATTCGAAATGGCATTTTAGAAACTACGCAGAAACTGCTTTACAAAGAAAAAGACATATAAAACATTTTTATAAAATTATAGGGAAAAAATTGTTTTGAAACTTATTTTAGTTTAAAGGAGTCAAAAAAGTATATTTTAGCTAAAAAACGTTTAGCAAAACAAGCTTGTAATCTTCTTAATTCTAATAATGCTAATGATAAGATTTAGAAAAAAATAATGGCAGCTTTCATGCAATGCATTATTTTCTATTTATTTATTTATTTATTTATTTAGTTATTATTTAATTAGTTATTTTAGTATATTATTTTAGTTAAATAAATATCTTTTAATGTTTTTACCTAAAACATTTTTAAATAATACTAATGATTCGCTCATTTATTTTCCAAGATGAACCTGTCCGTAGAAGGGCTATGATAAATGCTTATTTTTAATTTTCATTTTTTTATGAAACGTCCAAAAGAAAAGTTTTTATGAATAAATCTCTTACATTTTTACAATTTAGATTATTTTCGCAATTCATCCAACCATTAGTCATTTGGTGAAGCTAATTTGAGGAAATTAGCATAAAAAGCTTTATTTACCTTAGATGTTATTTAGATTAGTTCTTACAGCTATAAATTTTCTTTATACGACTTGTTTTGAATTTTTACAGAAACCATATTAGAGCTCTTAAAAAAAGAAAACAAACAAACAATCCAATAGTTAAAAAAAACTTGCTAAATTAATGAAGAAAAAAAAGGACTTTTATACTTAACATTTGGACCACGGCACTTTATATAACAAAGAATATTATTATTATCCGAAAAAAATTAAACGTTGAAACTTATGTTAAATTTGTTTTAAACAAATTACTTTTGGAATGCATTCTATTTAAATATAAGTGATTAAATCTATTACCTATAAAGGAAATTTGCACTCTAAAAGTATAGTTAATGCAGCACTCGCGTATTGAAAATAGTTAGGAGTTTTTCTAAAACTTTATTAACTATAAGGTCTTTTTAACATGAATAGTTTCCAAAATACATTACTTCATTTATCAAAATTTATTTATAGCTTTTACGAGAAATATTTTAATGCACTAAAAAACTTATATAAATGGATTTTTATAAAATAATATTACTTACAATGTACAATTATATCATTTTAAAGCTATTCTAGAAAAATCCATAATTTTTCCAAATGATAAGAATATTTAAAAAAAAAAAAAGGAAGAAGATTAGTAACCGTTTTTACGAATTTGTGGTGATTTATCTTTTGTAGATTTTATATTTTAACTAAAACAGGTTTAACAATGCAAGCTGAGAATCTTATAAATATTAATTTTTAAAAAGTTAAACTATAAAAAAACTTTTTTAGCTGGTATTACTTTTTTACAGCGAAGTGAATAAATTTATTTTACCCTTTTATCTGAAATAATAAAATTCCCGAAGACTTTCTCATTTATTTCGCAAGCAAGGCATGCGAACACTAGGGGTATTATTAATGTGCTCATTTTAAATTCTTTCTAAGAAACACCTGAAAGCAATGTTTTTTACAATTGGTTTTTCATTTCTACAATTTAGTTTTGTTTGTGTTTTTCATTCAACTAATTGTCTTCGGGTTTTTTAAATCTAAGTAAATAGCAACTTAAAAAAATTCTAGATTGTTTTCTTATTTGAAGCTTTATTTATTTCATTCCCCGTTTGTTTTGAATGTAAGTTTTTTAGACTCATAAATTTCCTGAGTAGTGTATGTTTTGAATTTCAATGGGTGGAACTTTGTTTTAATTTTCTAGCATTTATGTAAAATGTGTTCCAGTAAAAGGATATTAAGATTAATTTTTTTATAAAATCACACAACATACAAGATTTAAAAAAACAATAAACACAAACAAACAAATCACACTATAAATGTTTCGAGATTTACTAAAATCATGTATTACTATTGTAGCATTTAGAATCGTTGTACTAAACGAAAAAAAAAAAAGAAAAGAAACAAAGAAACAAAAACAATAGGATTTGTACGATTTTGTATAATGCTTCCTGTATAATAATATCAGCACAAATTCTATTTTTTTAATCATGGTTATAAAAAAATTATTTCCTTTTCATATTAATTGTCTTTGGAGTTAATTTTATTTAAGTAAGTGTTGTTAAGTCTTTTGCTATATATAACAGCCTGCAACACATAGATAGACATCATTTACATAATAACGCATGTTATATTATTTTTCTTAAATGTACAAATATGTTTCAGAATTTATTGAAGAAAATCATGTCAGAAAATCATAAAAATGCTATATGCTTTAATTTTTTGTTATCCAGTAACCAATTGAATAGATTAGTAATTTTTTCTAAAATAAATTTCACTGCTATATAACAATTAAAAAATTTGTTGGCAATTTTTAATCGTGTTCTTAGATTAAAATTGATTTTTTAAATTTTGATCAACATTGGTACTATATTATTTGATTTAGTACATATGTAATTATAACGCAATTCATTAAAAAAATGATTACTATTGTGTAACTACTTATGTTTTTTTTTCTGTTAAAACTTGCTCCAGTTAATGGAAATCTTACACCAAATCTTACATTTTCGATCGCCAGTTAAACAAGAAATTGGTTGTCATTGGATACGTGATTTTATTGTCCGTATCTTTAAGTTTGATATAAATATTCGTCGACGTAACGGAGATCAACCACTTACTTCACTTACTTTCTTAGGAGTTTTGTCGGGTGAAGTCAATTACAGGGCGGGTGAACTTCCTTCAACATAGTTTTCTGGCTCCTGACTTCTGACCCCCTTCCTTAAAATATTTGCTTCTAAATATTCTTTTTCTATCTGTTCTTGTTTCTTGGCTGTCCAAAAGGGAATTATATTATTATATCTTAATATATCTGTAAATATATCTTAATCCTGTTGTGTTAAAACATTTTAGAAAAAATAATGGTTCGTTGGAATATTAGATAATAAACAAAGAAAGTTTTAGAATGCTACAAGAATGGGAAACACCTTTGTAAAATAATAAGAAAAAAATATTTAAAATTTTTATAATTTAGTTAAAACATTTTTCACAAAACAAGCTGTCCACTTTTAAATAATAATAATAATAAATTTGAAACAAAGTAACATTTTAATAGTATTTCTCATACCCAGCATATTGAATACTTTTTTATTTTCATTTAAATGAATAATTTAATTTTTTAACACCTCCAAAAAGTCTTAAGTTTTGCTTTATATTTATTTCGAATGTATTAAGAAATGTTGACGATTAATATACAAACTCTCAAAAGTAAAGTTTTTTTTATGAATAAAATATTTTCTACGATTTCCTTAAACAATCTATTTGTCTTCTAATTATTTATGAGCTTACAATAATTTAACCATGAAATAAATTTTTATTTTTTATATATTATTTGTATTAAATAAAATGTTTATACAGTTTTAAATTTCTTGTATTCGACTTCTTTGGAAATTCTACGGAATTATATAAAACATCTTTATAAAGTCAAAAAGATTTTTTTTTAAATTGTTACATTTTACTTAAAACATTTGTTCAAGAAACAAGATAGCGATTTTCTGAATAATAATAATAAATATGATAAGATACAAAACTGTAATGGTATTTTTCATGTAGCAATATCTTGAAACATATTTATTCACTTAAATTTCAATTTTACGTTTTTTGTTTTTATGCCTAATCTTTTTTAACAATTAGATAATAAAAAAATTGACTGCATTAATGAAAAAGGAATTTACGCATTTACATTTTTTAGGATTATGAAACTTATTTAACAAAGAATATGCTATTAGAAAAAATTACACGATTTTTTTTTATAAATATAGAAAATGATGTCAGTTTTTTTTCACTAACATAATATGTATGAGGACGTTAGTTTTGCAACTTGCCCTATCAATAAATAAATAAATAAATAATAAAATAGTTCATTTACCATATTCATCTATTTTGTTTGTAAATTTGAACTGAAAACCAGTTTGTAACAAAAATAGTTTTTTCGAGTATTTCGGGCATTGTTGATTCTTGGCTCAATTTAAAAACACGAATTGCATGGAACGAAACTTTGTAATCCTGTTTCATTAAATGGGGTGTGAGTTCAGTGTTTAAAAGTATTTTTAACCAGAAAAGAACGCATAAAAAGACACTTCTTTTGAATTTTGCTTGAGTGTTTTTTTGGGGGGAGAGGGTTGAGAGTGCGAATTAATCTCAGAAATGTTTAAAGAATTATAAACCGGGCTGCTTTTTACAAAAAACATCACCTCACCATGTTCACGGTTGAAATTTCATAGTTGGTTAAAACTCAATGAGCTTATTAAATTGTAACTGGTCTGACAACTCATATATTGGTAGTAATCATCTACATCCTCAATTTTAGTGATCCATTTGTAGGTTTACTATTGTATATTCCTGCATCCAAAGATATGAAAAGATAGAGGCTTGAATGCAGGAAAATATAATGAGGTTCCTGTCAATTAATCACTAAAATGGGGTCTATAAGTGATTGTCCAAGGACATATAAAGTCAGTTCTTGACGCTTTAAAGTCACATGAAGTGGATAAAGTTTGCACGATAATTGGCACGATGCAGGAAAACATAATGGGATACTTATCAGTCTCTCACTAAAATAGAGTTTGTAGCTGAACGTCCAAGGACATACAAGGCCAGTTCATTTTTCAAAACGTCGCAGGAAGTGGATAAGATTTGAACGATGATTGGTACAAAGGGCATGTCCATCATATTCTATCAATCGTTCTGTAAAGATGATCCACTTCTAGTATTGTTTTTAAAGTTTTGAACTGACTTTGTATGTCATTGCTTCCGATAGGTAATTTCAATCAAGAAGTGACTAGAAAGACTAGTTGATTTTATTACTTTAATCGAGCTTTAGCTAACTGTAAAATTTAAACCGTAATATTGAAGAGGTAATGGTTTGTACAGATGTCGTCCAGTCTGTTATCTCCACATGAAAATTTAATTAATATTTTCCTTTATTTTTGCTTTTTTTGCATTAAAAAATCCTGATAAAAACTTTTTAATATTTTTTTTCCTTTGGTAATGAATTTTTGCGACCCATTAAACGCACGCTCGGAAAAGTTATGATTCTACAAAACATTAGAAAAAAAGTTATTTATCAATTTACGAAATTATAATGAAAAGAAAAAAACTTGTACGTTTAGCCAAAACTTTTGGATAATAAAAAAGATAATAAAAAATTAGATAATAAAAAAATTGACTGCATTAATGAAAAAGGAATTTACGCTGTTATTACTCGCACAACACATCATAAGAAAGGGGGAGATAATTACATTAATTCCACACATTAACACCATAATGATCACAAACTCTAATCATTTCGCTAGCGCATTTTATTTACATGTTCCATCATCGCTGTCCAGAGCGCATATGTACAGGTACATACAGAATTAAAACAGATTCACTACAGGCGCCATCTACAGGCTCTTTCACATAACACTCAAGATATAACATATTATGATGTAACATACTGGGCGTAACATACTGGGGCCCCATGACCACGTCGTCATCATAAATAAAATAAATATATAACAAATTGACACATTAATACAATACAAAATGTAAACATAAAAAATATATAACAATAATATTACACAATAAATTCACATTTATATCTAGAAATTTAAATAATTTCACAAAGAAAAGTTAATTTTCATTTATTGGCAGTTTGACTAATTTGTGGATTGGTCTTTTAAGTTCACCTATGGCAGTTTTAAATTCACTGATCTTACTCTGCTGTCAGAACTTTTGAAAATGTCAATTATTCTTGCCATTTTCCATTTCAACGGTGGCAAATTATCATCTTTGATGAGCACTAAGTCGTTTATACATAAATCTTCTGTCGGAAATTTCCACTTGTTGCGCACTTGCAACTGTGTAAGATAATCCTTAGACCATGCTTTCCAGAATGACTGGGAAATATTCGTAATCAATTTCCATCGATCTCGAATTGAAATTTTCATATTTGTAATGTCTGGTTCGGGAACACTCTTTAAATCTGACCCAATGAGAAAGTGACCTGGAGTTAGGACTGAAAGATCATTTGGGTCCTCCGAAATAGCGACTAATGGGCGAGAATTCAGAACTGCTTCAATTTCCGCCAAAACTGTTGCAAATTCCTCTTGAGACAAGATCTGCGACCCAACAATTCGTCTCATATGGTACTTCATTGATTTAACCGCTGCCTCCCAAAGACCTCCAAAATGGGGAGCAGATGGAACATTCGTAGTCCATTTTATACTCTCATTGTGCAAGTAGTTGCCGATTGCTTCTGATGCAGCGACTTTCAAATAATTCTTTGCTCCTATATAATTAGCACCACAGTCACTGAAGATCTCTATTGGCTTACCTCGACGTGCAATGAATCTTTTCAACGCAGCTATACAGGCGCTGGCACTCAGATCACTAACAAGTTCCAAATGAACTGCTTTGGTAGAGAAACATACGAAGATACAGACGTACATTTTGACTGGCTTTACTCCCCTACCACGTCGAAGACTTATTAGAAAAGGTCCACAAAAGTCGGTGCCACAACAAATGAACGCTCTTCCTTGGCTCACTCTTGATGTTGGTAAATCAGCCATGATTTGTTTCGAGAATTCGCTGCGAAATCGTGCACAGATAACACAATTTTTTATTGCTTTACGGATAAGAGACTTCGCACCCACAATCCAATAGGTTTGCTTCACGGCAGAATTTATTAGCTGTACTCCTCCATGTAAGTATTTTAAATGATAAAATTTAATTAACAAGGTCGTAACTGGGTGATTTTTAGGCAAAACTAAAGGATATTTTGCAGTCTCTGGTATGTTGGCATTTCTTAGCCGTCCACCAACTCTTAAAAACCCACGATTGTCCAAAAAAGGATTTAAGGAATTTAAATTGCTGGTTTTTAGAATTTTTCCCTCCTCCAAGTTGGCTATTTCGTTTGCAAAATTCGCTCTCTGGACTAACTTAATTATAATATCATGCGACCTTTTCAATTCCTCTGTTTGCAAAAACGGAGCTGCAATTTTATTTCTCTTTGCATTATCGATGAATCGCAAGCACCACGCAAGCACTCTTTGCAATTTAGTCCACGATGAAAATTTACTCCACAATTGTTCAACTAACTCTAATTTACCGACAAAATTTTCAGCAAGCTTGACCTTCTGTTCTTTCAATACATCTACACTATTGATTTCCGTAGACGTTCTCAATATCTGTTTGGGCCAGCTCTCATTATTACTTCGAAGCCAAGCTGGACCTTGCCACCATTTCTCGTTGTTAACTAAACTTTCAGCAGCAATTCCTCTTGTTAGTATATCGGCTGGGTTGTCTTCCGTAGGACAGTAGTACCAATCACTAGGGTTGGTTTTCTGTTGGATTTCTAGAACCCTATTACCTACAAACTGTTTCCACCTTTTCGCACATCCTTTAACCCAATATAATGCAATGGTGGAGTCACTCCAATATACTACTCTTTGAATTCTATCCTTAAAAATATTCTTCACATAATTTCCAACTCTAGCACCTATTACAAGACCCATCAACTCTAAACGCGGCAAAGTTAATTTCTTTAACGGTGCTACTCTATTTTTTGACAAAATAAATGACACTTTATAATTTCCACTATTATCACAATATCTAAAATAAAGAACTGCACCATACGCACTTAATGAAGCATCACAAAAAACATGTGCCTCTACTTGTTCATCTTTACAATCAACTAAACAAAATCTGGGAATAGTTATATAATATATTTTCTCAATTTCGTTGCACCACTTAAACCATTTTTCCCGCAAATCATCGGGCAACTCTTCATCCCAATCACAACCTGTTTCCCAAATTTCCTGTAACAATAACTTAATACGAACAACAAATGGCGAAATCAGGCCTAGGGGATCAAAAATACGAGCTGCTGTTTTCAAAACACACCTTTTACTGTTTTGCAACGTTTCCCTAGATTCTATTAAACCCTTAACTTCCAATGATAATTCATCTTTCTCTGGACACCAATTTAAACCTAAAATCTTCAACTGCTGAACACTTTCTTTCTCTATATCCTTAAAGCCATTTTCTATCCAGAGTTTTTCCAACTCTCTACTATTAGACCTCAGTTTTCTCAAATTAAATCCTCCAATCTTTAAAATATTTACAGCGTCCGAAGATAATTCGAACGACTCACTCACAGTACTTCCTCCAAAAAATAAATCATCTACATATAGAGCTGAATTTAACATTTCAAATGACTTAGGATTGCTATTTTCAAAATTTTTAATGTGATGTTTTATAGTAGCACTCAAAATAAAAGGAGACACTTTACAGCCAAATGGTAATCTTTTCATTCTCATGAATTCGTAATCTTTATTAGGATCATCCGAATACCAAAGAAATTTTAAAAATTTCCTATCTCTCTCTGAAATTCCTATCATTAAAAAAGCTTTCTCTATGTCAGCATTAAACGCTATTTTATGTTTCCGAAAATTTAGAATAACATCAAGAATATTAGGATTTAAATTAGGACCAGTTTCTAGACAATCATTCAAAGACAAATTATTTTTAGATTTTGAACTACAGTTAAATACTATCCGAACCTTAGTTGTTTCTTTATCTTCTCTAACAACTGCTCTATGAGGCATAAAATATTCTAGCTGATCCCTCTGACATTTCTCAATAATCCCGTTTTTCAATTGATCGCTTATTATTTCTCGATATTCATTAACAATCCAATTGTTTTTAGAAAAACCCTTATTTAACTCATCAAATCTTTTTTTTGCCAAAAAATAATTACTTTCTAATTCATCACAACTAATTTTCCATAATAAATCAGTTTCGTACCTCCCATTCGCAAATTTTAGATTTCTTTCAAATTGATCTATCAATTCTTTATCCGCTGAATTTAATTCTTCATTTTCTTTAATACCTAAAGTCTCGAGTTCCCATAAATTTTTCATTGTTTCATTTAAATCTGAATCCCGTATTAACCCACAATGTATATTACCATCATTTATCTGTTCGATACTTCCACTAGCCACGTAGCCAAAACAAGTATTCTGTAATAGAAGTCGCGGATTTTTTAAATATATTTGCCCTGGTCTCAACAACTCATAAAATATTTCGGCCCCTAATAATACGTCCACTTTTCCAGGGATATTAAATGTATGATCAGCTAAAGCGACTGACTCAGAAACATCCACCTGTATTTGAAATACTTTATGTGGAATAAGATCTGTTATTTTGTTCACTACCAACATATTTATATCTCTTTGAAAACTCTTATCTCGGTTAGAAATCGTAGTATTTACACACCCATTCACACTTAAAGATGAATCATTTAAACACGATATTACCGTACTCGTTTTATCTGGTTTCAATTGCAAACGATTCACACAGTCTCTGCTTATTAAGCAAGTTTGACTCCCGACATCTAACAGGCATCTCGCTTCATACCACTGAGAATTTTTATCTTTAATCAAAATCAAAGCTGTACTCAATAAAACATTTTTTGTTTTATTTTTTGCCAAACTACTAGCGACCACAGACCTATTTGACTGACTAGGAGGGATGGAAGGAGAAAGCGCATCGTTACTTTCCCCTCTCTGATCTACATTATTGGAAACAGATGTGAAGCTGGGCGATTTTTCTTTACTCGACTGAATATTTATATTTTCTTTTGGATAGTGGATTAACTTATTATGCGGTTTTTTACAAAAACAATTTTTGCTCTTACAAACTTTTACACTACAATTGGGATGCAAACATTTAAAGCATAGTCTATTTATTTTAACAACATCTACTCTTTCCGGAATTGTAAGACTTTTAAATTTCGGACAAAAATACAGTTCATGATTTTCATTTTTGCATAAAACGCAAGTTTTTATTTCAGAAAAGAACACATTCGAAACTCTCTTTTGAAACGTTGGATTTGGCGATTTATTTCCAAAAAATCTTTTATTTTCATTTCCGTTTTGTTTCCTAAACACATTATTGTCAGTTTTTATTTTATTTTTCGTAGAAAGAAAAATATCACATTCACGACCTAATTGTTGCGGTTTAAAATATGATTCTCCCTGTTTTGCTCCATTGTGAGACATTAAATCACTATCTAATGAACCAAAAATCTTATCCGAAACAATTAGCTCACACAAAGATTTAAAATCATTCACTTCACGTAACTGACAGTAATATTCGAATGCTGCACTTAATCTTGACGCATATTGGACATAACTTTCTGAAGGTAATTTTTGCGCCTTACGGAAATTATTCAAACACTCCTGTGGAGTTGGTTGAAACTCCTTTAACACTACATTTTTTAATTTATCATAATTACACAAATCTTCCTC
Organism: Maratus speculifer; assembly: GCA_964019185.1. Classification (NCBI taxonomy): domain Eukaryota; kingdom Metazoa; phylum Arthropoda; class Arachnida; order Araneae; family Salticidae; genus Maratus; species Maratus speculifer. The sequence goes on along the minus strand of OZ025289.1, from coordinate 100,543,237 downwards.
TGATAAATAAATCATTATATTATTTGCTTTTTCACCTAACATATTCAAAAGTATTTCAGCTTTAAATTCCTCAGGTACATTTTTTGTTCTGAATGCTTTTTCTAAGGACTGAAAGAAAAGGCTAAATGACTCTACCCTAGATGGCACAGGTATCGTTAAAGTTTTAATGCTCTTAATAAAACTTTCTACATTATTTATTGACTCCATTTCACTTTTTACCGATGAAAATGAATTATTTTGAAGCGATTCCTTCCGAATATTAGCGATTTCTAACTCCTTTTCTAGCTGTGCTAATTTTATTTTTTCAAACTCAGAATATTGTGAAGATTCTTTACGAACATTAGCTAGCTCTATTTCTTTTTCTAACTGAGCAAGCTTTATTTTTTCTAATTCTAATTTTGATTTTTCCGATTCTTTTTTAATTTTAATTTCTTCAACCACATATTCAACAACACTTTTAACTAAATCCAAGTTATTTAAAAAAGAGTCACTTTTTTCAATTAACTCTTTTAATTCAATAACTTTAGCTCCTTCAGGAATTATTAACCCTAACTCTTCAGCGACGAGTTTTAACTCGTCTTTTTTCAACTTATCTATCACTGACATGATTAAATATATGAATATATTTACACTAATAACACAAGAAATCACAAAATTATTGAAACAACACTGCAAATCTACCAGAAATAACTAAAATAATTTTCTTAAAATAGTTCTTACAACTGACACAAAATCAATAGTTACGAATAAAATACAATATCACTAGCTACGAATAAAATATACAACTCAATACACAACACTAATTAATTAACATAAGAAAACCACAAAACCACAATTTATACAACTAAACTAAATCTCCGAAAAACCAAACTACATATTACTCACCCCTTTTCTTCGCAACAAAGAAAGCGCGCAAATATTCTGCGCCGTTCTATAGACAAACAAATCAAAACGTGTGGCTCTTACCAGCACTCGTGACACCATGTTATTACTCGCACAACACATCATAAGAAAGGGGGAGATAATTACATTAATTCCACACATTAACACCATAATGATCACAAACTCTAATCATTTCGCTAGCGCATTTTATTTACATGTTCCATCATCGCTGTCCAGAGCGCATATGTACAGGTACATACAGAATTAAAACAGATTCACTACAGGCGCCATCTACAGGCTCTTTCACATAACACTCAAGATATAACATATTATGATGTAACATACTGGGCGTAACATACGCATTTACATTTTTTAGGATTATGAAACTTATTTAACAAAGAATATGCTATTAGAAAAAAATTACACGATTTTTTTTTTATAAATATAGAAAATGATGTCAGTTTTTTTTCACTAACATAATATGTATGAGGACGTTAGTTTTGCAACTTGCCCTATCAATAAATAAATAAATAAATAATAAAATAGTTCATTTACCATATTCATCTATTTTGTTTGTAAATTTGAACTGAAAACCAGTTTGTAACAAAAATAGTTTTTTCGAGTATTTCGGGCATTGTTGATTCTTGGCTCAATTTAAAAACACGAATTGCATGGAACGAAACTTTGTAATCCTGTTTCATTAAATGGGGTGTGAGTTCAGTGTTTAAAAGTATTTTTAACCAGAAAAGAATGCATAAAAAGACACTTCTTTTGAATTTTGCTTGAGTGTTTTTTTTGGGGGAGAGGGTTGAGAGTGCGAATTAATCTCAGAAATGTTTAAAGAATTATAAACCGGGCTGCTTTTTACAAAAAACATCACCTCACCATGTTCACGGTTGAAATTTCATAGTTGGTTAAAACTCAATGAGCTTATTAAATTGTAACTGGTCTGACAACTCATATATTGGTAGTAATCATCTACATCCTCAATTTTAGTGATCCATTTGTAGGTTTACTATTGTATATTCCTGCATCCAAAGATATGAAAAGATAGAGGCTTGAATGCAGGAAAATATAATGAGGTTCCTGTCAATCAATCACTAAAATGGGGTCTATAAGTGATTGACCAAGGACATATAAAGTCAGTTCTTGACGCTTTAAAGTCACATGAAGTGGATAAAGTTTGCACGATGCAGGAAAACATAATGGGATACTTATCAGTCTCTCACTAAAATAGAGTTTGTAGCTGAACGTCCAAGGACATACAAGGCCAGTTCATTTTTCAAAACGTCGCAGGAAGTGGATAAGATTTGAACGATGATTGGTACAAAGGGCATGTCCATCATATTCTATCAATCGTTCTGTAAAGATGATCCACTTCTAGTATTGTTTTTAAAGTTTTGAACTGACTTTGTATGTCATTGCTTCCGGTAGGTAATTTCAATCAAGAAGTGACTAGAAAGACTAGTTGATTTTATTACTTTAATCGAGCTTTAGCTAACTGTAAAATTTAAACCGTAATATTGAAGAGGTAATGGTTTGTACAGATGTCGTCCAGTCTGTTATCTCCACATGAAAATTTAATTAATATTTTCCTTTATTTTTGCTTTTTTTGCATTAAAAAATCCTGATAAAAACTTTTTAATATTTTTTTTCCTTTGGTAATGAATATTTGCGACCCATTAAACGCACGCTCGGAAAAGTTATGATTCTACAAAACATTAGAAAATAAGTTATTTATCAATTTACGAAATTATAATGAAAAGAAAAAAACTTGTACGTTTAGCCAAAACTTTTTTGCCCAAACAAAATTAGTGATATTCTAAGTAATAATAATAGTAAATTTAATGAAAAATAAAAATTTTAATGACATTTTATGTGCAACCATATATTTATTATTTGCTTACAGCCAGTTGAATTAAGTTCTTTTGAATTTTTACCTAGAACCCTTTTTAAATTTCCTAAGGTTTTTCTCATTTTACTTCGCAAGTAAACATGCTTAGAGAAAGAGTATGATTAATATGATCATTTTAAATTCTTTCTTGCAAAGTGCCGGAAAGAAATGTTTTTGTGAATAAAAGATTTTTTTTTCTTTCTGCAATTTAGCTTTATTTGTGTTTTTTATCCAACTATTTGTCTTCTGGTTATATATGAAATCGGGTAAATTAGTATTTCAAGAAAAACTTTTTTTTCTAAACTGCTCCATTATTTGAAGCTTTATTTATTTTAAACCATGTGTTTTCATAATATTTTTTTTTACTCTCATACGTTTTCTAATATGTATGTTTTCATTGTTTAGAGCATAAAAGTTTAACAAAAGTGTTAATTATATATTTATTTATTTATTTTTGCATTATTTGTATTAAAAACAACTATATAGTTAACTGCATCCGGATTTTTTTTAATACAAGTCAAATCTTACAAAAATATTCGCTTTATTTAATTGCGTCACTTGCAATTAAATAAATTGCGCGATTGTCTAAAGAAAGAGTTATTGAATAAAAATATTGGTATTAAGAAAATCGCTGATTGGCAGCTATGCAACTAACCACATTTTTAGAGTATGAAAACTATGAAGATTAATAAAATTTCAAACTTTCATAAGTCGGTAATTTCTGGTCCAAAAAGAATGAAATTTTTACGGTATTATTTGTGAGGCAATTTCAAAACTTATCTTATATGAATCATGGGTTGAATGAAAGATTTAATTTTGCATTTTTTAAATAACTTTTTTTCATAAATGGATTTCATGTCATAAAAATAATACTATTTGAAAGATTTTTATAACTAAAGCTAATTGTTTAAAACTAATTGTTTAGAATGAAACTACTAGTCACTGATTATAAGTTAAATTTTAGGGAAAACATATGATTCTGTAGAAAGTTTGAAAAAAAGGCAAAAAACTTTGTAAAATGTTTAACGATTACGAAAAGTTCATGCATTCATTATTATTTATTTATATATACATTATTTTATTAACAGCAAGTGAAATTTTCTTAATTTAATTTATTGTCTAAATTATTTTTTAAAAATTACAAAAGTTTTCCTCATTTATTTTGTAACCATGGTAAGAGAAGGAATATGATTAATGTTCTTTCTTTATTTATTTTTCAAACGAGACTCCAGCAACTATTTTTTAAGAAGTAAATACTTACAGCAATTTAGTTTCATTTGTATTTTCCATCTACTTGCCTTCTAGTAATTTATCAAATGTGAACAAATTTTTGTTTAAAAAATGTTTTTTTTCTAATCCGTTTCCTTATTTTAAAGCTTTATTTATCTAGCACAATTTGTTTTGCTAAAAAGTTTTTTATAGTCATGCATTATCTGTATTGAATTTGCATGGAATTTTAATGGTTACAATTTCCCCACTTTAAATTTATTTTTTCTAGTTTTTGTGTTCAACTTGCATCCCAATCTTATTTGCATTAACTGCATGGTTTTAAAAATTGATATTTGATATCTTACCACTATAGTATCTTTTAAAATCACGCTATTTAAATAAATGCCGGTTTTTGTGCACAGCAAATACTCATCAAAAAACAATTCTATTTGATTTCATCTATCATTGCTACTATCAATAACTACTTCAATACAATAACTGTTAATGCAAGGGAAAACCCATTTTTATTTCCTTCTTTGGTGAGAAACTAGGACCTTTTTTACGATTGTACGAGACTCTCTTTGGATTGTGAAAACACAATAGAGCCTTGCGCCCTGCCTTTGTTTACTCCCACAAACCAGAGAATTTGTTTCAAGATTAAAGAACACATTGTATTACAGAAAATGTAGTATTTTCTTGCAAATAGGATAGTATATGGTTTACGCAACTATCCTGCGATTATATTTATAACCATATGCACAACCACAGTTTAACAGTCATATTTCTATTGCTTTAAAAATATTTTAGAATTTCTTTAGTACTTTTATTATACGTAGTATGGTTTTTTGCCAGTTTACAATCTAGAAGTAGATATAAATTAATCAGTTTTTTTTTTCTAAAAGCCAATTACATTTCGTAATTGTTGTTTTTGATTTGAAAAAAAAAATACTAAAAATCACACATGTATTCTTTGAAGTTTAGTTTTTTAGGGCAAAATTTCTTATGCATTAGTAAATCTTTATAAATTTTTCTTTCATAAAATTATAACTTCTTAATTTTTTTGTGCGTGACGGATATTCATTTAATGTTACATAAATCTTAGAAAAGAGCGTCTATGCCGTTGAATGAAAATTAAGTTAAAAATATGATTTACATAAACTATAATAAACAACGTTAAAAAAACCGATTATAATGAACACCATTTTTTTTTTAGAGTTGGACTTTTATATGGAAGTCGAGAGAAACCATTCTGACCCACATTTATAATTTGTGTATAAAAAATAGTACAAAGTTGTAACAGTAGAAAATAGTGTGTAAAAAATATTTTTATAATATGACAAAAGTAAAAAAATAATTATTTCAACATTGTTTTATAAAATATGTTTAAAAAAACAAAATAGCAATCTTTAAAATAACAGTAATAATAATAAAAAAAGAACAAAATAAAATACTAATGAAATTTTTGTATCAATTATTTCTAATAATTTGTTTCTGAAATGCAATGTCGTTTCTCCTTACCACATAAAAATTGGTTTGTGTTCTAAGTGTTTACATCATCAAAATTTTTTAAAGACGATAATTAAAAAAAAATCCCTCAATTCTGTAATGAGTGTCAAATTTCCTTATTTCAGTTAACTTTGGATAATTACGGAGGCAATATTCTCCACTAAATCAAAAAAATTGCATTTGTATCAGAAATTTTTGTTAGAAAAAATATTTTATATTCGAAGGCAAGAGTTTAAAAACTCACCTCTCAAAAAATTAAGAAAAAGCGTTTTCTTTATCAATTCTTTTTTATTAATAAACCTGCAATGACAAATAAAACAAATGACCAAAAATGTAGTTTTATTCTATATTTCTGGCGTAATAAAATCTTTTTATATTAAAATCCAAAGAACGGAACCAAAGGTTTGTGGTGATTTCTTGTAATTTAATTCTCTGGGTTGGGTAAAATGTGAAACTCACGTCCTCATACGTACAATATTTATTTTGTTTCTTTTGCTAAATAAAGTCTAGGTTCGAGACATTTATTTGATCAGTACACCAATTGATATTAATAATCCTCAATTAGTTATTATGACACGTTCACTTTAAAAAAAAAATTAATTAAAATTATCATAACAAGTGAAGTTAAATATAAAATTTAATTCTCCTGTTTTTAAACCAAATCTAGTAATCGGATAACATAAATTGAGAACGCAGATTTTACTGTAATCGAATTTTCATAAACACAGTGGGCCAAAAAAACCGCAAATACCATTTGGAAAATAAAGTTAAAAAATGGAGTTAGCTAAACTAAGTCCCAATAAACTTTTTTATTCTTTATATCGTCAAAAAAATCGATTATTATTTTCTTTATCTTTATTTAGAAGCACCAATAATTTCAAGTAGAGGGAACTGGGGCACATTGATACAGCTTTTTTCTAAAAAAATTTTTTTGGTGTCTAGAAAGCAGAAATTTCAAGTTATTTTTCTATGTGATGTCAGCAAAACCCGTGTAGTGTGTTATAAAAATGTACAATCGTTGTTTTATACATTATTTCTGCATGTAATTCTAAAAAAATAAATAAAAAGGAATTTGTATCAATGTGTCCCATCCCCGGGGCAGATTGATACACTTTGATACGTCTGGGAAAAATAGAGACAAAATAACACCAATGCATATTTTTCATAGAAAAATAGTCAGCAAACCGTTTTATATTATTTATAAAAATTCAAATCACCCACACTTCATTTGTAAACAATATTAAAGCAATCAAAATGAAATGTATAATGACCTGATGTTCTGGCTGCTCCTTGTCTGATTGTTGGCTGTGGTAACTTTATCATATCTGGTATTTCAACCCCAGCATTACCTTCTTTCTTAGGAAAGATGAAAAATTACGAAGTTTTCTGATTAGAAATCGGTTTATAAACAGAAAATAAAGGATAATTATATTAAAAATTCTGTTTTTAGTATAATTATCCTGTGCTTCTGCAGATTGTTTCTCTTACGTAACACTTTTCATGTAGAAAATACTTTTTTCTCTGGAGAATTGATATAAATTTGAGATTTTTCAGGCTGCCGTCCTTTTCTTTAATTAGCTCTACCAGCACTATACGTTGGGTAAGTTCATACGTTTTCTCTTTTCAAAAATACTATAAAATGTTCTAATATAAAGAAATTAAAGCTATTTCACTTCAATAAAAACTATTATTAGAAAATTTTAAAGAAAAATGGTTGAATTAAGGAGTGCATTGTAAAAAAAATAATAATAAAAGTTAATGAAGAAATGAACTAGAAAAGGATTTAGATTGTATCAATGTGCCCCGACAAAGACTGTATCAATGTGCCCCATACAGCCATTTTAAATAAAATGAGTCTCAAATCCAATAATTCATAATTTATCCAACAAAAAAGAATGAGAAACTGATAAAGAGTAGTTTTACTTGCCAGGGATAATATTCTTTTCGGTTGAAAACACTAGAATAGTTGTATAATACCATTTCAATTATACAACTGAAATTTACTTTTGACCTACTAAAACCATAAATCATCCATCCCGTTTCATCAAACAACTGAAACTTTCTGTATGTAGTTAAGTGCACTAGCATCACCTTTTGGAGCTGTTGTAAAGCTTCCTGTAATGACCCTGTGAGCAGTAGAGGGGGTGTATCGATGTGCCCCAGTTCCCCCTAGTAAATAAAAAATTAGTCGGGATGAATTTCAATTAATTTTCATTACATTATTACTACACATAACTAAAAAATAACACTAAATAATGTAGACATTACTCATACTATGCTTGATTTTTTAAAGAGTAAAATAACAGTAATGAGTTAAACTTCACATGTGCTGAATTGTCCTTACTTTCACATTCATTCAGGATCTGTATACACCTTAGAAAGGCTGTACATATGTAACACTTATTTTAGGAGGAGACTGAGTCCGGTGCTTGATATCATTACATAATCTCAATGGGAGGGCATTTGCCTTTTGATATAGTTATCATTTTTGGTTGAACCCACTTTTTTGTTGTTGTTAATTTTTCTTTTATATCAAAATAACCTGATAATATAAAATATATAATATGAACTTTAAAATGTTCACTTTTTTTATTTAAAAAGCGATTGAAGATAATCAAAGATGTTAATTGTTAATTTTATCTGAAATATCTTAATACTTTCAAGCCGTATACAGGGTCTTCATCAAAAAGTATATTTATAACAAATCTGCAAACATTTTTTTAGAAATTGCAACATAGGAGACAATGTAATTGGTAAACTTCACAAAAAATCTCGCTAAAATATGTTTTTATAAACGATCATAAGCAATTTCAATAAAATTATAATACAATAATTGTAACAAACGCTTTAAAAAAAATTGGAATTTTACACAGCAATTGGAAGAAACCGTTAATGTACAATTTTATACATTCACATTATTAATTGTAAATATACTGTCTGATGAAGAGCCCTGATAAATGTTGAAAGTACTAAGCTATTTTAAATAAAATTAACTATTAACATCTTTGATTATTTTTAATCGCCTTTTAAGTAAAACAGGGAACGTTTCAAAGTTCATATTATATATTTGATGTTTAAAACAAGGTGAAAATTTTGTTCCGTCACATGTTTTTGTTTATTAGGTTGTTAACTTTTTTCTTAATCTACTGCCTATTTTTAAATTACTACTTAGTTATTATTAAACTATTAAATAATTACAAAGAGATTGTATTGATAATACGGAATATTCAAAAATTTGGCACACCTATTCTACTGTCATAAGTGCATATAATGCGTTGTTAGAGTAAATAGTTTCCTAATTAAGCTAATAAAAAAATAAGAAAAATTGTTGGCAACTTGTTTTGCTAATAAGAAGTTCTTCTTTTGCCCCTTCCCCCAGACAGGGGACATATGCAACAAAGCAATATTACCGTTGAATGCATTATGCAACAAAAAACTACATTATTAAATGCTTTTAAATTGTTTTGATTCAAATGTTATGTCATGTATTGTTATTTTGATGTAGTAGTGATATTTTATCTTTTTAGTTATTTCATTTAAATCAGTAAAATTTGTGAATAATAAATATATAACAATACAAACGCAAATAAAGGAAAAAAAAAGAAAAAATTATAAAACCTAAAAAAATATTTAGATAATGATAAAGATATAATTAGGTTTGTGTGTGTGTGTGTGAGGGGGGGGATTCTTGGACTGATAAACGTATGACATCGTAAAAGGAAGAGAGCAAAATTGTCAAAAAGCTGATGACGTTAGATATGTACATCCCCATATTTTTAGGGAGCACGGCCCCTATTTTAGGTTATAAAACTATATATATTTTTATTATTGCATTTAAAATCTTCCAACATTTAATCGAAGAATTAGTAATACTTTCATGCGATTCTGCAAGATAAAATGGTAAATTGAAAATTATGATAGTACTGCAGGCACCCAATATATATTTAACTGTTAGCAAAATAAATTTATTTTAATCTTATACCTGAAACACTTTCGAAAATTCCTAAGATTTTTCTCAATTATTTCGAAAAATAGTCATACATATAAAAAAAGGCATGATTAATAGGATCATTTTAAATTCTTTTTTACGAAACTCTAGAAAGAAATGTTTTTGTAAATAAAAGGATTTTTCTTTTTACAATTTAGATTTCTTTGTGTTTTTAATCCAACTATTTGTCTTCTGGATTTTTATGAAATCTCAGTAAATTACAGCTTTAAAAACTTTTACTAAACTGTTTCAATATTACCCACTTTATTTATTTATGCATCATTTGTTCTGAATGTAAGTTATTTGTACTCACAAATTCCCCGTGTAGGATTTGTTTAGAATATAAATGGCTAAGATTTTCCAACTTTTTATTTAATTTTTTAGCGTTTGTAGATTTAAATATTATTTAAAATATAACTAATTGAGAGTGATGAAGTGATAAACTATAACTAATTGAGAGCAATGAAAGATTATATTGGAAAGTTTAATATTTTGAAATATAATTAGAAAAGTATGTTGGTTTTATTTCTAATCTACAACAAGACCTTAACTTCCATTAGACAAAACCTGGGCTTAATATTTGAGCCTCTGCTAACTTTTACATTCTGCATGGGATGATATAAATTCATTTCATATTTTTATTGGAAAAAAATACGTAGTTTGTCCTTTAGTACCTATTATAAAGATTTATTTATAAGCATGTTTTTTATATGTTAGCTTATGCTCACTTGTATAATAATTGATCTTTTAACTAAATCAGTGTGGCTTTTTAATTATTATACGTGTATAAATAAACATGTACGTGTTTGTGCGTTCATTGTGTTATTCTGAAACGACATATCAGTAAACTGATTGCTTGACAATATTGGATCTTAACGATGCTTGGTCCTCTGCCCCTGAAGTTTTAAAATTTTCTTCTTACAGCTTTTTTCTGCTATATACTAATATTCATTTAGTTCTTCACACAGATAAAGGAGAAAAATATAATTTATGATCATTTAAATACTACTATCATTTCTGAAGTAAATCTTTCATGCTAACAAAAAATAATGTGCGGCAGACATACTTTTTCAAAAGACTAAAATGAACAATGTTTTGTTACAGCTGCATATATAAATTGTTTCTCAATTGAAAATTTTTACTTAAAATAATATAGCATCCCCAAAGAACCTTATTAAAACACGGTAAAAACTACTCGGAACGTTCTTGAATATTTAAAGCAGTAAAAAAAATTCTTCTTTCATAAATGCACCTATAAATCCGGGCAATCTATTAATTTCTAAGATTTCTGAAGGTAAAAAAGAAATCTTTTTAGGAATCGTAGGTAACTCGGTAGAAGTTATATAATATTTTCGTATATTATATATTATATATATAACATTTTTTTACATTTAAACATTGTCACTCGTATATCAATAAATGTTCCTCTTTTTTTAACAGTAGGAGGGAACTGGTGCACATTGATACAGCTTTTTTCTAAGAATTTTTTCGGTGTCCAAAAAGCAGAAATTTCGAGTTATTTTTCTATGTGATGTCAGCAAAACCTGTGTAGTGGTTATAAAAATGTACAATCGTTTTTTTATACATTATTTCTGCATGTAATTCTAAAAAAAAAAGTAATTTGTATCAATGTGTCCCATCCCCGGGGCAGATTGATACACTTTGATACGTTTGGGAAAAATAGAGACAAAATAACACCAATGCATATTTTTCATAGAAAAATAGTCAGCAAACCGTTTTATATTATTTATAAAAATTCAAATCACCCACACTTTATTTGTAAACAATATTAAAGCAATCAAAATGAAATGTATAATGACCTGATGTTCTGGCTGCTCCTTGTCTGATTGTTGGCTGTGGTAACTTTATCATATCTGGTACTTCAACCCCAGCATTACCTTCTTTCTTAGGAAAGATGAAAAATTACGAAGTTTTCTGATTAGAAATCGGTTTATAAACAGAAAATAAAGGATAATTATATTAAAAATTCTGTTTTTAGTATAATTATCCTGTGCTTCTGCAGATTGTTTCTCTTACGTAACACTTTTCATGTAGAAAATACTTTTTTCTCTGGAGAATTGATATAAATTTGAGATTTTTCAGGCTGCCGTCCTTTTCTTTAATTAGCTCTACCAGCACTATACGTTGGGTAAGTTCATACGTCTTCTCTTTTCAAAAATACTATAAAATGTTCTAATATAAAGAAATTAAAGCTATTTCACTTCAATAAAAACTATTATTAGAAAATTTTAAAGAAAAATGGTTGAATTAAGGAGTGCATTGTAAAAAAAAAATAATAAAAGTTAATGAAGAAATGAACTAGAAAAGGATTTAGATTGTATCAATGTGCCCCGACAAAGACTGTATCAATGTGCCCCATACAGCCATTTTAAATAAAATGAGTCTCAAATCCAATAATTTATAATTTATCTAACAAAAAAGAATGAGAAACTGATAAAGAGTAGTTTTACTTGCCAGGGATAATATTCTTTTCGGTTGAAAACACTAGAATAGTTGTATAATACCATTTCAATTATACAACTGAAATTTACTTTTGACCTACTAAAACCATAAATCATCCATCCCGTTTCATCAAACAACTGAAACTTTCTGTATGTAGTTAAGTGCACTAGCATCACCTTTTGGAGCTGTTGTAAAGCTTCCTGTAATGACCCTGTGAGCAGTAGAGGGGGTGTATCGATGTGCCCCAGTTCCCCCTAGTAAATAAAAAATTAGTCGGGATGAATTTCAATTAATTTTCATTACATTATTACTACACATAACTAAAAAATAACACTAAATAATGTAGACATTACTCATACTATGCTTGATTTTTTAAAGAGTAAAATAACAGTAATGAGTTAAACTTCACATGTGCTGAATTGTCCTTACTTTCACATTCATTCAGGATCTGTATACACCTTAGAAAGGCTGTACATATGTAACACTTATTTTAGGAGGAGACTGAGTCCGGTGCTTGATATCATTACATAATCTCAATGGGAGGGCATTTGCCTTTTGATATAGTTATCATTTTTGGTTGAACCCACTTTTTTGTTGTTGTTAATTTTTCTTTTATATCAAAATAACCTGATAATATAAAATATATAATATGAACTTTAAAATGTTCACTTTTTTTATTTAAAAAGCGATTGAAGATAATCAAAGATGTTAATTGTTAATTTTATCTGAAATATCTTAATACTTTCAAGCCGTATACAGGGTCTTCATCAAAAAGTATATTTATAACAAATCTGCAAACATTTTTTTAGAAATTGCAACATAGGAGACAATGTAATTGGTAAACTTCACACAAAATCTCGCTAAAATATGTTTTTATAAACGATCATAAGCAATTTCAATAAAATTATAATACAATAATTGTAACAAACGCTTTAAAAAAATTGGAATTTTACACAGCAATTGGAAGAAACCGTTAATGTACAATTTTATACATTCACATTATTAATTGTAAATATACTGTCTGATGAAGAGCCCTGATAAATGTTGAAAGTACTAAGCTATTTTAAATAAAATTAACTATTAACATCTTTGATTATTTTTAATCGCCTTTTAAGTAAAACAGGGAACGTTTCAAAGTTCATATTATATATTTGATGTTTAAAACAAGGTGAAAATTTTGTTCCGTCACATGTTTTTGTTTATTAGGTTGTTAACTTTTTTCTTAATCTACTGCCTATTTTTAAAATACTACTTAGTTATTATTAAACTATTAAATAATTACAAAGAGATTGTATTGATAATACGGAATATTCAAAAATTTGGCACACCTATTCTACTGTCATAAGTGCATATAATGCGTTGTTAGAGTAAATAGTTTCCTAATTAAGCTAATAAAAAAATAAGAAAAATTGTTGGCAACTTGTTTTGCTAATAAGAAGTTCTTCTTTTGCCCCTTCCCCCAGACAGGGGACATATGCAACAAAGCAATATTACCGTTGAATGCATTATGCAACAAAAAACTACATTATTAAATGCTTTTAAATTGTTTTGATACAAATGTTATGTCATGTATTGTTATTTTGATGTAGTAGTGATATTTTATCTTTTTAGTTATTTCATTTAAATCAGTAAAATTTGTGAATAATAAATATATAACAATACAAACGCAAATAAAGGAAAAAAAAAAGAAAAAATTATAAAACCTAAAAAAATATTTAGATAATGATAAAGATATAATTAGGTTTGTGTGTGTGTGTGTGAGGGGGGGGGGAGATTCTTGGACTGATAAACGTATGACATCGTAAAAGGAAGAGAGCAAAATTGTCAAAAAGCTGATGACGTTAGATATGTACATCCCCATATTTTTAGGGAGCACGGCCCCTATTTTAGGTTATAAAACTATATATATTTTTATTATTGCATTTAAAATCTTCCAACATTTAATCGAAGAATTAGTAATACTTTCATGCGATTCTGCAAGATAAAATGGTAAATTGAAAATTATGATAGTACTGCAGGCACCCAATATATATTTAACTGTTAGCAAAATAAATTTATTTTAATCTTATACCTGAAACACTTTCGAAAATTCCTAAGATTTTTCTCAATTATTTCGAAAAATAGTCATACATATAAAAAACGGCATGATTGATAGGATCATTTTAAATTCTTTTTTACGAAACTCTAGAAAGAAATGTTTTTGTAAATAAAAGGATTTTTCTTTTTACAATTTAGATTTCTTTGTGTTTTTAATCCAACTATTTGTCTTCTGGATTTTTATGAAATCTCAGTAAATTACAGCTTTAAAAACTTTTACTAAACTGTTTCATTATTACCCACTTTATTTATTTATGCATCATTTGTTCTGAATGTAAGTTATTTGTACTCACAAATTCCCCGTGTAGGATTTGTTTAGAATATAAATGGCTAAGATTTTCCAACTTTTTATTTAATTTTTTAGCGTTTGTAGATTTAAATATTATTTAAAATATAACTAATTGAGAGTGATGAAGTGATAAACTATAACTAATTGAGAGCAATGAAAGATTATATTGGAAAGTTTAATATTTTGAAATATAATTAGAAAAGTATGTTGGTTTTATTTCTAATCTACAACAAGACCTTAACTTCCATTAGACAAAACCTGGGCCTAATATTTGAGCCTCTGCTAACTTTTACATTCTGCATGGGATGATATAAATTCATTTCATATTTTTATTGGAAAAAAATACGTAGTTTGGCCTTTAGTACCTATTATAAAGATTTATTTATAAGCATATTTTTTATATGTTAGCTTATGCTCACTTGTATAATAATTGATCTTTTAACTAAATCAGTGTGGCTTTTTAATTATTATACGTGTATAAATAAACATGTACGTGTTTGTGCGTTCATTGTGTTATTCTGAAACGACATATCAGTAAACTGATTGCTTGACAATATTGGATCTTAACGATGCTTGGTCCTCTGCCCCTGAAGTTTTAAAATTTTCTTCTTACAGCTTTTTTCTGCTATATACTAATATTTATTTAGTTCTTCACACAGATAAAGGAGAAAAATATAATTTATGATCATTTAAATACTACTATCATTTCTGAAGTAAATCTTTCATGCTAACAAAAAATAATGTGCGGCAGACATACTTTTACAAAAGACTAAAATGAACAATGTTTTGTTACAGCTGCATATATAAATTGTTTCTCAATTGAAAATTTTTACTTAAAATAATATAGCATCCCCAAAGAACCTTATTAAAACACGGTAAAAACTACTCGGAACGTTCTTGAATATTTAAAGCAGTAAAAAAAATTCTTCTTTCATAAATGCACGTATAAATCCGGGCAATCTATTAATTTCTAAGATTTCTGAAGGTAAAAAAGAAATCTTTTTAGGAATCGTAGGTAACTCGGTAGAAGTTATATAATATTTTCGTATATTATATATTATATATATAACATTTTTTTACATTTAAACATTGTCACTCGTATATCAATAAATGTTCCTCTTTTTTTAACAGTAGGAGGGAACTGGTGCACATTGATACAGCTTTTTTCTAAGAATTTTTTCGGTGTCCAAAAAGCAGAAATTTCGAGTTATTTTTCTATGTGATGTCAGCAAAACCTGTGTAGTGGTTATAAAAATGTACAATCGTTTTTTTATACATTATTTTTGCATGTAATTCTAAAAAAAAAAGTAATTTGTATCAATGTGTCCCATCCCCGGGGCAGATTGATACACTTTGATACGTTTGGGAAAAATAGAGACAAAATAACACCAATGCATATTTTTCATAGAAAAATAGTCAGCAAACCGTTTTATATTATTTATAAAAATTCAAATCACCCACACTTTATTTGTAAACAATATTAAAGCAATCAAAATGAAATGTATAATGACCTGATGTTCTGGCTGCTCCTTGTCTGATTGTTGGCTGTGGTAACTTTATCATATCTGGTACTTCAACCCCAGCATTACCTTCTTTCTTAGGAAAGATGAAAAATTACGAAGTTTTCTGATTAGAAATCGGTTTATAAACAGAAAATAAAGGATAATTATATTAAAAATTCTGTTTTTAGTATAATTATCCTGTGCTTCTGCAGATTGTTTCTCTTACGTAACACTTTTCATGTAGAAAATACTTTTTTCTCTGGAGAATTGATATAAATTTGAGATTTTTCAGGCTGCCGTCCTTTTCTTTAATTAGCTCTACCAGCACTATACGTTGGGTAAGTTCATACGTCTTCTCTTTTCAAAAATACTATAAAATGTTCTAATATAAAGAAATTAAAGCTATTTCACTTCAATAAAAACTATTATTAGAAAATTTTAAAGAAAAATGGTTGAATTAAGGAGTGCATTGTAAAAAAAAAATAATAAAAGTTAATGAAGAAATGAACTAGAAAAGGATTTAGATTGTATCAATGTGCCCCGACAAAGACTGTATCAATGTGCCCCATACAGCCATTTTAAATAAAATGAGTCTCAAATCCAATAATTTATAATTTATCTAACAAAAAAGAATGAGAAACTGATAAAGAGTAGTTTTACTTGCCAGGGATAATATTCTTTTCGGTTGAAAACACTAGAATAGTTGTATAATACCATTTCAATTATACAACTGAAATTTACTTTTGACCTACTAAAACCATAAATCATCCATCCCGTTTCATCAAACAACTGAAACTTTCTGTATGTAGTTAAGTGCACTAGCATCACCTTTTGGAGCTGTTGTAAAGCTTCCTGTAATGACCCTGTGAGCAGTAGAGGGGGTGTATCGATGTGCCCCAGTTCCCCCTAGTAAATAAAAAATTAGTCGGGATGAATTTCAATTAATTTTCATTACATTATTACTACACATAACTAAAAAATAACACTAAATAATGTAGACATTACTCATACTATGCTTGATTTTTTAAAGAGTAAAATAACAGTAATGAGTTAAACTTCACATGTGCTGAATTGTCCTTACTTTCACATTCATTCAGGATCTGTATACACCTTAGAAAGGCTGTACATATGTAACACTTATTTTAGGAGGAGACTGAGTCCGGTGCTTGATATCATTACATAATCTCAATGGGAGGGCATTTGCCTTTTGATATAGTTATCATTTTTGGTTGAACCCACTTTTTTGTTGTTGTTAATTTTTCTTTTATATCAAAATAACCTGATAATATAAAATATATAATATGAACTTTAAAATGTTCACTTTTTTTATTTAAAAAGCGATTGAAGATAATCAAAGATGTTAATTGTTAATTTTATCTGAAATATCTTAATACTTTCAAGCCGTATACAGGGTCTTCATCAAAAAGTATATTTATAACAAATCTGCAAACATTTTTTTAGAAATTGCAACATAGGAGACAATGTAATTGGTAAACTTCACACAAAATCTCGCTAACATATGTTTTTATAAACGATCATAAGCAATTTCAATAAAATTATAATACAATAATTGTAACAAACGCTTTAAAAAAAATTGGAATTTTACACAGCAATTGGAAGAAACCGTTAATGTACAATTTTATACATTCACATTATTAATTGTAAATATACTGTCTGATGAAGAGCCCTGATAAATGTTGAAAGTACTAAGCTATTTTAAATAAAATTAACTATTAACATCTTTGATTATTTTTAATCGCCTTTTAAGTAAAACAGGGAACGTTTCAAAGTTCATATTATATATTTGATGTTTAAAACAAGGTGAAAATTTTGTTCCGTCACATGTTTTTGTTTATTAGGTTGTTAACTTTTTTCTTAATCTACTGCCTATTTTTAAAATACTACTTAGTTATTATTAAACTATTAAATAATTACAAAGAGATTGTATTGATAATACGGAATATTCAAAAATTTGGCACACCTATTCTACTGTCATAAGTGCATATAATGCGTTGTTAGAGTAAATAGTTTCCTAATTAAGCTAATAAAAAAATAAGAAAAATTGTTGGCAACTTGTTTTGCTAATAAGAAGTTCTTCTTTTGCCCCTTCCCCCAGACAGGGGACATATGCAACAAAGCAATATTACCGTTGAATGCATTATGCAACAAAAAACTACATTATTAAATGCTTTTAAATTGTTTTGATTCAAATGTTTAGTCATGTATTGTTATTTTGATGTAGTAGTGATATTTTATCTTTTTAGTTATTTCATTTAAATCAGTAAAATTTGTGAATAATAAATATATAACAATACAAACGCAAATAAAGGAAAAAAAAAAAAAGAAAAAATTATAAAACCTAAAAAAATATTTAGATAATGATAAAGATATAATTAGGTTTGTGTGTGTGTGTGTGAGGGGGGGGGGGGAGATTCTTGGACTGATAAACGTATGACATCGTAAAAGGAAGAGAGCAAAATTGTCAAAAAGCTGATGACGTTAGATATGTACATCCCCATATTTTTAGGGAGCACGGCCCCTATTTTAGGTTATAAAACTATATATATTTTTATTATTGCATTTAAAATCTTCCAACATTTAATCGAAGAATTAGTAATACTTTCATGCGATTCTGCAAGATAAAATGGTAAATTGAAAATTATGATAGTACTGCAGGCACCCAATATATATTTAACTGTTAGCAAAATAAATTTATTTTAATCTTATACCTGAAACACTTTCGAAAATTCCTAAGATTTTTCTCAATTATTTCGAAAAATAGTCATACATATAAAAAACGGCATGATT
The DNA here is from genome assembly GCA_964019185.1 of Maratus speculifer. Lineage (NCBI taxonomy): Eukaryota > Metazoa > Arthropoda > Arachnida > Araneae > Salticidae > Maratus > Maratus speculifer. The sequence continues at coordinate 100,524,599 of OZ025289.1, read as the reverse complement.
GATAGGATCATTTTAAATTCTTTTTTACGAAACTCTAGAAAGAAATGTTTTTGTAAATAAAAGGATTTTTCTTTTTACAATTTAGATTTCTTTGTGTTTTTAATCCAACTATTTGTCTTCTGGATTTTTATGAAATCTCAGTAAATTACAGCTTTAAAAACTTTTACTAAACTGTTTCATTATTACCCACTTTATTTATTTATGCATCATTTGTTCTGAATGTAAGTTATTTGTACTCACAAATTCCCCGTGTAGGATTTGTTTAGAATATAAATGGCTAAGATTTTCCAACTTTTTATTTAATTTTTTAGCGTTTGTAGATTTAAATATTATTTAAAATATAACTAATTGAGAGTGATGAAGTGATAAACTATAACTAATTGAGAGCAATGAAAGATTATATTGGAAAGTTTAATATTTTGAAATATAATTAGAAAAGTATGTTGGTTTTATTTCTAATCTACAACAAGACCTTAACTTCCATTAGACAAAACCTGGGCCTAATATTTGAGCCTCTGCTAACTTTTACATTCTGCATGGGATGATATAAATTCATTTCATATTTTTATTGGAAAAAAATACGTAGTTTGTCCTTTAGTACCTATTATAAAGATTTATTTATAAGCATGTTTTTTATATGTTAGCTTATGCTCACTTGTATAATAATTGATCTTTTAACTAAATCAGTGTGGCTTTTTAATTATTATACGTGTATAAATAAACATGTACGTGTTTGTGCGTTCATTGTGTTATTCTGAAACGACATATCAGTAAACTGATTGCTTGACAATATTGGATCTTAACGATGCTTGGTCCTCTGCCCCTGAAGTTTTAAAATTTTCTTCTTACAGCTTTTTTCTGCTATATACTAATATTCATTTAGTTCTTCACACAGATAAAGGAGAAAAATATAATTTATGATCATTTAAATACTACTATCATTTCTGAAGTAAATCTTTCATGCTAACAAAAAATAATGTGCGGCAGACATACTTTTTCAAAAGACTAAAATGAACAATGTTTTGTTACAGCTGCATATATAAATTGTTTCTCAATTGAAAATTTTTACTTAAAATAATATAGCATCCCCAAAGAACCTTATTAAAACACGGTAAAAACTACTCGGAACGTTCTTGAATATTTAAAGCAGTAAAAAAAATTCTTCTTTCATAAATGCACCTATAAATCCGGGCAATCTATTAATTTCTAAGATTTCTGAAGGTAAAAAAGAAATCTTTTTAGGAATCGTAGGTAACTCGGTAGAAGTTATATAATATTTTCGTATATTATATATTATATATATAACATTTTTTTACATTTAAACATTGTCACTCGTATATCAATAAATGTTCCTCTTTTTTTAACAGTAGGAGGGAACTGGTGCACATTGATACAGCTTTTTTCTAAGAATTTTTTCGGTGTCCAAAAAGCAGAAATTTCGAGTTATTTTTCTATGTGATGTCAGCAAAACCTGTGTAGTGGTTATAAAAATGTACAATCGTTTTTTTATACATTATTTCTGCATGTAATTCTAAAAAAAAAAGTAATTTGTATCAATGTGTCCCATCCCCGGGGCAGATTGATACACTTTGATACGTTTGGGAAAAATAGAGACAAAATAACACCAATGCATATTTTTCATAGAAAAATAGTCAGCAAACCGTTTTATATTATTTATAAAAATTCAAATCACCCACACTTTATTTGTAAACAATATTAAAGCAATCAAAATGAAATGTATAATGACCTGATGTTCTGGCTGCTCCTTGTCTGATTGTTGGCTGTGGTAACTTTATCATATCTGGTACTTCAACCCCAGCATTGCCTTCTTTCTTAGGAAAGATGAAAAATTACGAAGTTTTCTGATTAGAAATCGGTTTATAAACAGAAAATAAAGGATAATTATATTAAAAATTCTGTTTTTAGTATAATTATCCTGTGCTTCTGCAGATTGTTTCTCTTACGTAACACTTTTCATGTAGAAAATACTTTTTTCTCTGGAGAATTGATATAAATTTGAGATTTTTCAGGCTGCCGTCCTTTTCTTTAATTAGCTCTACCAGCACTATACGTTGGGTAAGTTCATACGTCTTCTCTTTTCAAAAATACTATAAAATGTTCTAATATAAAGAAATTAAAGCTATTTCACTTCAATAAAAACTATTATTAGAAAATTTTAAAGAAAAATGGTTGAATTAAGGAGTGCATTGTAAAAAAAAAATAATAAAAGTTAATGAAGAAATGAACTAGAAAAGGATTTAGATTGTATCAATGTGCCCCGACAAAGACTGTATCAATGTGCCCCATACAGCCATTTTAAATAAAATGAGTCTCAAATCCAATAATTTATAATTTATCTAACAAAAAAGAATGAGAAACTGATAAAGAGTAGTTTTACTTGCCAGGGATAATATTCTTTTCGGTTGAAAACACTAGAATAGTTGTATAATACCATTTCAATTATACAACTGAAATTTACTTTTGACCTACTAAAACCATAAATCATCCATCCCGTTTCATCAAACAACTGAAACATTCTGTATGTAGTTAAGTGCACTAGCATCACCTTTTGGAGCTGTTGTAAAGCTTCTTGTAATGACCCTGTGAGCAGTAGAGGGGCTGTATCGATGTGCCCCAGTTCCCCCTAGTAAATAAAAAATTAGTCGGGATGAATTTCAATTAATTTTCTTTACATTATTACTACACATAACTAAAAAATAACACTAAATAATGTAGACATTACTCATACTATGCTTGATTTTTTAAAGAGTAAAATAACAGTAATGAGTTAAACTTCACATGTGCTGAATTGTCCTTACTTTCACATTCATTCAGGATCTGTATACACCTTAGAAAGGCTGTACATATGTAACACTTATTTTAGGAGGAGACTGAGTCCGGTGCTTGATATCATTACATAATCTCAATGGGAGGGCATTGGCCTTTTGATATAGTTATCATTTTTGGTTGAACCCACTTTTTTGTTGTTGTTAATTTTTCTTTTATATCAAAATAACCTGATAATATAAAATATATAATATGAACTTTAAAATGTTCACTTTTTTTATTTAAAAAGCGATTGAAGATAATCAAAGATGTTAATTGTTAATTTTATCTGAAATATCTTAATACTTTCAAGCCGTATACAGGGTCTTCATCAAAAAGTATATTTATAACAAATCTGCAAACATTTTTTTAGAAATTGCAACATAGGAGACAATGTAATTGGTAAACTTCACACAAAATCTCGCTAACATATGTTTTTATAAACGATCATAAGCAATTTCAATAAAATTATAATACAATAATTGTAACAAACGCTTTAAAAAAAATTGGAATTTTACACAGCAATTGGAAGAAACCGTTAATGTACAATTTTATACATTCACATTATTAATTGTAAATATACTGTCTGATGAAGAGCCCTGATAAATGTTGAAAGTACTAAGCTATTTTAAATAAAATTAACTATTAACATCTTTGATTATTTTTAATCGCCTTTTAAGTAAAACAGGGAACGTTTCAAAGTTCATATTATATATTTGATGTTTAAAACAAGGTGAAAATTTTGTTCCGTCACATGTTTTTGTTTATTAGGTTGTTAACTTTTTTCTTAATCTACTGCCTATTTTTAAAATACTACTTAGTTATTATTAAACTATTAAATAATTACAAAGAGATTGTATTGATAATACGGAATATTCAAAAATTTGGCACACCTATTCTACTGTCATAAGTGCATATAATGCGTTGTTAGAGTAAATAGTTTCCTAATTAAGCTAATAAAAAAATAAGAAAAATTGTTGGCAACTTGTTTTGCTAATAAGAAGTTCTTCTTTTGCCCCTTCCCCCAGACAGGGGACATATGCAACAAAGCAATATTACCGTTGAATGCATTATGCAACAAAAAACTACATTATTAAATGCTTTTAAATTGTTTTGATACAAATGTTATGTCATGTATTGTTATTTTGATGTAGTAGTGATATTTTATCTTTATAGTTATTTCAATTTAATCAGTAAAATTTGTGAATAATAAATATATAACAATACAAACGCAAATAAAGGAAAAAAAAGAAAAAATTATAAAACCTAAAAAAATATTTAGATAATGATAAAGATATAATTAGGTTTGTGTGTGTGTGTGTGAGGGGGGGGGGAGATTCTTGGACTGATAAACGTATGACATCGTAAAAGGAAGAGAGCAAAATTGTCAAAAAGCTGATGACGTTAGATATGTACATCCCCATATTTTTAGGGAGCACGGCCCCTATTTTAGGTTATAAAACTATATATATTTTTATTATTGCATTTAAAATCTTCCAACATTTAATCGAAGAATTAGTAATACTTTCATGCGATTCTGCAAGATAAAATGGTAAATTGAAAATTATGATAGTACTGCAGGCACCCAATATATATTTAACTGTTAGCAAAATAAATTTATTTTAATCTTATACCTGAAACACTTTCGAAAATTCCTAAGATTTTTCTCAATTATTTCGAAAAATAGTCATACATATAAAAAACGGCATGATTAATAGGATCATTTTAAATTCTTTTTTACGAAACTCTAGAAAGAAATGTTTTTGTAAATAAAAGGATTTTTCTTTTTACAATTTAGATTTCTTTGTGTTTTTAATCCAACTATTTGTCTTCTGGATTTTTATGAAATCTCAGTAAATTACAGCTTTAAAAACTTTTACTAAACTGTTTCATTACTACCCACTTTATTTATTTATGCATCATTTGTTCTGAATGTAAGTTATTTGTACTCACAAATTCCCCGTGTAGGATTTGTTTAGAATATAAATGGCTAAGATTTTCCAACTTTTTATTTAATTTTTTAGCGTTTGTAGATTTAAATATTATTTAAAATATAACTAATTGAGAGTGATGAAGTGATAAACTATAACTAATTGAGAGCAATGAAAGATTATATTGGAAAGTTTAATATTTTGAAATATAATTAGAAAAGTATGTTGGATTTATTTCTAATCTACAACAAGACCTTAACTTCCATTAGACAAAACCTGGGCCTAATATTTGAGCCTCTGCTAACTTTTACATTCTGCATGGGATGATATAAATTCATTTCATATTTTTATTGGAAAAAAATACGTAGTTTGTCCTTTAGTACCTATTATAAAGATTTATTTATAAGCATGTTTTTTATATGTTAGCTTATGCTCACTTGTATAATAATTGATCTTTTAACTAAATCAGTGTGGCTTTTTAATTATTATACGTGTATAAATAAACATGTACGTGTTTGTGCGTTCATTGTGTTATTCTGAAACGACATATCAGTAAACTGATTGCTTGACAATATTGGATCTTAACGATGCTTGGTCCTCTGCCCCTGAAGTTTTAAAATTTTCTTCTTACAGCTTTTTTCTGCTATATACTAATATTCATTTAGTTCTTCACACAGATAAAGGAGAAAAATATAATTTATGATCATTTAAATACTACTATCATTTCTGAAGTAAATCTTTCATGCTAACAAAAAATAATGTGCGGCAGACATACTTTTTCAAAAGACTAAAATGAACAATGTTTTGTTACAGCTGCATATATAAATTGTTTCTCAATTGAAAATTTTTACTTAAAATAATATAGCATCCCCAAAGAACCTTATTAAAACACGGTAAAAACTACTCGGAACGTTCTTGAATATTTAAAGCAGTAAAAAAAATTCTTCTTTCATAAATGCACCTATAAATCCGGGCAATCTATTAATTTCTAAGATTTCTGAAGGTAAAAAAGAAATCTTTTTAGGAATCGTAGGTAACTCGGTAGAAGTTATATAATATTTTCGTATATTATATATTATATATATAACATTTTTTTACATTTAAACATTGTCACTCGTATATCAATAAATGTTCCTCTTTTTTTAACAGTAGGAGGGAACTGGTGCACATTGATACAGCTTTTTTCTAAGAATTTTTTCGGTGTCCAAAAAGCAGAAATTTCGAGTTATTTTTCTATGTGATGTCAGCAAAACCTGTGTAGTGGTTATAAAAATGTACAATCGTTTTTTTATACATTATTTCTGCATGTAATTCTAAAAAAAAAGTAATTTGTATCAATGTGTCCCATCCCCGGGGCAGATTGATACACTTTGATACGTTTGGGAAAAATAGAGACAAAATAACACCAATGCATATTTTTCATAGAAAAATAGTCAGCAAACCGTTTTATATTATTTATAAAAATTCAAATCACCCACACTTTATTTGTAAACAATATTAAAGCAATCAAAATGAAATGTATAATGACCTGATGTTCTGGCTGCTCCTTGTCTGATTGTTGGCTGTGGTAACTTTATCATATCTGGTACTTCAACCCCAGCATTACCTTCTTTCTTAGGAAAGATGAAAAATTACGAAGTTTTCTGATTAGAAATCGGTTTATAAACAGAAAATAAAGGATAATTATATTAAAAATTCTGTTTTTAGTATAATTATCCTGTGCTTCTGCAGATTGTTTCTCTTACGTAACACTTTTCATGTAGAAAATACTTTTTTCTCTGGAGAATTGATATAAATTTGAGATTTTTCAGGCTGCCGTCCTTTTCTTTAATTAGCTCTACCAGCACTATACGTTGGGTAAGTTCATACGTCTTCTCTTTTCAAAAATACTATAAAATGTTCTAATATAAAGAAATTAAAGCTATTTCACTTCAATAAAAACTATTATTAGAAAATTTTAAAGAAAAATGGTTGAATTAAGGAGTGCATTGTAAAAAAAAAATAATAAAAGTTAATGAAGAAATGAACTAGAAAAGGATTTAGATTGTATCAATGTGCCCCGACAAAGACTGTATCAATGTGCCCCATACAGCCATTTTAAATAAAATGAGTCTCAAATCCAATAATTCATAATTTATCTAACAAAAAAGAATGAGAAACTGATAAAGAGTAGTTTTACTTGCCAGGGATAATATTCTTTTCGGTTGAAAACACTAGAATAGTTGTATAATACCATTTCAATTATACAACTGAAATTTACTTTTGACCTACTAAAACCATAAATCATCCATCCCGTTTCATCAAACAACTGAAACTTTCTGTATGTAGTTAAGTGCACTAGCATCACCTTTTGGAGCTGTTGTAAAGCTTCCTGTAATGACCCTGTGAGCAGTAGAGGGGGTGTATCGATGTGCCCCAGTTCCCCCTAGTAAATAAAAAATTAGTCGGGATGAATTTCAATTAATTTTCATTACATTATTACTACACATAACTAAAAAATAACACTAAATAATGTAGACATTACTCATACTATGCTTGATTTTTTAAAGAGTAAAATAACAGTAATGAGTTAAACTTCACATGTGCTGAATTGTCCTTACTTTCACATTCATTCAGGATCTGTATACACCTTAGAAAGGCTGTACATATGTAACACTTATTTTAGGAGGAGACTGAGTCCGGTGCTTGATATCATTACATAATCTCAATGGGAGGGCATTTGCCTTTTGATATAGTTATCATTTTTGGTTGAACCCACTTTTTTGTTGTTGTTAATTTTTCTTTTATATCAAAATAACCTGATAATATAAAATATATAATATGAACTTTAAAATGTTCACTTTTTTTATTTAAAAAGCGATTGAAGATAATCAAAGATGTTAATTGTTAATTTTATCTGAAATATCTTAATACTTTCAAGCCGTATACAGGGTCTTCATCAAAAAGTATATTTATAACAAATCTGCAAACATTTTTTTAGAAATTGCAACATAGGAGACAATGTAATTGGTAAACTTCACACAAAATCTCGCTAAAATATGTTTTTATAAACGATCATAAGCAATTTCAATAAAATTATAATACAATAATTGTAACAAACGCTTTAAAAAAAATTGGAATTTTACACAGCAATTGGAAGAAACCGTTAATGTACAATTTTATACATTCACATTATTAATTGTAAATATACTGTCTGATGAAGAGCCTTGATAAATGTTGAAAGTACTAAGCTATTTTAAATAAAATTAACTATTAACATCTTTGATTATTTTTAATCGCCTTTTAAGTAAAACAGGGAACGTTTCAAAGTTCATATTATATATTTGATGTTTAAAACAAGGTGAAAATTTTGTTCCGTCACATGTTTTTGTTTATTAGGTTGTTAAATTTTTTCTTAATCTACTGCCTATTTTTAAAATACTACTTAGTTATTATTAAACTATTAAATAATTACAAAGAGATTGTATTGATAATACGGAATATTCAAAAATTTGGCACACCTATTCTACTGTCATAAGTGCATATAATGCGTTGTTAGAGTAAATAGTTTCCTAATTAAGTTAATAAAAAAATAAGAAAAATTGTTGGCAACTTGTTTTGCTAATAAGAAGTTCTTCTTTTGCCCCTTCCCCCAGACAGGGGACATATGCAACAAAGCAATATTACCGTTGAATGCATTATGCAACAAAAAACTACATTATTAAATGCTTTTAAATTGTTTTGATTCAAATGTTATGTCATGTATTGTTATTTTGATGTAGTAGTGATATTTTATCTTTTTAGTTATTTCATTTAAATCAGTAAAATTTGTGAATAATAAATATATAACAATACAAACGCAAATAAAGGAAAAAAAAAGAAAAAATTATAAAACCTAAAAAAATATTTAGATAATGATAAAGATATAATTAGGTTTGTGTGTGTGTGTGTGAGGGGGGGGGGAGATTCTTGGACTGATAAACGTATGACATCGTAAAAGGAAGAGAGCAAAATTGTCAAAAAGCTGATGACGTTAGATATGTACATCCCCATATTTTTAGGGAGCACGGCCCCTATTTTAGGTTATAAAACTATATATATTTTTATTATTGCATTTAAAATCTTCCAACATTTAATCGAAGAATTAGTAATACTTTCATGCGATTCTGCAAGATAAAATGGTAAATTGAAAATTATGATAGTACTGCGGCACCCAATATATATTTAACTGTTAGCAAAATAAATTTATTTTAATCTTATACCTGAAACACTTTCGAAAATTCCTAAGATTTTTCTCAATTATTTCGAAAAATAGTCATACATATAAAAAACGGCATGATTAATAGGATCATTTTAAATTCTTTTTTACGAAACTCTAGAAAGAAATGTTTTTGTAAATAAAAGGATTTTTCTTTTTACAATTTAGATTTCTTTGTGTTTTTAATCCAACTATTTGTCTTCTGGATTTTTATGAAATCTCAGTAAATTACAGCTTTAAAAACTTTTACTAAACTGTTTCATTATTACCCACTTTATTTATTTATGCATCATTTGTTCTGAATGTAAGTTATTTGTACTCACAAATTCCCCGTGTAGGATTTGTTTAGAATATAAATGGCTAAGATTTTCCAACTTTTTATTTAATTTTTTAGCGTTTGTAGATTTAAATATTATTTAAAATATAACTAATTGAGAGTGATGAAGTGATAAACTATAACTAATTGAGAGCAATGAAAGATTATATTGGAAAGTTTAATATTTTGAAATATAATTAGAAAAGTATGTTGGATTTATTTCTAATCTACAACAAGACCTTAACTTCCATTAGACAAAACCTGGGCCTAATATTTGAGCCTCTGCTAACTTTTACATTCTGCATGGGATGATATAAATTCATTTCATATTTTTATTGGAAAAAAATACGTAGTTTGTCCTTTAGTACCTATTATAAAGATTTATTTATAAGCATGTTTTTTATATGTTAGCTTATGCTCACTTGTATAATAATTGATCTTTTAACTAAATCAGTGTGGCTTTTTAATTATTATACGTGTATAAATAAACATGTACGTGTTTGTGCGTTCATTGTGTTATTCTGAAACGACATATCAGTAAACTGATTGCTTGACAATATTGGATCTTAACGATGCTTGGTCCTCTGCCCCTGAAGTTTTAAAATTTTCTTCTTACAGCTTTTTTCTGCTATATACTAATATTCATTTAGTTCTTCACACAGATAAAGGAGAAAAATATAATTTATGATCATTTAAATACTACTATCATTTCTGAAGTAAATCTTTCATGCTAACAAAAAATAATGTGCGGCAGACATACTTTTTCAAAAGACTAAAATGAACAATGTTTTGTTACAGCTGCATATATAAATTGTTTCTCAATTGAAAATTTTTACTTAAAATAATATAGCATCCCCAAAGAACCTTATTAAAACACGGTAAAAACTACTCGGAACGTTCTTGAATATTTAAAGCAGTAAAAAAAATTCTTCTTTCATAAATGCACCTATAAATCCGGGCAATCTATTAATTTCTAAGATTTCTGAAGGTAAAAAAGAAATCTTTTTAGGAATCGTAGGTAACTCGGTAGAAGTTATATAATATTTTCGTATATTATATATTATATATATAACATTTTTTTACATTTAAACATTGTCACTCGTATATCAATAAATGTTCCTCTTTTTTTAACAGTAGGAGGGAACTGGTGCACATTGATACAGCTTTTTTCTAAGAATTTTTTCGGTGTCCAAAAAGCAGAAATTTCGAGTTATTTTTCTATGTGATGTCAGCAAAACCTGTGTAGTGGTTATAAAAATGTACAATCTTTGTTTTATATATTATTTTTTCATGTAATTAAAAAAAAATAAAAAAAGCCATTTGCATCAATGTGCCCCATCGCCGGGGCAGATTGATACACCTCATTGGGCACTTTGATACATCTGGGAAAAAAGGAGATAAAATAACACCAATGCAAATTTTTCATAGAACAATAGTTAGAAAACCATTTTATATTTATTTATAGAAATTCAAATCACCCACACTTTATTTACAAGCAATATTATCAATCAAAATGAAATGTATAATGACACGATATTCTGGCTATTCCTTGGCTGATTGTTGACTGTGGTGATTTGGTCATATCTGGCACTTCAATCCCAGCATTATCTCCTTTCTTACGAAAGATGAAAAAATTACCAGGTTTTCTATTTATAAATTGGTTTATAAAAAGAAAATAATGAATAATCATATTGAAAATACTGTTTGTATCATAATTATCCTGTGCATCAGTTTGTTTCTTTTACATAACATTTCTCATGTCGAAAATAATTTTTTCTCTGGAGAATCGATGTAAATTTGAAATTTTCCAGGCTGCCGTCCTTTTCTTTTGTTAATTCTACTAGCACTAGATGTTGGGTAAGTTCGTCCGTCCTCTGTTTTCAAAAATACTATAAAATGTTCTAATATAAAGAAATTAGAACTATTTCACTTCAATAAAAATTAATATTAGAGTTTTTTGGCGAAAAATGGTTGGATTAAGGAGTGTATGGTAAAAGAAATAATAAAAGGTAATGAAAAAAGGAACTTGAAAAGGATTTAGGTTGTAACAATGTGCCCCGACATAGACTGTATCAATGTGCCCCATACATCCATTTTCAATAAAATGAGTCCCAAATCCAATAATTCATAATTTATCAATTTTATAATCAGAACAGTTGTATAATACCATTTCAATTGCACAACTCAAATTTATATTTGATCTACAAATACAATAAATCACCCGTCCTATTTCATCAAACTACTGAATCATTCCAAGGTTTTCTATATGTAGTTGAGTGCACTAGCATCACCTTTTAGAGCTGTTGTGAAACTTCCTGTAATGACCCTGTGAGCAGTAGAGGAGGTGCATCAATGTGCCCCAGTTCTCCCTAAAATCTTTGATTACAAACAGACGGATCGGCATGCATATAAGTTTTTCATTTGTGAATAGTATGTTCTACTGCTTAAAATTACGAGCAATGAAATCTTTACGTGAAAAGCTTTGATGTTTTCAAGTTTATACAGAAAATCTATAAACTTATCTCTATAATGTTATTTAAGATTTATTTATTTTAAATGAATTATTTTCTGTATTTGATATGGCAATCTAATATATATCTATTAAACATGTTTTACATTGAAATTGGATCCCAACTCCTCCTCCTTAAGGGGACTCGCTACAATTTGAATTTTTTTAATATTAAGGCATTTTAAGGTAAATTTTTGGCATAATCACAAAGGAGTCAATGAAGCAAAATGATTCTAGTAAGAAATTGTTAGATTTTTCTGTAAAAATAAAAAAAAGTAAGTTTTTTTTCCAATGTAAGTAAATTTTAAAATGTTCCTTCTTATATAATTTTGCTCATTTTAAGCTATTTTTTTACTATCCGTGGAAAGGTGCTAAATTGTTTTGAGTATCGAATTTTTCCTAAGAGATTTTGTTTAGGAGATAAATAAAAAAATGCTCAAATACTTGCAAAAGTACAGTAAAAACTGATTTTATTTTAAATCTTTATGTGCTAAAAAAGAGAAAAAACAATTACTGCAAATCCTATACTTAGTTATATTATTTAGACTATAGCTGTCAACCAAAAAAAAAGTTCAATTGAACAAAAGACACATAAGTTTTATCACTTTGAACATGTCTATTCTTTCAATAACACACACTGAGAAAAATCATATTTGAATTAAATGAATTGAGGAATTTAAATATATAGTGATGCAACAAAATTACTTTCGGCTGCATTTATAACAGTAGAATCTATGCGAAACTCAATCAGAATGCACTAAGGATAATAAAGTATAATTTAAGCAAAAAATTATCGACATTTTCGTCATTTTTCGTTGAATGAAGAGTACGGTCCCCTTAATATCAAAAACAGCCATTTGAAATGAACGCAAGTTATCTCCAGTCGATCAGTTATCTCTATTGGATCCGGGTATGCCATATATACTCTTAGAATTTTAAAATTTGAATTAATTTCTAAAATATTAATATTTTTGTAAGTTTTTACAAAGTTTCTTTAAAGATGGCAAATATATTATTCCGCTTTGTTGCTAAGTAAGGAAAAGAGTAAATAAAATAAATTGTTAAATTTTTATTCACCTCTATTCTCCGCAGAATTGAAAAAAAGAAATTGTTTTCAACTCACATAGGTAAACAAAAATCTCAGGTAACATAAAATTTCCCCAAAAATTCAAAGGAATAAAAACATATTTTCCCCTATTTATACTTCCTTGTTCAAACTTCATGACTACTGAATCCTTTGTTGCTATAGTGACATTTAGAAATCATTACACAGGTGATATTTTCAGATTTAATCTACCATGATTGAGGTTCCTTATATTTAGGTAAGAATTACTGCCCAATTTTCACACGAATTTATTTTAGACAAAAAAGCATGCACTATTTTTATTTAATTATTTATCAATGATGATGATTAAAACACTTCATAAGTGAATTAAATGTAAAATATTTTATCGGGTAAAAATGACATAATTTGTTTCTTTAAAGCATTAATTTTAATTAAAAGGACAAAAACATATTTTATAAGCTTGTATAAGCGATGTCGCTTTCTTGTAACTTTAAGTTTAATTTATGAATTAATACATTTCAAATAACTTGAACTTCACTGTTTTCTTACAGTTTATTTCGCGATCTGTAATTGTAGATAATTTTACCTTTTGATAAGGTCAACAACAGATACTTAAAATGCTGGTGTACAAAGCATTTGATGCCCCTACGCTGGGCAACTGGCAGCTCATGTAAATCAGCGCAAATTTTCTATATTTTTTAACCTATATTTTTTAACTACGTTAAAGGTTAAATTTTTAACATGAAAGATTTCACGATTTTTTTTTATTAGTCTCATTTGTCAACTTTTTACATGTCTTATTTAATCTTTTTAAATTTTCATTCTTTTAAAGACTTGAAATAATGGTAATATGATATAAATTACTAAGCATAATCTAGAAAATTTTTCTTTCTTTTATCTTTATAGAAGAAAGTATTGGATCCGTAAAAAATTTCGAATTCCAGTTTTCGACGGTTTTGCACCTTTTAGGGATCAGAGAATCAAAAAAGCGTGTTTTTGCAAAATTTCTGTATGCCACTTTGTCCCTCTATCTATATATGGCACAAAAATTTTTAGTGCTCTATCTCAAGAACTAATGCACGGAATTTCACAAATCTTTAGATTCATTTAAGCCTTGATATAAACTGAATCTGATTCCTTTTCGGTATATATCGCCAACAGGTGGCGTTCCTATGCTGCCTTTTTCACGATTTCCGCAACATCTATATCTCAAGAAATAATGGGCGGATTTTCACAAAATTTCAAATTCTCATAGTCCTTGATATAATACGTGCTTATTACTTTTTGGTGTAATTTTTACGACACGTGGAGCTGCTATGCGACCTTATTTATGATTATCGCACAAGGTCTATGGGAGGAACAAGGAATTAACGCACGAATTCATCAAAAATGCATCAAAATTCAGATTCAGTTAGTCACTAATGTAAATTAGTATTCTTTAATTTTTAGAACAAAATCACCCAACAGAGGGCTTTATTATATTATCCAGGTTTTATTTATATTATCCAGATTTTTTAACGATTTCTTAATTGATTCTTAAAAACTAACGCAGGGATTTTCATCAAAATGGTTGAAAAATCAAAATCATTCTGTTGAAACTGGATATAAGTTGTTACTGATTACATTTTGGTGTAAATAATTTAAGCGGTGAGGCTACTGTTCATCGTTTTTTCTGGAAAAATTAACATATATGAGATTTTTGGTATTGCCGCATCATACTCGTGTTTAGTTATTTTTGCTAAGATATAAGAGTTTAGAGTCATATTGATATAAGAATGATGCTAACAAACATTTGCCTAGCAACAGATTTGGAAATAATGCAACTTGTTTTTTTCTTAAATTAAATGCAATTTAAAATTTTAGAACATCATTGAAAAGTGTTTATGAATTCAATTGTTTTATCTGTCTGTACTCCAACTTTCAAAAATATATTCTGATTACCATGTTATTGTTATTTGTTATTGAGATTTTCAATATATTGCTAAAAAAAGCTTTAAACAGTTTTGCTGATAAATATATTGTTGATAAATATATTGATGTAAATAGTATAAAAAAGGTATATAATCAACATTCAAATTTGCCTTTTTAGAATGATTAATGTGAAGTAAGATTACTGTTTAACCGACTTAAGTTATACTATTAATATGCACTTTTAATTTTATTGATATACAAATTTTGAATAGATTCTCAGATTTTGATTATTCTCCTTTTATTTCACAGGACTTGTTTTCTTTCTGTGTTTTAGTTTTCTTAAAAATTACCATTGCCGTAAAAATTTTATAAATTGTTAAGTTTCACAAAACTACGTATAGTTACACTCATTTATTATTATTACACCAAACCGAAAATGCTCATCTTATTTGTTATTTAATTTTAATTTTTCAATACGTTTAAATTTTTAAAAAATTAAATGAATTGTTTATTTGTGATTTTACAACATCACAATTAAAAAAATGAAATTAATTTCGGACAGTAAAAAAAGTAAAAAAAAAAGTATAACTCTCATTAAGTATGTACATGTTTTTTTTAGAACAATCAATGTTAAAATTATGTTAAGTTTTTAAGCTCTTAAGTGCAGTTTTATTACAATTTTTTTTTCTCCTTTAATTTAAAAGCATTTCTGCTGCATTTAGTTTCTGTTCGAGTGAATTTTTTTTTCAACTGACTGACATTTTAATAGTACTTTTTTAAAACATTTAAATCACTGTAACTATGTTAGTAAGCTTTTATCTTTAAAGAAAAAAAATTCCAGGTGAGATTTAAACTTGTAAGATTTGTGCATTTAAGTGAATTAAAATTGTTACGGAGAAATTATTTCTACTTGATTTATAAATCTTCATCTATGTTTTTTTCTGCATTTTCTGCTTCAGTTCTCTCAAATCAGCAGTTACACTTTTTTTCATCTGCTTAAACTGCTAGCTGTGCATCGATTATTCTTCTTAAAATGATATTTTATGAAGGAATTTCGGAATACACATTTTTTAATGCCGTAAACATAAAAATGTTATTTAATTAACCGGAAATCATAAACAGTGTAATTAACTTTACTTTACTCGAAATAACGTATATTTACATTGATATCGAGATTTAATAAAATGTCATAAAATAATTAATTACTGATAATTTTTTCTGCTGCGATAAAATAATTTTTTGTTATTAAATAAATTATAGCATATACTTCAGGAGAAGTAATATTATATAAATTCTGTGCGTTTTAATAATAAAATAAATAATTGGTTTTAATAATAATAAAATATTTTTGGCGTATTTGATCTTTTACTTTCATTTAAATACATGTTTTACATACAAAATTTAAAATTTTTGTTATTTTGCGGATTTTCTGGATACGATTTCGTTATTTTAAAAAGTAACTGTTGCAAAAGCTTTACAGCCGTTATAACCCAAAAACTAATACACAGAATTCCATCA
The DNA here is from genome assembly GCA_964019185.1 of Maratus speculifer. Lineage (NCBI taxonomy): Eukaryota > Metazoa > Arthropoda > Arachnida > Araneae > Salticidae > Maratus > Maratus speculifer. The sequence continues at coordinate 100,508,285 of OZ025289.1, read as the reverse complement.
AAATTTAAAATCCGTTTGAATTACCGTTTGGATCTGATATAGATTAATCAGAATAAGTTTTAGTGCAATAACTCAACAGGTGGTTCAGAGGAATTTTCCACAGTTCATATAATAGCTAAACACCAGAATCTATGGGATGGAATTTCATCAAACTTAATAAGATTTATGCATAAAAAATTATGTTCATTCAATTATGATTTTAATCCTTTACCAGAAGGTGCTTCTTTACAGTGTTTTTTTAACATTGTGGTTACATGTAAATATATATGGTTTAAAAATGCAACAAATTTCCTATTTTTGTTTAACAATTTAAAAGATGCGTATTGTTCTAAATTTAAGTTTTAATAGACTGTAAGGGTCATTTGTTATTTTTATATATGGATCACTGTAACTGTGGTTAACTACAAAGAACATCACTATACTGCTTTATTATAAGAGAATCAATGCAGTATTTAAATTAATATATTTGAATTATAGAGAAAAACTGATGCATATATTCACATCGTCATGTTTTAAGGTATCTGATTACCTTCAAAATATCGATTTTTTAAAGTCATTTTTTAAATCATTTTATTTTCTTACATAAAATATATTTATGTTTCTAAATATCTTTGTACTTTGTGTTTGAGACGATTAAAAATGAAATTATACCCATTAAAAAAAGAGAAAACAATGTTCTTTTAAACCCTTGAGAATTCTTGAACTGTGTTGGATTTTACTTCAAAACAGTGAGTTTCTGATAATTCAAAAGTGTACAATAATATGACTAAGAAGTTTTACACGCAATGATTTTATAATTTTTAGAGTATAATGAACTGGAGATTTTGTTCAAGGCACATTATTTGCTGATTTACAGCTGTTTTATTAAGAATTGAATTATTAAGGAAATAGTGAAATATTATAGGTATTTGTATATAAACACGATTATCCTTTCAAATTCTAATATATTATTTCAGTGCACATATGAATATCTTATATACACATGCATGATAAAAAGGTTAATGATACACTAATAAAATTTACTGTAAAGCAACCAGAGTTTGCCAACTGTGTAAAAGTGAGAAAAATTTTACAAAAATCCTTCTATTTTATAAAAAGTTGCAAAGTTGTAATAAATGTTTCCACACGTTTTTCCATTTGGTATTAAATTATACGGAAGCATTCTTTCAAAAATGTCAGAATAAGAATTTTTAAAGAAAATGACTCTGTGCAGATAGTAGGATAATGTAAAAATAATAAGGTGATGCATCTGTATATCAAACTCTACATTATAATGATATATAAAACATTTTGAAGGACAGCAAAATGCTTAATTTAACTTTATTTTCAATAAATCAATCTACATAAACTTAAAAATGCATTTTTTTAAATAAAGTGAAAAATCCATTTAACGAAATCCCACCGTCACACTTAAAAACATTGTTATGAAGAACATTCATAAAATGGAAAACAACTCAAAATCATGAAATTTTCATAATAAAATCAACATGCATAAAAAAATACACAGAAAATGGAAATATTCAGAAAATGTATTTTAATTCACAATTGTAACTTTTTTAAATGCAATTTAGATATAGGAAAAAAATACTTAGAATAATGTCTAAGAAATGCAGTATTAGAGATGAAAAACAAAATCTGAAGCCTGGGGTATCTTTTCTCTTTCTTCTAAACACTCCAAAAACTTAAAAAAAAGTTCGGAGAATTTAAAAGGCTTTCTATAAAAATACACTGTTCGTAAATTTTTTCGCACACTTTTGTTTGTGTCCGAACAAGTCATCTTGTAACATTTTCGCGAAATTGGAATCTCCACAAGTTATTGTGTCGCTGTCAATTAATATTTCTTCTTTTGAAAGGAAATGTTTAAATAAATAAAAATTTTTATTTTCGTAAAATTCTCTGAAATAAAATCATACATCCATAGCAACAGAAACTTCTCTGTTTGAATGCTGTGCACACATAAAAGTGGAATAAATTTCGTTATATGGAATACATTTTTCGTAATATGGAGATTAATTTGTAGATTGATGGTGCTGAATTTCCAGAACAACATTTCGTTAACTGAAAAAATTCGTTAAATATGGACTTAGTTAAGGAGGTCCGAGACAAAAAAATCTTTAAATTTTAGAAAGTTGGTATTGCATTATTAATCTCTTTGTTTTCGTCTGCTTAATATGATGTTTAAATCATGTTTATACCTTAATTAGAACAGGAAATATTGATTTTTATATTTTGGTTTGGTTTTAAAATCTAGCTTTCTAGCAATGATTATTATGGAAACGACATCGTTTGAAAATGCGTTTTTCTTCATGCTTCTTTTTTTTTTACCATTTCTTGAATTCAAGAACCATTTACGATAAATGCTTCAAACTTAGAGCATGTCTTTATTAATTGTTTTACTTTAATTTTGAATTGGCAAATTAAAAAAATATTTACTTTTGAAAATATGAATTTTTAAGTTACGTCATTTCATTTCAAATATTTACTTTAAATATTTTTAATTTTTACTTAATTAATACTCTTAAAAATGCTGAATCAAATTAAATGTATATTTTTGTTACATATTTCTGTTTATTTAAATGAAAAAAAAATGAAACTCTTTAAATAATATTTCAAGTTATAACGATTTTAATTTACCCAGTTTTAATAACAATTTTAATTTTTCTTAAGAAAGGGGTTATAGTAAAAATAAAATACATTGACGTGTTTCGGAACCGTCAAATAAGTTCCATAGTCATAATATAAATAAAACAAAATTTCAAAATATTTCTCGGACAATACAAATGACTCGCGACAATGAGATATAAATAACAAAAAACACGCGCTCGATTGCAAAAAATTAAATTAAAATATAGACCATGATCTAAAACTTAACTAAAAATGAAAATTTTAAACTATTTCACGGTCAATACAAATGACACGCGACAAAGATATATAAAAAACACCAAAAAACACGCGCGCTATTGTAAAAAATTAAATTAAAATAAAAATAGACCATGATCAAAAGAAATTTCAACTAGGTTCATCTCATTCAAGCCCTCACGAGGGATTTATTCATTAATTCTAACCATAACTTAGGAATAATAAAGGAAACGGTATCATTGCAAACCAGATTATTACGCGTATAAATTTCAATGGACTCTCTTATAATAGATTTACGATTACAATTAGATATGAAACATAATTTACTTTGATTAAACATTATTTTTATCTCCTCATTTAAGTATGTTCTTGATAAGGCAGTGTTAGTACGTCCAAATTTAATATCAGATTCGTGCTTCCCTTTTCTAATTCCAAACTTTCTCCCAGTCATGCCTATGTAATAATTTAAGTCACCATTTTCAGTAATATAAGGTATTTCATAAACTCCAGCAAGATCATCATGTCCAATAGGATCCACTTGCTTATTAAGTAAACATCTTAATTTTGGTGGAGGAGTTGCAATCAAATCAATATTAAACTTTTTTAATTTAAATTTTAATTTCTCAAAACTACCTTTCAGATATGGAAAAGAAACTCTTTTAAAATTTTTAAAATCACCCCCTTTATTGAATCTTTCAGTTAACCCTAGATATTGTTGTTTAGGCTTCCCTTTTCTATAATAATTAATTAATTTATTGATGCTACTTATTTTATACCCATTAGAACTTGCAATCTCACGGATCTTACGCAACTCTTCGTTTAAAAATTCATCAGAACAGACTTTAAACGCTCTATCAACCATGAAACGGTAAGTAGAGAATTTATAACAAAAAGGTGAACAAGCGGAATTTGGAATAATGTGTTGGCTATTAATTTTCTTTCTATAAATTGATCTTTTCAAAGAATCACTCTCCCTAATTAAAAAAGTGTCTAAAAACGGTAAACTACAATTCGCTTCTAATTCATAGGTAAATTGAATATTTTTATCTAATTTATTAACTTTATCAACAAAATTAAGGAAAGAATCTACCCCCCATTCCCAAACCAAAAAACATCATCAACATACCTTTTCCAAAACATAGGAACTTTGTCAAAATTTTCAAAAATTCTTTTTTCATAAGAATTTCATTATTTTATGATTTTCATTATTTGACGGTTCCGAAACATGTCAATGTATTTCATTTTTATTATAACACCTTTCTTAAGAAAAATTAAAATTGTTATTAAAATGTTTATATAAAAGGTGAAGATTTTAAAATCTGATGATTTAAAAAATCACTTGGATTTAATTAACTTTTTATCATAGTTTTTTGTCGATTCTGGACGAAGATGACATTTTATACAGTATTTAATCGGTACAAGAATTTACGAATGGCCCTTGACAGTGAGATTTTGAATTTAAGATTTCTGAAAATTTGTAAAAAACTTAATATTGTTCCGAAGTTTTTGTCTATTAAAAATAAAACAATTAAACAGTTATTTGGAAATTTATCACATGAGTTTGAATTGAAATGTTTGACTTTATGTATCAGAAAAAAGTATTCGATTATTAATGAATTGAATTTAAAAACCTATAACGCGTATATGGAAGAAGTTAAAAATTATGAACTTAAGTGTTTTGATGTATTGAATTATGGTTGTTTGACAAGAAAATTTGATGTGCTGAATAGAAGGTTAGAAAGATGGAGAGAATCACAAAATCAAATCAAGGTTAAAAATCTTAAAAAGAAAATTAATACTTTATTAATGTATCAAGTGCCTGCGATATCGAAGCCTTCTGCAGTAAAAGAAGTACAAAAGATTGATATTATTAACTTGTCAAGCAGACAGTTTAGTAAGAAAGAATTGGAAGTTTTACATAAAGGTCCGAAATTTATGTTTGAACAGAGACATGATGTGAAAAACTTAGTAATGGAAGCAGAATATTTAACAGAAAAAGTTAATAGTGAAAATAGAGAAGAAACTAGAAATGTTATTTTTACAGAAGTAGATAAGTACCTAAAAAGACCTTCAAAGCTTATCAATAATGATTTAAAAATAATTAAAAAGCTCAAAAAAGAAAATGATAGTCTGTTTGTACAGACAGATAAATCTAACAGGATTGCAGTAATGGATCGTAAGGATTATTGTGGTAAAATGCTTAAAGCTATTGGTGAGATGAAATGTACTTTAATCATGAAATGCCCATTGAATAAAATTAACAGTAAGTTAAAAGATATTATAGAGAAAGGCTACTGGCCAGATAATATGAAAGTAAAATTAAGAATTAATAAGCAAGGTGTCATTCCACGTGTTGTTGGTAGAGTAAAAGATCATAAAGAAGGATATCCATTGCGCCCCATAGTAATGAGATGTCAAGCGCCAACATAGTTTTTGGAAAAAGCATTTGTCTTATTGTTGAAAGATTTATTACCTCCTTCGGACTTGGTTGTTAATTCCACAGCAGAATTTGTAGAACATATCAAAATACTTAAGATTCCTCATGATTGTATTTTGGCAAGTATGGATGCCAAGTCGTTGTTTCCATCAATAGACATTAGTGAAGTTAATTCTTATATTAGTGATTTGATAGATAGTTCAGAAAAGTATAGTGATAACATAAAAAAGACACTGAAAATTGGCTTACAGTTAATCACAAATAATAATGTCTTTATGTTTGATGGAAAAATTCATGAGCAAAAGTTGGGGGCTCCAATTGGTTCTCCCATTTCGGGTTTCTCGCGGAATTCAAAATGAGACCCTATGAAAAAAGAATTTTTGAAAATTTTGACAAAGTTCCTATGTTTTGGAAAAGGTATGTTGATGATGTTTTTTGGTTTGGGAATAGGGGGTAGATTCTTTCCTTAATTTTGTTGATAAAGTTAATAAATTAGATAAAAATATTCAATTTACCTATGAATTAGAAGCGAATTGTAGTTTACCGTTTTCAGACACTTTTTTAATTAGGGAGAGTGATTCTTTGAAAAGATCAATTTATAGAAAGATAATTAATAGCCAACACATTATTCCAAATTCCGCTTGTTCACCTTTTTGTTATAAATTCTCTACTTTCCGTTTCATGGTTGATAGAGCGTTTAAAGTCTGTTCTAATGAATTTTTAAACGAAGAGTTGCGTAAGATCCGTGAGATTGCAGGTTCTAATGGGTATAAAATAAGTAGCATCAATAAATTAATTAATTATTATAGAAAAGGGAAGCCTAAACAACAATATCCAGGGTTAACTGAAAGATTCAATAAAGGGGGTGATTTTAAACATTTTAAAAGAGTTTCTTTTCCATATCTCTGAAAGGTAGTCTTGAGAAATTAAAATTTAAATTAAAAAAGTTTAATATTGATTTGATTGCAACTCCTTCACCAAAATTAAGATGTTTACTTAATAAGCAAGTGGATCCTATTGGACATGATGATCTTGCTGGAGTTTATGAAATACCTTATATTACTGAAAATGGTGACTTAAATTATTACATAGGCATGACTGGGAGAAAGTTTAGAATTAGAAAAGGGGAGCACGAATCTGATATTAAATTTGGACGTACTAACATTGCCTTATCAAGAACATATTTAAATGAGGAGATAAAAATAATGTTTAATCAAAGTAAATTATGTTTCATATCTAATTGTAATCGTAAATCTATTATAAGAGAGTCCATTGAAATTTATACGCGTAATAATCTGGTTTGCAATGATACCGTTTCTTTTATTATTCCTAAGTTATGGTTAGAATTAATGAATAAATTCCTCGTGAGGGCTTGAATGGGATGAACCTAGTTGGAATTTCTTTTGATCATGGTCTATTTTTATTTTAATTTAATTTTTTACAATAGCGCGCGTGTTTTTTGGTGTTTTTTATATCTCTTTGTCGCGTGTCATTTGTATTGACCGTGAAATAGTTTAAAATTTTTATCTTTAGTTAAGTTTTAGATGATGGTCTATATTTTAATTTAATTTTTTGCAATAGAGCGCGTGTTTTTTGTTATTTATATCTCATTGTCGCGTGTCATTTGTATTGTCCGAGAAATATTTTGAAATTTTTTTTTATTTATATTATGACTATGGAACTTATTTGACGGTTCCGAAACATGTCGATGTATTTTATTTTTACTATAACACCTTTGTTAAGAAAAATTAAAATTGTTATTAAAATGTTTATATAAAAGGTGAAGATTTTAAAATCTGATGATTTAAGAAATAAATTAGATTTAATTAACTTTTTACCCCTTTTTTTATTAAATTTTAAATTATTTTTTTTTAATTATAAGTTTTATCATGTTATTTTGTTTACTAATAATATGGTTAACCATCACAAAAAAATTGAAAATTTAAACTCGGTAAATAAAAGTTTTTTTTTTTTTTTTTTTTTTTTTTTTTTTATGGGTTTCGGATTTCTTTAAAGAGAAGTTCCACTGTATAACCAAAACATTACATACATATTTGTAGGAACATTTAAGAAATATTTAAACGCTTACTCATAAAAAATGTATCTATTGACTATAACCAGAATCTTTCCCCGGAAATGATAGTCATATCTACAAAGTTATCTGATCAAAAAAGTAATTAATGTGATATATCGACTAATAAAGATTTGGTCTTTTGCTAAATGGCCATTGCAAAGATTTAAGACGGTACTTTCATTAAGTCCTTGTTACATTATTTCATATGAACATCGATAGGACAATGGACATAGTATAAGAACTGACAAAATTAACACTCGAGTAAGAATTTTACCGATAATGAATCAATTGTAACGCATGTTTTTTTTTTTTTTTTTTTTTTTTTTTTTTTTTTTTTTTTTTTGGGTTATATGTTGAAGTAACAACAAAAATATGAACCAGGCATAAAAATCTTCAGTCTTAACAGAATATTATTAACACATTTTATTTTTTTCGTTACGTGTGATATGTGTATAAATGTAAAATTTAATGTAAACCAGTGCATATTTTGTTGAATATTTAATGATATTTTGCTAAAAACTTTATGATTTATTTATCAAATCTTTGAATGTGTTACAAACTCTTTAATTCTTTATTCCTGTGAAGATGAAATAATGGTAATATTTCATAAATTACAACGCATAATCTAGAAACATTCTTTTACTTATTTTTTACTGAGATACAGGGTGTTTCGCTACCAGACCGACAAACTTTGAGGGATGATAGTAGACATGAAAACAAACATTATTAAATAGGAAACCATGGGGCGCAAACGTCTTCTGTAGAAGCTAGGGGCCATTATAGTTTGAGGTCCGAAATTTCAAACGATGATAAAAAACTGAAAAAAGGGTCGATTCGTTTGCGGTTTTCACTAAAATCATTCTTTATATCACAATTTTTTTAGAAATTATTTTTTTAAGGTTACGTTAAAAAATTGTCGATAGAGGGTGCTTCAGACTTTAGAGTAACGAACAACTACTTTTTACCGTTATTTTGCGCATGGGGTTAAAATTTTTCTAAAGTTTAGACTTTAACTTAAATTTTAAGCCCAAAATCGGAAACATTGGGCTCGGGTAACTAGCGAAAATTAAACTGTGAACAGAGGGGCAGATTTTAAACGCTCATAAATATTGGACAAACAAATCGATTTTGTTGCAGTTTGCGTGTAAGTCATTCCTTTGGTAATTATTTTACTCAAAATGACGTACAGCTTTGGTGCCCTCATTTTTTGATAGAGGGCGCTTCCGACACATCTCTGATATTTCAGTGGCATTACTCCTGGCTGTTTTACTACCAGACCATCATACTTCCAGGAAGTGTTAGGGATACAAAAACGGCTTGGAATCACATAGGAATGTAACATTGGAAATGCATTTTTTGCAAGTTAGGGTTAAAGAAAGCAGAGAAAAAAAGTAACAGAAACAGCAGATAAAGAGCGACACGTTAATGAGACAGAAAACAGTTTATTTAAAAGTTTTACTAGAAAAGGTATTCAAAATTACGACTAGGAGTAGCCCAGTATGCTTGACAACGGCGTCACGTGGAATTCCTCACGCTTTGAAAGATTCCTGGCATCTCTGATGGTTTTCTGGCAGCTACAGAAATACCAGCTGCGAGGTCTTCAACTGATGGTACGGGAACCTCATACGGATACACCATATTTTTCATTTGGCCCCAGAAAAAGAAGTCCATACATGATAGGCCCGGCGATCTGGCAGTCCAATGAACCGGGCTACCACGACCTATCCACCACTGTCCATATGTTACTTTGAAGTATCGGCAAACGTCATTGGTAATTGTGGAGGAGCCCTATCGTGCTGTTCGTCGTTCAAATATTTCATACTGCTACCTTTGGAACTGGTTCGCGAATGATTACTTCAAAGTGATCTCTGCGCAGGCGCATTATCGTTTAGCGCCATCTACCGTCGCTGTCAAACTTGCCGGACTACTTCTGATCGTAATTTCAAACACCTTTTCTAGTAAAACCTTTAAATAAACTGTTTTCTGTCACATTAACGTGTCGCTCTTTCTCTGTTGTTTCTGTTACTTTTTTTCGCTGCTTCCTTTAACCGTAACTTGCAAAAAATGCATTTCCAACGTTACATTCCTATGTGATTCCAAGTCGTCTTTGTATTCCTAATACTTCCAGGAAGTATGACGGTCTGGTAGTAAAACAGCCAGGAGTAATGCCACTGAAATGTCAGAGATGTGTCGGAAGCGCCCTCTATCAAAAAATGAGGGGACAAAAGCTGTACGCCGTTTTGAATAAAATAATTACCAAGTTAATGACTTACACGCAAACTGCAACAAAATCAATTTGTTTTTCCAATATTTATGAGCGTTTAAAATTTGCCTCTCTGTTCACAGTTTAATTTTCGCTAGTTACCCGATCCCAATGTTTCCAATTTTGGGCTTAAAATTTAAGTTAAAGTCTAAACTTTAGAAAATTTCAACCCCATACGCAAAATAACGGTAAAAAGTAGTTGTTCGTTACTCTAAAGTCTAAAGCGCCCTCTATCGACAATTTTTGAACGTAACCTTTAAAATTTTTTTCTAAAAAAATTGTGATATAAAGAATGATTTTAGTGAAAACCGCAAACGAATCGACCCTTTTTTCCGTTTTTTATCATCGTTTGAAATTTTGGACCTCAAACTTTAATGGCCCCTAGCTCCTACAGAAGGCGTTTGCGCCCCATGGTTTCCTATTTAATAATGTTTGTTTTCATGTCTACTACCATCCCTCAAAGTTTGTCGGTCTGGTAGCGAAACACCCTGTATATTTAAAATTAGAATAATTCTAAAAGCATCTGTCTAACATGTCAATTACAATCTCTGCTACTCTTTTGTTCTTGATTTATGCTTTTTAACAAAATGAAAATGTCTATGAATTTAGTTTATTTCTCTCTCTGTGCTTTAACTTTGTTAACATAATCCGAGTGCCATAAAAGTTTTATAATTTTTTTTTTTAAAAAATGTGTTTCAAAGAATAGCTTTTTAACATATTGTGCAAAAATATAGTGCGGATGAATGTTTCTTCTAAATTGCGAGAATGTACTTCAGCTGTATATGGTGCTTTTCTGAGCTTTATTTTGTAATCATAGCAAAATCATGGAGTTAGAAGGACTAGTTCTGTGAATCTTTTTTTTTCTACATTTGTGAATTTCTTTTATTGGAATTTTTTTCAGACATTAGGATATTTTAATAAATGAACTGTTCCTCGTTACTGCCATTTAAATAAAGCCATTTATTTTATACAGTACTACAATATTTTTTTTTATGACCAGGTTGCCAATTATAAAATCAAGAGATATTAAGATATCACACAATGTGCCAAAACAACGAATTTCCAGGACAGATGTGAAAATTCTGTATTTTTCCAAGGTTTTTAACTCTATCTATATTTACTCTATAAGTTTCAGAGCATGAGAAACCATTTTGTTTTTATGTTTTATTTTTTTTTATTTATTTATTTATTTTTTTTTGGCAAAAGGAAATGCATCGAAAAGCAGAAAATACAAGGGGAAACAAAATTAGGCAACTGACGAAAAGAAAATTGTTGTGAAAATCCAAATTTTGGTTGTTGAAAACTATTTTTTTTCGTCTTGTGCGAAATATTCGGAACCCCAAGAAACATATTTTAAGTAATTGTGTTTCATTACTTATGTATTGTTTTTTTAATGTTTTAGAGGTTTAGACAATTTCGTTTTGTAAAGCCTAGATACCGCTTTATTCTGTAAAATCATTGGTACAAGCTTCTTGTGTATTTATTTTAGAAGAAAAAAGCTGTGTGAAAATTTTAAATTAATGGTACTTAATTAAGTGAAATTTCAAAAATACAAAACATGCTTTTGCATCAGCCTCATTAAAAAAAAGGTATTGTTTTGAATTAAAATAATTAACATTTGAGATTTTTAAATTAAAAGTTTTTAAAACTAACAAAATTTGTCATGATTGGAACTTATGAATCAACTCAATTAGCAATTAAATCAGTGTCAATGTCTGCAAAAAACTACTTTTCGCTATGTGCGTCATCAAGGGGCATTGAAAAAACTTCGAAGAGAAGAAGCAAAAAATTGAACTTGCTATACTAAGAAAAAAATTCTAATATGATCGAAATTTTAAAACAGATCTTTAGTCAATACCAATGCTTTCCAAATGAGTAAAACCGTTGAACAATTCGAGGCTTTCATATGGAGATATTGCAGCTGAAAATCACTTCCATAAAAAGTGAAATCTGTATTTAAACTGTAGCAAAATATTCATTACATTTCTTTCACAAGGTTTTTTTTCGCCTTCAAAATCTGAAAGTAAGAGCGATCACTGTGTCAATAATAGTTTTTATTAACAGTAAGAACCACGTAATAATAATCATGTCCTCATAACAATTTTTTATTAAGCATGTCTTACCAATAATATTTTAGCTGTGAATGAGAAATATTTTATTATATGTATTTTCTACACTTACATTTATGAAGATATTGAAATGCGAAGGCACTATTATATTAAGCTACCGGGAAAACTTTTGCAATAATGTTAAATCGCATTTCTTTTAATGACCCATTATACTCTTTTCCAAAGGCGATAGATAAAAATCAGGAGACCATTAAGAAAACATTTTCAGTTTCTAAATTAAAATTCAGAATGAGCAAAAAAAATTATTTTTTCAGAGAAAAGTATATTAGAAATTCTCAGTTTTGTATCTTAATAAATTTTCTTGTCTTAATCAAGGATACACAAATGTCAAATGAATCAGAAAAATAAACGGACTGTTGTATACTTGAAAAAAAATGTTATGTACATAGTGAAAAACATATTTTTGTCATTTAAACGTTACTTGTAATTAAATGTGTAGAAGCTAAATTTAAATTTAACTGAAGTACATTGGAACAAAAAAAACAAACTATTCTATTATTAACACAGCGAAACAAACTATTACGAAACAAACTATACGAATTGTATGCATTATACAATAGCAAATTTTAATGCTTATAATTATTTATTAAATTTCTGACGTTATCTATTATGTAACCAAAAAAGTTCGGTCTTTTTTTGGTGAAAAAAAAAACAAACAGCAAAATGGAAGCAATACAATTTATTCATCGAAAAAACTACTTTCACATGGAATAACCTTTTCCTAACGAGAAACAAGGTTATAAATTCCATTTTTAAAAAAGTCACAATCTTTAGTGTTGAAAACGATCTATAACTTCGTTGCTATAGCCTTTCGACTGCTGTATTGTCGATTGCGCAAATGATTATAGAGGCTTAAAAATGGGCGATAGTCAGAAGGGTACTTCTCATCACAGTTTAATAAAAGGGTAAGTATTGGTTCCATTTCATGGCGATGCACCAAAAAAAGTGTTCAGGCGTTTGAGCTTCTGACAGATGTCAATTGATGAGGTATACATTTGCTTAGCTTGTGCACATTCTTCAGACGATGAGAATATAAACTGATATTTTCATCACTAATGGCGAAACTTTCTGCTATCATTTCACACATTTGAGCGGAATCTTCTTTGACTGCAGCTTATAATTCCTCATCAATAATGAGAATGGCAGCCTTGGTCGTGAGACATCTTTCAACGACACATCGCCGGCTACAAAATTTCCTAAGCCACTTTTGGGAGGTGCGGGTGCTGACACACCCTTCTGAGAAAGCTTGGCAAATTTTTTTTTCGTGTACACAGCATTTGCTACAAGTTCAAACTCATGCAACATACATGCTCGAATAGCACAGTTTGGAGAACCCTAGTTCACATCCATTTTTCTACATTTATGAGATAAACTTTGCAATTCTCTTTATATAAAGTGACTTTGAATTACATCTTGATTAGCAAATTTTAGGAATTGTAACGCCTATATTATCCATTGCGTGTAATATTCTTTAACGTTTTTCATTTCATAAAAACGAGAAATCTTTTTTGGTTATTTAATTTATAAGCCGAGAGAATTTTTAAGCTCGATTAATGCATGAATACCTTTGCAGGATTGCAAACGTCAGATACAATTATACTACTTCTTCATTCTAATATAAAATAATTTTTCTAACAATTACTTATAGCTGATTGGCTTTTGAACGTAAGATTTTACGGTATTTAAATCAACAGTATTATTTGAATACCTATTTCTAAATGTAATCTGTATAAAAATAGATACATAAATACATTAAGTAAAAAAATAAAAGTGGGTGAATTTATTTGAACTGTTGTGTAATTGCAAGTTGAATTGTTAGGAAGAAAAAATTGCGCATAAATCACTCATATGCAGCACTTCTTGACACTTTGTGAAGTAGCATTCGTAATTCTACTTAAAAATGTATTCTACGAACGTTTCACTTGAATTAGAACATTTTGTTGTCACTTAATTATGTGTACAGTAATGTATATTACAGTCCTATTTACATCTCTAAGCTTCTAAAACTACGAATTTGAAACTGAGAATGCGGCATTTCAAGCAGAGTACATTTTATGCTAATGCAGTTTAGACACGTAGCTTTTTGGATAGTATATAATAATGCCATTAATTTGAAATAGTTGGTATTTGCAGCGTCACCAGACACTTAAAAGTTAATTAAAATGTGTTGGCGATTTCTTGGTAAAGGATTGAAATTTTATAGTTCGCCAATAGCGTATGTATTTGGTTTATGGAATATACTAGTTTCTGTCACCGCTCACATTCAAAAGTTGAAATGTTGTATGTGGCATGAAATATCACAATTATCGCAAATCTCAATATATTATCACAAGTTCTTAAAATATCGCTTTCAAAAGGAAAAGATGAGATACTGTGTCACGCTTTTTGTAATTAATTCTAGCATTGGTATTTTTCATATAAATTTATTTTAGATTAGATGATGCAGATAATTAAGCTCTCAGCCAGTTGTTTAATCACACTGCAATATCGTTATAGGAATGCTTCACAACTCAGGGGCAATGCGAGAAAATTGCGAGCCCCATTACTATTCTGATATCCATTCTAAAGCATAATGAGTAATCAGGTTTTCAACTGTATGGCACTTCAGCACGTTGCGCCGATGTAATTATGACAACACTACCCCCTAATGCGTCGTTTGACTGTCAGTTTCATTATGTGTCCCAACTGGTCTATTATAGAAAAAAATATCGATGCTAAAATGGATTGTAAAATGTGCATTTCCTTACGAATTATTGGGTATGTATGTGTAACAATTGCTCTTTTAACTTTGTTGCCATTAAAATTTGCATTGTTTATAAAACTAGTTATATATCGTCAAAAATAGCTGTTCGGACGTATGGTACTAAAAAGAGTTTTTTAGCAGTAAAACATTTGAAAACATATGTAAAAAGTATTCTAACATTAATTTGGTTAGAAGTAAAGCAAATTTATTACCAAAAAATAATAAAATTGAGATTTTAATTTTATTTGCAATGAAACTTACTTATTTAAATATATAAATTTATATGAAATTGGGTTATAATTTGAATTCACAATTAATTTTTATAAAACTGTTTGTGTTTATCGTCATACTCTTTAATTCGTGGAAAAAATGTACGTGGAAGCAACAATAAAAACCATATCATCCCAAATTCCCGTCCGAAATATCTTTTTGGTTACAGTCTTGAGCACATGTAATTATGACTGTATGCATATTTGTATTTGATAAAAATCTTTGTAGACGGGACAGAGGCCAACTATCTACTTCTCGGACTGTCTTAAGAATCTGTCGGGCTCGGCTGAAGTCCTCCTTCCCTAGCTGTTTCTTCGGTCCTTTCTTTTGGCCATAATCCCGTGGGTGATGGAAATGGTTTTTCTTCTGGCGAACTCTTTACTCCTATACCTTACTGTCGGTTGTCCAATAATGGGCAATTTCTGTAAATATCTGTTAATCATGTTGCCTAATAAGCTTTTCTGAAAAAAAAAATAGTTCGAATGAATATTAAAGAATAAACAAAGAAAGTTTTAGAATGTTAAAATAAAGACTACAAAACATCTTTGTAATGTTATAAGAAATAAATTCCATTAAATTGTTTCATTTTAGCTGAATCAGATTTCACAAAACAAGCTATAGATCTTCTAAATAATAATAATGAATATAAATGCAACGTAAAATTTAATGGCATTTCTCATGCAACAATATATTTAATACATTTTTCTTGCTAGTTGAATGAATCCTTTTAATTTTTTACTTGAAACCTTTTTTTAAAATTCTTAAGATTTCTTCCATTTATTTCGTAAGCAAGCATGCATACAGAAAAGGATTATGATTAATATGATCATTTCAATTTATTTTTTCTTAAATTCTAAAAAATAACGTTTTTATGAATAAAATATCGTTTTTTCTACAATTTTCTTGATCAAACTATTTGTCTTTTGGTTATTTATGAGATTTGAGCTATTTAACAATAAAAGAAACTTACTTTATCGTCATATATTATTGTATTAAATAAAATGTTTATGCAATTGTAAATTTTCTGCGAATTTCTGTACAAAAAAAATAATACCTCTTTATAAATTTATAAGAAAGATATTATTTTGAAATTGTTACATTTTAGCTAAAGCATTTTTTCACAAATCAAGCAGGCGATCTTCTAAATAATAATAATGAATCTGAGACAAAGTAAAATTTTAATGGTATTTTTCATGCAGCAATATATTAAAACGTATTCACTTAGGTTTTGATTTTTTTTACTTCCAATTTTTATAACAATCAAACAATAAGAAAACTGACTGTATTATTTAAACAAGTAAGAAAAATCACGCGTTGAGCATAGATTATAAAACATTTTCCAACACTTCCTGAAATCTTTAACAAAACTTCGTTATCAAGGGAAGTAAGGTGTTACTGTCCATAGCCAAATTTATATTCCAATACTTTTAAACAGCTATGTATTTTATTTGTCGGTTGACATACGTATTACATAACGGGGAATTCAGTTAGCAAAAAAGCGTTTAATTGATTGAAATGTTTCTTTAAGCAATTTATGCTATCAGATGGAAACATATTTCGATACTTTTGTTCAGTCCTGTAGTTTACCTAGTACTCCTATTACACGAAAATATTTTTCTAAAAATTAGTTTAAACAAAAATACTCTTTGAACTACTTAAATCACGTTTCCAGTAATGATCATTCATAGGCAACCCTGTATCCAGTTCTTGCGGGATCCTGTGTGTCATTTTATCTACATTTAACGAACATTTCATAGTAAACTGAATGCAATTCAACGTAGAAATGCATAACTTATTTAAAAACAACCTTTAAGTAAATTACGCTCATATTCAATAACCTTTCTGAGATCTTTTGTGTAACCCTGTATATCTAAACTTTATAATTATTAGCATTTATGCACACCATATTATGTCCCTGTAAATGCCATTCCCTTCGTATTATGCGAGAAATAAATCGTATTAAATCTCAGAGACGTATATCAATTTGAATATACATGAAATCGTTTACCATAATTAAAATATGCCGCAAGCTATCCCCCCCCCCTTTTTTTATTATGTAATATAATTCTTTTGTGTGGCCCTGTAAATGAATAATAACAATTCTTTTCAATGCATAATTTACATAATGTATATTTTAGTGCACTTTGTAGATGCATTAAATTTGGATATGTTTGACCGGGTGTAACATCTTTAAAATTCATTTGCAACGAATTTCCTCATACGCCGTAATGTAACGGAAAACTTTTGACTGTCCCTGTAAATAAACTTAAGATGATAGAAACTTCAATTTCAATAGGCAGAGTAAACATCAATAACGTCCAAAAATTTCATGCCAATTCTAGTATATTCACGAGAGTTAGAGCGCGGACACACTGTTAAAATTAAAGGAGACACTTTGCACCTTTTAGGAGTGAAAGGCTTGTCTTACTGGTGACACCCCCTACGGGAACCAGAATGGCACCTTTAATTAGGGTGAAAAGATGGCACCCCTAATCCATAGTGCCAAATAATAAAAAGAAATTATGAAAACGACTTTGGTCCGCGAAGGGTTCGAACCCATAACGTCTGATTGCAAGCTCAGCGTTTGAACCACTCGGCCATCGAGCTCACCTTCAAAGTTTCCTTGAAATGTTCAAATGTCATGAAATTCAAAGGTTGTTTTATATAAAAAGCTCGCCAAAAGTTAGCCATCCAAAGTTCTAAACGAAATTGGGATAGCAAACGATCGGTGATAGTCTTCGAAGGGAGAAATTGCTGTTTTGATCACGGCTTACTCCAGGAAAAAGGCTGAGCTGAAGGAGGCCGTGTTTTGATCCACCAGCGACGCCGATCTGAAGGGGAAGTCGTAAATGACTAAGGGGTGAAAATATTCCATAGGTATGCATTGTGCGGCACCCTAATTAGCGTGTATCACCCACTGCGGGATCAAACGACACCCCAAACATATTTCAAGCCCGCGGGTGTCAAATGGTAACGCCTTTTTACCCCTGGAAGCCAAATGTAACTGGTTTGTCTCCTTTATTTTTAACAGTGCAGATGGTCAGACAAACCGAAAGCATAATCACTTTTCAACTTTCCTGGAAAGTGTTAAAAAGAAAAAAACGCATTTACATTTTCCTTCTAATGAATAAATCTTTGGTTAGCAAAAAATATACTATTTGTACAAATACTATTTGCATATGTAAGCAAATGATGCTAGATTTGTTATTAAGATATGTATTTTAGGACACGAGATTCGAAAGTTACCTTAACCGTTTAACTGATCAATAATTTAAAAAAAAAACTTTCAAATAATGCCTATTTTTTCATGTCCTTTTACAGAACTTTTAAACTTTTATTACCAGTTTTTCAAAAGAATAATTTTTGTCTAGTTGAATCTAAAATATATTTGAATTATAAAATGCAAAATTTTCAATAAAAATGTGCTGGTGAAAATAATAAACCATGATTGCAATATGGATGCCCGTATGTGGTACGGGCTAATCATGATTGGCAAAAACAAGTTGTCTGTATGACGTACAGACATATCAGGTAAGCGATTAACAAAATAAATTAAAAAATAATGTTTAAAAAAAGTGTTTGTTTTCTGTTTATCCTTTCTTATTGTAAACTTGTACCGAAAAAACACTGCACTCAACATGAAAATTAATTTTATCGGGTATTTCAGACATTGTTAAATCCTACTTTACTTTCAAAATATGTCTTATACGCTGAAAATTCGGGAAAAAATCTTTCGCCTACGAAACTTCTTTCGTGGGTGAGGCGAATTTCAAAACACAAATATTCATTTGGAAATCTCTACTATTTAAATAAATGTGGTTTGAGTTATATATTTTAAGGTACATTTACACTCAAAAAGTGCAATTGCATTTCAGAATTGTTTAAGTAATTACAAACCTGGAGGCACTTACACAAATTATCACCTCACCAAGTTCACGGTTGAAATTCTACAATTAGATAATACTTGATTTGCATAGTAAAATGCAACTGGTCTGCCAAGACATATCTTAGTGGAAACCACCTGCAGGCTAAATTTCAAACTCTAAAAACAACGATGCCCCAAACCAATATCCACTATTTAAGGTGGTTTGAGTTGTGTGTTTAAAAATACATTTACTTATTATACATTAAACGCGATTGCATCATACAAATGTTTAAGAAATTTTACACCAGATGGCGTTTACAAAACGCATCTCCTCACCGAGTTTACGACTGAAATTTTAGGACTAAGTAAAACTGGATTAACATAGTAAAATGCAACAGATTAATAAAATCATATTTAAGTGGGAACCACCTGCGGATTCACTTTTAGTAGTTGATTTCTAATTTTACAATTGAATTTTCTTGCATCCAAAAAATGTGAAAAGAAGGAGGACTTTATGCAGGAAAATATAATAGGAAATCTACCAAACAATTACTAAAATCGGGTCTGTAAGTGACCTAGGACATATAAGATCAGTTAATGAATTTTAAAACGTTACACGTAGTGGATAATGTTTACACAATCGCTGTTAAGATTATCCTTTCCCTGTGACAATTTTAAATTCATGAACTGGCCTTGTATATTTTTGAGCGGTTGGTGTTTCCACTCAGTTATGACTTGAAAGACCAGTTGCATTTTAATATGCTAATCTATGTTTAACTAATTCTAAAATTTTAGCCATGAACATGGTGAAGTGATAGTTTGTGCAGATGCCGCCCTGTCTATTAGGGGACAGGAGAATTTAATTCATGCATGCCTTGATTTTTTTTTTTTTCAATGGGAATGTTTTTTTTTTCATGACATAAATTTTCATTACATTGTATCCATTACAAATTCTTGCAAAAACTTTTTCAGAAAATTATACTTTTTCTTTGGGCAATGTTAAGTTAAACACATATTAGAAAAATCTAAGATTCTGAGAAACTTTAGAAAATACGTTTTAAGATTTATGAAATTATAAGGAAAAAAATTGAATTTTGCATAATTTAGCTAAAACATGTCTTTGTAAACAAATTAGTGATCTTCTAAGTAATAATAATAATAATAATAATAATTATAATGAAAAGTAAAATTTCTCCTACAAAGATATATTAGTTTCTTCTTTATACTCAATTGAACAAAAGCCTGTTAAATTTTTACCTAAAAACCTTTTTAAATTTCCTAAGGTTTTTCTCATTAAATCGAAAGTAAACATGCTTACAGAACCAGTATGATTAATATGATCATTTTAAATTCTTTCTGGAGAAGCGCTGGAAAGAAAAGTTCTTATGAATAATTTTTTTTTCTTTCTTCAGTCTAGCTTTATTTGTGTTTTTCATTCCACTATATGTTTTCTGGTTATTTACGAAAGCTGAAAAATTAGTATTTAAAGGAAAACTTTCTTTCAAAATTGCTCCTTTATTTAATACTTTATTTATTTAAAACCATTTTTTAAATCTTTTTAGACTCACAGATTTTCTGCATAATATTTTTTTATATAAGGTACCCTGGGGTAATAACGCCACGTTAAGGTTCTACCAATTTTCACGGCTTAGTTTTAGATTGTATTTTTCAAACAAATATAGGATCTGATACAGCAACTCATTGACTATCTATATAAAATAAAATAATTTAACAGATATTTATTCATAAAATGCAATGGCGTTTTTTCTTGACCAATGCTATTTGGCGTTATTACCCACCTATATGGGTAATAACGCCATGCAAACAAAACTATGAAATAAGATGGAATAATTGCATGTAGATAGCCCAATTCTAAAAATACAAACTCTACAAACTTAGAAATTGACAAATTGCATTCTAATCTATTGAAAATGTTCATTTTTTGTGAAAGTGTAAAAAAAATAAAGGTGTGGTGTAAGAGGGGGGGGGGATGAGGCAAAACAATATCAGACCGTGAGCTTCCTTTTGCTTAAAAAGGACCACTTAAATAGAAATATGAGAAACATTGGACAGTTTTAACTGTGTTTATTTGAATTAGTATTTAGGATGTAGCTCGACCACTGTAGGGAATCAACCGGGGTACTAAAGTCAAGGATTGGCGCTATTACCCCGGTATAGTTATTGCGCAGTACATTTTAAATTACAAATTATCTCGAGAAGATATCCAAAATCTTCAACAACATTTTAAAAGTACATGAAATGCACTACAAATTTATGTAATTAACAAAGTATTTCCGGATAAAAAAATAGTCTTCACATCACAAAACGTATCTCGCAAATTTTAGATCAAGCGTTAATTTTAGTTGCTTGTAAAGACAATAAGACCTAAAAATGAAACAAATTAACTTGAAGCAGTTTTTTGCGATTTATATGACTCAAAACCCTTCTTCGCAGAGCACATGGGTGTCATTTACCAGCTTATTTCATAATTATGCAAAATATAAGCACTTGGCGTTAATACCCCGCTTGGCGTTATTACCCCAGGGTACCTTAATTTCAATATTTAAAGTACATTGCTATTTAAAAGACGCTTAATTTATCTTATGCATTGTTTGTATGAAAAAAGATTAAATACGATTTTAGCGTACCAAAACGCTGAAAATTCGTAAGTTTCAAAATATCACAAGTAGGTAGTTTCTGATCGAATGGATTTTTTACGGTATTATTTTTGAGATGGCAGAATTTTTTTAAAAAATGAATCACATGAATGAGGGTTGAATAAAAGTTTCAATTTAATAATTCTTTTAAAAAACTATATTAACATAAACGGATTTTCATAGCATAAACTAAATATGACTTATATATACTTTTAAAAGTCTGAATTTTTTTTATGGATGGTGTACTTTTTATATGAATTTGTAAAAAGTAATAATACATATCTTTTCTGAAGAAATTGAAATAATGCGGAAAAAAGGGAAACAAGGTATGTTTGCTCCAAATATTTGGTTTTTTTTTAAATTATTCTTATACATTTTTTATCTATATGTCTACATTACATAAAAATATTACTGTTCGAATTAAAATGTATTTTTCTATTTCTATTTTATGCATGTGCATTTTCTTCCAGAAATTTCATGAATTTAAGTTAATTTCAAGTTAACGAATTTTCTTCATAACGAAATGCTTAAGCATAATGACGAGAGTCCGTCTATCGGAAGTTTCATTTTATGTTGTTTATCCTGCAATCATATCACCATATCCATAATTTTACTAAAATAATGAATATTTTGATAACCAATGAATTTAAATATAATTTTTAAAGGTACCGTTTTTAAAAAGCAACTGGTAATTGGGTGTCGTAGCTTAACAAGAAAGATTTTACTAGAGGGTAATATCTATAAATACAGTGGGCCAAAAATCCCGTAATTATCATTTTGGAAATAAAGTATAAAAAGAAATAGAATTAGCTGAACCAAGTTCTAATCAATATTTCTCTATATTTGATATCGTTGAATAAATCAAACATATCTTTTTTGATGGGTCTCATAACTTTAAAAATATTCTTTGCCAGTGCAAAAGTGATCTAATTTAAATCCCTCATAACTTATAAAATAATTACTGCAATTACATCATAATTTCCAATATATTTAAAACGCATTAAAGATTTCTAAAATATAAAATGAACGACTATAATATAATATAATAAAAAATATAATTCAATAAATTTTACGTATTTTTTCCACGTGGTATGTCGCTTTCCGTACGATAACTTAACTTAAAAATATATATAAAGACAAAACTTATATTAAAATGAGCTTCATGGCTATGCTTTTTAGAATTCTTTAATAGTACATAAATTATTTAACAGAAACTGTTTTTAAAATTCAATTAAATTTAAAAAAAGGAAAAAAATACAAAAAAATCAGGATTTAAAAAATTTTTACTTATCTTAAGACTATTGATTCATTCTTTAAAATATATATTTGAGTTCATATTAAAATAAGTTTTATGTTTATATATCTACTTTATTTTAAATTTAGTGAGGATAGTGATATATTCTGTTAAAAAATTGCAATATTAATTGATCTTTTTTATTACTTTATATTTATCATAAGCGTTTATTTTCGCATTTTATAGTGCTTTAAATATCGCTTAAACATGTTACAGAGATTTATTTAATTTTAATGAAAATTTTGAAAGCTATAAGAACTTGAAATTTCATCACATTATGAAATTTTTCACTGGAACGAGGATTTTAAAAGGTATGAGACTCCTTAACATTATTTGCAAGCATGGAAACTTTTGAACTGTAAATAAAAAAGTTATGAGAGATAAATTGAAATTTTTAATTACTTTATTATTATCACACATGAATATAAAAGAACACTAACTAATAGAAAATACTTATACTATACTTCCATTTTATGATGATAAAATTAAATGAGAGAATACAGCCAAACCTACGTGTTTTCAAATATCCATACTGTCACTTATATTTATTTCATTCAAGGTCTGCATACGCCTTAAAAAGTGCTATATAACATAATCACTTAACATAATCACTTTCAGGGGAGCAAGAGTCTAGCATTATAAGATACCTGCTGGCGGAAAAGGGGATCTTTTGATATCATTATCATTTTCAATCTAACTGCAATTTCCATTTTTTGGTAATTTTTTCTTATAATAAAATAATCTATTAATTTTTTCTTAGTCTTTGAAATACTTTTATGAAAATACAAAGATATTATTAAAACCATTATATAAATTTAAAATCATTGTATTCATAATATGGAAAATCCCAAAGTTCAGCGTTTCTATTATTCTGCCATATGCGCATATTATGTGCCGTTAGAGAAGTTAGGTTCGAAATGATATTAATAATAAAAAAAATGAGAAAGAAATTTGACCAACTGTTTTGTCGATAGTTATGCTTACTCCCCGTCCACCTGCAGTCTCCCCGTATAGAGATCAAGTGAAAGAAGACAATAATAACGTTGATTGCATTATGTAAGAAAAAGCTATATTTAAATACTTTTAAATAGTTTTTGGGTAAAGTATTATGCTATATACAGTTTTTCATGTATAATAGTGATATTTTAAAGCTTCCTCTTCGTTTTAATCCCTAAAATATGCAAATAATAAATTTATATCGTTACAAATGCAAAAAATAAAAAATAAAAATAAAAAATAAAAAAATAAAAAATAAAAAATAAAAAATAAAATAAATTAAATTAAATTATAAATATTTTTTAGATCCGGTAATGTTATTATTAAAGAAGTGGGAAGATTGACAGACTAATAACGTATGGTATCGTAAAGAAGAGGTGGGGTACAGATTTCCCAAGTGTTGATAATGTTATATATGTATAGCACTATATCTTTAAGAGGTATGGCAATACCAATTCAGATGGAATTTTACTTAATTTTATTTTTTAATTTAATATCTTTCTACAATTATTGGAAAAATTTGGAATACTTTCATGCGATTAAATACACCAAAATATTAATGAAAAACTACGTTAAAGCGACACGAACTATGTATATTTTTAAATATCAGTTTAATTAATTCATTTAGACTTTTTATCTGAAATAGTTTTGAATATTATTGAGGCTTTTCTCTATTATTTCACAAGCTTAGCATACAAACAGAAGCAGTATGATAAATATGCTGAATTTAAATCCTTTCTTATGAAACTCCAGGAAAAAAATATGTTTTGCGAATAAAATGCCTTTTTTTCCTATGTTTTAGCGTTATTTGTGTTTTTCATCGAAGTATTTGTATGAAATCTGAGTAAATTATAGCTTAAAAAAACTTTACCAAACTGTTTCATTACTCTGAGCTTTTTTTTTTATTTTATGCACCATTTGGTTCTGAATGTATGTTATTTGCGCTCATAAATTTACAGTGTCTAATTTGTTGAATAAATTCAACGGCTAGGATTTTGAAGTTATGATTTAATTTTCTAGAATTTCTATACTAACCCTGTTTTATATAGGTTTTTGAATTATAACTAATCATTAATATTTAAGCAAATAAATGGAAGGGGAAGATGGGGCACGTTGGGACATGTCCCACTTTAAGACATCTCAATTTTCAGGATTTATTTTGCAATTAAAAATTAGCGCACATAAGTGCCAATATATGATACTCCAATCTACTTCCTCATGTATTTTGGAATAACTGGTGTTCGCTTCCAATTATACCATTAATAATACCATTATTTTTGTTTTGAAAGAGGCTGAGTATCATTAATATGTGTTTTGAAGAATAAAGTTTTCATTAAAGAAATAAAATAATACAAGTGGGAGAATATTGGGATGAAAAAAACGTGGATTAATTGTTATTTTAACTGTAAAAAATAGACTGTAATGCTAAGCTTATCAGTGTACATGTTTTTATTACTTAATGTGCGAAATGGGGCAGGTTGGGACACCCAGTTGTGGGACATTCCAAAAATGTTGAAAAGACCAAACGCAGCTTCCAAAAGGAAAAATACAGTACTTAAGTTAGGAATTTCTTGAAGCAGTGAGAAAGAGGCAGTTGCACAAGCAAAATTAGTGAAATTTACCCCTGGAAGGAAAAATAATATAAATGGTTTATGTTATGGTAGTAATGATGAATTTAACTGTTTATGTGATGCTGATTTTCCTGTAATATTAGTAAGGTAATGTAATATGTAAGGTATTTTTCAAGGTAATCAGAAGAAATAAAAACATACCTTCATATGTTCAAGCTTCTTGATTATAAAATCTTTCTTCGATATCTTGACTTTTGAAATAATTAATTACATCGTGATATATTCATTTTTACATTCAGCCAAGATATAAGCTC
Organism: Maratus speculifer; assembly: GCA_964019185.1. Taxonomy (NCBI): domain Eukaryota; kingdom Metazoa; phylum Arthropoda; class Arachnida; order Araneae; family Salticidae; genus Maratus; species Maratus speculifer. The sequence goes on along the minus strand of OZ025289.1, from coordinate 100,482,813 downwards.
TTTATACCTTCAGGTGAACAATTATGTCCTCTTTTTCATACGAGTTCAATTAAAAGAAAATCATGTACTACTTTTCAATTAATTATTGGTTAAAATCTTTCATAAGGGAATTTAAATTTCAAATGTTTATCGGATAAAAAGGACATTAATTTGTTTCTTCACAGTATTAATTTTAATTAATATAATTTTTTTTTATAAATTCTTGTAAGCTACGTCATTGCCATGACGACGCTTTTTTCATATTTTCAATTTTTAATTTGTGAGTTAAAGTGTTTACAATATCAAAAGTTTTCTACATTTAAAATAACAAAATTTGTTTCTTTTATCTATTATTTTTAATTAAAAAACTTAATATTTTTATAAGTTTATATAAGTCACGTCATTTATTTTAGCAGCTCTGAATTTAAAATCAATTGTCAAAAAAACAATGCGCTTTCTACGAAATACAGTGTGATTTTTGAAATTTCTGTTTAACCTGCAATACAAATATTTGTTCTTACTTGCAGTTTACTATTTTATAAAACTGCTTTGTTTTTGTTTTCTAAATAAAACTTTTCCTGTCAGAATGAGGAAAGATCTCATGCAAAGTACGTTAACATATTGGACTGCCAAGTAGCTATTTAATTAATTTTTTTAGTGAAGCCCAGGAGGATAGAATAGGAGAAGTCAATATAAATGACATCATTCAAAGGTTCACCCACTTCTTGAGTCCGCCATATTTGACCGAGACTTTCACTGAATATTATTGTTTGCTATTGGTAAAAATCAAATGTACAGGGTAAGGCATAAAGATATCCCCATTTAAAGAGGTCAATAAAAATATATAACACACTGAAAACAAATATTTTTTATTTCCATTCGGAAAGAATAATGTTTGCCATTTCTTAATTTTTACAATCTGCAACAATATTTGCTATTATTTTTGAGATTATGTCGCACGAAAAATGATATCGTCACATGCAGGAGCATGTGACTACTTCCTGTGGAGTTACCTGAAGGCTAAAGTTTACACACATAAACCTAAGTCCTAAGACACTCGACGAACTGAAGGATGCTATTGAATTTGAAATTGCAGCAATTCTTCCAGCAATGGTGGAAAAGGTTATGCTGAATTTCCGGGAGAGATTTCACAAGAACAAGGTCTCGACGATAGAAAACATTTAGATGATATCACTTTTCGTACAACAAAACCTCGCAATTAACAGTAAAAAATGTTACATATTGTAAAAATTAATAAATGGAAAACATTATTCTTCCCGAATGTAAGCATAAAATATTTGTTTTTAATGTCCTATATATTTTTATTGGCCTCTTAAAATGGGGACATCTTTATGTACCACCTCGTATAATGGATTCATGAAAAGAGGAAAGAATTCGTTTATCGACTTCAAAACTTTTCTACTTACAGTACGACTACACCTATTTAAGCTCATAGATTGAAGATCAATAACAGATGAAGTTAAAAATTTGGTTTAATTGTTAATTTAGTTTCTTTATTTATTTTTATTTAAATTTAATTAAAATAAATACATTGAATATTCAAATTTATTTTTAATAATAATGTGAAGTAAGATTAATTTAAAACAAACTTAAGTTATAAAATTTGTTTGCAAGTTCCATTTTTAATGCATAATAATGCCTAACTTTTAAATAGATACAGGGATATTGTTGATTCTCTTTTTCTTTTCTAGAAATATATTTTTTTTAATTTTAATTTTCTTAAAAATTGCCTTTGACACAAAATTTGAATATTTTCCTAAAATGCAAAAAACTACATATAGTTACATGAATTTATTATTATTACAGCATATAAAAAATAGTCATCTTGTTGTGAATTTTTCTTAATGTGTTTAAACATAATTAAATGAAATTTTCAAATGTAGTTTTGCAAATTCACATTTAAAGAAAAAAAAATCAGCATAAAAAATAATGTATAACATGTATAACTCTCATTAAGTACGTACATTTTTTTAAGAGCAATCGATTTAAAAATCATGTTAAGTTTTAATCTCTTAAGTACAATTTTATTGCATTTTTTCCTCTAATTTAAAAGCACTTCTGTTGCATTTAGTTTTTGTTTCAGTGAATTCTTTTTAACTGACTGGCATTTCAATGGTACTTTTTAAAAATATTTAATCACTGGAGCTATGTTAGTAAGCTTTTATCTTTAAACAAAAAAATTCCAAGAGCGATTTAAACGTGTAAGATAATGCATTTGTGCATTTAAGTGAATTAAAATTGTTACGGAGCAATTATTTCTACTTGATTTATAAATCTCTATCTTATGTTTTTTCAGTATTTTCTACTTCAGTTCTCTCAAGCCAGCAGTTACACTTTTATTTTCTTTTTAGCTTGCGTGAACTGCAAACTGTACATTGATTATTCTTCTTAAAATTAGATTTTATGAATGATTTTTTTTTAATTTCGTAAGCATAAATATGTCACTTAATGAAACAGAAATCGTAAACAGGGTAATTAACTGAAAATAGTACATATTTATAACGCTATCTAGATTTAATAAAGAATTATCGAATAATTAATCTCCTGTAATTTTTTATTTAGTTATAAAATATTTTTTCTTTACTAGTTTAATTATATTTTACTTTCGGATAAGTAAAAAATATGCAGACTCTTTGCGTTCTAATAATAAGTGTTTTCTTGTTGATCTCCTAAAAATATTGTTCGTGTAGTTCGTGTAGTATTGTTCGTGTTCGACAGACCTAATTTACAACAAAAACAATCTTAAATTAATCAACCTCCTGTAACTATAAAACTACACAACGATACTTAATATTTTCGACATTTTCCACGTATCATATAGCAAATAATAAATGAATCTATTCTTCCATACCTATTTATGTCCTAAAATTTCTAAACATTAATAAACACATCCACATAAATCGTTCAATAATTGCGAGAGAGGCATAGCTTCATGTTGGAGACAGTGAAATATAATTACTATAATTATCCTCGGTATCCGGCGCGTCTCCGAGCGGAGATCAGCGTATCTTTAGACATCCAGTTATTGCACATTAGATCAAGCTTGCTCCGATTATCGAGGCACGTGGCACTTGGGTTGATCCCCCTATAAATCAGCATAGCCTTGTTAAAGACAGTATCGAGCAGCGTAATGCGATAATGTGGGGTCCGTAATTACATTTATAACAACGCACAATCGAAATTCTCCCATTGTACTTCGCACACGTATTGTTCAATTGAGATCGAAATTAATGTCCGAATATTTATTCCATAGGGAATTGTTATATAAAATAGTTCTGTAATTGTTAAAGGGTTATTCAAAATGTACCTAAAATACACTGGTGTGCAAAATTTAAGGACGAAGAGATTTTCAAGCGATAATTTTCACGCGAATTTTCAACAGGAAGTAATATATTTCGAATAATTACTATCCCTGCATCTTTGTGCTGCAGGGCATCCCTGCAACCGCTGCTTTATGACGAGTCACCAGGTGACTTTACAGTGTCGTTTTATTGAGACTCTCGTGTGACTGTCATTTGGAGGCTCAATTTCAAAGTCATTGTGAATGTTGCATTATTATAAATAACCAAATAATGACACATTAAAGTCACATGGTGACTTTCCGTCACAAGACTTTGTCAAATGGTAACACAGACCCTACTGTGAAGTTACCACTGCGAAAAGGGGTGAAAACTCACCTTGTGACTTTAATAGGACATTGTTTGGTGATTTATCATAATGCAACATTCACAATGACTTTGAAATTGAGCCTCCAAATAACAGTCACGCGAGAGTCTCTATCACGACAGTCACGACACTGTAAAGTCATCTGGTGACTCGTCACAAAGTAGCAGTCGCACTGACCTGACAATGGAGTCACATATAGTAGTCATTTGAGACTCATAAAAGAGACGTATGAAATTTCCTATTTTTTTGTTTCACCGTGTGACTGTGACTCTTGTGACCATGTGTGACCTTAGTGAGAGGTTATATGGATTAGCTGTTATGCAGGGATAGTAGTGATTCAAATTATATTACTTCCTTTTGAATATTCGCGTGAAAATTATCGCTTGAAAATCCCTTGAAAATTGGCATTTTGGAACTCCGTCTTTAAATTTTGCACACCAGTGTATGTCATTACATAGATTATGATGATTTTCACGTTATTTTGAATTGTACAACTACTTGTACGCATACATGTTATTGCGGTTTCCCATAGCTATGGAAAATAGAATATTTAGCACTTAATAAAAAAATGTATGCATTAATGAGCTTTATTACAAAATTTATTCTATAGAAAATAGTATGGATTAATATTTCATTTACGTGCGTGGAACACCCAAAAGAATTAAGTTCATTGGTATTTATTTACAAAGAGTAATTGTTTGACGTGAGTTTTAAGAAGATTCATTATTACTAATATAATAAAATCGTCACCTGAGAATTATAAAGTTCTAACTGTGTTTTTGAAAAAAATGACTTAAAGAGAGAGGTTCTATTTGTATCTATGAAAGTATTTTTGCATCAAAATGATGTTATATGAGGATCCCAGAAGCCAAGGGGTACAAGTGACAAAATTTAGATTTCGAGTAAATTGAGTTCAAAGTTAAACATCAATTGTAATTCAATGAATTGAGATATGAAACTTTTGCTTATATCTTAATGATTTTTGAACTCTTATTTCAATAACCGTTTTAAAATAAGTGGAATACAATTTTTCTTTTTATTTATAACTAAGCAATGTATATCATCATTCGGCACTTGTATCCCTTGGCTTCCCAGCAGTAATGATAAGTGCTTGAAAGCTAAAGAGTACAAGTGCCGAATGAGTACAAGAAATGAAAAATTATAAAATAAAAAATAGTATTTATAAAAAAATTAAGAACAATGTTGATACAAATAAATGAAAGAACAAAATTTTGTTTTAATATAAATTCTAAAAACGGAAAAATTATGAAATAAAAAATAAATTTACGAAAAAAAATGAACGATGTTTATATAAATTAATGAAAGAATTTTTTTGTTCTAATATAAGTTTGAAAATTTTATTATAAATTTTGAAACATTGAAATTTTATATTTTTTAACACTTTCCAACAAAGTTGAAAAATGAAGATGATTTTACTTGTCTGTCCATGCCTTAAGTCTCGTAAATATATTCGGATAGCCCTGAAATTTTTGGGAATTATTCACGTTTATCTTAAGACGAACATATTGAAAATGAAGTTGACGATTAGTTCATTTACAGGGACAATCAAAAGTTTTCCATTAAATTACGGGTTACGGGAAAAACCGTTTCAAATGAATTTTAAAGATGTTACAACCTGTAAAACATATTAAAATTTATATGCAATTACGAATTGCATTAAAATAAACATTCTGTAAAATATGAGGTGAAAAGAATAGATATTTTTTATTTACAGGGCTACACAATAGTTTTACATTACCTTATGATAAAGAGGGATTTTTTTTAAACATATTTTAATTATAGTACAATTTCCAAGTATAATAAAATTGATATACATTGCAGAGCCTCAATATAAGATATTTCGCACATAATACGAAGTACTCAGCATTTACAGGGACACAAAAAAGATTTCAAATACTATATTCTATCCAAAGTACTTGTATATTATAGATGATGGTTGATGGATGGACGGAATGCCTTTTTAATTAAGTATTGCTCTTTTAAGTTTCACTAAATTTATGCTTATTAATATATATGCTATAGTTCACATAAATGCTATAGTTCATATACAGGACTATACAAAAGATTTCGTAAAGATTACTGAATATGAGCGTAATTTACTTAAAGATTGCTTTTAAATAGGTCATATATTTATGCTGAACTGCATTCAGTTTACTAAGAAATTCTTGTAAAATATAGATAAAATGATATACAAGGTCACACACAAAATTTTATACATGGTCATCTATGGATGATAATTTCTGGAAATGTGATTTCAGTAGTCTTAAGAGTGTTTTAGTTTGAACTAAATTTTAGCTAAATACTGGCGTATAATAACGGTTCAAGGTAAACTACAGGATAAACAAAAGTATACAAGTGGGTTTCCATCTATTAGTAAAAACTACTGAAACAGAAATTTCAAACTGTTATGCGTTTTCTTGCTAAACTAAATTTCCCCATTATGCAGTATATATCAACTGAAAAATAAAACATAGGGCTGCTCAAAATTATTAGAATACATATTTGTCTATGGACTATTGGACATTTGGCTAAGGACAGTAACACTCGATTACCCCAAATAGCAACGATTTTTAAAGATTTCAGAGAGTGTTGGAAAGTGCTTCATAATCTACACTTAAAGTATGATTTTCTTACATGTTAACGGTTAAAATGCACTTATTTAATGTATAAAATAGCAAATGGTCTTGTATGTTGTTGGTCGCGCTTCTGCTGTGGACATTAACAGATACAATTGCACTTATATCCTTTGGCCTCCACGCGTTTCATAGTTTTGGGAAAGATGTTAAGTAACTGACCCCTAAAACACAGTATATAATTAAAAAATCAGTCATAACTTCTTACCTACAAATAAATAGACTTATTTCCAGATAGTCTGTGCACTTAACTCATTTTTTTCAGTTTTGTCACTTATACCCCTTGGCTTCTGGGCTCCTCATATATAATTTACACATGACCTTACAATCATAATATGACATTTTTAAAATCCAGAAATGCCTTTTTAGATACAAATAGAACTTTTCTATATCGGTAAGTCAATTTTCTCAAAAACTCAGATAGAACCTTTTTATTCTCAGGTGACAAAATGTATATGCATTATTACTGGTACGAGGAATACCCGTCGAAAATCGAAGGAAGAATATCTTTATCAAAGATCTGTTTTATTGATTTATAATCTACAAAATTAGTTAAAGTAAAAAATGCATTTTATTTAGTCAGTCTAACTCTCAAATAAATGTTATTTTAAGCTAAAATTAACAAAGTACTATAAAACCCAATTATCCAAATTATTAAACGAAATAAAACCGGAATTTATAACAGAAGATATTTTCGACATAGTTTACGCGTTTTAATTTCCTTTTTTTTCAATTTTAAGAGAAAATGGAGTGTTTCTGTTGCCACAAATATAAAATTGATACTAAAAATTATGAAAAAAAATAATATCACAAAATTTAATTGAATACAGCTTTGAAACATAATGCGTTTAAAAGTACGTTTTTTAATTTATACGACGGTATAAAAATTTGAAATGTACGATTTCAAACGTACGAAAACGCAACGTAAATGTACGAAAACGTAAAATTAGCAGTAGCGAAAACTGCAAAACTGAAATTACATGGTAATGTATTACGCATTTTAATTTCTATTTTTTTTTTCATTTTAAGCGAAAATGAAGTGATTCTGTTGCCATAATTAAAAATTGGTACTAAAAACTATAATAAAAAATCAATATCTCAAAAATAAATTGAGATACATCTTTCGAACAAATCGCATTTAAAAGTACATTTTTTTCTCTGTACGACGGTGTAAAAATTTAAAATGTGCGATGTTCAGAAGTGTAAAATTTGCAGTAGCGAAAATTGCGAAACCGAAATAACAAGGGAAAGTGTTGCTATCCCAAAATGACGTAAGCGTTACGCACAGATACGTTTGGCCTTTATAATATAGATAGATACGCAAACCCTTATAGGGGCATGTAATACTGGGTTGCTTTAAATGATATGTACAAATGTTTTTACAAGATTACACAACGGAGTTTTTAGATTCATTATTGTCTATAAGCGATAATTGAAGGAAGAAGATGTTCAGCTGTGTTATGCGTTTTCAAGCTTCTCTACATGGTATTATATAATATGGTGTGTTTGAATTCTATGGATCCTATGCATAAAATAATTAACATTGCTGCTTACATGTGAAAATTACTCAATGTGAATCTGAAACAGCATTTTGAGATTTTTTTATATAGCTAGACGTTTATTTTAACTGTATCAGAAGATGAAATCTGTCACAGTGAACTATATACCTCTCATATTTTCACTTCAACAACGAACTCATATTAACCCTTTCAGACACGGTGTCCATTACAACGGGCATGCATTTTATAGGCTTTTTTCTTTTAATCTTCTGAATGGAGAGAGTTAAAACTTACTACATGAATAGATAAATGACTAATCTTTTTGTCATTTTGGCGGTTTTTGGTCTTAAAAATGTCATTAGATTTTTACAGTTTGCTTTGCTTGAAAATGGCGTCAGATTTTCGTATGCATATCATAACTTTTAATCTTGTTTTGGTTTTTATGAATAAATCCTTCTAATATGTCAGTGATTTTTTTTATATAATTTTTGTAAGTTGATCTTTGCGTTATAAATATTTTTTTAATCACTGGCTATAATGTAGACAAAAAGGGAGCCAAATTACATGTCCTTTGCAACAGACATAAGTTACAGGAAATTATGATTCGCTAGATAATTAAATTACATATTTTTTATAATTGAATTTAATTCATGTATTTGAATTATTTTTAAAACAACAACAACTCATCAAGGGTATTAAAAATCCCTCTTTCATTTTAAAAATTCAGTTTAATTTGAAAAATTCTAAAGATTTAATAGAATTTTTGAAATTTATCAGTACAGTACTGAAGTATAAAACATTGTGAAGAATTTGAATCCGATGATGATTGCGTTGTTGAAAGCGATAATGAATGTGTTTCAGAAGCAATAAGAATGATTTAAGTTCGGCCTAATCCTGAGATTGTCATTGACTGTGTAGATCATTTGCCAAAATTTAATGATAAATGTGAAAGAATCCGGTAAAAAAAATTAAATTGCTGTGATAAAACCCACATCCACGGCAATAAATGTACAGTGTGTTAATGCTTCACCAGGGAGAGGAATTGTTTTTTTTTTTAACTTCCATGAGATATAATGTAAAACTCATTATTTTGGTAATTAAAATCAGGAATAAGTGAAAATGCTTCTCATGATGTATATCCTAATATGTAACAAAAGTAATAAATTATTAAATTTTTGAAACTTATGTAGTGTTACAGCTTCTTTATGTAACAAAGCTACATAAAGAAATTGATATTCAGAACAAAAATAGTAAGAGAATTTCAAGAATTGATTGTTTAATTTTTGCAACATCATAAACCGGTTGTCCATTCCAGTAAACATTTTTCTATTGTTTTAAATACCTATTTTTTGCATATTTTTTCCTATAACATGTTTATTAGCATCCTATTATTATATTTTAACATGATATATACGTATTTAGTCTCAGCAATAAATTCAGGTTTAAAAGGTTTAATACAATTTTACTAACAATAGAAAGGTAAATAATTGGTGTATTGGTGGGATCAACTTTAAAGATATCAAAACATTTCTAAAACTTCTTTTCACAAAGAGTTAGCCTTTAGTTTGAAAATTTTTATAAACATTGTTATTCCAAAATGTTAACAAAGTTTTAAGACCAGTTACTATACATAAATATCCCAATGATTCGTGAAGATAATAATAATTTCCAATAATTATCACAATAATTCGTAGCACATTTTAAAGTCTGTTTTAACATACATGTTTTACCCACATATGAAGACCTCAAAAGCGAAAAGGTATAAGAGACAAAAAATCGCTTTGGAATAAATTGAATTCAAAGATAATTGACGTTAAATTTGAACATCAATAATAATTGACTGAATTGAAATAGAAAATTGCTGATCGTTTCATTGCGCTGTTTTAACTCTTATTTCAATAATTGTGAAAAAGGTAGAATGAAATTTCAATTAAGTTTGTGATTAATCACTGTTGATTATTATTTGGCAAAACAGTTGATCTTTAGAACTTAGCAGATAGTTAAAAAATCCCTTATATTTCATTACATCAAAAGAAAAAAACATATTTCCAAGTCGTCTGTGCACTTAGTTATTTTTTTTTTCATTTTTCCATTTAAGCCTTTGACTTCTGGGGTCCTCATACGACAGATTAGATGGAGGCTTGACAGCCGACGAGCAAGCGGGGAGTGTTGTCATAGTAGAATCGCGGAACTCGTTGAAATGTGAAATGTTTAGAAACTTGATCACTCATTATGCTTCTGAGTGGAGGTCTCATCAGTGATGAATCTACCATTTATTTCACATATCCGTGAGTTGTAGGGTGTTGCTATGACGAAATCCCAGGCTGGTGCAACAATTGAATGACAATTTTGTTGTCTGTATCATTTAATTTGTCATAAATATATTTCAAAATAAGCGATGCAAAATTTATTACAAAAAGTGTGACGCAGCATCCCATTGGAATACTCTCAACTTTACATTTTGGAAGAAGCTCTTTTAAGAACTTATATTGAAGGGTTATAATTTCTGTCTCATCCTAGATTTAAATGTTTAAACCTGACCTGTGACTGAAAAATAATAAATTCCGTGAACCGCAAATTTCATTTATTCGAGAACTATAAAATTTTAATATTTTACGAAAACATTTCCACCATAGCCAACTTTTAGGTATCTGGCGAAAATAGCAAAGTTTTAGGTATCTGGAGAAGTGGAGAAACCATGTTATTAAAGAATATCCGGAAAGATATGTATCTTATCTGCATTAACATAAAATGTATCCTTTCTGAAGTGCTCCGTTTCATAATCGCAATTTTGGAAACTTAGGCTGGGATCTAAATAAATTTTTTTGCTACTAGCAAAAAAAAAAAAAAAAAATACTGTCCAATAAGAATACTGCATTTTTACAAACAGCGAAAAATTCGCAAAAATGCAGGCTTCTCAGATTGGTCAACTTAGTTTCTATAGCAGCGAAAAGTCTATCTGGATCTCGGTCTTCGGTATCTTATTAGAATAGTAATATCAATTTGTGCACACATAATTAGGTACGATAACAAAATGTTCGAATTCCAGTATAATATTCGTAGAGTGCCTTTATAAAGAAAGATACTTTTATCAAAAATATTTATAGCGCCAAATTAGTGGTGTTGCATGAACTATGGGTTATGCATGATTATTTTTTTTCTTTCTTGCAATTAAACTTTATTTTACATTTACACGATAGTTCACAATCAATCCTTTTTTACTTAAAATTATGATTATTATATATATTTTAATATAGATTACACTTAGAAAGACACGGGAATAATACTGATGAATTAAATGCTGCTAAATGCTTACGTTCGCAGGTCAGTTAGCTTGTAAGTAATAGTTCGAGAAAATTATTCTGTGTTAGTTGTAAACATTATTCTGTATTCGATGGATGCTATCCTCAAAAATAATCATACCTTATTCGAACTTTTTAGTTTTCTCAAGTGATATGGATAATTTAAGAAATTTAATAAAAAATTATAAACATTAAAATTAGCTATTGGATAATATCTTCAATTGAACTAGTTTTACAGCAATAGCCCGCTGTTAAAGATAAATTTAGATTTTTCACATTTTATTACAAATAACGTTTAAATGATAAAAATACTTTTTTCAAACAATGCATGAAAATTGTTTTACATATACAATTATCAATGGGGATTTGATACTCCTTGATTAAAATTAGACTATTTATTAGGATTTAATAATACCGATTTGTAATATGCTTTTCTCTGAAAAATATATTATCTTTTGCCATTCTGAATTTTAATTTAGAAATTGGAAATGCTTTTGTAATGGCCTCGTGTATTTTATCTTTTAACTCGGGAAAAGAACATAATGGGTCATTAAAAGAAACCCGATTTAATATTATTGCTAAAGTTTTTTCGGGTGAGAATGCAGCTTGATTTAATAGTCCCTTCGTCCTTCGATATTATATGAAATGTAAGTGAAGAAAACGCATATAATAAAACAGTACTTCTCATTTACAGCTAAAAGATTGCGGATAAGACATAATTGTTAAAAACTGGTTATGAAGGCATGCTGTTTATTACATGGTTATTAATACAGAATTACATAATTACTATTAGCAATTCTCACTGCCGTCAAACTAATAATAATGCCGTTTAAATAATATTACTGGCTCTGTTGTATACAAAATTGTAAGGAGTGAAAAAAAGATGCTGTATTACTTCAATTAAGTAAGATTTTCGGAGTGACTACATCTTCTTTGAATATATTTCATGATTCATATGTATATCATGTGATTACGTACAGCAGTAAAAAATTATTTCGTGTATAACGCGCACCTAGGAGTTTTGGCCTATTTTTTGAAAAAAAAGTGCTCGTTTTACACGAGTAAATATGGTATTTTTCAATTTAGATGTTCTTTATCCCTAGTCTGAAGCATTTTTAATATACAAATTGCAATTTGAACAAAGTCTACCAAATGTCCTTTATAAACTGATTTGTCAATTTGGCGTTCTAATGGTATGAAGTACCCCTAATTAATGTGCATAGGTAAGAATAAAGAAGAGATGTTGTGGTCATAGTTTCCCCTTTAGTGGTCTTAATTACCCCAAACTTTTCTGATAGTAAATGTTTGATGGAGTAATTATAACCATACTTTTAACTTTATACAGGGTGTCCTAGAACTTCGTGTACAAACGCTTAGGGGTGGTAGAGAACATAGTTTGGAACCACAATTACAATCTTGTTAACCTTTTCACAGCCAGGTGAAAATGTATATGAAACTAAAACTTTTTAATACAAAATGAGCATTGACACCAGAATTTTAATATGATTTTTCCAATTATTATGTATGTGAAATGTATTTTTTTCTTCTTTGCAAATACATTATTCCGCAATTTTTGATGTTACTCATATTTTTTTACATTTTAGCAATTTCTAATAGCTACTAAGATACTTCATTTTAAAGAAACGTAGCTTTAAATTTAACTTAATTTTTTTCTGTGTAATAAAGCGTTCTACACTGCATTCCGCATTGTGTCATAACTGTGTCTTTGTGTTTATTTGAGCTTGGAAAATCATCGTATGAATGACATCAGAAATAACGGAAAAATGTATTTGCAAAGAAGAAAAGCCAGACATTTCTCATACATAATAAAAGGGAAAATCATATTAAAATTCTGGTGTCAATGTTCATTTTGTATTAAAAATTTTGCAGTTTCATATACATTTTCATTGGCTGTGAAAGGATTAACAAGACGTTTTCGCCCATGCTTTCCTATGTAATTATGGTTCCAAACGATGTTCTCTACCACCCCGCACAGTTTGTACACGAAGTTCTGGGACACCCTGTATAAAGGAAATCTATAAATACTAAAAAATATTTCTATAAAAAATTTGAGTGAAGTTATAAATATTGTGCAAAATCCCTATTATTTCAAACTTAGTTAATTAATTTAAATTGCAAAGTTCTTCTAAAATTTATTAAATGATTGCGTAAGTCTTCTAATGGAGTTTTAAAGAATCGAAAAAAATGCTTTAGAAAGTGGAATTCTCACCCCACTAAAAAAATCTGAAGAAAATGTGTAGATAAATGATCCAAAGTTCTGAAAAAAAATCTTTAGGTATTTATTTGGCCCATTCTTCAGATATTTTTAAGGTAAAACCAAATCTGCAAAATTTCTTTTATTTTCTGTAAAACTTCTCAAGAAAGTGGAGATTTCTTCAGATAATCTTAAGATTATTTTTATGGAACTACATGATCACGCCGCCATTTTTTTTAATAAAACATCTCTATTTTGACCAATTTTTAGTCATAGATGCATAGTTCATAATATACCCTTGTAGCAACATTGGTCCAACATTGCACCAATACTTCATTTATTGGAAATATTGCTAATAAAATGCCAATATTGGCTAAATATTGGCACGTCATTGGAAATATTTCAAGTAATTTCCCAATGTTGTACAAATGTTAGCGTTATTTTGGAAATATTTCCAATGAACTCCCTATATTGTACGAATGTAGGCGTTTCACTGGAAATATTTCCAATGAAGCCCTAATAATGGCTTAATATTGGATAAAGATATTGGCTAAATAAAAACAAAATGTAAACACCCCAATATTGGCGCAATATTTCATGCCAGTATTGCACCAATGTGCCAATATTGCTCAAAGATGTAGGCAATATTGGTCCAATATTGTATGGCTACTGGGGTAGTCATTAGAGAAATAACTGTTGTCTATTATTCACTTAATTGATCAATATTTTTCAAAACCTTTGAAATAATGCATATTTTTTACGTTTTTTACAGATTTTGATTGTTTAATCACAGTTTTTACAAAACATAATTTTTTTTCTAATTGAATCATAATAAAAAGAATATTGCCCAGTTAAACTCATGGCATTGAGCTCACAGGCTACGCATACTAATTCTACATTACACCCTTATGTTTTCAAGGGTTAATTCCGTTCGCAGAAAAATTAAAGAGGGGGGAACAGCTCCTCCCTTTCCCCTTTTTATGCTTAATCATTGAACCCTCTAAACTGATCAGGACATGCTTTATCATAAAAAAATCCATATCCAAAAATCAGAGCAAATCGAATAATTCTTAATAAAAACCCATTTATATAATTTAAGAGGAGTTACCCCCCTCTTTTATATACTTAACCATTAAACTTCCAAAACTATTCGGAGATTTAACGAAATCTGACAATTCTGCATGAAAAACCCATTTATATAAATTAAGGGGAGGGGCATTAGACCCCCCCATTTCCCCTGTTTATATTTATCCAATGAACACCTAATACCAATCACGGAAGTGCTTCATCACAAAGATCCTATGTGTAAATTTTGAAAAAAGACTTTATTATTTCTGCATGAAAAACCCATTTATATCAATTAAGGGGAGGGGCATGAGCCCCCCGTTCCCCCTCTTATACATATGGAATGAACTCCAAAAACTAATCAGGGAAGCGCCTTATCAGGATATACCTATATACAAAATTTCAAGTGAATGGGATATTTTTATCATGAGTTATCGCGTTACGCACGAACGTACGAACGTACATACAGAACGGACGGACACATAAGCTCTCAGGCTATGATAGCCTGTGAGCTAAAAAAGGATCAGATTAAATAATGCAACATTTAAAATAACGATTTGCTGGTCAAAATATTATAATGTGGTTGAAATAGGATGCCCGAACGTGGTACTCGCAAATCATGATTGGCAAAAACAGGTTTCCCGTATGACGTATCGGATTTTTTGTCACTGACGTATGTAAATCAGGATAGAAATTAAAGCACTGTAGTGCTATACAGCTAAAGCTGCATATTTTTAACACTATACTTAAAACCTTGACATTAGAATTAAGGGAAATTTTACTCAAGTATTAAAAAAAATATATATAACACCAGAATTTTTATGCAAAATAATTTGAATTATATGTTTAACCTGTCCCCTTTTTTCAATCTTTAAATCAACGAGGTGGAACCCGTCGAAATTCGACGAAAGAAAATCTTTAAAAAAGAATTGTTTTATTTATTTATAAAAAATCTGCAAAATTAGATACAGTAAAAAATACATCTTATATTTGTCAGTCTAACTCTCAATCAAATATTATTTTATTGAGAAACACCGAAAATACTGGCGATAAATATATATCAATAAAAATAAAAACTTTGTTAAATCACCATAAAAAAGAAAAATTATACAGGACGCGTTTCGAGCTGCAAAATTACCGCTCGTCTTCAGCTGGTCCAAACACGTGTCACAACGGACAGAGTGGAAATAACAGTGAAATAAAGAGGGAGGAGATTACACAGAGTGCGACAGGTGGCGCTTCTTGCCAAAGCCAAGGAGGAAGAGAAAAGTAAAGATAAACTCAAAGAAGGAGGGAGGAGATTACAAAGAGTGCCCCAGGTGGCGCTGGCTAAAAGAACCCAGATGGCAGAGAAAAACTAATAAAAGATAAAAAAAAAAATAAATAATAAATAAATAAATAAATAAATAAATAAATAAATAAATAAATAAATAAATAAAAATAAATAAATAAAAATAAAATAAAAATAAATAAATCAAAAATAAATAAAATCAAAATAAAATAAAATTAATTAATGAAAAAATGATAAAAATAATAATAATAATAATAAAATAATAATTATTAAATAAAAACTAAAAATAATTATAGTAATAATAATAAACTACAAAAGTAATTTCCATGCAGGAGAAAGGGAGGGGGATGAAGAGAGATCGTTGACAAGAGTATTACAATTTTTATAAATAAAATAAGCTTCGTGAGTATCTAAATGAGAAGGAGAGGCAGGATTAGAAATAATTCTGGCCATGGAAAAATTGAAAAAATGACCGGAAGACCAACAGTGCGAAGCAATGGAAGACCTAGATAATTCCTGATTTTTAATGTATCTCTGATGTTCATCCAATCTTTTCTTCAACGCTCTTCTGGTCTGACCAATATAACCCAAATTGCAAGAGCAAGGAATAAAATAAACACCCCACCGGTTCTCAACAGGAATAGGATCTTTCAAAGACGAGAATTTAATTTTATTCATAGGTTTGAAGATAACTTTAAAATTGTTGAAACGAGAAAGGATTTTAGCTATTTTGAAACAAAGAGGAGAATAAAAAGGTAGAACTATAGAGTTAATATTAGACGAATTATTAGAATCAGTAAGAAGACGTTTAGGCTTATTAAATTTATACAGAGCTTTGTCAATCAAAGAGGGATTATAACCACGAGTGAGGGCAAGAGATTTGAGGTAACTAATTTCCTTATTTAGAGCAGAAGAGTCAGAAGAAATCCGAAGAGCTCTGTAAACAAAAGTATAAAAGGAAGCCACTTTATGCTGTGGAGGATGGTTAGAAAAAGCATGCGGAGGTAGAGATACAGCGAAAGGTTTTCTATAAACAGAGGTAGAGAACCGATCAGGGTGTTTAGTAACTAAGACATCGAGGAAAGGAAGAGAATCATTCTCTTCGACTTCAAGAGTAAACTGGATGCAAGGATCAACAGAGTTGACAAGAGAAAGGAGATTTTGGAGATCCAGCTCAAAAGGAATTAAGATAAAAGTATCATCAACATACCTACACCAGAAGGGAAAATCAAATAAACTGAAGAGTCTTTCTTCCACAAAATGCATATAAATGTCACATAAAAGAGGAGATAAAGGATTGCCCATGGCTAAACCATCCGTTTGAACATAAAAGGAATTATTAAATTGGAAAGCAGTTTGCCTAACACAAATACTAACTAATTGCAGGATCTCGTCAATCTCGATGGAAGAGTAATGGAATTCGCGAAGCCTTCTTTCCAAACAGTCAATTGCTCCTTGAACGGGGACGTTAGTGAAGAGGGATTTAACATCTAAGGAAATCATTTTGTAATTACAAGGAGAAAGGCGTTTAATTTTATCAACAAAGTCAATAGAATTTTTAACAGTGTGAAAATTAGTGGAAGATAAAGGAGCGAGTAACTTAGAAAGGAACTTGGCAAGTTTATAAGAAGCAGTACCAATATTAGAAACGATAGGGCGAAATGAAAGAGTAGGTTTATGGACCTTAGGAAGAGCATAGAAACGAGCACAATTAGCTATAGAAGGAATGACCATGCGTTTAGTGTTATTATTAAGAATGACAGACTTATTAACGACCTCCTTGATATAAGAAAGGTGTTTAGTAGAAGGATCTTTCTTTAATTTAGAATAAGGACCGGAGTTTAACATAGATTCCACATGAGAAATATAATCAGACTTATTGAGAAGAACGGTATTATTTTAATCTAAAATTAACAAAATACTATAAACTCAATTATTCAAATTATTAAACGAAAAAAAAATTACCGGATTTTATAATAATATTTATAAATATTTTATTCAATTTTGAGAGAAAATGGAGCGATTTTGTTGCCACAATTACAAAATTGGTACTAAAAACTATTAAAAAATTCATATCTCAAAAATCAATTGAGATACCGTTTTCAAACAAATTGCAGTTAAAAGTACATTTTTTTTCTCTATACGACTGTGTAAAAATTTAAGATATGCGATGTTTAGAAGTGTAAAATTTACAGTAGCGAAAATTTCAAAATCGAAATTGTAGGGGAAAAGGTTGCCATTCGCAAAATGACGTATGCGTTAGGCACAGATACGTTTGGCCTTTATAATATAGATTTTCATAAAAATATTTCAGATTCGAATCGGTTTAAATTCATTTGGTAACGGTCAAAATGACTTCTCAATGTAATTCTAGTGTTAAAAAACATATAAATTCATGATTTTCATTGACAGAATATTTTAATTAACAATTGACAATAAAAAATATATTTAAATTTCAAGAAATAAATTAATTATCGTGCAGATTTTCATGAATGAAAATCATGGTGCAGAATGTTTTGAAATCTATTTTTAAATTTAGCACAATGCATAGAGCTTGAACAAATGTAGTTTATACCTAATTTATTGTTTTCGGTCACCTTTCCTGTCTAAACTACGAGCATTATAAAACATTTGATGCAATCTCTAACGACCCTTCGTTGTCACCCAAGACATTCAAGGCAGAAATGTTAATGACGTACCAACATCAATCTCCATTAAATTGTGTCCAAGAGACTCTAACCGTCTCAGTTTCCTGTATTAAATGGTGTAATTTTCTGCATTTTTAATCTTCAGGGGCGCATCGCGATTTCTCATTATTTCGCATGCGTTGTTTTGTTTCCTTTTCAAAATTTTGAAGACGACAGTGGTATGAAGGATGTAAAATATTTTACAAATGACAGGAGTCAAAAGTTTATTTTATAAACTCTGCAAAAGAAAAAAAAACAACGATGTCACTTTAAAAAAAGTAAACGATAGAAAAGGGACGAGAATGTAATTAAAAAAATTACAACGACTGTTTGGAAAATGACATTTTCGAAGACTAAAATTTTAAAGACTTATAAATAAATTCTATACTCAAATTATTAATAATAATAATCATTTTTAGGATGATTTTAACGAGTCACATATTACGTGCGCCGTGCATTAAATATTAATATTCCTAGACCAAAGATTAAAAAAAAACAGTAGATTAAAGATAGACAACTTTAACTGTTTTAAATGTGCATTTTTATTGGATGGAGTTAATCAGACAGATTTCTGAACGCCTACGTACGACATAGATTAAACCTTCATTTTCCTGGACCCATCATAAATAAATTTTAAATGAAATTTCAGTTTTACAATTTTCGGAACTGCAAATTTTCAAAATTCTAAACATCACACATTTTAAATTTTTATACCGTCGCTTAGAAAAAAAAATGTACTTTAAAATGAAATTTGTTTAAAACCTTTATCACAATTTGTTTTCAAATTATTTTTTTATTTTTAAGTTTTTATTATTTTTTTTTGTCATCGTGGCAACAGAAGTATCCCATTTTTGGCATTAAGCATTAACCAATCAGAAAACGAATAAAATAAAAAACATAAGTATTTCATTTTTGGGTATTAAATATGGACCTATCAGAAAACGAATAAAATGCGGAATTCAACCAATTAAAACATTCAGATATACTTTCCAAATTCTCTACCGAGGATAACAACTATTTTCCAAATAGTTAATATTTTTTTATATACAGTGGGATTGAAATAATGCTTGACAAAGAAGTAATAGATTATGCTAATGCAAACAGTTTTTGCATTGAAATCTAGGATTACAGATTTGTTGGTGAAATATACGGGGTATCTCATTTCAGTTCCAATACAGATTATTGCTCACAACTTTAACAGCATTAAGTCTTTTTAATGATATTTTCACCTGTTGTTATTTTCTTTGTTTGAAATATAAAGATACATAAGCACCATATTTTGAAGCGTAATTTATAATTACATGTGTATCATGTCTATAAGTGTATCCATGTAGTGAAGTGTAATTTGCGTCCTCACTGTCTTAGTCACTCAACAATCTGTTGAAAAATTTTCAAAAAAATTACCCATAATTATTAAAGTTCTGTAGAAAAATCTTGATTGGAATTTGAGTCAGACATGTAGTATTAATAAATATGTTTCGATCTTGTTTCTGTACAAGTTTTTGGTAATAACGTGTTCTGTCATTTCTTAAAGTTTGTCCAATCTTTTATTCAACTGCCTAAATAAGGAATATATTCAAGAGATATTCATAGTTATTCAATATGCATAAAGTATGAAGTTTGAAAAAAAATTATGTGCATATTAAACGATTTGAATTCTACATTTTAAATCTAGTAATACGTTTATTAACTGTCCTATACTTTACTATGCTGAATTAGAATTAATGATTTTTTTTAACTCTTGGAAATGAACAATTAGTATGCATGTAGCATAAGGTGCTATGAATCATTGATTATTTTTACTAGTAATTTTTTATTGTAAATTTTACCTTCTTTAATCCGAGCACTTTCCAGATTTATTTAGGCGAAAATTCCAGGTTAGAAAAACAAATGAAGAAAGATTAAAAATTTTGTTGTAAACGCTTGTCCCAAAGGGGTAAACGAACTTCTTTATTGATTGAAAAAAAATTCTCTTGAACAATTTTAATTTTAAACAGAAGATTTTGATTACACGTTTAAATAATTGATTATTCTGATTCTTCTTAAATCTAATGAAACTATTTTTTTACTCAAATGTTTGATTTTGATTTGTTACAAATATGAGAAAGAAGTTAAATGCCTTCGAATATTTTGCAATAAATCCAAACAAATAATATAGCTAAACTGGATCTATATTTTTATTGGTTTTTAAAAGATGTGAGATACCAATTCCATTTCATACTGATATTATGCAGAAACGGTACCTTCTCGGAGCTTGGCAGATAAATTACACATACTTTAAATGTATTATTGTTTCGCTAGATCCAAAAACTTGGTTAATAGTAAAAATCTTAGCTTACTTTTGGGCCAAAATTAGAAGTGCTTGTGTACATGCGTGCATGTGCGGATATGTGTATATGTGTGTACAATTGTAAGCCTAAATATATATAAGTAAAAATCTATAAACATACAAGTAGTGAAAAAGTTACACAATCGAGTCCACAGTTATTCTGCATAATTTAAAGACCGAGGTTTGCTGTATAATAAACTTCATTTTTATAATTATCAGAACACTTTTGCCACATTGTTTTCAGAATCAATATTACGTCAAATTTTCTGATGTAGAGGTTCGTGCTTTATAATATAAGATCACGTTTATGAACTAATTTTCTAATAAAATATGATTTCTTGATTCGTGGAAAGTTTTCAGACAGGAAATTCGCATTGAATACAACATTTCAAATGAAAATCAAATTTCAAATACATTAATTGCTTATAGGCGTTAGTGCCAACCTAGTGAAAAAGATTCTATTGAATCATTTTCACTAGGTTGGCACTAATGCCTATAAGCAATTAAAGAATTTGAAATTTTATTTTCTTTTGAAATATGATTTCTTGATTTGCCTACATTTATCTTTTGTTAAGAGAAAAACACGGTTTTGATTATTTTATACTTTTGAATTCCACTGTTCCCATTTAGTATTCTTCTCTTTATTTAATATCTTATTTTGAAATACTTTTCTATCATTATATAAAAAAATATTACCATTCGCAAATAATGGATCTCAAAAGTAAAGACAGAATGCACTCGGAAGAAGAGTATTATTTCTGAAATTAGTTTTAAATATAAGATTTGGATTAAACCTTAAATTACCTTTGCTGAAGATATAATGAACCGTTATTTGTTACTGCTGGAACTTTAGAATATATGATATTACTTGGAAATATACAAGACAAATAAATGCCTTTAAGTTTTAAAAACAAACAACAAATATTTGTTTTACTTAAAAAATTGCTAGATAAATGCATATTTATATGTTAACTATTATTATAATAATGAATTTTATGTATACTAAATATTATTTCTTGACTTGCTACATTAATTTAATGACAACATTTTAAGCGAAATTTACCTTAGCATCATTCATTAATTTCCTGAATAATTTTAAAACCGCTATTTCATATTTTTAAAAAGTATATTTCATCATTTTCTTTATTGCCATTAATATAACTAACTAACATAGATTATTACATAATCGCACTCTTTCCCCTCTGATTCAACACTTCTTTCGGAAATTTTCTGACACTCGTTTTGATAATTTACCCCTTGCCTATTAAGCCATTCTCTTTCTTTGCAATCTACCCGATTCTCTCAGCTATTGTGGCCCTTTCTCCGTAAAAGCGAATGAAAAATTAAAGATCTCTGAATTTTAAAGAAGTGAGATGGCCGATTAAGCGACATTTAATGGAGATTGATGGTGCATCCTATCATTATAATTTCCTCTCCTAAAAGGCATTAGGGGATCGTTAAGTGTCAAACGCGATAAAATAAAATCTGCTACAGAGTGGCTTTAGGTCTCGTAAATAATGAAACATTAATTAGAATTTCGCATATAGCCGCGACAGATTCAGTGTATGAAAATGACATTAAATATGTATAACAAGCTTTGTGGTGTTAGGGTAATTTTGGCAGGATTTTTTGAGTTTAAAATTATTCTACACAAAAAAATTGCTTTGGAATAGAAGCAAACAAAAAATGAATTAAAAATTTAGTTTAAAAATATGCAATTTCTTTCCATTTAATTCAAAACATTAAGATGCAGATAATATTTGAATAGCATGAACCAAGAAGATTTAGTATAATATTTATAACTAAGTGATTCTTTGATAAAGAGATTTAAAAGAAATGTTTTTACTTGAATGCATTACTTGTCGCATATAGCCACGACAGATTCAGTGTATGAAAATGACATTAACTATGTATAACAAGCTTTGTGGTGTTGGTTTAATTTTGGCAGTATATTTAGTTTAAAATTATGCTTCAAAAAATACTAATTTGGGCTAAAAGCAAACAATGACTGAATTAAAAATTTAACATAAAAACATGCAATTTCCTTCGATGTAATTCAAAATTTCAAGATTCAGATAATATTTGAATAGTATGAGCAAAGAAGATTTAGTATAAGGTTTATAATTATGTGATTCTTTAATAAAGAGATTTAAAAGAAATGCTTTTATTTGCTTGAAAAGATACACAGCATATACGTGAAACATTTTTGCAACACTAATTGAACATAATAATTAACACTTCCAACTAAAATCGTTTTTCATTGTCTTGTGGAGGTGTTGTAAATGTGTTATACAAGGAAAAAATTGTGCAAAACGTGTTGTTGAAAATTAAATTTTTTTTCCAGAAATGCAGCCAGTGAAAATTATTGCCAATATTAGTCAACTCATTCAGTAATCTCCTGAAATTTTTCTTTAGTAAATCTTCAAGAAATCACAAACACACGTGTATAATCATTAAAATCCAACGTTTGGACACACAATAATTAAAAACACATAACAGACGTATACGTTTCGCGAGCACTAGGACTCGCTTCCTCAGTGTTCAAGCAGTAAAGTGTTTAAAATCATGATCAACCCCCCCCCCTCCCCCAACTGACACCAAGTCAGAAACCCAAATGATTGCAAACACAGAACCAAAATACCACCAAGCTTCAGTAACCAATAGAATCAAACCGGAAATGAGGTTTCATGACATAACATATTTAACCAGAAAGTAGAGATGAAAGAAACCAGAAAAAGAAAAGAGTACCAGAAAGTACGCTAGATAAATCATTAACCAAGGAGTTTTTTACTTTATTGATATGGAGTGCTTCAAAAAAGTCGAAGTCAAGCGGAGTAGTGTACTTTTTGGATAATCATGGCTGAGGTAAAATTGAAATTATGACCCTCCTCCCAACAATGAGAAGCTATAGAGGAATTTTTCAACTATTTTCTCTTAACATAACCTATGTGTTCTGCGACTCTTTTTCTGAGTTTACGTTTGGTTTGTCCAATCTAGGACAAACCACACTGGCATTGTATATTGTAAATACCCCAATAATCCAGAGGAGAAATTTGATCTTTTAATTAAGAAAATGTTAATTTATTGACTGGTTTAAATACCACTTTGAAATCGTAATGTCTTAAAATATTTGCAACTTTAAAGCTAATGTTATGATGAAACGGCAAAATAATAAAATTAGAATAAAAGACTGGTGTAGCAGAAGAATCTGAATAATCGACATATTTATTAAAACTGAGAAATTAATCTGTTAAAGTATGATAAACTGAAACACGTGTATACATACACAGTCGGCTCTCATTAATTCGAACTCGTCGGGGCCACAAGAAATGTTCGAATTATCCAGAGTTCTAATTATGTATGGTATGAGAGAAAAATATGTTTAAAAGGATGCTACAAATAAATTATTTTTATACTGTTTTTTTTTTATTTATTTCGATAATTATCATTAGAATATGACATAAATCAAAAGATATACATAAACGAATTAAAGGATTGGGTACAAAAAAAACGAAGATAAGGTGGAGATGTCATTGATGGGCATATATGGCACTAGAAAAGTGGATATCAAATGCATGGGACTATATGTATACTTATTCAGAATAATTCTTCCAAAAAATTTATATATTTAATTGAATTATTCTAACTCAAAAAAGTAATATATTTCAAGAATCTGAAGTCCAGAAGAAAATAAATAAAAAAGAAAAATTTAAACATCGTTAGTTCAAAGTAAACGAAGTCAAGAAATAATGAGTTCGAATAAATGAGAAATTTTAACGCCTTTCTGCTATTGAAAATTTCGGGATTTCATGATCAGTTCGAATTAAGCGAAAATTCGATTTATCCAATTTCGAATTAACGAGAACCGACTATATTTATTCATACTATCTGTTTGAATTATGTTCTCTATTTTGTGATATATTTAAAAGAAATATATATATCATAAAAATAGTTGAGAAATTTTACTCGATTATTTGCAAATATGTTTATTTTAATGATCTAATACGGAAATTATACATATAAGAAAACGCTTACCCATTAATTTTTAATATCAGTCTTTTTTTATGAAAAACTCATATTATTTAACGTAATTATATAATAAGATTTATGGAATGTAAACAAACAAAATAAACATTAAAACAAAACTGAAAAATAGTAATAGCAAATATTTATTATTATATTACAGAATATACAAAGTGAGTCATAAATATCGAAACCATAGGCCTAAAATTTTGTCCGTACACCCATACTTCAAGTTTCAAAAAATCATTAAAAAAGGTACCATATATTATGGCATGTGTTGCAACTCTATATGGGGTATATTTGGAAAAATGCGAAAATTATTTTTTATACAGCCGGTAGGGTAAAAATTCCAATTAGAAAGACTGTCCTCATTCATTCCCGAATTAAACACAAAAAATGCATCTTCATACTTGCCAAACTTCCAGAGTCATGGACGTTTAAACAATTCGTCAAATTTTAAGGTATTAGACACAAACTGAAATTCGCACAATTCAAGAAACAATATTACTTTAAGAGTTCTAGGAAACATAGAAAACATATATTTATTGAGTTAGAATTTTGATTTTTTCACCTTTTTTGCGATGGTTAACCACATAATTTAAAAACAAAATCGCATCCTAAAATTTCCCAAAGTTAAAAAAAATTAACTCATTAGTATTTTTTTAAGTATAGTATTTTAAATTCGTTATAACTTGAAACATTATCCATCGGATCTTAATTTTTTTTGTTTAATTAAAGAGGAAAATACAATTTCAGTTTTGTTTCAGCGTTTTTTAAAATATTAATTAAAATATTATCGATCATATTAATTTTAAAAAAATGATGTAACTTATTTTTTTAATGATATGATCAAAAAATATTTTTTTTTATTTGCCGAAACAAATTTAAGGTAATAAATAAATAAATAAATAAAAATAAAAAACAATTTATAAATTTGCACCGTATTTCTTGAGCGATTCTTGAGTTAATAATTTAAAAACAAAAAAAAAAAAACGGTGGAAAAGAAACCATGCAGAAAAATGCATTTAAAATTTTAAGCAAACATTGTCTTCTAATAAAATATTTAAGTGTTTTAAAAAATGTATGTGAAAAAATAACTTCTTTATCTTACTTAAACTACCGATTCAGTTTAACTCTAGCCATTTTCATTTCTTTTCTGTACGGGCGAGTGGGGTAGTGTGGGACAGTTGGTTTTTCTGTTTATGTATCATTCTAAACATTTCATCAATCACACACAAGGTGAAGCAATGATAGCCGAATTTCAGGTGTAAAAAATTGTTGATCTGTATAAGTTTGGAATGGTATAAAGAAAAATATTATTTCAAGAATCGGAAGTAAATTTACTTTATATACTTTTTATGTTTTCTGTATGTTAATGACTTGTTTATTCATATATATAATAGTTTCCTTATTTATGGAACATTATACTGCACATTATCCATTATTTAAACTAAGAATCAAAATAGTGTTCTTGTTTATACAAGAAGTTTAACATAAAACAAGGAAATGGGGTGGAATGGAATATGCCTGTAAAGGAAGAAATGGGACATGTCCAGTTCCCACTTTTTAAATAAAACGAATGTAAGTTGCTAACATGTAAACATTTTTACAGGATAGTTTATTAGTTATAACATTCATAATATATTCATTTACTTCAAAAGCAAATAAATTAAATCGATGATTTTTTTAATGTCATTTATGATTGACAATCCTGAATTTTCATTTCAGTCATGAAAACTCTGGAATTTTATATTGTGCCACATATATTATCAACTGACAATATTTGTTTGATTGTATATCTAGCCGACAAAAGACTATTTGTGATTTATAGTTTTGTTTATTGCTGTTTCATTTCTTCCTGTTAGTATGGAGGTATGAGACATATTTTTAAATTACAATTTCTTTAATTATAAAGTAGCTTTTGCATGGTATGTTTTTACATTGTTCAAGGAGATTAAAAAGTGTTTCAACTTGCAGTCTATAAATTAAAATTTTTGTTTTTGTGCCAAACAGAGTTGATTTTCTTACTTTTGTAAAAAGTGTTCCGAACCACTCCACTCTCCCCTACTATTTAAATGTCCATCAATTATTTAAAACAATGGTTTTTCTAACATGTGATTAAGAGATTTTTCATAACTTTAATCTTCACAACTTCAGTCTTTTTATTGTGTTAGCGAGGCCATTAAAAAAGGTTTGTATTCTGGAACCGGGCGATACCAGGCCTGAGACCTTACTTTATTCTTCAGATTTGGCCAGGCCTTATGTGTTTTTTCATTTTGAAGCGGGACTGTCTTCCTTCTTCCTAAGCCTGCACGAGACTAAATTTTCACTTCCGGTTGCGACATAATCCGTGTTAAAACCATCGTCTCTGGCCGGCCTAATCCGCGCGAAAATGGGTAATTTTCTCTAAACAGCGATATTTTTGTCTCTGCTTCAAAAATAATGAAAAAACTTGTATGAATATTAAGTATATGCTAGAATACTTTAATTACATGTTTTCATGAATGTATAACAGGGTAAAACATACTATTATTAAATATAAGCCACTTAAATAATATTTTATGCTGTAAAAATGTCATTCCCCTGTGAGTCCCTGTCTCCACCTTCACAGAAAAATAGTTCCCAAAACTGACCATCCGAATATATTTGTAATTTTTTTGTTGGTTAAACTATTAAACAATATCATACAATACTAAAATTTGAAAAAATAAAAGCTTTTCATTCTTTGTATTTTTCTAAAAAAATAATAAAAAATGTCCTTTAGTTTTGTTGTCATTCCCCTGTCATAAAATGAAAGTACTGATTCTCATCTGTGGAAACACTTATATTACTCCAGAATTTCATCTGTGAACAGTGACACCATCAGAGTAGATATCTTGAATTGTCATTTTTTGCAACATTAAGTCTGGACAAGTAAATCTTGGTGATTTCCAGTTACATCTGGGTAAGTATTTTTATTGACTGTCATTACCTTGTCTCTCTTATTTACCTCAATTTTGTAATGAAACCTGAATCATCGATTAAACCTTATTTGTAGTAAGTTTCTAAAGTTTTCTTTAAGTGCAATTTAGTTTTGTGTATATAGTTAAGGAAGTATACAAGCTAACCTTAGTTTTTCCTATTTCCCTGTGGTCATTCCCTTGTCATATTTAAGGCAGGGGAATGACCACAGTCTCACAAATTATGAATATTTATTAGAAAATTTCAACTTTTAAATATTTTATTTAATTGTTATACAATATTTGCTGTTTTTAAAATAAAAAATGCGCGTTTTTTAGCTCTATTCATCAAAAGATAAAAATTTGTTTTATAAAAAGTTGGATTTTCTTTATTTTATTTTTTATTCTTTAAGTATATAATTTGAGTAAAAAATAACACTCACTGCTCTAAAAAAGGAAATGAATCGGACAAAGCAGGGATTACATGGTTGTCAAGCATAAACTCAATAAGATGGTTTGTGATTATTATAATTTATCAGTTTTAAAAAGTTATTCGCCGACTTAATTAAAAAAAATTATTTCATGAAAAAATATTTTTTATGGTTTTTATGAGTTTTCTTAATAGAAATTATCTTTTAGATTTATAATGGCCGTTAAAAAAGAACAAATGACCAGAAAAGATTGCATGAGAAAGCAGCTGGAAATATTAAACCAGTATCCAAATTATTACCTAGAGGTCAGAGAATTCAAAGGAAACGTTGGAAGATAAATCAAAGAAATAGTCGTGCAAAAAAGAAAAAAAAGTTACTGAACACCAAGATTCATATGTTACTGAAGATACTGTCTCGGTTGAACATGATGAAATCAAATGGTTATAGCCATTAAAAAGCAAAGAATGCTCTAACCAAATAAGCCAAAAGAACAGTCTTACTACCAGGCAAAACTTGGGAAAAGGTAATAAGGTTATTAAAACTACTTCAGTTGAATCTAAATTATTCCAAGAGACAGAAAAAAAAATGCAAAAGAAAATCAGATGGAAGAAAAAAATTGGCCGTAGGCGAGTAAGAAGGGATCAAGCAAAATTCTCTAAACAAATTGGAAAAGTTGAGAAAGAAATTATTAAAGACTCCCCAAACTTATGAAAAGTACAAGAAAAAGTTTTATAGACTTAGAGACAAATATTACAGTCAAGAATCAATTGGAAAATACATTAAAAATATTTCAAAAAATATTAATGAAACCCCTTAAATAAAAAAAATAAAAATAAATGTTGTTTGGAGAAATATTGACAAAGGAATTGGCAAACGGAAATAGCAATCTTAAACCAGAAAAAGTAAAACAATTTTTAAAGGAATAATGCAAGGACACCTTTTTAAGAAATATAAGGTAGTAAATAAAACAAAGTTCTTACCACCCAAAATACACATAACAGACAAGATAAGAGTTTTATATTTTGGAATATGGGTGAAAACAACGAACTAGATTTGTTGTTACAATTCTAAAGGTCTGTACAGATTCATATAGGTTTGCAGATATAAGATCCAAAATCTCTGAACCCAAATCACATGGATCTCAGACAAATATATTTATTTTACTGACTTTCTCCTTAAAATTTTTTCAAAATAAAATAGCTTTTGAGCTCTTGTTTATAATAATGTTTTCTTATTTACTATAAAATTTTGTGAAAAAAGAGAAATAATTTGTAGTCATATCTGTTTGTCATTTCTTTGTCTAAGTGTCATTCCCCTATGCCTGTTTTTCATTCCCCTGTCTACTTGACATTTAAAATTTTATTTTTGTGTATTTAACATAGTAAAATATTATTGCTGACTCTATTTTATTTCTTAGAAACATTGTCTAAACACAATAGAAACCAATTTTAAAGAGAAAAAAAACATTATTCTTTATAAATGTATGATGTTCGAATTGATCTGTTAAGAGAAAATGAACCAAATACGTAAAATTTGCTCAGCCCCAAAATTTTTACAAAAAGCGCATACACTTTAAAATCGTTATTATTTCATAATAAGGACTTTAAAATTCATTTTTTAAAAGGATAGTAGATTTTAAGGGAAAAAAAGAATATATAGTAAAATCGGTGAAAACGAATCTGACTATGACGCAATCCTGTCTTACACGGAAAAGATCTATGCAAAGTGAATATAATAATACCTGAGAAAAAATTAGATTGCATATTATACCTTCTAAGAAAGGAACTTGTCTACAGAGCATTTTTCATCTTTCAAATGAGATTCCATATTAAACGATTTTGCCGTATAGCAAACAATATTAAAGAAAAAGTGAAACATTTACCGTATTTACTCGTGTATAGGCAGGGTTTGCACAGTTCTACCACTAAATTTAAAGAATATTTTCAAAGTTTTTCACTGCGGAAAAATATCGTAAAATCTGTGAATGAAAGTGGGGATCGCGAATGTTGTGTTTTAAAAACTAAATGTAAATTTTCTAATTTTTAATAGTGGTGTAAGATTCCTTGTAAATTCCAAGGAGTGTGCGAACCTTGTGTATAGGGCGCACGCGTGTATAAGGCGCACCCCTACTTTACAAGTAAAAATGGCGATTTCTTAAAATCTCGTATATAAGGCGCACCATAAATTTGATACTCTAATGAAGAATGACCAAATGAAATTTAGTAAAAAAACAGTCGAAACAAACTTTAATCAGAGCAGAAAACAAGACGAAAATGCATTTTTAGACTTCGGATTGTAAGAGAATAACGGGAAATAGGAATGAGTGACGGTAAAGAGAATTTCTAATTAGCGTTTAGATAATGTCATTAGTTATATTGTATAAAAAAACTGCAAGGAATGAAATAAATATGCAGTAATACTTGAATTAAGTAACATTTTCCAAGTTTTAATATTTTCTTTGAATAATTTCTTGTTCCATATGTATATCGTTCGACTGCATCCAATAGTAAAAAAATATTCCGTGTATAAGACGCACCTAGGAGTTTTGCCCTAATTTTTTTGGAAAAAAAAAGCGTCTTATACACGAGTAAATACGGTATGTATAAATAGAAATGCATTAATAAAACAGATATATCGCAGCTTTTTTGCGCTTCTTTAAAAGTAAAAATAAAAAAAAACACGAAAAAAGAAAAAGCTATAATAAATATTTTTAGTCAGAACTCACCTATGCGAAACAATTTTTATCGATATCGATGAAAAAATCTATGTAGAAATTTAGCGAAGCCGGATCAGGCTACGATTTTAATTTTTTCAGGCTAGGCCGACCTTTTTCCGATGTGTCAATTTGGGATCGGATTTAGATATTTCGACCCGTACAGACTTCTAGAGCACACTGCATGAGTATTTTGAAAGCAGATTTAGCATTAAATCAGTACGCTGATTTTTTATGTCCAAATGAGAGACACTATCTTAAATCGACATTTAAAAACGGGCAATATGTGGATGCCTTTCGTTTATGCCATCGTGCTTTTAAAATGTGCCAAAAACTCTTCGTTTAGATGCATGGTTAAGTGGTGTAAGTCTCGAATTTTGTAAAATTTTGGATTTTAATATTTCTGTGAGATTTATAGATGCGAAGATGAAATTTTTTTTTGTTCTATTCAAGAATGGATAAGGAATAATCTCTTAATGGGGAATTTAGCCGTACGGGGGTAGTATAAAAATTTAATATTAGTATTTTTTCAAACAGAACCCCCTTCCCAATTAAGTCGCAATTTATGTCATCGCATTTTGCACCTTTTTTATGAAACTTTGCAATTGGAAGTATTTTTTTTTCTGTGTGTGTAGGGGCAATATTTAGAATATAGCCTACTGTTTCAATGCTTATGACTCACCCTGTAAATTAGACTTCTTCCAAAAAATGCAATACCCATACCCCAAAAATTGAATATTTTAAATATGAAGATTTCAATCGTATTATTTAGGAAATACTCGATTACAAAGAAAATTTCTGTATTATATCCAGTAAAATATAAATAATTAAAAAAATATAATATAATTTCCTATATTTTGTCTAAATTAACTTTGAAACAAATAGATTTCAATTTGTGAAAACTATTAAATTGATATGAAAACAGAAATGTTTAATAATTTGTAATTGTTTATAACATGTCAATTAAAATAATTAAATATTTGACAAAATTAATACAATTTTACTTGTGAATTTCATTTAGTTAACAAACATGAAATGTAAGATATTAACTTTCAATATGATTTCCAATGCAAAAGAAAACATTTTACAAGAATTCCATGCTGCGATTCAGATTATTTTTAATGATATTAGACAGCAGAAAATTCACATTTCCTTTTCCAAATGCATTATTTAGGAAATATTAGATTACACAGAAAAATTCTTTTCTATAGCTAATAAATGTTAATTGGGATAATAGTTAGATTTTCTATTCTCCGTCAAATTTAATTTTCACATAGGAGATCGTATTAATACTTTTTAAATTGATATTAAGAGGTGAACTAATTTATTATAATGCTGAATAACTTGCAACTTGTATCTTTTAAAACTCGAAATCTCCGTTTAATCTGGCTCGAAACCCCAACCTGATACAATGCGAAAAAATTTAACTTGAATCGAATCCGAAAAGGAAAGCAAAAATTAATTAGATTTTAACACAAATACAAAAATCTTGTCTACAATTGCATCTCTAATGTTATTTTATTTTATATTAAAAAAAAAACATGCATATACTCAAAAACTTTCAAATATAATGCAAAGATTTTTTTTCTTTTTTTTAAATCTGAAAAAAAAAAATATTGGAAACTTTTTTTTACAAAAATCGGGACAGTCCGATTCTGATTTGCGATATTCAAACCGAATCTGGAATCAAATGAAGTCAATTGGATCCGAATCCGATCGGCGTATAGGTCTGCGTATAGGTCAGATTCGGATTAAAGTGGATTACTTTACTCGGTGGAAAACACTAATTCTAACAATTCATAATATTTGTAGCATATAAATAGATGGATAATATATTAAATATATAATACAATACAACCATATAATGCATATATACTAGTTAATACATATAAAATATTTATAACATTTTAATTTTTTAAATGTATGCTACGTAAATATATATTCAAATACAGCAATAATAATATATATAACAATATTTGTAATATATAATTAAATATTGTACTACGTAAACACGATTTACTACAATAATATTTATAGTAAATAAATATTTGCTTATACTGATACAATCATAATGAAAACTTCTTTCCATCACTAACTATAAATTTCAAAATCTCTTATAATAGTATCATTTCATATGTGTAAAACATAATTTTTAAAAATTATTTCCTGGGATTTACATTATTTCTAACTTTAAAATAAAATTTTATCTTCTGTGTGTTTTTCAGCATAAATAAGCAAAGTAACTTTAGGTATCTGTTAAAACAATATGAAATACACATTATAATAAATTAATTAGATTCATAAGTTTCCGTGTTTCGCTGAGAGGATTTTAATCAAATTTAATGAAATGTATATTGATTTAGATAATTCGAATCTGGAAATTGATGCATCCTGAGTACTTTCTGACTTAAATAAATAGAGTCGTATTTGGATTTAATAAAGGATTTGGAAGGGGCATAAAATTAGACTAGGCCAATCAATAATTCAATAAATATTGCTTTTCGAATTATGATATTTGTATTTGTCGCTTTCTTAAATAAATATTTATAAAAGATTTGTCGTGAATACAGAATATCATATATGTATATACTTATTTTTAAAAGAAATCGTCGAAAGTAAAATTTTAATTTTCTAATGCTAATTAAGTATGCTAAAGTAGTAGAAATATCTATTAATCTTTTCATCCAGAACTTTTTAAAAATGAGAATTGTTCAAAAAGTAACGTAACAAGCTGTCTAGGGGGAAACATTATTCACGAAATCAAGGAGACACACAACATAGTGGTTGCATTCATGTGAGAAATATTACACAAAAACTCAACATTTCCATTTGCACAGTATCATGCATGAACAATTGGGCTATATGAATATGAATTCCCACTAGACACCATGATACCTCACACAAATGCCAAAAACTTCGAGAATAGGGCTGCCTTGCCACCATTAATGCGGTTTTAGGTGGAGAGCGTTCAATTACAGCATCATATCGTTTCGATACTTTGTTTCAGCTACTTTCGATAGTTGGTGCATTAATGTAACAAATACCTTTTCAAACACTCTAACTACACTCTTAAAAAATCTGCAATACTGCAAATGTAAAGTTCGAGAAATCTATGAACTTGTTTTGCGGATTTACACCTTTTTCTGTTCAGTGTTCAGATTGATTTTCAGTAAACATATAGATCTCTCTAACTTTACATCCGTAGCATTACAGATTTTTTAAGACTATAGTCAGAGTGTTTGACAAAGTACTTGTTACGTTAGTGCACCAACGAATCCAAAATAACTGAAACAAAGTATCGGAACGATTTGGCACTGTAACTGAACGCTCTCCACCTTAGACCGCATTAATGGAGACGAGACAGCCCTATGCTTGGAGCTTTTTGCATTTGTGTGAGGTATAGTGGTATCTAAAGAGGAATTCATATTACTATAGACCAATTGTTTATGCATGATATTGTGAGAGTGGAAATGTTGAGTATGGCATGTGTAGATAGGTATATATGTCTATCCACATCCAAAAATTACAGTTGAATCGAAAATGCCTTTTAGAATTATATAGAAAAAGTTTTATAGAATCCTGCAGAATCATGGCAAATTTTTCTATAAGGTAGTTACAATTTATAGAAATATCTGCAGAAATTCCATAGGAATTTCTGTAGATTAGAATTTTCTGTTAAACTTCTATTACACACTTTCGCTCTACAGACATTTCTGTAAACTTCTACAGGTCTACAGGTCTTCTACAGGTCTGTAACTTTTAAACTAGATTATTTGAAAACGGGCAGTAATACTTTCAGATTCTATAAAAAAATTTTTTTTATAGAATTCTAAAAGACATTTTCGTAAGGGAAAAGCGACCCTTTTAGTGTACCATTGCAGATAACAGTACATAATTACTACAGACATAAAAAAATTAAAAAACAATTCTTTCTTGTCGGATTTTTTTTTCAGAAAAAAATTCTTTGTTTGTAAACATTTTTGTTTTGATTTTTAACTTCATTTCTATAAAAGTTGCACAATAAAGACCTTTTTTCTTGTTGGCTACAGGCAAAAACTTGCACATGAAATTTGATTCAAATCTATGCATATCTCCATATATTTTTCAATGAGAGAGCATTAAGACAGATATTTTGTGTAAAAAAAATTTTCGTGATATTTTATTCTAACACAATAAAATCCGTAAAAAACCGGAAATAAAAAAAATTCATTTATATTTTTTTTCTCTTTTTATAGAGAAAAAAATAAAAAAGATGAGAAATACAGCAAATGTTAAAAAGTTATGCATGTTCATACTTAGACAAACAATTAAGAAATATAAGCAAATTGCATAACCCCTTTTCTTGGAAGTCTTTAATAACACCCCATGATTCTTTCAATAGTGGCATACTCATATTAAAAATATACTGTCATGAAAACTAAATATTCAATGCTTGTGACATTCTTAAAGCATGTACGCTTCTATACTTCCACAAGTATTCAAGTATCTGATTAATGAACTTAGTATAATAAATTCGCATTCAAGACTTAATTAGCAAAGGCGATGATACGGCTTATAAATCAGAAAATAAACTGTGTCTGTGATCTTACTGTAAGCGACTGTAGATAATTATAGCGAGAGACCCTTTGCCACGACATTGAGTTATTGAAGCGTGGATGATGGCCTTTTCATTAAAGCAGAGGGTAGGGAAGACTTTCCTTCTTTCATTTTATTTTGTGCAACACTGCTTGTGTGCAACAACCCTATTTCTATAAAGGTTTCATAAAAGTAGCTTTTCTCGTAGTACCTCCTTTATGAATGTTAATCTTATGTATGTTATATTATTGTTTGCACTGTATTATTTTATAAGTGCAAAGTCAGTATTGGAGAATAAAAAGTTGTAGTGAGAATGTTTTAAGACAATTACTTTGTGTATAGTATATTTATTCTATCTGTTATTGAATGGAAATATATCTAATCTTAAAAGTAGTTGCATAAATATTAAAAAATAAAATGCATTGCAAGTCATTGCATTTTTTATGTTGGACACAGATAAAAACGCATTGAAAATAAAAGCATAACTTAATATACCTTTCGATGATGCAAAGAAAGCATTCTGACAGATATTTTGTGGAAAGACGTTTTTTGAAATCTCAAACACTAAAACATGTGAATCCGCAGAAAACGAGAAATCAAAATAAATTTCATCTTACAATATTTTCTTCTTTAGAGACATTCTTAAAGTATGTACGCTTCTATACTTCCATAAGTTTTCAAGTCTCTGATTAATGAACTTAGGATCAGGATCAGAATTTCTCATTCAAGACTTAATTAGCAAAGTCGATGATATGGCTTATAAATCAGAAAATAAACTGCGTCTGTGATCTTACTGTAAGCGACTGTAGATAATTACAGCAAGGCCCTTTGCCACGACATTGAGTTATTGAAACGTGGATGATGGCCTTTTTATTAAAGAAGAGGGTAAGGAAGACTTTCCTTCTTTCCTTTTATTTTGTGCAACATTGCTTTAACCTCATTTCTATAAAGGTTTCATAAAAGTAGCTTCTCTCGCAGTACCTCCTTTATGAATATTAATCTTATGTATAAGATATTTTTGTTTACACTGAATAATTTTATTGATGCCAAGTCGGTATTGGAGAATAAAATATTGGAAATATGCCTATGAAAATACTTTTAAGTAATTTATTTTATGTATCGTATATTTATTCTATCTGTTATCTGATGCATAAGTATCTAATCATGGAAGTAGTTCCATATATACTAAATAATAATGAATTTTTCAAGCCATTGAATATTATACTATTATTTCCTAAAATGCGATGCTTATATTTTCCTAAATTCCAAATTTTGAAAGTAATTTTATTGTATTTTTTACATTATTCACAACTATTATATCACTAGTACCATTTTATTTTAAAGGTTTCAAGATTCATAAAATTGAAAAAACATTTTAATCATTTAATATTTGAATATACATTTTGTTTTAGGACACAATTTTTATTGAGATAAAATGTATCTGTACAATCTTTCATTTAATGCATTTAAAAAATTGCAATATGGAAAATTAGCAGTTACAGGATCCTCCGAACTGTGAGTCATTTGACAGGTAGTTAATTAGCATAACAGATTACACGCACGATTACAAAAAGAAAAAGAAAATCTTAAACAGGAAATTTTGTTCAACTGTATGCATAACTCCTTATACTTTTAGATGAAAGAGTCAGGCATTTTGTGTAAACACTTTTTTCGTGATACCTTATTCTAAAATATATAAATCCGTACAAAACTGGAAATTAAAAAGAATTTCAATTATAATATTTCCTTCTTCATAGAGAAGAAAGTAAAATGATGAGTCCATGGTTCTTTCAATAGTGAAATAGTCGCTTTAAAAAAATGATGGTGTCATGAAAACTAACTATTCAATGCTTGTGACATTCTTAAAGAATGTACGCTTCTATACTTCCATAAGTTTTCAAGTCTCTGACTAATGAACTTTGGATGAGAATTTCGCATTCAAGACTTAATTAGTAAAGGCGATGATATGGCTTATAAATCAGAAAATAAAGTGCGTCTGTGATCTTACTGTAAGCGACTGTAGATAATTACGTAGTGGCCCTTTGCCACGACACTGAGTTATTGAAGCGTAGATGATAGCCTTTTCATTAAAGAAGCGGGTAGGGAAGACTTTCCTTCTTTCCTTTTATTTTGTGCAACACTGCTTTAACTTCATTTCTATAAAGGTTTATAAAAGTAGCTTTTCTCGTAGCAGCTCCTTTATGAATGTTAATCTTATGTATGAGATATTTTTGTTTACATTGAATTATTTTATTGATGTCAAGTCAGTATTGGAAAATAAAACGTTGGAAAGATGCCTAGGAAAGTATTTTAAGTAATTTATTTTATGTATCGTATATTTATTCTATTAGTTAACGAATGCAAATATATCTAACCATGGTAGTAGTTCCATATATACTAAATAATAATATATTTTGCAAACCATTGAATGCCATACTGTTATTTCCTAAAATGCAATGCTTATATTTTTCTAAATGACAAATTCTGAAAGTAACTCTATTGTACATTTTTACTCTATCAACAATTTTTATATCAGTAGTACCATTGTATTTAAAGACTCTCAGAATTCTTAAAATTTGAAAAAAATGAAAAAAAAACTTTTAAACATTTAATATCTGAAAATGCATTTGGTTTTAAGATACAATTTTTATTGAGATAAAATATATAAATACGATCTTTTATTTAATGTATTTAAAAAATTGCAATATGAAAGATTAGCATTTACAGGATTCTCCGAACTCTGAGTCATTTGACAGGTATAAAATTAGCACAACAGATTACACGCAAGATTATAAAAAGAAAAAAATGCAATTACAATGAAAATGTTGGTGCCTACTTATACCTAAAATTATAATAATTACTCCCTCCCTAAATAAATTTGTATTTAAAGCATGTTTATACTTGAGTATATGATCACACCTAGTTACCTCCAAATCCGTTCATTAATACGCGTATTATCACGTGACAAAAATCGGATAATTTCAAAATGTCAGCCACACTAGAAACTCAAAATGCTATAACTCAGTCATATTTTAAGATTTAGATGAAACAAAAATGCTCTGGAATCTTTGTTTTACTGTCATACGCATAAAACAGAAATAGTTTTCAATTTCTTACTTTTAAAAATCTAATTTTTATTTTAAATTAAAAAAAATTAATTGACTGCCATTTTGAAACAATATGGCGGAGGAAACTGGCCATGAAACACTAACATTCATTGATGTGTACTATGTACACACTAAGTTGCATCCAAATCGGTTCATGAATACACTTTTATCACATAACAAAAATCTTCTTTTGTTATGAGATTTAGTGCCTAAAATTCTTATTTGATTGAAAACAAGATGATTGCACAATCATATTAAATTGATGATAATTTACGGACGGATTTTTACGGACAGTCTTATTTCTTTATCATTTTATTTACCTTATATCTTTTTATTTGATATATTTTCATACTTTATTCACTGCTGATATGGCTGTAATATTAATCATTAAGGACATTTGAATATTACTAATATTGTTGAAGTTATTGATAAATAAGATTAATTAAATACTTTAGATTAAATACTTTTGAGATTAAATAATTTTTGACATTTAATATGCTGCCAAATAAAATATATCAATAAAATATATAGCTATAAGTGGAAATATTTTTTTATTATAGGTATAGTGTGCAAAATTTCCCAAAATAAATACATTTTTATTTAAAAAAAAAATACAAATAAGAATAAGAATAAGAATAAGAATAAGAATAATAACGAATATTATATTGCAACACGTAAATCTTAAAACATCATGTTAGTGGAGGAAATTTTGTTTTAACAGATATAATGGCGAGCTATCATCGGTAAAATAGCTCAGTGTAAGCACAAATATCTAATTTGTAAGATTACCATTCATAAGGGATACCCCTGCGAGAAAAGCTTCTTTGTGCAACCTTTATAGAAATGAGGTTAAGGCAGTGCTGCACCAAAATAAAAGAAAAGTCTGGAAAGTCTTTTCCTACCTTTTAATGAAAAGAAAATCATTCACGCTTCAAATAATTCAACGTAGTCCTGGCAAAGGGTCTCTTGTAATTACCTACAGTCGCTTACTGTAAGATCGCATATACAGTTTATTTTCTAATTTATAAGCTGTATCAACGCCTTTACTAATCAAGTCTTGGATACGAATTTCTGGTACTGAGTTAATTCATCAAATACATGAAATTTTTTTAAAGTAAAGATGCATACATTCTTCAAGAATGTCTAAAGCATCCAATATTAGATTTTCTTGACAGGGTCAGTTTCTTTGTGATAAGCATCATTATTTAAAGTATTACGGGGTATTTTTAGAGTATCTAAAATTAGTTTGCATAAACATGGCTTAATTTTCTTTAATACAGAATGTAATATTTGAAAATTTGGTTTTTAAGGTTGTGAAATTTTTTTAAGAAATCGTATGGCGGAAAATATGTTTTAATATGCAATATTTTTCTTTTAATATTATGAGGGAGTGACCTTTGTAATAAAAGGCACTCTAGCATTTTTGAGATCGTGACGTCAATGATTTAACATGTGTAAGCATGAATGCGACATCTATCCTCTCTTTAACTTTCTAGAGCGTGTGTATCTTTCTCGGAGTCTACAGTTATGTCGCGGTTAGAAGTAATAGGTAAATTTGTAGTATCTGAGTTTGCAGTATATAAAAGCTTGGAGTTTGAGTGTGTCTAGCGGCGTTAGCCAGCTAAGTGTGTCTAGCGGCGTTAGCCAGCTAAGTGTGTCTAGCGGCGTTAGCCAGCTAGTAGTGACTAGGAGCTAGCTAGGTGGTGACGACAAGCAGTGGGATTGATCTAGAGCGAGTGATATCAAGTATTATCGAGCCTTCAGTGAGTGACAAGGAGTTTTGGAAGGCGATTCGAGAAGTTGGACGGTGGTAAGAGTTAATATTAATTGCGTTGAATATTTCAAAGTTAATAAAGAGTATATATACAGCCACGGGTTGTCTAATAAAGTTTTATCTAGCAGCCTAGATGAAATTTAAGGGAGAAGTAATCTGAAGTGCCCCGATTGAGTTAGTGCCGGAGCTGTGAGTATGAGTTTAATCTTTTAGTAAAGTTATCAGTTATTAAAATTACAGAACTGCTCCACTGCCCTTGAGCCCTAACCGTTTTAAATAAACTGTTTTTATTTTATGTTCTGAGTTATGTCTCCATTCCACCCCAAAGCTGAGTGTCCATCCGTTACAATATTAAATTACTTATAATTTTGACTTTGAATTTTAGCAATATATGCACTTCATTTGCAAATCAACTACACTGCTCAAAACAATTAAAGGATATTGCAGTTTTAGGTGGATTTTGTATCTGGGAAACTTTTTAGCTGATTGATACATGGTCGACAGACATAGTAGGTTATATGAGAATAAATTACACATGTTTGGCAGAAAAAAATGCATTTTATTGCGCATTTGTGTACAAAAGGAAAAAAACACAATTTGTGCATATGAGAAAAAAGAATAAGAAAAGGTGTTTTCTTCAAAGAAAATCATTTTCAGTAGGGGGTATGGTTTCCACGGGCAGCCAGCAACGTTGAACACCTTTGAGGCATGGACTCAATGAGGCTATTAATGACGAGTTGGGGTATTCTGCCCCACTCTTCCAGAAGAGTTCTTTCCCGTTCTTGGAGAGTTTGTGGGGGTTGTTGGCGGCCAGAAACTCGTCTTCCTAGAGCGTCCCAAACGTGCTTGATTGGATTCATGTCTGGAGAACACGCTGGTCATTCCATTCGAACGATTCCTTCCTCGAAAAGGAAATTCTACACCAGGTTTGCACGATGTGGCCTGCAGTTATCGTCCATTAAAATGAAGTTATCTTCGATTGCTGCAGCGTAAGGGACTACAATAGGTCTGAGGATCTCATCCCTATATCGGCGACAGTCAGAGCTCCATCTCGAATGATGTAGAGGTCAGTGCGCCCGTCAATGGAGATGCTACCATACACCAACACTTCTCCACCGCCAAATCTGACACTTTCGTGCACGAACGCAGGATTATTCCTACTGCCACGGTCCCTCCAGATGAAAATACGCCTATTATCCGGATGCACAGAAAAACGGGACTCGTCAGAAAACAGAATATTGCTCCATTCATTTCTCCTCCAGTTGATATGCTCGGTTGCCATCTCCCTGCGGTCGCGACGATGCCTTGATATTAATCTAACACATACCATCGGTCGGCGAGCATACAGACCTACAGCATGTAGCCGGTTTCGGAC
This sequence comes from Maratus speculifer, assembly GCA_964019185.1. Taxonomy (NCBI): domain Eukaryota; kingdom Metazoa; phylum Arthropoda; class Arachnida; order Araneae; family Salticidae; genus Maratus; species Maratus speculifer. The sequence goes on along the minus strand of OZ025289.1, from coordinate 100,441,168 downwards.
AGTCTGAGTTGAAATCGTGGTGCCTGTAGCCGAGCGAAGGTGTTGTTGGAGAAGAGTAGCGTTTATGTTTCGGCGTCTCCGAACTGTTAACGCTAAATACCGATCTTCATTGGGCGTTGTTGCCCGTCTACGACCTTATCCTGGTCTTCGGCCTGCACATCCACTCTCCAAAAAACGGTTCCAGATCCTGGAAATGACACTTTGTGACACTCCAATGGCTTGCGCTACTTCGGCTTGAGTTTGGCCCCCTTCTAACCTACCAACAATTCTCCAAGCTTCTGAATCTGTCAAATGACTTCGCTGAGACATCGTACTCATCGAAACAAAGCAATCACTGAATGCCGATCATCCTTGTCTTCATTCTCTTTTATCAAGTTGAAAGTCAAATTTTATTCGCTGCCGCTGAAGCGACGTTTTTGACGTCGAACTCAAAATTTGCATACTCCACAGTTTGAAAACCAGAAAAATTTGCATTTGTCATTCTCTTCTTCTATTTTCGGCAAAAAAAATTTTGTTTATATCTTTATTTTATATAAAACTTCAAATATATCCTTTAATTGTTTTGAGCAGTGTAATATAAATATTAAAAAATTACAAATACTTAATTCTAACGTCTAAAATATCAAAATGAAAGTTTTGAAGAAAAAAATCTGTAATTTGTATACAAATAGCTATGACAAACAAAAAAAATTAGTATAATCAAAGCGAATTTTTATAAAATAAACAAATTTTTAATCTTGAATAAAATCCAAATAATAGTAAAAACAAGTTTAATAACGAATGTTATGTTGAAACCCATAAAATATAAAATATGCATTTTTGTAGGGGAATTTTTGTTTAAATAGATATAATTATTACCAATCATCTGTAAAATAACACAGTGTAAACACAAGCATCTCATTTATAAGATTAACATTCACAAGGGATACCGATGTGGAAAAAGGCTTTTTTTGTGCGACCTTTATTGAAATGAGGTTAAAGCAGTACTACATAAAATAAAAGGGAACACCGGAGAGTCTTTTCCTACCATTTAATGAAAACACCATCATCCGCGCTCCAGATAAATTCGACGTCGTCGTGGCAAAGGGTCCCTCTGTAATTACTTACAGTCGCTTACAGTAAGATCACAGACGCAGTTAATTTTGTGATTTATAAGCTGTATCATCGACTTTACTAATTTAGTCTTGAATGTGAAGTTCTGGTACTAAGTTCATTAATAAGATATTTGAAGCTTTGTGAAAATATAGATGCATTCATTCTTGAATAATGTTAAAAGCATTCAATATTGGATTTTCTTGACATGGTCAGTTTCTTTATACAGGGCATCGTTATAGACAGTATTATTACGCATGTTTTGAGTATCTGAAATTAGTTTGCATAAACATGTCTTAATTTGCTTTAATACAGAGCGTAATATTAGGGAATTTAGTTTCTAATGTTAAGTAAAACTTTAGTAAATCATATGGTGCAAAAATTTGTTTAAATATTTAAGTAATATTATTTTATTGAATATTGTTATAATAAGCAAAATTTTTCTCTTAATTTTAATTACTTGTAGATTTGAATGTGAATTTAGCAATAAATGGATTTCGCTCGCACATCAAATAATAATAAAGAAATTAACGTTAAAAGAAATAATGAATATTTAATTTTAACATAAGGTACCCTGGGGTAATAACGCCACGTTAAAGTTCTAGCAATTTTCACGGCTCAGTTTTAGTTTGTATTTTTCAAACAAATATATGATTTGATACAGCAACTCATTGACTATCTATATAAAAAAAATAATTTAACAGATATGAATACATAAAATGTAATGGCGTGATTTCTTGACCAATGCTATTTGGCGTTATTACCCACCTATATGGGTAATAACGCCGTGCAAACAAAACTATGAAATAAGTTGGAATAATTGCATGTAGATTGCTCAATTCTAAAAATACAAACTCTCAGCTCTAGGAATTGACAAATTGCATCCTAAGCTATTCAAAATGTTCATTTTTTTGTGAAAGTGTAAGAAAAATAAAGGCGTGATGTGGGGAGGGGGGATGAGGCAAAAGAATATCAGACCGTGAGCTTCTTTTTGCTTAAAAAACCGCTTAAATAGAATTATTAGAAACATTGCACAGTTTTAACTGTGTTTATTTGAATCAGTATTTAGGATGTAGCTCGGCCACTGTAGGGAATCAATCGGGGTAAAAATTGCAAGGATTGGCGTTATTACCCCGTTATAGTTATTGTGCTGTATATTTTAAATTACAAATTATCTCGAGAAGATATCCAAAATCTTCAACAACATTTTGAAAGGCCATGACATGTATTACAAATTTATGCAATTAACAAAGTATTTCCGGATTAAAAAAAATAGTCTTCACATCACAAAACGTATCTCGCAAATTTTAGATCAAGCGTTAATTTTAGCTGCTTGTTAAAACAATAAGACCTAAAAATGAAACAAATTAACTTGAAGCTATTTTTTGCGATTTATATGACTCAAAACCCTTCTGCGCAGAACACATGGGTGTCATTTACCAAATTATTTCATAATTATGCGAAATATTAGCACTTGGCGTTATTACCCCGTCTGGCGTTATTACCCCAGGGTACCTTATAAAATATTAGAAGTTTTTTGAGCTGTGTTGTTTTCAAATTCTTTTAATAGTCTTGATCTTAATTCAGTGGATATTGTCCATTTTTACGGATATATATGGTCCTATTTTGAAGAAAAAAAATTATTATCACCTTATTTTAGGTTGCGAAGGATTTTTAATGCAGGTTGAAATAGTATTTGATTATATAGTGTGCGATACTTTGTAATATAAGTAAATTTTAATTTTAAATAAAATACAAGTAACAATAAGAATAATAGCGAATATTATATCGTAAAACGTAAAATATAAAGTTGCATTTTTTGTGGAGGAATTTTGTTTTAATAGATATATTTGTAAGCTATCATCGGTAAAATAACTCAGTGTAAGCACAAATATCTCACTTATAAGATTAATCTTCATAAGAGATACCGCTGCGAGAAAATTTTCCTTTGTGCAACCTTTATGGAAGTGAGGTTAAAGCAATGCTGCACAAAATAAGAGGGAAACACTGGAATGTCTTTTCCTACCTTTTAATGAAAAGACCATCATTCACGCTTCAAATAACTCAACGTCGTCGTGGCAAAAGGCCTCTCTGTAATTACCTATAGTCGCTTACTATAAGATAACAGACACACTCTATTTTCTGATTTATAAGCCGTATCATTGGTTTTGCTAATCTAGTTTTGGATGCGAATTTCTGATGCTAAGTTCATTAATCATATACTTGAAATCTTATGAAAGTATGGATGCGTACATTCTTGAAGAATGTTAAAAGCATCCAATATTGGATTTTCATGATAGGTTCAGTTTCTTTGTGGCAGAGTATCATTTAAGAAAGTCTGATGGTGCATTTTTGAGTGTCTGAGATTGCATAAACATGTTTTAATGTACGTTAATACATAGCATAATATTAAGAAATTTAATTTTTAAGGCTATGAAAAAGAATTTAAAAAATTATGTGACGGAAAAGTATGTTTGAATAAGCCATATTGTCCTTTTAATTTTAATTACTTAAAATTTAATTTTAAATGAGAGTTTCAGCAATAAATGCACTTCATTCAAATTAAATAATAAAAAAAATTAACGAATATTTAAATGTAATGTCTAAAATATTAAAATACAAGTTTTTGTGAGAAAAAAAACATTTCTAACATGTACACAAATATCTGTCATGAATAAAATAACTGGTATAAGTAAAAATGTATTATACATAACATTAACATTGATAATAGAAACCACCGTAAAACAGTTATTTTTGTGTAATGTTGATAAAAAGGAGATTAGATCATCTCACTACAAAATGAAAAGCGACAAGGAAAGTCTCCACCAGTGCTGCATGAAGTTCTCAGAATTACTGTTTATCCCTACCTGTAAAACTTTGTAGCAAAATTTGCCTTATTTATTTAGACTATTCTCTCGATTCAGGAAGAAACTAATTTTTATTTTAAAAATCGGTGTCAACATATTAAAAATGTCATGAAATGCTCCCGTATCGAAGGGATTAATAGCCTTGGGCTCAATTCAGAGGATGTTATAACTTAGTTTAAAGAAATATATGGTTCTATTTTAAGGAATAGAATTTATTAACAACATTATTAGAAATTTTCAGTTTTTAAAGATGTGTAGAATTTTTAATACAGGTGGAAATAATATTTGATTATGTAGGTGAGAATTTTCTCAAAATAAATAAATTTTTATTTTTTAATAAAAAAAACACATAGTAAAAAATAAGAATAATAATGAATACTATATCGTAACTCGTAAAATAAATAATATGCATTTCTTGTGAGGAAAAATTGATTTTAACAAATATAATTGTAAGCTATCATCGGTAAAATAACTCGGTGTAAACACAAATATCTCATTTTTAAGATTACTATTTATAAGGGATACCGCTGGGAGAAAATCTTCTTTTCTGCAACCTTTATAAAAGTCAGGTTAGAGCAGCTCTGCACAAAATAAAGGGAACATTGAATGTCCTTTCTTATCTTTTAATGAAAATATCATCATTCACGCTTTAAATACTTCAACTTCGTCGTCACAAAGGATCTCTATGTAATTACTAAAAATCGCTTAATATAAGATCCAGACGCAGTTTATTTTCTCAGTTATAAGCTGTATTATCGCCTTTGCTAATTAAGTCTTGAATGCGAAATTCTGGTAGTAAGTTCATTAATGAAATACTTGAAAACTTATGAAAGGATAGATGCGTACATTCTTGAAGAATGTTAAAAGCATCCAATACTGGATTTTCATGACATGGTCACTTTCTTTGTGCAGAGTTTCATTATCGAAAGTATTATGGTGTATTTTTTGAGCATCTGAAATTAGTTTGAATAAACATGGCTTAATGTGTTTTAATACAAAGCATAATATTAGGAAGTTTAGTTTTTAAAGTTATGAAAAAATTAATAAATCTTATGATGGAAAAATATATTTGAACGAGCAATATTTTCCTATTGATTTAAATTATTTATAATTTTGATTGTGAATTTTAGCAATAAATTCACTTTATTTGCAAATCAAATAATGTATAAAAATTAGCGAATATTTAATTTTAACGTCTAAAATATTGAAATATAAACTTTTGTGAGGAAAACATATTTGTAACATGTTTGAAAATATATATCATCAATAAAATAACTAAGTATAAATAAAAATGCAAAATACATAACGTTAACATTCTTAAGGGAATCCACATCGATAAAAGCTTTTTACGTGCAAAGTTAATAAAAATGAGGTTACAGCATCATGGCACAAAATAAAAGGCAATAAAGAACGTCTACTCCCCCCCCCCTTCTGCCAAATATTGAAAAGCCTAATTCTACAATAATTCAACGTTTTCATAAAAGGTAATTCTCTACTGCATCGCTTTTAAAATAAAAAGATTTGATTAAAGCAACATTAATTTACTTAAGCTATACGGTAGCACGGCGCAAAATTTTACAATAAGCAATAGTAAGAAGCTATTTGGAGTTTTATACTGTCTATGTCAAAATGTCCAGAGTTTGTTCCTGATAAAACAGTTTCACGAAAAATTTTTGCCGTTAAAAGACAAAAATTTTTGCGTCGATCAACGCAAAATCATCATCATCTTTAAATCCTTCGGAGCTTCTGTGCATGCACTTCTAGATTTAAGTCGCGATGTTGTGGTCTAGGAATATATTTTAAGAGACTGAATATTACACCACATTACAATCAATATACCGTCAGAACTGGAAATTCCTCTTTGAAAAATGGTTCATGTAATGTCGGAGAAGATTATTAACTGAAAAAAAATAATCTAAAGAAAAATGTATTATGTATGGAAATTTCACCAATTTTTTTTTTCTAAATGATGAGTGTTATTAATATGTATTTCTTTAAAATGTTCTTTTGAATGCAGGTTTATATATTCTGGGACAAATGTTGTGATGGAATGCTACTTACAATTCCTTGTGATACAAATAAACTTGTTTTGCAAAAAAAATGGGAAAATATGGATGTCAAATGGTACCACAGACATAAAAGTTCGTCAGCTAGAGATGAATATGGTTAAAATGATACATCAGTTGTATATTAAAGGAATTCAGTATGTGGAAGTTCAAAAGCATAATAAGAAAAACACATAAGAATTTTGTAGATTGGCTTTGGAATGTCATTTTCCATAGAATATCAGAATAAAGCATAATGCGCTTTATAGTCGAGGAGGATATATATTGTACTCTTCCAAGAAGCGTACAAAGACTTTCACCTTAAGCGAATATACATCAATGAAACAAAGAGATATTGCCAAAAATCTGGTTTGTGAAGAGCTGTAAACAAGACTTTAAAACAAAAGAAGGATACTGGGACGATTAAGGCGAATAGTAAAGAGAAATGCAGAAAGGAAGAAGACATAAAAAAAGAGAGGAAGCCTTTTTTTAAAAAGGAAAATAAATTAAATCCCAGAAAAATAAGCTAAGGAATGCAGCATGATTTATCACAAATCGTATCCCTGGCATCACCAATTGAAAAATACTTACCATATGTGGAATTATATCTCGGAAGAAACAAATATTCACCGCTACCATAAAAAAGAGTTATATTTGGGCAAACAAATATGTGAGATGAAATAGCTGAAGCCATTGGTGAAACGTGTTGTTCTTTGATGATAGCCGCATTTTAGTACAAGGACCGAGATCTCATCTTGTAAAATAAAATAACAACGAAAAACTTAAGGCAGCTCATATTGATCAAACAATTAAATATCTGAGCAGATGTTTTGCAGCCGGATCTTTAATGCCGGTAGAGCGTACGATGGACTTCAAAATATACAGAGATTTACTGGAACAAAAGCTGGTAGCTTAACCAAGAAAAGTTTACGTCAATGGTTCCAAAAAGTTTTGGCTCCTTCTGTAGCAAAAGTCACGAAGAATATTTCATCTGTAAAACGATTTCATACCTTCAGTGGCCAGGCAACTTACAGGATCCAAATCTTATAGCGAATTTGTGGATTACTGTAAAAGTTTCATTTCGTATAAGTGGATTGCACAACAAATCAAAACTAATTGAATTTGTGATCCAAATATGATTTCGTCACCAACATATATCAGAAAATTGTAAAAAAATTGTTAACCTAATTCCCAAATGTGCTGAAAACAAATTAAAAATAAGGAAACACGTATTTTGTTTAAACTGAAATGTAAATGTAATTATTTTCTCCATTTTTTAAACCAATAAATAATTTCTTTGAATTATTACATTAATTAGCACAATTTAAAATGAATAGTATCTATTAATATTTTGTTTATTTTTTTTTGTTGGAAATGCAGTCAACATTAAAACATTTAAAAATTAATTTATTTTATATTTAATTATATAATCCAAGAAATGTATTACCCACACATAAAATATAATCCCACATATAATGTTTATGCAAAAACAAAAAATAGAAAAATAAACTCTAAAATATATAAATTCAGTTTTGTTAAAATTTTCAGCTCTATCGATTATCTTAAGCTACACTTAGTATTGATTGAAAGAGCACAGGAATTTATCAGCGGCAGACAATAATAAATTCTAAGTGACATTTCGGGAACATTTATTTTTGTTACGTATAAACATATTCATATATGGTAGTTTTAAAAAGCATTGGCAAAAACATACTTTTATAAAACTGATAAAGTTATTGAAACTAATAATGAAAAAGCAATTAATTTGTCTATTACTCATTCCTGTATACTTTAGTTTGAAATACAGGGTGTTTCAAAAACGCGTATACACAGTTACACTCTTCTGTTTGGGCCATTTTTTTCAGAGCGTGTCCTAATCTTGAAATGTACTTTTTCTAATTTAAGTGCATTAAAATGTCACAGACGCTTTATTTTTAAAACTTTATTTCACTTGTATCTTTTTTAATAAGTTTTTGTCACATATTCGTATTACTGTTTCTGCTAGATTCGTACATGACTGTAGATAGCTTCAATATTACCTGAGAAGTAAAACTCCTATTCATCTACTATTAGAACTAATGAAATCATGATAATTTTAATTTTATTAAATTTTAGAACTATTCAAAACTAGAAAAAAAAATTTCAGTGAAATTTAATAACCAAGAAAAGTTTTTCAAGATGCAGAGCTCGAAGAATTTATTTTTCTTATGTGTAAACTTATTCATACACTGTTAAAAATCTTGTCCTAGTTTGAACTAAATTTTGGTGCTCAATAGCTGCCACTGTAAGATGGGGAAATCTTAAACAATGTTTAGAGCTCCTGTTGAACCGTAGTTCCAATAGTTGGAACTAGGTTGAAATAGGAAGCTCCAAATATTGGTACGAGATTTTACCATATTTTGATGACAGCTACTGAACACCAAAATTTGGTTGAAACTAGAACAAAATTTTTAACAGTGTATATGGCAGTTTTAAAAAGCATTTCTATAAAACTCATTTACTTATTTGAACTCATAATGAAAAAACAATCTGTTTATTACGCATTTCTGTTTAGTTTAGTTTTAAATACAGGGGTTTTTCATAAAAACGTATACACAGTTTCACTCTTCTGTTTTAGTCATCTTCTTTCAGAGTGTGGCATAACCTCGGAGAATAATTTTTTCAATTTATATACTTTAAAATACTATGGACGCTTAATATTTGAAATTCTATTTCACTTTTCCACAAAATTCAAACTTTAATAAATTGGTAAATTTTGGTTGCTAAAAAATAACATTTTTACCGTTTTACTTGCCGAGTATAGAATCATTTTCCTAAACATACAGGAAGACAGTATACATTTTTTAAGTCTCGTATTTTAATATGTATTTAACTTCTTAAAACAAATGTCATATCAGAAAATGTAATTCATTTGTATACTTTAATAAACGGAATAATGTTTCACCAGTTTTAGAACTAATCCTGATAACATGTTATTTAAAATGCCCAAGTATTTCGAAAATTAAGTCTTTAATAAAACAATGCATTTAATCTTCCTTTATCATATCTTACAGTTATTTTATTACCAATGTGATGGATGTGAAACCCTTTTTTTAAAAAAAAATAATTGATTACACAATTCAAAATCTCCCTCGTACTCTTTTGGTATTTTTTGGCATAAATTGCTAATTTTTTACAAGAATCTTTTATACTGAAATATTAAGTACTGCTTTCTTAATTTTCTTTGCAGTTATTCAAATGCATTTTCTAAAGTAAAACGGGAGAAAAAACACCCTTACAGTAATGCGTGCTAGAAAGAAAAAATAATACCTGAAAGCATCTTCTTAAGCTAAACACATTAAAAAAGTGTAGTATGGATGCTATTTCTAAGACTTGATTTATCGTCCTTTTATCGCAATCGTTTCTCCAGAAACAATTGTTCTTTTTTCAACTCCCTACTCATTAAAATTCCAACACGCAACATCGCCCAAGTTTAATAGTTTTTTTTTTTACCCTCTTTCAGAGCAAAATATGTTCTTTGAAAGTTTAATAAAGCTTCAACTTCAAATATTTAGATAGTGAGAACAAAAATAGATTAATGTAAGCGTGTGAAAATTACTATGCATAAGAAATTAATCTCTGTAAAACAATATAAAGTTCAAAATTGTAAAATAATAATAACAAGGTAACATTTTAGTTATTAATTCTTACGCATATTAGAGTTTTCACATATTTAGTTTAAATGAGAATTTAAAAGAAATTAAATTGCAAGTAAAGTTTTATGCAATTTTAATAATTATTTGAATTATTTTAAATTAAGTCAAAAAATATGCAACGGACATAAATCTGAAGGTGAGAAATTTGACTTTTTAGTCTATTACACTTGAAGCTGCTTGCGCTAGTCTCTTAGATTCAGGGTCGCGAAGTGAACCCCCATCTTTTTTAATTAATGATGCATTTTAATTAATGATCTTCCTATTTAACTTTATCCAGTTTTAACTTTCATTTATTTTTTTTCTTCCTGACTTCCTCAAATGTCTCGGCATAAGACACTTAGTACGTTTAAGGAACGTTCTCTCAGCAAACATATAATCGGCAATTTTATACTGACCCACATTTTTAAACCGCCGTGGAATTCGAAATGAGTGGCAATTCCAAGGATCCATTCCACGTCTTTGAGTCCCAGACATTTAAATGTTAAAATCATTAAGTTATATATATAGAAAAATGGGGGGGGGTTGGCTGAGGGCGCCCGCCGTGATCGGACGACCTTACTGTTTCTATCTTAGTGTTCGTAATGTCGCACATTGTTATAAAAAACCTTTTTTCATTAATGCATGATCCAAAGAAAAAAAATCCCCGAAAGCATCTTCTTAAGATAAACAAATTAAAAAAGGGTAGTATGTAGTATGGTTGTATATCTAAGACTTGATTTAATAATTTGAAATATTTTGGTGGTTTGAACAAAAACAGATTAATGTAAGTGCGCAAAAATTACTATGCATGAGAAGTTAATTATTGTAAAACAATATAAAGTTCAAAATGATAAAATAACAGTAATAAGGAAATATTTAGTTATTATTTCCGTAATATAACAGGATTTTCATAAATTTAGTTCAAATAAAATTTAAAAAAATTAAATTCGAAGTAAAGTTTTATGCAATTTTAATAATAATTTGAAAAATGAAATAAAGTCAAAATAATTGGAACATAAATTTCAAGATGAGAAATTTGTTTTTTTAAGACGTTATACTCGAAGCCGCTTGTACTGGTTGCACAGATTTAGGGTCTGATGTTGAGGCTCTCTCCTTTTTCGGTGCTTTTTATTTAACGATTTACTTATATAAATTTGTCCGGTTTTAATTATTTTTTCATCCTTTCTGGCTTCGCACATGTCTCGGCATAAAAGACTTAGTCTGGTCTCGCTCAACGTTGCTTTTAGACAATTCACAATCGATCTATTTATACCGACCGACATTTTTAAACCGCCGCGGAATTCGGGCGATCGGTAATTTCAAGGATCCGTCCCGCGCCCCTTAGGCCGAAACACTAGCAGAATCCAGGAACAAAAAGAAATCAAATAAAAAATTTGAAATTAAATGATGAAATTATGTAGAAATGCACTGTGGGTTGGGCCCGTAGCGCCCGAAGTGATCGGACAATTTCAGTGGCTTCGAGCTTAGTGTACGTAAAGTATACATTTTTTTTAAACGCAAAAAACAACCACCTTTACATTAATACGTGCAGGAAAGAAAATCTTTGAAAGCATCTTCTTAAGTTAAATACATTTAAAAAGTGTAATATGGGTGCTCTTCTAAGACTGGATTTATCGTTCTTTTATCGCAATCGTTTCTCCAGAAAAAAATTGTTCTTTTTTCAACTCCCTAGTCATTAAAATTCCAACACGCAATATTGCCGAAGTTTAATAGTTTTTTTCCTCTCTTTCCGAGCAAAATATGTTTGAAAGTTTAATAAAGCTTCTGCTTCAAATATTTAGGAAGTGAAAACAAAAATACATTAATCAAAGCATGTGAAAATTACTATGCATAGGAAATTAATTTCTGTAAAACAATATAAATTTCAAAATCGTAAAATAACAATAATAGGGAACACTTTAAAAAATTTCAAAAACGTTTCTGAATATATGAAGCTACGGGAAGCTACGGTGCATGTAATTTTCGAAAACGTTCCTGAGTATTTCAAAAATTTCTTTCTGCAATATTCAGAAACGTTATGGCCTATTTAGAAACTTTAGACAAACATTAAAATTTCTAAAATAGTCAACAATGTTTCTGAATATTGCAGAAAGAGTTTTCCTAAATACTCAAAAACATTTTTGAAAATTACATGCACCATAACTGACCCATATATTCAGAAACGTTTCTATTTTTTTTTTTTTTTTCACAGTGAAAACTTTTAGTTACTGTTTACGACGCATATCAGAATTTTTATATGTTGAGTTTAAATGAGAATTAAAAAAAATAAAATTGCAAGTGAAGTTTTATGCAATTTTAATAATAGTTTGAAAAATGAGATTAAGTCAAAAAATATGCAACGGACATAAATCTGAAAAGAGCAATTTGAAGAACATTGTGCTCAAAGCTACTTCGCTAGTTCCACACACTTAGGATCCCGAGCCGAAACCCTCTTTCTTTTTTATGCTTATTATTTAACTATTTTCCAATTTAAATTTGTTCGGTTTAACTTTCATTTATTTATCTTTTTCTACTTCCTTCCACGAATGTCTCGGCATGAGAGATTTAATACTGTCCAGAGGAATTCGCGATAAGCGACAATTTCTGAGGATTCGTCCCTCGTTCCTGAGGCCTAAACATTATTAGAAGCCATGAATAATAATAAAAAAAAAGAAAAAAAAAAAGAAAAAAAGGAAAAGAAAAAAGAAAAATTTGAAACCGCACACATTTAAATTTTAAAATCATTAAATTATAGACATAGAAAAGCTGAATGGAGTGGGCTTGAGGCGCCTAAAGTTACTGGACGACATTAGCAGCTTCGAGTTTAATGCTCGTAATGTCTCATATTGTTCTAAAACGAAAAAAACACCTTTACATTAATGCTTAAAGGAAAAATATTTAAAAGCATCTTCTTAGGCTTAATATATTGAAAAAATATTGTATGGGCGCTATTTATAAAGCTTGATTTATCGTCCTTTTTTTTGGCAATGTTTTCTCCTGAAACAATTGTCCTTTTTCCAACTCCTTACTCATTAAAACTCCAACATGTGACATTGCCCAAGTTCAATAGTTTTTTTTTTTATTTTTCAGAGCAAAATATGTTCTTTGAAAATTTAATAAAGCTTCGGTTTCATATATTTAGGTAGTGAGGACAAAAATAGATAAATGTAAGCGTATAAAAATTACTATGCATGAGAAATTGAATGCTGTAAAGCAATATAAAATTCTAACTGTAAAATAACAGTGATTAGAAAAATCTGTTTTTTTAGAATGATATCAAAATTTTCATCATACATTTAGTTTAAATGAAAAATACAAAAGAGTAAAGTTTAAAAAAAAGTTTTATGCAACTTTGACAATAATTTGATTAATAAAACGAAGTAAAACAAAATGTTCATGGCACATAAATTTCAAGTTGAAAAATTAGATTTTTAGGTTGTAAAAACAAAAATAGATTAATGTAAGCATCAGAAAATTACTTCGCATAAGAAATTAATTGCCGTAAAACAATATAAATTTCAAAATGTAAAATAACAATAACAGGCAAACATTTTAGTTATCATTTCAGGCACACACATATATATGTATATATTAGCGTATTTAGATTAAATGAGAATCAGAAAAATAATATTGCGAGAAAAGTTTTATTAAATTTTAATAATAATTTGAAAAATAAATTTATGTTAAAATATTACGCATGGTACATAAGTTTGAAGATGAAAAATCTGATTTTTAGGTATGGCAACAAAAATACATTAATCAACCAGCGACCATTGCGGAAAAAAATAATTTAAGAAAAACAATGTAAAATTGAAAAGGTAAAATAATAACAATAACAAGAAAACTTTTTAATTTTTTACATTAAAATCATTTTAGCATTTCGGATTTTTTATATATTTTGGTTAAATAAAAATGTAAAATGTTAGGGAATTTTAATAAAAATTTGGAGTATAAAAACTACGTCAAAAATTACACATCTTATACAAATTTTAAGATTAGGAATATTTCGCACAAGTTTGTTTTTAATTCCGTTTACAATGTTTAATTATCCTTATTTTGTACAAAAACTTATATTATTAAAGAGTAACAAGTTACCAATCTAAAAAGTAATGACGTTACTATAATTAGTACTGATTTTATGATATAATATGTTAAGCGATATGTATCCAAATAAGGTTAAATTTTTATTTTGAAGTTATTTTTCTGAAAACAGATATTTTTCCCAATGTGCTCACCATATTTTGAAAGCTAAGTAAAATATAACTATTGATATTTTGTATTATATTATATTGTATGTCTTTTTTTTTAACCTTTCTCCATTTTAAGTAAATATCTGTAATATATATACATATATGTTAAATTTTATTGAAATTTTATCATATATTTTTTTAAGCTTTAATTGCCCGGGGAAAATATTTTCATTGGGAAACTTGAATATTATTTTACATGGTAGTTAAAATAAAATATTTAATACATATATATCGAAAATAATTAATTGATATATTGAAAATACTTTATAAAATCTTACGTGAAACACATGTATGTTAAATCAACTTTAGAAATACCTAATTAGTAAGTCTTAATGAAACTAAATTATAATTTAATTTTAATTTTAAACGAATGTGTAAGCTAAGAGTTGTACAATTTACTCTGAAAAAATTGTTTCATTAAAATAAATATTTACAGCTGCAATTTTTTCAAAATATTATTTGAAAATCAAGCAATATCGAACTGAAGAAGATGATTTCTCCCCTTTAAAATATATCTGATGTTTGTCGCAATAATGGGACACACATCATGACTTTCTATATTAAAATTGCTAAATAGTTACATATTTTTCTATAATCATTTCAAAATCAGATGTTATTGAGTTACTCGATTGTTTTTTAAGTCTCGTATTGAAGAAAAAAAGTATATTACTTTTCTGTAAATAGTTTTATTTCATGCAAAGAAAAAACAATATTTCTATGCATTGAAAAGAAAAGATTTAAGTAACGTAAATTTTTGATTAAAATGTCTGAAGTTACTCCAAAATGGTATCAAAAATTAAAAGATCGTAATCAATTATATAATTTAAGAAGGACTTCTTCACAGACATGAACGAACTTATATACGTTTTATGCATGATATGGATCAAATCTGGACTACAAATAGACGATTTAATGAAACAAAATAAAATGATGAATAAAAAAAACTTAAAGCATAGTTTTTTTTTTCAAATAGTATTTTTAAAACATTTTATTCATGCATGATTTGAAAGTTCAAAATTTCTTTTTTACTATATTATTCTCACTTATCATATATTACCTTATAGTTTTATTATTTCTACAACAATTACGTATATATTATTCAGGGAATGCTATAAAAAGTTTAGAGTGTAAATTACTGATTTAATGAAACAATAGAAAGTAATATCATATTAAAATTAACATTAAAATAATCAAATATACTCATTGTAAAATAATTAAACATATCAGAATTTAATCATTCATAAATTCTTATTCTCTTTTTGACATTTAAAACATTTATTTCTGCAAAAAATAGAAAAGTTTAAAACCAATAATGATCTTAAGATTTCTAAGTATTGCATAAAAGAATATCATTTAGAAATCATGGAAACAAAGGCAAGATGTTTGATCTAGAAATCTCTTTCATATGATAATACAAAATCCTTTGTCTGGAAATATCATCAAAATAAGACTCTCTCTCTTCTGTTACTCGACGGTTTCGTTGATAGTTCAGAAACATCATTACTGAATAATGGCACTACGTATTTTAGCACTATAATTTATTCAACACGAAGATAACATGTGAAATTGTTTTTGTTAACACAATGATTTTCATCATAAAAGGATTAAGAATAAAATTCGAATAAAATTAATTATATTAATATTTCACAAACGAAAATATTAATAGAATGCACGAAGATAATTATAATTTATCTCTAATCCAATAAAAATTGAAATTAAAAATGTTAGGTAAATTTAAGAAAAAGAAAGTAACAGTTTATGCATGAAATGAATTATAATCTCTTAAGGTAAATTAGTCGATTAAAAAAATCTATAGAGAAATGTAAATAAAATCATACATGTTAAAAAATACGCATAGCAAAATGAATAAAAATTGATTAAGCTAGTAAGATTTTTTTTAATTGGTAAATTTTGTTTTATTATAAAAAAACTAAAAACAGTAAAGCCCAAAGCGGATCATTATTTTGTGTATAATTTTCGAAATTAATTGAGATTATAAACAATACAAAGATTTTTGAATGAGGAATCTTTTTCACATTACATTTGAAATATTGTTTGTCTCTAAATATTATTAATGTAGGCATCTTTGTCTTCTACATCTTAACATTTTTTGACTCGAAATATTATCAATATAAGGCTCTTTCTCTTCTGCTATTGCACGGTTTCGCTGAGCTGAACATCATAACTAAATAATGGCAATCCGTGGACCAGCACTATAAGTTATTCAACACCAAGATTACATATGAAACTGTTTTCGTTAACACAATGATTTTCATCTGAAATGGATGAAGTATAAATTTCTAAGAAAATTAAATATATTAATGTGGGATTAAAGAATAAAGTATCCAGCAATAAAAGATAATAAACTCAATGATATAATGAACGTGATATCCAAAATGAGACTCGTGTGATGATGCGTGGAAAGAACGAGGTGTTCTATAGATTTCAGCGATGGCGAGTTTGATGGATTTTTAATCCAAAGCTCAGAGAAGCTTATTTATACTGAATATTATTCAGTTCTACTGTTATTTTTGAATGCTACGTATATATTTTATGGCTATTAAACCTTTTTTATCTTATCAAGAATATTAGTTTTTTTTAAATCATAAGTTAATCACTCAATATCCCACATTAATATTTCAGAAACAAAAACAGTAATAGAGTATACAAAGATTTGTAAAGGAAACTTTAAATGAAAATTGTTAAGTATTTTTTATGTTACAGTTTATGCATGAAATGTATTGTAATCTCTTAAATTCAATTAGTTGATTAAATAAATCAAAAGAAATATGTAAATAAAATTAAAAATATAAAAAATACTCACTGCAAAACGAATAAAAATTGATTAAGCATGTAAATTTTTTCTTTTTAAATTCGTAATTTTTTTGTTGTTGTAAAAAGCGAAAAACAGAAAAGCCGAAAAAAGTAACTATTTTGTGTGTAAATATTTAAATAAATTAAGATTCTTAATAAAACAAAGGCAAAGATGTTTGAACTAGAAATATTTTTGATATTATATATGTAATATCTTTTGTATCTAAATATTATTAATATACATATCTTTCTCTTCTGTTAGCACATTAATTCGTTGATGATCTTGAAATATTTCAACTGAATGATGATCCAACAATTTGCAGCATTATTCTTTATTCAATATCGGGAGAAAAAAAAAATAAACTCTTTTCGCCCACGCCATCATTTTCCTTTACCTTCGGGTCTGGTGTATTATTTATAGTACATGTCTTTTAATGAAGTACTATTTTGTTTTAACAAATACCTTTGCTATTATTTATATGTAATATTGTTAGTATATATCTATGCATTTACTATATGATTTCATTTATGTTTAGGCATTTAGTAATAATAACAATAATAAATATTTGTTTAATTCTCTTTGAACTTTTTGCGATTTTTTTATTTTAAACATATGTTTCATTCTTTAAATTTAAATGAAAGATTACTTTCCTAAAAGAATCCTGTGTAATAAAGCGTTAAATGTATTAGAAAATTGTAATATCTGTTAAATCTTGTTGCATAATGATATTTTCTAAACACATCCAAAAGCTCTTCTTTAGTTCATTTTCCTGTGTAAATGAATTAAAAAATACGCAAAATAACTACATTTGTTAGATTTCAGACAGTAGCAAATTTATAAACCTTGAGTAAATCTATTGCACAGTTACTATTAAAATTATTAGAGTAAAAGTAATTTTCTTCCCAAAATAGAACAAAAATCGGAACCGAAAGGGTTAAACGGATGAATGAAGAACAATGTACGAAGAAGATTAAATGTATGAATAAAAATATGACAACACAGTCTAAAAACTAGATGTGTAAATTAGTCACTTCTACATATGCATGTGTGTAAATTTGTAAAATTACACCATTGTGACAAAATGTACACACCTGTTCCTAAATTGTACCTGTATTTACGTGTGTTTATTGACTTAATGGAAGCGTGTAATTTGTTATTACTTCAAAAGCTCAAACAAGCGTGTAAATGAAATGTAAAATAATTAGAAAAAGTTATGTAGATGTTATGGATTTACCCAAATTGGTGTGTTGGTGTAATTTAAAAATTTTACATGCTACGGAAAAAATTTTGGGTATTTATTACAACACAATATGTGTAAGAATTTTACACACATATATATGCCCAAGAAAAAAATATTACACAGATGTATGTGCACAAATTCTACACAGCTATATGTATAACATCAGAATATTACAAAGGCTTATATGTCACAATAGTGGGCAGAAATATGCTTAAGAACGCAATGTTACACAGAAACATATACGTACATATGTGAATACAATAAATAGCGATATGTAAAAATTTGGCTTCTGCAATAATTGGTAACCTCACCATTCTCACTTATCATCTATTTATTTCCTTAAAGTCTTCTTATGTGTATTCCAATTGTTTTTATACAGAGAATGCATAAAAATATCTAGACTTTAAATTAGCAATTTAATAAAACAAAAGAACATGAAAACATATTAAAAATAATAAAAAAAAACACTAAATACAACCAATGTAAGACGAATAAAACTGATTAAACATATCAGAATTTACCTTTTTATAAATTTTATTCTGGTTATTTTCTTGTAGTTTATTTTATTTATATTGCGAAAAAATGCAAAAGCTTAAAAACATTAATGATTTTAAGATTTCTTTGTATTGCATAAAAGGATATCTTTCAGAAGTCATGGAAACATAGGCGGAATGTTTGATCTAGAAATCTCTTTCATATGATATTAAAAAATCTTTTGTCTTGAAATATTATCACTATAAGGCTCTTTCTCTTCTGTTACTCGACGGTTTCGTTGATAATTCAGAAACACCATAACTAAATAATAGCACTACGTATTTCAGCACTATAATTTATTCAACACCAGGGTAACATGTGAAACTGTTTTCGGTAAGAAAATCATTTTCATCATAAATGAATAAAGAGTAAAGTTCGAAGAAAATTAAATATATTAACATTTCAGAAATAAAAATAGTAATACATTACACGAAGATTTGTAAATGAATTGTAATGCATTTCTAATTCAATGAAACTTTAAATTAAAAGTGCTAACCAAATTAAAAAGATGTTCACAGTTTATCCATGAAATGAATTATAATCTTTTAAATTCAGTTATTTTATTAAATAATTCAAAGGAACAATGTAAATAAATATATATATATATACAGGGTGTTTATAAAATTCCGGACCCATTTTCATGTTTAATAACTCATAAAATAATAGAGATAGATTAAAATTAATAACATAAATGGTTAAATAGACTCAAAAAGTTTCATGACCTTGGTCAATCAACTTCCAAGTGTGCCTGCACGGAGAATATCAAGTCGATACTCAATTTCACGCAAGGTAGCGGCAAGCATGTCGGCATGAGGCTGTTGCGGTTGTAATTCTGGTTTTTAAGTATCTTCTGGTATCTTTAAGTATCTTTTATCTTCTAGGATTGTGTAAAAATGTGTCTCTGATACTCACAACATCAAAATCACTTGTGCAGAGACGTCCGGAACGTTTCTGATCTGCGATACTTCCAGTTTCTAGAAAATTTTTTTCTACCTCAAGATGCTGCTTTTGGGTGGAGGATCTTTTTGGTAAATTCATCTGCAATTTTTCAGTGCTTGCACTATCAATTTGGTTTCTATGAACCACCATAAAATCTGTGCTTTGGAATAAAACATCACATAAAAAAGTAACATAGAACAAACACATCAAAAGTAAACATAACATTTCAATATTTGCCAAAAACAAAACAGAGAAAAATGCAATTAATAAGCAGACGATATTTAGAAAAGTTCAGATATTTAGACTTGAAAATGAAATTATCTGAAATTAACCACAAGCGTAGACGATATTTACAAAAGTAAAAATATTCAAATCTGAAAAGGAAAATATATGAGTTATTCCATCAATAAATGCCATAAGTTTGTTTATATCTTCATTATTTTATGAGTTACTAAACATCAAAATGGTCCCGGGACTTTATAAACACCCTGTATATAAATACTAAATGCGAAACGAGAAAAAAAGTGACTAAGCACGTAAGAGTTTTCTTTTTAAATTCGCAAAGTTTAATTTTGTTATAAATAGTGAAAAACAATAACATGCAAAACGTATAATTATTTTGTGTGTAGTAATTTAAATTAATTCATATTATAAATGACACAAAGACAAAAATGTTTGAACTAGGAATCTTTTCAAATTACATATGAAATATCTTTTGCCTCTAAATATTATTACTATAAGTATACAGCTCATATTCAAAATATTACAATGATTGAGAAAATGTTATTAAAAAGCTATTTGTCAGTTATTTAGTTTCGATACTATGTAAATGCAAATAAATTTTTTAAATATTAAATATGGAATTTTTAGATAAGATTTTAACATTTACAAAATATAAAACGACGTACAATAAATCAGGCATACAGATTTCTGAAACGTATCAAAATATTTAGTAAAACATAAATTGGCTCAAAATATTAGAATATTTTTTTAGCGACAATTTTACTTTATCACTATTATGTAATTTTAGTTAATATTTCGTAGCATTTCCTTTAACGTTCATAACAGCGTACAATATATCTTGCATACTAGATAAAAGGTGTTCACAGACATTTCTATCAATATTATTCCAAATAGACTTTATACGTGCCACTAACGAAATTTTCTTGAAGAAGGATTTTCCTTGAGTTTTAGCTTCATCATACATCATAAGTTGTCGATGGGATTAAGTTCTGGTGAATTTTGTAGACAAGGAAGTACCTTAATCTTGCTTTTGTAGATTTAATTCTTAGTTCTCACCGAGATAAGCGACAGTAAATATTGTTCAAAGATGAAATCATCTTGAAACAAAACTTTTGATGATGGAGTCATTTAATATTACAAAATTTCTTGATAAATCTGAGAGTTTCTGCGATTCTGCAACCCCCAAAAAAAAGTCACTAACAGCAAATTTTACAGAACGTTTAAGTCATTCTTTATCCAAAGCTTCTTGCTTCATTCTCCAAACTCGAATACCTTGATTGAACATGAATACCATATGAAACACAAAACATACTTTCATTATTTAATAATATATTATTTCCAATCTTCTTGGCTCAATAAACATTTTGATTTACACGAATTCAATCTTGTACGCTTTTGTTTTGGAGTCATGAGAGGTTTTGTTTGTGGTACACGAGATTCCATTTTAAATTTTTAGCGATGTCTTAATGTTGTCAATGTAGAAACTTCAACTTTTTCTTCTTTCCAATTTCGATAAAAGAATCGCACACTTTTAAAACGGTTTTTCCTAACTATATGCTTCAGCTTTCTGTCATCTATAGCAGGCGTTTTTGGTTATTCGCAGAGATTTTGGTCCATTATTTTAAAATTTACCATTTTTCGAAGATTGCATCAGTATTTTGCTAACGCTTAATTGCGAAGAATGTGAATAATTCTCTGTATAACATTGATATTTACCGTGCCGATATAAATTAACCCTACTAAGTTTAGAAGATTGAGGAGTATCACTCACACGACCCGATTTAAGACGAAAAAGCAAACAAACTGCAAAAAGATTACTGATTATATATAAAATCTCCTGAATTTAATCAATGATGCCACTAGTTATGAATTAGTGATAACTATTGAAGAATTAATGTGATATATTCTAATATTTTGGACCACTTCAATAAATATTCTAATATTTTGACTTTTCAAAATAATTTTTTCAATTAATCTTTTCAAAAATGATATTAATTTTAAGATAATAAGTTATTTTAATCAACAATAGGTTCTTCATAAAAATATCGTTTCCATATTTACATTAGACAAGTTGGAAATTGCAAAAGCGTAGCAAATGCTGTGCGTTCGTACGATAATGAAAATTTAAAAATATCACTCGCATATATCAATCTCATAAAATTATAAATAGTTAATTACAATAAAAATGCGCACAAAACTATTTTCTTCCTATACTATTATGTAATGGAATACTTATGTGTGGCCTTGTAAATCAATAACGAATGTTCTTGGCACCACAGATTATGCAAAATGTATATAATAATATGTACTTTATAGATGCATATCAATTTTAATATGTTCAAATGATTGCAACACCATTAAAATGCATTTGAAACATTTTTCCCCATTGAACGTAATGTACCGTAATACTTTTGATTCCGCCTGTAATGGAACCATGCATCCAATATTGATAAAATTTGAAATAACTCGAAAAAATTATGTAATAATTATGTATTTTAAATTTTAAACGATTAAAATGCATTTGAAATTTTCCCCCGTTTATCATAATGTAATGGAATACTTTTGATTGTCCCTGCAATTGATTTATGCATCCGATTTTGATAAAATTTGAAATAAATAGACAAAATTATACAACGATTATATATTTTAAATTTCAAATGAATCGGTTGGGTAGTTTTTGCGTTGTTATATGCGGACGGACGGAAAGATGGACAGACGGACGGACGGATGGACGGACGGATGGACGGACGGACTGAACGACAACTATAGGTGCTACGTATATACATTAGTACGAACGCACCTAAAAACATTAAATTACCAAACGATATTTTCAATTTGTAAAAAAAAAGTAATTATTCTAGTATTTTGAATATGAGCTGTATTTCTCTTCACGATCATGGATTCGTTGATCATTCTGAAACATCTTAACTGACTAATGCTACTACACGATGCAGTATTATTCTTGTTGCAGTATTTCAGTATCGGGAGAGAAGAGAAACTCTTTTTGCTCACGCAATCATTTTTCTCTACCTTAAACGGATGGATAAAGAACAATGTACAAATAAGGTTAAATATAAAAATAAAAAAATGAATATACATTCTAAAACGTAAATGTTTAAATTATTCACTTTTATTTACGTATGTTTGTAAATTTGAAAAACTACACCGTTGTCACAATGTACACACTTGTGGGTAAAATTTACCTGTATTTATGTGTGTTTATTGGCTTACTGGAAGCGTGTAATTTGTTATCTCTTCAAAATCTCAAACAAGTTTGTAAATGGTAGAAAATGTTATGGAATTTACTCGAATTGGTGTGTTAATGTGATTTAAAAATTTTAGAGGTTACACAAATATCTGAGTACTTATTGCATCAAAATGCATGTGTAAATATTATACAGGTGATTATTATGTTATACATATATGCCTTTAAAAAACCCCACAGAAATTTGTGCCCAAATTCTACAAAGCTATATATTTATTAACAGAATATTACACTCTTATGTGTGACAATTTTACCTTTTCAGGTAATAAAAAATGTACTAGAATCTAAATTAAGTGTAATAAAAGATATTGAAACATGAAATATTATTAATTGTTTTTTAATATTTAAGTAGTGTAGATGCATAATATAGAGGAAAATGGGGTATGATGGAGAACCACCATCCCGTCTCTAGGCCCTGTCAGGCCCTTGCGGCAACATCCAGTGAGGGGCATCGACTGGGTCCGAGATTCGCAAACCGCAAGCGGCTACTACTCCGGGCTCCCATCCGCACACCCCACCTTCACGTCGCACACGGCTGAAGTGACCAGCCCGTTAGCTGGCCACGTTCCCAAGTCTGAGGAAAATGGGGTATATGTGTTTCAACAATCAATGTGTATCATTGTAATCAAAGATAACAATGTGTGCTTCTAAAGCGATTAATAGTGTTACGAATTTTGTAAATAGGGTAACATCCCCAGTAATTGGCACATTAAGAATTTGTCGTTAAACTTACTTAAATTTTCATTACAAAGAAATAAGCTATTTACTTGGAAATATTTTTCAATCAAAGAATGCATATCTGTGCATCTATTTTGTCCACTAAAAGCAAAAAAAAAAATTGAAAAAGTATTTTTATAAAAATATATCTATAAAAAGTTGCTGAAATCACCAGTAATTGGCACCTAGAGCACCAATGTATGACATCTTGTGATACAGTAATTGACATATGTTTATATTAAAAAAAAACTTTACATTTTGCATTGAGTTTAATCGCTTTAAATTAATTTACTGTAAATGAAGATGCCATATTTCATGTTTTTGAGAGTAAGAAATCAGCATATTTGTCTGAAATGAGAACACTTTAAAAACAATACAATATACTTACATTAATACCCAGTAATTGTCATGCTGTCCCCAGTAATTGTCATATGAAGCTTTAATGGATTCCAATTACTGATAAAATTTATATTTTCAAATAAAAACAAATGATAAACAAAATTAGTCTATAATTTTAAAAGTACTTCCAAAATAAAGGGTTTAATCTGAAATTCCTTTCGAATTCCTTGTAATTGGAATAGGTGCGAATTACTTGGAACTAGCAAAATTGAAGCACCATTAATTGGCATCTACCATTAATTCAGAAATCCAAATGTTTGTGTCGAAAATACTTTTACACAATTAAAGTAACTCTTTTTAACTAAACAAAACTGTTGTCAATTAAAATTGAAAATATATTATAAATCAGATAATACTGAATTGAAAAGCATGCTTTCCTTAAGCCAAAGAAGAAGAATTTGCAACAAAAATGGCTAATTTGATACAAGCCATAATTGTTTCTCTTTCCTAGGCTCTATTGTCATCTTGTAAAATAAATCAAAGTTATAATCTTTACCGTAAATGAGCATATAACTGATATATGGTCTTGAACTTTTAAAAGACTGGATATAAATTTTATTTTAGGACATCTTTGTAAAATGTGCCAATAACTACTGCATGCCAATTACTGGGGCTGTTACCCTAGTTAGTGTTTGTACTGTAAAATAATGTAAATAATCTTATTAAGCTCCATTTATTTACTAATATTAGTTTTTGTTACATTGTCTCTGTTATCAAGCAAACATGTCTATTCTTTTCAGTGAATGTCTATGGCAGCTTTGCGAAATATTAAAGATATCGCCAAGTTGGCGTCACTTTTGGCGACTAATTTTGGTCGCCAAATTTGGCGACCCAAGTTGGCGACAAACTTGGCGATTGTTGGCGATGGTAACCCTTCACTCTCTATGGTAACCCCCCTCCTTAGGTCTACTGATACATTGAATGTTTTTCCTTGGTTTCTGGATTTTTCTAGAAGGTTGTAGAAATTTCCGCACATGCTACGAGCCTATATAAGGAGAGCAATGCGAGCTGTTGTTGTTAATATTTACCAGTCAGTCATTGAGTGAACTTCTAGGGTATTGTTTAAGCAAGTTTGCTTGAGTCTTATTTACGTTATTTTGAATGTGATTTAGTGTTGAGATGTTGTATAAAGAGTCTGTGGAACCTATATCTGCACTTATACGATAGATTTGAAGAATTACTTTTGAATATCTAGTAATATTTGTGAGTTTTGAAGACTCTGTTGTTCTGAAGTTCTGTAAATAAATTATTTTCTACTTTTCTGACAAGAGTTTGAAGTTGTCTAACCATAAGATCAAAAGAACCCCATATACGCTACAATTTTTGGTGTCAGGAGTGGGGTCTTATGGCGAAAACGAGAGCAACGGAAGAGCAACTGAGTGAGTTGTTGAAAGCTATTAATGGATTATCAAATAAAATGGATAAAGGCCAAGAAGTGTTGGCGGAGAAAATGAATAAAGGGCAAGAAGAATTGGCGGACAAAATGAATAAAAACGAAGAAAGAATGGAACAGTTGAGAAATAAAATTGATAAAGGCCAGGAAGAGGTGACTGAAGAAATTAGAAGAAGCCAAGAGAGAATGGAAGAATTAAAGGAGGAAGTTAATAAAAGCCAAGAAGAAATGAAGAAAACTTTGGAAGAAAAGTTCTCGTCGGTAGAGAGAAGAATAGATTCGGTAGAAGAGAAAATTCAGAACGAAGTTAGTGATGTTGAATAGAAAATGGAAAGGAAAATAGAGGAAGTAGAAGAGAAAATTCAGATTGAAGTTTGTAACGTTGAAGAGAAAATAAGTAACGTTGAAGAGAAAATAGGTGAAGTAGATAAAAAGCTAAATAAAAAAGTACAAGATCTCGAGAAGAAGCTTTTAGCATCCAGTGCTAATTATGAAGAATTTAGGAATCCGCCTGCTTCTCCCGTGCACATCAAGCTGTCGACATACAACGGAAAGAGTTCCTGGCAAGTTTACAAGACCCAATTCACCATTTTAGCCGAAGCGAACAAATGGAGTGACGATTTGAAAGCTTGTCAACTGGCAGCATCTCTGAGAATAGAAGCCGCCGACGTGCTGCAAACATTGCCCGATATGACGCAACTCAATTTTGGGACTCTAAGTTGTGCACTTGAAATGAGATTCGGCGAAAAGGTCTTCAAAAATTATACGAGAATACAAATTAACCTTTACGCAGGGGCTCGCTTTGAGTCTACCTGAGAATACATGTATGCCCGGACAGATGCTATCACAGCCCCTCCGTAAAGGTTAAGAGCCGCCATCAAAAATCGAGTGAAACCCCTCAAGAGTTTGCCTCAGAGATTGAACGGCTTGCAAATTTAGCATTCATCGATTGCCCAACAAATCTACGGGAAATGCTCTCACTGCAGTACTTTGTAGACGGAATAAAAGATACAGAAGTGCAGAGAGCGGTACGAATGGCAGATGTGCCGGATTTAAAGGCTGCATTACTATATGCCTTAAAGTTGGAAGCAGCTACGCAAGCCAGCCGAAGAGATCGTCATTCAGTCCGAGGGGCAACGGTGAACAAAAGCTCAGACACTGAAATCGACGTCTTGAAAGAAATTAGGAAATTAAATCAAGAGCTTGAAGCCTTAAAATATGGAAGAACAAGCTCAAGGAGACAGAATCTCACGTGCTGGGGATGCGGTGATACAGGACATCTCCGAAGAAATTGCCCCAAAATCCACGAACGTGAGATAAATTCCAACAGTCAGCAGGGAAACTAAATTTTTGGCCATCTCGCGGGGCGGAGGTTGCCAGAGAATGAAACGCCCCACCTGAAGATCCTCCAGATATCAAAAATGAGTGGCGGTGATAATGAATTATATGTGATAGACTTTATTAACGGAATACAGTGCCGTATGATTGTCGATACAGGAGCCAATGTTACAATAATAAGAGAAGATTTGGCTCGAATATTGAAATGTAAACTCATCTGGACTCCACCATGCGATACCCTGCAAACTGTGACGGGCGACAAGATAGGCATATATGGAAAGGCCAATTTAACCATCAACTTTGGAGGACGCAAATATTATCATACGGCATATGTGGCTGACATAACAGATCCTTGCATAATCGGGCTAGATTTTCTGAAAAAGTTTAGCTTCAAACTTGATTTAAAAAAAAAATGAAATGCTATCTAAATTTAAAGAAATAAGCCTTTTTGGATTAAATAACGAAATTGAATATAAGCAAACAGTAATAGCCAAAGAAGACATCAATCTAGGTCCAAGAACAGAATTTTTAGTTCCAGCTGTAATTAAAATTGAAACTAATTATCGATTTGGCCATATAGATTATCCCAAAGACAATAGTACACAAGCAGGAGTATTGGTGGCTTCTTCTGTAGTGGACCTCTCGAAAAAGACCATTCCAGTCAGAATTGCTAACATCAGTGATAAGACGAGGGCTATCAAGAAAGGAGAGGTGATAGCGTCATGTGCTCCTGTGACGTGCATAAGTCAAAATGCCAATCACCCCCAGAAATCTTCAGATAATTTACTCAAGGATTTGCTACAAAATACAGACTTAGATCCAAATCAAAGGGATGCTGCGGAAAGTTTAATTAGAGAATTCCAAAGTTTATTTTCCCAAACATCTGAAGACTTTGGACGAACCAAAATGGCACAACACCGAATTGATACTGGAGATCACTCACCTATTAAACAACACCCTAGACGATTACCTTTTGCCAAGCAAGAAGAGGTGCAAAATTTAATTAAATATATGGAAGAAAATGACGTCATTGAACCATCGACAAGTCCATGGGCGTCTCCCATTGTATTAGTAAGGAAGAAGGATGGTTCTACAAGATTTTGTGTAGACTACCGCCGACTGAATGACGTCACTTAAAAGGATAGTTACCCTCTACCAAGAATTGACGACACTCTTGACACACTCGCGGGCAAAACCTGGTTCTCGACTCTGGATCTGAAGAGTGGTTACTGGCAGGTAGTGATCCATCCCGACGACCGCGAGAAGACTGCCTTCACAACGGGACAAGGATTATGGCAATTCATGGTAATGCCTTTTGGTCTATGTAATGCACCTGCAACTTTTGAACGCCTTATGGAAACGGTTCTCCGGGGGCTGTCATATGAGGCATGTCTTGTTTATTTAGACGATATCATAATCATAGTAAAATCTTTTGATGAACATCTGAACAACCTCAGGCGGGTGCTACAAAAGTTAAAGGAAGCTAATTTGAAGTTAAGCCCTTCGAAGTGCAGTTTGTTTCGTAATGAAGTTGCCTACCTTGGACACATCATTTCGGCGGAAGAAGTTAGGACTGATCCAGAGAAGATATCGGCTGTGAAAAATTGGAATCGTCCAGCAGATGTTCACCAGCTTCGGAGCTTTCTAGGATTATGCACCTATTACAGAACATTTTACAAAGGCTTCTCGATGATTGCAAAACCACTTCATAAATTAACAGAAACCAATCAAAAATTTATGTGGACACAGGAATGTGGCGCTGCTTTCGAAAAGCTTAAAGAGGCCTTAACATCCACTCCAATTCTGTCATATCCTCAAATCGATAAACAGTTTATACTTGATGTGGATGCAAGTAGCGAAAGTATTGGCGCTGTACTGTCCCAGGAAATCGACGGCCAGGAGCGTGTTATCGCCTGTTTCAACAAGTGCTTACTAGTGAAAGCCGTAGACCATTTTCACCACTATCTTTATGGTCGAAAGTTCCTTATCCGAACTGATCATGATTCTTTAACTTGGCTATTGAATTTTAAGAACCCTGAAGGCCAGATAGCCAGGTGGATACAAAAACTTCAAGAGTACGATATGGAGATACGACATCGAAAAGGCTCATCACATGGAAATGCAGATGCTCTCTCAAGAAGACCCTGCTCAGAGAATTGTAGATAGTGCGACCGGGTTGAGAAGATATTTAATGTCAAATGTTCTATAGTAAGACAAGTTACAACTGGGTCTACATCAACGCAAGATTATTGGAGTGACGAGAGCCTGCGTAAAGATCAACTTGCTGATCCTGAAATTAAGCCAATTCTAGAGCTGAAAGAGATGTCCAACAGGAAGCCCAGCTGGCAAGACATGGTCCATTATCATCCTACGACTAAACGTTATTGGGCTCTCTGGGATTCCCTACATTTGAAGAACGGTATCTTGTACCGAAAATGGGAGTCTGACGATGGAAAGACATGTAGATGGCAACTACTACTACCTAAGTCGAGAATTTCTATGGTCCTTCAAGAACTGCATTTTAGTCCCACAGGAGGTCATTTTGGTGTAATGAAGACCCTGCAAAAAGTTCGAGAGCGTTTCTACTGGAATAATGTCCGCAGTGATGTAGAGAAGTGGTGTCGAACTTGTGACACCTGTGTAGCACGTAAAGGTCCAAAGAGGCGCACCCGTGGACGATTGCAGCGTTATAATGTAGGAGCTCCTTTCAAACGAATTGCTCTAGACATCTTGAGTCCTCTTCCTAGAACATCTGATGGCAATAAGTACATCCTCGTTGTCATGGACTACTTCACTAAGTGGACTGAAGCCTACGCCATTCCTAATCAAGAGGCGGTAACCGTAGCAGACATACTGGTTCAACACTGGGTTTCCAGATACGGAGTTCCTCTTCAAATCCATTCCGATCACGGAAGAAACTTCGATTCGACTGTGTTTAAGGAAATGTGTGGACTACTCGACATGGACAAAACTCGAACTACACCTCTACATCCTCAATCGGACGGCATGATGGAGAGTTCCAATCGTACCATCCTAAATAGCCTCTCTCTCCTGGTGTCTAGAGACCAACAGGACTGGGACAAGAAATTGTCTCTTTTCCTGCTTGCCTACAGGAGTGCCACTCATGAAGCCACTGGTTACTCCCCTTCTCAAATGCTCTTTGGTCGTGATCTTCGTCTGCCTGCGGATCTTTTGTTTGGCCGTCTTCCTGATGCTCTTTTATCGCCCGAGGAGTACGTGGATGAACTCCAGGCACGGATTGAAGAGATTCATCGTCTAGCGAGGAACCGAATCGGACTGGCATCGGAAAAGATGAAGACACGGTATGACACAAAGACAACTGGTAATGAGTTCAACGAAGGTGACAAAGTTTAATTGTGGAATCCCATACGTCGTAAGGGACTGTCGCCAAAATTACAAAGAAACTGGGACGGTCCTTACACAGTCGTCAACAGGCTGAATGACGTCGTCGTACGCATACAAAATACGCCACACTCCAAACCCAAGGTCGTACGCTATAACCGGCTAGCCCCTTATTTTGGCCAAAGTGATTAGAAATTCAAAACTGGAATTTCAGACCATGGTCATGAAAGTCACTTTTTGTAAATATGTAAATAGTAATTAGTTCTTATTTATGTAAATCTTATTATTATTATTATTATTTATTTATTTATTTATTTGTTTATTTATTTTAAGTGTTCTCCTCTAACTCAAGGATTGCACTGCCCGGGACGTGCAGTTTTTGAGGAGGGGGTAGTGTTACGAATTTTGTAAATAGTTAGTGTTTGTACTGTAAAATAATGTAAATAATCTTATTAAGCTCCATTTCTTTACTAATATTAGTTTTTGTTACATTGTCTCTGTTATCAAGCAAACTTGTCTATTATTTTCAGTGAATGTCTATGGCAGCTTTGCGAAATATTAGAGATATCGCCAAGTTGGCGTCACTTTTGGCGACTAATTTTGGTCGCCATATTTGGCGATATATCGCCAAGTTGGCGACAAACTTGGCGATGGTTGGCGATGGTAACCCTTCCCTCTCTATGGTAATCCCCCTTAGGTCTACTGATACATTGAATGTTTTTCCTTGGTTTCTGGATTTTTCTAGAAGGTTGTAGAAATTTCCGCACATGCTACGAGCCTATATAAGGAGAGCAATGCGAGCTGTTGTTGTTATTATTTACCAGTCAGTCATTGAGTGAACTTCTAGGGTATTGTTTAAGCAAGTTTGCTTGAGTCTTATTTACGTTATTTTGAATGTGATTTAGTATTGAGACGTTGTATAAAGAGTCTCTGGAACCTATATCTGCACTTATACGATAGATTTGAACAATTATTTTTGAATATCTAGTAATATTTGTGAGTTTCGAAGACTCTGTTGTTCTGAAGTTCTGTAAATAAATTATTTTCTACTTTTCTGACAAGAGTTTGAAGTTGTCTAACCATAAGATCAAAAGAACCCCATATACGCTACAATAGTTTGTCAATTCTCGATAAATCAATTTTATCATTTGGTTATTAATAACGTCTAAATTTTTAGCGTAAATCATGAGTAAATTTAAAATTTACAGGTATTTTAAAAATTAGAAAATTAATTTAAATTTTTGGCGATTCTCAGAATGCTTAACCGTTTTAGTGCTAAGCAATTTTTGCAAGAATGCACGAAAATTGCGGTACATATTTTGATTTCTTTAAAGGAAAAAATAATGTTGTCATATAAAACACTGTTATTTAGACAAATATCAATCAATTTTAATAATTCTTTTTGTATTATAAAGAACTCGCAGCGCAAAAGCGCTGCGCCGCGGTTTTCGAGATAAACTATCGCAGCGCTTTTGCGCCGCGTAGCAGTCAAACGGTTAAAGTTACCTTTCGCATCTTTCTCAAATAATGCAGGCATTTTTATACTATTATATTTATCAGAACTTGGTTTTTGTGATTAAAGAGATAATTTTATAATCAAATTGTTACTCACCGTTTTATATGTTATAATTAAATATTGCCACATATGAAAATTTTTTAAAAATATTCATAAGACGTTGATAGCTTAACTTCAGATAAACTTTGTACACATTTTTACACATGAATAATTCAACTTACTATTTACCCAAATGTCCAAATATGTGCCCAATCCTTGATTCAAACCAGGGACCTTTTGATTAAATTTACAAATACTCTAACTACTGATCTATTCCGAACAAATTCGGCAGACAAATAATTCATCCAAAAGCCTGATAACTATGACGTGTAATTACTATGACATTTAATAACTATGCCATCTGATTTGATACGTGAATCAGCTACGCAGACTTAATCGCAGCTACTGGATGTCCAAGATAATTTGGACACGTAATACTATTTATAAAACACATGCAATGTAACTCCAGATAAACGTTGAATACATATTTTTGTAAATAATTAAAGTTATAAATTTCCCAAATTGGGCAAATGAGTGAAATATTTTATGCGTAGGTCATTCACCTATTAGACCACATGTCATACTCATTAAGTTTTATTGGTGAATTATGTATCTGTTAGGATTAGGGACCACAGGGTTGAATTAAAATAGTTTTCTCCGGGAGGAGTTTCTGTGGCTGCTGGGGACACATTATAGAATTTCGAGCATGGAATTATAGAATATCAGTAGAGGGGAGGGAAAAGGGTTCACGCTTTGATCATTGGAAACGCAAAAATCTCACATCTTCAGGAAGGGATTTGTCCTCCATGCCACCCCATTTATCACTGATGGCTCAGCCAGTGCAGCCAATCAGCGGAAAGGTATTTTGTTTAAATCCTGGTCTGAAAACATTTTCGCTCAATTAAAAAAATACAGTTTTAATTGTGTAAGTAACGTATCCAGAGTTTATCTGAAGTTATAATATCTACGTTTTATGAATAGAATTACACATGCAACGTTTCTTGGAGTTTCCGTATCCTGTGATTTATTCTTCGTAGTTTATTCACAAATCAGTTCAGATGTTTCTCATTGTGTCTGCGAGGTTTGTTCTGTATATCTCAGTTAGTAAAATATTGGCGGCTTCAGCCAAAAGCTCACAATTTCCAATCTTGGCTTAGAATACTATTAATCTGGAAAAATCATAACTTTATTTATTTATTATTAATTTCTGTATGAAGCTCAGGACATCAAGTTTCTAGACCAATTTCTCCTATCGAACGGAGTAGATTAGGCTTATTAATTGAGTAGATTTTATAATTACTAGGGGAAATTACTAGGGATTTTTTTATGATGGCTTATTATATGTATGAGGGATCTATGTGCTTTTTGGGGTGGGGGATTGCCCGCCACAAGGATCTTTCAAAAAGAACGTAACCTGTGTTTAAGCAATGAAAACCAAGGTTAAAAAAACTGCAAACGATTAGACTGATGGGCGCGGTTGGATTCGAGCCAAATACGTCCTTTCCACCAGCTTCGAGAGCAGAACCTCTCAGCCATTGCTGGGGCTGAAGAAATACATAAAATATCAAATGCAATTTCAATTTGAATATAAAAAGTATAAAGGATGGGAAACGACATTTTGTTCAATTTTAATCCAAGGTTTCAATTTATTTGTCGTTGGAACTGAGACTACTGCTACAGATGACATCGTATAAAACGTAGGGATGTTTAATGTAGTTTCCTGCATTACTTGGGTTATAGAAATAGCTAGAGTTTCTGCTTGAATTGAAGTTTTTGACCAAACTGAAATTTCATTTTCATTTCTTGTGTGAAAATCGGGTGAGTCAGGAGCTGAAGAACCCATTGAAAAATTGTCTTTCCATTGTTACAATACTTGCAGAATGTTTTTCGTGGAATTACATATATATTAGCAGTTTCGTTGACTAGTCTCTTGTTCAATTTTACCTCGAAAACGGAAACTTTCATTGTGTTTTTTGTTATATTTTCTATATCTGCATTTTTAACATGGTGACAAATCGTCTTGGCAGTTAGAGATGAGGTAGTGGCTATAAGGCAGTAACTGTAGTAGGCCCAAGACAAAATTAAAATTGAGATTCATAGTTTAAGCTTCAAGATGGGCTGTACAACAATAAAGTTTTTGAAACATTGTTCTGTATGATGAAATATGAATTTTAATTGATGTATGTTTAATTGTATGGTTAAAGGTTTGAGAACGCACATTAAACCCTTGGGATATACGTGCCGCATAAGATACTCATAATCCTTGATTATTCTCACCAGTATTTTTTTTAATTTTGCCTTATTAATATTAGAATATTTTCGCGTTTTTATTAGGTAAAAATCTCTCATTTAAAAACCGGTGATAAAAGATTAAAAATTCTGTGAAATACACTCGTCCTGAAGGGGTTAATAAGAAACTTAACTTTGACAAAAAGATATATTTCACAATTCAAACTCTTTATTAATCTAATTTTTACTTCTACAGGAATATGTATCTTTTTATTATTATAGGATTTTTATAGGTTATAATATTACAACCTTCTTAAGTGCAACATATTGATTGCAGTGCAATACTATTTAACTGCTATCACGACGGATAACGCGTATACGGGCAATACATAATGCGAATGTTTTTTTCTTATTTTAGTAACCCAATAGTTTAGTTGTAATCTTTGCCTTGTTTAATCCTAGAATTCTTGGGAGAAAAAGACAAAAAATACAATAACGAATTATTGTTGCTAAAAATTAAAGTGTCGTTCAGTGACGTAAGTCCTAATGTTTTACAACAATAATAATCATCAAAGTGAAACGATAATCAACTGTAAAAAAATCATAAGATAATCGGTACTTTGAAAAAAAAATTGAATTTCTGAGCCATACAGTGCTCCGTAAAAGTTTAGATACTGATGATATTAAACCTTTTAAAAAGAAATACGAACATTGGGATTACATAAATTATTATACTTATTTTTGACTATATTTCAAACATTTTAAGACGAAAATAATAGTTTTAATGCAGGACATTTAATTTAACTACAAAAAATTGAAATTTGAATATTGCAAAAGTTTAGACACATTCTTAAGTTTTGGCACGTGGCTCAGAAAAATGAAAATTTAAAGTTTATTATATCACATACATAACGTATATAAGAATTCTTTTCGATACCATCGATTTTCGAAGTTGCTGCAAGCTATAGAGATTTTGTGAAATATAGAGATTTTTGAATGAAACAATTAAATTATGAAGCAGAAATCGAAAGGGAAGAGTATGTTCGACATTTCAGCTATTTCGAATAGTTCAAAGATGTCTTTCCATTGAGTATTGTCCAAAGGTGATGACCAGAAAACAAAAATATATCTAGAAGGCTTTGGATGACAAGAAAAGAAGACGATATATGGATCAATTTAATGAAATCTACCCAAATGATAAGTTCTAATTAGATTAAAAATTAATCAAGATATTATGTACCTACGGATGCGAATTATAGATGAACAAAAGAAAGAGCTAAGTCCGTTTACACGAAAATTTAACAAAATAAAACCAGCTTTTAAATCTCTCTACAAATTGACAAACATGCAGTTGGCTCACAAACGTATGTCATATAGATCTCTGTGGTGTATTGTCATATTCAGTGATGAAACATTGGAATTTGGATGGGCCAGATAGGTGAACATACTATTGGCATTGGCATGATTTTCTATAGAGAGCATCGATTTTTTTACCGACAACAAGGTGGTGGTTTTTTAATGATTTAGGCTCCATTTTGTTTAAAGGTCAAGTATGTCAATGGTCACCATAGTGAACAAGACCACCTACATACTTTGAAAAACGATTTACAGCCATTCGGTGCATTTTTAGATGGTCCTGCGCATGTATTTCAACACGTTAATGCACCAAATTGTGTTGCAGACAAAACAAAAACTTAGTTCGACTCTCAAAATATTGCATTTCATGATTGGCTCGCATGTAGTCCTGATCTGGATCCAATCAAAAATATTCTGGGACAAGTCTTTTAATGTTTACGCAAATTTTGGTGAATTTCTTCTTTGTGAATAACTTCAAAATACTGCTGAATAGGCTTCGTGTGATATAGACCCAACTGAGACAAGATTTAGGTTTTCCGTTAGAAAGTCGAATTTTTGTAACAATTGCACACAATGGGGTGTAATATTCGATATTAATTTACGATTATTTTTTTTTAAATACACATATTGTTTATAGTTTTACACAATGCTTATTTATTTGCTTTTTTTCTTTATTTTTTATGTAAAGTGTATACTTTAAAATTTATTCTTTGTGAATAAAGGAAAAGTCGCAAATAATGTATGACAGCTGAGTTACATTAGGTAATTCGTCTTGTTCTGCTTCGTAGAGAAGCATAATCAAATCGACCATTATCAAAAGTTTTGCTGCACAATGTAATACTCTCCTAATTTACCAGTGAAATTGTTCATTAATTAAAATTAAAATAAATGAAACTTATTAATTTGATATGGAACTAAATAATAAAATTACACATACAGTAGAGTCTCCATTCTCGAACATATTAGTTGCAAAACAATTCCCCTTTCGTGCAAAAAAGTATGCTTTTTAGAAAAAGAAAAAAAAAACTTCCTTGAAAATTATTGTTACATTTTATCAAGCATGAAACAGATGAAAATGTTTTCAAGGAGATAATATATTATAGGAGGTATAAATATGTATGATCTATATTTTGAACTAATTTTGAATAACTCATAAAGTAACGAAGATACATTTTAATAACTTTAATGGTTAGATTAAAAAGGTTTTTAAGGTTTCAAAGATTCTTGTCGAGCAATAATCACATGTACCAATTCTCTTGCAACGCCACAAGAAAAAGCACAGACTTTATGGTGGGATATTGAAACGAAACTATTAAAGAAAACACAGAGAAATTACAGAACAATTTACTAGAAAGACTGTCCATCAAGAAATAGTAGTTATGTGGGGAAAAAAGTTCCTAGAAATTGAAAGTGTCTTAAGTAAGAGTCCCAAGCGTCCCAGCACAAGTTATGTACCTATTCAGCAGTTGAAATTCTTAGAAAGTCATAGGAGGTCTGTGGTATCAGCGGCGAGAGAATTGCCCCATGTGGAAATTCCTTAAAAAGGAATTTTTTTAATCTCCTAACAGTTAATGTTATAAAATTAAATCTGTCTTTATTTTATGTGTTATTAACTACCAAAATTTGTTTGGCTTTTAAAATTCTTCCAGTATTATAGAAATTATGTGGTTTTATAATGTAAATACACATAATCCTAAAATGTATAGATTAAAATATAAGTAATATAAAAAAAAGTCAAGTACATAACACAGAGTTTCCCTGCAAATTTTTGCGAAAAGTGCTAGAAAGATATATTTTTTTGAATGAGAAAGCGGCTTCTAAATTGGAACGTATTAGATAAAATGTTTTCTGTCATTGTATTATTTTTTTAGACAAAGTAAACCTAAATATACCAGCACAATAGATATTGATTAAACAGATGATTTATTAACACTAATCTTTTTATTACTTATCGATTTTTGTAAGAAAATGAGCATTTTCGACAGAAACTTGAACTACATTATTTTTAGAGACTTACAACTCTCAGTATCTAATAAAAATTTTTCAAGTTTATAAAATACAAATGTATATTTGCCTGCATAGGTTCACTGATATAGATTAATATATTCACACGCATATATATGCATCCAATTTTATTCAATATCTTGGACTCTAAGCATTATTTATTATTATACTATTGGTCTATATACAAATTTATTTTCTTTCATTACTTTTATCCAGATGTGATAGAAGATCCATTAATGTTAATATAGCTCGAATTTTCTATTAAATTGCATTGATAAGTTTCAATAG
The DNA here is from genome assembly GCA_964019185.1 of Maratus speculifer. Taxonomy (NCBI): domain Eukaryota; kingdom Metazoa; phylum Arthropoda; class Arachnida; order Araneae; family Salticidae; genus Maratus; species Maratus speculifer. The sequence goes on along the minus strand of OZ025289.1, from coordinate 100,403,562 downwards.
TTATTCAGTTTTAACTATTATTAAAAAAAAGCTTCTCATTTCTTTAAATTCCATCATTATTTGTGTAACTGATGAAAATTTTTCAAAAATATCTTTTATGAATCCCAATCCACATGCGAAAGGGTCCGCCTTACAATAAATATTTCTTAAAATATTTCTCGTTGAAAACATAAAACGTAACAAGAATAACGCTAGATTTAACAAACACTTAGAAACATTTAACTGTAATCTTATCTTTGAAATGATCTTAATATTTCTTTCCATCATAATGTGATGTAATGGCCGTCGTAATCTCCATCTCCCGATAATAAGACTTAGCGCATTAAAAATATGTCCGCTCTAAAAAGTAACTCGGCTGGAATGCTAAATATATGTGATCCTTGAAGGAAGGTCCCATTTGTTACTGCATTTAAGGCGATGAAACCCAAAACATAAAGCAATTTGTGTCATGAAGAAAAGAGGTGCATATCATATCATGTAATTCGTGAGCTGAAAAATTGCTGTTGAGATTTTTAAGTTCTGGCGAGATAAAAAAAAAATATTTACAAATACCGGGAACGAGAAGTTAGGGACGAATTAAAAAATGTAAATACAGTACATAAAGAATGCGTATGGGTGTTTAGTTGCATTTTCTGCTTAATATTTTTTACGCTTCATTTTTCTAGTTGATTAATAGCATGAACTTAGTGATTTACTTTTGCCGAGATAATTTAAGAAATATAAATATGAGTATTTTCAAGTGACACTTGAACTATATTACTTTTAGAGACATACAACGCTCAAAGTATAATAATAGTTTATTCACATTTTTAAAATACAAATGCGTGTTTGTACGCATGGATTCACTAATATACGTGAGCATATTCTCACTTATACACGCAGACATATGCATATCTTGATATCTAAATATTATTTATTTATTTATACCATATGCCTGTAACAAAGTTTTTTTCTTTCATTACATATCGCGAGACACAAAAGCAGATCCATTAATATTAATAAATCTCCGGTTTTCTGTTAAAATGCATCGATATCTTTCAATAATTATTCTGTTTTAATTACTATTCAAGATAAACTCTATTTCATTTCTTTACATTATATCATTATTTGTATAACCGATAAACATTTTTCAAAAACATCTCTCTTGAGTACCATTTCACTTATGAAAAGATACGTCATATAATAAATATTTCTTAAATTATTTATCGTTGAGAACATAAAATAGTAAATAACAATAACGCTAGATTTAACATATACTGAGGAACATTTAACTATAACATTATCTTTAATATTATCTTAATGTTTCGTTCTATCATAATCTGATGTAATGACCGTCGTAATCTTTCTCTCCCGATAATGAGACTTTGCCCGTTAAGTATATTTTGCTCTAAATAACTCTGCTGGAATGCTAAATATAATTGACCCTTGAAGGAAGGTCCCCTTTATTACTGCCTTTAAGGCGATGGCACTCAAAACATAAAGCAATTTGTGTCAAGAAGAAGAGAGATGCATATCATATCATGTAACTCGTGAGCCGCAAAATTTTTTTGAGATTTTTAAGTTCTGGCAAGAAAATTTTTTTTTAAAAATACTTGGAATAAGAAGTTAGGGACGAATTAAAAATTGTAAATGAATCACTATATAAAGTAAAGTGAATGAGTGTGTTTAATTCATTTTTTATTAGTATCTTTCATGCTGTTTTTTTCTAGTTGATTAGTAGATCAAAACAGAGTAATTAGTTTTGCCAAGATAATTAAGAAATATAAATATAAGTATCTTCAAGAGACACTTGAACTATACTACTTTTAGAGACTTACAATTCTCATATTATAACGAAACTTTATTCAAATTTATAAAATATAAATGTGTGATTACATACATAGGTTTACATACATTCATGAGATATTCACACTCATACACGCATACATATACATGCATCCACTTCTATTGAATAGATTACTTTCAATGTATTATTTATGCATTTATTTATTTATGTATGCCTATGAAGAAATTTATTCCCTTAAATTATTTTTCGCCAGACACAAAAACAGATCCATTAATGTTAATACATCTCCGGTTTTCCATTAAATTGCATCGATAACAATCAATAATTATTGTGTTTTAACTACCATTCAAAATAAACGCTGCTTATTACCTTAAATTCCATCATTATTTGTGTAACCGATAAATATTTAAAAAAATATATCTTTCATGACAATCGATTTCAAAAATGAAAAGCTCCATATTAGTACAAATATTTCTCGTCGAAAACATAAAAAGTAAATAACAATAACGCCAGATTTAACAAATACTTAGAAACATTTAACTGTAACCTTATCTTTGAAATGATCTTAATATTTCGTTCTATCATACTGTGATGTAATGGCCCTCAAAACCTTTCTCTCCCGATAATGAGACTTAGCCCATTAAGAGTATTTTGCTCTGGAAAGTAACTCGGCTTAAATGCTAAATATATGTGACCCATGAAGGAAGGTCCCCTTTGTTACTGCATTTAAGGATATGAAACCCAAAACATATGTAATTTGCGTCGTGAAGAAGAGAGATGCATATCATATCTTGTAACACGTGAGACGAAAAATTGTTGCTGAGATTTTTATATTCTGGAAGAAGAAAAATTTTAACAAATACCTTATCTGAGAAGTTAGAGACGAATTAATATATTTAAATGCATCAGTATATAAAATAAAGCGTATGAGTGTTTTCCATTTTCTTTTTCTTCTCAGTATTTTTCATGTTGTATTTTTCTAGTTGATTATTAGACTAAAACGTGGCAATTTATTTTTGCCTAGGGATATTAAGAAATATAAGTATGAGTTTTTTAAAACCAAGAAATGTATTCCTTGAATTATTTAAATATTTTTGTTTTAAGAAATAAATATATTGCATACAAGAAAGGGTAAAATGTTATACAGAGAAATAAAAACATACTTAAAAGGAAGTGTAAAAAGTTATAAAAAGTAATAAAAATCTATCACATGACAGGATAATAATTAAATCGAGTAACATTAAAAAAATCAGGAAAAAATAAAAAATAAACACTTTTTAATTAAAAATTGAAAAAATACAATGGCATTATATTTTAGACGTAGTAAACAACATTTAATTGCAAATAAAAATTTGTGTAAAAAATAAACCATTAAAAAACTAATCGTTTAGAACCCAAGATATTAAAATCAAGCAGTACTACTCAAAAGCATAACACTTTTCACTCCTTGAAATTCCACCATTGTTTGCATAACCGATAAACATTTTTCAAAAATGTATTTCATGAGTACCATTTCACATATGAAAAGCACCATCGTAGAATAAATATTTCTTAAAATATTTTTCGTTGAAAACAGTAAAAAAAATAAGAACAAATCTAGATTTAACAAATACTTAGAAACATTTAATTGTAACCTTATCTTTGAAATGATCTTAATGTTTTGTTCTATCATAATGTGATGGCCGTCGTAATCTTTCTCTCCCATTAATGAGACTTTGCCCATAAAGAATATTATGGTCTGGAAAGAAACTTGTCTGGAATGCTAAATATATGTGACCCTTGAAGGAAGACCCCTTTTGTTACTGCATTTAAGACGGTGAAACCCAAAACATAAAGCAATTTGTGTCAAGAAGAAGAGAGATGGATATCATATGATGTAATTCGTGAACCGAAAAAGTATTGTTAAGATTTTTAAGTTCTGGCAAGAAGAAAATTTATAAAAAGTACTTGGAATGAGAAGTTAGGGAAGAATTAAAAATTTAAATGCAATCAGTTTATAAAGTAAAGCGTATGAGTGTGTTTAATTGCATTTTTCTGTTTAGTATTTTTCATGCTGCATTTTTTAAATTAATTAGTAGACTAAAACGTAGTAATTTACTTTTGCCAAGATAATTTAAGAAATATGAGTATTTTCAAGAGACACTAGAACTATGTTACATTTAGAGACGTAGAGGAAAGTGGGGATGAATGGGACAGGGGATGAATGGAACAACAGAAATTTATATATGTTCCACAAACATAAGTAATTTGATAATTTATTGATAATGATATATGGTAGTACTGAGGTCATTCGACAGACATAGTTTCAAAGCAATATACATAACAGAAGATTAGCTGTTGTACAAAGTGTATTTTTCAAGAACCAAAGCAAATTTATCTGTTTAATCTTTTTATTAATTAATTGATAGTATTATTTTTTAGACTTTTTTATTAATTGACTTTCTCAAAACCTTATATTTTTTTATGCTGTAATGATATAATCTTTTGATATACTTATGATGCAAATGACCAACATTGACAGTGCTCGCTAAGCCTAATCACTAATTTATATAACCATGTGGCTAGGGGATGAATGGGATAGTGTTTATAGGGATGAGTGGGACTGTCACATTCAACTCCAGGGCTATTCCATAATAGATTAAATTGCATTATATCGTTACCTAGAAACCAGATCTTAAGAAGAGAAAACGAGGCCACTGTCGTGTTCTAACCGATACACCAGAAAAGCAATATTTGGAAAAGGAAATTGTGAAAAAAAAAACAGAAACTAATAAGAAAAAGGAATTGCCTGCCTTCAAGAAATATTTTTAGTAAAGGTATGCACAGTAGTGATGAATCTGACAATTTATCACTTCATGATAAAGCTGAAAGTAATTTGAACATTATTTCAAATGATATGGACCACCAAGTTTGCAGCTTGGATAATATAATAGAAGACGACTTCCTCCTAACAAAGATATGTGAAAAAAATATTTATCATTACGTTTCTAGGGTAATAAAGAACAATAATAATAACCTTCAAATACAATTCTTGAGAAAAAATTATAATAATTCCTTATTTTAATATATCGATCCAGCAGAAATTTATTTTCTTAATGTATTTTCTTTAATATTTGTTATGAAACTACCAAAGCCTATACCTCTGGGAACTGCCAGAACCAAAGCATTGTTGTCATTTGATATTGCCTTCAGTCAATATGTAGCCAAATAAAATGTTTCACTCAGTTTTCAGATAAAATATGTTTGGAACTTTTTTTTTTACTTTTCCCATTCATCCCCACCATGGCGATGAATGAGACAGTATGCATGCATATTAAAAAAATATTAAAATTTTTAAAAAACAATTGTTTATTGAAATTAGTATGTCAATAAGTTGCTAAATGCTGAAGAATTCTTTAAATAATTTTTTTAATTAACGACTGTATACAACTTACGTTATTAGTAAAAATGTAAAAATTGTACCATTCATCCCCACTCTCTCCTACAACTCTCATAATATAATAAAAGTTTATCACGTTTATAAAATACAGATGTGTGTTTGAACCCATAGGTTCACGTTTATACATGGGCATATTCGCACTCATTCACGCATACATATACATATATCCACTTCTATTGAGTGTCTTGGACTATAAGTATTATTTATTTTTTTATTTATACTATATGCCTATAACAAAGTTTATTTTAGTACATTACTTTCCCCCAGATGCAAAAGCAGACCTATTAATTTTAATATATCTACGGTTTTCTATTAAACTGCATTGATAACTCTCAATAATTATTCTGTTTTAACAACTATTCAAAATGAACGCTTCTCATTTCTTTAAATTCCATCATTATTTGTGTAACCGATAAACATTTTTCAAAAACATCTTTCATGAGTACCATTTCACATCTGAAAAGCTCCGTCTTAGGATAAGTATTTCTTAAAATATTTCTCGTTGAAAACATAAAAAAGTAAATAAAAATAACGCTAGATTTAACAAATACCTAGAAACATTTAACTGTAACCTTATCTTTGAAATGATCTTAATGTTTCGTTTTATCATAACGTGATTTAATGGCCGTCGTAATCTTTCTCTCCCGATAATGAGACTTAGCCCATTAAGAATATTTTGTTCTGGAAAGAAAATCGGCTGGAATGCTAAATATATGTGACCCTTGAAGGGAGATCCCCTTTGTTATTTACTGCATTTAAGGCAATGAAAGCCAAAACATAAAGCAATTTGTGTCATAAAGAAGAGAGATGCATATCATATCGCGTAATTCGTGAGCCAAAAAATTGTTGTTGTGATTTTTAAGATCTGAAAAGAAGAAGAATTTTAACAAATACCGCGAATGAGAAGTTAAGGAAGAATTAAAAAAATGTTGAATGCATCAGTATATAATTTAAAAGGGTATAAGTGTGTTTAATTGCAATTTGATGCTTAGTATTTTTCATGCTGCACTTTTCTAATTGATTCGTAGATTAAAACGTTGTAATTTACTTTTGTAAAGATAATTTTAGAAACTGAAATATGAGCATTTTCAAGAGTACTTTAAATATATTACTTTGGAGACACACTGTAAAACATTTGTGGAAACGTTACTCCATACAATTGGTGTAAAAATGGTGGCAAATGCTGCCTCTAATTTCATGGAGTAATTGTTTTCACATATGCAATGGTGTAATTTAAACATATATTACTGGTGGAACATGACAATGTTGCACCGGTTTTAACAGTTAAAATACTCCATAAAATTGGAGGCATCAATGCTGCTACCAATTTTACGGAGTAACGTTTCCACAAATGTTTCTCAGTGCATGTAACTCCCATGGTATAATAAAAGTTTATTCACATTTATAAAATATAAATGTCTGTATACACTCACAGGTTGACATATATACATAAATATATTCGCACTCATACACGCATACATATACATACATCCACGTCTATTGAATATCTTGGACTCAATGTATTATTTATGTATTTATTATTTATTTATTAATACTATATGTCTATAATAAAGTTTATTTTCTTACGTTACTTTTACCCAAATACAAAAGCAGATTCATTAATGTTAACATAATTACGAGTTTTTATTAAACTGCATCACTAACTCTCAATAATTATTCCGTTTTAACTACTATTCAAAATGAACGCTTCTCATTTATTTAAATTCCATCATTATTTGTGTAACCGATAAACATTTTTCAAAAATACCTTTCATGGCTACTATTTCACATGGGAAAAGCTCCGCCGTAGAATAAATATGTCTTAAAATGTTTCTCGTTCAAAACACAAAAAATAAGAATAACGCTAGATTTAACAAATACTTAGATACATTTTACTATAACCTTATCTTTGAGATGCTCTTAATATTTTGTTCTATCGTAATGTGATATAATGGCCGTCGTAATATTTCTCTCCCGATAATGAGACCTAGCCCATTGAGAATATTTTGCTCTGTAAAGTAACTCGACTGGAATGCTAATTATATGTGATCTTGAAGTAAGGTCCCCTTTGTAACTGCATTTAAGGCAATGGAACACAAAACATAAAGCAATTTGTGTCATGAAGAAGAGAGGTGCACATTATCATGTAAAATTGTTGAGATTTTTAAGATTTGGAAAGAATAAAAAAATTAACAAATACCTGGAATGAGAAATTAAGGACGAATTAAAAAATGTAAATGCATCAGTATATAACATGTATGAGTGTGTTTAATTGCATTTTTCTGCTTAGTATTTTTCATGTTGTATTTTTTTAATTGATTAGTAGGCTAAAACGTAGCAGTTTACTTTTGTCAAGATTATTTAAGAAACCTAAGTATGTGTAATTTCAACGGACGCTTGAACGATGTTATTTTAGAGACGTACAAATCTCTTAATATATAAAATAAATTATTCACATTTATAAACACAAATGTGTGTTTGGCGCATAGGTTCACACATATATATGAGCTTATTAACACACATACACGTGTACATGTACATACATCCACTTCTATTGCATATCTGAGATTCTAAGCATTATTTATTTATTTATACTACATGTCTATAACAAAGTTTTTTTCTTAGATTACATTTCCCCAGATGTAAAATTAGATCAATCAATGTAAATACATCCCCAGTTTTCTATAAAATTACATAGATAACATTCAATAATTATTCTGTTTTAATTACTATTAAAAATAAACGCGTATCATTTTTTTAAATTCCAGGATTAATTGTGTCACCGATAAACTTTTTCGAAAATATATTTCGTGAGTACCATTTCAAATATGAAAAGCTCCGTCGTAGAATAAATATTTCTTAAAATATTTCTCTTTGAAAACATAAAAAAATGATAAAAATAATAACGCTGGATTTCACAAACACACAGAAACATTTAACTGTAACCTTATCTTTCAAATAATCTTGATGTTTCGTTCTTTCATAATATGTTGTAATGGCCATCGTAATCTTTCTCTACCGATAATGAGACTTAGCCCATTAAGAATGTTTTACTCTGGAAAGTAACTCGGCTGGAATGCTAAATATATGTGACCCTTTAAGGAAGGTCCGATTTGTTGCTGCATTTAAGGCCAAAACATAAAGTAATTTGTGTCATGAAGAAGAGAAGTGCATATCATATCATAAAATTCGTGAGCCGAAAAATTGTTGTTGATATTTTTAAGATTTGGAAAGAAGAAAAATTCTAACAAATACCTGGAATGAGAAGTTAGGGGCGAATTTAAATGCATCGGTATATAAAGTAAAGTGTTTGAGTGTGTTTAATTGCACTTTTCTGCTTAGTCATTTTCATGTTGCATTTTTCGAGTTGATTAGAAGACTAAAATGCAATAATTACTTTTTCAAAGACAACTTAATAAATATAAGCTTTTTAAAACAAAGAAATATTTATCATAAAATTATTTCCAGATTTCTTTTTTAAGAAAAATATTTAAATGGAAGAAAGGATGAAAGGTTATAAAAAGAAACAAATATTTAACTATACGAAAGGTTAAAACATTAAAAGAGAAATAAATGTCTATTTCCAATGCTACTACATTACAATTATTGATTCCTTTACTGCTAAATATTCTCAAAAAAAAATTGAAAACTAAACTAGTTGGACGTGCCAGTCTCAAAACTTTCTTGTATTTCATACGCACATTTTAATGTTTCAAAATTTAGTTATACATGTTAATGCTTTAATATTATTAATTCAATCCTATATCAACTATGGTCTTCATCTTAAATTTCTGCTTCAGACAATTAATTGGCGTAAAAACGAGTTCTGTCTCAGTACGAGCCGATGTACAATAAAACTATAGGCAGATTTTTTCAAATTCAGGAAGGATCTACTCACCATACCCAAAAATAATTACACACAAAAACATAAATCAGTTCTATGTATAACTTCAAGCATTTTTTGATGGTAAAATAATAAAAAATGGCACAGACATACGATTATATCGCCTTTTTCCGTCGGAATTTTTTCAAATTCAGGGAGGATCTGCTGACCATAGCCAAACACTTACACAAAAAAATTCATTCATTTCTATCCATAACTTTATACACATTTCTGTAGTAAAATATTGAAAACGGAACAAAAATTACTAATGTAGCACCCCCTTCCGACGAATGTTTTTTCAAATTCAAGGAGGATGAACTAGCAAATTCATAGCCAAACATTTACACAAAAAAATTTGGTTCAATTCTATGTATAACTTCATACAATTTTAGTCGGTACAATATTGGAAATGACACAAAATTTTTTACTGCAGTACCCCCTTAAGGCGGAATATTTCGAAATTAAAGGAAAACCTGCTTGCCACAGCCCAAAACATTCACAAAAATTTGTTTCAATTGTATGCATATCTTCATATACTTTTGGATGGTAGAATGGCCACATACGGACACACAGACACATAGACACATGGACACACAAACGGAGAGACATTTTGTAAAAGCATGCTTTTTGACACATGTTCTAAAATGTGTAAATCAGTCGAAATCCGGAAGTCTAAAAAATTTCGATTACAGTACTATCTTCTATTTAAGATAGAAAAAAGTAAAAATAGGACAGCACCATATTTTAGATATATTAAGTACCATTTAACTATAAGTAAGAACTTGTGTGGGAAACTAAATCACTTAAAAAACTAACCACTTAATACAGAAGATATTCAAATCAAGCACTATGAAAATTAACAGACATATATGTTTTGTTGATACCGAGTCTCACATACATCCCCCTTCTCCAAAAACTTGAAAAACGAAAAGTCAAACGTCATTGAAGAATGCACCGAACGACAATCACGTATCAATACTCCTTCATATTTATATTTTTTAAACTATTCATATACATGAATTTTAAAACTCCTTGGGCAACGATTTTCCTATTGTAGCTTACTGATCAATGATTTTTCCAATGTAGCTTACATTTCATCTGTCCCGGCGGATTTGTTATGTCACAATGTTTCATTTCATCTTTGATCTCATTGGTTGCTGGAACATGATGTTCTTTTGGATCATTGTTTCCTGACATTTGGGTTTTCGTATTTCTTGTATTTGGGAGATACTTGTTTTATGTTATACACTGATCATGTAAGTCCAAGTACTCGCAAAAGATATATGTCCGTTAATTTTTACGGTGCTTGACTTGTACATATAGTGACTTTACTGTAAATTTGTATTTTATATGGTTTATATGTTTCGTTTAATTTAATGCGAAATATTGGCGGTTGATCTTTTTCTTTCTTGATAATGAGACCACTGGAAAATGAGAAATAACTGAGATATAACAATACTAAATACATGAACAATTGAAGAATTGTCTCTTTTCTTACAGTATTTATGGCGATAAACCTAACACATAAAACAATTTGATTCATGAAGAAAAGATATGCTTATCATATTATATATCCCTGATCAGAAAAGAAAAAAATGAAATTGTCACATTCTGGTGAAAGGAAAACTTTTTTTAAATACCTAGAATGAAGAGTTAGAGAAAAAAAAAGTACATTTTTCAATTTGTTTGTGAAGTACGTTTTTTAGCATATTAACTAAACTGTAAAAAAAATCTGTAATTCGACAGATGTAAAGTTGCCGAAATCTGTATGTTTACTAATATTTTATCTGTTACACTGTACAAGAAAAGATGTAAATCTACAAAACTAATTTTTTGTAAAGCTACAGAAATCTGTAACTTTACAAATGAATCTACTAAAATTATAGTTATCTTACTAAAATTCTATCTGTTTTTTGATTTGCCTTTATATAATATATTATAAGCATCATAAGGTTCCTAAAAATGCTTAGTAACCGTAAAGATTTTTTGATTTTCAAGTGCGAATATGTATCGGTTACATGAATTTTTGCTGTTGCCGTTACGTAAAACGTTCTGGGGAATGACAGTTTCGTAGAAAACTTTTAGTAAATTTGTAGATTTTTTTACAGTGTACAATAGGGTGAATCGCTGTTCCCTTAATCTCCATGCAATAGAACACATAGGTAGGTTTTGAAGTTTTCCACATAGGTAGGTTTTGAAGTAATGAAAAAAAATCGATCCACCCTAGTGTAGATTTATCGGATTAGGAATTTTCCTGCTGTACTTTTCTTGTAGCATACTAACTGAAAACACATTAGTGCGTTTTTATCAAGTCAGTTCAGTAAACAAAGTGAATTAACTGAAATTATGAAATATGTATTACTAAAATATATGCATACGTTGTTTTAATTTTATACACACCATGATTAATTGTAGAAGAGGAGAAAGGGTTTAAAAAAAGGTAAAATATACATACTAAATATGTTGTGATTTAGCCAAATAAAAGAGTTTATGCTAAAAATGGCCGCATTTAATTGACATTATAGAGCTATATTCCAATAATATTCAATATCAGCATGCTGGTGGCAAGAGAAAGAAGTACTGAAAACAATATTTTGAAAAATAAAACGAATCTTTATGATAGTTTTAACAAAACATTTTACTGTATAGTTTTATACTTACTCCTTGATCAATGTTTTATAACCACCCAATGAATTTTATCTAAAGTGATAGTTACTGACATTTAATTATAACCCATCGATTCTCTATTTCATGTGTAAAATAAAACAAATTAATGTATGAATTTTTAGTTTTGAAATATTACTCGCTTTTAATTGCTAAAGAGGAAAAACACAGTTGTGCTTATTTATAAAACATTTTCCATAATCAATAATTTATATTTCATAAATTGCTAATAAAAGAACTTAATTAAGATGAAAAATAGAATAAAAAAGAAAGAATTAAAAAATGGATAAAAATTTTAATTAAATAAAATTAGATTATAGAACGGTCTTAAAATATTAAAATTAAAATCTCTTTGTCTCGCAGTTAAAATTAGTTTAGAAAATGAAGGCAATATTTAGTTATATGTATATTACCGAATCAGTCAAACTAATTAAAATATTAATGAATTCACAGCAATATGGATCATGTATTATATTTAAAAATATCATATACTTGTTTTCTTTTAGGTGGGACGCAAACAAAACCCTCGTTTACAGAAAAAATAGAATACGGCGTAAAACCGACGGAGAAAAGCCTCAACAGATAAAACCACCATCAGGCATTTCTCTACCTCACAAAATCTGCATCATTGACATAGTTTGTTTACGGAAAGGATCTCAAACATTTCAAATATCTTAGTTGTGTTTTTTAATGAAATTCTTAATCGCCCCCTTCAACATTTGAAAATCAGAAATAGTAACAGAAATAACTTATGCATTCAATTTTTTTTTAAATATTTGTAATGTACGAGTCCAAAACACATTTTTTTTTTCAAAATGTCAATACTGGCAGAAAAAAAAAATTATTTTGGAACATGCACGTTCACCTATTTTTGTTCATTTGAAAATAAATTTTGTAATTGCATGACATTTTGCATTTAAATATGACGATGATCAAACTGAATGCAAATACACTGCCTTTTTTTGTACATCGCCCCTTGAATATGATGCTTGAGTGCCAACAAAGAATCAGTAGCTGCCCAAACAGATTTTTTTTTAAATATATATTTAAACACCTAAAAGATTTCTTTATTTATAGAAGATTTCTTTGACTAAATTAATCTCTGAAAAATGAAGCGAAAACTTAAAAAAGTACTTTCATCAAAATTTAAGGGGCCATATATTACACTGAAAAAAGTCCACTTTCGGCAGCCACCATTTTCGTGTCGGCACTCAGACCTAGTATACTACTGGGGATGGTGTATTGTAAAAGGCATCGTCATACAGTGTGTAAAAGCAAAAATGTCATGCAATTATTAAAATTATCTTAAATCAAGAAAGAACAAAAGTAGACGAATGTGCAAGTGTAAAAAAGAAATAGCGTTTTTTTGTCCAGTACTGCATGATTCTTTTCTTCTCATACAGATTTTTTTTTTTTTTTTTTTTTTTTTTTTTTTTTTTTTTTTTTTAAGAAAGATGAGATAAAATTGTATCTCAAAGCCTAACGTGATTTGATATTTTTTTCCCCCTGAAACTGGGGTTTCTAATATAAATATTAAATGCAGATTAAAGACCGTTTTTCTGCAACAGAGAAAATAATGGGTTGAGGAGCATTGTATCTCAAATAATGGCATGATCTCATTAATAAGATTTTCCAAGGTTCTGAGTTGGAATGAAAAGATAAGATGCAGATAAAGATAACTTGCAGAAAGGTAACTTCCAGAACGAATTGTTATTGTTATTTTAATCCAGGCATCCTTTTACGTTTTGCAATTCAAGAATTTGATTCAGAGTATAAAATGACCGTAGACAATAGAGTTTCATTAGATGTTCCCTAAGGTAATAAGGCATGAAATCTGAGAGAAAGTCCCTCTCTCTCTCATGCACACACCTTGAGAGGGCGGACATGTCTCGTTCGTCTTACAATATTTAAAAATTTTATTACAACAGCAATGATAAATTTTGTGATATGTTGCTCCTTAGTGAAAAATAGGGATTTTATTTTTAATTACCAAAACAAATGATCTTTACATTCTTGGATACTATTTTTTAGATGTTGTTTTCTTATGTCGTCATAGATTCTCCAGGCCTCCCAAATGGTTGTTTTTTATGTCCGATATGTTTTTTTGAAATATTTCCTTTGTAACTTTCTTATAAATTTCGAAAAAATCGTTTGCGGCCGTTAATTTTAGTGGAAATGTTGTAGAAAATTACCATAAAATTTTCTTTTAATAAATATTGGTATTCCGTTGACAAACCATTTGGGAGTCCTGATTCTAAAATACGCTGATGACATGACAAATAAATGGAATTTAGAAATATTTTCCAAAATTTTTCATTAAAAAAAGGTTTTTGGTTTAAAGACTTAAAAAAATCGACATAAAATTGTGCACACATATAATTCTATAATAATAATTGACCACATATAATTGTTTTTTATGTATCCCAATTTTAAAACATAAATAAAAAAACATTTATTTTAAATTGTATAATATATATTAGCCTGCTTCGCATTAAAAATTTATTGTACGAAAATAGATAAAAAAAAATAATTGCACTGTCGTATTCTCAACAAATGTTTTTTTTTATCCTTCTATAGTAAAAAAAAACTAGCCTTAAAAGGAATGACTCCTGGAATGATGCTGATGTGGAAGATTTCCGGAACTAACGAATCCGGGTTGTCCACTCCTTCCATGAGTCGAATAGACCAATCAGGAAAGGGCTCCGTCTATGCATCGCCATATGGGTTACCATAAAGAGAGGAAAGGTTACCATCGCCAACAATCGCCAAGTTTGTCGCCAACTTGGCGATATATCGCCAAATTTGGCGACCAAAATTATTTGTCAAAAGTGACGCCAACTTGGCGATAACTGTAATATTTCGCCAAATTTTTAATTTCTTTACAACACCAGTCGTTTGATACATCATTTGAGAGGTTTGCAACTGCTTATTCATATAATGGATGTCTTGTGTGTTATCCCCCATTCTGCCCCCCAGGGGGGAAGCATTTTTATTTACTTTACAACACCAGTCGTGTTACACAAGATTTGAAAGGTCTGCAACTGCTTATTCATATTATGGATGTCTTGTGTGTCACCCCCACACTCTGCTCTCCCCAGGGGGGGGGGGGCGGTCATATTTTTAATTTCTTTACAACACCAGTTGAGTGACACATCATTTGAAAGGTCTGCAACTGCTTATTCATATTATGGATGTGTTGTGTGTCATCCCCCACTCTGCTCCCCAGGGGGGCACATTTTTAATTTCTTTACAACACCAATTGTGTGACACATCATTTGAGAGGTCTGCAACTGCTTATTCATATTATGGATACCTTGTGTGTAACCCCCCCTCTGCCCTCAGAGGGGGCGCATTTTGTAATTTCTTTACAACACCAATTGTGTGACACATCATTTGAAAGGTCTACAACTGCTTATTCATACCATGGGTTATCGGCGAGCGCAGCAAGCAGGGGTAGACAATAATTTGAAATCGCGAAGCGATTACGCGGGGGGTTGGCGAGCATAGCGAGCAGGGGGGCGGGGCCCCCCTAGTATTTCAAATAAAAACTAATATATTTTACCTTTAAATCTCCATACTATAAAAAAACATACTCCATGCACATAAATCGCTCTCTTAATCAAAACTATAGCAGATTAGAAAATTTGCTTGGCAAATTATCTTTAAAAGTAAATATGTAATTATGATAAAGCTAGGCTAAAAAATTCTTCTTAAGTATTATGATAAAATTTCAACTTTGCAGATATTTTCCTATATTTATCACCATATTATAAACACCTTCCATTCTTCAAGCGTTAAACTTGACAGATTATGATGTATAGGAAGTTGGGAAGAAAGTCGTAGTTTAGAATGACTTTCCGGAAGAAAACACCAAAACATTGCGGTAATTTGCGTCAAGAAAGAGAAGATTATCGTTATTTACGACTTTAACGACATTAATGCCAGGACTTTGGGTTTCTTGTTGATATTGCTAGGTCAAAGAACATAAAATGAATCTGAATTTCATAACCAGCAATAAATATTCCTTTATTTTTTTAAAATAGAAGGATTTTATATGGAACATTGCATATTTTCACTGCGCTCTATTGAATTACGGAGTAATTCTTGAGCGGTTTTCTTTTCCAAATCTAAAAATTCACCAAAAATAAAACGCATTGGAAAAATGTTTTTTATTATTTCGAAAACCATTTTTTGTTCTGCAAGAGAGTGTGTAATTTTTAATATTACTGTTACTTTTTTTAATCTACAATAGAAGAAAATGTTGTAATATTTTTTTTCCGTTTCGGTTTTTGGCAGATTTTCCCGTTTTAAGGGACAGGCCCCCCGAAATACATCTTTATATAAAATATCTGTCTATCAATCCGTGTGCCAGTGGATTGCCACTGCACCATCGTAAAGTGTATGAAATATGCATAGAATTCAACTAAATTTCATAAGATGAATAATGAAAAATATTAATTTTATTAAATATCATGGTGGAGATTAACTTGCTTTTATTTGTATTATTTGTTTGAAGCAAAAACTGAAGACATAAGTCAAAGTCGCTGTAGTATTGAACAATTGATATTGAAGTACTAACATGTGTAACTATTTTCTGAAATATTAAGGTGTATGAAATTAGAGTTGCAAAGGCTGGAAAAAACCGGGTTTATTCCCGGGAATAAACCGGGTTTTTTGGGAGGGAAATTTTGAAAAATCCCGGGAGTTTTTAAAACGTTTTAAACATTGAAATATTTAATTTATTATTTAATATTTTTGTAATGATTTCAATTGTTTTATTCTTAACTGTAATTGCAAGAACAACTCAACTCTTCTGAGCGAGCCAAGCGAAGATACCGAGGAAGATACAGAACATGTTTTCTCTGCTTCTGTTTACTTTTCTCTTATTCCATATTCCGTCCAATTTTGTATTGAAATGACAAGACATAATTTCCCTTTTTTATTCTACACAGATTCCTTAAATTAAAGCATGTAATAGGTTTTAGCTTGGTTATTAACAATTTTTATTATAAAGTATAAAATCCAGGGATGTAACTAAGTTATTTAGCTGAATACGGGTTATTTGGCCGAACTTTGGATTCCGATTTTTTTAAGTACTTTTATTGTTATAATTACTTTTTTCAAACTTTAAATCGAAATAAGATTAAACATTAATTAAAATGGATATTTTTATTTGTATGTTTAAAAGATTTAATAGTTTGATGTATTTTTGGCAAAATTTCGGATTCCTAGATTCTGATTCTAATAAATAATAAAAAATGACTTACTGAATCTAAATTACTATTAGCAGAATTATTCTGTTGGTTAATACAATTCGTATATATTTTAGCTGATATAGCAACCACTTTAATGCACTTTTAAATTGTTTATTTTTTATTTTAGAGAACTTATATCTGCATAGAAAATTAAAAATTTGTACTTTATATTGAACATATCAAGTTAATATTCTGTAAGTCAAGATAGAAAGTTATACAGATTATCCTTCATTTCTATTGATATTTTAATAAAATATTCATATATGATTGTTAAACATAATTAAAATTAATATTTATCATAATGGGAGGATTGGGCTTCCGGTTTCATAAGTTATGTTCTCTCTCCATAAAAAACTTTCTCGCTAAAATTTCAGGCATTTTTTTTTTCAGGAATTCACAATCGCCTTTGCCTTGTAAGTATTAGAATCTTTTAAAAATCAATTTGAAGAGGAATTTCACTTTATTGATGACATATATTCTAAATCCAAAGCTGTGGGATTGATAATAATCCTTGTTTATCCTCGCTTTCTTTTTATTTTCCACAAGTGCAAGAAAACAGAACTTTTATTGTTCTACGATCATTGTACAGTGATATTTTAAATGAATAATAATTGTGACTTTTTGCAGATCTCTGCTAGTCGTTTGATATCGTATTAGTTACAAATTTGCTATTTTAAAGATATTTTTAAGATCATGAGTGCGTATTTTGGATTACCGTAAAATACCGTTAATCCGCCCTTCCCGATCAAACGCCCCCTTCCCACTTTATAAAGAATTTGAAATTTTCAAAAATCCCGAGAAAGCGCCCTCCCTTCCGATTCTCAAAGGCGATTGAGAGCGAGATCAATCATTTTGAAATGAATTAATCATGAATCTTTGATTTCATGCGCGTTTTTTCAAGATTTTTTAATTGATTTCATGCTTGTTTTGGCTTTTTTTTTTACTAATTTCTCCTTTTTTCTGCGTTTTTTCGATAGAATTTATGTTTAAAAAAAAAAAAATTCAAGTATAAAAATTCATGATTCATTCATTTCATGATGATTCATTCCTGTAAATTTTGTTGGATTGCAAAAAAATCCCGTGTAAGCGCCCTCCCCTAACTATTGTACGATTTTTCTTTTCGTTTGGGGGGGGGGGGCGGATTAACGGTATTTTACGGTAATGTTTTATTTCTATCTAAGAAGAGATTTTCAAATGAGAAATTAATCCTTAATCAATTAAAGATGTTATAAATGATTTTTGCAGCATATTTTTTGGAATCAAGCTTTAATGACACAAACTTTTTAAGTGTGGGTGAACTTTGATTTCAAATCATCAGGCTCAAGCTCTGAAAAACTCATCTTCAATGTATGTACAATACAGAATCATTTATCCAGAATGGTTGAGGTTGGATATATTCTGGATAACTGGTTAGGCATTAAACCAACGTCCATTTGACAAGTTTAGTGGAATGATTAAGAATCAGATCCAAACAAGATCAAAGATTAGCATTTTTTTTTTTTTTTTTTTTTTTTTTTTTTCTCGACTGTTGACTGACAGATTTTGTTATTTTTTCGTGACTCGTAGATAATTTCACAACATTTCAAAGATTTTTCTCTCGATCGATTTACAAACTTTTGCGATTTCTGATGAATTAAGCGAATTTTTAGAGTGACCAATTGAAGAATTTGATTCATGGATTCATGTTCACTCACTTTACGATTATTTTGTATTCCATCCTCTTCTGCCGCACGTGAAAGAATTTTTTCAGCCTTTTCCCATACCCACACAGTGACACGCAACAGACTTAATAATGAGAGGGTGTCAAAACAACTGTCCCTTGATGACTATGAAAGTGACTAATACAATTTAAAAATGTTAAGAATTTAAATAAAATTTTTCATTTTGTATATTTAGTTGGTATATGTTTACAGTCACTATGTATGCAGGTAACAGGAAAAAAAGACCAGTATTTCTCAAATTTCAGATGATAGTAACACTTAAATTATGATTTCAGTTGTAAAATATTTAAAATATATTATAAATACAATTTGTAGTATTTTGTCATTTATTTCTTTTTGAGAAATGCTGGTATGAATATTTATTTAAACGTATTTCTAGCATGATTTTCACTCTCAAATATTCAACAGGTAAGTGTTTAATTTCTTCCTAAAAAATAAAATTTTACATTTTAAAATGTATATGATTAGGAAATGTGATTATAAAAGTTCTATATTGTATAATTTTGGAATTTATTTTGAATAATTTTAATTGCTCCACAAAAGCCGCCTCTTTTTAAATTATATAAAAGTAGATATGAGCAGGTGTTGTAATTCATAAATTGTGTAATTGAAAGACTATTTTCATTTTTTGATAAATGCAAGTGATCTTTTAGAAAATACTGTCTAAATTAGTACTTTCAACCAAATTCCAGACAAGACACTGCAAGAATGGAAAAAAGTGTTGTCATGTGACTAAAATTGCTTATAATTGGATAAGTTATTTAACAAAGAATTGAAAAATCATTTTCATTAGGAATCGCTTCAATAGGCCAGCCAATTATGTGCATTTATGTTTAAAAATATGTCAGGATTTCGTGTTGTTGTGCAGGGGATTTTAAAAGCTGCCTTTAATAACAAAATACAATATAATCTAATTACAATGAGTCTCTGGAAAACACTAATTAAATTCGCTATACAGAAAAATTTGTTAAAGTGAATCTTTTTATGATGAAATAGGATTTTTTTTTTTTTTTTTTTTTTTTTTTTACAATCCAAATAGCATTTGTTACACTGAAAAATTATTGACATGTAACGAGATTCTAAATATTCTTATTTAAATATAAATCCACCATGGATATTCATTTTTATACTTTCAATACAATTAATGCCACAAGTGAAAAAAACAGCGAAAAAATTTAATACTTAAACCCAAAATTTAATATTTAAGCCCTTGTTTTTGAAAATTTTAAAGTAGAAAAGGATTCTAATGCTTTCGTCAGAAGGTTGTTCTGGGTATAAAACTATAGTAAATGTGTCTATACAAATATCTGTGTATTATGAAACTTACTGATTGAGTGCATAAAAATATTTACAATAAGAAATGTAAACAAAACCAGTAGAGTTTAAGTGAAAACTGATAGATTAAAATATTAATAAGTTAGAAAGGGAAATGACAGATTTATTTATAAATGTAAACATCGCCCTTGTTCTCAGATTCAACATATACAGAAAAATTAAATAAAGAATATATGTTGGATATGCCAGGTAACAGAAAGTAAACAATTTAAAATTTTAAGTGAATAATTGAAATCTTCATTTATTAAATCACCATTGTTGCAAAGCTGATGAATTTTAGGAATTTAAAAAGTTACAAAGTGTCAAAATAATAGGTATTGTTAATTAATAAAAAAATCCATTTAAATTTCTCAGAATAATGAGCAATGATGTCTTAAAATGAAAATTTCAAGTTGAAAAATTACTGGTTTTGTTTACTTTCAAAACTTCTACAAAATTTCCAATATTCCCCAAAATTCCGGGTTTATTCCCCAAAATTCCCGGGTTTATTCCCGTCCCTCAAAAACTGTGGGTTTTTTACAACTCTATATGAAATAGAAGAAAAAATTCCAGCCGGCTCGGCGTACAGGTGCAAATAGATTTCGAAGTTAAGTGCTAATTTCACTAAAAGAAGTAAAATATGATTAGAGATTTTTGTTCACCGACGTGAAATATTTTGAAATAGTATATCAATTTACAAGAAAAAACATAATTATTTAAAGGTATAAAAAATCCGTTATATTTGTAAGAATCCATATAGTTATAAAGGAAACCAAACGTTTTCATAATGTATCTTCTTACAAGATGGAGTTCACGGGACCGCATAAAAAAGTTTTTAGTCATATAATTCAAATTTTTTTCAATATATATTTACTGTTCTTAATACGTGATTTATAAAAAAGAGAGGTGAAAATTTATAGCATAAGTTAAATTATGATTTTTTCTGTCATATAAACTACTAAATTTATCATTACATAAGTTAGGCATTAGAATGTGTCTAAAAACGAAAATGCCATAAAAAATAAGCACGATATTATCTGTACGTCACTAATAGTGATACTATATTATTATTCATTAATCAAACAAGTATTAAAAAAGGCTCTGACGAGCAACAAAAAAGGTTAATATGTTTTTAAGTATGAAAAAGGGATTGACAAGCGCTTCTGTTAATTATTGAGCATGAGGAAGGACAAGGGATCCCTTCTTGGCTACAACTCACTTCAATGCCAACTTTGAAAAAATCATATTTGCGCTTTTTCCGTGAAAACAAATCAGTCACAGTTACTATAAAAATGTGTAGTGTAAAAACGTAACCAGTAAAGATGAAGCTTAATTCGACATAAATGTAAGGGAAGGCGACATAGTGCCAAAAACCTAGTTCCTGCAGGTATCACATTCATGCACTGCCGCTAAGCATGCCCAAAGTGTATAATTGTACAGAAAATTGATTTGCAGTATAGTGCAGAGTGAACAGTGCAGTTAACATCAGGGATGTAGTGGTGGCTATACGCCGTATACCTTCTGGACTTTTTAATAGAATACCATATACCCTCCTGTTTCTCAAGAAAGCTATAGTATGCACATTCTAGAGTATCCCTCTCCTTAGAGCATATACCCTCTGTTATTTTTACGACTGCACTCCTACCCCAGGTTAACATCTAAAGCACGGTGGGAAGTTCTACTAAAGTACCGTACATTTCTTTTATCTGGAAAAAGCACAAATATGATTTTTTCAAAGTTGGCATTGAAGTGAGTTGTAGCCAAGAAGGGATCCCTTGTCCTTCCTCATGCTCAATAATTAACAGAAGCGCTTGTCAAACCCTTTTTCATACTTAAAAACATATTAACCTTTTTTGTTGCTCGTCAAAGCATTTTTTAATACTAGTCATTAATTTTTTTGATAAAAAACTGAAGATTTTCTAATATCTTAAAACGAAAAATAATTGTTGCGGTCAAAATTTATAAAATGATAACATCAGCATAAAATTTTGATGTATTATAATAATTTCAAAAGTCATTGCATTGCCATATAAAAAGCATGATATGAAAAATAAACCGTGGATTCGAACGAAAAAAGTACAGCGTATTCACAACTTTATTAAAAGAATTGAAAGCCATACCAATTAAATACATTCAAGGTACTTTCTCGAATGGAACATTGCAAACTAGAAAAATTCTACAAAATTAAATAACAATTAACATAAGAATTTTCCCAAAAGAATAAGAACTAAACACAAAGGTACTAAGCAAAGACGAATTTATGCAACTTACATACAACGGGATTCGAGCTCATTACCTGCTGCTGAGCAACCAGATGCCTTACCTCAAGAGTCTTAGTTTAACACTAGAGATGCTGCGAATTTTGCTGTAGTACCTATATAAATACCTGTATCAGTCATGTGTCTGCCATCAACAGCTGCGGTCTGGCTGTTTTATTTTTTGCTGCCCGGTGGCTATTTTCCTACTTTTATTTTAGCTAAACCGAAACAATCTCCAAATAAATTTTCTTCGCCATAATTTCATTTTAAATATAAAGCAGTCACTGGCTTTATTTTAAAATACATGACTTTCATTAAAAACACATGCATTTTTAAAGAAAAAAGACATATATCAGATATATTTAACATACACGTTTTTCTTTCACCTTATTAAAAATACTATAAGTAAATATATAAACGTACTTTTTCTGTAGTTGTACATAACGAAAAGTTCTTGGCGGGAAAAGAAATTTGCCAACGTATATTCTGACAACCTATTTACTATTTGATATCCACAAGAATTTTTTTTCTCATGAGATAACAGCATATTTAAGGTACTACTTGATTATCCAGTCGACCAAGTGTAGAAAAACGGCAAGATTATAAGCCAATAATGGATGAACATAAATGTTTCACTTTACTTGACATTAAACATGCTACCCTAGTTTGTTAAGTGATCAAATGATTTTAAATTCGATGATTTATTTGTATGTTTATGAATGTTTTACTAATTTATTTGTTCTTTTGTTATTTAATGTAACTGTTGGTGTCCGAGATTCATGAAGCAGTTCTTTAGTGTTGTCAAGTGAAAATAAATTCGCACTAATATATCTTTTTTGCTTTATATTAACAACTTAAAGAAACATTTAGTAAATTGAAAAAAACAAGATACAGGAATGCAGTTTCCTGCTGCGGTTGCGGGATTAACATATCCAAGTATGCGACACAGTAAGAGAAATATAAGCACCGTGTGTGCTTTACAAAAACATAAGAGAAACTGAACTGAGTTCGTTCACAGTAAAATGTTGTCCTTGAAGTAATCAACACAAATGATTTCGCAATCCTGTGCAATCATCCACTTATGAAATGTTTAAATAAACAATGATATTAAATATTTCATTAATGTCACTTTTGAATAATGGATTAATTTATAGTTTATAAATATTATGGTTTTAAAGTAAACAGTTAATGTAATTAATGTCACTTCTGAAATATGAAGTAATTTGATGTTTATCAATATTACTGTTTTTAGAATAAACACTTTAAGTACTTAAACACACTCCCACCCTATCAGGCCTTAGTCCTGATATATAGGAAGGAGCGCTA
The DNA here is from genome assembly GCA_964019185.1 of Maratus speculifer. Lineage (NCBI taxonomy): Eukaryota > Metazoa > Arthropoda > Arachnida > Araneae > Salticidae > Maratus > Maratus speculifer. The sequence continues at coordinate 100,379,916 of OZ025289.1, read as the reverse complement.
ATTTGTGTACAGGTCGTCTCAAAAACGATCCTCTACACTGTATGGTCACAACACGGACATGTCCGTCTTTTCCTGGGTGCACCTCTGTTACCCGGCCCAATGGCCAAGAGTCTGGTGGCTGGGTATCATCAAGGAGTAGCACAACTTGTCCAGGTTGAAGATTACGTTGCTCGACTCTCCACTTGCTTCTTTTTTGGAGCGAGATCAAATACTCCTTCTTAAATCGCTGTGAGAATCCTCTTTTTAAATTTTGCAGCAGCTCCCAGCGATTTCTAGGGTTGCATGTGATGGATGAGGTCTCCTCCGGTATTGAGAAGATTACATCACCTGTAAGAAAATGTGAGGGTGTGAGAACATTTATGCAGTCACTATCATTGTCATTTAAATGTATGAGAGGTCGCGAATTTAACAAGGCTTCGACTTGGCTAAGTAGGGTGGCGAGCTCTTCGAAAGTCAGGAGTGTCTCTCCTATTACTCTTTTTAGATGATGTTTGGCGGATTTTATCGCAGCCTCCCAAATTCCGCCAAAGTGAGGGGAAGAAGGAGGGATAAAATGCCATTCAATGGATTTTTCAGTTAAATATTGAGACATGATTTCATTTTTAGGAAATGACAACCATGCCCTCTGTATTTGGTCGATTTTTCTTGATGCCCCGACAAAGTTCTTCCCGTTGTCACTATAAAGGTGACGTGGGGTACCTCTTCTTGCACTAAAACGTCGAAGAGCTGCTATAAATGCTTCAGTTGTTAGGTCACTTACAGCTTCTATATGGACCGCTTTCGTAGCAAGACAAATAAATAAGGCAATGTAACCCTTAGTTGTTTTTGCACCCCTACCCTTGCTAAATTTAATGGATATGGGGCCTGCGTAATCAATTCCACTGGCAAAAAAGGGGCGTTCAAGATTTACTCGAGGTTTAGGTAAATTCCCCATTAATGGAGGAGTTGTAATAGCTTTCTTGTATCTGAAACATTTTAAACATCTATTAATGCATTTGTTGATGAGCTTTTTTCCACCAACTATCCAAAAAGATTGTTTTATGATGTGCGATAGTAGAGAAGGTCCAGCATGTAAAGTGGCAATATGCTGTTGTATTATCAATAGTTCACTCATTTTATGTTGTGATGGAAGTATTACCGGATGCTTGTGATTAAATGCTAACTGTGAATTTTGCAGGCGTCCTCCCACCCGTAAGATACCCTTAGCATCAATAAACGGATATAGGGAGTGTAATTTGCTTTTCTTAGCTAGAGGTTTTTGTTCTTTGATGCAATTTAACTCTTCTTTAAAGTAAGAATTTTGAATCCAAAGAACGATCATTTCTTCAGCAGATTTTATTTCGTTAAATGTAAGTACTGTTGAAGGGATTTGATATTCATTAGCATTTTTGCATTTTTTAATGAATCTTATGCAATATGCCAGAATGCGGATAATTTTTGAAAGTGATGAGTGCTTTTGAAACAAATTATCTAGTACATCATTTGAAGCATGCGTGTGAAATGAAAAAATGGGATCCGACCTTTGCTCGGATTTGATTTGCTCATCGAATTCATCAACATTTAAGTCATCTTTCGGCCAATTAGATGGGTCTAGAAGTAGCCAGCTTGGCCCTTTCCACCATAGCTCGCATTCCGGCAAACCCTTTGGGTCAATACCGCGAGAAGCGATATCTGCGGGATTATCTTTTGAGGGAACGTGTCCCCAGTGCTTAGTAGGTAAAACTTCTGTTATTTGAGAGGTTCTGTTCGCGACAAATGTTTTCCACTTGCGGGGGTGTGCGGATAACCATGAAAGGACTACTTTAGAATCAGTCCATGCAAAAATATCGAACTTGTAATTCTTTAGTGTGTCCATAACTGTGCGGAATAATTTAGATAATAAGTGAGCACCGCAAAGTTCTAATTTAGGGACAGAAATTTGCTTGATTGGTGCAACTTTTGTTTTAGAAACCAAAAGAAAAGCATTGGTTTTTCCATTGCAAGTTTGTCGGCAATAAATTGCGGCAGCATAAGCTAGTGTTGAAGCATCGGAGAATCCGTGTAATTCGAAGGCATTCTCGGATGAAAGCGTAACACATCTTGGTATCGAAAATTGATTGATTTCATTGAATGAATTTTGAAATTTGAATAATTCCTCAGTTAGATGTTCTGGAATAATAGTGTCCCAGTCCCCTTTTGTCAACCACAGTTTTTGATAAAATATTTTTAAAGTTACAGTGCATGGTGAAATTAGACCCAGTGGGTCAAAGATTCTAGCCGATTCTGCTAAAATTTGCCTCTTTGTAAGAGGTGGAGTGAGATTTAGTGAAACCTTGAAAATAAAAGTATCTGAAGAAGAGTTCCAGCTTAATCCTAGAACTTTAGAGCTTCCGTTATCACTAGGAATTATTTCAAAATTCGATTCGGTATTGGAATCATCTTGAAACTCTCTAAGAAATTCCTTTGAATTTGAATTCCATTTTCTTAAGTGGAAACCATGCGCGTGCAAAACATCGCTAATTTCTTTACAAGTTTCTATTGCCTCGCTAACAGTGTTTGAGCCTGAAAGAAGATCATCCATATAGAAATCTTTCTCTAATGTTTGAGAAATAACAGCATTTTTTGTATAATCATCAGCAATTTGTTTGAGACATTTAGTGGCTAGATAAGACGCTGGAGCTAGCCCATAAGTAACTGTTTTTAATTTGAAATTTTTTATTTCCTCATTAGAGTTAAACCTCCAAACTATTTTCTGATAATTTTGATCTTCTTCAGAAACTAAAATCTGGCGGTACATCTTTTCTATGTCAGCGCAAAAAACAATTTTCGGAACTCGAAAATTAAGTAAAATTTCAAATATGTCCCTTTGTAATTTAGGACCTACTCCCAAAATTGAATTCAAGGAATTACCTTTTGAAGTATTACATGATGCATCAAACACAACTCTCAACTTGGTAGTAGTACTAGAAGGTTTAATAACCGCATGATGAGGAAGAAAATATTGTTCATTTTCAGAATCGTTAATGTCATTTTGTGTTATTAATTCCATATGGCCTAACTGTATATATTCGCGCATAAAATCCTTGTATTGCTTTTCGAATTCTGTGTTTTCTTTAAATTTCCTTTCCATCGCCAACAAGCGAGAAATTGCGGCAGGTCTAGAATTACCTAATTCTGTCGTAGGTTTAACAAAAGGTAATTTTACCACAAAACGACCCTCGGAATTAATTGAGTAAGTTTTCTGAAAATGTGATTCAACAAATTGTTCTTCTGGAGACAGAATTTGAGCATTATTATTGAATACTTCTTCCATTTCCCAAAACCGTTTTAATTCATTATCAATATTAAGTTCATAAATATGTAAATTATGCATTGAATTAGGAGTTGTGTTAAGATGCGGCATTTTTCCCGATACGAGAAAGCCAAAGATGGAATTTTGTGCAATTAAACTGCTCTGAGCACATGTTATTTGACCAGGAAGCAAAATAGAAAAAAAGTAATCTGATCCTAAAATAACATCGATTTTATTTGGAGTCCCAAAATGTGGATCTGCCAAGTTTACATTTTTTAAGTGTGAATAATGCTCTTCACTTATTTTCTCAGAAGGTAATGGAGCTGTTAATTCGTCTAAAATAAAAGCTTTCACTGACAACTTACTGTCAGCATTATGAATTGATATAAGATCAATCATTACGTAACCCTTTGTTACTGCAATTTTTGAATTAGAAAGACCTTTCACGGGAAATCTGGCATTTTTCCTTTTGAATCCTAACACTTTCATGCATGATTCTGAAACGAACGTAGATTCTGAGCCACTGTCACACATAATTCTTAACGTATGCTTTTGACCCATGCAATCATAAATATATACTGTAGCAGTGGGCAAAAGTGCGAAAGATGTTTGAACAGAATTTATTGAAGGAGAAACTTCTTTTTTATTATCATCAGGAATCGAAAGGTCCTCTGAATCAGATTTGCTTTTCCGACTCTGTTTTTCATTCGAACGTGAAGTTGACATCGCATAATTTTGTAGTTTATTCTCGCATAATAGCGTATGGTGTTTAAGCTGGCAATGATGACAGCTAAATGTAGAATTACATTGATATGTGTAGTGTCTGTCAGATAAACAGTTGCTACATAATTTGTTTTTTCTCACAAATTGTTTTCTATCTCTTACGTTTAATTCCTTGAATTTAATACATTTGTACAATAAGTGATTAGCTTTACAAAATAAACATTTGATAACGTTATTGGCGGGAGCTTTGTGAAAATTAAATTGTTTCTCTTTTTTATGTAACCCTGTATAATCATTATTATACAATTCTAAAGATAAACATCTGTCATTAATGAACTGAATAAATTGATCAAAAGAAGGAAAATCATCCTTCGATGAATATTGAGCCCATTCTTCACGTGTTTTATTATCAACCTTTTGAAGAAGAATATGAATTAACCAAATGTCTCTCTCTGATGCTTTAACATCGATTGATTTGAGAGCACGAATTACCTCGTCAGAGATATCTGATATATTGCGTAAGTTAAGTGCATTAGCATGAATAATGGGAGGTATATCCATAAATGTTTTGATAAGAGCTGCGACAATTTGTTTTCTTTTGTCGTATCTTGACAATAATTTTTCCCATGCTTCTGCATAACTGGTTTCAGAAATGGGAATATGTTTTATAATTGACGATGGCTCTTCACCGAGCAAACCTCTTAAGTATTGAAATTTTTGAATGTTTGTTATACTGGCATTGTTATGCACTAACGATAAATATAAGTCTTTAAATGACATCCAGTTTTTGAAATTACCATCAAATTGCTCAATATTCAATCTGGGTAGTTTAAAATTATTAGTTGTATTAACTATAGGTAATTGTTCATTAACAACTTGAGAATGTGCATTCATACTATTTATAGAAAATTTTTCAAGTTCTGATTGCAGTTTGGCTTTGGTTTCATAATATTTTGTTTCAAATTCCTCCATTTCCGAGGATTCTTCTGGTAATTGTGCATCATATTTATCAAAATCGAAATAAGCTGTTTCTAATTTTTCTAATTTATTCAATAAATCATTCTTTTGAAAAACTTGATCAGCGTCAATGAAGTTCGTGATACGTGTTAATGCAGATTTAGCTCTGCCACGTAAATTTATTGCTGTCTTTTCTAAATCTTCTTGACTCATTATTAAAATAATGAGGGAACCAAGTTAAAAAACAAAGCCAAACTGATAATAAACCAAAAATGTACTTATCTGAAACAGCTGGGCTGTAGGGTACTCCTTTATGGTGACTTTGTACCGTTGTAATCCAAAAAAGCGATGTGTGCAGGTACATCTGAAACAGCTGGGATGAATGGTACTCCTTTATGGCGACTTTGAGACGGCGTAATTCATCAAAAGCGATGTGCGCAGGTTATCTCGCCGGTGCACAGTGGAGTATTTGGAGGATTTAGCCGGCCAAAAATATTTCTCATTAAAAGTTTGGAGTAAAGTAAACTATTGATTAGTTTATCATCTTATTATCACATTTTAGGGATTTTTCTTGAAAAATACTTAAATCCACACATATGTATATAAGATACAGGGTATATGGAAAACATAGTAATATCTAAAAAGGGCTTTGGTGCAACAGATTTTTAGTGAGTCCGTTACATTCTATCCATCAATACAAACATGTCTTTTCATATAGAGTAACTTAAAAATTTAAATTCGCAACATCATATTGTAATTTCTTTCAGAAATTCGAATATATACGGTATTTTTATCATTTTCATATCATTAGTATTTTGATGGTTTTAAATAGGTATCAAGTTATACTATATTTCAATAAAAAGCTGTTTAAAATTTACAAAGCTTTCCGTTTAAATATTTTTATACCTTACTTATCTATGAAAAAAAATAATGAAACTTTTTGTTTACGATTTTACAGAGTAAATCAAAAGCAATTAAATGAAATCCGACTTTTTTAGTACTCACACAATTCATTTTAATTAATGGGTGCAAAATATTACAAAAATAAAACATAAATGACTATATATACAATGCAATATGTATCTAAGTTGAAATTATCTGCTGGAAGAAGTAAAGCTAAGCTTTCCTTTAAAAATGGTTCACTTCTTTTCTTTTTTTATACCTCTCATAATAGATAATAAGGGATCCGAAGTCAGTAATAATCGATTTAAGACGTCCATATTGCACTATTCTCTGGAAAATTTTCTTGCAAAATGTGAGCGATATTGCCGACAATGCTTGTTACGTGCTTCTGCAGCTTCTTCTGAGAGCTGCCCTATAGGAAGGAGTGCATTTTCAATAACTGTTGCACCATGTTTCAGAATTTTGTGGACTGTTGGTGTCATGGGGTGCCAGGGATACAAATTCACATATATAGAATTGTTTTTGCGTACTCAGAAAATTTTGTGGTATCAATTTTATGTCCACTTGACAAAACTTCTAGGATTACCTTAAAACGAAATATTAAATCAAAATTTATCCCCGTGATTTCTGCAGCAAGATGAGGATCAGCAAAAAAACCTTCAGCTGGTATTACCATCATTGATGTTTTCATATCCTGGTTTCGGTATGTCTACAATCAATCCCATTTTTGATTTAAATTCCTCCTGAATTTTTCTCTTTGTCTCATTCATTAGATCCCTTTCCTCCTTGGAATGAATACGCCATTTTCTGATGGGCAGTTTATACGCTAAATGCAAAATGCTCTCAAATATTCTGATGCGTGCATGAAGTATGGACAGTCCAAATTTCAGTGATCCCTCTCTAATTTCGTTAATCATGTCCAAATTGTTAAAGTCTTTTGAGGTAGCTTCACAGATGAAGCAACGCATGGTTAATGTTGTTTCAGGTGCGGCATTGCAAATGTTTCCATCAACCATGGTTAATATTTTTTATAATATTATAACGATTTTTTTATAGAATATTGAAATTACCAATACAAATATGAAACATGCGCGATAGATATTTTTGTCTCTTTATCATATGTTATAAATAAATTAATTAAACATTTTCATGTGAAATATAAACATATTTACCTGGACATTGACTATCCATAGTTAAACAGTAGATGTATTTAAGAAGCAGAATTTATAAAATGTAAACTAAACTAAAGCAGCACTTCATTTTTTAAGAAGACATTTATCTTTTTTAAGTTTAGAACATTAAAAAATAACATAAGAACTTCAGAAACAGATGCAGAGGATATTTTAAAAAAATATTTGCCAGATACGTAAATTGCAACTTTTTTATATCTGCAGACGACAATTTATCTATCGTAAAATACTTTTCAATTCGAAAGGGAAATTCAAAAATTGTCATTTACCAAAACATACAGTTGTGCGTTTGAAATAAATTCTTCTAAAATTGCACTTTGTAGCAGCTACATTTTTTAAAATTATTAACTATACATCTTTAACTTTGATTTACAGTGAAAAGAACCATCGGGATCCATTGGGATACATAACAAATGTTTTAATGAATATTGAAATTAACAACAAAATTTTCAAAACTATACGGCACATTTTTTTGTCACTTTATTACATTTATTAAATTAACAAATATAAATATATTCATGTGAAATGAAAGCATATATATGTGGGCTTTAAGAATCTACAACTATATGGTATAAGCAAAAGGTTAGAGAAAAAAAAAATCACAGTGAAACAAACAAGCACAACTGGAACTTTAAAATACAAATAATTAACGTGCTGCAAGTAACAAGTTTGAGGTACCCTGGTACCTATTTGCTGGACCAACAGAAAAAAATACAACTGTACGGTGAATCCCCATCTAGTTAGCTTCATACTTAGCTATATTATTTTCTATTTAGTTGCATTTCGAAAAATCGACTTTTGGCCGGCTAAAATGGAAAAATACTCCACTGTGCGGTGGTGCCTCCATAATGTTGGTGTCCGAGATTCATGAAGCAGTTCTTTAGTGTTGTCAAGTGAAAATAAATTCGCACTAATATATCTTTTTTGCTTTATATTAACAACTTAAAGAAACATTTAGTAAATTGAAAAAAACAAGATACAGGAATGCAGTTTCCTGCTGCGGTTGCGGGATTAACATATCCAAGTATGCGACACAGTAAGAGAAATATAAGCACCGTGTGTGCTTTACAAAAACATAAGAGAAACTGAACTGAGTTCGTTCACAGTAAAATGTTGTCCTTGAAGTAATCAACACAAATGATTTCGCAATCCTGTGCAATCATCCACTTATGAAATGTTTAAATAAACAATGATATTAAATATTTCATTAATGTCACTTTTGAATAATGGATTAATTTATAGTTTATAAATATTATGGTTTTAAAGTAAACAGTTAATGTAATTAATGTCACTTCTGAAATATGAAGTAATTTGATGTTTATCAATATTACTGTTTTTAGAATAAACACTTTAAGTACTTAAACAGTAACTTTTATGCCAATAAGCGAATAGCTCTTAATATTAATTGAGAAAAATATAATATATTTTACTAAAATTATTTTATCGTTATATCCGCCGACATTTTTTCACTAAATAAAAAGCATTTAACTCCTTACAAATTTCCAAATGAATTCTGAATAAATCAAATATAAACGTCATCATTAAAGTAATCCTTTTCGTTAATGACATTTTCTTAACCTAAATTCATTAATTTTCTAAACTTAAAATTTTAGAATGGCAAAATTTTTCCTTTTGAGTAATTTGGCGAATAGTTTGGCGATTTCTACAAATTGGTGAAATTGGTCGACCTCGTAATCAAGTAGCACCTTATGTAATGTAAATGAAACAGATATGCATTTTTGGCACAGATGTCATATACGCACCACATTGGCGAAATTTTTTTCTGACGCCAATGTGATAAACACATTGCGGTATTTAACTGAATCCAGAGTGTCGTTATTTTGCTTGATATGGTAACTCGGATGTTATTGTTTACTTATTAATAAAATATTTACTTTTATTTTTTTAATTATGTATATTGTTTTGTTCTGTGTTATTAAATAAACCTTTTTTATTTATTGTTATTCCTTTTAAAATATATGTATATGTAACTGGTATTACAAAATGAGATTTTCGCCAAATTGGCCTTAGAAAAAATCAACGCCAATGTGATTCGTATATGACATTTGTGCCGCATTTTAGTATAGAAACATAATTTATTCGTACGAAAACAAAAATAAAAATTCATCAGGTTTGTTTTCAGAGCTATTTATATATTTTGGCATCAGATCCTCCGTTTTTGAAGCCAGAATAGCACCAAGCTTTGGCAAACCAATGTATATCAATCAGACATTCATAAAATAAGTAATAATTTAATTGACCTAGAATCATTTAACGTACCTTCAAAAAAATCTGACACATTCTCACGTCCGAATCATCATGGAGCGCACAACTCACAGTTCTTGTTTTACGCCAAACCGTATTTATTACCGATACGTCCTTACCTTACGTTTCAAAGGCTAAAAAAAATGTTTATAAAAATTTAAAACCGTATTTTTACGCTTATCTTTTACGTCTCCTGTTGATTTTTCCATTCATGTCTAATTATTCATAAAATAATAACTGTGCAAAGTATCGGTATGAACGTTTGCACTTGATAACTTTACATATCTTTTTGTTTTGTACAATGAAATAAATTAACATTAATGTCAATATTGTGCTAAATCAGTCTTTGAAATAAAATATTACGTGACGGAAAAACACGGTTACGCTGCTTAAACTGTTAAAAAAATTGCTATACGGTCTTTTGGCGCCATTTTGGATTTATTCGCCAAATACACCAATCAGAACAGGGTAACGAACTCTCCCGCTAAATCTTACACTGATCGCTTAAAATTGTTGATTTCATTATATGGACCTTCAGAAAAGCAAATAAATAAAATTATGAATAGAGGTATCATATAACAATGGCTAGCATAAATTTAAGAGAGACCAACTTTCTTCCAGAGGCAGCTTGTAACGTAAATAAATAGAAATTTAATAAATGAAAAAAATGTTTTACTTCGCGCGTGAAAATAGATGATTAATATGATATCTATATTAATAAAATAACAAATCGCTCTGTGTGTGTGTGTGTGTGTGAGTCTGCGATAGTTAGCGAAAGCTACGGCACGTACGAAGCTCAAAATTTTTCTGAGAGTAGCTCAATATCTCTCCTGATGCACCTGACGCTCAGAATTTCAAAATTCTATTTATTAACTCAGTAATTAATTAAAATCGTGAGGTCACTCTCATAAAAAAGCATCTTTTCCCAATTTCATTCTCTTTCGTTTTTTTACGGTTGGTTGGTTGTGTAAAAATTTTCGCAGAAGTCATAAGAAAGCTGAGACAGAATTAAAGAAACCCATGGAGGAATGAGATAAGTGGAGATGAAGTAAGCCTCAAAAAAGGTTTACAATATGAAACCATTTATCGCTCAAATTTTAATGTGCCAAACAAAAGGACTAGGAAGGAATTTTGTAATATAAGAAGAATTGAAAGAAATGAATTACAACTGAAGCATATTTTAAGAGGAAATAGCAAATTTTTAAAATGGTCTTTGTTCTATTATTATTTGTTAAAATAAATGTTCGTTTTTAAAATAAAGGGAATTGGAAAATTAGCAATAATTAAATACCAAATTAAAATTAAATAAGATATTGAAAACATTTGATACGAACTAAAAATTGTATAACTAAAAGTTTCCTTCATTAATGTAATTTTAAATACTTTATAACGTAGATGAAAAATGTTTATGACTTAACACATTGACGGACAATAAGAACAAGTTCCCAAAGTTTAATTCCCAAAGAGCACAGTGGCACCAGAATGTTTGTAAAAAAAACTTCTATTTATTAAATTCGTAAAATTTAGCTTTTTTCTTATTTATAAATACAATTATTTTCAAATCCCGGTGTCAATCATTAATTTCAACACTTAAAATTTTCGCTTTGACGGCTATAGACGCAAGTGTCCGTCAACGTGTTAATAATTGCGTGTAAATAAATATTTAAAATATAATGATGAAAATATTCTTTTAAAATCATGTATGAAAACTTAAGTAATAAATATTAATCTAAAATATAGATTTCTGACTGCAGACGACTTTAATGTATTAACAAAAGAATGTTATATTTTCAAGCAAAACGTTAAAATAATTTTCTATATTGATATTTAAAACACGTTTGATAAAATAATTAAAAATTTTTTTTACCGGTGAAGCCATAGTTCTTTTTAAGAAACAAGAGCAAAAAAATAAAAGAACCGATAAATAAAAAAACCGAAATCTGAACTGAACGACATCTGAACCCGAAAAAACTATTCCAAAGACCCAAAACCGGATCCGAACAAGACAAAATAGTTTCCCTGGACATGAATCCGACCAGAACCTTAAACATGAATTTGAAAAAATACCTGAAATCTGAATCGAACCAAATCTGAATCCGATGAAAATATTCCAAATAACTATAACCAGATACGAACAAGAAAATATAATTTCCATGGACATACCCCCAATCCGAACCAAAAAATTTGTAAAAAAAATTCCCGAAATTCGAACCAAACCTAACAAAAATATTTCAGTGATGTATAACCTCATTGGAACTAGGTAAAATAATTTCTATGGAAGTACAACCCAACCTGAACCTAAAAATCCCATTTGAAGGAAAAAAAAAATCTGAATTGAACCAAATCTAAACTGAATAAAAATATTCCAAACAACCATAACCGTATCCGAAGAAGACAAAATAATTTCCATGGGCATGAATCCAGTCCGAACCTAAATTTGGATGTTCTACAAAACATAACGCGCTCCGTAGTGGTGGAAAGTGAAACAAAGTACTTAGCGCGAGATGTTTAAGATATTTCGTTTATAGGTAGTGTTAAATTGGAACTTGGTTACGGTTAGGTAACAGTTAGGTTGCAATTACGTTCCGGTGAGCCTTATGTTATATTTAATTTCCGGTTAGGTTAGTCCGGTTAGTTGCAGTTAGGATAAGGTTAAGTTGCAGTTAGATTGTGGTTAGATTATGGGTAGGTTATGATAAGGTGACGGCCAGGTTACATTTATGATGTACTTAAGTTACAGTTAGGTTACTTTTAAGATACAGCTAGGTTACAGACAAGTTAAGATTACAATACAATTAGGTTACGGTTAGGACTTTGTTCACAGAATGAATATTACGCATGTTTCATAAAAAATATACACCTATTTTTGTAAAATGGCTCTGAAATTATAATGCTATATACTAATCTTTTTGCGAATCATCGAGAATCGATTTCATTCACGATATAGCTGGATTGATTTAAGAGAGATATAATTAGTTGAAATTCAAAATATTTCATTTGGGATATCTATCTGAAAAAAGTATTTAATTAAGTCACTTAACAGTAATTTTAAGGATAAATATCAGCACTTTAACACGAAAATCACGCAATCTATGGGCACATATTCCCTCCTGCATTTCCCATTGCAGTCATTTTGAGTATTTTTGCAAGTTTTTGTAAACCGATTTTTGACACAGTCAGGAAGCACGTGTTTAATAGAATGTACACTGTAAAAAATTTGACCCTTTGCTGCATCATCACTCCCCCGCTTTTATAGAATATCTCTCTTTTGACCTATAAGAATGCTCCATAATAGGCTGAAGTAATCATTTTCTATAAAAGCGGTGGAGTGACGATGCAGCAAAAGGGTCAAAATTTTAACAGTGTATTTACACATATTTCGAGTTAAAGATAAAATCATAAAAATTTCAAGTTCATTTAAAATTATTATTACGGACCCGTGCAACGCCGGGCGGGTCAGCTAGTATCAAAATAAAAACAAATAAGTATGTTTTTCACGTGATTTATCTAATCTATTAATTTATGTTACATACATAGCAATTTTTATATTCATTTAAACTTACGTGCAACAATTACAAGAAGAAACCACAATAAGAAAAAGACAATGTTTAGCTGGAGATTTAAGACAAAATTTCGATTTTCTCCGCAACCGTCAAACATACAAAGAAAAAAAAAACTGTTTTAAGTTTTACCATGAGGATTAAAATAAACCAAAAACGAAGTTAATCCATCCACGGGAACGTGAACTAGACTTTGTTGAAATTTTCGCCTTCATTTTTTCGTTTAAAGTTAAATAAAAAACTACAGTAAGCTGCAGTAATTTTTTAATGCTATCATTTTAATCGTCTTGTCGAGTTCTATCTTTAAAAAAAAATTTCACTGTCGTATCTCAACTGGTTCGCCAGAAATTTTAGAAAATCATTCGCACTTTCTATTTCTTAAACATATTATACCAAACGCTACCGCGTTTCCTATGATATCTAATAGTTATCGCAAAATCGTGGGGCCAGAGTATAATAATTGTACTTATAAAAACAAGTCGGAATTTGTAAGGCAAGCGTAGCAAATGAAGTTTCGTTCGTACTGTAACAAAGTTTTAATTCAGATCTTGGTGTAATAATGTATAGTCGAAATCTTTTGTGCGCCCCTATAAGCAACATCTGATTTCTATTATACAGGAAGTTACTTGCAGTAAACCTCAGGCAGATATGTCAATTTTTTGAAATGTGAAATAGTTTAATATAATTAAAACGTGCTCCAAACAATTTTCCATATTACCATTATAAAATGGTATACTTTTGTGTGGCACTGTAAATTAATAACAAGTATTCTTTGCACCATAAATTGTTTATAATGTATATTTTAATCTATACTTCATAGATAAATGCCATGTTCGAAAGTGTGTAGCCTTATTTAAATACACTTGAAACTTTTTTCTCTTTGGCTGTATTGTAACAAAATGCATTTGAATGTCCCTGTAATTAAACAAAATGATGCAAAAAAATTATATTACTAATTTCAAACGATTCAGGTGGATAGTTTTTGCTCTGTTATATGCCGACGGAGAAATGGACTGACGGACTGACTGATTGAACGATGACTATACGTGCTACGTATTTACATAATTACGAACGCACCTAAAAAGAGTAGAAATTAACCAAAGTCATAAGCACTTTTCATTTTTTTAAATAAAAATACTGATTTAAATTAAAACTAATTTATACAAATTATTTTTATTGCATTATTATGGATCTAGAAGGAATTATCAAATAATAGAAGATACATGTAACTTTCTTCAATCAAAAACATATTTGTTTGGTTTCAATTTATTCTACTTCTTGAATCCCGTCCCATTGCTTTCATATAGTTCTTCTCTATCTTTTTATCGATTCACTAAAGTCGATTTCACTAGATCCTACGCAAAGAGATAAGGGAGATGTTAACATATGAAACAATAGCCTCGTAATGAATTGGCCACGAATGATAATTATGCAACAGGACAGTAAATGGGAAGATATTTTTAACAACGACAAGGTACTTATTACTTATAAGAATATTATGAGTGCATTAGATCTTTGCAATTTTCCTGATATAATAATTTTGATATTATTATTTGCGTTAAATTGTGATAATAGTTTGAAAATTACATTGCAATAACACAACAATTTAGAAATTGTTGTGTAGGTGTAGCAAATGAGGTGCGTTCGTACTATAAAGAAGTTTTAAAAATCAGATCTTGCTATAATATACAGTATTTCGGATGAAGTAGCGTATCTAAAATCTTTTATGTATCCTTGTAAATAATATCTTTTTCCTATTATACAGGAAGTACCTTATAGTGAACATCAGAAACATATATCATTTTCACAAAAGGGGATAGTTTAATATCATTGATACGCATCTTCAAAGGATGTTTCCCCTATATCATTATGTAATGGAATACTTTTTTGTAGCCCTGTAAATTAACAACAAATATTCTTTGCACCACAGACAGTAATGAATATATACATAAGTGTATATGTCACATATAGTATGATTCAAACGTTCGGGAAAAGTTGTAAAAGACATTTCCCTGAATAGTTCATAGCACCTTAACCTATCCACATTTTAAGTAGTCACCTTGGGCGACGATGCACTCCTGCCAGCGTTCGTATAACTTCTGGAAGCATTGCTCGAAGCAATTTTTCGCAGCCTTTCATAAGGCCTCCAGTGTTGTTGTTTTCACCGCATATGATAAATAAAAACAGCATATCCTGTAAATGTTTTTTCATTGTAGAGAACAGGTAAAACCTACTCGGAGCTATGTCCTTGGTATAGGGGGTATATAAAAGCACATTAATGCGAGGTTTGATGAGGAATTGTTTTAACAGTTGGTGTCGATGTGATGGTGTTTTCTCAAGCAGAAAGTACCTATGTCAGGCCTCAGCGAAGCTTGTCCAACGCGTTTATCGTCTTCGATGGATTCTCGGTCCTCTTAAAAACGACCATTCCATTCATAAATTTTATGCCTCACCAAGGTAAAATCATCGCACACCT
This sequence comes from Maratus speculifer, assembly GCA_964019185.1. Taxonomy (NCBI): domain Eukaryota; kingdom Metazoa; phylum Arthropoda; class Arachnida; order Araneae; family Salticidae; genus Maratus; species Maratus speculifer. The sequence goes on along the minus strand of OZ025289.1, from coordinate 100,364,571 downwards.
TCCATAGCATCTTCAAAGTCTCCATTGGTGTTTTACTTAATCGTCGACCGAATTTAATACTGTAACGCTGTTCAAGAAAAGCCATTTTTCTTACGTCGCGGAGCAAAGATAACTAACTTCCGAAGATAACAGCTGTGCGTACGGTTCGGTCACATGTCATGAATTAAAACAACAAGAACAAATACACTCTAAAAAATAAATGTGTAAATTGGCCAATTTTACCCATGGATATGTGTAAATTTGTAAATTTACACACCTGTCGTAAAATTTACACATTTTTTCTCGGAAATTTACCTATTTTTATGTGTATTTATCTTATGAAAGTAAGTGTGTAATTTATTATCACTTGAAAAACTCAGACAAGTGTGTAAATGTTGAAAAATGCCATTATTTACACGAATTTGTGATTTATTCTAATTTAAACATAATTATATGTACACAGATAAGTGTGTAATTTTTTTTAAATGCATACTTGACTTAAAATTTACACATTTTGAGGAAAAAAATTACCTGTTTTTATGTGCACCTAACTTGAGAAATCAAATGTGCAATATGTTATCGCTTTATAAACTCAAACAAATGTGTAATTGTTGAAAAATGCCTGAAATTACACAAATGGCGTGTTAGACATAATTACAAGCAGAGAATATTCGAAAAATCCGTTTTGTTTTCGTTTTCGGCCCAAAATCTGAGTTCTGCCGAAAATTCGGTTTCGTTTTCGTTTTCGGTCCAATATTCGTATTTTGCCGAAAATTCGATTTCGTTTTCGGCCCAAAATCTGAATTTCACCGAAAATTCGGTTTCGGTTTCGTTTTTGGCCTAAAATTTGAGTTTCTCCGAAAACTCGTTATCGGCGGAAATTCTGTTAGAAATTCGGCTGGACCGATACTCGGCCGAAACTATCTGAATTCTAGAAATCTTTCTTCCGTTGGATATTTTTGACATGACTTGTTGATTGAGCTGTTTCCGCTCAGATGAGAAACTCTTTATTTAATTTTATGAATAAAGTTTATTGTTTATAATTATCGACCACAGCTGATTCATGACGTGAAATCAAATTAAACATCCTCCTACATACGGCGCTCTTCACCTGCTCCTTAAAAGCTGCACGCTTAATAGTAATAGAAAATTTTTAGTTTAAAACCGCAGATGTTTCGATTGCTATTTCTAAAAGTTCTAACATTCTATGTTGTTGATGAATTAATTACATTTTATTTTACGATTCATTCAATACGGTTCATTTCATTACGGTTCATTCGATATGTATAAGAGGGGGAACGGGGGGCTCATGCCTCCCGTTAGTTGATATAAATGGGATTTTCATGCAGAATTAAGTTTTCGTTCAAATTTAGATTAGGATCATTCTGATGAGGCGATTCCGTGACTGTTATTAGGTGTTCATTGAATAAGTATAAATCGGGGGAACAAGAGTTCTAATTCCCCCCCCCGTTAGTTGATATAAATGGGATTTTCATGCAGAATTAAGTTTTCGTTCAAAATTTAGATTAGGATCATTCTGATGAGGCGATTCCGTGACTGTTATTAGGTGTTCATTGAATAAGTATAAATAGGGGGAACAGGGGTTCTAATGCCCCCCCCCCGTTAGTTGATATAAATGGGATTTTCATGCAGAATTAAGTTTTCGTTCAAAATTTAGATTAGGATCATTCTGAGGAGGCGATTCCGTGACTGTTATTAGGTGTTCATTGGATAAGTATAAATAGGGGGAACAGGGGTTCTAATGCCCCTCCCCCGTTAGTTGATATAAATGGGATTTTCATGCAGAATTAATTTTTCGTTCAAAATTTAGATTAGGATCATTCTGATGAGGCGATTCCGTGACTGTTATTAGGTGTTCATTGAATAAGTATAAATCGGGGGAACAAGAGTTCTAATTCCCCCCCCCCGTTAGTTGATATAAATGGGATTTTCATGCAGAATTAAGTTTTCGTTCAAAATTTAGATTAGGATCATTCTGATGAGGCGATTCCGTGACTGTTATTAGGTGTTCATTGAATAAGTATAAATAGGGGGAACAGGGGTTCTAATGCCCCCCCCCCTTAATTTATATAAATGGGTTTTTCAAGCAGAATTTTCAGATTTCGTTCAAATCTCTGAATAGTTTTGGAAGTTTAATGGTTAAGTATAAAGAGGGGGATAACTCCTTTTAAATTATATAAATGCTAAATGGGTTTTTATTAAGAATTATCTAATTTGCTCTGAATTTTGGATATAGATTTTTTATATAATAAAGCATATCTTTGATAGTGTAGGAGGTTCAATGATTAAGTATAAAAAAAGAGGAAAGGGGAGAGCTGTTTCCCCTTCTTAACTTTTTTTTTTCGAACGGAATTAACCCTTGAAAATATAAGGCTTTAATGTACAATTAGTATTTGTAGCCTGTGAGCTCAATGCCATCAGTTTAGCTGGGCAGTATTCTTTATTAATTCCCCGCTCAACGTGAAATTTTGACACATATTCTGACTAATATTATTTAACAGTAAAGACTTAAAATTGACAAGCTTGACTATTAAAGGAATTTGGAATCGATAGCGTTTTCTATTTTTGATAGATAAATTATTTTTCGACAAATAAGAGTTTCTTATCGTGGCTTCAGGTTTTTCTCCTTTTCGTGATGTTGCTTTCGGAAATTCAATTCAAACGTTATCTTTTGCACGATTTTTTCAAAGCTACATTGCCTTTATCAAAAAATGGATAACGCCATTCGATTACATTATTTATTTATGAAAACACCTGTCTTATGGGTTCCAAAAAAATATGAGTTCATAAATGTGTCAGAAAGTAGCTCTTTGGGGTTTAAAAATAGCCTTAGTAAAAGAAAGATAAATATTTTCACAAATCTTCTTTTTATAAAAGAGTTTTAAAAATTATGTTTTTAGCATTCATTTTTTTCTTTTATTCAAAGCAATATTAATTTTTTTTATGAATTTTTATTTGAATGTTGAAACGTCCAAGAAATCTAAGTAATCGTTATTGTTGTATTGTGTATTTTCCATCGTAATTTTAAAATATACGTTAAATTTATCCCATAGATATGTATGCAGTATTCTTTAAAAGAATCTTAATTGTATGTTAAGAAAAATCTGAATTTTTTGTAGAAATTGAGTTGGGCCATTAACTGTGAAAATCTGAATGGGCCGGGCCGGGTTCGAGTCGAACTTATATCATTTTTACACCGTACTGAGCTGGATCCAGGGCCTGAAAATTCCGGCCCTTGCAGACTTTTAGGTTAAAGACACAGAGATTCCGCCAACTTGGGCACAAAAGATAGATTTTTCAAACAAGGACGCTATTTCAAAGCATTCGTAAAGAGGCGAGGGAGTGGCAAAGTTTTTTCGGGAGGAAGTAGCACTTATTTATTTAAGCATACGGCTTATCTATATTTAAATCTCCATTAAACTAATAATAAATTATCAAATGGTTATTTTTTTTAAATAACAACTTACTTATAGTTAGTTTTCTAAAAAAAAACTTTTAAGCAATTTATTTTAACTACTTTTAATGAGAAATATTAAATAACTGAAGAAATGTGTATATTCAAAAATTAAATATTCACTATTGATTTTTCTTGATTATTAATTGCATTATTAATTAATTATTAATAAATATATATGAGTATTGATTGTCAATAGCAAAAGCAAATATAAAAGTTATATTATTATTTATATTTTGCTTTTGCTTGAACTTGTGCACATTTCTACATGTTTATGTATGTTTGTTAAAAATGTGCGCCTAATACACACATAATTAATTAATAATTATGTGTATTTATGTATGTATTAATAACTTAAAAAATGAACATTTTCGTTTTCGTCCGAAAATTGAAAGATTACCGAAATTCGATTTCGGTTTCATTTTCGGTCTTACAGACCTGTTTCGGTCGATCCTTTTTATAAGTATATAAATCTGAAAAAAAAACTGAAACGAAATAAACCGAACACGAAACGAAACATTTTTTTTTTCACTTCAAGCAACAAACATAATTTAGTGTTTGTTGGCTAATATTCCACAATGAAATAATAATAAAAAAAAACTTCAGTAAAAACACGTACCTATATAAAACAAAAATTTAATAGACATGTAATTGAACTAAGCGCATAAATTACTAAAATATTAGAATTAAAATAATTTGCAGCCAGCAAAATCTATGATTTCTCAACTATTGCCTCTTGGTATGATTCCTAGCTTATTTTTAGGGACAAATTTTGCATTTGCGATGGAAGATACAAAGCGTACTTTTCTAATTTAGAAATATTTTGCATTATTGTCTATTAAAATCATTTTTAACTATTCTAAATTTGAACATTGTTTAATTTGGTATGCGATCTATATCAGTATAGTTATCGTTACAATGGACAAAAAGCTTAAACTTTTTTGAAATAAATCGAAACTAGTTGGATGTGTCAATCCCAAAACTTTCTTCTACCTCATAAGTACATTTTAATATTTAAAAAAAAAAAAAAAAAAAAAAAAAAAAAAAAAAAAAAAAAACGTGGTGACCCCAAAGTTACCCACCATCGAATTTCCTCGAACATTGGACCTAGCCTAATGAGATTCTGGTATACGAAAAGCCTAAAACGCAAAATTTAATTATTATTCTGAGAAAATGAGCTTAGTAGTGCCTCATAATGGGTAATTTATACTAAAACCTAATAAGCATCTATTTATGTCAAGACCTAACAGAATCTGAAATTTGATGGAATTTCGTCCATTAGTTTTTGAGATATAGTTATAACAAAAAATTTGCAAAACGTAGCACAGCAACACCATATCTTGGATAATTTATGCCAAAACGTAATAAGCGTCTAATTATGTTACGGTGTAAAAGAATCTTAAGTTTGATGAAATTCTGTGCATTAGTTCTTGAGATATAGCTAGTTAAAAAAAAAAAAACGTGTAAAATATAGCACAGCAGCACTATCAGTTGTAGGATTTATAACAAAACGTAATCATGGTGTAATTATGTTATATGTCATTTTGTAACAAAATCTGAAGTTTGATGAAATTCTGTGCGTTGGTTGTTGAGATATAGCTATCGAAAAAATCGTGCAAAGTGCAGCATAGCTGCACCACCTGTTGCAAGGTTAATGCCAAAATGTAATCAGCGTCTAATTATGTTATATATTCTAGTGTAACAGAATCTAAAATTTGATGAAGTTCTATGCATTAGTTCTTGAGATATAGCTATCGCAAAAATCGTGCAAAATGTAGCATAGCAGCGCCACCTATAGGGCAATTCACACCATAACCTTATCAGCGGCTATGTATCTCAAGGTATCGCGGAATCTGAAGTTTGGTTAAATTCTGTGCATTAATTCTTGAGATATAGCTATCATGAAAATCATGAAAAACGTGGCTTAGCAGCGCCACCTGCTGGACAATTTACACCAAAACTTAATCAGCGTCTGTGTATATCAAGGGGTCACAGAATCTGAAGTTTGGTGAAATTCTGTGCATTAGTTCTTGAGATATAGCAATCTTGAAAATCATGAAAAACGTAGTATAGCAGCGCCACCTGCAGGCCAATTTTCACCAAAAACCAATAGGCACTAATTCATATCAAGGTCTAACTGAATATCAAATTTTATTAAATTTCCAGTATTAGTTCTCGAGATAGAGCGCCCACAAATTTTTTGTCACATACAGACAGACAGACTCACAGACAGACACACAGACTCACAGACAGACGGACAGACTCACAGACAGACATTTTCTAAAAATAGTCAAAACGTGTTCAGGACCTTCTAAAACGTATAAATCCGTCGAAAACCGGAAGTCGAAAATTTTCATGAATCCAATACTTTCTTCTTGTAAAGATAGAAGAAAGTAAAAAGGCATAAAAAATGTCTTAATATAAGAAATTTTAAATTAAAAAGTCTTCACCACATAAAGAAACAAAAATAATTCACCACATAAAGAACAGAAGAAAACATCTGCCATGTGCCTAGATAAAGAACTCGAAAACTGCAGACGATTATCAAATATAAATAAAAGAATAAAAAAAACACCATTTATTTAGTCTTTGGAATACGCGAACGCGGAGAACATTTGCAGAGAACAAAAATAGCCATTTTATGCGCGTATAGCCTCAGTCTGGATTTAAAAATCTTACCAAAAAATTCGTTGGAGTCATTCCATGCGTACTTTTGATGAAATATGTATCCGAGAAATGTACAATTGCTCTGGGCATGGTTAAAAATATTTATGCCAGTGTTATTGTACTTATTATCGGAACATTTATTAGATCTACAAACATCAAGGATTACATCAGAAAAGGAAAAACGAAGTCATTGAAAAATAGGTATGAAGAAATATTTCCCCTGTTTCTTTTCTTTGAATTATAACTATTTTATTAAAATAAATAACTGTCTTTCGACAACTAAAATCAGATGATAAAAATCAATTATTTAAATTACTTCTTTTAAAAATAAGATTTGTTTACCTGTAGAATATCAATCGTTAAAATCGCATATTTTCTGAAATTTTAAAATTATGTGGAAAAATATTGTAACCACAGTTTATCATAATTAGCAAATATTTAAAGGTATTTAAATTACTGAATAAAAAACTTTCTTTTAAAATAAAATTGTTTGCAAATTTAATTTTTAAATTTTGCATTAAGTAATGACATGAAAATACTTTTATAAGGGAAAGTTGGTATTCTTTCCAGTTTTAAATTTGTAAATTTATAATATTGATGTGAAGCATATACTTTTCTACTTATTTTAAATATGAAAAATTATTACTATTTGCTATTTATTCTTTTATTTATTTATTTTTGTATATATTCTTAAAATGGTGCCTTTCTAGCATCCGAATAAATATTTGAAATTTAAACATCTAATAGCATTTGAAATAATTCTTTGATTTAAAAATTGTCTGTTTCAGCATGCTTATCATAATGTTTAGTGATGGGACGAATAGTGATTTGGCCGAATAGCCGAATACCGAATATTCGGCCAAATTTTAGGCCGAATACCGAATATTCGGCAGCCGAATAGCAACTTTTTTTTTTCCAATTAAGAAAATTAATTTTGATTATACATAATTTAAAAAATAGGAACTCATTAATAATTATTACTCTTAAATGTGCTTTTAAATGTATTTTTAAATTTGAAAAACTTATTTTAACACAAAAAATTATGAAATTGCATTATATTCTTTTATCCTAATGTACATTAAATTGATTTTCAGTAAGTCAAGATGGGAAGATATTTCCATTAAATTATGAAGAATGTACTTCACTTTTACTATCAAATGATACTTTTACAATTTCTTGCATCCAAAATCACAACAATATTCTTAATATCTCTCTCTCAGAGCTCACAAGAAGATATTTTATGAAATAACCTTTAATAAAGTAAATTTGATCATTTAGAGTTTGTATCCCTAATGATAAGCAAATTCGTAAGAACGAGACTGTTCTAAAATCAGTTGCCAAACTGTAAATTACAAATTATGTTAAAGCAAAAGGTTATGCTTAAGTAGAATGCATATGTTAACAAAATCTTTGACATTTGAATTGGCGCATACAATATTCAACTTCAATATTCCACTTACTCATCAAGCATTAAACGAATAAACAGAAATTGATAACAACATGATGAAGGAAGATGTAAATTAAAAATATATACATAATAATGTTGCATATTTAAGTCAGTAATTATGCAAATAACTATTTAAAAGCGAAAACTATAGAATAAAAAAATTTTTATTCAGTATTTAGAATTTATGTTTAAATATTTGTAAAACTATCTTCATAAAGCAAGTTGTGTCATCTAATGTGTATCTAGTTTGACACCAGTACTGTTTTCAGATGTACCGTTGTATTTAGAATCGGTGATATTTGATATTTAATTTTGAAAATGAATCTTCGTTAATACACCTAGTGAATGAATTTTTTCATTTCTTACTTTATAGAAAATAAGTTATGAATATAATAAGACTTTATATATGCATGGAATTTGCAGACATTAATAAATATTCGAGTGTTTTAGAATAAGGTAGTGTTTTTCTTTTATTTTTTCTATAAGTGTTTTTATATCTTGAATTGTAATATATCATTCACTAATGAAGACATTTTCCATACAATTAAATCCCCAACTTGGGCAGTAATTTCTAAAATATCACTAACTTTTATAGGAAAAACAGAAAGGCTGTATATTTTTTAGTATCTGAATAACTGTATATTTTGTTAGTAAGAATGAGAAGGACTTCACAAATGTAGTAGCAAATTTGGATTAGAGAAAAAAAAATGTGTGGAATGAAATTCTTCAAATCTTAAATTTATTTGGCGAGATATTTTTCACTATTCGGTGAGATTTTAGCAATATTCGGCAAGATATCTCTAAATATTCGGCTACAGGTATTCGGCCGAAGTATTCGGTCAACAAGCCTTCAATATTCGGCCAACCGAATATTCGGCAAAAGGGCCGAATAGGCCGAATACCGAATAGTGGCCGAATATTCGTCCCATCCTTAATAATGTTTGCTATAAAATTAACCAGTTTTCAGAGTTTTACATGCTATAGATTTCTCAATTCTATTTCTACTGATGTCAAATGAAAATTAACGGATTTTGATTCATGGTTTTTCATTTACGATATTTAGATTGAAGCAATTAAAAAATTTTTTAATTCATTGAAAACATTCAGAAACTACAAACAAAATAAACAAAAGTAAACATTTTAATTAAATTAATTTCATTACCCTGTTTATAGTTTAAAGAATACAAAAAATACTGTATAATACAAGAGATTAGATTTTTATGTAAAATTAATTTTGATAATGCTTTGAACATTTAAGCAGCAATGTTTCTTATATAATTTTAAACCTTAAAAAAATCTATTACAAATATTGCACCTAATTTTCACGTAGATTGATAAAAAATAATTCTTTATCAAATTTAACACAATTATTATAATTGGTAAATAAATCACACAAATTGCCATTTTTCAACATAGTCCAAAAGCGTATAGGCCTGAATTTGAATCGAAGAGCTTTGTGAGAGCTTGCAATGTTCTGCCAATTGAGCTATCCAGGATAAATCTGGAAGACACAATTCAGCCAAAGAACTACAGATATATAATAAATAATACTAGACTGGCAGCTTACTCCAAAGGTCCCTAGTTCCTGTCCTGCCCTAGATGCTTTTTCACCTATTTGGTAAAATTACATTATAATTCTTTTTGAACGTTATTATTTAGAACTAGTAGTTATCTGTAGAGCTTCTTAGAGCTCCTGGTGATAAATTTGGATGTCAAATTGAACAAAAGCTTGGGTATGTAATATGTGACTATAACATTGCTAACAAAGCGTAGAACCAACATAGTGAAAATTATCCAAGTCGGGGATCGAACACGTAATCCTTGAAATAGCTCTCCAAGTGCTCTACCATTTAAGCTACGAGGAAGATAGCCAGCTTGTCAATTCTCACTCACATTTTGTTGGTAAGGCTGCAACTGCAGCACAAAATAATAACGTCTACATGAGCACAAAAACTTGTGGCATAACATGAGACACATATAAGCCCAGAATCGGTGAATACATATTTAATTATAATAATTTTTTAATTATTTATCAGCAGTGAAATTACGCTTGAAATAATTGAATATTTAATATGTGATTTCCACATTACTAATAAAGCGTAGAACCAAAATAATGAAAAATGTCAAACCTGGGATCAAACCCGGAACCTCTGGAATAGCGCTCTAAGTGCTCTCAGCTCCAAGAGCACTTGAAGCCTTACTCGGAGCTTTCTCCCTTTTAATATTTATGATATTATCAGAGTTATAATGGACCTGGCAATACGCATCTAACCAGCCACATACAACCTTGATACAAGAAAGCAAAAAATCATGCGTCAAACATAGATTATAAAGCACTTTCCAATACATTCAGAATAATGCAACAAAACTGCACTTAAGAAAAATAAATATAATATTATGTCTAGGTCCACCATATGGAAATGTATAACGCATTTTAAAATAGAATTTCAGCTGTTCCTATTCACAATGGAAAAATTATCCGAATTTTTCAGCAGCCCTCTATATGATATAGAGATTTATATCTAATAATAGCATGCATTTCAAAATTTAGTTCATTAAAGAGATACATATATTTGGGTGATTCTCAAAATAGGAGACTTTTTCAAAATTTAAATCTTTAAAAAATTACTGTTTAGCAAAATTTCTGAAAAAAATAGGTGTTGTTAATATAGTATTAGGTATACTTTACATGCAGTCAGTAGAGCTAAATATTTAAAAATTAACTTAAAAAAAATAATTAGTATTTTTTGAGCCATGCTAATGACAAAAAAAATTGCATGGAATAAATATATTAAGAAATTTATTTTCTTCCTGTTTAAATATTTTTTTCTATATTTATTAGCCTTCCTTTTCAGCAAATGGTTTCCATTTTTACATATATACATACAAGGAGAATAAAAACATTACCAAAGAGCAAACTTTGTTTACATGAGCAACGTTCTGACACTAACAACGTAAGAAGCTGTCTTATCGATTTTCTGACAGATTTAATGCATATTTTAGGGATAATAAATGTAATACGTAAATTTATACGTAAAATTAAACTTTATAAAGGATACAATATAAGCATTGGTTACATTTATGCACATAGAAGTCTTTAGCATGGACAGAAAAATCATGCTAATGACACTGATATTTGTCCATGCTAATGACAAATTTTAATTTAAATAAGATTATGAGCCATAATATAATCACAATGCGGTAGTCCTTTCTGGGGCTTTTTAAAACACAACAGTTCTATTCAAATAAGTAAAATAAAAATTTTAACTATAAAATAAACATGAAAATTATTATCCATTCTAATGACATGCAATTGATGTACGCCCCTAATATTCAACTTCTACTCTTAAAATACAATACATGCTTCTATTTTCAGGCTGGGATAAAATGGATATTTGTTGCCATGGGGAAACTTTATATTTTCAAACTATTGTCATATGTGAAAATGAAATTTTGATTAATAACTAGCTGTTATAGTATGACCTTGTTTTGAAAATAGAATATGGAGGACAAACTTTAATTCTTTTTTTATATACTATAATTTTATTTTTAAAAATAAATTTATTGGATAAATCCTCTCCTTGATTAATTTAAAGAAAGAATAACATTTGTTTTATTTTATTAACATGATATTAACTCTTGAAAAATGCTAGTATACACTAAGCACAGCTGCTGTGGACATCCATGCTAATGACATTTTGAACCTTTATTCTGTTATTTTAAGGTGTTTTTAACTAAAAAGTGAGTAATTCTTGAGTGCAAATTATGAATAATATTAAGACAAACATATCTAAATATAAAAACATGACAGAAAACCTCTCATTTTTTTTTTTTTTTTTTTTTTTTTTTTTTTTTTTTTTTTTTTGTATGCCGAAAGACATAAATTGTCCCCTATTTTGAGAATCACCCATTTCAGAAAATTCTCCTTCAGCAATTTTTTAATAATAAGGAGAATGGTAGCGGTAGGCGAATACTTTTTGTGCAGCCCTAATTATGAAGTATAATATATATATATATATATATATATATATATATATATATATATATATATATATATATATATATATATATATACAGAGTAATATGCAAAAAACTAATTAAATTTAAAAGTGCATACTGAATTTTAAAACGTACTCTCTAGCATTTATTAAGCAAAGATAACTGTAATCTATACAATAATGCAAAATACTGTAATTAATTCCTTTTGTTTGTCCCTGTAAATTAGTGAAAAATGCTATGAATACTCTGTTTTAACATGATCTGAGTTACATCAGCTTCAATATATTTGAAATAGCAAAATGTCATTGAAATACTCTCAAAACGATTTTCCACATGTACTATAATGTAATCGTATTCTTTTGAGTGTCCCTGTAAATGAAATATTAATCATACATACTTAATATGCAATACGAAACATGCTTTGGTGACCTTAAATAAGCTTTATCAATTGCGTGAAAATTATAGGAGTTAGAGCATCGACAGACGGACTGGCAAACCGAAGCACTTTTCAACATTTTTGGAGAGTGCTAAAAAAGAACATAAAAATATCACATTATATGGAAACAAGAGTAGATGCGGTGCTGGGTAATATATACAATTAATGATAATTTTTTTCTTAAATTGTATATTAAGATATATTATTAGTTTAAATGTATAATGTTCAAATTTATTGTTTTAAATGTGTAATTTCATAAATATTTATGTAATTTTTGCAACCTGTTATTAAACTTATTTTTTAATAATAATAAAAAGTTTTTTAGTATTATTTTACTGCTTGTAAATTCTGACGTAAAATGAATTAATCCAAATGACACCCTTTAAAAGTTTTTATTCGTGTTTTTTTTGTGATTTTTATTAGGGAGATAATTAAAAATTATTTTTTAATACATTGAAGACTTTTTTTATGTGTATTACATTCAAAAACTATTGATAGCAAAAACAAAAAAAAATAAATAAAAAAAAATTAAATGTGTAATTTGATATCCGTAGAAATAGTACAATACACGAGTAGACAGAAAAAGTCAAAAGTTTCAAAATATCAAATTACAGAAACAGAAAGATTTGCTAGTTTCCATTTTTTATTTTAATAGTATGAAAAATTATTGTACATTTTAGAATCGAAATAGTTTGAATTTTTTTAGATGCATTGCATTATAATCGTATATTTCATTCATAGTAATTAGTATCATACAATTAATGTAGATAAAATATAATTATTTAATATCGGTTTTACTTTTTATCTTTTAATATTTTTTATAGCTGTTGTGTAATAAAGGATAACTAGTGACTTAAGGTTCAAAATGCACATTAAATTGCTAAATTAATTTCATTTTTGTCAATAGTAAATTAATAATCTTTAAATTCAGGCAATCAATAATCTTTATTATTTAAATAATACAAAAAGTATTATGTATAATTCAGTGGATTATATTTTTATATAAATTTTACTCTGATAATACTTTACACATTTAAGCAGAAATATTTCTTTAGTAATTTTAACTCTTAAAAAATACTAATGTTACAAATATTGCTCTTAAAATTTACGTAGTTTGATTTAAAATATATATATATATATACATTTATTACTTTTAACACAGTTATTATAATTGGTAAATAAATCAAATGCCTTGTGAATTTTTCCAGCAGAATTAAAAAGTGTATAGGTGTGGGTTTGAACCGGGTACTTTTGTGAGAGTTGCCGATGCTCTACCAGATGAGCTACTATCCTGGATAAATCTGGCAGACGCAAATCAGTCAAAGAACTAGAGTTACATACTAAGTATAGTTAACCAATGCCAGACTGACAACTTAAAGATCCGTGATTCGAATCCTGCCCTGGACGCTTTTTCACTCATTTGGTAAAATTACAGGATAGTAGCTCATCTGGTAGAGCATCGGCAACTCTCACAAAAGTACCCGGTTCAAACCCAGACCTATACACTTTTTAATGTACACACAAATTTACACACTTTTTAATTTACACACACTTTTTAACTACACACAAAATTTTCTTGAACGTTATCGGTTAGAAATAGTAACTATCTGTAGTACTTTACATGTGTGATGATAACTTTGGAAGTTAAAGTGAGCAAAAGTTTTTAAAGAGAGTACAAAAATACATTTAACACATACAAAAAAATTGTAATAATTTATTAAAAAAGAAATAAAATGTATAGTTTTATTTTACATGGCAACAAGTGAAAAGAAGAAAATAGTATTCCGTCCGTTATAAATACAATTAAAGTTATACCATTTTCAGAATATGGAGAAGAAAATGTACATGTATTTCTAAAAGAGAATATTATGAATTTATTAAAAACAACACAAGCTGTTACAATTGTAAGATAGAATGAAAAAAGTTTAATTTTTAACTTAATTTAGAAGACAGTCTCCACGCTGTCTGTATTCAAATTATACATCCCTGTTCATAAATTACAATTCGGATTACAAAACATCTCTGACATAAAGGAAATAGATTATAATTTGAGACGACCCTGTTTCTTGTAAATTAAGCGTATAATGATTTGTGGTCTTGCTTTAAGTCTACAAATCTGGTAGAAAGAAAAGACATGTCAAGCATATGAGTTTGTTCTTAATTCAATTTTATTTCGCGATCATGAAAGCATTTTTTTTTTCAATTTATACGTCAACACATAACATAAAGCTATGTACACAAAACTGTGCATTTTAAATATTACACAAAAATGCGTGTTTTGCATGTTGCGCATACATATGTGTAAAAACAGAATATTACATACAAATCTGTGTATTCTGTATATAACACAAACATATGTGTAATTTGCATATTACACAGCATTATGTGTATTTTCTTATTACGCAAAAACATATGTAAAAACAGAATATTACACAGATATATGTGTAAAAATAGTACTCAGAAATATGTGTATTTTAGTGCAATTCACACATTAAAGTGTGTATTTTAAGTGTTATCAGATAACTTTTACACATTTGGACTTATCATCAAATTACACATTAAAATGTGTATTCTGAAATTTACACATTTGGCGCAATTTACACACAAATTTACACATATAGACATGTCGTTTTTGTATCATCGATTTACACATTTTTGTGTGTAAATTTACACATTTTTTTTTAGAGTGTAGGGGAGGGTTGGGAGAATACATTTCAGGTGGTTTTACGTTAAGCAGTTGCTTTAGCTGTCAGAAAAAGCTCAGTCTCCGAATGTTTGAGTATTAATACGTAGATGATTTATTATGTTTGAAAAAGTGTAACACCATTAAATGCACTTGGAACTATTTCTTCACATTAACCGCTATATAACGGAACGCTTTTGATTGTCTCTGTAATAAACTATGTATCCCGTTTTCATGAAATTAGCCATGACTCGACAAAGTTATTCAACATTTTTACATTTAAAATTTTAAACGATTCAGATTTCAAACGTCAGTTTTTGTCTCTTTTATGCAGACGGACAAACGGACGAATGACGACTATTAATGTCATGTATTTACATAGTCAGGAACCCACCTAAAGTTAACCATCATAACCATATAAGACATAAGTTCCTTTTTTAATTAAAAATATTAATTTAAAATAAAGCTAATCCATACAAAAACCTTTTTGTTGCATTATTAAGGACATAGAAGGAATTATCAAATAACACAAGACACATATAACTTACTTCAGTCAAAACATGTTTGTTTGGATTGAATTTATTCTATTTCTGGATTCCGTCACATTGCTTTCATATAATTCTTCTCTATCTTATTATTAAAATCGACTTTACTAGATCCTATGGAAAGAGATAAGAGAGATGTTAGCATATGAAACAAAAGCTTCATAATGATTCGGCTACGTATTATAATTATGTGACAGAATAGTAAATGGGAGAATATTTTTAACAATGACAAGATACTTATAACTTATAAGAATATTATGATTGCATTCGACCTTTGTTAGTGTTCCTGATATGATAATTCCGATATTATTATTTGTGCTAAATTGTGATAAGAGTTTGGAAATTGTATTGCAGCAACAAAATAAACATAAATGCCTTAATGAGTTCCTTTCTGATTCTTTTAGAGGTAAAACACCTTAGAAGTTGCCCGTCATATGCAGCAAATGAGGTGCATTCTTATTATAACGAATTTTTTTTAGATATACAGTATTTCGGATACAGTATAATATTCGAAACTTTTTGTGTGTCGATGTAAATATGCTTTCTTACATACAGGGATTTACTTGCACTATACCTCATCAACGTACATCAATTTCATAAAATATGAAGCAGTTTAATATAAATAAAACATACTCCAAAACAAAGTTTCCCCCTATACCATTATGTAATAGAATACTTTTGCGTGGCTCTGTAAATTAAAAAATATATTCTTTTCACCATATATTGTGTACAATGTATAATTTAGTATATATTTCATACATTTATATGAATTTCATTATATTAAAAAAACTACAACGTCATTAAAATGGATTTAAAACTATTTTATCCCAGTGACCGTTATGAAACGGTATAGTTTTGATTGTCCCTGTAATCAAACTATATATCCGATTTTCAGGAAATTTAAAATGACTAACATTATGCACCAATTTATATTTTAAATTTTAAACGATTCAGTTGGACAGTTTGTGCCCTGTTTTATGCGGACGGACAACGGGCGGACGGACGTACTATAAGAGTGATTCTCAAAATAGGAGACTTTTTCAAAAGTGAAATCTTGAGAAAATTATTGTAAGCAAAATTTCTGAAAAAATAGGTGCTTTAATATAGTATTAAATATACTTTACATGTAGTCAGCAGAGCTAAATATTTAAAAATCCACTTAAAAAATAATTAGTATTTCATGAGCCACACTAATGACAAAACAAATTGCATACAGTAAATATATTTAAAAAATAATTTTTTTTCCTTCCTGTTTGAATATTTTTTTCTAGATCTATTAGCCTTCCTTTTTAACGCATAGTTTCCATTTTGAACTTTTTTTATTCTATAAGATGAAGCCCTGTTTTTACGAATAATTCTACAACCTTAAGTTTCTAAGTGTTTCGCTATGATCAGTGTTGTCTTGGAGTCATCACTGACTATTTTTATTTTTACCGCTTTTTTTGCTTTTATATTTATTTGATGTTTAAGTTTTTGCTGTTTATCAGTATCTTCTTTAATTTTCTCCCTTCTTTTTTTCACACTCTCTTTTAAGATTTTTTTCTCGACCTATTGCCTTCCTTTTCCCTTACTTTTAGATTAGTCTTTATAAAAAACAAGAACCGAATTAAAATTCCGTATAAAAAGAAATGTGTTCTTTTAAAATAATAAATAAGATATTTGTAGAATATTTTTAAAAAATTCAACATTGCTAACCAAAGAGCAAACTTTCTTTACATAAGCAATTTTCTGACAGTAACAAAGCGAGAAGCTGTCTTAGTGATTTTCTGACAGATTTAATGCATATTTTAGCTGTAATAAATGTAATATCTACTTTTATATGTAAAATTAAACATTAAAAATCTTTATAAAGGGTACCAGATAAGCACTGATTACATTTATACACATAGGTGCCATTAGCATGGCTGTTTTGTCATTGGCATGGGCAGAAAAAAAACATGCTAATGACACTGGTATTTGCCCATGCTAATGACAAATTTTAATTTAAACGATATTATGAGCCATAATATAAAGAAAATGCAATAATCTTTTCTGGGGCTTTTTAAAACACGAAAGTTCCATGCAAATTAGTAAAATAAAAATTTTAACTATAAAATAAACATTAAAATTATTATCCATTCAAATGACATACAATTGATGTACTTGCCTAATATTTAACTTCTGTCCTTAAATTATAGCATATGCTTCTATTTTCAGGCTGCAATAAAATGGCTTCTTGTTGCCATGGAGAAACTTGATTTTTTTCAAACTGTAGTCATATGTGAAAAGGAAATTTTGATTAATAACCAGCTGTTAATGTATTTCCTTGTTTTGAAAATGGAATATGGGGGACATACTTTAATTCTTTTGTTATAAATTATAATTTTTTGTTAAAAAGAAATTTACTGGATGAATTTTCTCCTTGATTCATTTAAACAAAGAATAACATTTAATTTATTTTATAAATATGATATTAAATCTTCAAAAATTTTAGTATATACAAGGTCAGCTGCTGTGGACATCCATGCTAGAGGTCTGCACGGGCCCGGGCTTGGCCCGTGGCCCGTACCCGACCCGGCGGAATTGTTTCGAATTTGCTAACGGGCCGGGCCGGGCTGACAAAAAACATAAACGGGCCGGGCGGGAAAAAAATTAAACAAGCCAGACGGGCCGGGCCGGACCAATAAAAAAAATTTTCGGGCCTGCCTGCCCGTTCAGAAGATTTCAGCAGAAACGATAAAATATGAGCTATTTTCAACGAAAATGGTTTTAACGAGAATAAGTATAAATTTGCATCACGAGCCATACTAGTTTGACAGCATCAATATAAAAATGTACAGTGAAGAGATCGGCATCGGAGAGTTAAACTGTGTATAACCCGTTTTAATATTTTT
The DNA here is from genome assembly GCA_964019185.1 of Maratus speculifer. Lineage (NCBI taxonomy): Eukaryota > Metazoa > Arthropoda > Arachnida > Araneae > Salticidae > Maratus > Maratus speculifer. Next base: position 100,346,467 of record OZ025289.1, on the reverse strand, counting down.
TTAGCTGACTCATGCCGGGCCGAGTTCAAATTTGCACTATTTTTCTACATATAGACTCGCCGGACCGGAACTAGACTTAATTGTTCTCAAGATGGTAGGGCAGAAAACATTATTTGTAAAATTATTAGCAGCGATAAAGAACTTATGTTAGCTTAATCTTTGGATATATACTTTTTGATAGTTTTAAAATTAATTTCTCAATAATGCGAAAGTTTGACACATTTTCTGACTCATTTCTGTAATTGTAAAACTATAAATGTAATAAGCCGAACTATTGAAGGAATTTGGAACCGAATAGCATTTTTGATTTTTGGTAAATAAAATACTTGTATAACGTGATGAGATATAATAGCAGGTTGATCAAATGATTGCAGGTTTTTTTCCCTTCCTATGCTATCACTTCCGGAAATTCTATTCTAAACGCTAATTATGACAGTATTTTATTTGCTTATAGTATTCTTAAATTGCTTGTATCAAAAAATGGATAACGTCATTCGATTATATAGTTTCTGAAAAAAAAAATCGGGCGGGATTCTGAATAAATCAATCAACCTGCTAATCTTATGTGTTTCTGAGAAAAAAAAATGAATTTAGAAATGTATCAGAAAGGAGCTTCTTTGAATTTAAGAATGAATTTGGATTTAAAATCTTTAATAAAATAATATAGAAATATTTTACAAATCTTCTTTTTTTTAAACAGCTTCAAAAGTAACGATGTTTTTAGCTTTCTTTTTTCTTTTATTCTAAGCCATATTAATTTTTTAATGAATCTTTATTCGAATTTTGAAAGGCTAAGAATCTAAGTAATCATTAATGTTGTTAATGTGCATTTCCTGTAAAATGTACTGTAAAATCATTCCATTGATATGTATGAAGAATTCTGTAAAGGAATCTTAATTATATGATAAGCAGGGGTGGGGAATTTTTCAAAAATCTTACCAGCCATGGATTTATTTCTCCAGCCTGCAAGATACAACACGCATGCAGTTGAAAATAGTTTTGACAAAATCGCACATGAAATTACTATTACTACAATACATTTTCGTAATTCTTTTTCCCTATAAAATTAAGAAATATATGCAACAGAGGTAAGCTTAATATAAGATAGAACTTTAGTATCTTTCTTACACTGTAATAATTTGGAAAGTTAAAATATCTAGATTGAAAAAGTGTCTCTGATAATGTTTCTATTGCCTACAGTTTTTTCAAAAATTAAAAATGCACTCGCCTTGTCAGAAAATCCACTCGCCACTGGCGAGCAAAATGATGTATTTCCCCATCCCTGATGATAAATTATAAATTTTTTAGAAATCGTAGAAATTGTAACGGGCCAAAACGGGCCAGGCTAAGCCTGTTTTCGCTGACTTCTGTACGGACCGGGCCGGGCCCGGGCCTGCAAAATTCCGGCCCGTGCAGACCTCTAATCCATGTTAATGACATTTTGAACATTTATTCTGTTCTTTTAAAGTGTTTTTAACTAAAGAGTGAGTAATTTTTGAGTGCAAATAATGAATAATATTAAAACAAACATATCTAAATATAAAAAAATGACAGAAAACCTCTCAATTTTTTTTGTATGCTGAAAGACTGTAATTCTCCCATATTTTGAGAATCACCCATAAATGTTACGTATTTACTTAATTATGAACACACCTAAAAATAGTACAAATTTGTCAAAGTCATAAGCACTTATCGTTTTTTAAATAAAAATAGTAACTTAAAATAAAACTAATATATACAAAATATTATGATCTTATTATTATGGTCCTAGAAGTTGTTATTTAATAACAGAATATACATTTTACTTCCTTCAGTCATAATATATTTGTTTGGTTATAATTTATTTTATTTCTGGATTTCGTCACATTACTTTAATATAATTCTTTTCTATCTTATTATTAATATCAAATTCAGTACATCCTATGCAAAAAGATAAGGGAGATGTTAACATATGAAACAAAAGCCTCTTAATGTTTAGGCCACGAATGACAATTATGTGGCAGAATAGCGAATGGGAAAATATTTTAACAATGACAAGGTACTTATTATTTATAAGAATATTATGATTGCATTTGACGTTTGTTAGTTTTCCTGATATGATAATTACGATATTATTATTTGCACTAAATTGTGATAATATTTTGGAAATTATATTGCAGTAATATAACAAGCTATAGATTGCACGTTAAGCGTAGCAAATGAGATGTTTTCATACAATAAGGTAGTTTTAAAAATATTGAGCTATTCGTGTAATAGTATACCGTAATTTGGATAGAGTAGAGTATCGAAAATCTTTTGTGTATTCCTGTAAATTCTATCTGTTTTCTGTTATACCAAAAGGAACTTGTAATATTGTGAATTTTTTATATTATTAAAACGAGCCCCAAACAATATTTCCCCTTATACATTTTAGTAACGGAATACTTTTGTGTGGCCTTGTAAATTAACGACAAATATTCTTGCACCACATATTGCACAGAATGTATATTTTAAGTATACTTCATAGATAAATATCAATTTTATTATGTTCGAAAGAGAGTAACATCATTAAAATGCACTTAAAACTATTTTTTCCCCTTTGGCTGTATTGCAATAGGATGCTTTTGATTGTCCTTGTAGTTAAACTATACATTCGATTTTCATGTAATTTGAAAGTACTCGACAAAAATATGCTAGAATTTTATATTTTAAATTTCAATCGATATAGTTGGATAGTGTTTTCCCTGTTATATGTGGACGGACCGACGGACAGTAGTAAGAATGATGACTACAAAAGTTCGTATTTAGATAATTACGAACGCACCTAAAAAGATTACAAATTAACCAAAGTCATAAGTGCTTTTCATTTTTTTATATAAAAACATTAATTTAAAATAAAACTAATCTATACAAAATGTTTTATTGCATTATTATGGACTTAGAAGTTGTTATTTAATAACAGAATATAATAACTTTCTACAGTCAAAACATATTTGTTTTGTTTCAATTTATTATATTTCTGGATCCCACCACATTGTTTTCATATAATTCTTCTCTATCGTATTTTACAAATCTACTTAACTAGATCCTATGAAAAGAGATAAGGAAGATGTTAACATATTAAAGAAAAGCCTCATAATGATTCGGCCACGAATAATAATTATGTGACAAAATAGAAAAATGGGAAAATATTTTTAACAATGCCACGGTACTTATTGCTTATAAGAATATTATGATTGCATTACACCTTTGTTAATTTTCCTTGGCATAATAATTCCGATATTACTATTTTCTCTAGATTGTGATAATAATTTGAGAATTGTATTGCAGTAACAGAATAAACATAAATTGTTTAATGGTTTAATATTCTGATTCTTTTATTGGTAAAAAAGAAAAAAAAAGTTTTTAAGATTACAAAGTAAAAATAAGTTGATATTAAACGTACAAAACTTTGTGAAATATTAATTTTGTTCAAGAATAAGGAAAGATGAAAAACATTAAATGTTTAGTTAGTTCTAGAAATAACATGTACTTGGAATTCTATGATAAAATTTATCATTGATATATGAGAACTTCTGACAATGGTATGAGATATTAGATGAAATCCAAATACAGTCGACTCTCGTTAATTCGAATCTTCGCTTAATTCGAACTAAACATGAAGTCCCCAAATATTCATGGCAGAATAACGTTAAAATTTTTCATTAATTCGAACTCATTTTCTCTTGACTTCGTTTAATTCGAACTAACGAGAATTCCGATTTTTCATTTTTCTTTTCTTTCTCATGGATTTCAGTTCATTTGAATAACTTTCTTTCTTTGACTTTTTAAAAATTGTTCCGAATGAGTATACATATAATCCAATGCATTTGATATCTACTTTCTAAGTGCCCCGTCTGTCTATCAAAGACGCTTTGAATTTTTCTTCCATTGTGCTTGTTTTTAATCTTTTAATTAGTTTATATATTTACACATTCTAATTTAATATTAAGTCATATTCTAATGATAACAGACGAAATAAATTAAAAAAACATTATAACATTATTTCCTTTGTAATAGTAACATATTAAGCATGTTTATATTTTCCATATTTCGAACTTCGGATAATTCGAACATTTCTTGTAGTCCCGTCGAGTACGAATTAACGAGAGCCGACTGTATATGAGAGGAATATTAACAAATTCAAAAAAGGCCGCATAATAATTTGGCCAGAGAAAAGTATTATATTCAGGGATAGTACATGGGAAATATTTTTTAACTTTTTAATTATAAGATGTATGAGTACACTAGAACTACGAGTGCATTAGATTTTGGTAATTTTCTAGGTGTAATAATTTGATGCTATTACTTGCGTTGAAGCGTGATAATAGTTTGAAAATATTATTTGAGAAACAGAATTAAAAAAATGATGCAGTGCATTCTTTCTCATTGCTTTATGGGAAATGATACAACTTGTTAACTTCTTCGAAATGAGCATTGTCAATTTGGTACTACTCTGTTATCCGGTCGACCAATTTTGCCAAATTATACTTATTGACATAATTTTTTTTTTTAAATAACGAAAAAAAATAATTAATAGAATATTAATAAAAATACAAATAAAAAGTCGAAATAAAATCAATGACGTTTTAAACACCTTTATCGTATTTAATGTCATTGAACTTGACATTCATGGTCATCCATTATTGGCATTTAATCTTAGAATTTGGCGATAATTTTTTGGTCGACCGGATAACAGAATAGTACCGTGAATTTTATGTCAATTAAATTTTTTATTGTGTAGTTTGTTCGTTGTTTCGCATTGGTAACTACTGTTTCTGAGGAATAACTGAATTATTAATGTTTAGATTAATTTAAAATATTTTTGTAATTGTATACAATAAAATTCATAGCAACAATTACTTTATGGGACAACGATGAAAGATATGTTTTGTTTTAAAATTTCCAGCAATGATAAATTTATTGTGTTTGCGTTATTAGTTTAAACTTGTTCCAAAAGAGAAATGATATCATGTTGTAACGATAACACAAAACTTTTTTTTATAATACATATTACAATATAATATATAATTATATTACAATAACTTTGCTTTAATACTATTTGCAAATATATATATATATATATATATATACAATAAATCTTTGCCTAAATAATTTCCATCTATTTAAAACATAGTAGCATTCAAAAATTTAAAATTATAAGTCATCAGATACTTTCAATAAAAAATATCATGATTTAAATAATAACCCATCATATTTTCACAATGACATTATTTAAAAGGATTCCGGGAATTTCTGCGACGTAAGATGCAAGTTTCCTTTCTGCTTACCTAGATTTAGTTGTTTAGAGTTTATTTGATCATATTTTATAAAGAAACACAAATGTCTAGTAATTGTAACTTGAAATTTAAAATGTTTAAACTATCAATTTTTCACAGCTAAATTAACTGTGGTAGTTTTTAATGCATCAAAAATATGATCGCCAATCATCAGTCAAGAAGATATTTTCTTATTGATGAAATGAAAAAGACAAGTCGACGCAATGCGTCAGTGATCATCTTCTCTTTGTATTTCTTGGATCACGTGATTCACTTTTCATGCACCTGCATTCCTGCATTTGCTAAACTTGAATCAGCAAAACAGAATCCCGTGATCCAAGGAGTCGAGTATTTCACGCAGTTGAAGCACCCTATCTTTTTCCTCAACTCCGGTTGTATGCAGAGGAAGTTTTTTTTTTTTTTTTCATGCAATCCGTGATGCTTGCAATTTTCGAATGTAAAATTTAGGCATAATTAATAGCTAAATTACGTCGATTAAATTAGGAAAAATATGTTAAAATACTAGTGCTAAAATATTATAAATACAAGCTCTTCACAAAAATATTTTTAAAAAGATTCTACATATATAAAATTAGAAGTTTAAAAAAAAATTACAAAATAAAAAAAATCTATGGAAGTACGAGGCGTGATTTTATCTTACACTTCAAAGCACCGTTTAAAAAAAAAATACAAGCCATTTTTGTAACGATTTTATTTTTTCAAAAAAGCCTGGATTTCTATCTACTTTTCAACGTATTTTTCGTCTACATTAAGGCAATTATCGCATCATATGGCAGCTTTTATATCTTATCCTCATAAAAATCTGTTTTTAACTACGCTAATTTCTGCATCAATGTCGTCATTTGGTAGTTCATTAAATTTGTATATGGGTGAAAGCATCGGAATTATAAACTTATATGTTTTCTTTTTTCGGAACAGAATATCAGTATTATTACAACTATATAATAACTCAACACTTTTAAATTTTAAAATTCATTAATGAAACTTTAAGCTAAAATTTGGAATAAATGAAAAATGCTTGAATTTCCTATAAAGCATGAATTAAAGTTAGAAATGTGTAGATGTAAATGCAAACATACAGTACTTTTTAGAACGATAGATTTCAGAATAATGCTATAAACAATATTAAATTTGTTAAAATATTTTTTTCGAAAATATATCAAATCGTGGTATTTAACTATGCAATGAAATGCAATTTCTTAATAAATCGATTATTTTTAAAATTTTCATAATAATTTTTGCTTATTTAATTTAATCTCATATATTTTAACTAATCATACAAATGAAAAAATTACAGAAAATGTGCGACTAACTATAATAAAATTTCACTAATTTTTATATAAACGTTATAAATATAAAAAAAAATCTCTGAATTTTTTTTAATCATTATTTAAAAAATGTGTTCTTTTAATCACGAATCTAGTCAATTTTCTGAATCGAAATACTCATTAATATTTTTCCTTTGCCCATCATTTTGCAGTTAATGCAATCTTCAATATCTATCTCTTGCAAATAAATGGATTTATTGCCGATACGCATCATGAAAGTTTCTGGCTTTCAGTCATTGAGTCTGCAAGAACTTAATGACTAGGAGAAAATTCCCCTAATTGGTTAAGTGAAACATTGATCTGGAAAAGCAGTATGGTTTTGCAATATTTATGCGTGACTAATGATTGCATTAGGAGATGAACGTGTACAGTTTTTATATGAAGTAGTTATTATTTTCGAAGTGTGCGCATTTGGTAGTTGATTAAATTTGGGTATGGGCGAAAGAATCGGAATTATAAACATGTATACTTTCTCTTTTCGCAAGAGAATTTCAGTAATATTAAAACTATATAATAACTCAACATTTTTCAGTTTGAAAACGCATTAAAGGAATTTTAAACTAAAGTTTGGAATATTTGAAAAATGCTTGAATTTTCTAGAGACCTTGGATTGTAATTTGCAATGCGTAGATGTAGAGGTAACCATTTAGAAATTCTTTTAGAACGATAGATTTCAGAATAAAATTATAAAATATATGTAATTTGTTAAAATAAATTCTTTCGAAAAGATGACGAATCATGATATTCCACAGAGAAGTGATATTCAAGCTCTTAACAAATCATTTATTTTTATTGTTCCCTTCCTTTTTTTACTTATTTAATTTAATCTTACATGCTTTAACTGATCATACAAGTGCAAAAATTATAGAAAAATACGAGTAAAAATAATAAAATAAAGAATTTTCTACTCACCAATTTTGTGCATACTAATAAAACATGCGACTTGTAATGCTTTCAAATCCCCGAATTCTGACAAAAATCCACAAGCTAGCTGCTTTTGCATACAGATTAAACATTATCAATAAACAATTCTTTTTATTTATTTTCTTTCTTTCTTTTCTTTTTTGTATTACAGTGACATTTTAAATTCAAAAGGTTGGTAAAAGGAAAAATTCTGTGACTAAATACTTGTTACAGTATATCAAAGCAAAACACCCTCCAACCACTTTTTGTAAAATCATTTACATATTTTACAAGAACTATGTTTAAATTAATTAATGTTATCTTTTATAGTGGCAGAAATGATGATTAAAAATTTTTCATCTTGTGTCTTACTATCATTGTGATACTACTGACCAAAGTTAGTCCTCCTGTCACGCATATATATATATATATATATATATATATATATATATATATATAAGAAAAAAATTACTCGTCCCTACCTCAGTACTAGGCCTGAGCATTGGCACAAAAATGGCGGCTGCCTAAGGCGGACATTTTTCCCTGTGAGTACGGTGATTTGGGTTCCAGTAATATGTAAAAAAGTTTTCCCCTTACCTTTTTATAAGATTATGGCTGTTCTTAAATAAAAAACGACAATTTTATGACGAAACTTTTCATTTATTTTTGTTCGGAAATGCAAGAAACTAGCAGGCGTTGTTCTTACTAACTGTCCCCTTCTTTCAAACGCAATAGATTTTGTTGAAAATAGTGTCAAAATGGGTGATTTGAACATACATTCCACGCGAGAGAAGAATAACCTCTCAAACTGGCGTAAAAAATATGCTCTTCATGTGATAAAAATCGCTTATGACTCAGTAATAAAAAATAATTGATTAAAAATGATTGATTAAAAATAACTGATGAAAGATTGAAAAGCACAGTTCGCTTCTAAATCGCTTCCATTATTTCCATTAAAAATGAATTCATAAATGAGACAAATAGATTTATAATTTTGCGCTTGTTTATCAGAGCAGTTGAACAGACTTAAAAAAGTCAAAGAATAATTTTTCAAATACTGGTAATTTAATTCAGGAGACTGTACAACGTTTAAGAAAAAAAATTCGTTTTGAGCAGCCGTCATTTTTTTCCTAAGCACTCTGTCATAGTATTAAGTAGTCAGTCTGACGTCATGTTTGGTCAAATAGCATAAAAACGTAGCCAAAATACAATAAGAGAATAATAAAATAATTATTGGCTCATAGAATGGGTTTGTATTATATAAAGAATAATTAGTTATTTCATATAAAGCATTTAGATTGCTCATGGAAAATTTTGAAATAAAGCGATAGTCTGCAGTTATATTCTTTTAAAATCTGTTTTATGCATATTACCCTTTTTAGACTGAAAAATAGAGTTCGAGTATTTTGATGGTCTACTAATATTAATCAAAACGGCACTTATGAGATGGAATGTGATTATTACATGGATTCGTTCTCATGGATTCACATGGAATAGCGGTACACTTTACTTTTTGAACACTTCAATATCAAAGGCTGCTAAACCCAGCTAAAAATGAACTGCAGAAATTTAACAAAAAAACTACTGTTGGAAGACTGTGGTGATTGGCCATTTCCACTATAGAATTTTTGCGGTTGATACAACTACAAAATTACTCTAGTTTGTAAACTGCAGTAATTTCGTGGTTGTATTGACTTCAAAATTACTACAGTAATTTAGTGGTTGTATCGACCTAAAAAATACTGCAGTTTTTTTGTAGTTGCATCAACCTCAAAAATTCCGCAGTGGAAATGGCCAATTCACTGTAGTCTTCCAACTGCAGTTTTTTTTTGTGCAATTTTTTCTGCAGTTCATTTCTAGCAAGGCTTTCTGGAAGAAAACTTTTTTGTTTCTATTAAAAGCTAAATACTTTTACGGTTTACAAAATCAATCTTAATTGGTTCCTTTCTTTTTCATGTCAACGGTTTTCTTGGAATTGTTTTCTAAAAAACCAAAAAATATTTTGGTTAACTTGACAACCATATGATAATGTAAGAACAACCTGAAATATTGCCAGGACAAAAAAATTTCTTAAAAACACAATTTATGTTGGATGAGATTTACTCCAAAAGATCACAAAAAGACGAGAATTTTCAGCAACACATCATTGAAAAAAAGCGAATTTCATAGAAAGATCAGGAAAAACACCAAAAAGTAGCGAAAAAACTGTAGCTATTTTCGTGCTAGAATTAATTTGAGTATTCTTCCAGATCTTTCTGCGAAATCTGCTTTTTTTCAATAATGTGTTGCTGAAATTCTCGTCTTTTTGTGATCTTTTGAAGTAAATCTCATCCTTTGACAAAAATTGTGTTTTTAAGAAATTTTTTGACTTAAATCAGTTTTTTTCTGCAATCTTTTCATGTAAATTTAATTTTTTCCACATATAAAGCTTTTTTGTGATCCTTTCATGAAATTTGTGCTTTTTCCTATATTTCGACAAAAATCACATTTTTTCGTGATCCTTTGACCACATTCTGAGATTCTTTAATGCAGAATGCACTTTCAAAAAAGTTTTGTTAAACAGTATTTTTTTTCAATTTCACATCTCCAAATATCGAAAACTAAAGAAGAAAACAAAACATGAATTTTACTATTTCGGATCTGTTTTATAGAAAAGAGGAAATTTTGATGAAAAGTAAAAAAAAAAATATCTATATATAATTGAAAATTTACTAGTTTGGAAATAATTTGGGATCTATTACAGTTTTCAATTAGAAACGATTTTTATCTACTGCATAAGCTGGTCAGTATCAGGGTTGGCAAGTTTTTGACAGTGTGTGGTTTTATCCGGTTTAAACCGTGGTTTAAACTGTCATGTCAAAAACCTCGTCAGGAACCTCAAATACTACACTGATCCAGGGCTGCAAAAAAGCCGGCTTTTTCTAGAAAAGACCAGGCCAGCTGGCTTTTTTCCAGTTCATATATCACTATTAATTTTTAATAACTACTTTTGTTAATCTTACAATTATATACTATTTTATATAAATTAAAACTAAAATCTCATGGAATTCATTTAAAATCATATTTTAGATGTCCACTTTTATAGCCAGTAAATAATATATCACAAAAACCTCATAAATAGCCAATATTATTAACAGACATTTATACTATAGATTCAGTGGCATTCCTATGCTTAGTTAAGTTATTTTCATGTTATTATGGTTAAAAATTGTATTCAAATAAATAATATACAAATGATACTGTTTATAAAATAGTACTTTACTTGAACAATGGCTCCTGACATATGTGAATGCTGTGTGTTTGTGTATTGTGTGTTAAACGTTGATTGTAATTATTGTAATTTACACACAAGGTTTTAGCTATTATATGTGAATGTGTTAGTATTATGAATAAAAATAGTCACTTGTTTATGTAAGAAGTTTACAAGGCAGCATTCCACTTTAAAAATAAGAAAATATAAATAATTTTGTCATAGCTTTTATATTTATTTATCTTTCTAAGTACAGTAAATTCTCTGTAAGGCAGACTGAGTAAGATGGAAATTTGTCCTGCTCGAAAAGGTTTTTCAAGTCCTTGTGAATTCATACAGTGTAAAATTTAAAATAAAGAGAGGGAATTTAAAATAAAATTTCAACAAATGGTTTTGTTTGGAACAAGATCAGTGTAGTACTGATATTTAAAATGTAAGTTAAGTGATTGGTATTATATTTGGTAAAAATCATTTAAATTATTAAAAAAAAATATATATTGCACAAATTTTCTAATAAATATTCTTCTCATTTGTTGATCACAAGAACATTTTTACAATCAATTTACTATATTTTGATTGGCAATTTATTAGATAGTTCATTTTTATGACAACAGTAAATAAACAGTTACTAATTAATAATACATTTCATTTTAAGAATAGTTTTTGTAAAAGAAAAAAAAATGTTTTAGTAAAAGCTAGCTTTTTCTTAAAAAAGCCGGCCTTTTTCAAGCGGTTTAAACCAGAAAAAGCCAGCCAGTTTAAACCGGCCCAGCTAAAAGCCAGCAGCCCTGCACAGATCTGTAAAATTTAACATTAAATATCTGTCACACATATTAAACATTAGATGTAATATTAAAAATTCACTATTACTGTATCATATATTATCATTTCTGAAAAAGAAAAAAAAACTGTCATAAATCCGAAAATTTTGCCTGCTTCCAAACTAGCTCAACTAGCAATGCTTCTGTGCTATCAAGCCCTGCTAGCTCAGTATAAATTGAGAGAGTATTTTCTAACTTTGTTTTCGTACAAGCTAAACTTAGAAATCATTTGGGTGTAAATAAATGTGCTAAATTGCTGAGGGGTAAAATTGAACCATATTATTAACTGTACAAAATCATTTTCTTCTGTTTGAACATTCTAAAAAACAGAAATGTTTTATTGCAATTAATTTAATTTTTTTGTAATTATTAAATTACAATAATTAATGTTAAATAAAAAAATACTTAAATCATTATTTTATTTAATGTTTCCTTCTTGCTCTTAAAATATTTTAAAACACATTACATGTTTTTGACGGTTTAAGCCAGTTTTTGACAGTTTAAATCAGTTTTTGACAGTTTAAACCAGTTTTTGATGCTTGTCATGTCAAAAACCAGTTTCTGACGTCAGAAACCCAACCCTGGCCAGTATATTGGGAATCTTTAACTTGGATAGCCTATATAGTTAAAAATAATTATAATTCCTTTTATGGATTTAAAATTACATCAAATAGGTTTAAATTCACTTCAAACGGTCTAACAAAAAAATGCTGTAGGAGTCGGATTGCTAGCAAATCCAACTCGGCAACCCTGTTAAATACAGCTAAATTATAGCAATTCTGACCACAAAATTAAACTTATTTGTCAAATTCGATACCTAACTTTCTGTCATTTTAATTTTAGTTTAACAAACACTCTCATTTAAAATTTAAAGTAGGTATACACAACCTGTGGCCCACGGGCAGACTTCTATAAAACCAAAAACTTTCTGTGCACGTAATATTGGGTCAAAAACTTTCTGCAAATTAATTTAATGTTGGGTGTAATTCGCATTTTTTGCGCAATTCATGGTCGTGATTTGCATTTTTTAATGTGATTTATGAATGTAATTTGCAGTTTTAGAGCGATTTATGGATGTAATTTGTGTTTTTTATGCTATAATGAATGTAATTTTCATTTTAAGGATTTATGGACGTAATTTGCTATTTTTATACGATTCATGGACTTAATTTGCGTTTTTTGAGTTTTCTGTCAACGAAATTCGTGTTTTTTGATCGATTTATTGACATAATTAGCGTTATTACGCGATTTTATGAACACAATACGCTTTTTAACATGATTCTTGAACATAATTTGTTTTTTTGTTTGCAATTTATGAACGTTATTTGTGTTTTTGAGCGATTTATGGACGTAATTAGCGTTTTTGCACGATTCATGGACTTAACTTGCGTTTTTTGAGCGATTCATGAGCGTAATTCGCATTTTTTATGCAGTTCATGAATGCTATTCGCATTAATTATGCGATTTATGAACGCAATTCGCTATTTTTATGCGATTTATAGACATAATTTGCGTTTCAGGTTACTGACGATGAAATTTGTATTTTTTGAGCGAATTATGAACGTAATTCGCGTTTTACTACACGATTCATAGACGCAATTTTCGTTTTTCATACAATTGCGTAGTTCTCGCTTTTTTACACAATTCATGGACCTAATTCACGTTTTGTGGACAAAATTTGCGGTTTTTGCACGATTCATGGATGCAATTTGTGCTTTTTGAGCGAGTCATGGGTGTAGTTTGCATTTTTTACACGATTCATGCACGAAATTCCTTTTTTTTTTTTCGTGATTCATTGATGGAATTAACGTTTTTAATGCAGTCTTTGGACGAAATTCACGTTTTCCGCGCAGTATTTTGTCGAAATATTGTTTTTTTTTAAACGATTCTTTGTTGGGATGTTTTTTTACACAATTATTTGTCGAAATACATGTTTTTATGTGATTCTTTATTAAAATTCACAATTTTTTCACGACATTCACGATAACAGTTAACAATTAGTTCATAAAATTGAGGGAATATTTTTATTTTTTGGTACTAAAAAAAGAAAAAGAAATACAAAAATAAAAACTGTTTTTTTTCTTTAAACTTTCTGCAAACTTCATAAAACTTTTTGTGCATGGCATGCGTCTATATTATACAACTCTGCCCACGGGTTTCATCAATTTTCAACTGGAAAAAATTGCAATTTTTGTACATATGCCACGGGAAAAAATATAAAATTTCGTCAGTTTACTGCAGGAAAATATAAAATTTTGTCAGTCATTCAAGAATCTTAAATTCCGTTGATCAGACAAGGTGAAATTGTGAATTTCATTGATCAAGTGCACAAAATAAATGAATTTTTTCGATGAGGTTCAGAAAAATCGCAATCTTCATTCATCAGGTATGGCAAAATAGAGATCAAGTGCAAATTTTGCCAAAAAACTTTGGAAAAAGAACAAACAGGAAAATCGGTCTACCAAAAATTGTCAATTTTGCTTCTCACACGCAGAAAGATTGTGGATTTTCTTTACTAGTTTTGTAAAAATAATGAATTTTCTCAATCAGTTTTGCAAAAATTGTCAATTTAGTTTATCACACGTAGAAATATTGTAGATTTTGTTCATTGGCTTCATAAAAATCATGAAGTTTTTCAATTGGCATCTTAAAAATTATGAACTTTTTCGACCAGCTTTATAAAAAATCGCAAATTTTCTCAATCGATATAGGGCAAAATTGGGTAATTTCATTAGCAGCCACTGGCCGGTAGGACTAGTTTTTTAAGTGGCCACTTTCTTTAATCTAGTGGCCACTTTTTTATTTAAAAATAATAAACAGTAAAAATTTTATAAGTATTAATCTAAAACTGAATAGCCCAAATAAATATGTAAATATAAATATATTGGAACAAAAAAAAGAATCCTTGATGAAATGCAAGAAAATTTTATTCTCACTATATGAAAAAGTGGCCGGGAGGTGGCCGCTGATAGTTAATTTTTCACTAGCCACTTTTTCTCGTTTACTGGCCCTGTGGCCAGTGCTAATTTTACCCTTTATCAATCGAGTTCGTAAAATTGTGAGTTTTGTTGATCAGACACTGAAAGATAGAGGATTTTCTTAATCAGCTTCACAAAAATTGTGAATTTTCTCAATTGGCTTCACAAAAATTGCGATTTTTATTATGAGAAGCCGAAAAATAGTGAATTTTGCCAATCAGCTAAGTATAAATTACAAATTTCGTTGTTTAGGCATGGAAAAAACATGAATTTTCTCAATCACCTTTTTGTAAATCAAATATTATTGATCAAGGCCTGGAAAATTCACAAATTTTGTTGATCAAGCTCTGAAAAATATTGAATTTTGTCGATTAGCTTTGTAAAAATCACAAATCTTGTAAATCAGATTTGTAAAAATCTTCAATTTCGTAGACCAGCGTTATGAAAATCACAAATTTTGCAGACAAGCTTCTTTAAAAATCGTCCTCCTCATCTCGCACACACTCCTCTGAAGCCATATTTTTATCCGATTACAGGCACAGATTTGAAATTGAATTCTCTCTGTGTTATTGATGTGGTCCTCGTCCCCCCTGACATATTTGTAATTGGTAATTCTCTTGAAAAGGTTGTGCACCACTAAGTTAGAGAAAGTTTAGTTACATTCCTCAACAGCATCTTTTTTTTTTTTCTTTACAACAGTATGTGATTACAGACTTGTGTAAAACCAAAAACTTTCTGTGCACATAATATTGGGTCAAAAACTTTCTGCAAATTTCATGTTGGGTGTAATTCACATTTTTTGTGTAATTCATAGTTGTGATTTACATTTTTTATGTGATTTATGAATGTAATTTGTGTTTTTAGAGCGATTTATGGACGTAATTTGCTATTATGCGATTCATGGATTCATAAGCATTTTTAGAGCTTCCTGTCGATGAAATTCGCAATTTTTGATCGATTTATTGATGTAATTTACATATTTTGAACGTAATTAACTTTTTTACACAATTCTTGGGCGTAATTTGTATTTTTTGAGCAATTTATGGACGTTGCGCATTTTTATGTGATTCATGGACATAATTTGCATTTTTTGAGCGATTCATGAACGCAATTCGCTTTTATTATACTTTTATTTTGCAATTTATGAATGCAATTCGCTATTTTTAAGCAATTTAAAGACATAGTTTGCGTTTCAGCTTTCTGCCGACGAAATTCACATTTTTTTGAGTGATATATGAACATAATTCACGTTTTACTGCACGATTCATAGACGTAATTTGCGTTTTTCATACAATTTATGAACTTAATTCTCACTTTTTTTTACATGTTTTATGGACGTAATTCATTTTTTGAGCGATTTGTGGATATAATTTGCGTTTTTTACACGATTCATGGATGCAAATCACATTTTTTGAGCGAATCATGGATGTAGTTTGCGTTCTTTATGCGATTCATAAACATAATTCGTATTTTTTATGCGATTCATGGATGAAACTTTCTTTTTTAACGCAGTCTTTGAACAAAATTCACATTTTTTACTCAGCCTTTGGACAAAATTCCCGTTCTTTGCATGGTATTTTGTCGAAATATTGGTTTTTCTAAACGATTCTTTGTTGAGATACACGTTTTTTATTAAGTTATTTGTCGAAATGCATGTTTTCAAAATTCTTCATTAAAATTCACAATTTTTTGACGACATTTGCGTTAACAGTAAATAATTTGTTCATAAAATTGAGGGAATATTTTTTGGTACTAAAAAGAAAAAATACAAAAATAAAAATTGTTTCTTAAAATTATTTTGCAAACTTCATAAAATTTTCTGCACTGGGCGTGCGTCAATATTATACAACTCTGTGTATGTACAACCTTTTTTGTTTTGAAATTAACTCTATCACTTCAATTTGTAAATAGTAATAAACAGAGCTGTCTTCCCAATTCTTAAAGTATTAAGAAATTTGTCAATTACATAAAGTTATTTTAAGGTATTAACATATTTATCAAAAATATAATCATTGAAACAGCTCTTAGTATACATAGGTTTTCAAAAAAAAAAAATTAAAAAAAAGAGAGAAACTTTAGTTTCATATTAAGCAAATTACTTATAAATAAAGGAAATATTTTTTGACTCGCATATTGTAAACACCACATATTTATTTTGATTTAAACAATAGAGAAAAAAGAAAATAAATTACTTACTGGTGAAATGGTAATCCAATTTTATATCAAGCTATAATGCTTCTTAAATAAAAAATATGTTTTATTATTTAATGTATAGTGTTCCCTCTAGAATATTTTTTACCATATGCAGTGCCTACCCTTCTTTAAATTGGCGCCCCTACCATTTTCAAAATAGTGAAATCCACTTTGCTATTTCACCTATGCAAAGACACCCACTTGCTAACCTTAATCTAGGAGAATTTTTTTTAAATATCTCATTTGCAATTCCAGAAATTTAAATGATTTTGTTTCCATTGGGTAACTGATCTCTACAATAGCTTCTTCTTTTACTTTATCGATTTTTTTAAAAATGAGGTAGTTATACTTATTTTCAGACAGAAAAAAAAAAAAAAAACCCTGCAAACAAAGTGGAAAAACTAAAAAATGAGCCTCGTAGATTGACTTCAGCTAGCATAAACAATCATTTAAAAATATGGAAATACAAACAAAATATCAGGAAATACAAACAAAAAGACAGATGTAGCTCGGTGCATAATTTTACTTACGGCTACATATATAGATACACATTCTAAAAAAAAAAAAAAAAAAAATCAAAGAAGTTTACACATCAAACGGATTATGAACAATAAATACTACACGAACGCCAGTAATACTATTAATGCGCCGATAAATCAAGCTTAGGGCATAAATTTACAATTGTATCTAAATGTGATTCTATTCAAATAGTAATTAAAGAGAAAGTATATGAAAATAATAATTAAAGAAAGCCGAATCAGAACGGAAAAAGGCGAGACGCGAGTGTCACATGTGCTAGTCATGTAAACATAAGCTACCAAGAGATCGTAAGTTGAGTAGTTTTATGTCTTCTATAATCGTGGGAAAACAGAGAGCTTTTTCGTTGTTTAGTGAAACGAGATTGGCCAATCAGAGGCCTGTATCTTCATGATCCCTTAGTTCTTGGTAAAACTGCAGGGTTTTGATTGGTCGACCTCGTTTCGCTAACCACGAAAGTTAGAAATCAGCTTCAATTAGGTAAATAATAATAAAATTTTAAAATGTAAATTTAAAATGAACTATTTAATGAGAATTATTGTTTTTTTTATTTGTTTTTATGAAGTAAAAGTAATTTTCATAAAAACTGGAAGTCATTTCTGCGGAAAGTGGGTTCCGATGTCCATCAAACGACTTTTTTTTTTTTTTTTTTTTTTACGGAAATTTCAAAAAAAGGAAACGAGAAATTTTCGATAAGGAGAGAAGGGGGGACATGGGAGAGTAATTACTCCTCCCTAAGTTTTGAAAACATAATAAAATTCATTCTTTGCGAGTGGCTAAAAGAAAAAAAAAAAAAAAAAAGGAAAAAAAAAATAAATAAAGAAAGAAAGAATTTTTTGTTAAAAATGAGGGAGATTATGGGAAGTCATCTCTGCCCCCCCCTCTCCTAGATTTTTCAAGTTAAGTTACACAATTTTCTTTTTCTTCTGTTTTGAAAAGCATAGAAAAATTTATTACTTGCGAGTATCTTCAAAATTAAGGAATCAAAAATTTCCCGCTAAAATTGGGGGGGGGGAGGGTAGTGATTGCATTTCTTAGATTTTGAAAGTTACTTAAAGAGGGACTGAAAAATGTCAGTTGGGTGGGAGAAGAGATACGCTCATGCCTAAATTTTTTTAATTTTTTTTTTTTTTTTTTTTTTTTTTTTGTATTTGTATTTTTTGAGTAACGAAATAAAGTAGGAACTAATAAATTTTTCACTAAGGAAGTGGGTGGATGCGATGAAAAATCTCTCCTTCGATTTTGAAACATAACTGAGTTTATTTTTCTTCGATTAAAATCTATGAATTTACCGGACGATAAGTTATACTGGAAATACATCAGAAAATGTATTTCTAAATTAATGGTTGGATAAAAACTTCAAATTTACTGCAGTATTTCTGAGGTTATAAAGTCTCATATATTTTTTTATTTATAATTATAAAATGACTTCATAAGAACTACAGTGTTTTTAAAGTTAACAGCTCACAGTATATTTAAAATAAATTACTGCAAAATCGCCTCAAATTAACTTTAAAATAACTATAGGGATTTTATAGTTGAGATTTCAATGTAGAGAATTTATAGTTAACTTTAAAAAAACCTCAAAAATACTTTACTTCTTCAAAAAAACTACAGTTCATTTTTAACTGGGAAGAACCGTTTACAACCAATTTCCAAATAAAATCTTGTTTTAAAAACTTCAAGATATGCTCTTTCATTCGGAAAAAACCCTATTATTATCACTTTCTAACTCCCCTCAAAGTAAAACGGAAAAATGTCGAGATTTTTTATATAATTTTTTAGAAGTGTTATAAGATGTCTAAGCATATTGTAAAAGCAACACGGAAATACTTTTGAAAATTACGGGTGGCATAAAAAAATTAAAATCTTCTTCAAATCTTACAAAAAGTTTAATAATTTTTTAAAGACAGAGGTTTTTAAAGATAAAAAGACACTTTTCGAAAATGTGAGTAACTCGGTATACGTTACATTTTAACTGCAATCGTCGTTATGTTATAATTTCGTAGATTAATAAAGTCACATGTGTACCTGCATTTCTTTATTTACAAATACTTTTAGATGAACGGGATTTGGATGTGTATAACGTATAATTCAAATTGTACATAACATGCTCTGAAACTGAACAAACTGTTTTATATTTCATTTTATACTAATGAAACAAAATTATATGAAGAAAATGAAAGTATATATTTATTTCGAAAGTACCATTGTTATTACTTTTTTACTCAATATTTTTGCTACAAATGCTACTTTTTTTATTTGTTTGTAATGAAGGAAAACATTTCTGTATTGACAATAAGAGAAAAAAATAAATCTGTTTATCTTTCGCATCGGATGCATTAGACAGAATCGAACTTTTTTTTACAGCAGATACTGTAAAAGTGCACTTGAATCAATATCTAATGTCGAGCTCCAAATTTGATTTTTGCGACAGAAATATATGGGAAGAGCTTTTAGTGTCAACTTGTCAGAGTTCATCAAGAGAATAGAATGAAATGAGATCTGAAATGAAAAACAGGCTGATTCGAAGATTTTTTCTTAATGTATTTTCAGAACAAAATGACAAATGTATAGATCCAGTTATTTTTTTTTAATATTAGCTTTAGAAAAAAAATCTTCTATTAAATGGCTATTATTTGAAATAAACAATGACATATAATTAACTCCATTTTTTCCATTGTTTTTCTATTCTAAGTTTAGCGTAATATTACAAAAAAATTGTGAATTATATTTAAATCTTCACCAGAGTACAATTATTCACGGTTTATATTGAAATAATTATTAAAATACTTTTCAAGGGACAACAATGTAATGTACGGAAAAGATGATAAAAATTAGCTAAAAATTTTATTTTTCTTTCAACGTTGATTTTCTCAGCGCATAATTAGATATAACCACACTACAATTCTGATATACGATTAAGTATAAGATCAGTTTTTTAATTTTATTTTTTCTTTGTTTAGTATTAATTTTAGATAAAAAACTTGTAAAAATGGCTAATAATTACTTTAAATAAACAACAAGAATTTATGAACGTTTCCCCATTAATTTTTCTATTCTAAGATTAGCGTAAAATTACAAAATAATTTGCGGATTAAGGTTAAATCTTTACCATTATTCTTGGTTTATATTAAAATATATTTTTTAAATATTTTTTTCAAGTAAAGATTTAAATGAAGATACTAGTGTAAAATATAGAAAAGACTAAACAAATTTACCTGTTTTTCATTTGCTTTCAATACCGACATTTTCATATTTAAATTAGATATAACCACACTACAATTGTAACAAACGGCTGCCTCTGCAAAAGTATTATCCTCAGTTTGATATTTTTTCAAATAATGGGAAGTGTGAAAAAGTAAAAGAGTGTAACGTAATTAAAATGCTTTTGAAATGTTTTTCGCCATTGGCTATACTTTTTGATTGTTTCTATAATTGAATTATATTTCCGATTTTCAAAATAATTGAAATGACCCTAGAAAATTATGCAATAATTTATATTTTAAACTTCGAAGGATTCGGTTGGGTAGTTTTTGCGTTGTTACAGGCGTACGGATAGACGCATGTACTGAACGACGACAGTAGATGCTACATAATTACAAACGTATCTAAAAATAGTAATTTCTGTAAAAAAATATTAACTTTTTGCTATATTTTAAAATATTCCAGGTTATGTTGAAAATATTTGAAAACTCTTAGTTCACTAAGTATAGTAGTATAATGTAGTACGAAATAAATTTAAATATATTTACTTTAATTTACGCTGCTTGGCGTAAGCATAAAATTTTGCGAAAAAAATGGTGAAATAACAGATTTTTTCAAAAATATTAAGACGATATTGTTTTTTATTTGTCATTTTTATACCATCATTCTGAGTTAAAATCTAATTTAATATGTGTATTTATTCTACATTGTGTTTAATTTTTAATAAAAGCATACGAAACGTAGGCAGATACTTTGAAGGTTTCCATACAATAATTACAGAATAACCATTAACTTTATTATCATCTATATACCGTATTGTAGCATGATTTATTTTGAGTTTCTTTATAAACAAATTACAAATGCTGCAGAAATACATTTTCGATGGAGAACACGTCATAGGAAAAATCTAACTGTCTATGCGATAGCACAGCGAACCGGAATCCTTTATGACAGTTGGAGCAGTTACGGATGGTTGAGACTAAAGTCTCAAGGTTGAGATAATTAAAGTCGTAATTTTTTAATATATTGGAAATACACAGGGTTTCCACCAAATAAGACTGTTATTTCAAAATTAAATTTCTCAAAAGCAACGATTTTTTGAACTAAATTTTTGGAATTTCAAAAGTTCAAAAATTTAATTAAAGAAATAATTAAAATATGGCACTACAAGTCTCTGTATAAACAATCTACAACAAGAAAAATGTCAAGTCAAGTATTCTTTGGAAACACGACACATTCTTTTCAAGATATGCACCGTTCAAAACTTCTTTATAAGATTTTTACTGCTTATCTAATAAACAAACCGTTTAACGTATAATTCTGTTGATCTTTGTTTAGACTATTTGAAATAAATCTTTGATCAGAAATATAATTTTGAAATCAGGGTCTTATTTGCTGGACACCCTGTATATACTGTGTGTTTCAAAAGTTCAGTGCAAGAGTAAAACGCGATAATAAGTATGTATGGGTCGTAGAGACATTGGGTTTGCAGATAAATTTTTAGCATGGTCCGGGATTTTTTATAACACAAATAAGCAAACACTAAAAAAAAGTGTTCAAAATCTCGAAAATAAATAGCACTGCGGCAGATAATTCCATGGAATAGTTCCATATGTTTCGTACAACTTATTTGGCTATGAAAAGTGTACATACAGC
Organism: Maratus speculifer; assembly: GCA_964019185.1. Classification (NCBI taxonomy): domain Eukaryota; kingdom Metazoa; phylum Arthropoda; class Arachnida; order Araneae; family Salticidae; genus Maratus; species Maratus speculifer. The sequence goes on along the minus strand of OZ025289.1, from coordinate 100,324,276 downwards.
TTTCTCTAATGTTTTTGATTCAATATTTTGCTTCGTGTGAGCAATGTAGAATTATTTCTTGGAATTATTTGCAGTAGTTCCCTCTACTAACGAGGCTCGAAGCTAAATTTTTTGTAGTAAAAATTTCTCCACTTTACTAAATCATAGTGTTTTTCTCCTGAGAAATCGAAACACGACATCATTTTCACCATCTCAAAATTTACCTGTGCACCTCTCATATCTATATTTACCTTTTTTAAAAAATTGGTAGTTTAATTTGATCATTTTAATTTGAATTTTAAAGTTTCAATGACTATTAGGTGGAAACAGATTTAAAACAATTAATATTCTTTTAAGCGTAAAAGAAATTTTCGAAATAATGTGCATGCAATAAATGCGAAAAAAATATTCCTGTGACGTAACATAAGGTGAAATGACAACTTTTATAATCTCCAATTCGAATTATTACCATAATCTTCCTTATTTGCTTGTTTAACACAGCGAATGAATTCATCCAGTTGAGAATCATCAAGTTCTGCAACATAAATAGCTATTTTTTAGACAAACACTTCTGACTTCATGATTTTTTTCCATAGAGTAAAAAGAAAGATTAGAGATGTAGTACAGCCGCTGTGGGTGACACCAAAAATGTAACCCTAAAATGTACTAGATTAGGTCCAAATGATAATGCATATTATATTAAAGACCGATTTTATGGCATACTGCACCTCCATCTATCTTTTTCCTCCATGTCTTTTCCCCTTTACTTTTAATAGAAACGGAGTACTTCTGTTGCCACAATTGTAAAAATTGTATTAAAAACTACAAAAAATTAATATCTCTAAAACCAATAAAGATGCATTCAAACAAAATGCATTAAAAAATATTTTTTTTCTCTATACGATGGTATACAAATTGAAAATGTGCAATGTTTAAAAGTATAAAATTTGCAGTACCAAAAATAGCAAAACCGAATTGCATGTGAAAGTGTTGCCATTCGCATGTGACGTATCCGTTACGCACATATACGTTTGGCCTTTATAATATAGATATCGCGCTGATTATGCTTTGTGGCAAATCGCTCAACAGGTGCTGCTGCCATGCTACAATATTCGTGATCATTGCAAAAGCACTATTCAAAGAACTAATGCACGAATTTTTCTAGAACTTCAGATTCAGTTACATTCTGATATAGATTAATGTTTTTTTTAGTTTTTCGTGTAAAACGCCCTTCAGACGGCCCTGCTCTGTTCCATTTTACACGATTTCACAATAATTGCATCACAAGAACTAATGCAACAATTTTCAAGAAACTTCAGATTCTGTTAGTATCTGAAAAAAAAATCCTCATTGTTTTTTATATACATCACCCAAAATGTGGCGTTGTTATGGAGATTTTTTTAAAGATTATGCAATAGCTCTATCTCAAAAACTAATCCATTGATTTTCATCCAACTTTAGATCCAATTATAAGTTGACAGAATTGGATATTAGATCCAATTATAAGCTGACTAGATTTTGTTTAAACTACTTTACAGGTGGAAGTGCTATGCTGCATTATTCTGGAAGTATTAACAGGCAAAAGATAGTACGTATTGTCACATTTGACTAGTTTTCGCTCCGAATTTTTTTAATTCCCGGTATATAGCTATTATATATTATAGCTGATTACATGAATGAAAATGCATCAGATACATACTATGAAAAAAACCCTCCTAAATGTGAATAAACATAGTACGGTTCATGTAACTCATATTAAATATATATAGATATATATATCCAATATTATAAAAAGCGAATTCTTGATTAAAAAGGATTTAAGAAATAGATGTAAAAAATATTTTAAAAAATTACATAATAGGTAATATAAAAGCTATAAAAAATAATACTTCATCTTAACATAAGAGTGAAAATGTGGGTAAACCACTCTATGCTAAAGGTCATTCACGTACTCGAAAATTTAATAAAAATCTCCCATATATTTTTTAATCCACTATTTACACAGCTATCACAATAATGTCGTATTTAATGCAATTATCTCGAAATTTTAATAGCGCATCTAAAAAAATGTTATTTTTTCATTGAATGTAATCATAACTTTTTAACATTATAAAATATCGATATGTAGAAAGAAAAACATCAGAGACTCGAAAACTGATTATATGCTTCAAATTTAGATTAAACAGAAAGGGATATCGAGGGAAAAACATTGTAACGACATGGATGTGTTGGAAAAATAATATTCATGAATTTTTAATTCTTAGAGCTGTTAAAATCTTTACTAAACATTTTATATTTTAATCTAAAAAAGCTATCACTTTAAAAAATATTTTACATTTCACTTACATACTTCACATTATCACGACGGTTGAAAAAATAAAAGACTTGTACTTTCTTTAAAATCCTTTCTTTTTGACAATCGATATTACTTTTTTGATGCATTCCAGAAAGCAAATGGACCATTTTAAATGTGTGAAAGTGAAAAGATGTTTTTTTTTTAAATGGTTGTATTTTAGAAAATTCTCTTTTTTGATGAATTTTAGAAAATTCTTATAGAACCCTGCCGCCCAAAACATAGTTCTGTACATTTAATATAGAGGAAATATAAAAAATATTCTACTCCCCCTAAGTTTACCACAAATCCTCATATAAAACAATACGATACCAATCGGTTAGTAATAATTTACAAGCCGTCTACTAATAAATGCTATATTTAAATTTTACTTAGAGATAATATACAGGGTGTTCCAAAAATAACGATCCATTTCTATGAAAACACGAATCGATTCATCATAATTTATTTTACTGAGATTCTATTCATTTATTTCACAGGTGTTTGAACAAATGCTCTTCTTATGGCCATAGAAAAAATAGCCATCGTTTCTTAGAAACTGGGGGATAAAACATATGAAGAGGTGCAACAACTATACTATCAAAAATACGGAAAAACAGCCACAGCCAAGGATCATTATCAGGCTACTTCTGAACAAATTCAGACGAACCGGTAACAAAAAATATTAAAAACGTCCTGGAAAACCGTCAACATCTGACGATACAGTCAACAGCATTCGTGAAACAGATAAAAAATGCAAACATTCACAAGTAGACTGAAATTAGCTCTTGTTGGGGGTTGTTTTTCATATTTTCTATGGTACAGCTGACGCACCTCTTCATATATTTAATCATCCTGTTTGTTGGAAACGATGGCTTTTCTTTCTTCTAAGGAGAGCATTTCATCAAACAACTTTGAAAGAATTCAATACAGAATAAATTTGTGCTTTCACAGAAGTGGATCTTTTTTTACAACATCCCCCAGCAAACACACACCTTTCGGCACACGATCGGGCCGCAGCTGGTAGTGTCGGTTATGTGTCGGCATGGACACAGTGGTTTCGGTAAAGTGTCGACAGGTTGTCGTCAACTGAAACATAAGAATCTGCTTTTACAGCTGTCAGTTATTGTAAACGGCAAGCAACTTATACCGGCAAGAGACGCAGGACCGCTACGTGATTTCTGATAGTGGCCCGATTAGATTTGCCAACATTGGGCCGAATTAAGAATTTCTACTGTGAACAGACATTTATTTTTTTCTTTTTCTAAATTTTGTATGAGTTATTTTGACAATAGATCTAAATTTCATGTATTTCATATAAAATGCTGACAGGCATTAACAGAAATTTTTTCTAAAATAGCCAATATTTATATATATATATATATATATATGTATTTATTTCAATTCATTTTAAAAAGGACTTACAATTATTTGAATTAGCAAAAAACACATTTTAATCGCTTCTTAAAATTATAAAATTTTTATTCACCAATTATTATTTATTATTATTCAATTAAAATTATTTCATCTTTATCGTAAAAAAAGTAGTAATGATTATAAAAAAATAATCCACCTGTTGAGCAATTTACACCAAAATAAAAAATGCGTCATTTTATGTCAAGAACTAACTGAATATGAAGCTTCATGAATATTTGTGCAATAGTTCTGGAGATTGAGTGATTGCGAAAATCTTAAATATTGCCATGCTCTTTACCAAGCGATTTACCCAAAACATAAGCAAACATTATTTCATGTCAAGGACTAATGAATTTAAAGTTTGATGAAATTCCATTCATTAATTCAGGAGACAGAGGAATTGCAGAAATCACACAAAAGGCAGCATAGCAATGCTACTTGTTGAGCTATTTACATCAAAAACTAATCAGCACTAATTAATGTCAAGGACTAATCAAATATAAATTTTTATTACATCTGTGCATTACGTTGGTACTTACGTATTAACGCCACCGCGGCAGAAGTTGCGCTAATGCGCCAATAAAGAGCAATTTTGTTGTTCTCATGCGCACGCAGTCTTTTGGATTCCCTGTTGTTTGCTGATTTTTGACGCAATTTTTAGTCCTTTTTTCCTCATTTTTCGACGCCAATTTTGTGTGCCAAGATTGCTCTTTATTCGCTCATTATTCCAACTTCTTCCAACTTCTTCTGCGGTGGCATTGATACGTAACTAGCATTAGCTCTTGAGATAGAACGCCCACAAACAATATTTATATCACATTTAGACAGAGTCACAGGCTCACAGACAGACATATTGTAAAAACATGTTTTTTGGAATCTTTGAAGTCTAAAACGTGTAAATTCTACAAACACCGGAATACGAAAATTTCCGCAAATCCAGTATTTGTAAAGAAAAAAGAAAGTAAACATTCTTTGTTTAAACTTTATGATTTAAAAAAAATCATTACACAATATCCGCCTTTCTAAGAACATTTTAGAAAAACTATGAATGACTATTTGTAAAACTTTTTCAGTTGTCGTTTTCTAGAAATTTATGTAAGTGTAATCTAAAATTACAGCTCATTATTTAAAATAACTCATAAGTTCTGTTGAAAAATTGCAATCAACTTTGCAACTTTGCAATATGCTTAGCAACGATTAAAAATTAATTTAACTTTACAGATTTCAAACATTAAATTTTCATAATTCGTAAGTTACTATTCCTAAGTGAAAAAAAATCAGATTATATACGAGCTTTAAAGTATATTCAAAATTAAGAAATCTTTAAATCCAAGATTGTTTCTCACTTTTGAGCTTCCAGTCATTCTTTCAATTTCTCCATTGACAGAACTTTTATTTATCCTGCCTATCTGTCTCATTTAAATTTTCATGAAGGTTATTTTATGCATAAAAATTCTGTTAATCTTGTAAATATGACCTCTCATCAACTTCATCCCGCTCTCCAGCATGAAAATTACATTTGTAATTATTTTACCTCTACTCTTGTTTCTTTTCCTTTTATTTAAAAAAAAAAATCATTTTTGTTACTCCTTTTTTATTTTTAATTTGTTGATTATTTTAATTTCCAATTATTCCCCTTTTTTCTCGTGTGTCATTATAGCAACACTTTCATCTTCTCCATGTGTTCCTTTCAACTAGCACCGCTTGCCGCACTCTTGGGAATCTCAACCCTATAACTGTCAGTTCATTTTTGAATTTGTCCCCTTATGGACCCGTATTTGTTTTCGCTGATGATTGCTTTCAAAGGTAATATTTTTAACTCGAAACACGTACTGATTGTTTTTTTTATTTTCTGGTGATCTTTACACAGTTTACTATTTCAATATACTATTACTATTACAATTATAATACAATTAATATACAATTACTATTTCCTGTGTTTCTTCTCTGAAATATTTTTGGTATGGTACATGGAGATAAAATTTACCGAAAAATCTAAATATTATATTTAAATTGGGATTAGCATTAAAAATTGAAATTTTTTTTTAAATTTTCTATGTAGACAACTCTTTAAGTAAATTTCAGTAATGGAATTCATTCGTAAACATCATTATTAATGGATTGGCACAATTCATACTTTTAGTTGATGAGTTGCGACAGACTTAGTAAGGTAATCTTTGCTATATTTTTTTTATTGGCAGAATAAAAAATCTTTACTGATAAATGAGACATAATTCTCAATCAATGTATGATTAAGTGTTTTTTTCATATTTAACACTATGATATTAGAAATATATATATCTATGGAAGATCCATAATTTCTGATTTTACTTCGCAAAACCAGAAATTAATTAATCGGATGTGGCAATACCAAAGCTTTCTTCTATCTTATACATGATAATCGCCAATACATCGCTTTCAGCGTGCCAAAATTAAATGAAAAGCTATGTCCACCGTGAGGATTCTTAATTTATGAAATTCCGCGCATTAGTTCTTGAAATACGACAGTTACAAATATCTTTAAAAATGCAGCATAAAAGCGCCAACTGTTTCTTAAGTAATTTATACTAAAATATAATCAACAATAATATTTGTAAGGATTTAAATTGAATTTTGATGAAAATTCAGGCAATATTTTTTGAGATAGGGCTATCGAAAGTAGCGGAAAAAATATAGCACAGCATTGTCAACCGTTCCAAAAGGTAAATATTATCACTTCATACCAAGCATTACCTGAGTCTCAAGTTTGATGAAAATCCATGCATTAAATTTCCAGGTAGAGCTACTGTCGAAATCGTGAAAATGCTGCATAGTAGCACCACCTTTTGAGCGGCTTACGGCAAAATACAAACAGTATTAATTCATGTCAAGGGATAACCGAATATGAAATATTCTGAATATCCGTCCATTAGTTCTTAACATACTTTGTAAAATAATCCGTTAAATTTACGGCAAAATTAGATGTAATAAAAAAGTTTAAATCACATTTTACTGCAATTTTTATGGCAAAAAATGCTGGCAACAGTTTTTGCGGTAAATTTAAAGAATTTTTTTACAGTATAGAGCGGTTTGAGAAATCGTAAAAAATGCATCATAGCAGCTCTACATGTTGAGCGATTTATGCCAGGAACTAATTAACATAAATCTATATCAGGAACTAAACATTTTATTAAGTGTCATGCATTTGTTCTTGAAATAGAACACCTACAAATTTATGTCACATACATACAGACAGGCAGGGTCATAGACAAATATTTTGTTAAAACAAGTATTGAGGATCTCTGATCCTTAAAATATCTAAATCCGTCAAAAAGCGGATTGCGAAAATTTTCACAAATCTTATACTTACTTCTTGTAAAGATAGAAGAAAGTAAAACGATTGAAAATTAGCCTTTGCAATTTTGTTAGTTAATTATATAGTAAGGTAAACTGGGGTAACTGGGCCATAGATTTTAAAAAAACATTGGTAAATTTAAGTTTTAGCTTTTGTCAACATTTCATCCCCATCTCTACTTCTTAAAGCAATATGTGTCAGCCCAATCATAGCTCTGTCTTTGCTGTGATAAGTAATCGAAACTTCAGGCTTCTTTTTTTTTACAAACAACGTCAATTTCGCTGAATTTTCACGGCTTTTTTTAACTTACGGTTAGTGCTTTGTTAAACTAATATATTTTTTAAAGATTAGGTATATAAATACATAAATGTTTTTAGAAATCTATACATATCTGTTTCATTTTTTAAATGTTAGGCCGGTGTTTCAGTTACCCCATAAATTTTTGAAGAATGGGTCGCGATCATATGGGATACAATTAAACTAATATAAAAATATAGCAAAATATTATGCCAAAATATTTCCTGGAAATATATCTTACTACAGGAAATTGATATCTACATAATTTTTTTTCTTTTTTTTTTTTGCTTGGAGCAAAGGAAAATATGTAATATAAAATTAAAATTAATATAAATTAATATAAATTAATTAAAATTAATATAAAATTAAAATTATATAATAACATTTTTAAAAAGCATGTCGGCGAATTTTAAACTAAGTTTTCGTAATTCAGATAGTTAAATCTCGAAACTTTAAGATACAGGTTTATGGATTAAACTGTGCAGCCAATTTCCTCTCTCATGTTCAATCCTCGTGTGCTCTTATAAATACCGCTTTTTAATCCAAAGTTAACACAATTCTCGTATATATTATCTAAATTGATATACTAACCACACAGCAAGAAATCGCAATATGTATTTAGATGCGAATATGCACTGTGTTAAAATTTCCACTGTTAAACAAAAATGATGTGATAACAACAAGTGGCAAGCTTTCAAAGAAAAACAATAGAAATGAGATAAACTGAAATTTGGGCCGCGTCCCCCCTCCCCCACTCACTTTATTGAAAAAGAATCTGCATTTTACAGATGACTGTTACTCGGAAAATCCCAAGAAAAGGGTGACAATGAATCTTTTTACCATTAATATAAACCATCCCTCCATAACCATAGTGATAGTAAATGTGGTAATGCACGATAGCTGTTTTTTTCTCCTAAACGAAGGGGGAGGAGAGAGATGACATGTATTTTCAAGGTCTAAGGAAGTACATTTAGCTTATCATATTTCTCGGAGAGAAGAGAAGTTTTGAAATTTGAAAATTTAAACAGTAATTCAAATGAATATCAGCTCTGAGAAGCTGAACTTTCAAAATCAGATTTTAAATTTATGACCAAGTTGTTCCACTTAACCTTATATATAAAAAAGTTTGTTATTGATTTTTTTTTCTTTTTTTTTTTTACATGTTAAGCTAATAGTGAGAAAATTAAAATCAAATTTGTATGTTCAGTATTTGCCACACATCACAAATGTTAAAATGTATTTTTTTTAAACTGGCTACTATTTCTTGTGAAGAATAATTGCAAAGTTTCAAAATTGATAAATAATTGAAACGTGTCTTAACACATTAGACTGTATTTTATTAAATCTTTACTTTTAAAACTCCCTTATTTATTCTATGCAGAGATATTTTCGAATGCGTATATGCTAAATAATGTGTGTAACTTATTCAATCTTTTTTTTAATATCTGTTTTATGTATAAAACCCTTTTGAAATTTATCCATTTTCTTTTTGTTTGGAATAAGCACTCAAAATGAAATTTCTAAAAAGAAAAATTTTAAAAAACTTTTTATTTATTTATATATTTTTTTAAGCAACGCAACTTAGCACTGGAGAAAACACCTTTGTAAACAAAAATTCTATTCTTTATGTTTACTTTACAACTTAGAAAAATCTTTTTTTTATAAAAAGTCACACACGTTTTATATTTTCTATGAAGAGTAAAATAATAATAAAAGGATGACCTTATTTTTAGATAGTTTTAAAAATTGATGGAAATATTTTGTTTTCAAACTGTAGCAGCTTTATTTCAAAGAAAACAGTTAAATATTAAAGGAAAATAATTATTTTATGCATTTAAGTAAAGTAAAAAAGAGAGTTGGGACTTTGTTTTTCACGTTTATGTGTGTTCGTTGTCTATACAACAGTTTTCTTTTACTCTTTTTTCAAACATTATTACCAGTGAAAGGGGTTGTTCTAGTACTACAACAAGGAAATCTGATACGAGCTTTCCAGATTACAGAAAACATTGCTCAGTGTGTAAAACATTAATAGAAATCACTGAAGACTCCAAATGATATTTTGCATTTTATAAGTTTTTATATTTTAGAATAATACCAATAAGCATTTTTTTTAATATCACATATTCAAATACATATTTAAAATTTATTCAAAAGGTATTTTCGTGTTAACCGCATGATATCGAGTTATAACAAAAGCAATCGAAAAATATATTTGACTATTCCTAATAAGATTAGTCATTTTAAGTATTTTGGTGCTTAAGTGATTAGGTCTGTGTTTTTATAATTAAGTTTCTTTGTTGATGTTTTCGTGAAGCATAAATTTTGTTATTAACATTAGTGGATTTCAAAGGCTGAACTACTTCAGTTGTTTAAGTAAAACTTGTCATTTTTCTGAAATTAAGACTATTCAATCTATATATGTTAGCGAATTCAACTTACAATTATTATCGCTCCAATTCATTGCATAAAATAACATGGTTGGTTGCAAACATCACTCATGCTTTTTAATTCTTAGCGTTACTCTTATTTTAATTTTTTTAAGGTGATTAAAAACTGTGGCAATTATAAAAAGTCCTTTAAAACTTTATTTGAGAAGGAATTAAGAACCAAGATTGAATGAATTTTTGTTTAAAATTTCTCTTCTATATAGAACTTTTTAAGGGCGTTCGAAAGTATGTAAATACTTAGTACATGTAGTCGTCGTTCAAGCCGTCCGTCCGTATGTGTCCCCATATAACCACGCAATACATCTGTCCCCATATAACCACGCAATACATCTGTCCCCATATAACCACGCAAAAACTACTCCACGGAATCGTTTGAAATTTTAAATGTATAATTATTACATTTTGTCGCATCATTTCAAATTTTAGAAAAATAGGATGTATAGTTGAATTACAGGGACAGTCAAAAGTATACTGATATATTATGGTCAGTGAGAAAAAATAGTTTCGAATGCGTTTCAAAGATGTTACATTATTTCGAACATAATAAATTTAATATGTATCTATGAAGTATACGCAAAAATATATAACCTGCAGAACCTATAATGTAAAGCATATTTGTTATTAATTGACAAGTCCATACAAAAGTATTCCATTACATAATGGTATAGGGGACAAAACATTGATTCGGATGTGTTTTAATTATATTAAATATTCACATTTTATAAAATCGATACACGTTGCTGAGGTTTACAACTAATTATTTCGTGTATATTGGAAAGCTGATAGTATTTACAAGGACACACAAAAGATTTCGGCTACTATACTGTATCCGAAGTACTGAATATTTCTATACAAAGTCTGAATATTTTTAAAATTTCATTATAGTACGAACGTACCTAATTTGCTACGCTTGATTTAATATTTCCGTTTTTTTTCGTGATTAAGGCACAGCCATATTTCATCAAGAGTAATAAAGATTTTCCTTTTACCACTTGCTAAATGGTTTTCATACAAGTTTCCTCAAAACATATTTAGACACATATATTGGAAAAAGGTGATAAAGATTATGGGTTTTAATTTTTTAAGCTGTAAATCTTCCTTTATTATTTTGTTTATGGCTGCTAAAAATGTATTTAAATACTGTACAAATAATATTATGGTCGCCGGATTTTCATTTCTTACCATCTATTTTATCTTAGAAACGTGTTATGCAGCATGAAAAACTTTCGTATCTCTATTCGGACTTTTCTTTACTTGTAGAAGTACTGAATGATGCATTTCTCCTCTCTGTTTAATAATGTTGTTTAATTGGCACTTACAATATACTGTATGGGCAATGATAATCATTCACTTGAGATTTTACATGTTTCGTTAAAATCTAGAAAAATACATGATAGACTAGCAAAAGCCGTCCTTTGTTTGGATTCGCGAAGCAATTCTTCATAATATAAATATTTGAAAGGAACATTACTTTTTTATATTATTTTTGCATCTTTATTAAGCAAAAACGTTTTCTCATGTTTTGGCGCATTTAAATTTCAGAAATGTAAATTCAGCCAAATAACTAAGAATTTCCTCGGAATTTTTTATTTATGATATAAGGCATATAAGGCTGGTATAAATAAAAATATTTTCGAAGCAGAATTTTACAAAATATTTTTTTTAAATCTTTAACTAAAAGTTTTAAAGATGTTTTTACATTTTCCAATGGCCAGTAACGGCGTTCGTTCTGGCCAATATGTGTTCTTTTTCTCGACATTTTTAAATTCCTAATACATTCCAGAAATTATTAACAAACGTAGTTAATATATTTAATTTGGTTGAATTAAATTATTCTTCAATCAATTAAAATATTCTTAAATTATTCCTTGATCTTTCATTTCGAATACCAGACTTAAGAAACTTACCAAATTTAACAAAATATTCACTTTAAATACCAAATATAAGAATTAATTTTACTTGTTTACGATTCTTTTGGTTGCCACTTTACCAAAGTAAATACCTAAATAAATAAATCATAATGTAATTCTTTTAAAATCCGTAAGTATAAACTGCGTAAATAATTTTGGCAGAATAATGAAAATATATTTTATTTAATACATTAATCATGATTCTATCTATAATTACTAACCCCATAGTTTATTTTCCTTCTTAAAAAAAAAAAAAAAAAAAAAAAAAAAGATACGAGTTCAATTTTTTATTTGCAAACTATTTTGGCGGAATAATGAAAATATATATTATTTAATTAATTAATCATGATTCTATCTATAATTTCTAACCCCATGGTTTATTTTCATTCTGAAAATAAAAAGATACGCGTTCATTTTTTATTTGCAAAAATGCGTCCATAATAGTAAAACATGTAGAATAAATTAATTATTAAAATAATATTTTTTAAAGATTATTCTATAAAAAAATAACATTCTGCAAATCTACATATCATAATTTATTCTTATGTTTAATTTCAAGTCAAAATACTGAATAGATTTTTTATAAAGTGTACGACAAAATGTAACTTGAGTGGCCTAGTAGAGGATTCGCTTCGCTCATCCAAATTATCCTGAAAATTCCGGTATGTAAAGAGCATAGTATGAATCATATATTTCGTGAGGAGTTTTTTTCCCGAACTTCACAGGGAATCGTAAACAACAAAAACTAATACACGTAAAAAACTAATACATTTTCGATTACCTTGTAAAAACTAACGCGTCAAAAGCAATGAAACTGTAGTACATGATTATGATGGTTTTTCTCATAAATATTCTTCAATTTTATGAAGATAGCATGCATTACTGTGGAGAAATCGAGGTTTTTACTTTAAAAAACACCGAATTTCACCAACTGTTTTGTTTATAACTTGCAAATTCTAAATATAAAAAAATGTTCTTTTCCGGAACAGTGTCAAACGACATTATACACAATACTCTGAAATTAAAATTAAAACATTATAAAAATTGTGTGAAAATAGGCAGGTTCTCTAAATAATGTTTCAAAGTGCATACGCGAATGCAATAAAAACATAACCTGCATAGTGTGTTATATAAACATATTGAGCAATTTTTGCAAAAACAAATCTCAAAAAGAAAGTTTGAAAATTCAGATACCGATCATCGATAGAAAAAACTCTAAATCTAAATATATAAGGCAACTTTAGTGAAAAAGTCTAAAAGACATAGCTTGAAAATTTTAACAGTGATCGTCAATAGAATTTCTTCTCAAAAGAAAGCTATATGAAGAGCTATATCCAAATAATGTATGTGTTACACACTATGCAGATACCCAGTATACACGAACTACTATATTTGAGTGGACTCAGTCATCTTTTTGCTTCCGTTTGGGAACAACGGACTCCGAACTTATTCTATCGACGATCAGTTTGAGATTTTTCAAGGTATGTTTTTGAGACTTTCACAAAAGTTTCGCTATACATTTAGCTAATAAATTATGCACATTATATTTTGATTGTATTCATGCATGCGCAGTGAAACATTATTTAGTGCATCTGCTTATGTTTCATCCAATTTTTATTACTTTTAATTCAGGTTACACGATATTGTGTCCAATGTTGCTCGTCAAAGTTTCTGAAAAGAATATTATGTTATTTGTTAAGAAATCTGCATAGTACAATCTGCGGTGTAAAGAATATTTATTATTAATTGACAGGCCTATACAAAAGTATTATTACATAATGGTATAGAGGTAAACATTGGTTGGGGTGCGCTTTATATATATTAAAATATTTTACATTTTGTAAAATTGATATATGTTGCTGAGGCTTAGTTCACGCTATTTCCTGTATAATCCAAAGTATATAGAAATTACAGGGCCACATATAGATTTTGGATACTATACAGTATTCAAAGTACAGTATACTACTACACGAAATCTGAATATTTTTATAACTTCTTTATGATACGAACGTAAATTATTTGCTAAGTTTGATGTGATATTTCCGACTTGTTTTTCTTTGCAGTGATTAATGCAAAGCCATAATTCATCAGGAGTAATAAAGTATTTAATTTTATCACTTGTTAAATCGTTTTCATACAAGGCAAAGCATATTGCGTTGCAACACAAGTATTGGCAAAAGGCGATAAAGAATATATGTTTTAGTTTTGTTAAGCTGTAAATCTTGCTTTATTATTTTCTTTATGCCTGCTAAAAATGTATTTAAATACTTTACAAATAAAATTATGGTCGCCGGATTTTCACTTTTACTCGCGATTTAATCTTAGAAACGTATCATGCAGTATGAAAAATTCCCGGTTCTTTATTTGGACTTTTCTTTACAGATATAAATATTGAATGATGCACATGTTAATCTGGTTCATAATGTTGTTTAATTGACACTTAAAATGCACTATGTGAGCAGTGGTAACCGGTCACTTTCGATTTAAATGTTTCGCGAGATACTTAGAAAAGTACATGATGGATTATCCTTAAACTTCAGGTATATAAAGAACATAGTAGTCATATTTATCCTTGAAGATTTTTCCCCCAAATTTCATAGTGAATTATAAACAAATTTAAGCAAAACTAATACAATTTAGATTATTCTGGTAAAAACAATTAATTCAAAATCATTGAAGCTGTAGCACATGATTATGATAGTTTTTTTTTTGATAAATTGTCTTCAATTTATGAAGATAGCACGCATATTTGTGGAGAAATCAAAGTTTTTGTACAAAAGAACCCAAATTTTACTTACTATTCTGCTTTTAACTTGCAAATTCTAAATCGTTTCGGCGACAGTGTCAGACGACTTTTTGCACAATACCCTGCAATCAGAAATAAACATTATAAAAATTGTATAAAAAATAAGTAGATTCACTTAATATTGTTTCATTGCGCATTTGCAAATGCAATCGAAATATAACGTGCATAATGTGTTAAACAAATGTACTGAGAAACATGTTCGAAAAAAATCTCAAAATAAAGTTTGAAAATTCTGACAGCAATCTTCGATAGAATAAGCTCAAATTCTAAGTGTATAGAACATCTTTTGTAAAAAAGTCTACAAAAATCGCTTGAAAATTCTGACAGTGATCACCGATAGAATACACTAGTATTTCCAAAATAAAGCAAAAAAGATGAGGAACTATATCCAAATATAGTATGTGCTACATACTATACACATACCAGGTACTACACGAACTACTTTATTTGAATGCATGGCCTTGTCTTTTTGCTTCCGTTTGGAAACGACGGACTTCAATTTTATTCTACTGACAATCACTTTCAGAATTTTTAAGGTATGTTTTTGAGACTTTAACAAAAGTTTCTCTATACATTTAGCTAATACATTATGCACATTATGTTTTGATTGCATTCATGCATGCGCAGTGAAACATTATTAAGTGAACATTAGAAAAATTGTAATATTCTGGATAGTAAATTAAATTTTAATGGCTTTGTTGGCGATGGCATAACATGTCCTTTGGATTCGCCTTTCACAATTACTTAATTTAATGAAACCATATTCACTCACGAAAATTTCAACATTCGTATACACCCTAATGTTTGAAGACGACTGAAGTTTTAATATTCATATTGTTTGATTGTTAATATTGTTAATATTTTCTTAAAGCAGTTATCTCAAATCTCGCCTTCTTTTAACAAAAAAATAAACAAGGCAATTTATTCTATATATAAAAAGAGACGGCAATCAAGTAATCTAAATCTAAATGACGCAGTATATTAACACATTTTTTCAACAATGCTACTTTAAATGTAAGGTATATTCACTAAATAATTTATTTTGTGACAGTGTTAAAACTGAATACATTTTGCTTCTTAACTGGATTTATTTTTTGAGTTACTTTTTAAATTTTGCTTTCATAAAAGAAGATTCAATGCTTTATTATTATTATTATTATTATTATTATTATTATTATTATTATTATTATTATTATTATTATTATTATTATTATTAAACAAACAGTATTAGGTGGAATATTAAGATGTATAATGTAAGTTTTTTTTTAAATATTGGGAGGTATATAGTAATGCAGAATAATACAATATTAGTGTTTTGTGTTAACATTATTTTCGCAACCAATTTTTCATTGCTTGATAAAAAACATATAATTCTTCCTGTAGCATCAATTAGAAATAATGTCGTTGAAGATAAATATGAAAGGAATCTTAACAATAAAGTAAAATTTTAACATTCATGGAAAAGAGGAATTGATGAAAATATATACTAAGTCGAAACACTTCACTGAAAATTTTTATGTACGTCCCCCAAACGCAAAAAATAAATTCGATGCTGAAATTTAATATTGATTTTACTAAAATGAATAAATAACAACATTTGATGCTACTATTTTGAGAAATAAGCATTAAACAAATACCTTCTTTATTTTCCAAGTAAATTTTCTGAAGTATCGCTGTCAAGTAATTGAAAAGCTGCTTCAAATAAGTAAATAAGCTTCTTTTCTTGGGAACACGGTGCCGCGCAATCATTGAATGCGACGAAGATAAGGAAAGAACTCGGGGGGTTTGTTTGACCTTTCTCAGTTATGTAGCTGCTAGCTTAGGGATGAAAGGCAATTGTTTGTTGTTCTCGTTATAAGCTGGGATGGATTTATTTTCTCTATAGCTTATTGTAACTGAATGACTTTATATGTATCCTAACAAGATGGAAAAATATAAATACGAAAGACGATCTCTTTATGGGAATATTGAAAAGCCGGATAAGTTTATGCATGTAGAATTTCTTGCTAAACTCGTTTGGAAATAAATTTTTTAGCAAGTATTAAAATATCGTGTCTTCTTTATTTAAAACTATTGCCACATAATTTATACAATATTCGTGTTTAAAAAAATCAATTTAATATTAATTACATAAACATAAATTTCGCTTATTAACGCCCTCAACATTCATGTTTTGTATCTAAATCATGTTTTCGTTAGACATCTGATTGTTGTATAGATATATTATGCGATTATGCTTTAAAATAAATACAGGAAATTTTCGTTACATATAGAGAGATTTGAAAAAAAGCGCGATATGTCAAAAAATCTTCATATAATCGAGGACATTTAAGAGCTTAGCAAGACAAAAAAGTCCTTCCGGCAGTGCCGGGAGGAAGAGGTAGCTTTCATATACTTATTTATTTATTTAAAATTAAGTTATATTATTCAAATATACGAAGCTCAAATTAGTGGAAACCGATTATATAAGATTGAATACTAGTTTTTGTCAATACTGAATATTAATAGGAATTTTCAGAAATTAAGCATCTTTTATCCAAACTGGTTTTATTTTAAGCGATTTATAGGGTCTTCAAATTCCACGATATCCATTTTAAAGCAACATGATAGATAAAAAAAAACAATGAGCTTGATCGAAATCTTAATTCATGTGAACATGCACACTCAGATCGACATCGATTAATATATACGAGTGCTGTCGCGGGCAAATTGATTTTTTGTAAATGTCACCCACATTAGAAATTCAAACGGCTATATCCCAGGCGTTTTTCAAGGTAAAGACAAAGCAAAAAATACTCCGGAATTCATTATTAAGATAAATAGTTTATAAAGAACCTTTTTTTAATTTCTAATTTTTTGTTTGTACATCATTATACATTTAAAAGATTTTTGACATACTTAAATGGCCGCCATTTTGAAACAAGAAGGCGGATAAAGTTGGCCCGTGAACTCGGTCAAGACAGTGGTATGTACCATGTACACTCGGAGTTATATCGAAATCAGTTTATAAATATGTGTATTATCGCGTGACAAATTTCAGACCGTTTCAAAGTGTCAATCACACTGGAAATTAAAAGTGCTAAAACTCAGCCATTTTTCAAGATATAAATGAAAAAAAATGCTCTGGAATCTTTGCATCAAGGTCAAAACACAAAAGAAAAATCTCTTTCAATTTCTTACTTTTTTGCACCTAATTTTAAAATTTAAATATAAAAAATAATATTCCGCCATTTTGAAACAAGACGGTGGTTGGAACTGGTCAACGAACTCGTTCCAGGCATCGGTATGTACTATCTACGCACCAAGTTTCATCCAACTCGGTATATAAATACGCGTGTTATCACGTGACGAAAACCAGATCATTTTAAAATCTGAACAACACTAGAAATTAAAAGTGCTATAACTCAGCCATTTTTTAAGATACAGGCGAAACAAAAAATGCTTTGGAATCTTTGTATCAAGGTCAAATGCATAAAAGAAAAGTATTTTTCAATTTCTCACTTTTTTGTAAATAATTAAAAATTTTTAAATTTTTAAAAAATTTAAATGGCCACCATTTCGAAACAAGATGGCAGATGGAACTGGCTAACGAACTCGGTCCTGGCATCATTATGTACTATGTACACACAAAGTTACATCCAAATCGATTTATAAATACGCGTGTTATCACGTGACAAAATCATATCGTTTCAAAATGTCAGCCATAAGAAAAATTCAAAGTGCAATAACTCAATCATTGTTTAAGATATAGACAAAGTAAAAAGTGTTCTGGAATCGGTGTTTTAAGATCTAACATATAAAATAAAAATATTTTTCAACTTGTAATATTTTCGCATCTAATTTTAAATTTTAATGTAAAAAAATTTAAATGCCCGCCATTTTGAAACAAGGTGACGGATGATGCTGGCCAACGAACTCGGTCGATATATTTGTATGCACTATGTACATACCAAGTTTCAATCGGTTGATAAATACGTTAGTTATACCATGACAAAAATCATATATATATATATATATATATATATATATATATATGTCAACATTTGAATGAATGGTGGTATTGGGGGTCTGGGGGTCATGATTCTTGAAAATATACCAAAATTTTCTGGAAGTGTTTTCCTCCGGACGGCTGCAATAGGTAGCTTTTTACTTTTTGCAATGAAAGCTATCTAAAAGAAAATATACGAAAATTCATGGTATCTGATATAAATTAATAGTTTGGAGACAACAGTCTCCAACTAACTATTTATAAGGATAATATTTTTTCATAAATAATAAAATAATAATGCTAATGTAATAAAATAAGGATAGCGAATTGCTCTTATTATAAGGAAATTTCAAAATAGGATATTCACATGCAAGTCTTGTACAAATTGAAATATATAAATTTTGATTCCGTCAAGCAGACATGGAGAATTTCTCCTTTTTGGCATTTTTTCAATTTACACTGCTCATAACAATTAAAGGATGTCTGAAGAGTTACATAAAATAACCGTATAAGTGAAAAAAATTTTGATAATGGACGTTCATTCATTAAGTCAGATGTTTGTGAAATAACATTCATTAGAGCACATGGATTAAAGAATTGCTATATTGAAAAGACAAGCAAATAATTTAAATACAGGGTAAAAAATATGTCGCTGATAGAAAATGTAATTGATAAACAGCCCTTTCTAAATTACATTAAGAAGAAATTATCTTCAGAAACTTCAGAGAATGTAAAGTAGTTTTTGCCTCTGAACAATATCACTATCCATTGTAACAGATACAAGAGAGATTCTAACACGTAAAAACTCCAAATGTAACAATATAAAATCATTCAACTTACCAAAAGTGTGGCACGACTTATTCAATGGTTTTGAAAATATAAATAACATCCATGTCAGATAAAAAAATAACGTGCGTCACGTTGTAAAACTGAATGATGGCGTTAAACTCACAATAGACCATGCAGTTTCAGAATATCATTTTTATGCGTTTTGAAATGTCTCTTTGAACAGTTGAAACATGTCAACAGTTAAATAAAGCTATCTTATTTTTCTTTAAATCTTAGTCTTAAACGTTCTTAGCAATTAGTAAGAATGTTCATTAAGTGCATTTTTCCGATGAGTGCTATGTATCATCGAAGACATTTAACTGAATCTGAAACTTAGCGAATTGTTAATTTGTCAGAGGAAGAGGAGACACAATCCGAAGTAGTATAATCCACTGCCGTTCCAAAAAGTGTGGTTTCTATGAAATGCCGAAGTTTTTTCGGAGACTGGAAATGCATTCGGAAGATCAGAGCAAAGTTGTACATGTGCAGCAACGCCCAATGACCATCAATGTTTAACGCTAATTGCTCAGAGGCAAAAAAATATGAATGCCACTCTTCTTGCACAGCTCCTCCGTTGGCTACTAGCACCACAGTTTTGATTCAAATTGGGACACAAATTTGTCCAACACTGACTCCATTCTGTAGGTCTGTATGCTCTAAGACCAATGATATGAGCTGCATTAACAGCAAGGCACCGAGGCGCCCAATGGAATGGGCAACAGAGATTCTTAGCTAGACTGTTCGTCCTCATAACAGGCGTATTTTCCTCTGGAATGAGTGTGACACTAAACGCAGACTTGCGTTTGTGCAAACAAGCATCCGATTTGGCGTTCGGGGGAGTGATGGTCTAAGCTGGCCTCCCCATTGATGGGCGTATCGACCTTTGTGCTATTTCAAATGTAACTCTCGTCGGTCAGCAAGATGGGAATGAATCATTTTAGGTTGTAGCAATTGGATATGCCTTCTTAATAATAAAGGCAATTACAAACCGCATTGTGCTCACTGGTAAATTATTTCGTTTTCGAGAAAATAATCATATGAAAGAAATGACTAGCGTGTTCTCAAGACATGAACCCTATAGAACATGCCTGGAATACTTTAGGTAGGCAATTTGCTGGCCATTTGGCTCTTCTATAAAATCTCCGAGAACTGAAAAGAGCTGTGTAGGTGTGGGACAGAATACCCCAGACCCTCATTAATAGTATCAATAATTCCATTGATTCCATTCCTCGAAGGTGTTTAAGGTGTCGGGAGTACGAGGAAATAACGTTCCTATAATAAGAACGATTTTCTTCGAAGGAAATGCCTATTTTTATTGTTGTTTCTTCACATATGCACAAATTGCGTTTTATATTTTTGTATCTAAAAACTCAACTTTTTTTAAGCATGTGCAATTGTTTTTCTTATGTAGCCTATTACGTTTTTAGATCTGTATCAATCATCTAAATAATTCCCCAGCCACAAGATTCATCCACAACCCCAATATATTTTCATTTTTCGATCAGTGTATTTTGAAAGTTTTTATGACTTAGGTTTATCTGGATGCCTGTTTTTTCATATGGCCGTCTGCTTATTCTTCTGTATGCGGTTCTACGGTTTGTAATTGCCTTTATAACTCTCGAAAATACTCGAAAACTCGAAATACTTCAATATTTCCGATAATGATATGGGCTATTGACGTTTACTATAGCTTGTATCTTGAATATGAAGCATTTGGCTATAAGATTTTGCTTACAAAAAAAAAAAAAAAAAAAAAAAAACTAATGTAATTTCATGGCTGACTATGAGTAATAAATGTTGGAAGGCGTTTTATTTTGTAGTATTAATTTACTAAATTTTAATACATGGTGCATCATGTATAAAATCCATTGATCCTAAAAAGTTCCAAAGAAGAATTGACAAGCATTACTGCCAGTGCGTGTGGAATATCTTAGAGGTATTTTAAACAGTGTTATACAATTTCAACTGGTTTTGTGTTCAAGTGTAATAAGACATATTTTTATTAACAAATAAATCCCTATACTGAGCTGCGTAAACAAATTGGAATGCATTGCTGTCTATGCAGTGTATCAGAAATATGTTATTCGATGTGTAACATATTTTCTAACTGAATTAAATTTTACTATATTTAGTGGCACTTATAAAATATATAAATACAGGTTTAAAGAAATAAGCCGAAATCACGTCTATTGACAGGATTTCCAAAAAAAGTATATTCACCAATTTTACGTGAGTTTTCATTTTAAAATATTTTTACTTTTTTATATAGTGTTAGTGTACTATAATATAAATAATATCCTATACATAACTGCGCAAGGATACATTTTCTTTTATAGAAGCTAACTACACAGCAAAGCATTTTTATTTATTTTATAGACATTTAGCATACTTTTTGGCTATTCACAAGAGTTCAAAACATGAGACACTTTATAATTACTTTATTAAGAATATGCATTTTGAAAAAAAAGTAAATTTCTAAATGTATGATTTAATTTTAATTAACAGATATTTTTCTGGTGTTACCCCAAAAAAAGAAACTAATGAATTATTTTTATAGTACATAGTTATCTGTATGTTTATGTGCTCACAGTTATCTGTGCCTACATACAAATCTGTGAACATCTCTAACTTACAACAACGAACTTATTCGAATAAATCCATACATGTTTCTTCTTTTATAACTAAACTAGGTATTTAAAAGTTATTTATTTTTATAGTACACAGTTATTTGTATGTTTATGTGCGCGCAGCTATCTGTGCCTACCTACAGATCTGTGAACATCTGTAACTTACAACAACGCGCTTATTCGAATAAATCCATACATGTTTCTTCTTTTATAACTAAGCTAGGTATTTAAAAGTGATAACAAACTTCACACACTCATAGACACAAAGTAAATACGGTTAGATATTTACGACAAACTTGTAATTTTTATATCTACACACCTGTGAAAATGACTAAACTACATTTTTAGAGTAAGAGTACAACGTATTTCGAATTTAATCACTCAGTCAACTCTTGCATGTACTGATTGAATATATATATATATATATATATTAATTCTACTGGTTTTAGCATTTATTTTTATAATATTGAGTTAATTTTTATCATGATCCATTTTAATTCCTTCTACTAGATATTATAAGATCAAATATATTAATATTCATAAGAGTTTATGAAATGAGGATTATTGAATATTCATGTGAATAAATTAAGTATAAATATGATTAGCCTTAACCGAAACTAATTAGAAGCAATTTGTATCGTTACAAACTATTTATATTTATGTTAATATTAATAAAATAACATGTAAACACATGACCCGTACTTGAATTCAATCTTGTTTAGAAGATAATAAGTCTAAAAAAACGACGACTAACATTTTTTCAACAAAAATATTTTTACGTCATTTTTTTCGACCGAATTTATAAGCATTTTTTTTTTCAAAAATTTAATTTTTCTATGTAAGTAAGTACAAAAGGAAATATGGCACATTTAACGAGTGACTGCATTTATAAAAAATGCATAAGTTACTTTAAAAATCATGTATAAATTGACAAATAAAACCAAAAAACTAAATAACAAAAGAATTAAAAAGAATTTAGTCAAACAATCATTAGACAAAAAATTAACAAAATGTTTTTAATCAAACAATCATTAGACAACAACCTGACAAAAACGTGTTCAGTAAAACAATTATTAGACAACAAACTGACAAAAATGTGTTTAGTTAAACAATCATTAATCAACAAACTGACAAAAGTGGTTTTTTGCCAAATATTCCTGTTGATTATCCTTACTCTATGACAATCGAATCTCTACTGTACTATGGAACTAAAACAAATACATTAAGAAAGATGAAACGTCTAGCGCAATAAAGTTATGGATTCACAACATGTACATTTAAGTTAGATGTGAAAAAAATAACTGTTCTTATATTGTAACCACTAAAATCTAACCAAAAGATATCATTGGACAGCATCATATATTTTAATGAAAATCAAATTGCGATATATCTACTAGAATTACTTACTATAAAGAGGTATAGCATTTTGATGTCAAAACGATATCCAAGCAAAGAATTTTTTGCAGTTTTAATTTTTTTAATTGGATATTTGAAAATTCTGCTTTCTTATTTTACCAAAAATAAATTAAACCAAATGTAGTAATCTTATCCAGAAATGTTTCGATATATATTCGCCTCCAATTATGTGCTTTATTCATAGATTATATACTCTGTTGTACAAAAATATATGCAATTAGAAAGAATTGAGCCAAAGGTACGAAACTTTGCATGCCAGTATGAAATGATGAGCTATATAAATAAATAGTATTTTAGCACCAATGACGAATAGGTACTAGTGTAATAAACATACAAACTGCGCAAAAATTAGAATTTAAAAGAGAAAGTACTCGGTAATTAGAGGAAGTACAGGTGATTAGAACCGGATTATATTTGTCGTTATATCGGATTTGAAAAAATGTTACCTTTAACCACTTGCGGCGCGATAATATATCTATGAAACCACTTAATTTTAATTCCCAAGCGCCCCATTGGCACCGGAATTTCGGTAAAACAATTTACGGTTTATTGAATGCGTGAAAGCATATATAGTGTGTATTTAGCGTGTATAGCTTTTTTATATTTACAAATAAAGTTGTTTTCAAATCGCGGTGTCAGTCATTAATTTCGACACATAAGCATTGAATTTTCCCAGCGCCTCAAAGGGTTAAGACGCATTCAACAGCGCCATGAACAAGGGTTTCACTTCGAAAAAATTATAAGCCTCAGAAAAATGAGTAGGTTTAACAGATGTCTCAGCCAACACTTTGCTCGAAGCGATATTGTAGTTACTCGGTGTTGGCTTCAGTGGAACAGAGAAGGCACAGTCAGCCACTGCAATTGCCTCACCGCTTCCACGGTCCAGAAATGCTTGAGATGATCAAGAAATCAAAAGATCAGACACACATACACCAAAAATGTCGCTAATATCTATTCGACACCTTTTCCCAGGTGATATGAATGCAATGGTATCAACGTATACCATCCTTAGATGACAGGCCGATTCTTGTCTCAGCAGTTGCATTTAGGCAGTAGTTTCTATTCCTTCAACATAGTTAGTGATGTCTGAATTGCTATCGATACCGAGTTAGCTGGGCAGTAACTAATTGGAGAAATGTCATTATTAGTGACGAACCCTGCTTTTATCTCAGTGATAGTATTAACCGTATGTGTGTCTAGACAATGAGTTTAGCGGTCCTATCATGCATTTTTTACTGACACAATGACAAAACACCTGGCGTGATACCCTGAAGGTGATCTACTGTGACACCTTAACAATTTTAGCTATGCTGTTTTAGTTGTGTCCCTCAAGTACATAGCAGGCATTTTGCAGCCTGTGACATGGTCTATGCAATCAATCGTTTATCGATAAAATAACGCTTGGTAGCATAATGATTGACAATATCTATAAAGATATAATGTCCTTCAACGGTTTGTCAGGTCACAAGATTTTGTTCCAATAAAGTCAGTAAGTTGTTGAAAATTTATACCAGCCACCTTGAAAAACTAAATTAGTTGATACATTTATTGCAGAGTATACTGCAGAGGGGCATCGATAACTTAATAGGCTTCTTGCCTCATCGATTATCAGCTTCTATAACATCTAAATGTAGTTTTAGAACCTATTGAACAGAGAGACATTGGGACAGAGGAACCCCTATGTATTAATAGGTTTCTAACCTACGAACAATTCACTTATTAAAATTTACAGTCAAAGTTCTATAGTCCGCACACCCATAATCTACTGTTTTCTCATTATTTTCTCCCTTTTTTTACATTTTTTTAAAATCATTTTTGGATCACTAATTTGTAAATTTGTTAACTGTTTATTTCATTGTTTACATTCGTAAAATAACGTGAATTATAGAAAACAGTGGATTATGGGTGTGCGGATTATAGATCTTTGACTGTATATCTATACTTTTTACTTAATTGTTATAGTATACATTGAGTTTAAAAAAACCTCACATACTTTTAAAATGCTGTCACTAGGCGCAGTTATACAATTTTATATGAATAAACAAGCAACTAAGAATGTCTGTAACATTAATTTCGGCGCGCATATCAATGGCAATGTGGTCTTAATTCATGATCCTTAAATTTTCTCAGAATCAATGGAGTATTCCAGCATCAACTCATCGTTGTCTGTCGCGAAGGAGATTTCTGCTGTAGCGGGTTTTATATTATGTTTTTTATGTGTTAATGATTTTTATGTGCTTTTTTCTGTCTGAGGATTGGAAGTTTTTGGAATGAGTCTCTGCATGTCGGGGAATTTACTGGGTGGAGCAAATAAGGTCTACACAAGAACCTAGAGATTTCATGATCTTGCTCCAATTAATAGCATAAAAGAAAATAGAAGAAAGTCTCTGTTAATCTATTATAAGAGAAACAATAGAGGTTCCAACATGTAAGATTTCCTTATATAACGATTTAGCATCCTTCAACTTATCAAAACTGAAACATGAGTTACTCAAGGGTTTCGAAAATAGAAATAAACATCTTAGTAAAATAAAAACATAACATGCGTTACATGAAAAACTTAATAAGGGCGTTTCAGTTCATTTCATCATAGATCGTGCAATTTCAGAATATTCATTATTATTCTGCTTTGAAAATGACTAGGGTAGAGTTAAAATATGTCAAGAGTAAAAAAGGGTAACTGTTTTTAAAATTTTAATCTTACATCTTTACAGCAATTATAAATAATATATATCACAGCAAGGTGTTCATTTGTTATACATGAACATTATACTATTTAACAATAATTAATTCATTAGTTTTCTTACGAAAAAAAATAGTTAAGATAATTAGTGCTTAAGCTGTGCAAATTTGATATGACTGTCATAAATGCAAAAGAAGCTGCATATATGAGTGTGTGTGTGAAGGCAAAAAATTAAAAAATCAGCTTTACCTTATTAGGGTAAATAAATGTGAAATTACAAAACAATTTAATGTAAAAGTTTCTGCTTTAAACTCTTTCAATAAAAAGTTACTTGGTAAACTACTAGGTAAAATGAGCCCACGGACACGCACATGGATTAAATGGAAGGTATTGTTCGACGTGTGTCTAAATAATGGACTTTTCCATTTAACATTGATTGATTTCTTTCCAGGTAATTAAAAATTAAATTAAAATAAAATAAAATAAAATAAAATACATACAAAACAGTTAAAATTAATAAAAAAAGTATTTAATGATTTCTTTTCTACATCATAAGGAAGGCAATAAATGTCTGATGTTGACATGAAACTTTCAAAAATTAGGGTCATTGCACCGGCTTTGATATTTAGATTAGCTTTTTTGCAAAAATTAATCATAAGCAATCGCAAAGAAATTTTTGTAAAAAAACAGCATTTGCATTTACATTTCTTTCTTTTTTGAGTTAATCAGAAATGAATCTATGATTAATCGTTTTTCACGGACATTTCTTTTTATTTTACCTTCTATATTTGATTCTTAGAACTATTTACTCAATATAAACGCAAACCTGTAACAGTTTTTAAAATTATTTTTATAATTTTTATTTGTATGTTGGACTTAACGGTACAGAAAGGTTAGAATGTACGAATTATTGCAATAAAATGGAAATAATTTAGTTTAGTTATAACTTTTTGCAAAAATCTTTTAAAGACTTTTATTTTCTTGCACTCAAAATAGACAATTTATATTATTTTAAACATAGAATATTTTAAAAAACTTTCCACTTTAAGGATTTTTGTTCATTTTAATTTTAAAAGATATACTGATGTAACACATAAGAATATACACATAAGAAGTCTTTATTAAACTTTAGAATTACTGCAAATTACAAAATTGCGCTTAAAAAATACAATAAATCGTGTAAATAAGAATTTAGTTCCAGAATAATATCCCTTTACAATGCATAATGATAGAAAAAAATTACTTAATCTATAAGTGTCTGTTTAAATAAATAAATAAATTTTACAGGAAATGCATTCTTTTTTTAATATTTTAAAAATATATACTCAAAATTTAAACATAAAATGTAGCTCAACAAATCTTCTGAAATAAAAAAAAGTATGCATCTAGTATTAGCTTATAATGAGCTCTGCAGAGAATTAAAAAAAAGAACGAAATCGCTTTAATTAGAAGCCATAAAGAATTCACAGACGTACTTTATTGATTTCCTGCATGCTTCAAATCACATTCGACGAGCCAACACATAAGGTGGCAGCTCCTATGCTACGTGACGAGAAACAAAAGCAAAGGAGCCACTTGATGTAATTACTGAAAGTGTAACTTTTTTTTTTAGCTGACTCTGCAAATTTCTGTTCCATGGCAGATTAAAAATTAAACGTTAATAAACAAGTTCATTTTTTTCTCTTGCGAAAAGTCAATATATATTTGAGATTAATGTTTCTGCTTTATATTAAACTAAAGATTTATTTTTTTGGGCCAAGCATGCATTTCCACAATTTCTTTTGCATTATTCAACATAATAGATAGTTCATCGAAGGTTTTTTTTTTTTTTTTTTGTTCAATCATAATATTAATGGTCATTTATGCATAAATTTTGTTATTTGCATATTTTAAAAAAAGATCTTTGTAATATGCACTATATTCTGGAGACTTATTGTAGAACACACACTCATATATCTTTATATATATAAAAACATTATTAATTATTACAAATTAACATCTATATTAATATTAATAAATTGTAAATTAAGTTTAAAGACCAGATTCAAACATTATGAATTTTATATTTAGAAAACAAACTATTAAGGGGAGTAATTATAAATGAAAATTATCCAAAATGCAGTATATGAAAAGGAGCTGTGCATTTATAATTTTATCATATCGTTAGTGGGGGGGGGGGGTCTGGCATGAAATCGTGAGATATCTCATGGGGAAGGAGAAGATTGCTTTTTAATATCGATACAATTTTTCATCTTTTTTTTTTTTTTTTGTAACATAATCTATGGATTGAAAGGGTATGTTTTCCTTTATTTAGTCAATTATCTATTTTTATAAAAATACAAAATCGTTTTAAAAATCACTAACTTATAAAATATTTAATTCTAAAATATGAAATACATGACATATGACATTTCTGTACTTCTTCATGTGCATATGCATATATAATCACGATTTGAGAAAGAACACATGAAGTATAATTGAAATGAAGCTTATGTTTACTAATAAATAAAAGAAAAAGAGAAAAATTGTTGTTCACTTACTTTGTTGGTAAAAATTTCCATTTACTCTCCAACCCTCCTCCGTTCGAGACATACATAACAAGACTTTATTACTGTTGAATGCATTATGTAACAAAAAGCTATAATAAAGTAATTTTAAGTAATAAGTATTTCTTTTCAGTGTTATTTGATATAAAGAGATATTTTATTAACATCTCTTCGTTTGAATCAATAAAGTATTATAAAAACAAATGCAACCAGTTTTGTATATCACTTCAAACAAAAGAAATACATTCTAAAAAAAGAAAAACAATGCTTTGTTAACAAAATCACTACTGAGGAAGTGGCGGGGCTGAGACATGATAATACATGATATCGAAAGGGGGAAGGGGAGTCCAAAATTATCAAAAAGTTGATAAAGTTATATTTGAAGAGCCTCAAATGGAAAATAAATGAATTTAATAAGAAAAATTTAAAATAAATGAAAAAAAAAAAAAAAAAAAAAAAAAAAAACGAGACGTGAATAAAAATAAAACTTATGATGTGAAAATTTTATACGCGTGTCAGGGATTAAACTCGAGATCAATAAAGTACATCAATTATAAAGTACCATTAATTTCTGAAAGTAAACTAGAAAACCAAGCTTTAAATATTTCAGGAGCAAAATACTAGTATTTTGTCGTAAATTGTTGAAATAATTGAGTAACACTAGTATTTACAAGAGAATTTATTCATAACGAAGTAAGAGTATATTTTCGTGTACTTAATAGAAGTGATATTTTCATTAAAAAATTCCAGTGACGATGCGATGTAGCAGAAAGGAATTAAAATTGAGTGATGCAATAACTGCATCTCCGCCCATCATACGGGATGGAAATTTCTCTCATTTACCCGATATCCATATCCAACAAAATTTAACGTAAACAGGCCATATATATATATATACAGGGTGATTCAGCTCGTCGGTGACAAACTTTAAGGATCGATAGAGCACACCTAGACGAACATTTTTGAATAGGGAATGTAGGGTCCCTGACGCGATGGTAAGGCGCTAGGCGCTTTCGAAAATTTGGGTGCCGAAATTCGAAACGTCATAAAAACTAGGGAAATGGTTAGATTTTCTTGCTTGTTGCGTCGAAATGATTCTGTTTGTTTAGACTTTCTTCAGTACCAATTTGATAAGCGTATCTCTTAAAACATGGATAGGGGGCGCTGCAGACTTTGGAGAGCTAGACAACAACTTTAAGCCCGTTATTTTGATAATTTAACACATGCTCGCCAAAGTTTATACTCTAACTTAAAGTTTGAACCCAAAAGTAGAGCCCTGCAAAAAGCGTAAGAGCCGGAATAAAATGTCAAAGTACAGGGTGGTCGAAACTCGAAGGCTCCTAAGAGATAAACAAACAGATTTCTTGACTTATGGCATGCATTTTCATGATTCTGTTTGCTGGGGCTCTCTGAAACTCAGTTGAACGGTACAAAAAGAAACATCGATAGGGGGCGCTTTGGGCAAAAAACATAATTCGTTGACATTTCGGACGCTAACTGGAAACGGGGCGCTACGATCAGTTAGAAACAAAACAAGAGAGTAATTTACTTATCATAAGAAGCTATTAAAACTGCAGTTTTTTTTTTTTTTTTTTAACAAACATAGCTGGTTTCAATCATGCACAATGCGCGCAATAAAATTTACATAAGGTGCTTTTTGCTGATTTATGCAAAAGATATCGTACCATATCGATATGCAAAAGATACGTAATGCGTAGACGACAACGCGAGATGACGTAGTTGTATGCGCAGACACGTCTTTTGAACGTGCGGTACCTACTTAAGCTTCGGGTTACTTGTCTGCAGATCGGTAGTAGGATGGAACGGTACACAAACTCTGAATTGGCTGACATGCATTTGGCGTATGGCGCTGCTGGTTGTAATGGACGAGCCGCTCAGCGGTTGTACGCCGAGCGTTACCCCAACAGGCAAATCCCCTGCCATGCCTTCTTCGCTCGAGTACACCAGAGGTTGTCCACAACGGGATCTTTCGACGGAGGCAGGCCTGAACGGGAGCGATCAGTGAGCACCCCCGACAACGAAGAGGCTGTGCTTAAACTGGTTGAGGACAACCCAGGTCTTAGCACGAGAGATATCGCCAGACATGTTGGCATTTCGCAAGCAACTGCGTGGCGCATCTTACGTTCCCGGAATCTGCACCCCTACCACATCCAGCGGGTGCAGTTGCTCAGAGAGCAGGATTTCGGCCCTCGAGTGGAATTCTCAAGATGGTACTTGGCGATGAGATCCAGGGATCCCCGTTTTGTAAACAGCATTTTGTTTACGGACGAGTCCACCTTCAGCCGGGAGGGAATGTGGAACGCCCACAACAGTCATGTGTGGTGTGATGAAAATCCACATGAAACCAGAAGCCGAGCAGCCCAGGAGCGTTTCTCAGTAAATGTGTGGGCCGGCATTCTGGGGGATTGCCTCATTGGCCCTTATTTGTTACCTGAACGGCTGACAGGTGGAAATTACCTGATTTTCCTGGATCAAGTGCTGCCGCAGCTTCTGGAGGAGGCGCACGTACCCGAAGGTTCGCGTCGCCAGATGTGGTTCCAGCACGATGGAGCTCCGGCCCATTACACGAACGACGTGCGTCTCCATCTAAACGCAAGGTATGGCCAGCGGTGGATCGGGCGTGGGGGTCCAGTTCACTGGCCTGCCCGATCACCAGACCTCACCTGCTTGGATTTCTTCCTTTGGGGTTACCTGAAGGCCGAGGTATACCATACACCTGTCAGCAGTGCTGAAGAACTTGTGGCGCGCATTGTGGCAGCTGCAGGGCAGATCAGAGATACTCCTGGCATTGTTGGAAACACACACTCCTCAATGCGACGGAGGTGCGAAGCCTGCATCATGGCCCAAGGTCGAAATTTCGAGCATCTTCTGTAGTGTTATTTTTTGTAAATAAATTTCCAGTATCATTGATGTTTTTGGTCTAAATTTATTCAGAAGTGTTGAGCAGAGGTAGAAAATGTGTTTTCATTATTACTAACTGATCGTAGCGCCCCGTTTCCAGTTAGCGTCCGAAATGTCAACGAATTATGTTTTTTGCCCAAAGCGCCCCCTATCGATGTTTCTTTTTGTACCGTTCAACTGAGTTTCAGAGAGCCCCAGCAAACAGAATCATGAAAATGCATGCCATAAGTCAAGAAATCTGTTTGTTTATCTCTTAGGAGCCTTCGAGTTTCGACCACCCTGTACTTTGACATTTTATTCCGGCTCTTACGCTTTTTGCAGGGCTCTACTTTTGGGTTCAAACTTTAAGTTAGAGTATAAACTTTGGCGAGCATGTGTTAAATTATCAAAATAACGGGCTTAAAGTTGTTGTCTAGCTCTCCAAAGTCTGCAGCGCCCCCTATCCATGTTTTAAGAGATACACTTATCAAATTGGTACTGAAGAAAGTCTAAACAAACAGAATCATTTCGACGCAACAAGCAAGAAAATCTAACCATTTCCCTAGTTTTTATGACGTTTCGAATTTCGGCACCCAAATTTTCGAAAGCGCCTAGCGCCTTACCATCGCGTCAGGGACCCTACATTCCCTATTCAAAAATGTTCGTCTAGGTGTGCTCTATCGATCCTTAAAGTTTGTCACCGACGAGCTGAATCACCCTGTATATAGGTGTGTGTGTGTGTGTGTGTGTGTATAAAACATATATATTATGTAACATAGATTGACATATAACATATATTTATAACATTAAATGGACATTAGCAAACTCTTTTTAAGAATACTATAAAAGTTTTTAAGTTTTACAAAATAATTCAAAAATAATATTTCTAATTACCTAGAAAATTTATATTCTATAAAAATATACATATAAATTTAAACGGAAACTAATTTTATTCATTTATTCGTAAAATACACACTTACGCACAAAAAATCAGATTAAGCTTACCAAAGGTTAAAAATAAAAGTGCATACAAATTGTTCTTTGATCAACTCTTAAAAGATGAATAAAAAAGAAAAAAAAAAGTTAAATCGCTCTATTTAGAAGCCATAAATAATTCACAGATGTATTTTATTGATATTATGCATACTACAAATCATATTCGACGAGCCAACACATAAGGTGGCGGCTCCTTACTCTATGTGACATGGAACAAAAACAAGTGTGCCACTTGATGTAATTACTGGAAGCGCATTTTTTTCCTTTAGCTGACGCTGCAAAATTCTGTTTGATGGAAGATTAAAAATTAAATATTCATCAACAAATTATTTTTTATTCTGAAGAAGAAGAAGCAATATTTGCAATTTATGTTTCTGCTTTTTAATAAACCGAAGGGGCTTTTTTTTACAATGTATGTGTTTCCATTTTTTTTTTTTTTTTTTTTTTTTTTTTTTTTTTGCATTATTTAACATAATGAATAGTTCACTGGAGGACAGTTTTTTGCGCAATGGTGATATTCATGTTTATTTGGTGGTATTATGAATTTTATTGTTTGCATATTGTATAAATATTTCAATGGTAACCTGTAAAATATTTAGGAAACTCATTCTGCCTACAGATTCACTCACACACACACATATATATATATGCATTAATAATATTCAACAAACATTAATAAGGTTTATTCAAACACCGCAAAACGGTTTGTAAATTGTAGAAAATATATCGTTTTTCTTTTCTTTTTCATATTTTCTTTTTTTTTTTTTTTTTTTTTTTTTTTTTTTTTAAGTAATGTTACTAAAAATTCACAAAATTTGTAATTTTTTTATTTTTGTTTATAAACATTTCTCTGCAAAAATTCTCTTTAAATTTAACAAGAAATTATTTAACACATTTTATCTGTAATACATACATTTGCACACTTTAACAAAGGCTAAAAGTACATATATTGTTAAGTTTAAAATTATGTTGTACTGAAGTCTAAAAAGTAAAAAAAAAAAAAAATCCCTTAATTAGAGACCATAAAGAATTCACAAATGCATTTTATTGATTTCCTGCATTTTTCAAATCCCATTCGACGAGCCAACACATCAGGTGACAGCTCCTACTCTACGTGACGTGAAACAAATGTAAAGGAGTCGCTTTATGTTTTTACCGTAAACCTTTTTTTTCAGCGGACTCAAGAAATTGCAGTTTACCAAAGATTAAAAATTAAACGTTCATAAACAAGTTACTTTTATTCTTCTGAAGAATCAGTGTCAATTAAATTATTTTCTCTACTTTTTAATAAACTAAAGTTCTTTTCTTGTATTTATTTATTTTTAAAAAATGGATGTGTTTCCATAATTTATTTTACACTATTCAATATATTAAACAACTCAGCAAAAGCATATTTGTATCCTTTTATTTGTAATAGTATTCATATTCATTTATGATTATTTATTTCACGTAACTTATATTTCAATTCGCTCTGTCAATACACATAACAACACTCGACCCCATTTGACCTAAAGCAAATATTTTGTACCAATTACGGCTAAAAGTCGTTTTTATTAGTCTAGTTGTAAGTGTACATTTCAACAATTCTCTTTCAAACTTTATCACCATTTCGTAACAATTACATCTTTAAGGGAGCAGAAAAGGCACATAGTAAACATAAAATAAACATAATGTAGACGTGTCCAAAATTCATTCTTATAATATTTAGAGAATACGTATATGAGGACGAAAAAAAAGTCGAATTTCAGCCATAAATTCTTATTATATATTAATACAAACTACGTATTTCCAGTCAAAACTGAAAAAAATTGTATTAAAGACCCTTCGTGACGATGACGGAATGTTAAATTAAAATTATAATATAGATTTAAAAGTTAGCTATCATTTTAATTATTTAAAATAATTTAGACAAATATGTATTCCAACCTCATACTAAACAAACAATAGTTAATAAATGATAAAATTCAACTTCTGCTAAGATTCTTTTATGTAAATAAGTTTTCTTTTTGTTTTAAACATTTTCATTATTTCTGAATAAACAAAAGAGTGTTTAATTTAATCAAGTGGTAGAAGCTATTTCTTTTTATTAAGACAATAACATTCATTACTAAAACCAAAATAAAATATTATAGCTAACAAAACTTTTTTTTTAATTTTTAATTTTTTTAGCTGTGTAGGATCTTTTATGAAACTTACTTTAGTCGTGCCCTACACATGAAAACTTCAAGAAAAAATTTATAAGTAATTAAAAAAAATTTAGCACCTATTTCAATAAACAGAAATGCAAAATTTTAAAGTTTATAAGCATATTTTAGTCTTTTTTCCTACATTAAAAATTTTTATGGAAAATATATATGATATATAAGAGCTTTTGTATATTGTAGAATTCTAGATACTTGAAATCTATGTATTTAAGATGTTAGTAAATTTTTAAATCATTTACACATACACACCAATACAGTGGTGGCCGAAATTGTGGTCACTTTTAGGTAGCTTTCATTCCAAAAAATAAAAATTACCTTTGCAACCATCCAGAGGAAAGCACTTCGAGAAATTTTGCTATATTTTCGTCGATCGTGACCCCAAGATCCCAAAACCACCCTCCGTTGAACAAGAGCGGATCTGGACAGTCCTCAAGGGAAAGGGGGGGGGGCGATTTTAAAAATTTGGAGACTCGACTTTAATGCGTGGGTCGGGGGGTAATTTTTTCACTGCGGGTCATGTTGCTTCTATTTTTTGCTGTGTGTCGGATTTGGGTCCGGTTGACTTCTTTTTTTTGCTGCTGGTCGGATTAACTAATGTTTATGCTGTGGATCGCATTAGCAGGATGTTTTTATTCAGAAACTACGGCGTTATCCATTTTTTGATACAGGCAAATTAGGAAAATGCTGTCAAAGTTACCGTTTTGAATAGAGTTTCTGGGAGCGACAGAATGAGAAGGTAGAAAAATCTGCAAACATTTGAGAAGAAACTCTCATATCTCAAGAAGGTTTAACAAGTATGTTATTTACTAAAAATGAAAATCGCTATTCGATTTCAAATCCCTTAAATAGTCAGTCTTGTCAATTTTATACTATTACAGTTAAAAATTAGTCAAAAAATGTGTCAAACTTTCGTTTAGAAGGGAATTTAAGAACGACCAAGAAGTATATATCCAAAGATTGCGTTAACATAAGTTATTTATCGCTATTAATAATTTTACAAATCGTATTGTTTATCCTACATATCTTCAGAACAATTAAGTCTAGGTCCAGACCGGCTCGTCTATATGTAGAAAAATAACGCAAGTCTCTACATTGTAAAAGTTACATTTCTGTATTGATTTGCCAAACTAGTATCGGCTGGCAACGCACATTTATACTTATTCTCGTTAAACAAATAATCATTAAAAACAGCTCATATTCTCACCTTCCAGCTTAAATCTTTTTAAGGGGCCAGCAGGTCCGCCCTTTTTTTTATCGTCCTGGCCCGTACGGCCCGATTAATTTTTTTGTGGACTCGTCCCGTTTATTTTGTTTGTTGGCTCCGCCCGTTGGAAAAATTATTCTAATTTTGCTGGCTCGTTAGAAAATTCGGAACCATTTCGCCGGCTCAGACAGACTGAGAACCGTGCATACTTCTATGCTAGGTCGGACACGGACTGAAAGCTTTTATTCGGAACCGAACCTCGACCATGGAAATTTTGTTCAGTGCGGAGTTTCGGGCTCTTTTTCCAGCCCGGTCTCGCCTGAGCTAGAAACATTTTGCGGTATCAAGAACAAAAGCCCGATAATGAAATTATGTAGTAAGAAAAAATTGCATAATACTTATAAAAATGTTCCAAAAGTAATTACCATTTTAAAGCTATTTTTTATATAAAAATGGCTGTTAAACGAAAATTTCAATTTAATATTATCAATAGAACAGTTTGCTATAAAATAAAAATGTACTTTATGCATAAAAGGATTCTCATATTTTGTCTCTGTTTTAATAAGAAAATATTATGAACAGATTAATGAAGTGTGTTTCATGAATAAATGCATGGAACTTGTAGAAAATATTGTCTATTATCTGTCAAATTGAACAACATTTTTAAATTTTCAGTAAAAAATGCACATTTTAAAAATATTTCATTCTTCATAACAAGCCTTCGTTACAGGCATGACCCAGAAAAAAAACGTTAAATTAAAAATTTTAAAGTTATACACTTTTATAGGAACAGAGCAAACACTGCTCCATGGGAAGAATATAGTAAATGCATTTACTTACAGCTACGGCATCAGCAGAGATCCCAAGATAAATGATAATTACTACAATTATTTCCATATGAAGCGCGATTACGACTTGTATACGTTGTATACACTAGAAATTTAAATTATTCGGTAACCAAAAACTAAAATCAGAAGAAAATATTCTTTTCGCGTTAAATGTCTAAATAATATTAGTAATAAACGATCCAATTGCAAAATAATCTCTGCCACAAACAAAAATCGAACTAAAGACAAATTTATTATTCCCGCCTTTTTTTTTTTTGTAGGCGCCGAAACGTCGTCGTGGGCAATGCTTGAACATAAATCTATGGATGTAGATATAACTATTTTTTAATGTCATTCAAATACTAAAATAGAAAAAAAATCGATTCACTTTAATTTTGATTAAAATAGCAAAACATTGATTTGAAAAGGAATAAATAATTTTTAAGGGGCAAAAAGTTCTTTCATTTTTTCTTTCATGGATTTTCAGGTTTCAGAAAAAATTAGTCCGAGCCCGTAGATCAGCATAAAATAGAGCCCGAGCTCGTATCTGACACGGGCTCAGTCTGAACCTGTCTCATCTCTAATGCAGACATTTAAAAAAAATGACTCCAAGCCAGATTCGATGTGGAAGAAAAATAAGTCAGGCCTAACCCAAGTCTGCAGAAAAAAAATGATCATGATAGTATCAAATAAATGACGGCCGCGCTCTGAAAGCGGCAAGACGAGACACAGCCCGAGCATCACAAACTGAAAAAGGCGCGGCCCGAGGTGGACCGCGCCGGATTCGAGTAAGGATCTAACTCATTTCCTGCGAGGATGCATGTCTTTTTGGGACACATTTATTAGCCCAAGAAGGGAGGACAATCGCCCTTTGCCCCCCCCCTTTACACACGCCATTGGGCCTAACCAAAGGCGGGTGAAAAATAATGATATCGATACGGCCCTGAAAACAAGAAGACCTGACCCAGTCGGAACCTTGCGAATTTAAAAAAGCGCGAGCCGCGCCGAACCAGAGTCGACGTAGGTCTCAATTCATTTCCTGAGGGGATGCATGTCCTTTTGAGAAACTTTTATTAGCCCAAGGGAGGGGGTGATCGCCCTCCCCCTTAGATCCGCCATTGCCGTTGAACTGTTGACTTACGTATACAGGGAGATTCTAAATTGTTTTTACAAAAACAGAAGGGGGATAGTACACATCAAGGCAAACAATATTAAATGGGAAACCAAGGGTCCCAAACGTTTTCCAAAGGAGATAGCGGCTATTAAAATTTAGAGTCCAAAATTTCAATTATTCATGAAATCGGAAAAAATAGTCGTTTAATTTTCGGTTTTCACTAAAATTATTATTTATGTCGGTATTTTCTTGAAAATAAATTATAAAGATAAATTTCAAAAAATGCTCATAGAGGGCGTTTAAAACTTTGAAGTAACGAACAACTATTTTTGCCGTTATTTTTTGCATCTCATTAAACGTTTTCCTAAACTTAGACTTAAAGTTAAATTTTGAGCTCAAAATCTGTATAGTTGGGAGTGGTTAAGAAGCACAAACTGAACTGTGTTCAGAGGGTTCAAATTTCAAATGATTATAAAAAACAGAAAAATTGGTTGATTGATTTGCAGTTTTCACTAAAACGATTCTTTATGTCGGTATTTTCTTGAAAATAAATTATAAGGATTAATTTCAAAAAATGCCAATAGTGGGCGCTTTAGACTTTAAAGTAACGAACAAATATTTTTTGCATTTCATTAAATGTTTTCGAAAGCTTGGACTTAAGCTTAAATTTTAAGCTCAAAATCTGAATAGCAGGGAATGGTTAAGTAGAGCAAACTGAACTGTATACAGGGGGTGGGGGGGAGGGTTCAAATTTCAAATAATTATAGAAAATGGAAAAATTGGTCGATTCAATCGCGGTTTAAAATAAAACTATTCTTTAATTCGGTATCTTCTTGAAAATAAATTTTAAAGATAAACTTTAAAAAATTCCGTTAGAGGGCGCCTTAAACTTCAGAGTAATCAACAAATAATTTTAACCACTATTTTTTGTAGCTAATTAAATGCTTGCAAAAGCTAATTTATTGTTTTTAGAAGCTTACATTTAAACTTAAATTTTGAGCTCAAATTATGAATCATCGGGAGGGTTTAAGAAGCACAAACTGAAGTGTGTTCAGGAGTTTAAATTTACCCCCCCCCCCTCTTAAACACAGTCCAATTTTGCGCTACTTAAACACTTCCAAATATTCAGAATTTGAGCTCAAAATTGCCTGAGAATTTGAAAGCATTTAATGAGATTTTGAAAAAATAACGGTTAAAAATAGTTGCACGCTATTCCAAAGTCTAAGGCGTCTTCTATCGGCATTTTGTGAAATGTATCTTTAAAATATATTTTCAAGAAAATATTGATTTAAAGAGTGGTTTTAGTGAAAACCGCAAACGAATAAACCAATTTTTTTTTCGTTTTTTATAATCATTTGAAATTTGAACCCTTTGATCATAATTCAGTTTGTGTTACTTAACCAATCCCAACTATTCAGATTTTGAGCTGAAAATTTAAGTTTAAATCTAACCTTACGAAAACAATAATGAGATGCTAAAAATAACGGTAAAACATAGTTGTTCGTTACTCGAAAGTCTAAAGTGCCCTCTGTCGGCATTTTTTGAAATTTATCTTTATAATTTTTTTTCAAGAAAATACCAACATAAAGAATAGTTTTAGTGAGACCGCAAATCAATTGACCAATTTTTCAGTTTTTTATAATCATTTCAAATTTGAACCCTCTGAACACAGTTCATTTTGTGCTACTTAACCACACACAACTATTCAGATTTTGAGCTCAAAATTTAAATTTAAGTCTAAGCATATGAAAACATTTAATGAGATGAAAAAAATAACGGCAAAAATTAGTTGTTCATTGTCTAAAGCGTCCTTTATGTTTTGAAATTTATCTTTATAATTTATTTTCAAGAAAATACCAACTTAAAATGAATAGTTTTAATGAAACCCGTAAATCAATAAAACAATTTTTCCGTGTCTTATGTTTATTTGAAATTTTGGACCCTAAAAATTTAATGGCAGCGCTCTCCTTTGGAAAACGTTTGGGACCCTTGGTTTCCTATTTAATATTGTTTGTCTTCATGTGTTCCTATCACCCTTTTTTTATTGTAAAAACAATTTAGAATCACTCTTTTTATACCTTATACATTGATATAGATATCTGAAATTTTTCGTGCTGTAACTCTCGAATTTATGAACCGATTTGGATGAAATTCTTTATGTGCATAGTTTAAGTACTAACGTCTCGACCGAGTTTGTTGGCCAGCTTCCATCGCCATCATGTTTCAAAATGGACGCCATTTGCATTTGTGGAAATTTTTGTGTTTTGTAACTTTTTTTTTAAAATGACCTATGTTGTTAACTTACATTGTGTGACTGTTTAAAATGTCTTTTGATGTTTTTAAAATTCTGTAAAATGATATATAAGAGTTTGCATTTTGTAAAACGGAACTTTTTCTACACTATATTGCCATTGATTATGGGACACTTGCGATTTTAGACATTTTACTAAATATCTAGAAAAATACACGAGGAATCATCTCGAAACTCTTAGTGTATAAATATAATAGTATACGCCATACATCTCCGTGAAGATTTTTTACCGAAACACCATAGGGGACCGTCAACAAATTAAAAAAGAATGAATATCTTTTGAATAACCCTGTCAAAACTAATGTAGCAAAAGCGCTCAAACTCTAGATTATGATTGAATGCCTTATTGTAATACACTGTGTTCATTTTTATGCAAATAGCATGCACACTCGAAGAGTAATTAAGGTTTTTATAAAAATGGTCCCAAATTTTTCCATTATAATTTTCAGAGTTCTTAATATAAAATAATATTTTTTTCAGAAAATATGAAAAACAACATTGCACACAGTACCCTGTAATCAGAATTAAAAAATAACAAAAATTGTGTGAAAAATGAGTAGGTTTACTATATAATTTTTTACTGCGCATGCGTCAAAGATATCAAAATTTCATTTGCATATTATGTTAGCTAAATGTACAGAGCAACTTTTGTAAAAGTCTCAAAATCATAGCTTGAAAATTCTGAAAGCAATCGTCTATAGAAAAAGGACAAAATCCGTTGTTTCCAAAATGAAGCAAAAAAATGAGGGATTTTATACAATGCAGTAGTACATCCCATATTGTGTATTCTATATTGACATTAATCAATGAATATATGGATACAACCCCTCTTGCTTTTGCTTCATTTTGAGAATAACGGATTTTCGACTTATTCAATTGACGATTAATGTCAGAATTTTCAAGTAATGAATTTGTGACTTTCACAAAAGTTGCTCTATACATTTAGCTAACATAATATGCAAATGAAATTTTGATATCGTTGACGCATGCACAGTAAAAAATTATTTAGTAAACCAACTCATTTTTTATACAATTTTCATTATTTTTTAATTCTGATTACAGGGTACTGCGTGCAATGTTGTTTGTCATATTTTCTGAAAAAAATAATATTTTATATTAAGAACTCTGAAAATTATAAGGAAAAAACTTGGAAAAATTTGGGATCATTTTTATAAAAACCTTAATTACTCTGCGAGTATACATGCTATTTGCATAAAAATGAACAAGGCTTATTACAATAAGGCATTCAATTACAATCTAGAGTTTGAGCTCTTTTGCTACATTAGTTTTGACAGGGTTATTCAAAAGATATTCATTCTTTTTTAATTTGTTGACGGCCCCCTTTGGAGTTTCGGGAAAAAATCTTCACGGAGATGTATGACTTATACTATTATATTTATACACTAAGAGTTTCGAGATGATTTCTCATGTATTTTTCTAGATATTTAGTAAAATGTCTAAAATCGCAAGTGTCCCATAATCAATGGCAATATAGTGTATAAGTATACAAAGTTAAAAATGTCAAAATAATCAAATGGCCGCCATTTTGAAACAAGATGGTGGATGAAGCTGTTCAACAAACTCCATAAAGTCATCACACCCCTATTATTTACATAATTTCATCCAAATTGGTTCATAAATTTGAGAGTTACAGCAGGACTGTATATATATACAGGGTGATTCATAAAAGATGGGCAGAACTTTAAGGGGTTATAGTACACTTAAAGACAAATAATATTAAATAGGAGACTAAGGGTCCCAGACGTATTCCCAAGGAGATAGGGGGCATTAAAGTTTAGGGTCCGAAATTTCAAATGATTATAAAAAATGGAAAAATTGGTCGATTCGTTTGCGGTTTTTGCAAAAAATTTTCTTTATGCCAGTATTTTCTTGAAATAAAATTTTAAAGTTCAATTTCAAAAAATGCCGATAGGGGGCGCTTTAGACTTTGGAGTAACAAACAACTATTTTTTAACGTTATTTTTTGTATTTCTTTAAATGATTTCGAAAGCTTAGACTTAAACTTAAATTTTGATCTAAAAATCTGAGTCCTAACGAGTTGTTAAGTAGCGTAAACTGAAATTTGAAATTTGAAACCCTTCTCCCCCCAGAACAAAAATCAGTTATTCCCGATCTTTGTGTCGTAGATTAGACTCTAACTACTGCCGCGTTTTGCTAAAATTATTCTTTATGTCAGTATTTTCTTGAAAATAAATTTTAAAGAAAATTTTCAAAAAATTCCGATAGAGGGCGCTTTAGACTTTGGAGTAACGAACAACTATTTTTTACCGCTATTTTTTGTGTCTCATTAAATGCTTTCTAAAGCTTAGATTTAAACTTAAATTTTCAGCTCAAAATCT
The DNA here is from genome assembly GCA_964019185.1 of Maratus speculifer. Taxonomy (NCBI): domain Eukaryota; kingdom Metazoa; phylum Arthropoda; class Arachnida; order Araneae; family Salticidae; genus Maratus; species Maratus speculifer. The sequence continues at coordinate 100,281,750 of OZ025289.1, read as the reverse complement.
GAATCGCTGAGCGTGGTTCAGTAGCGAGGGGAGGGGGTTCAAATTTCAACTTCTGAACATAGTTCAGTTTGCACTACTTAACCATGCCCAACGATTCTGTGCTGTGATACGAGGCAAAAATACAACTTTCGTCAAGGACTGCATAGTCGGAATTCACTCATAAAGGCACTGGCACAGTTGGAAACGTCGCTCATGCAAACGTTAAAGCTCCATTCCTGACGCTAGTCACCAGGTGAAGAAGGAGACAGACAGTATGCAAATGTCAAATGGGGAAGAAGAAGAACACGTATGCAAAATTTCGACACGATTCAGGCATAAAAACCACTGAACGGTGAGTCAAGTGTAAGTCGCTGTAGTAATGAATCGGAAGATGGTGCCCTTCACGAATAAGGAAAAGGCTGAGATGCAATTCATTTACGGAGCGGCAGAATGAAATGGTGCAGAGGCACAACGAATGTACGAAGAGCGATTTCCCAACAGGCGGTTGCCTAACCGCAAAACTTTCGAGCGCTTGCACAGACAGTTGTGTGAGACAGGATCATTTCTCGCTTCCCGGTCGAATGCAGGTCGTGCAAAAAAGGACGAATCAGTAGTTGTTGCGGAAGCCATTCTGGATGTAGTAGCGGCGCAGCCAAGTACAAGTACACGAACAGTGGCTAGGCAGGTGGATACCTCACAGTCCATGACTTGGAGGGTACTGAAGGATGAACATTTGCTCCCGTTTCATGTGCAACGAGTCCAGAAACTGTCTCCAGGGGATTATCCAAATCGTATTGAATTCGCCCGCTGGTTTCTGCAGCAGAGCGCGCTAAATCCACATTTTGGACGAACTGTGCTTTTCACCGATGAATGTACCTTCACACGTGAAGGTACATTTAACACACACAATGCACATGTATGGGCGGATGTCAATCCACATGCTACGTATCCACATGCTCATCAGAGACGCTTTTCCATCAATGTTTGGGCAGGAATCCTCGGAGACCACCTAATCGGACCGTACCTTCTTCCTGAACGCCTCAACGGTAAAACATACCTCACATTTCTGCAACATGTGCTGCAGACCTGTTAAACGTTGTTCCTCCACGCATCCGGCGGGTCATGTGGTTCCAGCACGATGGAGCGCCAGCCCATTACGTACGAGACGTCCGCAACTATCTGGACATCACATTTCCGAACAGATGGATTGGTCGAGGTGGTCCTGTTGCTTGGCCTGCTCGCTCGCCAGATCTTTCACCCCTCGATTTCTTTTTTTGGGGACAATTGAAGGCTCTTATGTATGAGACACCCATTGAATCCCCCGAAGAACTGGTCGCCAGACTTTCCACCGCTGTAGGGGAAGTGCTCGAAAAGCCTGATGTTTTCGCGAATGTTCGCCGTTCCATTCTTCGCCGTTGTTCTGCGTGCATAACCTCTAATGGTCACAATTTTGAACATTTATTGTAATTACATGTTAATAAAAATGCTTTGGTAACATAATCCTAATTTGTGTCTTTTTACCTCGTATCACAGCACACAATGTGTGGACATGGTAAACTGAACTGTGCTCAGGGGTAGAAATTTCAAACCCCTCTCCCCAGAAACTTAACCACGTCTAACGATTCAGATTTTGGGCTGAAAATTTAAGTCTAAGCTTTAGAAAGCATTTAATGAGACACAAAAAATAACGGTATAAAATAGTTGTTCGTTACTCCAAAGTCTAAAGCGCCCTCTATCGGAATTTTTTGAAAATTTTCTTTAAAATTCATTTTCAAGAAAATACTGACATAAAGAATAATTTTAGCAAAACGCGGCAGTAGTTAGAGCCTAATCTACGACACAAAGATCGGGAATAACTGATTTTTGTTCTGGGGGGAGATGGGTTTCAAATTTCAAATTTCAGTTTACGCTACTTAACTACTCGTTAGGACTCAGATTTTTAGATCAAAATTTAAGTTTAAGTCTAAGCTTTCGAAATCATTTAAAGAAATACAAAAAATAACGTTAAAAAATAGTTGTTTGTTACTCCAAAGTCTAAAGCGCCCCCTATCAGCATTTTTTGAAATTGAACTTTAAAATTTTATTTCAAGAAAATACTGGCATAAAGAAAATTTTTTGCAAAAACCGCAAACGAATCGACCAATTTTTCCATTTTTTATAATCATTTGAAATTTCAGACCCTAAACTTTAATGCCCCCTATCTCCTTGGGAATACGTCTGGGACCCTTAGTCTCCTATTAGGTAGCTTTCATTACAAAAAGTAAAAAGCTACCTATTGCAGCCGTCCGGAGGAAAGCACTTCCGGAAAATTTTGGTATATTTTCACCGATCATGACCCCCAGACCCCAAAACCACCCTCCGTTCAAATGTTGACATATATATATATATATATATATATATATATATATATATATATATATATATATATATATATAACCATATATATATATATATCTGATTTTTGTCATGCGATAACTAACGTATTTATGAACCGATTTGAATGAAACTTGGTATATACATAGTACATACAAATGTCTCGACCGAGTTCGTTGGCCAGCATCATCCGCCATTTTGTTTCAAAATGGCGGCCATTTTAAATTTTTTTAAAAATTTTAAATTTAAAATTAAATGCGAAAAAAATAAAAGTTGAAAAATATTTTTCTTTTACGTGTTAGAACTTAAAACAAAGATTCCAGAACACTTTTTATTTTGTCTATATCTTAAAAAATGATTGAGTTATAGCACTTTGAATTTTTCTTATGGCTGACATTTTGAAACGATCTGATTTTTGTCACGTAATAACACGCGCATTTATTAACCGATTTCAATGAAACTTGGTATGAACATAGTACATACAAATGTCTCGACCGAGTTCGTTGGCCAGCATCATCCGCCATTTTGTTTCAAAATGGTGGCCATTTTAAATTTTTTAAAAAAATTAAAATTTAAAATTAAATGCGAAAAAATCACAATTTGAAAAATATTTTTCTTTCACATGTTAGAACTTAAAACAACGATTCCAGAACACTTTTTATTTTGTGTATAACTTACAAAATGATTGAGTTATAGCACTTTGAATTTTTCTTATGGCTGACATTTTGAAACGATCTGATTTTGTCACGTGATAACACGCGTATTTATGAACCGATTTCAATGGAACTTGGTATGTGCATTGTACATACAAATGTCTCGACCGAGTTTGTTGGCCAGCATCATCCACCATTTTGTTTCAAAATGGTGGCCATTTTAAATTTTTTTAAAAATTTAAAATTTAAAATTAAATGCGAAAAAATTAAAAGTTGAAAAATATTTTTCTTTTACGTATTAAAACTTAAAACAATGATTCCAGAACACTTTTTGTTCTGTCTATATCTTAAAAAATGATTGAGTTATAGCACTTTGAATTTTGCTTATGGCTGACATTTTGAAACGGTCTAATCTGAACGATCCATCATGTTGCTTTAAAATGGCATACACTTTATGATATCGTGGAATTTGGTGACTCTCTAAATCGCTTAAAATAAAACCAGGTTGAATAAAAGATGACTATTTTCTAAAAATTCCTATTAATATTGAGTCTTGACAAAAACTAGTATTCAATCTTATAAAATCACTAATTTTATAAGATTATTTCCACTAATTTGAGCTTAGTATTTTTGAACAATGTACCTTACTTTAAAATAAATAAATAAATGTATAAGTATATGAAAGCTACCTATTCCTCCCGGCATTGCCGGAAGGACTTTTTAATATTATTTGTCTTTAAGTGTACTATAACCCCTTAAAGTTCTGCCCATCTTTTATGAATCACCCTGTATATATATATGGATGTATCTATACACATAGTATATATGTAAGTCAACGTTTTAACGGAGAGTGGTTTTGGGATCTAGGGGTCATAATCGACGAAAATATTGCAAAACTTATCGATGGGCTTTAACCCGGACGCGACGGCTGCAAAAGGTAGTTTTTTACTTTTTAGAATGTAAGCTTCCTAAAAGTAGCTGAACAAAATTTCTAAAGTTGGAATATGTACATGCATCTAATATTAGTTTAGAATGAATAACTCTTCACATGTTTAAAATGTAATAAATCTGTTTAATTAGAAGTCATGATGAATTAATAAACATTTTTCATTGATTTTTTTCTGCGCGCTTTAAATCACATTCGACTAACAAAACAGAGCATAAGGTGGTATCTTATACTCTACGTGACGCGCAACAAAAGAAAAGGTTGAAAAGCAATTGCTGAAAATGCAACTTATTTTTTTTTATATTTTGTCTATAAATTGCTGTTTGATAGAAGATTAAAAATTAAACATTCATAAACAAGTTAATTTTTTTCATTGCGAAGAGTCAATGTAACTGTGATTATTTTTTCTGCTCTTTCATAAAGTTAGGTTTTTTTCGGAAAAACACGTTTCTATACTTTATTTAACCTTATTTATCATATTAAATAAATCACCGAAGGATTCTTTTGTTAATGATATTCATATTCGTTGATGAATAATGTTTCTTATTTTCTTGACTTTCTATATGTTTATAAATTAGGGCACAGAGATGATGTTTTAAGGGAACCGAACAACTTTTTTAATCATATACAAAATTAAAAAACTTTTATTAAATAACAGTATACGTACGAAGATTTAATGCATGAATTTTCACATTACTATACTAAGCGTAGAAACCAACTTTAGTGAAAAATGTCCAAGCCGGGGACCGAACCGGAACAGCGCTCCAAGTGCTTAACCATTTAAGCTACGAGGACGATGCCCAGCTCAGCATTTCTCACTTATATATGTTGGTTAGGCTGCAATTCGCAGCACGAGGTGGAACCGTCTTCATAAGAACACAAACCTGCGGCGTAACATGAGACATCAAAAACCCAGTATCGGTAAATTACATATATATTTGACATTAATCAATTTCTCAATTAATTTTCAGCAGTGAATTACGCTTGAAAATCTAGAAAATTTAATACATGAATTTTCACATTACTATACTAAGCGTAGAAACCAACTTTAGTGAAAAATGTCCAAACCGTGGATCGAACCCGGAACCCCTGAAATAGCGCTCCAAGCGCTCTACCATTTAAGCTACGAAGACGATCGTGCTGATTATTGCAGCCTAACTAACATATATAAAGTGAGAAATGCTAAGGGGTTCCGGGTTCGATTTCCGGCATGGACATTTTTCAAAAAGCTGGTTTCTACGCTTAGTATAGTAATGTAAAAATTCATGTATTAAATCTTCTAGATTTTCAAGCGTAATTCACTGCTGAAAATTAATTGAGATATTGATTAATGTCAAATATATAAGCATACGAACGAGCACACCAAAAAATTAAACATTTATAAGCAAGCTATTTTTTTTTCATTGCGGGGAGTCGATATAATTGAGATTAATTTTTTTTGCTCTTTAATAAAGCAATTTTTTTTCGAAAATATGCATGTTTCTATGTTATATTTTATCTTATTTATCATATTAAATAGTTCACCGAAGGACTCTTTTGTTAATGATATTCATGTTCGTTGCTTAATGATGATTCTTATTTCCTTATCTTGATATTTGTTTATAAAGAAGGTACACAGATGATGGTTGTAGAGAACAGAGCTGTTTTTTTTTATTATATTTAACAGTATAAAATCTTGCTAAATAAAAGTATAGGAACGGGTATTTTCAAAAATTATTCAAGGACATTTTTTGTACTTTTTTTTGTAAAAAAGTTAAACGTTCTCCATTTGGACAAACTTATGATTGCTTTACAACCTCTGTCAATAGTTGAACGTTTAAATGTTATACGGTGCATATGAAAATCACTTCGAAACATTAAAGTATTCAATAATTGGTGTAAGGAAAATACCTTTATTTAATCCAAATATGAACATTTTTCGTTTTTATCCTACAGCAACATTCACAAGAAAATAAAAAGATAAATATACTCTCGCAAGAATTTTTTTAATAAAAAAACTAGTAAGCAGAAAACAAAAACCACGCGAACACGAGCATAATGGAATAAATTGATATGTAAAAAGCGGCAAAATAGTGAACTGAATTATATTACATATAGCAATTTAAGTATCAAAATTTAAGTCAAACTCAAAATCTTTTGACGTTAAACCTGCGCGAAGACTGTCTGTTTGTAATAATTACTTCCACCAGAATTTATAAACGAATTTATTCAAAAATACGAACTTGATTATTTTCAGGTATATTATTAAATGAAAATTTTAATTAAATATACTTACTGCATTAAAATAAAAATTGTGTCATTTATAGGGACACCACACCGGAAAGAATTAAACGTTTTCTGATGTTTTGCAATACACTAAAGCATTCCATGTTGACTATCTTTTATTTCATATACCTGTCTAAGGAGAATTCCTTAATCATTTACCTGTTTGTGACGAGCGTTTGTTACAAAATTTGTATTCTTTTAGAACCGTTTTTTAAAATTTTAGTCAAACTCAATAGCATACATGCTATGATTAAAAAATAGAAAATTTACAATAAAAAACAACTGGTGGGTCTGGTAGATGTTCTGAGTGTCTTTTGTGGCAGGTATATATGACGCTCGTTTCCGTGGGGTTGAGAATGCAGAAATATGTAGATTTTGAAAATTTCGTCATTTGATTCCATAGGTTCATTTCGTGTTTAAGTTAACGAAAAAAATGTTACGCCATTGAGGGGGAAAATTGTACCGTTTTTGATGTATTGAAATACCGTAATTTTTATTACATAATTATTACAGGATAAAAATATGATTTCTGAAATCATAAATTTCAGCATACTTTTTTTAAAGACGAGCAAAAATGTTCTTTTAAATATTAACTTTATATAAATAGTGAACTAAAAAAATATTTGTAGTTGTTGAGATAAGCACTGATATTTCCATGAAATTTCTGAAATATTTATAAAAAACCTTTTCTAAGATCTAACATTATCATTTAAATCGATAAGAATAGCAGTTGATTATTCATTCAGAAACAACACCGAAACATTTTAGAAAACTACAATAAGGGGTAAATTTCACTTTATGTAAAAATTTAATTTTGTATAAGTTAATCTGTGAATTCAGGAAATATACCTAAAATATGCTCAAAGAAATATTTAAAGTGCTAAGAAATATGGAGAAATAGAGAGCGTCACAGTAGCAAACACGAGATGAGAGTAAGGAGTTCTAAAGTATCCTTAAGTGGTGGCCAGTTTTGACCCCTGTTCCCCTAAGAAGGATGCCATGAGGAATCTGTTTTTTTAAAAAAGGTGACTTTCATTATTGTTTTCAAGTTTATTTAAAGCCAAAATAGTCATACAATCGGGCGTTAAAGATATTGACCGAGCTAAAATCGAACCTACTCCTCATTTTCTGATCAGTATGCTAAAAACTGAGTTAAGTAAGTCTCAAAATAACAAAAAAACCTTTTTATTTATTTATTTGGGATACGCAATTAATCAACATTTATCTAATCGGGGTGCATAAAAAGATATCATCTCAAATAAAAAAAAAGTTTTCAATTTTAATATATATTTGCATATATGTTGATGTAAATATATTTTCATTAATACTCTGCATTTCTCTAAGAAAAAAATCCCAGAAAAGGCATTTCATTTCACTGGCTCAAAATGGTGTTACAAATTACTAATTAAATAGCGTATTTAACCTAGACCGTATAAGTTCTATAAAATGACAATTCTCTAAGAATTTTTTCATTCAAGATATAAGAAAGCTGTTGTAAACGAATTCAATTAAATCAAACATACAAAGGTAATGTATTTGATGAGAAAATTATTATCTCATCAGATAAAAGATGTTCTAAGAATTCTAAGTATATAGAATATTTCGTTCTAAATAGATAAATAATTTTAAGTAACAAATGAATCTGGGATGCGTAATTTTTGAAAACAAATACAAATAAAACACACGCACACTATCTATTACAGGATATTTACATGATGAGACATGATGAGAAATGAATTCATGCCCGGAAGAGCCGTGGAATGACGTGAATATGGCCCATAATCGTGGCATTCAGAAAATCTCCGAGATACAATGTTTTGGATATGTTCTGCTATCCATTATTGTGCATGAAAGAATGGTTAGATGTTTGCAGAGCTTATTTTGAATATCTACTAATGTATATAGAGTACCATAAACCAAGTACTGATGCCCAGCTTTACAGTTAAATTTATTTTTCAGGTATAGAATGCGATGTCAATTTCTTTTTCGAATTTTCTTAAAAGATACAGGTAAAGAGGTACAGTTATACAGTACATACAAGAGGTACAGTTAAGTTTCGTTATGTTTTATATATTCCTGCATTTCTCTTCAAATTTTTCGTGTCACTCAGAAAAAAAAAATATTATTGCAAATCAAAAATTCTTATATGTTGCTATATTTTTATCTTTTGATTTAAACATCTAACGCAGAAACGAACTTGTAAAATGTTTCGAAAGAACAAAATGAAATTCACACCCTTTTATGAAAATTAAGTACATTTAAAAAAAATTCTATTGCAAAGGAGCGATAAGTTTTCATTTTTATGTCTCTATATATATTGTTTGCATGCATATTAATAATTTTAATATCATGGAAGTATAATTAAGGGGTTCCAGAACACATTTTTAAATAATTTTTATTTATTGTGTTAAAATTTTGAATTTTTCTGTGATGAATAATCATATTATTTGAAAATAAAATCACATGATAAAGCTTCTCATAATTATTTTTAACAAATTACAAAAAATTATTAAAAATGTGGGTAATTTAAAATCGTTATATTATTATCGTTATACATATAACTTGAAATAGTATTTGTAAAATTTATTTTTTTTTCATTTAAATAAATAGAAATACACAAGTTTTAGCTACGATTTAGTATTTTAAAAAATATTAATTTAAATAAAAGTGAGAAATATTTAAATAAAAAATGTATTATTTTGCTTTCAACCAACCTATTTCTACCAACTAAATCGCGCAATGATTAATGGAGTATAATTCGAAAGATTTTTGAACAAACTTTTGACTCACACTCTGTGAAAAATTGTAGCAACTTAAAACGTAATGAAAAAAGAAGAGGAAATAATCTCAAAAATTGTTGTGCGACAACGTTGCAAGAGTTCACTGGTTTCTGATATTCATCAATGTGAAAATTTCTGAAGTCAATTTAATATTTTTTTAAACATTTAAGATTTGTTGTAACATTCTGTTAAGCGAATAAAATAATTTTCTTATCAGATACATTACATTTACACATTTCATTTATTTGAATTAGTTTGCAAATATTTCTTAAGGGAAAAGAGAAACCTTAAGTTTGTCGAAATGAGATTAAATACATCGCCTTTTTTAAAATAGCAAAACGCATATAATATGCAAATAAGATTTTTTTCATTTTTGACTAAAGTACATACTTGTAACTGTATTATACAGAAAAATAAATGTAGTATATGCAAATTAATATTTAAAATTTAAATTCAAAAATGCATCCTACTGATACGTAAATTAAAATCATTAAGTGCTGCACGCATAAAAAACCTCTAAATCAGGCATATAAAGAACAATTCTATAACGAAATAGAATCATAACACACATACTTCTAAATTAAAACCTAAATATACACTAAAAGTTTTGTTCAGAGTTTAATTTTAGCACAAAATAAAAAAAAAATGAATAAAAAAAGATAATAAGGTATAACTGTACCATGGTTATGAAAATATTCTCAAAAATAGTTATTTTGCATAAATTCACAGATTTTCAATATTCATCAATATTTGTATTCGATTCTGTTGGACAAATAAAAAAAAAATTTTATCCGATTATTATTATTTTCTTACTTTTATATTGTATGGTTATTTTAATTGTTTTGTAATTGTTTTCTTATTTCTTAAATTAAAATACAATTTATAGGAATTAATTTTTTCCACATTAGTTATGCATTTTTTCTATTCTATAAGACGAACAAAACCCTTTATATTTATAATTTATTTTAAATCTTTTAAAACAGTTTCCTTATTTCTTAAATTAAAATACAAACTACGGGAATAAATTTTTTCCACGATATTTAATCTTTTTAATTCTATTCTATAAAAAAAGACTTTTTATTAGATATATTACTTTTATATGAATGATTCATTTTGATTCTTTTGAAACTGTTTTCGTTTTCTTTAGATTAAAATACAAATTATAGAAATAAATTATTTCCAGACGATTTTACCATTTTCAATTTCAATCTATAAAACAAATAAATAAATAACTTATCAAATACTATATTATCTTTACATGTACAATTTATTTAAAATAATTTTGCAACTGCTTTTTAATTTCTTAAATTAAAATACAAAATATGAGAAAAGAGATAGTTGAAAAGAAAAGAAAGGAGATAATAAGTTATACCGCCACCAGGATTATAAAAACTCTTCACTAATTTAAAATCGAAATCTTCATTTTTTGACACTTTCCTTCCTATCAAAGAGAAAGTCAATTTTATACTTCAATCAATTTTAACTTGATTAACTTTGGAAGGATATTTTTCCATTAAATTTCGAGCTTAATAATTATGGTTTTTCTCTTTCCGTCGTTAGAGCCTGTGACAATCTTTTCGAAACTGAAATATTTAAAGAATAGCAGAGTAAAGTAAACTTTATCGGAATGAAAATAATACTTTCTTCTTTTTCATTAAACTTATTTCTAGCGAAAAGGGGAAGAATACAAGTTAGAAAATATTTTGAGTAGGAAATTGGAAATCACAGTGTTAAGTATTTTTTTCCACAAAGTTAGTAAAAAATATTAATTATTTCATTTAAATAAATAAACAGAGTACTCAGGTAATGTAATCTTGTTTTATTTTTTTTTTGATAATTTCTTTAATATAAATAGATGTTGGGGTAGAAATAATTGTTAAATAAAAAAAGTTTTATTTTAAAATATTTTCGCATTTGCACTATTTTGTATTAAATAATGATTATTCACAGACTTTATCAAACATTTACGTTAACTGCGTATATTTTTAATACTCTTTATGCAAAGAAAAACTTTTAAATTATTTATAATATATATTTATTTGTTTTATTTATTTTTTATTATTTTATGTTTTTTGATGCATTTTAAAGAATCATGAAGTTTTGCAACAATCGCACTCTTATAAAATCAGCATGAATGATTCAACCCCCCCCCCCCCCAAAAAAAAAAAAAAAAATCCAAAATCATTATCTTATATAAGAAGTAAAATGGTTCATTTAATCATTTTGCGTCTGGTTTTTTTACTTATTAAATTAAAATTGAAAATATCACCCAAAAGCTAACAAAAAGAAAAAAACAAGACAAAGAAGGAAAATAATACGTCAGAGCGCTACCAGTATTATGAGAACATTCATGAAAATAGTTAATGTAATTAACGCTCCGCTAATTTAAATCTGGTATCTTCATTTTTTGACACTTTTCTTCTTCTAAAGGGAAAGTCAATTTTACAGTTCAATCAATTTTAATTTGATTAACTTCGAAAGAATATTTTTGAACTAAGATTCGATCTTAAAAATTATGTTTTTTTTTCTTTGTCGTTAGAGCCTGTGACAATCTTTTCGAAACTGAAAATTTTAAAGAACGGCAAAGTAAAGTAAACATTATCGGAATGAGAATAATACTTTCTTCTTTTTCATTAAACTCATTTCTAGAGAAAAAGAAAAAAATGCCATCTGGAGAATATTTTAAGTAGGAAATCGGAATTTACAGTGTTAAGTATTTTTTTCATAAAGCTAGCAGTTAATAAAAAATGTATATTGATTATTTCATTTTAATAAATACACAGAACACTTAAATAATTTAGTTAGTTAATCCTGCAATATGTTTTGATATTTTCGCTAATAGAAATCGATATTGAAGTAGAAATAACATTTAAAATAATTATTATATTTAAAAAACATCATTTACTTTTAAAGCGTTTCATATTTGTCCTATATTTTATTAAATAATTAATTATTAACAGACTTTATCAAACAGTTATGTCAAATACGTATATTTCTATTACTACTTTTAATACAGAAGAAAAAATTTAATTATTTTGGTGATTTATTTATTTAATTAAATTTTTATTTTTTATTATTTATTTTTTCCTATATTTGTAAGAAATAATAAGTTTTGCAACAATGGTAGTCTTATTGAATTTATCATCATATATGATAAAATCTTCTGATATGAACTTTTAAAAAACAAAAATAAAAACCAAATTTCAAAAGCATTATATTATATAATAAGTAAAAGGGTTCATTAAATTATTTTGCATCTGGTTTCATATTCATTAAATTATAATACAAAGCATAACAAAAGAGATTACCCCCTCCCCTCTCAAGAAAAGCAAGAAAACAAAGGAAGATAACAAGTCACAACGCTACTAAGATTATAAAAACTTTCATCAAAATAGTGAACGTAATTAACACTATACTAATTTAAAACCGAAATCTACAGTTTTGACACCTTCCGTCCTATCAAAGAAAAAGTCAATTTTATAGCTCAATCAATTTTAACTTGATCATTTTTGAAAAGATATTTTCCCATTAATTTCCAACTGAATAATTACGGTTTTCCCTTTCAGTTGTTAGAAACTGAGACAATCTTTTCCAAAATGAAATATTTAAAGAATAGCAGTTTAAAGGAAACCTTATCGGAATGAGAATAATTAGTGTGAATCTGGTTTCTTATTTATTAAATTTAAATGCCAAATATAACACAAAAGGTAAAAAAAAGTAAGAAAAAAAAGGAAGAAAATTCGGAAGAACGCTATCAGGATTGTAAGCACATTCATAAAAATAGTTAATGTAATTAACTCTCCACTAATTTAATGCCGAGATCTTCATTTTTTGACACTTTCCTTCCTATCAAAGATAAAGTCAATTTTATAGTTCAATCAATTTTAATTTGATTAACTTAGAAATAATATTTCTGAATTAAGATTTGAGCTTAATAATCACGGGTTTTTTCTCTTTCAGTCGTTAGAGCCTGTGACAATCTTTTCGAAACTCAAATATTTAAAGAATAGCAGAGTAAACTTTATCGGAATGAGAATAATACTTTTTTTATTTTTCATTAAACTCATTTCTAGAGAAAAAAAAGACATCTGGAAAATATTTTGAGTAGGAAATTGGAAATCACGGTGTCAAGTTTTTTTTTTTCATAAAGTTATCAGTTAATAAAAAATACATATTGATTATTTCATTTGAATAAACAGGCGAAGCACTTAGGTAATTTTATTGTGCTTTATTGTTTTGATAATTTGTTTAACAGAAATAGATACTGGAGTAGAAATAACGTTTAAAATAATTGTTATTATTGAAAAAAATATGTTTTACTTTTAAACATATTAATGTGTGTCGTATATTTTATTAAATAATTTGTTATTTACAGACTTTATCAAACATTTACGTCAACTACGTATATTTTTATTAATACTTTTCGTATAAAGGGAAAACTTTAACTTTATATGATTCATTTATTTAACTACTTTATTTATTTATTTATTTATTTTGCTGCATTTATAAGACGTATTAAGTTTTGCAACAATTGTAGAATTACTGGAATTATCATCATATATAACCTTTAAAAAACAAAAGTAAAAAAAAAATTTCAAAACCATTGTCTTGTATAAGAAATAAAAAGTTTGATTGAATTATTTTGCATCTGATTTCTTACTTTTTAAAATAAAATACAAAGCATAATAAAAGAGCCCCCCCCCCGCAAGAAAAGTAAGAAAAAGATGGAAGGTAATAAGTCACAACGATATCAAGATTATAAAAACTTTCATCAAAATAGTTAATGTAATTAACGCTCCACTAATTAAAAACCGAAATCTACATCTTTTGACACTTTCCTTCCTATCAAAGAGAAAGTCAATTTTATAGTTCAATCAACTTTAACTTTATTAACTTTGGAAGGGTATTTTTCCATTAAGATTCGAGCTTAATAATTACGGATTTTTTATATTTCAGTCGTTAGAGCCCGTGACAAACTTTTCGAAAGTGAAATATTTAAAGAATAGCAGAGAAAAGTAAACTTTATCGGAATGAAAATAATACTTTCTTCTTTTTCATTAAACTCATTTCTAGGGAAAAGAAAAAAAAATGCCATCTGGAAATTATTTTAAGTGGGTAGTTAGAAATTACAGTGTTAAGTATTTTTTTTTTCATAAAGCTAGCAGTTAGTAAAAAATATTTATATTGATTATTTCTTTTTAATAATAGACAAAGAATCTAGGTAATTTGATCCTACTTTATTTTTTTTTAATAATTTCTTTAATAGAAATTGATATTGGAGTATAAATAAAATTTAAAATAATTGTATATCGAAAACAATTAATTTCATTATTAAATATTTTCATATTTGTTCTATATTTTATTAAATAATCAATTATTTACAGACTTATCAAGCATTTACGTCAACTACATATACTTTTATTAATACTTTTCATATAACAGAAAAAATTAAATTATTTATGAGATTTAATTATTTAATTACTGTTTACTTTCTTTATTTTATTTTAATATATAAATGTGAACAAATACTGTAAATACTGTAATACTAAATATCCAACATTTTATTTCATTTTATTTTTTGCTGTATTTGTAAGAATTATTAAATTTTGCAATAATCGTAGCTTAATTTTATTTACCATGATATATGACCTTTTAAAAAGCAAAAATTCATAAAGATATCCTTATATAAGAAAACGAAGAGTTCATTGAATTATTTTGAATCTTATTTCTTATTTACTAAATTAAAATAAAAAGTATAACAAAAGAGGCACCCCCCCTCCCCCCGTAAGTAAAGGAAGAAAAAGAGGTAAAATAAAAAATCACAACGCTACTAAGATTTTAAAAACTTTCATCAAATTATTAATGTAATTAACACTCTACTAATTTAAAACCGAAATCTGCATTTTTTAACACTTTCCTTCCTATCAAAGTGAAAGTCAATTTTATAGTTCAATCAACTTTAACTTGATTAACTTTGGAAAGACATTTTTCCATTAAGTTTTGAGCTTAATAATTACGGTTTTTTTCTTTCAGTCGTTAGAGCCTGTGACAATCTTTTCGAAACTGAAATATTTAACGAATAGCAGATTAAAGTAAACTTTATATCGAAATAGAAATAATACTTTCTTCTTTTTCATTAAACTTATTTCTATCGAAAAGAAAAAAAAAAGTTGCCACCTAGAAAATATTTTGAATAGGAAATCGGAAATCACAGTGTTAAATATTTTTTTTTCATAAAGCCGTCACTCAGTAAAAAAATATATTGATTATTTCATTCATATAAATAGACAGAGCACTTAGGTAATGATATCGTGTTTTTTTTACCGTTAATTTGTTTAATAGAAATTGATATGGAAATACAAATCACATTTAAAATTTTTGTTACATTAAAATCTATATTGAAAGAAAAACAAATTATTTATTTTTTTTTTTCATATTTGCCTGTTTTTTTTTAAATTAAAGAATGATCATTAATTTCATCAAATATTTATATCATCTATGCATTTGTCTTATTAACATTTTAAACAAAAAGCACACTCTTTATTATTTTTTAGAGAAATTGTAAGAATTATTAAGCATTACAAAAATGATAGCCTTTTAGATTAACGCATATAATGTATGCAAAATAAAAATAAAACAAAAAATAGTGTTATAATAAGGAAGAAACTTCTGGGTTCACTGAAATATTAAAATTACACTATGGTTAGAATCCTGTCATCAATGTTATTGGATACTGTATTAAAACTAGTATTGACTCTAGAAAAAGGTTCGCCGTAACGTTATTCTAAATAAGGGGCATATTTTTTCAAAAATGATACACTAATTTCTTGTAAATTAAAAATATTTTGAACTAATTATTTGTTTAGAGTCTCTTTGAATTTGCGATAGTTTTTCTGGATCAAATGAATTGCTACGGGGTGTATTAAAATGGCCTCCGGGTGCATAGGCAGTGTTTAAAAGGTCCGCCGGGCATTGTGTACTGCTAAACGACTTAGAATCACGCTAATTAAAACATAAATATATTTAAATATAACCATGTGCAAAAATATATAGTAATCGTTTCCAAGTTACTAACAATTCCAAAAAGTTTTCATTATCTCGAAGTCTCAGAAACCAATATATTTTCGTGATTTAAAAACGTTTACCAAAAACTAATTTACTTTGGATATAGGGACTTTTAGAAACATTTACGATTAGTTGCCACAGCGTATTCAAGATTTTTATCAACTCGGAACGTTGTTTTTCACATGTGATGTATTCTCCAGTAAACATTTTCATATTTAAACTAAAATGTTTAGCAGACAAACATACCAAATTAACAGCATTCATTAGAAATTAAAATTAATATTATTCCTTTTTTCTTTCTTTTTTAAATTCCTTTACACTGCAGAAAACGTTTAAGGAAGATTCAATAGTGTCATACAAACCGATATTCGGGTTTGAATAAATTGACTAATAAATATAAGCATTTTTAGAAAAAGCTTCCGAAAAATACTGTCATCATATTAAACTTTATAAACTTCGTTTAATTACAAAAATATACTGTGTTTTAAGTTATCTAAGATAAAGAAAGTTTTTCAGTTATTAGATATATTTTTATGTGCACGGAAAGAAAAAAGTTTTGTTGAAAAAACAAAATTTTAATTAATATAGCTCCGACCAAAAATTTTGATTGGAATGACTGAATTTAAAACAAACTTTTGATAAATTAACAAAACTATTTAGTTAATCTTATCACAATTTGGTCATTTTAACCAAAATATTTAATTGGAGATTTATTAACAAAATTTAGTTGTTTTAATACACACACACGCAAATTCTTTTTGTTATATTATGTTTTCGCAAATTAAGAAACATTTCCCTTTTTTTAGCATTGCATGCGTGCAATTTACAAGTAAAAATTCCAATTCTCGATTGTTATTTCAAAAAAAGATAAAATGGAAATATATTATTTATATAAAAGAAGAACAGTCATGTATTTTTTCAAAGAGTTTTCGAAATGCTTCAGCAGTTTCAAACTAAAAGAAAAATCCATTACTGTTAAGTTGTAGCTTTGAAAAGCGTTTTCAATACTGTGCAACACGTTTTCAAAACTCGTAAATATACACTAATTCTCCTTGATTTTTTAACAAATAATTTCCTTACTCCTAAAACACCTGTTTTATTCCTAAATTTCTTCCGAACGTTTAAAAAAGAGGGGGAAATTCCGTTCCTAACACGCATGCATAATTGGCCTATTAATGATGAATCCGAGTTTAATCATTTAAATGAAAAACCAAAAATTCTATAAAATTAAGATTTCTAATTAAAAAAGACAAGAAGTTTTCGAATTTAAAAATAAATAACAATTACTTTTCTAATTCATTGCAATGTACTAACAATTTATTTTTAAAAATTGAAAATTTTCAGTAATTTACAATAAAGTTAAATTGATAAAGTTGTTTATACGTTAATTTACACATTTAAAATATCCTTAAATGAAGACATTTGAAAGATGTTTGAAATAAAAAAAAATAAATGGAATTCCTAAAGAAAAGCAAATTTTAATAAAATAAAAATTTAATATTCATATTTTAACTCTAGCAATTTACGTAAAAATTTTTAAAATTCATATTATTGTTCTAAATTAACTTTCTAAATTTCTTATTATTCTAATTCATATTATTATTATTAATACTAAAATATAAAAACTACAGGAACAATCTCATTAGAGACTAAATTTTCCCGAAATTAACTTCAAACTTAAAAGCTTTTTGAAAAAATTGCTCACTCCATGTTCATCTAAAGCAAACATATTCCCTTCAAAGCGTTTCGATACAGGACAATTAGACCTGTCATACTCGCATCGTAGCAATAAGATGGCTGGTTCGAAAAAAATTTTGGAATTTTTTTTTCAGTTTGTCATTTTAATGCATAAGTATGATATAATTCAATGTATTTTTCGACTCATTTTCTAAAAATGTGCTATCTTGATAGAATGCGCCCCCCCCCCCCTCCAAAAAAAGATTTTTTTAAGTAACATAGTAAGTATTAATAATTTAAGTAACATAGTATATATTTTAAGTAACATTTTAGTTTATATTTTATTTTAATTATTTCTTTTTCACATCAATAAAATCTTTTATTGATTTGCAATCAATTACATCCCCTTTTCCTTAAATTTCTTCCTTAAAATTTTATTCAGCAAATATTTAATAAATACGCTGCAACAATAAATGAAAAAATGGATATACTGCATTATTGCGACTCTGCATTAGACAAAAAATTTGAATTTGTTCTTTGGAAACAAAATTTCGACCAAGCTATTAAAGTAAGATGAACTTTCATTGTTTTTACTGAATACTTAAAAGTATTAATTTTAAAGCTCTAATTGTGTACATATGGCACACATTAAAAAACATAAAATTTTAGCTGAAAATTTGAAATGTACTTTAATATTTTTCCTATTATTAGACAAACTAATAGTACATAGATTTTTAAATATTTTTTCATACTTTGAAAAAATCGCGCAGTAAAAGAATGAATTTAGTGGTTTTCTGTTGGTCATTTTTAAATATTAGGAATTGTGAAGAATGAATTTCGTGATAGTTTTTTGCGACATATGCAACGGAAATATCCTTCAGAATAAGTTTCTACAAAATTTGAAAGAGAAAGCTAAATATATATATATTTTTCTTTTTTTATTGTTATTTAAAAAAAAAAAAACGAACAGAATAGAAGTCCTGCATTTACAATGCATGGCTAATTAGAGTTTTTCTTCTTTTTCAATTTAAACACAAACAAAAAGAATGCGTAATGTAAATATTTTTTATTAATTTTGTTACGTCTTCAGCGAAATTACACAAAACATTGCCCAAAATGTAATTAACTTTCAGAGTAATTTCTTTATTTTAACCAGCATTATGCAGAATACACAACAAGAAGTGAAATTTTGTTCCAGCGGAAGGTAAATAATTCAGTTTTTTTAATTTGGAATTTTCTTTTTTCATTCAAGTGGGCAAATTTACATTTAATCAACTGCCGTACAAATTAAATATTTATTTTGCAAGTCTTATAACAAGAAAACTATCCTATTTATATTTTAACGGTATGATTGCACTTCATAAAAATAGTGATTCAGATGTAAAAATGTGGAACTATTTTGGTGGCTGTTAAAATATTGTATACATATTTATAGCATGATCAGAAATAATTGTCCCAACTTTGAAGTTAAATAAATCATTAATAAATATAAAAGTAATATAAATGACATGTTTGTTTCGATTTTCATTAAATTTCAAATAACTTGAGAGAAAATATACAGCAGTTATACATTTTAAGTTCAAACGAATTTGCATTTTTATATACAACCGAACGGTCGGATTAAACGACGACTATTTGTGCTATGTGTTTGCATAATAACGAACGGACCTAAAAACTGATATTCACACATAGGGTTATTCAGAATATGTATTCAATAATATGCAATTACATTTTGACGAACGCACCAAAAAACACACACACATTCATAGAATAATTTGGAATATATGCTCAATATTATGGAAGGAGGTAGAGCACAGTAGCGAAAAGTTTTTCGCATGAGGAAACTAAGGCCATATTACATTTATAAATAAAAAAATATACATAGAATGTCTCCATGATTTGTTTATTTCAAGAAAAGTTATGATATATTGATCAAATTTTCAGCATGTTTCCATTTACTTACATTTCATTATGAAAAATGTAACTATATCGTAAAAAATGTCGAAAACAGGTACGAAATAGTTTTAATGTAAAATCGTAAAAAGTTCTATGTTATATTCTGACTTTGTGATTGAGAAGAAGTTCTTTTGTGTAGCTTTTTGAAACCAATTGCAGTTCTATTGCATCATTATGTAACTACGATTAAGTTATGAAAATAATTACAAAATAAATTTCTTGAATGTTTGAGTCTTTATTTTGCGATTATTCAGAAAACAAGCTTCATGATTAAGATCACAATGTAACTACCCAATCGAATATCCTCTGTTACGATTGCTAAAAGTTTAATCGGCTTTGCATTTCAATAGACAAACCTTTAGTATACTGACGATCTTGAATAATGTGCTCAAAGGGATGTGATATTTGTAAGACAGATATTTCTACAAAATAATATCCTATTTCTAAATGAAATTAAATTCATCATTTGAATTTGTCTATATATTGTGATCTTTTTAAAAATACAGTTTTTGTATTATTAGAAGTTCATTTTAACCGAACTTAGAAAGCCTATATACACCGTATATTGCAATGTATAACGTCCCATTTTGAAATGAGTGATGTACTCAAAGGGATGTGATGTTTGAAAGACAGCTATTTCTATAAAAAAATCCTATTCCTAAATTAAATTAAATTCATCATTTGAATTTGTCTATATATTGTGATCTTTTTAAAAATACAGTTTTTGTATTATTAGAAGTTCATTTTAACCGAACTTAGAAAGCCTATATACACCGTATATTGCGATGTATAACGTCCCATTTTGAAATGAGAAAAATAGTTACCTTTTATAGAGGTACACATTACATATCGGGTATAAAAAAGCTTTAAAAATAAACGGAAGAATTGCGACTTCTGTATTAATTAGCAAGAAAAAACACATTAGTATTTCAAGAAAAAGATTACGATTCCAGACGCTTTATAGGGATTCTTCAGTAGCAATGTCCTCACTTTGCATTTGCTTATTTTCTTTATATATGTAATAGTTATTATACTTTTTCATATTATATATTGCTTTGCATGGATCCGTGCATAAAAAGTAAAATTGGAATCATTGTAAGAACATTTGTGTTACTGTATTCTAAAATCGACATTTCTTAAAACTGAGCAAAAAGTACTCAAATCTGAATACATCGCATATCCAAAACGGCTCAGAATCAACCGCCTGACCCCCGAGCAAAAGGGCAAAATTGTAATTTTATTTTCTCTAATTTATTTTAAATGTCGATAAAAGAGGGATTTTCTATCATGGTATAATTTGTTTGTTACGTATTATAAACCTTGAAATTATCAATCATAAGTTAATTTCTCAAAACTGGATTATGTTTGTCGAATTATATTAATTCAAATAAAGCTTCAACTGCAGTGAAACCTGCAGCCTAGTGAACGGATATATCCGGTTGCGGTAGTGGGAAGGTCAAAGCTAGTTGAGATTGAAATTTGTATGTACTCATTTCTAAAAACATGGATAAACTCAAATATAATCATATGATGTTTTATTCTTGAGTGTATGTATGTTTTCAGAAAAGAGTGTATATACATGTTTCAAGCTTCAGTAATTTAGATTCGGAGTAATTATGACTGCACGAGACACTGAAGTTTTAGTATATTTTGTTCAGTTTTTAAAACATGGATGAACTCAAATATGAGCACATGATGTTTTATTCTTGATTTTGTGCATGTTTTCAGAAATGAGTTTATATACATACACATGTTTCAAACATCAGTAATTGTGATACGGGGCATTTTTGACTATGTGAAATACTCAGTTTTCAGTATATTTTGTTCAGTTTCGAAAATGTCGTTTGAAGATTGCATCATTTTTATATGAAAAATAAAGCATTAAATTTGGCTGTCAAAACAAAATGACTTATGAAGACAAAAACATAAATATTAAAATTACCATAATGGCATAGGCAGCATGGTGCATGGTCTAAGTCTGCACATAAATAAAAATATAAATAAATATTTCAAAACAACAAAATTAATTAAATCTTTTAAATTTCACCTGTGAAGACTGTCTTTTACGAATTCATAAATTCTTTGATTTCTAAGGCTGAAGAACAAACTCTTCACATCCGCGATTATATTACGACGGCTTTTAACTGTTCTTGCGCGATTACGATAAAAATATAGTTTGCCACATTCATATAATTACATACCATAGAAGAGAAAATTTTGTTCGAAGTAATAACAAACGAAAGAATTTAAAATTCAACTATTTTCGAATAATTTACTATATTTAAAGAGTTAAAAGTAATTTGTTTTAAACTGGATGTTTCTGATATTTTAGATTTGAAAACATTAAATCATCATTCCTGAAACAAAAAGATTAATGACAAAATGAAAACATTAATTTTTTTTTATATTTGAAAGTACAGTTTTTCTCAGTGTGTCTGTATGGTTGTTCGTTTCTTACTATTGTTTTTATCATAAGCTATGGAACTTAGAAAGTTCAAACTGTGCTGAAGTAATAAAAGTTATTGTCCCACGCATTAATAGATTTTTATTTCTTGAGAATTAATTGTTCAGAATTAAAATTAAAAATTAATTCAGAAAGAACACTGCAAATGATTTTCACATTTTTATGCCGAATTTTCATCAAAAGCCTGTTATAATGGAATGCTTTTGAGTGCCTCTGCAGACATCCTGGAAGTGCTACACATAAGACATTCTATAGTGAGCATATTCTGATGTTCCTCAATAATGCATATAAATTTTCTTATTTAAAATATTGTAATGGTATAAAAATACATCGCAAATGTTATCCCCTACAGGACCAAATGTAGTGAAATATCTTTCAGTACCCTTGTAAATGAACTATGAATGGTAAACATTAATTTTCAATATCAAACATACTTTTGTGAGCCTCAATATATAAGTTACATAGTAATCGTAGCATATTTACAATTTTTAGAGCACGAACAAACAGACGTGCAAATCGAATTTATAAACACTTTTCAACTATGTTGGAAAATGTTAAAAAAGTGTAATCATATATTGTTTAAAATATGAAATATCTTCAGAACTTCATTTTAACTAGAAAAAAATCATTGCAAATAAAAACCAATATATTATTAATGTATCATTTGTTGCAACTCTAGTTTCTATTATTATGTAATCATTTAAACTTAATAAAATGAACAGGTGAAAACCCACGCATATTATGATAAAAATCTCTTGAAATGGAAATATTTTTTTCCCTCTCAACTTCTGATTAACCAAATGGATTTATCGTAAACGGAATAATTTTTCAAGACAAGAATAGGTTAAAATGTGATGGATGAGTCTACAGGGAGTGGGCGTGTTTAAAAAAAAGACGCCAGTCGTAATTTTAAAGGTCTGTACTTGATCCTTCTCATTGATTTCTTTTTTTTTCTTCAAAAAACAAAAATGCTTGAATGGTAATTATTTTAATGGAAGTGAAACTGTTATCTGTAAAGCAAAAAAAAAAAAAAAAAAAAAAAAAAAAAAGTTAGCAAGATAAAAGAAATCAGTTTGAGTGTCGTATATCGTTACAGATATTGCAGGAATAATTATAGATAAAACAAAATTAAATATATTAATCGTAGCTAGTGCAACAAAATTAGAGTATTTTTTAAAGAGATATTTTTTGTGATTAAATATTTAATAATAATATTTAAAAGGTCATAGAAAAAATTTTTCTATTGTCAAATATGAACAAAAGAATGCATTTATAAGTAATAAAATTAGTAGTTACTGCATTAGTAAATGACCCTAATCAGTAGTAATTTTCATAAAGAGTTTTTAATATATATTAGCGAAACAAAAAAATATTGGTGTTTGTCAATATGAGTAATTTAATTGAAATATCAGTAGCCACTATGATTTTATTAATGAGAATGCATTACCATTCAAAATATTTATACTAAAACACTAATATATACGATATATGTGTATTAAATAAGGACTAAAGTTTTACATTAATATGCTAATGAGGAAACAATTTTGTAAAGAAATTTTACGTGTGTTTTAATGAAATTTGTATTATAAAAATTTGAAGCATAAAATATAAGTTTTAGTCTTATGTTTGGAATCTTTGCATATTGTGAAATGAACTTATCGAAATACCTTACTTAATATTTGAACAAAATTGAAGTGTTTGCACTTAGAAGTGAATAGTAGTAATTTTTATTCATTCATTTTTTAAGACATTTAATATTAAATATTTAAAAATTATAAATAAAATACTGTTCTTAATTAATTAATTTTTCATATTTAAAGAATTAGAAGACTTTCAGTAAAAAAGAGACAGCGAATTTGGGATACATATTACATACTTTTAGATAGATAGATCGTATTTTTATTGTAGAAACGAAACAGTTTTATTGTTATTTCTTGTAATTTCATCACTAAATTTTACATAAAAACGAAATAGCTTGGCTGTTTGTATTGTAAATTTAGTTACTATATATTGCATAAAAACGAAATATTTTTTGACTTTAAATTATTGTGATTTTCGAAACAATGCTTTGCATAAAAAAATATTTAGTTCGACTGTTAGTTCTCGACATTTCAGCAGCAGTATTTTGTATGAAAGGAATTACTTTTCTTGTATTTTTAGCAACCATATCTTGCATAAATTTAAATAAAACCCTTTTGATTAGTGTAAGATATATTATACTTATTTATTTTTAATTGTTAAAACATTTGTAAATTATTATTCTATAATAAAAAAAAAACCAAAATATGCTTCTTTTTAAGAAGCAGTATTTAAAAGTTTACTTTTGTTCTACTATTAGGGAATTTACGCAAAATTGTACATTTATTTACTATTAACTAATGTTTCTTTACGAGACAGTTGGTAATTCTTATACTATTGGTTTGTTTTCTGCAAAACATTATATATATTTATGGAGTAAATTTATTATAAAATTTAAACCTTAATACAAATTAATCCAAAAAGCAATTTTAAAAGGTGAAACACAAATTTATACATAAGTAATACTGTAATATTAATAACAATTAAGTTCTATTTCGAAACTTTTGATAAAAGAATGTGCATTCCACTTCAGTTCTAAAACAAGATGTCTGTGCGGTTTATATTTTATAATACAGTGTCGTTTCAACGTCAATATATATTGTTATACATATATTGTTATATTGTTTCTAGTAAGACAAAATTAAATAATGACTGCAAAAAATGTAATCTTGAAGAATTATAAATAAATTGATTTTTACCTTCGTCTCCTGAAAATTCTCATTATATCTGGTCCTTTTACTGTATACGAATAATGAATATTTTAAAATGTACAATTTAAATTTTTATTCGCGCAGTTTGGAATTACAAAATGTGAACTTCTGAAAAGATTAATAAAGACATAAACTGAATAATGCGAAAACACAGCATTAATGAATTTTACAAAGTGTCGGAAAACCTTCATCTAATATTAATCTTTATTTTGTTTCCTTTTTTCAAATTTTAATTCATTTATCAAATTAATAACACGACTATATCAATAAATAATCCATTCATATCTTTTAACGGCATAGGTCTTTTTGAACAAATCATACACAAGTTAGTTTTTTTTTCTTTCTGGGGAGAAATAAATGTTACTCTTCCAACATATAAATTTAATCCTAAGTGCTTCATCAATGATGCATGCCTTACCCATTAGCTAACACCTGTACTTTATTGAATACGGGTTCGTCAATCCAATTAGTCTTTTTCAGAAACGTAATACCCAATTTTTTTCGCTTTAGCAACTAATGGTAAAAAACAGAGACATGGTGGTGTTTGAAATGTACTGAATTCAAAACGTATAATTAAATCCTTAACATAAATAGGGTACCTAAATTTCGTATACTTAAATAAACAAAAAGAAGGCATGTCCTCAATATAAATTTTACCAGTTAAATATATACTAAAAGTTATATAAATGCATATTTATAAAAGAATGGTACATGAAATATCATTTCTAAAATTTTATATTTATATATATTATATATATGCTGTGTCTTACATTTTTTTGAGCAAGTACGTCTGCTACAACTTAAGAATCTGTAGCATTTTATACTTTTATCATACTGAACTGCTTAATTAATTTATGAAATATGCTTTCTAGTATATCGTTTGCAGTTTCAAATATTCCAAAATACTTAACAACAAAGTTTTCTGAGCATGTATGCCAGCAAATAATTTAATGTTATTTTTTTTTTAATATCAGAATTTCAAATATGGTTTTTAGTTCTTTCAAATATAAATAGAAGTAGTTTGTAATACGGTTCAAGTGTATCATGACTATTGCTTTTTTATTCTCAACATCTAGCTGAATTTAATTAAATCCTCCAGTTTACTTCGAATTTTGTTTTTATTTTATTACATACTATAATATTAATCTTTAATGTTACATTATGTGACGATATAGTATGAATGAAAAAACATATATGCACAGCCTCTGTTGCTTTAGACTTTTTCGTGGATTGATTAGTTATTACCTTATATATCCTCCTGACACTCGAGAAAAATAAAATACATATTTTTTTAGTACTAGTTTTTTTTCAACAAATAGGCGTCAAAAATGAGGTTTTTAAAGAAATTAATAATTTTTGATTTTTTTTTTAATTTTGCTGCACAGCACACCCATTTAACTGGATGTTTAGATAATAGTCGTTTTAAAATAATTAAAAGAATTACTAAAAGTATGGGGAAGAATAGAATTTATTTTAATATAAAGCAAGTATTAACATCTGTTGTTAAATCTTAAAAAAGAAAGTTGAAGCAAATTAAAACAATCTAAAAAACGAAATTTACCACCAGAGTTTCAAATTCCAACTTTATTTACTCATTGTGCCATGTTTAAACAAAGTCGTTACCTTTGTGAAAATCCAAAAGCTGAATGTTGGTTTTTAATTCATACATTACAATGCCAAATTGGTTTTAGATTGCTACGATGAAATGCAGCAGGAAGAGAAAACAAAACATTTATTTTAATGTATGCCAGATCTACACTGTTAAAAATTTCGTGCTACTTTGAACCAAAATTTGGTGCTCGCAGCTATTAGCAGCTGCCACCATAGGATGGTTCAATCGAAGCTCCAAATCTTGGAACGAGCTTACACCATATTATTTGAAAAAGTGGTACTATGGTTCAACCGAAGTTCCAAATCTTGGAACAAGATTTCGCCATCTTATGGTGGCAGCTACTAAGCACCAAATTTCGGTTCAAAGTAGCACAAATTTTTTAACAGTGTAGAGAGAGTAAAACAAGGAGATAAATTCGTACTTCCTGAGTTACTGAGAATAGATGACAACCATTATGTTTATTATTTCCGATGTTAATAAGGTTTTTTCTTCACATACTAAATGCACATAGATGAATGAGGTATTTTTCGAGAGGTTCTAAGCGGAATTTCACATAGTATATTAATATGTTGTTAAAACGCTTTGTTTGATAAAAAGAATTGCAGTTTAATCAAGAAATGATGGAAAAACATATCAATTGTTTAATGTAGTTTAATTGTTTGAATTATTTTAATATAAAATTTAGAATGCCAATCAGAAAAGTAGCAATACTTTCAAGTAAAGTTTTGAAATGAATTAGGATATTTTCTTATTAGCAATTAGCCGTTTTGATTCTCTTAATTCCTTAATTGCTTTTGATTCCAGGGAGATTTTCGGATACGTCTTAATTGTGTTTTTTTTTATCTTTATTAACTGATGAATATTTTTAGTTTCGTTACTGAATATAAGCTGAAATTAAATTATGAGCTACTTATATTAATAAAAGTGGAATCTGATTTGTCTTTCATAAAAATGTAAGCGATAGAGATAGATTAAAAAAACATTTAGGCTCGAAAACTAATTTAAAAATAATAAAAAATAAGTGAATTGCGATGCAGATTTGAAACAAACCTTTTCAAATAAATTGCAATGTAGTTTTCAAACAAATATTATTTGAAAGTACATTTTGTTTTCTATTTCAAGGAGTAAAAAGTAAATACAAGGTGCGGTATTTAGAAGTTTAAAATTTTTTCGAAATAGTCGTTGTAATTTGTTAAATTACATTTATTTTTATTTATTTTTTTATTTTGAAATTAAAATTGAAATACTCTTCAGGATGAAGCAGCATAACTAGTTATAATATAAATGCGAGTTAAAAGAATGTTTTAAGAAACTGTTATGTTATCAGGAAGTTACTCCCAAATATAATTCTCATTATCAGCAAATGTAATATTTATTTTGTTTTGATGTCACAATAAATAGAGATATGACATAAAATATTACTCTGATATGCGCACAACAGCTGTTTCTATTGCCTTTTATGTGCACATATTATTTGATAAATTATTTACAGTACATTATTGATAACTACTTTGAAAGATAAATATTTCAGTCTCAAATCCGAAAAATGGATATGATAAACAGAAACAAAAACCTTATCATTTTTGTAACATTCATTCTAAAAAATAAAAAATTATTGATTTAAAATATTTCAAAATTTCTATACTTTTATACTTTCAAATTTAATTCTTATTCACGTCATCAACAAAAAATTTATAAATGTAAATTTAGATTAAAATAAGAAAATAAATAAAAAAACACTCCACAAAATTGTGTATCATGTTTACAAAGTTGTGTTAGATGTTCGTAACACTCCAAATTTAACTTCTTTCCAGAGAAAGAACGATAGTTTTATTTTCCATCAGTTTTTTCATTTCGAATATATAATTTGCATTTAAATAGAAACAAATTTCATAAGTTATATAATCCATCTTAAAGCAAAGAAAGTCGTATAGCTCGACAATAGATTTTTTAACGCCAGTTATTGACTTGGAAGGCATATATTGTTTTTCATAGCTGCACAAAATTGTTTGAAACTGCTTTTAAAACAGGAATTGGTGAAAACGTGACTTCACCACTTCTCTGATTAAAAAAGACACTGGAAGAATTTCTCAACAAATCTATAGACAACAAATTATTTATTTGCGCTGATTGAAAACGAAAGCTTCTTTTGATGAGACTAAACGTAGTTTCCGTTGTCTTTTCTTAAAAACGCAAACCATTTACCAGAATCTTCTTCTTCTTCTTCTTCTTTTTTTTTTTTTTTTTTTTTTTTTTTGAAATGAAAATTGAAATAACTTTCAGGTTGAAGTAGTATAATGAGATTCAACATAAATGCGTTAGGAAAAGAATGTTTATAGAAACTATTATGTTGTCAGGAAATCACTCCCAAATATAATTATCATTATCAGCAAATGTAATACTTATTTTTTTTTGTTACATTACATAGAGGTGTGATATACAAAAATACTCTCACATGTTCACAACAGCTGTTCTATTGCCTTTTATGTGCATATATTAGATGATAAATTAATTACAGTAAATTATTGATAACTGCTTTCAAAGATAAACATTTCGTTCTTCCATCTAAAAATGCATATAATAAAACAGAAACGAAAATCGTATCATTTTTATAACATTCATTCTCGAAAGTAAAATAGTATACTAAATTATTAATTTAAAGTATTTCAAAATTTCTATACTTTTATACTTTCAAATTTAATTCTTATTCAAATCATAAACAAAAGAAATTAAATATAAATTTAGCTTAAAATAATAAAATAAATAAATAAAACACCGCCCCCCTAAAAAATTGTGTATCTTGCTTACAAAATTGTGATTGGCGTTCGTAACATTCTAAATTTAACTTCCTTCAAGAAACAGGACTATAGTTTTATTTTTCATCAGTTTTTTCATTTCGAAAATATAA
Organism: Maratus speculifer; assembly: GCA_964019185.1. NCBI lineage: Eukaryota > Metazoa > Arthropoda > Arachnida > Araneae > Salticidae > Maratus > Maratus speculifer. The sequence continues at coordinate 100,252,283 of OZ025289.1, read as the reverse complement.
TTTGCATTAAAATAGAAATAAATCTCTTAAGTTATATAGCCCATCTTAAAGGAAAGAAAGTCGAATTGCTTGGCAATAGATTTTTTAACACCAGTTAATGAACTTCGAAGGCTTTTATTGTTTTTCATAGCTGGACAAAATTGTTTGAAAGTGCTTTTAAAAACCGAATTGGTGAAAACGTGACTTCAACACTACTCTGATTAAGAAAGACATTGGAAGAATTTCTCAACAAATCTATAGACAACAAAGTATTTATTTGCGCTGATTGAAAACGAAAGCTTCTTTTGATGAGACTAAATGTAGTTTTCGTTGCCTTTTGTCAGAAACGTAAACCATTTACTAGAGTTTACTTCTCTTTGTTTTTTTTAGTTTGGAGTGGAAATCGAAATACTTTTCAGGACGAAGTACTGAAAATAAGATTTAACATCAATGCGAGTGAACAGAATGTTGTTATAAACTATTATATTGTCACTCCCAGATGATTATTATTATTATTATTACTCCCATATTATTATTATTAATACTAAAATATAAAAACTACAGGAACAATCTCATTAGAGACTAAATTTTCCCGAAATTAACTTCAAACTTAAAAGCTTTTTGAAAAAATTGCTCACTCCATGTTCATCTAAAGCAAACATATTCCCTTCAAAGCGTTTCGATACAGGACAATTAGACCTGTCATACTCGCATCGTAGCAATAAGATGGCTGGTTCGAAAAAAATTTTGGAATTTTTTTTTCAGTTTGTCATTTTAATGCATAAGTATGATATAATTCAATGTATTTTTCGACTCATTTTCTAAAAATGTGCTATCTTGATAGAATGCGCCCCCCCCCCTCCAAAAAAAGATTTTTTTAAGTAACATAGTAAGTATTAATAATTTAAGTAACATAGTATATATTTTAAGTAACATTTTAGTTTATATTTTATTTTAATTATTTCTTTTTCACATCAATAAAATCTTTTATTGATTTGCAATCAATTACATCCCCTTTTCCTTAAATTTCTTCCTTAAAATTTTATTCAGCAAATATTTAATAAATACGCTGCAACAATAAATGAAAAAATGGATATACTGCATTATTGCGACTCTGCATTAGACAAAAAATTTAAATTTGTTCTTTGGAAACAAAATTTCGACCAAGCTATTAAAGTAAGATGAACTTTCATTGTTTTTACTGAATACTTAAAAGTATTAATTTTAAAGCTCTAATTGTGTACATATGGCACACATTAAAAAACATAAAATTTTAGCTGAAAATTTGAAATGTACTTTAATATTTTTCCTATTATTAGACAAACTAATAGTACATAGATTTTTAAATATTTTTTCATTCTTTGAAAAAATCGCGCAGTAAAAGAATGAATTTAGTGGTTTTCTGTTGGTCATTTTTAAATATTAGGAATTGTGAAGAATGAATTTCGTGATAGTTTTTTGCGACATATGCAACGGAAATATCCTTCAGAATAAGTTTCTACAAAATTTGAAAGAGAAAGCTAAATATATATATATTTTTCTTTTTTTATTGTTATTTAAAAAAAAAAAAACGAACAGAATAGAAGTCCTGCATTTACAATGCATGGCTAATTAGAGTTTTTCTTCTTTTTCAATTTAAACACAAACAAAAAGAATGCGTAATGTAAATATTTTTTATTAATTTTGTTACGTCTTCAGCGAAATTACACAAAACATTGCCCAAAATGTAATTAACTTTCAGAGTAATTTCTTTATTTTAACCAGCATTATGCAGAATACACAACAAGAAGTGAAATTTTGTTCCAGCGGAAGGTAAATAATTCAGTTTTTTTAATTTGGAATTTTCTTTTTTCATTCAAGTGGGCAAATTTACATTTAATCAACTGCCGTACAAATTAAATATTTATTTTGCAAGTCTTATAACAAGAAAACTATCCTATTTATATTTTAACGGTATGATTGCACTTCATAAAAATAGTGATTCAGATGTAAAAATGTGGAACTATTTTGGTGGCTGTTAAAATATTGTATACATATTTATAGCATGATCAGAAATAATTGTCCCAACTTTGAAGTTAAATAAATCATTAATAAATATAAAAGTAATATAAATGACATGTTTGTTTCGATTTTCATTAAATTTCAAATAACTTGAGAGAAAATATACAGCAGTTATACATTTTAAGTTCAAACGAATTTGCATTTTTATATACAACCGAACGGTCGGATTGAACGACGACTATTTGTGCTATGTGTTTGCATAATAACGAACGGACCTAAAAACTGATATTCACACATAGGGTTATTCAGAATATGTATTCAATAATATGCAATTACATTTTGACGAACGCACCAAAAAACACACACACATTCATAGAATAATTTGGAATATATGCTCAATATTATGGAAGGAGGTAGAGCACAGTAGCGAAAAGTTTTTCGCATGAGGAAACTAAGGCCATATTACATTTATAAATAAAAAAATATACATAGAATGTCTCCATGATTTGTTTATTTCAAGAAAAGTTATGATATATTGATCAAATTTTCAGCATGTTTCCATTTACTTACATTTCATTATGAAAAATGTAACTATATCGTAAAAAATGTCGAAAACAGGTACGAAATAGTTTTAATGTAAAATCGTAAAAAGTTCTATGTTATATTCTGACTTTGTGATTGAGAAGAAGTTCTTTTGTGTAGCTTTTTGAAACCAATTGCAGTTCTATTGCATCATTATGTAACTACGATTAAGTTATGAAAATAATTACAAAATAAATTTCTTGAATGTTTGAGTCTTTATTTTGCGATTATTCAGAAAACAAGCTTCATGATTAAGATCACAATGTAACTACCCAATCGAATATCCTCTGTTACGATTGCTAAAAGTTTAATCGGCTTTGCATTTCAATAGACAAACCTTTAGTATACTGACGATCTTGAATAATGTGCTCAAAGGGATGTGATATTTGTAAGACAGATATTTCTACAAAATAATATCCTATTTCTAAATGAAATTAAATTCATCATTTGAATTTGTCTATATATTGTGATCTTTTTAAAAATACAGTTTTTGTATTATTAGAAGTTCATTTTAACCGAACTTAGAAAGCCTATATACACCGTATATTGCAATGTATAACGTCCCATTTTGAAATGAGTGATGTACTCAAAGGGATGTGATGTTTGAAAGACAGCTATTTCTATAAAAAAATCCTATTCCTAAATTAAATTAAATTCATCATTTGAATTTGTCTATATATTGTGATCTTTTTAAAAATACAGTTTTTGTATTATTAGAAGTTCATTTTAACCGAACTTAGAAAGCCTATATACACCGTATATTGCGATGTATAACGTCCCATTTTGAAATGAGAAAAATAGTTACCTTTTATAGAGGTACACATTACATATCGGGTATAAAAAAGCTTTAAAAATAAACGGAAGAATTGCGACTTCTGTATTAATTAGCAAGAAAAAACACATTAGTATTTCAAGAAAAAGATTACGATTCCAGACGCTTTATAGGGATTCTTCAGTAGCAATGTCCTCACTTTGCATTTGCTTATTTTCTTTATATATGTACTAGTTATTATACTTTTTCATATTATATATTGCTTTGCATGGATCCGTGCATAAAAAGTAAAATTGGAATCATTGTAAGAACATTTGTGTTACTGTATTCTAAAATCGACATTTCTTAAAACTGAGCAAAAAGTACTCAAATCTGAATACATCGCATATCCAAAACGGCTCAGAATCAACCGCCTGACCCCCGAGCAAAAGGGCAAAATTGTAATTTTATTTTCTCTAATTTATTTTAAATGTCGATAAAAGAGGGATTTTCTATCATGGTATAATTTGTTTGTTACGTATTATAAACCTTGAAATTATCAATCATAAGTTAATTTCTCAAAACTGGATTATGTTTGTCGAATTATATTAATTCAAATAAAGCTTCAACTGCAGTGAAACCTGCAGCCTAGTGAACGGATATATCCGGTTGCGGTAGTGGGAAGGTCAAAGCTAGTTGAGATTGAAATTTGTATGTACTCATTTCTAAAAACATGGATAAACTCAAATATAATCATATGATGTTTTATTCTTGAGTGTATGTATGTTTTCAGAAAAGAGTGTATATACATGTTTCAAGCTTCAGTAATTTAGATTCGGAGTAATTATGACTGCACGAGACACTGAAGTTTTAGTATATTTTGTTCAGTTTTTAAAACATGGATGAACTCAAATATGAGCACATGATGTTTTATTCTTGATTTTGTGCATGTTTTCAGAAATGAGTTTATATACATACACATGTTTCAAACATCAGTAATTGTGATACGGGGCATTTTTGACTATGTGAAATACTCAGTTTTCAGTATATTTTGTTCAGTTTCGAAAATGTCGTTTGAAGATTGCATCATTTTTATATGAAAAATAAAGCATTAAATTTGGCTGTCAAAACAAAATGACTTATGAAGACAAAAACATAAATATTAAAATTACCATAATGGCATAGGCAGCATGGTGCATGGTCTAAGTCTGCACATAAATAAAAATATAAATAAATATTTCAAAACAACAAAATTAATTAAATCTTTTAAATTTCACCTGTGAAGACTGTCTTTTACGAATTCATAAATTCTTTGATTTCTAAGGCTGAAGAACAAACTCTTCACATCCGCGATTATATTACGACGGCTTTTAACTGTTCTTGCGCGATTACGATAAAAATATAGTTTGCCACATTCATATAATTACATACCATAGAAGAGAAAATTTTGTTCGAAGTAATAACAAACGAAAGAATTTAAAATTCAACTATTTTCGAATAATTTACTATATTTAAAGAGTTAAAAGTAATTTGTTTTAAACTGGATGTTTCTGATATTTTAGATTTGAAAACATTAAATCATCATTCCTGAAACAAAAAGATTAATGACAAAATGAAAACATTAATTTTTTTTTATATTTGAAAGTACAGTTTTTCTCAGTGTGTCTGTATGGTTGTTCGTTTCTTACTATTGTTTTTATCATAAACTATGGAACTTAGAAAGTTCAAACTGTGCTGAAGTAATAAAAGTTATTGTCCCACGCATTAATAGATTTTTATTTCATGAGAATTAATTGTTCAGAATTAAAATTAAAAATTAATTCAGAAAGAACACTGCAAATGATTTTCACATTTTTATGCCGAATTTTCATCAAAAGCCTGTTATAATGGAATGCTTTTGAGTGCCTCTGCAGACATCCTGGAAGTGCTACACATAAGACATTCTATAGTGAGCATATTCTGATGTTCCTCAATAATGCATATAAATTTTCTTATTTAAAATATTGTAATGGTATAAAAATACATCGCAAATGTTATCCCCTACAGGACCAAATGTAGTGAAATATCTTTCAGTACCCTTGTAAATGAACTATGAATGGTAAACATTAATTTTCAATATCAAACATACTTTTGTGAGCCTCAATATATAAGTTACATAGTAATCGTAGCATATTTACAATTTTTAGAGCACGAACAAACAGACGTGCAAATCGAATTTATAAACACTTTTCAACTATGTTGGAAAATGTTAAAAAAGTGTAATCATATATTGTTTAAAATATGAAATATCTTCAGAACTTCATTTTAACTAGAAAAAAATCATTGAAAAATAAAAACCAATATATTATTAATGTATCATTTGTTGCAACTCTAGTTTCTATTATTATGTAATCATTTAAACTTAATAAAATGAACAGGTGAAAACCCACGCATATTATGATAAAAATCTCTTGAAATGGAAATATTTTTTTCCCTCTCAACTTCTGATTAACCAAATGGATTTATCGTAAACGGAATAATTTTTCAAGACAAGAATAGGTTAAAATGTGATGGAAGAGTCTACAGGGAGTGGGCGTGTTTAAAAAAAAGACGCCAGTCGTAATTTTAAAGGTCTGTACTTGATCCTTCTCATTGATTTCTTTTTTTTTCTTCAAAAAACAAAAATGCTTGAATGGTAATTATTTTAATGGAAGTGAAACTGTTATCTGTAAAGCAAAAAAAAAAAAAAAGTTAGCAAGATAAAAGAAATCAGTTTGAGTGTCGTATATCGTTACAGATATTGCAGGAATAATTATAGATAAAACAAAATTAAATATATTAATCGTAGCTAGTGCAACAAAATTAGAGTATTTTTTAAAGAGATATTTTTTGTGATTAAATATTTAATAATAATATTTAAAAGGTCATAGAAAAAAATTTTCTATTGTCAAATATGAACAAAAGAATGCATTTATAAGTAATAAAATTAGTAGTTACTGCATTAGTAAATGACCCTAATCAGTAGTAATTTTCATAAAGAGTTTTTAATATATATTAGCGAAACAAAAAAATATTGGTGTTTGTCAATATGAGTAATTTAATTGAAATATCAGTAGCCACTATGATTTTATTAATGAGAATGCATTACCATTCAAAATATTTATACTTAAACACTAATATATACGATATATGTGTATTAAATAAGGACTAAAGTTTTACATTAATATGCTAATGAGGAAACAATTTTGTAAAGAAATTTTACGTGTGTTTTAATGAAATTTGTATTATAAAAATTTGAAGCATAAAATATAAGTTTTAGTCTTATGTTTGGAATCTTTGCATATTGTGAAATGAACTTATCGAAATACCTTACTTAATATTTGAACAAAATTGAAGTGTTTGCACTTAGAAGTGAATAGTAGTAATTTTTATTCATTCATTTTTTAAGACATTTAATATTAAATATTTAAAAATTATAAATAAAATACTGTTCTTAATTAATTAATTTTTCATATTTAAAGAATTAGAAGACTTTCAGTAAAAAAGAGACAGCGAATTTGGGATACATATTACATACTTTTAGATAGATAGATCGTATTTTTATTGTAGAAACGAAACAGTTTTATTGTTATTTCTTGTAATTTCATCACTAAATTTTACATAAAAACGAAATAGCTTGGCTGTTTGTATTGTAAATTTAGTTACTATATATTGCATAAAAACGAAATATTTTTTGACTTTAAATTATTGTGATTTTCGAAACAATGCTTTGCATAAAAAATATTTAGTTCGACTGTTAGTTCTCGACATTTCAGCAGCAGTATTTTGTATGAAAGGAATTACTTTTCTTGTATTTTTAGCAACCATATCTTGCATAAATTTAAATAAAACCCTTTTGATTAGTGTAAGATATATTATACTTATTTATTTTTAATTGTTAAAACATTTGTAAATTATTATTCTATAATAAAAAAAAAACCAAAATATGCTTCTTTTTAAGAAGCAGTATTTAAAAGTTTACTTTTGTTCTACTATTAGGGAATTTACGCAAAATTGTACATTTATTTACTATTAACTAATGTTTCTTTACGAGACAGTTGGTAATTCTTATACTATTGGTTTGTTTTCTGCAAAACATTATATATATTTATGGAGTAAATTTATTATAAAATTTAAACCTTAATACAAATTAATCCAAAAAGCAATTTTAAAAGGTGAAACACAAATTTATACATAAGTAATACTGTAATATTAATAACAATTATGTTCTATTTCGAAACTTTTGATAAAAGAATGTGCATTCCACTTCAGTTCTAAAACAAGATGTCTGTGCGGTTTATATTTTATAATACAGTGTCGTTTCAACGTCAATATATATTGTTATACATATATTGTTATATTGTTTCTAGTAAGACAAAATTAAATAATGACTGCAAAAAATGTAATCTTGAAGAATTATAAATAAATTGATTTTTACCTTCGTCTCCTGAAAATTCTCATTATATCTGGTCCTTTTACTGTATACGAATAATGAATATTTTAAAATGTACAATTTAAATTTTTATTCGCGCAGTTTGGAATTACAAAATGTGAACTTCTGAAAAGATTAATAAAGACATAAACTGAATAATGCGAAAACACAGCATTAATGAATTTTACAAAGTGTCGGAAAACCTTCATCTAATATTAATCTTTATTTTGTTTCCTTTTTTCAAATTTTAATTCATTTATCAAATTAATAACACGATTATATCAATAAATAATCCATTCATATCTTTTAACGGCATAGGTCTTTTTGAACAAATCATACACAAGTTAGTTTTTTTTTTCTTTCTGGGGAGAAATAAATGTTACTCTTCCAACATATAAATTTAATCCTAAGTGCTTCATCAATGATGCATGCCTTACCCATTAGCTAACACCTGTACTTTATTGAATACGGGTTCGTCAATCCAATTAGTCTTTTTCAGAAACGTAATACCCAATTTTTTTCGCTTTAGCAACTAATGGTAAAAAACAGAGACATGGTGGTGTTTGAAATGTACTGAATTCAAAACGTATAATTAAATCCTTAACATAAATAGGGTACCTAAATTTCGTATACTTAAATAAACAAAAAGAAGGCATGTCCTCAATATAAATTTTACCAGTTAAATATATACTAAAAGTTATATAAATGCATATTTATAAAAGAATGGTACATGAAATATCATTTCTAAAATTTTATATTTATATATATTATATATATGCTGTGTCTTACATTTTTTTGAGCAAGTACGTCTGCTACAACTTAAGAATCTGTAGCATTTTATACTTTTATCATACTGAACTGCTTAATTAATTTATGAAATATGCTTTCTAGTATATCGTTTGCAGTTTCAAATATTCCAAAATACTTAACAACAAAGTTTTCTGAGCATGTATGCCAGCAAATAATTTAATGTTATTTTTTTTTAATATCAGAATTTCAAATATGGTTTTTAGTTCTTTCAAATATAAATAGAAGTAGTTTGTAATACGGTTCAAGTGTATCATGACTATTGCTTTTTTATTCTCAACATCTAGCTGAATTTAATTAAATCCTCCAGTTTACTTCGAATTTTGTTTTTATTTTATTACATACTATAATATTAATCTTTAATGTTACATTATGTGACGATATAGTATGAATGAAAAAACATATATGCACAGCCTCTGTTGCTTTAGACTTTTTCGTGGATTGATTAGTTATTACCTTATATATCCTCCTGACACTCGAGAAAAATAAAATACATATTTTTTTAGTACTAGTTTTTTTTCAACAAATAGGCGTCAAAAATGAGGTTTTTAAAGAAATTAATAATTTTTGATTTTTTTTTTAATTTTGCTGCACAGCACACCCATTTAACTGGATGTTTAGATAATAGTCGTTTTAAAATAATTAAAAGAATTACTAAAAGTATGGGGAAGAATAGAATTTATTTTAATATAAAGCAAGTATTAACATCTGTTGTTAAATCTTAAAAAAGAAAGTTGAAGCAAATTAAAACAATCTAAAAAACGAAATTTACCACCAGAGTTTCAAATTCCAACTTTATTTACTCATTGTGCCATGTTTAAACAAAGTCGTTACCTTTGTGAAAATCCAAAAGCTGAATGTTGGTTTTTTATTCATACATTACAATGCCAAATTGGTTTTAGATTGCTACGATGAAATGCAGCAGGAAGAGAAAACAAAACATTTATTTTAATGTATGCCAGATCTACACTGTTAAAAATTTCGTGCTACTTTGAACCAAGATTTGGTGCTCGCAGCTATTAGCAGCTGCCACCATAGGATGGTTCAATCGAAGCTCCAAATCTTGGAACGAGCTTACACCATATTATTTGAAAAAGTGGTACTATGGTTCAACCGAAGTTCCAAATCTTGGAACAAGATTTCGCCATCTTATGGTGGCAGCTACTAAGCACCAAATTTCGGTTCAAAGTAGCACAAATTTTTTAACAGTGTAGAGAGAGTAAAACAAGGAGATAAATTCGTACTTCCTGAGTTACTGAGAATAGATGACAACCATTATGTTTATTATTTCCGATGTTAATAAGGTTTTTTCTTCACATACTAAATGCACATAGATGAATGAGGTATTTTTCGAGAGGTTCTAAGCGGAATTTCACATAGTATATTAATATGTTGTTAAAACGCTTTGTTTGATAAAAAGAATTGCAGTTTAATCAAGAAATGATGGAAAAACATATCAATTGTTTAATGTAGTTTAATTGTTTGAATTATTTTAATATAAAATTTAGAATGCCAATCAGAAAAGTAGCAATACTTTCAAGTAAAGTTTTGAAATGAATTAGGATATTTTCTTATTAGCAATTAGCCGTTTTGATTCTCTTAATTCCTTAATTGCTTTTGATTCCAGGGAGATTTTCGGATACGTCTTAATTGTGTTTTTTTTATCTTTATTAACTGATGAATATTTTTAGTTTCGTTACTGAATATAAGCTGAAATTAAATTATGAGCTACTTATATTAATAAAAGTGGAATCTGATTTGTCTTTCATAAAAATGTAAGCGATAGAGATAGATTAAAAAAACATTTAGGCTCGAAAACTAATTTAAAAATAATAAAAAATAAGTGAATTGCGATGCAGATTTGAAACAAACCTTTTCAAATAAATTGCAATGTAGTTTTCAAACAAATATTATTTGAAAGTACATTTTGTTTTCTATTTCAAGGAGTAAAAAGTAAATACAAGGTGCGGTATTTAGAAGTTTAAAATTTTTTCGAAATAGTCGTTGTAATTTGTTAAATTACATTTATTTTTATTTATTTTTTTATTTTGAAATTAAAATTGAAATACTCTTCAGGATGAAGCAGCATAACTAGTTATAATATAAATGCGAGTTAAAAGAATGTTTTAAGAAACTGTTATGTTATCAGGAAGTTACTCCCAAATATAATTCTCATTATCAGCAAATGTAATATTTATTTTGTTTTGATGTCACAATAAATAGAGATATGACATAAAATATTACTCTGATATGCGCACAACAGCTGTTTCTATTGCCTTTTATGTGCACATATTATTTGATAAATTATTTACAGTACATTATTGATAACTACTTTGAAAGATAAATATTTCAGTCTCAAATCCGAAAAATGGATATGATAAACAGAAACAAAAACCTTATCATTTTTGTAACATTCATTCTAAAAAATAAAAAATTATTGATTTAAAATATTTCAAAATTTCTATACTTTTATACTTTCAAATTTAATTCTTATTCACGTCATCAACAAAAAATTTATAAATGTAAATTTAGATTAAAATAAGAAAATAAATAAAAAAACACTCCACAAAATTGTGTATCATGTTTACAAAGTTGTGTTAGATGTTCGTAACACTCCAAATTTAACTTCTTTCCAGAGAAAGAACGATAGTTTTATTTTCCATCAGTTTTTTCATTTCGAATATATAATTTGCATTTAAATAGAAACAAATTTCATAAGTTATATAATCCATCTTAAAGCAAAGAAAGTCGTATAGCTCGACAATAGATTTTTTAACGCCAGTTATTGACTTGAAAGGCATATATTGTTTTTCATAGCTGCACAAAATTGTTTGAAACTGCTTTTAAAACAGGAATTGGTGAAAACGTGACTTCACCACTTCTCTGATTAAAAAAGACACTGGAAGAATTTCTCAACAAATCTATAGACAACAAATTATTTATTTGCGCTGATTGAAAACGAAAGCTTCTTTTGATGAGACTAAACGTAGTTTCCGTTGTCTTTTCTTAAAAACGCAAACCATTTACCAGAATCTTCTTCTTCTTCTTCTTCTTTTTTTTTTTTTTTTTTTTTTTTTTTTTTTTGAAATGAAAATTGAAATAACTTTCAGGTTGAAGTAGTATAATGAGATTCAACATAAATGCGTTAGGAAAAGAATGTTTATAGAAACTATTATGTTGTCAGGAAATCACTCCCAAATATAATTATCATTATCAGCAAATGTAATACTTATTTTTTTTTGTTACATTACATAGAGGTGTGATATACAAAAATACTCTCACATGTTCACAACAGCTGTTCTATTGCCTTTTATGTGCATATATTAGATGATAAATTAATTACAGTAAATTATTGATAACTGCTTTCAAAGATAAACATTTCGTTCTTCCATCTAAAAATGCATATAATAAAACAGAAACGAAAATCGTATCATTTTTATAACATTCATTCTCGAAAGTAAAATAGTATACTAAATTATTAATTTAAAGTATTTCAAAATTTCTATACTTTTATACTTTCAAATTTAATTCTTATTCAAATCATAAACAAAAGAAATTAAATATAAATTTAGCTTAAAATAATAAAATAAATAAATAAAACACCGCCCCCCTAAAAAAATTGTGTATCTTGCTTACAAAATTGTGCTTGGCGTTCGTAACATTCTAAATTTAACTTCCTTCAAGAAACAGGACTATAGTTTTATTTTTCATCAGTTTTTTCATTTCGAAAATATAATTTGCATTAAAATAGAAATAAATCTCTTAAGTTATATAGCCCATCTTAAAGGAAAGAAAGTCGAATTGCTTGGCAATAGATTTTTTAACACCAGTTAATGAACTTCGAAGGCTTTTATTGTTTTTCATAGCTGGACAAAATTGTTTGAAAGTGCTTTTAAAAACCGAATTGGTGAAAACGTGACTTTAACACTTCTCTGATTAAGAAAGACATTGGAAGAATTTCTCAACAAATCTATAGACAACAAAGTATTTATTTGCGCTGATTGAAAACGAAAGCTTCTTTTGATGAGACTAAATGTAGTTTTCGTTGCCTTTTGTCAGAAACGTAAACCATTTACTAGAGTTTACTTCTCTTTGTTTTTTTTATTTTAGAGTGGAAATCGAAATACTTTTCAGGACGAAGTACTGAAAATGATATTTAACATCAATGCGAGTGAATAGAATGTTGTTATAAACTATTATATTGTCACTCCCAGATGTATCTTTTATTGTAATCAATTGTAATATTTATTTATTTTTATGTCACATTACATAGAGGTATGATATAAAAAATTCACTCATATGTGCACAATCGCTGTTTCTATTATCTTTTATGTGCACACGTGTTATATGATAAATTACATACAGTATATTATTGAAAACTTCTTTTAAGGAAAAAAAAATATTCTTCCATCCAAAAAATGCATATAATAAACAAAAATCTTAATATTCTTATAACATTCTTTCTCGAAGTTCTAATATTATACTAAATATTTCATTAATTTATAGCCTTTCAAAATTTCGATATTTTGTAGTTTGAAACCTAGTTCTTATTCACATCAGCAAGTGAAAATTTATGAATTAAATTGTATCTTAAAATAAATAAATAAGTAAATAAATAAAATGAATTAAAAAAATTAAAAACATGTCTCAAATTTTTTTTATCTTATTTCAAAATTGTTTTAGACGTTCGTAACATTATAAATTTAACTTCCTTCTAGAAAAAAGACAATAGTTTTATTTTCCATCTGTTTTTTTTCCTTTCGAAAATATAATTTGCATTAAAATAGAAATGAGTCGCTTAAGTTATACATAACTCATTTTAAAGCAAAGAAATTCGAATAGCTCAGCAATAGATTTTTTAACTCCAGATAATGAACTTGGAAGGCTTTTATTGTTTTTCATAGCTGAAAAAAATTGATTGAAACAGCTTTTAAGAGACGAATTGGTGAAAACGTGCCTTCACCACTTCGCTGATTAAGAAAGACATTGGAAGAATTTCTCAACAAATCTATAAACAACGAAGTATTTATTTGCGCTGATTAAAAACGAAAGCTTCTTTTGATGACACTAAATGTAGTTTCCGTTACCTTTTGTCAGAAACGTAAATCATTTACCAGAGTCATCCTCGATTTTTTTTTTAAATTTAGAGTAGAAATTAAAATACTTTTCAGGCCGAAGTCAGTAAAATAAGATTTAACATATATGCGAGTGAAAAGAATGTTGTTATAAACTATTATGTTTTCAGGAAGTCACTCCCAAATATAACTCTTGTTGTCATAAAATGTAATATTTATTTTCTTTTGATGTCACATTACATAGAGATAAGATATAAAAAATACACTCACATGCACACAATAGCTGTTTCTATAGCCTTTGGTGTACACATATTATTCAATAAGTTACTGCAGTAAATGATTTCTAACTTCTTTGAAAGATATATATTTCATTCTCCCATCCAAAAATGGATATAATAAACAGAAACTTATCATTTTTATAACATTCATCCTCGAAAGTAAAATTTTATACTAAATTATTTATTAATTTAAAGTATTTGAAAATTTCTATACTTTTATACTTTCAAATGTAATTCTCATTCACGTCATCAACAGAAAATTTATAAATATAAATTTAGCTTAGAAAAAATAAAAATAAGAAAACCCCCAGAAAATTGTGCATCATGTTTACCAAATTATGTTAGACGTTCATAATATTCCAATTTTAACTTCTGTATAGAAAAAGAGAAGACGGTTTTAGTTTCCATCAGTTTTTTCATTTCGAAAATATAATTTGCATTAAAATAGAAATAAATCTCTTAAGCTATATAGTCCACATTAAAGCAAAGAAAGTCGAACAGCTTGACAATAGATTTTTAACACCAGTTAATGAACTTGGAATGCTTTTATTGTTTTTCATAGCTGGACAAAATTGTCTGAAACAGCTTTTAAAAGACGAATTGGTAAAAACGTGACTTCAACACTTCTCTGATTAAGAAAGACATTGGAAGAATTTTTCAACAAATCTATAGACAACAAAGTATTTATTTGCGCTGATTGAAAACGAAAGCTTCTTTTGATGACACTAAATGTAGTTTCCGTTGCCTTTTGTCAGAAACGTAAATCATTTACCAGAGTTTTCTTCTCTTTGTTTTTTATTTTGGAGTGGAAATCGAAATAGATTTCAGAACGAAGTAGCGAAAATAAGATTTAACATAAATGCGAGTATAAAAAGAATGTTGTTAGAAACTATTATTTTGGCAGGAAGGCGCTATCAATATCATAAATTGTGCAAGGAAATACAAAATATATTTCACTCGCAAACTTGATTTTTTTATAAGAGCAGAGTCTTTTGCAGAATAAGAAATATACGAAATAAAGAAATTTACAGTTGATTTTTGACAAAAGTTTTGGAAAAGAAATTTTAACAAATGACTTTCTGTTGACAAGATCTTAAATTTAATTATCAAGTTTATGCTTCATGCTACAATAAATGTTTTAAGTATTTTCATACACTGTTATAAGAAATATCGTGGAAACGTACATTGCATTTTTTAAAAAAAGATTTCCTATTTTTTGACAACTTTATAGACATTTATGCAACGTTTTCATTGGTCAGAATATAGAATGTCTTTAAATTTATAGGTTATTTTTTCACAAAATTTTTTACTGTGTACACTTTGAGATACTGATTTTAGGATTTTCATCATATCGTGTCAAAATCTGAAACCTGGAAAAACGTGAAAAGAATTTACATTTAAAGATAACGGAAATGCACATTCTTCTTCCTTGTTCAAAAAAAAAAAAAAAAAAAAAAAAAAAAAAAACATGATATATTATTGTTTTTCTCATATTTGTTAAGAGTAATTGGATTAATAATAATGTAATATTTTGCATTTAATTGCTGATTAACTTTGCAAACTATTTTTCTTGATTTAGATATGAAATTATTACGTTCTTTTGCATCTTAAAATTCAGGAATCATTTTCTCTCAGTTGGTCTTGATAGTTCGATTCTAAATGTTTGTTTCAATGTTCTTTTCTCTGAGCTTTGGGTATTCAGAAACGAAATTAATCGGTGTATAAATGACATATGAAAAATTTAGTTATACAAAAAATTTTCATTCATTTTCTAACTCAGTTTATAAAGTTCAAATACATGATTATATCTTTTCTGGGTGGGGATAGTAGAAATGCGAAGAATAATAATACAGAATAATAATACAAAATCGCTTAAAGATACTTTGCCCATTGTTCTTATTAAAATATTAACATACTGGACAAAAAATAAAACAAGGAATATGATGAAATACAGATGACACGTATAGTGTAGACTGAAAGTAGTTCTTTTTGGATAAAAGTTGAATAAAACTAAGGAAATAAAATAATAGCAGAATGCAAAATGCAGAATGTCAACTAGATCACACGAAGACCACCTAGACCTTGAGAATAAAGAATTCTAGGCACCATGTATTTACACAGCAAAAGAAGAGTTTTAGAACGTATAATCCTTTAAAATTTATTATCTTTAAATTAACAAAATGTATAGTTTGGTTTCATTTGATATGACATTGCTTTGAGGCTTATAGCAGCTATGGCTTTCGGCTCGAATGTTCCATTACACACTGTTAAAAATTTGAAACTTTTGCTGCATTGTCACTCCTCCGCTTTTATAGAAAACGATTACTTCACTGTATTATGGAGCATTCTTGTTATTCAAAATAGGGATATTCTATAATAGAAGTGGAGTGACGATGCAGCAAAAGTTAAAAATTTTTAACAGTGCACATAGAGACAATTCAGAACTATTTTATTTCACAATTCCATTACATATTTATTTCCCTAAAAAGAGACAACACACCGTCCTTGTCTTACCCGGATTCGAACCAGGACCTTTCGGAGTGGCAGTAGCTGCCGCTACTGATCACGCCATTGGAACAACCGATGTATAGTTAATTTACGTGTATATTAGCTTATGTTTTTAAATTAAAAGTAATTCGATAATAGTAAAAAAAATACTCCCTTAAACGAAGATAGACTATAATAAACAAAATGCTTCTTTCGATATTGTCAATTCTCTCAGCATACCAGAATGTGTGAGATTATGATAAAGAAAAATTACTTTAGAAAAAAAACAATTATCGTAAATACTTACTTCATATTATACTAGAATATCTATACTATAAGTCCGACATTTTTAATAAAGGAAGGTATTTCTCATTGCATACTCGACAAATAAAGATTCAGATTTTTAATGCATCAAAAGAAAAGAATCCATAAAATAAATTCAAATCATAATGTTAATGAAGTTTCATAAAATTACGCAAACTTAGATTAGCGGAGTGAGAGTATTTTTAAAGTTGGATCAAAACAGACAACTTTTCCCGCAAAAACAAACGACAAGAAGAAAATAATCCTAACAATAAGTTACAAATAATAGTGGAGCTTCACTAAATTATGACCTATCTCGGAATCGGATCTATTAATGTTCTCCTTTTTTTCGGGCGGGGTTGATACTTATTTTATTTTCTTTCTCTTAACCGTATATGAAGAACATACTAGAAAAATTGGATTCTTCAATCTCCGGAATTGTTCACCGTTCGGCCCATTCATTTGATATTAATGCATGAAGACTCCCGCCAGAGGACTCTGATACCCTGCCCAAGTAATTGTGACCAATCGTCCAAACCCTGAATGAAAAAGAATGACCATGTGTACAGAACAGAAATCAGCTTATTGCTAACTTAGGAAGGGTTTGCGCCACGTGTTCCACTGAAATGGTCCAAGGTTTGAAGCTGAATCCAACTTCACTTTTTCGGTGGTTTTTAGCGAAATATGCAAGCCGTTATATATCTAGTTGGCCATGCCTAATTATGCCCAGGAAATTTAATCTCTGTTCCATAGTCGTTCCATTCGTGAACACATTTTCAAAGTTACTAAATGGCCTGTTTTTCAATACCAGCATTTTCTAAAGCAGATTTTCTTGGGAGGTTTCTATAACACTTGCAACTGAAATAAACTTCAATGTAGCTTTTTATAGAATCTCAAAGCGATATTAGAAAATGAGATTTTTTTTGTATGAAATAAGTGTTATTCGAAAAAAGAACAATTATAGAATTCGGCATTTTGACACAATGTAACCTCAATTATCCGAGATAATTGGGGCCTCTAGTACCTCGGTTATCGGTAATCTTGGTTAATAGAAATTCTGTATAAAAACCCGTCGTGTTCGCGAATTTACCATGTCTTACAACAATAAACGTACGAATGATTTTTAATGATGCAAATATACCTATATACAGTTAATTTTAACACCTCAGCAAATGTTAAAAAAAATCAACTGCCAGTTGTAAATTTTAAAAAACAAATTGAAAGTAACTATACTAAGTTAAATATTGAAAGATGCATTTTCAAAAATAATATACATCTAAAGAAAATAGATTTTTAAAAAATTTAATTACATTAATTTCTCAAATTTACATTGTATTTTTAAAATGTCTGTAACCATTTTTTTGAAATAGCCCAGATTTTCCGTTAGTGGCTGATCGCTTAAGCTAATTTTTGAGCAACAGATGATATGTCTGCGTAACATCACTTCTTTTCTCCAAGTATTTTAGGGCGACGGACAGTGAACTTAAAAATATGGTCTTTTTCGAGGATCATTCACAAATGAAATTAAAAAAATAAAGCAAAATAAAATAAAAACCAGACTTTATTATCTGTTTAATAAAGAGAAAACTCGATCAATCGACTTTCAACTATATAAAATGAAATGTTCACACATTTTGGTTTATATACACTGTTAAAAATTTTGTTCCAGTTTGAACCAAATTTTGGTGCTCAGTAACTGCCACCATCTCGTACCAACATTTGAAGTTCCGATTTCAACCCGTTCCAACTATTGAAACTATACTTCAACAGGATTTCCAAACATTATTTCAAGATCTCACCATTTTACAGTGGCAGCTACAGAGCACCAAAATTTGGTTCAAACTAGGAGAAGGTTTTTAACAGTGTATATATATACATATAAAACAATTAGAGTTTAAAACCTAAAAATGGTATTTAGAAAAAGGATCACGTGAATATAAATCTCAATATTAAAAATTACATAACAATAAATATTAAAATGGCATATTAAACATAATAGCTAGATATATTCTACAAAAGTTAAATTTGAAAATTCGCTTATATTTTTATATCAATGTCATCTTAAAAATTATGTCATAATGTATTAATAGTAAAATGGTCAGTTTTGATTATGCGTTCGAACATTGACTATCTGTTCGAATATTGTGAAAGCTTTCCTGTTTTTCTTAGTTATGCTTTTCTTATGATTTTCTTAGGAAAATACTTTATAATTTTAGAAAAAAATCTTTTTCTAGGCTCTATTTTTGAAGTAACGGAAGCTTTATAATAGAAATAATAATGAAAGAAATTTCATACTCTTACAAAAAATAACATATGAAATTTGCATATTATCCAACGATTAAACTGTTAGACAAACTAAAATGAAAGTAATTTTGGACGATTAAAAATATTTATAAACTTCAAGAAATAATTTCATATATTTTTATTTAAAGAAATTTCTTCATTTAAAAGATAATTTGAAAATATCTCCCGAGGCATAGTCTAAAATAAACCATTAAAAAAAGTTTTAAAAATTACAGTCATTTTCAGAGGACTAATTACACTTTAAAACTAAAGAAGAAAATAAGTTCTTACTCGAGAAAAATAACATTAAAATATTAGAAAGAGTTTGAAAAAAAATTCTTTTCTTATTTATCTGTAATTTGAATATGTTATTTTCTTAGTGTATTGTAGTTTTTTTCTTTTCATTAAATCATCATTAAGATAATGGTTGAATAAAAAAAATTCATAAAATCCTTAAAGTAATATTTATTTCATTTTTATTTTAAATATTACATGCTGTGATAAAGTATATAATGTACGTATATTTAAATTAATAGCAATAATTGTAGAAATAAAACACTTGAATGAACGAATCCATTTGTGCAAATGGGTTTATTTTCCATTTACAACTTTTAATTTGGGGGAAAAAATTAAAATAACATATACGTATAATAGCAATATTTTAGATTTGACTGTAAATTTACCTATTTACTCTGATTTTAGAAATCATATTGATGATTAAAAAAAAATTAAAGCTGAATTCATTGTCTGGGAAAAAGGTTGAACGACATGCATACGAAAATATGTCTTTTACAATAAATTTTCCAAAAAATTCTAAATTACGAATTTTACTTTACTTCTAAATTATTAATGATTATTAGTTGTTATACTTACAGGGTGTACAGCAAACAAGACCGCGATTTTAAAATTAAATTTCTCAAAACAAAAATTGATAGAATAATGTGGTAAACGGTTTGTTTATTAGATAAGCTATAAAAATTTTATACAGAAGTTTGGAACTGTAAATATTGTGCAAAATTGTGTTCTGATGGCAAAGAATGTTTGATTTGGCATTTTTCTTGTTTTAGATTGCTTGCAGAGGACCAATTTTTTCGGCTTACAGTGCAATCTTTTAACGATTTTTGGAGTTAAATTTTTTTAAATTTAAAATTTCAATTATTTAGTTCGGAAAATCTTGCCATTTTATGATTTGAAGTTTACACAAATATCAGTCTGATAATCTATCAAATGTCAATTTGCACATGTTTTTTTCATCCACGTATAAATCTTTTAATATAATGCGATTTTTTAAAAAAATAATCTATGTTTTACAAACTATGTTTTAGAAACTATATTTTTTTCAAAGCATGTCACAATTGTTTAAAATTTTATTTATTTTGCCATTTTTTCCCGAATTTCACATAACAAAATTACGACGCCTCTTAGCGGAAAATAAACGATCATAAATTTCTGACTTTGCACTCGAATCGTGGGATCATCTAAAAAATATCTACAACACTAACTAAAAATCGCCGTAAAAACAACTATTCTAATCGAGAAACAGTTTTACATTATTTGCAAATGCATTTCTTCAATGTTGATTAGAATATAAAAAGACGGGGTAGGGCGGACATGGAAGTCTGTAATGAGTATTATGATTAAATACTGCTTTTGAATGTATATATATGTATATATATCTATATTTATATTATACTTCGATTGGTGTTTCTAATATATAGATAAATATCAACTGAAATAGGTTGCAAATCAAATATACGTAAAATTTCGATGGCATAGTCTAGTACAAAATTTGTTATTCCGCGTAATTATTTGCATATTACTTCTTGTTCAAATGTTTTGATCTATTTTTAGATCTTTTTTGTTTGCATGCCTAGTAAATAGAAGAATTAATCTTTTAAATTTGAGTTTTATATCATTAATCGATAATTTTATGTATGTAAAAATAATCAAATTGAAAAATAACAATTGTAAATAGTATAAAATTACAATTCCCCGCTAGATCAAACTATTTTTCACGTCAGAAAGGGAAAACTGTTCACATAAAAAAGATGATACATTATGAATGATAAAATATGAAAGAAAATTCTAATTTATGTTATTAAACCACCCGTATTATCTAATCTTTCATCATCCACCCCCAACGTACGATGGGTCAGAATGCTATAGTTAACAATAGCTTTTCTCCCCCTGCACATTAAAGCAACAGATGGCATTGCTATAATTCCTACCAGTAGCTTTTATGCTTCGTAGTGTTCGAAGTTTACATTAATGCTTGAGCATTTAACTTCGTTAATATTCTTTAGAAAAAGTGGGTAGTTCAAAAAAGCTATAACTCAAAATATTATTTATAGAATTTCATTTTTTTTCATGTTTGAATAAAGAGAAATGTCTAAAATTTAATTTTGATTCAGCAATTTAAAAAATATATTTAAGAAAAAAAATTATGTAACTTATTTTTAAATAATAATAATTATTATTGATTTAAAAAACTCCAAAAGTTTGAAATATAGTGTATTGGGAGCAGGAAGACATAATGATAAACCTAAGTGTCAACCTCTAAAACAGGTTTTTAGATGTTTTCCAACAAGATATGACTTGAGTGACCGATTGCGTCCTAGATTTTTACCCATGAACAGGAGCAAATGTTTGTGTTTGCTGCCGTCTCCCGGTCTATAAGTGAAAATGTAAAAGATAGCGTTCACTGTAATAAAAACCTGAAGTAGCCAATGCAAGCAAAAATATGTGTACACTGTTAAAAATTTTACCCTAATTTGAACCAAATTTTGGTGCTCAATATCTGCCACTGTAAAATGGTGAAATTTTGAACCAATATTTGGATCTTCTGTTGAAGCATAGTTTCAATAATTGGAATGAGCTGGAAATAGGAAGCTCTAAATGTTGGTACGAGATTTCACCTTCTTATGGTGGCAGCTACTGAGCACCAAAATTTGGTTCAAACTAAAGCAAAATTTTTAACAATGTATGAAATAGTCACTAATAGAAGTTAATAATAATAAAATAAACTTGGCTGTAATCTATATCAAACATAAGCGAGAAATAATGAGAAGTATAATTTTCTTTTAGCACATTTCCAGCCTTATAAAATTACTTTGACAAGGATGCTGCGCAATGTAATACAAAAATGGCGAGAATTAGCAAAATGAAATTTTTATGATAATGAGATAAAAATTCATATACATATTACTTTTTTTAATATTCTGATACATGCTAGTGAAAGCCATTTATAATTACCTGTGTTTGCATTTGATTCCAACGATCTCTTTAATATATTCAATGATTTGTTTGGGGGTTATGTCCCGTAAAAATCGTCTACATATTTCCCAGTGAACAATTCAACAGGTGAGGTATGGCAGAAGCTTTTCATATTAATTGCCCCATTACGTATGCGGGTCACTTTTGTTAATTATACACGCTTTTCAGAAACTGGAATTTCATTACCCAATGGATTTTGTTTTCCCAAGAGGTTATCACAACATGTGGACAACGTACAGCTGAAATAAAAACATAATGTTTTTGCATGTTATTTATTATCTTCATATCAAATATTTTGATTTCTTTTTCTTTTCCACATGTACTGTTGTAATTAATGTTAGTATTTCTTTCTTTTTTTCTCTCTCTACCCAATTACCTAAAATAACTTCACGGGATGATAAGTACGTTTATTGAGAAGGAATGTAACCTTACTACTAGGCATGTTAATAATGTATTGAAAAAAATGTTAGTGAAACTACTTATTTGTGTAATAAGGGAGCAGTTAAATTTAGCGGTGGAATTCCTGTAGGAAGTCTGTAAAAAATAAAGTACTTTCGAATATTTGGAGCAGAAATAGGAAAGCCATATGCAATTTGGCGAGTAGGATTTTTTCATGAAAAAAGCATACGATTTTAACACATTAGAAAATTGCTTGCTAATGCTTTTTTTCAATCGCGGTATTTAATGAATTTAAACTAATTCAATGAAAGAGTTTATTATAGACATATATATTTTTATTACACATGCATGTTGCTTGTTTAGTTGTTTAATTTAGCTGTTTTGTGCTTAGTTATTTAATTTTAGTTATTTAATTTTATCATTGGAAAATTATTTTTTAGGTTTTGCAAGATGCCAATATATATTTTAAATTATAACTAGCTTACATTTGATTTTTAATTATTTAATTTGATTGTTTAATGTTTTCAAGTTGTAAAAACTATAAGCTTTTTAGTTATTACAGCTGCAGTAATGTTAATTTATTCTGAAAAGTAATAAAAAACTTCCTCCTTTTTTCTTTTTATTATCGATTTGAAGGAAATTTTGCCATTGCTTTAAACTACAATCCATGATTTTAAAAATTGTAAATAAATCTTGCTGTTCAAAAATAAAGTACACTTGAGGAATTTACTTCTTTAACAAAAAATGCGTTATTTCCATAGCAACAAAATTAAATTTGCAGTACTAGATGAAACCTATTTTTGACCTTGAAACTATCTAAATTTCATTTTAAAACATAAAATATGATTTTAAAAATTAATTATAAATACATATTGTCAGATACATACATACTGAAAAATGTCAAGTATATGGATAATCAAGTAGTACCATTTTGTCATAAAGACAAAATGGTACTACTTGATTATCCCGTCGAATACCGTGCCAAAATGTAAGATTAAATGCCAATAATGGATGATAGTGAATGTCACATTTAATGACATTAATACAATACGCGTGTTTAAAACGTAATTAGGTGATTTTTATTTCGATTTTTTATTTGTATTTTTATTATTATTCTACTAATTATAATACTATTCTACTATGTAAAATAAAAATTGCGTCAATATGTATAATTTTGCTATTAGTTTGGCGATTTGTATAACTTGGCGAAATCGGTCGATGCCGATCGAACCAGGTGGTGCTGACAAAACTATAGATAAAACAAACTAAAAATAGTAAAATAAATTTTTTAAAATTAAACTTATTTAAATAAATTCAGCATAATTTTTTTCTTTAAAGAGTATTCGACATAAATAAAAGCGTATTTTTTGAAACTGTATTGCATCACCAACCGTTGATAAATCGCCAAATAAACGAAAAGTAAATATTTTGTTGCGGATGCTCTATCGAGGTTTCGCCATTTTTTTCAAACATATACATACATGGAAGGAAAATATTCTGTAATTTTTCAAATTTTTCTGAGTATGCCCGTTAAGAGACCTTCCTTCTAAGAAGATATTGAAAGAAGCGCTTTATCGAAGTAATTTTAAATATCAGAATAACGAATTGCATGTTTCCCCAAATTGTCTTAACTTTTGAATTATTTATTCCAACTTCGAATAATTATGTCTAAGGGTGATTTTCTGACTTGCACCAAAAATAAAACGTAATAGAAAACATAATGAATTTATAAGTGCCGTAAAATGTTTCAAGCTTAATTAATTATTTTATTTTATTAACTATTTGGAAAAATATTTGTTATTCTCCTTAAAAAATTGGGAATTTTAAAGTATATCTGAATCTTTTTATTGGTTGAATTTCGCAATTTACTTAAATTTATTCGTTTCCTGATTTTCCCAATTTAATGTCCAAAAATAGAATATTTCTGTTTTTTATATTTTTCTCTTTCTGATTGGTCCAAGTTTAATGTCCAAAGATTGAATACATCAGTTGCCAAGATGACAAAAAGAGTAATAAAAACTTTAAAAAATATAATAATTTAAAAACAAATTGTGATAGAGATTTCAAACAAATTTAATTCAAAAGTGCATTTTTTTCTCTACGTAAATGTAAAAATTTAAAATGTGAGATGTTAAGAAGTTCAAAAATTCTCAGTTCCAAAAATTGTAAAACTGAGATTTCATTTAAAATTTGTTTGTGATGGGTGCAGGAATATTAATGTTCAATCCATGTTGTACGTAATATGAGGTGTTCAGAAGTCAGTCTGATTAACTCCATCGAATAAAAATTCACATTTTAAACAGTTAAAGTTGTCTATATGTAATCTACTATTTTTTTATCATTGGTCTAGGAATATTAATGTTTAACGCACGGCGTAAGTAATATATGACTCGTTATGATCATCCTAAAAAGGATGTTTATTATTAGGTATTATTAATTTAACTATAGAATTTATTTATCTTTAAAATTTGAGTCTTGATTTTGATATCATTTTCCAAATAGTCGTTGTAATTTGTTAAATTACATTTTTTTTGTTACGGTTGTGAAGCTTGTTAGTAAAATGTGTTTTTTACAAGTGTGAAGAGAGAATTAAGGACATTTCCCCAGGGGATCAAAATTTCCTGAATCCACTGTGAAAGACAAGTTTTAAATCAGTTTTCCTTTTTACATCTTCAGTGAAGTAAAAAGACTTGCTTGCTAAACATTAATCCGGTGTAACAAATTTATAAAGATATCTTGCTTGCATTTCATCATTTTTACATGTTGTCTTTGGTAGTTTATTGTTGAGATCGATCTGTGCAAAAGCCATTTTTTACATTTTGGACTTGTTTTGAAACTCGTTTCGAAAATAAAAGCGTCCTCATAATGCATCTATATATATAAAACAACACCTACAATGAACCTACAATTTTGAAAATTTGGGTAAAAATACTTCTTAAGCACTGAGTGCCATTAAGGTATATCACATGTCGTTTTATCGTCCTTACTGACACACTAAACAATCAACTAAAGAAGTTAACCGCTTAATTTTGTATGACACAATAAAAGATAGCAGCGTAATGACGCTCATATTGTTTTCAGCAACTCTGTCGGACATTCCGCGTAAATGTCCATATTGCTATAAATTCATGATAAAATTCACTGATATATTTCGTTTGATTCAAGGTTTCGTTAGAAAAATCGACCAGCGTAGCGGGCAAAACTGCTAGTATATATATATATTTGTAAAAAATTATAAAAATGAAAATCGACCTTTGTAGAGATCCACAACAGCTGTCCAGTGCAAAAAAGATAATTTAAAATATTGAAATGCAAATGAGATATCTTTATAAATGCTTTCCATGGGATTAGCATTAGCGAATGGGTTTTTTACAGTGACTGCAGTATCTCTTAATGTGGCTTGTTTAACTTAAACGAAGTAGTCAGAGGTGGCTGAATGGAGTGGAATCTCGATTTTAATATAGGTTTATAAAAGTTTTCTTTTTCAATATTAAATATTGCTAATTTTCTACATTGCTTTTAAGTCAATCTGTTGAAAAATTGCATTGCTATAGGATTTCTAGCTAAAACGTCTTACTTTAAGTTATTTCATGTTAATATTTTCCATTGAAAAAAAAATTGCTTAGATTAAATATCTATTTTAAATATTCTACCGCTGTCTAGATTTATTTCTACTGGTGTTCATAAACCAATTATTTTTATGTTATTCCCTATGGACCTCGGCTGTAATACAACTCACGGAACGGTATGTTACTCAACAGGTGTCAGTAGCTTTCCATATGGATTGCCTTTTAGCGCATGCAATTCACGTTTTGTAAATCATAAAGACTTTTTAGAAAATGAAATCGCAATACCCAACTTGTTTGGTTATTCTAAACGGTTATCACAGCACGTGGGGACAACTACCTGTATAATTTGAAGTATTAAATACATAAAAAAATCCTTCGTGGTTTTATGAGACATTTTTTAAAATATTTTCTTAACCATTTTGAATTTTATTTTTATTTTTCCCAGCTGAGTTTAATGTTATAATTTTTTTTCTTTCATATATTTGCTTTAAAAACGTGCATGGTATGACATGAAAATATACTAACAAGTGAACCAGTTTTGGTGTTGCTCGCACCTAGCAACGAGGCCTGATGCATTTTGTAGCCCCATGCACAAAAGTTAGAGAACCGATAAATTTTTTCTGCTAAGTTCATATTTTGTATATTTTTTATTCTTTAAACGTTTTATTATTTTTATTTGTTTATTTCAAGCCAAAAGTGAATTAAGTCGCTGAATATAGCACTACGTATTTTTCGCTTGCCTTACTTCGAGGCTATGACATTCGGCTAGGATTGCCGTAGAACTCTACTTTTAAAAATATGCCAACTTTTTCCATGACAAAAATGTTAATACAAAGTTATAGTTTTTTAAAACCAAATTTGCAGATTTTCGAAGGAATTTTTAAACTTTTCCCAATATTTTGCATTTATTATCTACTTTTTATTTTTAAATGTCTTTAAAAGGAAAAAAACTATGTGAATAGTCTGATAAGTGGCCTTGAAAATAGCATTTTCAGAAAGCCATGCTGCTACAAAATGAAAAAATATGATTTTAACGATTATCAAACTTTTTAACCCAGGGCTTTAAAATGCACCATGTTCCAATGCTAGCTGCGAGCAATACCAAAAGTGGTTCTCTACGGATAAAGGTAATGAGTAAGAGGCTATTGAAAAGAATACATTGTAAGAATAATTATAAATATTAAATCATTTACATCTTCTAAGCCGTTATTAAATATTGTTAAACTAAAGCCATTGTTCCGAATTTTATGATATACCTATTTTTAAACATATACACACATGCTTATTAAATTAATATATTTTGTTTAATTTAAAGAGATATGATTTAACAAAAATATCAAATATCTGCACTATACAGAAATATACGAATAATTAACGAATATATAGACTACTATATAGAATAATAACGAATAATAGAAACGAATAACATAACTAAGAATAAAAACATATAAGTTATCTCGAGTTCCTCATGATTTAAAAAAGTTTTCTTCATCATTATAAATTCCAGAAACCAATATATTTTTTAGATGTAACAATTTCTTTTAACTGCCACTAATTTTCCGGAACTTCTTCATGTCGATTTTACATTGTATTAATCAGTTTTCTGATTAATACACTATCATTATTAACATGTATTAATACGCAGTGCAGTTTTTGAGCAAATGCGTTGCAGTTGCATTTTGTTGTTAAATCCAAAGTAAATTTCAAAACGTTCTATTAAGGGGGCTGGTCAGATTCCAAATTTCCCTCATTAATGTAAAGCCTATAGGCATTTTGATGCATTCGTATATTTAAAATATCTCCTGTAAAAATTAATATTTTTTAAATTTTGCTTTTTTTATACACTTTTTAAAATGTGTGTCTGTTTTTCTTAGTTTACAAAGTTTTCTTTAAGTGTATGCCTAATTTTATATTAAGAGTTAAAAATTACTTGTTGTTCGTCAGATTTTAACACATAAAATATTAGATTAAGCATAGATTTTAGAAATATTTTAAGAACTAAGGAAAAAGTATCCTGTAAGGAGAATACACAGAAAAAAAGAAGTTAAACATATTAATTTTCTCAAGAGTAATTTTAAATATGCGAATTCATCAAACGTCCATAGGCTTAACACTACCGAAGTTAATTACGAAGCTGGGTGACCATTCTTAAAAGGCTACTTCATTGAAATAAAAAGACCCTTTCGCTAATACTAATCTTATGGAAGAAATTTATAAAGATATTTCGGTTGTATTTTAACATTTTTGTATTGAATAACTGTGATCGATCTGTATGCATTCTGTTTTTTTTTCATTTTTTTTTTTATTTTGTTTATAGATAATTTTTACGAGAACACTTTCCTTTTCGGAACCGGTTTGAAAAGCGAAAGCGCCCTCATAAAACATATCTGCAACGAAAATAAAAAAAAAGTAAAAAACGGTCTGCGTTCAAATCAATTTCAGCTATAACGAAAAATGCCAATGCTAATGCCAATGCGGAAAAAAATAATTTAAAAATATTGAATTGCAGCCGAGATATCTTTATATATTTCATCCATAGGGTTAGCATTAGCGAACGGGTCTTTTCATTTGACTGAAGTAGCCTCTTAAGCCATCTGTTTATATTTTTTTCTAGTATTGAAATATGCAACTGTAATGTATTCAACCAATTACTTTTAAGTTATTCCCTGTGGTCCTCGGCTGTATCATGAGCTGCAGACAATGCTTAATCCAACAGGTGATGAATGTCAAAAATTTTTCATATGAATTGCTCCATTGAACATGCCGGTCACGTTTTGTAAATCATACAAACTTTCCAGAATATGGAATCGCATTACCATATGTGTTTTGTTTTTCGAAGCAATTATTGTATCATGAGCATAACCAACGAAACATTTCAGATAATTAAAAATGACCGTTGGCGTACGCACGCATGACTTCCAATAACAGCCGTATAACTGCTGTTTTTTAAAGAGTTATTTGATCTCATTTGATTAGAAAAATCTATGGAATATGATTATATTCTTTCATAAAATGTCTGAAATTGGAATCAAAATTAAGGACAGCCAAAATATTTCAAATTATTAAATTTTGCAAATTAGATAATTCTGTTAATGTTATTTGTTTTCTTTAATAAAGCATTCTGTTACAGACCAATTAAAGTTTCGCACGTTATACTTAATTTTTAGTGCCTTATTTTATATTCCATATATTATTATAAAAACTGCTTTCTGCATCCAAATATTCCTTTTATTTCCGAATATTATTTATTAAATATTCCTTTTTATTATTATTATTGGTATAGATTTAGAAACTATTATTAGCTTTTTCCCTTTCTTTCCCTTTTTTTCAAAATTTATTTAATTCGTTTACTTTGTTTTACAGTAATACGGTTATTTTGTGTTTAATTAACAAATCTATAGTAATTTTTAGCGAACTCCATAAAATGTCAATTTATTTAATTTTCTGTGATTTTGTTTTGTGCACGCGTTGATGCAAAAAAAAAAAAAAAAAAAAGATGTAGACGAGATATGAGTTTGCATGCCGAGGAGAGTTTTTACAATGAATCCCAACTAGCAAATTTTGGCTTAGCGTAAAAAAAAAACTACAAATTGCATAATTTATTTAAACGACTACCAGTGTGTTAGTCATATAGATATACACCACCCTGAGGAGCTCGACAGTTTTACAGTCGCAGTGTGGATCAATATGTCTTATTCAACAGGTAAAGAATGTCAGGAGCATTTTCATATGAGTAGTTTCATTGCGTATGCTGATCAAGTTTACTAAATAATACAAAATTTTCATTAACTGTTATAGCTTTACCCAATGGGTTTTGTTTTCCCAAGCGATTCCATAGCATCTGCACAATGGGCCGAAAGTTTGGGGTAATTAAAAATGACCCTTTCTCTAACGAGCCACTGTCAATAGACGTTCGACATCTGTTTCTGTTTTAAGAGTTATTTGAGCTCAATTTAATAATAAAAAAATGGATAACAGAGAACCATATATTTTTTTAATTTAAAATGTCAGTTAGTGATTAAAGTTTACTGACTATTAAAGGAGTGTTTGATATATTATCAGGAAAATTATTTTTATAATCCAGATATGCAGGCATCTGATTTAATCAACGAAGCTGCTGTTCCTTATTTTATAATTTCTGGATTACATAGCTTTTATAAATATGACTATATTGTATTTAGTTAGTAACTGTAAATATATTTTTCTAAATTATTATGTTACGAAGTTCACTATTAATATTACTTATATATTTATTTCTAACATTGCCAAGAATAATACGACAAATAAATAAATACCACTGCTGATGATATTATAGCCGATGTTATTAAAGAAATTTTAATGTCTTTATAATACTAAAGACTTATTATGTAATAAAAATTACATTATAAGGTAAATATAGAGTATTTATGAATGTCTCACGGAAGCCCCTTAAAAGAAAGGCTTAGTTTTTTATAAGCTTTGCTACATCCATTCAATTTCATCATGTATAATATTTAAATATTTTTTATAATACTCATGAAATTAGATGAAAATTTCAACATTGTGAAATAACCGAAACTGCATTTATTGTATAAAATACAAAATAATAATTAACTATTTTTAAGATTATAATCTTAAAATAAGTTTCAACAAATTAAATTTGTACAAAATTATTATTTTTATGGTTTAAAAGACAATAAATAGTTGCCAGAACAATTAGTTTGCTGTACATGTGTATTTCCTCAATAACGTATGCATCCTGAAATAACGCATGCATGTTCTTGAATATATGGTTTTTTTATTTACTATATTTTCATTAATTTTGATAAAAAATCGGATACAAAGTACCTGTAACAATTTAAAATTACCTACTGTATTTTAGATATTTTGTAAATTTGTAGAACTCTACAATGTATTTTATAAATAATTTACCTGTGTTTTATTTTCATATTTTATGTTATACATAGGCATGATGGGCAAGTATTACGGTGGCCCCCAACGACTAGTTCAGATATTTTGTAAATTTGTAGAATTCGACACATTTAATGTATGTAGATCTAGTTATAGATCTTTATTAAATTTTATTTTGTAATTACTAAATCTTACTTTCAGCGATTAATTGGGTCAAAATCCAGAATCCAGAATTCTTGCCCGAGGGGCGATTTCTATATTAATTAATTATCTTAATTTTAATATTATTGCTTTTAAAGAACTTTTCAATCATAGAAAATTGTAATTCACAGTTTTAAAAAAAATAAGATGAAATAAAATTACATTTTACAGACATATTATTTTAGGGCTTTAAAATAAAAATAGAATGGTTGCAAACTGAATTCATACCAAATATATATGCAATATATTCATATCATATGAATAGAAATCCACAAAATACATGACTAGAAATTTCCACTTCATCTTTAATCTATGAATCGTCCCACACATTAAAGCAAAGTGTAAATTACAACAATTAAACAAATTGTAAATAAAAATTTAAAAAACATAAATGTAAATAAAATGAATTATTTATGAAAAGAATGTGTACAGAGTAAATTCAGCTGATCCGTTTTTATATTAAGAATTTAAAGTATAAAAATCATTAAAGTATGTAATTTTTTAAACCTTAACAATTTTACACATTGGATTTTTTTTCTTACAAATTGTCTCTTTGAATGCTAAAAGTATACTTCGACTAGATTATCCGAATGTCAAAAACCACAATAAAAAATTCCCACCTCTCTTTCACACTTCAGCTTTAATTCCTGAATCGATATCATCAGTCCGAAGTTTACAGGTTTCCTATTATCGATTCTAATCCTTTTTTTTTTCTAATTTTTTTTTACGCAGAACGCAAAGCATTAAAGCAACATGTGGAAATCGGAGGGGACGTTCCACGAGGACTATAAACCGTTACAGAAAAGTATCCCCGCCCCTGAAATGTTCGGAAGCCCCTCAGTCTCGATTCAGCTGGCACGTGATAGTTGTGACACAAAACATCAACTCACGAGGGCCCGGCAAACAAAATCAAGCGAGAGCCCTGACAGCTGGGGCCTTGTTCTGCATCAAGTGATGTCATAAGGGAGGGGAAAAAATAATGGGGTGATATGAAAGGGAATGCTTTTCACTTTTAACGCTGTGCAGCAGGGTGAAGTAACAGTTGAAGCTTTGAATGATAGGAATTTTTATGTTTCTTTTTTATAATCGATTAAGCAATTTTTTGAAGATATTTTTAAAGATTTATGAATTTATTTTTGGCTAAACTGTTCTAATGTGGAAGTTTTGAATCAACATGAATTCAAACATTAAGCATTTTTAAATGATATAGCTTAGACAAATTGTATTTTTGCATATAATTTGTATCTAGTTAAATATATGAAACGTGATATGAATGGGAATGCTTTTCACTTTTAACGTTGCGTAGCAGAGTGGAGTAATTGTTAAAGCTTTGAATAATCCAATTTTTTATGTATCTTTTTTATAACCAAAAGGATTTTTTTAAAGATATTTTTAAAGATGTACTATTTTTGTTTCGTTAAACTGTCCTTATATGGAAATTTTGAATCTAAATGAATTTTAAAAAGTTACGCATTTTTAAATAATATATATTTCAGATAAATTGTTTATTTGAGAGTTAAAATACATAATATTTTTAGCATAAACGATGTTTTATCAAAGGATAAGTTCATATTGAAATATTTGCATGAAAAATCAACATTAGACGTCATTGTATAAAAGCAATGTTCTGAAAGAGAATGCTTTTGACTTTTAATGTTGTGCAGCAGAGTGAAGTAACAGTTGAAGCTTTGAGTCATAGTAATTTTTGGGTTTCTTTTTCCTAACCGATTAAGCAATTTTTAGAAGGTATTTTTATAGATTTAGAAAATTATTGTCTTTAAACTATCCTAATATTGAAATTTTTAATCAAAATGAATTTAAGAAATATAAATTTTAAAATGATATATTTCTGATAAATTGTACTTTTGTGAGTTAAAATTCATAGTATTTTTTAGAAAAAAAGATGCTTTATTAAAGAATAAATTTATACTAAAAATTTGCCTAAAAATCAATATCAGACGTCATTACATAAAAGCATTGTTTTTAAAGTAAATCTCGATTAATTTGTGGCTTACTCCTATTTATTTTTTAAAATAAATATGTAAAGTATATTGAAAATACTAATGACTGTTTAGAGAGGAATTGAAACAATCTTTAAGCTATTAGCTCTGGAAGAAAATATAATAACTGACAAAATTTGCTATGTCTCCTATCACCGGGTATTCACTTATTACCATTAAATCAAAGATTTATTACACGATATTTTTGTGACGCTTAGAAAAGTTAATATGCACTGGTATGTTTTTAAATAATCGTATAGAAATTTTACTAAAATTTGATGGATATCTATTGGCATATAATAATTAAAATCTAATTTAATGGCAAAATGTTGTATTAAATATATAATCGTAGAAATAAAGGGTGGAAAAGGGAAATATAGCAATAAATAAACAGAAAAAATGCATGCTGTCAAAATTAAAGGATGCACAAATTTTGCTATTTTTGCGTTACCTTTGGAAATTGCGGAATACACAACCAAAGAGTAAAAATAGATTAAAAAAAAAATATAGATGTTATGTATATTTTCTTTTATGTTTCGGAAAAAAATAGTAAACACCCGCTATTAATTCTTCAACAAATAATAAACAAGTTAAAAAAATTTAAAGATGTTACTATTACTAAGATATTGGAACTAAAGCTTGCTTTGAAGTGATGTATATAAAATTTATTTAAGGGACCATATACACATTAAAATAGCGCAAACTTTACTTTTCAAATGGTAATACTCAATTTTGACAACATACTTTAAATATTCGTTTCAAAGTATGCCTAAAAACAAAATTTCATGCCATTTGGTGCTTATGAACTAGATTTATTTATTTAATATTTTATATAAATACACTGCTATTTGACCTGGAGAATAACAATACATGTACGAACCCTGTTATAAATTTATACATTTTAATTTTTTTATAACTTGTATAACACAAAAAATGCCTTTAAAAATATTAATAAGATCGTATTACCAAAATAAGTTTTGATAATATATTTAAAGCTTTTACAATTTTACTTAATTAAAGCTGTATTTGATTAAAAGATAGCTGCTGCAAAAAATTCGATAATATTTTACTTCATGCGAATTCTGTAATAATTAAAAATGTAGAAAATAATGCGGTCTAGAACGAATCCTTAAACTAACTACAGTTAATTTTAGATAAATAATGACAGCCTGTAGGTTCGTGTGAATCTTTTGAAAGGTAAATGTTTATTTTCTGCTATTTTGTTTTTAATTTCTAATTATCTGCATTTTTTAAAAATCAAACAACTTGTTCAAATAAAATATGAGGATACTATATCAGAAACCTTATCTAAAAGCTTTCGTATAATACTGCATTCATCGTTGTGCCTTTTCTATGTAAAGGGGATATTGACATCAGAAACAATATTTAGGATGACACTTAACCTAAAAATAGTATAAAAATTCAGCATGCAATCTCTGCGGATAAAAAATACTACCCAATAGTACTCTATTTATCTTTTAACGTTACATGTTAAATATGTTCAGCATGTACGGTCCCTGTGTGGATAAAATATCCTATGCAGTGATACTTCATTCATCATTGTACGCTACATATTAGTTGAAAAGAAATAATTTTGACAACAGAAATAATATATATGTTTGGTGTATGTGCAAAATTCACACTTTCTACTTAACCTAGTTTTTTTTTTTTTTTTTTTTTTTTTTTTTTTAAATGATTACTATTAATAAACATGTTAATTTTTTGTGGTATATTTGTTGCCATAAAAATTACTTGCTCGCAGTCCTAACCTGTAAACCTTAAATAATTTTTTAAAGCTTAGATTTAAATTTAAATACGAAAAATGTGATATTTGCAGCAACATTTTATGGGTAATGTTTGTTATAAAAGTGGTTTAAAAGTTTGTTCATTTTTTGTGCTATTATTAGTTGTCTCATCAATAATGCTTTTGTTAAAAACCATCTAAATAATACTTTGCAAGCCCCCTTGATTTGTTGGATTGGAGAGTGTGATTGTTGCTGCAAAACAGTTGTTGGTAAATTTAGTTATGTAAGTTACATCTAACTTTGATTTTCAGTATTTTTTACAGCCTTATTATGGTGATTATGAATTAAGCCATTATTTTACAGCACGATCGGCCTTAAAAATATGAACACGGTAATGTGAATAATGTAACACCCTAAAAAAGTGGATAATTTGACTTTTGAACCCGCACCATTCACATAATGATAAGAATATAAGGTCATTTTTTAAACTAAAATCTTTCTTAAAAACATACACAATTTTATTCCATTTTTTATTTACGTGCATTATCTAGAGTGTTTTTCGGATATTTTAAAAACACTCTTAACCTTATTAATAATGCATGTAGCATAGTTCACTCAAGGCGCTTTTTGTAAGTAAACATCGATGTGTTTAATCGATAAGCGCTGAAAAACAAAGTAAACAAGTTCATCGATTTTTTATTGTTCTTATTAAATAAAGTATTCTTATAGTAGTTTTATTTAAACGAATGGCTTAAATAAAATTTGAATCTATGCAATTAAAATTTTAAAAAATAAAATTATTTATTTAGTTAATTGGTTGCTTACTTTGTAAATTAAATTTACATTTTTTATTCTATTTTTGCAAGCTTTTATTTAACTAAACTTTAATTTTTTATGCAAGGATAGAATCATAAAATTTATATTGCACTAAGTAGAATATGCTAGGATTACATAAATTATATATATATATAGGTGTTTTCCCGATGACGATGCAATATTTTAATATTTTTAAATTTTTTATCACAAATTAATAAATTAATTTGAAGTATTTTTTTTCAGTCGCATGATAATATTTTGTTTTGATAATGCTAAATAAGTATAGTTAATAAGTATTAATGGATTGCATCATGTGACCGATTTTTTAAAAACAGAATTTCTTTGATTTTTTTCTTTTTTTCTTTTTTATTGTGCATGTGTTTTCTTTAGTTGTTTACTTGCGTAAAGTTATTTTTTTAATTCGAATACCCAGCAAAAAGGGGAAATAAGCTGACCTTAAAATATTATGACAGGTCCGGGAAATTTTTTTATCTGCAAAATCGATCCAGTTGGGTAATTGGCTTGCTAATATTAACTTAATGCATTCGTAAAACTGTCTTTAGGTGTATTGTTTCAATTTAATAGATATTAATCTGTTAAAGAATAATATGAATTAAAATGAATGCAACGCGGGAGGTTTGCTATTATTTAATAAAAGCATTCATAAAAATATGTTGTTTTCATACATATAATTTAATTTTAACTAATTAGATATTAAAATGATCAAATATAACTTGCATTGGACTGTATGGTTCATGAAATAACATGTAAAATACCAGGGTTTTTACTCATCTTTAAATTTCTAGATCAGGAAATGTTAGCATACCAGTATTTTTGCATAGCTATTTTCTTCTTAAATAAAACATTGTTCTGCGTTTTTGAACAAGATTTACTTATTTTAATTTTTAAAAATACTGATTTTTCACCTGGGAAAAATGGGCAAAAGTTCATGTATATTCTTTACAGGCTTTGTGCAAGTCCTGAAATTTCCAGATCAGGGGATTTTCAGAAACCAATATTAAAGAAAAAAAATCCCTTTTTAAATAAGGAAAAAATTGGGGGGAGGGGGCGTTGAACTAGATTTTTTTAAATATATATAAAAGAATATATATATATATATTATACCTGTAAAATAACAATATCCGTATGAACCCTTCTTTAAGTATTCTTACTTTTTTCTTTACAAACACATACACACTGCTTGGAAAATTTTCTGAAAGAATAATATCTAAAAATAAGCTTGAAATGTGTTCAAAAAAAAAAAAAAAAAGCTCACAAATAGATGTGATCGAAACAGGATTTTCTGAACAAGAGAAAATATTAGAAATATCGTTAAAGAATACCTTTCAAAAGTTTCGTTGACTTAGGTTCTTTGAACGAATGACTTTGTATGAAAGAAACAGAACCTATTCAATCGCCCACAGCTTTTCCATTTTTTATGAAAAGGCTGCTCGAACACTCTAAATACATATTTGGATTAAAAATGCTACGAATGCAATATTTTTAGCTTTGAAGTTCGGAACTTATTGATTTAAACCTCAAAATTAAACACATTCAATAGGATTTTTATTCTTTGCAATAAAAAATGAAAATTAAAGGATTTTTTTGTATAAATTCTTGCTTTGAGGTAAAATTCAAACTATATATTGACTAAAAAACACTACTCCATTGATTAGCAAGTTGTTAGCTCCTTTTTAGTTACATATGCGACACACAATTTTTTAATTATATAAAAACAAATTACCGATTTTTTATTTTTTATTTTATTTAGATAGATGTAAATAAAGTTAACGGAAAGTTCATAACAAAACACATTATACCAAAAAAATCATTCGACTATTCCATTCACTGTAATTTTAGTTTTAAATGTAGTTAGATTGTTAATTTCGACGGTTGCATAGAAATGTATGAAATTAAACAAAGAGTTTGAACCGTTTAAACACACTGTCCGGATGTCAGACAAATAGATTGTAATTCGGCTAGATAATCAGGAGCCTTAGATGATGTTGACGGAATTGTTAAAGGGCTATTTCACTTAAACACCCTGTCGCTGATAATAATATTATGGAAGAAATTTTTAAAGTTTCTCTTTCACATTTCAGAATTTGTAAATGTTATTTTTATTGTATAGATGAGGTCGATCTTTACAAAGACGATCTTTTAATTTTTTGATTGTGTTTACAGATTATTTTTAGTCATATACCCAGATTTTTAACCGGTTGCTCCTGTAAAAAAAGGCGCTTTTTTATTCTATCTCTTGTTGATTGAAAATTATAATTGAAATCTCAAGATATTTGTAATGAGAAGAAAAAAATAACTTGTGTGACATTTTAATTTTTATATAAGGTACCTGTACCCAATATGGACACCCTAAGGAAAATGTATTTTTTCATCCCCATGTACATTGTACAAGTCATAGGACTCCAAAAATATGTGGCCGCTATCCTTGGACTATTGACTATCATTATAAAAAGTAGAGACCTTGTAATTATTCAGGTTTAATTTAAATGATAATTTTTTTTTTACAAGTGTCCATATAAGGAACTACCTGTCCCTATTATGGACAGGTGTTTCCTTTTTGACTTTCTACACAGTGTGTATGGAAGAGCCACTTTTCCGAGGGGTTTTAGAGTAGAGGGAATAAAAAATTGTATCTTGAAGTATTCGGAAGAGGAGGGGGGACAGTAAATATCTTCAGAATATGCATTTTAGAAAGTGGGGGGGTCATTCTCGGTTTTTAACCTTCGAAGACTCATGCAAAGTCCCTTAGTTACTAGTAAATATTATGAAATAATATTGTTGGCTTTGCTTAGCTTTATTGCATCTGTCTGCGAATTTACATTTGTTATTACTCAGTCCTCACAGAATTGACAAATAGAAACTTTTTCTCCATGCGCAGTAAGTTCCACATAATCCTCATGAACACATCTGCCACATGTGATGCATGGCCGCATGTTTAAAAAAGCATCAATACTGCAAAAGGAGCAGTACCAACTCTCCTTTGTTGAGGAAGTCATACCATTAGTACCTACGATTTCACCAACAGATATCCTACTGGGGGGGGGGGGGCTTCTTTTTATTTTTCTGCAAGGGTTTTTTGGAGGAAGGATTTGGGGGGATTGTTCAAATGGCATCTTGTTGAACAAAGATTTTACCTCTTTGATGCCTTTTCAATTTATTGCTTGGCAACGTTGAATTTTCTTCATTCTTACAGTTGTAGTCAATGGGGACATAAGCTGTTCATATTGGGAACCGGGCGTAGATTTAATAAATCTTGTAACAAATGAATAAGAAAAATATTTTTAAGCAAAATATGCAATAGCAATCGAAAATATGTTTTATTAGCTTTCTAAAATACTCCACTTTTCAACATTTAATGTAATTTTACCACAACTAATAAGAATTTAAGCTTAAAATAATTAAAATCAGCTCATCTCGAAACAACAAGTTTCCTGCTAAATGGCGAACAGCGCGCTTTTTTACATTTTTCAGCCCTAATTATCTTTTCAACTGCTTTTCTTCGCGAAAATGTTGAGCCATCTCTCGATCAAAATTAGTACCTTTAAAAATATTAGAGGTGTCCATATTGAGAGCCCTGTCCATATAGGGTATAAATACCTTATATATCAATAGCTCAATAAAAAAAAATTATTTTTATTTTTAGCCGTTTAGACACACTTTCGACAGAAACTATACATTTTAAAACATGTAATATACTTACATTATTTACATTTTATATTGCTTATGAAATAAAACGAGTATTTCAAAATATATTTATGTGATTTGAAAAAAATGTATAAAAGTCTAAAGGTGTGCTATTTTAAAATATCGTCATAAGGTAGTATTCTTTAAGTAATAGAGTTCTTATAAAGATCAATTTTTGTAGTACAATGCATGCATTTTACATTTAGTATATATGCAGGTATTTTATATTTGATATATATGCATAGAATTTTAAGGATTTATACAGGAATATATTTCTAAATGAGTATTACATTAAAATGTCTAAAATAAAAGTTTATATGTGTAAATTTAAAACTTAACTGAATAAAGAAGCTTTTTTGTTGATGCAGGAGAAGGCTCGGGATAAATTCTACACAGAAAGTTTTATTTATGCGCGCATACGAAATATTTCGTATTTTCATTTCTTCGTTTTATTCAAAACTTTTCCAAAGTTTATCTAATTTGCATATTTTGTACATTTGGATGCCTTTATCGTGATTTCAATAATTTATATGCAAATTTAAAAATGAAACAGCTGCAAAAGCTTAACAAAATATACTACACACTGTTCCCTGGCTGTTTGTTATTCTGGCAAAATATTCAGATGCTATGGTTTATCATAAAAATTAGAATACCTGTGCTATTTAAAAATTGATTTTTTCAGCTAATGCAAGTTTTCGATTTCATTAAATGCTAACTTTTACTTGAATATAAAAGCACTAAAAGTTTATCGATAATTTAAAAGTACTTAAAATAAAGTAAACTTTTAACATAAAAGTACAATATTTTTAAAAAAGCGTTTTCTGTTGTTGATTGAAAATTACAATAGAAATCTCAAGATATTTGTGATGAGAAGAACAAAAAATGTATAAAATTTAATTTTTAAATATATTTTTTAATTAATTAATGAATTATTTCCCATGTGAATATTTTGTAAACAATTATAAAGTTTCTGAAATGTTTTTAGAATAGTTCAATTAGCAATTTTTTCACTTTGTTTTAAGCCCTATAAATACACTTTCGCTACAAAATTTGCATTTTAAAATGTGTGATGTATCTATGTTATTTACGTTTTGCATTGTTTATTAAATAAAACCGGTATTTTAAAATACATTAATGTGATTTGAAAAAAAGGCTATAAAAGTGTAAGCGAGTGGTGTATTAAAGTATCGTCATAAGGTAGTATTTTCTTGTTACGTTTTAAAATATTTATTTTAAAAAACTGCATGTGATGCTAGCAAAATAATTTTCCAATGGCAAACACTATTAGCTGGAAATGTTAAAAGTATTAATTAAAATAGAATTTAAAAATAGATTTTTTCAGCAAATGTATGCTTTTGATTTCATTAAATTCTAATTTTTACTTGAATACAAATTTGCTAAATGTTTATCGACAATTTAAAAGTAAATAAAATAAAGTCAGCTTCTAAAATAAAAATGCCAAAATTTTACCCTACGTCGTGTAAATTGAAAATTATAGTAGAATTCTCATGATATTTGTAATGAAAAAAAAAAATAAATTGTGTGGCGCTTTAATTTTAAAAATTCTTTTTTAAGTAGTTAATGAATTTATTTCATATATGATTACTTTATGAATAGTTATAAAGTTTCTCAAATGTTTTTGCAATAGCTCAATTAGCAATATTTATGAAATTTTTTATGGAAAACTTAAAATATTTGCAATGGAAAAAATATGTGGCGTTTTAAGTTTTAAATATATTTCCCCTCTAAGCGTTTGGGCCGTAATATTCCGTACACTAAGCTCCAGGTTTCACTGCAATAGAAGCAATGTTTAAGATATTATAATTCTATAAATTTAATGAATTTTCAAAGCATTGAAGAATGATTAAGACTCTCAAGGATTACATTTATATTCCTAAATGAGATTTTTTATGTAACATTGAAATAATCATATTTTATTAGCATTTAAAACAAAATGCAGAGAAAACAACATTACAAATTTACCCATTTGCAAGACGCTTAGAGGGTTAATTAGTTAATGAATTTATTTCTCAAATGAATGCTTATGAATAAATACACTGTAAAATGTGGTTTCTAAAAATTGAATAAAAAGTACTCAATTTTAAGTACTTCACGTACTCAAATAACTCTGATCCACATAGCTGTTAAATGCATATGTTTGAGAGTCCCATCAGTAGCCAAGACGTTATTCCCTTGAAACTGGTAGACCAGAGAAGTGGGTTCGAACCCAGTCGGGCTTGTTGGCTCAAATGCTCAAAGTTTTCCATAGTTTTCTTCGAACATCGGATTTCCTTGCTTAAATACAGATTCCTTTAGAAATTTCCCTAGAAACCCCCTCATTTAGGGCCTATATTTCTTATGTTGATAATTGCCCGTCATGAACACAACTAACAAGTATAATTTTAGCGGTACAATTCTTTGCTTAGAAATTATTAAATTATTTGTTATTAAATGTAATTAAAAGTTTTAAGAAAATGTTTTGTTCATTTTGAAGTATAAAATAATTTCTTTAGATTGCTATATTCTATTAAAAGATACATAAGATATTTTAAATAAAATTGATAGCTATTTTCTGCAATAAATATAAAATAGAATTGTCTATGGCTTTGTCTATTTAATGGCGTTTGATTTCATATTTAATGTATCGATCTTCTTCAAAAACAAACAAAATTATATGCCAAATTTTCTAACTAGGGAACTGCAAGAAGTGTAATTCACCGATTTTGACAAAAGTGGTGTCGTTGGAAAGATCTTATCGAGAGCAGTAAAAAACTCAAAGAAACTACCCGTCGCAAATGAGCCGTTTTCGAGATGTCCTCAATTTATGTCTCGTAATTAGTGCATACTTAATGGGAGACCGCAAAAAATTTTAGTCTCGATTTTAACAAAAGTGGTATCGTTAAAAAGATATCATCATGAGGGAAAAAAAAACAATAGGTCGGACAGGCCCGTCGGAAATGAGTCGTTTTCGAGATATCCGATAATTTATGTCACGTAGCTAGTGATACTGTTCTAGTGGACACTTAATCGGAGACCGCAAAAAATTGTCTTCTCGATTTTGATGAAAATGGTGTTGTTGCAAAGATATCTCTGTGAGAAGTAGAAAACTCAGTGGAAGTAACCATCTGAAATGAGCCGTTTTTGAAATATCCAGCAATTTATGTGTCTTAATGCAGTTTCCCAACAGTGTGCATTAACAATGTGACACAAATTGTTGGATATTTCGAAAACTTTTCATTTCCGACAGGTAATTTCATTGAGTTTTTTAATCCTCACGATGATATCTTTTCAACGATACCACTTTCGTTAAAAACGAAAATAATTTTTTTTGCGGTTCTCCATTAAATGTGCACTAGCTACGTGACATAAATTGTCGGATATCTCGAAAACGGCTTATTTGCGACGGGTAGTTCTATTGAATTTTTTACTGCATTCGATGAGATCTTTCCAACGATACCACTTTCGTCAAAATCGGTGACTTACACTTCTTGCAGTTTCCTAGTAAGTAAAATTGATCAGTGATCTAGTTTAAAATTAAATACTTGGTTTATATCTAAAATGTCATCAGTCTATGCCACGCAAATTTATTCATGCTTTCGCCTTATTATTATGTTTTCAATAGCCAATGTATGCACATCAAAACGTTAGAATATCACCCACCATTAGGGATATGATAAAATAATCATACTTGGTTGACGTCAAGGTTGACATTATTCAGAGGTTCCATCTTTTAAATGCTCAAAAATTAAAATCAAAATAATTAAGAAAATTAATCTTTATTATCAATTATCATTATCAATTATCATTAGAATAAAAAATACATACAATTATATATAATGTTATTAAACATTAAATAAATCACTTATTTGCAGTGTTTTTCAAGCATATGAAATTTCTCGAAATGCATAATCGTCTCCACAAAGTTGCTGTTTAATTTCGATATTGTTTTAAGTGAGAGCAAAATTTTTTATTTCCGAGTATCTCTGCAATTTCTGCGACATTTTCTTACAACAAAGGCACAGAAATTGGAAGATATTTCTTTCGACAGCTTGAAAGCGATTCCAGAAGAACCTTATCAATCTT
Organism: Maratus speculifer; assembly: GCA_964019185.1. Classification (NCBI taxonomy): domain Eukaryota; kingdom Metazoa; phylum Arthropoda; class Arachnida; order Araneae; family Salticidae; genus Maratus; species Maratus speculifer. The sequence goes on along the minus strand of OZ025289.1, from coordinate 100,208,606 downwards.
ATTGTAAAGAGTTCTTCGACGCCTAATTGAACATTCCAAATTTACACTTTGAAACGTCTTTACTAAATAAAAGTAATTTTTTCTGAATATCATCTTGTTGGGTCCTACCGCAATTGTACTTTTCAGCTAATTTTGGGGCACTAATACCATTTTTGTTGTTTTGGATAACTTTCAACTTATCACTTAAAATTAAAAATTTTCACTTTAGAAGTCTTTCTGTTAAGGAGAAACATATACTACACATAGACAAGAAAAATCATCTCACAATTCCCAGTGTACACGTGAATATGGCTTGCTTGCTCAGATTTAAATTTTGTGAACTCCGCGCCTACTTACGTTCGCAGTTTTGTCAAGCTATCTCTAGATATTAATAGAGAATTTGTAAGGGCGTCAAATAAGAGAATCCACCTCCTCTTTCTTCGTAATTTATGATGTAGTTAAGATATAACATGAAAAAAGAATTAAAAAAAATAAAAAATGCTGTCGGGATTCGTTGTTTAGAAGTTTGGTATAATGTTATTTCTAAGGAAGACATTCGGTAACACTATAATATGGTCTGTATTCGGAGGTTCCATTGTTCGGCGTGAACTTTGTAGGAGTTTTTCCTGTATATTCTAAATAGAAGTTTTTGATCCGCATATTTACTTTTTTTTTACTTATTGCATATTTTATAATTTGTTTTTATAGAGAAATTCTAAAATTATTTGTTATTAAAGGTATTTCTAAAAGTTTTAAGAAAATATTATAGTCATTTTGAAATTAAAAAAAAATATCAAATTACTCATGAAATTATTATTCTTTAAATTAATAAAATTATTATCTTAAAATTATTATTCCTAATGAAATTCTTATTCATGAAGTATCTTAGTGATGAAAATCGATAGGTATTTTCTGCATTAAAGATATATTAGAATTATCCATGGCTTTTATGTGATTTTTAATGCATTGATCCTCTTTTAAGGCAATTAGATTCATTATATGGAATGTTTTCTAAATAAAGTTGATCACTGATTCAATTCAAAGATTCAATACTTGGCTTAGATCTGAAATGTTTAGTCGATTTACTTTTTTGGACTCTTTCTATTTCTTAGGTAGATTTCGTTTAAAATACTACCTATTGCAGTCACTCCTATGTTGGAATTTTTGAAAACTTTTTGCAGATCTACGCGGATCATGATCTCTAGACCCCGAAACTACCATCAGTAAAAAAATTTATATATATACATATATATATATATATATATATATATATATATATATATATATATATATATATATATATATATATGTATATATGTATATATATATATGTATATATATATATATATATGTATATATATATATATATATATATATATATATATATATATATATATATATATATATATATATATATATATATACGTACTTACTTCAAACTTTACGTTCCGTACTTACTTCAAATTATTAAATTAAAATCTTGTTTCTAAATCTAATCTGTTAATCTTTATTCAGACGATATAAATTCTTAATTTGCCTTAAAAAACATTATTCCAGTATGCGTAAATTTAAAAAGATGGCTCTAAATTAAAAATATTGTTAATTAAATTTTATTTCTTAATATTCCAAATAAAATTTTTTTTCTATGTTTTTATCAACAATTTTTAAGAAAGTCTTATTAAATTTATTCCAAAACCATACCTTTCAAAAAATATCATTCTTTTATTTTATCTATTTATTTATTTTTCCTCTGTCAATCTTTGATAGTGTGCATATTAATAAATTCATTTCTTTTCTTTTTTTCTTAAAAATTAATCATCCCAAAAATCGTCTGCCTAAGAAATCCTGAGTCGATTATAAATTGGTTAAATAATTTTTTTTTTAAATAAAACTATCGTCCGAATGAAGTGTTTAATCTCGAAGCTGGACAAGAATTCTGTTTACATAAAAGAATGATGGTTTGAGGTTACAGAATGTTCTAGAATTTTCTTTTTAGATTTAAGAGGGGAAGCCTCGAGCTGAGAAGGAGGATTCTTGGGTTTTTCCTTCGATGAGTACGGCTCGCTGAAATAATGGAATGTTTCGGTAAAAAACAGTTTGCAAAAGGAGCTTTTCCCTTTCTCATGACTACGGATTAAATAAATGAAATTACAGCAGCCAATGATTAATTTATTTCATCTTCTACATCTATTTATTTATTTTCCTCGGTGGCCATGACTTCTGTGCGGTGAAAGGAAAACCCGGCGTTGATGTCTCTGGCTCCTAACTTTTAAATCGTCACATATATATAACCATTATAAAATTATTATATAATACTACAGTTCAACATACAGTCACACAGAGTAACCCGATATATAACAAATTTAAACCAGACAAGAGGAGTTAGCAATATGGGAACATTAACGAATATTAATGAACATTGTGATATACGGCTCGTTCTCTAGGTAATACCATAAAGACAAAATAATTAAGATTAATTTCTGATTAGAAATCAGAAAGATCCTAAAAATGATTTCTGTGTTACCCGATTAAACGTATCCTCAAAAGTAAGTCAATGGAAAAACAGGACATATATTAGACCATTAAAAATAGAATTAGAAAAGAGAAAACTGTATACAATCTTCAAAATGTGGGTGTATATATATATATATATATATATACATCACTTTTTTATGGACACGAGAACTTCTACAGTTTTGTTCGAATCTTTTCCAAATTGATACATAAAATCAAGAGGTCTATAACCTCGGTCAACTTCGCTAATGAGCAAAGTCGGACAAAGGCGGTGGAAATAGGGAGGGTTTTTGAGAAAAACAAAAAAGCCATAACTTCTTAATTAAAATACATATCAAACTAGTTTAAAGTTATACTATCCATTTCGGTCGCTTATATTGTGGGATTTCTGAAAATGTTCTGCAGATCCAAACCGATCATGACTCCTAGACGCCAAAATCACCATCAGTAAAAATGTTTACATATCTATCATTTTTTATAGACAAGATAAAATTTTATAATTCTGCTCAGATCTCTGCCAAACTGATTCATAAAATGAAAGGGCAAAAAATCTCTGTCAGGTTCGTTAATGAGCAAAATAGGATCTAGGGGTGGAAATAGGGAGGGGTTTTGTGGGAAAAAAAACCCTTACTACAAAATAGAAATAGATACCGAACCAGTTTAAAGTTTACATTTCTTCTAAACAATGGACCAAAAGTTTACGCATGACAGATTTTGATAATGTTAAACATGGGCTCAAGGGGCGAAGCAAATAGGTTTTTTGAGAAAAAAAATTCATAACTTCGTTAATTGTCAAAATATCAAATCCAACTAAATTTTTTATAATTGTTCTCAAAATTATCTAAACATTTTGTATTTGCAAGTTTTTGATAAGACCATCTCTTACTGACCAAAAATTAAAAATGAAAACAAAAAGGGGAGAGGTGGAAAGAGAAAAGAATCCATAATTTCGTCAATTCTTAAACTATAAAATCTGATAAAATTTATTTTACATCTTCTTAATAATATCTACAACTTTTATACTGACAAGCTTTTTATAGGACCAATTCTTATAGCAAAAATAAATTAAACAAAAATAGGAGTTGAAGAAAAAATCTCAAAAAAAATCTGCTTTATTCTAGCTCATTTTTAAATTCATTTAAGATTTTAAACGCATCCAAATGGAAGGTCTTCTTCTTTAGAAACTATATAATGTGACATATTTACCAGTTTTCTTGACAAAGGTACAATATATATAAAAAAAGGCTATCAAACTGGGTATTTTGAATGAAATTTCTCGAAGCGATCGTGATTGAAAATTGAGGAAGTAATCAAATAGCAAATTGATTTTTTTTCTGGCTTATTTTTAAATCCATTTTTGATCTAAAGCGCATCTAATTGATAGGTTCGTTTATTTAGTAACTGTGTATTGTGCCGTATTGGTCACTTTTTTGATAAATACAGAATATATTTCAAAAAAGACTGCCAAAACGGGCATTTTCAACAGAATTTCCCGATACGATCGTGATTGAAAATTTGAAGAAGCACTCAAGTAACAAAATTCTTTTTTCTGATTTTCATTAAAAACCCTTTTTGCTCTCAAACGCATCTAATTATCAAGTTTTCTTATTTAGGAACTGTGTAATATGCCGTATTGGTCAGTTTTTTGATAAAGGTAGAATGTATTTGAAAAAAGCTGTAAAAATGGGGATTTCATACAAAATTTCTCGAAACGATCGTGAATGAGGTATTGAGGATGCAATCAAAAAACAAAATGCTTATTTTCTGACTCATTTTAAAATCCATTTTTGGCTCTCAAACGCATCCAATTGACACTTTTTTTACGCATCCAATTGACACTTTCTTTCTAATTTAAGAACTATGTATTATGCTGTATTGGATTTTAATTAAGGCAGTATAAATTTCAAAATATGTTCTCGAAAATGGCATTTGAGAAGAATTTCGCTTAAGATGATTCTGTTAATACCAGTTCTTATAGAAAAATGAAATAAAAAAATTCAAAAGCGGCAACATAAAGTTGTTAATCTGGGTTTATTTCTAATCTTTTATTTTTTGTTGTTGAAATGAGCACTTTTCGAAATCTACCTTCACTTGTAGGCCATGGCGACCGGGAGTTTTAAAGATATATAAAATTTTTTGAGTAATAAAATCATTTTTGAAAAATATAATTTTTTACAAAACGTAAATGCAGTATTTTGATTGATCTAATTTTTGTTTAACTATATTAAAGATGAAATAAATTTATTTATGATATGAAAATAACTTTATGGCGTTTTATTTGATTTTAATGCATCGGTCTGGTCTTAGGTAAATTAGAATATCTGCAAAGTTTTTTTTTTTATTAATAAAATATTAAGATAGTAATTTAATATTTCTAATTTTTTGTTTAACTACATTAAAGATATAACAGAGTTATCTATGTTTACAAAATAATTTAATATCGTTTTATGAAATTTTTAAAGCATCTATCCGTTGCTAAGCAAATTAGATTATATGTAAAGTTTTACAACTAAAATTCATCAGAGTTTAAAAGTTCAATGCTTCGATTTGCATATGAAATGTTCTGTTAGATTAGTCAATTTCTTTCTTTCTTTTTTCTATATTTTTTAAGAAAGGTACTATTTTTTCTTTTAATAAAATCATTTTTGAAACGAAATGCTATTAAACAATATTTAGATAACATTTCAGTAATTCAAATTCTTAGGTTACTTACGTTTAACATAATATACATTGTTCTATGGCTTAAATATAATTTAATCGCGTTTTATGATATTTTTAATGCGTGAATATGCTTTTAAACGTTCGCTGCCGCTTACGTGAAGATGTGATGATAGTTAATGCCGCACTGTAGAAGTGGGTATTTCCCTGAAGCCGATTTACTTTTTATAACAAAGAATCAATGAAAAATTTTCCCGCACCAGTGCATGACTGGCTACTTGACATCACCCCACATCACTCGCTGGCACGTGAGTGGCTCCTTAAAGTTGACGCCTTATCACGCGCTGGTGCGTCTGTGGCAGCGAACGTGTTAAGCAAATTAGATTGTTTGGAATTTTTCCAAGTAACATTGATCAATGATCTAGTTTAAAAGTTCCATACTTATTTGCATCTGCAATATTTTACTAGATTGGTCGATTTTTTTTTCTCATCTCTCCCTATTTATCTTAGAAATTTCTCTTTTCCTTTTTTTTAGTAAAACCATGTTTGAAAGAAAGTATTTGGTAACAAAATATTAAAATAGCATTTTAATAGTTATAATTTTTTGTTTAACTACATTAAAGATGTAACAGAAGTACCTATGTTTATAAAATAATTTAATATCGTTTTATGGGGTTTTTAAAGCATCTATCCGCTGCTAAGCAAATTAGATTATATGTAAAGTTTTACAACTAAAATTGATCAGAGATCTAATTTGAAAGTTCAATGCTTTGGTTTGCATATGAAATGTTAAATCAGATTAGTCAATTTCTTCCTTTCTTCTTTCTATATTTTTTAAGAAAGGTACTATTTTTTCTTTAAATAAAATCATTTTTGAAACAAAATGCTATTAAAATATATTTAGATAACATATCAATATTCAAATAGTTAGATTACCTACATTTAAGATAATATACAATGATCTATGGCTTAAATATAATTTAATCGCATTTTATGATATTTTTAATGCATGGATATGCTTTTAAAGAAATTAGATTATTTGGAAGTTATCTAAGTAACATTGATCAGTGATCTAGTTTAAAAGTTCAATAGTTATTTGCATCTGCAGTGTTTTACTAGATTGGTCAATTTTTTTTTCTTTGCTCTTTTTCTTTATCTTAGAAATCCCCCCCCCCTTTTTTTATTAAAATCATTTTTGAAAGAAAGTATTTGGTAACAAAATATTAACATAACATTTTAATAGTTATACTTTTTTGTTTAAATACATTAAAGACAAATTAGATTTTTCCATGGCTTGAAAATAATTTACAGTGTTTTATTTGATTTTTAAAGTATAAATATGCTGTTAAGTATAAAAAATTATATACGAAGCTTCATTAATGAAATTGATCAGTGATCTTGTTTAAAAGCTCTTATTTTGTATCTGAAATGCTTTACTAGGTTAGTGGATTTCATTTTTTATACATTTTCTATTTATAAATTGTGTTATAATATTTTTTAATTAAATTGTTTTTGAAAGAAAGTATTTATTTACACAACATTAAGATAGTATTCTAAAGGATCTAATTTTTTGATTAACTATATGAAAGATAAAGAAGAATTATGCATGGCTAGAAAACAATTAATGGCATTTTATGTATTTTTTTACGTGACGGTCCTCTTTTAAGTTATTTTTTCTATTTTATTTATTATAATTTATGTTGAAATTTCTGTTAGATTATATGCAAAGATTTCTAAGGAAAATAGATTAGAGATACTGTTTAAAATTTCAGTACTTGGTTTGCATCGGAAATGTTTTACTACATCATTCAATTTCTTTATTTCTTTTTTCTTTTTTTAAGCTATTGCATAGATTTTATCGCGGGCTTTGAGCGCGGTGACCGAATCCAAAAATTCCGTAACACGAAAAATCCTAACACATCGGTAACGAAAAAACCTAACACTCGGCTAACGCCGTTTCCTTTCGGAAAACTTCGGAACGGCATCCTTCGGTAGACTTCGGCAGACATTGACGCGGTATTTTTCAGATATTAGAATATCAAGTCTCAAACTTATGTTTCTTATGATCTAATTTTCATAGCGCGGCCAAATTTTGTTTGGTAATTTATTATGAGACAGTGTTTATTTTGGTGGTCTTATTTATTTTGGTGACAAGAGACCCCCCCACCGTGAGGGTCGGAAAATTTAAAATGCTTATAACTCGCGATCTAACTTTCGAAGCGCGGCCAAACTTTGTTTGGTAATTTATTATGAGACATTGTTAATTTCTGGTGACAGGATACACCCCACGGTGAGGGTCGAAAAATTTAAAATGCTTATAACTCGCGATCTAATCTTCGTAGCACGGCCAAACTTGTTTGGTAATTTATTAGGAGACAGTGTTAATTTTTGGTGACAGGAGACCCCAGACGGTGAGGATCGAAAAATTTAAAATGCTCATAACTCGCGATCTAATTTTCGTAGCGCGGCCAAATTTTGTTTGGTAATTTATTATGGGACAGTGTTGATTTTTGGTGACAGGAGATCCTCCAAGGTGAGGTCGAAAAATTTAAAATGCTTATAACTCGCGATCTAATTTTTGTAGCGCGGCCAAATTTTGTTTGGTAATTTATTATGAGGCAGTGTTAATTTTTGGGGACATTAGACCCCCCCACGATGAGGGTCGAAAAATTTTAAATGCTTATAACTCACGATCTAATTTTCGTAGCGCGGCCAAATTTTGTTTGGTAATTTAATATGAGACTGTTAATTTTCAGTGACAGGAGAGCCCCCACGGTGAGGGTCGAAAATTTTTAAATGCTTATAACTCACGATCTAATTTTCGTAGCGCGGCCAAATTTTGTTTGGTAATTTAATATGAGACTGTTAATTTTTGGTGACAGGAGAGCCCCCACGGTGAGGGTCGAAAAATTTAAAATGCTTATAACTCGCGATCTAATTTTCGTAGCGCGGGCAAATTTTGTTTGGTAATTTTTTATGAGACATTGTTAATTGTTGGTGACAGAAGACCCCCCCCCCCCATGGTGAGGGTCGAAAATTTTAAAATGCTTATAACTCGCGATCTAATTTTCGTAGCGCGGCCAAATTTTGTTTGGTAATTTATTATGAGACATTGTTAATTGTTGGTGACAGAAGACACCCTACGGTGAGGGTAGAAAAATTTAAAATGCTTATAACTCGCGATCTAATTTTCGTAGCGCGGCCAAATTTTGTTTGGTAATTTATTATGAGACAGTGTTAATTTTTGGAGACATTAGACCCCCCACAATGAGGGTAGAAAAACTTAAAATGCTTATAACTCGCGATCTAATTTTCGTTGCGCGGCCAAATTTTGTTTATTCATTTATTATGAGTCAGTGTTAAGTTTTGGTGACAGGAGACCCTCACGGTGAGGGTCGAAAAATTTAAAATGCTTATAACTCGCGATCTAATTTTCGTAGCGCGGCCAAATTTTGTTTGGTAATTTATTTTGAGACTGTCAATTTTTGGTGACAGGAGAACCCCCACGGTGAGGGTCGAAAAATTTAAAATGCTTATAACTCACGATCTAATTTTCGTAGCGCGGCCAAATTTTGTTTATTCATTTATTATGAGTCAGTGTTAAGTTTTGGTGACAGGAGACCCTCACGGTGAGGGTCGAAAAATTTAAATGCTTATAACTCGCTATCTAATTTTCGTAGCGCGGCCAAATTTTGTTTGGTAATTTATTTTGAGACTGTTAATTTTTGGTGACAGGAGACCCCCCACTGTGAGGGTCGAAAAATTTAAAATGCTTATAACTCACGATCTAATTTTCGTAGCGCGGCCAAATTTTGTTTATTCATTTATTATGAGTCAGTGTTAAGTTTTGGTGACAGGAGACCCTCACGGTGAGGGTCGAAAAATATAATATGCTTTTAACTCGCGATCTAATTTTCGTAGCGCGGCCAAATTTTGTTTGGTAATTTATTTTGAGACTGTTAATTTTTGGTGACAGGAGACCCCCCACGGTGAGGGTCGAAAAATTTAAAATGCTTATAACTCACGATCTAATTTTCGTAGCGCGGCCAAATTTTGTTTGGTAATTTAATATGAGACTGTTAATTTTTGGTGACAGGAGACCCCCACGGTGAGGGTCGAAAAATTTGAAATGCTTATAACTCGCGATCTAATTTTCGTAGCGCGGCCAAATTTTGTTTGGTAATTTATTATGAGACATTGTTAATTGTTGGTGACAGAAGACACCCCACGGCGAGGGTCGAAAAATTAAAAATGCTTATAACTCGCGATCTAATTTTGGTAGCTTGACAAAATATTGTTTGGTAATTTATTTTAAGACAGTGTTAATTTTTGGTGACAGGAGACCCCCACCACGGTGAGAGTCGAAAAATTTAATATGCTTATAACTCGCGATCTAATTTTCGTAGCGCGGCCAAATTTTGTTTGGTAATTTATTATGAGACATTGTTAATTGTTGGTGACAGAAGACACCCCACGGCGAGGGTCGAAAAATTAAAAATGCTTATAACTCGCGATCTAATTTTGGTAGCTTGACAAAATATTGTTTGTTAATTTATTTTAAGACAGTGTTAATTTTTGGTGACAGGAGACCCCCACCACGGTGAGAGTCGAAAAATTTAAAATGCTTATAACTCGCGATCTAATTTTCGTAGCGCGGCCAAATTTTGTTTGGTAATTTATTATGAGATTTTGTTAATTTTTGGTGACAGGAGACCCCCACGGTGAGGGTCGAAAAATTTAAAATGTTTATAACTCGCGATCTAATTTTCGTAGCGCGGCCAAATTTTGTTTGGTAATTTTTTATGAGACAGTGTTAATTTTTGGTGACAGGAGACCCCCCACCGTGAGGGTCGAAAAATTTAAAATGCTTATAACTCGCGATCTAATTTTCGTAGCGCGACCAAATTTTGTTTGGTAATTTATTAAGCTATTGCATAGCTTTTATTGCGGGCTTTGAGCGCGGCGACCGAATTTAAGAATTCCGCAACGAGAAAAATTCCTAACAATCCGGCTAACGAAGTTTCAGTTTGGCAGACTTCGGGAAGGTATCCTTCGATAGACTTCAGCAGACATTGACGCGGTATTTTTACATAAGTTGATAAAAAATGCTATGCAATAGCTTTACTGCGGCAGTCCCCGAGTGGCACACATTTTTTTTTTTTTTTTTTGTTAAAGTAGCTCTATTTTTTGTGAACGCGTGAGTGTAATACAAGTAAAATGTTTATTAACAAAAGATTAACGTAGCATTTTAAACGATTATATTTTTTGGTTAACTAAATCTAAGATAAATTAGAATTATTTATGGGCTAAAAATAATTTAATGTTGCGTTATTTGATTTTAATGCATCAATCCAATTTTTAGGAAATTAGATTATATTGCAAAGTTATGTTGATTAACAAAAAATTAAGGTATCATTTTATAATTCTATTTTTTTTATTTAACTATATGACAGATATAATAGGATTACACACGCTTGAAAATTACGTGAAAACGTTTTATTTTATTTTTAATGCATAGATCTGGCGAATTAGATTATACGCAAAAGTAACATTGATCAAAGATCTAATTTAAAACTCCAATGCTTGATTTCCATCTGAAATGTTTAACTAGTTTAGGCGATCTCTTTCTTTCTTCTTTATCTACCCTGTTAAAGAAAAAAATGTATCTTTAGTAAATTCTTTCTAGGAAACTAGTATTTCTAGATTTTTTTTATGAAACGGTAACAACAAAATTCATGTAACAGAATGGGGGATTTTTATCGATTTTCCCCACTGATTCATAAATAGCATATTTTGAACAGAATAATGAAAAAATGCATCGTTATTAAATTGTAAACTAGGAATCCTAGATTTCTTTATAAACAAAAAACGGTAACAAAAAAAATTTCATGTAGCAGAATGGGGGATTTTTTATCGATTTTTCCCAATTGAATCAAAAATGGCATATTTTAAACAAAATAATAAAAGCTTCTAATTCTCAGTCTTTAGGGTGCTCTTTCACTGTCAAGACATCTCGGGTTAAAACCTCAGGATGGATAAAAAGAAATGGTGTATAAGAGCTTAAAATTTTTTCAAGCGCACTAAAGACTGACATTGAAATTCATGACACTATCAGCGGACGCACATTATAACATCTATAAACTCGTATAATCTAATGTATTAAAATTTTGATTTTGAAAGATAAAACTTAAATTATTATTTATGATATCATTTTAATAAAAAATTATTCGTTTTAAATATTTTTTCTCGATCTATAAAACAATTATATTTTTTTGTTATTTGTATTTTAAGAAAAATATATTCAAACAATTACGTAACATAATATTTTAACATGTGAATAATGCAAATATATTGATATTTCAATGCTAAAATATAACATTTTAAAAAACCATCCATGGCTTTTGAATAGTCGTTTTTTTTTCCTTTACTTTATAAAATGTTTATTATTAATTATTATATAGAAAATACGCGAAGCAGATATCATTTTACCATCTAAATAACGGTCATATAATAACATTTAAATGTCCAAATGATGCTAATATATAAATGGATTGAATGGATTGAACATACTGGTTATTTCGCATTAAAGTTGTATAAATTTTGCATAATAAGACACATGATGTTTCCGCAATTGTCTTCGCGACACGTCTTTACAAGACGGCTGATATCGTACGCAACAAATTACACGCACAGCGATATGATAGACCGCAATGAATTATTTAATTCTGGAGACTACACGCAAAGCGAACAACACCTAGTATTTATGTTCCCTGTTAATCTTTACGTTAATGGAGTGTACAGTTTAGTATGAAAAAATATCATACTTTGAAAATTTATGTAGTAACTATGCGTGGAAAGTGAGATGTTTCTAGAATAACGAATAAATTATATTTTTATTTAATATTATTATATGAAGTATGTTGGTTTTTTTCGCGAAAATAAAAGATTATTGTCTTTTTAATCACAAAACTTAACTTATGTTTCAGAAATTTCTAATTCTTCATTAATATTTATTCAGACATTTATTATTTTGTATTGAAAATTTATTGATCTTAATAGGAATGTAGAATTATTATATAATATTATTATATGATTATTATATAATCTGACAGTATATGAACAGAAAGGGTAGACTAGGGAATGTGTGAACAGTTTTATTAAAAATAGCATTTTTTCATGAATGAATTAATTTCTATTAACAAAAAATACTTAATTTATAGTAAACAGAACTTTTTTTACACATATGAATTTTTAAATCATTTTTATAGTTCTTATTTTTTGATAGTTTTGTAAACTCAAAAATGTGTTCAGATGAGCCCCTGCAGCGAAGTAGTTGTGAACACACATGCATCACATGTGAACACAGGTAGAAAATATCCTTTAGCATGCTTTTTATTGTGTTACTTGTTTGTCGTCATAATCATTAGTCAAATTATATGTTAAATTCAAAACAAAGAAAAAAAGATATGCATTTCTATAATTTCTGGATTATATGGTTAAGCACAGGGTTATAAAATGAAAATAAACTACATTGTTGGCAGGGGTGGGGTGGAATTACATGATTAATTGTTGTTTTATTAAAATAAAAAATAAGGAAGCAAAATGGAAAAAAGTAAAGCATTTAAATTTTACTTCGGGGATATATAACGATATTTAACGAATAACATTTACATATTTATTATATTTTGTAGCAATACTTTATTTTAATTTATATATTTTTTATTTGCTCTTACTATTTCTAGTATAAAATACGCGCGAAGCAAATAAGAAATATATCATTTTAACATCAGAATATTGCTCATCTATTAACATTCCAATATCTAAATAATGCTAATATATTAATGGATTATGCATGCTAATCATTTCGCATTAAAGTTGTATAAATCTTGCATCATAAGACAGATGATACTTCCGCAGCAGTCTCCGCGACACGTCTTTAGAATATGGCTAATATTGTATGCAACGAATTACATGTACAGCGATATGATGGACTGCCGTGAATTATTTAGTTTCGGAGACTACACGCAAAACGCACGACACCTAATATTTATGTTTTCTCTTGATCTTTAAGTTAATGGAATCTGCAGTTGAGTAAGAACAAATGCCCTGCTTATGAAATTTACGGAATTAACTATAAAAGGAAAGATAATGTTTATAGAATAAAGGAATAATAATACTATTATAAAACATTATTACGGGAAACAGACTGTTTTCTTTTTCAAGAAAATAAATAATTAATGTTGTTTTATTCGAAAAAAATTAACTTATATATCAGGAATTTCTAATTTCAAACTAAAATTTATTCAGACATTCATTGTTTTGCCTTTTAAATTCCTTGTTTTTCCAATTTATACATTTTGTACTTATTCCAATAAAAATATCATTTAAGACGATGATGTATGACTGATAGTTAAAGATTAACTTGGCCCATATTAATACTATAATGTGTAGTATACTTGTATGCAATACATGTATAGTTATTAATTTAAGAAAGCAGAGAATACTTTTTTATGTGTAAAACGAAAATTAATTTTACATTACTACAAAATAGTTTCTTAAAATTTACTATTAACATTCCACCAATGGTGAAATGGTGTATAAGAGCTCAAAAATTTTTCAAGCTCACTAAAGACTGACATTGAAATTCATGACACTGTCAGCGAACACACATTATAACATCTAAAAATCCGTATAATCGAATGTATTAAAATTTTGATTTTGAAAGATAAAACTTAAATTATTATTTATGATATCATTTTAATAAAAAATTATTAGTTTTAAATATTTTTTCTCGATCTGTAGAACAATTTTTTTTTGTTATTTGTGTTTTAAGAAAAGTATATTCAAACAGTTACGTAACATAATATTTTAACATGTGAATAATGCGAATATATTGATATTTCAATGCTAAAATATAACATTTTAATAAATCATCCATGGCTTTTGAAAAGTCTTTTTTTTCTTTTACCTTATAAAATGTTTATTATTAATTCTAGTATAGAAAACACGCGAAGCAAATATCATTTTACCATCTAAATAACGGTTCTATAATAACATTCAAATATCCAAATGATGCTAATATATTAATGGATTGAACATACTGGTTATTTCGCATTAAAATTGTATAAATCTTGCATAATAAGACACATGATGTTTCCGCTGCTGTCTTCGCGACAAGTCTTTACAATATGGCTGATATTGTATGCAAAAAATTACACGCACAGCGATATGATAGACTGCCAATCTACTTTAACATTTCACTATTAAAAGTAACAATTTAATATTATTTACCATGATAATTTATTATTATTTACAACGGTAAACATTAACATTTGAATATTTGTTTTTTCTTTTAATATATATATATATTTTTATAAAATGTTTATTTGGTCTTACTATTTATAGTATAAAAAACATGCGAAGCAAATACCGGGTGTCCCAAAAATGGCTGATGGATTTTAAAATTCAATAACTTGCAAACGGTGACAATTATTTAAAAATTTTGCAGGAGGGTTATGTATAATGTCAGGAGTTTTTTTTTACCGTAATTGTTTATTTTAGTTCGAATTTCAAGCAATAGGTGGCGCTGACGACGATTGAAGGCCAGGTGATCAATGCTAAGTGAAGCGTCGACCTGGGCTGCAATCGCCGACAGCGCCACTTATTGTTTGAAATTCAAACTAAAATAAAAAAATATGGTAAAAAAACTCCTGACATTATACATAACCCTCCTGCAATTTTTTTAAAAATAGCTGTCACCGTTTGCAAGTTATTAAATTTTATAATTCATCAGTCATTCTTGGTACACCCGGTATGAAATATATCATTTTAACATATGAATAATGATCGTATATTAATATTTCAATATCCAAATAATGCTAATATATTAATGGAATATGCATGCTAGCCATTTTTCACTAAAGTTGTATAAATCTTACATAATGAGACAGATGATGTTTCCGCAGCTGGCTTCGCGGCACGTCTTTACAAGATGGCTAATATTGTATACAACAAATTACACGTACAGCCATATGATAGACTGCCATGAATTATTTAGTTCTGAAGACTACACGCAAGTCGCACAACACCTAATATTTATGTTCTCTCTTAGCCTTTACGTTAATGGAATCTGCAGTTGAGTAAGAACAAATATCATACTTATGAAATTTACAGATGTAACTATACGTGGAAAGATGATGTTTCTAGAATAAAGGATTAATGATACTTTTATAAAATATTACTATGGAAAATACATTATCCTTTTTCCGGAAAATAAATAATTAACATCGTTTTACTTGCAAAATTTAACATACATTTCGGAACTTTCTAATTCCTGACAAATATTTATTCAGACACCCATTATTTTTTTATATCTATATATATAATCATTCTTACTTATTCGAATAAAACATTATTTAAGACGATGATGGATGTTTTATAGTTAAAAATTAATCTGACACATTTTAATAGTGTAGTTTGTAATATAAGGTACCCTGGGGTAATAACGCCAGACGGGGTAATAACGCCAAGTGCTAATATTTTGCATAATTATGAAATAATCTGGTAAATGACATTCACGTGTTCTGCGCAGAAGGGTTTTGAGTCATATAAATCGCAAAAAACAGCTTCAAGTTAATTTGTTTCATTTTTAGGTCTTATTGTTTTTACAAGCAGCTAAAATTAACGCTTGATCTAAAATTTGCGAGATACGTTTTGTGATGTGAAGACTATTTTTTTTATCCGGAAATACTTTGTTAATTACATAAATTTGTAGTACATT
Source organism: Maratus speculifer (assembly GCA_964019185.1). Taxonomy (NCBI): domain Eukaryota; kingdom Metazoa; phylum Arthropoda; class Arachnida; order Araneae; family Salticidae; genus Maratus; species Maratus speculifer. The sequence continues at coordinate 100,192,675 of OZ025289.1, read as the reverse complement.
TCATGGCCTTTCAAAATGTTGTTGAAGATTTTGGATATCTTCTCGAGATATTTGTTATTTAAAATGTACAGTGCAATAACTATAACGGGGTAATAACGCCAATCCTTGCAATTTTTACCCCGGTTGATTCCCTACAGTGGCAGAGCTACATCCTAAATACTGATTCAAATAAACACAGTTAAAACTGTGCAATGTTTCTAATAATTCTATTTAAACGCTCCTTTTTAAGCAAAAAGAAGCTCACGGTCTGATATTCTTTTGCCTCATCCCCCCCCTCCCCACAAAACACCTTTATTTTTCTTATACTTTCACGAAAAAATGAACATTTTCAATAGCTTAGGATGCAATTTGTCAATTTCTAGAGCTGAGAGTTTGCATTTTTTGAATTGGGCAATCTACATGCAATTAATCCAACTTATTTCATTGTTTTGTTAGCATGGAGTTATTACCCATATAGGTGGGTAATAACGCCAAATAGCATTGGTCAAGAAATCACGCCATTACATTTTATGTATTCATATCTGTTAAATTATTTTTTTTTATATAGATAGTCAATGAGTTGCTGTATCAAATCATATATTTGTTTGAAAAATACAAATTAAAACTGAGCCGTGAAAATTGCTAGAACCTTAACGTGGCGTTATTACCCCAGGGTACCTTAGTTGGTTAAACTTTTTATTAAAATATGGTAAGTGCTCTTATTAAGCAAATACTATTCTTAATGATTATGTATATAAATGAATTTATATTATTAGATATCCATACCTACTTACTTCGTATTTGAAAAGAAAGGCCAGTGTTCCAGTAACCACATACATTTTTAAATATGGGTAAGTGGGACATATGGGATCCAGTTACCTCGGTAGCAAAAAATACTTGTTTTACTACGGGAAATTGCTTTCTCATTTTTTTCCCTTTTTTTGCATGAATTAAAGAAAAATAGATAATATATTATTACAATTACATATTAAAACTTTTAAAATTCATATGTCAGCTGGTTTTAAATAAAATATTTTAGATCACATAGATAAAACTAGACAATTTACAAAACAGGTGTATAGAGGTATACAAGACAGACAAAAATTATTAGAAAAATATCTAAACTAACAAAAAATATCCAAATAATGCTAATATATTAATGGATTATGCATACTAGCTATTTTGCATTAAAGTTGTATAAATCTTATATAATATGACAGATGATGTTTCCGCAACTGTCTTCACGACAAACCTTTACATGATACTGTATGCAACAAATTACACGTACAGCGATATGATAGACTGCCCCGAATTATTTAGTGCTGGACACGCTAGGCCTTAGTGCAACACGCAAGGATCACAACACCTAATATTTATGTTCTCTCTCAGCCTTTACGTTAAAGAAATTTGCAGTGGAGTATATCTTGCATAAAAAGACACATGATGTTTCCGCAACTGTCTTCGCGACACGTCTTTACAAGATGGTTGATATTGTATACAACAAATTACAAGTACAGCGGTATGATAGACTGCCGTGAATTATTTAGTTCTGGAGACTACACGCAAGGCGTACAGCACCTAATATTTATGTTCCCTGTTAGCCTTTACGTTAATGGAATCTGCAGTTTAGTATGAAAAAACATCATACTTTGAAAATTTATGTGGTAACTACACGTGAAAAGTGAGATGTTTCTAGAATAACGGATTAATAATACTTTTATAAAGTGTTATTATGGGAAATATGTTGTTTTCATTTTCGAGAAAATAAATAATTAATGTTGATTTAGTCTCAAAAGTTAACTTATGTTTCGCAGATTTCTAATTCCTGTCTAATATTTATTCAGACACTCGTTGTTTTGCCTTTTAAAATTCCTTGTATATTCATAGAATGTAGAATTATTTTATTACATGACACTATATATACATATAAAATAATCATCTATGCAATTCCTACATATTCCAATAAAAATATCATTTAAGACGATGATGGATGATTGATAATTAAAGATTAATTTAACGCATATTAATAGTATAATTTGTAATATACGTGTATGTGATACTTGTATAGTAATTTATTTAAGTAAACAAAAAATACATTTTCATGTGTAAAACGAAAGTTATTTTTATATTGCTATGAAATATTTTTTTAAAATTTACTATTAACATACCACCTAACTATATTAACATTTCACTACTGAAGGTAAGATTTTAATAATATTTACCACGATATTTAACATTAGCATTTGAATATTTGTTATGTTTATTTTAAAACTTTCTTTTACTTTATAAAATGTTTATTTGGACATACTACTCACAGGATAAAAAACATGCGAGGCAAATATGAAATAAATCATTTTAACATCTGAATAATGATCGTATATTAACATTTCAATATACAAATAATGCTAATATACTAATGGATTTTTCGATACTAGCCACTTTGCATCAAAGTTGTATAAATCTTACATGACAAGACAGATGATGCTTCCGCAGCAGTCTTCGAGACACGTCTTTAAAAGATGGCTAATATTGTATGCAACAAATTACACGTACAGCGATATGATAGACTGCATTGAATTATTTAGTTCTGGAGACTACACGCAAGGCGCACAACACCTAATATTTATGTTCTCTCAGCCTTCACGTTAATGTGCAGTTGAGCAAAAACAAATACCATGCTAATGAAATTTACGGAAGTAACAGTACGTGGAAAGATGATGTTTCTAGAAAAAAGGATTAATGATACTTTTATAAAATATTATTTCGGGAAATATGTTGTTTTCGTTTTCACGAAAATAAATATTTCATGTGGTTTTATAAGAAAAAAAAATATTTATGTTTCGGAAATTTCTAATTGTTGACTAATATTTATTCAGACAAACATTGTTTTCTTTTGAAGATACATTGTTTATGCAAAGAATGTAAAATTATTCTATTCTATTATATATATATATATATATATATATTAGTTCATACATTGTAATACGTATAATGGTTATATATATATATATATATATATATATATATATATATATATATATATATATATATATATGAGTATAATCATTTATACATTTCCTACTTATTCCACTAAAAAAATTATTTAAAACGATGATGGATGATTGATAGTTAAAGATTAATTTAACGCAGATTAATACTATAATTTTCAATATACTTATATGTGTTACATGTATAAGAATTTATTTAAGTAAACAGGTAATACCTTTTGATGTGTAAAACGACAGTTATTTTTATACTACTACAAAATTCTTGCTTAAAATTTGCTATTAGCATTCCACCTACTTATATTAACATTTCACTACAGAAGGTAACATTTAATAATATTTACCATGATGTTTAACATTAGCATTTGTAAATTTGTTATATTTTGTTTTAGTAGTTTCTTTTACTTTATAAATTGTTTATTTGGTCTTACTATTTATAGTATAAAAAACATGCGAAGCAAATATGAAATATATCATTTTAACATCTGAATTATGGTTATATATTAACATTTCATAATCCAAATAATATTAATGTATTAATGGATCTAGACATTTTCCATTAAATTTGTATAAGTCTTGCATAATAAGACAGACGATGTTTCCGCAGCTGTCTTCACAACACGTCTTTACAAGACGGCTAATAATGTATGCAACAAATTTCACGTGCAACGATATGATAGACAGCCGTGAATTATTTAGTTCTGAAGACTACACGCAAGGCGCACAAGACCTAATATTTATGTTCTCTCTTAGTCTTCACGTTAATGGAATCTGCAGTTGAGTTTGAACAAACACCAGGGTTATGAAATTTTCGGAAGTAACTATACGTTACAGAAAGAGAGATATTTCTTGAATAAGTAATTAATTATACTTTTATAAAATATTATTAAGTGTAGAATGTTGTTTTCTTTTACACGAAAATAAATAATTAATGTCGTTTTAATCGCAAAACTTAACTTATATTTTAGAAAATTTTAATTCTTGATTAATATTTATTCAGAAACTCATAATCTTGTATTGAAAATTCTTTGTTCTTAATAGAAGTGAAGAATTTTTTATTTTATCTGACAATATATGAACATAAAGGGTAGACTAGGGCATATGTGAAGTTCTCTTAAATATAGCTTTTTCTCATAAATGAATTACATTCTATTAACAAAAATTACTGAATATATAGTAAACAGAAATTTTTTATACAAAAAATAATTTTTTAAATGATTTTTACTGTCCTTTTTATTTTCTAATAGATTTATAAGTTCAAAAATGTGTTCATATAAGCCCCTGCTGCGAAGTAGTTGTGAACACACATGGGCACAAACGAACGCAAATGGAAAATATTCTTTAACATGGTTTTTATAGTGTTACTTGTTTATCGTCATAATTATTAGTCAAATTATGTGTTAAATTCACATGAAAAAAATGTGTATGAATGTGTATGAAGTTTATGGATATTATGGTTAAGCACAAGGTTATAAAATGAAAATAAACAGATTGTTGGTGGGAGGGGGGATTGTATCATTAATTATTGTTGCGATAAAATAAAATATAAAGAAGCAAATTGGAAAAAATTAGAGCAATTAAATTTTACTTAGGCGATATATAACAACATTTAACGCATAGCATTTACATATTTATTTTGTTTTGTAGTAATATTTTCTTTTAATTTATAAAATGTTTATTTACTCATATATTTATAGTATAAAAAACGAGCGAATCAAATAAGAAATATGTCATTTTAACATCTGAATAAAGATCGTATATTAACATTTCAATATACAAATAATGCTAATATACTAATGGATTATCCATTCTAGCCACTTTGCATTAAAGTTGTGTAAATCTTGCATAATGAGACAGATGATGTTTTCGCAGCAGTCTTCGCGACACGTCTGTGGCTAATATTGTATGCAACAAGCTACATGTACAGCGATATGATAGACTGCCATGAATTATTTAGTTTTGGAGACTACACGCAAGGTGCACAATACATGATATTTATATTCTCTCTTAGCCTTTACCTCAATAGAATCTGCAGTTGAGTAAGAACAAATACCATGATTATGAATTTTACAAAAGTATACGTGGAAAAGATGATGTTTCTAGAATAACGAATTAAGAATACTTTTATAAACTATCATTAAGGAAAATATGTTGTTTTCTTTTTCGCGAAAATAAATATTTAATGTCATTTTATACGCAAAAAAAATTAAATTATTTTTCGTGAATCTCTAAATCCTGACTAATATTTATTCTGAGAACCATTGTTTTGTTTTGAAAATTCATTGTTTATGCAAGGAATGTACAATTATTCTGTTATCTCTCAATATATATTTGTGTGTGTGAGAAAGTATAATCATTTATACATCTCCTTCTTATTCAAATAAAAACAAATTATTTAAAACGATGATGGATGATTGATAGTTAAAGATTAATTTACCTAATATTTATACTATAATTTGCAATATATTTGTATGTGATACGTGTATAGTAATTTATTTAAGTTTAGAGATAATATCTTTTCATGTATAAAACAAAAGTTATTTTTATATTACTATAAAATAGTTTCTTTAAATTTACTATTAGCATTCCACCTACCTGTATTAACATTTCACCACTGAAGGAAATATTTTAATAATATTTATCACGATATTTAACATTACCATTTGAATATTTGTTATAAGGTGTTCTGATGTAATAATACCAGGTGCTAATATTTCGCATAATTACGAAATAATTCGGAAAATGGCACATGTGGGCCCTCCGCAGAAGGGCTCTGAGTCATATAAAATACAAACAACAGCTTAAAGTTAATTTGTTCCATTTGTAGGTCTTATCGCTTTTAGAAGCAACTAAATTTTGCGAGGACTATATATTTACCAGGAAATATTTTGTTTACTATATAAATTTGTAGTGCATTTCATGTACTTTCAAAATGTTGTAAAAGACTTTGGATATGTTAGCGAGATAGTTTGTTGTTTAATGTGAAGTGCGCAATATATCGGGGTAATAACGCCATTCCTTGGCGTTAATACCCCGGTTTGTTTCTTACAGTGGCGGAACTACATCCGAAGATTTTTTGTTTTTACTTTACGTATAAGACAGTATTAGTGTCATTGTTGAAATGATTATATAAAAAAGGAGAGGAGGGAGTCCGATAACCATAACTGATCTTTCTGTTTTAATACTAATGCAAAAACTATTTTAAACTCTTATAAATAAAACGATATCAAAATGTTTTCGATATTCTAATTCATACATTCTCAAAACCAGGTTTCTATTAAACTCCCACTTGATTGTTCAATTGAATTTAAAATTTTAACTGTCCGCTTTCTCAGATACCTTTAACTGATGTGATATAAATAGTAACTTAACCAATGAGAAAGGGTCTCTGAAACCGTAAGATCAAAATATGAATAAAAGGCATGATTAACTCATAGGATTTTATTTTGTACTAAACGTTTTGTACAAGACGATTATAATTAATATTCATCTATTTAAAAGTATCTGGTAATAGTACTAAAATTCAAAATGAAACAAAATTTCGGTAGTGTTTGTAGTTAAATTGAAAATTACAAGTTAAACTATAAAAATTGCAAAAAGAAATGGTTTGTAATACCAGTAACATTAGTTTAAGGTTAAAAGGCGAAATGATAACTCATAGAGTACTATTTCTGCACTAAACTTTTTGTACAGGATTAAGTCTAATTAAATTTAATCTATTTAAATATTTATAACAATAGTACGATGACTTCAATCAAAAGAGAATTTCAGTTGAGCCTATAGTTAAATTGGAAACTACAAGTTAAAATCTGAAATTTGACCCTCTGCCCCTCCAAAAGAAAAAAAACAGCGTTTAGCGAGATCGCTAATAGACTTTAAAGGTTTATTATGTTGCTAATATAGAGATAATGAAATATAACCACATGAATCATGCGTAAAATTTAATAAGGGATTTCACAGGGTTATTGATAATAGGGAAATCTTATTTTATTAACTAAAAACACAAATTTAATAAAGAATGTTTAATATAACGCCGACACTTTAACTTAAAGATTGAGCTAATCCCCATTTTTGTGGAGTTTATGGGTTAAGACGTATTTAAAAGATTTCTATAATAGTGTTAACAAAAATATTTATTTCATGTAACTCTACTTATAAAATTTCACATGATAAAAATATTACATTATGATTACAAATAAGGTTAAAACCGTGCAATGTTTTTTTTTAATAATTATATTTACGCCGGAATTTTTTAAGTAAACAGAAGCTCAGGGTGTTACATACTGTAGATACTCCCCCAATCCCCTTTTCCTTTCATTTTCACAAAAAATTGAATATTTTCTATCAAATAGATTGCATATATGGGAATATAAAAACTGATTTAGATAAGCACAGTTAAAACTGAGCAATATTTCTAATAATTTTATTTGAGTGATCCTTTTTAGGCAAAAAGAAGCTCAGAGACTGATATTCTTTTGATCCTCCCCCCCCCTCCCTTCTTTTTCTTGTACTTTCAGAAAAAATTTAAAATTTTCTATCGCTTAGAAATTTTTTTGTCAACAATTTGTCAATTTATAGGACTGAAGAGTTTGTATTTTTAGAAATGGGCAATCTACATGGTATTATTTCATCTTATTTCATAGATTTGTTTGCATGGCGTTATTACCCGCATAGGTAGGTAATAACGCCAAATAGCATTGGTCTAGTAATCACGCCATTACATTTTATGAATGCATATTTGTTAAATTATTTTCTTTTTCGATAGATAGACAATGAGTTTCTGTATCAAATCCTATATTTGTTTTAAAAACTCAATCCTAAATTAAGCCGTGAAGATTGGTAGAACATTAACATGGCGCTATTACCCCAGGATACCTTATTTTCTTTTACTTATAAAATGCTTATTTGGCCTTACTATTTATAGTATAAAAGCATGCCAAGCTGATATGAAATATATCATTTTAACATCTAAACAATGGTCAGATATTAACATTTCAATATCCAAAACATGCTAATATATTAATGGATTAAGCATACTAGCCATTTTGTATTAAAATTGTATAAATCTTGCATAATAAGACTGATGACGTTTCCGTAGCAGTCTTTGCGACACGCCTTTACAAGATGGCTAATATTATATGCAACAAATTACACGTACAGAGGTATGATAAACTGCCGTGAATTATTTAGTGTGGAGACTACACGCCAAGGCGCACAAAATCTAATATTTTTGTTCTCTCTTAGCCTTTATGTCAATGGAATCTGCATTTGAGTAAGAACAAATACCGTGCTTATGAAATATACGGAAGTAACTATACGTGGAAAGATGATGTTTCTAGAATAATAGATTAATAATACAATTATAAAATATTACTATGGGAAATATATATTTCCTTTTCAGAAAAATAAATAATTAACATCGTTTTATTTGCAAAATTTAACTTACGTATCGGTTATACGGTTTAACTATATCGGTATATCGGTTTAACTTACGTTACTGACTAATATTTATTCAGACACCCATTGTATGTTTATATATATATATATAATCATTTCTAGTTATTCCAATAAAAACATTATTTAAGCCGATGATTGGTGATTCATAGTTAAAAATTAATCTCACACATTCAATAGTATAGTTTGTAATACACTTGGTTAAAATTTTTAATATTTTAAATAAAATATGGTAAGTGCTATTATTAAACAATCACTCTTCTTAATGTTTGGTTTTAAAATAAATTTATATTATTAGATAACTATACCTATTTATTTCATATTTCAAAAGTAAGTTCGTTGTCCAGTTACCCCCTGTACATTTTCAAGAATGGGGTAATTGGGACATGTGGGACCGAGATACCTCAACTGCTAAAAATATTTGTTTTACTACGGGAAATTAATATCACCATTGTTTTTTTCAATAGAATTAAAGAAAAATTGTATAATAAATTATTAGAATTAAATATTAAATAATTTAAAAAGCATGCCAGTTGCTATTACTCTAAATATTTTATGTGAGATAACTAAAACTCATTAGTTTACGATATACAGCTCATATTCAAAATATTAGAATAATTGAGAAAAAGTAATAAGAAAAAATTATTTGTCATTTATTTATTTTTTATACTAAGTAAATGCAATTAAATTTCTTATAATTAAATCTGGAATGTTTAGATAAGATTTTAACATTTATAAAACATAAAATACAGCACATTAAATTAGGTATACAGCTTCCTTAAACACACCAGAATATTAGAATAAAATTTAGATTGGTTCAAAATATTAGAATATTTTATTTTACGCAACAATATTACCTTATGAATATGAAGTAAATGGTAGTTAATATTTTGTAGCATCCCCTTTAGCTTTCATAACAGTGTACAATCGATCTTGCATACTATATACAAGGTGTTTACAAACATTTCTATCAATATTAGCCCAAATAGACTTTATACGTGCCACTAATTCAGTTTTACTTGAAGGAGGATTTTCTTGAAGTTTTTTCTTCATTATACACCATAAGTTTTCGATGGGATTAAGATCTGGTGAATTTGGTGGCCAAGGAAGTACCTTAATGTTGCGTTGGCGGAACCAATTCTTAGTTGACACCGAGGTATGCGGGGACGCTAAATCTTGTTGAAAGATGAAATCATCTTCAAATAAATCTTCTGATGATGGAATCATGTAATATTCTAAAATTTCTTGATATATCAGAGAGTTAACCTGTTTGTAGACGATGCATAACTTTCCAGGTCCTTCTGCACTCATACAACCCCAAGCCATGACACTAGCAGCAAATTTTACGGAACGTTTAAGGCATTCTTTATCAAATGCTTCTTGCTTCATTCTCCAAACTCGAATACCTTGATTACCATATGAAACACAAAACATACTTTCATCACTAAATAATATATTTTTCCAATCTTCATTGCTCCATAAACGTCTTGATTTACACCAATTCAATCTCATACGCTTTTGTCTTGCAGTCATGAGAGGTTTTGTTTTCGGTACACGAGATTCAAATTTAAATTTATGGAGACGTCTTAATGTTGTCGATGTAGAAACTTCAACTCCTTCTTCTTTCCATTTTCGGTGCAAGAATCGCACACTTTTAAAACGGTTTTTCTTAACTATACGCTTCAGTTTCCTGTCATCTCTAGCAGATGTTTTTGGTTTTCGGCCACCATTTCGGCGATTATTTTGAAATTTTCCAATTTTTGAATATTGTGTTAGTATTTTACTAACGCTCGATTGCGAACAATGTAAATAATTCGCTATAAGACATTGATTTTTTCCGTACCGATACAAATCAACCATACGAAGTTTAGTAGATTCAGGAATATCACTCACACGGCCCATTTTAAGACGAAAAAGAAACAAACTGCAAAAAAGAATACTGATTTTAAATAAAATAGTCTGAATTTAATCAATGATGCCACCAGTTAAGAATTGGTAATAATTAAAAGAGAATTAATGTGAAATATTCTAATATTTTGAACCACTTGAATAAATATTCTAATATTTTGACTTTTCAAAATAATTTTTTTGCAATTAATCTTTTCAAAAATGATAGTAAATTTAAGATAACAAGTAAGTTTAATCAACAATAAGTTCTTAATAAAAATATCGTTTGCATATTTTCATTAAAAGACATTAAATTACCAAACGATATTTTCAATTTCTAAAAAAAAAGGTAATTATTCTAATATTTTGAATATGAGCTGTACATCTATAGAAGTATATAAGATAAAGTGTTATTATTAGAAAACCAAACTTGAAACCTTAAATTTTATTTGATCTTATGATTTATAGTATAAATAACATGAGAAGAAAATAGGACATATGTCATTTTAACATCTGAATAATGATCGTTTATTAACATTTAAATACAGAAATAATGCTAATATATTAATGGATTATGCACACTGATCATTTTGCATTAAAGTTGTATAAATCTTGCATAATAAGATAGATGATGTTTCCACAGCTGTTTTTGCGACACGTCTTTATAAGTTGGCTAATATTGTATGCAAAAAATTATACGAACAGTGATATGGTAGACTTCCGTGAATTATTAAGTTCTGGAGACTACAGGCAATGCGCACAACACCTAATATTTATGTTTTTCTCATAGCCTTTACGTTAATGGAATCTGCAGTTGAGTAAGAACAAATACCATGCTCATGAAATTTGCGGAAGTAACTATACATGGAAAGATGATGTTTTTAGATTTAGGATTAATGATACTTTTATAGAATATTATTATGGGAAATATGTTTTTTTAATGAGAAAATAAATAATTAATATCGTTTTATTCAAAAATGTAACTTACACTTCGGAAATTTCTAATTCTTGACTAATATTTATTCAGACGCCCATTGTTTTGTTTATATATATATAATCATTCCTACTTATTCCAATGAAAACATTATTTAAAAAGATGATGGTTGATTAATACTTAAAAATTATTCTGACATAATTTGATAGTATAATTTATAATATACTTGATTGAAAATTTCCAACTTTTTATTAAACTATAGTATGTGCTATTATTAAGTAATCTGTCTTCTTGACGATTAGGTATATAATTGAATTTATATTATTAGGTATCTATGCCTATTAGTTTATTCTTATTTACCTTCTTTAAAAATAAGGTTGGTGTTCTAGTAACCCCATACATTTTGAAGAATAGAGCGTTTGAAACATGCGGAATTCAGTTACCTCAACAGCTAAAAATATTTGTTTTACTATCGAAAATTAATTTCTAAATTTTTCTTTTACCTGAATTAAAGAAATTATATAATATATTATTGCAATTGCATATTACAATTTTTGAAAAGCATGTCAGTGGGAATTACACTAAATGTTTGATGTGATATAGCTAATACTTCACATTTTAAGATTCAGATGTATAGGAGCATATAAGACAAAGTTACGTTATAAGAAAATTATCTAAACTAACAAAATATATCTAAATAATGCTTCTACATTAATGGATTATGCTTAATAGTCATTTTGCATTAAAGTTGTATAAATCTTGCATAATAAGACGGATGATGTTTCCGCAAATGTCTTCGCGACGTCTTTATAAGATGGCTAATATTCTATGCAACAAGTTACACATACAGCGATATGATGGACTGCCGTGAATTATTTATTTCTGGAGACTACACGCAAGGCGCACAACATTTAATATTTATGTTCTCTCCTAACTTTTACGTTAATAGAATCTGCAGTTGATTAAGAACGAATACAATGCTTATGAAATTCACGGAAGTAACTATACGTGGAAAGATGGTGTTCCTAGAATAATGGATTAATGATACGTTTATAAAATATTATTGTTGTGTTTAGTTTAGTGGGTGAGAAGAAGAGATGGGAGTAGAAAAACACTTTTTATTTGTTTCTACCCACAACTAGGCCAAAAAAAAATGATCGTGATAGTGACCGGTACATTACGAAGAATGGAGGCCAGCAAACGACCCAAAAGTGACCATCCTTACTTCACTTAAAATAATAAAAATATTCTTTTAACCTTGAAGATGATAAACTAAATACAAAATTATAAAATATAAATTTGAAGAAAAAGTAAAGTTACCTGTGAAGTCCTTGGCAAATGATGAGTAGTAAATCCAGACACATGCACAGGAATTAAGACACAAATTGGTTGAAGATTAATATTTATTTATTTATGAAATACTTGTATTTCTTTCATGAAAAATCGACTATCTTCTTTATAGAAACATTTTCGTTTCTCATAGAAATTAACCATTTGTTTTATAGTAAAAACTTTACAAATGAAGATATTTTTTAAATTGATATATTCCAAACAAAACCAACATTCTTCATCATAACACATTTTTAAATTTCTTGACAACATGAACTACAAAATTTTTCATGATTCAAAAAAATAGGAAAATATTATCATTTCCCTCAAAACATCTTTTAAATATGTGTATTTTCACATATAAATATATTAGAAGAAAAATAGTATACAGAGATATACCTGTATTCTCTTTTGGAAGGCCCCAGTGATATTCAAACTTTAAATATGAGTTCGTGGGCCAAATAATGGGATAAATTCCTTAAGTAAACAAATTGACTTCACTTCTCGAAAAGATTCTTCACCTCTGCTTATTTTTCAGAGGACATAGAACTCATAACAAAAAAAAAACACTATTGAAGAATTGAGCACATACGTTGGTTGGAGAGAATTATTGATAATTGAGATGATGAATAAAAATATTATTTAGAAGACACACGACGACATTCTGCCTTAGATATAAAAACCATCAATAGAGCAAAGAAATAGGAGACTCATGACGTCACCTAATCTAAATTGTATAAGCAAAAAGGCACAAAACAAAATAATTTTTTGGATGCTTTTGAAGGGGATTTGCTTCTCGCTGTATTAAAGAATCAACTTCGCTGACATCCTGGCGTGTACAGAGAAGCATGAAATGATGACCGAACGCAACGGTCTCGAGGGGCGCGCACATGCCCCGGAAGTTCCACCAAAACCTCCACTCATCCGGCAGCATCTATTACAGCAGGTGTCTAGCAGCGCAACTGACGCAGGTGGCCGAGAGCCCAGGGGAAAAAGAGAAAAGGTTACTGGAATCCCAAAATACGCCAATTTGGCAGTGAGCGAAAGAGGGGGGGTGACAAAATAAGCCAAGTTACGATGCAAAGTATGGAGAAATATGAATTTAATAAAAAGAGAATTGATAAACACCTAAAGAGGGGAGGCCAAAGCAGGTGGCCCTGTGCTGAATGACTTAAAATACGTCACCTGTGGAAACGAATTTGATAGGCTAGGGGTGTGTCCGAATAAACGGAAGTTCCACCCAAAGAACAAGCGAGAATGTTCTCGAACGATCTCCAAAACCGGAAGGAATGATTTCGAACAGGATTTTACCGGCTTGAAACATTCGAAAGCTAAGTAAAAAAGAAAACATTACAGGCGACTAAATGAAAATAAACGAAATCGAAATAAAATTTAAATTGAGAACATTAATAAAAGGAAGGTGATAGGAAATAAAAATGGCTAATAAAAATGAACTATACTAAACATATGGGGGGTTATCGAGTAACCACCACATATTACCCAGGGTCCCCCAAAAGAAAATATTGGTGAGATGACAAAAAAATGAACAATTTTTTTATCGAGACAATATTTTCTAACACATGTACAAATATACTAAATAATTACACAAAATAAATGTATCAGAAATAGTTATAGGAATATAAATAACTGTTTTACATGCTGTTCAAATAATAAAAAAAATACTTATTATTATAATAGTAATCCTTATATGTTAACATGGAAGGTATACAAAATTTTCTTCCAGAAGTATCTATCATATATAAAAAAAAATCTAAAGTCTATGTCTATGTGCAAAACAACAGTCCTTAAGTTTAACGAGTCTCTTGTTAGGCTGTGCAAAATGCACTATAACAGTAGAATGCTTTAGCATATGTCAAAATATTTGATTATACAATAATATGTATATCTATTTTCTTAGCTATCAACAAAATGAAACATACTATAACTGTATATGAATCATACTATAACTATATATGAAATATATGGTTTCAAATAACACATGATAACTTGAATGAATTTGTAAGTTGAAAATTGAACAATAAAAAAATATATAAATGGTGCAGAGAGATTAGTTATGCTCTCATAAAAAAATATTTACTTATATCACCACATAGCCTTTTAAGCTTTCAATAAATCTTAAATGAATAACTTTAGTATTATTCAATAACACATTTTCGCAAAAAATAAAATAATAAGTTGCAAAAAGAATGGCAACAAAAGCATGATATTATTTTTCAATAAAAATATCTTCAAAATGAATATACTAATTTTCAAAGAGAGAATCTTTACACTCTCATAAAGGAATATCCTTGAACATTTTCAATATAAATTGACAATAATTGCATAAATACCTTTAATACTATACTTGATTCAAAATAAACATAAAACATAAGATGTTTAATATTCTGAAAAAGGAAGGAACTTATATGAACATGTCAATCTTATATATGACTTGATAATGTGAACTTACAAAGAAAAATCAATTATGTCAAAATTTTATATAGAAGATATCTAGAACATATTTACTTGTAATTTTCAAACATTTTAAAAAAAAAAATTAAGTAAGTGATCACTTTTGCATTTGTCATAAATCAAGAATTTGCTTTATATAAATATATATATTGACTCATTCAACATCTTTGGATCCAAAGTATAAACACTCAAAAGTATACAAAAAAAAATATATACTACTTATGGTGAGTCATACACTTTCTATACTTCAACAAGAAGAGAAGAAATATTAGTATGAATAAGTTTATCATGCATTTTCCTTTTTTTTTTTTAAAAAGAGGTTAAATGTTAAAACATGCATGCATTGTAAAGAGAAGACACAATAGGGAAAATAATTTGATGAGTACTCATCTTTATGTTTACCTTATATCAATTACAATTTTTCCTTTCTTATTAGAATGCACATTTGTCAAAAATAACTTTAAATAATGACATAATATTATAACAAGAATATAAAAGACAAATTCTTTCTCAATTTTTTAGCACCAACTATTGTAATTAAAGACTTTATAAGATTTAATAGTAGTAGAGTATGGCATACATGAGATTATATGTATATATTGTAATAATTATGACTTATAGATAAATACAGTAAATAATAAAATTATTGAAAATCATACATACATCCTGAGGATGACTGTTGAGTTGTATCAGGGAGAAGAAGACTTAAATAATGAAGAAAAAAAATAATAACAACAGCTGCCTGCAGCTTGGAGAAAAGAAAAAAAAAATTACATAGTGATTCTTCTTACTGGAGTATCAGTCTGGCTAGCTTAGACTGATTATACTACAAAGCAATAGTCATCCTGAAAAAGGAAAAAGAAAGTTAGCCTATTTCTTATACAGTTTATGATTGCGAGGGCGAAGATCATAATTTTTATATTGAGTGGACTTGTTTTTAACACCAGTATGAGTACCATCAGGAGGAGCTTGTGACAGTACTGATTTACTGGAACATGAAGATGTTTGTTGTGACTTAGAAGAAGAAAGAATTTGAGGAGATGTGCTACATGCAGCATCATGATTTGAAACTTGAATAGAAGAGTGTTGTCTGACAGGAGTGGAGGATGCATTATCAACAGCTGATTGATCATGTGATGCATTTTTTGAAGAAACCGAAGGATATTGCAGTGCTTCATTTCTCTTTTGAAGCTTCAAGATTCGATTAGTGTGAATCAACATAGGGGAAGCATGACTATTATTGGAATCTTGAATTTGAATGAGCACAGGAGAAATTATTTTCTTCACCACATATGGGCCTTGTATTTTTTTGTTAAACACATTGGGAAATTTTACGTAAACAATGTCATTAACATTGATGTTGGAAAACTTTAATTTTTCTCTCGATTTTTGGTACACCTTTTGTCTAGATGATTCATTATTCTTGTAAGCTTGATAGTATATTTTTTCAATAACATCCATTAATTTATGAATTTCATATGCAGTATTGAGAATTTTCCATGAAACTTGAGTTTTATAATTGGAATAGATGTCGTTTATCTCTCTTCCAAAATGAAGAAGATTTGGAGAGAATTTTGTAGCTGGATGAGGTGTAGCATTATATATGGATTGGTGAATTTTTAGAGCAGTCGGTACATCACATCCTTGTGAAGCCATTGTGTTCACAGACGATTTTATTTGAGAATTGACTCGTTCGCTTAAACCGTTAGCTTGGGGATGGGCTACAGAACTATGCTCCAATTTAATGCCAAGCTTTTTGTTAAAATATGAAAACATATCACTCGTAAATTGAGAGCCATGATCAGTGAGAGTTAATTCGGGTTTTCCATGAGTGGAAATATAATGCAATAAGGCTTTTGTAACTGAGTCAGCACTGATATTATTCAAGGCATATAATTCTAAATGACGAGAGAAATGGTCTATCATGGTCAACACATATTGACGATTTCTCAATGGGCCGAGTAAATCCATAGAGACTTTTTGATTGGGAGCTGTTGGGAGTGGTGCAGGTAGGTATGGAGCAGTGTTTTTTTATGATTCTTATTTACTAAACAAATTTCACAGGAGTTGACATAATTAATGGTATCAGACACAAGGGTTTTCCAGGTAAATCTTTTCTTTAAATTAACAATGGTTTTATGAATTCCAGTATGAGTAATATGAGCAATTCTTAAGGCCTTTGCTCGAAGTGATAGAGGTAAAACAGCTTTGTGTAGCTCGATATCTTCTGAAGAGAAATGACCATTATAGCAAAGTAACTCATTACTTGGATTAATATAGTAGCCATTTAAACTTTTAGATTTTTTGTTATTTTTAAGATCTTCATAAATTTGTTTGATTTTTGGGTCCTTTTGTTTTTCAGAGAAGATGGTGTGATCAAGAATTTCTAATAATGGATCTTGATTATTATCATTATTTGGAGGTGAAGAGTCACTTTGAAGATGACATGTATGGTGGATTTTGTCAACTAAACCACATGGAAAGTGAGGAATGTCATTATGTAAATCGTTTTGATTATCAACAATAGGTAGAGGTTCTTGTGAAGAAATAAGATCTGGATTATTATTGAGATCTTCAGTAGGAATGTGAGGAGTTCTACTCAGAAAATCTGCCAAGACATTTTCTTTGCCTGGAACATGTTGGAATGTGTACGAGTATTCTGACAGTTCTAACATCCAACGAGTAGTAATATCAGCAGGTGATGTAGCTTTTTTATAATTATTAAGTGGTTTGGCATCAGATAGTAGAATAAAGGGTCGACCAAAAATATAGTATTTAAAAGCTGTTATGCCTTTGTAAATGGCATAAAGTTCCAATTTGATGGCAGGGTAGTGTCTTTCTGATTGAGATAGAGTTTTGGAATAATAGGAGATAGGTTTTAGTTCACCATCAAATTTCTGCATAAGAACAGCTGATATTGCTGTTTTTGCGGCATCTGTATTAACATAGAACGTTTCATTCCAGTTAGGGAGATTGAGCATAGGTTTTTGAAAAAATATGTTTTGTAATTTTTTAAATGCATTTTCCTGCTCAGTTTTCCAAGAAAATTTATTTTTAGGTTTGGTGACTTCGATGAGAGGAGCAATCAATTTAGAAAAATTAGGTATAATTGATCTATAAAATGAACACAAACCGATAAAACTCTTTGTTTGCCTCTTGGTTTTAGGCTTTGGAAAGGAGGTAATTTTTAAAATGTTACTTGTAATAGGAAGAATTTTATGATCTGTGAGTTGGAAACCCAAAAAGTTAATGCTTGTTTGCATGAATGCACATTTTTCAGGAGACAGAGTAATATTATTAGCAATGAGAGTGTCTAATAGTTTTGTGAGCTTCATGGACATTTCTTCAAATGAATTAGCACCCACTACAATATCGTCTTGATATGCATAACAGGAATCAATTTGAGATAATTGAATAACAGAGTCGATTAATTGTTGGAAAGTGCTGGCGGCCGTCTTCAGGCCAAATACTAGACGTAAATAGGTAAAAATTCCCCATGGAGTAGTAAAACTAAGTTTATCTTGCATATCTTTAGGTACAGCAATTTGCCAATATGCAGAGGGTAAGTCAAGAGTGGTATAATATTTAAATTTTGACAACTGCACCAATAGATTTTGAATTCTAGGAAGAGGATATGATGATGGGATTATAATCGAATTTAACAATCTTAAATCAAGAGCCAAACGATACTTTTGAGGCTTAGACATATCAGTTCTCTTCTTTTTAACAAGAAGCATGGGACACGCCCAAGATGAATTTGATCTCTCAATAATACCAGCGTTCAACATTTGATTAATTTGGTCAAGAGCTTCTTGTTCAAGTGCTTGTGGCACGGGAAAAGGTAATGTTTTTACTGGATGAGAATTTAACATGGTAAACTGAGGATTGACCAGGTCAGTATGACCTAAAGTGTCAAGAGATTTCGAAAAGGCAAGCGCTTTACTACATAATAATTTTGTTAAAGCTTCCCTTTCATGAGGAGGTAAATGTTTAAGATCAAAGTCATTTGGAGATAATTCTTGAATACGTTTTCTCTTAATCTCTTCAGATGGTAAAATTAAATTAGAATATTCGTTTTCAAATTCTAAGTCAAAAGAGTATTCTTCAATATCTTTCTCATCTACATTGATACATTCACCAATAATTGAATTTTTATTTAAATGAATATCTAGCTTTGATATATTCTGACATACAACCAAAAATAAATCATTTTGAATGGAAGATTTTGAGTGCAATGATTCATGTAATATAAGACCTTTATTTTTTAAATTGGGTTTGAAAACAAAATATTCAGATGGAGGATTGAGATACTTCACATGTAAATAAACAAAAGAATTAGGAGGTATTAAATCTCTATTGAGTAATTGTACCATGTTGGAATTCACCAAGACTTTATTACCATAATTTAAATGAGTTTGCTTTTCACCAACATAGCTATCATCATTAGTATTCTGAGATGAGAAATTCTTGCCAGGAATATTATTATCATTAGATACATAGTTTACCACATTACCATAATCAGTTGGAAAATAATAAGTACAATTACCATCAATATAAGGATTATGAAAATTCATAGCAGAATGAGCCATATTATTTGTAAACAAACCATTATTTTGAAAACTATAATTGTAAGGATAGGTTGTATAATTGTTGACTAATTGTAAATTTGTGTCATCATAATTTGCACATATATTATGAGAATAAATACCATTACTTAGGTTATTTAACATAGAATCTTCATAACAAGGCATTTTGTGTGCATCGAGAGAATATGGTGCATATTCTCATAATGCATGAATTCACATAATTATATTCAGAATTCATAAAATAGCAAGTAGGAGATTCATTATAACTTTGAAAAGGAATATGTTTATCTTTAATTAGGATAGACTTAAAACTGGGTTATATGGTAATAGAATGTTTGTTGATAAACTCAAATCCAAGTATGGCTTGAAAATGAACATTTTGTATCTTTGTAAGGTAAAAAACATGATGAAAGAAAAATTTATCAATTTTAAAGGCAACCTCTATGCATCCCTTGAAAAAAACTTTGGAATTTATGGTAGACACAGACACATTACGTGATAAGAATTTATAGTGAAGCCTGGATTTAATGCTATTAAAGCATTCCTGATACAAGAGAGACAAACTTGATCCCGTATCAATTAACGTTGAAATTTCATTATGTTGAATGTTTATGAGTATGCATGGAAGAACATATGAATTATTAAATGAGCTGCAGATGACATGTCTTTCTTGTACATCATCATCAATTTCAAGATTTTGTTTAGATGTCAAAGAATTATGTGAACAGGAAGATTTGTTAAGCTTAGCCGTCATAGGAGAAGTTTGGACAGCTGTGGATGACACTAAGGTAACTGAAGAGCGTTTGTCAAATTGTTGATGTTTGTTGTTGTTGTCAAAGTGTACTGACCCTGAATGAGAATTACGGGAGAGAAGGCGGTCAGTAGAACCAGTCTCCCCTATCTGTTTAAATGGTAAACATTGTTGTTATTTTCAGAAGAAGAGGTGTGGCTTTTCCTTCTGTGAGGGTGAGACGAAATTTGAGTTGAAGAGTTTTGGTTAGAATTACTAATAATATTTTTAAATTTGTAGCATGAGTCCATACGATGATTAAATTTCCCACAGAACGCACACTGCACAACATCTCGTCTGTGATAAAAGAATGTAGAATTTGTTTTGTGAGAATATTTGTCAAAGGTGGGTTGATAAGGACGTTTCCGGTAAAAATTACGTTGATGAAAATTATTGTTACGTTTATTTGTAGCCTCTTGTCTCGGTGGAGAAGGCGAAAATGTCCTAGAATTTCTTTGAAAATTACGAGAAGCATGAGATTTGTTCTTTTGAGTTTGTAAAGGAGAGTAGTTGGTTTGAGAATTGTGAAAAACTTTATCCTTCGTATGCTTTATAGGGGTTTTATGAAGCACATTATTAGAAGCAATAGAATTATCCTGGACTTTTTCAGTATCCAAACAATAGGCTTGATTAAAATTCTCATAAGATTTTTTAGGGGGAGAGTCATATATATTTTGAAGAAAGGTTGCTCGTTCAAGAGCTAATTCGAAAGATGTAATATTTTCTTCTAAAATTTTGCGTTTGATTTGTTTAGGCAAAGCCTCAAGAAAATGAGTAAACTTTAATGAATTAAGAGCAGAAAGATCCAGTTTTGGGTAAGCAAGTCGAAGTTGTTTATCTAGGCGAAAAGCAAAATTTTTAACTGATTCATTTGAATCTAAGGTCAAGTTCTGTAAAGATTTTAGAGAAACAGATTTTTTTGTGGGTAAGAAATAGTCTATAAATGCTTTTCGAATTTCATTAAAGTTAGAGTTCTTGAGCTGTGACTGAGTTTCAAGAAAGAAGAGTAAGGCAGTGCCTTCAAGTTTTGATTTAAAGAGAACAAAAAGTTCCTTGTCTGTAAAGTTATTTAGTTCCTGTATGTCAGATAATTGATCGAAGAAGAATTCTACAGTCTGAGGGTTACCGTCGAAGGGTTGGATTGCAACATTTAATTTTGCCTTGGGTGGCATGATGAAGAGAGAAACAAAAATTAATGTAAGAGCTCAATATATGACATGATAAATTTGGTTATTGGCTGGTCTTGTGATGAATAATATATATATGAATTGACCCGTTATTTAAAATATTGATGACTTTCATATACGTCATAAACCATTTTTATATATTAAAAAAAAAGAAGAAAACGTGTACTAACATATTAGTATCATATGAAGAATATAAGACCCAAATATTTTATGTAAATATTTATATATAATATGGCTCAAAACATAAATTATTATATGTATGACAAGAAAAATAATTTATCTTAGCATGAACAATAATTTTTACCAGTACCTCCGTTAAATAATGCATATATATATTAGTTGCAAAATATAGCAAGACAAGAAAAAGATATATATGGAAAAATTATGTTATATATATATATCATGCACTGCTCCAGAAAAATATTATTTCAGTATAGAATCAATATATGTTGCAATTAATTACTGCACCACTCTCAATAAAATAATTATAAAATATTAATCATTGCATGAAAAAATAATTTGATAATGAAGATATAACTGAAGATAATGACGTCAATATATATATATAAGGAAAATACGATGGTAGCAAAGGAAAAATGGATGGTCATGGAATGTTGGATACGCTTTGGTCACTGCGCCAAAGAAAATAAGAAACTGTTGTGTTTAGTTTAGTGGGTGAGGAGAAGAGATGGGAGTAGAAAAACACTTTTTATTTGTTTCTACCCACAACTAGGCCAAAAAAAAATGATCGTGATAGTGACCGGTACATTACGAAGAATGGAGGCCAGCAAACGACCCAAAAGTGACCATCCTTACTTCACTTAAAATAATAAAAAATATTCTTTTAACCTTGAAGATGATAAACTAAATACAAAATTATAAAATATAAATTTGAAGAAAAAGTAAAGTTACCTGTAAAGTCCTTGGCAAATGATGAGTAGTAAATCCAGACACATGCACAGGAATTAAGACACAAATTGGTTGAAGATTAATATTTATTTATTTATGAAATACTTGTATTTCTTTCATGAAAAATCGACTATCTTCTTTATAGAAACATTTTCGTTTCTCATAGAAATTAACCATTTGTTTTATAGTAAAAACTTTACAAATGAAGATATTTTTTAAATTGATATATTCCAAACAAAACCAACATTCTCCATCATAACACATTTTTAAATTTCTTGACAACATGAACTACAAAATTTTTCATGATTCAAAAAAATAGGAAAATATTATCATTTCCCTCAAAACATCTTTTAAATATGTGTATTTTCACATATAAATATATTAGAAGAAAAATAGTATACAGAGATATACCTGTATTCTCTTTTGGAAGGCCCCAGTGATATTCAAACTTTAAATATGAGTTCGTGGGCCAAATAATGGGATAAATTCCTTAAGTAAACAAATTGACTTCACTTCTCGAAAAGATTCTTCACCTCTGCTTATTTTTCAGAGGACATAGAACTCATAACAAAAAAAAAAACACTATTGAAGAATTGAGCACATACGTTGGTTGGAGAGAATTATTGATAATTGAGATGATGAATAAAAATGTTATTTAGAAGACACACGACGACATTCTGCCTTAGATATAAAAACCATCAATAGAGCAAAGAAATAGGAGACTCATGACGTCACCTAATCTAAATTGTATAAGCAAAAAGGCACAAAACAAAATAATTTTTTGGATGCTTTTGAAGGGGATTTGCTTCTCGCTGTATTAAAGAATCAACTTCGCTGACATCCTGGCGTGTACATAGAAGCATGAAATGATGACCGAACACAACGGTCTCGAGGGGCGCGCACATGCCCCGGAAGTTCCACCAAAACCTCCACTCATCCGGCAGCATCCATTACAGCAGGTGTCTAGCAGCGCAACTGACGCAGGTGGCCGAGAGCCCAGGGGAAAAAGAGAAAAGGTTACTGGAATCCCAAAATACGCCAATTTGGCAGTGAGCGAAAGAGGGGGGGGTGACAAAATAAGCCAAGTTACGATGCAAAGTATGGAGAAATATGAATTTAATAAAAAGAGAATTGATAAACACCTAAAGAGGGGAGGCCAAAGCAGGTGGCCCTGTGCTGAATGACTTAAAATACGTCACCTGTGGAAACGAATTTGATAGGCTAGGGGTGTGTCCGAATAAACGGAAGTTCCACCCAAAGAACAAGCGAGAATGTTCTCGAACGATCTCCAAAACCGGAAGGAATGATTTCGAACAGGATTTTACCGGCTTGAAACATTCGAAAGCTAAGTAAGAAAGAAAACATTACAGGCGACGAAATGAAAATAAACGAAATCGAAATAAAATTTAAATTGAGAACATTAATAAAAGGAAGGTGATAGGAAATAAAAATGGCTAATAAAAATAAACTATACTAAACATATGGGGGGTTATCGAGTAACCACCACAATTATTATGGGAAATGGGTTGGGTTTTTTTTTTTTTGGGGGGGGAGGAAATAATTAACGTGGTTTTAGACGCAAAATTTATCTTTTGGCATTATATACAGGGTGTATCTACTGGGCAAAACTTTAAGGGATGATAGTACACATCAAGACAAATAATACTAAATGGGAAACTAAGGGTCCCAAATGTCTTACGAAGGAAAGAGGCGCCATCAAAGTTTAGGGTCCAAAATTTGAAATGATTATAAAAAACGGAAAAATTGGTCGATTCGTTTGCGGTTTTCACAAACACTAATCTTTATGTCAGTATTGTCTTGGAAATAAATTATAAAGATAAATTTTTAAAAATGCCGATAGAGGGCACTTTAGACTTTGGAGTAACGAACAACTATTTTTTTACCGTTATTTTTTGCATCGCATTAATTTTTTTTAGAAGTTTAGACATAAACTTAAATTTTAAGCTCAAAATCTGCGGTTAAGTAGAGAAAACTGAAGGGTGTTCAATGGGAGTGGGTAGGTTCAAATTTCAAATGATTATAAAAAACAGAAAAATTGGTCAATTGATTTGCGGTTTTCACTAAAATTATTCTTTATGTCAGTATTGTCTTGAAAATAAATTATACAGATAAATTTGAAAAAATGCCGATAGAGGGCGCTTTAGACTTTGGAGTAACGTACAATTATTTTTTACAGTTATTTTTTGCATCTCATTAAATTTTTTTAGAAGCTTAGAAATAAACTTAAATTTTGAGCTGAAATTCTGTATCGTTGAGAGTGGTAAGTAGCGCAAACTGAACTGTGTTCAATGGGGGTGGGGAGGTTCAAATTTCAAATGATTATAAAAAAACGGGAAAATTGGTCGATTCGTTTGCGGTTTTCTCTAAAACCATTCTTTATGTCAGTATTTCCTTGAAAATAAATTTTAAAGATAAATTTCAAAAAATTCCGTTAGAGAGCTCGTTAAACTTTAGAGTAACTAACAACTACTTTTAACCGTTATTTTTTTTTAAATCTAAATAAATGTTTTAATAGCTTAGACTTAAATTTTGAGCTCAAAATCTGAATCGTTGTGAGTAATTAAGTAGCAAAAAATTGAACTGTGTTCTTAAGGCTGGCAGGGTAACATTTCAACTCCTGAACACAGTTCAGTTTGCGCTTCTTAACCCCTCCCAACGATTCAGAATTTGAGTTCAAAATTTAAGTCTAAGCTTTTGCAAGCATTTAATTAGATACAAAAAATAACAGTTAAAAATTGTTTTTGGTTACTCTAAAGTTTAAGGCGCCCTCTAACGGAATTTTTTGAAATTTATCTTTAAAATTAATTTTCAAGGAAATACTGACATAAAGAATGGTTTTAGAAAATACCGCAAACGAATCGACTAATTTTTCCGTTTTGTATAATCATTTGAAATTTGAACCATCCCAGCCCCTTTGAACACAGTTCAGTTAGCGCTACTTAACCACTCTCAACGATTCAGATTTTCAGCACAAAATTTAAGTTTATGTCTAAGCTTCAAAAAAATTTAATGAGATGCAAACAATAACGGTCAAAAATAGTTGTACGTTACTCCAAAGTCTAAAGCGCCCTCTATCGACATT
The DNA here is from genome assembly GCA_964019185.1 of Maratus speculifer. NCBI lineage: Eukaryota > Metazoa > Arthropoda > Arachnida > Araneae > Salticidae > Maratus > Maratus speculifer. The sequence goes on along the minus strand of OZ025289.1, from coordinate 100,167,040 downwards.
TTTTTACATTTATGTTTATAATTTATTTACATATATATTCGATAGGTCTATAATAATTTTTAATTAATCACAGAATAAATTGTCATTATTTTACAGCAAAATAAATTCTTAAAACTTACTATTAGCATACAACTTGCACAAAACTCTGTTAATTCAAATTAATTCCTACTAAAACATATTTAAACAGAAAATTTTGTTTATCCAAAAGAAAAAAATTGTTCCAACGAAAGGTATAGCAAATAATATACAAATACAAAGTATAATTTTAGCGCATCATTGTAATATGTTAACAATTCACAACTGGATTTAATATTTTAACAGTATCACAATCGCTAACTGATAACATTTGAATATTAATATATTTTGTTTTAATACTTTCTTTTTCTTTATAAAATGTTTGTTAATCTATTTATAAAATAAAATCACGCGAAGCAAATTCGAAATACATCCATTAAACATCAGAGTAATGGTCATATATTAACATTTCAATATCAAGATAATGCTAATATATTAATATGGATTATGCATACTGGCCATTTTGCATTAAAATTTTATAAATCTTGCATATTAAGACAGACGATGTTTCTTCAGCTGTCTTCGCGACACGTCTTTACAAGATGGCTAATACTATATGCAACAAATTACACTTACAACGATGTGATAGACTGCCGTGAATTATTTAGTTTAGCCTTGAGCCCCCTTAAGTAAACAGAAAATAGCTTTTCGTGTGTAACACGAAAGTTATTTTTATATTAATACAAAATAGTTTCTCAAAATTTACAATTAGTATACCACCTTCTTGTGTTAATATTTCACCACTGAAGCTAAATTTTAATAATATTTACTATGCTATTAACATTAGCATTTGAATAGTTGATGCATTTTGTTTTAATACTTTCTTTTACTTTATAAAATATTTATTTTGTCGTACTATATATAGCATAAATAATACGCAAAGCAAATAAGAAGTATATCATTTTGACATCTGAATAACAGACATATATTAACATTTCAATATCCAAATAACGTTAATATATTAATGGATTATGCATACTAGTCATTTTGCATTAAAGTTGTATAAATCTTGAATAAAAAGACAGATGATGTGTCCGCAGCTGTCTTCAAAACACGTCTTTACAATATGGCTAATATTGTATTCAACAAATTACACGTACAGCGATATGATAGACTGCCGTGAATTATTTAGTTCTGGAGACTACACGCAAGGCGCACAACACCTTATATTCATGTTCTTTCTCAGCATTTCCGTTAATAGAATCTGGAGTTTAGTATAAGCAAACATCATACGTATGAAATTTATAGAAGTAACTTTACGTGGAAAGATGATGTTTCTAGAATAACGAATTGATGATACCTTTATCAAATGTTATTACGGAAAATATCAAGTTTTCTTTTTCGCGAAAATAAATAATAAAGGTCATTTTATTTGCAAAAATTAACTTATGTATGTTCTACATATTCTAATAAAAATTATTTAAAACAATGATGGATAATTGATAGTTAAAGAATAATTTAACGTATATTGATACTATAATTTGTGATTTACTTGTATGTAATACGTGTATGGTAATTTATTTAAGTAATCAGATAATAATTTTTCATGCGTAAAACGAAAGTTATTTTTATATTACTATAAAATATTTTCTTAAAATATACAAATGCATTCCACCTACTTATATTAATTTTTCATTACGGAAGGTAACATTTAATAATATTTATCACGATATTTAACATTAACATTTGTTATAATTTGTTTTAATACTTTCTTTTACTTTATAAAATGTTTATTTGGGCTTCCTATTTACAGTATAAAAAAACATGTGAAGCAGGTATGAAATATATCATTTTAAAATTTGAATAATAATCGTATTTTAAAATTTCAATATCCAAAAAATGCTAATATATTAAAGGATTATGCGTACTAGCCATTCTGCATTAAAAATGTATAAATCTTGCATAATAAGACACACGATGTGTTCGCATCCGTCTTCGCGACACGTTTTTACAAGATAGCTAATATTGTACGCAAACAATTACACATTCAGCGATGTGATAGACCGCTGTGAATTATTTAGTTCTGGAGAATACACGCAAGGCGCACAACACCTAATATTTATGTTCTACCTTAGCGTTTACGTTAATGGAATCTGCAGTTGAGTATGAACAAATACTATGATTAGGAAATTTGCGAAAGTAACTATACGTGTTACTTTTATAGAATATTATTATGGGAAATATGTTGTTTTTTTCTGAGAAAATAAATAATTAATGTCGTTTTATTCAAAAATGTAACTTAAGTTTCGTAAATTTTCAATTCTTGACTAATATTTATTCAGACACCAATTGTTTGTTTATATACATATATATAATTATTTCTACTTATTCCAATAAAAACATTATTTAAGACGATGATGAAAAGCTAAAAATTATTCAGACATAATTTGATAGTATAATTTGTAATATATTTGATTAAAATTTTTCAAATTTTATTAAACTATAGTATGTGATATTATTAAGTAATCACTCTTCTTGACGATTAGGTATATAAATGAATTTATATTATTAGGTATCTATGCCTATTATCTTATTCTTATTTAGCGACCTTCTTCAAAAGTAATGTAGATGTTCTAGTAACCACATACATTTTAAAGAATGAAGCGATCAGGACATGTGGAATTCAGTTATCTCAAAAGCTAAAAATATTTATTTTACCACCAGAAATTATTTTCTCCATTTTTCTTTTGCATGAATTAAAGAAATTATATAACATATTATTAGATTTTCATATTAAAATTTTTGAAAAGCATGTCAGCGGGTATCACACTAAATGTTTGATGTGATATAGCTAATACTTCGCATTTTACGATTCAGATGTGTAGGAGCATATAAGACAAAGTGACATTATTAGAAAATTATATAAACTAACAATATATATCCCAATAATGTTATTATATTAATGGATTATGCATACTAGCCATCTTGCATTAAAGTTGTAAAAATCTTGTATCATAAGACAGAGGATGTTTCCGCAGCAGTCTATGGGGCACGTCTTTACAAGGTGGCTAATATTGTATGCAACAAATTACAAATACAGGGATATGACAGACTACCGTGAATTATTTAGTTCTGGAGATTACACGCAAGACGTACAACACCTGATATTTATGTTCGCTTTCAGACTTTACGTTAACGGAATCTGCAGTTCAGTATGAACAAACATCATACATTATGAAATTTACGAAAAGTAACTATACGTGGAAAGATGATGTTTATAGAATAACTAATAAATGATTCTTTTATAAAATATTATTATGTGAAGTATGTTGTTTTCTTTTTTGCGAAAATAAGTAATTCTTGATTAATATTCATTCAGACACTCATTATTTTGCATTGAAAATACATTGTTTTTAATAGGAATGTAGAATTGTTATATTATCTGACAATATATGAATATAAAGGGTTAACTAGGGCATGTGTGAGCAGTTCACTTAAAAATAGCATTTTGTCATGAATGAATTAATTTCGATTAACAAAAATTACTGAATATATAGGAAACATATATTTTTTTACACATATTATTTTTTAATCAATTTTATAGTTCTCCTTATTTTTAATAGTTTTATAAGCTCAAAAATGTGTTCACATGAACCACTGCAGCGAAGTAGTTGTGAAGACACATGGGGCACATGTGAACACAGATAGAAAATATTCTTTAACATGCTTTTTATTGTGTTACTTGTTTGTCGCCATAATCATTAATCAAATTATATGTTAAATTCAGAATAAAGAAAAAAATATGTATGAGTGTCTATAGTTTCTCGATGATATGGTTAAACACAAGATTATAAAAGGAAAATAAACAGATTGTTGGAGGGTGGGAATTAGATTATTAATTATTGTTTCAATAAAATGACTTAGGGGATATATAGCGTTATTTAACACACCGCATTTACAGAGTTATTATATTTTGTAGTAATACTTTATTTTATTTTTAAAAAATGTTTATTTAGTTTTACTATTTATAATATAAAAAACTCGCGCAACAAATAAGAAGTGTATCATTTTAACACCTGAATAATATTTATATATTAACATTTCACTAACCAGATAATGCTCATATATTAATAGATTATGCTTACTGGCCATTTTGCATTAAAGTTGTATAAATCTTGCATAACAAGATAAATAATGCTTCCGCAACGTTCTTAGCGGCACGTCTTTACAAGATGGCTAATATTGTATGCAACAAATTTCACGTATAGCAACATGAGAGACTACCGTGAATTATTAAGTTTTGGAGACTACGCGCAAGGTGCACAAAACCTAATACTTATGTTCTCATTTAGCCTTTACGTAAATGGAATCTACAGTTGAGTATAAACAAATACCATGCCTATGAAATTTTCGTAAGTAACTATATGTAGAAAGATGATGTTTCTAGAATGATGGATTAATGATACTATTATAAAATATTATTACGGAAAATATGTTGTTTTTATTTTAAAGAAAATAAATAATTAATGTCATTTTATTAGCAAAAACTAGCTTATGTTTCGGGAATTTCTAATTCCTGACTAATATTTATTCAGACACCCATTTTTTCTTTTGAAAATTTATAGTTTATACTCGGAATGTAGAATTGTCCTATTATCTGTCTCTCTCTCTCTCTATATATATATATATATCATACATATATATATATATATATATATAAATTATATAAGACTCCAAATCAACATCTTTATAATATTCATTTACATATTTCCTACTTATTCCAATAAAAAAATATTTTAAAGGATGATGGATGATTGATAGTTAAAGATTAATTGAACACATATTAATACTATAATTTATAATATAATTGCATGTTTTAAATGTATAATAATTTATTTAAGTAAACAGATAATACCTTTTCATGTGTAAAACGAAATAATTTTTATATTACTGTAAAATATTTCCTTAAAATTTACTATTAACATTCCACCTACTTATATTAACATTTCACTGTCGAAGGTAACATTTTAATAATATTTACCACGATATTTAAAAGTAGCTTTTTAATATGTGTTATATTTTGTTTTAATAATTTCTTTTACTTTATAAAATGTTTATTTTGTTTTACTATTTATAGTATAAAAGACACGCGAAGTAAATAGGAAATATATCATTTTAATATCTGAATAATGATCGTATATGAACATTTCAACATACAAATAATGCGGATATATCAATAGATTATGCATACTTGAGATTTTGCATTAAAGTTGTATAAATCTTGCATAATAAGACAGACGATGTTTCCGCAGCTGTCTTCGCTACACTTCTTTACAAGATGGCTAATATTGTATTCAACAAATTACACGCACAGCAATATGATAGACTGCCGTGAATTATCTAGTTTCGGATACTACACCCAAGGCGCACAACACCTAATATTTATGTTCTCTCTTACCCTTTACCTTAATGGAATCTGCAGTTGAGTATGAACAAATACCATGCTTATGAAATATACGGAAGTAACTATACGTGGAAAGAGTGATGTTTCCAGAATAGTGGATTAATGACACTTTTATAAAATATTATTATGGGAAATATGTTGTTATCTTTTTCGAGAAAATAAATGATTAACGCCGTTTTTTTCGCAAAAATTAACTTACGTTTCGGAAATTTCTAATTCCGAACTAGTATTTATTCAGACACCCTATGTTGTGTTTTGAAAATTTATTATTTATACTCGGATAATAGAAATATCTATCATTTGTCAATATATATATATTATCCATCATTACCCTTCCATATATATTCATACATAAATTATATAATACTCCAAATCAACATCTATATAATATTTATTTATACTTTTCCTACTTATTCCAGAATAAACATTTTTTAAGACGATGATGGATAATTCATAGTTAAAGATTAATTTTGCGCACTTAAATACTATAATTTGTAATACACTCGTCAGCGATATGTGTATAGCAATTTATTTAAATAAACAGAGAATAACTTTTCATGTGTGAAACGAAAGTTTTTTTATATTACTACAAAATAATTTCTCAAAATTTACAATTAGCATACCACCTACCTATGTTAATATTTCACCTCTGAAAGTAAGTTTTTTTTATATTTACCACGATATTAACATTAACATTTCAACAGTTGATGTATTTTGTTTTAATACTTTCTTTCATTTTAAAAAATATTTATTTTGTCATACTATTTTAGCATAAAAAATACGCATTTCAAATAAGAAATATATGAATTTAACATCTGATTAACAGCCATATATTAACATTTCATTTTCCAAATAATGTTAATATATTAATGGATTATGCATACTAGTCATTTTGCCTTAAAGTTGTATAAATCTTGCATAATAAGACAGATGATGTTTCCGCAGCTGTCTTCGCGATACGTCTTCACAAGATGGCTAATATTGTATGCAACAAATTACACGTACAACGATATGATAGACTGTTATGAATTATTTAGTTCTGAAGACTACACGCAAGTCGCACAACACCTAATATTTATGTTCTCTCTTAGCCTTTACGTTAATGGAATCTGCAGTTGAGTAAGAACAAATACCATACTTAAGAAATTTGCGGAAGTAACTATACGTAGAAAGATGATGTTTTTAGAATAACGGATTATTAATACTTTTATGAAATGTTATTATGGGAAATATGTTGCCTTCGTTTTCTCGAAAATAAATAATTAATGTCGTTTTATTTTTAAAAGCTAACTTACGTTTTGGAAAATTCTAATTCCTAACTAACATTTTGTCCAACATACATTATTTTGCTTTAATTTTTTTCTTAATATTCGGAATGTAGAATTATCTTGTTATCTGTTAATATATACAGTTATATACAGGGTGTTTCGCTACCAGACCGAGAAACTTTGAGAGATGATAGTAGACATGAAAACAAACATTATTAAATCGGAAACCATGGGGCGCAAACGTCTTCTGTAGGAGCTAGGGGCCATTAAAGTTTAAGGTCCAAAATTTCAAACGATGATAAAAAACGGAAAAAAGGGTCGATTCGTTTGCGGTTTTCACTAAAATTATTCTTTATATCACGATTTTTTTAGAAAAAAATTTTAAAGGTTACATTCAAAAATTGTTGATAGAGGGCGCTTTAGACTTTAGAGTAAGGAACAGCTACTTTTTACCGTTATTTTATACATGGGGTTGAAATTATTCTAAAGTTTAAACATTAACTTAAAATTTAAGCCCAAAATCGGAAACATTGGGATCGGGTAACTAGCAAAAATTGAACTGTGAGCAGAGGAGGAGATTTTAAACGCTCATAAATACTGGACAAACAAAACGATTTTGTTGCGGTTTGCGTGTAAGTCATTCCCTTGGTAATTATTTTATTCAAAATGACGTACAGTTATGGTGTCCTCATTTTTTGATAGAGGGCGCTTCCCACACGTCTCGGATATTTCAATGGCATTACTCCTGGGTGTTTTACTACCAGACTAAGATACTACCAGAAAGTGTAAGAGATGCAAAGACGACTCGGAATCACATAGGAATGTAACGTTGGAAATGTCTTTTTTGCGAGTTACGGTTAAAGGAAGCAGAGAAAAGGAAACAGAAACAGCAGAGAAAGAGCAACACGTTAATGTCACAGAAAAACAGTTTATTTAAATGGCTTGCTACAAAAGGTGTTCGAAATTACAACCAGAAGTAGTCCGGCATGCTTGACAGTGGCATCGCGTGGAATTCCTCAAGCTTTGAAAGATTCCTGACATCTCTGATAGTTTTCTGGCAGATGCAGAAATACCAGCTGCGAGGTCTTCAATTGATGGTACGGGAGTCGCATACACCCAGTTTTTCATTTGACCCCAGCAGAAGTCCAAACATGATAGGTCCGGCGATCTGGCAGGCTAATGAACCGGGCCACCACTACCCATATGTTACTTTGAATTGTCGGCAAACGTCGTTGGTAAAATGTGGAGGAGACCTATCGTTCAAATACTTTATTCTGCTACCTTTGGAACCGGTTCGCGAATGATCACTTGAAAGTGATCGCTGCTCAGGCGCATTACCGTTTAGCGCCATTTACCGCAAAGAAACCGCAGCGCCATCTACTGTCGCTGTTAAACTTGCCGGACTACTTCTGGTCGTAATTTCGAACACCTTCTCTAGCAAAACCTTTAAATAAACTGTTTTCTGTCATATTAACGTGTCGCTCTTTCTCTGCTGTTTCTGTTACTGTTTTCTCTGCTTCCTTTAACCGTAACTTGGAAAAAGGCATTTCCAACGTTACATTCCTATGCGATTCCGAGTCGTCTTTGCATCCCTAACACTTCCTGGAAGTATGTTGGTCTGGTAGTAAAACAACCAGGAGTAATGCCATTAAAATGTCAGAGAAGTGTGGGAAGCGCCCTCTATCAAAAATGAGGGCACTAAAGCTGTATGTCATTTCGAATAAAATATTTACCAAGGGAATGACTTACACGAAAGCCGCAACAAAATCGATTTGTTGGTCCAATATTTATGAGCGTTTAAAATCTCCCCCTCTGTTAACAGTTCAATTTTCGCTAGTTACCCGATCCCAATGTTTCCGACTATGGGCTTAAAATTTAAGTTAAAATCTAAATTTTAGAATAATTTCAACCCCATGCACAAAATAATGGTAAAAAATAATTGTTCGTTACTGTAAAGTCTAAAGCGCATTCTATCGACAATTTTTGAAAGTAACCTTTAAATTTTTTTTCTAAAAAAATCGTGATATAAAGAATAATTTTAGTGAAAAGCGCAAACGAATCGACCTTATTTCCGTTTTTTATCATCATTTGAAATTTTGGACCTTAAACTTTAATGGCCCATAGTTCCTACAGAAGACGTTTGCGCCCCATGGTTTCCTATTTAATAATGTTTGTCTTCGAGTCTACTATCATCCCTCAAAGTTTGTCGGTCTGGTAGCGAAACACCCTGTATAGATGCATAATAATCATTTATACATTATCATTTATTCCTACTTATTCCAATACAAACATTTTTTAAGGAAGGATGACTGATAGTTAAAGATCATTCAGACGCATATTAATACTACAATTTTTAACTTACGTATATGCGATACGTATATAGTAATTTATTTAAGTAAACTGAGAATACCTTTTTATGTGTAAAACGACATTTATTTTTACATTACTGTAAAAAAAAAAAAAAAAAAAAAAAAAAAAATTGAATATTTATCATTAGCATACCACGTACTCAAAAAACTGTTTTTTTTAATCAAAAATAATTCCTATCGAAACATATTTAAGTAAGAAATTTGGTTTAAATGCTCCCCCCCCCCAAAAAAAAATAATTGATCCATCTAACAGAATACATTATTGTTTGTACAAAAATTTACTTGGTTCAATCAGAAATATCCAACAGAAATTTTGCTGGATAAAAAATATGATTTCTTGGTATAGTTATTACGCATTCACTTATTTGATATACATAATTGCCATTAAAAATAATGTAATCATATTATAAAACATGTAGGGTATGCCATTTTATCGTCGATGGGCATATAATTTCTAACCCATAGTTCATAGTTTTAATGGAAAAAAATTCAAGTGTTTTTCTTTATTGCATAAAAACCATTTATGTCAATTAATTATCTTTTAAACTATGAAATTCAAATTTGTATTAGGTTCCCTAAAAAGAAAAAAACTTTTTATATTTACTAACAAATGAAACTGTAAAACTTATAACACTAATCATTTTTATAAAACCAAAATTACAACCATGGCACTAAAACATTCTGTTTTTCTTATTAGAGAATAAAGTGTTAAAAATAGCTTATATGTTAAAGAGAACATATAAATATTAAAATATAATTATATAAAAATATTTAAAAACATTTCAAAACAATGAATAAAAATATTTCAAACAAATTCATATTTGAATAAATATCTCCAAAATGAACGATTAAGGAATTGTTATTAATCAAATATAAGAAAGGACACCGTGTACTGTATTAAAAATACTTAACAATGTATGCACACTTCATTCTTTTCATCAACTAAATTAAAATAAATTAAATTGCACACTAATGGGGTAAAATGTAAAATTAAATTAATTACCCAAATTAATCTGAATTTCATGAATGCGATAATCATAGCGTCTTATTCAGAATCACTCTTTAAAGGTAAATATAGAGCAAGGTTTTAAATGATTTAATAATCTTGATATATAATAAAAAAGCTTAATTTAACTGTACAATGAAACAATAATAGCCGATAATTAAAAAAGTGGTTAATGTGCCTTATCTTTTAATGAATAAAAATTGTAAAAGAAAAAGATAACTGTTGAAAGTTTAGAAGTAATATCTAAGTCTGAACAAAGAATGTTTTGGTGAGTAAAAATCATTGAACAAATAGTAATATTGCTCCAACAAAAATTAGTTTCGTTCAACACAATTCTTTTTATATAAACCACCGTAAAAATTTTCATAAGAGACAACAAAGTATAAGTCTAACAAAATTTAATTGCATCAGCAGTGAATGAAATGAAATTGAGATCCAAATAAATTATCATTGTAAATATATACAGGACAGTTGCACTATAAAATTTAACTAATAAGAATGTATTAATTAAAATACAACACATTGCTTAGTGGTGCACAAAACGCCAACGACAGAATAAGCTTGTGGTTTACAAAAAATTTCATTATATCCCTTACATATTTGAAAAGTAAAAAAGATCGCAGAAAAATATAACATAAAACTTGTCGCCATTCCACCTCCATATCTCATTGACATCGTTACAGATAAGATCGACAAAATTCCAATAGATCAAAAATCTGGTATTTATTAAATCCCCATCACTTTATCTAATAATGTTACAAAAGTCTACATTGGCATGACTACGCGGCAACTTTTTATTAGAATTAAAGAGCATCGCAGAGATATTAAACAATATAAAGAGAATACTTCTTTTTCTCGCTTTTACTTGGCGAACAAAGGTTGCCGTATTAACTTTGATGAGGCCAAAATCATAGTTCCATGCAATAACCCAGTTCAAGGTAAAATAAGAGAATATATCGAAATCATTGAACGAGAAAATAAACCATGTAATGATAATTTATCCTACAATATACCAAAAATATGGCATAACATCATAAAATCTTAAAATTTTATTTCGTTGCAATATTTTAATTTTTACTCACGTGTAAGTGGCAACATTTTTAAACTTTTAATTCATTTAGATTTTAATTTATTAGAAATATTATCTCTCGATCAAGATTCAAACTTAGTCCTTCCATTATCATATTTTCCTAAACCCCCGCAGAAGACGGCGCGAAACGTTGATAGTTTTATTTTATTTTAATTGTACAAGTGTATGTTAAAATTCTTGTTTTGTGCACCACTGAGCAATGTGTTGTATTTTAATAAATACATTCTTATTAGTTAAATTATCATTGGTTTAACAAATATCAATGTACTTAAATCTATTCCAACAAAACGTAATTTAATTTTTCAATAATCAGTATTTTTTTTTCAACAAGATTTTCTGTTTAAATGTGTTTTCATAGAACTATTTTCAAGAAAAACTGCAAATTTAGCTGAAAATATGTTTGTTGGAATAAATAAGATTAAACATAAATAAAGTTGATCCAATTAAATTTTTTTTCGCTCCGCAACAATTTTGGTTTAAATACGGTCCATTATTATTATTTATTTCGTAATCAAGAATATTTTGTATGTATAATTGTTGGCACTCACTTTATTGTGAGAAAACCAAACAAACATTGCTTATGTTAAGGAAATAAAATTGTTCCACTATCCGAAAAATATAAAGCGGTGTATACACATTTCTTTCTAGCCCATCAATTAAATGTAAATTAAACCTCTTTCAAATTGAAATGCATAGCGATGAGATAAAATGTCAATTTAACGTGATTATTGTGAAATTAGTTCATTCCACGAGTGCGATAATTATTCTATCTTATTGAGAATCATCTTTTGCTGTGTCACTTCAAATGTATTCTCCCAGAGATATTGAGAGCTTAAAAGTACTCGTTGTTATTCAGGTTCAAAGGGAAATTCACTCATTAGAAATAATGAATTTATAAATTAGAATATTATAGAAAAATATTTTAAAGCCTCGGTATACACTGTGCATGAAATGCAAATTAGTGTAATTTAAATCTAAAACTTAAGAATAATTTTACATAACGGAAAAGGTGGTTCATAGTCCCTTTAAAAAATGATTTTTAAAAAATTGAAAATTGGAAATAATAGAAATTAATAAATTCAAATAAAATACATTTTAATGTCAGATAGAGAGCTGAGTGTAAACATTTGCTTCCAACACATAAATTAAATGTAAATTAAACGTCTCACAAATTGAAAGGCATACCAATGGATAAAAGTCAATCTAATGTGATTAGTCTGAAATTAGTTTGAATTCTATTAGGGAGGTAATTATTCTCTCTTATTGGGAATCATTCCTAGCTGTGTCAGTTCAAGTGAATTCACTCAGAAATATTGATAGGTAAAAAGTTTTCGTAGTTGTTCAGGTTCAAAAGGAACACGTATGATTAGAAATATTGCATTTATAAATTAGAGGACTATAGAAGAAAATTTTAAATGCTCATTATATACTGAGTATCAAATGCAAATTAGTTTAGGTCAAATCTAAAACTTAAGAATAATTTTTTATAATAGAAAAGGTAGTTCAGAGTCACAAGAATTGAAGGCTTAAAAATATCAAAATTGGTAATATCAGAATACAAGAAATTCAAATAAAACACATTTTAACGTCAGATAAAGAGCGGGGTATTCACATATTTTCTTCTAACACATGAATGAAACGTAAATTAAAACTTTCACAAATTGAAATACATACCAATGAGATAAAATGTCAATTTAACGTGATTATTCTTAAATTAGTTCATTCCAGGAGTGCGATAATTAATCTCTCTTATTGAGAATCATCCTTTGCTGTGTCACTTCAAATAAATTCTCTCAGAGATATTGAGAGCTACAAAGTACTAGTTGTTGCTCAGGTTCAAAAGGAAATTCACTCACTAGAAGTAATGAATTTATAAATTAGAGGATTATAGAGCAAGATTTTAAAGGATCGTAGGGCACCCAGCCTAAAATGCAAATTAGTTTCATTTCGATCTAAAACTTAAGAATAATTTTTTATAATTAAAAAAATCTAATTCATTGTCAATTTAAGAATAAAAGATTTTAAAAAATGAAAATTTGAAATAGTAGGATAATTAAATAAAATACATTTTAAAGTCGGTTAAATAGCGGAGTAACATTTTAATCGAACTCATCACTGAAACGTAATTGAAACCTTTCAAAAATTGAAATGCACACAAATAGGGCAAAATGTCAATTTAACGTGATTATTCTGAAATTAGTTTGAATTCCATTAATGTGATAATTATCATCTCTTAATGAGAATCATCCATTTCTGTGACTCTGAGAACCGGAAAGTATTCGTACGTATTCAGGTTCTAAAGGAACATCTCTCATTAGAAGCCGTGCATTTCGAAATTAGAGGACTACACGAAGAAAAAATGAAAATTACAAACAATTTTCTATCAGAATTATGTTCCAAGAATTTTTTATGCAATAGCAACAATAAAAATTCATGTAACAGATACAGATTTGTACTTTGAATTAAAAAATTGTAAGGTTATTAGGAAATTTGTTTGGAAAATCGTATTCCCAGAGCTTTAAAGTAACGGTAACGAGGGTTACAGATAAAGTTTTAGTAAAATTATCAAAATTTTAGTAAATTCTTTTGTAAAGTTACAGATGTCTGTAGTATAGCTTAAAAAGTTTTGTAGATTTACATCATTTTATTGTACGGTATACACATACCATTTTAATAAGCACAAGAGATTTCGATACATTTAGATTACTAAGGTTAAAGATTTTTTCTTCACTGTATAGAGAATTATTTTAAAGTGATAATAACACACTGGACATACAATGAAAATTAGTTAATAATTTAAAATAGAAGAATTATTTTATATAATTGAAAAGTTAGATCATAGTCATTTTAAGAATTAAAGCTTTAAAAGAATGAAAATTGGAAATAGTAAAATAAAATAAATTGAAAATTAATACAATTTAATGTCATATAATGAGAGAAATATAACTATTTGCTTCCGATCCATCAATTAAATATAAATTAAACATCTCACACATTGAAATGCATACGAATAGGATAAAATGTCAATTTAGCGTGATTATTCTGAAATTAGTTCATTCCAGGAGTGCGATAATTATTCTATCTTCCATATATTATCTAATCATCCTTTGCTGTGTCACTCCAACTGAATTCTCTCAGAGATATTGAGAGCTAAAAAGTACTCGTTGTTATTCAGGTTCAAAAGAAAATTCACTCATTAGAAATAATGAATTTATAACTTACAGAGAAACATTTTAAAGGATTATAATACACTTGGCATGAAATGCAAATACGTTTCATTAAGATCTAAAACTTAAGAAAAATTTTATATAATTTAAAATGATAGTTATAGTCATTTTAAGAATTAAGGAGTTCCGAGACACATTTTAAAATTATTTTTATTTATTAAATTAAAATTTTGAATTTTTTTGTGATGGTTAACCATGTTATTTGTAAACAAATTCACGTGATAAACCTTCTCTTAATTTGTCTAAAAAAAATTAAAATTTAGAATTTATTTAAAAAATTCCTCTTTAAATTTGTTATAACTCAAAATATTTCTTGTAGAATTTCATTTTTTTATATTTAACTAAACAGAAATATACAAATTTTAATTTTAAATCAGGATTTAAAAAATATTAATGAAAAATAAAATTATTTAAAGTAATAATTTGAAAAAAAAGATTAAACTTTTATTTAAAATATCATATTTTCAAACGTAAATATTTTTTTCAAATTTCCTGAAGTAAAATATTAAAAAAAGACATGTTTTGAGTTTGAAGCATTTACCTTTGACGGTTATTGAGTTATAACAATTTAAACCTGTGAAATTGTGAAAAAATCCATTTAGAAGAAAACCGCATTTTTGCAAGAAGTCACTTCATGACAACCATTACTTGAAAGCTAGATTTTGAAAACATATCAAAACGAAAAAATTAATATTTCCTCTTCTAATTAAGATAGAAACATGATTTAGATGTCTTTTAAGCATAAGAAAACAGAAAAATGTTTAATGCAATAAAATATTTTTAGGAAATTTGAAAATTTTTGTGTCCCAGACACGTTTAAAGGTTTAAAGAAATGGATTTGGACATAGTAGAAGAAATTCCAATAAAATACATTTTAAAGTCAGAAAAATATCGGAATATACACATTTTCTTCCAACTCATCATTTAAACATATTGAAATCGCTCATAAATTGAATTGCATATCGATAGGATAAAATGTCAATTTAACGTGATTATTCTGAAATTAGTTTGAATTCCATGAGTGCGATAACTATCCTCTCTTAATGAGAATAATCCTTTGCTATGTCAATTCAAGTGAATTCACTCAGAGATATTGAGAGCTAAAAAGTTGTCGCTCTTGAGGTTCGAAAGGAACATCGCTCATTAGGAATAATCATTTATAAATTAGAGGACTATAGAGGAGGGTATTAAAGGATTATAATACACTGGGCATGAAATGCAAATTAATTTAAATTAGATCTAAAACTTAAAAAAAAATTGTATAATTGAATAAGGTAGTTTATATTTCCTTTAAGAAAATTGAAGTAAAATGGCAATTGAAAATAGCAGTAATTCAAATAAAATAAATTTTAATGTCAGATAAAGAGCGGGTATACATGTATGCTATCAACTCACCAATTAAACGAAAATTAAACCTCTCAATATTAAAATGCATACCAATCTGATAAAATGTCAATTTTACGTGATTATTCTGAAATTAGTCTGAATTCCATGAGTGCGATAATTATCCTCTCTTTCAGAGAATCATCCTTTAGTGTTTTAACTCAATTGAGTTCTTTCAGGGATATTGATAACTAAAAAATATTCGTAGATATTGAGGTTCAAAACGAACATCTCTGATTAGAAATAGTGCATTTCGAAATAAGAGGACTATAGAAAAGCGTTTTAAAATACTAATAACACACTGGGCATAAAATATAAATTAGTTTAAATTTAAAATCGAAGAATAATCTCATACAATTGATAAGGTAGTTCAAATACTTTTTACTTTTAATAATTGAAGATTTTAAAGAAATGGAAAGCCGAAAAATGACGGAAAGGGAATTTTTTTCTACAAATTTTCACTTATTTAACAGTTAGTTACAATATTAGACTAATAAAAATATTTTTTAACAATGTTTTCCTACTAACTGGGGTGAAGCCGCCGAAGATTTCACCTTTCGCAAGTCGTACATAAATAAAGTCCAAGTAAAACATATGATTTCCTTTTTAAGTTCTTATTCAGAAGGAATAAGTTAAGGTAAAATAAAATTAAAAAAAATATATTATACTGAACTATGAAACAATTTCACATTGTACAGTATATTCTGTACACAAAACACATTACATGAGTATACCACGTTACAACTATCCAAAAACAGTATTCTATGTCCAAGTCTAACTGCCCGGAATTCTTCGCTAGCACTCTCTGTCCCTTTCTACTTTTTATTCTTCTTTTTTCGTTTTTGCTAGGAGCCTAGCGAAGTCTTCTTCTGCCATTTGTAAATCACCCACAGTTTTTTCAAGATGTAATAATTTAACTTTCGAAGACCTTGGACACTTTTTAAGGAGATCCATAAATTTTGTTATCTTCTTCCAGCATTCCTTTCAACAAAAGGCTATCGTTCTGTCCAAAAATATCTGCTGCTTTATTTTACGGATCTTTGTGTACTGAGAACACGATGTCACACAACTTTCGTTTACAATAATAGAAAAATAATGTTGGGCTATATTTTTCCAAAAAAATATAATTGAAATATGACTAACTATATCTTAGGCAAACGGATATATATTTTCAATCCAGCAATTAAATTAACGTTAGTTAAATCTTCCCGAAACTGAATTAAATACCAAAGAGGAGTCGGGTAAATATAACTTTAATATGATTTTTTCGAATGTAGTCTAAATTTCGCGTTAATAATCTGTAATAATTAGAATAATATTTTAATGTACATTTAAAAACAATGTTTAAATGCCAGAATATGCAAACTTTGAGCAGATGACTTTCAATAATCTTTAGTGTCCTCAATGTTAATTGTAACGGAAACTTGCTCTACAGAAGAGAAGCAAATACAAGGTAGATATTCCTCTCACTTGAATCCGCTTCTTCCAAAGTTACTATAACAAGTTTCGTTTTTTTTTTTTTTTTCACTGTTTACGATACACTATGGTTGTGAAAACTAGTCTTCACAAAGTTTGCATACTTTGGTGTTATTAACATAGTTTTTAAATTTATACGATACAGCTTCAAGCCTGAATATTTATTCATTTTTTTCATGTATCACTTCAAGCGAATTCATCCAGGCACATTTTACGCAAACTGTTTTCCCCTGTATTTAAATTGTAAAAGTACCTCTTTCATGAGGAATAGTGTACAGCTCATATTCAAAATATTAGAATAATTACCTTTTTTTTCGAAATTGGAAATATCGTTTGGTAATTTAATGTCTTTTAATGAAAATATGCAAACGATATTTTTATTAAGAACTTATTGTTGATTAAACTTACTTGTTATCTTAAATTCAATATCATTTTTGAAAAGATTAATTGCAAAAAAAAAATATTTTGAAAAGTCAAAATATTAGAATATTTATTCAAGTGGTTCAAAATATTAGAATATTTCACATTAATTCTCCTTTAATTATTACCAATTCTTAACTGGTGGCATCATTGATTAAATTCAGACTATTTTATTTAAAATCAGTATTCTTTTTTGCAGTTTGTATCTTTTTCGTCTTAAAATGGGCCGTGTGAGTGATATTCCTGAATCTACGAAACTTCGTATGGTTGATTTGTATCGGCACGGTAAAAATCAATGTTTTATAGCGAATTATTTACATTGTTCGCAATCGAGCGTTAGTAAAATGCTAACACAATATTCAAAAATTGGAAAATTTCAAAATAATCGCCGAAATGGTGGCCGAAAACCAAAAACATCTGCTAGAGATGACAGGAAACTGAAGCGTATAGTTAAGAAAAACCGTTTTAAAAGTGTGCGATTCTTACACCGAAAATGGAAAGAAGAAAGAGTTGAAGTTTCTACATCGACAACATTAAGACGTCTCCATAAATTTAAATTTGAATCTCGTGTACCGAAAACAAAACCTCTCATGACTGCAAGACAAAAGCGTATAAGATTGAATTGGTGTAAATCAAGACGTTTATGGAGCAATGAAGATTGGAAAAATATATTATTTAGTGATGAAAGTATGTTTTGTGTTTCATATGGTAATCAAGGTATTCGAGCTTGGAGAATGAAGCAAGAAGCATTTGATAAAGAATGCCTTAAACGTCCCGTAAAATTTGCTGCTAGTGTCATGGTTTGGGGTTGTATGAGTGCAGAAGAACCTGGAAAGTTATGCATCGTCTACGAAAAGGTTAACTCTCTGATATATCAAGAAATTTTAGAATATTACACGATTCCATCATCAGAAGATTTATTTGAAGATGATTTCATCTTTCAACAAGATTTAGCGTCCCCGCATACCTCGGTGTCAACTAAGAATTGGTTCCGCCAACGCAACATTAAGGTACTTCCTTGGCCACCAAATTCACCAGATCTCAATCCCATCGAAAACTTATGGTGTATAATGAAGAAAAAACTTCAAGAAAATCCTCCTTCAAGTAAAACTGAGTTAGTGGCACGTATAAAGTCTATTTGGGCTAATATTGATAGAAATGTTTGTAAACACCTTGTATATAGTATGCAAGATCGATTGTACGCTGTTATGAAAGCCAAAGGGGATGCTACAAAATATTAACTACCATTTACTTCATATTCATAAGGTAATTTTGTTGCGTAATATAAAATATTCTAATATTTTGAACCAATCTAAATTTTATTCTAATATTCTGGTGTGTTTAAGGAAGCTGTATACCTAATTTATTGTGCTGTATTTTATATTTTATAAATGTTAAAATCTTATCTAAACATTCCAGATTTAATTTATAAGAAATTTAATTGCATTTACTTAGTATAAAAAATAAATAAATGACAAATAATTTTTTCTTATTACTTTTTCTCAATTATTCTAATATTTTGAATATGAGCTGTACTTCTAAATTTAGGGGCTAGGAAGAAGATAGTAAAATTTTTATATGCAATGTAACTTATAATTAAAATTAAGAATCAAAGTATAACTGTATATTATTAAAATGCTATTACAATTGCCATTTCTTTCTAATAACTGCAGATTTTAAAGAAAAAGATAACGTACACGACTTTAGAAGAAATATGGATGTATAAGCTAAAACTTTTTTAATAGATGAGCAAAGATCCATAAGAAATAATAACTATTTTACAAAACATTGTATTCACAAAATTTTCAATTTAAAAATGGGCCATAAGAAAATTCTAGTAGAAATGTTAAGTTCTGAGACAATCAGTGTTTTGTTGGATTAACAAAGGACGAAAGAAAAATAATGTTTATCATGAAAAAAATTTTCAGCCTCTCAACTATTATATGAATTTCAGATCGTGAGGGGAGGGGGAGGTAAGCGAAAGTAATGTTGCTTTATTCAAAATTTCTGAACCTCAAAAAGATATTCTGTTTAAACATAATGCAACAGAAAATATTTGAAGAAATATTAAGTTGTACAGTCGTGGAAAATAAAGCAAACTCACCTTACTAACTTTTCAATAAAATATTTTAGAGAAAAGTTACTGGTATAGGATGACTACTTAAAGTCTACTTAATCTACTTTAAATTATGTATATAAAATTTGCTTAGCATCTATACACACATTAAAACGAAACCACACTCCATTTTTTTTCTGTGCCACTACTTCAATGATAAGTTTTTGAATTATAAACATTCAAAATAAAGTGCTTCAATGTACTAAAGTACATTTTTATAGTTTTATTAATATCTCCTGAAATTTTACTCCTAATGTGTTGATTTTTTATGCAGCAAAAATACTGAAATACCCAAACATAAATATGTTGAATTTGCAATTTATATATTTTTATAATATGAATTGTAAATTATAAAATTAATATTAAAAAATATGAATTGCAACCTACAATTTTTGATGGATTTAGATTTATTAAGTCTTGCTCTATGGAAATTCAAAATATCAGATTTTTCTTGCAAGTGGTTTTCAAATTACGCTTTAAAAATATGTTATGGATAGCCCCCGATAGAAGTGACTAAAAAATTGAAACTTTTTATGCTATCCTGTAATCTGGTAGTCTTCAATGATTGTTTGAGTTGCACCTAAGATGCCTTAATGAAGAAGCAAGTTATCTCGGTCAACAATCGATACTGAACTTCAATTTCCATACAGCCCCCAAAACATACTCCTATTAAAATGATTAATCGCTCGAAAACTTAACATACGTATTGCATGAAAATTTGTCTTTAGCTTATTTCAAGTGTATAAATTTGAATTGTACTACACTATATTGCCATTGATTATGGGACACTTGCGATTTTAGACATTTTACTAAATATCTAGAAAAATACATGTGGAATTATCTCGAAACTCTTAGTGTATAAATATAATAGCATAAGTCATACATCTCCGTGAAGATTTTTTTCCCGAAACTTCAAAGGGGGCCGTCAACAAATTAAAAAAGAATGAATATCTTTTGAATAACCCTGTCAAAACTAATGTAGCAAAAGAGCTCAAACTCTAGATTGTAATTGAATGCCTTATTGTAATAAGCCTTGTTCATTTTTATGCAAATAGCATGCATACTCGCAGAGTAATTAAGGTTTTTATAAAAATGATCCCAAATTTTTCCAAGTTTTTTCCTTATAATTTTCAGAGTTCTTAATATAAAATATTATTTTTTTCAGAAAATATGACAATCAACGTTGCACACAGTACCCTGTAATCAGAATTAAAAAATAATGAAAATTGTATAAAAAATGAGTTGGTTTACTAAATAATTTTTTACTGCGCATGCGTCAACGATATCAAAATTTCATTTGCATATCATGTTAGCTAAATGTATAGAGCAACTTTTGTGAAAGTCACAAAATCATAACTTGAAAATTCTGACAATAATCGTCAATTGAATAAGTCGAAAATCCGTTATTCTCAAAACGAAGCAAAAACAAGAGGGGTTGTATCCATATATTCATTGATTAGTGTCAATATAGAATACACAATATGGGATGTACTACTGCATTTGGATAAAATCCCTCATTTTTTTGCTTCATTTTGGAAACAACGGATTTTGTCCTTTTTCTATAGACGATTACTTTCAGAATTTTCAAGCTATGATTTTGAGGCTTTTACAAAAGTTGCTCTATACATTTAGCTAACATAATATGCAAATGAAATTTTGATATCTTTGACGCATGCGCAGTAAAAAATTATATAGTAAACCTACTCATTTTTCATACAATTTTTATTATTTTTTAATTCTGATTACAGGGTACTGTGTGCAATGTTGTTTGTCATATTTTCTGAAAAATATATTATTTTATATTAAGAACTCTGAAAATTATAATGGAAAAACTTGGAAAAATTTGGGACCATTTTTATAAAAACCTTAATTACTCTGCGAGTGTGCATACTATTTGCATAAAAATGAACACAGTGTATTACAATAAGGCATTCAATCGTAATCTAGAGTTTGAGCGCTTTTGCTACATTAGTTTTGACAGGGTTATTCAAAAGATATTCATTCTTTTTTAATTTGTTAACGGTCCCCTATGGCGTTTCGGTAAAAAATCTTCACGGAGATGTATGACGTATACTATTATATTTATACACTAAGAGTTTCGTAATAATTCCTCATGTATTTTTCTAGATATTTAGTAAAATGTCTAAAATCGCAAGTGTCCCATAATCAATGGCTTGACAAAAATACAAATTTGGGGTTCGTTAAAATGGTCATTTAGATCAATTTTATATGCGTCATTTAAAATTAGACTGCATTTCGAATCGTTTGGTGCCAGTAACTAGTCTTCTACGATAATATTTTGGAGAGTTAGGAGGGGGTGTTTACTTTTTTCCCCATGACTGTACAATATTTTGTTAAAACAAAAAGAATGTTCATCTAAAGATGTTTTTTTCAATCAGCCATACTTTCTGCTTAAATATATTTCAATCAAATTTTGGTGCATAAACTATATTTTTATGTGCAGTTATAAGCACACGTATTTTTTTCGAAATAAAAACATTGTTTTTATTGGTACATAAAAATATGCTTGTTACCTTTTAGATAAATATGTTGTGTACTATATAAATTTCTTTCTGATTCATCAGTTAAATAAATTAACGTAAATAAAACCTTTCAGAAACTAAATTGCATTACAATAGAGGAAAACGATAATTAAACATGATTACTGTGAAATTAATTTGAATTCCACAAGTGCGATAATCATTCCGTCTTAATCGGAATCATCTTTTAGTATCTCTCTTCAAGCGAATTCGCTCAGATATATTTAGAACGAAAAGTATTCGCTGTTACTCAAGTTGAAAAAGGTTGAAATTTCTCATTAGTAATAGAACCCTTCTAAACTAAAGGATTATAGAGACGAGTTTAAAAGGATCATAATACTGTCTGGGCACATAATGCAAATTGGTTTAAGTTTCAAATATAAGAATAAATGCGTATAATTTAAAAGATAGTTGAACGCATCTTAAAATTTAGGACTGAAAAAGATATTAAACAAACAGGAAAATGGTGATAGTTTATAAGGCATGCTATTAGTAACCAGCAAAAGTGACAATTAAAAAGAAAAGTTATTAAAAAACCTAATTTCATAAAAATGTTTTTAACACTTTCCGATAAATTTGAAAAATGTTTATGAATTCGGTTTGTCTGGTTGCCTGGTCCTCTGTGTAACTCTGGTCTAACTCGCGTAAATATTCTAGGATTGCCATGTAATGGATATATGATATTGTGGTTTACCAGGAAATGATTGATATTGAAAATGAAATGTGTAGCATTAATAATTCATTTACAGAGACACTTAAAGAAATTGCGTTACATTATATTCAATGTCGAAGAAACAATTGCAGTGAACTTTATTGATGCTATGTTATTCGAAATATATGGAAAGTTACATACATCATAGAGGTTCACTCTATGGTGCTTATTGTATAACATCACAATAGCAGAATCTTAACCTTTATCATAAAGGAGCATACAAAAGAATTCGTTTAAGCTACTTAATTTCAACAATAATTAGTGCACAATTAAAACGAAAGAGTGACTTTGACCTCTCAGGAAAGAGCGATATTTTATTAAATCGTAAATGAGTTATGTTTTAAAAGTTTTACTCATCTTGTTGTAAATTGCGTATTTAAATTATTCATCTTGATATAAACTGCTTAAAAACAGCTCGTTCACCCGATTTGTTTAAACTCTTTACGAAGCTGACTTTCAAATCGAGATGAATAGATTTCGGCTCAAATTGAGTTATTTTGTGGCTATGGATTTAAAAGAGCGGAATTACGTTTTCAATAGCTGTATGTGTTTTTAAATTAAATTTATTTATTTATTTATTTATTTATTTATTTATTGAATATTACTATATTTTTAAAAAATTCATACCTCATATACATGTTTGCATAAATGAATTCACTTACTATTGTTGAAAGGAAATTTTCATCTGTGGTGTGTACTTCCTAAATGAACTAAATTTTCGCATGCATGCAGTTTATAAATGCTAATATATATCACTTACTGAGATGCTTAAAGAATTCCGACATTTTTCCTAGTGTAGAGAGAAATTGTTGAAATATTATTTTCACATGCATTAAAACGTTTTTAATGGTTCAGTTAGGCATCCTATTTCGACTTCGAAGTTTTTTTTACAGTATTGTGAAGGCGTTGTTTAATGATCTATGCTTAACGCATTTTTTTCTTTCTCAATTAAACACTTACACATTTAGGTTTTCGAGAAACTGAAAATGTCTAATAATGCTCATTCGTTCTCCATATCCCACAGAGTGTAGAGGTCTGCACGAGCCCGGGCTTGGCCCGTGGTCCGTACCCGATCCGGTGGTGTCATTTCGATTTTTTTAACGGGCCGTGTCGGGCCGGCAGAATTAGAATAGTTTTTTCAAAGGGCCGGGCCGGGCCGACAGACAAAATAAACGAGCCGGGCTGGCAAAAAAATTGAACTGGCCGGGCCGTTAAAAAAATTTTCGGGCCTGCCGGCCCGTTCTGAAGATTTCATCAGATACGATAAAATATCATCTATTTTCAACGAAAATGACTTTAACGAGAGATGTATAAATGTGCGTCACGAGCCATACTAGTTTGACAGAATCAATAGAAAAATGTAACTTGTACAGTGTAGAGATATCCGACAGTTACATTGTGTGTAACCCGTTTTAATATTTTTTAGCTGACTCGTGCCGGGCCGAGAACAAGCTTGCATTATTTTTCTACATACAGACTTGCCGGACCGGAACTAGATTTAATTGTTCTCAAGATCTATAGGGCAGACAACATGATTTGTAAAATTATAAACGGTGATAAAGAACTAATGTTAGCTTAATCTTTGGATATATACATCATGATGGTTTTTTAATTAATTTCTCAATAATGCAAAAGTTTGACACATTTTTAGATTAATTTTTAATTCTAAAAGCATAAAAGTTATAAGCCTGACTATTGAAGGAATTTAGATTCGAATAGCATTTTTCATTTTTGGTAAATAAAATACTTGTTTAACCTTGTTCAGATATAATAGTTTCTCAAATGGTTGCAGGTTTTTCTCCTTTCTCATGCTATCGCTTCCGGAAATTCTATTCAAAACGCTAATTATGACAATATTTTATTTGCTCGCAGCATTCTTAAATTGCTTGTATCGAAAAATGAATAACGCCATTCGATTATATAGTTTCTGAATAAAGACACCTGCTAATCTTATGCGTTTCTGAGAAAAAAAAAAAATGAATTTAGAAATGTAGCAGAAAGGAGCTTCTTTGACTTAACGAATGCATATGGATTTAAAATCTTTAAAAGAATGATATAGAAATTTTTTTTTATAAATCTTCTTTTATTAAATAGCTTCAAAAGTTACGATGTTTTTAACTTTATTTCTTTTTTCTTTTATTCTAAGCCATATTAATGTTTTAATGAATCTTTATTTGAATGTTGAAAGCCTAAGAATCTAAGTAATAATTAATATTGCTAATGTGTATTTCCTGTAAACTATACTGTAAAATCATTCCATAGATATGTATGCAGTATTCTTTAAAGGAATCTTAATTATATGATAAAAAACTGAATTTTTTAAAAATCGTACAAATTGTAACGGGCTGGGACGGGCCATTTTACACTGATTTCTCTACGGGCCGGGTCGGGCCCGGCCCAGGCCTGGAAATTATATAAAACAATAAATTAAATAAAAACAATAAATAAATTAAAAATATAAAACAATATATGTATAATATTTTTATTTTATTTTATTATAGTACATAGTACAGTTTCATAGAAAGTAAATGTGAATTGAAGAAATTTAAATAATTAATTGTAGTAAGAAGCATTCATACAAATGCTATTATACAAAATATCTACTTGTAATTTAACACTAAGTGTGAATTTATATGTATGTATATATTTAATTTCATAAAAAATATTAGTGATAAACAAAAGAAAAAATGTTTAATTGCTCCAGCAAGCTGTTATTGTTATACGTGAGAGAGTAAAATAAGGAAATTTTTAATAGCATTTGAAATGTATTTCCTGCTATTTCAATATATTTTCATGTAAATTTTAAGTTATGAATTCATTATAAAGGAAAAAAACATAAATTCATTAATTTAATAGAAATTTAGGTATATTTACTTGTTTTATTATCAACATTTTACAAAAAAAAAAAAAAAAAAAAAAAAAAAAAAAATTACAGTTAAAGCCACATATTGTTTTCCATGTTACATGGAAGCAGAGGATAAGTTGCCTAACATTTTTACATTTCAGTCCGCCGCATTTTTTCCCAGATTTTCCAACCTCCCCAGATCTCCCCCATTTTCCCCCACTTTATTCATTTTAGTTAAGATACAAGGTACGCTTTGATTATCCTGTCGACCAGTATCGCCAAATTATACAAATTGGCGTAGTATTTATTTAAAATAGAGAAAAACAAACAAACAAATAATTTACTAAAACATTAATAAAAATACGAATAGAAAGTTGAATTAAAAATCAAATAATGATGTAACAAACACGTGTGTGGTGTTTAATATCAAGTCAATAAGGCATTTGCGATCATACATTATTGACATTTAATCAATGAGATTAAATTTATAAATTGGCAATAGTTGTTTGGTCAACGCGATAATAAAGAAGTTCCAAATATAACCTTTCATTTATTTTATTTAAAATACACAATTTTAATTTAAAACTGAAACGTTTAAAACTCACGACTTTATTTAAAAAAGAAAGAAAAGAAAAAAACATGACATTTAATTTGAACATCAAATAATTGTTTTCTTTTCTTTATGAAAAATGTTAACTGGCGAACTGGCAGTTAAACAGTTGTTGTTTTTACCGGCTAATAGAAAGTATCAATCTGTCAAAAAAGTGATTTTGTTTTTTTCATAATAACCGAAATCTTCTTTATATGTGAATATTTTGACATCTCATGTTTACCTATATCATAATTATATCGCGTGGTATTTTAAAGATTTTTAATTGATCCAGCGCATAATTTAAGCATAATAATAGCATTTGTTAATTTCCCATACAAATGAAAACTTTAAACTGATATTTTTCCCTGTTCATATTTCTATAACTTGCTTTTTCGATTAATACCAAGGCGTTTTCGTTTTCTATTTAGATAGATGTTTGGTTTTTTACTTTTTATCCACGGTGTATTTAATATTTTTGTGTACGTATTTAACATTCCATTTCATAGTTAATTTTAAAAAATATTTAATTTGTGAGTTTGTTATTTTTTTTTCTTTTTTTAATACACACCTGAGAAAAAATCATATTAAAAGTAAAATCCCATACATATAAAAATACATGCACAGTTTTATGTAGTATACTCTATTGAATGTGGCAAAAATTGAAGCAAAAATATTCATATTTATAAAAGTTACAGGGATTTAAAAAAATTACATATTTTAAAAATATATTAAAATAAGCTGTTCTACCAGATTTTCTTTTCTTTTATTTAATTATTTTAATTAAGTATCGTGCCAACATATATTATTAGAGTATTATTCAAAGTTTATAGATGGTTTAAAGATAGTGTGCTTCCTTAAAAACATAAAGTTACATTTTATACACCCTTTATTTGTTTCTCAAACTTAATAACTTTGATAGTTTAGAATGGATTGAATATAATAATTCACCGAATCATGTTGCTTGCTTTATATGTTCAGCTGAATGTTCGCTATGTCGTATAGACATGCACACATTGCAACTCCACATTTATGCATTCAAGAAATCAACGGACCGGAAATGTCAAATACTGTTCACACATTCTTATAAATTAATCAGTTCCCCCTTTTGAAGAGTTCAAAATTTCTCCCATTTTATCTTAGAGCAGCTGCGTTAAACAGTATTTTAATATATGATTATTTGTGGCCAGAGAATGAATAGTTCAAATTTCTCTTCGACTAATTAATGAATTGCACATACACAACCAGAATGCCTTCAGGCAGCGGGAGCTGTAAGATTCATAATGAATTTTAGTGTGTCAAATTTCATCAATGTATTTATTAAATAGTATGAATTCTTAACAAGTTATAAGGGAATGCGCTTGTGAAATATTTATTGAAATTATTTAGAATGAAAATAAATATTAGAATATCTATTGGTTTCCACTGTGACTTAATACTAATATTTGAAAGTATGAAATATGTTATCACGTCAGACATAACCCATTGTCTCACCGAACACATATACATACATATACATACATATATATTAGGGTGGAGCGAAAAAATTTTTTTTTTGAAAATTAAAAACGGGTAGGTGCCAAAAGTTGCCTTTATACTAGTACATCAACTGTGTGAAATTTTACCGCTGAAAAAAAATGGCTTGAGTCTGCGCTTTTGCTCCAAAAATCGAAAATTTGGGTAAAATTTGTCATTTTTTGACATTTTTTCAAAAAAATTGAAAAATTCCTACAGAGTTGGTTAGTATTTAAAAGTGTTGCTTAGATCTTTATATTTATCTGCTTAACATATTTAAACTATAAAACAATATCTGTAGTCTGTATAATTGGAGCAAATCTGACAACTTTTTGTGAAAAATCAGCGTTAACCTCTCTATTGGAGCATACAACGAAATGTTGTTTTGAATGCATTTCTTACCTAGTTGCTTTCAAAACTACTGTGTATATAACTCATAGAGGTGGTTGCATTATCCCACCTGTCTCAACCATCCAATCATCTAGGCCCAGTGTTTTATTTATATATTGAATTGTTATTTTTTTTTCCGAAGACGAGTATAAGTTTTCTATATATCAAAGTAATTTATCTCTTCTTTATATTCACTGACTTTGGATGATTTGGATCATGCTGGTGTGACCTGCTGCACGTATATTTTTATACCATGTATAACAGAAGAGAAGCTGGGCAATGTATTGGGTATGTTCTTAATTGAACCTATTCAGCAGTCTATTATCTTCATTAAAATTTCATGCAATTAGTACATTATGATTGGAAGTTTTGTTATCACAGCATTCTTTCAATCAATTACATTTTATATGCAATGATTTGCCTAAAAATTGATTGTATGAATTTAATTTCTAGTATGTCATCATTTATTGAACCTATTACATTGAATATTTGCTGAGAAGCTAGCTGTTTAATATTATAACGATTGTCACAGAGGATTGCAAACAAAATTTGCAAAAACTACTTGTAAAACAACAATATTTCTAAAGAAGTTTTAGTATGCTTTATGTCGTTTCCTGTGTTGTTCCGTAGTCTAGTAATTTCTAATAAGATTTTAGATCTATTATTTAGGTGTGTAGCACATTTGGTATAAAACATCCCGCGGTATAAACTTGGATTATACATTTTGTGAGTGAACATATAAACGCTGATTGACAATCTGTGCTTATATAAAGCGGAAAATTTTATTAACTTTATGAGCTGTCTTTTGTGTGAGATGTTTTCTAAATTCCTATTCCCCATTCTTTCTGAGAAATAGCTTTCCTTATGAATTAGCTTTGCAATCTCCGACAGAAATTTCTAGTTTGTTCTGAGCATCTTTTTCTCAATTTGAGAAAATAATTTTTCAAAATTATTCTCTATTTTATAAAAAGAAAAATACAATAGGAAGTGAATAATACGCAGACAAAGATTTTCCTTATTGATATGGTGAATCCATGCAGCTTAGAACGTTTTATATCGACTTCTCAAATAATTGACGCAGAGGAAATTTACTGGAGTTGAAGTAGCGAATGATTCAATATTATACACAATTCTAAGCTTACCCCATGCAAAATGGTTCACAGTGACAAATAAAATTCTCCTAATTTTAAATGAGCACTTATAGTCGATTAGAATCCGTGCATTCCCTCAAAAAGTACTATGCATTATAAGTCTTGGACATTTCACCATCAAATGTTGTCTGCTCATAAAAAGGGGATCTAAAAGTTAATAGGAAATTACCTAGATACGAAAACACTTAGAAAACGGCTTAAAACTAATGCAAAAAAAAAGTTATTTACAACAGTGGTTGCTTTACACATGGAGAACAAATTTTCATTGCAATTCTCTCTGACGATCACCATCACATGAAACAGCTCGCTTCTCAACATATAAAAAATGCAAAAGTAGAATAAATGATGGCATACTTATAGTTGAAATATCTGAAATCATCTTTGAAGCAAATCATTACGTAAAAATAATACAATTGACTGAAAAAATGTTGTGGTAATAGAACTTCCAATCACTATTCATCAACTGAATGTAAGTTTGATAAATATAATAGATGGTCGAATAGATCCTTTTAATAACATTCCCGTGCATTACTCTGCTTGTCATTTTTTTGTATAAACTGTAAAAATATACATGAAGATAGTTACAGCAGCATGTGGATGCAAAGAACAGATGAACAAGGTGGAAGCATCGAAAACATGCCAAATTTTTATAAAGAAAATCACAAATCAATGTATAAATAAAACACTGTACTAAGATGATCGAATAGTTGGGCCGGGTGGTATAGGAAATATAGCCACCTCCACGACGCATGTCCAAGGTAGTTTTGAAAACAAGAGCTGTATTTAAAACAATAATTCGTTGTATGACCCAATAGAATGGTAATGCTGTTTTCTTACTAAAAGTTGTCTGTTTTGCTCCAGCTATAGGGAATAAACATATTGTTTTATAGTTTAAATATGTTAAGCAGATACATATGAAGGTCTAAGCAACACTTTTAAATACT
The DNA here is from genome assembly GCA_964019185.1 of Maratus speculifer. Taxonomy (NCBI): domain Eukaryota; kingdom Metazoa; phylum Arthropoda; class Arachnida; order Araneae; family Salticidae; genus Maratus; species Maratus speculifer. The sequence continues at coordinate 100,136,520 of OZ025289.1, read as the reverse complement.
AACCAGCTCTGTAGGAATTTTTTAATTTTTTTGAAAAAATGTCAAAAAATGACGAATTTTACCCAAAATTTCGATTTTTGAAGCAAAAGCGCAGACTCAAGCCATTTTTTTTCAGCGGTAAAATTTCACACAGTTGATGTACTAGTATAAAGTCAACTTTTGGCACCTACCCGTTTTTGATTTTCAAAAAAAATTTTTTTTCGCTCCACCCTAATATATATATATACAGGGTGTCCCAAAAGGTCGTTTACAAACTGAACATGCTTTTCTGTCATATCATGATGAACAATATTAAATATGAAACTAAGGGTCCCAAACGTCTTCCAAAGGAGATGTGCGCCATTAAAGTTTAGGGTCCAAAAATTCAAATGATTATAAAAAACAGAAAAATTGGTCGATTAGTTTGCGGTTTTCACGAAAACTATTCTTTATGTCAGTATTTTCTTGAAAATAAATTATAAAGATAAATTTCAAAAAATGTCGATAGAGGGCGCTTTAGTCTTTGGAGTAACGATAAACTAGGTTTTACCATTATTTTTTGCATCTCATTAATTTTTTTTAGAAGCTTAGACATAAACTTAAATTTTGAGCTCAAAATCTAAAGCGTTGGAAGTGGTTAAGTAGCTCAAACTTAATTGCGGGGGGAGGTTCAAATTTCAAATGATTATAAAAAACGGAAAAATTGGTCAACTGATTTGCGATTTTCACTAAAATTATTCTTTATGTCAGTATTATCTTGAAAATAATTTATAAAGATAAAATTCAAAAAATGCCGATAGAGGGCGCTTTAGACTTTGGAGTAACGTACAACTATTTTTTTTCCGTTATTTCTTGCACCTCATTATTTTTTTTAGAAGCTTAGACAAACTTAAATTTTGAGATAAAAATGTGAATCGTTGGAAGTGGTTAAGTAGTGCAAACTGAACTGTGTTCAATGGGGTTGGGGAGGTTCAAATTTCAAATGATTATAAAAAACGTAAAAATTGGTCGGTTTTCGCTAAAAATTTTCTTTATATCAATATTTTCTTGAAAATAAATTTTGCAGATATCTTTAAAAAAATTCCATCAGAGGGCGTCTTAAACTTTACAGAAACCAACAACTATTTTTTACCGTTATTTTTTGTATCTAATAAAATGCTTGTAAAAGTTCAAACTTAAATTTTGTGCTCAAAATCTGCATCGTTGGGAGTAATTAAGCGGCCAAAAATTGAACTGCGTTCGACGGGTGGGGAAGGTAACATTTCAACTCCTGAACACAGTTCAGTTTGCGCTTCTTAACCCTTCCTATCGATTTAGATTGTGAGCACAAAATTTAAGTCTAAACTATTGCAAGCATTTTATTAGATTAAAAAAAAGTTAAAAATAATTGTTGGTTATTCTAAAGTATAAGTCGCCCTTTAACGGATTTTTTAAACTTATCTTTAAAATTTATTTTCAAGGAAATATTGACATAAAGAATAATTTTAGCGAAAACCGACCAATTTTTCCGTTTTTTATAATCATTTGAAATTTGAACCTCCCCACTCCCATTGAACAAAGTTCAGTTTGCGCTACTTTACCACTCCCAACGATTCAGATTTTCATTTCAAATATCAAGTTTATGTCTAAGCTTCTAAAAAAAATTTATGATATGGAAAAAATAACGGAAAAAATAGTTGTACGTTACGCCAAAGTCTAAAGCGCCCTCTATCTTCATTTTTTGAATTTTATCTTTATAAATTATTTTCAAGATAATACTGACATAAAGAATAATTTTAGTGAAAATCGCAAATCAATTGATCAATTTTTCCGTTTTTTATAAACATTTGAAATTTGAACCTCCCCCCGCAATTCAGTTTGCGCTATTTAATCAGTTCCAACGATTTAGATTTTGAGCTCAAAATTTAAGTTTATGCCTAAGTTTCTAAAAAAATTTAATGCGATCCAAAAAATAATGGTAAAAACTAGCTTATCGTTACTCCAAAGTCTAAAGTGCCCTCTATCGACATTTTTTGAAATTTATCTTTATAATTTATTTTCAAGAAAATATTGACATAAAGAATAGTTTTAGTGAAAACCGCTAACGAATCGACCAATTTTTCTGTTTTTTATAATCATTTGAATTTTTGGACCCCAAACTTTAATGGCGCATATCTCTTTTGGAACACGTTTGGGACCCTTAGTTTCCGATTTAATATTGTTCATCATGATATGACAGACCAGCATGTTAAGTTTGTAAACGACCTTTTGGGACACCCTGTATATATATATATATGTGTGTGTGTATGACTAAAATAAAATCACAAATACATAAACAAATTCGCAGAATGTTAGAAATAAACAAAAATGCTCAGTGGAACATTGAAATGTATAATAAAAAACTATGAATAATTTCCAGATTCGTTATAAAAACTTGCAGGCTAATTCATAGTGAAGATATGTTTTTTATCCAATTTTTTGGCATTACGCTTAAAATGACAAAATTTTGTTCATATTGATCATGTAATAGCAAGCCAAAATAAACCAAATTTTTACTCATAAGATATGAAAAGATCAATAAATTAAGAAAAGGTAATATTTCAATGATAAATATAAACAAAGCTATAACTAAAATATAAAACAGGGGGGGGGGATAAAAGAGAGAGGGAATAGTTTAATGGGCTACACCAGACAGATATATATTTAAATGACCAAATGATTAATGCTAACGCAGATATACACCTTGATATCAAGTAAATACCAGCATTGGCACTGAGCCAACAACCTGAAAACAAATTGAATATGAAATGGAGATAACACATGAAAATTTGTAACACATGCGCTAATGCAGTATTAAATAATTAAAATAGATTAAAAAAAGTAGAATAGCTAAAAATAAGCTATGTTAATTACTAAGTAAAAGTTACTTTTTACATGACAAAAAGAGCACCATTAAAAATGCCTGGATAAAGAGGTTATAAAATTGAACTAAAACTACTATTTTTAATATAACGTGTGCATATATTCAGAAATGGTATTAGAATGTTGAAATAACTAAAATTAAATCATACATGTATAAACAAGCTTACAGATTCCTAAAAATGAACAAAAGGAAGCAAAAAGATGCGGGGTATATACAAATATAGTCGTACGAGCAATATTCTGTATGTTATATTGACACTAATAAATGGATATATGGATAAAGACCATCATCTTTTTGCTTCCTTTTGGGAACAATGGATTTTTAGTCTTTTCCTATCGACGATTATTTTCATTATTTTCAAGATATATTTAGAGATTTTCACATGAGTTGCTCTATACTTTTAACAAACATATTTTGTACAATATACTTACATTGCATTCGCGCATGCGTTGGGAACTATTTAGTAAATCTTCGCATTTTTCATACAATTTTAACTACTTTTTAATTTTGATTACAGGATGTAATGTACAATGTTGTTTTTCATATTTCTGAAAACAACTTTTTTTCTTAATAACTTTTAAAATTTTAAGCAAAAAACTTGGAAAAATTTGGAACTGCTCTTATGAAAACCATAATTTGTATACAAATGTACATTCTATCCTTATAAAAATGAACACATCATATTACAATAAGTCACTTAATCATAAACTATAATTAAAATTCACTTGTTACATTAGTTTTGACAGGGTTATTCAAAAGACCTTCGTTCTTTTTTAATTTCTTGATGATCTCCTATGGGGTTTTAAGAAAATATTTATACGTAAATACATGACCTGTGCTATTTTATTTGCACACCTGGAGTTTCAGGATAATTCCTCATGTATTTTTCTAGATATTTAACAAATGTCTTGCAAGTCATTTAACAAAACATCTAGTGACCGGTCCCCTGTTCCCCATTAGATCAGTCACTTCTGATTAGTTATTCCGATCATTAGTGTTTATACCATACATCACCCATATATGCACTTTCGCCATATATCTGCGTATGAGTGCATGTTATGAAATGATGTAAAGTTCTTTTATTTCCCAGTAAATCAATGTACTTTTTCATTTTTTATTTTTATCTATTTTATGTTATAATGTATTATCTTGAAAAGTAACACGCTGCTTTTTTAATTTTTTTAGCTGGCCCTGTAATAAAAAATAATGCATTTTCAGGAATACGTGGTATTCTTTCCAATTTATAACTAAACACTGGCTAGTGTTTTTTTATTATCATTATTCATTTTATTTTATGATATTTTTTTTATTAAATTTAGTTCTTTTTGTGATTATTTTTCTTTTAACCCTTTCCAGCACACTGTGCCTGGTCCCCTGGGATACCTAATTTTAATTTCAAACTTGCAGTCGGCACCAATAATATTTTTGTAAAATTTTGCTTTTACAATAAAAGCTTAGATTAAGGAATTCAAAATATTTAAATAATTCGATTGTGAATTCCTGTGTCAGTCGGTAATTTCTCACTTTACTACAAATTTTGCCCGTGCCGGAAAGGGTTAATTTTGATTTATATCAAATATCTATTAAAATGTTTATGATTGTTAATAGATTTAGATCAATTAATGCATAATATTACAGCATGTTACTTTCAAATTAGAAATTTGGCTATTATTTTATATGAACTCATCAGATAATTTTTTATTCAAAGTTATTATATGTATACTTATTTTAAATTTAATGTTGGATGTATTAGTTTTATTATTTATTTATTCAATATTCTGTCTACTTTTTTCCTTATTTTGAATTTCTTTCTTTTACAATTTTTAAGAAAATGTGTCTTTTATAAATTTACTATAAAATTGAATAAAATTATTTCTTATTGCACAGTAAATATTAATGCTCTATATGGGAAGTTTTTGCCCTGAAAAATAAGCAAAGTTTAAACCTAGGGGCGAGGTAAAAAATATAGGATTTTGAATTAATAAAAATATTTTTTTAACAGGTTACTTAAGGGCTAGGCCTAAGGGGTAGTAAGGAGTTTAACCCAAGGGCTTATCATATTATTCGGTGTGTAGTATTCCAAAAAATTCAAGATATTTTTTTAAGTATATTTAATTGGAATCATTGATACAAATGAATACAATAAAATGAATCTATTTGTATGTTTCTTGATCATTTTTTGTTTTAAAAATTTTATTTATAAATGGAAGAACATCGAATTTAATATATTTTTTTGAAGAGATAATCTGATTTTGTTTTGTTTACACATACAAATAATATAAAATTCAGAAATATCATTGGTCAAGGACGAAGATAATATATAACGATTCCTAACGGAAAACAATTAATTTCCACCCTTCTTAAATATAATCAAACTTGATTAATACGAGATGCAAAGTGTTTTATGAAAGTCCATATATTTATTGCTACTCTTCATGTACGTGAAGAAAATAGAAATCTTTAATGCACATATAATTAAACTTATTACTATTAATTTCTCTAATTGCCGGAATGTTACTTTAGAGCTATTTTATTTCACAGATCCTTTTCATTTTAACAATGCAATAAAAGAAAAGAATAGTCTAGTTAAACTTTTAATGTATGCCCTTTTTACTTCGTTCGGAAAAAATATATTTGAATTTGTATCCACTAGAAAAAAGGTGATAGAAGTTATTTATGTTTTTGATGGATATAGTGTCATATGAGTTATATAACAAAAATGGCTAAAAAAGAAAATTTAAAACGCTATATTTTAAATTATACTGTACAATGCATAATAAGAATAGTTCAAATAATTAAAATAATTTTATAATGTTTTTAACATTTTGCAGAGTTAATAATCCCTACCTCATAAAAAAGGTGAAAAAGTCAGCTGTGCAGATTACAAGCAGTATCAATAAAGTGTATTATAATAAACCCGTCATAAAAAATCAGACGAAAAATAGACTTCACGATATTAAATGTATGTTATAACACGTGCATAATATAGAATACACACAGAAAAATATCTTTACACTGAGAAAATATATTTTTGGGTCATCTAAAGTCTAGATGTTGCTCTAGAAAAAATAGTTCCATACCATCCTTATAAATTCTGGTTCCCTTTGCTTCACATTTTTAGAGTCTCCTACTAGAATTCAAGAGCTTTTTTCTATATTCCTATGATTAAACTGATTTAAAAATCACTGCAAATAAATGCTACCACAAGAGTTATTAATTTTAAAACTATAATTCTAGTTTGTGAAATCATTCCAGAAATTAAGCAATAATTTCTCGTTACTGAAACGATTCACTATAGTTTCGTCATCTAGAAAACAAAAGACTACAAATTTTATATCGTTTCGTCTATCCAGTTTAGTTGTTTACCTTATTTGCATAGTTCGCAAATCTATAATTCTAGTTTAGGGATTCAACTTATGATTAAATATTCGTTCTAGTTGAAGGCGGTATATATTTTTTTTAGTGTAAAAGACTTATAGAAATCGTTAAATGTCAAACAAAGATCATGTAACGCCTGAGTTACACTCCACATTTAAGGCAACAAATTTCCTCAGAGTTCAGATTTAAAGAAACAAAGATACAAAGGTCTTTGCACCATGTTCATTCCTTTTTGAAGACTCATTTGTAAATCTTATAGAGGAATGATATAGGAAGTATCATTAACTCTCGTTTCATCCTTTCATTCTTACAAAACTGGGTACTCCTTTAAATTTTTTTTTGTAAGGTGATGATTCTTCTTGAAGCTTGAAACTTGTCTATGAAACTGATAAATTACTATAAATTAAGAGGCATTTAAATAGGATTTTATATTTTACCTACTTAATACTCATTTGATTTAAATCTATTTATGCTTTTATACTTAAATTGACTTTAATATTAAACAACATTTGATTTTAATAATTGAAAATATTAAGATTATAATTCAATTACACTAATCAAACAATACACAACTTACATATTTGCAATACAACTAAAAGAAATTGGAGATTTTATTCTTTATCTCAATATAAAAAATTATGGAACTTTTCTATTTTAAAATTTTTTCCGGAATATCCCCCCCCCCCTTATTCTCTTACTTACTTATTTTTTCCATCCGAAACTTTTTCTCTACGTTTTTTTTAGCTCATACATCTTATGCATCGATAAATGATACCCTTCAGTTCATTAATTGATCTTGTTAGGGATATTTTAAACCACATTTGTAATTCAGAATTTTTATCGCTCGGCCAGAGACACGTGTTCGATAAGACAGGAATTTCTGTTCGAATTCTACATTTTTTTTAAAGTGAAAATCACATTCAAACGAACATGGTTTTGCACATATTAGCCGTTATCTTGTTTGTGTATAAAGTAAAAATTATGAAAATCTTAAAGTACAGGGTTGACTTAAATGATTCATCGGGTTTCAAAAGATTGTGTCTTGAAAGGTACACGATCTGTAAAGACGGACGATATATGATAAAGTGTATACACTCACCTAGTTTATAAGCCATTCTTGTGACTAGCGTGCTAGAACGCATCACTGCTGCTGTGATGTTCACTGACAGAAATGTTCTATTGAACATATGGATGGAACTGAATTACCGTTGGAGTGCCCAGTTCCCAGTTCCTGTTTCCAGTGTGTGTAGTCCGCAGCCTGGTTGCTCGTTTTGGCCGGACTCGTCTGATGTTGTGGACAGCGCAGATGAGTTTGAACCGAGCCCTAAGCGTCCAAAATAGCCTTGGAGATGAGGTGCGCTCCCAAAGGGTAACGTGTAAATTTTTTAATATTCCTGCTAGATTAAAAATTTAAACTAGTCGCACCACCCTTACATGCGACACAAGCCTGCTTTTTAGAAGCCTGCTTTTTTTCCGGAAAAAAATCTTATGTTTATACAGCCTTCTATTGTAAATACTTTGTACATATTTTATATATTTATTGTGATTCTATTTTAAATAAATACGTGCACTAGCACTTTAAAACTTAAAATTTGTTTGTTTGTTTATTTAATTAGCAAAAAATTTTAATTTTCAGGCTTTTTTTTTTTTTTTTTTTTTTTTTTTTCAGATTTTGGACGCCATTTTGTTTCTTTAGGACGTCCGCCATTTTGTTTCTTGGACCCCCAGGTCGACCCAATAAATGGCTTTAATTATGCATTTTAAATAATGGACGTCTGCCATTTTGTTTCTTTTGGACGTCCGCCATTTTGTTTCTTTGACCCCCAGGTCGACCCATGGGAAATGGCCGCCATCTTGGACGTCCGCCATCTTGGATTTAATATCCGAGACCCGGCCGTACCTTATCATGGCCGCCATCTTGGACGTCCGCCATCTTCGACGTATAGAAAATCTGATAGGGGCTTGGACCTCTCTTCCAACTAAGCTTAGTGTTTCCTTAGTTGGAAGACGTCCGCCGTCCAGATGACCTTTGAAACGTCCAGATTTTATCAGAGTTGACCTTTGAAACGTCCAGAATGACGTCACGCCTGCGTAGACCGCATCCAATTTTTCAGCCTGCTGATCACGTGACCCGACTCAGAGCTTCCTGACCACGTGACTATCTATTTTTAGAACATGAGATAGGTATCTGTTGAATTGCAAAAAGGGCGGGAGGGCTGTGGGTCAGTCTTTGTACCTGTGCAATTGATCTCGCACTTAGAGTAGTTGATTGTGCGTGTTTCGAGTGTTATTGGAATCAAGTGCCGCTTAGTCAGGCGGATTGGATCTTGTGTTTATCGCATGTTAGATTGGCTTACAGAAAAACTGCTGATCGCCTGCGCATTGAACATATGTATTATGTACTAGAAAGTTGGTGAATGTGTGTATCTTTTCACGTTTAATTCGTTTTTGCACTTAATATATTCCTAAATAAATATTTTCTTTGAAACAAAGTGAATCTTTTGTGATAATCCTGTTACTTTAAATAATGAATCATTCTTAAAGTGAAAATTGCTTGTTTTAAGAATGTCCTAGTTTTAACTGTATTAAAAGGGTTTGATTGTATTTCAGATACATATTAAGAGTTTTTATCTTAAAAAATCACACTTATAAGATCTTGCTGATTATTGCTTGCAAAGAGAAGGTTTTAGAGATATTTTAAAAAATAACTAGGGTAAATATATGAATACACTTGGACAAAGTTCTTTAAAATGCTCGCAAATGTGAAGCAACACATGTTTTTCTTTTTTTTTTTTTTCCTCTCGAAAAGTTGAATTTTTTTGAGGTTAAGGTTCTATGACCAAATGTAGAGGCACGTTTTATGAATAAATATGGAATTAGGTGCTTGGATTATGTAGTACATCTGAATTTGTCCCTTAAAACTTAGTGTATATTTCAATTAAATACACTGCTAATTGAATATTTCTAAAGATAAAAAAAATTAAGAAAATTTGAAATTGTAATAAGCATACTTGCGGTGTTTAACTTTTCAAGAAATATAATCTTTGGATTCGACATTGTAAACAATCTTTTGACTTAAAGTCAAAAGATTGTTTACTATGTCGAAATTATAAATACAACAATTTCACAAACACATGGACTTGAAATTAATTATTTAACGTGACCTGTTGAGTCACATTAATTATAATTCTCCTAATGTTATTATAAACAGCGCCAGAATCTTTATGTATTATTCCATTGACTCGTAATATGCATTCATTAACGATTTAATAAATGCATAAATCACATGATATTTCATAATTATACACGCTACTCTACTCAATTTGAATCTTAAACTATCTAAGCCCTTCGAAGATTTTCAGACATAAAGATGATTGGAAATACCTAAAACAGGAGATATTCATAAGGATTATACATTAAATTAAGAACAGCAATTTATGGAAAATCCTTTAAATCTAGGAATATGCACAACGTTATACAGATTTTGGTCAAGAAGTTGAAGAGATTAGATAAAAGTTTCTGTATTGATGGCACTAAAAATGCTTCATATTTATAATAAAAAATAGTTTTTGCTTTTAATTGAAAAAAAAATCATTGCATTGAATGCTTCAGAAATAAGTGAATTAAGTAATTGAAATACACAAAAGTCAAATAATTATTAATAGGATGTTATTCGAATTCCGAAAATTATAGTGAATAACTGAATTGATTGATTGGAATAATTAAAAAGATATAATAGTAAGTATATACTTAAAATATTTTATTTTAGGATAAATAATATTTGAATCGAACGAATTTGACCTTCATCCTTTATTAACTTATAAAAAGGGTTTCTTATAACTAGGGTAACTTATAAAAGGGGACTTAAACTGCTTAAGTAAATCTATTGATTCATATCAACCTGAATTAAATATATATATATATATATATATATATATATATATATATATATATATAATTACAGATTACGCCAGTTCTTTTCTTTTTTATTTATTTTAACTCATGTGTACCATTGGTGCTTTAGGAAGCTTTTAAATACTTTAAAATTTTATCATTATACGCAAAATTTTACTCTTTTCGACTATTAAATTTTCAAAACCTTCAGGGGCATTGAGATTGAACAACAGCTGAAAACGAATTGAATGAATTGAACAAATAAATGTATATTGTTCATATATTATAATTATAAGCCTTATTCTACTTTATTTGAATATAAATGTTCAAACTTTATAGTGATACTCAGATTTATATATGAGTTAAACTTAAATTACACTCTAATCAGTAAATCAGGATTAAACATATATGTAAGTAAGGAAACCGTTTCGTGTCTCAGGAAATCCTTAGTATTATAACGGATTTTTATCAAGAAGTCAGTGAAATTAGACATAAGTTTCTATATTACCATTCTACTTTTTTATACAATGTTTTCTAACTTAAATTAATTGAATCCCTTCGCGACGAGCGGCTGTTACCACAATTTTTAATGCTTCATCAGCGATTTTTCAAAACAGAATTGTTTGTGAAATTCATTGGCAGAAATACTCCGATTAACTAAAGTTTAATAACTAGTAGGAATAATAAAGGATTTCCAGCAACTTTACGCGGCACGTATATGCAACGCTCGTCCCGTAAGTGTTAAATGAAAAGTATTATTTGCATCACATATAAGTGAATACAAAATGGAACATAAAAAAGTTAAATACATTGTTAATATGATGCTATTAAAATCCAGAAAACTGATAAGAAATATATTTGTATTGTTTAATTCTTTATTAAAGTTTTACATTGAACGAAGTACTCGATGTTTATCTTTTACTCCATAGAAATAAAACGGTTTTACCGACTCATGGATTTAAAAATATTTATTTACCTCAACTTGTTGACTCACGTCAATCGTAATTTTCATAATATTATCACACATCATGCCTGGGCGTTTATATATTATTCCATTAAGACACATGCATTCATTGAGGATTTAACAAACGTATAAATAACCTCAAAATTAATAACAGCACGCATATTTTATTTTATTTGAATATTAAACAATAAAAACTCCTCCAAATGTATCCAGATTTTAATTTGACTTAAATATTTACTGCATGATGATAGTCCAGAATGGTGACACTGTTAATTTCAAGGCCCCAACGGCACCAATATTCTATTTTTTTGTTTTTCGATTTTTATTTCTAGTATATTTGTTCACACGTCCTTATATCATTTTATTATTCCAACATTTTAACAACTGAAATACTTAGAGCCGGATGCACTGCTAAAAAAGGACAATTTTACGGCAATAGTACAGGTATCAGGGCGCCAGTGCAATTTATTGTTTTTTGCGTCCCCAAAAAATCCCATAAATTCCAGAAAATTTTCCGCATTTTTTTAACGTTTTTACGGAAATTTTTCCATTAAAAAACAGTGAATCGTGCTAGCGTCCTTCGATTGCCAATATCTCCATATTTGCTCCCGATTGCTCCATAAAATCGTCCTTTTGTTCATAAATACTATTGAAATATTTTCTTGTTTAATTTTTGCTAAAAACATAATCTCTGAATTGAATGTAGAATACATTTATCCCTTACTACCATAGAAATAAAGCAACTTTATCCAAACGTCACGTCTGTTTAAAATAATTTATTTACTATAACCTGTTGACTCACGTCAATCGTAATTCTTATAATATTATTGCACATTATGCCTGAACCTTTATATATTATTCCATTAACTCGCATACATTCATTAATGATTTAACAGACGTATAAATAACCCGATACTTCATAATTACACGCACTATTCTACTCTATTCGAATATTAAACATTCAAACACTCCAGGGATTTTCAGATTTAAAGATGACTGAAACCTAAATCAGGATTATCCATTTGTGAAAAGGGAAAATCCTTTGAGTCTGGGGAAATCCGTGGTGTCACGAGGGATTTTCGTCAGGTGCGGAGTTTTCCTAGAGACTACATGAAAGGTCAGCAGCTCTTAAAGTAATATAAATATTTTAACTTGCATGTAAATGAATACTTAAAAAGCATTAAATTTAAAATATTGTAAGTCTGTGTTTTAAAAGCAAGATTGTAATAACATTTTTGAATATTAAATTTAGTGAACAAATGCTTTGAATTAACGCATTTTAGACGTAGATCATATTATCATGTAAAAAATTACTATGGTCTTATTTAAATGAATATCATAATAGTATTATTTAAAGAAATTAAATCCTTCATTGAACGATTTTTTCTATTTTTATGAAAAAAATTATATAAAATCTACAGATCGGATAAATAAGGGGAAAATAGTAAGAAAAATTAAATTTCAAATTTTCAATTAAAATTTGATATTTTATGGTGTATACCTTATATACACAACTAGGGTTAATAATTATTGTATTGCTATATTTTTCAATATAATTTTTGCCCATTTAGGACTAAAATGATTTAATTTTATTTATTTAACACTCTCTTACTTTATTTATACTAATATTTTTAATCATTAAATAAGATAACAAAAATAAATTTTTCCCCAATAGCTTGATTGAAACTGTTTTTGTTTGCGTAGAACAAATTCTAATTTCTTGTCTAGTGCAGTTATCTGACATGGACAAAAAAATGTTATTTCATTCTTTGATATTCTTTGGTGGTGTTCTTTGGTATTATTTGATGTGTTTTCATTTCTTGATTAGGGATAGACATCATATTCACAAAATTCATGGCGTATAATGCGAAGTGTAGTATTTAGTGGTGTGTTAGATGTGGTACACGGTAAAGTGAAAGGTCAATGCTAATTTTAAAAGAATTAAATATTAACTAATTTGTTTGACTACATATTGTTAAAAAAAAACGGATTTAAGGTTTCAATAATTAATTGCAAATATATTTTTTAAAACATCCCTGTCGACTAGGCCCGGTGTTAGATTCTCATTTCAGCAACAAAAAATAAAATATAATTAGAGAAAACCCAGTTTAACAATTTTATTTGGCCGTTTCTGAAGAAATTTTAATTTCATTTTTCTGTAAGAGCTGATTTTATCAGAATTATCTTAAGAGAAATTCGGCCCATAATACGCACTTTGACATCATTTTTTAAAAATATTTTCTGACTTCATATAATAAATCGACCGTTACGGCGCATTATATAGTTCCTATATAAGAGAAACTGTCAGCTGAAAGCGTTTGAGAGCAAAATTGAATTTAAAAATCAGTAAAAAAATAAGACATTTTTTATTTTAATACTGCCTCAATTTTCAATCACGATCATTTCGAAAAATTCTGCTCAAAATGCCTTTTTTGGCAGCATTTTTTGAAATAGTTTTCAGCCTTTAGGAAAAAAAATGACCAATATGGCACATTATACAGTTCCTAAGTAAGGGAACCTGTCAATTGATTGCGTTTGAGAGCAAAAATGGATTAAAAAATGATTCAGAAAATAAGAAATTTGTTATTTGAATACTTCCTCAGTATTTCAGTCACGATCGCTTCTGGAAATTCTGTTCAAAATGTCTGTTTTGGCAGCATTTATTGAAATACATTCTGCCTTTATCAAAAAATTGGCCATTATGACACACTATACAATTTCTAAATAACAGAACCTGCCAATTGGATAGTTTTGAGAGCAAAAATGGTTTAAAAATGAGTCACAAAATAAGCAGTTTGTTTTTTGAATATTTCCCTAATTTTACATCACGATCACTTTGGTAAATTCTGTACAAAATTCCTATTTTGACAGCATTTTTTGAAATACATTCTGCCTTTATCAAACAATTGGCCAATACGTCACATTACATAGTTCCTAAATAAGAAAACCTGTCATTTGCATCCGTTTAAAAAAAATGAATTTAAAAAAGAATCAGAAAATAAATAATTTGTTATTTGAATACTTCCTCAATATTTCAATCACGATCGTTTCGAAAAATTCTGCTCAAAATGCCTATTTTGATAACATTTTTTGAAATATATTCTGCATTTTTTTAAAAAACTGGCCCACTTGTCACATTATATAATTCCCAAAAAATAGAATCTGTCATTTCGACGCGCTTAAAATCAAAAATGAATTTAAAAATGAGTCGGAATATAATCAGCTTGGATTTGAGATTTTTTTCTTCAATTACTATTTTTGTATAATTTATTTTTGCTATAAGGATTAGTCCCATAAAGACTTGTCAGTGTAAAAGTTATACCTATCATCGAGAAGATGCAAAATAAATTTAATTGGATTTGACATGTTAAGAATTGGCGAAGTTACAGATTTTTTTCTTCTGCCACCCCTCTTTTTGTTTTCGTTTATATATATATATATATATATATATATATATATATATACATGTTTTTTTTTGTTTTTTTCAGTAAGAGGTTTTCTTATTAAAACCTTGTCAATACAAAAGTTTTAGACAATTTTAAGAAAATTTCTGGAACAATATTGTATGGATTTGATATCCTGAGAATTAATAAAGTTTGGAATTTTTTTTCTCCCAAACACCCTATATTTTCCCCTTAAGCCCACTTTTAACTTTATCAAGTATTTGTCATGCATAAACGTTTAGCCCACTTTTTAAAAGTAGTATAAACTTTAAATTGATTCGGTATCTATTTCTATTAAGAAGTTATGGGCTTTATTTCTGCTTCTTTTTTCACAAAAGCCCTTCCTATTTCCACACCCTTTGTCCGATTTTGCCCATTAACGAACGTGACCAAGATCTTATGCCCCTTGATTTTATGTATCGGTCTGGAAGCGATCTGAGAAAAATTATAAAAATTATTTTGTCTATAAAAAAGTGATATATATATATATATATATATATATTACTGATGGTAGTTTTAGGGTCTAGGGGTCATAAACGGTTTAATTTGCAAAAAAATTTCAAAAATTCCAAAATAGGAGCAACCACAATAGGTAGTATTTCATCTACCTAAATCTACCTAAAATCTTGTAAAGATCAGAAAATTCTGAAAGTCATAAAAGTTGTAATCAGAAAATTTGCACAAGATTTTGGCAGCTGTATGTGTATTAATTTTCTTTCATTGTAGATTAAAGAGTATCGTGTCTTGTTGATTTTCGTGTTAAATCCAAATAGTTTTCAAGTTCTGGTCGATATTCAATCCATACAGGGCTCAATGTTTATAATAATAAAGGATATCTGCAAAAACTCAATTGTGAGTAAAAATCCTTTGAAATCGGCTTTGTTAGAAATTACTTGTTTTGCAGTGAATTTCTGAATTATATTAAATTCCGTATAATTAAGAAACATTAAAATATATCATTATTACCATATTCATTAAGTCAAATTCAGTAATTATGCTGAATTTTATCGTGTCAGGTCGAGTATCGTGTTCAATCTAAATGGAATTTTTAAGTTCTAGACGATATCCAGCCCATGCAGGGCTCAAGTGTGCAAAAAACAGAGGATTGTTGCAAAAAGCGGAAGGTCAGAAAAAATATTTTTATATCGATTTTATTAAATATTACTTGTTTTGCAGTCAATAATATTAAGTTCCATATAGTGCAGAGTATTGAAAAAAAATATAGACAAATACTTTTTCCAAGTTTTTTAGGTAAAATTTAGTGATTAGAATAAATTGTTTTTTATTAAAGTATTTTAAAAGCGCTTTTAAAAAGTGTATACCTATTTAAATGGAAATTCCAAAAAGACTTTTTCACAAAAACCATTACTATGCATGTTTCATAAATCATGATTATGCCCTTTTTTCGAATGAAATTCTGAATCGAAATTTCCCAGAAGTAAATATATTGTACTGTAAAATAAGTTTACTTTCATTGTTTTTTGCTTTACTTTACTTTTTGCAATGTGAAATGCATATACGTTTCAAACTTATTTCCTTTTATATTCTTTTAATCAAAACCTCAAACCAAATTTCCAGCAAATAAACATGATATATTATACAATGAGTTTTTTCTATTTTATTTATTTTTTATTTATATTGTATAAAGTAAATTTCAAACGAATCTGTTTATAAAACCCTTTTTATCTACATTTCGTAAATCATACTAAATTATTCTCTGAATAAAATTCTTACACTGAATCAACCAACAAATAAAGCAATACATCACACTGTAAAATTGTTTTACTTTATTTTATATTTATCCAAACAGAAAACATATTTTATTTAAGAAAAACTACGTAGGAGTTCTACGTAGGAAGTATGTAGTTTAGATTGAATACACATATGCATCAAAACATCTGAAATAACAAAAATAATTTATCTTCTGTCTAGACATAGATAAGACCAATGAAAATTTTGAAAAAAAAGAATACACTGTCAAGCAATTCATTAATTTTCCAAAAAACTTAATTCTATTTAGTTATAAAACAAAGTAATTTGTCATTAACTATGCATACAGCACCTATTTTGAAATATTATTTTGACCGGTTTCACTTTCTTTTGGCTGAAGATTAGATAATAATATTGCGTATTTATCTTTTACGATTTCAATATGAACTGATTTGAAAAAAAAAATGTTTGTTTCTCAGAGACTCTTAAGATTTTTATTAACAAACATTTATTTATTTATAACTAGGTATACATTCGGAAATGGCGTAATTTCTGTTATTTTATTGTATGGAAATTCTAATGATTGATTGAAATGTACCATATTTATGCACAATATAATGTCAAATCTTTTCCTTTTCCTTTAGTAAATCTGAAAGGTAAATATCTGAAAGGTATCAGGAAAAGATTTTGAAAATCTGCATAAAATAAAACCACCAGAGATCGAAATACAATAATCGATGTCTCTGCATCAATAATCACACAGATGTTATAAAGAACTAATACGTAAATTTCCATGCATAGCCGTAAAAGAAGGAGGAAATATAAAAATAACCAGACAAATTCCATTATTGCAATCTCCATAATTAATCATAAAATGTTTCATTATATTTTCTCCTGAATTTTCATCATAATTATTTATTAATTTATATGTAAATGAACGAGAAATTGAATTGTGATAAGATGGTTCGCAAAATATATATTTTTTAAAAATTCTGAGCTGCGTCCAAGAATCAGTTTTTGATACTTTAAGATGCATATGAAATTTGAAAACATCCTTATAAAATATATGTTATTTTATTATTCCATATTTCAATTTACTTAAAGTAATCTTGTTATAAAACAAAATGTTAATTAATAAGAATTTAAAAATTAATGACAATTTTGTTGAAACAAAAATGTCACCTAGTTGAATAAAAAATATGGTCTTATCAAAAAGAGTACGGATCTCCATTTAAAAAAAAATTATATTTTATATTACAATTTTAAAATAAGGCTACTGAAATAGATACATAAATTTGATATATAAATGTGGTTGAACAATACTGCGAACTTCGTGTTGTAAATATTACAGATTACAAATTAAAGGTAATTTTTAATGAAGGTTTGAAATGTTTTCTAAAGCATTAAAATGTTTTAATTAAATATGTGAAATTACAAAATTTTCAATAAATAATTTTTAATATGATCTTTAACAAAATTTTCAATTTAGAATTATTTATGTAAATCATTAAAATACTATAGTTAAACATTTATATAAAATAACAATAACAAGATTATTTTAAGTAAATTGAAATAGGAAAAAATAAAATAATATATATTTAGTTAGCATATTTTCAAATTTCATATGCTTCTTAAAATATCGAAAAATGATTCTTGGATGCAGCTTAGCATTTAAAAAAATATTTTGCAAACTATCTTATCCCAATTCAATTTCTCATTCATTTACATATAAATTAATAAATAATTATGATGAAGATTCAGGAGTACATATAATGAATTATTTTATGATTAATTATGGCGATTGCAATAATGGAGTTTGTCTAGATATTTTTATACTTCCCCTTTCTTTTACGGAGATGTATGGAAATGTATGTATTAGTTCTTTATAACATCTGTGTGATTATTGATGCAGAGACATCTATTATCGTATTCCGATCTTTGGTTGTTTTATTTTATGCAGATTTTCAAAATTGATATTTCCTGATAATTATCTTTCTAATTTACTGCAGAAAAAGAACAATATTTGATATTACTTTATTTTTACGTATATTGTGCAGTGCATACATCTGATACTTTCACATCGGTGATTTGAATTTCAATTCCAAAATTATCACTTACAAACACATTTTTTGTCACAATATATATATAGAGCTTTTTAACACTTGAGGATTGTATTAAATATTAATATTTTTAAATGTTTCAAAAGATTCTTCAAAGTATCACCTCAAAATTTAAAAAAGGATGTTTTGTCTATTATTTAAGAACAACATGTTATCAAATTAAGATATGATTTAAGACATTATTTAAGACATTATTTAAGACATTGTTTATTTAAGACATTATAAACGTTCAATGTGTCTGCCGTTTGCTGCACAGCAAACATCTATGCGATAGCTAAACTCGTCCCTCACTCGAGAAAGCGTATCTGCTGTTACTCATTGCAAGGCTTCCTGGCGGGCTAATGAGGTTACACGGGTTACTGAGTGCACGATGATGGTTCCAGAAGGAGACGGTAGAGGTGGCGCGGCAATAGGGAGAGATTTCGTTTCACTGTCAGTAGTGAGTTAGCTGGCTACTGTAAACCACAAGGTGTGTGGCACGAGTTTGGCTATCCAGTCGATGTTTCCTGCGCAGCAAATGGTAGACACAATGAACTTTTATAATGTCTTACAAAAAAAAAAATGTAACTTCCTCTTTTCATCGGTATAAAGATTGTTTATTTTGCATTTGTACTTTAATAAATGTAATTCTTTGAAAGTGGGTCCATCATTTATAATAACCCTGAAGAATTAATATTATTTGACTTCGGATTGAGTTGGGGGTTTTAGTTTCACTATTTAGTTTCGGGTTAAATGTGTAAGATATTACTTTGTCGTGTTCGGTATATTTACAGCTTCGATTTTTTTAAATATTTTTCTAAAACCAAGCAATATCGAGCTATTATAAGTGACCCCCCCTTTCAAATTACTTACAATTTTTTAAATATGTCGTCATCTAATAAACTTTTACCTTAAACTTTTTTTTTCGAAATAATTGAATTCAACAAATGCTAAAAATAAAATGGATTTAGAACTATTCATTTTTCTAAAATACAAAATAATATATTATTTATTGTATTATTGAATATTTAGTGTAATTTTCTTTTCAAGTACAAATAAGTTAACATAGGAAATAAACATTGAATATTTAACGTTTTTTTTTCTTTTCAAGTACAAATATGCTAATAGGAAATATACAGGGTGATCCAAAAGTCAGGACGAACTTTGAAAATGAATAATTTGAAAACGAATCAAGATACAATCCACTAACGGGTGGAAAAGAAACCGGGTTTTGTGTGGCAACGAAAACAAAAGTAGTTCTGTTGGAATTTGCTGAGGTACCCTTGCAACATGAAAAAGGGACAGTCTTGCTAGACTACACTGCGGATTTCATAATTGGTCCATATTTTTCGAGGAAGTCAAACAAACGGGTTTCACACTCTATGACTTTTGGTTGTACAGATTCATGAAGTCAAAAATGTACCGCAACCAACCGGCATCACCAGCAGCACTGAAAGATGCCATCCGACAAAATGCGTCGGCCATAACGCAGGAAATGCTACTAAATGCTGTGAACGGTGTAGTACCTCGTCTCCCAGCTGTACTTCTGATTCATGGACATCACATTGAACTTTTATTGCAGTACTAATTAACTGTAATTAAACTGAATTGTAAGCTGTCAAAAATTTTTTCATTTGTAAATCATTTTTTGGTCATATAAAGCACTATAGAGTTATCTGTTGGTCGCTCACAGAAATATTTTTTTTTCATTGCCACACAAAACCCAGTTTTTTTTTTTTTTTTTTTTTTTTTTTTTTTTTTTGCATCCGTTTGGTGCAACCGATCTATAGTGATTCGTTTTCGAATTATTCATTTTTAAAGTTTGTCCTGACTTTTGAATCAGCCGGTACATTGATCGGTATTGGGTAATTGAAATGTACTACTACTTTTGACCTGGATTTAATCAGATAAAACATCTTATTAAATGCAACATGCGCATAATGCAGGAAAATATATCAAAATTGTGATTTTTTTCCTTTGTCTTAGACATCTATTTAATGAACAATAAGATCTGAAATATAGGAAATAGTTCTTATATGTTTCTTAAATTGTTTATTTATCAATTTCATTCTTAATGTCTTTATTTAAAATAGTGAAGAACAAGTATGAAAGTATATTGTCTGCTTACTATTTCTAATATATGAAAGATTGAGCTAGAAATCTTAATTTTAATAGTTAAAAAAATCTTAAAACAATTAAACAATAATAAATTTGCTTATCAATAATTCTTATCCTGGTGAAATATTGAATTTTTAATATTTATTGTTTAAAATTTTTTAAATAATTTATAAATTAATATTTAACACTTTGCAATATTTCGAATCCAAGGTACACAAAACAAATCGAGATGCTTTTAAATATGACTTTTATCGAAAAGATTTTCATCCTTAAATATAATTTTTGGAGCAGCATAATATCGACTGGTATCGATTTCCCAGTAAAAGCACTGAACCGTGATATATTTTAGTTTCCAGCGTGTAATTAGTTTTCTATAATTAATCGCAGGCCTTCTAATTATTATAAACCTAATCATCACACTAAGTAGCTTTCCCATCACTAATGCTTCAAAGTAAGAGTTTATGAAAAATAGATTAGCTTTTATTTATCGGCATTAAGCATTAGACATATTTAGTTGATAAAGAAAAAAGATATAATATGTAACTGGAATAGAGTGTTTGGAAAGAAAATACAAAGCTATATTAACTGCATTAGGATGAAGAGAAAGAAGAAAGAAAAATCATGCGTCAAGCATGGATTGTGAATGATGATTATTAAAAAAAAACAACAACAAAAAAAAAAAACATTAAAATGATAGTTTAAAAAGCCGTCTATAATATGCAATTTTTTTTTTTTTTTTTTTTTTTTTTTTTTTTTTTTTTTTTTTTGTAAAAAAAAGTTATTTTTAATGAAGTGTCACCTAGTTTATGAGATCAAATACATTTTTCTTGACAATTTTTTTATTGGATAAGATGCATCTGACTTGTGTGCTTGACATGAAAGCCTGCTTGGCAGATGCAGATTTATCTGTTTCCCTAAAGAGAAAATCAAAGAATGCATCAAATAATGCGCAACCGGTTAATGGATGACATCATCGAAACAGAATAAAACACTTCATTTAAAAATAACTTTCCCCATTTTTTAAGAAGGTGCATAAAAAATTTCCGCTGACGAACGTGCAAGAGAATCTCATAAATATTACTCACTGTTGAAATTAGGCGTTTTTCATGGGTGAAACTCTTCAAGCTCATGCTGAGATATAAGGGATGGTAAATCGGTAGAAAATCTGAAATCTTCAGACACACATAGCTGTATTTTTCAACTACTTTCAGTGTCGGCGTCTTTTCTTGTAGTAATGTGCTGGTTTTGATAGTTAATGTCATTACTAGAAAACTTCTGGACAAACTACAGGAGAGAAAAGTCTCCTTTAAGTTCGATCTGAACTTTATGTCCTTTTTCTTGTTGAGTCTCGTTGAATCCTCCATAATTTAGTTAAAAACCACATTTAGCTGCTTTAGAAATAGGGATTGGAGCACTTTTTCTTTCTAAACACAGCCTTATTCACTTAAGAATATCATATTGTTCTCCTCATGGTTGAGTTTAAAAAGGACAATTTCTTCCTTTCATTAAAAAGCAACAAGATGTGGCTTTTAACGAAAGAAAGGCGATTCAACGATGGATTGAACAAGAATAATTTTAAAACAAGATCAAACTTGAAGTTAACTTTTTCCGCCTGCAGGATGCCCGAAAGTTTCCGTTTAAAACTATTATTAAAATCGTAGCTTGACTACAAGAAAAGACACAGACACTAAAAGAAGTTCAATGATACATATATCTGTACTTTGACGATCACTTGAATTGATTATGAGTATCGATTTCCATACAAAAATAATGCTACTGACTAGATTTCTGCCTAAATATTTATCTAGGCAAACGTTTCTTTGTCGCAGCAAAGAAAAAAATAGGCTAAGTATTATAAAAATAATTTTAATAAAACGGATTCCATGTTTATTTACTTTTAAATGTATAGCACAAGCCACATTTCTAAAAAGCGAATTTGTTATGTTCTTTAAATTAATGCATATATTTTGGATACAATATAATATGCTATTCTGAACATATAGGTACTTTAATTCATTAAATTTGTTTGAGTAGTTAAGTAAATTATTAAGTCCAATTCATAACACGGCATTACTCTAACAACATGTAATAACGGAACAGAAATAATCTTGATTTATTCTTTACTTTTAACCTGTTTAAAGCGCTCAAAAACATTATTCTTGTCCGATTTATCGGTTTTCCCCAAAATTAAAAAGAAAGACTAACAAACAATACATCAGAGCTATGATAGTGGTTAAATAATGATTCCGCTGAAACAGAACAAAGCAGATCAGTTCAAACTAAATTTTTCCATTTTTTTTAAACAAATACACAGTATTTTTCAGGTTTATGAACGTGTAAAACAGTATAACGAATATTAGTCAGTGCTGAATTCAGACATTTTGTCTAATGGAACTTCGAGAGGTATTTGCGTTTTAGATCTTTAATATGTTAAAAATTCTAAGCGTTAAGGTGAACAGAATGATTTTCTTAGGGAAGAAAAAGCTCTCTCCCCACTACCTCTTGAATTGACCATTGAAGTTGATTATAATATTAGCACGAAGATATTGGCTAGAATTCCGAATAAAGATTTTGCCAAGCAAGCATTTCTTTCCTACAGCATAAAGGAAGATAATAGCAAATAGTTTCAGTAAAACAAATGCTGAAGTTGTTTTTCATTTTACATACAAAACAATACTAAAGTACGTTGTTGTAGAACAAACGACGTCAGTAAAAAATGGTTCTATACTATTCTTTATAATAATTCACCCATTTTTTGATACAATGTAACATGCTATATTCTTAAAAATATTTTATTCAATTAAACTTGTTTCAGAAGTTAAAGAAACTATAATCCAATTCATAATACGACATTACTTTAACAGCACACAATAACAGAATAATAATAACTTAAATTCATCTCTCTCTTTTAACCTCACTAAAGTGATCAGACTTATTTTTCTTGGTAGATTTATAGTTTTCCTCAAAACTAAGAAGAAAAACTAAGAAGTAATGGACGAGAGATGTTTAGTGCTTAAAGAATGACAACGTTGAAACAAAACAAAACATTTCATTTCAAACAAACTTTTCCTGTTCCTCAGTTAGATGTACAGGAACTTTCAGGCTTAAAAACGCGTAAAACAGCATCATGAATATTATAACAGAGTAATTTATTTCATTTTTCAATATTGGGTGAAAAAAGTCCGGGCCCGGATTCGAACCGGGGATGTATTGGCTGAAGCCGCCAATGCTCTACCAACTGCGCTATCCCGGACACAAGTACTGGAGGACTATTTCACCAAATTAACCTCAACGATTACTTAATGGAATAAATTACTCTGTAATAATTGATTTAGCGATTGAATAATCGTGTTTAAAAAATTAATCTAATCATGAATATTAGTCAGTGTTGAAATCAGAAATTTCTCTCTGGTGGGATTTGGATGAGGAATATTCGTTCTAGATCTTTAATATATAGAAAAATTAAAGCCTTAAGGCAAACAGAATGATAATTAATCATTGAAATCTATTATCATATCAGCATAAATTTGTTGGCTAGTTTTCTGCTTAAGGTTTTCCTTAAGCAAGCATTTTTTTCTTGCAGAAAAGAAAAAGAAAATACTAAATATTATACAAATCATTTCAATGAAACATTTTTTTTTACGTTTAATTATTAAATATGTCATTGTACGACAAACGACATAAGCAAAAAGTGGTACTATAGTATTTTTTTAACTAATGCTACCCTTTTTAAATGCAATATAACATGAAATATTCTTAAAAATACTAATTTAAATTAATTTAATTTTCCAGAAGTTAAAGAAACTTTATTAAGCCAATTCATAATACGTCGCTACTAAAAGCACACAATAACAGAACAAGAATAACCCAAATCCATCCCTCTCTTTTAACCTCATTAAAGTGCTCAAACTCATTTTTCTTGGCAGATTTATCTGTTTTCCTCAAAACTAAAAAGAAAGACTAACAAACAATGCATTAGAGATGCGCTAGCGGTTAAAGAATGACACCGCTGGAAACAGAACAAAACATTTCATTTCAAACAAACTTTTCCCATTCCTCAGATAGATGTACAGGAACTTTCAGGCTAATGAACGCACAAAGGAGGATCATGAATATCAATTATCGTGCGGACAAAAAGCTACTTGCTAGATTTCTGCTCAATGCTTTCGTTTTCAGGCAGTAATAAATGCCACAACTGAAACCCCATTTATTTTCTATTCTTTTGCTTCAAAATTCCACTTCCTAACAATAAATAATGAATAAAAGCACTCTGTATGAAGAATTGCAACTTATTTTTCTGTTACATAATAGTCAAGATGTTCGATCAGTAGGCAAGAAATATATCAAAAATAAGACTGAAGAATCACGCATTAGAGCATAGATTTTAAAACACTTTCCAGCATTAACATTATCAGAATATTGTTACGAAATTTCCTTTTTCCTACAATGAAAATATCTAAATAAATAATACTGAAAGCACATGACATAATTATAAACCTGTAATAATTAATTATTCTATATATATATATATATATGGTAATGTATGCAATTTTCTTAGAACTCTGTAAATTATCTGCAGATCTACACTTGTCATTGCCAGGTACACAACTAAGTTTCTCATTTTCACACGTGGATGACGCTAACGACACACATATACGACATGCATGTCTGACGTTATGTTTTTTCAATAACTTGGACAACTGTTAACAATAAATTGTTGTAATACCAATATATATCACAACGGAAAAATATTTTTCTAACAATGAAGATGTTGAGTTTCACGTCAAATAAACAGCGTTTTCGAAAAGTTTTGTTTTTCTGATTAATCTGAAAAAATTGCAGCTGAAAGATGTCATTTGTTAATGAGGCCTATGACGAGCATGCACCATTGAAAATTACGTGTGAAGATTTGTTTAAATATTATAGAAGTGGCGATTTCTCCCGAAAACCAAAACAATTGAGGATGCAGATTTGCAATCGTTATTGAAATCAAAAGAAAAAATTCCTGTCGGCTTGGCCTATAGGCGGAGGTAAATTTCGAAGAGCTTTCATTTCAACAACAAAACATAAAATATTATTAGCGATAAACCCAGTTTAATGTTTGGCCGCTCTTGAAAAAAATTTTATTTCCTTTTTCTATAAGAAATAATTTTACCAAAATCATCTTAAAAGAAATTCGGCTCAAATGCCCATTTTGAAAGCATATTTTGAAATACATTCTTACTTTATTAAAAAATCAAACAATACGCACATTATATAATTCCTAAATAACAAAAAAAAAAAAAAAACTGTCAAATGAATGCGTTTGAGAGCAAAATTGAATTTAAAAATAAGACATAAAATAACCAATTTGATATTTGAATACATCCGCAATTCTTTAATCATAATCGTTTTCAATTTTTTTTTTTTTTTGCGAAGACTTTGACAGCTTTTTAAAAAAACATATTTAACCTTTATCAAAAAATTGATGAATACGTACATTATATAGTTTCTAAATAACAAAAAACTGTCAATTGAATGCGTTTGAGAGCAAATTTGAGAGCAAAATTGGATTTAAAAATGAGTCATAAAATAACCAATTTGTTATTTGAGTACATCCTCAATTCTTTAATCATGATCGCTTTGGGAAATTTTGTGCGAAGTGCACATTTTGGCAGCCTTTTTTGAAATATATTCTGCCTTTATAAAAAAAACTGGCTAATCTGTTCTACTATATAGTTCCTAAATAAGAGGACCTGTAAATTGGATGCGTTTGAAAACAAAAATGGATTTAAAAATCACTCAGAAAAAACGCAATTTGTTATGCTTCCACAATTTTTCAATCACTATTACTTCGAGAAATTCTGTTCAAAATACCCTTTTTGTCAGTCTTTTTTGAAATATATCCTGCCTTTATCAAAACACTGGTCAAAAAGTCGCATTATGTAGTTCCTAAATAAAAGAATCTGTCATTTGGATGCGTTCGAAATCAAAAAGGAATTTAAAAATGAGTTAGAACATATGCAATTTATATTTCAGGTTTTTTTTCCCATTCAAATTTTTGTTTAATTTATTTTTGCTATAAGAATTGGTCCTATGAAATACTTGCTAGTATAAAAGTTGTAGATATTATTGAGAAGATGTAAAATAAATTTAATTATATTTGATTGCTTAAGAATTGAGTAAGTTATGGATTTTTTCTTTTTCTCCCACCTTTTTATTATTATTTTTTAATTTCTTTTATCGGTAAAAGTTGGTCCTATCAAAAATTTGTAAATACAAAAGTTTTAGATAATGTTAAGTACATTTATAAAAAAAATTAGTTGGATTTGATACCTTGATAATTGACGAAGTTATGATTTTTTTTCTCCGAAAAAACCCTGTTTTTTTCGCCCTTTGAGCCCATTTTTAACTTTACCAAAAATCTGTCATGCATAAACTTTTAGCCTGTTTTTGTTATATAAAATTTAAACTGATTCGATATCTATTTTAATTAAGATGTTATCACGGTTTTTTTTTTCGGTTTTTACAAAAATTCTCCCTATTTCCACCCTCTTTGGTCCGATTTTGCTCATTAAATAACTCGATGGAGATTTTATGCCCTTTGATTTTATGTAAAAGTTTGAAGAAGATCTGAGCATAATTATGGAAGTTATCGCGTCTAGAAGAAAGTGATATACACCGATAGATAGATAGATAGATAGATAATTTTTTTTCTGATGGTATTTTTGGGGTCTAGAAGTCATGATCGGTGTAGATCTGCAAAAATGTTTAAGAAATTCCAACATGGGAGCGTATGCAATAGGTAGTATTTCATTCGAAATATACCTAAAAAAGATTAACTTGGGGAAGAATTGAGCATGACTTGCCAAAGTATTTTCGAATACTGTCATGCCATTGGAAAAAATTAAAAGGAAGAAAAATGGATACCGCATGAGTTGACTGAAAAACAGGTGAAAAATGAAAGAGCCATTATCAAAATTTTGCTTTTCTTCAGATAAGAAAGATTTCTTCATAGAATTATTATTGGCGATGAGAAGTGGATATATTTCAAAATTCACAAATGCAAAAAATCGTGTCTTTCACCTAGCGAAGTATCAACATTGGACGGCACGGTCAAATCGCTTCAGAAAGAAGACAATGCCCTGCGTTTGGTGGGACCATAAAGGAATCGTGTACTATGAGCCGCTGAAACTGGGTGAAACTAACAATAGGCATCGCTACTGACGAAGAATGATTAATTTGAACTCTGCATCGTTCAAACAATGGCCAGAATGGGACACGAAACACAAACGAGTGATATTGCTGAACAACAACGTCCCATTCTATAGATTTTCATTTTTCAGGACAAAACTAAAACGCTGAAATAGTATCTGCGACCGCATCCGCTATATTTGTGGGACCTGGCCCCTTCCGATTATCACTTGTTCCAGTTTATGCGTCGTTTATCTGGGATAAACTTGGCTAATTTCGAACACTTGCAAAATTGATTTGTAAAATGCTTTGGGTCCAAAGTTGCTTCTTTTTACACTGACTTTTTTTACTACATTAAAAGACAGAAATAAATAAAGATTATTACTGTTTTATTATTATGTGATGTTGGAGCAACGCCATATTATGAATTGGACTAAAAAAAAATTTTATTTACAAAGAAATATAAAAAAATGATGTGCAAGTTATATTTATTAAGTTATATTGCAGTAAAAAAGATATATTATTTCCCGGAAATTGCAACAACATCTGTTAGTAAACAAATATACATAATGTATATAAATAAGTATATGAACTATAAATTGCTATTATAAATTGCTATTATATCAATATTATGTACATGTATAAAATTGAAATATTTCATAGACGCTTGTTAGTGTAATAATTATAAAAAGCAATATTAAAATTAGTAACAATTAACCGCACTTTTGTAATAGGTAATGCATAAAATATATATAATCTAATATTGAAGTTATATAATTATTATTATTATTTAAAAATTTGTTTTTATTTTTTTTTCTCTGGTGAGTTTTCTGTATCACGTTAGTTTGGAATTTTAGGAACAAATGATGAAAATGGATTTTGGAATATTATTGAATGACTGAAAATTTTAAATGGGTTTTGTGAAATATCATGAAACTCTAAAGCCATCGAAGCGAACATTTACTGGTCATTTCATAACGCTGATCAGTGTTCCAGCGCGTTAACAATATGCAGGCTGATTGTTGAAAACTGAACTGTAAATGCAAACTGGATAATTACATCACAGTCAATGATGCTACTAGCCGAATGCCTACTGTGTGCATATGTCTGAATACATGTATTATATTGAGTTATTACGTTTTTGAATATGACATAAATTTACAGTAATTATATAAACTCATTGAAATTTCTCTTTTAAAGGGCTTGATTGAATACACATTTTCTAAATATTTTGAATGATATACAACCAATTTAAGATAATAAAGATGCAAGTGCTGTTTAAAATTTAAATTTTTTAGTATTTTAAGGGCACATGGAATATATTAATAAGTAAAAAGAACATTTTTCGAAACATATAATAACGTGTATTATACATAAAAATGGAGATAGAAATGAATTTTTTACAATAAATATACACATAACAATCCGCATATGAATCATAAAAATTTATTAACTAATTTCACTAGAAAACTACTTAACTTTTTGCATGTTTTTTGAACAATTATATGTCTATTTGGTTAACTTTTCTAAAAAAAACTGTTAAATATCGCACATTAAAATTTGTTGGGGTATTATAAAACATGATATTTCAGAATAAAAAGAAACAATTTTTTATGACTTATAAGAAATAAAACTGAAACTGAAATACGCTGTAATACTTTTTGCTGTAAATACGCAAAATTTGAAATCTCTGACTTACCCAGTAACTGACTTACCCACTTTTGTGTACGGATTCTGCAATGGATGTAGAGACAAAGAACAGATACGAATAGGGTTTCATCAGATTAACGAAATCATAAAAAATGTTGCAAGTTATACATTTTTATGCAATTATATTCTTTAATGTTTCAGATCGGTTTTAGTGCTTTCGGGTACGAATCGACGTTGCCTTTAAATTAAATCAAATATTATTTTTGAAATTTGAGTGCGTATAGTCTTTGTTATCAATATTTGCGAATATTAATCTTTGGATAAGCTTTCAGTGAACAAATAAGACATAAATACTATTCGGAAATTATGGTATTCGAAAATAGTTACTCCTAGACATCTTCGAACATACCCCTGATATTTGTTCTCGAATAGGTTTTGTTTATAATAAATATAATATTGGCTAGTTAGATTTAATTGATTCTTTTAATCATTGTAAATTATAGTATATATATATATATTCCACAAAGCTTGTTTTAAAAATAGTAAAAAGAAACTTGTTTTAACATTAGTTATTCTTCAGAATTAAAATTACTATTTTTGATTTTTAACAATGTTTGTGTTACATATTTATTCAAAAAATAGTGTTTGCGATAGGAAATGAGACTTGTTAGCCGACATGTTTTCTAAATAAATATACTCTTTTTAGATTTATTTTGCAAGAGGAAAAAAATGTCAATCCTTTAAATTGGATTTTTTTATGATTAACTGTTGAGAAAACTCAAAGCAATGGATAATCAATATGTTTACGCAAAGATTTTTCTTCCTGTCATATGTCATTTGTTACATAAAAAAATAAAAATATTGACATAGTGAAAAAGGTAAAAACAGATTTCTTAAGAATGTAATTCAAAAATGTAAACTAGCAAACGTTCGAATGAAATATTTATTATAAGCAATTTTCAAAGACAAATAAATTTAAAATAACTCGAATGTTTTCTAAATGATAAAAATTATTGAAATAAAATTATCTTTAACAAATTTTTCAAATTATTTTGAATTAAACACATGAAACATATTTATAATAAAACTTGAAAAGTAAAATTCGAATGACAAAGAATTTTCTGGCATTTTAATTACGAAGTAGTTACTGTATTCCGTCACTGGTTCTCATTTAGAAATTTAGAATTATCAAAGTTTTATAGAAACTAATTTCAAAATGCAAAAGAGAGATGTTTAGATTGCATATTTTGAAAAAAAAATCATTTGGTATATTTGAGAGAATTTTTATGCGTGTAAAACTGTTAAATATCTCACATTGTTCTGGTATCAGAAAACATGATATTTCAGAATAAAAAGAAACAATTTTCGTTATGACTTAAAAGAAATAAAACGAAAACGAAAAAAAACTTAAGAAAGTAGAAATGTAATAGAAATGATAGAAATGTAAGAAAGTAGCTGAAAAAATTGCATGTAAGCCTAATACATGACGCTAAATAAAAAGCTGTTTTCATAAAAATTAAATATATTTAATTATATATTTAATATATTTAATTAAATTAAATATAACATCCATGATTAATTTTTAACTATGTACGTTTTGAAAATTTATTAAAACTTAATTTTCTATATTTTTTATCCTTTTTAATTTTTAGTTTTGTTACATAGTTAATTACATTTCACCTACACTGTACGAAAAAAAAAAAAAGTCTGTAATTGTACAGATGTAAAGTTGTCGAAATCTGTATGGTTACTAACATTTTATCTGTACACTGTACAGGAAAAAATGTAAAGCTACAAAACTAATTTTTGTAAAGTTACAGAAATCTGCAACTTTACAAACGAGTCTTCTAAAAATACAGTTTTCTTACTAAAATTTTATCTGTAATCTGGGTGAACAGTTAAATGAAAAATTCTTGGATTCTCAATTTCCTAAAAAATTCTTAGTAACCTTACAGATTTTTTGATTTTCAGCGCCAATCTGTATCTGTTACATTAATTTTTGTTGTGCCGTTACAAAAACAGTTCTAGAAATCCCAGTTTCCTAGAAAAATTTCGTAACTTTACAGATTTTTTTTTCTTTTTACACTGTAGAAAAAGTAAAATTTGATAGGACATTTTAAAAACAGAATTTTGGTACAAAATGTTTTAAGTTAATGTTTAATATAATTTAATACTTTAAAAAATATTTATATTTCTAATATAAGCATTTGTTGAAT
Organism: Maratus speculifer; assembly: GCA_964019185.1. Taxonomy (NCBI): domain Eukaryota; kingdom Metazoa; phylum Arthropoda; class Arachnida; order Araneae; family Salticidae; genus Maratus; species Maratus speculifer. The sequence continues at coordinate 100,104,994 of OZ025289.1, read as the reverse complement.
TCAATACGGTAATTTAATTAGTTCTGTTTGAAATAAATAAATATTTTATCAATTGAAAATATAATAAAAATTTGCCAATTTTGGCCTACAAAAACAGCCTAGTGACTATTGAAACGAATTTACATATAATATTATGTATAACTGAAATATAAAATTAAATTAATGTAATAAATAATAAAAAATATAAAATAAATTTGTAGATTAATTGAATATTCACCAATAAAACGGAACAGTTTTATGATTTTCGAACCAAATACTTTAATAGATTTAACACTGCGGAAATAAGGGCTTAAAATCCTGTAAACTTTAGTTTAAATGTAGAAATTAAAAGTTATATATATTTTTACATTATGTATTTTTATTAAATGTACGGAAATCTGAAGAATTAAAAAATAACCAAGCAGTTAATTCATTTGAATAAGCAATTTGGATGACCACGGTCCTTTGATAAATTTAATTCAAATCAGATTAATTTCCACACTGAAAAAATGTTAATATTACAATATAATATTGACAGCTGGTGCCCGTATATAACTTTATTATTAACAGAAAATTAACAGTAATAAACAGTAAAATTACCAAGTAATATACAGTTAATCAATAATGTATGATTTAATTCATCTATACGAGGGTATTATACTGGTTATATTAGATTTATAAATTGGTGCCCGAACTGCCAATATTGTACTGTAAATTCAACAATTTTTTTTCAGTGCAGGATTTTTTAAACTTTAATTATTTAAAAGGAGAATTTCAAAAATCATTCATTTTTTGTTGCTAATTGATGCTTAAACGATATAACAATAGGTATAAAATGCCAGACTTAGAATTAATTCGCTTAAATAACCAATTAATTCATTAAAATAATCAATCTTGATGAAACTTATTCTTTAATAAAATTAATTCGATGGAGATGAGTTTCCCGTCTCCTTTAAAATGTAATTTGTCTAAATAAGAATTAAAATAAAAGTCAAGTAAAAAGGTCATGTAAAAACCATGTCAGTAAGGCAAAAAATCATGCTTTTTTTGTTAGTTATTCTTTAAAAAATACATAATAATATGCAGAAAACATCAGAGTTAGAAGATACAAAAGCAATTAATTCGTTTATATAATCAATCTGCTTGAAACTTGTCCTTTAATGAATTTAACTCGGGTAAGATAAGAGTTACTTGCTTCTTTTAAACTTTAATTTCTTTAAATGGAAAATTAAAAATTACCTATTTTTTCTTATAATCTAATATTAAAAGAAATTCAGTAAAGTGTAGTAAAACTGCATCTAAATTAGAAAATAATGAAGCAATAAGTTCATTTAAATATTCAGTTTCAATGATCCTAGTCTTTTAATTATTTTAAATAAAATATTCCTTATTTTTTTACATTTTTAAGACGTATACATAAAAAATTTAAAAGCTGTATATATATTTTTAATGTTAATTAATGTTGAAATGAACATAATAATCTAAAGATAATGTCAGTTTGTCAGTTTTATAAAATACCGAAGCAATTAATTAATTTAAGTAATCAAGCAAAATTTATTCGATCGAGATCAGTTTCCTAGTTTCTGCATACTTTAATTTGTTTAAATAAAAACTGTATTTTTTAATTTAATATTAAAAACGAAATAATATTTTTTCGAAAACGTGAGATTTAGAAAATACCGAAGCAATTATTTATTTAAATAGAACGATATTCCAATTACTTTATATATTATTCCTCTAAAAAATTCAATTTCTGTATTATTCAACTTTAAATCGTTTAAATAATAATTTTAAAAGTCATACATTTTTTGTTGTTAGTAAATGTTAAATGGGATATAATAATTTGAAGAAAATGTCAGGTTTGCAAGATACCAAAACAGTTAATCAATATAAATAATCTATCAAAATTTATTCGAACGAGATCAGTTTCCTGGTTGTTGTACATTTTAATATGATAAAAAAAATTGAAGAAACTGCTTTTCTTTAAATTTAATATTAAAAGCGAAATAATATTTTATCAAAAACGGGAGATATTTAAAATACCGAAGCAATTAATTTATTTAAATGTAACCAAATTCCAATTCCTTTGTATAATATTCCTTTTAAATAATTTAGTTTCTATATTGTTCAACGTAAAGTAAGAATGTTAGCTATATGATTGTCTAAAAGGGAACACATTATGTATTCATTTAACCGAGCCAGTCCTGTTCGATATCAAATTGTAAATGCTTGAGCAAAGAGGAGCGGATAAGTAAACTTCGGCCGTTTTAGTAACCCTTTCAATTGACTGCATGCTGTCTAAATGCAACCGTTCACCAGGGAAATCTCGAATTCAATATATAATTAATTTTGTTGAATTCGAGTGAAACTCAAACACTCCTAAAACTAACTAATGGATATCCGTTATCTTTTTGCAAGGGTTCGTAATTTTTTAATTTCATACATTTTTAATTTCATGTACATGTGTTTAAAATTTAACATAAAAGTATTAACTAAAAAAAGTATTTTTTTTATAAAATTTTGCAATTAAATTATATTCCATTTGTCGAAGCAAACATTTGTAATAACTACTTCGTGAAATCATTACATACGTTTATAAGGACATAAACCTTATTATGACGTAGCTGGTAGATTTATGACAGCTGATGCTGAACAATACTGAAGGATGCATTATTAGTACAATTATAATCTTTGATAATATTAGTTATCCTTTTGGATTCGCCGATCGCTTTGTAAATGACCCGTCAACCAGAGAAAGAATTAATCCAATCTACGGTTTTTTTAATAATTGGAATGAAATTTAAATATTTTAAAACTGGAAATCAGATAGTAAATGTCATCTAATAGTCTGATAGGTACTCTAAATGTGTCTCGACTACGGAAAATTGTGACGTTGAACCTCGATTACAGAGAACACACTATAAAAATGTAAATATCTGCACTCAATAATCCTCTTGGAATGCTAAATCATTTTCCAAATATGATTTTACTATTGAAATATGTTGAGGCATACTGGTTGTACAACATCCAATGAAAACAGTATAAATATAATATTAAAATAACTTTTTGGCTTATACTTGTAAAGTTCTTGAAATGAATGAGTTAAGAAAAGCAGTTTAGTAAATTTTGACCTATTTAGTAACCACTTCGAATGCTTGTCTTTTTTTTGTAACCAGGGTAATCTACAATTAAATATATAATTAATTTTGAACATTCGATCGAAAGGACACTCTAAAAACCAGTTAATAGAAATAAAGGTCATTATTTCTTTTCTCTGATAAGCAAATCAATCTTCGTTTTTATTGATGTAATTATTATTGGCCATGTTTAAAAATGTAAAATCAGTTATTTAATCATGTATTTAATTCAAAAAATTAGGACATTTTATAAAAATTTTAAGAATTTGTTTTTTATGCTATGTTTATATAAAAAAAATAATCGAAAATTTGGTTTATTTGAATGTAAATCATAAAGAAAATGTTTATGTATGAATAATGAATTATGTTATGCAAAATTATGTATGAATATGCAAATTATATAAAAATATGTATGAATATGCATAGTATGCAAAATTATGTATTAATAATTTTAAAGGTACTTTTCACGAGTTCATTGAAAGCTGCAAACTATAGAAGAGCTTCAAATACTCCTTGAAAAAGTTCTAGTATAACAGACGACCATTTACAAATATCATTATAAAAAAAAATCGAGGTATTTGTACTTAAAACATTTTTTGACCAGATGAAATTCATATACACTCATGTCCATAAATTAAGGATAGTTCAAAATTACATGGAAATCAAACTCTAAAGTAAAAACTTCACTTGCAGAATTATCACACACATCTTCAAGACTAATATGCAAATTTCAGAAAGCCATTAGAAGGTGCCGATAGTACGTCCCAATGACGAAAGTGTGAGAAAGCGTATATTAGGAACAGTGTCAAAGAAGTAAAACTGTTACCAATCATTTTCTAAGCCTCTCAGTTCGTAAAACGAACAGTTATGACACAGAGGACACATGTGAATGATATTTTACATGGTAGAATTATCGGCCGTCTGGAATATGGGCGTACTCAGATGGAAGTATCCGAGAAACTTGGAATTGCCGAAAGTGCAATATCTAGACTTTGGCAACGATTCCATGATGATGGAAATCTCAGTAGACTTTACTATACAGGTCGTCCCCAAATTACAACCACGAATGAAGACCGTTATTTGGCAGGAACTACCAAAAAAAAAAATCAGACGGAGCACGGCATCAGACATGTTTTGTCAGCTATCTTTTGCCACGGGTACGACTATTTCAAGGCAAACCGTGTACAGACGTTTGGGAAGTATTGGTCTATATGCATCTACCAGCATTAGATGTGTTTCGCTCACGGTAACTCACTGTCGGTTGCGGTTAGCTTGGAGTAGAGAACATGCAATGTGGACATCGTCACAGTGGGCTTGTGTAAAGTTTTCCGGCGAGTCCAGATTTAGCTTGGAGTCTGATTCACGTCGAACTTTCAGGGAGAACGCCAGGCACCCATTACCACCAAGAGAACATCGTTTGGGATGAAATTATACTGGGTTGCAGAACAGATCTACATGTTCACACAGGAAACATGTCAGGCAAATTTATAGGGACATTATTCTGGAACAACATGTACATTTGTTTAGGGGTGTTATGTGCTCAGTATTTGTGTTTATGGATGATAACGGCTGTCCTCACCAAGCAAAGATCGTAAATGAATGCCTTCAAGCTGAGGATATCTCCCGTATAAATTGGCCAGCATTTTTGCCTGAATTGAATCCGATAGAGCATGTATGTGATATGCTTGGCCGACGGGTTGCAGCACGTCATCCACTTCCTATGTGCCGAAACATCGGAGAGCATTGCTTGCTCACTGGATTAATCTTCCCCAAAATCAGCTTGATAATTTGATACTCAGCATGCCTAAGCATTGTTCGAACTGTATTTCATCGTCTGGATAGCATACAATTTATTAACCATTATACCAACCATATAATGTTAAATTTTTTAAGGGGGGTAATTTTTGTAATTGATCTAGGGAACAACAATTGTATATTTTATGAATGTTATCATACCTATACCATAGTTTTTGTTGTTTTTCTTTTGTTTAACATATGAGCTTGACGAATAAGTCACGTTTGTTTTGTTTCCATGTCTTTATTTGATGAAACGGGCATTATCCTTAATTTATCGACATAAGTGTAATAAGAAAATAGTTCTATGTTGTCGATGAAATTATTACATTTTATTGTGTATGAAAAAATGGTAAAAGTTACCCAAAGCCATTTGGGTCTTCTTATGATTAATTAATTGTAATGTATATTTTACAAACACGTATAATTAATTAATAAATGTGTATATTTAATGTATTAATTAATTTTTTTTTTCTCATCTTCGTTATTTTTTTCTGTTTTCAGCCAAAAATCAGAAAATTACCGAAGTTCGGTTTCAGTCTTTTCAAAATCTCTTTCCATTGATCTGTAATTGTGAGTGGTTCAATATAAAGGAAGATTTATTAAATAACTAAATTATTATTATTATTGATATTCCATTTCGATTTCGGGATTTAAAAATGTGTTTAGGCCCCTTAGTTTATATATTTTAGAAAATATTAACGTAAATATTTATTGTTACAACAGTAAAAACGCGAAGTGCTGTAAGGTGTTTATTTTTCAAAAACTGGGTGGAATGAAATTATTGCAGTTTACCATGAACTTTATAATATCATTCTTTTTATAGTTCTACTATATTAAACTAAAAAAAAACTTGGCGATTGGAGTTTTCATATTATAATTAGGTATTTAAATCTTTGTTAAATCGGCTGTATGCAAGTTCACTGTTCAGCAAGCGCGCCGCATTCTGACACAATGATGCTTCATTTCTTATCGTAAATGTATAAAACTGGCAGGCTTGACTATATAAGCGATTTGGAATAGACAGAGTTTTCCACTTTTTTAAAATAAATAATTTACCTATCGAGTTATAAACATTTTGGATCATTATGAAACCACATTACGTTGATTGGTTTTTCTGCTTTCCTCAGGAAATTCGGCAAATCCCCAAATTTGGCAGTATTTTAGGAAAAATGTATTATGTTTTTTAAATAGATAAATAAATAAAATGAAAGAAAACGTTATTTGATTTCATTCCTTCTGAATAATAACACTAGTTTACAGTACATCTGTTGCCGAAAAAATTTTAGCTGTTGCTGACTACATATGATATGCTATTTTCAAAAATATAATTAGAATATTTTAATCAGCTCTAGTTTATGAGTTTTAGCTATGTAGGTATTAAACAGAAAAAACATGTATTTACTAAGAAAAACTTCACTAAAAAAAAATAATTAATCATTGAGTTCTAAAAAACTTCGTTTTAAAGCTCTTCTCCAATGTGTAGACTTTAGAAAATGATGTATCAGAGGCCAACAATAATCGGTCATCATATTCGTATCCCAGAAACCCTGATAGAACTCTTCCATGACTCGTAAGTCCTGATGCATACGCTCTCTCTGCTCTTCGTTCATATTTCCTAAATTTTCCGGAAATCTGTCCAGGGGTCTACTGAGGAAGTGGAGTTTTATGCTCATATTGCACCCCATATTTTTTAATTGTAGCAGAAAGTCTTCTACAAGTTCAATATAATTTTCAGATTTTTTATTTCTGAAAAACTTATTTTAGTATCTGGGGAAAGCATTTTTTCTTTTAGTCTTACTACTAACAATTCTGAAGCTTGTTTAGAAAGATTTAAATTTCTTACACGATCATCTTTCTCATTTTGGGAAAAGTATTTTGGCTCATTTGACACACCTTCAAAATCCGCAACATTTTATGATGAGCTTGGTCTTTCAATGTCTTGTTTGAATGGTTCAGATATATTTTTAGACTCTGAGGAGTCAGATAAACGCTGCACTGGACGTTGAACACAACTAATATTTGGATACTACCATTTAGCTCGATTTTTAGTGTTTAAACCGTTTACGTTCATGCTACAAAAATAACCGTCTTCGAGGTGATTTCGTGGTTCTCGCCAAATAGTCGGTGTTCCAAATTTAAAGGCACGTATCTTAAATATTTTACACATGATTTACAAACACAATTGGGAGCCCAAGACTTCTCATTTTTATCCGAGAGCATCCCAAAATACTCAAAATAGTATTTTTCACCAACTCTGATATAACTTTTCTAAAATTGTTATACACATATTCTCTGCATATATAGTAAAAATTATCTGGATTGTTTAAACAACGTCTCCTTGAACTACTCATGACGCAAAAACTTAGAAATAATCTTAAAACAGTAAAATACGCCTGTTATCGATGAATATATATGCTTAAATGATAAAAATCAAAAACAAAGTAACTCGAGCTGCTCAAAAGATTTTTCGGTTAGATTTGACAAAAACATGTCATAAGTAAACATTATCAACCACAGAATTCGTGGCAACAGACAAAAAGTTTAATTTTGTAATATAGTGTAATCCTTGTGGTCTGTTTTACACATTTCCGAACAAAGATGTATTTAAACTTATGCAATGAAGTTGCCACTTCGAATTTGAGAACAACCTTTAGAGCTATTTTACAGCTAATATTTTAGATGGTTGGGAAAATGTATAAATTTGTTTTAGTGTACAGTTGAACTGTAAAACAATACATGTTTCTTAATCTTAGTAAAGATAACCACAACGTAAAATATACAATACCCTGTTCTAAATTCAACTTAATCCAGTAAAGTGCTCTATATCTCAAAAACCAGCATATTTTCGAGATTTTAACAATGTTTATAAAAATCAAGGTTTGTATTGCTGTCATTGATTGCTTGAAACGTAACTTCAAAGGTGTCATTATTTCAATTACCTTGATATAGTTTGTGCGTCAAAATTTCTAAAAGACATTTTTTTGGAATTATTTCTATCAAGACATATGAATTAACATATTGGGAAATCTTTAATAAATACAAGATGTCAGAATGGATGCTAAATTTCTCTGTGAGCAGTTTTGGCCATTAAAATTTTAATAATATTCGAAACCGCAATAATGCGAAAAATGTGAGTAATTATAATGTATAAACTGTATAATTTATTTCTATGTATTAGAAAAGTAAGTTTTATGGCTTTTTTTTTTATCATTTTCGAAAATGTTTGTTTCTGCTGGTCGAGAACAGAGATATCTGACAAGGAAGGTCTCCATACGGGCATACTCAGAAAAATCTGAAAACATTACAGAATGTTCTTCTCATATAGTTATATATGTTTATGAAAAAATTTCGGCGGAACCTCCTTATAACGTCCGTAAAAAAATAATAAAAATTTCTTTTATTTGGCGATTTATCTCCGGTTGGCAAAAAAACGAAATTTTGAAAAATACGCTTTTATGCTTCGAATCCTTTTTTTAAAAAAACTTTCTATGTTCAATTTATTTAAATAAGTTTAGTTTAAGTAATTTTAGTTTTGCATTTTTACTTTGTTTTAAGTGCAATTTTGTCATATACGTTTTTATGTACTTATAACAAAATGAAATTAATATATTTTATTATTTAAAACACAATTTAAATTGATTAAAATTGTTCCAAATTGAAAAATACACTGTTAAAAATCTGCTGCATTTTGTTGCAACGCACTCCTTTGCTTGTATGGAAAACGGTTACTTGGCCGTGAAATGGAGCTTTCTCATTGGTTGGAATAGAGATATTATATACAAGCGGTGGAGTGCGTTGCAACAAAATGCTGCAGATTTTTAACAGTGTATGACACGATCAATTCACCGTGCTATGGAGCATTCTCATTGGTCAGAAGAGAGATATTCTATAAAAGTAGTGGAGTGACGTTGCAGTAAATGCTGCAAATTTTTAACAGTGAATTCAATTAAAATCAATTTTCAGATTCGTTAAAATCGTCTGCTTTTGGCGAGGAAATGCACTGCTTGCCAAATCCCGCGTCGCTTTCAGCTTTTCACGCCAATTATTCCAAACTATTTTATTTTTTTACATATCTAATAATGTAATTCCGCCGCTAATTTTCACTGATCCTTTATTACCTACATGAGTAGTTTAATTCGTATTTTTTTTCAAAAAATCCTAAGTATGCCCCCAATGGAGACCTTCCTTGTGAGACCTATCTGAATGCTTGTAATACCTGCATATTATTCGTTTCCTGATACTCCATGTTTGATTTCCAGAAATAAAATACTTCTGTTGCCACGATGACAAAAAAAGTATTGGAAACTACAAAAAAAATTACTAACTCAAAAACAAATTTAAATACAGTTTTCAAAGAAATTGCATTTGAAAAATTTAAAATTTTATTTAAACTTTGTTTATGATTGGTCCAGGATCATTAATGTTTAATCCAATGATAATGTATCCAAAAATGAAGTAATATATGACTCCCTTAATGCATAAGCCATGTTTTGATCATCATAAAATTTATGTTATTATTATTTTTTTTAAAATAGAATTTATTTACATGTCAAAATTTTTATTATTTGGAAATATCATTTTCCAAATAGTCGTTGTAATTTGCTAAATTGCATTTTTTTCTTTATATTGCTCATAACACCCGAAAATAGAGTGCTTGTCTATGTCATCATACAGAGGTATGAGCAAATAATCAATCATTTCTCATAGAGAGCAACTGGGTGTATTTTTGGACTCAAAGATCATAGGGATACTGCTAAAGAAAATTTCTAATCGCCCAATCCACGAAAAAATGGACATGAGGATAAAAATTTAAATTTCTTTAAATATGATTGAAATTTTGCATGTTAACTGTTAAGAGTGTACTATTTGATATTTTATCAAAAAAGAATTACATTTTTGTCATTAACATACTTATTTTAATTAATAAAGTGACACTATGACTTTGTAAAACAGACTGCGGCAAAAATCTTTACATTTCATGGTCTTGTACAGCTGAACAAACATTCTGAAAATCTCCAAACTTGGATATATATGATCTGACAGCTATTATTGAGAGTTTTTGTCTGCAGAGAAGCGTTCACTAATCTTCATTACAAAAGGTAAGCATATTTAATTACTCTTAATTATTGTGTCACACCCGCAACAAAAAGTTACATTTATATCTCTACACAAAAATATTTTTGATTTAAAGTTATGAGACTTTACATTCAAAAATAGTTTATTAAGATACTTTGAATTACAGACACAAAATAAATTAATTAATATTTTAATTATAATTATTGAACGTTGCGGGCGTGACATTTACACCCGCAACGTCTTTTAAAATTGATTACAAATGCATATTTGAACAAATTATATGTAAATTTATAAAAGAATAATATGCTGGAAAACATGTACTTGGCAGCTTTAACTATACCCTTTGATTTAATAGAGGGAATTCCAGTTAATAAATAAAAATTCGCATCATCTGAGCATGTGACACTGTGTACAGTTGATTTATTCAGTTTGGATTGATAAAATTGTTGCTTTACTGCAAGAAAATAATTTTATTAGTGATATGTGTTTAAGAAATTAATTTAAAAAGTAAGATTTTTATAGAAATTAAAAAAAGAAAATTACGAAACAATATTTTAGCAATTTTCTTTAAATTTGTTAATTTTGTTTTGTTTTTTATATACATTTTTTTAATTTTGTTATTTGATAGTATTTAATATATATATTTTTAGTTTTTTAAAATAAGTAAATCAATATTAGGGGAAGTTTTTTTTTCTCTTTTAATTCAAATTAAATAAGAAGTAGAAGTAGGGGGAACTGGGGGACATTGATACAGCTTTTTTCAAAAAAAAAATTTGGTGTCTAGAAAGCAGAAATTTCAAGTTATTTTTCTATGTGATGTCAGCAAAACCTGTGTAGTGTGTTACAAAAATGTACAATCGTTGTTTTATATGTTATTTTTGCATGTAATTTTAAAAAAATCAAAAAAAGTAATTTGTATCAAAGTGCCCCATCCCCGGGGCAGATTGATACACCTTAAAACGTCTGGGAAAAATAGAGACAAAATAACACCAATGCATATTTTTCACATAAAAATAGTTAGCAAACCTTTTTATATATATTTATAGACATTAAAATCGCACACAATTTATTTGTAGACGATATTAAAGCAATCAAAATGAAATGTATAATGACCTGATGTTCTGGCTGTTCCTTGTCTGTTTGTTGGCTGTGGTAACTTTGTCATATCTGGCACTTTAACCCCAGAATTCTCTTCTTTCTTAGGAAATGTGAAAGAATTACCAGGTTTTCTGTTTATAAATCGGTTTACAAATAGAAAATAAAGGATAATTATATTAAAAATTATGTTTATAATATAATTATCATGTACTGTTCTGCAGCTTGTTTCTCTTACTTAACATTTCTCATGTCGATAATACTTTTTTCTCGGGAGAATCGATATAAATTTGAGATTTGCCAGGCTGCCGTCCATTTCTTTTGTTAATTCTACTAGCACTAGATATTGTATAAGTTTGTACGTCTTCTGTTTGCAAAAATACTATAAAATGTTCTAATATAAAGAAATTAGAGCTATTTCACTTCAATAAAAACTAATAGTAGAAATTTTTGACGAAAAATGGTTGAATTAAGGAGTGTATGATAAAAATAAAAATAAAAGGTAGTGAAAAAATGAACTAGAAAAGGATGTAGGTTGTATCAATGTGCCCCGACAAAGAGTGTATCATTGTGCCCCATGCAGCCATTTTAAATAAAATGAGTCGCAAATCCAACGCATCATAATTTATCTAACAATAAAGAATGAGGAACTGATAAAGATAAGTGTTACTTGCCAGGGAGGGTATTCTTTTCGGTTGAAAATACTGGAACAGTTGTATAATACCATTTCAATTGTACAACTCAAATTTACTTTTGACCTACAAAAACAATTAATCACCCATCCCATTTCGTCAAACTGAATCATTCCAAAACTTTCTGAATGTTGTTAATTTCACTAGTATCACCTTTTGGAGCTGTTGTGAAACTTCCTGTAATGACCCTGTGTGCTGTACAGGGGGTGTATCAATGTGCCCCAAGTATCAATGTACCCCAGTTCCCCCTAAGTATAATAGAAACTGTTAAAATGTTTATTAAGTTAGCATAAAATGTATATAGTCAGTTTGAAATTAACCAAAATTTAACATAATTAACTTTATGTAAGGCTAGAAATTTCAAGGGATAACTATTAAAAATTTGTTAAGCTTATATTTTTGGACTGGTAGTGCTATATTTATTCAGTTTACTCATTAATTTCTTCTCTTTTGCAGAGAATGAAGAATACAGAAAGATCACGATATCATTGAAAAAAGATTAAGGAAAACCCTTTTAAATATGAAGCATATCTACAACAAGAGAAGGAAAGAGACAAAGCAAGGAGAGGAAAGAAGAGATTATTTTAAAAAATCATGTAAAGGATGGCAATCCTTTTGCATTTCATCTCATGGTAAAGGAGTTGTCGATGGGGTTGGTGCAGTTGCCAAGAAAATGGTAACACTAGCAACGCTCTGCAACTATAAATTCAGCTTCAGATTTTGCCATGTGTGTAGAAAAAGTCCTAAAAAATATAAAAGAACTTTGTTGAATGTGAAATTTTAGAAGATATTGTGAAAATGCTTCATGAATGCTGGCACCAAGCACAATCGCAGCTCAACATTCAATCGATACAGCATGTTTTTTTTAAATTGACGTAGGAACAATTAATGTAGCAATAACTTCAGAAAGTGATCACAAGAGAATTTGTTTGTTACCATATTTTGTCAAAAATATAATATCCAATGATAAGAGTGCAGTGGGATTTTGTAGAAGTTGTTTTATTCTCCACATAAAAAAAAAAAAAAGTGAAAACTTTGATGGACAAACAAGACAAATAAATGAAATATTGTAGAATAAGAGTATCGGAATAAAAATCAAGAAAATGTGTATATTTGGCTCAGTCAGTTAGATGTATCCATACTTTGACAAGGGTATAATATCCAACGATGAATGTGCAGTTAGAGTTTTTGTAGAAGTTGTTTTATCTCGACATTAAAAAAGGGAAAACTTTAAAGGACAAATAAGACAAATAGATGGTGACGATATAGAATTAGAATGTTTGAAAAAATTTAAGAAAACGTGCATATTTGGCCCAGTCAGTCAGAAGCATCCTAGGAAAAAAAAAGAGCATATTTTTAAAAAAAGCTACCACCACCAGAAATTATAAATTCAAGATTGGAAATGAATTTTTTTTATATTTTCCTATCTACTTATTATAATTGTAATACTGATTAATTCTTTAATTAAAAAAAAATCTGCCTTGAAAATATTTGTGTATGTCATTATTTTATTGGGTGTACAAGTCACACCCGCAACGAAAATTTTGAATATTTTCCACAAAAGCAAGAATTGAGTAAGTAATTTAATTTTTTCATAGAATAATTATTTAAATATTACTGTCTAATATATAAAAATATCAATTCACTCAGTTGTCATAATTCACAGAGTTTTGCATTTTTGCACTGAAAGATGAAAATGCATGTCCTTTTTATGTCACACCCGCAACAGGCGGAAATTATTATTTTTTTTTTATAAATAAATAATACATCGGGCAATTTTCAGATTTGGATAAATGTATGTGTAAGTGGTCTACATTGAAATTCATACAAATTGAAACCAATGCTCAAATTTTTTTTTGCTGGTGACTAAATTAAGTTGTGTAAATGTCACACCCGCAACTTTGGATTGGGCGTAATAGCTAAAGAAAGTCATAGTATGATTAAAGTAAAAAGAAAATATTATTATAGCGATTAAAAACTTGGTATCACACGTTTGCAATAGTGTACTTTTTGTTATATATCTATTTTATGCATTTTGTAGATTAAAATCTTTAAAAAACTCTTTTTATTTTAAAATTTTTTAATTAGAATATCTATAATAAGCGCCAGATTTCTGAATTAATGATAATTGTTTTGCTGAAATTTTTTGGTAATATAAATTTAATTAAATGTAAACTTTTCTTTAGATGATGAAGACACAAATGTGAAAATCTGTTTTATACTGTACTTTCTTAATTATCGTGAATTATTTCAGAATTATACAGGAATTGACAACCTGAGTAATTTACTTTCACTGCATATATATATATTTTCAGACATAGAGTTATCAATTAAAATGGGGAAATTCTTATGCGTACATTAAGTTTGATAAAGACACCTATATATACTTTTAACTAACTTTTTACAAAATTTAAAAATATATATATACAAACTAATTTGTAACTTGCAAGTATTGGCTAAATTCTGATATGTTTAAGAGAGAATTGACATAATTCAAGATGAATCGGGTTTAATAGACTTACATCTATACTGTAATTAAATAGTAGTTATTCGTTTCTGTCTATTTCATAGCAAAGTTATTAGTTTTGGTTGTGAAATCATGATTTTTAGAAGAATTTTCTTTTGTAGAAAATTATGAAAATTGCATAGAAATAGCTAAAACTATCATTTGCATATAGAATAAAATCTATATTAAAGAAAAAAATTATATATTTTATTATCATTTATTTTCAGTTGATTCAAAAAATTATCTGAAAAAAAAAATTTATTTAAAAAAATCACATGAACATTAAAACATTCTTTTTAAACCAATTATTTTGACACTTTTTTTTTTAATTTCCATAAAGCGGTAGGATATACTATGAAATATATGAAAATAATCAGGAAAATCTTTAACTTTTGACTTTCTGATACAAGATAATCATAAGGGGCTGTATCACTTTTGAAATCCAAAAATAAACTTCAAACTAGTACTATTTCGAATATTCAGTTCAAATTTATTTTTCTACATTTTATTTTTCTACTACATGAGAAAAGAAAATGTTCTAGAAGAATATTTTAATTTCTCCCTAAATCAAAACATGACCGAATTGCCTTTTACTTTGTGATAGAGTCATGCACTCGTCGGGTTCTATCTGACCAGAATTTCAAAATTCTGTAGAAAATCGACCTGCTATTTGACCGAAAGTCGACGTTTATAGCTGAAACTAATTCAAACCAGAAGTAAAAAAAAAAAAAAAAAAAAAAAAAAAAAAAAAAAAAAAAAAAAATCCATATTTTGGGCATTTGATTCTCGGGCCTATATCCTTCGAGCAGTCGATCTATATAAAAGCAACGCAACCCATATTTAGGTACAATTATGAAAGAGTAATCTAATATATAGATTGTTTATAGGTCTTTCTTTTTAGAATTCGAGCAAAGCCAAGTCCGATCCGAAATTATGAAAATTTAGCACAAAACCGACATGAACCCGAAACATTAAAAAACAATCCAATCTGAAATCAACCCGATTTGGAAAAAAATCACCAATTGTGTCCGACTTTAAACACGAACCACATGGAGTTTGGGTAAAATTCTGTTCCACGGCTTGATGCAAGACTCGTTTTTGCGATTAGTTGTTCAGCGCTTAAATATTACTAATAAATGCTATTTAATAACTCTATAGAATATTTTTTTAACCTTGTAATATCAGGGTCGTTTTTTAATTTTGCTATATATGCAAGCTTTTTTAGTTTCTTTAGTTCAACGTTATTTGCTTCTAAAAATTCCTTGCAAATACATTTTAAATGCCTATTATAGATTTTACCTCTTTAGAGATAATCAATGCATGGAAACCATCACGCATTTTTAGGAACTTTGCAAAATAAAGAAAAACATTATATTATCTGTAATTTTATTGCATTTTTCACCTGCAATTACTACACCAGAATTTTTTTATGAAACTTAATTAAGGGCCATATAGTAAAAAAAAAAAAAAGCCTATATCCCATATTTCATAAGAAAATCACAAAAGAATTTTCAAAGAAATGTATAAAATACAATAAGAGAAATAGATCAATCTTGCATTGTCCGAATTCTCAACCTTCGAAATATATTGGAAGGGAAGAGGCTTCTTCCTGATTTTAGAACCCATCGAGATGGATACAGACGAGATCTTATGAAAAGTGATGACACCTTGGAATCTGTAAAATGTCCTTTGACAAAGGACATATATGCTCTGTAAACTGTTATCCTTTCATAGATCTGGTATTTTATTCCTTGTTATGAAGTAATCTAATTTAACTTTATTGTTTTTTAATAATTATAGTCAAATATATTTTAAATGCGAAATAAATTTGAATGCAATGTTTAGCTCATTATAAATAATCCACGCGTGAGAAGCGTGCTGCATTTCTACGACTTTATTAAATGCAAAAGGAAAGAAATATTAATAAATTTTATTGTTTTACCTGTAGTTTTATTACATTTTTCACCTGCCATTTAAACGCCAGGAAAATTTTGATCAAACTTTATAAAGTGCCATATAGTAAAAGAAAACAAACAGTATATTTTCCATATTTCAAATGAAAATCTCAAAAGAATTTCCCTAGAAATTATAAAATACAGTACGAAAAATAGACCAATCTTGCTTTGTCACAATCCTGAACTTTCAGAATATATTGGAAGAAGGAGTAACTTATTCCTGATATTAGAACCTATTGAGATTGATACAGACGAGGGCGTATGAAAAATGACACCTTGGAACGTGGAGAACGTCTTTTGTGGTGTGAGTTCAAATCTCAAGTCAAAAACCATTCGTGACAAAGAAAGAGTTTCATGGGAATACTGAAACTGTGATTCCTGTTTCCACTTTCTCTGGATAACAAAGTGAATAAGTAATGCAATTTTAACGTCATGGATATTTTCTTCGCTCTTATCTTATTATTATAGTATATCTTATTATCTTTTTATATTCTAGAGTAATATTTTAATCTATATGCTATTTATAGGTTAGATTTTTTTAGTTAAGTCAAATGAAATTATGCAAAGTGAGCTGATTGTCGATAACTCATTTAAAAAATTAAAATACTCAATAAAACTCATATTTAAGAAAAACTCTATGAAATGTATATTTATTTAACTAGCTCACAACTCAGCCGCTCATGGCTGCGTTCTCTTAAAAAAAAACTCATAAAAAACAAATGCAGACGATAAAAATCGTTGCCAAAAATACAGAATAAATACGACCGAACATACCGGCCCCCGTTGAATGATTTTCATTCAACCACAATTATAATACATTATTACACATGAAATTTTTAAATAAATAATACAACACATACTAATAAACAATAAATAGCAAATTAAATGAATAACAATTACTTTTCCAAGGGTAATAAACATATTTTTGACACTGGTCTCTTAAAAAACCCTCTTTGTGTTTTCACTTTTTCTACTCTAATAATTCCATCATTACCTGGAAACAACTCTACAATTCTACCTAGAGGCCAGTTGCAAATAGCAACATTGTCCTCCTTTATAATTACTAAATCATTTATTTTTACATTTTGTTTTTCAAACATCCATTTTGTTCTTTGTTGTAATGAGCTCAAATAATCTTTGGACCATTTTTTCCAAAAACACTGAATCATTTTAGTAGTTCTTTCCCATAATTTTAGTTTGGAATCTTGAACATTACTTATTTCCGGTTCAACAATAGAGTTGATCGGCCTACCAATAAGAAAGTGGCCAGGAGTCAAAGCATTCAAATCATCCGGTTGAGATGAGATAGGCACAAGAGGACGCGAATTTAGGACTCCTTCAATTTGTGTTATTACTGTCAAAAATCCTTCATAAGTTAATTTTGCATTTCCCATCACATGTTTCAGATGATATTTGAAGGATTTGACTCCTGCTTCCCATAGACCTCCAAAGTTTGGAGCCCTTGGAGGAATAAATTTCCAGTTAACACCCTCACTACTCAAGTATCCAGATAAATTATCGTCAGGAATTCTAACTAAATTATGTAATCGTTTGAGTTCATTATTACTGCCTACAAAATTTTGAGCATTATCAGAAAAAAGACAAGCAATTTTACCTCTCCTAGCAAAAAATCTTTTAAAAGTTTCTATGAAGGCTTGCGAAGTTAATTCAGTAACAATTTCCAAATGGATTGCACGTGTTACAAAGCAAATAAATATGGCTACATATACTTTGTGATAAATCCCTTTACGTTGGTACTTATATTTTATGAGAAAAGGCCCAGTAAAATCTACACCCGAACAATTAAATGGATAGTTCTCAATTACTCTTTCTTTTGGTAGATTTCCCATGAACTGTTGACATGAGATGGGTTTTGCTTTAAAGCAAATAATACAGTTATGAACTGTTTTTCTACATATTGCACGACCATTTAAAGGCCAAAACTTCTGCCTTAACTGGAAAAGTAAAGCTTGTGGGCCTAAATGTAAATATCGTTTGTGAAAATATTCTACTATCATCTGAGTAAGTTTACTTTTATTATGTAGTAAAATTGGAAATTTTTGGTTATCATTTAAGTTACTGTTTGCTAACCTACCTCCTACTCTAAGAAGACCTGCTTTATCAAGAAATGGGTGAAGATTTCTTATCTGACTATTATTATTTACCTCACCTGATTTTTGCAAGGATTTTATTTCCTTGTTAAAAAATTCTCGTTGAACACTTTTTAACAAAAAGGTTTCTGCCTTTTTGAGCTCCTCGATGTCTAAAGGACCCTCTTTTCTTTCTTTTTTACAAATGCTAAGAAACCTGAAAATAAATCCTAAAATACGAATTATCTTACAATAATTATTACTTAAATCAATTATATCATGCACAAAGGTATTATTAGAAACTGAAAAAAAAGACATGTTTTTAAAGTCATTAGTTTTAAAGTTTTTCAGTTCTTTTGAAAAGTCATTGGAATCAACTGCTTCAGGTATGGTTGTATTTGGATAGTCTTTTCCTTTTAGGAACATTGGGCCACTCCACCACAACTCATTTGAGATTAGCTTATCAGGATTTATTCCTCTTGTTAGAAGGTCTGCTGGGTTATATTGAGAAGAAACATGTCGCCACTGCATCCCTCCAGTTAGCTCTTGTATCGTTGAAATTCTGTTCGCAACAAATGTTTTTAGTATGTACGGTTCTTTTTTAATCCATGACAATACTATCATAGAATCTGACCATAAGAAGATTTTGTTTATATTGATCTTGAGAGCAGAAATCACACGTTTAATTAGTTTTGATAATAAAACAGCTGCACACAGCTCAAGTTTGGGAACAGTTAATTGCTTTAAGGGGGAAACTCTTGATTTACTTGTCACTAATTTCACTGACAATTCTCCAGATTCTGATACTGATTTGCAGTAAATTACTGCTCCATAGGCTGCTTCGGAAGCATCGCTGAAACCATGTAACTCGATTATAATAGCATTTTTCAATAAAATGCACCTACTAATTTCAATTTTGTTAATTAACTGTAGATTATCTGAAAACTCTCCCCATTCCTTAGCTTCTTTTTCCGGTAACAAGTCATCCCAATTTAATTGCAATAACCATAATTTTTGCATAAATATTTTCGCTTTGATTATAATAGGCGATACTAAACCAAGAGAATCAAACAAACTTGATATAATTGATAACACTTGTCTTTTAGTGACATTTACCTCATTATGAATTTTTACATCGAAACTTAAACAATCTTTTCTCGATTTCCACAAGACACCTAATGTTTTGGATTCTTCTGAATCACCAAAAGGATATATCTTGTCATTTGTTTGGTAAAGTTGTGGAGCATTACTGCACCATTTATGTAATAACATTCCTTCGCTTTTTAAAATTTCTATTAATTGATTTTGGAGCTCTAATGCAGAACTTAAAGAATCAGATCCAGATAAGATGTCATCCATATACATGTCTTCTCTCAGCACGGGTGCTGCTAAAGGAAACTTGCTTTCTTCATCCCTAGACAATTGAAGTAGTGTTCTCATGGCCAAAAAGGGTGCACTAACAGTACCATAAGTAACAGTAGTTAGTTCAAAATTCTTTATTGGTTCGTTTATACCTTCTTTCCATAAAATTTTTTGTAGTTTCCTTTGATCTGGATGAATAGAAATTGCTCTATACATTTTTTGAATATCTGCAGTGAAAGCGATAATATATTTTCTAAATCTCAGCATAATTGAGAATAAATCATCTTGTATTACACCCCCATTATACTGAATAGAATTAAGTGAGTTTCCTTTTGTCGTTAAAGAAGAGGCGTTAAAAACTACTCTCAAAGGTGTTGACATACTTTTTTCTATTCCTCTATACACTCCAAGGTGGGGAATGTAATAGGATCCATTTTCTTCCTCGCTTTCGTTAACTTCGACCATGTGGCCTAACTGTTGGTATTCTTTCAAAAAATCGGAATATAATCTTAAATACTCGGGATCCCTTGCTAAGCGATTCCATAAAGAATTCAATTTTTTAATTGCTATCTGTTTAGAACTTCCTAATGTAGTTGGATCTTGTTTTAGGGGCATTTTAACAACATATCTGCCGCTTTTTTCTCGGGTATAATTTTCTATGAAATGTTTTTCACAAATTAAAGTCTCTTTGCTTTTTGGTTTTTCTATCTCGATATTTTCTATTTCCCAGAATTTTCGAAGTGTTTTATCTAAGTTAGTTTCTTTCTTTATTAAACCACAATGAACTTTATTTTCATTTTCTATAGGAAAACTTCCAGATACTACAAAACCGAAAACTGTGTCTTGCAGAATAAGATCAGAATTATTAATACGAATCTGGCCCGGTTTTAAAAGTTCATAGAAAATTCCTGCTCCGAGAAGCATATCTACATGTTCTGGGATATTAAATCTCTCATCTGCTAATATTACGTTAGGGAAATCCTGTGCTGAAATTTCAATTGGACGCGAAGGGGTTAAATCTGCAGTTATTTTTGGAACTATCAAGAAATCTAAATTTTTTACAAAACTTCCATCTCTATTGCTTATTGATGCATTAACTTTATGATTTATTACTAAGGTGGCATCATTTAGACCTGACACTAAAATGTTTGTTCTCTCTTTTTTCAAATTCATCATGTCTATTAAATGGTGGGATAGAAAATTAGACTCGCTGCCTACATCTAACAAACACTTTACTCTATATTTAGATCCTGATTCATCAATTAGAAAACACATAACCGTTGAAAGTAAAACTTTATTCTTTTTATTCGAATAGTTACTAATAAAAGTTTTCTGAACGAACTCTTCTGCATTAGCGTTTAACATTGACGTGCCATAATTTGCTAGTCTTGAATCTGAACATTCTCCTACATTTATTTTACCTTGTATATTATGTTCTGAAGAAACATATTCTTTCATATATGTATTATTTGTTTTGGGAAAATGAATAGTTTTGTGATGTCGTTTCTTGCAGAAACAAATGTTCTTTGATGTACAATTGGCTACTGGGTGTAAATTTAAACAATTGAAACATAACTTGTTACATTTTATTACATTTACTCTCTCATTAACAGATAACTTTAAATAATCTGGACACTTTGAAAGATGGTGCTGTTTGTGGCACAAAATACAGTTTAATGTTTTAACATCAGTTAAAAATACTTTATTTACACTTTTGGGATTATACTTTCGATTAACACTAAAATTCTCAGTAAGAGATTTTCCGCGTGATGTAAAATATAAATCAATCTCACGTCCTAATTCTTCTGGTAAAAACCATTTATCTCCTTGTCTCACACTAATGTGAGAAGCAGTCTCCTTATCTAATGTTTCATATAATTTATCTGACACAATCAATTGTTTTAGACTCTCGAAATCGGACACATTTCTTAAATTTAGATAATAATTCCAATTGGTCATCAGTCGTGAAGCGAATTGTACATGAGTCTCATTTGGTAGTTTAAAAGCTTTTCTAAATTGTTCTAGGCAAAAATAAGGTGTTGGTTGAAATTCTTTTAAGACTATTTCTTTTAATTTTTCATAATTCTCGATATCTGTATCGTGTAAATAAGTTAAAATGTTAGACGCTTTGTCACCTAATAAATTCAGCAGAATTTCTGCTTTATTTTCTTCCGAAACATTTTTAGTTTTGAAAGCCCGTTCTAAAGAAGAAAAGAAAAAACCCCATCCTTCAGGCTTAGTTGGAACTTTTACAGTCAAAGTTTTAATACTTTTTATTATTTGATCTAACGATTCCATTTTTACTTCACTTTCAGTAATAAAAGATTTAGTTTCAGATTTAATTTTAGCTAATTCCAATTCATTTTTTGATCGTTCAAATTCGTTTTTTGATCGTTCAAGTTTAAATTTTTCAAGATCTAATTGCCTTTGTTCTTCATGTTTACGACTCTCAATTATGGTGTTAGCTATTTCTGTTACAAAATCTGGTTTATTTTTATATATTTCGCTATTTTCAATAATATTGTTTAAATCAGCTATAGTCATTTTATCATTAATATTTAAATTTATTTCAGTGGCTATTTGCCTTAAATCTTCCTTTTTTGCTCCTTTAAACATTGTTTTAAATTTATATATAACAGTACAGATTAGAAAAATCACATTCACTTACTTTAAAAATTCCACTGCACGAAACTATATCGTTTCTTCTTGAACTCGAATAATTCAGAAATTTACGCGTTGCACTTTATTATCGCTGATCCTTCGTGGTCGGCGGACCACAAATTATGTCGATAACTCATTTAAAAAATTAAAATACTCAATTAAACTCATATTTAAGAAAAACTCTATGAAATGTATATTTATTTAACTAGCTCACAACTCAGCCGCTCATGGCTGCGTTCTCTTAAAAAAAAACTCATAAAAAACAAATGCAGACGATAAAAATCGTTGCCAAAAATACAGAATAAATACGACCGAACACTGATTATAAAAGAATTATTAACAATGATTGTATAATCCTTTGACTCTGGGTCACGACGTACATGTCCCTGAAAACATGTATCATTTCATAGATTTGATATTTTATTTCATTATATAAAATGGAATTGTTTAAATAATGCAAAAAATTGAGTTAATGATGAATTAATAATTGCCAATGATTATTTAACACTTTGATTGTTGGCCAAGATGTATATTTTCTAATGAGTTTTATTTTAGATAGATAATATGTTTTATTTTAGTTTAGTTAGTTTTAGTTATTTAATTAGTTTTATTTTAGATAGTTTAGATAGATTAGTTATTTTATTTATTTAACTCTCTAATGCTTGATTTTTTTATTTTTCCTCTAAAAATTTTTTATTGATTTTTTAATGGCCATACTTGAAAAAAAGATACTTAAAAAATTTCACTCTCATATTTTGTAGTTTTTGGGATTTTTTAAAATAGTTGCCAAATTGCAACACCATGCATTAATTACGTCCATATAATATATGTTGCAAAAAACCTTGCTGAAAATTATTTTAAATAATTTTTAAAATACGTTCTTTAGATAAATATACTTTAAAAATGGAAGTTTGCTTATATTTTATTTTTATTTAATTTTATTTTTTTCTACTTTTATTAAAAATTCATGTATGGCTGTAAAAAATATCACAACGCCAGAATTTCTAATAAGACTGTATTAAGCTCCATACAATTAAAAAAGAAAACAAACAGTCTATTCCCCATATTTCATAAGAAAATCACAAAAGAATTTCCAAAGAAATGTATAGAATACAATAAGAAAAACAGACCACTCTTACTTTGTCAGAATCCTGAACTTTCGAAATATATTGGAAGGGGGGAGTGACTTTTTCCTGTGTTTAGAACCTTTAGAGATTGATACAGACGAGAACTTATGAAAAGTGATGACACCTTGGAATCCGGAGAATGTCATTTGTGGTGTCAGTTTATATCTCCAGTTAAGAATTGTTCGTGACAAAATATATATATATATATATATAACAATAATCATGAAAATATTGAAATTTTGATTCTTGTTTCGCTTGCCCTAGATAAAAAAATGAATAAGTAATGGAATTTTAACATTATCGTTATCGCTATCGTCTTACATCTTACATTATTATTATAGTATATCTTATTACATCTTATTATGCTGTAGAATAATATTTTCGTTTATATACCGTTCATAGATTATGTATTTTATTGAGTTACATCAAATAAAACTGTTTAAAGGATGAAAAAGAATGAGCTAGTTATAAATCAATAATTGACAATGATTGCATGCATAATCCTTTGACTATTTGTCAGAATATTTATCTCCCTGTAATTTTTTTTATCCTTTCTTGGATTTGGTATTTTATTCCGTGTTATAAATTAATTTAATACAACTTTATTGTTTTTGAATAATTCATTTCAAACATATTTTAAAGGCAAAATACATGTTTTAGTTCTTTAGAAGTAATCCCCGCGTGAGAAGTGTGATGCATTTCTAAGACTTTATTTAAAATGCAAAAGAAAAAAAATAAATTTTATTCTTTTATCTATAATTTTATAACATTTTTCACTTGCCATCACAACGCCAGGAAAATTTTTATAATATTTTAAAATTTTTTTATAAGACCTCCACAGTCCTGATTTTGTCGTGAGACGACAATAATTAACACTCTTTAAACTTATTTTATTTTAGATTTGTTCAAATTGCTTCCAGACCTTTTTAATAAATGCATACATGTCATGTGCATCGATATAGAGAACGATATATTTTTGGAGATAATGTATAGTAATTTTAAATTGGTTTTTGCAGTCCCTCGTAGTATTTGTCGTAGACTTGAGGAGGTTAAGTGTCATATAGTAAAAGAAAACAAACAGTCGATTTCCCCTATTTCATAAGAGAATCACAAAAGAATTTCGAAAAAAAAACGTATAAAATACAATACGAAAAATAGACTAATATTGTTTTGTTAGAATCCTGAACTTTGAAAATATACTGCAAGGGGGGGGGGGACTTCTTCCTGATTTTCGAACCTACTGAGATTGATACAGGCGTGAGCTATGAGAAGTAATGGCACCTTGAAATCTGGAGAATGTCTCTTGTGGTGTTTGTGACAAAGAAAGATTTTCATGGGAATATTGAAATTGTGATACTTGTTGTCACTTTCTCCAGATAAAAAATTAATAAGTAATGCAATTTTAACGTTATCTTCATGCATCTTATCCTATTATTACAGTACAACTTAATGTATCTTATAATGCTCTAGAATAATATGTTCTTTTATGTACTATTTATAGCTTGGGTATTTTATTGAGTTAAATCAAATAAAATTGTTTAAATAATGAAACAAAATGAGTTGTCTATGAATCAATAATTGACAATGATTTCATACATAATCCTTTGACTGTTTGTCAGGACATATATGTCCCTGTGCACATTTATCCATTCATAGCTTTAATATTTTATTCATTGTTATAAATTAATCAAACAAAACTTTATTGTTTTATAATAATTCATTTCAAATATATTTTAAATGTAAAATATATGTTTTAGCTCTTTAGCAATAATCCACGCGTGAGAAGCGGGAACCATTTTTACGACTATATTTAAAAATACAAAAGAAAGAAAAAGTAATAAATTTCATTGTTTTATCTGTAATTTTATTATACAGGGTGTTTCAGCGAAGTGCGGACAAATTATAAGGGGTGATAGAAGGCATGATGACAAACATTAGGACATACGGAACCATGGGGAGCAAACGTCTTCTGTAGGAGCCAGGGGGCATCAAAGTTTAGCGTCCAAAAGATCAAGTGATGATAAAACACGGAAAAAAAGGTCGATTCATTTCCAGTTTTCGCTGTAAACTTTGTTTATATCGAAAGTTTGTCCAAAATTGTTTTTAAAGGGAACTGTCAAAAAATGACGGTAGAAGGCGCTGTAGACGTTGGAGTACGAACAACTACGTTTTACTGATTTCTTTTTTATTCTGTTGACAGTTTTCTAAAGATTGGACCTTAACTTAAATTTTGAGTACAAAATTGGAATCATCCCAAACTGTTAAGATGTGCAAATTGAGCTGTGAACAAGGGGGGGGTTAAAACGCTCATAATCAATGAGCAAAGTAATCGATTTTGTTGCGGTTTGAGTGCAGGCCATTCCCTTAGTAATTGATTTATTCAAAATGACGTATAATTTTGGTGCCCTCATTTTGAGATACAGGGCGCCGCCGATACTTTTCCGATATTTCATCGACAATATCCCTGGGTGTTTTACTAACATACCAGCATACTTGCAGGAAGTGTTAGGGATGTAAAAACTACTTGTAATCGCATGGGAATGTAATGTTGGAAATGCTTTGTTTGCGAGTTATGGTTAAAAGAAACGGAAAAATAGCAACAGAAAGAAGCAGAAAATCATCAAAAGGTGAATGTGATACAAAACATTTTATTGTAAGGTTTTACTGCAAAAGGCGATTGCAAAACGTTCTTCAAACTTTGGAGTAATGAACAACCAGTATTTTTTGACAAGATATTTGTAGTTATGTTGAATGTTCAGCAAAGTTTGAACATTCACTTAAATGTTTATCTCAAAATCGGAATCGTATAATGTAATGGGCGAATGAATAAGTAGCTTAATTTCACGTATGTATTGAATTTCGTTTTTTTTTTACACTTAGGTGGTACGGGTAGCACAAAACCCAAAGAAACGACACGAACAGGATAAAAATACATGTAGTATTATTCTAAGTAGAGCAAAACATGCTCGGAAGTATTTAGTTAGTGTACGCGATACCAGATGTCTCTACGTAAACGGAGACATCAAACGACGTTGCCTGCGCAAAGAGAAGATTTTGATGCAAGATTGGCTTTTGCACGGTGGTACGTACAGATGCCCACTGTAAATCGTTGTTTTCCACGCAGCATTCTAATCACTGATGAGGCGAGCTTCATGCGGGAGGGAGTGTGCAATTTGCACAACAGCCATACGTGGTCGAGGGAGAATCCACATTCAACCAGAACCCGTGCAGCCCAGGTACGGTTTGCAGTAAATGTGTGGGCTGGCGTCGTAGGAGACCATCTAGTGGGACCATACCTGTTGCCGAATCGTCTGCGTGGTCCTGAATATCTGATCTTCTTGCAGCGAGTATTGCCGCAGTTGTTGGTCGAAGCCCACGTTCCCGCTGCCAGGCGTTCGACCATGTGGTTTCAACACGATAGTGCCCCCGCCCATTACAGCAATGACGTACGTCTGCACTTGAATGTAACGTATGGGCAAAGGTGGATCGGGCGGGGTGGTCCAGTGAATTGGCCCGCTCGATCGCCTGACCTCACTTGCCTCGATTTCTACGTATGGGGGTACATGAAGTCTCTGATCTACGAAATTCCCGTTGACAGTGAAGAGGAACTTGTTGCGCGCATAGTGGTAGCTGCTGGAGAAGTGAGGTAAAAGCCCGATATTTTCAAAAAGATGCGAAATTGAATGCGCCAGAGATGTGAGGCTTGCATCACGGCTGGGGGTCGGAATTTTGAGCACTTACTTTGATGATAACGTCTCTTTAAGTTGTTTATGCTTGTTTTGGCTGTACATAGAATAATAAATGTATTCTAATCCTGTTCGTGTCATTTCTTTGGTTTTGTGCTGCCCGTACGACCTAAGTGTAAAAAAAAGCAATTCAATACATACGTGAAATTTCGTTACTTATTCATTCTGGACGATTCCGATTTTGAGATAAACATTTAAGTGAATGTGGTTGTTCATTACTCCAAAGTTTGAAGAACGTTTTGCAATCGCCTTTTGCAGTAAAACCTTACAATAAAATGTTTTGTATCACATT
Source organism: Maratus speculifer (assembly GCA_964019185.1). Taxonomy (NCBI): domain Eukaryota; kingdom Metazoa; phylum Arthropoda; class Arachnida; order Araneae; family Salticidae; genus Maratus; species Maratus speculifer. Next base: position 100,077,479 of record OZ025289.1, on the reverse strand, counting down.
CACCTTTTGCTGATTTTCTGTTTCTTTCTGTTGCTATTTTTCCGTTTCTTTTAACCATAACTCGCAAACAAAGCATTTCCAATATTACATTCCCATGCGATTACAAGTAGTTTTTACATCCCTAACGCTTACTGCAAGTATGCCGGTCTGTTAGTAACACACCCAGGGATAATATCGATGAAATGTCGGAAAAGTATCGGCGCCGCCCTGTATCTAAAAATGTGGGCACCAAAACTGTACGTCATTTTGAATAAATCAATTACTAAGGGAATGGCCTGCACTCAAACCGCAACAAAATCGATTACTTTGCCATTGATTATCAGCGTTTTAAGCCCCCCCCCCTTTTTCACAGCTCAATTTGCACATCTTAACCGTTTGGGATGATTCCAATTTTGTACTCAAAATTTAAGTTAAGGTAAAATCCTTAGAAAACTGTTAACATGATAAGAAATAAATAAGTAAAACGTAGTTGTTCGTACTCCAAAGTCTACAGCGCCCTCTACCGTCATTTTTTGACAGTTCCCTTTAAAAAAAATTTTGGACAAACTTTCGATATAAACAAAGCAAAGGAAAACAACCTTTTTTCCGTGTTTTATCATCGCTTGATCTTTTGGACGCTAAACTTTGATGCCCCCTGGCTCCTACAGAAGACGTTTGCGTCCCATGGTTTCCTATGTCCTAATGTTTGTCATCATGCCTTCTATCACCCCTTACAATTTGTCCGCACTTCGCTAAAACACCCTGTATATTTACCTGCCATTACAATACCAGGAAAAATTTTAAAAGACTTTATTAAGTGTCTTATAGAAAAAGAAAACCGTCTATTTCGCATATTTTATAAGAAAATCAATTTTTTTCCAAAGAACTGTTTAAAATACAATACGAAAAATAGACCACTCTTGCTGGGTAAATGTCGTGAACTTTCGAAATGTATTGAAAGGGGAGTGACTTCTCGATTTCAGAGCCTATCGATACTGATATAGAAGAGAGCTTATGAAAACTGATGACACCTTGGAATCTGGAGAATGTCTTTTGTGGTGTCAGTTCATATCTCAGATTAAGAACTTTTCGTGACAAAAAATGATTTTCATGGGAATACCAAATCTGTGTTTCTTGTTTCCCCTTTTTCTAGCTAAGAAAGTGAAGAAATAATGCAATTTTAACATTATCGTTATCTTCTTGCATCTTTTCTTATTATTACAGTATAATCATACTATATCTTACTATTTTGCTCTAGAATAATATTTTATTTTATATAGCTCTCATAGATTAGGTGTTTTATTGAGTTAAATGAAATAAAATTGTATAAATGCTGAAACAAAATGTGTTGGTACGAATCAGTTATTGATAATGATTTTATAACCCTTTGACTGTTGACTGTAAGTCAGAGCATTTCTGTCTCCTGTAAACTTTATCCTTTCATAGATTTGGCTCTTTATTCCATTAAGTAAAATGAAATTGTTTAAATAATGAAAAAAAAAGGAGTCAAGGATGAATTAATCATTGTCAATGATTATTTTACCCTTTGACTGTTAGTTAGTGCACATTTGTTTCATCGAGTTTTATCCTTTTATGTATATGTGAGCTTTATATATTCCTTTTTAGTTCAAATTTATTTGATCTTAATAATTCATTTCAAGTACACTTTAAATGCATATTATAGTTTTATTTTTTTAGAAATATCAATGCGTGAGAAGCGTGACGCAATTTTACGACTTTTTTTAAAATGCAACAGAAAGAAAAAGTGATAGATTTCTTTGTTTTATCTGTAATTTTATTACATTTCCCCCCTGCCATTACAATGCTAGAAATTTTTTTATAAGATTTTATTATGGGTTATATACTAAAAGAAAACAAACAGTGTACTTCCCATATATAAGAAAATCTCAAAAGTTTTTCCAAGGAAATGTATAAAATACAATACGAAAAATAGACCAATCTTGCTTTGTCAGAATCCCAAACTTTCGAAATATATTGGAAGGGTAGTGACTTTTTCTTTTTTTTTTAGAATCTATCGAGATTGATACAGAAGACCGCTTATGAAAAGTGATGATACCTTGGAATCAGGTGTATGTTTTTTGTAGTGTCACTTCATATCTCAAGTTAAGAACTATTCGTAACAAATAAAGATTTTCATGGGAATACTGAAATTGTGTTTATTGTTTCAACTTTCTTTAAAAAAAAAGGTAAATAAGTAATGCAAATTTTACATTATCGTTATCTCCTTGCATCTTACCTTATTACGATAGTATGATATATATCATGTTATGCTCTATAATAATATTTCATTTTATAAACCGTTCATAGATTAAGTATTTTAATGAGTTAAATCAAATGGAATTGTTTAAATAATGAAACAAAATGAGCGTGTTATGAATGAATAATTGACAATGATTGCATGCATAATCCTTTGACTGTTTGTCAGGACATATATGTCCCTATAAACTTTTATCCTTCTATAGATTTGATATTTTATTCCATTTTATAAATTAATATAATACATCTTTATCGTGAGAAGCGTGCCTGAATTTCAAAGATTTTATTTAAATGCAACAGAAAGAAACAATAATAAATTTTATTGTTTTCTTTGTAATTTTATTACATTTTTTACCTGCCATTATACTGAAATGAAAAATTTTATAAGACTTTATTAAGTGTCATTTAGTAAAAGAAAACAAACAGACTATTTCCCATATTTCATAAAAAATCACAAAAGAATTTCCAAAGAAATATATAAAATAAGATGCGAAAATTATTGAAAATCCAAAAGAAAAAAAAATAAATTTTATTGTTTGATCTGTAATTTTAATACATTTTTCATCTGCCATTACAACGCCAGGAAAAATGTTATAAGAAAAGTGATGACACCTTGGAATCTGGAGAATGACTTTTGTGGTGTCAGTTCATATCTCAAGTTAAGAATTCTTCGTGACAAAGAAAGATTTTCATGGGAATACTAAAACTGTGATTCCTGTTTCCACTTTTTCTAGATAAAAAGTGAATAAGTAATCAAATTTTAACATTATCGTTATCTTCTTTTATCTGATCTTATTATTATAGTATATCTTATTATGCTCTAGAATAATGTTTTATTTTATATACAGTTTATAGATTAGGTATTTTATTGAATAAATCAAATGAAATTGTTCAAATGATGAAACAAAATGAGTCAGTTTATGAACAAATAATTGACAATGATTGTATAATCCTTTAACTCTGGGTCAGGTCATATCAGTCCCTATAAAATTTTATCCTTTTATACATTTGGTATTTTATTCTGTGAAATAAAATGAAATTGTTTAATAATGAAAACATTTGAGTTGATGATTAATCAATAATTGCCAGTGATTATTTAATCATTTGACTGTCGGTCAGGACATATGTGTGGAGTTTTATCCGCTTATAGATATGTTATTTTATATTTTTTACGCTCTAGTTCATGATTTTTTTTCTTGAACAAATATATTTGATTCCTTAATGGGCAATACATTAAAGAAAAAATACTGTAAAAATTATCCATTTCACATTTTTCAGTATTTTAGATTTTTTTTCTTAAATTGCTGCCAAATTGAATTAATCACAATTGCATTAACCTTACTGAAAATATATTTAAAACAATTTTTATAAATATGTTCGTTAGAAAAAAATACTTTAAAAATAAAATTTTGCTTTTATTTTATTTTATTTATTTATTTATTTTACTTTAGTTAGAAATCCATGTATGTCCCGAAAAAAATATTACAACGCCAGAAATTTTTAGAAGACTTTATTAAATGCGTTACAGTAAAGGAACAATAATAGTAAAGGAACAATAATAAATTTTATTATTTTCTTTGTAATTTTATTACATTTTTTACCTGCCATTACACTGCCATGAAAAATTTTATAAGACTTTAATAAGTGTCATATAGTAAGAGAAAACAATCAGTCTATTTCCCATACTTCATAAGAAAATTGCAAAAGAATATCCAAAGAAAGGTATAAAATACAATACGAAAATTAGACCAATCTTGCTTTGTCAGAATCCTGAACTATTGATATATATTGAAAAGGGGAGTGCGTTCTTCCTGATTTTAGAACCTATCGAGATTGATACAGACGAGAGCTTATGAAAAGTGATGACTTCTTGGAATCTGGGCAGTGTCTTTTGTTGTGTCAGTTCATATCTCAGGTTAAGAACTATTCGTGACAACTAAAGATTTTTACAGGGATACTGCAATTGGGATTCTTGTTTTCACTTTCTCCAGATAAAAAAGTGAATAAGTAATGCAATTTTAACGCTACATTTTCTTCTTGCATCTTATCTTATTATTATAGTATATTGTATTATAATCGGGAGTAATATTTTATTTAATATACCTACCATATATTAGGGAATTTATTGAATTAAATCAAATGGAATTCTTTACATAATGAAACGAAATGAGCTGGTTATGAATAAATAATTGACAATGATTGTATAATTCTATGACTGTGGATCAGGACAAACATGTCTTTGTAAACATTTATCCTTCCGAAGATTTGATATTTTATTCCTTTAAATAAAATGAAATAGTTTATATTTAGAAAAAAACTAGAGTTGATGATGAATCAACGATTGCTAACATTTAATTAATCTTTCCCTGAATGGTCGGTATATATATGTTCCATGGGGTTTTATCCGTCTATAAATTAATTATTTTGTTCGTTTAAACAAATAAAATTGTTTAAAGATTGATGAAATTGAGCTAGTGATGAATTGATAACTGCCGATAATTGTTTAATCCTTTGGCTGAGAATCAGGATATGCATCTCCCAGTAGACTTTTTATCCATTCATAGATTAGGGTCTGATAATTTTAAATCAAATAGAATTGTTTAAATGATGAAACAAAATGAGCTGGTTATGAATCAATATTTGACATGATGCATGCATAATCGTTTGACTGTTTGTGAGGACATATATGTGCCTGAAAAATTTTATCCATTCATAGATTTCAGTTTTATTCTGTGTTGTAAATTAATCTAATACAACTGTTTTTTAAATAATTCATTTTAAACATAATTTACATACAAAATATAAATTTTAGCCCTTTTAAAATAATCCACGCGTGAGTAGCGTGCTGAATTAAACCGACTATATTTAAAATGCAAAAGAAAGAAACATTAATAAATTTTATTGCATTCTCTGTAATTTTACTATATTTTTCACCTGCCATTGCAACGAAAGTAAAAATTTTATAAGACTTTATAAGGTGTCATATAGTAAAAGAAAACAAACAGTTTATTTCCCATATTTCATAATAAAATCACAAAAGAATTTCCAAAGAAATGTATGAAACACAATACGAAAGTAGACCAATCTTGCTTTATCCGAATCATGAACTTTCGACAAATATTGAAAGGGGAAGACTTTCAAAATCAGGAAATTAAATTTTAAATCAGGAAACTTTTTCCTGATTTTAGAACATATCGAGATTGATACGGAGGAGAGTTATGAAAAGCGATGACAATTTGCAATGAGGAGAATTTCTTTTGTTGTGTCAGTTCATACCTCAAATTAAAAACTATTCATGAGAAAAAATGATTTTTTATGAGAATACTGAAACTGTGATTTTTGTTTCCAATTTCTCTTGATAGAAAAATAAATAAGTAATGCAATTTTAACATTATCGTTATTTTCTTTCATCGTACCTTATTAGTATAGTATATCTTATAATATCGCATTATTCTCTAGAACAATATTTTATTTTACATACCATTCATAGATAACGTATTTTATTGAATTAAATCAAATGAAAATATTCAAATTATGAAATAAAATCAGTCAGTTTATGAATCAGTAATCGACAATGATTGTATAATCCTTTGATTCTGGGTCAGGGTATATATGTCCCTGTAAAATTTTATCCTTTCATAGATTTGGTTTTTAATTCTGTGAAATAAAATGAAATTGATTAATGATGAAAAGAATTGAATTGATGCTTAATTAATAATTGCTAATGATTATTTAATAATTTGACTGTCGCTCAGACATATGTGTGGAGTTTCATCGTTTGTAGACACGTTATTTTATATATTTAACATTCTAGTTCATGATTTTTTTTTCTTTAAAAAATATATTTGATTCCTTAATGGCAATACATTAAAGTAAAAATACTGAAAAAATTGTCAATCCTATATTTTTGAGTATTTTCGATTTTTTGTTTTTTAAATGGTTGCCATATTGTATTAATCGCATCCATACAATATTGCAAATAATATACAATATTGCAAAAAACCTTGCTGAAAATATATTTAAAATAATTTTTATAAATATGTTCGTTTGAAAAAAAAATACTTTAAAAATAAAATTTAGCTTTTGTTTTATTTATATATTTTTTATTTATTTATTTTACTTTAGTTAGAAATCCATGTATGGTCAGAAAAATTATTACAAAGCCAGAAATTTTTTATAATACTTTAATACAGGGCGCGAAATTTCCACTCGCCAGCTCGCCATTGGCGAGTAAATATTTACCTTTGGCGAGTAACTTTCGTCTTCTAAAGGTGTATTCCAATCCAAACTGCTTATTTTCTGATTTATTTTTAAATTAATTTTTTCTGTTAAACGCAACAAACATGTGAATTCTCTTATTTAGAAACTACTAAAGGTACCGTGTTTGTCGATTTTTTGGTAAATACAGAAAATATTGCAAAAAGACTTCAAAAACGGCGTTTTAAACCGAATTTTCAAGTCGCGAGATCTGGGTAACGAAAAAAAGGCTCGTACTGAGAAAATAATTGTTTATAAATCAAAATCTAATTAATTGAGCGAAAAAGGAAATCACACAGGAATCTTATACGTTTCTTCAAAATCATCTCAGCAACATTCATGTCTCTACCTTTAAAAATTAGTGTGAAAATGTATCGGAAAATTTCTAGTTGTTGAGAATGAAAAAGTATTTTTTCGAATACACCCTAAAATATGGTGCTTCAAATGAAACTAAGCACAGCAATACACGGAAGTATTTCAAAATGAAGCGATGGTATTTACTTTCCAAAAGAAGTAAAAATGCTCGTGGCCTATTTCATCGTCAGTTCCTTCTAACAATCGTCAAATTAAATTAAATTTGTCATAAATATTTCATTTTCTGCGCAGGTGTGGGGGCTGACGTTGTTCTCTGAATGAATGTCAAATAGTGGCGAGTAAAATTTTAGTCTGGCGAGAACCTTTTAAACTGAAATTTCATGCCCTGCTTTAATATAAATGTCATTCAGTAAAAAATAAAACAAAGTGAAATAAAACAGTATCTTTCCTATATTTTATTTAAAAAAATTGCAAAAGAATTTCCAAAGAAAGTACAAAGTACAATACGAAAAATAGAACAATCTTGCTTTGTCAGAATCCTGAAATTTGGAAATATATTGGAAGAGGGAGTGACTTCTTCCTGATTTTAGAACCTATTGAGATTGATACACAGGAGAGCTTATGAAAAGTGATGACACCTTGGAATCTGGAGAATGCCTTTTGTGGTGTCAGTTCATATCTCAAGTTAAGAACTATTCATGACAAAGAAAGGTTTTCATGGGAATACTGAAATTGTGATTCTTGTTTTCAATTACTCCAGATAAAGTGAATAGTAATGCAATTTTAACATCAATGTTATTTTCTTGCTTTTTACTTTATTATTATTATACATCTTTTTATATCGTAGTATATTCTACAATAAAATTTTATTTTATATACCGGTCATAGATTAAAAATTTTATTGAGTTAAATCAAATGAAATTGTTTAAACGATGAAACAAAATGAGCTGGTTATGAATCAATAAATCACAACGATTGCATGCATAATTATTTTACTATTTGTCAGAATACTACTACTTTGGCTATTTGTCAGGATACTACTACTTTAACTATTTGTCCCACAAACTTTTATTCTTTCAGAGATTTGGTATTTTATTCCGTATTATAAACTAATCTAATAATCTTTCTTGTTTTTAATAATCCATTTCAATTGTATTTTAAAGTCAAAATATATGTTTTAGCTCTTTAGAAATAATCCACGGGTGAGAAGCGTGTTGCATTTCTACAGCTTTATTTAAAATGCAAAGGAAAGAAACAATAATAAATTTTATTGTCTTCTTTGTAATTTTATTATTTTTTTTTTACCTGGTATTACAATGTCAGGAAAAATGTTATAAAACTTTATTAAGTGTCATATAGTAAAAGAAGACAAACAGTCTATTTCCAAAATTTCTTAAAAAAATCACAAAAAAATTTCCAAAGAAATACATAAAATATAATGCGAAAATTATTTAAAATCCAAAAGAAAAAAAAATAAATTTTATTGTTTGATCTGTAAGTTTATTACATTTTTCACCTGCCATTACAACGGAAGGAAAATTTTTATAAGACCATATTAAGTGTCATATAGTAATGGAAACAAACAATCTATTTCCCATACTTCATAAGAAAATCGCAAAAGAATTTCCAAAGAAATGTATAAAACACAATACGAAAAATAAACCAATCTTGCTTTGTCCTGAGCTTTCAAAATATATTGGAAGGGGGGGGGGGACTTCTTCCTGATTTTAGAACCTATCGTGATTGATACAGAGGAGAGCTTATGAAAAGTGATGACACCTTGGAATCTGGAGAATGTCTTTTGTAGTGTGAGTTCATATCTCAAGTTAAGAACTCTTCGTCACAAAGGAATATTTTCATGAGAATACTGAAACTGTGATTCCTGTTTCCATTTTCTCTAGATAAAAAAGTGAACAGGTAATGAAATTTTAACATTATCGTTATCTTATTTCATCTTATCTTATTATAGTATATCTTATTATGCTCTAGAATAATGTTTTATTCTATATACCGTTTATATATTAGGTATTTTATTGAATTAAATCAAATGAAATTGTTCAAATGATGAAACAAAATGAGTTAGTTTATGAATCAATAATTCACAATGATTGTATAATCTTTTGACACTGGTTCAGGATATGTATATCCCTGTAAAATTTTATCCTTTCATAGATTTGGTATTTTATTCCGTGAAATAAAATGAAATTGTTTAATGATGAAAAGAATTGAGTTGTTTATTAATCAATAATAGCCAATGATTTTTTAATGATTTGACTGTCGGTCAGGATATATGTGTGGAATTTTTCTCCGTTTATAGATTCTTTATTTTATATATTTAACGCTCTGGTTAATATTTTTTTTCTTGAACAAATATATTTTATTCCTTAATGGGCAATACATTAAAGGAAAAATAATGAAAAAATTATGAAACTTACATTTTTTAGTATTTTCGATTTTTTAAAATGGTTGCTAAATTGCATTAATCGAATCCATACAATGTTTGTAGCAAAAAACCTTGCTGAATATTTATTAAAATAATTTTTATAAATATGTTCGTTTTGAAAAGATAATTTAAAAATAAAATTTTGCTTTTATTTTATTTCTTTCTTTCTTTTACTTTAGTTAGAAATCCATATATGGCCAGAAGAATTGTTACAACACCAGAAAATTTTTTAAGACTTTATTGAATGTCATACATTAAAAAATATAATAAAATATAATAAAAAAGTCTCTGCTACATTTTATAAGAAAATTGAAAAAAAATTTCTTGAAGGAAATTTTTTTTTAAATGTGTTCTTTTCAAAAAGATGCTTTAAAAATGAAATTTTCTTTTATTTTATTTTTATCTTTTTTCTCTTTATTTATTTTTGCTTTTATTAGAAATCCATGAATTAGAAAAAATGTTATAAAGCCAGAAAATTTTTATAAGACTGTATTAAATGTCATACAATTAAAAAGTCTTTTTCTCATATTTCATAGGAAAATCACAAAGGAATTTCCAAAGAAATGTATAAAGTATAACATGAAAAATAGACCAATCTTGCTTTGTCAGGATCCTGAACTTTCGAAATATATTGGAAGGGGGGAATGTCTTCTTCCTGACTTTAGAATCTATCGAGATTGATACGGACGAGAGCTTATGAATAGTGATGACACCTTGGAATCTAAAGAATGTCTTTTGTGGTGTCAGTTGATATCTGAAGTTAAGAACCTTTCGTGACAAAGAAAGACTTTCATGCGAATACAGAAATCGTGATTCTTGATTACAATTTCTCTAGATAAAAATATCTGAATAAGTAATTCAATTTTAACACTATCGTTATCTTTTTGCATCTTTTCTTATTATTATAGTATATCATATCATATATTTTTATTTTTTACCGTTCATAAATTAGGTATTTTATTGATTTAAATCAAATGAATTTCTTTGAATGATGAAACAAAATGAGTTCGTTAAAATTCAGTAATTGACAATGAGTTTAAGATTCACTGACTGTGTGCGAGAAAATATAGGTCCCTATAAACTTTTATCTTTATATAGATTTGTTATTTTATTTCGTTAAATAAAATGAAATTATTTAAGTGATGAAAAAAAAATAATTGAGTTATTTTTATATATATCGGAAATATATTGGAAGGGGGGAGTAACTTCTTCCTGACTTTAGAACCTATCGAAATTGATACGGACGAGAGTTTATGAAAAGTGATGAAATCTTGGAATCTGGACAATGTCTTTTGTGGTGTCATTTCATATATCAAGGTAAGAACTATTCGTGACAAAGAAAGATTTTCATGTGAATATTGTCTTGTTTCTGCTTTCACTAGATAAAAAAGGAGAATAAGTAATGCAATTTTAACATTATCGTTATATTCTTGCTTCTTACGTTATTATTGTTTTATATTTTATTAAATCATATTATATTCTACAGTAATATTTTATTTTATATACCAGTCATAGATTAGGATTTTATTGAGTTAAATCAAATGAAATTGTTTATATGGTGAAAAAAAATGAACAAAATGTTATGCAAAAAGAGATGTCAATAATTGTATAATCCATTGACTATTAGTAAGTAGATAGATGTTCCTGTAAAATTTTATCGTTTCATAGATTTGGTATTTTATTCCATTAAATGAAATGAAATTGTTTAAATGATGAAAAGGAGGAGTTAATGTTGCATTAATAATTATCAATGATTATTCAACCCTTTGACTCTTGGTCAGGACATACATGTTTCATGGACTTGTAATCTGTTTATGATTAGCTATTTTTGATATTTAAATCAAAAGAAATTGACTAAGTGATGGATGAAATTCAGCTAGTGATGAAAAAATAACTGCCATTAATTGTTTAATAACTTTGACTGGTAATTTGGGTATACATATTAAAAATTTAATTTTTTGCCAAAATTAACCTGGTGCTATCATAATTTAATTTTAACAATATTCCGTATTTATTCCGGCTTATGAAATTAAAATCCTACTATTTGATCTAATCTATTAATCTTAATAGAAACTACATAAATTCTGAATTTACCTTAAAAATAGTTATTTCCAATGCGCCTATATTTTAAAAAATGATTCTAAATTAAAAATATTCTTAAATAAAATTTATATCTTAAAATTCCTAATAAAATAACTTTTCTCCTTTTTTATTAACTCCTTTTTAAAAGTATTATTAAATTTATAATGAAAAAACATACTTTTTCAAAATATCGTTATTTTTAATTTTTTTTCTTCGCATTTTATTTTTATCAATAATTTTTTTTTCCTTTTTAATGAAATTTTCGTCTGTGGCATATATTCAAATTTTAACTAATTTCTATTATTAAATAACTTAAATAATATTTTTTTAAATTAAAGTTATCGTTTGCGGAAGGCATCGATTCTGCTTCTTTATACTCGTCGCTAGATGCTGATTTCTGAATACATGAATACATGAAGGCATGATGTTTGAGGTTGTTAAATGTTACACACACACACACACATATATATGTATGTATATATATATATATATATATATATATATATATATACATATATATATATAACTTTAGCTAGAAGATGAAGGTGTTGGCCGGTTTGGAGAGAGTCGTCGGATTGCTATGGCGGATGGGTGCTCTTTGGAATAAAACGTGTATTATTTTCAATTGATACTTTTAGCTGGAAGATTAGAGCATTTCTCTGATGATATTATTGCATAAATAAATTAATTTGAAGTTATTGAGGTTTTTTCCCCTTCAATTATGCCACAATTCCTGTGCAGCAAATTGGGAAACCATCTTCTTTTAACAAAACGAACCTATGCTACGACATTTTCACTGGTTCCATATCTCCTTATGTCACATACCTGTCCCAGCAGACTTCTATTCATTCATAGTGCAAATATTTTATTTATTTCAATCAAATGAAATTGCTTAAATAATGAAAAAAAAAACACCTTCTGATGATTTTTTAACCTATTGACTAAGGATCGGGACATTTTAATTCTATTAGTAGGCTAATCTTTCAGAAAAAAATATCTAATTTAAAATTGCACTTGCTTGTTTTCAAATCAAATCTACAAGAAAAAAAAATGCGATTTGCGGTGGGGTTTAAAAGTAATCACCATTTGTGGTTTGTAATCAAAGGATTATTATGATCATGTAATTTCAGGTTTAATTCGATAATATTTTTTATTTTACCACGTTTACTCTCTGACACATTGTTGTAAATATAAATATTGAATTTTTATGCATTTTTATGCCATTATAGCTATTTACCAGGATTATTTTTTTTAAATATAGAAAGTGATATAGTATAAAACCAACATACAGTGAAAATCGCTAAGACAGAATCACAGGGAACCGTAAAAAAGACATCTTTGTATCTTCTGCATTGCACTATTTTTTTCCAAGACCATGATAGTTTTCAGTTTAAATCAGGATTTTGCTATACGCATCTTAAGTTTTCACATGTTCTACTGTAAATAATTGTAGAGTTCTTTTATAAGAGTTATATTCCACTGTAAATAATTTCAGATTTGTTCTTTTCCAAAGTGTAATGATATATATTTGCTTGTTACTTCACTGTAAAAATTGCAACAAATTTTGCAGTCACTGAACCTTTATATCGATAACAGCATATAAACCTATTTTAAAGCTTTCTGAGTCATTAGATAAAAAAGACAAATTGCGGATAAGTAATCATTTTTTATAAAAAAGTGTTGAAAGATTGGATAATTTGATGCGAAATTTTTACAATGTACTGAAGTATATTTTGTGATAACATGTTGAAAGACGCCGTGATTTTTGAAAGATTTAATATTGATGGAGACAAAGAAACAATTCCCCGGTATATTAATGATAAACCCCTCTTTTATTGTTTCCTCACCATAATGTCACTAAAATGAACACAATGCTCGACAGTTTCATTCTTTCTGCGACAATTCATCAAAATAAATTGCTGGCTCTGTCTCAGATATAAAAGAAGATGAAGATACATAGGATGACTTTTTTCTTGTACCGTACATAAGATATTGTGTGTGTCTTATTAGATGTATCTTCTTATTTTCTTTCATTATTAATTCCATAAATAGTATCTATGATTTAAGCGCATAAAATTACTGAATATAAAAAAAGATATATACTTTTATATTTCTAGATATTTGTAATGCAGCTAGAAATAGTGAAATGTAATATTACCTTATATACCCATGTATAAGTCGACCCCCTAATATTTTACTTTAATTTTCACAAAATCAAACGAAAGATGTCACTTGCCATTGCAATAAAATAGTAGGTAAAGAAAAAGAAATTATTATATATTTTTTTATGATAAGTTATTATTATTTGTATTTTTTTATATTGTTTTATTATACAGATACATAAAAAAACAGAATTTTACCGTATTCGAAGCTTTTACTTTAATTTACTTAAATTTTGCATAAAATGAAAACTAAGATGGCACTTGCTAATATGAAAAAGTAGTAAGTACACAAAAATAAATCACTTAAAATATTTTAATGATAAGTTGTTATTATTTGTATATTTTATATATTATTTTATTGCAAATATACATATTGAATATTTTTAGTACTCAAAGATCTTAGTTTCATTTTTATTTGACTGGTGTATAAGTTGATTCCCTCCAATTTACTTGCCGAAAATTGTCAGAAATTTCTCGAGTATATACGGTATATTCGAATTATTTCATGTGTTATTGTAAAATAAATAAAATAGATATGTCCAAAATATTTTAAGATGAACATTTTGTTGAGTATGTCAAGATTATAACTTTCAAGTTAACAAAATATCATTAAATATGCTTCAATGAATGACAGCCAATAGACCATCTTGCATTCTAATTTTTCAATGTGTTAATGGAAACGCCTGATAAATTCTCTAACATGATTTTAAATAGGGGACATATTGTAGTAAACCCCAGTAACATTCTATCATAAATTTTGAGCTTTACCAAATATATTTCGGGAACTTAGAGTACAGAGAGGTAGATAGTAGACACAACATCATACACCACTATACATTTGGTTGGAAAGAATTTTTTAAAGGTATTTAAATGTGTATTTCTGCTCTTAAAATTTTCGGTCATTTTTATTTATTTATTTTATTTTATTTATTGCCTAAGTGGGGCAGAATCACCAGACCTCAAAGGTCCGGTGTAGACTCTATTAACCCCACCCGGAGTGCTCCCCGACACGCGGGAATTCGTTTACAATTAGTGAAAAAAAAAAAAAAAAAAAAAAAAGAAATATTTTATGTCCAAAACAAGCTTTATCCGCCGGAGCACAGGCTGCTCCCTCGCGACAAGGGGCGGACCAGCAGAGTAGGTGATGCTATTGACCGAAGTTGCATAGGAACAGTAGGTTGGTGCACCATGCAGGCCTATGAGGTGAGATTCGTTAGTTCCATTTGGAAAATAAAAATCCTATTTAATTTGCCTATAAGAAGGGGTCTAGATAAAATATTAGATAGCCAGTTTTTGGGAAGGATGGAGGGACGTTTAATATGCCAGGCTTGGGTAAGCGTGCAGTGATAGTAACTATGCTCAGGGGTGCCTATCTCGCCGCACTCGCAAAAGTGATTGGCAGCTCGATGGAAACGTTTCAAATAGGCTTTGAAGGGCCCATGACCAGAGAGGAATGCTGTTGTGGCTGGAGAGAGAAAATACATTTCTCTAGACACTACAGGTATGAGATTGTAAGTGTGTCTACCTTTGGTAGAGACATCCCAATAATTTTGCCACTCTGGTAAGATTTTTAGATCCAACTTATTGCGAATGTGTGAGGGGGGAAGAGGGAGAGTAAAATCTATGGATGTTTTTGCCGTTGCTTCTTTCGCTAACCTGTCAGCCCGCTCATTGCCCTCAATGCCAATGAAATTTTCGGTCATTGGGTCCCCATTCATGTACCTCTATTCTTTTACTTTTAAAAAGTGAAATTTCCGATATTTTTAGATTTTTACATCACTTCTTAATAGCCGAACTTTTTTTTTCTGTTGAAAAAAAAAACGAACAAATGCCTGCATTTAAGCCGAATCCCTCATAAAATAAATGTTATTCTTATCTGAGTTCGCAAAATGCCTAAAAAAAGTCAAAATAAATGAAAAGTGAATCACCAAGAAATCATCAAGAAAATAATAAGTTTTCATAAGTATTTAAATTAAATCTACAATGAATTTTTTTTTTCTTTTTAGGATTTGTAGATTATTTACTCGTTTAGAACTCTTAAATTTGTGTTTGTATTAATTTAGGCTAATTGTTATTAAATTGATGTTTTAAGAGAGGTTTGTAATTTTAGATCCTTATTTTTGAAACTAACTAAGCTAAAAAAGATATTTTTTCTGCTATTTACAATGTGATTTTGTTTGAAAAAAAATCAAGGAATAAATACTTGTATTACTATTTTAGCTTCGGAACTGAAAAGATTAATCAATTGAATTTTTATTTTTATTAAATTATCATACGGTTATAATTAAGTCAGATTAATATATTTATTTATTTTATTTTTGCAGTATTTCCTCTCTCATCAATTCCTCATATTAGATGTACAATACCTTTTTGTAATTCAGTCTGGTTTTGTGTTTGTAAAGATGAGATTTTGTAATTAAATTTTTACCGATTTTGTGATATATTAGAATAATTAAAATTGCCTTCAGGGGCTTTCAATCACAATGCATTTTATTATTATTAATAGTATTTTAATAGTATAACTTTTTAAATAATAATAATAATTTTAATGAATATAACAATTTAAATATTAATCTTAGACACTCAGTTTAATAATATATAACTAATAATTTCACAATAATAATTTAAGAATAGAGTAATAATTTGAAAATAATGTAAAAATAAATAAATAGTAAAGAATAAAAATTAATAATAATTTTTAAAACGTTAGAAAGTAATTAAATAAAAACTATAATTTAAAAGTAATTGAAATAATAATTAATTTATTAATAATTTTCTTAAAATTTAATTTAATAATTTATTTTTTAAAATTATTAATTTAATTGTAATTAACTTATTAATTTTATTATCTATTGGAATTAAAAACAAAAACAGTGCAAAATTCATCTTATTTACTAATTTGAAAACACAAATATACACTTAACTGTACATAAATTACTTAAAAGGTGCACTCGAATACTTATAAAAACTTAAAAAATACATTTAAAGTCCTTTAAAATGTTCAAAATTTCAGAACGTTTTCAACCGCAAACTTACTCGGTCTTCGTCAGTGAGAGAAACTACAAAATGACAGGTCTTACCTGCTGGCGTTCTCAGGCTCGTCCGGAACAGTCCATTTTTACATCGAGGGAGGAAAGACGGGGAATGAAGGGAACGGGACAAAATGAATAGAATAAAACTGCTGAAATATTTCAAAAACACAAGCTCATCTATTATTAATAAAGTTTTTCCATATTGCGTGCATATCGTAGGAAAGTGCATCATTACAAGCTATTTCTTTATTGGATATTATTTCGATGGATTCTCTAATGATAGCTTCTATGTGACTAGTAGTATGAAAGATAATTTTTGAACTATTGAAATCTATTCCTTTAGGGTGCGTTTGTGGAAACCTTGAAAGTGCAGTGTGGGATTTACCCAATCTTAAATCTGCGTCATGTTCTTTCAACCTCTTTTGAAGTTTCCTTAATGTCATACCTATGTAAACATATTCTTTACTATCCGTCTTGAAAGGAATACTGTATACACCTGATTTATTAATGTCTTGAATAGGATCAATCTTTATGTTCAGCACAACTCTTAATTTGGGGGGAGGGACTGCTATTAGTGCAATATCATACTTAGCTAGTGCGTGCCTTATGCTTTCGAAAAACTTCGGAATATAATTAACTTTACAAAATTTTACACTTTTTATGGGATCTTTAACTTGCATATCTTGATCTTTCGTTTTAAACTTGCTTATCATTCTTTCAATAAAATGAAGAGGGGTGGAATTTTCAACGGCTATTTTTCTTATTAAATTTAGTTCTCCGCTCAGAAAGAATGAAAGAATTGAAATTGAAAAGATTGATATATTGAATATATGATCATATTGAAAGAATGATAAGCAAGTTTAAAACTAAAGATCAAGATATGAAAGTTAAAGATCCCATAAAAAATTGTAAAATTTTGTAAAGTTAATTATATTCCGAAGTTTTTCGAAAGCATAAGGCACGCACTAGCTAAGTATGATATTGCACTAATAGCAGTCCCTCCCCCCAAATTAAGAGTTGTGCTGAATATAAAGATTGATCCTATTCAAGACATTAATAAATCAGGTGTATACAGTATTCCTTTCAAGACGGATAGTAAAGAATATGTTTACATAGGTATGACATTAAGGAAACTTCAAAAGAGGTTGAAAGAACATGACGCAGATTTAAGTTTGGGTAAATCCCACACTGCACTTTCAAGGTTTGCACAAACGCACCCTATAGAAATAGATTTCAATAGTTCAAAAATTATCTTTCATACTACTAGTCACATAGAAGCTATCATTAGAGAATCCATCGAAATAATATCCAATAAAGAAATAGCTTGTAATGATGCACTTTCCTACGATATACACGCAATATGGAATAACTTTATTAATAATAGATGAGCTTGTGTTTGTGAAATATTTCAGCAGTTTTATTCTATTCATTTTGTCCCGTTCCCTTCACTCCCCGTCTTTCCTCCCTCGATGTAAAAATGGACTGTTCCGGACGAGCCTGAGAACGCCAGCAGTAAGACCTGTCATTTTGTAGTTTCTCTCACTGACGGAGACCGAGTAAGTTTGCGGTTGAAAACGTTCTGAACTTTTGAACATTTTAAAGGACTTTAAATGTATTTTTAAAGTTTTTATAAGTATTCTAGTGCACCTTTTAAGTAATTTATGTACAGTTAAGTGTATATTTGTGTTTTCAAATTTATTAGCTATGTTATTATTTTTTATGATTTTATAAATTGAATAAATTTAAATTTTAATGTCAGAATTTCTTCATGTATTTAATCATATTATTAAAAAAGTATTTGAATAATATCTAACTATATTAGTAGTACATAATATTATTACAGTAAAACCCCGATAATTCGGATTAATTGGGACCAGACCCAATCCGGATTATTGAAATTCCGGATTTTCCGGAGAGTTAGAAAAAATGAAATAAAAGAAAACATACTTACCGAAAATCACCTTCGTG
Source organism: Maratus speculifer (assembly GCA_964019185.1). NCBI lineage: Eukaryota > Metazoa > Arthropoda > Arachnida > Araneae > Salticidae > Maratus > Maratus speculifer. Next base: position 100,058,964 of record OZ025289.1, on the reverse strand, counting down.
TTAAACGTATATTGAATATTTACAGTCAGTAAAAATGTTTACTCTGTTTAATTCTTCTGAAAAGCTTTCAGAATTTTTTTAAAATTTTTATTCAGAATACGACGATGAAAAAAGTCAATTTTATGGAAATTAGCCATTAGCTTTTCAAATAAAAAAAAAGACCAAACAGATCCGGATTATCCGGAGATCCGGATTAACGGGGTCCGAATTAACGGGGTTCTACTGTATTATCTTATTTATTAGTCATAAATCAGCACATTAATTTCAAAGAATTATTTTATTAAACAGTTACAAGTGATAATCACCAAATATTAAATGTAACTCATGCAATTATATAGTTGAAGCAAGTGAAGATTTAGTTATGTGCTGATACATGCTCACCAAAATAGCCAAATTCCAGTAAAACGACAGCAATGAAACATTTTAAAGAATAAAAAGTAAAAAATAAATTGTAAATAAAAAATAAAGAATGATGAAGAATAAAGAACAAAGATATAAAAAACACGCTTATCGATTAATTATTTAATATTATAAAATTTACGGTTATAGGTTTAGAATTTGATTTAGAAATTCTGCAGAGACAGTTTAAGTAATATTTTTTCTTTCCCTTTGTCTTAATAACATATTTTTCATATCTTAAAAAACATATTAAAAATATTTTTTTTTCAACAAATTGAGTGGTTCGCACTTTTTACCATGCGTAAAAACAGCTTTGAATTCTTCGTCATCGATAACGGCGCCCACGTCCTTTAATGTGTTATTACGGAAATTTTTGGGGGAAAATATAAAATCAAATAGAAGACGTAGCTTCATCATGAATATTGAATACTTTGAAAAGGAAAATTTTTAAAATCATTTTTACTTTTATTTTTATTCTATTTCATGCGGAAAAAAATAACATAAAAAATATATAAAAAAATCAAAATTATAACAAATCTTCTTATATAGCAATCTAACGGTTGTAATAAAAATTGCACATCATTTACAGAGTATTACTTCATCGTACTCTAAGTTTAAATATATTTTTTCGTCGTTCGATTTCATGTAATGATCAGCAACAATGTATGCAGAGACAATGCATAGGAACCAAATCCCAAAAACGCTATATTTAATATGCACAACAATTTAAATAAAGGATTTATTTGAAAAAAAATCGAACTACATAACCCCCAAACGTGCGGTATTTATAAATAAAGATTCCCCGCCCCACCAGTGGACTACAGGTTCTGTCCTAGAAAGTGGTATTTAGAAAGTGGGTTTGAACCCAATCGTGTCTCTCAGCCTAATCGTTCGGATTTTCCGTATTTTTCTTCGATCCTTGAATTCCCTTGCTTAAATGCGGGATATGTTTCCTTAGAAATATCCCCACTGTGGGCACCCTCCCCTCATTCTTATAGTCTATATCCTCGTGTTGATAATTGGCCGTCATTTACACAATATATATATATAAATAGAGATAAAAACAAGCAAATAAAATTATCTTTATAGTAGTATATTAAAACATAGTTTCAATAATAATGATAATAAAAACAAGCTCGCATGGTATTTCTTATGTTTTGACAATATTTCAATAAAAATAATTAATTACTTAATATGTTAATTGAAGTTTTCTGTATAATCAACATAAATAAAATAGAAAACATTTAAGCAAGGTCAAAACACCTTTGGGAATATAATTTACATTCTTGTCTCTTCTGTTTTGTTTTAGTACAACGGATAAAAATACGTTATTTAAAAATAAAATTAAAAACAAGAACAATTACAACCAGTAACTTAAGGTTGATTACTTTTAAAACGTACATAATTATCACATTTTCTGAAGTTAGATAGAGAGAAATTTCCATTTCTCATGTATTCTGCTATTGATATAGAAAAAAATGTGATTAAACACTAATTAAGAACTAAATTAAATTGTTATAATGGCGTACGTTTACACGAAGTATATGTGTGTTAGACCGACAGTAAAAAAATTACTATCTCAAACATGCATTAATTACATATTCATAAATATACATTGAATGAATTTGTCTTAATATTAAATCCACTAAAAAAAACGAAACAATAAAATTACACGCAAAACTAAGTTTCAATGTCAACAAAAATTAATTACTATATCAAATTTATATTAGCAGATTATAAATCTATGTATGTTAGAATCAACTAATTAATTTTTTACATTAATTAATTATTAATTCAAATCCGAACAGCTTAATGCCAACAAAATTTCTAACTATTGTTTTTTTATTTCAATACTTCTGAAGTTAATCGAAGAATGTTTGTCTAATTTTTCCTTAACCTTCTAAATAACTAGCATCAGTAAAAATTTCCTAGAATGTTTTTAAGATATGTAAGATACCAATTCTTTTTAAATATGTGAGTCTTTAATTAAATTTAAGTAGTGGTACATGCACAGGTATTATTAAAAAAAATGTAAATGTCATTTTTAAAAGAAGAATATGTATGTGCTGTATTAAGAAAACTACATATATCGCAATCTCTCATTTGTATATATCTCTTTCTGCATTAATACCTGCTTTCAATGCCTTGAAATCTACTTTTATAACATAGTTCAAAATGTTGGTAAGGTGGTCTGGTGTAATAACGCCAGGCGGGGTAATAACGCCAAGTGCTAATATTTTGCATAATTATGAAATAAGCTGGTAAATGACACCCATGTGCTCTGCGCAGAAGGGTTTTGAGTTATATAAATCGCAAAAAAACAGCTTCAAGTTAATTTGTTTCATTTTTAGGTCTTATAGTTTTTACAAGCAACTAAAATTAACGCTTGATCTAAAATTTGCGAGATACATTTTGTGATGTGAAGACTATTTTTTTTTATCCGGAAATACTTTGTTAATTACATAAATTTGTAGTACATTTCATGGACTTTCAAAATGTTGTTGAAGATTTCGGATATCTTCTCGAGATAATTTGTAATTTAAAATGTACAGCGCAATAACTATAACGGGGTAATAATGCCAATCCTTGGCATTAATATCCCGGTTGATTTCCTACAGTGGCTGAGCTACATCCTAAATACTGATTCAAATAAACACAGTTAAAACTGTGCAATGTTTCTAATAATTTTCTATTTAAGCGGTCCTTTTTAAGCAAAAAGAAGCTCACGGACTGATATTATTTTGCCTCATCCTCCCCCCCCCCACACACACCACATCTTTATTTTTCTTACACTTACACAAAAAATCGAACATTTTCAATAACTTAGAATGCAATTTGTTAATTTCTAAGTTTGTAGAGTTTGTATTTTCAAAATTGCATGCAATTATTCCATCTTATTTCATAGTTTTGTTTGCATAGCGTTATTACCCATATAGGTGGGTAATAACACCAAATAGCATTGGTCAAGAAATCGTGCCATTACATTTTATGAATACATATCTGTTAAATTATTTTTTTGATATAGATAGTCAATGAGTTTCTGTATCAAATCATATGTTTGTTTGAAAAATACAAACTAAAACTGAGCCGTGAAAATTGGTGGAACCTTAACGTGGCGTTATTACCCCAGGGTACCTTACTGTTGGAGTGAAATAGACCAGCAGTTGCTTTTCCACAAACCACTCATATTCTAACTCTAAATATATATCTTTTTTTAGCTGAGTGACTTTACGTGATCGTATATATAATCCCTAGCTAGAATGATAGGTCCTATGCTGGACTTTAAGGAGCGATATTTTACTTAATCATCGCCAAAGCGTTGTGAATTTTTAGTAGACATTCTAGCTTATAGGATTCCCTTAAAATCTTTAGAGTTCAATCATCAAAATATAAAGAATAACTACACTCATTTTACTAGGAAGAATGATAAAAGGGAATTTTAAATTAATTAATTTATTTGCAATTCTATTAAATTACATACAATTTCCAATACCTTTAAAAGTTACATAATTTATTTTAAGCATCATTTAAACTAATCTAGAAACAGATGCTACATATATTAAAGTTATACATTACTCACTTTCCCATTTCCTCATCTGGGTACAAAAATCCCTAATCACAAAACATGTAATATAAATATGGGAACAACAATATACATTAAGCATTACCTGTTCTCTTTTTTTACATCAGCAAAGATGGAACATCCACTAACTTTTTTTTATCACTGACTATTTTTTACGTGCAGAACTCACCAACACTCTCATTCTTCTTCCAACAAGAAAAACTGACTGACTAACTTCTCTGGGAAAAAAAACTGGAGGCGGACTTCTAATTGTCATATTCAGATTTTTTTGGGGGGGCATCATTCTGGCCTTCGGAAAGCCCCTTAGCCAATCTGTGATTAGCCCCACATCTGATTAGTATCATGAACAAAGCTATTTGCACAAGGGTCCTACATGCTCCTCCCCTGGTCCGGCTGAGCTGACATTTGCCCCGACGTCCCTTGCCTCCAACATTTTCCCAGAAGTGGCCCCTTCAAGGGGGTAAGAAAAGGGGCGCAGTCCTGCGGACTGTCATAAATATTTTTTGTGACTGGCTATAAACTATAGCCGACGTATACTGTCAGCCCCATTGTATGGGCTCCCCAGCTTGGCGCCTCATGACTGCTCAACAATTAATTATACAGAAAATCATACATCTCTGTAAACAAAATTAGTTACATTTTTTTTACACAAAATTTTACTTTCACTACAACATCTCCCCCCCCCCTTGGATAAATAAAAAAAAAACAAGTTCTGTTGTGTGTGAAATGTTAAAAAAATGAGTTCTGTGCTGCTTTTTATTGCAACGCACCGCTGAAGAATCCAGTTCATTGATCATAGTGGCCCAGTCATCAGTGTCTCTGAAAAGTTTTACCGTCCATTACAGTGTGGTGCAAGAGTCTGTGACACCTTTTTGAGTGTCCTTCAGCTGTATTCCAGTCTATCTTACTGTATTGCAACAGTCTGTAGCACAAGTATAAGTGTCCTTTTGCTGTGTCGCAATCCGATTTTCAGCCGTGGAATTCGTGAAGCCAACCTCTTTGATAGAGCTCTTCAGACAGCAGAGAAAGAAATGCTTAGCTGCTATGCCGTAATTGAGACTTTTTACTTTGTCCCGACCTCGCCCGGTCCTTCACAGGCTTACTAGAGACTGGGTATTTAGCAAATTTTTGTTCTAGTTCAAGCAATGGCCTATTCAAAGAACTTTTCGTGTAATATAACTTCGAAGTCACTCTTGCTTCAACTACTATGGTAATGATTATTATCATTGTTCCCAAAATTTTGAATATTTTGGTAGATGAGCCCTGTAAACATAGGCTCAGATTTCTAGACCAAATGTTAAACCAAACTCTGATAGCATCTAATATAGAAAGTAAAACTCTGGCTAAATTTACATCATTGTACTGAAGAATGGCATTTTAATATATATAATTAATATTTTCAAATATGATGTACACACAACTTATAAAATTGATGTATGACAATAGTATATAAAGAAACAAAACAAGAATAACACACTTCAATATGCAAGAGTCCGATTCAAAATCAATTCTATATTTGTTCATACCCACATTATGACAATATCTTCAATTATATATATATATATAACATCCTGAAGAGGAATCAATGTATGCAAAAAAATATATATTATACTAACACATACGCCAGAAAAAAAATATTTACAGCGGACAGAACAAAGTTCACGCGTATGCAGCAAAATCATTCTAGACTATATATAAAAATCTATACCGATTATATTGATCCCTACATTCTTTCAATTCCCTTTCAAAACCTAGTCATCGAGAGAGAAAAAAAAATTTTTTTTTACCACCCGTTCAAGACAACTGAATTTATGTGAAGACGAAATCGTGAAAAGAGAAACAAAATATATTCCTCCTTTCGCCCCAACACTGACAGCCAGGGACGGGAATCCAGTTTCCCACGATTAAAGTGTCATTAGTACTTCACACCCCTTTAAAAGAACCACAAATGAGCTGACCCTAGACTTCTGCCGACGCGGGAGAAATACAACGCGTCTGACCGCTCAAAGCGTCATCGGAAGGATTACTCATACAAAGTAAGTACATATATATCTCTGTATATGTTGTATAACTTAAGTGAAACAGTGTGCTTTATTCTTTTAATCTTAGCCTATAAGAGAGAGACAGTAATCATTCCCGTATATTAATTGCCTTATGTGTCTCGTAAAAGTTGAATTATTTACTATATACTTTAGACAACATGGTTGATAGCCTTAATCATTGGCCTCTCACTTTTATCCAGAGAGCCAGACATGACACACAGTTTTGCTGTAGAGTGTTTGATGCTATCTTATGTTTATAAACTTTATACACCCAATTATTTTGATCTATTAAATCCTCAGTGAAACATAAATCAACTAGCCTGCTTTGTAAGCACCCTATTAATTTTTTTTTCTCTTTTTTTTTATGCTACATCGCGTACAGAGTAGCTCTGCCTAAGATGAACCTATTATCTGCCTAAACGGCCGGTTCACAACGCAAACAGGTTAGTTAGCGACTCATCGTGCTAGTATAGAACAGTTTTTTTAATTATTTATTTAATCATGCTACTGCCATGTAATTTTTATGCAGCTTAGGGTTATAAGGCTAACAATGAATAATAGTTTAAACTTTGTCCTGATAATTATGTTTTATCCATTTATTTATTTATTTATTTTCTAACTGCAGCTCCAAATAGTATTAAAATTTTAAAACATCTAAAATGAGATTTTCAAAATAAGCCGAAATTTAACTACGCTCTTCTATGCATACATTTTATGTATATGTTTATTTATTTATTTTCTTAAATCTATATATATTGTAAATTCACTATACTAACAATAGCTCGGTTCTTCCCTTTTTTTTTATTTTAACAGGTGAATAACAGAAAAGCTGAGACTCCACGATCTGATGCCGGCCGGAAGCAGAGATCTTCGCCTGCGAAGCTGTCTGCACATCAGACGCATCGAGACAACCCCTCTTTTATGTTAAAAGTATGTACCATCTTATTATAATGATTCATTACTCATCCTTGCTTTTATCTTAATTTATTTATTTATGTTTTTTTTTTTTTTTTTTTTTTTTTTTTTTTTTTTTTTTTTTTTTTTAACAAAACTGAAAAATTTACGTATTTAATGCCTAATAATTATTTTTTTAAATTTAAGCAGAAAAACCAATTCTAGATGGAACCTGGAGCTTGGTATTTGCATTTTTTTTTGTATTTTAAAATTTTGACATAGAATTGAAGCTTATTGTTGTTATTATGTTTTAAGAGAGTTAATAAGATAACATTATTATTATTATTATTATTATTTCATTATTATAATTTTTTTATTATTATTATTATTTTAGCCCTACCATGTAACACTTAATCCTGTCTCCATAGGAAATTAAACGACGTTACTTCCCTTGCACTTTTAAGAAACTGAACATTCCCACTCTTAACGAATTTATGTTTTATTTAATTTTAAACTTATAATACCCCCTTTTTTTTTTAAACATTTTCAATGATAGATCCACAGAATTGCTCGCTAAGTGCTGTTTTGGCCAATTTTGTCATCGTACCTTTAGTGATTTTTTTTTTTTTTTTTTTTTTTTTTTTTTTTTTTTTTTACAACTTATATGGGAACTTTAAGTACTAGCAATACATATATCTTATTTTTATTACACTATTCCTGAGATCTAATCTGTTTGGTTTATTTCAGCGCCCACTGAAGATATTACTGCCCAGCCATGGCCTTTCTCCAACTGTGGACTTCCTGGAAGGCGAAGCATAACCCTTCAGCTAGATCGGAAAGCGAAGCAGGCTCCTCAGCTAAAACGAGGTAAGTCTCTCTTGTAAGCATGACCTCCAATCTTCCTTGCCTGACGCCCCCCATCCCCTTATTCTAGCGAGTCAACTGACCCAACCAATCCCACTGAAACATATCTCCGTTTGTTTATCAACACCTAGTCAGTGAGGGGACCAGCAGTGTCGTAATATCACGAGTAATCGTTTCACTCTGAGTCCTTTTTTTTATGCATTAAATGACGAATCCCTAACGAGATCCCCGCATCAAGTCTTTCTAAGTCAAAGTTATTATTATAACTCAGTGAAAAGAAAATAAACTAGATACCAACAACAATAATTTTTTTTTAGATCCCAACCATATATTTCTTTATTATGTTTAGTATCTATGTTTCAATTATCCTGTAATTTGATCATGATACACACACATCTCTTCATAAGAAGAACCGAAAACCATCAATCCCAACATTGACACTCCCCTCTTTTTAATTGCATGAAGAAGCATGAAGAATTGTCATTCAAGCTTGCGTTTGCACGCTGTCTTTCTTTTTTTATTATTATTCACTTATTTTTTTTTTTTTTTATGAGAATCTTATTGTAAGCTATAAAGCGAGATTGCATGATATTATTATTTCTTTTTTTATGAATTTTATCTGTCATTATAACATGTTTTCAGGACAGAAGAAGAAGCTGTATGTCACAAAGAAATTTATTTAATTATTATGTTTTACTATATTGTATGCATATATATATTTACTCGTGGAAATTTGCCCTGTATAAACTGTGTTTCATTGTTATAATACGCATTATTTTAATTTATTTATTTATATTTCAAGTATATATTGTGATTATTGTATCACTGTTCCTACTTATATAGTGTGCCAGCTGATTGTTTAATTATTTATACTGTTAGAACAAAGTTTAAATATATTGTGTTCGTACTGTAATGAACTGAAACGTGTTTCAAAATTTGTAAATAACTAATATTTAATTTGTTAAATTTATAAACCGGGACTGCAGATAACCTCCATGCCTAGTGAGCTTATAAAACTTCGTCTGGGTACAGGGAAAACCTAAAAATTTAATATGTCTATATATTTTTTTTTTGTTTCTTTTGTTGCTTATTTTAATCTGACCATTTTTTTATTAATATTGTCCATATGTGTGTGTGAATCACGTTAAAGTGAAAAAACCGGTATTATTCATATTATTATCATTACTGACCCCCATAAGCGCTTACTTAATTTAGCTATATGCTTGCATGCCTGCAAAACACGATTCCCTGTGATTTGTCCCGTATTAATAAATTCTCTCTATGTGTTATCGCTCAAAGTACTTAAATGAAACTTTAGCAACCAGTTTCTTCATGTAGCTAGCGTAGAAAGAAATTCTCTCTCGACAACAGCTACACGAACTGGCTATTACGCCTGTATACACTGACCCCGGAGAGAGACATAGTATGACGTCACCATACCCTCCTACTACATCGTAGCATAGAAACTTAGACAGCGCATTTCTCCTCTCTCCACGAAAAGCGAAAAGGGAGGGGAAAAACGGCGCTCCGACACTCGTAGCTCATTTGCATAAAAAAACATTCCTATTTCTCATCGGGGAGAGAAAGCAGTGTGTTACGGTAGAAAAAAAAAAGCCCTCGCCTCCGAATGGGTTACGGGGAAAAAAACCGCTTTCTCCGCCGAAGAAAAAAAAAAGCTGTCCCAACAAATCGCTTTTATTGTCAATGCTGACCTCTGCTACTTCAAATAACAGAGTAATTTATACCTAATTAACATTTTTTTTTTAGTACCTCTAGTAAGATTTTCGAAACAGTAATCATTTATTTACAAAGGAAAAAAAAAATATATATATACATATTTATTCAAGGTTCGGCGTATAAGTTGATAACCCATCGTGTACTTAAGTGTTTTTACTGCATAGAACCCGTTTTATCCGAATCTTCTAAAAGTTTTTCGACATTCCTTGTCATTTTAGGCGCATACAGATGCTGTATGTGTCTTCTAATCGTAGGCGCATTTTTATTGAATTCATCCTGTAATACATAATTATTGTTACGAACTACTTTTACTACTATAAATGGCCCTTCGAATCGCGGGTGAAGTGCTCTGGGTTTGCCAATAACTTTCATAAATACTCTTTGACCCAGACTTAAACTTGTAGTCTTCTGGAAATCATCTTCTTTAATGTATTCGCGCAGCATTTTTTGTTGATTTGCTAATGCTTGTTTGTACACTTCCTGCATATGTTCTAGCCTATTCTTAACATATGTTAGTGTGCACATTTCGTCGGGAGAATTATAAATCGTAAACTGATTTCTTATCTCTCGACCGAAAAATAGTTTAGCTGGTGAAAATCCGGTAGCCCTGTGTAGTGATGTATTGTAATGTAATTTAAAATAGTCGAGACGCGTGTCCCATTCTAATGTCGAATTGCTCATAGCTACCAAAGATGATTTTAATATTTTGTTCGTGATCTCTACTAAACCGTTTGCGCAAGCCTTATACAGGCTCGTAAAATTTAAATTTATTTTAAGAGCACGCATATATTCCGTAAACACCGCCGACCTAAAATATTTCCCATTATCCGCGACAATTTCCGACACCAATCCATAAGAAGCAAAGTATTTATTTAAAATATTTAACAATGTTTGCGATTCCACATTCCGTACCGCAACTGCCTCTAAAAATCGTGAACCCGCATCTACAATTGTAAATATGAAACAATTTTTACGTAGTGTCAGAGGTAATCGCCCAATCACATCGATATGTATAGTTGCCCCAATTTGTAGATTTCTATCCATTTCCTGAATCGGCACTTTGATTGTCGGATGTTGTTTACTTTTATTGCACCTTACACAATTACTGCAATAGTTTTGATATGTTGGTACATGCCATACCAAAACAACCGCGATTTTATTGTTGCATAAGTTTTTGCAAATCCAAAGTGCGGTCCATGTGCTTCTTGTATAATTGTTAACTTTAAATCATCTGGAACTATAATTAGTTCAGGGTGTTTTGCATTTTGTTTTAATATTAAGAGTTTCTTATCATTTAACGCAAATTTTTTATTAAGTTTCTTGTTTTTGCCTGATTCAATCTTTTTAATGATAATTGATAATTTTTCATCTTGGTACTGATGTATTTTTATATTTTCATCAGAAAGTTGGGGATTAACTTTAAATAAATTGTTTTGTAATTCAGTTTGAGTAGTAATATTGCATATGTTCCTACTTACGTAATCTGCAGGATTAATTTTCCCTTCTAAAAATTCAATAGTGTAATCAAAGTCACTAAGGTTTAATATCCATCTAGCAACAATGTCCGATTGATTTTCTAGTTTTAGAGGATAAGTTAAGGCTTTGCTATCCGTTAGGATAGTGAATTTTCTACCAATGAGAATTGATTTGAAGTGCATGACAGCCTCATGAATAGCTAACAGCTCAAATTTTAAACTCGGATACACAGATTCAGTTTGTTTAAGTTTGCGTCCAAAAAATTCTATTGGGAATAAAAACCCATTATCCTCTTGCGCCAAAATGGCTGAGATTGCAACTTTTGATCCATCTGTGATTAAGAAAAATTCCTTGTTAAAATTTGGTGGTTTTACCGTAGGATTATTTATAATGGCTGCTTGTATGTTCAAAAATGCCTGATCTGCTTCCTTAGTCCATTTAAATCTCGCACTGTCTTTTGTCATTTCTACCAAAGGGTTAACTATCTCCGCATAATTATGAATGAGGGTTCTGAAATAATTGGCTAATCCAAGCAAAGATTTAACCCCTCTCTTGTTTTTGGGACGCACTAAACGCTGAATTTTCCCCACATTTCTGTCAGAAGGTGCATATCCATTTTTATTAACCTTAAATCCTAGAAACTCTATCTCCTCTTTACAAATCTGAGCTTTAGAAGGCTCCACAGTTATATTATTATTTATAAATGTTTGCAGGACCTCCTGTAAAAGTTTAAGCATTTCCTGCGGATTTTCGGCAGCTATTATAACGTCATCTAGATAGTAACTTACTTTGTCTTTGGGGAAATGTCCTAACACTTTATCCATTAATTCTGCGAACTTGGTGCTACTGATCTTCAATCCGAAATTTAAACGACATGGTGAAAAAACGCCATATTCTGTAACAAATGCTAATTTATGTCTGTCCTGTGGCCTCAAATTTATTTGAAAAAAAGCTGAGTGAAGATCTAAAACCGAATACAGTTTTTTTCCACTCATTGCCTGTAAAATTGTCTTTGCGTCGGGTACCGGGTAAGGAAACCCTTCCAATATCTCATTTAAAGTTCTATAATCTACAGCCATGCGGTATCGAATTTTCTCCTTGTCAGTACTCTTTTTTTTAACAAAAAGTACGGGGAATGCATAATCGGAATCCGATTTTTCTATTATTTTAGCCTCCAAAAGTTTGCGAATCTCTTGTTGTGCATAATCTTTCGCCGCTTGTTGAGTCTTGTAAGGCTTATGCTGAATGGGGAAATTATGGCTAAGTGTCACTTTTGGAATGACTAAATCTGTTTGACCCAAAGTTTGGTAAGATTTAGAAAATGCGTGGGCATGTTTTAGTAATAAATTCGCTACTTCCTCTTTAAGATCCCCCGATAAATGATCAATTTTAAAATCCTTGATATCAAATTCTGCTTCACTCAATGCTCTAGTTTCCTCTAAACTCAGATTATTGATTTGATAAATTTTCCCGTCCTCGATATCATTTTCGTTTAAATTATTTTTGCTATCAAAATTTGTGATAATGTGTCCTACCTTCGCATTTTGTTTAATTATTTTCTTTTCTCCGCTGTTATTTGTTATAATAATATTAATTCTGTTTGTACTCTTAACCTCATGAACTGACTGTTCAGAAATCAAATCCCTAAAATCTTCCAAAGGTTCAAGTAAAATCAATTGATTTGGTTGAATGGAACATGGACAGTTCAATGGCATAATTTTTACTTCCCCTGGCTGAATGTGAATATCTTTCACACTTGTTGCGAAAATTTCCGTATTAACTCGTTTAACTTTCTTCGTGTTTCCTTTATTTGATTTATTTGTGACTACCGTATTATCATTATTTTTATGCAATACATTAATTTGACTGTTGTAGTCCTTGTCCTTCTGTGGTTCCAAAGACAACCTAGTATTTTTAAACCGCAATGCTTTTTCATTAAAGTCTAAAATCATTCTATTTATTTTCAGATAATCATATCCTAATAACATATCATAATCGCCCTGAAAACTTTTTGATGTTACATAAAATGTACCGGTTGTGAAAATGTTGTTTATTTTAAACGTTAATTTTATGCAGTGTCTGAAGGATATTTTGGAGTTATCAAAAGATTGTATAGTTATACGATTACCTAAATATTTTATTTTTGCTTCAGTTTCTTTTAGAGATTCAAAAATGTCCGGTGATAAGAGGCTGACAGCTGCCCCTGAATCGAAGAGTATTTTCACTGAAATCCCATAAATATCTAATTGTATGATAGGTAAACTATCTTCCTTAGTAGAATTTACACTTGAAATCAGAGCTGTTTTATTCCTTTGTTCATCCCATTTCGGTTGTTTTTTCTCTTGTAAATTGTACCCCTTCCTAAGGGATCTACCCGGGTACATCCTTTCTTTATTTTGAATTGTAGACCCCCTTATTTGTTTTCCGATCGATTATTTCTATTATTATCTGTTTTCGAATTATTTCCTTTACTTCTATTGTCTTGCATGGTGTTTCGTCTGTTATGGTTGTTTTGACCACGCCACCCTCTCGTATTACCTCTCCGAAAAGGTTGTTGCCGATTTGTATTATTGTGTTCGACGTAATACTCATTATTAGGGAATATAAAATTTTGATTAGGAGCGTTTTGGCTGCTAAAATTATCCCTCGGATACCCATGATAATTGTTATAACCATGATTATTTTACGGAGTGTAATTTTGCGTCGAGTAGGAACCTGGAAATCTCGTGTTTCCATGACCATAATTTTGGGTCAAACCATTTTCATTTTGAGTGTAATTTTGCTGCATACCTGTGTTAAAAAAATCCTGTCTAAAACCTCTATTACTCTTTAAATTGTACCAACAATAGCTAATGTCATGCCTACCATCATTGCAAATTTGACAAAATTTCTGTGATTTATTTCCTTCAGTTGTGTTTTCTTTATTAGTCAATTTCAAATTATTTATTTCCATTTTAAGCTCCGATATGGCAGTCGATTGATCCGCATTTATTTTTAATAAATTTTCGCAAAATTCATTTTTTTCTGTACTCGCTATAGCTGAAACTGCATTTATTTGTTCTAATGTTGTTGAATTGAAAGCATTTTCAATAGTTTTAGCCTTTTCGCATAGACGCGAAAAATCTTTATTTTCCGATTTTCGCAATTCTAAAGAAGTATTTGGGGAAATTGCTTCCAGAAACTTATTAATTTTAATTAAATCAAAAAGTTTTTTAGCTCCATCCTCTGTTGCATGCCCAGAAGCATTCAGATAGTCCGATGCTGCTCTTTCAAATTCACTTATAAAATCAGTAATAGACTGATTTGGTTTCTGTTTAATAGAATTAAATTTTGTTTGCGAATCTGCAAATGAATCCTTTTTTTGAAAAATTTTAGTCATTTTTGTTTTAAATTGTTTGTAATCAGTTTCATTATTTAGACTATCATCTGAAGCAAGTTTATCGCGAGCGTCCCCTATAAATTTTGCTTTTAAAATTTGCAATTTGAAGTCTCCTGAGACTTTTACTTGGTCTGTTAGAGTATCAAACTCTTTCAAATAAAAGACGACATTTTTTACTTTTTTTCCATCAAAGGGTAGTATTAATGTCAAAATATTCGCTAGATCTGGTTTAACTTCTGTCATATTGTTATCAGTTAATTTGTTTAATGCTTCCTGCAATTGCTTCCTTGTTTGTACCCCTGAGTTATCTCTATTAACGGATTTTCGTTTTCTCCCACGCGACATATGCTATGCACCAATCAATACACATAAATGTACAATTATCACAATAACAAGAAAAGAAATATGTATGTATGAATATTATTATACAATACATAATACCATTATTTAAATTTTCTTTGCTTTACCACATAGTGTGATAATTTTAAAATTATTATATTTCTTTAATTACACTTATTATCATTATTTTTATTTTATTTTATTCGTTTATTTATTCATTTATTATTATTATTTTTTTATAATTTGCATTTTGCTATTGTTATGTATTTTTTTTTTATTTAATTTTATACATATAGAAACCAATTCAAAATAGATAACATACACCATTTCTAAGAATAGCAGTTTAAAATTAACAGCATGATTGCCAGAATATTTTTATAATATTAATATCGAAACAAATTACAAATGCATAAAATATCATAGTATGTGCTATCTTTACTATATAGCTATAAATATACAACCCTAGTTAATATCTGAAACACCTATATATAGATATACATATCAAACTTGAAAATGCCATTCTCAAAAATTAATTTTGCCAGAGGTTTACTTTGTGTACCCAGTGAGGTGGGAATAGTTGTTATTATGATTAGATATTAAATTATGTAAGATGATTTTATACTAAAAGTCACCACGAGTTGTGAATAGTTAATTTATTATATACCATAGCAAATGTCCATTACAATTTAGAATCCGAAAAGAGGGTAAAAAGAGAAAAATGATATGAAGTTAACGGAATATACATATGAAAGAAGAGAAATTTCATAAATACTCTAAATATAGTCATAATATATTTTAATTAACCCAAGGAGATATCCGTGAGGGAACTTGGCACCACATTAATTATTATATAAGATGTTGGAGTGAAATAGACCAGCAGTTGCTTTTCCACAAACCACTCATATTCTAACTCTAAATATATATCTTTTTTTAGCTGAGTGACTTTACGTGATCGTATATATAATCCCTAGCTAGAATGATAGGTCCTATGCTGGACTTTAAGGAGCGATATTTTACTTAATCATCGCCAAAGCGTTGTGAATTTTTAGTAGACATTCTAGCTTATAGGATTCCCTTAAAATCTTTAGAGTTCAATCATCAAAATATAAAGAATAACTACACTCATTTTACTAGGAAGAATGATAAAAGGGAATTTTAAATTAATTAATTTATTTGCAATTCTATTAAATTACATACAATTTCCAATACCTTTAAAAGTTACATAATTTATTTTAAGCATCATTTAAACTAATCTAGAAACAGATGCTACATATATTAAAGTTATACATTACTCACTTTCCCATTTCCTCATCTGGGTACAAAAATCCCTAATCACAAAACATGTAATATAAATATGGGAACAACAATATACATTAAGCATTACCTGTTCTCTTTTTTTTACATCAGCAAAGATGGAACATCCACTAACTTTTTTTTATCACTGACTATTTTTTACGTGCAGAACTCACCAACACTCTCATTCTTCTTCCAACAAGAAAAACTGACTGACTAACTTCTCTGGGAAAAAAAACTGGAGGCGGACTTCTAATTGTCATATTCAGATTTTTTTTGGGGGGCATCATTCTGGCCTTCGGAAAGCCCCTTAGCCAATCTGTGATTAGCCCCACATCTGATTAGTATCATGAACAAAGCTATTTGCACAAGGGTCCTACATGCTCCTCCCCTGGTCCGGCTGAGCTGACATTTGCCCCGACGTCCCTTGCCTCCAACATTTTCCCAGAAGTGGCCCCTTCAAGGGGGTAAGAAAAGGGGCGCAGTCCTGCGGACTGTCATAAATATTTTTTGTGACTGGCTATAAACTATAGCCGACGTATACTGTCAGCCCCATTGTATGGGCTCCCCAGCTTGGCGCCTCATGACTGCTCAACAATTAATTATACAGAAAATCATACATCTCTGTAAACAAAATTAGTTACTTTTTTTTACACAAAATAAAATTTCACAAAATTTTACTTTCACTACAACACTTACTTTATTACCTTCAACTTCCTTTTAAATGCGTTTCATGAATGCTCAGTAATGTTTAAATACACTAAAGAAAATGTAAAATAAATATCTCCCAATCAGAAATACTTGTATTTAAAGGTATTAATCATATAATTATAATTAAATTATTGCATAAAGTGATTTAACCCTTTATAAGGCAATTTTCTTATGCTGCTAAAATGATACAATGCAACCAGAATTTAATGACAAATAAATTGGTAAGTAACTAAATGCAATTCGTAAGATACATTATAAAAGCATTTGATTTAGAAATCACACTGTTTAAAAAAAATGTAAAGCTACTAATTTTTCCCTGGGGAACTGGGATTCCTAGAACTAAACTTTTTATGTAATTTGTCACAACAATAGTTCATATAACAGAATCAGTTGCATGAATTTTTGCTGTAACCGTTACATAAAAAATTCTAGGAATCCTAGTTTCCTAGAAAAAATGTAATAACTTTATATATATATATATATATATATATTTTACCGTACACCGATTATGAATACAGATACAATGTATATAAGGGCAAATCATAAAATGCTATATTTCATACGTACATCAACTCTTAATAAGGATTTATTTAAAACAATAATTAATTGGCGCAATCCTCAAAAAGTATGATTATTCAGAAGTAGCAGTAAAGACGATCAAATACAAATTTATTTACAATGCAATTTCAAAGTTTATAGTTTCATTTTTAGATAAAACAAGAAGAAAAATCATGCGTTAAGCATAGATTATGAAGCACTTTCCAACACTCCAGGAAATCTTAAACAAAAATTCGTTAATTAGGGAAATAAGGGTATATAGCCAAATATGCATTCCAATACTTTTGAGCAGCCCTGCATTTGATCTGTCAGTTGATGTACATACTATATAATAAAAAATTTTAGTCAGTAAGAAGCTAAAATTTATTTTAAACTCAAATAATCTTAAAGCAACTGAAATCACATTGTTATAAATTATCATTCATAGGCGTCCATGAACCAAATTCTTTCCGTGGTCCTGTATATCATTTTATCTGCATTCTGCAAATATTTCTTTGTAAATTGAATGCAGTTCAGCGTAAAAATGCATACATTATATAAAAACCAGCTTTAAGTAATTTACCCTCTTATTCAGTAACGTTGGCGAGTTCTTTTGGGTATCCCTGTATATCGACTATAACATTTATATACACCATATAATGTACAAAGATTTAGTGAAACTTAAACGCGTATAACATAGTAAAAATATATTACATCCATCCATCAGCCATCATCATATACACGTACAGTACATCGGAAAGAATATACTATTTAAAATCTTTTGTGTGTCCCTGTAAATGCAATGTACTTTATGTTATACAAGACAGTATCGTATAATTTATATTAAGCCTCAGTGACATATATAACTTTTATTTAACATGATACAGTTTAATATATTTAAAACGTGTCGCAAACTATTCCCCCTTTAACGTTATAAAATTCTTTTGTGTGGCCTTGTAAATGAATAATAGTAATATTTTCAGCACATATTGAATAGAGTGCATATTTTAGAACACCTCTTAAATGCATATAAATCTTAATGTGTTTCACAGGGTATAACATCTTTAAAATGCCTTTGAGACGATTTTTCCCCATAGGCCGTAATGTAATGGATAAATTTTGACTCTCCCTGTAAATAAACTAATCATGGTAGAAATTTCATTTAGGATTCGTGCTAGGGTAAACGTTCGTAACATACAGAGCTTTCAGGACAATTCGAGTGTAATTATAGGAGTTAGAGCGCGGCCAGACGGACACACGGCCAGACAAACCAAATGCATAGGCAGGATGCATAAGTAGAATGCATTTTTAAAGAATGCATAAGCACTTTTGAAACTTTTGGAAAGTGTTAACAACGTTAAAATTCATTTGAAACAATTTTCCCCCATAGGCCATAATGTAATGGAAAATTTTGACTGTCCCTGTAAATAAACTAATCATAGTAGAAACTTCATTTTCAATAGGGTTCGTGCTGGGGTAAACCTAAATAACGTCCAAAAATTTCATGGCAATACGAGAATATTTCCGAGAATCAGAGCGCGGACAGACGGACAGACAAACCGAAAACATAAGCACTTTTCAACTTTGTTGGAAAAGGTCGCGTGATATTTGTTATGTTTCGACAAAATTCCGAAAAAAGCAATTAAGCATTGATTAATCATATATTAATTAAAGGTTCGTATTATGTGAATAATCAATATTAATAAAACACAAAACATTCCAGAAAGATCCAGTTATCATTGGGAATACAAATTTTATTCTTGTGTTTTGTGTTTTGTTTTAATGCAAGAGTATATATATACATACGTGTGTGTGTGTTATTTAAAAATAAATGTAAAAAAGTACAATTACAACCCATATATCATGGTAGATTATTTTAAGGACATGCACAATTATAAAAACTTCAGATGTTAAGTAGGGACAAATATCTATTTTTTAAGTTTCTTGCAACTGATACAGCAAAAAGTGCGATTAAACAATAATTAATGACTAAATTAACTTTTTCTAATTTTACATGTCCGCTCGAAGTCTAACAGTAATTAGACTGACAAGAAAATAAATATCTTTAACATGCATTAATTACATCCTCATAAATGCTGAAACACTGAATGAATTTATTTCATATTACATCCACTATAAAAAAAATAAAAGACAATAAAATCAGATGCAAAACTAATTAATTTTCGTTCCCAACGAAAATTAATTAAGACAACAAACTTACATTAGCAGATTATTAATCTATATATGTAAATCAAGTAATTTGTTTTTTACATTAATTAATTAACTATGTTAAATCCCAATAGCTAAACATAAAAAAAGTCTTACTATTTATATTTTCATTCTTATTCAACATTTCTGAATTCAATCAAAGAAATTTAATTTTTCGTCGACTTTTTAAATAATTAGCATCGTAAAAAAGTTCTTGAATGTTTTTAAGACATGTAAGATAGCATTCTTTTTAAACATATGGGCCTTTATTTTAATTTAATTAGTGCTGTATGCACAGGTATTATCTAAAATAATGTAAATGTCATTCTGAAAACAAGAAAATTTATTTATTTATTGTAGTGTGAAAAGCACAAATGTCCCAATCTCTTGTTTGCATATATATCTTTCTGAATAAATACTTATATTTACTTACTTTAAAACCATTTTTATAACATACTTGAAAATGATATCACATTTGAATCTTCAACTAAAGTTTAATCCTTCTAAACGCGTTTCATAAATGCTGAGAAACGTTTATATATACTAAAAAAAAAAAAAAAAAATGTGAAATAAATATCTCCCAATAATAAAGAATTGTATTTAAATGTTTTAATTATTAAATTATAATTAAATTATTGTATAAAAAGATTTAACCTTTTATAACGCAATTTACTTATGCTGTTAAAATGATGAAATGATACAATGCCATCAGAATTTTAGAACAGATAAATTTAAAGGTAATTAAATGCAATCCGTAAGATACATTATATAAGCATCTAATGTAGCATCCATCGATCATGAATACGGTGGCAATGTATATAATTTCAAATCTTAAAATGCTATGTTTTAAAAGCAAATCAATTGTTAATAAGGATTCATTGCAAAAAAATTGACCAACATAATTCCAAAATCAACAGTATTTAGAAATAAAGGCAAAAATCAGCAAATTAAAACAGCATTATATTGGTAGATTCGAACATTACAGTTTCATTTCCAGAAAAAAATCTTGCAAGATATTTCTTATGTTTTGACAGTATTCCAATAAAATAATTGAATATTGATTTAATATATTAGTTACAGATTCGTATTCTGTATACTCAATATTAATGAAATAGAACAGAATCCAACAAGATCTAATTATCATTCGGAATATATTTTACATTCCTGTCTTTTGTGTTTTGTTTTAGTGCAAGAGATTAGAAAATATATATGTTATTAAAAAAAAGAAAAAAAGTATAATTACAGCCTATATTTCGAAATAGATTACTTTTAAAGAACGGGCACATTTATATTAACTTCCGTAATTAAACAGGGACAAATTTCTATTTCTTATGTTTCATGCGGATTATTCAGAAAAAAGTGTGATTAAATACAAATGAAGGACTAAATTAACTTGTTCTAATTTTGTACGTTTATATGAGAATGAGACTGACTGTAAAAAAAAAAAAAAAATGATAATAACTTGAACATGCGTTAGTTGCATCCTCATAAATGTTAATATAAACATTGAATGAGTTTATCTCAATATTAAATCCACTATAAAACGATACAGCACAATAAAATAGCATGCAAAACTAATTAGTTTTCGTTGCCAATAAAAATTAATTATGACACCAGACTTATATTATCAGATTATTAATGTATATATGTAAAAATCAACTAATTGGTTTTTTTATTTTATTAAATATCAATGTTAAATACGACCAGCTAAATGCCAAAAAATGGTCTAACTATTTATTTATTTTTATTTTTATTCCCTATTTCTGAAGTTAATTGAAGAATGTTTGTCTAATTTCTCTTCAACCTTTTAAAAACTAGCAATGTAAAAAATTCCTTGATTGTTTTAAAGATTTGTAAGATAGCATCTTTTTTAATATATGTGTCTTTAAATTTAATTAGTACTGTATGCACAGGTATTATCTAAAATAATGTAAATTCATTTTTAAAACAAGAAAATTTATGTATTGTACCGAGAAAATCACAAATATCGCAATCTCTTTTTTCTATATATCATTTTTTGCATGAATACTTGCATTTAATTATCTTTGAAACCACTTTTATGACATACTACAAAATGATAGCAATTTTAAATATTCAACTGAAACTTAATCCTTTTAAACATGCTTCATGAATATTCAGTAATGTTTAAATGTACTTAATTTAAGGGCAAAAAAAATTAAAAGTAATTAAATGCAGTTAGTGTGATACATTATAAAAGCGTTTGATGTAGTGACCATTGATCATGAATACAGAGGCGATGTATATAATGCCAAATCTTAAATTGCTATAATTCTCACGCACATCAATTCTTAATAAGGATTTATTTGAAATTAAAAAATTAAATTGTGCGGCACAACCCCAAAAAGTATGATTATTCAGTAATAACGGTGAAAACCATTAAATACAAATTCATTTATAATAGTTTTTTTTAATCCTTATAGTTTCATTTTCAGAAAAAAAACCTTGCGTGATATTTGTTATCTTTTGACAATATTCAAACAAAAATAAATAAATATTGATTTAATATATTAATTAAAGATTCACATTGTGAATAATCAACACTAATGAAACAGAGTCCATTCCGGCAAGGTACAATTATCATTGGAAATATAATTTACATTCTTGTCTTTTGTGTTTTGTTTTAGTACAAGATATTAAAAAATATATGTTATTAAAAAAATACCACCTATAATTTTTTGGTTGATTACTTTTAAAGATATGCACAATTATAGCAATTTTCAAAATTAAATAGCGACAAATTTCCATTTTTTTAAGTTTCCTGCGATTGATGCAGCAAAAAGTGAGATTAAATACTAATTAAGGACTAAAATAACTTGTTCTAATTTTAGACGTTTACACGAAATATGTGAGTGGTAGACTGACAGTAAAAAATAAACATCTAAACAAGCATTAATTATATTCTCATAATTGTTAAATATAAACACTAAATGAATTTATTTCATATTATATATTATTATAAAAAGATACAAAACAATAAAATCAAAGCAAAACTAATTAATTTTCGTTGCCAACGAAAATTAATTAGGACATCAAACTTATATTAGAAGATTATTTGTTTATATATGTAAATCAAGTAATCTGTTTTTTCATTAATTAACAATGTTAAATTCGAACATCTAAATGCTAAAAAAAGCTGTAATTATATGTTTTTTTTTTAAATTTCTATTCAACATTTCTGAATTTAATAGAAGAATATTTCTCTAACTTTTAGTCAACCTTCTAAACATCTAGCAATGTAAAAAGTATTTGAATGTTTTTAAGATATGTATAATAGAATATTTCTTTTTAAATATTTGTGTCCTTACTTAATTTTAATTTGCACTATCTAGATGAATGTAAACGCCATTTTTTAAAACGAGAATAAATAAATTTGAATTGGGCAATTGCACCATAAATTAGACTAAAAAATATGTATTAAAATAAATAGAGATTAATAAATGGTACACTTAAAAACAATATATTTAAAATACCCTTAAATATTATTATCGTTTCGATTCGCTTCTGCGAACGTCGTCAGGATGAAAAGGAATGATGTTAAATGAAATTTAACCATTCACACAACAATTCATTCAAGAATTTTACCATTCATAAAATATGGCATAATATGCTATAATTAATTAAAAAACAGATTTATGTTCTCTCAACTTAAGTATGCTCGTGAACTCTTGGAAGTATGTGTTTATACCTTGAAACTTTAAATTGCATTTAACATCATTCTACTTTATCCTGAAGACGTTCGCAAAAGAGATACGAAACGTTGATATTTTTTAGTGTACTTTAAATATATTGTTTTTAAGTGTACTATTTAGCAATCTGTATTTTTAAATACATATTTTTCAGTCGATAATAAATATTTCTGTAAAAAAGTGATATAACTAGAAATTCCTTATTTTTATGTATCTTCTTTTTACACTAATACAAGTTATTAATTAACTTTAAAAACGCTTTTATTAAATTTTTCAAAATTTTATTATTTTTAAACCTTTAAATAAAGTTTAATCCTTTTAAATAAGTTTCTGTAATATTCTGTAATGTTTAAATATATTTTAAAAATGTGATATAAATACTTCCCAATCTGTCAAGCTTGTATTTAATTGTATTAATTACTAAATTATAATGAAATTATTTGATTATATTATTTAAAATTATAAAAATTCCCTATGTGTTTACTGCTAACATATCGAAAATCTACTTTTGTTAAATTTTAAATAAATATTCAATAATTTTCGCGTACTAAATCTATATTTGATAGTTCAGGATACATTCTTAGCAAAA